>OY776108.1:12045215-16916582 GCA_963675205.1 Catocala nupta
CTAACCTAACCTAACCTAACCTAACCTAACCTAACCTAACCTAACCTAACCTAACCTAACCTAACCTAACCTAACCTAACCTAACCTAACCTAACCTAACCTAACCTAACCTAACCTAACCTAACCTAACCTAACCTAACCTAACCTAACCTAACCTAACCTAACCTAACCTAACCTAACCTAACCTAACCTAACCTAACCTAACCTAACCTAACCTAACCTAACCTAACCTAACCTAACCTAACCTAACCTAACCTAACCTAACCTAACCTAACCTAACCTAACCTAACCTAACTAACCTAACCTAACCTAACCTAACCTAACCTAACCTAACCTAACCTAACCTAACCTAACCTAACCTAACCTAACTAACCTAACCTAACCTAACCTAACCTAACCTAACCTAACCTAACCTAACCTAACCTAACCTAACCTAACCTAACCTAACCTAACCTAACCTAACCTAACCTAACCTAACCTAACCTAACCTAACCTAACCTAACCTAACCTAACCTAACCTAACCTAACCTAACCTAACCTAACCTAACCTAACCTAACCTAACCTAACCTAACCTAACCTAACCTAACCTAACCTAACCTAACCTAACCTAACCTAACCTAACCTAACCTAACCTAACCTAACCTAACCTAACCTAACCTAACCTAACCAACCTAACCTAACCTAACCTAACCTAACCTAACCAACCTAACCTAACCTAACCTAACCCCTAACCTAACCTAACCTAACCTAACCTAACCTAACCTAACCTAACCTAACCTAACCTAACCTAACCTAACCTAACCTAACCTAACCTAACCTAACCTAACCTAACCTAACCTAACCTAACCTAACCTAACCTAACCTAACCTAACCTAACCTAACCTAACCTAACCTAACCTAACCTAACCTAACCTAACCTAACCTAACCAACCTAACCTAACCTAACCTAACTACCTAACCTAACCTAACCTAACCTAACCTAACCTACCAACCTAACCTAACCTAACCTAACCTAACCTAACCTAACCTAACCTAACCTAACCTAACCTAACCTAACCTAACCTAACCTAACCTAACCTAACCTAACCTAACCTAACCTAACCTAACCTAACCTAACCTAACCTAACCTAACCTAACCTAACCTAACCTAACCTAACCTAACCTACCTAACCTAACCTAACCTAACCTAACCTAACCTAACCTAACTAACCTAACCTAACCTAACCTAACCTAACCTAACCTAACCTAACCTAACCTAACCTAACCTAACCTAACCTAACCTAACCTAACCTAACCTAACCTAACCTAACCTAACCTAACCTAACCTAACCTAACCTAACCTAACCTAACCTAACCTAACCTAACCTAACCTAACCTAACCTAACCTAACCTAACCTAACCTAACCTAACCTAACCTAACTAACCTAACCTAACCTAACCTAACCTAACCTAACCAACTAACCTAACCTAACCTAACCTAACCTAACCTAACCTAACCTAACCTAACCTAACCTAACCTAACCTAACCTAACCTACCACCTAACCTAACCTAACCTAACCTAACCTAACCTAACCTAACCTAACCTAACCTAACCTAACCTAACCTAACCTAACCTAACCTAACCTAACCTAACCTAACTAACCTAACCTAACCTAACCTAACCTAACCTAACCTAACCTAACCTAACCTAACCTAACCTAACCTAACCTAACCTAACCTAACCTAACCTAACCTAACCTAACCTAACCTAACCTAACTAACCTAACCTAACCTAACCTAACCTAACCTAACCTAACCTAACCTAACCTAACCTAACCTAACCTAACCTAACTAACCTAACCTAACCTAACCTAACCTAACCTAACCTAACCTAACCTAACCTAACCTAACCTAACCTAACCTAACCTAACCTAACCTACCTAACCTAACCTAACCTAACCTAACCTAACCTAACCTAACTAACCTAACCTAACCTAACCTAACCTAACCTAACCTAACCTAACCTACCTAACCTAACCTAACCTAACCTAACCTAACCTAACCTAACCTAACCTAACCTAACCTAACCTAACTAACCTAACCTAACCTAACCTAACCTAACCTAACCTAACCTAACCTAACCTAACCTAACCTAACCTAACCTAACCTAACCTAACCTAACCTAACCTAACCTAACCTAACCTAACCTAACCTAACCTAACCTAACCTAACCTAACCTAACCTAACCTAACCTAACCTAACTAACCTAACCTAACCTAACCTAACCTAACCTAACCTAACCTAACCTAACCTAACCTAACCTAACCTAACCTAACCTAACCTAACCTAACCTAACCTAACCTAACCTAACCTAACCTAACCTAACCTAACCTAACCTAACCTAACCTAACCTAACCTAACCTAACCTAACCTAACCTAACCTAACCTAACCTAACCTAACCTAACCTAACCTAACCTAACCTAACCTAACCTAACCTAACCTAACCTAACCTAACCTAACCTAACCTAACCTAACCTAACCTAACCTAACCTAACCTAACCTAACCTAACCTAACCTAACCTAACCTAACCTAACCTAACCTAACCTAACCTAACCTAACCTAACCTAACCTAACCTAACCTAACCTAACCTAACCTAACCTAACCTAACCTAACCTAACCTAACCTAACCTAACCTAACCTAACCTAACCTAACCTAACCTAACCTAACCTAACCTAACCTAACCTAACCTAACCTAACCTAACCTAACCTCACCTAACCTAACCTAACCTAACCTAACCTAGGGGACGGCACCGGCGGGGCGTGTGGGACTCACCAGCCTAGTGCTGGGATACCCACTAAAAAAACCTGGGGTGTTCCCTCTCTCACCCAGTGGGGGGGGCCTGTTGGGAGTCTAAAAAGATTCATCCATAGCAGGCCCCCCCGTGTGGGTGCCGGCCGGGTCAATGGGACCCGACCTCCTCTCGTCCCCGGGGGAGAGCATTTCACCGCTCTCCCCTTTCGACGTTAGAAGGCGCGCGGGAACACCGCGCGCGCCCTCTATGGGTTCTTACTCACGGGTGGCAGGGTCCCCTGAGGCCTTGCCACCCAGAACCCTTAGGTGGGGGGCAGGAGAGCGACATAAGCGCGTCTCCTGCGCCCCCTCCTCCGGCGGCGGATGTCCGGGGCGTAAGGATCTTCCTCACGCCTCCGCTCCGCCGCCTCCTTCTGCGAGATGACAGCCTCGCAGAAGGACCTCATTGCGCCCCAGCACCTGTCGTCACCGACCATCATGGATACGACGGTCGGCAACGAGAGGTCGGGGCCAATCACGGCGACCAGGGCACAGCGCTCCTCGGCCCACGCCGGACACTCCTCCAGCGTGTGCTGCGCCGTGTCCCGGTCGCACTCCTCGCAGTGGTGACACCTGGTTGTCGGCTCCCTACCGGCTATCTTGCACAGGTACTCTCCGAAACAGCCGTGTCCGGAGAGCACCTGAGTAAGCCGGTAGGTGAGCGGTCCGCGCCGTCTGTCCGTCCACTCCCTTAACACGGGACGGACAGCCTCGACTGTCCTCACCCCATAGCGGGGCTGGGCCAGTCGCTCCTGCCACTTGGCAACCTAACCTAACCTAACCTAACCTAACCTAACCTAATCTTTCGGTACCTAAATATTCATATTTTCAACGGGTTTTTGTCATATCTTGTATTCTACCTTGTCTTGATCAACGCAATAGAAATTTTCAGTGCTGCCAAAATTTAAGATTTTTATACTACAACACGAACATTAAAAATTCGTCACAGAATTGCAAATTTTAATAAATTGTCAAAATTTGTCTCAAATTATTCAGTTTTCTTCTGAACCATCATTAAATAACGCCCAGAGTTTTGCCCCGTCGTTTGGTACCACTCTCGACCACCCCCTATTGTGGGAAGTGCAAAACTTTTGATTGTCACACCTAACCTAACCTAATCTTTCGGTACCTAAATATTCATATTTTCAGCGGGTTTTTGTCATAACTTGTATTCTACCTTGTCTTGATAAACGCAATAGAAATTTTCAGTGCTGCCAAAATTTAAGATTTTTATACTACAACACGAACATTAAAAATTCGTCAAAGAAATGCAAATTTTTTAATAAATTGTCAAAATTTGTCTCTAATTATTCAAAGTTATTGTCTGAACCATCATTAAATAACGCCCAGAGTTTTGCCCCGTCGTTTGGTACCACTCTCGACCACCCCTATTGTGGGAAGTGCAAAACTTTTGATTGTCACACCTAACCTAACCTAATCTTTCGGTACCTAAATATTCATATTTTTCAGCGGGTTTTTGTCATAACTTGTATTCTACCTTGTCTTGATAAACGCAATAGAAATTTTCAGTGCTGCCAAAATTTAAGATTTTTATACTACAACACGAACATTAAAAATTCGTCACAGAATTGCAAATTTTTTAATAAATTGTCAAAATTTGTCTCAAATTATTCAAAGTTTTTTTCTGAACCATCATTAAATAACGCCCAGAGTTTTGCCCCGTCGTTTGGTACCACTCTCGACCACCCCCTATTGTGGGAAGTGCAAAACTTTTGATTGTCACACCTAACCTAACCTAATCTTTCGGTACCTAAATATTCATATTTTTCAGCGGGTTTTTGTCATATCTTGTATTCTACCTTGTCTTGATCAACGCAATAGAAATTTTCAGTGCTGCCAAAATTTAAGATTTTTATACAACAAAACGAAAATTAAAAATTCGTCAAAGAAATGCAAATTTTTAAATAAATTGTCAAAATTTGTCTCTAATTATTCAAAGTTATTGTCTGAACCATCATTAAATAACGCCCAGAGTTTTGCCCCGTCGTTTGGTACCAATCTCGACCACCCCCTATTGTGGGAAGTGCAAAACTTTTGATTTTTACACCTAACCTAACCTAATCTTTCGGTACCTAAATATTCATATTTTTCAGCGGGTTTTTGTCATATCTTGTATTCTACCTTGTCTTGATCAACGCAATAGAAATTTTCAGTGCTGCCAAAATTTAAGATTTTTATACTACAACACGAACATTAAAAATTCGTCACAGAATTGCAAATTTTTTAATAAATTGTCAAAATTTGTCTCAAATTATTCAAAGTTTTTTTCTGAACCATCATTAAATAACGCCCAGAGTTTTGCCCCGTCGTTTGGTACCACTCTCGACCACCCCCTATTGTGGGAAGTGCAAAACTTTTTATTGTCACACCTAACCTAACCTAATCTTTCGGTACCTAAATATTCATATTTTTCAGCGGATTTTTGTCATATCTTGTATTCTACCTTGTTTTGATCAACGCTATAGAAATTTTCAATGCTGCCAAAATTTAAGAGCTTTTTATACTACAAAAAGAACATTAAAAATTCGTCAAAGAAATGCAAATTTTTTAATAAATTATCAAAATTTGTCTCAAATTATTCAAAGTTTTTATCTGAACCATCATTAAATAACGCCCAGAGTTTTGCCCCGTCGTTTGGTACCAATCTCGACCACCCCCTATTGTGGGAAGTGCAAAACTTTTGATTTTCACACCTAACCTAACCTAAACTTTCGGTACCTAAATATTCATATTTTTCAGCGGATTTTTGTCATATCTTGTATTCTACCTTGTTTTGATCAACGCTATAGAAATTTTCAATGCTGCCAAAATTTAAGAGCTTTTGATACTACAAAAAGAACATTAAAAATTCGTCAAAGAAATGCAAATTTTTTAATAAATTATCAAAATTTGTCTCAAATTATTCAAAGTTTGTGTCTGAACCATCATTAAATAACGCCCAGAGTTTTGCCCCGTCGTTTGGTACCACTCTCGACCACCCCCTATTGTGGGAAGTGCAAAACTTTTGATTGTCACACCTAACCTAACCTAATCTTTCGGTACCTAAATATTCATATTTTTCAGCGGGTTTTTGTCATATCTTGTATTCTACCTTGTCTTGATCAACGCAATATAATTTTCAGTGCTGCCAAAATTTAAGATTTTTATACTACAAAACGAACATTAAAAATTCGTCAAAGAAATGCAAATTTTTTAATAAATTGTCAAAATTTGTCTCAAATTATTCAGTTTTCTTCTGAACCATCATTTAATAACGCCCAGAGTTTTGCCCCGTCGTTTGGTACCACTCTCGACCACCCCCTATTGTGGGAAGTGCAAAACTTTTGATTGTCACACCTAACCTAACCTAATCTTTCGGTACCTAAATATTCATATTTTTCAGCGGGTTTTTGTCATATCTTGTATTCTACCTTGTCTTGATCAACGCAATAGAAATTTTCAGTGCTGCCAAAATTTAAGATTTTTATACTACAAAACGAACATTAAAAATTCGTCAAAGAAATGCAACTTTTTAAATAAATTGTCAAAATTTGTCTCAAATTATTCAAAGTTTCTGTCTGAACCATCATTAAATAACGCCCAGAGTTTTGCCCCGTCGTTTGGTACCACTCTCGACCACCCCCTATTGTGGGAAGTGAAAAACTTTTGATTGTCACACCTTTTTTTTTTTTTTTTTTTTTTTTTTTTTTTTTTTTTTTTTTTTTTTTTTTTTTTTTTTTTTTTTTTTTTTAACCTAACCTAATCTTTCGGTACCTAAATATTCATATTTTTCAGCGGAATTTTGTCATAACTTGTATTCTACCTTGTCTTGATAAACGCAATAGAAATTTTCAGTGCTGCCAAAATTTAAGATTTTTATACTACAACACGAACATTAAAAATTCGTCACAGAATTGCAAATTTTTTAATAAATTGTCAAAATTTGTCTCAAATTATTCAAAGTTTTTTTCTGAACCATCATTAAATAACGCCCAGAGTTTTGCCCCGTCGTTTGGTACCACTCTCGACCACCCCCTATTGTGGGAAGTGCAAAACTTTTGATTGTCACACCTAACCTAACCTAATCTTTCGGTACCTAAATATTCATATTTTTCAGCGGATTTTTGTCATATCTTGTATTCTACCTTGTTTTGATCAACGCTATAGAAATTTTCAATGCTGCCAAAATTTAAGAGCTTTTTATACTACAAAAAGAACATTAAAAATTCGTCAAAGAAATGCAAATTTTTAAATAAATTGTCAAAATTTGTCTCTAATTATTCAAAGTTATTGTCTGAACCATCATTAAATAACGCCCAGAGTTTTGCCCCGTCGTTTGGTACCACTCTCGACCACCCCTATTGTGGGAAGTGCAAAACTTTTGATTGTCACACCTAACCTAACCTAATCTTTCGGTACCTAAATATTCATATTTTTCAGCGGGTTTTTGTCATAACTTGTATTCTACCTTGTCTTGATAAACGCAATAGAAATTTTCAGTGCTGCCAAAATTTAAGATTTTTATACTACAACACGAACATTAAAAATTCGTCACAGAATTGCAAATTTTTTAATAAATTGTCAAAATTTGTCTCAAATTATTCAAAGTTTTTTTCTGAACCATCATTAAATAACGCCCAGAGTTTTGCCCCGTCGTTTGGTACCAATCTCGACCACCCCCTATTGTGGGAAGTGCAAAACTTTTGATTGTCACACCTAACCTAACCTAATCTTTCGGTACCTAAATATTCATATTTTTCAGCGGGTTTTTGTCATATCTTGTATTCTACCTTGTCTTGATCAACGCAATAGAAATTTTCAGTGCTGCCAAAATTAAAGATTTTTATACTACAAAACGAAAATTAAAAATTCGTCAAAGAAATGCAAATTTTTAAATAAATTGTCAAAATTTGTCTCTAATTATTCAAAGTTATTGTCTGAACCATCATTAAATAACGCCCAGAGTTTTGCCCCGTCGTTTGGTACCAATCTCGACCACCCCCTATTGTGGGAAGTGCAAAACTTTTGATTGTCACACCTTTTTTTTTTTTTTTTTTTTTTTTTTTTTTTTTTTTTTTTTTTTTTTTTTTTTTTTTTTTTTTTTAACCTAACCTAATCTTTCGGTACCTAAATATTCATATTTTTCAGCGGAATTTTGTCATAACTTGTATTCTACCTTGTCTTGATAAACGCAATAGAAATTTTCAGTGCTGCCAAAATTTAAGATTTTTATACTACAACACGAACATTAAAAATTCGTCACAGAATTGCAAATTTTTTAATAAATTGTCAAAATTTGTCTCAAATTATTCAAAGTTTTTTTCTGAACCATCATTAAATAACGCCCAGAGTTTTGCCCCGTCGTTTGGTACCACTCTCGACCACCCCCTATTGTGGGAAGTGCAAAACTTTTGATTGTCACACCTAACCTAACCTAATCTTTCGGTACCTAAATATTCATATTTTTCAGCGGATTTTTGTCATATCTTGTATTCTACCTTGTTTTGATCAACGCTATAGAAATTTTCAATGCTGCCAAAATTTAAGAGCTTTTTATACTACAAAAAGAACATTAAAAATTCGTCAAAGAAATGCAAATTTTTAAATAAATTGTCAAAATTTGTCTCTAATTATTCAAAGTTATTGTCTGAACCATCATTAAATAACGCCCAGAGTTTTGCCCCGTCGTTTGGTACCACTCTCGACCACCCCTATTGTGGGAAGTGCAAAACTTTTGATTGTCACACCTAACCTAACCTAATCTTTCGGTACCTAAATATTCATATTTTTCAGCGGGTTTTTGTCATAACTTGTATTCTACCTTGTCTTGATAAACGCAATAGAAATTTTCAGTGCTGCCAAAATTTAAGATTTTTATACTACAACACGAACATTAAAAATTCGTCACAGAATTGCAAATTTTTTAATAAATTGTCAAAATTTGTCTCAAATTATTCAAAGTTTTTTTCTGAACCATCATTAAATAACGCCCAGAGTTTTGCCCCGTCGTTTGGTACCAATCTCGACCACCCCCTATTGTGGGAAGTGCAAAACTTTTGATTGTCACACCTAACCTAACCTAATCTTTCGGTACCTAAATATTCATATTTTTCAGCGGGTTTTTGTCATATCTTGTATTCTACCTTGTCTTGATCAACGCAATAGAAATTTTCAGTGCTGCCAAAATTAAAGATTTTTATACTACAAAACGAAAATTAAAAATTCGTCAAAGAAATGCAAATTTTTAAATAAATTGTCAAAATTTGTCTCTAATTATTCAAAGTTATTGTCTGAACCATCATTAAATAACGCCCAGAGTTTTGCCCCGTCGTTTGGTACCAATCTCGACCACCCCCTATTGTGGGAAGTGCAAAACTTTTGATTTTTACACCTAACCTAACCTAATCTTTCGGTACCTAAATATTCATATTTTTCAGCGGGTTTTTGTCATATCTTGTATTCTACCTTGTCTTGATCAACGCAATAGAAATTTTCAGTGCTGCCAAAATTTAAGATTTTTATACTACAACACGAACATTAAAAATTCGTCACAGAATTGCAAATTTTTTAATAAATTGTCAAAATTTGTCTCAAATTATTCAAAGTTTTTTTCTGAACCATCATTAAATAACGCCCAGAGTTTTGCCCCGTCGTTTGGTACCACTCTCGACCACCCCCTATTGTGGGAAGTGCAAAACTTTTTATTGTCACACCTAACCTAACCTAATCTTTCGGTACCTAAATATTCATATTTTTCAGCGGATTTTTGTCATATCTTGTATTCTACCTTGTTTTGATCAACGCTATAGAAATTTTCAATGCTGCCAAAATTTAAGAGCTTTTGATACTACAAAAAGAACATTAAAAATTCGTCAAAGAAATGCAAATTTTTTAATAAATTATCAAAATTTGTCTCAAATTATTCAAAGTTTGTGTCTGAACCATCATTAAATAACGCCCAGAGTTTTGCCCCGTCGTTTGGTACCACTCTCGACCACCCCCTATTGTGGGAAGTGCAAAACTTTTGATTGTCACACCTAACCTAACCTAATCTTTCGGTACCTAAATATTCATATTTTTCAGCGGGTTTTTGTCATATCTTGTATTCTACCTTGTCTTGATCAACGCAATATAATTTTCAGTGCTGCCAAAATTTAAGATTTTTATACTACAAAACGAACATTAAAAATTCGTCAAAGAAATGCAAATTTTTTAATAAATTGTCAAAATTTGTCTCAAATTATTCAGTTTTCTTCTGAACCATCATTTAATAACGCCCAGAGTTTTGCCCCGTCGTTTGGTACCACTCTCGACCACCCCCTATTGTGGGAAGTGCAAAACTTTTGATTGTCACACCTAACCTAACCTAATCTTTCGGTACCTAAATATTCATATTTTTCAGCGGGTTTTTGTCATATCTTGTATTCTACCTTGTCTTGATCAACGCAATAGAAATTTTCAGTGCTGCCAAAATTTAAGATTTTTATACTACAAAACGAACATTAAAAATTCGTCAAAGAAATGCAACTTTTTAAATAAATTGTCAAAATTTGTCTCAAATTATTCAAAGTTTCTGTCTGAACCATCAATAAATAACGCCCAGAGTTTTGCCCCGTCGTTTGGTACCACTCTCGACCACCCCCTATTGTGGGAAGCGAAAAACTTTTGATTGTCACACCTAACCTAACCTAATCTTTCGGTACCTAAATATTCATATTTTTCAGCGGAATTTTGTCATAACTTGTATTCTACCTTGTCTTGATAAACGCAATAGAAATTTTCAGTGCTGCCAAAATTTAAGATTTTTATACTACAACACGAACATTAAAAATTCGTCACAGAATTGCAAATTTTTTAATAAATTGTCAAAATTTGTCTCAAATTATTCAAAGTTTTTTTCTGAACCATCATTAAATAACGCCCAGAGTTTTGCCCCGTCGTTTGGTACCACTCTCGACCACCCCCTATTGTGGGAAGTGCAAAACTTTTGATTGTCACACCTAACCTAACCTAATCTTTCGGTACCTAAATATTCATATTTTTCAGCGGATTTTTGTCATATCTTGTATTCTACCTTGTTTTGATCAACGCTATAGAAATTTTCAATGCTGCCAAAATTTAAGAGCTTTTTATACTACAAAAAGAACATTAAAAATTCGTCAAAGAAATGCAAATTTTTAAATAAATTGTCAAAATTTGTCTCTAATTATTCAAAGTTATTGTCTGAACCATCATTAAATAACGCCCAGAGTTTTGCCCCGTCGTTTGGTACCACTCTCGACCACCCCTATTGTGGGAAGTGCAAAACTTTTGATTGTCACACCTAACCTAACCTAATCTTTCGGTACCTAAATATTCATATTTTTCAGCGGGTTTTTGTCATAACTTGTATTCTACCTTGTCTTGATAAACGCAATAGAAATTTTCAGTGCTGCCAAAATTTAAGATTTTTATACTACAACACGAACATTAAAAATTCGTCACAGAATTGCAAATTTTTTAATAAATTGTCAAAATTTGTCTCAAATTATTCAAAGTTTTTTTCTGAACCATCATTAAATAACGCCCAGAGTTTTGCCCCGTCGTTTGGTACCACTCTCGACCACCCCCTATTGTGGGAAGTGCAAAACTTTTTATTGTCACACCTAACCTAACCTAATCTTTCGGTACCTAAATATTCATATTTTTCAGCGGATTTTTGTCATATCTTGTATTCTACCTTGTTTTGATCAACGCTATAGAAATTTTCAATGCTGCCAAAATTTAAGAGCTTTTTATACTACAAAAAGAACATTAAAAATTCGTCAAAGAAATGCAAATTTTTTAATAAATTATCAAAATTTGTCTCAAATTATTCAAAGTTTTTATCTGAACCATCATTAAATAACGCCCAGAGTTTTGCCCCGTCGTTTGGTACCAATCTCGACCACCCCCTATTGTGGGAAATGCAAAACTTTTGATTTTCACACCTAACCTAACCTAAACTTTCGGTACCTAAATATTCATATTTTTCAGCGGATTTTTGTCATATCTTGTATTCTACCTTGTTTTGATCAACGCTATAGAAATTTTCAATGCTGCCAAAATTTAAGAGCTTTTGATACTACAAAAAGAACATTAAAAATTCGTCAAAGAAATGCAAATTTTTTAATAAATTATCAAAATTTGTCTCAAATTATTCAAAGTTTGTGTCTGAACCATCATTAAATAACGCCCAGAGTTTTGCCCCGTCGTTTGGTACCACTCTCGACCACCCCCTATTGTGGGAAGTGCAAAACTTTTGATTGTCACACCTAACCTAACCTAATCTTTCGGTACCTAAATATTCATATTTTTCAGCGGGTTTTTGTCATATCTTGTATTCTACCTTGTCTTGATCAACGCAATATAATTTTCAGTGCTGCCAAAATTTAAGATTTTTATACTACAAAACGAACATTAAAAATTCGTCAAAGAAATGCAAATTTTTTAATAAATTGTCAAAATTTGTCTCAAATTATTCAGTTTTCTTCTGAACCATCATTTAATAACGCCCAGAGTTTTGCCCCGTCGTTTGGTACCACTCTCGACCACCCCCTATTGTGGGAAGTGCAAAACTTTTGATTGTCACACCTAACCTAACCTAATCTTTCGGTACCTAAATATTCATATTTTTCAGCGGGTTTTTGTCATATCTTGTATTCTACCTTGTCTTGATCAACGCAATAGAAATTTTCAGTGCTGCCAAAATTTAAGATTTTTATACTACAAAACGAACATTAAAAATTCGTCAAAGAAATGCAACTTTTTAAATAAATTGTCAAAATTTGTCTCAAATTATTCAAAGTTTCTGTCTGAACCATCATTAAATAACGCCCAGAGTTTTGCCCCGTCGTTTGGTACCACTCTCGACCACCCCCTATTGTGGGAAGCGAAAAACTTTTGATTGTCACACCTAACCTAACCTAATCTTTCGGTACCTAAATATTCATATTTTTCAGCGGAATTTTGTCATAACTTGTATTCTACCTTGTCTTGATAAACGCAATAGAAATTTTCAGTGCTGCCAAAATTTAAGATTTTTATACTACAACACGAACATTAAAAATTCGTCACAGAATTGCAAATTTTTTAATAAATTGTCAAAATTTGTCTCAAATTATTCAAAGTTTTTTTCTGAACCATCATTAAATAACGCCCAGAGTTTTGCCCCGTCGTTTGGTACCACTCTCGACCACCCCCTATTGTGGGAAGTGCAAAACTTTTGATTGTCACACCTAACCTAACCTAATCTTTCGGTACCTAAATATTCATATTTTTCAGCGGATTTTTGTCATATCTTGTATTCTACCTTGTTTTGATCAACGCTATAGAAATTTTCAATGCTGCCAAAATTTAAGAGCTTTTTATACTACAAAAAGAACATTAAAAATTCGTCAAAGAAATGCAAATTTTTAAATAAATTGTCAAAATTTGTCTCTAATTATTCAAAGTTATTGTCTGAACCATCATTAAATAACGCCCAGAGTTTTGCCCCGTCGTTTGGTACCACTCTCGACCACCCCTATTGTGGGAAGTGCAAAACTTTTGATTGTCACACCTAACCTAACCTAATCTTTCGGTACCTAAATATTCATATTTTTCAGCGGGTTTTTGTCATAACTTGTATTCTACCTTGTCTTGATAAACGCAATAGAAATTTTCAGTGCTGCCAAAATTTAAGATTTTTATACTACAACACGAACATTAAAAATTCGTCACAGAATTGCAAATTTTTTAATAAATTGTCAAAATTTGTCTCAAATTATTCAAAGTTTTTTTCTGAACCATCATTAAATAACGCCCAGAGTTTTGCCCCGTCGTTTGGTACCAATCTCGACCACCCCCTATTGTGGGAAGTGCAAAACTTTTGATTTTTACACCTAACCTAACCTAAACTTTCGGTACCTAAATATTCATATTTTTCAGCGGATTTTTGTCATATCTTGTATTCTACCTTGTTTTGATCAACGCTATAGAAATTTTCAATGCTGCCAAAATTTAAGAGCTTTTTATACTACAAAAAGAACATTAAAAATTCGTCAAAGAAATGCAAATTTTTTAATAAATTATCAAAATTTGTCTCAAATTATTCAAAGTTTTTGTCTGAACCATCATTAAATAACGCTCAGAGTTTTGCCCCGTCGTTTGGTACCACTCTCGACCACCCTCTATTGTGGGAAGTGCAAAACTTTTGATTGTCACACCTAACCTAACCTAATCTTTCGGTACCTAAATATTCATATTTTTCAGCGGGTTTTTGTCATATCTTGTATTCTACCTTGTCTTGATCAACGCAATAGAAATTTTCAGTGCTGCCAAAATTTAAGATTTTTATACTACAAAACGAACATTAAAAATTCGTCAAAGAAATGCAAATTTTTAAATAAATTGTCAAAATTTGTCTCTAATTATTCAAAGTTATTGTCTGAACCATCATTAAATAACGCCCAGAGTTTTGCCCCGTCGTTTGGTACCAATCTCGACCACCCCCTATTGTGGGAAGTGCAAAACTTTTGATTTTTACACCTAACCTAACCTAATCTTTCGGTACCTAAATATTCATATTTTTCAGCGGGTTTTTGTCATATCTTGTATTCTACCTTGTCTTGATCAACGCAATAGAAATTTTCAGTGCTGCCAAAATTTAAGATTTTTATACTACAACACGAACATTAAAAATTCGTCACAGAATTGCAAATTTTTTAATAAATTGTCAAAATTTGTCTCAAATTATTCAAAGTTTTTTTCTGAACCATCATTAAATAACGCCCAGAGTTTTGCCCCGTCGTTTGGTACCACTCTCGACCACCCCCTATTGTGGGAAGTGCAAAACTTTTGATTGTCACACCTAACCTAACCTAATCTTTCGGTACCTAAATATTCATATTTTTCAGCGGATTTTTGTCATATCTTGTATTCTACCTTGTTTTGATCAACGCTATAGAAATTTTCAATGCTGCCAAAATTTAAGAGCTTTTTATACTACAAAAAGAACATTAAAAATTCGTCAAAGAAATGCAAATTTTTTAATAAATTATCAAAATTTGTCTCAAATTATTCAAAGTTTTTATCTGAACCATCATTAAATAACGCCCAGAGTTTTTCCCCGTCGTTTGGTACCAATCTCGACCACCCCCTATTGTGGGAAGTGCAAAACTTTTGATTTTCACACCTAACCTAACCTAAACTTTCGGTACCTAAATATTCATATTTTTCAGCGGATTTTTGTCATATCTTGTATTCTACCTTGTTTTGATCAACGCTATAGAAATTTTCAATGCTGCCAAAATTTAAGAGCTTTTGATACTACAAAAAGAACATTAAAAATTCGTCAAAGAAATGCAATTTTTTTAATAAATTATCAAAATTTGTCTCAAATTATTCAAAGTTTGTGTCTGAACCATCATTAAATAACGCCCAGAGTTTTGCCCCGTCGTTTGGTACCACTCTCGACCACCCCCTATTGTGGGAAGTGCAAAACTTTTGATTGTCACACCTAACCTAACCTAATCTTTCGGTACCTAAATATTCATATTTTTCAGCGGGTTTTTGTCATATCTTGTATTCTACCTTGTCTTGATCAACGCAATATAATTTTCAGTGCTGCCAAAATTTAAGATTTTTATACTACAAAACGAACATTAAAAATTCGTCAAAGAAATGCAAATTTTTTAATAAATTGTCAAAATTTGTCTCAAATTATTCAGTTTTCTTCTGAACCATCATTTAATAACGCCCAGAGTTTGTCCCCGTCGTTTGGTACCACTCTCGACCACCCCCTATTGTGGGAAGTGCAAAACTTTTGATTGTCACACCTAACCTAACCTAATCTTTCGGTACCTAAATATTCATATTTTTCAGCGGGTTTTTGTCATATCTTGTATTCTACCTTGTCTTGATCAACGCAATAGAAATTTTCAGTGCTGCCAAAATTTAAGATTTTTATACTACAAAACGAACATTAAAAATTCGTCAAAGAAATGCAACTTTTTAAATAAATTGTCAAAATTTGTCTCAAATTATTCAAAGTTTCTGTCTGAACCATCATTAAATAACGCCCAGAGTTTTGCCCCGTCGTTTGGTACCACTCTCGACCACCCCCTATTGTGGGAAGTGCAAAACTTTTGATTGTCACACCTAACCTAACCTAAACTTTCGGTACCTAAATATTCATATTTTTCAGCGGATTTTTGTCATATCTTGTATTCTACCTTGTTTTGATCAACGCTATAGAAATTTTCAATGCTGCCAAAATTTAAGAGCTTTTTATACTACAAAAAGAACATTAAAAATTCGTCAAAGAAATGCAAATTTTTTAATAAATTATCAAAATTTGTCTCAAATTATTCAAAGTTTTTATCTGAACCATCATTAAATAACGCCCAGAGTTTTGCCCCGTCGTTTGGTACCACTCTCGACCACCCCCTATTGTGGGAAGTGCAAAACTTTTGATTTTTACACCTAACCTAACCTAATCTTTCGGTACCTAAATATTCATATTTTTCAGCGGGTTTTTGTCATATCTTGTATTCTACCTTGTCTTGATCAACGCAATAGAAATTTTCAGTGCTGCCAAAATTTAAGATTTTTATACTACAACACGAACATTAAAAATTCGTCACAGAATTGCAAATTTTTTAATAAATTGTCAAAATTTGTCTCAAATTATTCAAAGATTTTTTCTGAACCATCATTAAATAACGCCCAGAGTTTTGCCCCGTCGTTTGGTACCACTCTCGACCACCCCCTATTGTGGGAAGTGCAAAACTTTTGATTGTCACACCTAACCTAACCTAATCTTTCGGTACCTAAATATTCATATTTTTCAGCGGATTTTTGTCATATCTTGTATTCTACCTTGTTTTGATCAACGCTATAGAAATTTTCAATGCTGCCAAAATTTAAGAGCTTTTTATACTACAAAAAGAACATTAAAAATTCGTCAAAGAAATGCAAACTTTTTAATAAATTATCAAAATTTGTCTCAAATTATTCAAAGTTTTTATCTGAACCATCATTAAATAACGCCCAGAGTTTTGCCCCGTCGTTTGGTACCACTCTCGACCACCCCCTATTGTGGGAAGTGCAAAACTTTTGATTGTCACACCTAACCTAACCTAATCTTTCGGTACCTAAATATTCATATTTTTCAGCGAATTTTTGTCATATCTTGTATTCCACCTTGTCTTGATCAACGCAATAGAAATTTTCAGTGCCCCCAAAATTTAAGTTTTTTATACTACAAAAAGAACATTAAAAATTCGTCAAAGAAATGCAAATTTTTAAATAAATTGTCAAAATTTGTCTCTAATTATTCAAAGTTATTGTCTGAACCATCATTAAATAACGCCCAGAGTTTTGCCCCGTCGTTTGGTACCAATCTCGACCACCTCCTATTGTGGGAAGTGCAAAACTTTTGATTTTTACACCTAACCTAACCTAAACTTTCGGTACCTAAATATTCATATTTTTCAGCGGATTTTTGTCATATCTTGTATTCTACCTTGTTTTGATCAACGCTATAGAAATTTTCAATGCTGCCAAAATTTAAGAGCTTTTGATACTACAAAAAGAACATTAAAAATTCGTCAAAGAAATGCAAATTTTTTAATAAATTATCAAAATTTGTCTCAAATTATTCAAAGTTTGTGTCTGAACCATCATTAAATAACGCCCAGAGTTTTGCCCCGTCGTTTGGTACCACTCTCGACCACCCCCTATTGTGGGAAGTGCAAAACTTTTGATTGTCACACCTAACCTAACCTAATCTTTCGGTACCTAAATATTCATATTTTCAACGGGTTTTTGTCATATCTTGTATTCTACCTTGTCTTGATCAACGCAATAGAAATTTTCAGTGCCCCCAAAATTTAAGATTTTTATACTACAACACGAACATTAAAAATTCGTCACAGAATTGCAAATTTTAATAAATTGTCAAAATTTGTCTCAAATTATTCAGTTTTCTTCTGAACCATCATTAAATAACGCCCAGAGTTTTGCCCCGTCGTTTGGTACCACTCTCGACCACCCCCTATTGTGGGAAGTGCAAAACTTTTGATTGTCACACCTAACCTAACCTAATCTTTCGGTACCTAAATATTCATATTTTTCAGCGGATTTTTGTCATATCTTGTATTCTACCTTGTTTTGATCAACGCTATAGAAATTTTCAATGCTGCCAAAATTTAAGAGCTTTTTATACTACAAAAAGAACATTAAAAATTCGTCAAAGAAATGCAAATTTTTTAATAAATTATCAAAATTTGTCTCAAATTATTCAAAGTTTCTGTCTGAACCATCATTAAATAACGCCCAGAGTTTTGCCCCGTCGTTTGGTACCACTCTCGACCACCCCCTATTGTGGGAAGTGCAAAACTTTTGATTGTCACACCTAACCTAACCTAATCTTTCGGTACCTAAATATTCATATTTTTCAGCGGGTTTTTGTCATTGTTGAATTATATAGATTAATTTATGCAAAAATTAATTAATTATTATATTTAACTATTTAGAATAATTGCACCTTAGTAATTGTATAATTTGACATTATACAATATAAATAGTACTCAAATACGTTACAGTTTGATTGGCTATAAAAGGCGTAGCAACACTGCTATCTGTCACTTCTTGTTGTGAGCTGTAAGTGAACGGACGTATAAAACTTCCTTGTGTCAAAGTATAAAATAAATAGTTAAAAGTGTTTGTACAGTGTATTATTTAATCCATAACCTCTAATAGGTTATGGACCCAGTGCCGCGATCGAAAATTCTGTGCAATAAATATATCACAACTACCTACAGTCTAGTGTTCAAACCGTTATTCTACTGTGTCGTGCAAAGGAGTGCGATATTCGTTAGTAATGGAACATTTAAAGGCCAGAATAAATCAATTTCTTTTTATATGTCGTCTTTGTTGACGCAAGGGACATGTTAAGAAGGATTACTTTTATTTAAAACGAGCGAATAAACAAAAAGATATGGCGGGCAGAACGAGAACAATTCAATCAATCAGTTTATCGCAATAGTCGAAATCTAACGACTTTTCAGGTTATGCATTTATGACTAGAGAGATTCAACAAGATGATAATGTAAACAAAATTACATAATTATGCTGGATTCAGGAGCATCGGATCACATTATAAACAGGGACAGTATTTTCATTACTTATGAACATTTACATATTCTATAATATTCTATCACATGCACACATCACCCTGTGGCCCAAACTAAGCAGAGCTATGGGTGGGTGCTAGACGATGGGTAAACATACATATTGTGCATGGAGGCGCCCGGATCGGGTCAGGCATCCGTGTCCATGCGCACGGGTATTTGACTTGTGCGGGAATCGAATCCGCGACCTCGGGCGTGGCGGTCGGTTGCACTGACCATTACGCCATCGAGGCCGCCTGAATACCAATAAAAAATGTATTTTGCTAAAAATGTTTTATTTATTTCAGCTACAAAAAGAGGTACAATCAATGTAAGCAGCTATGGTGTTCCTGGTGTTTTGGAGAATGTATTGTATTGTCCTGAGGTACCATATAATTTATTATCAGTTTTAAAGATGCAGCAGGCCGGATTTAAGCTTATTTTTTGATCAGCATAGGACGGGAGTCTCATTATAAAAGAAGGTAAAATAATTATGAAAGGTAAGCTTTTACATAATCTTATTACTTTTGATTTTAAAATACCTATTGAGAGGGGTAATGTAAATAATTATAAATTATGGCATCAACGCATAGGTCATAATAGTATAAAGTAAATTGATTGAGTTAAAGTGTAATAATTTAATTCAAGTCTAAACTGATTGAAACAATATTAAGCAGACTAGACTACCCTTTAATAAGGTTAAAAATAAAGGAAAACCATTTGAAATGTATTTATACACAATGTTATCCAATGTTCTCATGTAAGTGACTGTCTTTTTGAGAATAGATTCTTTAAACCAGAATACATTAAGTGACCATTATATGTGCATTCTGATGTATGCAGACCAATCACTCCTTCAACGTTTGATAATAAGGATTATTTTGTTTTGTTTCTGGACCGGTTCACTCATTATTGTGTTGTTTATGCCTTAACTTATAAATCAGATGTATTTTCGCCATTCAAAGATTTTATTGCAAAAAGCGAGTCAAAGTTTAATTCAAAATTAGTCACTGTATAGTGATAACGGTAGAGTGTATCTATCGACTGAAATGAAAGACTACTGTAAAGTAAAGGGTATTAGTTATCACTTAATAGAACCCAGAACTCCATAGTTAAATGGTGTGGCTGAACGTATGGTTCGAAAAATAACTGAAAAGGCTTGTTCTATGTTAACTGGTGCAATGATAGATAAACGCTTTTGAGCTAAAGCAGTGTTAACTGCTGTTCACTTAATAAAACTGTATGTCCATAATAAAACCAATAAATGTGATATTGGTGGGCTATAGTCCAAATTGTTATAAGGTATGGAACACATAATGCGAAAGATATATGACTGTCAGGGATGTTGTAGTAGATGAGATTAATTTTTGGTGTCCAGGCCTACATTAAAGCCTGAAGGGAATAATTTTGAAAATTCCCAAGACGAAACTGATGTGGACCAAGTGGTTAAATCAGTGTCAACCGAATCTCAAAATACAAGCACCCTAAATCAGATACTTTAAAATCTGATGTACAAGACAGTACTAGTAAAATTCGCAAAATAGATAATGTGGTTGCATATGAACCTGACATTGACATGGTTACCTTACCTGTACACAATAATGAAACACATTAAGTATATGTGTGAGAAGAAGTGATAGGCTCAAAGGTCGACCTCGTATTTGTTATAAAGAAAGTGATGATAATGATGACTATTTGTTTAGTGTCAATTCATTTGAGATAAAGTCACTTGATAATAAGTCTTACTGGGAGAAAGTTATTGAAGATGAACTAGAATCCCATAGAATAAATAATACAATATATCTGGTGCCAAGACCAGATGATAGAAATATTATAGACTGTATATGGGTCTTTACTATTAAATATGATGAGTTTGGAAAACCTTATAAGGCACGTTTTGTTGCCAAAGGTTTCAGCCAAGAATATTTTACTGATATACATATATTATAATGCAACTATTGCGCCTTTCGCTAGAATAGCCAGCTTTCGTTTTATAATTAGTTTTGCAAATCAACATTAATTATTAATTCGTCATATATGGATGTCAAAACCGCTTTCTATGTAAATTAAATAAAGCAGTATGTGAGCGATCTCTTGAAAAAAAAAATGTGTTCATTGGTTGGTAGGTATATATATGTTAGACAAAGGAAATGTCACGAAAAATATTTATATTGTATTATCTTAATGATTTGGTTATAGTATGTACTGACGTTCAAACAATGAACGAATTCAAACGTTATTTAATGACTAAGTTTGAAAATAAATGACTGATTCAAATGATATAAAGTTCTTTCTTGGCATGAAAATAACTAGATATGCTGATACAATTACACTAAATCGAACAGAGTTGACTAAATTCAATATGATTGATTGTAATCCTGTGAGTACACCTACTCAAGCTAAACTTAATTATGAAGCGTTAAATCTAAAAGAAAAATTGGATGCACCATGTTGTAAACTTATAGGATGTTTAATGTACATTATGATATGTACTCGCCCTGATTTAAGTACATGTGTAAAATGTACATAAAATAATAAACAGGAATTGTGGCATTGCTTAAAACGCGTGTTAAGATATCTTAAAGGTACTATGCATCTAAAGTTAACCTATAAAAGAAATGATTATGATAATGTTTCTGATTCGGTCATGACTATTCTGATCGGGAAAGTACTACTGGTTATTTAAACCGTTTAAAAAGTGTACTATAATTTGGTGTACAAAGAGACAAACTTCTGTTGCAGCTTCATTTACAGAAGCCGAATATATGGCCCTTTACGAGGCTGTAAAAGAAGCTTTATGGCTTAAGTCTCCAGCTGAAAGTATTAACATACGAATTAATAAACCTATTGTTATATTTGAGAATAATAACGGCTATATAAGCCTTGTTAATAATCCAACTAGCCATAAGAGATCAAAACATATTGATATAAAATATAATTTCTCAAGAGAGCAAGTTGGAAGAAATATAATTAAATTAAATTATATGCCCACAGGTCAACAACTGGTTGATGTTTTGATAAAGCCGTTACCAACAACTTCTTTCCAAGAATTAAGATACAAAATGGGTTTAGAATAAGTATTATTACTGTTCATACGTGTGTATATATTTGATTAACTTATGTAAGTGGTCTGATTAGGTTTTTCTGGGTTTTCCCTAATCCTAGCAACAAATGTTGGACCATGTTTATACATATTCCCAGCAATCACTTGGAGGTGATATATGACCTGTTAAGATATTATAAATATCTTCAACAATTATTCTTTTTTGAATTGTATAAAGCAGTGATTAATTTTTGAGGGGGCGTGTTGAATTATATACATTAATTTATGCAAAAATTAATTAATTATTATATTTAACTATTTAGAATAATTGCACCTTAGTAATTGTATAATTTGACATTATACAATATAAATAGTACTCAAATACGTTACAGTTTGATTGGCTATAAAAGGCGTAGCAACACTGCTATCTGTCACTTCTTGTTGTGAGCTGTAAGTGAACGGACGTATAAAACTTCCTTGTGTCAAAGTATAAAATAAATAGTTAAAAGTGTTTGTACAGTGTATTATTTAATCCATAACCTCTAATAGTCATAACTTGTATTCTACCTTGTCTTGATAAACGCAATAGAAATTTTCAGTGCTGCCAAAATTTTAAGATTTTTATACTACAACACGAACATTAAAAATTCGTCACAGAATTGCAAATTTTTTAATAAATTGTCAAAATTTGTCTCAAATTATTCAAAGTTTTTTTCTGAACCATCATTAAATAACGCCCAGAGTTTTGCCCCGTCGTTTGGTACCACTCTCGACCACCCCCTATTGTGGGAAGTGCAAAACTTTTGATTGTCACACCTAACCTAACCTAATCTTTCGGTACCTAAATATTCATATTTTTCAGCGGATTTTTGTCATATCTTGTATTCTACCTTGTTTTGATCAACGCTATAGAAATTTTCAATGCTGCCAAAATTTAAGAGCTTTTTATACTACAAAAAGAACATTAAAAATTCGTCAAAGAAATGCAAATTTTTAAATAAATTGTCAAAATTTGTCTCTAATTATTCAAAGTTATTGTCTGAACCATCATTAAATAACGCCCAGAGTTTTGCCCCGTCGTTTGGTACCACTCTCGACCACCCCCTATTGTGGGAAGTGCAAAACTTTTGATTTTTACACCTAACCTAACCTAAACTTTCGGTACCTAAATATTCATATTTTTCAGCGGATTTTTGTCATATCTTGTATTCTACCTTGTTTTGATCAACGCTATAGAAATTTTCAATGCTGCCAAAATTTAAGAGCTTTTGATACTACAAAAAGAACATTAAAAATTCGTCAAAGAAATGCAAATTTTTTAATAAATTATCAAAATTTGTCTCAAATTATTCAAAGTTTGTGTCTGAACCATCATTAAATAACGCCCAGAGTTTTGCCCCGTCGTTTGGTACCACTCTCGACCACCCCCTATTGTGGGAAGTGCAAAACTTTTGATTGTCACACCTAACCTAACCTAATCTTTCGGTACCTAAATATTCATATTTTTCAGCGGATTTTTGTCATATCTTGTATTCTACCTTGTTTTGATCAACGCTATAGAAATTTTCAATGCTGCCAAAATTTAAGAGCTTTTTATACTACAAAAAGAACATTAAAAATTCGTCAAAGAAATGCAAATTTTTAAATAAATTGTCAAAATTTGTCTCTAATTATTCAAAGTTATTGTCTGAACCATCATTAAATAACGCCCAGAGTTTTGCCCCGTCGTTTGGTACCACTCTCGACCACCCCCTATTGTGGGAAGTGCAAAACTTTTGATTTTTACACCTAACCTAACCTAAACTTTCGGTACCTAAATATTCATATTTTTCAGCGGATTTTTGTCATATCTTGTATTCTACCTTGTTTTGATCAACGCTATAGAAATTTTCAATGCTGCCAAAATTTAAGAGCTTTTGATACTACAAAAAGAACATTAAAAATTCGTCAAAGAAATGCAAATTTTTTAATAAATTATCAAAATTTGTCTCAAATTATTCAAAGTTTGTGTCTGAACCATCATTAAATAACGCCCAGAGTTTTGCCCCGTCGTTTGGTACCACTCTCGACCACCCCCTATTGTGGGAAGTGCAAAACTTTTGATTGTCACACCTAACCTAACCTAATCTTTCGGTACCTAAATATTCATATTTTCAACGGGTTTTTGTCATATCTTGTATTCTACCTTGTCTTGATCAACGCAATAGAAATTTTCAGTGCCCCCAAAATTTAAGATTTTTATACTACAACACGAACATTAAAAATTCGTCAAAGAAATGCAAATTTTTTAATAAATTATCAAAATTTGTCTCAAATTATTCAAAGTTTTTGTCTGAACCATCATTAAATAACGCCCAGAGTTTTGCCCCGTCGTTTGGTACCACTCTCGACCACCCCCTATTGTGGGAAGTGCAAAACTTTTGATTTTTACACCTAACCTAACCTAATCTTTCGGTACCTAAATATTCATATTTTTCAGCGGGTTTTTGTCATATCTTGTATTCTACCTTGTCTTGATAAACGCAATAGAAATTTTCAGTGCTGCCAAAATTTAAGATTTTTATACTACAACACGAACATTAAAAATTCGTCACAGAATTGCAAATTTTTTAATAAATTGTCAAAATTTGTCTCAAATTATTCAAAGTTTTTTTCTGAACCATCATTAAATAACGCCCAGAGTTTTGCCCCGTCGTTTGGTACCACTCTCGACCACCCCCTATTGTGGGAAGTGCAAAACTTTTGATTGTCACACCTAACCTAACCTAATCTTTCGGTACCTAAATATTCATATTTTTCAGCGGATTTTTGTCATATCTTGTATTCTACCTTGTTTTGATCAACGCTATAGAAATTTTCAATGCTGCCAAAATTTAAGAGCTTTTTATACTACAAAAAGAACATTAAAAATTCGTCAAAGAAATGCAAATTTTTAAATAAATTGTCAAAATTTGTCTCTAATTATTCAAAGTTATTGTCTGAACCATCATTAAATAACGCCCAGAGTTTTGCCCCGTCGTTTGGTACCACTCTCGACCACCCCCTATTGTGGGAAGTGCAAAACTTTTGATTTTTACACCTAACCTAACCTAAACTTTCGGTACCTAAATATTCATATTTTTCAGCGGATTTTTGTCATATCTTGTATTCTACCTTGTTTTGATCAACGCTATAGAAATTTTCAATGCTGCCAAAATTTAAGAGCTTTTGATACTACAAAAAGAACATTAAAAATTCGTCAAAGAAATGCAAATTTTTTAATAAATTATCAAAATTTGTCTCAAATTATTCAAAGTTTGTGTCTGAACCATCATTAAATAACGCCCAGAGTTTTGCCCCGTCGTTTGGTACCACTCTCGACCACCCCCTATTGTGGGAAGTGCAAAACTTTTGATTGTCACACCTAACCTAACCTAATCTTTCGGTACCTAAATATTCATATTTTTCAGCGGATTTTTGTCATATCTTGTATTCTACCTTGTTTTGATCAACGCTATAGAAATTTTCAATGCTGCCAAAATTTAAGAGCTTTTTATACTACAAAAAGAACATTAAAAATTCGTCAAAGAAATGCAAATTTTTTAATAAATTATCAAAATTTGTCTCAAATTATTCAAAGTTTCTGTCTGAACCATCATTAAATAACGCCCAGAGTTTTGCCCCGTCGTTTGGTACCACTCTCGACCACCCCCTATTGTGGGAAGTGCAAAACTTTTGATTGTCACACCTAACCTAACCTAATCTTTCGGTACCTAAATATTCATATTTTTCAGCGGATTTTTGTCATATCTTGTATTCTACCTTGTTTTGATCAACGCTATAGAAATTTTCAATGCTGCCAAAATTTAAGAGCTTTTTATACTACAAAAAGAACATTAAAAATTCGTCAAAGAAATGCAAATTTTTAAATAAATTGTCAAAATTTGTCTCTAATTATTCAAAGTTATTGTCTGAACCATCATTAAATAACGCCCAGAGTTTTGCCCCGTCGTTTGGTACCACTCTCGACCACCCCCTATTGTGGGAAGTGCAAAACTTTTGATTTTTACACCTAACCTAACCTAATCTTTCGGTACCTAAATATTCATATTTTTCAGCGGATTTTTGTCATATCTTGTATTCTACCTTGTTTTGATCAACGCTATAGAAATTTTCAATGCTGCCAAAATTTAAGAGCTTTTGATACTACAAAAAGAACATTAAAAATTCGTCAAAGAAATGCAAATTTTTTAATAAATTATCAAAATTTGTCTCAAATTATTCAAAGTTTGTGTCTGAACCATCATTAAATAACGCCCAGAGTTTTGCCCCGTCGTTTGGTACCACTCTCGACCACCCCCTATTGTGGGAAGTGCAAAACTTTTGATTGTCACACCTAACCTAACCTAATCTTTCGGTACCTAAATATTCATATTTTCAACGGGTTTTTGTCATATCTTGTATTCTACCTTGTCTTGATCAACGCAATAGAAATTTTCAGTGCTGCCAAAATTTAAGATTTTTATACTACAACACGAACATTAAAAATTCGTCACAGAATTGCAAATTTTAATAAATTGTCAAAATTTGTCTCAAATTATTCAGTTTTCTTCTGAACCATCATTAAATAACGCCCAGAGTTTTGCCCCGTCGTTTGGTACCACTCTCGACCACCCCCTATTGTGGGAAGTGCAAAACTTTTGATTTTTACACCTAACCTAACCTAATCTTTCGGTACCTAAATATTCATATTTTTCAGCGGGTTTTTGTCATATCTTGTATTCTACCTTGTCTTGATCAACGCAATAGAAATTTTCAGTGCTGCCAAAATTTAAGATTTTTATACTACAACACGAACATTAAAAATTCGTCACAGAATTGCAAATTTTTTAATAAATTGTCAAAATTTGTCTCAAATTATTCAAAGTTTTTTTCTGAACCATCATTAAATAACGCCCAGAGTTTTGCCCCGTCGTTTGGTACCACTCTCGACCACCCCCTATTGTGGGAAGTGCAAAACTTTTGATTGTCACACCTAACCTAACCTAATCTTTCGGTACCTAAATATTCATATTTTTCAGCGGATTTTTGTCATATCTTGTATTCTACCTTGTTTTGATCAACGCTATAAAAATTTTCAATGCTGCCAAAATTTAAGAGCTTTTTATACTACAAAAAGAACATTAAAAATTCGTCAAAGAAATGCAAATTTTTTAATAAATTATCAAAATTTGTCTCAAATCATTCAAAGTTTTTGTCTGAACCATCATTAAATAACGCCCAGAGTTTTGCCCCGTCGTTTGGTACCACTCTCGACCACCCTCTATTGTGGGAAGTGCAAAACTTTTGATTGTCACACCTAACCTAACCTAATCTTTCGGTACCTAAATATTCATATTTTTCAGCGGGTTTTTGTCATATCTTGTATTCTACCTTGTCTTGATCAACGCAATAGAAATTTTCAGTGCTGCCAAAATTTAAGATTTTTATACTACAAAACGAACATTAAAAATTCGTCAAAGAAATGCAAATTTTTAAATAAATTGTCAAAATTTGTCTCAAATTATTCAAAGTTTGTGTCTGAACCATCATTAAATAACGCCCAGAGTTTTGCCCCGTCGTTTGGTACCACTCTCGACCACCCCCTATTGTGGGAAGTGCAAAACTTTTGATTTTTACACCTAACCTAACCTAAACTTTCGGTACCTAAATATTCATATTTTTCAGCGGATTTTTGTCATATCTTGTATTCTACCTTGTTTTGATCAACGCTATAGAAATTTTCAATGCTGCCAAAATTTAAGAGCTTTTGATACTACAAAAAGAACATTAAAAATTCGTCAAAGAAATGCAAATTTTTTAATAAATTATCAAAATTTGTCTCAAATTATTCAAAGTTTGTGTCTGAACCATCATTAAATAACGCCCAGAGTTTTGCCCCGTCGTTTGGTACCACTCTCGACCACCCCCTATTGTGGGAAGTGCAAAACTTTTGATTGTCACACCTAACCTAACCTAAACTTTCGGTACCTAAATATTCTTATTTTCAGCGGGTTTTTGTCATATCTTGTATTCTACCTTGTCTTGATAAACGCAATAGAAATTTTCAGTGCTGCCAAAATTTAAGATTTTTATACTACAACACGAACATTAAAAATTCGTCACAGAATTGCAAATTTTTTAATAAATTGTCAAAATTTGTCTCAAATTATTCAAAGTTTTTTTCTGAACCATCATTAAATAACGCCCAGAGTTTTGCCCCGTCGTTTGGTACCACTCTCGACCACCCCCTATTGTGGGAAGTGCAAAACTTTTGATTGTCACACCTAACCTAACCTAACCTTTCGGTACCTAAATATTCATATTTTTCAGCGGATTTTTGTCATATCTTGTATTCTACCTTGTTTTGATCAACGCTTTAGAAATTTTCAATGCTGCCAAAATTTAAGAGCTTTTTATACTACAAAAAGAACATTAAAAATTCGTCAAAGAAATGCAAATTTATTAATAAATTATCAAAATTTGTCTCAAATTATTCAAAGTTTGTGTCTGAACCATCATTAAATAACGCCCAGAGTTTTGCCCCGTCGTTTGGTACCACTCTCGACCACCCCCTATTGTGGGAAGTGCAAAACTTTTGATTGTCACACCTAACCTAACCTAATCTTTCGGTACCTAAATATTCTTATTTTCAGCGGGTTTTTGTCATATCTTGTATTCTACCTTGTCTTGATAAACGCAATAGAAATTTTCAGTGCTGCCAAAATTTAAGATTTTTATACTACAACACGAACATTAAAAATTCGTCACAGAATTGCAAATTTTTTAATAAATTGTCAAAATTTGTCTCAAATTATTCAAAGTTTTTTTCTGAACCATCATTAAATAACGCCCAGAGTTTTGCCCCGTCGTTTGGTACCACTCTCGACCACCCCCTATTGTGGGAAGTGCAAAACTTTTGATTGTCACACCTAACCTAACCTAACCTTTCGGTACCTAAATATTCATATTTTTCAGCGGATTTTTGTCATATCTTGTATTCTACCTTGTTTTGATCAACGCTTTAGAAATTTTCAATGCTGCCAAAATTTAAGAGCTTTTTATACTACAAAAAGAACATTAAAAATTCGTCAAAGAAATGCAAATTTATTAATAAATTATCAAAATTTGTCTCAAATTATTCAAAGTTTGTGTCTGAACCATCATTAAATAACGCCCAGAGTTTTGCCCCGTCGTTTGGTACCACTCTCGACCACCCCCTATTGTGGGAAGTGCAAAACTTTTGATTGTCACACCTAACCTAACCTAATCTTTCGGTACCTAAATATTCATATTTTCAGCGGGTTTTTGTCATATCTTGTATTCTACCTTGTCTTGATAAACGCAATAGAAATTTTCAGTGCTGCCAAAATTTAAGATTTTTATACTACAACACGAACATTAAAAATTCGTCAAAGAAATGCAAATTTTTTAATAAATTATCAAAATTTGTCTCAAATTATTCAAAGTTTGTGTCTGAACCATCATTAAATAACGCCCAGAGTTTTGCCCCGTCGTTTGGTACCACTCTCGACCACCCCCTATTGTGGGAAGTGCAAAACTTTTGACTGTCACACCTAACCTAACCTAATCTTTCGGTACCTAAATATTCATATTTTTCAGCGGGTTTTTGTCATATCTTGTATTCTACCTTGTCTTGATAAACGCAATAGAAATTTTCAGTGCTGCCAAAATTTAAGATTTTTATACTACAACACGAACATTAAAAATTCGTCACAGAATTGCAAATTTTTTAATAAATTGTCAAAATTTGTCTCAAATTATTCAAAGTTTTTTTCTGAACCATCATTAAATAACGCCCAGAGTTTTGCCCCGTCGTTTGGTACCACTCTCGACCACCCCCTATTGTGGGAAGTGCAAAACTTTTGATTGTCACACCTAACCTAACCTAATCTTTCGGTACCTAAATATTCATATTTTTCAGCGGATTTTTGTCATATCTTGTATTCTACCTTGTTTTGATCAACGCTATAGAAATTTTCAATGCTGCCAAAATTTAAGAGCTTTTTATACTACAAAAAGAACATTAAAAATTCGTCAAAGAAATGCAAATTTTTAAATAAATTGTCAAAATTTGTCTCTAATTATTCAAAGTTATTGTCTAAACCATCATTAAATAACGCCCAGAGTTTTGCCCCGTCGTTTGGTACCACTCTCGACCACCCCCTATTGTGGGAAGTGCAAAACTTTTGATTTTTACACCTAACCTAACCTAAACTTTCGGTACCTAAATATTCATATTTTTCAGCGGATTTTTGTCATATCTTGTATTCTACCTTGTTTTGATCAACGCTATAGAAATTTTCAATGCTGCCAAAATTTAAGAGCTTTTGATACTACAAAAAGAACATTAAAAATTCGTCAAAGAAATGCAAATTTTTTAATAAATTATCAAAATTTGTCTCAAATTATTCAAAGTTTGTGTCTGAACCATCATTAAATAACGCCCAGAGTTTTGCCCCGTCGTTTGGTACCACTCTCGACCACCCCCTATTGTGGGAAGTGCAAAACTTTTGATTGTCACACCTAACCTAACCTAATCTTTCGGTACCTAAATATTCATATTTTTCAGCGGATTTTTGTCATATCTTGTATTCTACCTTGTTTTGATCAACGCTATAGAAATTTTCAATGCTGCCAAAATTTAAGAGCTTTTTATACTACAAAAAGAACATTAAAAATTCGTCAAAGAAATGCAAATTTTTTAATAAATTATCAAAATTTGTCTCAAATTATTCAAAGTTTCTGTCTGAACCATCATTAAATAACGCCCAGAGTTTTGCCCCGTCGTTTGGTACCACTCTCGACCACCCCCTATTGTGGGAAGTGCAAAACTTTTGATTGTCACACCTAACCTAACCTAATCTTTCGGTACCTAAATATTCATATTTTTCAGCGGATTTTTGTCATATCTTGTATTCTACCTTGTTTTGATCAACGCTATAGAAATTTTCAATGCTGCCAAAATTTAAGAGCTTTTTATACTACAAAAAGAACATTAAAAATTCGTCAAAGAAATGCAAATTTTTAAATAAATTGTCAAAATTTGTCTCTAATTATTCAAAGTTATTGTCTGAACCATCATTAAATAACGCCCAGAGTTTTGCCCCGTCGTTTGGTACCACTCTCGACCACCCCCTATTGTGGGAAGTGCAAAACTTTTGATTTTTACACCTAACCTAACCTAAACTTTCGGTACCTAAATATTCATATTTTTCAGCGGATTTTTGTCATATCTTGTATTCTACCTTGTTTTGATCAACGCTATAGAAATTTTCAATGCTGCCAAAATTTAAGAGCTTTTGATACTACAAAAAGAACATTAAAAATTCGTCAAAGAAATGCAAATTTTTTAATAAATTATCAAAATTTGTCTCAAATTATTCAAAGTTTGTGTCTGAACCATCATTAAATAACGCCCAGAGTTTTGCCCCGTCGTTTGGTACCACTCTCGACCACCCCCTATTGTGGGAAGTGCAAAACTTTTGATTGTCACACCTAACCTAACCTAATCTTTCGGTACCTAAATATTCATATTTTCAACGGGTTTTTGTCATATCTTGTATTCTACCTTGTCTTGATCAACGCAATAGAAATTTTCAGTGCTGCCAAAATTTAAGATTTTTATACTACAACACGAACATTAAAAATTCGTCACAGAATTGCAAATTTTAATAAATTGTCAAAATTTGTCTCAAATTATTCAGTTTTCTTCTGAACCATCATTAAATAACGCCCAGAGTTTTGCCCCGTCGTTTGGTACCACTCTCGACCACCCCCTATTGTGGGAAGTGCAAAACTTTTGATTGTCACACCTAACCTAACCTAACCTTTCGGTACCTAAATATTCATATTTTTCAGCGGGTTTTTGTCATATCTTGTATTCTACCTTGTCTTGATCAACGCAATAGAAATTTTCAGTGCTGCCAAAATTTAAGATTTTTATACTACAACACGAACATTAAAAATTCGTCACAGAATTGCAAATTTTTTAATAAATTGTCAAAATTTGTCTCAAATTATTCAAAGTTTTTTTCTGAACCATCATTAAATAACGCCCAGAGTTTTGCCCCGTCGTTTGGTACCACTCTCGACCACCCCCTATTGTGGGAAGTGCAAAACTTTTGATTGTCACACCTAACCTAACCTAATCTTTCGGTACCTAAATATTCATATTTTTCAGCGGATTTTTGTCATATCTTGTATTCTACCTTGTTTTGATCAACGCTATAAAAATTTTCAATGCTGCCAAAATTTAAGAGCTTTTTATACTACAAAAAGAACATTAAAAATTCGTCAAAGAAATGAAAATTTTTTAATAAATTATCAAAATTTGTCTCAAATCATTCAAAGTTTTTGTCTGAACCATCATTAAATAACGCCCAGAGTTTTGCCCCGTCGTTTGGTACCACTCTCGACCACCCTCTATTGTGGGAAGTGCAAAACTTTTGATTGTCACACTCAACCTAACCTAATCTGTCGGTACCTAAATATTCATATTTTTCAGCGGGTTTTTGTCATATCTTGTATTCTACCTTGTCTTGATCAACGCAATAGAAATTTTCAGTGCTGCCAAAATTTAAGATTTTTATACTACAAAACGAACATTAAAAATTCGTCAAAGAAATGCAAATTTTTAAATAAATTGTCAAAATTTGTCTCAAATTATTCAAAGTTTGTGTCTGAACCATCATTAAATAACGCCCAGAGTTTTGCCCCGTCGTTTGGTACCACTCTCGACCACCCCCTATTGTGGGAAGTGCAAAACTTTTGATTTTTACACCTAACCTAACCTAAACTTTCGGTACCTAAATATTCATATTTTTCAGCGGATTTTTGTCATATCTTGTATTCTACCTTGTTTTGATCAACGCTATAGAAATTTTCAATGCTGCCAAAATTTAAGAGCTTTTGATACTACAAAAAGAACATTAAAAATTCGTCAAAGAAATGCAAATTTTTTAATAAATTATCAAAATTTGTCTCAAATTATTCAAAGTTTGTGTCTGAACCATCATTAAATAACGCCCAGAGTTTTGCCCCGTCGTTTGGTACCACTCTCGACCACCCCCTATTGTGGGAAGTGCAAAACTTTTGATTGTCACACCTAACCTAACCTAATCTTTCGGTACCTAAATATTCTTATTTTCAGCGGGTTTTTGTCATATCTTGTATTCTACCTTGTCTTGATAAACGCAATAGAAATTTTCAGTGCTGCCAAAATTTAAGATTTTTATACTACAACACGAACATTAAAAATTCGTCACAGAATTGCAAATTTTTTAATAAATTGTCAAAATTTGTCTCAAATTATTCAAAGTTTTTTTCTGAACCATCATTAAATAACGCCCAGAGTTTTGCCCCGTCGTTTGGTACCACTCTCGACCACCCCCTATTGTGGGAAGTGCAAAACTTTTGATTGTCACACCTAACCTAACCTAACCTTTCGGTACCTAAATATTCATATTTTTCAGCGGATTTTTGTCATATCTTGTATTCTACCTTGTTTTGATCAACGCTTTAGAAATTTTCAATGCTGCCAAAATTTAAGAGCTTTTTATACTACAAAAAGAACATTAAAAATTCGTCAAAGAAATGCAAATTTTTTAATAAATTATCAAAATTTGTCTCAAATTATTCAAAGTTTGTGTCTGAACCATCATTAAATAACGCCCAGAGTTTTGCCCCGTCGTTTGGTACCACTCTCGACCACCCCCTATTGTGGGAAGTGCAAAACTTTTGATTGTCACACCTAACCTAACCTAATCTTTCGGTACCTAAATATTCATATTTTCAGCGGGTTTTTGTCATATCTTGTATTCTACCTTGTCTTGATAAACGCAATAGAAATTTTCAGTGCTGCCAAAATTTAAGATTTTTATACTACAACACGAACATTAAAAATTCGTCAAAGAAATGCAAATTTTTTAATAAATTATCAAAATTTGTCTCAAATTATTCAAAGTTTGTGTCTGAACCATCATTAAATAACGCCCAGAGTTTTGCCCCGTCGTTTGGTACCACTCTCGACCACCCCCTATTGTGGGAAGTGCAAAACTTTTGACTGTCACACCTAACCTAACCTAATCTTTCGGTACCTAAATATTCATATTTTTCAGCGGGTTTTTGTCATATCTTGTATTCTACCTTGTCTTGATCAACGCAATAGAAATTTTCAGTGCTGCCAAAATTTAAGATTTTTATACTACAAAACGAACATTAAAAATTCGTCAAAGAAATGCAAATTTTAAATAAATTGTCAAAATTTGTCTCTAATTATTCAAAGTTTTTGTCTGAACCATCATTAAATAACGCCCAGAGTTTTGCCCCGTCGTTTGGTACCACTCTCGACCACCCCCTATTGTGGGAAGTGCAAAACTTTTGATTGTCACACCTAACCTAACCTAATCTTTCGGTACCTAAATATTCATATTTTTCAGCGGATTTTTGTCATATCTTGTATTCTACCTTGTTTTGATCAACGCTATAGAAATTTTCAATGCTGCCAAAATTTAAGAGCTTTTTATACTACAAAAAGAACATTAAAAATTCGTCAAAGAAATGCAAATTTTTAAATAAATTGTCAAAATTTGTCTCTAATTATTCAAAGTTATTGTCTGAACCATCATTAAATAACGCCCAGAGTTTTGCCCCGTCGTTTGGTACCAATCTCGACCACCCCCTATTGTGGGAAGTGCAAAACTTTTGATTTTTACACCTAACCTAACCTAAACTTTCGGTACCTAAATATTCATATTTTTCAGCGGATTTTTGTCATATCTTGTATTCTACCTTGTTTTGATCAACGCTATAGAAATTTTCAATGCTGCCAAAATTTAAGAGCTTTTGATACTACAAAAAGAACATTAAAAATTCGTCAAAGAAATGCAAATTTTTTAATAAATTATCAAAATTTGTCTCAAATTATTCAAAGTTTGTGTCTGAACCATCATTAAATAACGCCCAGAGTTTTGCCCCGTCGTTTGGTACCACTCTCGACCACCCCCTATTGTGGGAAGTGCAAAACTTTTGATTGTCACACCTAACCTAACCTAATCTTTCGGTACCTAAATATTCATATTTTTCAGCGGATTTTTGTCATATCTTGTATTCTACCTTGTTTTGATCAACGCTATAGAAATTTTCAATGCTGCCAAAATTTAAGAGCTTTTTATACTACAAAAAGAACATTAAAAATTCGTCAAAGAAATGCAAATTTTTAAATAAATTGTCAAAATTTGTCTCTAATTATTCAAAGTTATCGTCTGAACCATCATTAAATAACGCCCAGAGTTTTGCCCCGTCGTTTGGTACCACTCTCGACCACCCCCTATTGTGGGAAGTGCAAAACTTTTGATTTTTACACCTAACCTAACCTAAACTTTCGGTACCTAAATATTCATATTTTTCAGCGGATTTTTGTCATATCTTGTATTCTACCTTGTTTTGATCAACGCTATAGAAATTTTCAATGCTGCCAAAATTTAAGAGCTTTTGATACTACAAAAAGAACATTAAAAATTCGTCAAAGAAATGCAAATTTTTTAATAAATTATCAAAATTTGTCTCAAATTATTCAAAGTTTGTGTCTGAACCATCATTAAATAACGCCCAGAGTTTTGCCCCGTCGTTTGGTACCACTCTCGACCACCCCCTATTGTGGGAAGTGCAAAACTTTTGATTGTCACACCTAACCTAACCTAATCTTTCGGTACCTAAATATTCATATTTTCAGCGGGTTTTTGTCATATCTTGTATTCTACCTTGTCTTGATAAACGCAATAGAAATTTTCAGTGCTGCCAAAATTTAAGATTTTTATACTACAACACGAACATTAAAAATTCGTCAAAGAAATGCAAATTTTTTAATAAATTATCAAAATTTGTCTCAAATTATTCAAAGTTTGTGTCTGAACCATCATTAAATAACGCCCAGAGTTTTGCCCCGTCGTTTGGTACCACTCTCGACCACCCCCTATTGTGGGAAGTGCAAAACTTTTGATTGTCACACCTAACCTAACCTAATCTTTCGGTACCTAAATATTCATATTTTCAACGGGTTTTTGTCATATCTTGTATTCTACCTTGTCTTGATCAACGCAATAGAAATTTTCAGTGCTGCCAAAATTTAAGATTTTTATACTACAACACGAACATTAAAAATTCGTCACAGAATTGCAAATTTTAATAAATTGTCAAAATTTGTCTTAAATTATTCAGTTTTCTTCTGAACCATCATTAAATAACGCCCAGAGTTTTGCCCCGTCGTTTGGTACCACTCTCGACCACCCCCTATTGTGGGAAGTGCAAAACTTTTGATTGTCACACCTAACCTAACCTAATCTTTCGGTACCTAAATATTCATATTTTTCAGCGGATTTTTGTCATATCTTGTATTCTACCTTGTTTTGATCAACGCTATAGAAATTTTCAATGCTGCCAAAATTTAAGAGCTTTTTATACTACAAAAAGAACATTAAAAATTCGTCAAAGAAATGCAAATTTTTTAATAAATTATCAAAATTTGTCTCAAATTATTCAAAGTTTCTGTCTGAACCATCATTAAATAACGCCCAGAGTTTTGCCCCGTCGTTTGGTACCACTCTCGACCACCCCCTATTGTGGGAAGTGCAAAACTTTTGATTTTTACACCTAACCTAACCTAAACTTTCGGTACCTAAATATTCATATTTTTCAGCGGATTTTTGTCATATCTTGTATTCTACCTTGTTTTGATCAACGCTATAGAAATTTTCAATGCTGCCAAAATTTAAGAGCTTTTGATACTACAAAAAGAACATTAAAAATTCGTCAAAGAAATGCAAATTTTTTAATAAATTATCAAAATTTGTCTCAAATTATTCAAAGTTTGTGTCTGAACCATCATTAAATAACGCCCAGAGTTTTGCCCCGTCGTTTGGTACCACTCTCGACCACCCCCTATTGTGGGAAGTGCAAAACTTTTGATTGTCACACCTAACCTAACCTAATCTTTCGGTACCTAAATATTCATATTTTCAGCGGGTTTTTGTCATATCTTGTATTCTACCTTGTCTTGATAAACGCAATAGAAATTTTCAGTGCTGCCAAAATTTAAGATTTTTATACTACAACACGAACATTAAAAATTCGTCAAAGAAATGCAAATTTTTTAATAAATTATCAAAATTTGTCTCAAATTATTCAAAGTTTGTGTCTGAACCATCATTAAATAACGCCCAGAGTTTTGCCCCGTCGTTTGGTACCACTCTCGACCACCCCCTATTGTGGGAAGTGCAAAACTTTTGATTGTCACACCTAACCTAACCTAATCTTTCGGTACCTAAATATTCATATTTTCAACGGGTTTTTGTCATATCTTGTATTCTACCTTGTCTTGATCAACGCAATAGAAATTTTCAGTGCTGCCAAAATTTAAGATTTTTATACTACAACACGAACATTAAAAATTCGTCACAGAATTGCAAATTTTAATAAATTGTCAAAATTTGTCTTAAATTATTCAGTTTTCTTCTGAACCATCATTAAATAACGCCCAGAGTTTTGCCCCGTCGTTTGGTACCACTCTCGACCACCCCCTATTGTGGGAAGTGCAAAACTTTTGATTGTCACACCTAACCTAACCTAATCTTTCGGTACCTAAATATTCATATTTTTCAGCGGATTTTTGTCATATCTTGTATTCTACCTTGTTTTGATCAACGCTATAGAAATTTTCAATGCTGCCAAAATTTAAGAGCTTTTTATACTACAAAAAGAACATTAAAAATTCGTCAAAGAAATGCAAATTTTTTAATAAATTATCAAAATTTGTCTCAAATTATTCAAAGTTTCTGTCTGAACCATCATTAAATAACGCCCAGAGTTTTGCCCCGTCGTTTGGTACCACTCTCGACCACCCCCTATTGTGGGAAGTGCAAAACTTTTGATTGTCACACCTAACCTAACCTAATCTTTCGGTACCTAAATATTCATATTTTTCAGCGGGTTTTTGTCATAACTTGTATTCTACCTTGTCTTGATAAACGCAATAGAAATTTTCAGTGCTGCCAAAATTTAAGATTTTTATACTACAACACGAACATTAAAAATTCGTCACAGAATTGCAAATTTTTTAATAAATTGTCAAAATTTGTCTCAAATTATTCAAAGTTTTTTTCTGAACCATCATTAAATAACGCCCAGAGTTTTGCCCCGTCGTTTGGTACCACTCTCGACCACCCCCTATTGTGGGAAGTGCAAAACTTTTGATTTTTACCCCTAACCTAACCTAAACTTTCGGTACCTAAATATTCATATTTTTCAGCGGATTTTTGTCATATCTTGTATTCTACCTTGTTTTGATCAACGCTATAGAAATTTTCAATGCTGCCAAAATTTAAGAGCTTTTGATACTACAAAAAGAACATTAAAAATTCGTCAAAGAAATGCAAATTTTTTAATAAATTATCAAAATTTGTCTCAAATTATTCAAAGTTTGTGTCTGAACCATCATTAAATAACGCCCAGAGTTTTGCCCCGTCGTTTGGTACCACTCTCGACCACCCCCTATTGTGGGAAGTGCAAAACTTTTGATTGTCACACCTAACCTAACCTAATCTTTCGGTACCTAAATATTCATATTTTCAGCGGGTTTTTGTCATATCTTGTATTCTACCTTGTCTTTATAAACGCAATAGAAATTTTCAGTGCTGCCAAAATTTAAGATTTTTATACTACAACACGAACATTAAAAATTCGTCAAAGAAATGCAAATTTTTTAATAAATTATCAAAATTTGTCTCAAATTATTCAAAGTTTGTGTCTGAACCATCATTAAATAACGCCCAGAGTTTTGCCCCGTCGTTTGGTACCACTCTCGACCACCCCCTATTGTGGGAAGTGCAAAACTTTTGATTGTCACACCTAACCTAACCTAATCTTTCGGTACCTAAATATTCATATTTTCAACGGGTTTTTGTCATATCTTGTATTCTACCTTGTCTTGATCAACGCAATAGAAATTTTCAGTGCTGCCAAAATTTAAGATTTTTATACTACAACACGAACATTAAAAATTCGTCACAGAATTGCAAATTTTAATAAATTGTCAAAATTTGTCTCAAATTATTCAGTTTTCTTCTGAACCATCATTAAATAACGCCCAGAGTTTTGCCCCGTCGTTTGGTACCACTCTCGACCACCCCCTATTGTGGGAAGTGCAAAACTTTTGATTGTCACACCTAACCTAACCTAATCTTTCGGTACCTAAATATTCATATTTTTCAGCGGGTTTTTGTCATAACTTGTATTCTACCTTGTCTTGATAAACGCAATAGAAATTTTCAATGCTGCCAAAATTTAAGAGCTTTTTATACTACAAAAAGAACATTAAAAATTCGTCAAAGAAATGCAAATTTTTTAATAAATTATCAAAATTTGTCTCAAATTATTCAAAGTTTTTGTCTGAACCATCATTAAATAACGCCCAGAGTTTTGCCCCGTCGTTTGGTACCACTCTCGACCACCCCCTATTGTGGGAAGTGCAAAACTTTTGATTTTTACACCTAACCTAACCTAATCTTTCGGTACCTAAATATTCATATTTTTCAGCGGGTTTTTGTCATATCTTGTATTCTACCTTGTCTTGATAAACGCAATAGAAATTTTCAGTGCTGCCAAAATTTAAGATTTTTATACTACAACACGAACATTAAAAATTCGTCACAGAATTGCAAATTTTTTAATAAATTGTCAAAATTTGTCTCAAATTATTCAAAGTTATTTTCTGAACCATTATTAAATAACGCCCAGAGTTTTGCCCCGTCGTTTGGTACCACTCTCGACCACCCCCTATTGTGGGAAGTGCAAAACTTTTGATTGTCACACCTAACCTAACGTAATCTTTCGGTACCTAAATATTCATATTTTTCAGCGGGTTTTTGTCATATCTTGTATTCTACCTTGTCTTGATCAACGCAATAGAAATTTTCAGTGCTGCCAAAATTTAAGATTTTTATACTACAAAACGAACATTAAAAATTCGTCAAAGAAATGCAAATTTTTAAATAAATTGTCAAAATTTGTCTCAAATTATTCAAAGTTTCTGTCTGAACCATCATTAAATAACGCCCAGAGTTTTGCCCCGTCGTTTGGTACCACTCTCGACCACCCCCTATTGTGGGAAGTGCAAAACTTTTAATTTTTTTTTTTTTTTTTTTTTTTTTTTTTTTTTTTTTTTTTTTTTTTTGATTCCCAGGAAAATGCTTCATGCACTACCCGCCGGCTAGGGGACGGCACCGGCGGGGCGCGTGGGACTCCCAGCTAGAAAACGCGCTGGTCTACCCACTAAAAAACCTGGGGTGTTCCCTCTCTCACCCAATGGGGGGGGCCAGTTGGGAACTTAAAAGATTCAACCATAGCAGGCCCCCCCTTGATTGTCACACCTAACCTAACCTAATCTTTCGGTACCTAAATATTCATATTTTTCAGCGGGTTTTTGTCATAACTTGTATTCTACCTTGTCTTGATAAACGCAATAGAAATTTTCAGTGCTGCCAAAATTTAAGATTTTTATACTACAACACGAACATTAAAAATTCGTCAAAGAAATGCAAATTTTTTAATAAATTATCAAAATTTGTCTCAAATTATTCAAAGTTTGTGTCTGAACCATCATTAAATAACGCCCAGAGTTTTGCCCCGTCGTTTGGTACCACTCTCGACCACCCCCTATTGTGGGAAGTGCAAAACTTTTGATTGTCACACCTAACCTAACCTAATCTTTCGGTACCTAAATATTCATATTTTCAACGGGTTTTTGTCATATCTTGTATTCTACCTTGTCTTGATCAACGCAATAGAAATTTTCAGTGCTGCCAAAATTTAAGATTTTTATACTACAACACGAACATTAAAAATTCGTCACAGAATTGCAAATTTTAATAAATTGTCAAAATTTGTCTTAAATTATTCAGTTTTCTTCTGAACCATCATTAAATAACGCCCAGAGTTTTGCCCCGTCGTTTGGTACCACTCTCGACCACCCCCTATTGTGGGAAGTGCAAAACTTTTGATTGTCACACCTAACCTAACCTAATCTTTCGGTACCTAAATATTCATATTTTTCAGCGGATTTTTGTCATATCTTGTATTCTACCTTGTTTTGATCAACGCTATAGAAATTTTCAATGCTGCCAAAATTTAAGAGCTTTTTATACTACAAAAAGAACATTAAAAATTCGTCAAAGAAATGCAAATTTTTTAATAAATTATCAAAATTTGTCTCAAATTATTCAAAGTTTCTGTCTGAACCATCATTAAATAACGCCCAGAGTTTTGCCCCGTCGTTTGGTACCACTCTCGACCACCCCCTATTGTGGGAAGTGCAAAACTTTTGATTGTCACACCTAACCTAACCTAATCTTTCGGTACCTAAATATTCATATTTTTCAGCGGGTTTTTGTCATAACTTGTATTCTACCTTGTCTTGATAAACGCAATAGAAATTTTCAGTGCTGCCAAAATTTAAGATTTTTATACTACAACACGAACATTAAAAATTCGTCACAGAATTGCAAATTTTTTAATAAATTGTCAAAATTTGTCTCAAATTATTCAAAGTTTTTTTCTGAACCATCATTAAATAACGCCCAGAGTTTTGCCCCGTCGTTTGGTACCACTCTCGACCACCCCCTATTGTGGGAAGTGCAAAACTTTTGATTTTTACCCCTAACCTAACCTAAACTTTCGGTACCTAAATATTCATATTTTTCAGCGGATTTTTGTCATATCTTGTATTCTACCTTGTTTTGATCAACGCTATAGAAATTTTCAATGCTGCCAAAATTTAAGAGCTTTTGATACTACAAAAAGAACATTAAAAATTCGTCAAAGAAATGCAAATTTTTTAATAAATTATCAAAATTTGTCTCAAATTATTCAAAGTTTGTGTCTGAACCATCATTAAATAACGCCCAGAGTTTTGCCCCGTCGTTTGGTACCACTCTCGACCACCCCCTATTGTGGGAAGTGCAAAACTTTTGATTGTCACACCTAACCTAACCTAATCTTTCGGTACCTAAATATTCATATTTTCAGCGGGTTTTTGTCATATCTTGTATTCTACCTTGTCTTTATAAACGCAATAGAAATTTTCAGTGCTGCCAAAATTTAAGATTTTTATACTACAACACGAACATTAAAAATTCGTCAAAGAAATGCAAATTTTTTAATAAATTATCAAAATTTGTCTCAAATTATTCAAAGTTTGTGTCTGAACCATCATTAAATAACGCCCAGAGTTTTGCCCCGTCGTTTGGTACCACTCTCGACCACCCCCTATTGTGGGAAGTGCAAAACTTTTGATTGTCACACCTAACCTAACCTAATCTTTCGGTACCTAAATATTCATATTTTCAACGGGTTTTTGTCATATCTTGTATTCTACCTTGTCTTGATCAACGCAATAGAAATTTTCAGTGCTGCCAAAATTTAAGATTTTTATACTACAACACGAACATTAAAAATTCGTCACAGAATTGCAAATTTTAATAAATTGTCAAAATTTGTCTCAAATTATTCAGTTTTCTTCTGAACCATCATTAAATAACGCCCAGAGTTTTGCCCCGTCGTTTGGTACCACTCTCGACCACCCCCTATTGTGGGAAGTGCAAAACTTTTGATTGTCACACCTAACCTAACCTAATCTTTCGGTACCTAAATATTCATATTTTTCAGCGGGTTTTTGTCATAACTTGTATTCTACCTTGTCTTGATAAACGCAATAGAAATTTTCAATGCTGCCAAAATTTAAGAGCTTTTTATACTACAAAAAGAACATTAAAAATTCGTCAAAGAAATGCAAATTTTTTAATAAATTATCAAAATTTGTCTCAAATTATTCAAAGTTTTTGTCTGAACCATCATTAAATAACGCCCAGAGTTTTGCCCCGTCGTTTGGTACCACTCTCGACCACCCCCTATTGTGGGAAGTGCAAAACTTTTGATTTTTACACCTAACCTAACCTAATCTTTCGGTACCTAAATATTCATATTTTTCAGCGGGTTTTTGTCATATCTTGTATTCTACCTTGTCTTGATAAACGCAATAGAAATTTTCAGTGCTGCCAAAATTTAAGATTTTTATACTACAACACGAACATTAAAAATTCGTCACAGAATTGCAAATTTTTTAATAAATTGTCAAAATTTGTCTCAAATTATTCAAAGTTATTTTCTGAACCATTATTAAATAACGCCCAGAGTTTTGCCCCGTCGTTTGGTACCACTCTCGACCACCCCCTATTGTGGGAAGTGCAAAACTTTTGATTGTCACACCTAACCTAACGTAATCTTTCGGTACCTAAATATTCATATTTTTCAGCGGGTTTTTGTCATATCTTGTATTCTACCTTGTCTTGATCAACGCAATAGAAATTTTCAGTGCTGCCAAAATTTAAGATTTTTATACTACAAAACGAACATTAAAAATTCGTCAAAGAAATGCAAATTTTTAAATAAATTGTCAAAATTTGTCTCAAATTATTCAAAGTTTCTGTCTGAACCATCATTAAATAACGCCCAGAGTTTTGCCCCGTCGTTTGGTACCACTCTCGACCACCCCCTATTGTGGGAAGTGCAAAACTTTTAATTTTTTTTTTTTTTTTTTTTTTTTTTTTTTTTTTTTTTTTTTTTTTTTTTTGATTCCCAGGAAAATGCTTCATGCACTACCCGCCGGCTAGGGGACGGCACCGGCGGGGCGCGTGGGACTCCCAGCTAGAAAACGCGCTGGTCTACCCACTAAAAAACCTGGGGTGTTCCCTCTCTCACCCAATGGGGGGGGCCAGTTGGGAACTTAAAAGATTCAACCATAGCAGGCCCCCCCTTGATTGTCACACCTAACCTAACCTAATCTTTCGGTACCTAAATATTCATATTTTTCAGCGGGTTTTTGTCATAACTTGTATTCTACCTTGTCTTGATAAACGCAATAGAAATTTTCAGTGCTGCCAAAATTTAAGATTTTTATACTACAACACGAACATTAAAAATTCGTCACAGAATTGCAAATTTTTTAATAAATTGTCAAAATTTGTCTCAAATTATTCAAAGTTTTTTTCTGAACCATCATTAAATAACGCCCAGAGTTTTGCCCCGTCGTTTGGTACCACTCTCGACCACCCCCTATTGTGGGAAGTGCAAAACTTTTGATTGTCACACCTAACCTAACCTAACCTTTCGGTACCTAAATATTCATATTTTTCAGCGGGTTTTTGTCATATCTTGTATTCTACCTTGTCTTGATCAACGCAATAGAAATTTTCAGTGCTGCCAAAATTTAAGATTTTTATACTACAACACGAACATTAAAAATTCGTCACAGAATTGCAAATTTTTTAATAAATTGTCAAAATTTGTCTCAAATTATTCAAAGTTTTTTTTTTCTGAACCATCATTAAATAACGCCCAGAGTTTTGCCCCGTCGTTTGGTACCACTCTCGACCACCCCCTATTGTGGGAAGTGCAAAACTTTTGATTGTCACACCTAACCTAACCTAATCTTTCGGTACCTAAATATTCATATTTTTCAGCGAATTTTTGTCATATCTTGTATTCCACCTTATCTTGATCAACGCAATAGAAATTTTCAGTGCCCCCAAAATTTAAGTGTTTTATACTACAAAAAGAACATTAAAAATTCGTCAAAGAAATGCAAATTTTTTAATAAATTATCAAAATTTGTCTCAAATTATTCAAAGTTTTTGTCTGAACCATCATTAAATAACGCCCAGAGTTTTGCCCCGTCGTTTGGTACCACTCTCGACCACCCCCTATTGTGGGAAGTGCAAAACTTTTGATTTTTACACCTAACCTAACCTAATCTTTCGGTACCTAAATATTCATATTTTTCAGCGGGTTTTTGTCATATCTTGTATTCTACCTTGTCTTGATCAACGCAATAGAAATTTTCAGTGCTGCCAAAATTTAAGATTTTTATACTACAACACGAACATTAAAATTCGTCACAGAATTGCAAATTTTTTAATAAATTGTCAAAATTTGTCTCAAATTATTCAGTTTTCTTCTGAACCATCATTAAATAACGTCCAGAGTTTTGCCCCGTCGTTTGGTACCACTCTCGACCACCCCCTATTGTGGGAAGTGCAAAACTTTTGATTGTCACACCTAACCTAACCTAATCTTTCGGTACCTAAATATTCATATTTTTCAGCGGATTTTTGTCATATCTTGTATTCTACCTTGTTTTGATCAACGCTATAAAAATTTTCAATGCTGCCAAAATTTAAGAGCTTTTTATACTACAAAAAGAACATTAAAAATTCGTCAAAGAAATGCAAATTTTTTAATAAATTATCAAAATTTGTCTCAAATTATTCAAAGTTTTTGTCTGAACCATCATTAAATAACGCCCAGAGTTTTGCCCCGTCGTTTGGTACCACTCTCGACCACCCTCTATTGTGGGAAGTGCAAAACTTTTGATTGTCACACCTTTTTTTTTTTTTTTTTTTTTTGTTTCCCAGGAAAAATGCTTCATGCACTACCCGCCGGCTAGGGGACGGCACCGGCGGGGCGTGTGGGACTCCCAGCAAGAAAACGCGCTGGTCTACCCACTAAAAAACCTGGGGTGTTCCCTCTCTCACCCAATGGGGGGGGCCAGTTGGGAACTTAAAAGATTCAACCATAGCAGGCCCCCCCGTGTGGGTGCCGGCCGGGTCATTTTTTTTTTCGGACCCGACCACCTCTCGTCCCCAGGGGAGAGCCTGACTGCTCTCCCCTTTCGACATCAGAAAGGCGCGCGGGAACACCGCGCGCGCCCTCTCGGGGCTTTTAGTTTACGGGTGGCAGGGTCCCCTGAGGCTCCGCCACCCGGAGCCCCTAGGTGGGGGGCAGGAGAGCGACATAAGCGCGTCTCCTGCGCCCCATCCTGCGGCGGCGGACGTCTGGGGCGTAAGGATCGTCCTCACGCCCCCGCTCCGCCGCCTCCTTCTGCGAGATGACAGTCTCGCAGAAGGAACTCATTGCGCCCCAGCACCTGTCGTCGCCGACCATCTTGGATATGACGGTCGGCAACGAGAGGTCGGGGCCAATCACGGTGACCAGGGCACAGCGCTCCGCGGCCCACGCCGGGCACTCCTCCAGCGTGTGCTGCGCCGTGTCCCGGTCACACATCTCACAATGGTGACATCTGGTTGTCGGCTCCCTACCGGCTATCTTGCAGAGGTACTCTCCGAAACACCCGTGTCCGGAGAGCACCTGAGTAAGCCGGTAGGTGAGCGGTCCGCGCCGTCTGTCCGTCCACTCCCTTAAGACTGGACGGACAGCCTCGACTGTCCTCACCCCATAGCGGGGCTGGGCCAGCCTCTCCTGCCATTTGGCCTCCAGGACCAATCGAGCCTGGAACCTTCGCGTCTCCACCGCCCTGTGCGTGGGCTCCTCGCCCTGGAGCCGGAGGTCAGCGCGCCAGTAATACAATGACGCTTGGACCTCCGCCTCCAAATCCCAGGGCGGCGATGCCGCCAAAACGCACGCCGCCTCGTAGGAGACGGTGCGGTACGCCCGCGACACCCTGATCGCCATCGCCCTCTGAGGTCTCCTTAGGAGGGCGACATTTCGGCGATCCAGGGCGCCAGTCCAAATGGGCGACCCATAAAGGGCCATCGACCGCACCACCCCTAAATAGAGGCGGCGGCAGATGACACTCGGCCCCCCGATATTCGGCAGCAGAGAGCTAAGCGCTCCAGCTGCCGACATCAGCCGGGGGGCCAGGCGGCTAAAATGGACGCGAAAGTTCCAGCGGCCGTCGAGGTGGAGCCCCAAGTATTTCATACTCGGCTCCACCCCGATGCGGACCCCTCCAACGATGATGTGGGCATCTGGTGGTGGCGCCCGCCGAGGCCCGTGAAATAACAGGGCCTCGGACTTTTCCAGCGCCACCTCCAGTCCCAACATCCTAATCCCGCCGACAACCAGAGCCACTCCAGCCGTGGCAAGACGGGCAGCTGCCCAGTAGTCCTCTCCCCGGGCCGTAACCAGCGTGTCGTCGGCGTAACAAGTTACGCCGACGCCCGGGGGCAGGGCGCCCCGCAGCACCCAGTCGTAACCGATGTTCCACAGGAGCGGACCCAGAACCGATCCCTGTGGAACACCGCACGACACCTCCCTCCGGAACGTCTCTCCGTTCCGCCCCACACAGAATACACTTCTCTGGTGCAGGTAGTCCCCGACTATTCGGCGCAGGTAGGGAGGCACCCCATGAAATCGGAGCGCCTCCCTAATAGTCGCCCACGGCAGGGTGTTGAACGCGTTGGCGATGTCCAAGGACACCGCCAACAGCACCCCGCGCGAGGCGACAGCCTCTTCCGAGAGGGCCTTGACGCGACTGATCGCGTCAATCGTCGATCGGCCCTCCCGGAATCCGAACTGGAGTTCGGATAAGTCGGGGCCCACCCGCACCAGGTGCTTGGAGAGGCGGGCAGCCAACACACGCTCAAAGAGCTTGCCCACCTCATCCAACAGCACTATGGGGCGGTACGCGGAGGGAGAGTCCGCGGGGCGGCCCTCCTTTCTCAGGAGGACCAGCTTGCCCGTCTTCCACATGGAAGGGAACCGTCCCGACTCCAGGCAGGCGCTAAACAGCCTGAGGAGCCGGTCCCCTAGGGCGTCATAGGCCAAAACCCAGGCGCGGCCAGGAATCCCGTCCGGCCCCGGAGCAGTGTTTTTGCCCCGGAGCCGCACCATTGCCGCGCCGAGCTCCGCCATTGATACTACTGGCGCCCCGGCATCGGCGCCGTCCTCCTCGACTTCGGGCGGCGCCATTACGGGAGGTGTGTGCTCCGCTCTCGAAGGAAAGAGAGCGGAGACCACCCCCTCCAATTGCCGGGGCTGGAGACTCTCAGTGACCGGTGGGGCCCAGGGGCGCAACTTGCCCCTGACCACCTTATACGGGCGGCCCCACGGATCTGCCTCGAGAGTCCCCAGGAACTCTTGCCATCTTTGGGCTTTGGCCTCGCTGATGGCGGACTGCAGGGCGTACTTCCGCTGTACGTATTCACCCCGCAGCCGTGCCTCCACGGTCGGGTCACGGTACCGCCTGCGTCGGCGGTACCTAGTGTACTGGCGACGCGCCGCAATGCACGCGGCGCGTTTTTGGCTGATGTCGTCAGACCACCAGTACACCTGACGCCTTGGAGGTCGAGCACTGGCCCGGGGCATCGACGCGTCGCAAATCTGCGTCATCGCGCCCCGGAACCACTCCGCCTCCGACTCAACCTCCACAGGCCCTTCACCCATCGGGGTCCAGGCCTGGACGATGGAGGCTTCCACCAGCACGTCTACGTCGAGACGTTTCAACGCCCATCGTGGGGACGACGGGGTGTGCACTCTCCTCGGGCGATCGTCCGGGATCGCCGGCGAGGCGGAGATGTCGAACCGTACGTAACGATGGTCCGACAGTGACTCCGCCTCGACCAGCACTCGCCAGTCCCGGACGTGGCGCGCTATGGCAGGGCTTGCAAACGAAATGTCCACAATGGACTCACCCTGCCAGCGCACGCACGTGGCGACCGACCCCCGGTTAAGAACCACGAGGCCGGTCGCAATCGCCCACTCCTCCAGCGCGTCGCCGCGAGCGTCGGTGACAGGGGATCCCCAAGCCGATGATTTGGCATTGAAGTCCCCCGCCACCACGACCGGACGCGATGGGTACCGATTAATCACGGCCCCCACCGCGTCCAAAAATTGCTCAAACTCGGCGAGGCGCCGGTTTGGAGAGAAGTACACCCCGATCAGAACGGTTCCCTCCCAATCAACACAAATATACCCCTCGCCCCTGTCTGTCATCACCAGGAGCGAGGGTCCGGACGAAACAATGGCCGCCGAGCCCCCGAGGTCCCCAAACCAGTTGTGTCGGCTGGGGACGCAGTAAGGCTCGGCGACCACGGCGATGTCTATTGACCACTCCGCCATGTGCTGCAGCAAAATATCCTGCGCCCTGGCGGAGTGGTTAACATTCACCTGTAGGAGGCGATGGGCCATAATTAATTATGTGTCCATCGCCTCCGTACTGCTCCCTGCTTGGGACGGGGCCGGGGCGGCCGGAGTCCTGGCGACCGCCCCTCTGGCCTTATGCCTTTTGGGTGGGGAGCAAGATTTGCTCCCCATCCGGTGCCCCGCCGGCCTTCCTGCAGCCAAGCAGATGCTGCAGGAAGCTTTTGCCGCGGAGCATGCGGCGGCCTTGTGGCCGGGCTGGCCGCAGCGATAACAGGACTCGCTGCGGTCAGTTTCGGCGGTGCATTGCTGCCTCACGTGCCCCGGTTCGAGGCAGCGGTAGCACCGCCTAGGCCTCGGCTCCAGCAGATTTACCTGAGCCGAGACCATCCCGACCAGCAAACGGCCGGCCGCCACCTTCTTTGCCGCGGCGATGGGGCAGCGCACCATCACCGTGCACAGACCACCATTGCCGCGGCGCACCTCCCCCACCCTGACCTGCGCCTGAGGGCAGGCTCCGGCTTTTGCCACCGCAGCGGCGACATCCTCGGAGGAGGCCGAGTCATCCAGCCCGGTTATCCGCATTTCGGCGGACTTCACCGGGCGCGAGACCCTGACCTCCTCAGGCGTGAAAAGTGACCGAATTGTTTCGGCCACCTTGTCCGCCTTGTCGCCGGAGGTGGCGCCTGGGACCTCTAAGATTCTTGCCCCAGTGGCGGCAACCTTGAAGAAAACGCCTCCGGCGAGGCCAATCTCAGCGAGATTGCCTTTCATGGCCTGAGTGGCCCGCCGGAGGACGCCTGCATAGGTCACGCCCTGCCGGAGCCCCTCCTCCGTCAGCTCCACCACAACGGCGTTGGAGCGCGGGGGGCGCAGGTCAGCTGGGCGGGGGCCCTTCTTTTTACTTGCCACCGGGGGAGCCCGGGAGGCCTTCTTCTTCTTCTGCCTCCTCTTCCTTCCGACGACCTCCATCCATGGCTGCTCAGCCGAAGTAGAGGCCATCGGGGCGGGTTGGGGCTGGGAGGCTGGGCGCCGCGGCGCCACAGTGGTAGTTGCCCTCCCCTTGCCCTTCCCCTTCCCCTTGGAAGAGGAAGCCGATGGTGTGGGGGCAGATTTCTGCTGCGCAGCCGGTGGGCCGGAGGGCGCCGGGCCAGCCGGCGTGCCTCCGACCATCCGGGGGCGGCCCCCGAGCGGGGGTCCCGGGGTCGGGACGGGCACGAGGCCATAGTTGGCCAGGCACGCTTCCACCACGTTGCGTGCCTGAGCTACCGTGGCCCGCATAAGCTCGTTCGCCCAGGCAGGCCGCTGGTCCTCCGCGGGAGTGAGGGGCTGCGCTGTGCGCCGCGGGAGGGGCGGGAACTCCTCCCGCTGCCTCCGGGCAGGTGCCCCGGCGTTGGCCGAGGGCGTCTTGCCGGTACTGGCCCGAGCGGCAGTGGCAGCGGCCGCCTTCATGGCCGCCACCTCCGCCCGGAGCTCCGCGAGCTGCTTGTGCAGCCCCTCGTTCTCCGACCTCCAACGCTTCTGGAGGTCGGAGGAAGCCCGTCCCCACATGCCGAAGAAGGCCTCCCTCATCTCCTCCGTGGCAACCTTTAGGTCCCGAACGAACCCCCCCTTCAAGTTGCCTGACCGGGCTGCCACCCTCAAGACGGTCTCAGCGCCAGCCTCAAACCGTTGCCTGAGGTCGGCAACCGAGTCCTCTCCCGAGGGGGACGCATCCGGGACCCCAGTCCTCTTAATGAAGTCCCGACGGGCAGACAGAGGCTGCCCAAGGAGCTTTCCCGTGGAGGGAGGCGGCATCGGGGAACCAGCCCTTCCTCCGCAGGGCGTCCCCTCTACCACCTCCACCTCCGTGTCCGACCCAGAGTCGGACGGCGCATGGTGCGACGTCTTCCGGCGCTTCACGGAAGCGCCGGGTGCACCCCAGAACCTGAGGGTGAGGGAAACAGGGCTATCCCCTCCCTCCTCCCTCTCCCGTCGGGCCGCCGACGAGCACCGGCTCCGAGTCCGACTGGCCTCAGAGCCCGAGCCCGCCCGCGACTCGACGTCCATATCAGTGCCGGTTCCGGCACTGAACACGCTCGACATAGAGTCGCTGCGTGCCAGCGCCGCCACCCGGCACCTCGACCGTGTCCTCGGCACGGCCGGGACACTATCCCGGACTGACGGTGGGGCCATATCCACCCCTGCCTTCCCCTTTTTGGGATCCTCCTTTCTAGCCTTGTTCGGGCCTGAGCCCAAGGCAACTCTCATCGCAGGGTCAGTACATGACCCTGCGGAAATTTCGGTGCCGGATATTTCGCGCGGCACTGCGCTGTGATGGCGGTTGCCCCCCCCAGAATACGAGGGGCAGACGGAGCCAGAAGGCTCCGTGAGGGATTCTCCGGGCGCGGCGCACCCGGTACCCTCCTGGGGTAGGTAAAAACCTTTAGCCGACATCTCATAGTTTTTGGTTTGGGTGGCCCTAATGGCTGGGTTCCCCCCAGCCATACAGCCCCTCGCCGGGCCACCAAAAACTTAGGCTTTGGGTAATTTTTATAGAGGTTTTCTTCCTCGCAGCCCGAAGGCCCCCGGTCCTGTCAATTCAGGATTACGGGTTGGGCCGGATGGGGTCCATGCTGGACCGATCCACCCGCCCCAAGGCCGCTCGACGGAGCAGGACGCCACGCGACCCGCACCGGCCTTACGGCCCCCACTGGTGATTTTTTAGAGAGGTTGTCTTCCTCTATCCCCCCCGTGTTGGACCGGATGGGGGTCCATGCTGGACCGATCCACCCGCCCCAAGGCCGCTCGACGGGCAGGACGCCACGCGACCCGCACCGGCCTTACGGCCCCCACTGGTGATTTTTTAGAGAGGTTGTCTTCCTCTATCCCCCCCGTGTTGGGCCGGGTGGGGGTCCATGCTGGACCGATCCACCCGCCCCAAGACCGCCCGACTGGGCAGAACGCCTAAGCTCCCCACCCCGGCCTAGCAGCCCAGTCCTCTGCTAATCAGAGGAACACGTGGAGAGACCCCCAAACGCGGCCCTTGCGGGCCGATAACCCCGAGACAAGATGCCTCGGGTTCCCTACGCGCGTGCCAGAGTATTAGCCACGAGTAATAATGCCCCCGAAAGGACATTATTACCCGTGTTGCCCGGGGTGTACCGGCCCAACGACTGCCGTTCCAATCCACTAGAAATGTAGAAAGGACCAGCAGCCGTCAGGCACACTAGGAGGTCCTCTGGCCACACACCCCTTGATTGTCACACCTAACCTAACCTAATCTTTCGGTACCTAAATATTCATATTTTTCAGCGGGTTTTTGTCATATCTTGTATTCTACCTTGTCTTGATCAACGCAATAGAAATTTTCAGTGCTGCCAAAATTTAAGATTTTTATACTACAAAACGAACATTAAAAATTCGTCAAAGAAATGCAAATTTTTAAATAAATTGTCAAAATTTGTCTCAAATTATTCAAAGTTTGTGTCTGACCCATCATTAAATAACGCCCAGAGTTTTGCCCCGTCGTTTGGTACCACTCTCGACCACCCCCTATTGTGGGAAGTGCAAAACTTTTGATTTTTACACCTAACCTAACCTAAACTTTCGGTACCTAAATATTCATATTTTTCAGCGGATTTTTGTCATATCTTGTATTCTACCTTGTTTTGATCAACGCTATAGAAATTTTCAATGCTGCCAAAATTTAAGAGCTTTTGATACTACAAAAAGAACATTAAAAATTCGTCAAAGAAATGCAAATTTTTTAATAAATTATCAAAATTTGTCTCAAATTATTCAAAGTTTGTGTCTGAACCATCATTAAATAACGCCCAGAGTTTTGCCCCGTCGTTTGGTACCACTCTCGACCACCCCCTATTGTGGGAAGTGCAAAACTTTTGATTGTCACACCTAACCTAACCTAATCTTTCGGTACCTAAATATTCTTATTTTCAGCGGGTTTTTGTCATATCTTGTATTCTACCTTGTCTTGATAAACGCAATAGAAATTTTCAGTGCTGCCAAAATTTAAGATTTTTATACTACAACACGAACATTAAAAATTCGTCACAGAATTGCAAATTTTTTAATAAATTGTCAAAATTTGTCTCAAATTATTCAAAGTTTTTTTCTGAACCATCATTAAATAACGCCCAGAGTTTTGCCCCGTCGTTTGGTACCACTCTCGACCACCCCCTATTGTGGGAAGTGCAAAACTTTTGATTGTCACACCTAACCTAACCTAATCTTTCGGTACCTAAATATTCATATTTTCAGCGGGTTTTTGTCATATCTTGTATTCTACCTTGTCTTTATAAACGCAATAGAAATTTTCAGTGCTGCCAAAATTTAAGATTTTTATACTACAACACGAACATTAAAAATTCGTCAAAGAAATGCAAATTTTTTAATAAATTATCAAAATTTGTCTCAAATTATTCAAAGTTTGTGTCTGAACCATCATTAAATAACGCCCAGAGTTTTGCCCCGTCGTTTGGTACCACTCTCGACCACCCCCTATTGTGGGAAGTGCAAAACTTTTGATTGTCACACCTAACCTAACCTAATCTTTCGGTACCTAAATATTCATATTTTCAACGGGTTTTTGTCATATCTTGTATTCTACCTTGTCTTGATCAACGCAATAGAAATTTTCAGTGCTGCCAAAATTTAAGATTTTTATACTACAACACGAACATTAAAAATTCGTCACAGAATTGCAAATTTTAATAAATTGTCAAAATTTGTCTCAAATTATTCAGTTTTCTTCTGAACCATCATTAAATAACGCCCAGAGTTTTGCCCCGTCGTTTGGTACCACTCTCGACCACCCCCTATTGTGGGAAGTGCAAAACTTTTGATTGTCACACCTAACCTAACCTAATCTTTCGGTACCTAAATATTCATATTTTTCAGCGGGTTTTTGTCATAACTTGTATTCTACCTTGTCTTGATAAACGCAATAGAAATTTTCAATGCTGCCAAAATTTAAGAGCTTTTTATACTACAAAAAGAACATTAAAAATTCGTCAAAGAAATGCAAATTTTTTAATAAATTATCAAAATTTGTCTCAAATTATTCAAAGTTTTTGTCTGAACCATCATTAAATAACGCCCAGAGTTTTGCCCCGTCGTTTGGTACCACTCTCGACCACCCCCTATTGTGGGAAGTGCAAAACTTTTGATTTTTACACCTAACCTAACCTAATCTTTCGGTACCTAAATATTCATATTTTTCAGCGGGTTTTTGTCATATCTTGTATTCTACCTTGTCTTGATAAACGCAATAGAAATTTTCAGTGCTGCCAAAATTTAAGATTTTTATACTACAACACGAACATTAAAAATTCGTCACAGAATTGCAAATTTTTTAATAAATTGTCAAAATTTGTCTCAAATTATTCAAAGTTATTTTCTGAACCATTATTAAATAACGCCCAGAGTTTTGCCCCGTCGTTTGGTACCACTCTCGACCACCCCCTATTGTGGGAAGTGCAAAACTTTTGATTGTCACACCTAACCTAACGTAATCTTTCGGTACCTAAATATTCATATTTTTCAGCGGGTTTTTGTCATATCTTGTATTCTACCTTGTCTTGATCAACGCAATAGAAATTTTCAGTGCTGCCAAAATTTAAGATTTTTATACTACAAAACGAACATTAAAAATTCGTCAAAGAAATGCAAATTTTTAAATAAATTGTCAAAATTTGTCTCAAATTATTCAAAGTTTCTGTCTGAACCATCATTAAATAACGCCCAGAGTTTTGCCCCGTCGTTTGGTACCACTCTCGACCACCCCCTATTGTGGGAAGTGCAAAACTTTTAATTTTTTTTTTTTTTTTTTTTTTTTTTTTTTTTTTTTTTTTTTTTTTTTTTTGATTCCCAGGAAAATGCTTCATGCACTACCCGCCGGCTAGGGGACGGCACCGGCGGGGCGCGTGGGACTCCCAGCTAGAAAACGCGCTGGTCTACCCACTAAAAAACCTGGGGTGTTCCCTCTCTCACCCAATGGGGGGGGCCAGTTGGGAACTTAAAAGATTCAACCATAGCAGGCCCCCCCTTGATTGTCACACCTAACCTAACCTAATCTTTCGGTACCTAAATATTCATATTTTTCAGCGGGTTTTTGTCATAACTTGTATTCTACCTTGTCTTGATAAACGCAATAGAAATTTTCAGTGCTGCCAAAATTTAAGATTTTTATACTACAACACGAACATTAAAAATTCGTCACAGAATTGCAAATTTTTTAATAAATTGTCAAAATTTGTCTCAAATTATTCAAAGTTTTTTTCTGAACCATCATTAAATAACGCCCAGAGTTTTGCCCCGTCGTTTGGTACCACTCTCGACCACCCCCTATTGTGGGAAGTGCAAAACTTTTGATTGTCACACCTAACCTAACCTAACCTTTCGGTACCTAAATATTCATATTTTTCAGCGGGTTTTTGTCATATCTTGTATTCTACCTTGTCTTGATCAACGCAATAGAAATTTTCAGTGCTGCCAAAATTTAAGATTTTTATACTACAACACGAACATTAAAAATTCGTCACAGAATTGCAAATTTTTTAATAAATTGTCAAAATTTGTCTCAAATTATTCAAAGTTTTTTTTTTCTGAACCATCATTAAATAACGCCCAGAGTTTTGCCCCGTCGTTTGGTACCACTCTCGACCACCCCCTATTGTGGGAAGTGCAAAACTTTTGATTGTCACACCTAACCTAACCTAATCTTTCGGTACCTAAATATTCATATTTTTCAGCGAATTTTTGTCATATCTTGTATTCCACCTTATCTTGATCAACGCAATAGAAATTTTCAGTGCCCCCAAAATTTAAGTGTTTTATACTACAAAAAGAACATTAAAAATTCGTCAAAGAAATGCAAATTTTTTAATAAATTATCAAAATTTGTCTCAAATTATTCAAAGTTTTTGTCTGAACCATCATTAAATAACGCCCAGAGTTTTGCCCCGTCGTTTGGTACCACTCTCGACCACCCCCTATTGTGGGAAGTGCAAAACTTTTGATTTTTACACCTAACCTAACCTAATCTTTCGGTACCTAAATATTCATATTTTTCAGCGGGTTTTTGTCATATCTTGTATTCTACCTTGTCTTGATCAACGCAATAGAAATTTTCAGTGCTGCCAAAATTTAAGATTTTTATACTACAACACGAACATTAAAATTCGTCACAGAATTGCAAATTTTTTAATAAATTGTCAAAATTTGTCTCAAATTATTCAGTTTTCTTCTGAACCATCATTAAATAACGTCCAGAGTTTTGCCCCGTCGTTTGGTACCACTCTCGACCACCCCCTATTGTGGGAAGTGCAAAACTTTTGATTGTCACACCTAACCTAACCTAATCTTTCGGTACCTAAATATTCATATTTTTCAGCGGATTTTTGTCATATCTTGTATTCTACCTTGTTTTGATCAACGCTATAAAAATTTTCAATGCTGCCAAAATTTAAGAGCTTTTTATACTACAAAAAGAACATTAAAAATTCGTCAAAGAAATGCAAATTTTTTAATAAATTATCAAAATTTGTCTCAAATTATTCAAAGTTTTTGTCTGAACCATCATTAAATAACGCCCAGAGTTTTGCCCCGTCGTTTGGTACCACTCTCGACCACCCTCTATTGTGGGAAGTGCAAAACTTTTGATTGTCACACCTTTTTTTTTTTTTTTTTTTTTTGTTTCCCAGGAAAAATGCTTCATGCACTACCCGCCGGCTAGGGGACGGCACCGGCGGGGCGTGTGGGACTCCCAGCAAGAAAACGCGCTGGTCTACCCACTAAAAAACCTGGGGTGTTCCCTCTCTCACCCAATGGGGGGGGCCAGTTGGGAACTTAAAAGATTCAACCATAGCAGGCCCCCCCGTGTGGGTGCCGGCCGGGTCATTTTTTTTTTCGGACCCGACCACCTCTCGTCCCCAGGGGAGAGCCTGACTGCTCTCCCCTTTCGACATCAGAAAGGCGCGCGGGAACACCGCGCGCGCCCTCTCGGGGCTTTTAGTTTACGGGTGGCAGGGTCCCCTGAGGCTCCGCCACCCGGAGCCCCTAGGTGGGGGGCAGGAGAGCGACATAAGCGCGTCTCCTGCGCCCCATCCTGCGGCGGCGGACGTCTGGGGCGTAAGGATCGTCCTCACGCCCCCGCTCCGCCGCCTCCTTCTGCGAGATGACAGTCTCGCAGAAGGAACTCATTGCGCCCCAGCACCTGTCGTCGCCGACCATCTTGGATATGACGGTCGGCAACGAGAGGTCGGGGCCAATCACGGTGACCAGGGCACAGCGCTCCGCGGCCCACGCCGGGCACTCCTCCAGCGTGTGCTGCGCCGTGTCCCGGTCACACATCTCACAATGGTGACATCTGGTTGTCGGCTCCCTACCGGCTATCTTGCAGAGGTACTCTCCGAAACACCCGTGTCCGGAGAGCACCTGAGTAAGCCGGTAGGTGAGCGGTCCGCGCCGTCTGTCCGTCCACTCCCTTAAGACTGGACGGACAGCCTCGACTGTCCTCACCCCATAGCGGGGCTGGGCCAGCCTCTCCTGCCATTTGGCCTCCAGGACCAATCGAGCCTGGAACCTTCGCGTCTCCACCGCCCTGTGCGTGGGCTCCTCGCCCTGGAGCCGGAGGTCAGCGCGCCAGTAATACAATGACGCTTGGACCTCCGCCTCCAAATCCCAGGGCGGCGATGCCGCCAAAACGCACGCCGCCTCGTAGGAGACGGTGCGGTACGCCCGCGACACCCTGATCGCCATCGCCCTCTGAGGTCTCCTTAGGAGGGCGACATTTCGGCGATCCAGGGCGCCAGTCCAAATGGGCGACCCATAAAGGGCCATCGACCGCACCACCCCTAAATAGAGGCGGCGGCAGATGACACTCGGCCCCCCGATATTCGGCAGCAGAGAGCTAAGCGCTCCAGCTGCCGACATCAGCCGGGGGGCCAGGCGGCTAAAATGGACGCGAAAGTTCCAGCGGCCGTCGAGGTGGAGCCCCAAGTATTTCATACTCGGCTCCACCCCGATGCGGACCCCTCCAACGATGATGTGGGCATCTGGTGGTGGCGCCCGCCGAGGCCCGTGAAATAACAGGGCCTCGGACTTTTCCAGCGCCACCTCCAGTCCCAACATCCTAATCCCGCCGACAACCAGAGCCACTCCAGCCGTGGCAAGACGGGCAGCTGCCCAGTAGTCCTCTCCCCGGGCCGTAACCAGCGTGTCGTCGGCGTAACAAGTTACGCCGACGCCCGGGGGCAGGGCGCCCCGCAGCACCCAGTCGTAACCGATGTTCCACAGGAGCGGACCCAGAACCGATCCCTGTGGAACACCGCACGACACCTCCCTCCGGAACGTCTCTCCGTTCCGCCCCACACAGAATACACTTCTCTGGTGCAGGTAGTCCCCGACTATTCGGCGCAGGTAGGGAGGCACCCCATGAAATCGGAGCGCCTCCCTAATAGTCGCCCACGGCAGGGTGTTGAACGCGTTGGCGATGTCCAAGGACACCGCCAACAGCACCCCGCGCGAGGCGACAGCCTCTTCCGAGAGGGCCTTGACGCGACTGATCGCGTCAATCGTCGATCGGCCCTCCCGGAATCCGAACTGGAGTTCGGATAAGTCGGGGCCCACCCGCACCAGGTGCTTGGAGAGGCGGGCAGCCAACACACGCTCAAAGAGCTTGCCCACCTCATCCAACAGCACTATGGGGCGGTACGCGGAGGGAGAGTCCGCGGGGCGGCCCTCCTTTCTCAGGAGGACCAGCTTGCCCGTCTTCCACATGGAAGGGAACCGTCCCGACTCCAGGCAGGCGCTAAACAGCCTGAGGAGCCGGTCCCCTAGGGCGTCATAGGCCAAAACCCAGGCGCGGCCAGGAATCCCGTCCGGCCCCGGAGCAGTGTTTTTGCCCCGGAGCCGCACCATTGCCGCGCCGAGCTCCGCCATTGATACTACTGGCGCCCCGGCATCGGCGCCGTCCTCCTCGACTTCGGGCGGCGCCATTACGGGAGGTGTGTGCTCCGCTCTCGAAGGAAAGAGAGCGGAGACCACCCCCTCCAATTGCCGGGGCTGGAGACTCTCAGTGACCGGTGGGGCCCAGGGGCGCAACTTGCCCCTGACCACCTTATACGGGCGGCCCCACGGATCTGCCTCGAGAGTCCCCAGGAACTCTTGCCATCTTTGGGCTTTGGCCTCGCTGATGGCGGACTGCAGGGCGTACTTCCGCTGTACGTATTCACCCCGCAGCCGTGCCTCCACGGTCGGGTCACGGTACCGCCTGCGTCGGCGGTACCTAGTGTACTGGCGACGCGCCGCAATGCACGCGGCGCGTTTTTGGCTGATGTCGTCAGACCACCAGTACACCTGACGCCTTGGAGGTCGAGCACTGGCCCGGGGCATCGACGCGTCGCAAATCTGCGTCATCGCGCCCCGGAACCACTCCGCCTCCGACTCAACCTCCACAGGCCCTTCACCCATCGGGGTCCAGGCCTGGACGATGGAGGCTTCCACCAGCACGTCTACGTCGAGACGTTTCAACGCCCATCGTGGGGACGACGGGGTGTGCACTCTCCTCGGGCGATCGTCCGGGATCGCCGGCGAGGCGGAGATGTCGAACCGTACGTAACGATGGTCCGACAGTGACTCCGCCTCGACCAGCACTCGCCAGTCCCGGACGTGGCGCGCTATGGCAGGGCTTGCAAACGAAATGTCCACAATGGACTCACCCTGCCAGCGCACGCACGTGGCGACCGACCCCCGGTTAAGAACCACGAGGCCGGTCGCAATCGCCCACTCCTCCAGCGCGTCGCCGCGAGCGTCGGTGACAGGGGATCCCCAAGCCGATGATTTGGCATTGAAGTCCCCCGCCACCACGACCGGACGCGATGGGTACCGATTAATCACGGCCCCCACCGCGTCCAAAAATTGCTCAAACTCGGCGAGGCGCCGGTTTGGAGAGAAGTACACCCCGATCAGAACGGTTCCCTCCCAATCAACACAAATATACCCCTCGCCCCTGTCTGTCATCACCAGGAGCGAGGGTCCGGACGAAACAATGGCCGCCGAGCCCCCGAGGTCCCCAAACCAGTTGTGTCGGCTGGGGACGCAGTAAGGCTCGGCGACCACGGCGATGTCTATTGACCACTCCGCCATGTGCTGCAGCAAAATATCCTGCGCCCTGGCGGAGTGGTTAACATTCACCTGTAGGAGGCGATGGGCCATAATTAATTATGTGTCCATCGCCTCCGTACTGCTCCCTGCTTGGGACGGGGCCGGGGCGGCCGGAGTCCTGGCGACCGCCCCTCTGGCCTTATGCCTTTTGGGTGGGGAGCAAGATTTGCTCCCCATCCGGTGCCCCGCCGGCCTTCCTGCAGCCAAGCAGATGCTGCAGGAAGCTTTTGCCGCGGAGCATGCGGCGGCCTTGTGGCCGGGCTGGCCGCAGCGATAACAGGACTCGCTGCGGTCAGTTTCGGCGGTGCATTGCTGCCTCACGTGCCCCGGTTCGAGGCAGCGGTAGCACCGCCTAGGCCTCGGCTCCAGCAGATTTACCTGAGCCGAGACCATCCCGACCAGCAAACGGCCGGCCGCCACCTTCTTTGCCGCGGCGATGGGGCAGCGCACCATCACCGTGCACAGACCACCATTGCCGCGGCGCACCTCCCCCACCCTGACCTGCGCCTGAGGGCAGGCTCCGGCTTTTGCCACCGCAGCGGCGACATCCTCGGAGGAGGCCGAGTCATCCAGCCCGGTTATCCGCATTTCGGCGGACTTCACCGGGCGCGAGACCCTGACCTCCTCAGGCGTGAAAAGTGACCGAATTGTTTCGGCCACCTTGTCCGCCTTGTCGCCGGAGGTGGCGCCTGGGACCTCTAAGATTCTTGCCCCAGTGGCGGCAACCTTGAAGAAAACGCCTCCGGCGAGGCCAATCTCAGCGAGATTGCCTTTCATGGCCTGAGTGGCCCGCCGGAGGACGCCTGCATAGGTCACGCCCTGCCGGAGCCCCTCCTCCGTCAGCTCCACCACAACGGCGTTGGAGCGCGGGGGGCGCAGGTCAGCTGGGCGGGGGCCCTTCTTTTTACTTGCCACCGGGGGAGCCCGGGAGGCCTTCTTCTTCTTCTGCCTCCTCTTCCTTCCGACGACCTCCATCCATGGCTGCTCAGCCGAAGTAGAGGCCATCGGGGCGGGTTGGGGCTGGGAGGCTGGGCGCCGCGGCGCCACAGTGGTAGTTGCCCTCCCCTTGCCCTTCCCCTTCCCCTTGGAAGAGGAAGCCGATGGTGTGGGGGCAGATTTCTGCTGCGCAGCCGGTGGGCCGGAGGGCGCCGGGCCAGCCGGCGTGCCTCCGACCATCCGGGGGCGGCCCCCGAGCGGGGGTCCCGGGGTCGGGACGGGCACGAGGCCATAGTTGGCCAGGCACGCTTCCACCACGTTGCGTGCCTGAGCTACCGTGGCCCGCATAAGCTCGTTCGCCCAGGCAGGCCGCTGGTCCTCCGCGGGAGTGAGGGGCTGCGCTGTGCGCCGCGGGAGGGGCGGGAACTCCTCCCGCTGCCTCCGGGCAGGTGCCCCGGCGTTGGCCGAGGGCGTCTTGCCGGTACTGGCCCGAGCGGCAGTGGCAGCGGCCGCCTTCATGGCCGCCACCTCCGCCCGGAGCTCCGCGAGCTGCTTGTGCAGCCCCTCGTTCTCCGACCTCCAACGCTTCTGGAGGTCGGAGGAAGCCCGTCCCCACATGCCGAAGAAGGCCTCCCTCATCTCCTCCGTGGCAACCTTTAGGTCCCGAACGAACCCCCCCTTCAAGTTGCCTGACCGGGCTGCCACCCTCAAGACGGTCTCAGCGCCAGCCTCAAACCGTTGCCTGAGGTCGGCAACCGAGTCCTCTCCCGAGGGGGACGCATCCGGGACCCCAGTCCTCTTAATGAAGTCCCGACGGGCAGACAGAGGCTGCCCAAGGAGCTTTCCCGTGGAGGGAGGCGGCATCGGGGAACCAGCCCTTCCTCCGCAGGGCGTCCCCTCTACCACCTCCACCTCCGTGTCCGACCCAGAGTCGGACGGCGCATGGTGCGACGTCTTCCGGCGCTTCACGGAAGCGCCGGGTGCACCCCAGAACCTGAGGGTGAGGGAAACAGGGCTATCCCCTCCCTCCTCCCTCTCCCGTCGGGCCGCCGACGAGCACCGGCTCCGAGTCCGACTGGCCTCAGAGCCCGAGCCCGCCCGCGACTCGACGTCCATATCAGTGCCGGTTCCGGCACTGAACACGCTCGACATAGAGTCGCTGCGTGCCAGCGCCGCCACCCGGCACCTCGACCGTGTCCTCGGCACGGCCGGGACACTATCCCGGACTGACGGTGGGGCCATATCCACCCCTGCCTTCCCCTTTTTGGGATCCTCCTTTCTAGCCTTGTTCGGGCCTGAGCCCAAGGCAACTCTCATCGCAGGGTCAGTACATGACCCTGCGGAAATTTCGGTGCCGGATATTTCGCGCGGCACTGCGCTGTGATGGCGGTTGCCCCCCCCAGAATACGAGGGGCAGACGGAGCCAGAAGGCTCCGTGAGGGATTCTCCGGGCGCGGCGCACCCGGTACCCTCCTGGGGTAGGTAAAAACCTTTAGCCGACATCTCATAGTTTTTGGTTTGGGTGGCCCTAATGGCTGGGTTCCCCCCAGCCATACAGCCCCTCGCCGGGCCACCAAAAACTTAGGCTTTGGGTAATTTTTATAGAGGTTTTCTTCCTCGCAGCCCGAAGGCCCCCGGTCCTGTCAATTCAGGATTACGGGTTGGGCCGGATGGGGTCCATGCTGGACCGATCCACCCGCCCCAAGGCCGCTCGACGGAGCAGGACGCCACGCGACCCGCACCGGCCTTACGGCCCCCACTGGTGATTTTTTAGAGAGGTTGTCTTCCTCTATCCCCCCCGTGTTGGACCGGATGGGGGTCCATGCTGGACCGATCCACCCGCCCCAAGGCCGCTCGACGGGCAGGACGCCACGCGACCCGCACCGGCCTTACGGCCCCCACTGGTGATTTTTTAGAGAGGTTGTCTTCCTCTATCCCCCCCGTGTTGGGCCGGGTGGGGGTCCATGCTGGACCGATCCACCCGCCCCAAGACCGCCCGACTGGGCAGAACGCCTAAGCTCCCCACCCCGGCCTAGCAGCCCAGTCCTCTGCTAATCAGAGGAACACGTGGAGAGACCCCCAAACGCGGCCCTTGCGGGCCGATAACCCCGAGACAAGATGCCTCGGGTTCCCTACGCGCGTGCCAGAGTATTAGCCACGAGTAATAATGCCCCCGAAAGGACATTATTACCCGTGTTGCCCGGGGTGTACCGGCCCAACGACTGCCGTTCCAATCCACTAGAAATGTAGAAAGGACCAGCAGCCGTCAGGCACACTAGGAGGTCCTCTGGCCACACACCCCTTGATTGTCACACCTAACCTAACCTAATCTTTCGGTACCTAAATATTCATATTTTTCAGCGGGTTTTTGTCATATCTTGTATTCTACCTTGTCTTGATCAACGCAATAGAAATTTTCAGTGCTGCCAAAATTTAAGATTTTTATACTACAAAACGAACATTAAAAATTCGTCAAAGAAATGCAAATTTTTAAATAAATTGTCAAAATTTGTCTCAAATTATTCAAAGTTTGTGTCTGACCCATCATTAAATAACGCCCAGAGTTTTGCCCCGTCGTTTGGTACCACTCTCGACCACCCCCTATTGTGGGAAGTGCAAAACTTTTGATTTTTACACCTAACCTAACCTAAACTTTCGGTACCTAAATATTCATATTTTTCAGCGGATTTTTGTCATATCTTGTATTCTACCTTGTTTTGATCAACGCTATAGAAATTTTCAATGCTGCCAAAATTTAAGAGCTTTTGATACTACAAAAAGAACATTAAAAATTCGTCAAAGAAATGCAAATTTTTTAATAAATTATCAAAATTTGTCTCAAATTATTCAAAGTTTGTGTCTGAACCATCATTAAATAACGCCCAGAGTTTTGCCCCGTCGTTTGGTACCACTCTCGACCACCCCCTATTGTGGGAAGTGCAAAACTTTTGATTGTCACACCTAACCTAACCTAATCTTTCGGTACCTAAATATTCTTATTTTCAGCGGGTTTTTGTCATATCTTGTATTCTACCTTGTCTTGATAAACGCAATAGAAATTTTCAGTGCTGCCAAAATTTAAGATTTTTATACTACAACACGAACATTAAAAATTCGTCACAGAATTGCAAATTTTTTAATAAATTGTCAAAATTTGTCTCAAATTATTCAAAGTTTTTTTCTGAACCATCATTAAATAACGCCCAGAGTTTTGCCCCGTCGTTTGGTACCACTCTCGACCACCCCCTATTGTGGGAAGTGCAAAACTTTTGATTGTCACACCTAACCTAACCTAACCTTTCGGTACCTAAATATTCATATTTTTCAGCGGATTTTTGTCATATCTTGTATTCTACCTTGTTTTGATCAACGCTATAGAAATTTTCAATGCTGCCAAAATTTAAGAGCTTTTTATACTACAAAAAGAACATTAAAAATTCGTCAAAGAAATGCAAATTTTTAAATAAATTGTCAAAATTTGTCTCTAATTATTCAAAGTTATTGTCTGAACCATCATTAAATAACGCCCAGAGTTTTGCCCCGTCGTTTGGTACCACTCTCGACCACCCCCTATTGTGGGAAGTGCAAAACTTTTGATTTTTACACCTAACCTAACCTAAACTTTCGGTACCTAAATATTCATATTTTTCAGCGGGTTTTTGTCATATCTTGTATTCTACCTTGTCTTGATCAACGCAATAGAAATTTTCAGTGCTGCCAAAATTTAAGATTTTTATACTACAACACGAACATTAAAAATTCGTCACAGAATTGCAAATTTTTTAATAAATTGTCAAAATTTGTCTCAAATTATTCAAAGTTTTTTTCTGAACCATCATTAAATAACGCCCAGAGTTTTGCCCCGTCGTTTGGTACCACTCTCGACCACCCCCTATTGTGGGAAGTGCAAAACTTTTGATTGTCACACCTAACCTAACCTAATCTTTCGGTACCTAAATATTCATATTTTTCAGCGAATTTTTGTCATATCTTGTATTCCACCTTATCTTGATCAACGCAATAGAAATTTTCAGTGCCCCCAAAATTTAAGTGTTTTATACTACAAAAAGAACATTAAAAATTCGTCAAAGAAATGCAAATTTTTTAATAAATTATCAAAATTTGTCTCAAATTATTCAAAGTTTTTGTCTGAACCATCATTAAATAACGCCCAGAGTTTTGCCCCGTCGTTTGGTACCACTCTCGACCACCCCCTATTGTGGGAAGTGCAAAACTTTTGATTTTTACACCTAACCTAACCTAATCTTTCGGTACCTAAATATTCATATTTTTCAGCGGGTTTTTGTCATATCTTGTATTCTACCTTGTCTTGATCAACGCAATAGAAATTTTCAGTGCTGCCAAAATTTAAGATTTTTATACTACAACACGAACATTAAAATTCGTCACAGAATTGCAAATTTTTTAATAAATTGTCAAAATTTGTCTCAAATTATTCAGTTTTCTTCTGAACCATCATTAAATAACGTCCAGAGTTTTGCCCCGTCGTTTGGTACCACTCTCGACCACCCCCTATTGTGGGAAGTGCAAAACTTTTGATTGTCACACCTAACCTAACCTAATCTTTCGGTACCTAAATATTCATATTTTTCAGCGGATTTTTGTCATATCTTGTATTCTACCTTGTTTTGATCAACGCTATAAAAATTTTCAATGCTGCCAAAATTTAAGAGCTTTTTATACTACAAAAAGAACATTAAAAATTCGTCAAAGAAATGCAAATTTTTTAATAAATTATCAAAATTTGTCTCAAATTATTCAAAGTTTTTGTCTGAACCATCATTAAATAACGCCCAGAGTTTTGCCCCGTCGTTTGGTACCACTCTCGACCACCCTCTATTGTGGGAAGTGCAAAACTTTTGATTGTCACACCTAACCTAACCTAATCTTTCGGTACCTAAATATTCATATTTTTCAGCGGGTTTTTGTCATATCTTGTATTCTACCTTGTCTTGATCAACGCAATAGAAATTTTCAGTGCTGCCAAAATTTAAGATTTTTATACTACAAAACGAACATTAAAAATTCGTCAAAGAAATGCAAATTTTTAAATAAATTGTCAAAATTTGTCTCAAATTATTCAAAGTTTGTGTCTGAACCATCATTAAATAACGCCCAGAGTTTTGCCCCGTCGTTTGGTACCACTCTCGACCACCCCCTATTGTGGGAAGTGCAAAACTTTTGATTTTTACACCTAACCTAACCTAATCTTTCGGTACCTAAATATTCATATTTTTCAGCGGGTTTTTGTCATATCTTGTATTCTACCTTGTCTTGATAAACGCAATAGAAATTTTCAGTGCTGCCAAAATTTAAGATTTTTATACTACAACACGAACATTAAAAATTCGTCACAGAATTGCAAATTTTTTAATAAATTGTCAAAATTTGTCTCAAATTATTCAAAGTTATTTTCTGAACCATTATTAAATAACGCCCAGAGTTTTGCCCCGTCGTTTGGTACCACTCTCGACCACCCCCTATTGTGGGAAGTGCAAAACTTTTGATTGTCACACCTAACCTAACGTAATCTTTCGGTACCTAAATATTCATATTTTTCAGCGGGTTTTTGTCATATCTTGTATTCTACCTTGTCTTGATCAACGCAATAGAAATTTTCAGTGCTGCCAAAATTTAAGATTTTTATACTACAAAACGAACATTAAAAATTCGTCAAAGAAATGCAAATTTTTAAATAAATTGTCAAAATTTGTCTCAAATTATTCAAAGTTTCTGTCTGAACCATCATTAAATAACGCCCAGAGTTTTGCCCCGTCGTTTGGTACCACTCTCGACCACCCCCTATTGTGGGAAGTGCAAAACTTTTAATTTTTTTTTTTTTTTTTTTTTTTTTTTTTTTTTTTTTTTTTTTTGATTCCCAGGAAAATGCTTCATGCACTACCCGCCGGCTAGGGGACGGCACCGGCGGGGCGCGTGGGACTCCCAGCTAGAAAACGCGCTGGTCTACCCACTAAAAAACCTGGGGTGTTCCCTCTCTCACCCAATGGGGGGGGCCAGTTGGGAACTTAAAAGATTCAACCATAGCAGGCCCCCCCTTGATTGTCACACCTAACCTAACCTAATCTTTCGGTACCTAAATATTCATATTTTTCAGCGGGTTTTTGTCATAACTTGTATTCTACCTTGTCTTGATAAACGCAATAGAAATTTTCAGTGCTGCCAAAATTTAAGATTTTTATACTACAACACGAACATTAAAAATTCGTCACAGAATTGCAAATTTTTTAATAAATTGTCAAAATTTGTCTCAAATTATTCAAAGTTTTTTTCTGAACCATCATTAAATAACGCCCAGAGTTTTGCCCCGTCGTTTGGTACCACTCTCGACCACCCCCTATTGTGGGAAGTGCAAAACTTTTGATTGTCACACCTAACCTAACCTAACCTTTCGGTACCTAAATATTCATATTTTTCAGCGGGTTTTTGTCATATCTTGTATTCTACCTTGTCTTGATCAACGCAATAGAAATTTTCAGTGCTGCCAAAATTTAAGATTTTTATACTACAACACGAACATTAAAAATTCGTCACAGAATTGCAAATTTTTTAATAAATTGTCAAAATTTGTCTCAAATTATTCAAAGTTTTTTTTTTCTGAACCATCATTAAATAACGCCCAGAGTTTTGCCCCGTCGTTTGGTACCACTCTCGACCACCCCCTATTGTGGGAAGTGCAAAACTTTTGATTGTCACACCTAACCTAACCTAATCTTTCGGTACCTAAATATTCATATTTTTCAGCGAATTTTTGTCATATCTTGTATTCCACCTTATCTTGATCAACGCAATAGAAATTTTCAGTGCCCCCAAAATTTAAGTGTTTTATACTACAAAAAGAACATTAAAAATTCGTCAAAGAAATGCAAATTTTTTAATAAATTATCAAAATTTGTCTCAAATTATTCAAAGTTTTTGTCTGAACCATCATTAAATAACGCCCAGAGTTTTGCCCCGTCGTTTGGTACCACTCTCGACCACCCCCTATTGTGGGAAGTGCAAAACTTTTGATTTTTACACCTAACCTAACCTAATCTTTCGGTACCTAAATATTCATATTTTTCAGCGGGTTTTTGTCATATCTTGTATTCTACCTTGTCTTGATCAACGCAATAGAAATTTTCAGTGCTGCCAAAATTTAAGATTTTTATACTACAACACGAACATTAAAATTCGTCACAGAATTGCAAATTTTTTAATAAATTGTCAAAATTTGTCTCAAATTATTCAGTTTTCTTCTGAACCATCATTAAATAACGTCCAGAGTTTTGCCCCGTCGTTTGGTACCACTCTCGACCACCCCCTATTGTGGGAAGTGCAAAACTTTTGATTGTCACACCTAACCTAACCTAATCTTTCGGTACCTAAATATTCATATTTTTCAGCGGATTTTTGTCATATCTTGTATTCTACCTTGTTTTGATCAACGCTATAAAAATTTTCAATGCTGCCAAAATTTAAGAGCTTTTTATACTACAAAAAGAACATTAAAAATTCGTCAAAGAAATGCAAATTTTTTAATAAATTATCAAAATTTGTCTCAAATTATTCAAAGTTTTTGTCTGAACCATCATTAAATAACGCCCAGAGTTTTGCCCCGTCGTTTGGTACCACTCTCGACCACCCTCTATTGTGGGAAGTGCAAAACTTTTGATTGTCACACCTAACCTAACCTAATCTTTCGGTACCTAAATATTCATATTTTTCAGCGGGTTTTTGTCATATCTTGTATTCTACCTTGTCTTGATCAACGCAATAGAAATTTTCAGTGCTGCCAAAATTTAAGATTTTTATACTACAAAACGAACATTAAAAATTCGTCAAAGAAATGCAAATTTTTAAATAAATTGTCAAAATTTGTCTCAAATTATTCAAAGTTTGTGTCTGACCCATCATTAAATAACGCCCAGAGTTTTGCCCCGTCGTTTGGTACCACTCTCGACCACCCCCTATTGTGGGAAGTGCAAAACTTTTGATTTTTACACCTAACCTAACCTAAACTTTCGGTACCTAAATATTCATATTTTTCAGCGGATTTTTGTCATATCTTGTATTCTACCTTGTTTTGATCAACGCTATAGAAATTTTCAATGCTGCCAAAATTTAAGAGCTTTTGATACTACAAAAAGAACATTAAAAATTCGTCAAAGAAATGCAAATTTTTTAATAAATTATCAAAATTTGTCTCAAATTATTCAAAGTTTGTGTCTGAACCATCATTAAATAACGCCCAGAGTTTTGCCCCGTCGTTTGGTACCACTCTCGACCACCCCCTATTGTGGGAAGTGCAAAACTTTTGATTGTCACACCTAACCTAACCTAATCTTTCGGTACCTAAATATTCTTATTTTCAGCGGGTTTTTGTCATATCTTGTATTCTACCTTGTCTTGATAAACGCAATAGAAATTTTCAGTGCTGCCAAAATTTAAGATTTTTATACTACAACACGAACATTAAAAATTCGTCACAGAATTGCAAATTTTTTAATAAATTGTCAAAATTTGTCTCAAATTATTCAAAGTTTTTTTCTGAACCATCATTAAATAACGCCCAGAGTTTTGCCCCGTCGTTTGGTACCACTCTCGACCACCCCCTATTGTGGGAAGTGCAAAACTTTTGATTGTCACACCTAACCTAACCTAACCTTTCGGTACCTAAATATTCATATTTTTCAGCGGATTTTTGTCATATCTTGTATTCTACCTTGTTTTGATCAACGCTATAGAAATTTTCAATGCTGCCAAAATTTAAGAGCTTTTTATACTACAAAAAGAACATTAAAAATTCGTCAAAGAAATGCAAATTTTTAAATAAATTGTCAAAATTTGTCTCTAATTATTCAAAGTTATTGTCTGAACCATCATTAAATAACGCCCAGAGTTTTGCCCCGTCGTTTGGTACCACTCTCGACCACCCCCTATTGTGGGAAGTGCAAAACTTTTGATTTTTACACCTAACCTAACCTAAACTTTCGGTACCTAAATATTCATATTTTTCAGCGGGTTTTTGTCATATCTTGTATTCTACCTTGTCTTGATCAACGCAATAGAAATTTTCAGTGCTGCCAAAATTTAAGATTTTTATACTACAACACGAACATTAAAAATTCGTCACAGAATTGCAAATTTTTTAATAAATTGTCAAAATTTGTCTCAAATTATTCAAAGTTTTTTTCTGAACCATCATTAAATAACGCCCAGAGTTTTGCCCCGTCGTTTGGTACCACTCTCGACCACCCCCTATTGTGGGAAGTGCAAAACTTTTGATTGTCACACCTAACCTAACCTAATCTTTCGGTACCTAAATATTCATATTTTTCAGCGAATTTTTGTCATATCTTGTATTCCACCTTATCTTGATCAACGCAATAGAAATTTTCAGTGCCCCCAAAATTTAAGTGTTTTATACTACAAAAAGAACATTAAAAATTCGTCAAAGAAATGCAAATTTTTTAATAAATTATCAAAATTTGTCTCAAATTATTCAAAGTTTTTGTCTGAACCATCATTAAATAACGCCCAGAGTTTTGCCCCGTCGTTTGGTACCACTCTCGACCACCCCCTATTGTGGGAAGTGCAAAACTTTTGATTTTTACACCTAACCTAACCTAATCTTTCGGTACCTAAATATTCATATTTTTCAGCGGGTTTTTGTCATATCTTGTATTCTACCTTGTCTTGATCAACGCAATAGAAATTTTCAGTGCTGCCAAAATTTAAGATTTTTATACTACAACACGAACATTAAAATTCGTCACAGAATTGCAAATTTTTTAATAAATTGTCAAAATTTGTCTCAAATTATTCAGTTTTCTTCTGAACCATCATTAAATAACGTCCAGAGTTTTGCCCCGTCGTTTGGTACCACTCTCGACCACCCCCTATTGTGGGAAGTGCAAAACTTTTGATTGTCACACCTAACCTAACCTAATCTTTCGGTACCTAAATATTCATATTTTTCAGCGGATTTTTGTCATATCTTGTATTCTACCTTGTTTTGATCAACGCTATAAAAATTTTCAATGCTGCCAAAATTTAAGAGCTTTTTATACTACAAAAAGAACATTAAAAATTCGTCAAAGAAATGCAAATTTTTTAATAAATTATCAAAATTTGTCTCAAATTATTCAAAGTTTTTGTCTGAACCATCATTAAATAACGCCCAGAGTTTTGCCCCGTCGTTTGGTACCACTCTCGACCACCCTCTATTGTGGGAAGTGCAAAACTTTTGATTGTCACACCTAACCTAACCTAATCTTTCGGTACCTAAATATTCATATTTTTCAGCGGGTTTTTGTCATATCTTGTATTCTACCTTGTCTTGATCAACGCAATAGAAATTTTCAGTGCTGCCAAAATTTAAGATTTTTATACTACAAAACGAACATTAAAAATTCGTCAAAGAAATGCAAATTTTTAAATAAATTGTCAAAATTTGTCTCAAATTATTCAAAGTTTGTGTCTGAACCATCATTAAATAACGCCCAGAGTTTTGCCCCGTCGTTTGGTACCACTCTCGACCACCCCCTATTGTGGGAAGTGCAAAACTTTTGATTTTTACACCTAACCTAACCTAAACTTTCGGTACCTAAATATTCATATTTTTCAGCGGATTTTTGTCATATCTTGTATTCTACCTTGTTTTGATCAACGCTATAGAAATTTTCAATGCTGCCAAAATTTAAGAGCTTTTGATACTACAAAAAGAACATTAAAAATTCGTCAAAGAAATGCAAATTTTTTAATAAATTATCAAAATTTGTCTCAAATTATTCAAAGTTTGTGTCTGAACCATCATTAAATAACGCCCAGAGTTTTGCCCCGTCGTTTGGTACCACTCTCGACCACCCCCTATTGTGGGAAGTGCAAAACTTTTGATTGTCACACCTAACCTAACCTAATCTTTCGGTACCTAAATATTCTTATTTTCAGCGGGTTTTTGTCATATCTTGTATTCTACCTTGTCTTGATAAACGCAATAGAAATTTTCAGTGCTGCCAAAATTTAAGATTTTTATACTACAACACGAACATTAAAAATTCGTCACAGAATTGCAAATTTTTTAATAAATTGTCAAAATTTGTCTCAAATTATTCAAAGTTTTTTTCTGAACCATCATTAAATAACGCCCAGAGTTTTGCCCCGTCGTTTGGTACCACTCTCGACCACCCCCTATTGTGGGAAGTGCAAAACTTTTGATTGTCACACCTAACCTAACCTAACCTTTCGGTACCTAAATATTCATATTTTTCAGCGGATTTTTGTCATATCTTGTATTCTACCTTGTTTTGATCAACGCTATAGAAATTTTCAATGCTGCCAAAATTTAAGAGCTTTTGATACTACAAAAAGAACATTAAAAATTCGTCAAAGAAATGCAAATTTTTTAATAAATTATCAAAATTTGTCTCAAATTATTCAATGTTTGTGTCTGAACCATCATTAAATAACGCCCAGAGTTTTGCCCCGTCGTTTGGTACCACTCTCGACCACCCCCTATTGTGGGAAGTGCAAAACTTTTGATTGTCACACCTAACCTAACCTAATCTTTCGGTACCTAAATATTCATATTTTTCAGCGGGTTTTTGTCATATCTTGTATTCTACCTTGTCTTGATCAACGCAATAGAAATTTTCAGTGCTGCCAAAATATAAGATTTTTATACTACAACACGAACATTAAAAATTCGTCACAGAATTGCAAATTTTAATAAATTGTCAAAATTTGTCTCAAATTATTCAGTTTTCTTCTGAACCATCATTAAATAACGCCCAGAGTTTTGCCCCGTCGTTTGGTACCACTCTCGACCACCCCCTATTGTGGGAAGTGCAAAACTTTTGATTGTCACACCTAACCTAACCTAATCTTTCGGTACCTAAATATTCATATTTTCAGCGGGTTTTTGTCATATCTTGTATTCTACCTTGTCTTGATAAACGCAATAGAAATTTTCAGTGCTGCCAAAATTTAAGATTTTTATACTACAACACGAACATTAAAAATTCGTCAAAGAAATGCAAATTTTTTAATAAATTGTCAAAATTTGTCTCTAATTATTCAAAGTTTTTGTCTGAACCATCATTAAATAACGCCCAGAGTTTTGCCCCGTCGTTTGGTACCACTCTCGACCACCCTCTATTGTGGGAAGTGCAAAACTTTTGATTGTCACACCTAACCTAACCTAATCTTTCGGTACCTAAATATTCATATTTTTCAGCGGGTTTTTGTCATATCTTGTATTCTACCTTGTCTTGATCAACGCAATAGAAATTTTCAGTGCTGCCAAAATTTAAGATTTTTATACTACAAAACGAACATTAAAAATTCGTCAAAGAAATGCAAATTTTTAAATAAATTGTCAAAATTTGTCTCAAATTATTCAAAGTTTGTGTCTGAACCATCATTAAATAACGCCCAGAGTTTTGCCCCGTCGTTTGGTACCACTCTCGACCACCCCCTATTGTGGGAAGTGCAAAACTTTTGATTTTTACACCTAACCTAACCTAAACTTTCGGTACCTAAATATTCATATTTTTCAGCGGATTTTTGTCATATCTTGTATTCTACCTTGTTTTGATCAACGCTATAGAAATTTTCAATGCTGCCAAAATTTAAGAGCTTTTGATACTACAAAAAGAACATTAAAAATTCGTCAAAGAAATGCAAATTTTTTAATAAATTATCAAAATTTGTCTCAAATTATTCAAAGTTTGTGTCTGAACCATCATTAAATAACGCCCAGAGTTTTGCCCCGTCGTTTGGTACCACTCTCGACCACCCCCTATTGTGGGAAGTGCAAAACTTTTGATTGTCACACCTAACCTAACCTAATCTTTCGGTACCTAAATATTCTTATTTTCAGCGGGTTTTTGTCATATCTTGTATTCTACCTTGTCTTGATAAACGCAATAGAAATTTTCAGTGCTGCCAAAATTTAAGATTTTTATACTACAAAACGAACATTAAAAATTCGTCACAGAATTGCAAATTTTTTAATAAATTGTCAAAATTTGTCTCAAATTATTCAAAGTTTTTTTCTGAACCATCATTAAATAACGCTCAGAGTTTTGCCCCGTCGTTTGGTACCACTCTCGACCACCCCCTATTGTGGGAAGTGCAAAACTTTTGATTGTCACACCTAACCTAACCTAACCTTTCGGTACCTAAATATTCATATTTTTCAGCGGGTTTTTGTCATATCTTGTATTCTACCTTGTCTTGATCAACGCAATAGAAATTTTCAGTGCTGCCAAAATTTAAGATTTTTATACTACAAAACGAACATTAAAAATTCGTCAAAGAAATGCAAATTTTTAAATAAATTGTCAAAATTTGTCTCAAATTATTCAAAGTTATTCTCTGAACCATCATTAAATAACGCCCGGAGTTTTCCCCGTCGTTTGGTACCACTCTCGACCACCCCCTATTGTGGGAAGTGCAAAACTTTTGATTTTTACACCTAACCTAACCTAATCTTTCGGTACCTAAATATTCATATTTTTCAGCTGGTTTTTGTCATATCTTGTATTCTACCTTGTCTTGATCAACGCTATAGAAATTTTCAGTGCTGCCAAAATTTAAGATTTTTATACTACAAAACGAACATTAAAAATTCGTCAAAGAAATGCAAATTTTTAAATAAATTGTCAAAATTTGTCTCAAATTATTCAAAGTTTCTGTCTGAACCATCATTAAATAACGCCCAGAGTTTTGCCCCGTCGTTTGGTACCACTCTCGACCACCCCCTATTGTGGGAAGTGCAAAACTTTTGATTGTCACACCTAACCTAACCTAATCTTTCGGTACCTAAATATTCATATTTTTCAGCGGGTTTTTGTCATATCTTGTATTCTACCTTGTCTTGATCAACGCAATAGAAATTTTCAGTGCTGCCAAAATTTAAGATTTTTATACTACAAAACGAACATTAAAAATTCGTCAAAGAAATGCAAATTTTTAAATAAATTGTCAAAATTTGTCTCTAATTATTCAAAGTTTTTGTCTGAACCATCATTAAATAACGCCCAGAGTTTTGCCCCGTCGTTTGGTACCACTCTCGACCACCCCCTATTGTGGGAAGTGCAAAACTTTTGATTGTCACACCTAACCTAACCTAATCTTTCGGTACCTAAATATTCATATTTTTCAGCGGGTTTTTGTCATATCTTGTATTCTACCTTGTCTTGATCAACGCAATAGAAATTTTCAGTACTGCCAAAATTTAAGATTTTTATACTACAAAACGAACATTAAAAATTCGTCAAAGAAATGCAAATTTTTAAATAAATTGTCAAAATTTGTCTCAAATTATTCAAAGTTTGTGTCTGAACCATCATTAAATAACGCCCAGAGTTTTGCCCCGTCGTTTGGTACCACTCTCGACCACCCCCTATTGTGGGAAGTGCAAAACTTTTGATTGTCACACCTAACCTAACCTAATCTTTCGGTACCTAAATATTCATATTTTTCAGCGGGTTTTTGTCATATCTTGTATTCTACCTTGTCTTGATCAACGCAATAGAAATTTTCAGTGCTGCCAAAATTTAAGATTTTTATACTACAAAACGAACATTAAAAATTCGTCAAAGAAATGCAAATTTTTAAATAAATTGTCAAAATTTGTCTCAAATTATTCAAAGTTATTCTCTGAACCATCATTAAATAACGCCCGGAGTTTTCCCCCGTCGTTTGGTACCATTGTCGACCACCCCCTATTATGGGAAGTGCAAAACTTTTGATTTTTACACCTTTTTTTTTTTTTTGATTCCCAGGAAAAATGCTTCATGCACTACCCGCCGGCTAGGGGACGGCACCGGCGGGGCGTGTGGGACTCCCAGCAAGAAAACGCGCTGGTCTACCCACTAAAAAACCTGGGGTGTTCCCTCTCTCACCCAATGGGGGGGGCCAGTTGGGAACTTAAAAGATTCAACCATAGCAGGCCCCCCCGTGTGGGTGCCGGCCGGGTCATTTTTTTTTTTCGGACCCGACCACCTCTCGTCCCCAGGGGAGAGCCTGACTGCTCTCCCCTTTCGACATCAGAAAGGCGCGCGGGAACACCGCGCGCGCCCTCTCGGGGCTTTTAGTTTACGGGTGGCAGGGTCCCCTGAGGCCCCGCCACCCGGAGCCCCTAGGTGGGGGGCAGGAGAGCGACATAAGCGCGTCTCCTGCGCCCCATCCTGCGGCGGCGGACGTCTGGGGCGTAAGGATCGTCCTCACGCCCCCGCTCCGCCGCCTCCTTCTGCGAGATGACAGTCTCGCAGAAGGAACTCATTGCGCCCCAGCACCTGTCGTCGCCGACCATCTTGGATATGACGGTCGGCAACGAGAGGTCGGGGTCAATCACGGTGACCAGGGCACAGCGCTCCGCGGCCCACGCCGGGCACTCCTTCAGCGTGTGCTGCGCTCACAATGGTGACATCTGGTTGTCGGCTCCCTACCGGCTATCTTGCAGAGGTACTCTCCGAAACACCCGTGTCCGGAAAGCACCTGAGTAAGCCGGTAGGTGAGCGGTCCGCGCCGTCTGTCCGTCCACTCCCTTAAGACTGGACGGACAGCCTCGACTGTCCTCACCCCATAGCGGGGCTGGGCCAGCCTCTCCTGCCATTTGGCCTCCAGGACCAATCGAGCCTGGGACCTTCGCGTCTCCACCGCCCTGTGCGTGGGCTCCTCGCCCTGGAGTCGGAGGTCAGCGCGCCAGTAATACAATGACGCTTGGACCTCCGCCTCCAAATCCCAGGGCGGCGATGCCGCCAAAACGCACGCCGCCTCGTAGGAGACGGTGCGGTACGCCCGCGACACCCTGATCGCCATCGCCCTCTGAGGTCTCCTTAGGAGGGCGACATTTCGGCGATCCAGGGCGCCAGCCCAAATGGGCGACCCATAAAGGGCCATCGACCGCACCACCCCTAAATAGAGGCGGCGGCAGATGACACTCGGCCCCCCGATATTCGGTAGCAGAGAGCTAAGCGCTCCAGCTGCCGACATCAGCCGGGGGGCCAGGCGGCTAAAATGGACGCGAAAGTTCCAGCGGCCGTCGAGGTGGAGCCCCAAGTATTTCATACTCGGCTCCACCCCGATGCGGACCCCTCCAACGATGATGTGGGCATCTGGTGGCGGCGCCCGCCGAGGCCCGTGAAATAACAGGGCCTCGGACTTTTCCAGCGCCACCTCCAGTCCCAACATCCTAATCCTGCCGACAACCAGAGCCACTCCAGCCGTGGCAAGACGGGCAGCTGCCCAGTAGTCCTCTCCCCGGGCCGTAACCAGCGTGTCGTCGGCGTAACAAGTTACGCCGACGCCCGGGGGCAGGGCGCCCCGCAGCACCCAGTCGTAACCGATGTTCCACAGGAGCGGACCCAGAACCGATCCCTGTGGAACACCGCACGACACCTCCCTCCGGAACGTCTCTCCGTTCCGCCCCACACAGAATACACTTCTCTGGTGCAGGTAGTCATCGACTATGCGGCGCAGGTAGGGAGGCACCCCATGAAATCGGAGCGCCTCCCTAATAGTCGCCCACGGCAGGGTGTTGAACGCGTTGGCGATGTCCAAGGACACCGCCAACAGAACCCCGCGCGAGGCGACAGCCTCTTCCGAGAGGGCCTTGACGCGACTGATCGCGTCAATCGTCGATCGGCCCTCCCGGAATCCGAACTGGAGTTCGGATAAGTCGGGGCCCACCCGCACCAGGTGCTTGGAGAGGCGGGCAGCCAACACACGCTCAAAGAGCTTGCCCACCTCATCCAACAGCACTATGGGGCGGTACGCGGAGGGAGAGTCCGCGGGGCGGCCCTCCTTTCTCAGGAGGACCAGCTTGCCCGTCTTCCACATGGAAGGGAACCGTCCCGACTCCAGGCAGGCGCTAAACAGCCTGAGGAGCCGGTCCCCTAGGGCGTCATAGGCCAAAACCCAGGCGCGGCCAGGAATCCCGTCCGGCCCCGGAGCAGTGTTTTTGCCCCGGAGCCGCACCATTGCCGCGCCGAGCTCCGCCATTGATACTACTGGCGCCCCGGCATCGGCGCCGTCCTCCTCGACTTCGGGCGGCGCCATTACGGGAGGTGTGTGCTCCGCTCTCGAAGGAAAGAGAGCGGAGACCACCCCCTCCAATTGCCGGGGCTGGAGACTCTCAGTGACCGGTGGGGCCAAGGGGCGCAACTTGCCCCTGACCACCTTATACGGGCGGCCCCACGGATCTGCCTCGAGAGTCCCCAGGAACTCTTGCCATCTTTGGGCTTTGGCCTCGCTGATGGCGGACTGCAGGGCGTACTTCCGCTGTACGTATTCACCCCGCAGCCGTGCCTCCACGGTCGGGTCACGGTACCGCCTGCGTCGGCGGTACCTAGTGTACTGGCGACGCGCCGCAATGCACGCGGCGCGTTTTTGGCTGATGTCGTCAGACCACCAGTACACCTGACGCCTTGGAGGTCGAGCACTGGCCCGGGGCATCGACGCGTCGCAAATCTGCGTCATCGCGCCCCGGAACCACTCCGCCTCCGACTCAACCTCCACAGGCCCTTCACCCATCGGGGTCCAGGCCTGGACGATGGAGGCTTCCACCAGCACGTCTACGTCGAGACGTTTCAACGCCCATCGTGGGGACGACGGGGTGTGCACTCTCCTCGGGCGATCGTCCGGGATCGCCGGCGAGGCGGAGATGTCGAACCGTACGTAACGATGGTCCGACAGTGACTCCGCCTCGACCAGCACTCGCCAGTCCCGGACGTGGCGCGCTATGGCAGGGCTTGCAAACGAAATGTCCACAATGGACTCACCCTGCCAGCGCACGCACGTGGCGACCGACCCCCGGTTAAGAACCACGAGGCCGGTCGCAATCGCCCACTCCTCCAGCGCGTCGCCGCGAGCGTCGGTGACAGGGGATCCCCAAGCCGATGATTTGGCATTGAAGTCCCCCGCCACCACGACCGGACGCGATGGGTACCGATTAATCACGGCCCCCACCGCGTCCAAAAATTGCTCAAACTCGGCGAGGCGCCGGTTTGGAGAGAAGTACACCCCGATCAGGACGGTTCCCTCCCAATCAACACAAATATACCCCTCGCCCCTGTCTGTCATCACCAGGAGCGAGGGTCCGGACGAAACAATGGCCGCCGAGCCCCCGAGGTCCCCAAACCAGTTGTGTCGGCTGGGGACGCAGTAAGGCTCGGCGACCACGGCGATGTCTATTGACCACTCCGCCATGTGCTGCAGCAAAATATCCTGCGCCCTGGCGGAGTGGTTAACATTCACCTGTAGGAGGCGATGGGCCATAATCAATTAGGTTTCCATCGCCTCCCTACTGCTCCCTGCTTGGGACGGGGCCGGGGCGGCCGGAGTCCTGGCGACCGCCCCTCTGGCCTTATGCCTTTTGGGTGGGGAGCAAGATTTGCTCCCCATCCGGTGCCCCGCCGGCCTTCCTGCAGCCAAGCAGATGCTGCAGGAAGCTTTTGCCGCGGAGCATGCGGCGGCCTTGTGGCCGGGCTGGCCGCAGCGATAACAGGACTCGCTGCGGTCAGTTTCGGCGGTGCATTGCTGCCTCACGTGCCCCGGTTCGAGGCAGCGGTAGCACCGCCTAGGCCTCGGCTCCAGCAGATTTACCTGAGCCGAGACCATCCCGACCAGCAAACGGCCGGCCGCCACCTTCTTTGCCGCGGCGATGGGGCAGCGCACCATCACCGTGCACAGACCACCATTGCCGCGGCGCACCTCCCCCACCCTGACCTGCGCCTGAGGGCAGGCTCCGGCTTTTGCCACCGCAGCGGCGACATCCTCGGAGGAGGCCGAGTCATCCAGCCCGGTTATCCGCATTTCGGCGGACTTCACCGGGCGCGAGACCCTGACCTCCTCAGGCGTGAAAAGTGACCGAATTGTTTCGGCCACCTTGTCCGCCTTGTCGCCGGAGGTGGCGCCTGGGACCTCTAAGATTCTTGCCCCAGTGGCGGCAACCTTGAAGAAAACGCCTCCGGCGAGGCCAATCTCAGCGAGATTGCCTTTCATGGCCTGAGTGGCCCGCCGGAGGACGCCTGCATAGGTCACGCCCTGCCGGAGCCCCTCCTCCGTCAGCTCCACCACAACGGCGTTGGAGCGCGGGGGGCGCAGGTCAGCTGGGCGGGGGCCCTTCTTTTTACTTGCCACCGGGGGAGCCCGGGAGGCCTTCTTCTTCTTCTTCTTCTGCCTCCTCTTCCTTCCGACGACCTCCATCCATGGCTGCTCAGCCGAAGTAGAGGCCATCGGGGCGGGTTGGGGCTGGGAGGCTGGGCGCCGCGGCGCCACAGTGGTAGTTGCCCTCCCCTTGCCCTTCCCCTTCCCCTTGGAAGAGGAAGCCGATGGTGTGGGGGCAGATTTCTGCTGCGCAGCCGGTGGGCCGGAGGGCGCCGGGCCAGCCGGCGTGCCTCCGACCATCCGGGGGCGGCCCCCGAGCGGGGGTCCCGGGGTCGGGACGGGCACGAGGCCATAGTTGGCCAGGCACGCTTCCACCACGTTGCGTGCCTGAGCTACCGTGGCCCGCATAAGCTCGTTCGCCCAGGCAGGCCGCTGGTCCTCCGCGGGAGTGAGGGGCTGCGCTGTGCGCCGCGGGAGGGGTGGGAACTCCTCCCGCTGCCTCCGGGCAGGTGCCCCGGCGTTGGCCGAGGGCGTCTTGCCGGTACTGGCCCGAGCGGCAGTGGCAGCGGCCGCCTTCATGGCCGCCACCTCCGCCCGGAGCTCCGCGAGCTGCTTGTGCAGGCCCTCGTTCTCCGACCTCCAACGCTTCTGGAGGTCGGAGGAAGCCCGTCCCCACATGCCGAAGAAGGCCTCCCTCATCTCCTCCGTGGCAACCTTTAGGTCCCGAACGAACCCCCCCTTCAAGTTGCCTGACCGGGCTGCCACCCTCAGGACGGTCTCAGCGCCAGCCTCAAACCGTTGCCTGAGGTCGGCAACCGAGTCCTCTCCCGAGGGGGACGCATCCGGGACCCCAGTCCTCTTAATGAAGTCCCGACGGGCAGACAGAGGTTGCCCAAGGAGCTTTCCCGTGGAGGGAGGCGGCATCGGGGAACCAGCCCTTCCTCCGCAGGGCGTCCCCTCTACCACCTCTACCTCCGTGTCCGACCCAGAGTCGGACGGCGCATGGTGCGACGTCTTCCGGCGCTTCACGGAAGCGCCGGGTGCACCCCAGAACTTGAGGGTGAGGGAAACAGGGCTATCCCCTCCCTCCTCCCTCTCCCGTCGGGCCGCCGACGAGCACCGGCTCCGAGTCCGACTGGCCTCAGAGCCCGAGCCCGCCCGCGACTCGACGTCCATATCAGTGCCGGTTCCGGCACTGAACACGCTCGACATAGAGTCGCTGCGTGCCAGCGCCGCCACCCGGCACCTCGACCGTGTCCTCGGCACGGCCGGGACACTATCCCGGACTGACGGTGGGGCCATATCCCCCCCTGCCTTCCCCTTTTTGGGATCCTCCTTTCTAGCCTTGTTCGGGCCTGAGCCCAAGGCAACTCTCATCGCAGGGTCAGTACATGACCCTGCGGAAATTTCGGTGCCGGATATTTCGCGCGGCACTGCGCTGTGATGGCGGTTGCCCCCCCCAGAATACGAGGGGCAGACGGAGCCAGAAGGCTCCGTGAGGGATTCTCCGGGCGCGGCGCACCCGGTACCCTCCTGGGGTAGGTAAAAACCTTTAGCCGACATCTCATAGTTTTTGGTTTGGGTGGCCCTAATGGCTGGGTTCCCCCCAGCCATACAGCCCCTCGCCGGGCCACCAAAAACTTAGGCTTTGGGTAATTTTTATAGAGGTTTTCTTCCTCGCAGCCCGAAGGCCCCCGGTCCTGTCAATTCAGGATTACGGGTTGGGCCGGATGGGGTCCATGCTGGACCGATCCACCCGCCCCAAGGCCGCTCGACGGAGCAGGATGCCCACGCAGCCCACCCCGGCCTAACGGCCCCCACTGGTAATTTTTTAGAGAGGTTGTCTTCCTCTATCCCCCCCCGTGTTGGACCGGATGGGGGTCCATGCTGGACCGATCCACCCGCCCCAAGGCCGCTCGACGGGCAGGACGCCACGCAACCCGCACCGGCCTTACGGCCCCCACTGGTGATTTTTTAGAGAGGTTGTCTTCCTCTATCCCCCCCGTGTTGGGCCGGGTGGGGGTCCATGCTGGACCGATCCACCCGCCCCAAGGCCGCCCAACTGGGCAGAACGCCTAAGCTCCCCACCCCGGCCTAGCAGCCCCCACTAGTAATTTTTTATAGAGATTTTCTTCCTCTATACCCCCCGTCTCATCCACGTGTCCTCTGCTAATCAGAGGAACACGTGGAGAGACCCCCAAACGCGGCCCTTGCGGGCCGATAACCCCGAGACAAGATGCCTCGGGTTCCCTACGCGCGTGCCAGAGTATTAGCCACGAGTAATAATGCCCCCGAAAGGACATTATTACCCGTGTTGCCCGGGGTGTACCGGCCCAACGACTGCCGTTCCAATCCACTAGAAATGTAGAAAGGACCAGCAGCCGTCAGGCACACTAGGAGGTTCTCTGGCCACACACCCCTTGATTTTTACACCTAACCTAACCTAATCTTTCGGTACCTAAATATTCATATTTTTCAGCGGGTTTTTGTCATATCTTGTATTCTACCTTGTCTTGATCAACGCAATAGAAATTTTCAGTGCTGCCAAAATATAAGATTTTTATACTACAACACGAACATTAAAAATTCGTCACAGAATTGCAAATTTTAATAAATTGTCAAAATTTGTCTCAAATTATTCAGTTTTCTTCTGAACCATCATTAAATAACGCCCAGAGTTTTGCCCCGTCGTTTGGTACCACTCTCGACCACCCCCTATTGTGGGAAGTGCAAAACTTTTGATTGTCACACCTAACCTAACCTAATCTTTCGGTACCTAAATATTCATATTTTTCAGCGGATTTTTGTCATATCTTGTATTCTACCTTGTTTTGATCAACGCTATAGAAATTTTCAATGCTGCCAAAATTTAAGAGCTTTTTATACTACAAAAAGAACATTAAAAATTCGTCAAAGAAATGCAAATTTTTTAATAAATTATCAAAATTTGTCTCAAATTATTCAAAGTTTTTGTCTGAACCATCTTTAAATAACGCCCAGAGTTTTGCCCCGTCGTTTGGTACCACTCTCGACCACCCCCTATTGTGGGAAGTGCAAAACTTTTGATTTTTACACCTAACCTAACCTAATCTTTCGGTACCTAAATATTCATATTTTTCAGCGGATTTTTGTCATATCTTGTATTCTACCTTGTTTTGATCAACGCTATAGAAATTTTCAATGCTGCCAAAATTTAAGAGCTTTTGATACTACAAAAAGAACATTAAAAATTCGTCAAAGAAATGCAAATTTTTTAATAAATTATCAAAATTTGTCTCAAATTATTCAATGTTTGTGTCTGAACCATCATTAAATAACGCCCAGAGTTTTGCCCCGTCGTTTGGTACCACTCTCGACCACCCCCTATTGTGGGAAGTGCAAAACTTTTGATTGTCACACCTAACTTAACCTAATCTTTCGGTACCTAAATATTCATATTTTTCAGCGGATTTTTGTCATATCTTGTATTCTACCTTGTTTTGATCAACGCTATAGAAATTTTCAATGCTGCCAAAATTTAAGAGCTTTTTATACTACAAAAAGAACATTAAAAATTCGTCAAAGAAATGCAAATTTTTAAATAAATTGTCAAAATTTGTCTCTAATTATTAAAATTTATTGCCTGAACCATCATTAAATAACGCCCAGAGTTTTGCCCCGTCGTTTGGTACCACTCTCGACCACCCCCTATTGTGGGAAGTGCAAAACTTTTGATTGTCACACCTAACCTAACCTAATCTTTCGGTACCTAAATATTCATATTTTTCAGCGGGTTTTTGTCATAACTTGTATTCTACCTTGTCTTGATAAACGCAATAGAAATTTTCAGTGCTGCCAAAATTTAAGATTTTTATACTACAACACGAACATTAAAAATTCGTCACAGAATTGCAAATTTTTTAATAAATTGTCAAAATTTGTCTCAAATTATTCAAAGTTTTTTTCTGAACCATCATTATATAACGCCCAGAGTTTTGCCCCGTCGTTTGGTACCACTCTCGACCACCCCCTATTGTGGGAAGTGCAAAACTTTTGATTGTCACACCTAACCTAACCTAATCTTTCGGTACCTAAATATTCATATTTTTCAGCGAATTTTTGTCATATCTTGTATTCCACCTTGTCTTGATCAACGCAATAGAAATTTTCAGTGCCCCCAAAATTTAAGTTTTTTATACTACAAAAAGAACATTAAAAATTCGTCAAAGAAATGCAAATTTTTTAATAAATTGTCAAAATTTGTCTCAAATTATTCAGTTTTCTTCTGAACCATCATTAAATAACGCCCAGAGTTTTGCCCCGTCGTTTGGTACCACTCTCGACCACCCCCTATTGTGGGAAGTGCAAAACTTTTGATTGTCACACCTAACCTAACCTAATCTTTCGGTACCTAAATATTCATATTTTTCAGCGGGTTTTTGTCATATCTTGTATTCTACCTTGTCTTGATCAACGCAATAGAAATTTTCAGTGCTGCCAAAATTTAAGATTTTTATACTACAACACGAACATTAAAAATTCGTCACAGAATTGCAAATTTTTTAATAAATTGTCAAAATTTGTCTCAAATTATTCAGTTTTCTTCTGAACCATCATTAAATAACGCCCAGAGTTTTGCCCCGTCGTTTGGTACCACTCTCGACCACCCCCTATTGTGGGAAGTGCAAAACTTTTGATTGTCACACCTAACCTAACCTAATCTTTCGGTACCTAAATATTCATATTTTTCAGCGGATTTTTGTCATATCTTGTATTCTACCTTGTTTTGATCAACGCTATAGAAATTTTCAATGCTGCCAAAATTTAAGAGCTTTTTATACTACAAAAAGAACATTAAAAATTCGTCAAAGAAATGCAAATTTTTTAATAAATTATCAAAATTTGTCTCAAATTATTCAAAGTTTTTGTCTGAACCATCATTAAATAACGCCCAGAGTTTTGCCCCGTCGTTTGGTACCACTCTCGACCACCCCCTATTGTGGGAAGTGCAAAACTTTTGATTGTCACACCTAACCTAACCTAATCTTTCGGTACCTAAATATTCATATTTTTCAGCGGGATTTTGTCATATCTTGTATTCTACCTTGTCTTGATCAACGCAATAGAAATTTTCAGTGCTGCCAAAATTTAAGATTTTTATACTACAAAACGAACATTAAAAATTCGTCAAAGAAATGCAAATTTTTAAATAAATTGTCAAAATTTGTCTCTAATTATTCAAAGTTTTTGTCTGAACCATCATTAAATAACGCCCAGAGTTTTGCCCCGTCGTTTGGTACCACTCTCGACCACCCCCTATTGTGGGAAGTGCAAAACTTTTGATTGTCACACCTAACCTAACCTAATCTTTCGGTACCTAAATATTCATATTTTTCAGCGGGTTTTTGTCATATCTTGTATTCTACCTTGTCTTGATCAACGCAATAGAAATTTTCAGTGCTGCCAAAATTTAAGATTTTTATACTACAAAACGAACATTAAAAATTCGTCAAAGAAATGCAAATTTTTAAATAAATTGTCAAAATTTGTCTCAAATTATTCAAAGTTTCTGTCTGAACCATCATTAAATAACGCCCAGAGTTTTGCCCCGTCGTTTGGTACCACTCTCGACCACCCCCTATTGTGGGAAGTGCAAAACTTTTGATTGTCACACCTAACCTAACCTAATCTTTCGGTACCTAAATATTCATATTTTTCAGCGGGTTTTTGTCATAACTTGTATTCTACCTTGTCTTGATAAACGCAATAGAAATTTTCAGTGCTGCCAAAATTTAAGATTTTTATACTACAAAACGAACATTAAAAATTCGTCAAAGAAATGCAAATTTTTAAATAAATTGTCAAAATTTGTCTCTAATTATTCAAAGTTTTTGTCTGAACCATCATTAAATAACGCCCAGAGATTTGCCCCGTCGTTTGGTACCACTCTCGACCACCCCCTATTGTGGGAAGTGCAAAACTTTTGATTGTCACACCTAACCTAACCTAATCTTTCGGTACCTAAATATTCATATTTTTCAGCGGGTTTTTGTCATATCTTGTATTCTACCTTGTCTTGATCAACGCAATAGAAATTTTCAGTGCTGCCAAAATTTAAGATTTTTATACTACAAAAAGAACATTAAAAATTCGTCAAAGAAATGCAAATTTTTTAATAAATTGTCAAAATTTGTCTCAAATTATTCAGTTTTCTTCTGAACCATCATTAAATAACGCCCAGAGTTTTGCCCCGTCGTTTGGTACCACTCTCGACCACCCCCTATTGTGGGAAGTGCAAAACTTTTGATTGTCACACCTAACCTAACCTAATCTTTCGGTACCTAAATATTCATATTTTTCAGCGGGTTTTTGTCATATCTTGTATTCTACCTTGTCTTGATCAACGCAATAGAAATTTTCAGTGCTGCCAAAATTTAAGATTTTTATACTACAACACGAACATTAAAAATTCGTCACAGAATTGCAAATTTTTTAATAAATTGTCAAAATTTGTCTCAAATTATTCAGTTTTCTTCTGAACCATCATTAAATAACGCCCAGAGTTTTGCCCCGTCGTTTGGTACCACTCTCGACCACCCCCTATTGTGGGAAGTGCAAAACTTTTGATTGTCACACCTAACCTAACCTAATCTTTCGGTACCTAAATATTCATATTTTTCAGCGGATTTTTGTCATATCTTGTATTCTACCTTGTTTTGATCAACGCTATAGAAATTTTCAATGCTGCCAAAATTTAAGAGCTTTTTATACTACAAAAAGAACATTAAAAATTCGTCAAAGAAATGCAAATTTTTTAATAAATTATCAAAATTTGTCTCAAATTATTCAAAGTTTTTGTCTGAACCATCATTAAATAACGCCCAGAGTTTTGCCCCGTCGTTTGGTACCACTCTCGACCACCCCCTATTGTGGGAAGTGCAAAACTTTTGATTGTCACACCTAACCTAACCTAATCTTTCGGTACCTAAATATTCATATTTTTCAGCGGGATTTTGTCATATCTTGTATTCTACCTTGTCTTGATCAACGCAATAGAAATTTTCAGTGCTGCCAAAATTTAAGATTTTTATACTACAAAACGAACATTAAAAATTCGTCAAAGAAATGCAAATTTTTAAATAAATTGTCAAAATTTGTCTCTAATTATTCAAAGTTTTTGTCTGAACCATCATTAAATAACGCCCAGAGTTTTGCCCCGTCGTTTGGTACCACTCTCGACCACCCCCTATTGTGGGAAGTGCAAAACTTTTGATTGTCACACCTAACCTAACCTAATCTTTCGGTACCTAAATATTCATATTTTTCAGCGGGTTTTTGTCATATCTTGTATTCTACCTTGTCTTGATCAACGCAATAGAAATTTTCAGTGCTGCCAAAATTTAAGATTTTTATACTACAAAACGAACATTAAAAATTCGTCAAAGAAATGCAAATTTTTAAATAAATTGTCAAAATTTGTCTCAAATTATTCAAAGTTTCTGTCTGAACCATCATTAAATAACGCCCAGAGTTTTGCCCCGTCGTTTGGTACCACTCTCGACCACCCCCTATTGTGGGAAGTGCAAAACTTTTGATTGTCACACCTAACCTAACCTAATCTTTCGGTACCTAAATATTCATATTTTTCAGCGGGTTTTTGTCATAACTTGTATTCTACCTTGTCTTGATAAACGCAATAGAAATTTTCAGTGCTGCCAAAATTTAAGATTTTTATACTACAACACGAACATTAAAAATTCGTCACAGAATTGCAAATTTTTTAATAAATTGTCAAAATTTGTCTCAAATTATTCAAAGTTTTTTTCTGAACCATCATTAAATAACGCCCAGAGTTTTGCCCCGTCGTTTGGTACCACTCTCGACCACCCCCTATTGTGGGAAGTGCAAAACTTTTGATTGTCACACCTAACCTAACCTAATCTTTCGGTACCTAAATATTCATATTTTTCAGCGGATTTTTGTCATATCTTGTATTCTACCTTGTTTTGATCAACGCTATAGAAATTTTCAATGCTGCCAAAATTTAAGAGCTTTTTATACTACAAAAAGAACATTAAAAATTCGTCAAAGAAATGCAAATTTTTTAATAAATTATCAAAATTTGTCTCAAATTATTCAAAGTTTTTGTCTGAACCATCATTAAATAACGCCCAGAGTTTTGCCCCGTCGTTTGGTACCACTCTCGACCACCCCCTATTGTGGGAAGTGCAAAACTTTTGATTGTCACACCTAACCTAACCTAATCTTTCGGTACCTAAATATTCATATTTTTCAGCGGGTTTTTGTCATATCTTGTATTCTACCTTGTCTTGATCAACGCAATAGAAATTTTCAGTGCTGCCAAAATTTAAGATTTTTATACTACAACACGAACATTAAAAATTCGTCACAGAATTGCAAATTTTAATAAATTGTCAAAATTTGTCTCAAATTATTCAGTTTTCTTCTGAACCATCATTAAATAACGCCCAGAGTTTTGCCCCGTCGTTTGGTACCACTCTCGACCACCCCCTATTGTGGGAAGTGCAAAACTTTTGATTGTCACACCTAACCTAACCTAATCTTTCGGTACCTAAATATTCATATTTTTCAGCGGATTTTTGTCATATCTTGTATTCTACCTTGTTTTGATCAACGCTATAGAAATTTTCAATGCTGCCAAAATTTAAGAGCTTTTTATACTACAAAAAGAACATTAAAAATTCGTCAAAGAAATGCAAATTTTTTAATAAATTATCAAAATTTGTCTCAAATTATTCAAAGTTTTTGTCTGAACCATCTTTAAATAACGCCCAGAGTTTTGCCCCGTCGTTTGGTACCACTCTCGACCACCCCCTATTGTGGGAAGTGCAAAACTTTTGATTTTTACACCTAACCTAACCTAATCTTTCGGTACCTAAATATTCATATTTTTCAGCGGATTTTTGTCATATCTTGTATTCTACCTTGTTTTGATCAACGCTATAGAAATTTTCAATGCTGCCAAAATTTAAGAGCTTTTGATACTACAAAAAGAACATTAAAAATTCGTCAAAGAAATGCAAATTTTTTAATAAATTATCAAAATTTGTCTCAAATTATTCAATGTTTGTGTCTGAACCATCATTAAATAACGCCCAGAGTTTTGCCCCGTCGTTTGGTACCACTCTCGACCACCCCCTATTGTGGGAAGTGCAAAACTTTTGATTGTCACACCTAACCTAACCTAATCTTTCGGTACCTAAATATTCATATTTTTCAGCGGGTTTTTGTCATATCTTGTATTCTACCTTGTCTTGATCAACGCAATAGAAATTTTCAGTGCTGCCAAAATATAAGATTTTTATACTACAACACGAACATTAAAAATTCGTCACAGAATTGCAAATTTTAATAAATTGTCAAAATTTGTCTCAAATTATTCAGTTTTCTTCTGAACCATCATTAAATAACGCCCAGAGTTTTGCCCCGTCGTTTGGTACCACTCTCGACCACCCCCTATTGTGGGAAGTGCAAAACTTTTGATTGTCACACCTAACCTAACCTAATCTTTCGGTACCTAAATATTCATATTTTTCAGCGGGATTTTGTCATATCTTGTATTCTACCTTGTCTTGATAAACGCAATAGAAATTTTCAGTGCTGCCAAAATTTAAGATTTTTATACTACAACACGAACATTAAAAATTCGTCACAGAATTGCAAATTTTTTAATAAATTGTCAAAATTTGTCTCAAATTATTCAAAGTTTTTTTCTGAACCATCATTATATAACGCCCAGAGTTTTGCCCCGTCGTTTGGTACCACTCTCGACCACCCCCTATTGTGGGAAGTGCAAAACTTTTGATTGTCACACCTAACCTAACCTAATCTTTCGGTACCTAAATATTCATATTTTTCAGCGAATTTTTGTCATATCTTGTATTCCACCTTGTCTTGATCAACGCAATAGAAATTTTCAGTGCCCCCAAAATTTAAGTTTTTTATACTACAAAAAGAACATTAAAAATTCGTCAAAGAAATGCAAATTTTTTAATAAATTGTCAAAATTTGTCTCAAATTATTCAGTTTTCTTCTGAACCATCATTAAATAACGCCCAGAGTTTTGCCCCGTCGTTTGGTACCACTCTCGACCACCCCCTATTGTGGGAAGTGCAAAACTTTTGATTGTCACACCTAACCTAACCTAATCTTTCGGTACCTAAATATTCATATTTTTCAGCGGGTTTTTGTCATATCTTGTATTCTACCTTGTCTTGATCAACGCAATAGAAATTTTCAGTGCTGCCAAAATTTAAGATTTTTATACTACAACACGAACATTAAAAATTCGTCACAGAATTGCAAATTTTTTAATAAATTGTCAAAATTTGTCTCAAATTATTCAGTTTTCTTCTGAACCATCATTAAATAACGCCCAGAGTTTTGCCCCGTCGTTTGGTACCACTCTCGACCACCCCCTATTGTGGGAAGTGCAAAACTTTTGATTGTCACACCTAACCTAACCTAATCTTTCGGTACCTAAATATTCATATTTTTCAGCGGATTTTTGTCATATCTTGTATTCTACCTTGTTTTGATCAACGCTATAGAAATTTTCAATGCTGCCAAAATTTAAGAGCTTTTTATACTACAAAAAGAACATTAAAAATTCGTCAAAGAAATGCAAATTTTTTAATAAATTATCAAAATTTGTCTCAAATTATTCAAAGTTTTTGTCTGAACCATCATTAAATAACGCCCAGAGTTTTGCCCCGTCGTTTGGTACCACTCTCGACCACCCCCTATTGTGGGAAGTGCAAAACTTTTGATTGTCACACCTAACCTAACCTAATCTTTCGGTACCTAAATATTCATATTTTTCAGCGGGATTTTGTCATATCTTGTATTCTACCTTGTCTTGATCAACGCAATAGAAATTTTCAGTGCTGCCAAAATTTAAGATTTTTATACTACAAAACGAACATTAAAAATTCGTCAAAGAAATGCAAATTTTTAAATAAATTGTCAAAATTTGTCTCTAATTATTCAAAGTTTTTGTCTGAACCATCATTAAATAACGCCCAGAGTTTTGCCCCGTCGTTTGGTACCACTCTCGACCACCCCCTATTGTGGGAAGTGCAAAACTTTTGATTGTCACACCTAACCTAACCTAATCTTTCGGTACCCAAATATTCATATTTTTCAGCGGGTTTTTGTCATATCTTGTATTCTACCTTGTCTTGATCAACGCAATAGAAATTTTCAGTGCTGCCAAAATTTAAGATTTTTATACTACAAAACGAACATTAAAAATTCGTCAAAGAAATGCAAATTTTTAAATAAATTGTCAAAATTTGTCTCAAATTATTCAAAGTTTCTGTCTGAACCATCATTAAATAACGCCCAGAGTTTTGCCCCGTCGTTTGGTACCACTCTCGACCACCCCCTATTGTGGGAAGTGCAAAACTTTTGATTGTCACACCTAACCTAACCTAATCTTTCGGTACCTAAATATTCATATTTTTCAGCGGGTTTTTGTCATAACTTGTATTCTACCTTGTCTTGATAAACGCAATAGAAATTTTCAGTGCTGCCAAAATTTAAGATTTTTATACTACAACACGAACATTAAAAATTCGTCACAGAATTGCAAATTTTTTAATAAATTGTCAAAATTTGTCTCAAATTATTCAAAGTTTTTTTCTGAACCATCATTAAATAACGCCCAGAGTTTTGCCCCGTCGTTTGGTACCACTCTCGACCACCCCCTATTGTGGGAAGTGCAAAACTTTTGATTGTCACACCTAACCTAACCTAATCTTTCGGTACCTAAATATTCATATTTTTCAGCGGATTTTTGTCATATCTTGTATTCTACCTTGTTTTGATCAACGCTATAGAAATTTTCAATGCTGCCAAAATTTAAGAGCTTTTTATACTACAAAAAGAACATTAAAAATTCGTCAAAGAAATGCAAATTTTTTAATAAATTATCAAAATTTGTCTCAAATTATTCAAAGTTTTTGTCTGAACCATCATTAAATAACGCCCAGAGTTTTGCCCCGTCGTTTGGTACCACTCTCGACCACCCCCTATTGTGGGAAGTGCAAAACTTTTGATTGTCACACCTAACCTAACCTAATCTTTCGGTACCTAAATATTCATATTTTTCAGCGGGTTTTTGTCATATCTTGTATTCTACCTTGTCTTGATCAACGCAATAGAAATTTTCAGTGCTGCCAAAATTTAAGATTTTTATACTACAACACGAACATTAAAAATTCGTCACAGAATTGCAAATTTTAATAAATTGTCAAAATTTGTCTCAAATTATTCAGTTTTCTTCTGAACCATCATTAAATAACGCCCAGAGTTTTGCCCCGTCGTTTGGTACCACTCTCGACCACCCCCTATTGTGGGAAGTGCAAAACTTTTGATTGTCACACCTAACCTAACCTAATCTTTCGGTACCTAAATATTCATATTTTTCAGCGGATTTTTGTCATATCTTGTATTCTACCTTGTTTTGATCAACGCTATAGAAATTTTCAATGCTGCCAAAATTTAAGAGCTTTTTATACTACAAAAAGAACATTAAAAATTCGTCAAAGAAATGCAAATTTTTTAATAAATTATCAAAATTTGTCTCAAATTATTCAAAGTTTTTGTCTGAACCATCATTAAATAACGCCCAGAGTTTTGCCCCGTCGTTTGGTACCACTCTCGACCACCCCCTATTGTGGGAAGTGCAAAACTTTTGATTGTCACACCTAACCTAACCTAATCTTTCGGTACCTAAATATTCATATTTTTCAGCGGGATTTTGTCATATCTTGTATTCTACCTTGTCTTGATCAACGCAATAGAAATTTTCAGTGCTGCCAAAATTTAAGATTTTTATACTACAAAACGAACATTAAAAATTCGTCAAAGAAATGCAAATTTTTAAATAAATTGTCAAAATTTGTCTCAAATTATTCAAAGTTTCTGTCTGAACCATCATTAAATAACGCCCAGAGTTTTGCCCCGTCGTTTGGTACCACTCTCGACCACCCCCTATTGTGGGAAGTGCAAAACTTTTGATTGTCACACCTAACCTAACCTAATCTTTCGGTACCTAAATATTCATATTTTTCAGCGGGTTTTTGTCATAACTTGTATTCTACCTTGTCTTGATAAACGCAATAGAAATTTTCAGTGCTGCCAAAATTTAAGATTTTTATACTACAACACGAACATTAAAAATTCGTCACAGAATTGCAAATTTTTAAATAAATTGTCAAAATTTGTCTCAAATTATTCAAAGTTTTTTTCTGAACCATCATTAAATAACGCCCAGAGTTTTGCCCCGTCGTTTGGTACCACTCTCGACCACCCCCTATTGTGGGAAGTGCAAAACTTTTGATTGTCACACCTAACCTAACCTAATCTTTCGGTACCTAAATATTCATATTTTTCAGCGGATTTTTGTCATATCTTGTATTCTACCTTGTTTTGATCAACGCTATAGAAATTTTCAATGCTGCCAAAATTTAAGAGCTTTTTATACTACAAAAAGAACATTAAAAATTCGTCAAAGAAATGCAAATTTTTTAATAAATTATCAAAATTTGTCTCAAATTATTCAAAGTTTTTGTCTGAACCATCATTAAATAACGCCCAGAGTTTTGCCCCGTCGTTTGGTACCACTCTCGACCACCCCCTATTGTGGGAAGTGCAAAACTTTTGATTGTCACACCTAACCTAACCTAATCTTTCGGTACCTAAATATTCATATTTTTCAGCGGGTTTTTGTCATATCTTGTATTCTACCTTGTCTTGATCAACGCAATAGAAATTTTCAGTGCTGCCAAAATTTAAGATTTTTATACTACAACACGAACATTAAAAATTCGTCACAGAATTGCAAATTTTAATAAATTGTCAAAATTTGTCTCAAATTATTCAGTTTTCTTCTGAACCATCATTAAATAACGCCCAGAGTTTTGCCCCGTCGTTTGGTACCACTCTCGACCACCCCCTATTGTGGGAAGTGCAAAACTTTTGATTGTCACACCTAACCTAACCTAATCTTTCGGTACCTAAATATTCATATTTTTCAGCGGATTTTTGTCATATCTTGTATTCTACCTTGTTTTGATCAACGCTATAGAAATTTTCAATGCTGCCAAAATTTAAGAGCTTTTTATACTACAAAAAGAACATTAAAAATTCGTCAAAGAAATGCAAATTTTTTAATAAATTATCAAAATTTGTCTCAAATTATTCAAAGTTTTTGTCTGAACCATCTTTAAATAACGCCCAGAGTTTTGCCCCGTCGTTTGGTACCACTCTCGACCACCCCCTATTGTGGGAAGTGCAAAACTTTTGATTTTTACACCTAACCTAACCTAATCTTTCGGTACCTAAATATTCATATTTTTCAGCGGATTTTTGTCATATCTTGTATTCTACCTTGTTTTGATCAACGCTATAGAAATTTTCAATGCTGCCAAAATTTAAGAGCTTTTGATACTACAAAAAGAACATTAAAAATTCGTCAAAGAAATGCAAATTTTTTAATAAATTATCAAAATTTGTCTCAAATTATTCAATGTTTGTGTCTGAACCATCATTAAATAACGCCCAGAGTTTTGCCCCGTCGTTTGGTACCACTCTCGACCACCCCCTATTGTGGGAAGTGCAAAACTTTTGATTGTCACACCTAACCTAACCTAATCTTTCGGTACCTAAATATTCATATTTTTCAGCGGGTTTTTGTCATATCTTGTATTCTACCTTGTCTTGATCAACGCAATAGAAATTTTCAGTGCTGCCAAAATATAAGATTTTTATACTACAACACGAACATTAAAAATTCGTCACAGAATTGCAAATTTTAATAAATTGTCAAAATTTGTCTCAAATTATTCAGTTTTCTTCTGAACCATCATTAAATAACGCCCAGAGTTTTGCCCCGTCGTTTGGTACCACTCTCGACCACCCCCTATTGTGGGAAGTGCAAAACTTTTGATTGTCACACCTAACCTAACCTAATCTTTCGGTACCTAAATATTCATATTTTTCAGCGGGATTTTGTCATATCTTGTATTCTACCTTGTCTTGATAAACGCAATAGAAATTTTCAGTGCTGCCAAAATTTAAGATTTTTATACTACAACACGAACATTAAAAATTCGTCACAGAATTGCAAATTTTTTAATAAATTGTCAAAATTTGTCTCAAATTATTCAAAGTTTTTTTCTGAACCATCATTATATAACGCCCAGAGTTTTGCCCCGTCGTTTGGTACCACTCTCGACCACCCCCTATTGTGGGAAGTGCAAAACTTTTGATTGTCACACCTAACCTAACCTAATCTTTCGGTACCTAAATATTCATATTTTTCAGCGAATTTTTGTCATATCTTGTATTCCACCTTGTCTTGATCAACGCAATAGAAATTTTCAGTGCCCCCAAAATTTAAGTTTTTTATACTACAAAAAGAACATTAAAAATTCGTCAAAGAAATGCAAATTTTTTAATAAATTGTCAAAATTTGTCTCAAATTATTCAGTTTTCTTCTGAACCATCATTAAATAACGCCCAGAGTTTTGCCCCGTCGTTTGGTACCACTCTCGACCACCCCCTATTGTGGGAAGTGCAAAACTTTTGATTGTCACACCTAACCTAACCTAATCTTTCGGTACCTAAATATTCATATTTTTCAGCGGGTTTTTGTCATATCTTGTATTCTACCTTGTCTTGATCAACGCAATAGAAATTTTCAGTGCTGCCAAAATTTAAGATTTTTATACTACAACACGAACATTAAATATTCGTCACAGAATTGCAAATTTTTTAATAAATTGTCAAAATTTGTCTCAAATTATTCAGTTTTCTTCTGAACCATCATTAAATAACGCCCAGAGTTTTGCCCCGTCGTTTGGTACCACTCTCGACCACCCCCTATTGTGGGAAGTGCAAAACTTTTGATTGTCACACCTAACCTAACCTAATCTTTCGGTACCTAAATATTCATATTTTTCAGCGGATTTTTGTCATATCTTGTTTTCTACCTTGTTTTGATCAACGCTATAGAAATTTTCAATGCTGCCAAAATTTAAGAGCTTTTTATACTACAAAAAGAACATTAAAAATTCGTCAAAGAAATGCAAATTTTTTAATAAATTATCAAAATTTGTCTCAAATTATTCAAAGTTTTTGTCTGAACCATCATTAAATAACGCCCAGAGTTTTGCCCCGTCGTTTGGTACCACTCTCGACCACCCCCTATTGTGGGAAGTGCAAAACTTTTGATTGTCACACCTAACCTAACCTAATCTTTCGGTACCTAAATATTCATATTTTTCAGCGGGTTTTTGTCATATCTTGTATTCTACCTTGTCTTGATCAACGCAATAGAAATTTTCAGTGCTGCCAAAATTTAAGATTTTTATACTACAACACGAACATTAAAAATTCGTCACAGAATTGCAAATTTTTTAATAAATTGTCAAAATTTGTCTCAAATTATTCAGTTTTCTTCTGAACCATCATTAAATAACGCCCAGAGTTTTGCCCCGTCGTTTGGTACCACTCTCGACCACCCCCTATTGTGGGAAGTGCAAAACTTTTGATTGTCACACCTAACCTAACCTAATCTTTCGGTACCTAAATATTCATATTTTTCAGCGGATTTTTGTCATATCTTGTATTCTACCTTGTTTTGATCAACGCTATAGAAATTTTCAATGCTGCCAAAATTTAAGAGCTTTTTATACTACAAAAAGAACATTAAAAATTCGTCAAAGAAATGCAAATTTTTTAATAAATTATCAAAATTTGTCTCAAATTATTCAAAGTTTTTGTCTGAACCATCATTAAATAACGCCCAGAGTTTTGCCCCGTCGTTTGGTACCACTCTCGACCACCCCCTATTGTGGGAAGTGCAAAACTTTTGATTGTCACACCTAACCTAACCTAATCTTTCGGTACCTAAATATTCATATTTTTCAGCGGGATTTTGTCATATCTTGTATTCTACCTTGTCTTGATCAACGCAATAGAAATTTTCAGTGCTGCCAAAATTTAAGATTTTTATACTACAAAACGAACATTAAAAATTCGTCAAAGAAATGCAAATTTTTAAATAAATTGTCAAAATTTGTCTCTAATTATTCAAAGTTTTTGTCTGAACCATCATTAAATAACGCCCAGAGTTTTGCCCCGTCGTTTGGTACCACTCTCGACCACCCCCTATTGTGGGAAGTGCAAAACTTTTGATTGTCACACCTAACCTAACCTAATCTTTCGGTACCTAAATATTCATATTTTTCAGCGGGTTTTTGTCATATCTTGTATTCTACCTTGTCTTGATCAACGCAATAGAAATTTTCAGTGCTGCCAAAATTTAAGATTTTTATACTACAAAACGAACATTAAAAATTCGTCAAAGAAATGCAAATTTTTAAATAAATTGTCAAAATTTGTCTCAAATTATTCAAAGTTTCTGTCTGAACCATCATTAAATAACGCCCAGAGTTTTGCCCCGTCGTTTGGTACCACTCTCGACCACCCCCTATTGTGGGAAGTGCAAAACTTTTGATTGTCACACCTAACCTAACCTAATCTTTCGGTACCTAAATATTCATATTTTTCAGCGGGTTTTTGTCATAACTTGTATTCTACCTTGTCTTGATAAACGCAATAGAAATTTTCAGTGCTGCCAAAATTTAAGATTTTTATACTACAACACGAACATTAAAAATTCGTCACAGAATTGCAAATTTTTTAATAAATTGTCAAAATTTGTCTCAAATTATTCAAAGTTTTTTTCTGAACCATCATTAAATAACGCCCAGAGTTTTGCCCCGTCGTTTGGTACCACTCTCGACCACCCCCTATTGTGGGAAGTGCAAAACTTTTGATTGTCACACCTAACCTAACCTAATCTTTCGGTACCTAAATATTCATATTTTTCAGCGGATTTTTGTCATATCTTGTATTCTACCTTGTTTTGATCAACGCTATAGAAATTTTCAATGCTGCCAAAATTTAAGAGCTTTTTATACTACAAAAAGAACATTAAAAATTCGTCACAGAATTGCAAATTTTTTAATAAATTATCAAAATTTGTCTCAAATTATTCAAAGTTTTTGTCTGAACCATCATTAAATAACGCCCAGAGTTTTGCCCCGTCGTTTGGTACCACTCTCGACCACCCCCTATTGTGGGAAGTGCAAAACTTTTGATTGTCACACCTAACCTAACCTAATCTTTCGGTACCTAAATATTCATATTTTTCAGCGGGTTTTTGTCATATCTTGTATTCTACCTTGTCTTGATCAACGCAATAGAAATTTTCAGTGCTGCCAAAATTTAAGATTTTTATACTACAACACGAACATTAAAAATTCGTCACAGAATTGCAAATTTTAATAAATTGTCAAAATTTGTCTCAAATTATTCAGTTTTCTTCTGAACCATCATTAAATAACGCCCAGAGTTTTGCCCCGTCGTTTGGTACCACTCTCGACCACCCCCTATTGTGGGAAGTGCAAAACTTTTGATTGTCACACCTAACCTAACCTAATCTTTCGGTACCTAAATATTCATATTTTTCAGCGGATTTTTGTCATATCTTGTATTCTACCTTGTTTTGATCAACGCTATAGAAATTTTCAATGCTGCCAAAATTTAAGAGCTTTTTATACTACAAAAAGAACATTAAAAATTCGTCAAAGAAATGCAAATTTTTTAATAAATTATCAAAATTTGTCTCAAATTATTCAAAGTTTTTGTCTGAACCATCATTAAATAACGCCCAGAGTTTTGCCCCGTCGTTTGGTACCACTCTCGACCACCCCCTATTGTGGGAAGTGCAAAACTTTTGATTGTCACACCTAACCTAACCTAATCTTTCGGTACCTAAATATTCATATTTTTCAGCGGGATTTTGTCATATCTTGTATTCTACCTTGTCTTGATCAACGCAATAGAAATTTTCAGTGCTGCCAAAATTTAAGATTTTTATACTACAAAACGAACATTAAAAATTCGTCAAAGAAATGCAAATTTTTAAATAAATTGTCAAAATTTGTCTCTAATTATTCAAAGTTTTTGTCTGAACCATCATTAAATAACGCCCAGAGTTTTGCCCCGTCGTTTGGTACCACTCTCGACCACCCCCTATTGTGGGAAGTGCAAAACTTTTGATTGTCACACCTAACCTAACCTAATCTTTCGGTACCTAAATATTCATATTTTTCAGCGGGTTTTTGTCATATCTTGTATTCTACCTTGTCTTGATCAACGCAATAGAAATTTTCAGTGCTGCCAAAATTTAAGATTTTTATACTACAAAACGAACATTAAAAATTCGTCAAAGAAATGCAAATTTTTAAATAAATTGTCAAAATTTGTCTCAAATTATTCAAAGTTTCTGTCTGAACCATCATTAAATAACGCCCAGAGTTTTGCCCCGTCGTTTGGTACCACTCTCGACCACCCCCTATTGTGGGAAGTGCAAAACTTTTGATTGTCACACCTAACCTAACCTAATCTTTCGGTACCTAAATATTCATATTTTGCAGCGGGTTTTTGTCATAACTTGTATTCTACCTTGTCTTGATAAACGCAATAGAAATTTTCAGTGCTGCCAAAATTTAAGATTTTTATACTACAACACGAACATTAAAAATTCGTCACAGAATTGCAAATTTTTTAATAAATTGTCAAAATTTGTCTCAAATTATTCAAAGTTTTTTTCTGAACCATCATTAAATAACGCCCAGAGTTTTGCCCCGTCGTTTGGTACCACTCTCGACCACCCCCTATTGTGGGAAGTGCAAAACTTTTGATTGTCACACCTAACCTAACCTAATCTTTCGGTACCTAAATATTCATATTTTTCAGCGGGTTTTTGTCATATCTTGTATTCTACCTTGTCTTGATCAACGCAATAGAAATTTTCAGTGCTGCCAAAATTTAAGATTTTTATACTACAACACGAACATTAAAAATTCGTCACAGAATTGCAAATTTTAATAAATTGTCAAAATTTGTCTCAAATTATTCAGTTTTCTTCTGAACCATCATTAAATAACGCCCAGAGTTTTGCCCCGTCGTTTGGTACCACTCTCGACCACCCCCTATTGTGGGAAGTGCAAAACTTTTGATTGTCACACCTAACCTAACCTAATCTTTCGGTACCTAAATATTCATATTTTTCAGCGGATTTTTGTCATATCTTGTATTCTACCTTGTTTTGATCAACGCTATAGAAATTTTCAATGCTGCCAAAATTTAAGAGCTTTTTATACTACAAAAAGAACATTAAAAATTCGTCAAAGAAATGCAAATTTTTTAATAAATTATCAAAATTTGTCTCAAATTATTCAAAGTTTTTGTCTGAACCATCATTAAATAACGCCCAGAGTTTTGCCCCGTCGTTTGGTACCACTCTCGACCACCCCCTATTGTGGGAAGTGCAAAACTTTTGATTGTCACACCTAACCTAACCTAATCTTTCGGTACCTAAATATTCATATTTTTCAGCGGGATTTTGTCATATCTTGTATTCTACCTTGTCTTGATCAACGCAATAGAAATTTTCAGTGCTGCCAAAATTTAAGATTTTTATACTACAAAACGAACATTAAAAATTCGTCAAAGAAATGCAAATTTTTAAATAAATTGTCAAAATTTGTCTCTAATTATTCAAAGTTTTTGTCTGAACCATCATTAAATAACGCCCAGAGTTTTGCCCCGTCGTTTGGTACCACTCTCGACCACCCCCTATTGTGGGAAGTGCAAAACTTTTGATTGTCACACCTAACCTAACCTAATCTTTCGGTACCTAAATATTCATATTTTTCAGCGGGTTTTTGTCATATCTTGTATTCTACCTTGTCTTGATCAACGCAATAGAAATTTTCAGTGCTGCCAAAATTTAAGATTTTTATACTACAAAACGAACATTAAAAATTCGTCAAAGAAATGCAAATTTTTAAATAAATTGTCAAAATTTGTCTCAAATTATTCAAAGTTTCTGTCTGAACCATCATTAAATAACGCCCAGAGTTTTGCCCCGTCGTTTGGTACCACTCTCGACCACCCCCTATTGTGGGAAGTGCAAAACTTTTGATTGTCACACCTAACCTAACCTAATCTTTCGGTACCTAAATATTCATATTTTTCAGCGGGTTTTTGTCATAACTTGTATTCTACCTTGTCTTGATAAACGCAATAGAAATTTTCAGTGCTGCCAAAATTTAAGATTTTTATACTACAACACGAACATTAAAAATTCGTCACAGAATTGCAAATTTTTTAATAAATTGTCAAAATTTGTCTCAAATTATTCAAAGTTTTTTTCTGAACCATCATTAAATAACGCCCAGAGTTTTGCCCCGTCGTTTGGTACCACTCTCGACCACCCCCTATTGTGGGAAGTGCAAAACTTTTGATTGTCACACCTAACCTAACCTAATCTTTCGGTACCTAAATATTCATATTTTTCAGCGGATTTTTGTCATATCTTGTATTCTACCTTGTTTTGATCAACGCTATAGAAATTTTCAATGCTGCCAAAATTTAAGAGCTTTTTATACTACAAAAAGAACATTAAAAATTCGTCAAAGAAATGCAAATTTTTTAATAAATTATCAAAATTTGTCTCAAATTATTCAAAGTTTTTGTCTGAACCATCATTAAATAACGCCCAGAGTTTTGCCCCGTCGTTTGGTACCACTCTCGACCACCCCCTATTGTGGGAAGTGCAAAACTTTTGATTGTCACACCTAACCTAACCTAATCTTTCGGTACCTAAATATTCATATTTTTCAGCGGGTTTTTGTCATATCTTGTATTCTACCTTGTCTTGATCAACGCAATAGAAATTTTCAGTGCTGCCAAAATTTAAGATTTTTATACTACAACACGAACATTAAAAATTCGTCACAGAATTGCAAATTTTAATAAATTGTCAAAATTTGTCTCAAATTATTCAGTTTTCTTCTGAACCATCATTAAATAACGCCCAGAGTTTTGCCCCGTCGTTTGGTACCACTCTCGACCACCCCCTATTGTGGGAAGTGCAAAACTTTTGATTGTCACACCTAACCTAACCTAATCTTTCGGTACCTAAATATTCATATTTTTCAGCGGATTTTTGTCATATCTTGTATTCTACCTTGTTTTGATCAACGCTATAGAAATTTTCAATGCTGCCAAAATTTAAGAGCTTTTTATACTACAAAAAGAACATTAAAAATTCGTCAAAGAAATGCAAATTTTTTAATAAATTATCAAAATTTGTCTCAAATTATTCAAAGTTTTTGTCTGAACCATCTTTAAATAACGCCCAGAGTTTTGCCCCGTCGTTTGGTACCACTCTCGACCACCCCCTATTGTGGGAAGTGCAAAACTTTTGATTTTTACACCTAACCTAACCTAATCTTTCGGTACCTAAATATTCATATTTTTCAGCGGATTTTTGTCATATCTTGTATTCTACCTTGTTTTGATCAACGCTATAGAAATTTTCAATGCTGCCAAAATTTAAGAGCTTTTGATACTACAAAAAGAACATTAAAAATTCGTCAAAGAAATGCAAATTTTTTAATAAATTATCAAAATTTGTCTCAAATTATTCAATGTTTGTGTCTGAACCATCATTAAATAACGCCCAGAGTTTTGCCCCGTCGTTTGGTACCACTCTCGACCACCCCCTATTGTGGGAAGTGCAAAACTTTTGATTGTCACACCTAACCTAACCTAATCTTTCGGTACCTAAATATTCATATTTTTCAGCGGGTTTTTGTCATATCTTGTATTCTACCTTGTCTTGATCAACGCAATAGAAATTTTCAGTGCTGCCAAAATATAAGATTTTTATACTACAACACGAACATTAAAAATTCGTCACAGAATTGCAAATTTTAATAAATTGTCAAAATTTGTCTCAAATTATTCAGTTTTCTTCTGAACCATCATTAAATAACGCCCAGAGTTTTGCCCCGTCGTTTGGTACCACTCTCGACCACCCCCTATTGTGGGAAGTGCAAAACTTTTGATTGTCACACCTAACCTAACCTAATCTTTCGGTACCTAAATATTCATATTTTTCAGCGGGATTTTGTCATATCTTGTATTCTACCTTGTCTTGATAAACGCAATAGAAATTTTCAGTGCTGCCAAAATTTAAGATTTTTATACTACAACACGAACATTAAAAATTCGTCACAGAATTGCAAATTTTTTAATAAATTGTCAAAATTTGTCTCAAATTATTCAGTTTTCTTCTGAACCATCATTAAATAACGCCCAGAGTTTTGCCCCGTCGTTTGGTACCACTCTCGACCACCCCCTATTGTGGGAAGTGCAAAACTTTTGATTGTCACACCTAACCTAACCTAATCTTTCGGTACCTAAATATTCATATTTTTCAGCGGGTTTTTGTCATATCTTGTATTCTACCTTGTCTTGATCAACGCAATAGAAATTTTCAGTGCTGCCAAAATTTAAGATTTTTATACTACAACACGAACATTAAATATTCGTCACAGAATTGCAAATTTTTTAATAAATTGTCAAAATTTGTCTCAAATTATTCAGTTTTCTTCTGAACCATCATTAAATAACGCCCAGAGTTTTGCCCCGTCGTTTGGTACCACTCTCGACCACCCCCTATTGTGGGAAGTGCAAAACTTTTGATTGTCACACCTAACCTAACCTAATCTTTCGGTACCTAAATATTCATATTTTTCAGCGGATTTTTGTCATATCTTGTATTCTACCTTGTTTTGATCAACGCTATAGAAATTTTCAATGCTGCCAAAATTTAAGAGCTTTTTATACTACAAAAAGAACATTAAAAATTCGTCAAAGAAATGCAAATTTTTTAATAAATTATCAAAATTTGTCTCAAATTATTCAAAGTTTTTGTCTGAACCATCATTAAATAACGCCCAGAGTTTTGCCCCGTCGTTTGGTACCACTCTCGACCACCCCCTATTGTGGGAAGTGCAAAACTTTTGATTGTCACACCTAACCTAACCTAATCTTTCGGTACCTAAATATTCATATTTTTCAGCGGGTTTTTGTCATATCTTGTATTCTACCTTGTCTTGATCAACGCAATAGAAATTTTCAGTGCTGCCAAAATTTAAGATTTTTATACTACAACACGAACATTAAAAATTCGTCACAGAATTGCAAATTTTTTAATAAATTGTCAAAATTTGTCTCAAATTATTCAGTTTTCTTCTGAACCATCATTAAATAACGCCCAGAGTTTTGCCCCGTCGTTTGGTACCACTCTCGACCACCCCCTATTGTGGGAAGTGCAAAACTTTTGATTGTCACACCTAACCTAACCTAATCTTTCGGTACCTAAATATTCATATTTTTCAGCGGATTTTTGTCATATCTTGTATTCTACCTTGTTTTGATCAACGCTATAGAAATTTTCAATGCTGCCAAAATTTAAGAGCTTTTTATACTACAAAAAGAACATTAAAAATTCGTCAAAGAAATGCAAATTTTTTAATAAATTATCAAAATTTGTCTCAAATTATTCAAAGTTTTTGTCTGAACCATCATTAAATAACGCCCAGAGTTTTGCCCCGTCGTTTGGTACCACTCTCGACCACCCCCTATTGTGGGAAGTGCAAAACTTTTGATTGTCACACCTAACCTAACCTAATCTTTCGGTACCTAAATATTCATATTTTTCAGCGGGATTTTGTCATATCTTGTATTCTACCTTGTCTTGATCAACGCAATAGAAATTTTCAGTGCTGCCAAAATTTAAGATTTTTATACTACAAAACGAACATTAAAAATTCGTCAAAGAAATGCAAATTTTTAAATAAATTGTCAAAATTTGTCTCTAATTATTCAAAGTTTTTGTCTGAACCATCATTAAATAACGCCCAGAGTTTTGCCCCGTCGTTTGGTACCACTCTCGACCACCCCCTATTGTGGGAAGTGCAAAACTTTTGATTGTCACACCTAACCTAACCTAATCTTTCGGTACCTAAATATTCATATTTTTCAGCGGGTTTTTGTCATATCTTGTATTCTACCTTGTCTTGATCAACGCAATAGAAATTTTCAGTGCTGCCAAAATTTAAGATTTTTATACTACAAAACGAACATTAAAAATTCGTCAAAGAAATGCAAATTTTTAAATAAATTGTCAAAATTTGTCTCAAATTATTCAAAGTTTCTGTCTGAACCATCATTAAATAACGCCCAGAGTTTTGCCCCGTCGTTTGGTACCACTCTCGACCACCCCCTATTGTGGGAAGTGCAAAACTTTTGATTGTCACACCTAACCTAACCTAATCTTTCGGTACCTAAATATTCATATTTTTCAGCGGGTTTTTGTCATAACTTGTATTCTACCTTGTCTTGATAAACGCAATAGAAATTTTCAGTGCTGCCAAAATTTAAGATTTTTATACTACAACACGAACATTAAAAATTCGTCACAGAATTGCAAATTTTTTAATAAATTGTCAAAATTTGTCTCAAATTATTCAAAGTTTTTTTCTGAACCATCATTAAATAACGCCCAGAGTTTTGCCCCGTCGTTTGGTACCACTCTCGACCACCCCCTATTGTGGGAAGTGCAAAACTTTTGATTGTCACACCTAACCTAACCTAATCTTTCGGTACCTAAATATTCATATTTTTCAGCGGATTTTTGTCATATCTTGTATTCTACCTTGTTTTGATCAACGCTATAGAAATTTTCAATGCTGCCAAAATTTAAGAGCTTTTTATACTACAAAAAGAACATTAAAAATTCGTCAAAGAAATGCAAATTTTTTAATAAATTATCAAAATTTGTCTCAAATTATTCAAAGTTTTTGTCTGAACCATCATTAAATAACGCCCAGAGTTTTGCCCCGTCGTTTGGTACCACTCTCGACCACCCCCTATTGTGGGAAGTGCAAAACTTTTGATTGTCACACCTAACCTAACCTAATCTTTCGGTACCTAAATATTCATATTTTTCAGCGGGTTTTTGTCATATCTTGTATTCTACCTTGTCTTGATCAACGCAATAGAAATTTTCAGTGCTGCCAAAATTTAAGATTTTTATACTACAACACGAACATTAAAAATTCGTCACAGAATTGCAAATTTTAATAAATTGTCAAAATTTGTCTCAAATTATTCAGTTTTCTTCTGAACCATCATTAAATAACGCCCAGAGTTTTGCCCCGTCGTTTGGTACCACTCTCGACCACCCCCTATTGTGGGAAGTGCAAAACTTTTGATTGTCACACCTAACCTAACCTAATCTTTCGGTACCTAAATATTCATATTTTTCAGCGGATTTTTGTCATATCTTGTATTCTACCTTGTTTTGATCAACGCTATAGAAATTTTCAATGCTGCCAAAATTTAAGAGCTTTTTATACTACAAAAAGAACATTAAAAATTCGTCAAAGAAATGCAAATTTTTTAATAAATTATCAAAATTTGTCTCAAATTATTCAAAGTTTTTGTCTGAACCATCATTAAATAACGCCCAGAGTTTTGCCCCGTCGTTTGGTACCACTCTCGACCACCCCCTATTGTGGGAAGTGCAAAACTTTTGATTGTCACACCTAACCTAACCTAATCTTTCGGTACCTAAATATTCATATTTTTCAGCGGGATTTTGTCATATCTTGTATTCTACCTTGTCTTGATCAACGCAATAGAAATTTTCAGTGCTGCCAAAATTTAAGATTTTTATACTACAAAACGAACATTAAAAATTCGTCAAAGAAATGCAAATTTTTAAATAAATTGTCAAAATTTGTCTCTAATTATTCAAAGTTTTTGTCTGAACCATCATTAAATAACGCCCAGAGTTTTGCCCCGTCGTTTGGTACCACTCTCGACCACCCCCTATTGTGGGAAGTGCAAAACTTTTGATTGTCACACCTAACCTAATCTTTCGGTACCTAAATATTCATATTTTTCAGCGGGTTTTTGTCATATCTTGTATTCTACCTTGTCTTGATCAACGCAATAGAAATTTTCAGTGCTGCCAAAATTTAAGATTTTTATACTACAAAACGAACATTAAAAATTCGTCAAAGAAATGCAAATTTTTAAATAAATTGTCAAAATTTGTCTCAAATTATTCAAAGTTTCTGTCTGAACCATCATTAAATAACGCCCAGAGTTTTGCCCCGTCGTTTGGTACCACTCTCGACCACCCCCTATTGTGGGAAGTGCAAAACTTTTGATTGTCACACCTAACCTAACCTAATCTTTCGGTACCTAAATATTCATATTTTTCAGCGGGTTTTTGTCATAACTTGTATTCTACCTTGTCTTGATAAACGCAATAGAAATTTTCAGTGCTGCCAAAATTTAAGATTTTTATACTACAACACGAACATTAAAAATTCGTCACAGAATTGCAAATTTTTTAATAAATTGTCAAAATTTGTCTCAAATTATTCAAAGTTTTTTTCTGAACCATCATTAAATAACGCCCAGAGTTTTGCCCCGTCGTTTGGTACCACTCTCGACCACCCCCTATTGTGGGAAGTGCAAAACTTTTGATTGTCACACCTAACCTAACCTAATCTTTCGGTACCTAAATATTCATATTTTTCAGCGGATTTTTGTCATATCTTGTATTCTACCTTGTTTTGATCAACGCTATAGAAATTTTCAATGCTGCCAAAATTTAAGAGCTTTTTATACTACAAAAAGAACATTAAAAATTCGTCAAAGAAATGCAAATTTTTTAATAAATTATCAAAATTTGTCTCAAATTATTCAAAGTTTTTGTCTGAACCATCATTAAATAACGCCCAGAGTTTTGCCCCGTCGTTTGGTACCACTCTCGACCACCCCCTATTGTGGGAAGTGCAAAACTTTTGATTGTCACACCTAACCTAACCTAATCTTTCGGTACCTAAATATTCATATTTTTCAGCGGGTTTTTGTCATATCTTGTATTCTACCTTGTCTTGATCAACGCAATAGAAATTTTCAGTGCTGCCAAAATTTAAGATTTTTATACTACAACACGAACATTAAAAATTCGTCACAGAATTGCAAATTTTAATAAATTGTCAAAATTTGTCTCAAATTATTCAGTTTTCTTCTGAACCATCATTAAATAACGCCCAGAGTTTTGCCCCGTCGTTTGGTACCACTCTCGACCACCCCCTATTGTGGGAAGTGCAAAACTTTTGATTGTCACACCTAACCTAACCTAATCTTTCGGTACCTAAATATTCATATTTTTCAGCGGATTTTTGTCATATCTTGTATTCTACCTTGTCTTGATCAACGCTATAGAAATTTTCAATGCTGCCAAAATTTAAGAGCTTTTTATACTACAAAAAGAACATTAAAAATTCGTCAAAGAAATGCAAATTTTTTAATAAATTATCAAAATTTGTCTCAAATTATTCAAAGTTTTTGTCTGAACCATCATTAAATAACGCCCAGAGTTTTGCCCCGTCGTTTGGTACCACTCTCGACCACCCCCTATTGTGGGAAGTGCAAAACTTTTGATTGTCACACCTAACCTAACCTAATCTTTCGGTACCTAAATATTCATATTTTTCAGCGGGATTTTGTCATATCTTGTATTCTACCTTGTCTTGATCAACGCAATAGAAATTTTCAGTGCTGCCAAAATTTAAGATTTTTATACTACAAAACGAACATTAAAAATTCGTCAAAGAAATGCAAATTTTTAAATAAATTGTCAAAATTTGTCTCTAATTATTCAAAGTTTTTGTCTGAACCATCATTAAATAACGCCCAGAGTTTTGCCCCGTCGTTTGGTACCACTCTCGACCACCCCCTATTGTGGGAAGTGCAAAACTTTTGATTGTCACACCTAACCTAACCTAATCTTTCGGTACCTAAATATTCATATTTTTCAGCGGGTTTTTGTCATATCTTGTATTCTACCTTGTCTTGATCAACGCAATAGAAATTTTCAGTGCTGCCAAAATTTAAGATTTTTATACTACAAAACGAACATTAAAAATTCGTCAAAGAAATGCAAATTTTTAAATAAATTGTCAAAATTTGTCTCAAATTATTCAAAGTTTCTGTCTGAACCATCATTAAATAACGCCCAGAGTTTTGCCCCGTCGTTTGGTACCACTCTCGACCACCCCCTATTGTGGGAAGTGCAAAACTTTTGATTGTCACACCTAACCTAACCTAATCTTTCGGTACCTAAATATTCATATTTTTCAGCGGGTTTTTGTCATAACTTGTATTCTACCTTGTCTTGATAAACGCAATAGAAATTTTCAGTGCTGCCAAAATTTAAGATTTTTATACTACAACACGAACATTAAAAATTCGTCACAGAATTGCAAATTTTTTAATAAATTGTCAAAATTTGTCTCAAATTATTCAAAGTTTTTTTCTGAACCATCATTAAATAACGCCCAGAGTTTTGCCCCGTCGTTTGGTACCACTCTCGACCACCCCCTATTGTGGGAAGTGCAAAACTTTTGATTGTCACACCTAACCTAACCTAATCTTTCGGTACCTAAATATTCATATTTTTCAGCGGATTTTTGTCATATCTTGTATTCTACCTTGTTTTGATCAACGCTATAGAAATTTTCAATGCTGCCAAAATTTAAGAGCTTTTTATACTACAAAAAGAACATTAAAAATTCGTCAAAGAAATGCAAATTTTTTAATAAATTATCAAAATTTGTCTCAAATTATTCAAAGTTTTTGTCTGAACCATCATTAAATAACGCCCAGAGTTTTGCCCCGTCGTTTGGTACCACTCTCGACCACCCCCTATTGTGGGAAGTGCAAAACTTTTGATTGTCACACCTAACCTAACCTAATCTTTCGGTACCTAAATATTCATATTTTTCAGCGGGTTTTTGTCATATCTTGTATTCTACCTTGTCTTGATCAACGCAATAGAAATTTTCAGTGCTGCCAAAATTTAAGATTTTTATACTACAACACGAACATTAAAAATTCGTCACAGAATTGCAAATTTTAATAAATTGTCAAAATTTGTCTCAAATTATTCAGTTTTCTTCTGAACCATCATTAAATAACGCCCAGAGTTTTGCCCCGTCGTTTGGTACCACTCTCGACCACCCCCTATTGTGGGAAGTGCAAAACTTTTGATTGTCACACCTAACCTAACCTAATCTTTCGGTACCTAAATATTCATATTTTTCAGCGGATTTTTGTCATATCTTGTATTCTACCTTGTTTTGATCAACGCTATAGAAATTTTCAATGCTGCCAAAATTTAAGAGCTTTTTATACTACAAAAAGAACATTAAAAATTCGTCAAAGAAATGCAAATTTTTTAATAAATTATCAAAATTTGTCTCAAATTATTCAAAGTTTTTGTCTGAACCATCTTTAAATAACGCCCAGAGTTTTGCCCCGTCGTTTGGTACCACTCTCGACCACCCCCTATTGTGGGAAGTGCAAAACTTTTGATTTTTACACCTAACCTAACCTAATCTTTCGGTACCTAAATATTCATATTTTTCAGCGGATTTTTGTCATATCTTGTATTCTACCTTGTTTTGATCAACGCTATAGAAATTTTCAATGCTGCCAAAATTTAAGAGCTTTTGATACTACAAAAAGAACATTAAAAATTCGTCAAAGAAATGCAAATTTTTTAATAAATTATCAAAATTTGTCTCAAATTATTCAATGTTTGTGTCTGAACCATCATTAAATAACGCCCAGAGTTTTGCCCCGTCGTTTGGTACCACTCTCGACCACCCCCTATTGTGGGAAGTGCAAAACTTTTGATTGTCACACCTAACCTAACCTAATCTTTCGGTACCTAAATATTCATATTTTTCAGCGGGTTTTTGTCATATCTTGTATTCTACCTTGTCTTGATCAACGCAATAGAAATTTTCAGTGCTGCCAAAATATAAGATTTTTATACTACAACACGAACATTAAAAATTCGTCACAGAATTGCAAATTTTAATAAATTGTCAAAATTTGTCTCAAATTATTCAGTTTTCTTCTGAACCATCATTAAATAACGCCCAGAGTTTTGCCCCGTCGTTTGGTACCACTCTCGACCACCCCCTATTGTGGGAAGTGCAAAACTTTTGATTGTCACACCTAACCTAACCTAATCTTTCGGTACCTAAATATTCATATTTTTCAGCGGGATTTTGTCATATCTTGTATTCTACCTTGTCTTGATAAACGCAATAGAAATTTTCAGTGCTGCCAAAATTTAAGATTTTTATACTACAACACGAACATTAAAAATTCGTCACAGAATTGCAAATTTTTTAATAAATTGTCAAAATTTGTCTCAAATTATTCAAAGTTTTTTTCTGAACCATCATTATATAACGCCCAGAGTTTTGCCCCGTCGTTTGGTACCACTCTCGACCACCCCCTATTGTGGGAAGTGCAAAACTTTTGATTGTCACACCTAACCTAACCTAATCTTTCGGTACCTAAATATTCATATTTTTCAGCGAATTTTTGTCATATCTTGTATTCCACCTTGTCTTGATCAACGCAATAGAAATTTTCAGTGCCCCCAAAATTTAAGTTTTTTATACTACAAAAAGAACATTAAAAATTCGTCAAAGAAATGCAAATTTTTTAATAAATTGTCAAAATTTGTCTCAAATTATTCAGTTTTCTTCTGAACCATCATTAAATAACGCCCAGAGTTTTGCCCCGTCGTTTGGTACCACTCTCGACCACCCCCTATTGTGGGAAGTGCAAAACTTTTGATTGTCACACCTAACCTAACCTAATCTTTCGGTACCTAAATATTCATATTTTTCAGCGGGTTTTTGTCATATCTTGTATTCTACCTTGTCTTGATCAACGCAATAGAAATTTTCAGTGCTGCCAAAATTTAAGATTTTTATACTACAACACGAACATTAAAAATTCGTCACAGAATTGCAAATTTTTTAATAAATTGTCAAAATTTGTCTCAAATTATTCAGTTTTCTTCTGAACCATCATTAAATAACGCCCAGAGTTTTGCCCCGTCGTTTGGTACCACTCTCGACCACCCCCTATTGTGGGAAGTGCAAAACTTTTGATTGTCACACCTAACCTAACCTAATCTTTCGGTACCTAAATATTCATATTTTTCAGCGGATTTTTGTCATATCTTGTATTCTACCTTGTTTTGATCAACGCTATAGAAATTTTCAATGCTGCCAAAATTTAAGAGCTTTTTATACTACAAAAAGAACATTAAAAATTCGTCAAAGAAATGCAAATTTTTTAATAAATTATCAAAATTTGTCTCAAATTATTCAAAGTTTTTGTCTGAACCATCATTAAATAACGCCCAGAGTTTTGCCCCGTCGTTTGGTACCACTCTCGACCACCCCCTATTGTGGGAAGTGCAAAACTTTTGATTGTCACACCTAACCTAACCTAATCTTTCGGTACCTAAATATTCATATTTTTCAGCGGGATTTTGTCATATCTTGTATTCTACCTTGTCTTGATCAACGCAATAGAAATTTTCAGTGCTGCCAAAATTTAAGATTTTTATACTACAAAACGAACATTAAAAATTCGTCAAAGAAATGCAAATTTTTAAATAAATTGTCAAAATTTGTCTCTAATTATTCAAAGTTTTTGTCTGAACCATCATTAAATAACGCCCAGAGTTTTGCCCCGTCGTTTGGTACCACTCTCGACCACCCCCTATTGTGGGAAGTGCAAAACTTTTGATTGTCACACCTAACCTAACCTAATCTTTCGGTACCTAAATATTCATATTTTTCAGCGGGTTTTTGTCATATCTTGTATTCTACCTTGTCTTGATCAACGCAATAGAAATTTTCAGTGCTGCCAAAATTTAAGATTTTTATACTACAAAACGAACATTAAAAATTCGTCAAAGAAATGCAAATTTTTAAATAAATTGTCAAAATTTGTCTCAAATTATTCAAAGTTTCTGTCTGAACCATCATTAAATAACGCCCAGAGTTTTGCCCCGTCGTTTGGTACCACTCTCGACCACCCCCTATTGTGGGAAGTGCAAAACTTTTGATTGTCACACCTAACCTAACCTAATCTTTCGGTACCTAAATATTCATATTTTTCAGCGGGTTTTTGTCATAACTTGTATTCTACCTTGTCTTGATAAACGCAATAGAAATTTTCAGTGCTGCCAAAATTTAAGATTTTTATACTACAACACGAACATTAAAAATTCGTCACAGAATTGCAAATTTTTTAATAAATTGTCAAAATTTGTCTCAAATTATTCAAAGTTTTTTTCTGAACCATCATTAAATAACGCCCAGAGTTTTGCCCCGTCGTTTGGTACCACTCTCGACCACCCCCTATTGTGGGAAGTGCAAAACTTTTGATTGTCACACCTAACCTAACCTAATCTTTCGGTACCTAAATATTCATATTTTTCAGCGGATTTTTGTCATATCTTGTATTCTACCTTGTTTTGATCAACGCTATAGAAATTTTCAATGCTGCCAAAATTTAAGAGCTTTTTATACTACAAAAAGAACATTAAAAATTCGTCAAAGAAATGCAAATTTTTTAATAAATTATCAAAATTTGTCTCAAATTATTCAAAGTTTTTGTCTGAACCATCATTAAATAACGCCCAGAGTTTTGCCCCGTCGTTTGGTACCACTCTCGACCACCCCCTATTGTGGGAAGTGCAAAACTTTTGATTGTCACACCTAACCTAACCTAATCTTTCGGTACCTAAATATTCATATTTTTCAGCGGGTTTTTGTCATATCTTGTATTCTACCTTGTCTTGATCAACGCAATAGAAATTTTCAGTGCTGCCAAAATTTAAGATTTTTATACTACAACACGAACATTAAAAATTCGTCACAGAATTGCAAATTTTAATAAATTGTCAAAATTTGTCTCAAATTATTCAGTTTTCTTCTGAACCATCATTAAATAACGCCCAGAGTTTTGCCCCGTCGTTTGGTACCACTCTCGACCACCCCCTATTGTGGGAAGTGCAAAACTTTTGATTGTCACACCTAACCTAACCTAATCTTTCGGTACCTAAATATTCATATTTTTCAGCGGATTTTTGTCATATCTTGTATTCTACCTTGTTTTGATCAACGCTATAGAAATTTTCAATGCTGCCAAAATTTAAGAGCTTTTTATACTACAAAAAGAACATTAAAAATTCGTCAAAGAAATGCAAATTTTTTAATAAATTATCAAAATTTGTCTCAAATTATTCAAAGTTTTTGTCTGAACCATCTTTAAATAACGCCCAGAGTTTTGCCCCGTCGTTTGGTACCACTCTCGACCACCCCCTATTGTGGGAAGTGCAAAACTTTTGATTTTTACACCTAACCTAACCTAATCTTTCGGTACCTAAATATTCATATTTTTCAGCGGGATTTTGTCATATCTTGTATTCTACCTTGTCTTGATCAACGCAATAGAAATTTTCAGTGCTGCCAAAATTTAAGATTTTTATACTACAAAACGAACATTAAAAATTCGTCAAAGAAATGCAAATTTTTAAATAAATTGTCAAAATTTGTCTCTAATTATTCAAAGTTTTTGTCTGAACCATCATTAAATAACGCCCAGAGTTTTGCCCCGTCGTTTGGTACCACTCTCGACCACCCCCTATTGTGGGAAGTGCAAAACTTTTGATTGTCACACCTAACCTAACCTAATCTTTCGGTACCTAAATATTCATATTTTTCAGCGGGTTTTTGTCATATCTTGTATTCTACCTTGTCTTGATCAACGCAATAGAAATTTTCAGTGCTGCCAAAATTTAAGATTTTTATACTACAAAACGAACATTAAAAATTCGTCAAAGAAATGCAAATTTTTAAATAAATTGTCAAAATTTGTCTCAAATTATTCAAAGTTTCTGTCTGAACCATCATTAAATAACGCCCAGAGTTTTGCCCCGTCGTTTGGTACCACTCTCGACCACCCCCTATTGTGGGAAGTGCAAAACTTTTGATTGTCACACCTAACCTAACCTAATCTTTCGGTACCTAAATATTCATATTTTTCAGCGGGTTTTTGTCATAACTTGTATTCTACCTTGTCTTGATAAACGCAATAGAAATTTTCAGTGCTGCCAAAATTTAAGATTTTTATACTACAACACGAACATTAAAAATTCGTCACAGAATTGCAAATTTTTTAATAAATTGTCAAAATTTGTCTCAAATTATTCAAAGTTTTTTTCTGAACCATCATTAAATAACGCCCAGAGTTTTGCCCCGTCGTTTGGTACCACTCTCGACCACCCCCTATTGTGGGAAGTGCAAAACTTTTGATTGTCACACCTAACCTAACCTAATCTTTCGGTACCTAAATATTCATATTTTTCAGCGGATTTTTGTCATATCTTGTATTCTACCTTGTTTTGATCAACGCTATAGAAATTTTCAATGCTGCCAAAATTTAAGAGCTTTTTATACTACAAAAAGAACATTAAAAATTCGTCAAAGAAATGCAAATTTTTTAATAAATTATCAAAATTTGTCTCAAATTATTCAAAGTTTTTGTCTGAACCATCATTAAATAACGCCCAGAGTTTTGCCCCGTCGTTTGGTACCACTCTCGACCACCCCCTATTGTGGGAAGTGCAAAACTTTTGATTGTCACACCTAACCTAACCTAATCTTTCGGTACCTAAATATTCATATTTTTCAGCGGGTTTTTGTCATATCTTGTATTCTACCTTGTCTTGATCAACGCAATAGAAATTTTCAGTGCTGCCAAAATTTAAGATTTTTATACTACAAAACGAACATTAAAAATTCGTCAAAGAAATGCAAATTTTTAAATAAATTGTCAAAATTTGTCTCAAATTATTCAAAGTTTTTGTCTGAACCATTATTAAATAACGCCCAGAGTTTTGCCCCGTCGTTTGGTACCACTCTCGACCACCCCCTATTGTGGGAAGTGCAAAACTTTTGATTGTCACACCTAACCTAACCTAATCTTTCGGTACCTAAATATTCATATTTTTCAGCGGATTTTTGTCATATCTTGTATTCTACCTTGTCTTGATCAACGCAATAGAAATTTTCAGTGCTGCCAAAATTTAAGATTTTTATACTACAAAACGAACATTAAAAATTCGTCAAAGAAATGCAAATTTTTAAATAAATTGTCAAAATTTGTCTCAATTTATTCAAAGTTTCTGTCTGAACCATCATTAAATAACGCCCAGAGTTTTGCCCCGTCGTTTGGTACCACTCTCGACCACCCCCTATTGTGGGAAGTGCAAAACTTTTGATTGTCACACCTAACCTAACCTAATCTTTCGGTACCTAAATATTCATATTTTTCAGCGGGTTTTTGTCATAACTTGTATTCTACCTTGTCTTGATAAACGCAATAGAAATTTTCAGTGCTGCCAAAATTTAAGATTTTTATACTACAACACGAACATTAAAAATTCGTCACAGAATTGCAAATTTTTTAATAAATTGTCAAAATTTGTCTCAAATTATTCAAAGTTTTTTTCTGAACCATCATTAAATAACGCCCAGAGTTTTGCCCCGTCGTTTGGTACCACTCTCGACCACCCCCTATTGTGGGAAGTGCAAAACTTTTGATTGTCACACCTAACCTAACCTAATCTTTCGGTACCTAAATATTCATATTTTTCAGCGGATTTTTGTCATATCTTGTATTCTACCTTGTTTTGATCAACGCTATAGAAATTTTCAATGCTGCCAAAATTTAAGAGCTTTTTATACTACAAAAAGAACATTAAAAATTCGTCAAAGAAATGCAAATTTTTTAATAAATTATCAAAATTTGTCTCAAATTATTCAAAGTTTTTGTCTGAACCATCATTAAATAACGCCCAGAGTTTTGCCCCGTCGTTTGGTACCACTCTCGACCACCCCCTATTGTGGGAAGTGCAAAACTTTTGATTGTCACACCTAACCTAACCTAATTTTTCGGTACCTAAATATTCATATTTTTCAGCGGGTTTTTGTCATATCTTGTATTCTACCTTGTCTTGATCAACGCAATAGAAATTTTCAGTGCTGCCAAAATTTAAGATTTTTATACTACAACACGAACATTAAAAATTCGTCACAGAATTGCAAATTTTAATAAATTGTCAAAATTTGTCTCAAATTATTCAGTTTTCTTCTGAACCATCATTAAATAACGCCCAGAGTTTTGCCCCGTCGTTTGGTACCACTCTCGACCACCCCCTATTGTGGGAAGTGCAAAACTTTTGATTGTCACACCTAACCTAACCTAATCTTTCGGTACCTAAATATTCATATTTTTCAGCGGATTTTTGTCATATCTTGTATTCTACCTTGTTTTGATCAACGCTATAGAAATTTTCAATGCTGCCAAAATTTAAGAGCTTTTTATACTACAAAAAGAACATTAAAAATTCGTCAAAGAAATGCAAATTTTTTAATAAATTATCAAAATTTGTCTCAAATTATTCAAAGTTTTTGTCTGAACCATCTTTAAATAACGCCCAGAGTTTTGCCCCGTCGTTTGGTACCACTCTCGACCACCCCCTATTGTGGGAAGTGCAAAACTTTTGATTTTTACACCTAACCTAACCTAATCTTTCGGTACCTAAATATTCATATTTTTCAGCGGATTTTTGTCATATCTTGTATTCTACCTTGTTTTGATCAACGCTATAGAAATTTTCAATGCTGCCAAAATTTAAGAGCTTTTGATACTACAAAAAGAACATTAAAAATTCGTCAAAGAAATGCAAATTTTTTAATAAATTATCAAAATTTGTCTCAAATTATTCAATGTTTGTGTCTGAACCATCATTAAATAACGCCCAGAGTTTTGCCCCGTCGTTTGGTACCACTCTCGACCACCCCCTATTGTGGGAAGTGCAAAACTTTTGATTGTCACACCTAACCTAACCTAATCTTTCGGTACCTAAATATTCATATTTTTCAGCGGATTTTTGTCATATCTTGTATTCTACCTTGTTTTGATCAACGCTATAGAAATTTTCAATGCTGCCAAAATTTAAGAGCTTTTTATACTACAAAAAGAACATTAAAAATTCGTCAAAGAAATGCAAATTTTTAAATAAATTGTCAAAATTTGTCTCTAATTATTCAAATTTATTGCCTGAACCATCATTAAATAACGCTCAGAGTTTTGCCCCGTCGTTTGGTACCACTCTCGACCACCCCCTATTGTGGGAAGTGCAAAACTTTTGATTGTCACACCTAACCTAACCTAATCTTTCGGTACCTAAATATTCATATTTTTCAGCGGGTTTTTGTCATAACTTGTATTCTACCTTGTCTTGATAAACGCAATAGAAATTTTCAGTGCTGCCAAAATTTAAGATTTTTATACTACAACACGAACATTAAAAATTCGTCACAGAATTGCAAATTTTTTAATAAATTGTCAAAATTTGTCTCAAATTATTCAAAGTTTTTTTCTGAACCATCATTATATAACACCCAGAGTTTTGCCCCGTCGTTTGGTACCACTCTCGACCACCCCCTATTGTGGGAAGTGCAAAACTTTTGATTGTCACACCTAACCTAACCTAATCTTTCGGTACCTAAATATTCATATTTTTCAGCGAATTTTTGTCATATCTTGTATTCCACCTTGTCTTGATCAACGCAATAGAAATTTTCAGTGCCCCCAAAATTTAAGTTTTTTATACTACAAAAAGAACATTAAAAATTCGTCAAAGAAATGCAAATTTTTTAATAAATTGTCAAAATTTGTCTCAAATTATTCAGTTTTCTTCTGAACCATCATTAAATAACGCCCAGAGTTTTGCCCCGTCGTTTGGTACCACTCTCGACCACCCCCTATTGTGGGAAGTGCAAAACTTTTGATTGTCACACCTAACCTAACCTAATCTTTCGGTACCTAAATATTCATATTTTTCAGCGAATTTTTGTCATATCTTGTATTCCACCTTGTCTTGATCAACGCAATAGAAATTTTCAGTGCCCCCAAAATTTAAGTTTTTTATACTACAAAAAGAACATTAAAAATTCGTCAAAGAAATGCAAATTTTTTAATAAATTGTCAAAATTTGTCTCAAATTATTCAGTTTTCTTCTGAACCATCATTAAATAACGCCCAGAGTTTTGCCCCGTCGTTTGGTACCACTCTCGACCACCCCCTATTGTGGGAAGTGCAAAACTTTTGATTGTCACACCTAACCTAACCTAATCTTTCGGTACCTAAATATTCATATTTTTCAGCGGATTTTTGTCATATCTTGTATTCTACCTTGTTTTGATCAACGCTATAGAAATTTTCAATGCTGCCAAAATTTAAGAGCTTTTTATACTACAAAAAGAACATTAAAAATTCGTCAAAGAAATGCAAATTTTTTAATAAATTATCAAAATTTGTCTCAAATTATTCAAAGTTTTTGTCTGAACCATCATTAAATAACGCCCAGAGTTTTGCCCCGTCGTTTGGTACCACTCTCGACCACCCCCTATTGTGGGAAGTGCAAAACTTTTGATTGTCACACCTAACCTAACCTAATTTTTCGGTACCTAAATATTCATATTTTTCAGCGGGTTTTTGTCATATCTTGTATTCTACCTTGTCTTGATCAACGCAATAGAAATTTTCAGTGCTGCCAAAATTTAAGATTTTTATACTACAACACGAACATTAAAAATTCGTCACAGAATTGCAAATTTTAATAAATTGTCAAAATTTGTCTCAAATTATTCAGTTTTCTTCTGAACCATCATTAAATAACGCCCAGAGTTTTGCCCCGTCGTTTGGTACCACTCTCGACCACCCCCTATTGTGGGAAGTGCAAAACTTTTGATTGTCACACCTAACCTAACCTAATCTTTCGGTACCTAAATATTCATATTTTTCAGCGGATTTTTGTCATATCTTGTATTCTACCTTGTTTTGATCAACGCTATAGAAATTTTCAATGCTGCCAAAATTTAAGAGCTTTTTATACTACAAAAAGAACATTAAAAATTCGTCAAAGAAATGCAAATTTTTTAATAAATTATCAAAATTTGTCTCAAATTATTCAAAGTTTTTGTCTGAACCATCTTTAAATAACGCCCAGAGTTTTGCCCCGTCGTTTGGTACCACTCTCGACCACCCCCTATTGTGGGAAGTGCAAAACTTTTGATTTTTACACCTAACCTAACCTAATCTTTCGGTACCTAAATATTCATATTTTTCAGCGGATTTTTGTCATATCTTGTATTCTACCTTGTTTTGATCAACGCTATAGAAATTTTCAATGCTGCCAAAATTTAAGAGCTTTTGATACTACAAAACGAACATTAAAAATTCGTCAAAGAAATGCAAATTTTTTAATAAATTATCAAAATTTGTCTCAAATTATTCAATGTTTGTGTCTGAACCATCATTAAATAACGCCCAGAGTTTTGCCCCGTCGTTTGGTACCACTCTCGACCACCCCCTATTGTGGGAAGTGCAAAACTTTTGATTGTCACACCTAACCTAACCTAATCTTTCGGTACCTAAATATTCATATTTTTCAGCGGATTTTTGTCATATCTTGTATTCTACCTTGTTTTGATCAACGCTATAGAAATTTTCAATGCTGCCAAAATTTAAGAGCTTTTTATACTACAAAAAGAACATTAAAAATTCGTCAAAGAAATGCAAATTTTTAAATAAATTGTCAAAATTTGTCTCTAATTATTCAAATTTATTGCCTGAACCATCATTAAATAACGCTCAGAGTTTTGCCCCGTCGTTTGGTACCACTCTCGACCACCCCCTATTGTGGGAAGTGCAAAACTTTTGATTGTCACACCTAACCTAACCTAATCTTTCGGTACCTAAATATTCATATTTTTCAGCGGGTTTTTGTCATAACTTGTATTCTACCTTGTCTTGATAAACGCAATAGAAATTTTCAGTGCTGCCAAAATTTAAGATTTTTATACTACAACACGAACATTAAAAATTCGTCACAGAATTGCAAATTTTTTAATAAATTGTCAAAATTTGTCTCAAATTATTCAAAGTTTTTTTCTGAACCATCATTATATAACACCCAGAGTTTTGCCCCGTCGTTTGGTACCACTCTCGACCACCCCCTATTGTGGGAAGTGCAAAACTTTTGATTGTCACACCTAACCTAACCTAATCTTTCGGTACCTAAATATTCATATTTTTCAGCGAATTTTTGTCATATCTTGTATTCCACCTTGTCTTGATCAACGCAATAGAAATTTTCAGTGCCCCCAAAATTTAAGTTTTTTATACTACAAAAAGAACATTAAAAATTCGTCAAAGAAATGCAAATTTTTTAATAAATTGTCAAAATTTGTCTCAAATTATTCAGTTTTCTTCTGAACCATCATTAAATAACGCCCAGAGTTTTGCCCCGTCGTTTGGTACCACTCTCGACCACCCCCTATTGTGGGAAGTGCAAAACTTTTGATTGTCACACCTAACCTAACCTAATCTTTCGGTACCTAAATATTCATATTTTTCAGCGGGTTTTTGTCATATCTTGTATTATACCTTGTCTTGATCAACGCAATAGAAATTTTCAGTGCTGCCAAAATTTAAGATTTTTATACTACAACACGAACATTAAAAATTCGTCACAGAATTGCAAATTTTTTAATAAATTGTCAAAATTTGTCTCAAATTATTCAGTTTTCTTCTGAACCATCATTAAATAACGCCCAGAGTTTTGCCCCGTCGTTTGGTACCACTCTCGACCACCCCCTATTGTGGGAAGTGCAAAACTTTTGATTGTCACACCTAACCTAACCTAATCTTTCGGTACCTAAATATTCATATTTTTCAGCGGATTTTTGTCATATCTTGTATTCTACCTTGTTTTGATCAACGCTATAGAAATTTTCAATGCTGCCAAAATTTAAGAGCTTTTTATACTACAAAAAGAACATTAAAAATTCGTCAAAGAAATGCAAATTTTTTAATAAATTATCAAAATTTGTCTCAAATTATTCAAAGTTTTTGTCTGAACCATCATTAAATAACGCCCAGAGTTTTGCCCCGTCGTTTGGTACCACTCTCGACCACCTCCTATTGTGGGAAGTGCAAAACTTTTGATTGTCACACCTAACCTAACCTAATCTTTCGGTACCTAAATATTCATATTTTTCAGCGGGATTTTGTCATATCTTGTATTCTACCTTGTCTTGATCAACGCAATAGAAATTTTCAGTGCTGCCAAAATTTAAGATTTTTATACTACAAAACGAACATTAAAAATTCGTCAAAGAAATGCAAATTTTTAAATAAATTGTCAAAATTTGTCTCTAATTATTCAAAGTTTTTGTCTGAACCATCATTAAATAATGCCCAGAGTTTTGCCCCGTCGTTTGGTACCACTCTCGACCACCCCCTATTGTGGGAAGTGCAAAACTTTTGATTGTCACACCTAACCTAACCTAATCTTTCGGTACCTAAATATTCATATTTTTCAGCGGGTTTTTGTCATATCTTGTATTCTACCTTGTCTTGATCAACGCAATAGAAATTTTCAGTGCTGCCAAAATTTAAGATTTTTATACTACAAAACGAACATTAAAAATTCGTCAAAGAAATGCAAATTTTTAAATAAATTGTCAAAATTTGTCTCAAATTATTCAAAGTTTCTGTCTGAACCATCATTAAATAACGCCCAGAGTTTTGCCCCGTCGTTTGGTACCACTCTCGACCACCCCCTATTGTGGGAAGTGCAAAACTTTTGATTGTCACACCTAACCTAACCTAATCTTTCGGTACCTAAATATTCATATTTTTCAGCGGATTTTTGTCATATCTTGTATTCTACCTTGTTTTGATCAACGCTATAGAAATTTTCAATGCTGCCAAAATTTAAGAGCTTTTTATACTACAAAAAGAACATTAAAAATTCGTCAAAGAAATGCAAATTTTTTAATAAATTATCAAAATTTGTCTCAAATTATTCAAAGTTTTTGTCTGAACCATCATTAAATAACGCCCAGAGTTTTGCCCCGTCGTTTGGTACCACTCTCGACCACCCCCTATTGTGGGAAGTGCAAAACTTTTGATTGTCACACCTAACCTAACCTAATCTTTCGGTACCTAAATATTCATATTTTTCAGCGGGTTTTTGTCATATCTTGTATTCTACCTTGTCTTGATCAACGCAATAGAAATTTTCAGTGCTGCCAAAATTTAAGATTTTTATACTACAAAACGAACATTAAAAATTCGTCAAAGAAATGCAAATTTTTAAATAAATTGTCAAAATTTGTCTCAAATTATTCAAAGTTTTTGTCTGAACCATTATTAAATAACGCCCAGAGTTTTGCCCCGTCGTTTGGTACCACTCTCGACCACCCCCTATTGTGGGAAGTGCAAAACTTTTGATTGTCACACCTAACCTAACCTAATCTTTCGGTACCTAAATATTCATATTTTTCAGCGGATTTTTGTCATATCTTGTATTCTACCTTGTCTTGATCAACGCAATAGAAATTTTCAGTGCTGCCAAAATTTAAGATTTTTATACTACAAAACGAACATTAAAAATTCGTCAAAGAAATGCAAATTTTTAAATAAATTGTCAAAATTTGTCTCAATTTATTCAAAGTTTCTGTCTGAACCATCATTAAATAACGCCTAGAGTTTTGCCCCGTCGTTTGGTACCACTCTCGACCACCCCCTATTGTGGGAAGTGCAAAACTTTTGATTGTCACACCTAACCTAACCTAATCTTTCGGTACCTAAATATTCATATTTTTCAGCGGGTTTTTGTCATAACTTGTATTCTACCTTGTCTTGATAAACGCAATAGAAATTTTCAGTGCTGCCAAAATTTAAGATTTTTATACTACAACACGAACATTAAAAATTCGTCACAGAATTGCAAATTTTTTAATAAATTGTCAAAATTTGTCTCAAATTATTCAAAGTTTTTTTCTGAACCATCATTAAATAACGCCCAGAGTTTTGCCCCGTCGTTTGGTACCACTCTCGACCACCCCCTATTGTGGAACTGCAAAACTTTTAATTGTCACACCTAACCTAACCTAATCTTTCGGTACCTAAATATTCATATTTTCAGCGGGTTTTTGTCATATCTTGTATTCTACCTTGTCTTGATCAACGCAATAGAAATTTTCAGTGCTGCCAAAATTTAAGATTTTTATACTACAAAACGAACATTAAAAATTCGTCAAAGAAATGCAAATTTTTAAATAAATTGTCAAAATTTGTCTCTAATTATTCAAAGTTTTTGTCTGAACCATCATTAAATAACGCCCAGAGTTTTGCCCCGTCGTTTGGTACCACTCTCGACCACCCCCTATTGTGGGAAGTGCAAAACTTTTGATTGTCACACCTAACCTAACCTAATCTTTCGGTACCTAAATATTCATATTTTTCAGCGGGTTTTTGTCATATCTTGTATTCTACCTTGTCTTGATCAACGCAATAGAAATTTTCAGTGCTGCCAAAATTTAAGATTTTTATACTACAAAACGAACATTAAAAATTCGTCAAAGAAATGCAAATTTTTAAATAAATTGTCAAAATTTGTCTCAAATTATTCAAAGTTTCTGTCTGAACCATCATTAAATAACGCCCAGAGTTTTGCCCCGTCGTTTGGTACCACTCTCGACCACCCCCTATTGTGGGAAGTGCAAAACTTTTGATTGTCACACCTAACCTAACCTAATCTTTCGGTACCTAAATATTCATATTTTTCAGCGGGTTTTTGTCATATCTTGTATTCTACCTTGTCTTGATCAACGCAATAGAAATTTTCAGTGCTGCCAAAATTTAAGATTTTTATACTACAAAACGAACATTAAAAATTCGTCAAAGAAATGCAAATTTTTAAATAAATTGTCAAAATTTGTCTCAAATTATTCAAAGTTTCTGTCTGAACCATCATTAAATAACGCCCAGAGTTTTGCCCCGTCGTTTGGTACCACTCTCGACCACCCCCTATTGTGGGAAGTGCAAAACTTTTGATTGTCACACCTAACCTAACCTAATCTTTCGGTACCTAAATATTCATATTTTTCAGCGGGTTTTTGTCATAACTTGTATTCTACCTTGTCTTGATAAACGCAATAGAAATTTTCAGTGCTGCCAAAATTTAAGATTTTTATACTACAAAACGAACATTAAAAATTCGTCAAAGAAATGCAAATTTTTAAATAAATTGTCAAAATTTGTCTCAAATTATTCAAAGTTTCTGTCTGAACCATCATTAAATAACGCCCAGAGTTTTGCCCCGTCGTTTGGTACCACTCTCGACCACCCCCTATTGTGGGAAGTGCAAAACTTTTGATTGTCACACCTAACCTAACCTAATCTTTCGGTACCTAAATATTCATATTTTTCAGCGGGTTTTTGTCATAACTTGTATTCTACCTTGTCTTGATAAACGCAATAGAAATTTTCAGTGCTGCCAAAATTTAAGATTTTTATACTACAACACGAACATTAAAAATTCGTCACAGAATTGCAAATTTTTTAATAAATTGTCAAAATTTGTCTCAAATTATTCAAAGTTTTTGTCTGAACCATCATTAAATAACGCCCAGAGTTTTGCCCCGTCGTTTGGTACCACTCTCGACCACCCCCTATTGTGGGAAGTGCAAAACTTTTGATTGTCACACCTAACCTAACCTAATCTTTCGGTACCTAAATATTCATATTTTTCAGCGGGTTTTTGTCATATCTTGTATTCTACCTTGTCTTGATCAACGCAATAGAAATTTTCAGTGCTGCCAAAATTTAAGATTTTTATACTACAAAACGAACATTAAAAATTCGTCAAAGAAATGCAAATTTTTAAATAAATTGTCAAAATTTGTCTCAAATTATTCAAAGTTTTTGTCTGAACCATTATTAAATAACGCCCAGAGTTTTGCCCCGTCGTTTGGTACCACTCTCGACCACCCCCTATTGTGGGAAGTGCAAAACTTTTGATTGTCACACCTAACCTAACCTAATCTTTCGGTACCTAAATATTCATATTTTTCAGCGGATTTTTGTCATATCTTGTATTCTACCTTGTCTTGATCAACGCAATAGAAATTTTCAGTGCTGCCAAAATTTAAGATTTTTATACTACAAAACGAACATTAAAAATTCGTCAAAGAAATGCAAATTTTTAAATAAATTGTCAAAATTTGTCTCTAATTATTCAAAGTTTTTGTCTGAACCATCATTAAATAACGCCCAGAGTTTTGCCCCGTCGTTTGGTACCACTCTCGACCACCCCCTATTGTGGGAAGTGCAAAACTTTTGATTGTCACACCTAACCTAACCTAATCTTTCGGTACCTAAATATTCATATTTTTCAGCGGATTTTTGTCATATCTTGTATTCTACCTTGTCTTGATCAACGCAATAGAAATTTTCAGTGCTGCCAAAATTTAAGATTTTTATACTACAAAACGAACATTAAAAATTCGTCAAAGAAATGCAAATTTTTAAATAAATTGTCAAAATTTGTCTCTAATTATTCAAAGTTTTTGTCTGAACCATCATTAAATAACGCCCAGAGTTTTGCCCCGTCGTTTGGTACCACTCTCGACCACCCCCTATTGTGGAAGTGCAAAACTTTTAATTGTCACACCTAACCTAACCTAATCTTTCGGTACCTAAATATTCATATTTTCAGCGGGTTTTTGTCATATCTTGTATTCTACCTTGTCTTGATCAACGCAATAGAAATTTTCAGTGCTGCCAAAATTTAAGATTTTTATACTACAAAACGAACATTAAAAATTCGTCAAAGAAATGCAAATTTTTAAATAAATTGTCAAAATTTGTCTCTAATTATTCAAAGTTTTTGTCTGAACCATCATTAAATAACGCCCAGAGTTTTGCCCCGTCGTTTGGTACCACTCTCGACCACCCCCTATTGTGGGAAGTGCAAAACTTTTGATTGTCACACCTAACCTAACCTAATCTTTCGGTACCTAAATATTCATATTTTTCAGCGGGTTTTTGTCATATCTTGTATTCTACCTTGTCTTGATCAACGCAATAGAAATTTTCAGTGCTGCCAAAATTTAAGATTTTTATACTACAAAACGAACATTAAAAATTCGTCAAAGAAATGCAAATTTTTAAATAAATTGTCAAAATTTGTCTCAAATTATTCAAAGTTTCTGTCTGAACCATCATTAAATAACGCCCAGAGTTTTGCCCCGTCGTTTGGTACCACTCTCGACCACCCCCTATTGTGGGAAGTGCAAAACTTTTGATTGTCACACCTAACCTAACCTAATCTTTCGGTACCTAAATATTCATATTTTTCAGCGGGTTTTTGTCATATCTTGTATTCTACCTTGTCTTGATCAACGCAATAGAAATTTTCAGTGCTGCCAAAATTTAAGATTTTTATACTACAAAACGAACATTAAAAATTCGTCAAAGAAATGCAAATTTTTAAATAAATTGTCAAAATTTGTCTCAAATTATTCAAAGTTTCTGTCTGAACCATCATTAAATAACGCCCAGAGTTTTGCCCCGTCGTTTGGTACCACTCTCGACCACCCCCTATTGTGGGAAGTGCAAAACTTTTGATTGTCACACCTAACCTAACCTAATCTTTCGGTACCTAAATATTCATATTTTTCAGCGGGTTTTTGTCATAACTTGTATTCTACCTTGTCTTGATAAACGCAATAGAAATTTTCAGTGCTGCCAAAATTTAAGATTTTTATACTACAAAACGAACATTAAAAATTCGTCAAAGAAATGCAAATTTTTAAATAAATTGTCAAAATTTGTCTCAAATTATTCAAAGTTTCTGTCTGAACCATCATTAAATAACGCCCAGAGTTTTGCCCCGTCGTTTGGTACCACTCTCGACCACCCCCTATTGTGGGAAGTGCAAAACTTTTGATTGTCACACCTAACCTAACCTAATCTTTCGGTACCTAAATATTCATATTTTTCAGCGGGTTTTTGTCATAACTTGTATTCTACCTTGTCTTGATAAACGCAATAGAAATTTTCAGTGCTGCCAAAATTTAAGATTTTTATACTACAACACGAACATTAAAAATTCGTCACAGAATTGCAAATTTTTTAATAAATTGTCAAAATTTGTCTCAAATTATTCAAAGTTTTTGTCTGAACCATCATTAAATAACGCCCAGAGTTTTGCCCCGTCGTTTGGTACCACTCTCGACCACCCCCTATTGTGGGAAGTGCAAAACTTTTGATTGTCACACCTAACCTAACCTAATCTTTCGGTACCTAAATATTCATATTTTTCAGCGGGTTTTTGTCATATCTTGTATTCTACCTTGTCTTGATCAACGCAATAGAAATTTTCAGTGCTGCCAAAATTTAAGATTTTTATACTACAAAACGAACATTAAAAATTCGTCAAAGAAATGCAAATTTTTAAATAAATTGTCAAAATTTGTCTCAAATTATTCAAAGTTTTTGTCTGAACCATTATTAAATAACGCCCAGAGTTTTGCCCCGTCGTTTGGTACCACTCTCGACCACCCCCTATTGTGGGAAGTGCAAAACTTTTGATTGTCACACCTAACCTAACCTAATCTTTCGGTACCTAAATATTCATATTTTTCAGCGGATTTTTGTCATATCTTGTATTCTACCTTGTCTTGATCAACGCAATAGAAATTTTCAGTGCTGCCAAAATTTAAGATTTTTATACTACAAAACGAACATTAAAAATTCGTCAAAGAAATGCAAATTTTTAAATAAATTGTCAAAATTTGTCTCAATTTATTCAAAGTTTCTGTCTGAACCATCATTAAATAACGCCCAGAGTTTTGCCCCGTCGTTTGGTACCACTCTCGACCACCCCCTATTGTGGGAAGTGCAAAACTTTTGATTGTCACACCTAACCTAACCTAATCTTTCGGTACCTAAATATTCATATTTTTCAGCGGGTTTTTGTCATAACTTGTATTCTACCTTGTCTTGATAAACGCAATAGAAATTTTCAGTGCTGCCAAAATTTAAGATTTTTATACTACAACACGAACATTAAAAATTCGTCACAGAATTGCAAATTTTTTAATAAATTGTCAAAATTTGTCTCAAATTATTCAAAGTTTTTTTCTGAACCATCATTAAATAACGCCCAGAGTTTTGCCCCGTCGTTTGGTACCACTCTCGACCACCCCCTATTGTGGGAAGTGCAAAACTTTTAATTGTCACACCTAACCTAACCTAATCTTTCGGTACCTAAATATTCATATTTTCAGCGGGTTTTTGTCATATCTTGTATTCTACCTTGTCTTGATCAACGCAATAGAAATTTTCAGTGCTGCCAAAATTTAAGATTTTTATACTACAAAACGAACATTAAAAATTCGTCAAAGAAATGCAAATTTTTAAATAAATTGTCAAAATTTGTCTCTAATTATTCAAAGTTTTTGTCTGAACCATCATTAAATAACGCCCAGAGTTTTGCCCCGTCGTTTGGTACCACTCTCGACCACCCCCTATTGTGGGAAGTGCAAAACTTTTGATTGTCACACCTAACCTAACCTAATCTTTCGGTACCTAAATATTCATATTTTTCAGCGGGTTTTTGTCATATCTTGTATTCTACCTTGTCTTGATCAACGCAATAGAAATTTTCAGTGCTGCCAAAATTTAAGATTTTTATACTACAAAACGAACATTAAAAATTCGTCAAAGAAATGCAAATTTTTAAATAAATTGTCAAAATTTGTCTCAAATTATTCAAAGTTTCTGTCTGAACCATCATTAAATAACGCCCAGAGTTTTGCCCCGTCGTTTGGTACCACTCTCGACCACCCCCTATTGTGGGAAGTGCAAAACTTTTGATTGTCACACCTAACCTAACCTAATCTTTCGGTACCTAAATATTCATATTTTTCAGCGGGTTTTTGTCATAACTTGTATTCTACCTTGTCTTGATAAACGCAATAGAAATTTTCAGTGCTGCCAAAATTTAAGATTTTTATACTACAACACGAACATTAAAAATTCGTCGCAGAATTGCAAATTTTTTAATAAATTGTCAAAATTTGTCTCAAATTATTCAAAGTTTTTTTCTGAACCATCATTAAATAACGCCCAGAGTTTTGCCCCGTCGTTTGGTACCACTCTCGACCACCCCCTATTGTGGGAAGTGCAAAACTTTTAATTGTCACACCTAACCTAACCTAATCTTTCGGTACCTAAATATTCATATTTTCAGCGGGTTTTTGCATATCTTGTATTCTACCTTGTCTTGATCAACGCAATAGAAATTTTCAGTGCTGCCAAAATTTAAGATTTTTATACTACAAAACGAACATTAAAAATTCGTCAAAGAAATGCAAATTTTTAAATAAATTGTCAAAATTTGTCTCTAATTATTCAAAGTTTTTGTCTGAACCATCATTAAATAACGCCCAGAGTTTTGCCCCGTCGTTTGGTACCACTCTCGACCACCCCCTATTGTGGGAAGTGCAAAACTTTTGATTGTCACACCTAACCTAACCTAATCTTTCGGTACCTAAATATTCATATTTTTCAGCGGGTTTTTGTCATATCTTGTATTCTACCTTGTCTTGATCAACGCAATAGAAATTTTCAGTGCTGCCAAAATTTAAGATTTTTATACTACAAAACGAACATTAAAAATTCGTCAAAGAAATGCAAATTTTTAAATAAATTGTCAAAATTTGTCTCAAATTATTCAAAGTTTCTGTCTGAACCATCATTAAATAACGCCCAGAGTTTTGCCCCGTCGTTTGGTACCACTCTCGACCACCCCCTATTGTGGGAAGTGCAAAACTTTTGATTGTCACACCTAACCTAACCTAATCTTTCGGTACCTAAATATTCATATTTTTCAGCGGGTTTTTGTCATAACTTGTATTCTACCTTGTCTTGATAAACGCAATAGAAATTTTCAGTGCTGCCAAAATTTAAGATTTTTATACTACAACACGAACATTAAAAATTCGTCACAGAATTGCAAATTTTTTAATAAATTGTCAAAATTTGTCTCAAATTATTCAAAGTTTTTTTCTGAACCATCATTAAATAACGCCCAGAGTTTTGCCCCGTCGTTTGGTACCACTCTCGACCACCCCCTATTGTGGGAAGTGCAAAACTTTTGATTGTCACACCTAACCTAACCTAATCTTTCGGTACCTAAATATTCATATTTTTCAGCGGATTTTTGTCATATCTTGTATTCTACCTTGTTTTGATCAACGCTATAGAAATTTTCAATGCTGCCAAAATTTAAGAGCTTTTTATACTACAAAAAGAACATTAAAAATTCGTCAAAGAAATGCAAATTTTTTAATAAATTATCAAAATTTGTCTCAAATTATTCAAAGTTTTTATCTGAACCATCATTAAATAACGCCCAGAGTTTTGCCCCGTCGTTTGGTACCACTCTCGACCACCCCCTATTGTGGGAAGTGCAAAACTTTTGATTGTCACACCTAACCTAACCTAATCTTTCGGTACCTAAATATTCATATTTTTCAGCGGATTTTTGTCATATCTTGTATTCTACCTTGTTTTGATCAACGCTATAGAAATTTTCAATGCTGCCAAAATTTAAGAGCTTTTTATACTACAAAAAGAACATTAAAAATTCGTCAAAGAAATGCAAATTTTTTTAATAAATTATCAAAATTTGTCTCAAATTATTCAAAGTTTTTGTCTGAACCATCATTAAATAACGCCCAGAGTTTTGCCCCGTCGTTTGGTACCACTCTCGACCACCCCCTATTGTGGGAAGTGCAAAACTTTTGATTGTCACACCTAACCTAACCTAATCTTTCGGTACCTAAATATTCATATTTTTCAGCGGGTTTTTGTCATATCTTGTATTCTACCTTGTCTTGATCAACGCAATAGAAATTTTCAGTGCTGCCAAAATTTAAGATTTTTATACTACAAAACGAACATTAAAAATTCGTCAAAGAAATGCAAATTTTTAAATAAATTGTCAAAATTTGTCTCAAATTATTCAAAGTTTTTGTCTGAACCATCATTAAATAACGCCCAGAGTTTTGCCCCGTCGTTTGGTACCACTCTCGACCACCCCCTATTGTGGGAAGTGCAAAACTTTTGATTGTCACACCTAACCTAACCTAATCTTTCGGTACCTAAATATTCATATTTTTCAGCGGGTTTTTGTCATATCTTGTATTCTACCTTGTCTTGATCAACGCAATAGAAATTTTCAGTGCTGCCAAAATTTAAGATTTTTATACTACAAAACGAACATTAAAAATTCGTCAAAGAAATGCAAATTTTTAAATAAATTGTCAAAATTTGTCTCAAATTATTCAAAGTTTCTGTCTGAACCATCATTAAATAACGCCCAGAGTTTTGCCCCGTCGTTTGGTACCACTCTCGACCACCCCCTATTGTGGGAAGTGCAAAACTTTTGATTGTCACACCTAACCTAACCTAATCTTTCGGTACCTAAATATTCATATTTTTCAGCGGGTTTTTGTCATATCTTGTATTCTACCTTGTCTTGATCAACGCAATAGAAATTTTCAGTGCTGCCAAAATTTAAGATTTTTATACTACAAAACGAACATTAAAAATTCGTCAAAGAAATGCAAATTTTTAAATAAATTGTCAAAATTTGTCTCAAATTATTCAAAGTTTTTGTCTGAACCATTATTAAATAACGCCCAGAGTTTTGCCCCGTCGTTTGGTACCACTCTCGACCACCCCCTATTGTGGGAAGTGCAAAACTTTTGATTGTCACACCTAACCTAACCTAATCTTTCGGTACCTAAATATTCATATTTTTCAGCGGATTTTTGTCATATCTTGTATTCTACCTTGTCTTGATCAACGCAATAGAAATTTTCAGTGCTGCCAAAATTTAAGATTTTTATACTACAAAACGAACATTAAAAATTCGTCAAAGAAATGCAAATTTTTAAATAAATTGTCAAAATTTGTCTCAATTTATTCAAAGTTTCTGTCTGAACCATCATTAAATAACGCCCAGAGTTTTGCCCCGTCGTTTGGTACCACTCTCGACCACCCCCTATTGTGGGAAGTGCAAAACTTTTGATTGTCACACCTAACCTAACCTAATCTTTCGGTACCTAAATATTCATATTTTTCAGCGGGTTTTTGTCATAACTTGTATTCTACCTTGTCTTGATAAACGCAATAGAAATTTTCAGTGCTGCCAAAATTTAAGATTTTTATACTACAACACGAACATTAAAAATTCGTCACAGAATTGCAAATTTTTTAATAAATTGTCAAAATTTGTCTCAAATTATTCAAAGTTTTTTTCTGAACCATCATTAAATAACGCCCAGAGTTTTGCCCCGTCGTTTGGTACCACTCTCGACCACCCCCTATTGTGGGAAGTGCAAAACTTTTAATTGTCACACCTAACCTAACCTAATCTTTCGGTACCTAAATATTCATATTTTCAGCGGGTTTTTGTCATATCTTGTATTCTACCTTGTCTTGATCAACGCAATAGAAATTTTCAGTGCTGCCAAAATTTAAGATTTTTATACTACAAAACGAACATTAAAAATTCGTCAAAGAAATGCAAATTTTTAAATAAATTGTCAAAATTTGTCTCTAATTATTCAAAGTTTTTGTCTGAACCATCATTAAATAACGCCCAGAGTTTTGCCCCGTCGTTTGGTACCACTCTCGACCACCCCCTATTGTGGGAAGTGCAAAACTTTTGATTGTCACACCTAACCTAACCTAATCTTTCGGTACCTAAATATTCATATTTTTCAGCGGGTTTTTGTCATATCTTGTATTCTACCTTGTCTTGATCAACGCAATAGAAATTTTCAGTGCTGCCAAAATTTAAGATTTTTATACTACAAAACGAACATTAAAAATTCGTCAAAGAAATGCAAATTTTTAAATAAATTGTCAAAATTTGTCTCAAATTATTCAAAGTTTCTGTCTGAACCATCATTAAATAACGCCCAGAGTTTTGCCCCGTCGTTTGGTACCACTCTCGACCACCCCCTATTGTGGGAAGTGCAAAACTTTTGATTGTCACACCTAACCTAACCTAATCTTTCGGTACCTAAATATTCATATTTTTCAGCGGGTTTTTGTCATAACTTGTATTCTACCTTGTCTTGATAAACGCAATAGAAATTTTCAGTGCTGCCAAAATTTAAGATTTTTATACTACAACACGAACATTAAAAATTCGTCGCAGAATTGCAAATTTTTTAATAAATTGTCAAAATTTGTCTCAAATTATTCAAAGTTTTTTTCTGAACCATCATTAAATAACGCCCAGAGTTTTGCCCCGTCGTTTGGTACCACTCTCGACCACCCCCTATTGTGGGAAGTGCAAAACTTTTAATTGTCACACCTAACCTAACCTAATCTTTCGGTACCTAAATATTCATATTTTCAGCGGGTTTTTGCATATCTTGTATTCTACCTTGTCTTGATCAACGCAATAGAAATTTTCAGTGCTGCCAAAATTTAAGATTTTTATACTACAAAACGAACATTAAAAATTCGTCAAAGAAATGCAAATTTTTAAATAAATTGTCAAAATTTGTCTCTAATTATTCAAAGTTTTTGTCTGAACCATCATTAAATAACGCCCAGAGTTTTGCCCCGTCGTTTGGTACCACTCTCGACCACCCCCTATTGTGGGAAGTGCAAAACTTTTGATTGTCACACCTAACCTAACCTAATCTTTCGGTACCTAAATATTCATATTTTTCAGCGGGTTTTTGTCATATCTTGTATTCTACCTTGTCTTGATCAACGCAATAGAAATTTTCAGTGCTGCCAAAATTTAAGATTTTTATACTACAAAACGAACATTAAAAATTCGTCAAAGAAATGCAAATTTTTAAATAAATTGTCAAAATTTGTCTCAAATTATTCAAAGTTTCTGTCTGAACCATCATTAAATAACGCCCAGAGTTTTGCCCCGTCGTTTGGTACCACTCTCGACCACCCCCTATTGTGGGAAGTGCAAAACTTTTGATTGTCACACCTAACCTAACCTAATCTTTCGGTACCTAAATATTCATATTTTTCAGCGGGTTTTTGTCATAACTTGTATTCTACCTTGTCTTGATAAACGCAATAGAAATTTTCAGTGCTGCCAAAATTTAAGATTTTTATACTACAACACGAACATTAAAAATTCGTCACAGAATTGCAAATTTTTTAATAAATTGTCAAAATTTGTCTCAAATTATTCAAAGTTTTTTTCTGAACCATCATTAAATAACGCCCAGAGTTTTGCCCCGTCGTTTGGTACCACTCTCGACCACCCCCTATTGTGGGAAGTGCAAAACTTTTGATTGTCACACCTAACCTAACCTAATCTTTCGGTACCTAAATATTCATATTTTTCAGCGGATTTTTGTCATATCTTGTATTCTACCTTGTTTTGATCAACGCTATAGAAATTTTCAATGCTGCCAAAATTTAAGAGCTTTTTATACTACAAAAAGAACATTAAAAATTCGTCAAAGAAATGCAAATTTTTTAATAAATTATCAAAATTTGTCTCAAATTATTCAAAGTTTTTATCTGAACCATCATTAAATAACGCCCAGAGTTTTGCCCCGTCGTTTGGTACCACTCTCGACCACCCCCTATTGTGGGAAGTGCAAAACTTTTGATTGTCACACCTAACCTAACCTAATCTTTCGGTACCTAAATATTCATATTTTTCAGCGGATTTTTGTCATATCTTGTATTCTACCTTGTTTTGATCAACGCTATAGAAATTTTCAATGCTGCCAAAATTTAAGAGCTTTTTATACTACAAAAAGAACATTAAAAATTCGTCAAAGAAATGCAAATTTTTTTAATAAATTATCAAAATTTGTCTCAAATTATTCAAAGTTTTTGTCTGAACCATCATTAAATAACGCCCAGAGTTTTGCCCCGTCGTTTGGTACCACTCTCGACCACCCCCTATTGTGGGAAGTGCAAAACTTTTGATTGTCACACCTAACCTAACCTAATCTTTCGGTACCTAAATATTCATATTTTTCAGTGGGTTTTTGTCATATCTTGTATTCTACCTTGTCTTGATCAACGCAATAGAAATTTTCAGTGCTGCCAAAATTTAAGATTTTTATACTACAAAACGAACATTAAAAATTCGTCAAAGAAATGCAAATTTTTAAATAAATTGTCAAAATTTGTCTCAAATTATTCAAAGTTTTTGTCTGAACCATCATTAAATAACGCCCAGAGTTTTGCCCCGTCGTTTGGTACCACTCTCGACCACCCCCTATTGTGGGAAGTGCAAAACTTTTGATTGTCACACCTAACCTAACCTAATCTTTCGGTACCTAAATATTCATATTTTTCAGCGGGTTTTTGTCATATCTTGTATTCTACCTTGTCTTGATCAACGCAATAGAAATTTTCAGTGCTGCCAAAATTTAAGATTTTTATACTACAAAACGAACATTAAAAATTCGTCAAAGAAATGCAAATTTTTAAATAAATTGTCAAAATTTGTCTCAAATTATTCAAAGTTTCTGTCGGAACCATCATTAAATAACGCCCAGAGTTTTGCCCCGTCGTTTGGTACCACTCTCGACCACCCCCTATTGTGGGAAGTGCAAAACTTTTGATTGTCACACCTAACCTAACCTAATCTTTCGGTACCTAAATATTCATATTTTTCAGCGGGTTTTTGTCATAACTTGTATTCTACCTTGTCTTGATAAACGCAATAGAAATTTTCAGAGCTGCCAAAATTTAAGATTTTTATACTACAACACGAACATTAAAAATTCGTCACAGAATTGCAAATTTTTTAATAAATTGTCAAAATTTGTCTCAAATTATTCAAAGTTTTTTTCTGAACCATCATTAAATAACGCCCAGAGTTTTGCCCCGTCGTTTGGTACCACTCTCGACCACCCCCTATTGTGGGAAGTGCAAAACTTTTGATTGTCACACCTAACCTAACCTAATCTTTCGGTACCTAAATATTCATATTTTTCAGCGGATTTTTGTCATATCTTGTATTCTACCTTGTTTTGATCAACGCTATAGAAATTTTCAATGCTGCCAAAATTTAAGAGCTTTTTATACTACAAAAAGAACATTAAAAATTCGTCAAAGAAATGCAAATTTTTTAATAAATTATCAAAATTTGTCTCAAATTATTCAAAGTTTTTGTCTGAACCATCATTAAATAACGCCCAGAGTTTTGCCCCGTCGTTTGGTACCACTCTCGACCACCCCCTATTGTGGGAAGTGCAAAACTTTTGATTGTCACACCTAACCTAACCTAATCTTTCGGTACCTAAATATTCATATTTTTCAGCGGGTTTTTGTCATATCTTGTATTCTACCTTGTCTTGATCAACGCAATAGAAATTTTCAGTGCTGCCAAAATTTAAGATTTTTATACTACAAAACGAACATTAAAAATTCGTCAAAGAAATGCAAATTTTTAAATAAATTGTCAAAATTTGTCTCTAATTATTCAAAGTTTTTGTCTGAACCATCATTAAATAACGCCCAGAGTTTTGCCCCGTCGTTTGGTACCACTCTCGACCACCCCCTATTGTGGGAAGTGCAAAACTTTTGATTGTCACAACTAACCTAACCTAATCTTTCGGTACCTAAATATTCATATTTTTCAGTGGGTTTTTGTCATATCTTGTATTCTACCTTGTCTTGATCAACGCAATAGAAATTTTCAGTGCTGCCAAAATTTAAGATTTTTATACTACAAAACGAACATTAAAAATTCGTCAAAGAAATGCAAATTTTTAAATAAATTGTCAAAATTTGTCTCAAATTATTCAAAGTTTTTGTCTGAACCATCATTAAATAACGCCCAGAGTTTTGCCCCGTCGTTTGGTACCACTCTCGACCACCCCCTATTGTGGGAAGTGCAAAACTTTTGATTGTCACACCTAACCTAACCTAATCTTTCGGTACCTAAATATTCATATTTTTCAGCGGGTTTTTGTCATATCTTGTATTCTACCTTGTCTTGATCAACGCAATAGAAATTTTCAGTGCTGCCAAAATTTAAGATTTTTATACTACAAAACGAACATTAAAAATTCGTCAAAGAAATGCAAATTTTTAAATAAATTGTCAAAATTTGTCTCAATTTATTCAAAGTTTCTGTCTGAACCATCATTAAATAACGCCCAGAGTTTTGCCCCGTCGTTTGGTACCACTCTCGACCACCCCCTATTGTGGGAAGTGCAAAACTTTTGATTGTCACACCTAACCTAACCTAATCTTTCGGTACCTAAATATTCATATTTTTCAGCGGGTTTTTGTCATAACTTGTATTCTACCTTGTCTTGATAAACGCAATAGAAATTTTCAGTGCTGCCAAAATTTAAGATTTTTATACTACAACACGAACATTAAAAATTCGTCACAGAATTGCAAATTTTTTAATAAATTGTCAAAATTTGTCTCAAATTATTCAAAGTTTTTTTCTGAACCATCATTAAATAACGCCCAGAGTTTTGCCCCGTCGTTTGGTACCACTCTCGACCACCCCCTATTGTGGGAAGTGCAAAACTTTTGATTGTCACACCTAACCTAACCTAATCTTTCGGTACCTAAATATTCATATTTTTCAGCGGATTTTTGTCATATCTTGTATTCTACCTTGTTTTGATCAACGCTATAGAAATTTTCAATGCTGCCAAAATTTAAGAGCTTTTTATACTACAAAAAGAACATTAAAAATTCGTCAAAGAAATGCAAATTTTTTAATAAATTATCAAAATTTGTCTCAAATTATTCAAAGTTTTTATCTGAACCATCATTAAATAACGCCCAGAGTTTTGCCCCGTCGTTTGGTACCACTCTCGACCACCCCCTATTGTGGGAAGTGCAAAACTTTTGATTGTCACACCTAACCTAACCTAATCTTTCGGTACCTAAATATTCATATTTTTCAGCGGATTTTTGTCATATCTTGTATTCTACCTTGTTTTGATCAACGCTATAGAAATTTTCAATGCTGCCAAAATTTAAGAGCTTTTTATACTACAAAAAGAACATTAAAAATTCGTCAAAGAAATGCAAATTTTTTTAATAAATTATCAAAATTTGTCTCAAATTATTCAAAGTTTTTGTCTGAACCATCATTAAATAACGCCCAGAGTTTTGCCCCGTCGTTTGGTACCACTCTCGACCACCCCCTATTGTGGGAAGTGCAAAACTTTTGATTGTCACACCTAACCTAACCTAATCTTTCGGTACCTAAATATTCATATTTTTCAGCGGGTTTTTGTCATATCTTGTATTCTACCTTGTCTTGATCAACGCAATAGAAATTTTCAGTGCTGCCAAAATTTAAGATTTTTATACTACAAAACGAACATTAAAAATTCGTCAAAGAAATGCAAATTTTTAAATAAATTGTCAAAATTTGTCTCAAATTATTCAAAGTTTTTGTCTGAACCATCATTAAATAACGCCCAGAGTTTTGCCCCGTCGTTTGGTACCACTCTCGACCACCCCCTATTGTGGGAAGTGCAAAACTTTTGATTGTCACACCTAACCTAACCTAATCTTTCGGTACCTAAATATTCATATTTTTCAGCGGGTTTTTGTCATATCTTGTATTCTACCTTGTCTTGATCAACGCAATAGAAATTTTCAGTGCTGCCAAAATTTAAGATTTTTATACTACAAAACGAACATTAAAAATTCGTCAAAGAAATGCAAATTTTTAAATAAATTGTCAAAATTTGTCTCAAATTATTCAAAGTTTCTGTCTGAACCATCATTAAATAACGCCCAGAGTTTTGCCCCGTCGTTTGGTACCACTCTCGACCACCCCCTATTGTGGGAAGTGCAAAACTTTTGATTGTCACACCTAACCTAACCTAATCTTTCGGTACCTAAATATTCATATTTTTCAGCGGGTTTTTGTCATATCTTGTATTCTACCTTGTCTTGATCAACGCAATAGAAATTTTCAGTGCTGCCAAAATTTAAGATTTTTATACTACAAAACGAACATTAAAAATTCGTCAAAGAAATGCAAATTTTTAAATAAATTGTCAAAATTTGTCTCAAATTATTCAAAGTTTTTGTCTGAACCATTATTAAATAACGCCCAGAGTTTTGCCCCGTCGTTTGGTACCACTCTCGACCACCCCCTATTGTGGGAAGTGCAAAACTTTTGATTGTCACACCTAACCTAACCTAATCTTTCGGTACCTAAATATTCATATTTTTCAGCGGATTTTTGTCATATCTTGTATTCTACCTTGTCTTGATCAACGCAATAGAAATTTTCAGTGCTGCCAAAATTTAAGATTTTTATACTACAAAACGAACATTAAAAATTCGTCAAAGAAATGCAAATTTTTAAATAAATTGTCAAAATTTGTCTCAATTTATTCAAAGTTTCTGTCTGAACCATCATTAAATAACGCCCAGAGTTTTGCCCCGTCGTTTGGTACCACTCTCGACCACCCCCTATTGTGGGAAGTGCAAAACTTTTGATTGTCACACCTAACCTAACCTAATCTTTCGGTACCTAAATATTCATATTTTTCAGCGGGTTTTTGTCATAACTTGTATTCTACCTTGTCTTGATAAACGCAATAGAAATTTTCAGTGCTGCCAAAATTTAAGATTTTTATACTACAACACGAACATTAAAAATTCGTCACAGAATTGCAAATTTTTTAATAAATTGTCAAAATTTGTCTCAAATTATTCAAAGTTTTTTTCTGAACCATCATTAAATAACGCCCAGAGTTTTGCCCCGTCGTTTGGTACCACTCTCGACCACCCCCTATTGTGGGAAGTGCAAAACTTTTAATTGTCACACCTAACCTAACCTAATCTTTCGGTACCTAAATATTCATATTTTCAGCGGGTTTTTGTCATATCTTGTATTCTACCTTGTCTTGATCAACGCAATAGAAATTTTCAGTGCTGCCAAAATTTAAGATTTTTATACTACAAAACGAACATTAAAAATTCGTCAAAGAAATGCAAATTTTTAAATAAATTGTCAAAATTTGTCTCTAATTATTCAAAGTTTTTGTCTGAACCATCATTAAATAACGCCCAGAGTTTTGCCCCGTCGTTTGGTACCACTCTCGACCACCCCCTATTGTGGGAAGTGCAAAACTTTTGATTGTCACACCTAACCTAACCTAATCTTTCGGTACCTAAATATTCATATTTTTCAGCGGGTTTTTGTCATATCTTGTATTCTACCTTGTCTTGATCAACGCAATAGAAATTTTCAGTGCTGCCAAAATTTAAGATTTTTATACTACAAAACGAACATTAAAAATTCGTCAAAGAAATGCAAATTTTTAAATAAATTGTCAAAATTTGTCTCAAATTATTCAAAGTTTCTGTCTGAACCATCATTAAATAACGCCCAGAGTTTTGCCCCGTCGTTTGGTACCACTCTCGACCACCCCCTATTGTGGGAAGTGCAAAACTTTTGATTGTCACACCTAACCTAACCTAATCTTTCGGTACCTAAATATTCATATTTTTCAGCGGGTTTTTGTCATAACTTGTATTCTACCTTGTCTTGATAAACGCAATAGAAATTTTCAGTGCTGCCAAAATTTAAGATTTTTATACTACAACACGAACATTAAAAATTCGTCGCAGAATTGCAAATTTTTTAATAAATTGTCAAAATTTGTCTCAAATTATTCAAAGTTTTTTTCTGAACCATCATTAAATAACGCCCAGAGTTTTGCCCCGTCGTTTGGTACCACTCTCGACCACCCCCTATTGTGGGAAGTGCAAAACTTTTAATTGTCACACCTAACCTAACCTAATCTTTCGGTACCTAAATATTCATATTTTCAGCGGGTTTTTGCATATCTTGTATTCTACCTTGTCTTGATCAACGCAATAGAAATTTTCAGTGCTGCCAAAATTTAAGATTTTTATACTACAAAACGAACATTAAAAATTCGTCAAAGAAATGCAAATTTTTAAATAAATTGTCAAAATTTGTCTCTAATTATTCAAAGTTTTTGTCTGAACCATCATTAAATAACGCCCAGAGTTTTGCCCCGTCGTTTGGTACCACTCTCGACCACCCCCTATTGTGGGAAGTGCAAAACTTTTGATTGTCACACCTAACCTAACCTAATCTTTCGGTACCTAAATATTCATATTTTTCAGCGGGTTTTTGTCATATCTTGTATTCTACCTTGTCTTGATCAACGCAATAGAAATTTTCAGTGCTGCCAAAATTTAAGATTTTTATACTACAAAACGAACATTAAAAATTCGTCAAAGAAATGCAAATTTTTAAATAAATTGTCAAAATTTGTCTCAAATTATTCAAAGTTTCTGTCTGAACCATCATTAAATAACGCCCAGAGTTTTGCCCCGTCGTTTGGTACCACTCTCGACCACCCCCTATTGTGGGAAGTGCAAAACTTTTGATTGTCACACCTAACCTAACCTAATCTTTCGGTACCTAAATATTCATATTTTTCAGCGGGTTTTTGTCATAACTTGTATTCTACCTTGTCTTGATAAACGCAATAGAAATTTTCAGTGCTGCCAAAATTTAAGATTTTTATACTACAACACGAACATTAAAAATTCGTCACAGAATTGCAAATTTTTTAATAAATTGTCAAAATTTGTCTCAAATTATTCAAAGTTTTTTTCTGAACCATCATTAAATAACGCCCAGAGTTTTGCCCCGTCGTTTGGTACCACTCTCGACCACCCCCTATTGTGGGAAGTGCAAAACTTTTGATTGTCACACCTAACCTAACCTAATCTTTCGGTACCTAAATATTCATATTTTTCAGCGGATTTTTGTCATATCTTGTATTCTACCTTGTTTTGATCAACGCTATAGAAATTTTCAATGCTGCCAAAATTTAAGAGCTTTTTATACTACAAAAAGAACATTAAAAATTCGTCAAAGAAATGCAAATTTTTTAATAAATTATCAAAATTTGTCTCAAATTATTCAAAGTTTTTATCTGAACCATCATTAAATAACGCCCAGAGTTTTGCCCCGTCGTTTGGTACCACTCTCGACCACCCCCTATTGTGGGAAGTGCAAAACTTTTGATTGTCACACCTAACCTAACCTAATCTTTCGGTACCTAAATATTCATATTTTTCAGCGGATTTTTGTCATATCTTGTATTCTACCTTGTTTTGATCAACGCTATAGAAATTTTCAATGCTGCCAAAATTTAAGAGCTTTTTATACTACAAAAAGAACATTAAAAATTCGTCAAAGAAATGCAAATTTTTTTAATAAATTATCAAAATTTGTCTCAAATTATTCAAAGTTTTTGTCTGAACCATCATTAAATAACGCCCAGAGTTTTGCCCCGTCGTTTGGTACCACTCTCGACCACCCCCTATTGTGGGAAGTGCAAAACTTTTGATTGTCACACCTAACCTAACCTAATCTTTCGGTACCTAAATATTCATATTTTTCAGTGGGTTTTTGTCATATCTTGTATTCTACCTTGTCTTGATCAACGCAATAGAAATTTTCAGTGCTGCCAAAATTTAAGATTTTTATACTACAAAACGAACATTAAAAATTCGTCAAAGAAATGCAAATTTTTAAATAAATTGTCAAAATTTGTCTCAAATTATTCAAAGTTTTTGTCTGAACCATCATTAAATAACGCCCAGAGTTTTGCCCCGTCGTTTGGTACCACTCTCGACCACCCCCTATTGTGGGAAGTGCAAAACTTTTGATTGTCACACCTAACCTAACCTAATCTTTCGGTACCTAAATATTCATATTTTTCAGCGGGTTTTTGTCATATCTTGTATTCTACCTTGTCTTGATCAACGCAATAGAAATTTTCAGTGCTGCCAAAATTTAAGATTTTTATACTACAAAACGAACATTAAAAATTCGTCAAAGAAATGCAAATTTTTAAATAAATTGTCAAAATTTGTCTCAAATTATTCAAAGTTTCTGTCGGAACCATCATTAAATAACGCCCAGAGTTTTGCCCCGTCGTTTGGTACCACTCTCGACCACCCCCTATTGTGGGAAGTGCAAAACTTTTGATTGTCACACCTAACCTAACCTAATCTTTCGGTACCTAAATATTCATATTTTTCAGCGGGTTTTTGTCATAACTTGTATTCTACCTTGTCTTGATAAACGCAATAGAAATTTTCAGAGCTGCCAAAATTTAAGATTTTTATACTACAACACGAACATTAAAAATTCGTCACAGAATTGCAAATTTTTTAATAAATTGTCAAAATTTGTCTCAAATTATTCAAAGTTTTTTTCTGAACCATCATTAAATAACGCCCAGAGTTTTGCCCCGTCGTTTGGTACCACTCTCGACCACCCCCTATTGTGGGAAGTGCAAAACTTTTGATTGTCACACCTAACCTAACCTAATCTTTCGGTACCTAAATATTCATATTTTTCAGCGGATTTTTGTCATATCTTGTATTCTACCTTGTTTTGATCAACGCTATAGAAATTTTCAATGCTGCCAAAATTTAAGAGCTTTTTATACTACAAAAAGAACATTAAAAATTCGTCAAAGAAATGCAAATTTTTTAATAAATTATCAAAATTTGTCTCAAATTATTCAAAGTTTTTGTCTGAACCATCATTAAATAACGCCCAGAGTTTTGCCCCGTCGTTTGGTACCACTCTCGACCACCCCCTATTGTGGGAAGTGCAAAACTTTTGATTGTCACACCTAACCTAACCTAATCTTTCGGTACCTAAATATTCATATTTTTCAGCGGGTTTTTGTCATATCTTGTATTCTACCTTGTCTTGATCAACGCAATAGAAATTTTCAGTGCTGCCAAAATTTAAGATTTTTATACTACAAAACGAACATTAAAAATTCGTCAAAGAAATGCAAATTTTTAAATAAATTGTCAAAATTTGTCTCTAATTATTCAAAGTTTTTGTCTGAACCATCATTAAATAACGCCCAGAGTTTTGCCCCGTCGTTTGGTACCACTCTCGACCACCCCCTATTGTGGGAAGTGCAAAACTTTTGATTGTCACACCTAACCTAACCTAATCTTTCGGTACCTAAATATTCATATTTTTCAGCGAATTTTTGTCATATCTTGTATTCCACCTTGTCTTGATCAACGCAATAGAAATTTTCAGTGCCCCCAAAATTTAAGTTTTTTATACTACAAAAAGATCATTAAAAATTCGTCAAAGAAATGCAAATTTTTTAATAAATTGTCAAAATTTGTCTCTAATTATTCAAAGTTTTTGTCTGAACCATCATTAAATAACGCCCAGAGTTTTGCCCCGTCGTTTGGTACCACTCTCGACCACCCCCTATTGTGGGAAGTGCAAAACTTTTGATTGTCACACCTAACCTAACCTAATCTTTCGGTACCTAAATATTCATATTTTTCAGCGGGTTTTTGTCATATCTTGTATTCCACCTTGTCTTGATCAACGCAATAGAAATTTTCAGTGCCCCCAAAATTTAAGTTTTTTATACTACAAAAAGAACATTAAAAATTCGTCAAAGAAATGCAAATTTTTTAATAAATTGTCAAAATTTGTCTCTAATTATTCAAAGTTTTTGTCTGAACCATCAAATTTCTATTGCGAAGATCAAGACAAGGTAGAAACCTTGTCTTGATCTTCGCAATAGAAATTTTCAGTGCTGCCAAAATTTAAGATTTTTATACTACAACACGAACATTAAAAATTCGTCACAGAATTGCAAATTTTTTAATAAATTGTCAAAATTTGTCTCAAATTATTCAGTTTTCTTCTGAACCATCATTAAATAACGCCCAGAGTTTTGCCCCGTCGTTTGGTACCACTCTCGACCACCCCCTATTGTGGGAAGTGCAAAACTTTTGATTGTCACACCTAACCTAACCTAATCTTTCGGTACCTAAATATTCATATTTTTCAGCGGATTTTTGTCATATCTTGTATTCTACCTTGTTTTGATCAACGCTATAGAAATTTTCAATGCTGCCAAAATTTAAGAGCTTTTTATACTACAAAAAGAACATTAAAAATTCGTCAAAGAAATGCAAATTTTTTAATAAATTATCAAAATTTGTCTCAAATTATTCAAAGTTTTTGTCTGAACCATCATTAAATAACGCCCAGAGTTTTGCCCCGTCATTTGGTACCACTCTCGACCACCCCCTATTGTGGGAAGTGCAAAACTTTTGATTGTCACACCTAACCTAACCTAATCTTTCGGTACCTAAATATTCATATTTTTCAGCGGGTTTTTGTCATATCTTGTATTCTACCTTGTCTTGATCAACGCAATAGAAATTTTCAGTGCTGCCAAAATTTAAGATTTTTATACTACAAAACGAACATTAAAAATTCGTCAAAGAAATGCAAATTTTTAAATAAATTGTCAAAATTTGTCTCAAATTATTCAAAGTTTCTGTCTGAACCATCATTAAATAACGCCCAGAGTTTTGCCCCGTCGTTTGGTACCACTCTCGACCACCCCCTATTGTGGGAAGTGCAAAACTTTTGATTGTCACACCTAACCTAACCTAATCTTTCGGTACCTAAATATTCATATTTTTCAGCGGGTTTTTGTCATAACTTGTATTCTACCTTGTCTTGATAAACGCAATAGAAATTTTCAGAGCTGCCAAAATTTAAGATTTTTATACTACAACACGAACATTAAAAATTCGTCACAGAATTGCAAATTTTTTAATAAATTGTCAAAATTTGTCTCAAATTATTCAAAGTTTTTTTCTGAACCATCATTAAATAACGCCCAGAGTTTTGCCCCGTCGTTTGGTACCACTCTCGACCACCCCCTATTGTGGGAAGTGCAAAACTTTTGATTGTCACACCTAACCTAACCTAATCTTTCGGTACCTAAATATTCATATTTTTCAGCGGATTTTTGTCATATCTTGTATTCTACCTTGTTTTGATCAACGCTATAGAAATTTTCAATGCTGCCAAAATTTAAGAGCTTTTTATACTACAAAAAGAACATTAAAAATTCGTCAAAGAAATGCAAATTTTTTAATAAATTATCAAAATTTGTCTCAAATTATTCAAAGTTTTTATCTGAACCATCATTAAATAACGCCCAGAGTTTTGCTCCGTCGTTTGGTACCACTCTCGACCACCCCCTATTGTGGGAAGTGCAAAACTTTTAATTGTCACACCTAACCTAACCTAATCTTTCGGTACCTTAATATTCATATTTTTCAGCGGGTTTTTGTCATATCTTGTGTTCTACCTTGTTTTGATCAACGCTATAGAAATTTTCAATGCTGCCAAAATTTAAGAGCTTTTTATACTACAAAAAGAACATTAAAAATTCGTCAAAGAAATGCAAATTTTTTAATAAATTGTCAAAATTTGTCTCAAATTATTCAAAGTTTTTGTCTGAACCATCATTAAATAACGCCCAGAGTTTTGCCCCGTCGTTTGGTACCACTCTCGACCACCCCCTATTGTGGGAAGTGCAAAACTTTTGATTGTCACACCTAACCTAACCTAATCTTTCGGTACCTAAATATTCATATTTTTCAGCGGGTTTTTGTCATATCTTGTATTCTACCTTGTCTTGATCAACGCAATAGAAATTTTTAGTGCTGCCAATATTTAAGATTTTTATACTACAACACGAACATTAAAAATTCGTCAAAGCAATGCAAATTTTTTAATAAATTGTCAAAATTTGTCTCAAATTATTCAAAGTTATTCTCTGAACCATCATTAAATAACGCCCGGAGTTTTCCCCGTCGTTTGGTAAATTTTTAAATAAATTGTCAAAATTTGTCTCAAATTATTCAAAGTTTTTGTCTGAACCATCATTAAATAACGCCCAGAGTTTTGCCCCGTCGTTTGGTACCACTCTCGACCACCCCCTATTGTGGGAAGTGCAAAACTTTTTATTTTTACACCTAACCTAACCTAATCTTTCGGTACCTTAATATTCATATTTTTCAGCGGGTTTTTGTCATATCTTGTGTTCTACCTTGTTTTGATCAACGCTATAGAAATTTTCAATGCTGCCAAAATTTAAGAGCTTTTTATACTACAAAAAGAACATTAAAAATTCGTCAAAGAAATGCAAATTTTTTAATAAATTATCAAAATTTGTCTCAAATTATTCAAAGTTTTTGTCTGAACCATCATTAAATAACGCCCAGAGTTTTGCCCCGTCGTTTGGTACCACTCTCGACCACCCCCTATTGTGGGAAGTGCAAAACTTTTGATTGTCACACCTAACCTAACCTAATCTTTCGGTACCTAAATATTCATATTTTTCAGCGGGTTTTTGTCATATCTTGTATTCTACCTTGTCTTGATCAACGCAATAGAAATTTTCAGTGCTGCCAAAATTTAAGATTTTATACTACAAAACGAACATTAAAAATTCGTCAAAGAAATGCAAATATTTAAATAAATTGTCAAAATTTGTCTCAAATTATTCAAAGTTTTTGTCTGAACCATCATTAAATAACGCCCAGAGTTTTGCCCCGTCGTTTGGTACCACTCTCGACCACCCCCTATTGTGGGAAGTGAAAAACTTTTGATTGTCACACCTAACCTAACCTAATCTTTCGGTACCTAAATATTCATATTTTTCAGCGGGTTTTTGTCATATCTTGTATTCTACCTTGTCTTGATCAACGCAATAGAAATTTTCAGTGCTGCCAAAATTTAAGATTTTTATACTACAAAACGAACATTAAAAATTCGTTAAAGAAATGCAAATTTTTAAATAAATTGTCAAAATTTGTCTCAAATTATTCAAAGTTTTTGTCTGAACCATCATTAAATAACGTCCAGAGTTTTGCCCCGTCGTTTGGTACCACTCTCGACCACCCCCTATTGTGGGAAGTGCAAAACTTTTGATTGTCACACCTAACCTAACCTAATCTTTCGGTACCTAAATATTCATATTTTTCAGCGGATTTTTGTCATATCTTGATTTCTACCTTGTTTTGATCAACGCTATAGAAATTTTCAATGCTGCCAAAATTTAAGAGCTTTTTATACTACAAAAAGGACATTAAAAATTCGTCAAAGAAATGCAAATTTTTTAATAAATTATCAAAATTTGTCTCAAATTATTCAAAGTTTTTATCTGAACCATTATTAAATAACGCCCAGAGTTTTGCCCCGTCGTTTGGTACCACTCTCGACCACCCCCTATTGTGGGAAGTGCAAAACTTTTGATTGTCACACCTAACCTAACCTAATCTTTCGGTACCTAAATATTTATATTTTTCAGCGGGTTTTTGTCATAACTTGTATTCTACCTTGTCTTGATAAACGCAATAGAAATTTTCAGTGCTGCCAAAATTTAAGATTTTTATACTACAACACGAACATTAAAAATTCGTCACAGAATTGCAAATTTTTTAATAAATTGTCAAAATTTGTCTCAAATTATTGAAAGTTTTTTTCTGAACCATCATTAAATAACGCCCAGAGTTTTGCCCCGTCGTTTGGTACCACTCTCGACCACCCCCTATTGTGGGAAGTGCAAAACTTTTGATTGTCACACCTAACCTAACCTAATCTTTCGGTACCTAAATATTCATATTTTTCAGCGGATTTTTGTCATATCTTGTATTCTACCTTGTCTTGATCAACGCAATAGAAATTTTCAGTGCTGCCAAAATTTAAGATTTTTATACTACAAAACGAACATTAAAAATACGTCAAAGAAATGCAAATTTTTAAATAAATTGTCAAAATTTGTCTCTAATTATTCAAAGTTTTTGTCTGAACCATCATTAAATAACGCCCAGAGTTTTGCCCCGTCGTTTGGTACCACTCTCGACCACCCCCTATTGTGGGAAGTGCAAAACTTTTGATTGTCACACCTAACCTAACCTAATCTTTCGGTACCTAAATATTCATATTTTTCAGCGGGTTTTTGTCATATCTTGTATTCTACCTTGTCTTGATCAAAGCAATAGAAATTTTCAGTGCTGCCAAAATTTAAGATTTTTATACTACAAAACGAACATTAAAAATTCGTCAAAGAAATGCAAATTTTTAAATAAATTGTCAAAATTTGTCTCAAATTATTCAAAGTTTCTGTCTGAACCATCATTAAATAACGCCCAGAGTTTTGCCCCGTCGTTTGGTACCACTCTCGACCACCCCCTATTGTGGGAAGTGCAAAACTTTTGATTGTCACACCTAACCTAACCTAATCTTTCGGTACCTAAATATTCATATTTTTCAGCGGATTTTTGTCATATCTTGTATTCTACCTTGTTTTGATCAACGCTATAGAAATTTTCAATGCTGCCAAAATTTAAGAGCTTTTTATACTACAAAACGAACATTAAAAATTCGTCAAAGAAATGCAAATTTTTAAATACATTGTCAAAATTTGTCTCAAATTATTCAAAGTTTTTGTCTGAACCATCATTAAATAACGCCCAGAGTTTTGCCCCGTCGTTTGGTACCACTCTCGACCACCCCCTATTGTGGGAAGTGCAAAACTTTTGATTGTCACACCTAACCTAACCTAATCTTTCGGTACCTAAATATTCATATTTTCAGCGGGTTTTTGTCATATCTTGTATTCTACCTTGTCTTGATCAACGCAATAGAAATTTTCAGTGCTACCAAAATTTAAGATTTTTATACTACAAAACGAACATTAAAAATTCGTCAAAGAAATGCAAATTTTTAAATAAATTGTCAAAATTTGTCTCAAATTATTCAAAGTTTCTGTCTGAACCATCATTAAATAACGCCCAGAGTTTTGCCCCGTCGTTTGGTACCACTCTCGACCACCCCCTATTGTGGGAAGTGCAAAACTTTTGATTGTCACACCTAACCTAACCTAATCTTTCGGTACCTAAATATTCATATTTTTCAGCGGGTTTTTGTCATAACTTGTATTCTACATTGTCTTGATAAACGTAATAGAAATTTTCAGTGCTGCCAAAATTTAAGATTTTTATACTACAACACGAACATTAAAAATTCGTCACAGAATTGCAAATTTTTTAATAAATTGTCAAAATTTGTCTCAAATTATTCAAAGTTTTTTTCTGAACCATCATTAAATAACGCCCAGAGTTTTGCCCCGTCGTTTGGTACCACTCTCGACCACCCCCTATTGTGGGAAGTGCAAAACTTTTGATTGTCACACCTAACCTAACCTAATCTTTCGGTACCTAAATATTCATATTTTTCAGCGGATTTTTGTCATATCTTGTATTCTACCTTGTTTTGATCAACGCTATAGAAATTTTCAATGCTGCCAAAATTTAAGAGCTTTTTATACTACAAAAAGAACATTAAAAATTCGTCAAAGAAATGCAAATTTTTTAATAAATTATCAAAATTTGTCTCAAATTATTCAAAGTTTTTATCTGAACCATCATTAAATAACGCCCAGAGTTTTGCCCCGTCGTTTGGTACCACTCTCGACCACCCCCTATTGTGGGAAGTGCAAAACTTTTGATTGTCACACCTAACCTAACCTAATCTTTCGGTACCTAAATATTCATATTTTTCAGCGAATTTTTGTCATATCTTGTATTCCACCTTGTCTTGATCAACGCAATAGAAATTTTCAGTGCCCCCAAAATTTAAGTTTTTTATACTACAAAAAGAACATTAAAAATTCGTCAAAGAAATGCAAATTTTTTAATAAATTGTCAAAATTTGTCTCTAATTATTCAAAGTTTTTGTCTGAACCATCATTAAATAACGCCCAGAGTTTTGCCCCGTCGTTTGGTACCACTCTCGACCACCCCCTATTGTGGGAAGTGCAAAACTTTTGATTGTCACACCTAACCTAACCTAATCTTTCGGTACCTAAATATTCATATTTTTCAGCGGATTTTTGTCATATCTTGTATTCTACCTTGTTTTGATCAACGCTATAGAAATTTTTAATGCTGCCAAAATTTAAGAGCTTTTTATACTACAAAAAGAACATTAAAAATTCGTCAAAGAAATGCAAATTTTTTAATAAATTATCAAAATTTGTCTCAAATTATTCAAAGTTTTTGTCTGAACCATCATTAAATAACGCCCAGAGTTTTGCCCCGTCGTTTGGTACCACTCTCGACCACCCCCTATTGTGGGAAGTGCAAAACTTTTGATTGTCACACCTAACCTAACCTAATCTTTCGGTACCTAAATATTCATATTTTTCAGCGGGTTTTTGTCATATCTTGTATTCTACCTTGTCTTGATCAACGCAATAGAAATTTTCAGTGCTGCCAAAATTTTAGATTTTTATACTACAAAACGAACATTAAAAATTCGTCAAAGAAATGCAAATTTTTAAATAAATTGTCAAAATTTGTCTCTAATTATTCAAAGTTTTTGTCTGAACCATCATTAAATAACGCCCAGAGTTTTGCCCCGTCGTTTGGTACCACTCTCGACCACCCCCTATTGTGGGAAGTGCAAAACTTTTGATTGTCACACCTAACCTAACCTAATCTTTCGGTACCTAAATATTCATATTTTTCAGCGGGTTTTTGTCATATCTTGTATTCTACCTTGTCTTGATCAACGCAATAGAAATTTTCAGTGCTGCCAAAATTTAAGATTTTTATACTACAAAACGAACATTAAAAATTCGTCAAAGAAATGCAAATTTTTAAATAAATTGTCAAAATTTGTCTCAAATTATTCAAAGTTTCTGTCTGAATCATCATTAAATAACGCCCAGAGTTTTGCCCCGTCGTTTGGTACTACTCTCGACCACCCCCTATTGTGGGAAGTGCAAAACTTTTGATTGTCACACCTAACCTAACCTAATCTTTCGGTACCTAAATATTCATATTTTTCAGCGGGTTTTTGTCATAACTTGTATTCTACCTTGTCTTGATAAACGCAATAGAAATTTTCAGTGCTGCCAAAATTTAAGATTTTTATACTACAACACGAACATTAAAAATTCGTCACAGAATTGCAAATTTTTTAATAAATTGTCAAAATTTGTCTCAAATTATTCAAAGTTTTTTTCTGAACCATCATTAAATAACGCCCAGAGTTTTGCCCCGTCGTTTGGTACCACTCTCGACCACCCCCTATTGTGGGAAGTGCAAAACTTTTGATTGTCACACCTAACCTAACCTAATCTTTCGGTACCTAAATATTCATATTTTTCAGCGGATTTTTGTCATATCTTGTATTCTACCTTGTTTTGATCAACGCTATAGAAATTTTCAATGCTGCCAAAATTTAAGAGCTTTTTATACTACAAAAAGAACATTAAAAATTCGTCAAAGAAATGCAAATTTTTTAATAAATTGTCAAAATTTGTCTCTAATTATTCAAAGTTTTTGTCTGAACCATCATTAAATAACGCCCAGAGTTTTGCCCCGTCGTTTGGTACCACTCTCGACCACCCCCTATTGTGGGAAGTGCAAAACTTTTGATTGTCACTCCTAACCTAACCTAATCTTTCGGTACCTAAATATTCATATTTTTCAGCGGGTTTTTGTCATATCTTGTATTCTACCTTGTCTTGATCAACGCAATAGAAATTTTCAGTGCTGCCAAAATTTAAGATTTTTATACTACAAAACGAACATTAAAAATTCGTCAAAGAAATGCAAATTTTTAAATAAATTGTCAAAATTTGTCTCAAATTATTCAAAGTTTTTGTCTGAACCATCATTAAATAACGCCCAGAGTTTTGCCCCGTCGTTTGGTACCACTCTCGACCACCCCCTATTGTGGGAAGTGCAAAACTTTTGATTGTCACACCTAACCTAACCTAATCTTTCGGTACCTAAATATTCATATTTTTCAGCGGGTTTTTGTCATATCTTGTATTCTACCTTGTCTTGATCAACGCAATAGAAATTTTCAGTGCTGCCAAAATTTAAGATTTTTATACTACAACACGAACATTAAAAATTCGTCACAGAATTGCAAATTTTTTAATAAATTGTCAAAATTTGTCTCAAATTATTCAGTTTTCTTCTGAACCATCATTAAATAACGCCCAGAGTTTTGCCCCGTCGTTTGGTACCACTCTCGACCACCCCCTATTGTGGGAAGTGCAAAACTTTTGATTGTCACACCTAACCTAACCTAATCTTTCGGTACCTAAATATTCATATTTTTCAGCGGGTTTTTGTCATATCTTGTATTCTACCTTGTCTTGATCAACGCAATAGAAATTTTCAGTGCTGCCAAAATTTAAGATTTTTATACTACAACACGAACATTAAAAATTCGTCACAGAATTGCAAATTTTTTAATAAATTGTCAAAATTTGTCTCAAATTATTCAGTTTTCTTCTGAACCATCATTAAATAACGCCCAGAGTTTTGCCCCGTCGTTTGGTACCACTCTCGACCACCCCCTATTGTGGGAAGTGCAAAACTTTTGATTGACACACCTAACCTAACCTAATCTTTCGGTACCTAAATATTCATATTTTTCAGCGGGTTTTTGTCATATCTTGTATTCTACCTTGTCTTGATCAGCGCAATAGAAATTTTCAGTGCTGCCAAAATTTAAGATTTTTATACTACAAAACGAACATTAAAAATTCGTCAAAGAAATGCAAATTTTTAAATAAATTGTCAAAATTTGTCTCTAATTATTCAAAGTTTTTGTCTGAACCATCATTAAATAACGCCCAGAGTTTTGCCCCGTCGTTTGGTACCACTCTCGACCACCCCCTATTGTGGGAAGTGCAAAACTTTTGATTGTCACACCTAACCTAACCTAATCTTTCGGTACCTAAATATTCATATTTTTCAGCGAATTTTTGTCATATCTTGTATTCCACCTTGTCTTGATCAACGCAATAGAAATTTTCAGTGCCCCCAAAATTTAAGTTTTTTATACTACAAAAAGAACATTAAAAATTCGTCAAAGAAATGCAAATTTTTTAATAAATTATCAAAATTTGTCTCAAATTATTCAGTTTTCTTCTGAACCATCATTAAATAACGCCCAGAGTTTTGCCCCGTCGTTTGGTACCACTCTCGACCACCCCCTATTGTGGGAAGTGCAAAACTTTTGATTGTCACACCTAACCTAACCTAATCTTTCGGTACCTAAATATTCATATTTTTCAGCGGATTTTTGTCATATCTTGTATTCTACCTTGTTTTGATCAACGCTATAGAAATTTTCAATGCTGCCAAAATTTAAGAGCTTTTTATACTACAAAAAGAACATTAAAAATTCGTCAAAGAAATGCAAATTTTTTAATAAATTGTCAAAATTTGTCTCAAATTATTCAGTTTTCTTCTGAACCATCATTAAATAACGCCCAGAGTTTTGCCCCGTCGTTTGGTACCACTCTCGACCACCCCCTATTGTGGGAAGTGCAAAACTTTTGATTGTCACACCTAACCTAACCTAATCTTTCGGTACCTAAATATTCATATTTTTCAGCGGGTTTTTGTCATATCTTGTATTCTACCTTGTCTTGATCAACGCAATAGAAATTTTCAGTGCTGCCAAAATTTAAGATTTGTATACTACAAAACGAACATTAAAAATTCGTCAAAGAAATGCAAATTTTTAAATAAATTGTCAAAATTTGTCTCAAATTATTCAAAGTTTCTGTCTGAACCATCATTAAATAACGCCCAGAGTTTTGCCCCGTCGTTTGGTACCACTCTCGACCACCCCCTATTGTGGGAAGTGCAAAACTTTTGATTGTCACACCTAACCTAACCTAATCTTTCGGTACCTAAATATTCATATTTTTCAGCGGGTTTTTGTCATAACTTGTATTCTACCTTGTCTTGATAAACGCAATAGAAATTTTCAGTGCTGCCAAAATTTAAGATTTTTATACTACAACACGAACATTAAAAATTCGTCACAGAATTGCAAATTTTTTAATAAATTGTCAAAATTTGTCTCAAATTATTCAAAGTTTTTTTCTGAACCATCATTAAATAACGCCCAGAGTTTTGCCCCGTCGTTTGGTACCACTCTCGACCACCCCCTATTGTGGGAAGTGCAAAACTTTTGATTGTCACACCTAACCTAACCTAATCTTTCGGTACCTAAATATTCATATTTTTCAGCGGGTTTTTGTCATATCTTGTATTCTACCTTGTCTTGATCAACGCAATAGAAATTTTCAGTGCTGCCAAAATTTAAGATTTTTATACTACAAAACGAACATTAAAAATTCGTCAAAGAAATGCAAATTTTTAAATAAATTGTCAAAATTTGTCTCTAATTATTCAAAGTTTTTGTCTGAACCATCATTAAATAACGCCCAGAGTTTTGCCCCGTCGTTTGGTACCACTCTCGACCACCCCCTATTGTGGGAAGTGCAAAACTTTTGATTGTCACACCTAACCTAACCTAATCTTTCGGTACCTAAATATTCATATTTTTCAGCGGGTTTTTGTCATATCTTGTATTCTACCTTGTCTTGATCAACGCAATAGAAATTTTCAGTGCTGCCAAAATTTAAGATTTTTATACTACAACACGAACATTAAAAATTCGTCACAGAATTGCAAATTTTTTAATAAATTGTCAAAATTTGTCTCAAATTATTCAGTTTTCTTCTGAACCATCATTAAATAACGCCCAGAGTTTTGCCCCGTCGTTTGGTACCACTCTCGACCACCCCCTATTGTGGGAAGTGCAAAACTTTTGATTGTCACACCTAACCTAACCTAATCTTTCGGTACCTAAATATTCATATTTTCAGCGGGTTTTTGTCATATCTTGTATTCTACCTTGTTTTGATCAACGCTATAGAAATTTTCAATGCTGCCAAAATTTAAGATTTTTATACTACAACACGAACATTAAAAATTCGTCACAGAATTGCAAATTTTTTAATAAATTGTCAAAATTTGTCTCAAATTATTCAAAGTTTTTTTCTGAACCATCATTAAATAACGCCCAGAGTTTTGCCCCGTCGTTTGGTACCACTCTCGACCACCCCCTATTGTGGGAAGTGCAAAACTTTTGATTGTCACACCTTTTTTTTTTTTTTTTTTTTGTTTCCCAGGAAAAATGCTTCATGCACTACCCGCCGGCTAGGGGACGGCACCGGCGGGGCGTGTGGGACTCCCAGCAAGAAAACGCGCTGGACTACCCACTAAAAAACCTGGGGTGTTCCCTCTCTCACCCAATGGGGGGGGCCAGTTGGGAACTTAAAAGATTCAACCATAGCAGGCCCCCCCGTGTGGGTGCCGGCCGGGTCATTTTTTTTTTTTTTTTTTTTTTTTCGGGCCCGACCACCTCTCGTCCCCAGGGGAGAGCCTGACTGCTCTCCCCTTTCGACATCAGAAAGGCGCGCGGGAACACCGCGCGCGCCCTCTCGGGGCTTTTAGTTTACGGGTGGCAGGGTCCCCTGAGGCCCCGCCACTCGGAGCCCCTAGGTGGGGGGCAGGAGAGCGACATAAGCACGTCTCCTGCGCCCCATCCTCCGGCGGCGGACGTCCGGGGCGTAAGGATCGTCCTCACGCCCCCGCTCCGCCGCCTCCTTCTGCGTTGATAGTCACACCTAACCTAACCTAATCTTTCGGTACCTAAATATTCATATTATTCAGCGGATTTTTGTCATATCTTGTATTCTACCTTGTTTTGATCAACGCTATAGAAATTTTCAATGCTGCCAAAATTTAAGAGCTTTTTTTACTACAAAAAGAACATTAAAAATTCGTCAAAGAAATGCAAATTTTTTAATAAATTATCAAAATTTGTCTCAAATTATTTAAAGTTTTTATCTGAACCATCATTAAATAACGCCCAGAGTTTTGCCCCGTCGTTTGGTACCACTCTCGACCACCCCCTATTGTGGGAAGTGCAAAACTTTTGATTGTCACACCTAACCTAACCTAATCTTTCGGTACCTAAATATTCATATTTTTCAGCGAATTTTTGTCATATCTTGTATTCCACCTTGTCTTGATCAACGCAATAGAAATTTTCAGTGCCCCCAAAATTTAAGTTTTTTATACTACAAAAAGAACATTAAAAATTCGTCAAAGAAATGCAAATTTTTTAATAAATTATCAAAATTTGTCTCAAATTATTCAAAGTTTTTGTCTGAACCATCATTAAATAACGCCCAGAGTTTTGCCCCGTCGTTTGGTACCACTCTCGACCACCCCCTATTGTGGGAAGTGCAAAACTTTTGATTTTTACACCTAACCTAACCTAATCTTTCGGTACCTAAATATTCATATTTTTCAGCGGGTTTTTGTCATATCTTGTATTCTACCTTGTCTTGATCAACGCAATAGAAATTTTCATTGCTGCCAAAATTTAAGATTTTTATACTACAACACGAACATTAAAAATTCGTCACAGAATTGCAAATTTTTTAATAAATTGTCAAAATTTGTCTCAAATTATTCAGTTTTCTTCTGAACCATCATTAAATAACGCCCAGAGTTTTGCCCCGTCGTTTGGTACCACTCTCGACCACCCCCTATTGTGGGAAGTGTAAAACTTTTGATTGTCACACCTAACCTAACCTAATCTTTCGGTACCTAAATATTCATATTTTTCAGCGGATTTTTGTCATATCTTGTATTCTACCTTGTTTTGATCAACGCTATAGAAATTTTCAATGCTGCCAATATTTAAGAGCTTTTTATACTACAAAAAGAACATTAAAAATTCGTCAAAGAAATGCAAATTTTTTAATAAATTATCAAAATTTGTCTCAAATTATTCAAAGTTTTTGTCTGAACCATCATTAAATAACGCCCAGAGTTTTGCCCCGTCGTTTGGTACCACTCTCGACCACCCCCTATTGTGGGAAGTGCAAAACTTTTGATTTTTACACCTAACCTAACCTAATCTTTCGGTACCTAAATATTCATATTTTTCAGCGGGTTTTTGTCATATCTTGTATTCTACCTTGTCTTGATCAACGCAATAGAAATTTTCAGTGCTGCCAAAATTTAAGATTTTTATACTACAACACGAACATTAAAAATTCGTCACAGAATTGCAAATTTTTTAATAAATTGTCAAAATTTGTCTCAAATTATTCAGTTTTCTTCTGAACCATCATTAAATAACGCCCAGAGTTTTGCCCCGTCGTTTGGTACCACTCTCGACCACCCCCTATTGTGGGAAGTGCAAAACTTTTGATTGTCACACCTAACCTAACCTAATCTTTCGGTACCTAAATATTCATATTTTTCAGCGGATTTTTGTCATATCTTGTATTCCACATTGTCTTGATCAACGCAATAGAAATTTTCAGTGCCCCCAAAATTTAAGTTTTTTATACTACAAAAAGAACATTAAAAATTCGTCAAAGAAATGCAAATTTTTTAATAAATTATCAAAATTTGTCTCAAATTATTCAAAGTTTTTGTCTGAACCATCATTAAATAACGCCCAGAGTTTTGCCCCGTCGTTTGGTACCACTCTCGACCACCCCCTATTGTGGGAAGTGCAAAACTTTTGATTGTCACACCTAACCTAACCTAATCTTTCGGTACCTAAATATTCATATTTTTCAGCGGATTTTTGTCATATCTTGTATTCTACCTTGTTTTGATCAACGCTATAGAAATTTTCAATGCTGCCAATATTTAAGAGCTTTTTATACTACAAAAAGAACATTAAAAATTCGTCAAAGAAATGCAAATTTTTTAATAAATTATCAAAATTTGTCTCAAATTATTCAAAGTTTTTGTCTGAACCATCATTAAATAACGCCCAGAGTTTTGCCCCGTCGTTTGGTACCACTCTCGACCACCCCCTATTGTGGGAAGTGCAAAACTTTTGATTTTTACACCTAACCTAACCTAATCTTTCGGTACCTAAATATTCATATTTTTCAGCGGGTTTTTGTCATATCTTGTATTCTACCTTGTCTTGATCAACGCAATAGAAATTTTCAGTGCTGCCAAAATTTAAGATTTTTATACTACAAAAAGAACATTAAAAATTCGTCACAGAATTGCAAATTTTTTAATAAATTGTCAAAATTTGTCTCAAATTATTCAGTTTTCTTCTGAACCATCATTAAATAACGCCCAGAGTTTTGCCCCGTCGTTTGGTACCACTCTCGACCACCCCCTATTGTGGGAAGTGCAAAACTTTTGATTGTCACACCTAACCTAACCTAATCTTTCGGTACCTAAATATTCATATTTTTCAGCGGATTTTTGTCATATCTTGTATTCTACCTTGTTTTGATCAACGCTATAGAAATTTTCAATGCTGCCAAAATTTAAGAGCTTTTTTTACTACAAAAAGAACATTAAAAATTCGTCAAAGAAATGCAAATTTTTTAATAAATTATCAAAATTTGTCTCAAATTATTTAAAGTTTTTATCTGAACCATCATTAAATAACGCCCAGAGTTTTGCCCCGTCGTTTGGTACCACTCTCGACCACCCCCTATTGTGGGAAGTGCAAAACTTTTGATTGTCACACCTAACCTAACCTAATCTTTCGGTACCTAAATATTCATATTTTTCAGCGAATTTTTGTCATATCTTGTATTCCACCTTGTCTTGATCAACGCAATAGAAATTTTCAGTGCCCCCAAAATTTAAGTTTTTTATACTACAAAAAGAACATTAAAAATTCGTCAAAGAAATGCAAATTTTTTAATAAATTATCAAAATTTGTCTCAAATTATTCAAAGTTTTTGTCTGAACCATCATTAAATAACGCCCAGAGTTTTGCCCCGTCGTTTGGTACCACTCTCGACCACCCCCTATTGTGGGAAGTGCAAAACTTTTGATTTTTACACCTAACCTAACCTAATCTTTCGGTACCTAAATATTCATATTTTTCAGCGGGTTTTTGTCATATCTTGTATTCTACCTTGTCTTGATCAACGCAATAGAAATTTTCAGTGCTGCCAAAATTTAAGATTTTTATACTACAACACGAACATTAAAAATTCGTCACAGAATTGCAAATTTTTTAATAAATTGTCAAAATTTGTCTCAAATTATTCAGTTTTCTTCTGAACCATCATTAAATAACGCCCAGAGTTTTGCCCCGTCGTTTGGTACCACTCTCGACCACCCCCTATTGTGGGAAGTGTAAAACTTTTGATTGTCACACCTAACCTAACCTAATCTTTCGGTACCTAAATATTCATATTTTTCAGCGGATTTTTGTCATATCTTGTATTCTACCTTGTTTTGATCAACGCTATAGAAATTTTCAATGCTGCCAATATTTAAGAGCTTTTTATACTACAAAAAGAACATTAAAAATTCGTCAAAGAAATGCAAATTTTTTAATAAATTATCAAAATTTGTCTCAAATTATTCAAAGTTTTTGTCTGAACCATCATTAAATAACGCCCAGAGTTTTGCCCCGTCGTTTGGTACCACTCTCGACCACCCCCTATTGTGGGAAGTGCAAAACTTTTGATTTTTACACCTAACCTAACCTAATCTTTCGGTACCTAAATATTCATATTTTTCAGCGGGTTTTTGTCATATCTTGTATTCTACCTTGTCTTGATCAACGCAATAGAAATTTTCAGTGCTGCCAAAATTTAAGATTTTTATACTACAACACGAACATTAAAAATTCGTCACAGAATTGCAAATTTTTTAATAAATTGTCAAAATTTGTCTCAAATTATTCAGTTTTCTTCTGAACCATCATTAAATAACGCCCAGAGTTTTGCCCCGTCGTTTGGTACCACTCTCGACCACCCCCTATTGTGGGAAGTGCAAAACTTTTGATTGTCACACCTAACCTAACCTAATCTTTCGGTACCTAAATATTCATATTTTTCAGCGGATTTTTGTCATATCTTGTATTCCACATTGTCTTGATCAACGCAATAGAAATTTTCAGTGCCCCCAAAATTTAAGTTTTTTATACTACAAAAAGAACATTAAAAATTCGTCAAAGAAATGCAAATTTTTTAATAAATTATCAAAATTTGTCTCAAATTATTCAAAGTTTTTGTCTGAACCATCATTAAATAACGCCCAGAGTTTTGCCCCGTCGTTTGGTACCACTCTCGACCACCCCCTATTGTGGGAAGTGCAAAACTTTTGATTGTCACACCTAACCTAACCTAATCTTTCGGTACCTAAATATTCATATTTTTCAGCGGATTTTTGTCATATCTTGTATTCTACCTTGTTTTGATCAACGCTATAGAAATTTTCAATGCTGCCAATATTTAAGAGCTTTTTATACTACAAAAAGAACATTAAAAATTCGTCAAAGAAATGCAAATTTTTTAATAAATTATCAAAATTTGTCTCAAATTATTCAAAGTTTTTGTCTGAACCATCATTAAATAACGCCCAGAGTTTTGCCCCGTCGTTTGGTACCACTCTCGACCACCCCCTATTGTGGGAAGTGCAAAACTTTTGATTTTTACACCTAACCTAACCTAATCTTTCGGTACCTAAATATTCATATTTTTCAGCGGGTTTTTGTCATATCTTGTATTCTACCTTGTCTTGATCAACGCAATAGAAATTTTCAGTGCTGCCAAAATTTAAGATTTTTATACTACAAAAAGAACATTAAAAATTCGTCACAGAATTGCAAATTTTTTAATAAATTGTCAAAATTTGTCTCAAATTATTCAGTTTTCTTCTGAACCATCATTAAATAACGCCCAGAGTTTTGCCCCGTCGTTTGGTACCACTCTCGACCACCCCCTATTGTGGGAAGTGCAAAACTTTTGATTGTCACACCTAACCTAACCTAATCTTTCGGTACCTAAATATTCATATTTTTCAGCGGATTTTTGTCATATCTTGTATTCTACCTTGTTTTGATCAACGCTATAGAAATTTTCAATGCTGCCAATATTTAAGAGCTTTTTATACTACAAAAAGAACATTAAAAATTCGTCAAAGAAATGCAAATTTTTTAATAAATTATCAAAATTTGTCTCAAATTATTCAAAGTTTTTGTCTGAACCATCATTAAATAACGCCCAGAGTTTTGCCCCGTCGTTTGGTACCACTCTCGACCACTCCCTATTGTGGGAAGTGCAAAACTTTTGATTGTCACACCTAACCTAACCTAATCTTTCGGTACCTAAATATTCATATTTTTCAGCGGGTTTTTGTCATATCTTGTATTCTACCTTGTCTTGATCAACGCAATAGAAATTTTCAGTGCTGCCAAAATTTTAGATTTTTATACTACAAAACGAACATTAAAAATTCGTCAAAGAAATGCAAATTTTTAAATAAATTGTCAAAATTTGTCTCTAATTATTCAAAGTTTTTGTCTGAACCATCATTAAATAACGCCCAGAGTTTTGCCCCGTCGTTTGGTACCACTCTCGACCACCCACTATTGTGGGAAGTGCAAAACTTTTGATTGTCACACCTAACCTAACCTAATCTTTCGGTACCTAAATATTCATATTTTTCAGCGGGTTTTTGTCATATCTTGTATTCTACCTTGTCTTGATCAGCGCAATAGAAATTTTCAGTGCTGCCAAAATTTAAGATTTTTATACTACAAAACGAACATTAAAAATTCGTCAAAGAAATGCAAATTTTTAAATAAATTGTCAAAATTTGTCTCAAATTATTCAAAGTTTCTGTCTGAACCATCATTAAATAACGCCCAGAGTTTTGCCCCGTCGTTTGGTACCACTCTCGACCACCCCCTATTGTGGGAAGTGCAAAACTTTTGATTGTCACACCTAACCTAACCTAATCTTTCGGTACCTAAATATTCATATTTTTCAGCGGGTTTTTGTCATAACTTGTATTCTACCTTGTCTTGATAAACGCAATAGAAATTTTCAGTGCTGCCAAAATTTAAGATTTTTATACTACAACACGAACATTAAAAATTCGTCACAGAATTGCAAATTTTTTAATAAATTGTCAAAATTTGTCTCAAATTATTCAAAGTTTTTTTCTGAACCATCATTAAATAACGCCCAGAGTTTTGCCCCGTCGTTTGGTACCACTCTCGACCACCCCCTATTGTGGGAAGTGCAAAACTTTTGATTGTCACACCTAACCTAACCTAATCTTTCGGTACCTAAATATTCATATTTTTCAGCGGGTTTTTGTCATATCTTGTATTCTACCTTGTCTTGATCAACGCAATAGAAATTTTCAGTGCTGCCAAAATTTAAGATTTTTATACTACAACACGAACATTAAAAATTCGTCACAGAATTGCAAATTTTTTAATAAATTGTCAAAATTTGTCTCAAATTATTCAGTTTTCTTCTGAACCATCATTAAATAACGCCCAGAGTTTTGCCCCGTCGTTTGGTACCACTCTCGACCACCCCCTATTGTGGGAAGTGCAAAACTTTTGATTGTCACACCTAACCTAACCTAATCTTTCGGTACCTAAATATTCATATTTTTCAGCGGGTTTTTGTCATATCTTGTATTCTACCTTGTCTTGATCAACGCAATAGAAATTTTCAGTGCTGCCAAAATTTAAGATTTTTATACTACAAAACGAACATTAAAAATTCGTCAAAGAAATGCAAATTTTTAAATAAATTGTCAAAATTTGTCTCAAATTATTCAAAGTTTCTGTCTGAACCATCATTAAATAACGCCCAGAGTTTTGCCCCGTCGTTTGGTACCACTCTCGACCACCCCCTATTGTGGGAAGTGCAAAACTTTTGATTGTCACACCTAACCTAACCTAATCTTTCGGTACCTAAATATTCATATTTTTCAGCGGGTTTTTGTCATATCTTGTATTCTACCTTGTCTTGATCAACGCAATAGAAATTTTCAGTGCTGCCAAAATTTAAGATTTTTATACTACAAAACGAACATTAAAAATTCGTCAAAGAAATGCAAATTTTTAAATAAATTGTCAAAATTTGTCTCTAATTATTCAAAGTTTTTGTCTGAACCATCATTAAATAACGCCCAGAGTTTTGCCCCGTCGTTTGGTACCACTCTCGACCACCCCCTATTGTGGGAAGTGCAAAACTTTTGATTGTCACACCTAACCTAACCTAATCTTTCGGTACCTAAATATTCATATTTTTCAGCGGGTTTTTGTCATATCTTGTATTCTACCTTGTCTTGATCAACGCAATAGAAATTTTCAGTGCTGCCAAAATTTTAGATTTTTATACTACAAAACGAACATTAAAAATTCGTCAAAGAAATGCAAATTTTTAAATAAATTGTCAAAATTTGTCTCAAATTATTCAAAGTTTCTGTCTGAACCATCATTAAATAACGCCCAGAGTTTTGCCCCGTCGTTTGGTACCACTCTCGACCACCCCCTATTGTGGGAAGTGCAAGACTTTTGATTGTCACACCTAACCTAACCTAATCTTTCGGTACCTAAATATTCATATTTTTCAGCGGGTTTTTGTCATATCTTGTATTCTACCTTGTCTTGATCAACGCAATAGAAATTTTCAGTGCTGCCAAAATTTAAGATTTTTATACTACAACACGAACATTAAAAATTCGTCACAGAATTGCAAGTTTTTTAATAAATTGTCAAAATTTGTCTCAAATTATTCAGTTTTCTTCTGAACCATCATTAAATAACGCCCAGAGTTTTGCCCCGTCGTTTGGTACCACTCTCGACCACCCCCTATTGTGGGAAGTGCAAAACTTTTGATTGTCACACCTAACCTAACCTAATCTTTCGGTACCTAAATATTCATATTTTTCAGCGGGTTTTTGTCATATCTTGTATTCTACCTTGTCTTGATCAACGCAATAGAAATTTTCAGTGCTGCCAAAATTTAAGATTTTATACTACAAAACGAACATTAAAAATTCGTCAAAGAAATGCAAATTTTTAAATAAATTGTCAAAATTTGTCTCAAATTATTCAAAGTTTCTGTCTGAACCATCATTAAATAACGCCCAGAGTTTTGCCCCGTCGTTTGGTACCACTCTCGACCACCCCCTATTGTGGGAAGTGCAAAACTTTTGATTGTCACACCTAACCTAACCTAATCTTTCGGTACCTAAATATTCATATTTTTCAGCGGGTTTTTGTCATATCTTGTATTCTACCTTGTCTTGATCAACGCAATAGAAATTTTCAGTGCTGCCAAAATTTAAGATTTTTATACTACAAAACGAACATTAAAAATTCGTCAAAGAAATGCAAATTTTTAAATAAATTGTCAAAATTTGTCTCTAATTATTCAAAGTTTTTGTCTGAACCATCATTAAATAACGCCCAGAGTTTTGCCCCGTCGTTTGGTACCACTCTCGACCACCCCCTATTGTGGGAAGTGCAAAACTTTTGATTGTCACACCTAACCTAACCTAATCTTTCGGTACCTAAATATTCATATTTTTCAGCGGGTTTTTGTCATATCTTGTATTCTACCTTGTCTTGATCAACGCAATAGAAATTTTCAGTGCTGCCAAAATTTTAGATTTTTATACTACAAAACGAACATTAAAAATTCGTCAAAGAAATGCAAATTTTTAAATAAATTGTCAAAATTTGTCTCTAATTATTCAAAGTTTTTGTCTGAACCATCATTAAATAACGCCCAGAGTTTTGCCCCGTCGTTTGGTACCACTCTCGACCACCCCCTATTGTGGGAAGTGCAAAACTTTTGATTGTCACACCTAACCTAACCTAATCTTTCGGTACCTAAATATTCATATTTTTCAGCGGGTTTTTGTCATATCTTGTATTCTACCTTGTCTTGATCAACGCAATAGAAATTTTCAGTGCTGCCAAAATTTAAGATTTTTATACTACAAAACGAACATTAAAAATTCGTCAAAGAAATGCAAATTTTTAAATAAATTGTCAAAATTTGTCTCTAATTATTCAAAGTTTTTGTCTGAACCATCATTAAATAACGCCCAGAGTTTTGCCCCGTCGTTTGGTACCACTCTCGACCACCCCCTATTGTGGGAAGTGCAAAACTTTTGATTGTCACACCTAACCTAACCTAATCTTTCGGTACCTAAATATTCATATTTTTCAGCGGGTTTTTGTCATATCTTGTATTCTACCTTGTCTTGATCAACGCAATAGAAATTTTCAGTGCTGCCAAAATTTTAGATTTTTATACTACAAAACGAACATTAAAAATTCGTCAAAGAAATGCAAATTTTTAAATAAATTGTCAAAATTTGTCTCTAATTATTCAAAGTTTTTGTCTGAACCATCATTAAATAACGCCCAGAGTTTTGCCCCGTCGTTTGGTACCACTCTCGACCACCCCCTATTGTGGGAAGTGCAAAACTTTTGATTGTCACACCTAACCTAACCTAATCTTTCGGTACCTAAATATTCATATTTTTCAGCGGGTTTTTGTCATAACTTGTATTCTACCTTGTCTTGATAAACGCAATAGAAATTTTCAGTGCTGCCAAAATTTAAGATTTTTATACTACAACACGAACATTAAAAATTCGTCACAGAATTGCAAATTTTTTAATAAATTGTCAAAATTTGTCTCAAATTATTCAAAGTTTTTTTCTGAACCATCATTAAATAACGCCCAGAGTTTTGCCCCGTCGTTTGGTACCACTCTCGACCACCCCCTATTGTGGGAAGTGCAAATCTTTTGATTGTCACACCTAACCTAACCTAATCTTTCGGTACCTAAATATTCATATTTTTCAGCGAATTTTTGTCATATCTTGTATTCCACCTTGTCTTGATCAACGCAATAGAAATTTTCAGTGCTGCCAAAATTTAAGATTTTTATACTACAAAACGAACATTAAAAATTCGTCAAAGAAATGCAAATTTTTAAATAAATTGTCAAAATTTGTCTCTAATTATTCAAAGTTATTGTCTGAACCATCATTAAATAACGCCCAGAGTTTTGCCCCGTCGTTTGGTACCACTCTCGACCACCCCCTATTGTGGGAAGTGCAAAACTTTTGATTTTTACACCTAACCTAACCTAATCTTTCGGTACCTAAATATTCATATTTTTCAGCGGGTTTTTGTCATATCTTGTATTCTACCTTGTCTTGATCAACGCAATAGAAATTTTCAGTGCTGCCAAAATTTTAGATTTTTATACTACAAAACGAACATTAAAAATTCGTCAAAGAAATGCAAATTTTTAAATAAATTGTCAAAATTTGTCTCTAATTATTCAAAGTTTTTGTCTGAACCATCATTAAATAACGCCCAGAGTTTTGCCCCGTCGTTTGGTACCACTCTCGACCACCCCCTATTGTGGGAAGTGCAAAACTTTTGATTGTCACACCTAACCTAACCTAATCTTTCGGTACCTAAATATTCATATTTTTCAGCGGGTTTTTGTCATAACTTGTATTCTACCTTGTCTTGATAAACGCAATAGAAATTTTCAGTGCTGCCAAAATTTAAGATTTTTATACTACAACACGAACATTAAAAATTCGTCACAGAATTGCAAATTTTTTAATAAATTGTCAAAATTTGTCTCAAATTATTCAAAGTTTTTTTCTGAACCATCATTAAATAACGCCCAGAGTTTTGCCCCGTCGTTTGGTACCACTCTCGACCACCCCCTATTGTGGGAAGTGCAAATCTTTTGATTGTCACACCTAACCTAACCTAATCTTTCGGTACCTAAATATTCATATTTTTCAGCGAATTTTTGTCATATCTTGTATTCCACCTTGTCTTGATCAACGCAATAGAAATTTTCAGTGCTGCCAAAATTTAAGATTTTTATACTACAAAACGAACATTAAAAATTCGTCAAAGAAATGCAAATTTTTAAATAAATTGTCAAAATTTGTCTCAAATTATTCAAAGTTTCTGTCTGAACCATCATTAAATAACGCCCAGAGTTTTGCCCCGTTGTTTGGTACCACTCTCGACCACCCCCTATTGTGGGAAGTGCCATACTTTTGATTGTCACACCTAACCTAACCTAATCTTTCGGTACCTAAATATTCATATTTTTCAGCGGGTTTTTGTCATATCTTGTATTCTTTCTTGTCTTGATCAACGCAATAGAAATTTTCAGTGCTGCCAAAATTTAAGATTTTTATACTACAAAACGAACATTAAAAATTCGTCAAAGAAATGCAAATTTTTAAATAAATTGTCAAAATTTGTCTCAAATTATTCAAAGTTTCTGTCTGAACCATCATTAAATAACGCCCAGAGTTTTGCCCCGTCGTTTGTTACCACTCTCGACCACCCCCTATTGTGGGAAGTGCAAAACTTTTGATTGTCACACCTAACCTAACCTAATCTTTCGGTACCTAAATATTCATATTTTTCAGCGGGTTTTTGTCATAACTTGTATTCTACCTTGTCTTGATAAACGCAATAGAAATTTTCAGTGCTGCCAAAATTTAAGATTTTTATACTACAACACGAACATTAAAAATTCGTCACAGAATTGCAAATTTTTTAATAAATTGTCAAAATTTGTCTCAAATTATTCAAAGGTTTTTTCTGAACCATCATTAAATAACGCCCAGAGTTTTGCCCCGTCGTTTGGTACCACTCTCGACCACCCCCTATTGTGGGAAGTGCAAAACTTTTGATTGTCACACCTAACCTAACCTAATCTTTCGGTACCTAAATATTCATATTTTTCAGCGGGTTTTTGTCATATCTTGTATTCTACCTTGTCTTGATCAACGCAATAGAAATTTTCAGTGCTGCCAAAATTTTAGATTTTTATACTACAAAACGAACATTAAAAATTCGTCAAAGAAATGCAAATTTTTAAATAAATTGTCAAAATTTGTCTCTAATTATTCAAAGTTTTTGTCTGAACCATCATTAAATAACGCCCAGAGTTTTGCCCCGTCGTTTGGTACCACTCTCGACCACCCCCTATTGTGGGAAGTGCAAAACTTTTGATTGTCACACCTAACCTAACCTAATCTTTCGGTACCTAAATATTCATATTTTTCAGCGAGTTTTTGTCATATCTTGTATTCCACCTTGTCTTGATCAACGCAATAGAAATTTTCAGTGCTGCCAAAATTTAAGATTTTTATACTACAAAACGAACATTAAAAATTCGTCAAAGAAATGCAAATTTTTAAATAAATTGTCAAAATTTGTCTCAAATTATTCAAAGTTTCTGTCTGAACCATCATTAAATAACGCCCAGAGTTTTGCCCCGTTGTTTGGTACCACTCTCGACCACCCCCTATTGTGGGAAGTGCCATACTTTTGATTGTCACACCTAACCTAACCTAATCTTTCGGTACCTAAATATTCATATTTTTCAGCGGGTTTTTGTCATATCTTGTATTCTACCTTGTCTTGATCAACGCAATAGAAATTTTCAGTGCTGCCAAAATTTAAGATTTTTATACTACAACACGAACATTAAAAATTCGTCACAGAATTGCAAATTTTTTAATAAATTGTCAAAATTTGTCTCAAATTATTCAAAGTTTTTTTCTGAACCATCATTAAATAACGCCCAGAGTTTTGCCCCGTCGTTTGGTACCACTCTCGACCACCCCCTATTGTGGGAAGTGCAAAACTTTTGATTGTCACACCTAACCTAACCTAATCTTTCGGTACCTAAATATTCATATTTTTCAGCGGGTTTTTGTCATAACTTGTATTCTACCTTGTCTTGATAAACGCAATAGAAATTTTCAGTGCTGCCAAAATTTAAGATTTTTATACTACAACACGAACATTAAAAATTCGTCACAGAATTGCAAATTTTTTAATAAATTGTCAAAATTTGTCTCAAATTATTCAAAGGTTTTTTCTGAACCATCATTAAATAACGCCCAGAGTTTTGCCCCGTCGTTTGGTACCACTCTCGACCACCCCCTATTGTGGGAAGTGCAAAACTTTTGATTGTCACACCTAACCTAACTTAATCTTTCGGTACCTAAATATTCATATTTTTCAGCGGGTTTTTGTCATATCTTGTATTCTACCTTGTCTTGATCAACGCAATAGAAATTTTCAGTGCTGCCAAAATTTTAGATTTTTATACTACAAAACGAACATTAAAAATTCGTCAAAGAAATGCAAATTTTTAAATAAATTGTCAAAATTTGTCTCTAATTATTCAAAGTTTTTGTCTGAACCATCATTAAATAACGCCCAGAGTTTTGCCCCGTCGTTTGGTACCACTCTCGACCACCCCCTATTGTGGGAAGTGCAAAACTTTTGATTGTCACACCTAACCTAACCTAATCTTTCGGTACCTAAATATTCATATTTTTCAGCGAGTTTTTGTCATATCTTGTATTCTACCTTGTCTTGATCAACGCAATAGAAATTTTCAGTGCTGCCAAAATTTTAGATTTTTATACTACAAAACGAACATTAAAAATTCGTCAAAGAAATGCAAATTTTTAAATAAATTGTCAAAATTTGTCTCTAATTATTCAAAGTTTTTGTCTGAACCATCATTAAATAACGCCCAGAGTTTTGCCCCGTCGTTTGGTACCACTCTCGACCACCCCCTATTGTGGGAAGTGCAAAACTTTTGATTGTCACACCTAACCTAACCTAATCTTTCGGTACCTAAATATTCATATTTTTCAGCGGATTTTTGTCATATCTTGTATTCTACCTTGTTTTGATCAACGCTATAGAAATTTTCAATGCTGCCAATATTTAAGAGCTTTTTATACTACAAAAAGAACATTAAAAATTCGTCAAAGAAATGCAAATTTTTTAATAAATTATCAAAATTTGTCTCAAATTATTCAAAGTTTTTGTCTGAACCATCATTAAATAACGCCCAGAGTTTTGCCCCGTCGTTTGGTACCACTCTCGACCACCCCCTATTGTGGGAAGTGCAAAACTTTTGATTGTCACACCTAACCTAACCTAATCTTTCGGTACCTAAATATTCATATTTTTCAGCGGGTTTTTGTCATATCTTGTATTCTACCTTGTCTTGATCAACGCAATAGAAATTTTCAGTGCTGCCAAAATTTTAGATTTTTATACTACAAAACGAACATTAAAAATTCGTCAAAGAAATGCAAATTTTTAAATAAATTGTCAAAATTTGTCTCTAATTATTCAAAGTTTTTGTCTGAACCATCATTAAATAACGCCCAGAGTTTTGCCCCGTCGTTTGGTACCACTCTCGACCACCCCCTATTGTGCGAAGTGCAAAACTTTTGATTGTCACACCTAACCTAACCTAATCTTTCGGTACCTAAATATTCATATTTTTCAGCGGGTTTTTGTCATATCTTGTATTCTACCTTGTCTTGATCAACGCAATAGAAATTTTCAGTGCTGCCAAAATTTTAGATTTTTATACTACAAAACGAACATTAAAAATTCGTCAAAGAAATGCAAATTTTTAAATAAATTGTCAAAATTTGTCTCAAATTATTCAAAGTTTCTGTCTGAACCATCATTAAATAACGCCCAGAGTTTTGCCCCGTCGTTTGGTACAACTCTCGACCACCCCCTATTGTGGGAAGTGCAAAACTTTTGATTGTCACACCTAACCTAACCTAATCTTTCGGTACCTAAATATTCATATTTTTCAGCGGGTTTTTGTCATATCTTGTATTCTACCTTGTCTTGATAAACGCAATAGAAATTTTCAGTGCTGCCAAAATTTAAGATTTTTATACTACAACACGAACATTAAAAATTCGTCACAGAATTGCAAATTTTTTAATAAATTGTCAAAATTTGTCTCAAATTATTCAAAGTTTTTTCTGAACCATCATTAAATAACGCCCAGAGTTTTGCCCCGTCGTTTGGTACCACTCTCGACCACCCCCTATTGTGGGAAGTGCAAAACTTTTGATTGTCACACCTAACCTAACCTAATCTTTCGGTACCTAAATATTCATATTTTTCAGCGAATTTTTGTCATATCTTGCATTCCACCTTGTCTTGATCAACGCAATAGAAATTTTCAGTGCTGCCAAAATTTAAGATTTTTATACTACAAAACGAACATTAAAAATTCGTCAAAGAAATGCAAATTTTTAAATAAATTGTCAAAATTTGTCTCAAATTATTCAAAGTTTCTGTCTGAACCATCATTAAATAACGCCCAGAGTTTTGCCCCGTCGTTTGGTACCACTCTCGACCACCTCCTATTGTGGGAAGTGCAAAACTTTTGATTGTCACACCTAACCTAACCTAATCTTTCGGTACCTAAATATTCATATTTTTCAGCGGGTTTTTGTCATATCTTGTATTCTACCTTGTCTTGATCAACGCAATAGAAATTTTCAGTGCTGCCAAAATTTAAGATTTTTATACTACAACACGAACATTAAAAATTCGTCACAGAATTGCAAATTTTTTAATAAATTGTCAAAATTTGTCTCAAATTATTCAGTTTTCTTCTGAACCATCATTAAATAACGCCCAGAGTTTTGCCCCGTCGTTTGGTACCACTCTCGACCACCCCCTATTGTGGGAAGTGCAAAACTTTTGATTGTCACACCTAACCTAACCTAATCTTTCGGTACCTAAATATTCATATTTTTCAGCGGATTTTTGTCATATCTTGTATTCTACCTTGTTTTGATCAACGCTATAGAAATTTTCAATGCTGCCAAAATTTAAGAGCTTTTTATACTACAAAAAGAACATTAAAAATTCGTCAAAGAAATGCAAATTTTTTAATAAATTATCAAAATTTGTCTCAAATTATTCAAAGTTTTTGTCTGAACCATCATTAAATAACGCCCAGAGTTTTGCCCCGTCGTTTGGTACCACTCTCGACCACCCCCTATTGTGGGAAGTGCAAAACTTTTGATTGTCACACCTAACCTAACCTAATCTTTCGGTACCTAAATATTCATATTTTTCAGCGGGTTTTTGTCATATCTTGTATTCTACCTTGTCTTGATCAACGCAATAGAAATTTTCAGTGCTGCCAAAATTTTAGATTTTTATACTACAAAACGAACATTAAAAATTCGTCAAAGAAATGCAAATTTTTAAGTAAATTGTCAAAATTTGTCTCTAATTATTCAAAGGTTTTGTCTGAACCATCATTAAATAACGCCCAGAGTTTTGCCCCGTCGTTTGGTACCACTCTCGACCACCCCCTATTGTGGGAAGTGCAAAACTTTTGATTGTCACACCTAACCTAACCTAATTTTTCGGTACCTAAATATTCATATTTTTCAGCGGGTTTTTGTCATAACTTGTATTCTACCTTGTCTTGATAAACGCAATAGAAATTTTCAGTGCTGCCAAAATTGAAGAGCTTTTTATACTACAAAAAGAACATTAAAAATTCGTCAAAGAAATGCAAATTTTTTAATAAATTATCAAAATTTGTCTCAAATTATTCAAAGTTTTTATCTGAACCATCATTAAATAACGCCCAGAGTTTTGCCCCGTCGTTTGGTACCACTCTCGACCACCCCCTATTGTGGGAAGTGCAAAACTTTTGATTGTCACACCTAACCTAACCTAATCTTTCGGTACCTAAATATTCATATTTTTCAGCGGATTTTTGTCATATCTTGTATTCTACCTTGTTTTGATCAACGCTATAGAAATTTTCAATGCTGCCAAAATTTTAGAGCTTTTTATACTACAAAAAGAACATTAAAAATTCGTCAAAGAAATGCAAATTTTTTAATAAATTATCAAAATTTGTCTCAAATTATTCAAAGCTTTTGTCTGAACCATCATTAAATAACGCCCAGAGTTTTGCCCCGTCGTTTGGTACCACTCTCGACCACCCCCTATTGTGGGAAGTGCAAAACTTTTGATTGTCACACCTAACCTAACCTAATCTTTCGGTACCTAAATATTCATATTTTTCAGCGGGTTTTTGTCATATCTTGTATTCTACCTTGTCTTGATCAACGCAATAGAAATTTTCAGTGCTGCCAAAATTTAAGATTTTTATACTACAAAACGAACATTAAAAATTCGTCAAAGAAATGCAAATTTTTAAATAAATTGTCAAAATTTGTCTCAAATTATTCAAAGTTTCTGTCTGAACCATCATTAAATAACGCCCAGAGTTTTGCCCCGTCGTTTGGTACCACTCTCGACCACCCCCTATTGTGGGAAGTGCAAAACTTTTGATTGTCACACCTAACCTAACCTAATCTTTCGGTACCTAAATATTCATATTTTTCAGCGGGTTTTTGTCATATCTTGTATTCTACCTTGTCTTGATCAACGCAATAGAAATTTTCAGTGCTGCCAAAATTTAAGATTTTTATACTACAAAACGAACATTAAAAATTCGTCAAAGAAATGCAAATTTTTAAATAAATTGTCAAAATTTGTCTCTAATTTATTCAAAGTTTTTGTCTGAACCATCATTAAATAACGCCCAGAGTTTTGCCCCGTCGTTTGGTACCACTCTCGACCACCCCCTATGGTGGGAAGTGCAAAACTTTTGATTGTCACACCTAACCTAACCTAATCTTTCGGTACCTAAATATTCATATTTTTCAGCGGGTTTTTGTCATATCTTGTATTCTACCTTGTCTTGATCAACGCAATAGAAATTTTCAGTGCTGCCAAAATTTAAGATTTTTATACTACAAAACGAACATTAAAAATTCGTCAAAGAAATGCAAATTTTTTAATAAATTATCAAAATTTGTCTCAAATTATTCAAAGCTTTTGTCTGAACCATCATTAAATAACGCCCAGAGTTTTGCCCCGTCGTTTGGTACCACTCTCGACCACCCCCTATTGTGGGAAGTGCAAAACTTTTGATTGTCACACCTAACCTAACCTAATCTTTCGGTACCTAAATATTCATATTTTTCAGCGGGTTTTTGTCATATCTTGTATTCTACCTTGTCTTGATCAACGCAATAGAAATTTTCAGTGCTGCCAAAATTTAAGATTTTTATACTACAAAACGAACATTAAAAATTCGTCAAAGAAATGCAAATTTTTAAATAAATTGTCAAAATTTGTCTCTAATTTATTCAAAGTTTTTGTCTGAACCATCATTAAATAACGCCCAGAGTTTTGCCCCGTCGTTTGGTACCACTCTCGACCACCCCCTATGGTGGGAAGTGCAAAACTTTTGATTGTCACACCTAACCTAACCTAATCTTTCGGTACCTAAATATTCATATTTTTCAGCGGGTTTTTGTCATATCTTGTATTCTACCTTGTCTTGATCAACGCAATAGAAATTTTCAGTGCTGCCAAAATTTAAGATTTTTATACTACAAAACGAACATTAAAAATTCGTCAAAGAAATGCAAATTTTTAAATAAATTGTCAAAATTTGTCTCAAATTATTCAAAGTTTTTGTCTGAACCATCATTAAATAACGCCCAGAGTTTTGCCCCGTCGTTTGGTACCACTCTCGACCACCCCCTATTGTGGGAAGTGCAAAACTTTTGATTGTCACACCTAACCTAACCTAATCTTTCGGTACCTAAATATTCATATTTTTCAGCGGGTTTTTGTCATATCTTGTATTCTACCTTGTCTTGATCAACGCAATAGAAATTTTCAGTGCTGCCAAAATTTAAGATTTTTATACTACAACACGAACATTAAAAATTCGTCACAGAATTGCAAATTTTTTAATAAATTGTCAAAATTTGTCTCAAATTATTCAGTTTTCTTCTGAACCATCATTAAATAACGCCCAGAGTTTTGCCCCGTCGTTTGGTACCACTCTCGACCACCCCCTATTGTGGGAAGTGCAAAACTTTTGATTGTCACACCTAACCTAACCTAATCTTTCGGTACCTAAATATTCATATTTTTCAGCGGATTTTTGTCATATCTTGTATTCTACCTTGTTTTGATCAACGCTATAGAAATTTTCAATGCTGCCAAAATTTAAGAGCTTTTTATACTACAAAAAGAACATTAAAAATTCGTCAAAGAAATGCAAATTTTTTAATAAATTATCAAAATTTGTCTCAAATTATTCAAAGTTTTTGTCTGAACCATCATTAAATAACGCCCAGAGTTTTGCCCCGTCGTTTGGTACCACTCTCGACCACCCCCTATTGTGGGAAGTGCAAAACTTTTGATTGTCACACCTAACCTAACCTAATCTTTCGGTACCTAAATATTCATATTTTTCAGCGGGTTTTTGTCATATCTTGTATTCTACCTTGTCTTGATCAACGCAATAGAAATTTTCAGTGCTGCCAAAATTTTAGATTTTTATACTACAAAACGAACATTAAAAATTCGTCAAAGAAATGCAAATTTTTAAGTAAATTGTCAAAATTTGTCTCTAATTATTCAAAGGTTTTGTCTGAACCATCATTAAATAACGCCCAGAGTTTTGCCCCGTCGTTTGGTACCACTCTCGACCACCCCCTATTGTGGGAAGTGCAAAACTTTTGATTGTCACACCTAACCTAACCTAATTTTTCGGTACCTAAATATTCATATTTTTCAGCGGGTTTTTGTCATAACTTGTATTCTACCTTGTCTTGATAAACGCAATAGAAATTTTCAGTGCTGCCAAAATTGAAGAGCTTTTTATAGTACAAAAAGAACATTAAAAATTCGTCAAAGAAATGCAAATTTTTTAATAAATTATCAAAATTTGTCTCAAATTATTCAAAGTTTTTATCTGAACCATCATTAAATAACGCCCAGAGTTTTGCCCCGTCGTTTGGTACCACTCTCGACCACCCCCTATTGTGGGAAGTGCAAAACTTTTGATTGTCACACCTAACCTAACCTAATCTTTCGGTACCTAAATATTCATATTTTTCAGCGGATTTTTGTCATATCTTGTATTCTACCTTGTTTTGATCAACGCTATAGAAATTTTCAATGCTGCCAAAATTTTAGAGCTTTTTATACTACAAAAAGAACATTAAAAATTCGTCAAAGAAATGCAAATTTTTTAATAAATTATCAAAATTTGTCTCAAATTATTCAAAGCTTTTGTCTGAACCATCATTAAATAACGCCCAGAGTTTTGCCCCGTCGTTTGGTACCACTCTCGACCACCCCCTATTGTGGGAAGTGCAAAACTTTTGATTGTCACACCTAACCTAACCTAATCTTTCGGTACCTAAATATTCATATTTTTCAGCGGGTTTTTGTCATATCTTGTATTCTACCTTGTCTTGATCAACGCAATAGAAATTTTCAGTGCTGCCAAAATTTAAGATTTTTATACTACAAAACGAACATTAAAAATTCGTCAAAGAAATGCAAATTTTTAAATAAATTGTCAAAATTTGTCTCTAATTATTCAAAGTTTTTGTCTGAACCATCATTAAATAACGCCCAGAGTTTTGCCCCGTCGTTTGGTACCACTCTCGACCACCCCCTATTGTGGGAAGTGCAAAACTTTTGATTGTCACACCTAACCTAACCTAATCTTTCGGTACCTAAATATTCATATTTTTCAGCGGGTTTTTGTCATATCTTGTATTCTACCTTGTCTTGATCAACGCAATAGAAATTTTCAGTGCTGCCAAAATTTAAGATTTTTATACTACAAAACGAACATTAAAAATTCGTCAAAGAAATGCAAATTTTTAAATAAATTGTCAAAATTTGTCTCTAATTTATTCAAAGTTTTTGTCTGAACCATCATTAAATAACGCCCAGAGTTTTGCCCCGTCGTTTGGTACCACTCTCGACCACCCCCTATGGTGGGAAGTGCAAAACTTTTGATTGTCACACCTAACCTAACCTAATCTTTCGGTACCTAAATATTCATATTTTTCAGCGGGTTTTTGTCATATCTTGTATTCTACCTTGTCTTGATCAACGCAATAGAAATTTTCAGTGCTGCCAAAATTTAAGATTTTTATACTACAAAACGAACATTAAAAATTCGTCAAAGAAATGCAAATTTTTTAATAAATTATCAAAATTTGTCTCAAATTATTCAAAGCTTTTGTCTGAACCATCATTAAATAACGCCCAGAGTTTTGCCCCGTCGTTTGGTACCACTCTCGACCACCCCCTATTGTGGGAAGTGCAAAACTTTTGATTGTCACACCTAACCTAACCTAATCTTTCGGTACCTAAATATTCATATTTTTCAGCGGGTTTTTGTCATATCTTGTATTCTACCTTGTCTTGATCAACGCAATAGAAATTTTCAGTGCTGCCAAAATTTAAGATTTTTATACTACAAAACGAACATTAAAAATTCGTCAAAGAAATGCAAATTTTTAAATAAATTGTCAAAATTTGTCTCTAATTTATTCAAAGTTTTTGTCTGAACCATCATTAAATAACGCCCAGAGTTTTGCCCCGTCGTTTGGTACCACTCTCGACCACCCCCTATGGTGGGAAGTGCAAAACTTTTGATTGTCACACCTAACCTAACCTAATCTTTCGGTACCTAAATATTCATATTTTTCAGCGGGTTTTTGTCATATCTTGTATTCTACCTTGTCTTGATCAACGCAATAGAAATTTTCAGTGCTGCCAAAATTTAAGATTTTTATACTACAAAACGAACATTAAAAATTCGTCAAAGAAATGCAAATTTTTAAATAAATTGTCAAAATTTGTCTCAAATTATTCAAAGTTTTTGTCTGAACCATCATTAAATAACGCCCAGAGTTTTGCCCCGCCGTTTGGTACCACTCTCGACCACCCCCTATTGTGGGAAGTGCAAAACTTTTGACTGTCACACCTAACCTAACCTAATCTTTCGGTACCTAAATATTCATATTTTTCAGCGGGTTTTTGTCATATCTTGTATTCTACCTTGTCTTGATCAACGCAATAGAAATTTTCAGTGCTGCCAAAATTTAAGATTTTTATACTACAAAACGAACATTAAAAATTCGTCAAAGAAATGCAAATTTTTAAATAAATTGTCAAAATTTGTCTCTAATTATTCAAAGTTTTTGTCTGAACCATCATTAAATAACGCCCAGAGTTTTGCCCCGTCGTTTGGTACCACTCTCGACCACCCCCTATTGTGGGAAGTGCAAAACTTTTGATTGTCACACCTAACCTAACCTAATCTTTCGGTACCTAAATATTCATATTTTTCAGCGGGTTTTTGTCATATCTTGTATTCTATCTTGTCTTGATCAACGCAATAGAAATTTTCAGTGCTGCCAAAATTTAAGATTTTTATACTACAAAACGAACATTAAAAATTCGTCAAAGAAATGCAAATTTTTAAATAAATTGTCAAAATTTGTCTCTAATTATTCAAAGTTTTTCTCTGAACCATCATTAAATAACGCCCAGAGTTTTGCCCCGTCGTTTGGTACCACTCTCGACCACCCCCTATTGTGGGAAGTGCAAAACTTTTGATTGTCACACCTAACCTAACCTAATCTTTCGGTACCTAAATATTCATATTTTTCAGCGGGATTTTGTCATAACTTGTATTCTACCTTGTCTTGATAAACGCAATAGAAATTTTCAGTGCTGCCAAAATTTAAGATTTTTATACTACAACACGAACATTAAAAATTCGTCACAGAATTGCAAATTTTTTAATAAATTGTCAAAATTTGTCTCAAATTATTCAAAGTTTTTTTCTGAACCATCATTAAATAACGCCCAGAGTTTTGCCCCGTCGTTTGGTACCACTCTCGACCACCCCCTATTGTGGGAAGTGCAAAGCTTTTGATTGTCACACCTAACCTAACCTAATCTTTCGGTACCTAAATATTCATATTTTTCAGCGGGTTTTTGTCATATCTTGTATTCTACCTTGTCTTGATCAACGCAATAGAAATTTTCAGTGCTGCCAAAATTTAAGATTTTTATACTACAAAACGAACATTAAAAATTCGTCAAAGAAATGCAAATTTTTAAATAAATTGTCAAAATTTGTCTCTAATTTATTCAAAGTTTTTGTCTGAACCATCATTAAATAACGCCCAGAGTTTTGCCCCGTCGTTTGGTACCACTCTCGACCACCCCCTATGGTGGGAAGTGCAAAACTTTTGATTGTCACACCTAACCTAACCTAATCTTTCGGTACCTAAATATTCATATTTTTCAGCGGGTTTTTGTCATATCTTGTATTCTACCTTGTCTTGATCAACGCAATAGAAATTTTCAGTGCTGCCAAAATTTAAGATTTTTATACTACAAAACGAACATTAAAAATTCGTCAAAGAAATGCAAATTTTTTAATAAATTATCAAAATTTGTCTCAAATTATTCAAAGCTTTTGTCTGAACCATCATTAAATAACGCCCAGAGTTTTGCCCCGTCGTTTGGTACCACTCTCGACCACCCCCTATTGTGGGAAGTGCAAAACTTTTGATTGTCACACCTAACCTAACCTAATCTTTCGGTACCTAAATATTCATATTTTTCAGCGGGTTTTTGTCATATCTTGTATTCTACCTTGTCTTGATCAACGCAATAGAAATTTTCAGTGCTGCCAAAATTTAAGATTTTTATACTACAAAACGAACATTAAAAATTCGTCAAAGAAATGCAAATTTTTAAATAAATTATCAAAATTTGTCTCTAATTATTCAAAGTTTTTGTCTGAACCATCATTAAATAACGCCCAGAGTTTTGCCCCGTCGTTTGGTACCACTCTCGACCACCCCCTATTGTGGGAAGTGCAAAACTTTTGATTGTCACACCTAACCTAACCTAATCTTTCGGTACCTAAATATTCATATTTTTCAGCGGGTTTTTGTCATATCTTGTATTCTACCTTGTCTTGATCAACGCAATAGAAATTTTCAGTGCTGCCAAAATTTAAGATTTTTATACTACAAAACGAACATTAAAAATTCGTCAAAGAAATGCAAATTTTTAAATAAATTGTCAAAATTTGTCTCTAATTTATTCAAAGTTTTTGTCTGAACCATCATTAAATAACGCCCAGAGTTTTGCCCCGTCGTTTGGTACCACTCTCGACCACCCCCTATGGTGGGAAGTGCAAAACTTTTGATTGTCACACCTAACCTAACCTAATCTTTCGGTACCTAAATATTCATATTTTTCAGCGGGTTTTTGTCATATCTTGTATTCTACCTTGTCTTGATCAACGCAATAGAAATTTTCAGTGCTGCCAAAATTTAAGATTTTTATACTACAAAACGAACATTAAAAATTCGTCAAAGAAATGCAAATTTTTAAATAAATTGTCAAAATTTGTCTCAAATTATTTAAAGTTTTTGTCTGAACCATCATTAAATAACGCCCAGAGTTTTGCCCCGTCGTTTGGTACCACTCTCGACCACCCCCTATTGTGGGAAGTGCAAAACTTTTGACTGTCACACCTAACCTAACCTAATCTTTCGGTACCTAAATATTCATATTTTTCAGCGGGTTTTTGTCATATCTTGTATTCTACCTTGTCTTGATCAACGCAATAGAAATTTTCAGTGCTGCCAAAATTTAAGATTTTTATACTACAAAACGAACATTAAAAATTCGTCAAAGAAATGCAAATTTTTAAATAAATTGTCAAAATTTGTCTCTAATTTATTCAAAGTTTCTGTCTGAACCATCATTAAATAACGCCCAGAGTTTTGCCCCGTCGTTTGGTACCACTCTCGACCACCCCCTATTGTGGGAAGTGCAAAACTTTTGATTGTCACACCTAACCTAACCTAATCTTTCGGTACCTAAATATTCATATTTTTCAGCGGGTTTTTGTCATATCTTGTATTCTACCTTGTCTTGATCAACGCAATAGAAATTTTCAGTGCTGCCAAAATTTAAGATTTTTATACTACAAAACGAACATTAAAAATTCGTCAAAGAAATGCAAATTTTTAAATAAATTGTCAAAATTTGTCTCTAATTTATTCAAAGTTTTTGTCTGAACCATCATTAAATAACGCCCAGAGTTTTGCCCCGTCGTTTGGTACCACTCTCGACCACCCCCTATGGTGGGAAGTGCAAAACTTTTGATTGTCACACCTAACCTAACCTAATCTTTCGGTACCTAAATATTCATATTTTTCAGCGGGTTTTTGTCATATCTTGTATTCTACCTTGTCTTGATCAACGCAATAGAAATTTTCAGTGCTGCCAAAATTTAAGATTTTTATACTACAAAACGAACATTAAAAATTCGTCAAAGAAATGCAAATTTTTAAATAAATTGTCAAAATTTGTCTCAAATTATTTAAAGTTTTTGTCTGAACCATCATTAAATAACGCCCAGAGTTTTGCCCCGTCGTTTGGTACCACTCTCGACCACCCCCTATTGTGGGAAGTGCAAAACTTTTGACTGTCACACCTAACCTAACCTAATCTTTCGGTACCTAAATATTCATATTTTTCAGCGGGTTTTTGTCATATCTTGTATTCTACCTTGTCTTGATCAACGCAATAGAAATTTTCAGTGCTGCCAAAATTTAAGATTTTTATACTACAAAACGAACATTAAAAATTCGTCAAAGAAATGCAAATTTTTAAATAAATTGTCAAAATTTGTCTCTAATTTATTCAAAGTTTCTGTCTGAACCATCATTAAATAACGCCCAGAGTTTTGCCCCGTCGTTTGGTACCACTCTCGACCACCCCCTATTGTGGGAAGTGCAAAACTTTTGATTGTCACACCTAACCTAACCTAATCTTTCGGTACCTAAATATTCATATTTTTCAGCGGGTTTTTGTCATATCTTGTATTCTACCTTGTCTTGATCAACGCAATAGAAATTTTCAGTGCTGCCAAAATTTAAGATTTTTATACTACAAAACGAACATTAAAAATTCGTCAAAGAAATGCAAATTTTTAAATAAATTGTCAAAATTTGTCTCTAATTATTCAAAGTTTTTGTCTGAACCATCATTAAATAACGCCCAGAGTTTTGCCCCGTCGTTTGGTACCACTCTCGACCACCCCCTATTGTGGGAAGTGCAAAACTTTTGATTGTCACACCTAACCTAACCTAATCTTTCGGTACCTAAATATTCATATTTTTCAGCGGGTTTTTGTCATATCTTGTATTCTACCTTGTCTTGATCAACGCAATAGAAATTTTCAGTGCTGCCAAAATTTAAGATTTTTATACTACAAAACGAACATTAAAAATTCGTCAAAGAAATGCAAATTTTTAAATAAATTGTCAAAATTTGTCTCTAATTATTCAAAGTTTTTCTCTGAACCATCATTAAATAACGCCCAGAGTTTTGCCCCGTCGTTTGGTACCACTCTCGACCACCCCCTATTGTGGGAAGTGCAAAACTTTTGATTGTCACACCTAACCTAACCTAATCTTTCGGTACCTAAATATTCATATTTTTCAGCGGGATTTTGTCATAACTTGTATTCTACCTTGTCTTGATAAACGCAATAGAAATTTTCAGTGCTGCCAAAATTTAAGATTTTTATACTACAACACGAACATTAAAAATTCGTCACAGAATTGCAAATTTTTTAATAAATTGTCAAAATTTGTCTCAAATTATTCAAAGTTTTTTTCTGAACCATCATTAAATAACGCCCAGAGTTTTGCCCCGTCGTTTGGTACCACTCTCGACCACCCCCTATTGTGGGAAGTGCAAAACTTTTGATTGTCACACCTAACCTAACCTAATCTTTCGGTACCTAAATATTCATATTTTTCAGCGGATTTTTGTCATATCTTGTATTCTACCTTGTTTTGATCAACGCTATAGAAATTTTCAATGCTGCCAAAATTTAAGAGCTTTTTATACTACAAAAAGAACATTAAAAATTCGTCAAAGAAATGCAAATTTTTTATTAAATTATCAAAATTTGTCTCAAATTATTCAAAGTTTTTATCTGAACCATCATTAAATAACGCCCAGAGTTTTGCCCCGTCGTTTGGTACCACTCTCGACCACCCCCTATTGTGGGAAGTGCAAAACTTTTGATTGTCACACCTAACCTAACCTAATCTTTCGGTACCTAAATATTCATATTTTTCAGCGAATTTTTGTCATATCTTGTATTCCACCTTGTCTTGATCAACGCAATAGAAATTTTCAGTGCCCCCAAAATTTAAGTTTTTTATACTACAAAAAGAACATTAAAAATTCGTCAAAGAAATGCAAATTTTTTATTAAATTATCAAAATTTGTCTCAAATTATTCAAAGTTTTTATCTGAACCATCATTAAATAACGCCCAGAGTTTTGCCCCGTCGTTTGGTACCACTCTCGACCACCCCCTATTGTGGGAAGTGCAAAACTTTTGATTGTCACACCTAACCTAACCTAATCTTTCGGTACCTAAATATTCATATTTTTCAGCGGGTTTTTGTCATATCTTGTATTCTACCTTGTTTTGATCAACGCTATAGAAATTTTCAATGCTGCCAAAATTTAAGAGCTTTTTATACTACAAAAAGAACATTAAAAATTCGTCAAAGAAATGCAAATTTTTTAATAAATTATCAAAATTTGTCTCAAATTATTCAAAGTTTTTGTCTGAACCATCATTAAATAACGCCCAGAGTTTTGCCCCGTCGTTTGGTACCACTCTCGACCACCCCCTATTGTGGGAAGTGCAAAACTTTTGATTGTCACACCTAACCTAACCTAATCTTTCGGTACCTAAATATTCATATTTTTCAGCGGGTTTTTGTCATATCTTGTATTCTACCTTGTCTTGATCAACGCAATAGAAATTTTCAGTGCTGCCAAAATTTAAGATTTTTATACTACAAAACGAACATTAAAAATTCGTCAAAGAAATGCAAATTTTTAAATAAATTGTCAAAATTTGTCTCTAATTATTCAAAGTTTTCGTCTGAACCATCATTAAATAACGCCCAGAGTTTTGCCCCGTCGTTTGGTACCACTCTCGACCACCCCCTATTGTGGGAAGTGCAAAACTTTTGATTGTCACACCTAACCTAACCTAATCTTTCGGTACCTAAATATTCATATTTTTCAGCGGGTTTTTGTCATATCTTGTATTCTACCTTGTCTTGATCAACGCAATAGAAATTTTCAGTGCTGCCAAAATTTAAGATTTTTATACTACAAAACGAACATTAAAAATTCGTCAAAGAAATGCAAATTTTTAAATAAATTGTCAAAATTTGTCTCTAATTATTCAAAGTTTTTCTCTGAACCATCATTAAATAACGCCCAGAGTTTTGCCCCGTCGTTTGGTACCACTCTCGACCACCCCCTATTGTGGGAAGTGCAAAACTTTTGATTGTCACACCTAACCTAACCTAATCTTTCGGTACCTAAATATTCATATTTTTCAGCGGGATTTTGTCATAACTTGTATTCTACCTTGTCTTGATAAACGCAATAGAAATTTTCAGTGCTGCCAAAATTTAAGATTTTTATACTACAACACGAACATTAAAAATTCGTCACAGAATTGCAAATTTTTTAATAAATTGTCAAAATTTGTCTCAAATTATTCAAAGTTTTTTTCTGAACCATCATTAAATAACGCCCAGAGTTTTGCCCCGTCGTTTGGTACCACTCTCGACCACCCCCTATTGTGGGAAGTGCAAAACTTTTGATTGTCACACCTAACCTAACCTAATCTTTCGGTACCTAAATATTCATATTTTTCAGCGGATTTTTGTCATATCTTGTATTCTACCTTGTTTTGATCAACGCTATAGAAATTTTCAATGCTGCCAAAATTTAAGAGCTTTTTATACTACAAAAAGAACATTAAAAATTCGTCAAAGAAATGCAAATTTTTTATTAAATTATCAAAATTTGTCTCAAATTATTCAAAGTTTTTATCTGAACCATCATTAAATAACGCCCAGAGTTTTGCCCCGTCGTTTGGTACCACTCTCGACCACCCCCTATTGTGGGAAGTGCAAAACTTTTGATTGTCACACCTAACCTAACCTAATCTTTCGGTACCTAAATATTCATATTTTTCAGCGAATTTTTGTCATATCTTGTATTCCACCTTGTCTTGATCAACGCAATAGAAATTTTCAGTGCCCCCAAAATTTAAGTTTTTTATACTACAAAAAGAACATTAAAAATTCGTCAAAGAAATGCAAATTTTTTAATAAATTGTCAAAATTTGTCTCTAATTATTCAAAGTTTTTGTCTGAACCATCATTAAATAACGCCCAGAGTTTTGCCCCGTCGTTTGGTACCACTCTCGACCACCCCCTATTGTGGGAAGTGCAAAACTTTTGATTGTCACACCTAACCTAACCTAATCTTTCGGTACCTAAATATTCATATTTTTCAGCGGGTTTTTGTCATATCTTGTATTCTACCTTGTCTTGATCAACGCAATAGAAATTTTCAGTGCTGCCAAAATTTAAGATTTTTATACTACAACACGAACATTAAAAATTCGTCACAGAATTGCAAATTTTTTAATAAATTGTCAAAATTTGTCTCAAATTATTCAGTTTTCTTCTGAATCATCATTAAATAACGCCCAGAGTTTTGCCCCGTCGTTTGGTACCACTCTCGACCACCCCCTATTGTGGGAAGTGCAAAACTTTTGATTGTCACACCTAACCTAACCTAATCTTTCGGTACCTAAATATTCATATTTTTCAGCGGGTTTTTGTCATATCTTGTATTCTACCTTGTTTTGATCAACGCTATAGAAATTTTCAATGCTGCCAAAATTTAAGAGCTTTTTATACTACAAAAAGAACATTAAAAATTCGTCAAAGAAATGCAAATTTTTTAATAAATTATCAAAATTTGTCTCAAATTATTCAAAGTTTTTGTCTGAACCATCATTAAATAACGCCCAGAGTTTTGCCCCGTCGTTTGGTACCACTCTCGACCACCCCCTATTGTGGGAAGTGCAAAACTTTTGACTGTCACACCTAACCTAACCTAATCTTTCGGTACCTAAATATTCATATTTTTCAGCGGGTTTTTGTCATATCTTGTATTCTACCTTGTCTTGATCAACGCAATAGAAATTTTCAGTGCTGCCAAAATTTAAGATTTTTATACTACGAAACGAACATTAAAAATTCGTCAAAGAAATGCAAATTTTTAAATAAATTGTCAAAATTTGTCTCTAATTATTCAAAGTTTTTGTCTGAACCATCATTAAATAACGCCCAGAGTTTTGCCCCGTCGTTTGGTACCACTCTCGACCACCCCCTATTGTGGGAAGTGCAAAACTTTTGATTGTCACACCTAACCTAACCTAATCTTTCGGTACCTAAATATTCATATTTTTCAGCGGGTTTTTGTCATATCTTGTATTCTACCTTGTCTTGATCAACGCAATAGAAATTTTCAGTGCTGCCAAAATTTAAGATTTTTATACTACAAAACGAACATTAAAAATTCGTCAAAGAAATGCAAATTTTTAAATAAATTGTCAAAATTTGTCTCAAATTATTCAAAGTTTTTTTCTGAACCGTCATTAAATAACGCCCAGAGTTTTGCCCCGTCGTTTGGTACCACTCTCGACCACCCCCTATTGTGGGAAGTGCAAAACTTTTGATTGTCACACCTAACCTAACCTAATCTTTCGGTACCTAAATATTCATATTTTTCAGCGGATTTTTGTCATATCTTGTATTCTACCTTGTTTTGATCAACGCTATAGAAATTTTCATTGCTGCCAAAATTTAAGAGCTTTTTATACTACAAAAAGAACATTAAAAATTCGTCAAAGAAATGCAAATTTTTTAATAAATTGTCAAAATTTGTCTCTAATTATTCAAACTTTTTGTCTGAACCATCATTAAATAACGCCCAGAGTTTTGCCCCGTCGTTTGGTACCACTCTCGACCACCCCCTATTGTGGGAAGTGCAAAACTTTTGATTGTCACACCTAACCTAACCTAATCTTTCGGTACCTAAATATTCATATTTTTCAGCGGGTTTTTGTCATATCTTGTATTCTACCTTGTCTTGATCAACGCAATAGAAATTTTCAGTGCTGCCAAAATTTAAGATTTTTATACTACAACACGAACATTAAAAATTCGTCACAGAATTGCAAATTTTTTAATAAATTGTCAAAATTTGTCTCAAATTATTCAGTTTTCTTCTGAACCATCATTAAATAACGCCCAGAGTTTTGCCCCGTCGTTTGGTACCACTCTCGACCACCCCCTATTGTGGGAAGTGCAAAACTTTTGATTGTCACACCTAACCTAACCTAATCTTTCGGTACCTAAATATTCATATTTTTCAGCGGGTTTTTGTCATATCTTGTATTCTACCTTGTTTTGATCAACGCTATAGAAATTTTCATTGCTGCCAAAATTTAAGAGCTTTTTATACTACAAAAAGAACATTAAAAATTCGTCAAAGAAATGCAAATTTTTTAATAAATTGTCAAAATTTGTCTCTAATTATTCAAACTTTTTGTCTGAACCATCATTAAATAACGCCCAGAGTTTTGCCCCGTCGTTTGGTACCACTCTCGACCACCCCCTATTGTGGGAAGTGCAAAACTTTTGATTGTCACACCTAACCTAACCTAATCTTTCGGTACCTAAATATTCATATTTTTCAGCGGGTTTTTGTCATATCTTGTATTCTACCTTGTCTTGATCAACGCAATAGAAATTTTCAGTGCTGCCAAAATTTAAGATTTTTATACTACAACACGAACATTAAAAATTCGTCACAGAATTGCAAATTTTTTAATAAATTGTCAAAATTTGTCTCAAATTATTCAGTTTTCTTCTGAACCATCATTAAATAACGCCCAGAGTTTTGCCCCGTCGTTTGGTACCACTCTCGACCACCCCCTATTGTGGGAAGTGCAAAACTTTTGATTGTCACACCTAACCTAACCTAATCTTTCGGTACCTAAATATTCATATTTTTCAGCGGGTTTTTGTCATATCTTGTATTCTACCTTGTTTTGATCAACGCTATAGAAATTTTCAATGCTGCCAAAATTTAAGAGCTTTTTATACTACAAAAAGAACATTAAAAATTCGTCAAAGAAATGCAAATTTTTTAATAAATTATCAAAATTTGTCTCAAATTATTCAAAGTTTTTGTCTGAACCATCATTAAATAACGCCCAGAGTTTTGCCCCGTCGTTTGGTACCACTCTCGACCACCCCCTATTGTGGGAAGTGCAAAACTTTTGACTGTCACACCTAACCTAACCTAATCTTTCGGTACCTAAATATTCATATTTTTCAGCAGGTTTTTGTCATATCTTGTATTCTACCTTGTCTTGATCAACGCAATAGAAATTTTCAGTGCTGCCAAAATTTAAGATTTTTATACTACGAAACGAACATTAAAAATTCGTCAAAGAAATGCAAATTTTTAAATAAATTGTCAAAATTTGTCTCTAATTATTCAAAGTTTTTGTCTGAACCATCATTAAATAACGCCCAGAGTTTTGCCCCGTCGTTTGGTACCACTCTCGACCACCCCCTATTGTGGGAAGTGCAAAACTTTTGATTGTCACACCTAACCTAACCTAATCTTTCGGTACCTAAATATTCATATTTTTCAGCGGGTTTTTGTCATATCTTGTATTCTACCTTGTCTTGATCAACGCAATAGAAATTTTCAGTGCTGCCAAAATTTAAGATTTTTATACTACAAAACGAACATTAAAAATTCGTCAAAGAAATGCAAATTTTTAAATAAATTGTCAAAATTTGTCTCAAATTATTCAAAGTTTTTTTCTGAACCATCATTAAATAACGCCCAGAGTTTTGCCCCGTCGTTTGGTACCACTCTCGACCACCCCCTATTGTGGGAAGTGCAAAACTTTTGATTGTCACACCTAACCTAACCTAATCTTTCGGTACCTAAATATTCATATTTTTCAGCGGATTTTTGTCATATCTTGTATTCTACCTTGTTTCGATCAACGCTATAGAAATTTTCATTGCTGCCAAAATTTAAGAGCTTTTTATACTACAAAAAGAACATTAAAAATTCGTCAAAGAAATGCAAATTTTTTAATAAATTATCAAAATTTGTCTCAAATTATTCAAAGTTTTTATCTGAACCATCATTAAATAACGCCCAGAGTTTTGCCCCGTCGTTTGGTACCACTCTCGACCACCCCCTATTGTGGGAAGTGCAAAACTTTTGATTGTCACACCTAACCTAACCTAATCTTTCGGTACCTAAATATTCATATTTTTCAGCGGGTTTTTGTCATATCTTGTATTCTACCTTGTCTTGATCAACGCAATAGAAATTTTCAGTGCTGCCAAAATTTAAGATTTTTATACTACAACACGAACATTAAAAATTCGTCACAGAATTGCAAATTTTTTAATAAATTGTCAAAATTTGTCTCAAATTATTCAGTTTTCTTCTGAACCATCATTAAATAACGCCCAGAGTTTTGCCCCGTCGTTTGGTACCACTCTCGACCACCCCCTATTGTGGGAAGTGCAAAACTTTTGATTGTCACACCTAACCTAACCTAATCTTTCGGTACCTAAATATTCATATTTTTCAGCGGATTTTTGTCATATCTTGTATTCTACCTTGTTTTGATCAACGCTATAGAAATTTTCAATGCTGCCAAAATTTAAGAGCTTTTTATACTACAAAAAGAACATTAAAAATTCGTCAAAGAAATGCAAATTTTTTAATAAATTATCAAAATTTGTCTCAAATTATTCAAAGTTTTTGTCTGAACCATCATTAAATAACGCCCAGAGTTTTGCCCCGTCGTTTGGTACCACTCTCGACCACCCCCTATTGTGGGAAGTGCAAAACTTTTGACTGTCACACCTAACCTAACCTAATTTTTCGGTACCTAAATATTCATATTTTTCAGCGGGTTTTTGTCATATCTTGTATTCTACCTTGTCTTGATCAACGCAATAGAAATTTTCAGTGCTGCCAAAATTTAAGATTTTTATACTACAAAACGAACATTAAAAATTCGTCAAAGAAATGCAAATTTTAAATAAATTGTCAAAATTTGTCTCTAATTATTCAAAGTTTTTGTCTGAACCATCATTAAATAACGCCCAGAGTTTTGCCCCGTCGTTTGGTACCACTCTCGACCACCCCCTATTGTGGGAAGTGCAAAACTTTTGATTAACCTAACCTAATCTTTCGGTACCTAAATATTCATATTTTTCAGCGGGTTTTTGTCATATCTTGTATTCTACCTTGTCTTGATCAACGCTATAGAAATTTTCAATGCTGCCAAAATTTAAGAGCTTTTTATACTACAAAAAGAACATTAAAAATTCGTCAAAGAAATGCAAATTTTTTAATAAATTATCAAAATTTGTCTCAAATTATTCAAAGTTTTTGTCTGAACCATCATTAAATAACGCCCAGAGTTTTGCCCCGTCGTTTGGTACCACTCTCGACCACCCCCTATTGTGGGAAGTGCAAAACTTTTGACTGTCACACCTAACCTAACCTAATCTTTCGGTACCTAAATATTCATATTTTTCAGCGGGTTTTTGTCATATCTTGTATTCTACCTTGTCTTGATCAACGCAATAGAAATTTTCAGTGCTGCCAAAATTTAAGATTTTTATACTACAAAACGAACATTAAAAATTCGTCAAAGAAATGCAAATTTTAAATAAATTGTCAAAATTTGTCTCTAATTATTCAAAGTTTTTATCTGAACCATCATTAAATAACGCCCAGAGTTTTGCCCCGTCGTTTGGTACCACTCTCGACCACCCCCTATTGTGGGAAGTGCAAAACTTTTGACTGTCACACCTAACCTAACCTAATCTTTCGGTACCTAAATATTCATATTTTTCAGCGGGTTTTTGTCATATCTTGTATTCTACCTTGTCTTGATCAACGCAATAGAAATTTTCAGTGCTGCCAAAATTTAAGATTTTTATACTACAACACGAACATTAAAAATTCGTCACAGAATTGCAAATTTTTTAATAAATTGTCAAAATTTGTCTCAAATTATTCAGTTTTCTTCTGAACCATCATTAAATAACGCCCAGAGTTTTGCCCCGTCGTTTGGTACCACTCTCGACCACCCCCTATTGTGGGAAGTGCAAAACTTTTGATTGTCACACCTAACCTAACCTAATCTTTCGGTACCTAAATATTCATATTTTTCAGCGGATTTTTGTCATATCTTGTATTCTACCTTGTTTTGATCAACGCTATAGAAATTTTCAATGCTGCCAAAATTTAAGAGCTTTTTATACTACAAAAAGAACATTAAAAATTCGTCAAAGAAATGCAAATTTTTTAATAAATTATCAAAATTTGTCTCAAATTATTCAAAGTTTTTGTCTGAACCATCATTAAATAACGCCCAGAGTTTTGCCCCGTCGTTTGGTACCACTCTCGACCACCCCCTATTGTGGGAAGTGCAAAACTTTTGACTGTCACACCTAACCTAACCTAATCTTTCGGTACCTAAATATTCATATTTTTCAGCGGGTTTTTGTCATATCTTGTATTCTACCTTGTCTTGATCAACGCAATAGAAATTTTCAGTGCTGCCAAAATTTAAGATTTTTATACTACAACACGAACATTAAAAATTCGTCACAGAATTGCAAATTTTTTAATAAATTGTCTAAATTTGTCTCAAATTATTCAGTTTTCTTCTGAACCATCATTAAATAACGCCCAGAGTTTTGCCCCGTCGTTTGGTACCACTCTCGACCACCCCCTATTGTGGGAAGTGCAAAACTTTTGATTGTCACACCTAACCTAACCTAATCTTTCGGTACCTAAATATTCATATTTTTCAGCGGGTTTTTGTCATATCTTGTATTCTACCTTGTTTTGATCAACGCTATAGAAATTTTCAATGCTGCCAAAATTTAAGAGCTTTTTATACTACAAAAAGAACATTAAAAATTCGTCAAAGAAATGCAAATTTTTTAATAAATTATCAAAATTTGTCTCAAATTATTCAAAGTTTTTGTCTGAACCATCATTAAATAACGCCCAGAGTTTTGCCCCGTCGTTTGGTACCACTCTCGACCACCCCCTATTGTGGGAAGTGCAAAACTTTTGACTGTCACACCTAACCTAACCTAATCTTTCGGTACCTAAATATTCATATTTTTCAGCGGGTTTTTGTCATATCTTGTATTCTACCTTGTCTTGATCAACGCAATAGAAATTTTCAGTGCTGCCAAAATTTAAGATTTTTATACTACGAAACGAACATTAAAAATTCGTCAAAGAAATGCAAATTTTTAAATAAATTGTCAAAATTTGTCTCTAATTATTCAAAGTTTTTGTCTGAACCATCATTAAATAACGCCCAGAGTTTTGCCCCGTCGTTTGGTACCACTCTCGACCACCCCCTATTGTGGGAAGTGCAAAACTTTTGATTGTCACACCTAACCTAACCTAATCTTTCGGTACCTAAATATTCATATTTTTCAGCGGGTTTTTGTCATATCTTGTATTCTACCTTGTCTTGATCAACGCAATAGAAATTTTCAGTGCTGCCAAAATTTAAGATTTTTATACTACAAAACGAACATTAAAAATTCGTCAAAGAAATGCAAATTTTTAAATAAATTGTCAAAATTTGTCTCAAATTATTCAAAGTTTTTTTCTGAACCATTATTAAATAACGCCCAGAGTTTTGCCCCGTCGTTTGGTACCACTCTCGACCACCCCCTATTGTGGGAAGTGCAAAACTTTTGATTGTCACACCTAACCTAACCTAATCTTTCGGTACCTAAATATTCATATTTTTCAGCGGATTTTTGTCATATCTTGTATTCTACCTTGTTTTGATCAACGCTATAGAAATTTTCATTGCTGCCAAAATTTAAGAGCTTTTCATACTACAAAAAGAACATTAAAAATTCGTCAAAGAAATGCAAATTTTTTAATAAATTATCAAAATTTGTCTCAAATTATTCAAAGTTTTTATCTGAACCATCATTAAATAACGCCCAGAGTTTTGCCCCGTCGTTTGGTACCACTCTCGACCACCCCCTATTGTGGGAAGTGCAAAACTTTTGATTGTCACACCTAACCTAACCTAATCTTTCGGTACCTAAATATTCATATTTTTCAGCGGGTTTTTGTCATATCTTGTATTCTACCTTGTCTTGATCAACGCAATAGAAATTTTCAGTGCTGCCAAAATTTAAGATTTTTATACTACAACACGAACATTAAAAATTCGTCACAGAATTGCAAATTTTTTAATAAATTGTCAAAATTTGTCTCAAATTATTCAGTTTTCTTCTGAACCATCATTAAATAACGCCCAGAGTTTTGCCCCGTCGTTTGGTACCACTCTCGACCACCCCCTATTGTGGGAAGTGCAAAACTTTTGATTGTCACACCTAACCTAACCTAATCTTTCGGTACCTAAATATTCATATTTTTCAGCGGATTTTTGTCATATCTTGTATTCTACCTTGTTTTGATCAACGCTATAGAAATTTTCAATGCTGCCAAAATTTAAGAGCTTTTTATACTACAAAAAGAACATTAAAAATTCGTCAAAGAAATGCAAATTTTTTAATAAATTATCAAAATTTGTCTCAAATTATTCAAAGTTTTTGTCTGAACCATCATTAAATAACGCCCAGAGTTTTGCCCCGTCGTTTGGTACCACTCTCGACCACCCCCTATTGTGGGAAGTGCAAAACTTTTGACTGTCACACCTAACCTAACCTAATCTTTCGGTACCTAAATATTCATATTTTTCAGCGGGTTTTTGTCATATCTTGTATTCTACCTTGTCTTGATCAACGCAATAGAAATTTTCAGTGCTGCCAAAATTTAAGATTTTTATACTACAAAACGAACATTAAAAATTCGTCAAAGAAATGCAAATTTTAAATAAATTGTCAAAATTTGTCTCTAATTATTCAAAGTTTTTGTCTGAACCATCATTAAATAACGCCCAGAGTTTTGCCCCGTCGTTTGGTACCACTCTCGACCACCCCCTATTGTGGGAAGTGCAAAACTTTTGATTGTCACACCTAACCTAACCTAATCTTTCGGTACCTAAATATTCATATTTTTCAGCGGGTTTTTGTCATATCTTGTATTCTACCTTGTCTTGATCAACGCAATAGAAATTTTCAGTGCTGCCAAAATTTAAGATTTTTATACTACAAAACGAACATTAAAAATTCGTCAAAGAAATGCAAATTTTTAAATAAATTGTCAAAATTTGTCTCAAATTATTCAAAGTTTCTGTCTGAACCATCATTAAATAACGCCCAGAGTTTTGCCCCGTCGTTTGGTACCACTCTCGACCACCCCCTATTGTAGGAAGTGCAAAACTTTTGATTGTCACACCTAACCTAACCTAATCTTTCGGTACCTAAATATTCATATTTTTCAGCGGCTTTTTGTCATAACTTGTATTCTACCTTGTCTTGATAAACGCAATAGAAATTTTCAGTGCTTACAAAATTTAAGATTTTTATACTACAACACGAACATTAAAAATTCGTCACAGAATTGCAAATTTTTTAATAAATTGTAAAATTTGTCTCAAATTATTCAAAGTTTTTTTCTGAACCATCATTAAATAACGCCCAGAGTTTTGCCCCGTCGTTTGGTACCACTCTCGACCACCCCCTATTGTGGGAAGTGCAAAACTTTTGATTGTCACACCTAACCTAACTTAATCTTTCGGTACCTAAATATTCATATTTTTCAGCGGATTTTTGTCATATCTTGTATTCTACCTTGTTTTGATCAACGCTATAGAAATTTTCAATGCTGCCACAATTTAAGAGCTTTTTATACTACAAAAAGAACATTAAAAATTCGTCAAAGAAATGCAAATTTTTTAATAAATTATCAAAATTTGTCTCAAATTATTCAAAGTTTTTTTCTGAACCATCATTAAATAACGCCCAGAGTTTTGCCCCGTCGTTTGGTACCACTCTCGACCACCCCCTATTGTGGGAAGTGCAAAACTTTTGATTGTCACACCTAACCTAACCTAATCTTTCGGTACCTAAATATTCATATTTTTCAGCGAATTTTTGTCATATCTTGTATTCCACCTTGTCTTGATCAACGCAATAGAAATTTTCAGTGCCCCCAAAATTTAAGTTTTTATACTACAAAAAGAACATTAAAAATTCGTCAAAGAAATGCAAATTTTTTAATAAATTATCAAAATTTGTCTCAAATTATTCAAAGTTTTTGTCTGAACCATCATTAAATAACGCCCAGAGTTTTGCCCCGTCGTTTGGTGCCACTCTCGACCACCCCCTATTGTGGGAAGTGCAAAACTTTTGATTGTCACACCTAACCTAACCTAATCTTTCGGTACCTAAATATTCATATTTTTCAGCGGGTTTTTGTCATATCTTGTATTCTACCTTGTCTTGATCAACGCAATAGAAATTTTCAGTGCTGCCAAAATTTAAGATTTTTATACTACAAAACGAACATTAAAAATTCGTCAAAGAAATGCAATTTTTTAAATAAATTGTCAAAATTTGTCTCTAATTATTCAAAGTTTTTGTCTGAACCATCATTAAATAACGCCCAGAGTTTTGCCCCGTCGTTTGGTACCACTCTCGACCACCCCCTATTGTGGGAAGTGCAAAACTTTTGATTGTCACACCTAACCTAACCTAATCTTTCGGTACCTAAATATTCATATTTTTCAGCGGATTTTTGTCATATCTTGTATTCTACCTTGTTTTGATCAACGCTATAGAAATTTTCAATGCTGCCAAAATTTAAGAGCTTTTTATACTACAAAAAGAACATTAAAAATTCGTCAAAGAAATGCAAATTTTTTATTAAATTATCAAAATTTGTCTCAAATTATTCAAAGTTTTTATCTGAACCATCATTAAATAACGCCCAGAGTTTTGCCCCGTCGTTTGGTACCACTCTCGACCACCCCCTATTGTGGGAAGTGCAAAACTTTTGATTGTCACACCTAACCTAACCTAATCTTTCGGTACCTAAATATTCATATTTTTCAGCGAATTTTTGTCATATCTTGTATTCCACCTTGTCTTGATCAACGCAATAGAAATTTTCAGTGCCCCCAAAATTTAAGTTTTTTATACTACAAAAAGAACATTAAAAATTCGTCAAAGAAATGCAAATTTTTTAATAAATTGTCAAAATTTGTCTCTAATTATTCAAAGTTTTTGTCTGAACCATCATTAAATAACGCCCAGAGTTTTGCCCCGTCGTTTGGTACCACTCTCGACCACCCCCTATTGTGGGAAGTGCAAAACTTTTGATTGTCACACCTAACCTAACCTAATCTTTCGGTACCTAAATATTCATATTTTTCAGCGGGTTTTTGTCATATCTTGTATTCTACCTTGTCTTGATCAACGCAATAGAAATTTTCAGTGCTGCCAAAATTTAAGATTTTTATACTACAACACGAACATTAAAAATTCGACACAGAATTGCAAATTTTTTAATAAATTGTCAAAATTTGTCTCAAATTATTCAGTTTTCTTCTGAACCATCATTAAATAACGCCCAGAGTTTTGCCCCGTCGTTTGGTACCACTCTCGACCACCCCCTATTGTGGGAAGTGCAAAACTTTTGATTGTCACACCTAACCTAACCTAATCTTTCGGTACCTAAATATTCATATTTTTCAGCGGGTTTTTGTCATATCTTGTATTCTACCTTGTCTTGATCAACGCAATAGAAATTTTCAGTGCTGCCAAAATTTAAGATTTTTATACTACAAAACGAACATTAAAAATTCGTCAAAGAAATGCAAATTTTTAAATAAATTGTCAAAATTTGTCTCAAATTTTTCAAAGTTTCTGTCTGAACCATCATTAAATAACGCCCAGAGTTTTGCCCCGTCGTTTGGTACCACTCTCGACCACCCCCTATTGTGGGAAGTGCAAAACTTTTGATTGTCACACCTAACCTAACCTAATCTTTCGGTACCTAAATATTCATATTTTTCAGCGGGTTTTTGTCATAACTTGTATTCTACCTTGTCTTGATAAACGCAATAGAAATTTTCAGTGCTTACAAAATTTAAGATTTTTATACTACAACACGAACATTAAAAATTCGTCACAGAATTGCAAATTTTTTAATAAATTGTCAAAATTTGTCTCAAATTATTCAAAGTTTTTTTCTGAACCATCATTAAATAACGCCCAGAGTTTTGCCCCGTCGTTTGGTACCACTCTCGACCACCCCCTATTGTGGGAAGTGCAAAACTTTTGATTGTCACACCTAACCTAACTTAATCTTTCGGTACCTAAATATTCATATTTTTCAGCGGATTTTTGTCATATCTTGTATTCTACCTTGTTTTGATCAACGCTATAGAAATTTTCAATGCTGCCACAATTTAAGAGCTTTTTATACTACAAAAAGAACATTAAAAATTCGTCAAAGAAATGCAAATTTTTTAATAAATTATCAAAATTTGTCTCAAATTATTCAAAGTTTTTTTCTGAACCATCATTAAATAACGCCCAGAGTTTTGCCCCGTCGTTTGGTACCACTCTCGACCACCCCCTATTGTGGGAAGTGCAAAACTTTTGATTGTCACACCTAACCTAACCTAATCTTTCGGTACCTAAATATTCATATTTTTCAGCGAATTTTTGTCATATCTTGTATTCCACCTTGTCTTGATCAACGCAATAGAAATTTTCAGTGCCCCCAAAATTTAAGTTTTTATACTACAAAAAGAACATTAAAAATTCGTCAAAGAAATGCAAATTTTTTAATAAATTATCAAAATTTGTCTCAAATTATTCAAAGTTTTTGTCTGAACCATCATTAAATAACGCCCAGAGTTTTGCCCCGTCGTTTGGTACCACTCTCGACCACCCCCTATTGTGGGAAGTGCAAAACTTTTGATTGTCACACCTAACCTAACCTAATCTTTCGGTACCTAAATATTCATATTTTTCAGCGGATTTTTGTCATATCTTGTATTCTACCTTGTTTTGATCAACGCTATAGAAATTTTCATTGCTGCCAAAATTTAAGAGCTTTTTATACTACAAAAAGAACATTAAAAATTCGTCAAAGAAATGCAAATTTTTTAATAAATTGTCAAAATTTGTCTCTAATTATTCAAAGTTTTTGTCTGAACCATCATTAAATAACGCCCAGAGTTTTGCCCCGTCGTTTGGTACCACTCTCGACCACCCCCTATTGTGGGAAGTGCAAAACTTTTGATTGTCACACCTAACCTAACCTAATCTTTCGGTACCTAAATATTCATATTTTTCAGCGGGTTTTTGTCATATCTTGTATTCTACCTTGTCTTGATCAACGCAATAGAAATTTTCAGTGCTGCCAAAATTTAAGATTTTTATACTACAACACGAACATTAAAAATTCGTCACAGAATTGCAAATTTTTTAATAAATTGTCAAAATTTGTCTCAAATTATTCAGTTTTCTTCTGAACCATCATTAAATAACGCCCAGAGTTTTGCCCCGTCGTTTGGTACCACTCTCGACCACCCCCTATTGTGGGAAGTGCAAAACTTTTGATTGTCACACCTAACCTAACCTAATCTTTCGGTACCTAAATATTCATATTTTTCAGCGGGTTTTTGTCATATCTTGTATTCTACCTTGTTTTGATCAACGCTATAGAAATTTTCAATGCTGCCAAAATTTAAGAGCTTTTTATACTACAAAAAGAACATTAAAAATTCGTCAAAGAAATGCAAATTATTTAATAAATTATCAAAATTTGTCTCAAATTATTCAAAGTTTTTGTCTGAACCATCATTAAATAACGCCCAGAGTTTTGCCCCGTCGTTTGGTACCACTCTCGACCACCCCCTATTGTGGGAAGTGCAAAACTTTTGACTGTCACACCTAACCTAACCTAATCTTTCGGTACCTAAATATTCATATTTTTCAGCAGGTTTTTGTCATATCTTGTATTCTACCTTGTCTTGATCAACGCAATAGAAATTTTCAGTGCTGCCAAAATTTAAGATTTTTATACTACGAAACGAACATTAAAAATTCGTCAAAGAAATGCAAATTTTTAAATAAATTGTCAAAATTTGTCTCTAATTATTCAAAGTTTTTGTCTGAACCATCATTAAATAACGCCCAGAGTTTTGCCCCGTCGTTTGGTACCACTCTCGACCACCCCCTATTGTGGGAAGTGCAAAACTTTTGATTGTCACACCTAACCTAACCTAATCTTTCGGTACCTAAATATTCATATTTTTCAGCGGGTTTTTGTCATATCTTGTATTCTACCTTGTCTTGATCAACGCAATAGAAATTTTCAGTGCTGCCAAAATTTAAGATTTTTATACTACAAAACGAACATTAAAAATTCGTCAAAGAAATGCAAATTTTTAAATAAATTGTCAAAATTTGTCTCAAATTATTCAAAGTTTTTTTCTGAACCATCATTAAATAACGCCCAGAGTTTTGCCCCGTCGTTTGGTACCACTCTCGACCACCCCCTATTGTGGGAAGTGCAAAACTTTTGATTGTCACACCTAACCTAACCTAATCTTTCGGTACCTAAATATTCATATTTTTCAGCGGATTTTTGTCATATCTTGTATTCTACCTTGTTTTGATCAACGCTATAGAAATTTTCATTGCTGCCAAAATTTAAGAGCTTTTTATACTACAAAAAGAACATTAAAAATTCGTCAAAGAAATGCAAATTTTTTAATAAATTATCAAAATTTGTCTCAAATTATTCAAAGTTTTTATCTGAACCATCATTAAATAACGCCCAGAGTTTTGCCCCGTCGTTTGGTACCACTCTCGACCACCCCCTATTGTGGGAAGTGCAAAACTTTTGACTGTCACACCTAACCTAACCTAATCTTTCGGTACCTAAATATTCATATTTTTCAGCGGGTTTTTGTCATATCTTGTATTCTACCTTGTCTTGATCAACGCAATAGAAATTTTCAGTGCTGCCAAAATTTAAGATTTTTATACTACAACACGAACATTAAAAATTCGTCACAGAATTGCAAATTTTTTAATAAATTGTCAAAATTTGTCTCAAATTATTCAGTTTTCTTCTGAACCATCATTAAATAACGCCCAGAGTTTTGCCCCGTCGTTTGGTACCACTCTCGACCACCCCCTATTGTGGGAAGTGCAAAACTTTTGATTGTCACACCTAACCTAACCTAATCTTTCGGTACCTAAATATTCATATTTTTCAGCGGATTTTTGTCATATCTTGTATTCTACCTTGTTTTGATCAACGCTATAGAAATTTTCAATGCTGCCAAAATTTAAGAGCTTTTTATACTACAAAAAGAACATTAAAAATTCGTCAAAGAAATGCAAATTTTTTAATAAATTATCAAAATTTGTCTCAAATTATTCAAAGTTTTTGTCTGAACCATCATTAAATAACGCCCAGAGTTTTGCCCCGTCGTTTGGTACCACTCTCGACCACCCCCTATTGTGGGAAGTGCAAAACTTTTGACTGTCACACCTAACCTAACCTAATCTTTCGGTACCTAAATATTCATATTTTTCAGCGGGTTTTTGTCATATCTTGTATTCTACCTTGTCTTGATCAACGCAATAGAAATTTTCAGTGCTGCCAAAATTTAAGATTTTTATACTACAAAACGAACATTAAAAATTCGTCAAAGAAATGCAAATTTTAAATAAATTGTTAAAATTTGTCTCTAATTATTCAAAGTTTTTGTCTGAACCATCATTAAATAACGCCCAGAGTTTTGCCCCGTCGTTTGGTACCACTCTCGACCACCCCCTATTGTGGGAAGTGCAAAACTTTTGATTGTCACACCTAACCTAACCTAATCTTTCGGTACCTAAATATTCATATTTTTCAGCGGATTTTTGTCATATCTTGTATTCTACCTTGTTTTGATCAACGCTATAGAAATTTTCATTGCTGCCAAAATTTAAGAGCTTTTTATACTACAAAAAGAACATTAAAAATTCGTCAAAGAAATGCAAATTTTTTAATAAATTATCAAAATTTGTCTCAAATTATTCAAAGTTTTTATCTGAACCATCATTAAATAACGCCCAGAGTTTTGCCCCGTCGTTTGGTACCACTCTCGACCACCCCCTATTGTGGGAAGTGCAAAACTTTTGATTGTCACACCTAACCTAACCTAATCTTTCGGTACCTAAATATTCATATTTTTCAGCGGGTTTTTGTCATATCTTGTATTCTACCTTGTCTTGATCAACGCAATAGAAATTTTCAGTGCTGCCAAAATTTAAGATTTTTATACTACAACACGAACATTAAAAATTCGTCACAGAATTGCAAATTTTTTAATAAATTGTCAAAATTTGTCTCAAATTATTCAGTTTTCTTCTGAACCATCATTAAATAACGCCCAGAGTTTTGCCCCGTCGTTTGGTACCACTCTCGACCACCCCCTATTGTGGGAAGTGCAAAACTTTTGATTGTCACACCTAACCTAACCTAATCTTTCGGTACCTAAATATTCATATTTTTCAGCGGATTTTTGTCATATCTTGTATTCTACCTTGTTTTGATCAACGCTATAGAAATTTTCAATGCTGCCAAAATTTAAGAGCTTTTTATACTACAAAAAGAACATTAAAAATTCGTCAAAGAAATGCAAATTTTTTAATAAATTATCAAAATTTGTCTCAAATTATTCAAAGTTTTTGTCTGAACCATCATTAAATAACGCCCAGAGTTTTGCCCCGTCGTTTGGTACCACTCTCGACCACCCCCTATTGTGGGAAGTGCAAAACTTTTGACTGTCACACCTAACCTAACCTAATCTTTCGGTACCTAAATATTCATATTTTTCAGCGGGTTTTTGTCATATCTTGTATTCTACCTTGTCTTGATCAACGCAATAGAAATTTTCAGTGCTGCCAAAATTTAAGATTTTTATACTACAAAACGAACATTAAAAATTCGTCAAAGAAATGCAAATTTTAAATAAATTGTCAAAATTTGTCTCTAATTATTCAAAGTTTTTGTCTGAACCATCATTAAATAACGCCCAGAGTTTTGCCCCGTCGTTTGGTACCACTCTCGACCACCCCCTATTGTGGGAAGTGCAAAACTTTTGATTGTCACACCTAACCTAACCTAATCTTTCGGTACCTAAATATTCATATTTTTCAGCGGGTTTTTGTCATATCTTGTATTCTACCTTGTCTTGATCAACGCAATAGAAATTTTCAGTGCTGCCAAAATTTAAGATTTTTATACTACAACACGAACATTAAAAATTCGTCACAGAATTGCAAATTTTTTAATAAATTGTCAAAATTTGTCTCAAATTATTCAGTTTTCTTCTGAACCATCATTAAATAACGCCCAGAGTTTTGCCCCGTCGTTTGGTACCACTCTCGACCACCCCCTATTGTGGGAAGTGCAAAACTTTTGATTGTCACACCTAACCTAACCTAATCTTTCGGTACCTAAATATTCATATTTTTCAGCGGGTTTTTGTCATATCTTGTATTCTACCTTGTTTTGATCAACGCTATAAAAATTTTCAATGCTGCCAAAATTTAAGAGCTTTTTATACTACAAAAAGAACATTAAAAATTCGTCAAAGAAATGCAAATTTTTTAATAAATTATCAAAATTTGTCTCAAATTATTCAAAGTTTTTGTCTGAACCATCATTAAATAACGCCCAGAGTTTTGCCCCGTCGTTTGGTACCACTCTCGACCACCCCCTATTGTGGGAAGTGCAAAACTTTTGACTGTCACACCTAACCTAACCTAATCTTTCGGTACCTAAATATTCATATTTTTCAGCGGGTTTTTGTCATATCTTGTATTCTACCTTGTCTTGATCAACGCAATAGAAATTTTCAGTGCTGCCAAAATTTAAGATTTTTATACTACGAAACGAACATTAAAAATTCGTCAAAGAAATGCAAATTTTTAAATAAATTGTCAAAATTTGTCTCTAATTATTCAAAGTTTTTGTCTGAACCATCATTAAATAACGCCCAGAGTTTTGCCCCGTCGTTTGGTACCACTCTCGACCACCCCCTATTGTGGGAAGTGCAAAACTTTTGATTGTCACACCTAACCTAACCTAATCTTTCGGTACCTAAATATTCATATTTTTCAGCGGGTTTTTGTCATATCTTGTATTCTACCTTGTCTTGATCAACGCAATAGAAATTTTCAGTGCTGCCAAAATTTAAGATTTTTATACTACAACACGAACATTAAAAATTCGTCACAGAATTGCAAATTTTTTAATAAATTGTCAAAATTTGTCTCAAATTATTCAGTTTTCTTCTGAACCATCATTAAATAACGCCCAGAGTTTTGCCCCGTCGTTTGGTACCACTCTCGACCACCCCCTATTGTGGGAAGTGCAAAACTTTTGACTGTCACACCTAACCTAACCTAATCTTTCGGTACCTAAATATTCATATTTTTCAGCGGGTTTTTGTCATATCTTGTATTCTACCTTGTCTTGATCAACGCAATAGAAATTTTCAGTGCTGCCAAAATTTAAGATTTTTATACTACAAAACGAACATTAAAAATTCGTCAAAGAAATGCAAATTTTAAATAAATTGTTAAAATTTGTCTCTAATTATTCAAAGTTTTTGTCTGAACCATCATTAAATAACGCCCAGAGTTTTGCCCCGTCGTTTGGTACCACTCTCGACCACCCCCTATTGTGGGAAGTGCAAAACTTTTGATTGTCACACCTAACCTAACCTAATCTTTCGGTACCTAAATATTCATATTTTTCAGCGGATTTTTGTCATATCTTGTATTCTACCTTGTTTTGATCAACGCTATAGAAATTTTCATTGCTGCCAAAATTTAAGAGCTTTTTATACTACAAAAAGAACATTAAAAATTCGTCAAAGAAATGCAAATTTTTTAATAAATTATCAAAATTTGTCTCAAATTATTCAAAGTTTTTATCTGAACCATCATTAAATAACGCCCAGAGTTTTGCCCCGTCGTTTGGTACCACTCTCGACCACCCCCTATTGTGGGAAGTGCAAAACTTTTGATTGTCACACCTAACCTAACCTAATCTTTCGGTACCTAAATATTCATATTTTTCAGCGGGTTTTTGTCATATCTTGTATTCTACCTTGTCTTGATCAACGCAATAGAAATTTTCAGTGCTGCCAAAATTTAAGATTTTTATACTACAACACGAACATTAAAAATTCGTCACAGAATTGCAAATTTTTTAATAAATTGTCAAAATTTGTCTCAAATTATTCAGTTTTCTTCTGAACCATCATTAAATAACGCCCAGAGTTTTGCCCCGTCGTTTGGTACCACTCTCGACCACCCCCTATTGTGGGAAGTGCAAAACTTTTGATTGTCACACCTAACCTAACCTAATCTTTCGGTACCTAAATATTCATATTTTTCAGCGGATTTTTGTCATATCTTGTATTCTACCTTGTTTTGATCAACGCTATAGAAATTTTCAATGCTGCCAAAATTTAAGAGCTTTTTATACTACAAAAAGAACATTAAAAATTCGTCAAAGAAATGCAAATTTTTTAATAAATTATCAAAATTTGTCTCAAATTATTCAAAGTTTTTGTCTGAACCATCATTAAATAACGCCCAGAGTTTTGCCCCGTCGTTTGGTACCACTCTCGACCACCCCCTATTGTGGGAAGTGCAAAACTTTTGACTGTCACACCTAACCTAACCTAATCTTTCGGTACCTAAATATTCATATTTTTCAGCGGGTTTTTGTCATATCTTGTATTCTACCTTGTCTTGATCAACGCAATAGAAATTTTCAGTGCTGCCAAAATTTAAGATTTTTATACTACAAAACGAACATTAAAAATTCGTCAAAGAAATGCAAATTTTAAATAAATTGTCAAAATTTGTCTCTAATTATTCAAAGTTTTTGTCTGAACCATCATTAAATAACGCCCAGAGTTTTGCCCCGTCGTTTGGTACCACTCTCGACCACCCCCTATTGTGGGAAGTGCAAAACTTTTGATTGTCACACCTAACCTAACCTAATCTTTCGGTACCTAAATATTCATATTTTTCAGCGGGTTTTTGTCATATCTTGTATTCTACCTTGTCTTGATCAACGCAATAGAAATTTTCAGTGCTGCCAAAATTTAAGATTTTTATACTACAACACGAACATTAAAAATTCGTCACAGAATTGCAAATTTTTTAATAAATTGTCAAAATTTGTCTCAAATTATTCAGTTTTCTTCTGAACCATCATTAAATAACGCCCAGAGTTTTGCCCCGTCGTTTGGTACCACTCTCGACCACCCCCTATTGTGGGAAGTGCAAAACTTTTGATTGTCACACCTAACCTAACCTAATCTTTCGGTACCTAAATATTCATATTTTTCAGCGGGTTTTTGTCATATCTTGTATTCTACCTTGTTTTGATCAACGCTATAAAAATTTTCAATGCTGCCAAAATTTAAGAGCTTTTTATACTACAAAAAGAACATTAAAAATTCGTCAAAGAAATGCAAATTTTTTAATAAATTATCAAAATTTGTCTCAAATTATTCAAAGTTTTTGTCTGAACCATCATTAAATAACGCCCAGAGTTTTGCCCCGTCGTTTGGTACCACTCTCGACCACCCCCTATTGTGGGAAGTGCAAAACTTTTGACTGTCACACCTAACCTAACCTAATCTTTCGGTACCTAAATATTCATATTTTTCAGCGGGTTTTTGTCATATCTTGTATTCTACCTTGTCTTGATCAACGCAATAGAAATTTTCAGTGCTGCCAAAATTTAAGATTTTTATACTACGAAACGAACATTAAAAATTCGTCAAAGAAATGCAAATTTTTAAATAAATTGTCAAAATTTGTCTCTAATTATTCAAAGTTTTTGTCTGAACCATCATTAAATAACGCCCAGAGTTTTGCCCCGTCGTTTGGTACCACTCTCGACCACCCCCTATTGTGGGAAGTGCAAAACTTTTGATTGTCACACCTAACCTAACCTAATCTTTCGGTACCTAAATATTCATATTTTTCAGCGGGTTTTTGTCATATCTTGTATTCTACCTTGTCTTGATCAACGCAATAGAAATTTTCAGTGCTGCCAAAATTTAAGATTTTTATACTACAAAACGAACATTAAAAATTCGTCAAAGAAATGCAAATTTTTAAATAAATTGTCAAAATTTGTCTCAAATTATTCAAAGTTTTTTTCTGAACCATTATTAAATAACGCCCAGAGTTTTGCCCCGTCGTTTGGTACCACTCTCGACCACCCCCTATTGTGGGAAGTGCAAAACTTTTGATTGTCACACCTAACCTAACCTAATCTTTCGGTACCTAAATATTCATATTTTTCAGCGGATTTTTGTCATATCTTGTATTCTACCTTGTTTTGATCAACGCTATAGAAATTTTCATTGCTGCCAAAATTTAAGAGCTTTTTATACTACAAAAAGAACATTAAAAATTCGTCAAAGAAATGCAAATTTTTTAATAAATTATCAAAATTTGTCTCAAATTATTCAAAGTTTTTATCTGAACCATCATTAAATAACGCCCAGAGTTTTGCCCCGTCGTTTGGTACCACTCTCGAACACCCCCTATTGTGGGAAGTGCAAAACTTTTGATTGTCACACCTAACCTAACCTAATCTTTCGGTACCTAAATATTCATATTTTTCAGCGGGTTTTTGTCATATCTTGTATTCTACCTTGTTTTGATCAACGCTATAGAAATTTTCAATGCTGCCAAAATTTAAGAGCTTTTTATACTACAAAAAGAACATTAAAAATTCGTCAAAGAAATGCAAATTTTTTAATAAATTATCAAAATTTGTCTCAAATTATTCAAAGTTTTTGTCTGAACCATCATTAAATAACGCCCAGAGTTTTGCCCCGTCGTTTGGTACCACTCTCGACCACCCCCTATTGTGGGAAGTGCAAAACTTTTGACTGTCACACCTAACCTAACCTAATCTTTCGGTACCTAAATATTCATATTTTTCAGCAGGTTTTTGTCATATCTTGTATTCTACCTTGTCTTGATCAACGCAATAGAAATTTTCAGTGCTGCCAAAATTTAAGATTTTTATACTACGAAACGAACATTAAAAATTCGTCAAAGAAATGCAAATTTTTAAATAAATTGTCAAAATTTGTCTCTAATTATTCAAAGTTTTTGTCTGAACCATCATTAAATAACGCCCAGAGTTTTGCCCCGTCGTTTGGTACCACTCTCGACCACCCCCTATTGTGGGAAGTGCAAAACTTTTGATTGTCACACCTAACCTAACCTAATCTTTCGGTACCTAAATATTCATATTTTTCAGCGGGTTTTTGTCATATCTTGTATTCTACCTTGTCTTGATCAACGCAATAGAAATTTTCAGTGCTGCCAAAATTTAAGATTTTTATACTACAAAACGAACATTAAAAATTCGTCAAAGAAATGCAAATTTTAAATAAATTGTCAAAATTTGTCTCTAATTATTCAAAGTTTTTGTCTGAACCATCATTAAATAACGCCCAGAGTTTTGCCCCGTCGTTTGGTACCACTCTCGACCACCCCCTATTGTGGGAAGTGCAAAACTTTTGATTGTCACACCTAACCTAACCTAATCTTTCGGTACCTAAATATTCATATTTTTCAGCGGGTTTTTGTCATATCTTGTATTCTACCTTGTCTTGATCAACGCAATAGAAATTTTCAGTGCTGCCAAAATTTAAGATTTTTATACTACAAAACGAACATTAAAAATTCGTCAAAGAAATGCAAATTTTTAAATAAATTGTCAAAATTTGTCTCAAATTATTCAAAGTTTCTGTCTGAACCATCATTAAATAACGCCCAGAGTTTTGCCCCGTCGTTTGGTACCACTCTTGACCACCCCCTATTGTGGGAAGTGCAAAACTTTTGATTGTCACACCTAACCTAACCTAATCTTTCGGTACCTAAATATTCATATTTTTCAGCGGGTTTTTGTCATATCTTGTATTCTACCTTGTCTTGATCAACGCAATAGAAATTTTCAGTGCTGCCAAAATTTAAGATTTTTATACTACAACACGAACATTAAAAATTCGTCACAGAATTGCAAATTTTTTAATAAATTGTCAAAATTTGTCTCAAATTATTCAGTTTTCTTCTGAACCATCATTAAATAACGCCCAGAGTTTTGCCCCGTCGTTTGGTACCACTCTCGACCACCCCCTATTGTGGGAAGTGCAAAACTTTTGATTGTCACACCTAACCTAACCTAATCTTTCGGTACCTAAATATTCATATTTTTCAGCGGGTTTTTGTCATATCTTGTATTCTACCTTGTCTTGATCAACGCAATAGAAATTTTCAGTGCTGCCAAAATTTAAGATTTTTATACTACAAAACGAACATTAAAAATTCGTCAAAGAAATGCAAATTTTTAAATAAATTGTCAAAATTTGTCTCAAATTATTCAAAGTTTTTTTCTGAACCATCATTAAATAACGCCCAGAGTTTTGCCCCGTCGTTTGGTACCACTCTCGACCACCCCCTATTGTGGGAAGTGCAAAACTTTTGATTGTCACACCTAACCTAACCTAATCTTTCGGTACCTAAATATTCATATTTTTCAGCGGATTTTTGTCATATCTTGTATTCTACCTTGTTTTGATCAACGCTATAGAAATTTTCATTGCTGCCAAAATTTAAGAGCTTTTTATACTACAAAAAGAACATTAAAAATTCGTCAAAGAAATGCAAATTTTTTAATAAATTATCAAAATTTGTCTCAAATTATTCAAAGTTTTTATCTGAACCATCATTAAATAACGCCCAGAGTTTTGCCCCGTCGTTTGGTACCACTCTCGACCACCCCCTATTGTGGGAAGTGCAAAACTTTTGACTGTCACACCTAACCTAACCTAATCTTTCGGTACCTAAATATTCATATTTTTCAGCGGGTTTTTGTCATATCTTGTATTCTACCTTGTCTTGATCAACGCAATAGAAATTTTCAGTGCTGCCAAAATTTAAGATTTTTATACTACAACACGAACATTAAAAATTCGTCACAGAATTGCAAATTTTTTAATAAATTGTCAAAATTTGTCTCAAATTATTCAGTTTTCTTCTGAACCATCATTAAATAACGCCCAGAGTTTTGCCCCGTCGTTTGGTACCACTCTCGACCACCCCCTATTGTGGGAAGTGCAAAACTTTTGATTGTCACACCTAACCTAACCTAATCTTTCGGTACCTAAATATTCATATTTTTCAGCGGATTTTTGTCATATCTTGTATTCTACCTTGTTTTGATCAACGCTATAGAAATTTTCAATGCTGCCAAAATTTAAGAGCTTTTTATACTACAAAAAGAACATTAAAAATTCGTCAAAGAAATGCAAATTTTTTAATAAATTATCAAAATTTGTCTCAAATTATTCAAAGTTTTTGTCTGAACCATCATTAAATAACGCCCAGAGTTTTGCCCCGTCGTTTGGTACCACTCTCGACCACCCCCTATTGTGGGAAGTGCAAAACTTTTGATTGTCACACCTAACCTAACCTAATCTTTCGGTACCTAAATATTCATATTTTTCAGCGGATTTTTGTCATATCTTGTATTCTACCTTGTTTTGATCAACGCTATAGAAATTTTCATTGCTGCCAAAATTTAAGAGCTTTTTATACTACAAAAAGAACATTAAAAATTCGTCAAAGAAATGCAAATTTTTTAATAAATTATCAAAATTTGTCTCAAATTATTCAAAGTTTTTATCTGAACCATCATTAAATAACGCCCAGAGTTTTGCCCCGTCGTTTGGTACCACTCTCGACCACCCCCTATTGTGGGAAGTGCAAAACTTTTGATTGTCACACCTAACCTAACCTAATCTTTCGGTACCTAAATATTCATATTTTTCAGCGGGTTTTTGTCATATCTTGTATTCTACCTTGTCTTGATCAACGCAATAGAAATTTTCAGTGCTGCCAAAATTTAAGATTTTTATACTACAACACGAACATTAAAAATTCGTCACAGAATTGCAAATTTTTTAATAAATTGTCAAAATTTGTCTCAAATTATTCAGTTTTCTTCTGAACCATCATTAAATAACGCCCAGAGTTTTGCCCCGTCGTTTGGTACCACTCTCGACCACCCACTATTGTGGGAAGTGCAAAACTTTTGATTGTCACACCTAACCTAACCTAATCTTTCGGTACCTAAATATTCATATTTTTCAGCGGATTTTTGTCATATCTTGTATTCTACCTTGTTTTGATCAACGCTATAGAAATTTTCAATGCTGCCAAAATTTAAGAGCTTTTTATACTACAAAAAGAACATTAAAAATTCGTCAAAGAAATGCAAATTTTTTAATAAATTATCAAAATTTGTCTCAAATTATTCAAAGTTTTTTCTGAACCATCATTAAATAACGCCCAGAGTTTTGCCCCGTCGTTTGGTACCACTCTCGACCACCCCCTATTGTGGGAAGTGCAAAACTTTTGACTGTCACACCTAACCTAACCTAATCTTTCGGTACCTAAATATTCATATTTTTCAGCGGGTTTTTGTCATATCTTGTATTCTACCTTGTCTTGATCAACGCAATAGAAATTTTCAGTGCTGCCAAAATTTAAGATTTTTATACTACAAAACGAACATTAAAAATTCGTCAAAGAAATGCAAATTTTAAATAAATTGTCAAAATTTGTCTCTAATTATTCAAAGTTTTTGTCTGAACCATCATTAAATAACGCCCAGAGTTTTGCCCCGTCGTTTGGTACCACTCTCGACCACCCCCTATTGTGGGAAGTGCAAAACTTTTGATTGTCACACCTAACCTAACCTAATCTTTCGGTACCTAAATATTCATATTTTTCAGCGGGTTTTTGTCATATCTTGTATTCTACCTTGTCTTGATTAACGCAATAGAAATTTTCAGTGCTGCCAAAATTTAAGATTTTTATACTACAACACGAACATTAAAAATTCGTCACAGAATTGCAAATTTTTTAATAAATTGTCAAAATTTGTCTCAAATTATTCAGTTTTCTTCTGAACCATCATTAAATAACGCCCAGAGTTTTGCCCCGTCGTTTGGTACCACTCTCGACCACCCCCTATTGTGGGAAGTGCAAAACTTTTGATTGTCACACCTAACCTAACCAGATCTTTCGGTACCTAAATATTCATATTTTTCAGCGGGTTTTTGTCATATCTTGTATTCTACCTTGTTTTGATCAACGCTATAAAAATTTTCAATGCTGCCAAAATTTAAGAGCTTTTTATACTACAAAAAGAACATTAAAAATTCGTCAAAGAAATGCAAATTTTTTAATAAATTATCAAAATTTGTCTCAAATTATTCAAAGTTTTTCTCTGAACCATCATTAAATAACGCCCAGAGTTTTGCCCCGTCGTTTGGTACCACTCTCGACCACCCCCTATTGTGGGAAGTGCAAAACTTTTGACTGTCACACCTAACCTAACCTAATCTTTCGGTACCTAAATATTCATATTTTTCAGCGGGTTTTTGTCATATCTTGTATTCTACCTTGTCTTGATCAACGCAATAGAAATTTTCAGTGCTGCCAAAATTTAAGATTTTTATACTACGAAACGAACATTAAAAATTCGTCAAAGAAATGCAAATTTTTAAATAAATTGTCAAAATTTGTCTCTAATTATTCAAAGTTTTTGTCTGAACCATCATTAAATAACGCCCAGAGTTTTGCCCCGTCGTTTGGTACCACTCTCGACCACCCCCTATTGTGGGAAGTGCAAAACTTTTGATTGTCACACCTAACCTAACCTAATCTTTCGGTACCTAAATATTCATATTTTTCAGCGGGTTTTTGTCATATCTTGTATTCTACCTTGTCTTGATCAACGCAATAGAAATTTTCAGTGCTGCCAAAATTTAAGATTTTTATACTACAAAACGAACATTAAAAATTCGTCAAAGAAATGCAAATTTTTAAATAAATTGTCAAAATTTGTCTCAAATTATTCAAAGTTTTTTTCTGAACCATTATTAAATAACGCCCAGAGTTTTGCCCCGTCGTTTGGTACCACTCTCGACCACCCCCTATTGTGGGAAGTGCAAAACTTTTGATTGTCACACCTAACCTAACCTAATCTTTCGGTACCTAAATATTCATATTTTTCAGCGGATTTTTGTCATATCTTGTATTCTACCTTGTTTTGATCAACGCTATAGAAATTTTCATTGCTGCCAAAATTTAAGAGCTTTTTATACTACAAAAAGAACATTAAAAATTCGTCAAAGAAATGCAAATTTTTTAATAAATTATCAAAATTTGTCTCAAATTATTCAAAGTTTTTATCTGAACCATCATTAAATAACGCCCAGAGTTTTGCCCCGTCGTTTGGTACCACTCTCGACCACCCCCTATTGTGGGAAGTGCAAAACTTTTGATTGTCACACCTAACCTAACCTAATCTTTCGGTACCTAAATATTCATATTTTTCAGCGGGTTTTTGTCATATCTTGTATTCTACCTTGTCTTGATCAACGCAATAGAAATTTTCAGTGCTGCCAAAATTTAAGATTTTTATACTACAACACGAACATTAAAAATTCGTCACAGAATTGCAAATTTTTTAATAAATTGTCAAAATTTGTCTCAAATTATTCAGTTTTCTTCTGAACCATCATTAAATAACGCCCAGAGTTTTGCCCCGTCGTTTGGTACCACTCTCGACCACCCCCTATTGTGGGAAGTGCAAAACTTTTGATTGTCACACCTAACCTAACCTAATCTTTCGGTACCTAAATATTCATATTTTTCAGCGGATTTTTGTCATATCTTGTATTCTACCTTGTTTTGATCAACGCTATAGAAATTTTCAATGCTGCCAAAATTTAAGAGCTTTTTATACTACAAAAAGAACATTAAAAATTCGTCAAAGAAATGCAAATTTTTTAATAAATTATCAAAATTTGTCTCAAATTATTCAAAGTTTTTGTCTGAACCATCATTAAATAACGCCCAGAGTTTTGCCCCGTCGTTTGGTACCACTCTCGACCACCCCCTATTGTGGGAAGTGCAAAACTTTTGACTGTCACACCTAACCTAACCTAATCTTTCGGTACCTAAATATTCATATTTTTCAGCGGGTTTTTGTCATATCTTGTATTCTACCTTGTCTTGATCAACGCAATAGAAATTTTCAGTGCTGCCAAAATTTAAGATTTTTATACTACAAAACGAACATTAAAAATTCGTCAAAGAAATGCAAATTTTAAATAAATTGTCAAAATTTGTCTCTAATTATTCAAAGTTTTTGTCTGAACCATCATTAAATAACGCCCAGAATTTTGCCCCGTCGTTTGGTACCACTCTCGACCACCCCCTATTGTGGGAAGTGCAAAACTTTTGATTGTCACACCTAACCTAACCTAATCTTTCGGTACCTAAATATTCATATTTTTCAGCGGGTTTTTGTCATATCTTGTATTCTACCTTGTCTTGATCAACGCAATAGAAATTTTCAGTGCTGCCAAAATTTAAGATTTTTATACTACAAAACGAACATTAAAAATTCGTCAAAGAAATGCAAATTTTTAAATAAATTGTCAAAATTTGTCTCAAATTATTCAAAGTTTCTGTCTGAACCATCATTAAATAACGCCCAGAGTTTTGCCCCGTCGTTTGGTACCACTCTCGACCACCCCCTATTGTGGGAAGTGCAAAACTTTTGATTGTCACACCTAACCTAACCTAATCTTTCGGTACCTAAATATTCATATTTTTCAGCGGGTTTTTGTCATATCTTGTATTCTACCTTGTCTTGATCAACGCAATAGAAATTTTCAGTGCTGCCAAAATTTAAGATTTTTATACTACAACACGAACATTAAAAATTCGTCACAGAATTGCAAATTTTTTAATAAATTGTCAAAATTTGTCTCAAATTATTCAGTTTTCTTCTGAACCATCATTAAATAACGCCCAGAGTTTTGCCCCGTCGTTTGGTACCACTCTCGACCACCCCCTATTGTGGGAAGTGCAAAACTTTTGATTGTCACACCTAACCTAACCTAATCTTTCGGTACCTAAATATTCATATTTTTCAGCGGGTTTTTGTCATATCTTGTATTCTACCTTGTCTTGATCAACGCAATAGAAATTTTCAGTGCTGCCAAAATTTAAGATTTTTATACTACAAAACGAACATTAAAAATTCGTCAAAGAAATGCAAATTTTTAAATAAATTGTCAAAATTTGTCTCAAATTATTCAAAGTTTCTGTCTGAACCATCATTAAATAACGCCCAGAGTTTTGCCCCGTCGTTTGGTACCACTCTCGACCACCCCCTATTGTGGGAAGTGCAAAACTTTTGATTGTCACACCTAACCTAACCTAATCTTTCGGTACCTAAATATTCATATTTTTCAGCGGGTTTTTGTCATATCTTGTATTCTACCTTGTCTTGATCAACGCAATAGAAATTTTCAGTGCTGCCAAAATTTAAGATTTTTATACTACAAAACGAACATTAAAAATTCGTCAAAGAAATGCAAATTTTAAATAAATTGTCAAAATTTGTCTCTAATTATTCAAAGTTTTTGTCTGAACCATCATTAAATAACGCCCAGAGTTTTGCCCCGTCGTTTGGTACCACTCTCGACCACCCCCTATTGTGGGAAGTGCAAAACTTTTGATTGTCACACCTAACCTAACCTAATCTTTCGGTACCTAAATATTCATATTTTTCAGCGGGTTTTTGTCATATCTTGTATTCTACCTTGTCTTGATCAACGCAATAGAAATTTTCAGTGCTGCCAAAATTTAAGATTTTTATACTACAACACGAACATTAAAAATTCGTCACAGAATTGCAAATTTTTTAATAAATTGTCAAAATTTGTCTCAAATTATTCAGTTTTCTTCTGAACCATCATTAAATAACGCCCAGAGTTTTGCCCCGTCGTTTGGTACCACTCTCGACCACCCCCTATTGTGGGAAGTGCAAAACTTTTGATTGTCACACCTAACCTAACCTAATCTTTCGGTACCTAAATATTCATATTTTTCAGCGGGTTTTTGTCATATCTTGTATTCTACCTTGTCTTGATCAACGCAATAGAAATTTTCAGTGCTGCCAAAATTTAAGATTTTTATACTACAAAACGAACATTAAAAATTCGTCAAAGAAATGCAAATTTTTAAATAAATTGTCAAAATTTGTCTCAAATTATTCAAAGTTTCTGTCTGAACCATCATTAAATAACGCCCAGAGTTTTGCCCCGTCGTTTGGTACCACTCTCGACCACCCCCTATTGTGGGAAGTGCAAAACTTTTGATTGTCACACCTAACCTAACCTAATCTTTCGGTACCTAAATATTCATATTTTTCAGCGGGTTTTTGTCATATCTTGTATTCTACCTTGTCTTGATCAACGCAATAGAAATTTTCAGTGCTGCCAAAATTTAAGATTTTTATACTACAAAACGAACATTAAAAATTCGTCAAAGAAATGCAAATTTTAAATAAATTGTCAAAATTTGTCTCTAATTATTCAAAGTTTTTGTCTGAACCATCATTAAATAACGCCCAGAGTTTTGCCCCGTCGTTTGGTACCACTCTCGACCACCCCCTATTGTGGGAAGTGCAAAACTTTTGATTGTCACACCTAACCTAACCTAATCTTTCGGTACCTAAATATTCATATTTTTCAGCGGGTTTTTGTCATATCTTGTATTCTACCTTGTCTTGATCAACGCAATAGAAATTTTCAGTGCTGCCAAAATTTAAGATTTTTATACTACAAAACGAACATTAAAAATTCGTCAAAGAAATGCAAATTTTTAAATAAATTGTCAAAATTTGTCTCAAATTATTCAAAGTTTCTGTCTGAACCATCATTAAATAACGCCCAGAGTTTTGCCCCGTCGTTTGGTACCACTCTCGACCACCCCCTATTGTGGGAAGTGCAAAACTTTTGATTGTCACACCTAACCTAACCTAATCTTTCGGTACCTAAATATTCATATTTTTCAGCGGCTTTTTGTCATAACTTGTATTCTACCTTGTCTTGATAAACGCAATAGAAATTTTCAGTGCTTACAAAATTTAAGATTTTTATACTACAACACGAACATTAAAAATTCGTCACAGAATTGCAAATTTTTTAATAAATTGTAAAATTTGTCTCAAATTATTCAAAGTTTTTTTCTGAACCATCATTAAATAACGCCCAGAGTTTTGCCCCGTCGTTTGGTACCACTCTCGACCACCCCCTATTGTGGGAAGTGCAAAACTTTTGATTGTCACACCTAACCTAACTTAATCTTTCGGTACCTAAATATTCATATTTTTCAGCGGATTTTTGTCATATCTTGTATTCTACCTTGTTTTGATCAACGCTATAGAAATTTTCAATGCTGCCACAATTTAAGAGCTTTTTATACTACAAAAAGAACATTAAAAATTCGTCAAAGAAATGCAAATTTTTTAATAAATTATCAAAATTTGTCTCAAATTATTCAAAGTTTTTTTCTGAACCATCATTAAATAACGCCCAGAGTTTTGCCCCGTCGTTTGGTACCACTCTCGACCACCCCCTATTGTGGGAAGTGCAAAACTTTTGATTGTCACACCTAACCTAACCTAATCTTTCGGTACCTAAATATTCATATTTTTCAGCGGGTTTTTGTCATATCTTGTATTCTACCTTGTCTTGATCAACGCAATAGAAATTTTCAGTGCTGCCAAAATTTAAGATTTTTATACTACAAAACGAACATTAAAAATTCGTCAAAGAAATGCAAATTTTAAATAAATTGTCAAAATTTGTCTCTAATTATTCAAAGTTTTTGTCTGAACCATCATTAAATAACGCCCAGAGTTTTGCCCCGTCGTTTGGTACCACTCTCGACCACCCCCTATTGTGGGAAGTGCAAAACTTTTGATTGTCACACCTAACCTAACCTAATCTTTCGGTACCTAAATATTCATATTTTTCAGCGGGTTTTTGTCATATCTTGTATTCTACCTTGTCTTGATCAACGCAATAGAAATTTTCAGTGCTGCCAAAATTTAAGATTTTTATACTACAAAACGAACATTAAAAATTCGTCAAAGAAATGCAAATTTTTAAATAAATTGTCAAAATTTGTCTCAAATTATTCAAAGTTTCTGTCTGAACCATCATTAAATAACGCCCAGAGTTTTGCCCCGTCGTTTGGTACCACTCTCGACCACCCCCTATTGTGGGAAGTGCAAAACTTTTGATTGTCACACCTAACCTAACCTAATCTTTCGGTACCTAAATATTCATATTTTTCAGCGGCTTTTTGTCATAACTTGTATTCTACCTTGTCTTGATAAACGCAATAGAAATTTTCAGTGCTTACAAAATTTAAGATTTTTATACTACAACACGAACATTAAAAATTCGTCACAGAATTGCAAATTTTTTAATAAATTGTAAAATTTGTCTCAAATTATTCAAAGTTTTTTTCTGAACCATCATTAAATAACGCCCAGAGTTTTGCCCCGTCGTTTGGTACCACTCTCGACCACCCCCTATTGTGGGAAGTGCAAAACTTTTGATTGTCACACCTAACCTAACTTAATCTTTCGGTACCTAAATATTCATATTTTTCAGCGGATTTTTGTCATATCTTGTATTCTACCTTGTTTTGATCAACGCTATAGAAATTTTCAATGCTGCCACAATTTAAGAGCTTTTTATACTACAAAAAGAACATTAAAAATTCGTCAAAGAAATGCAAATTTTTTAATAAATTATCAAAATTTGTCTCAAATTATTCAAAGTTTTTTTCTGAACCATCATTAAATAACGCCCAGAGTTTTGCCCCGTCGTTTGGTACCACTCTCGACCACCCCCTATTGTGGGAAGTGCAAAACTTTTGATTGTCACACCTAACCTAACCTAATCTTTCGGTACCTAAATATTCATATTTTTCAGCGAATTTTTGTCATATCTTGTATTCCACCTTGTCTTGATCAACGCAATAGAAATTTTCAGTGCCCCCAAAATTTAAGTTTTTATACTACAAAAAGAACATTAAAAATTCGTCAAAGAAATGCAAATTTTTTAATAAATTATCAAAATTTGTCTCAAATTATTCAAAGTTTTTGTCTGAACCATCATTAAATAACGCCCAGAGTTTTGCCCCGTCGTTTGGTGCCACTCTCGACCACCCCCTATTGTGGGAAGTGCAAAACTTTTGATTGTCACACCTAACCTAACCTAATCTTTCGGTACCTAAATATTCATATTTTTCAGCGGGTTTTTGTCATATCTTGTATTCTACCTTATCTTGATCAACGCAATAGAAATTTTCAGTGCTGCCAAAATTTAAGATTTTTATACTACAAAACGAACATTAAAAATTCGTCAAAGAAATGCAATTTTTTAAATAAATTGTCAAAATTTGTCTCTAATTATTCAAAGTTTTTGTCTGAACCATCATTAAATAACGCCCAGAGTTTTGCCCCGTCGTTTGGTACCACTCTCGACCACCCCCTATTGTGGGAAGTGCAAAACTTTTGATTTTTACACCTAACCTAACCTAAACTTTCGGTACCTAAATATTCATATTTTTCAGCGGATTTTTGTCATATCTTGTATTCTACCTTGTTTTGATCAACGCTATAGAAATTTTCAATGCTGCCAAAATTTAAGAGCTTTTGATACTACAAAAAGAACATTAAAAATTCGTCAAAGAAATGCAAATTTTTTAATAAATTATCAAAATTTGTCTCAAATTATTCAAAGTTTGTGTCTGAACCATCATTAAATAACGCCCAGAGTTTTGCCCCGTCGTTTGGTACCACTCTCGACCACCCCCTATTGTGGGAAGTGCAAAACTTTTGATTGTCACACCTAACCTAACCTAATCTTTCGGTACCTAAATATTCATATTTTTCAGCGGATTTTTGTCATATCTTGTATTCTACCTTGTTTTGATCAACGCTATAGAAATTTTCAATGCTGCCAAAATTTAAGAGCTTTTTATACTACAAAAAGAACATTAAAAATTCGTCAAAGAAATGCAAATTTTTTATTAAATTATCAAAATTTGTCTCAAATTATTCAAAGTTTTTATCTGAACCATCATTAAATAACGCCCAGAGTTTTGCCCCGTCGTTTGGTGCCACTCTCGACCACCCCCTATTGTGGGAAGTGCAAAACTTTTGATTGTCACACCTAACCTAACCTAATCTTTCGGTACCTAAATATTCATATTTTTCAGCGGGTTTTTGTCATATCTTGTATTCTACCTTATCTTGATCAACGCAATAGAAATTTTCAGTGCTGCCAAAATTTAAGATTTTTATACTACAAAACGAACATTAAAAATTCGTCAAAGAAATGCAATTTTTTAAATAAATTGTCAAAATTTGTCTCTAATTATTCAAAGTTTTTGTCTGAACCATCATTAAATAACGCCCAGAGTTTTGCCCCGTCGTTTGGTACCACTCTCGACCACCCCCTATTGTGGGAAGTGCAAAACTTTTGATTTTTACACCTAACCTAACCTAAACTTTCGGTACCTAAATATTCATATTTTTCAGCGGATTTTTGTCATATCTTGTATTCTACCTTGTTTTGATCAACGCTATAGAAATTTTCATTGCTGCCAAAATTTAAGAGCTTTTTATACTACAAAAAGAACATTAAAAATTCGTCAAAGAAATGCAAATTTTTTAATAAATTATCAAAATTTGTCTCAAATTATTCAAAGTTTTTATCTGAACCATCATTAAATAACGCCCAGAGTTTTGCCCCGTCGTTTGGTACCACTCTCGACCACCCCCTATTGTGGGAAGTGCAAAACTTTTGATTGTCACACCTAACCTAACCTAATCTTTCGGTACCTAAATATTCATATTTTTCAGCGGGTTTTTGTCATATCTTGTATTCTACCTTGTCTTGATCAACGCAATAGAAATTTTCAGTGCTGCCAAAATTTAAGATTTTTATACTACAACACGAACATTAAAAATTCGTCACAGAATTGCAAATTTTTTAATAAATTGTCAAAATTTGTCTCAAATTATTCAGTTTTCTTCTGAACCATCATTAAATAACGCCCAGAGTTTTGCCCCGTCGTTTGGTACCACTCTCGACCACCCCCTATTGTGGGAAGTGCAAAACTTTTGATTGTCACACCTAACCTAACCTAATCTTTCGGTACCTAAATATTCATATTTTTCAGCGGATTTTTGTCATATCTTGTATTCTACCTTGTTTTGATCAACGCTATAGAAATTTTCAATGCTGCCAAAATTTAAGAGCTTTTTATACTACAAAAAGAACATTAAAAATTCGTCAAAGAAATGCAAATTTTTTAATAAATTATCAAAATTTGTCTCAAATTATTCAAAGTTTTTGTCTGAACCATCATTAAATAACGCCCAGAGTTTTGCCCCGTCGTTTGGTACCACTCTCGACCACCCCCTATTGTGGGAAGTGCAAAACTTTTGACTGTCACACCTAACCTAACCTAATCTTTCGGTACCTAAATATTCATATTTTTCAGCGGGTTTTTGTCATATCTTGTATTCTACCTTGTCTTGATCAACGCAATAGAAATTTTCAGTGCTGCCAAAATTTAAGATTTTTATACTACAAAACGAACATTAAAAATTCGTCAAAGAAATGCAAATTTTAAATAAATTGTCAAAATTTGTCTCTAATTATTCAAAGTTTTTGTCTGAACCATCATTAAATAACGCCCAGAGTTTTGCCCCGTCGTTTGGTACCACTCTCGACCACCCCCTATTGTGGGAAGTGCAAAACTTTTGATTGTCACACCTAACCTAACCTAATCTTTCGGTACCTAAATATTCATATTTTTCAGCGGGTTTTTGTCATATCTTGTATTCTACCTTGTCTTGATCAACGCAATAGAAATTTTCAGTGCTGCCAAAATTTAAGATTTTTATACTACAAAACGAACATTAAAAATTCGTCAAAGAAATGCAAATTTTTAAATAAATTGTCAAAATTTGTCTCAAATTATTCAAAGTTTCTGTCTGAACCATCATTAAATAACGCCCAGAGTTTTGCCCCGTCGTTTGGTACCACTCTCGACCACCCCCTATTGTGGGAAGTGCAAAACTTTTGATTGTCACACCTAACCTAACCTAATCTTTCGGTACCTAAATATTCATATTTTTCAGCGGGTTTTTGTCATATCTTGTATTCTACCTTGTCTTGATCAACGCAATAGAAATTTTCAGTGCTGCCAAAATTTAAGATTTTTATACTACAACACGAACATTAAAAATTCGTCACAGAATTGCAAATTTTTTAATAAATTGTCAAAATTTGTCTCAAATTATTCAGTTTTCTTCTGAACCATCATTAAATAACGCCCAGAGTTTTGCCCCGTCGTTTGGTACCACTCTCGACCACCCCCTATTGTGGGAAGTGCAAAACTTTTGATTGTCACACCTAACCTAACCTAATCTTTCGGTACCTAAATATTCATATTTTTCAGCGGGTTTTTGTCATATCTTGTATTCTACCTTGTCTTGATCAACGCAATAGAAATTTTCAGTGCTGCCAAAATTTAAGATTTTTATACTACAAAACGAACATTAAAAATTCGTCAAAGAAATGCAAATTTTTAAATAAATTGTCAAAATTTGTCTCAAATTATTCAAAGTTTCTGTCTGAACCATCATTAAATAACGCCCAGAGTTTTGCCCCGTCGTTTGGTACCACTCTCGACCACCCCCTATTGTGGGAAGTGCAAAACTTTTGATTGTCACACCTAACCTAACCTAATCTTTCGGTACCTAAATATTCATATTTTTCAGCGGGTTTTTGTCATATCTTGTATTCTACCTTGTCTTGATCAACGCAATAGAAATTTTCAGTGCTGCCAAAATTTAAGATTTTTATACTACAAAACGAACATTAAAAATTCGTCAAAGAAATGCAAATTTTAAATAAATTGTCAAAATTTGTCTCTAATTATTCAAAGTTTTTGTCTGAACCATCATTAAATAACGCCCAGAGTTTTGCCCCGTCGTTTGGTACCACTCTCGACCACCCCCTATTGTGGGAAGTGCAAAACTTTTGATTGTCACACCTAACCTAACCTAATCTTTCGGTACCTAAATATTCATATTTTTCAGCGGGTTTTTGTCATATCTTGTATTCTACCTTGTCTTGATCAACGCAATAGAAATTTTCAGTGCTGCCAAAATTTAAGATTTTTATACTACAAAACGAACATTAAAAATTCGTCAAAGAAATGCAAATTTTTAAATAAATTGTCAAAATTTGTCTCAAATTATTCAAAGTTTCTGTCTGAACCATCATTAAATAACGCCCAGAGTTTTGCCCCGTCGTTTGGTACCACTCTCGACCACCCCCTATTGTGGGAAGTGCAAAACTTTTGATTGTCACACCTAACCTAACCTAATCTTTCGGTACCTAAATATTCATATTTTTCAGCGGCTTTTTGTCATAACTTGTATTCTACCTTGTCTTGATAAACGCAATAGAAATTTTCAGTGCTTACAAAATTTAAGATTTTTATACTACAACACGAACATTAAAAATTCGTCACAGAATTGCAAATTTTTTAATAAATTGTAAAATTTGTCTCAAATTATTCAAAGTTTTTTTCTGAACCATCATTAAATAACGCCCAGAGTTTTGCCCCGTCGTTTGGTACCACTCTCGACCACCCCCTATTGTGGGAAGTGCAAAACTTTTGATTGTCACACCTAACCTAACTTAATCTTTCGGTACCTAAATATTCATATTTTTCAGCGGATTTTTGTCATATCTTGTATTCTACCTTGTTTTGATCAACGCTATAGAAATTTTCAATGCTGCCACAATTTAAGAGCTTTTTATACTACAAAAAGAACATTAAAAATTCGTCAAAGAAATGCAAATTTTTTAATAAATTATCAAAATTTGTCTCAAATTATTCAAAGTTTTTTTCTGAACCATCATTAAATAACGCCCAGAGTTTTGCCCCGTCGTTTGGTACCACTCTCGACCACCCCCTATTGTGGGAAGTGCAAAACTTTTGATTGTCACACCTAACCTAACCTAATCTTTCGGTACCTAAATATTCATATTTTTCAGCGGGTTTTTGTCATATCTTGTATTCTACCTTGTCTTGATCAACGCAATAGAAATTTTCAGTGCTGCCAAAATTTAAGATTTTTATACTACAAAACGAACATTAAAAATTCGTCAAAGAAATGCAAATTTTAAATAAATTGTCAAAATTTGTCTCTAATTATTCAAAGTTTTTGTCTGAACCATCATTAAATAACGCCCAGAGTTTTGCCCCGTCGTTTGGTACCACTCTCGACCACCCCCTATTGTGGGAAGTGCAAAACTTTTGATTGTCACACCTAACCTAACCTAATCTTTCGGTACCTAAATATTCATATTTTTCAGCGGGTTTTTGTCATATCTTGTATTCTACCTTGTCTTGATCAACGCTATAGAAATTTTCAGTGCTGCCAAAATTTAAGATTTTTATACTACAAAACGAACATTAAAAATTCGTCAAAGAAATGCAAATTTTTAAATAAATTGTCAAAATTTGTCTCAAATTATTCAAAGTTTCTGTCTGAACCATCATTAAATAACGCCCAGAGTTTTGCCCCGTCGTTTGGTACCACTCTCGACCACCCCCTATTGTGGGAAGTGCAAAACTTTTGATTGTCACACCTAACCTAACCTAATCTTTCGGTACCTAAATATTCATATTTTTCAGCGGCTTTTTGTCATAACTTGTATTCTACCTTGTCTTGATAAACGCAATAGAAATTTTCAGTGCTTACAAAATTTAAGATTTTTATACTACAACACGAACATTAAAAATTCGTCACAGAATTGCAAATTTTTTAATAAATTGTAAAATTTGTCTCAAATTATTCAAAGTTTTTTTCTGAACCATCATTAAATAACGCCCAGAGTTTTGCCCCGTCGTTTGGTACCACTCTCGACCACCCCCTATTGTGGGAAGTGCAAAACTTTTGATTGTCACACCTAACCTAACTTAATCTTTCGGTACCTAAATATTCATATTTTTCAGCGGATTTTTGTCATATCTTGTATTCTACCTTGTTTTGATCAACGCTATAGAAATTTTCAATGCTGCCACAATTTAAGAGCTTTTTATACTACAAAAAGAACATTAAAAATTCGTCAAAGAAATGCAAATTTTTTAATAAATTATCAAAATTTGTCTCAAATTATTCAAAGTTTTTGTCTGAACCATCATTAAATAACGCCCAGAGTTTTGCCCCGTCGTTTGGTGCCACTCTCGACCACCCCCTATTGTGGGAAGTGCAAAACTTTTGATTGTCACACCTAACCTAACCTAATCTTTCGGTACCTAAATATTCATATTTTTCAGCGGGTTTTTGTCATATCTTGTATTCTACCTTATCTTGATCAACGCAATAGAAATTTTCAGTGCTGCCAAAATTTAAGATTTTTATACTACAAAACGAACATTAAAAATTCGTCAAAGAAATGCAATTTTTTAAATAAATTGTCAAAATTTGTCTCTAATTATTCAAAGTTTTTGTCTGAACCATCATTAAATAACGCCCAGAGTTTTGCCCCGTCGTTTGGTACCACTCTCGACCACCCCCTATTGTGGGAAGTGCAAAACTTTTGATTTTTACACCTAACCTAACCTAAACTTTCGGTACCTAAATATTCATATTTTTCAGCGGATTTTTGTCATATCTTGTATTCTACCTTGTTTTGATCAACGCTATAGAAATTTTCAATGCTGCCAAAATTTAAGAGCTTTTGATACTACAAAAAGAACATTAAAAATTCGTCAAAGAAATGCAAATTTTTTAATAAATTATCAAAATTTGTCTCAAATTATTCAAAGTTTGTGTCTGAACCATCATTAAATAACGCCCAGAGTTTTGCCCCGTCGTTTGGTACCACTCTCGACCACCCCCTATTGTGGGAAGTGCAAAACTTTTGATTGTCACACCTAACCTAACCTAATCTTTCGGTACCTAAATATTCATATTTTTCAGCGGATTTTTGTCATATCTTGTATTCTACCTTGTTTTGATCAACGCTATAGAAATTTTCAATGCTGCCAAAATTTAAGAGCTTTTTATACTACAAAAAGAACATTAAAAATTCGTCAAAGAAATGCAAATTTTTTATTAAATTATCAAAATTTGTCTCAAATTATTCAAAGTTTTTATCTGAACCATCATTAAATAACGCCCAGAGTTTTGCCCCGTCGTTTGGTGCCACTCTCGACCACCCCCTATTGTGGGAAGTGCAAAACTTTTGATTGTCACACCTAACCTAACCTAATCTTTCGGTACCTAAATATTCATATTTTTCAGCGGGTTTTTGTCATATCTTGTATTCTACCTTATCTTGATCAACGCAATAGAAATTTTCAGTGCTGCCAAAATTTAAGATTTTTATACTACAAAACGAACATTAAAAATTCGTCAAAGAAATGCAATTTTTTAAATAAATTGTCAAAATTTGTCTCTAATTATTCAAAGTTTTTGTCTGAACCATCATTAAATAACGCCCAGAGTTTTGCCCCGTCGTTTGGTACCACTCTCGACCACCCCCTATTGTGGGAAGTGCAAAACTTTTGATTTTTACACCTAACCTAACCTAAACTTTCGGTACCTAAATATTCATATTTTTCAGCGGATTTTTGTCATATCTTGTATTCTACCTTGTTTTGATCAACGCTATAGAAATTTTCATTGCTGCCAAAATTTAAGAGCTTTTTATACTACAAAAAGAACATTAAAAATTCGTCAAAGAAATGCAAATTTTTTAATAAATTATCAAAATTTGTCTCAAATTATTCAAAGTTTTTATCTGAACCATCATTAAATAACGCCCAGAGTTTTGCCCCGTCGTTTGGTACCACTCTCGACCACCCCCTATTGTGGGAAGTGCAAAACTTTTGATTGTCACACCTAACCTAACCTAATCTTTCGGTACCTAAATATTCATATTTTTCAGCGGGTTTTTGTCATATCTTGTATTCTACCTTGTCTTGATCAACGCAATAGAAATTTTCAGTGCTGCCAAAATTTAAGATTTTTATACTACAACACGAACATTAAAAATTCGTCACAGAATTGCAAATTTTTTAATAAATTGTCAAAATTTGTCTCAAATTATTCAGTTTTCTTCTGAACCATCATTAAATAACGCCCAGAGTTTTGCCCCGTCGTTTGGTACCACTCTCGACCACCCCCTATTGTGGGAAGTGCAAAACTTTTGATTGTCACACCTAACCTAACCTAATCTTTCGGTACCTAAATATTCATATTTTTCAGCGGATTTTTGTCATATCTTGTATTCTACCTTGTTTTGATCAACGCTATAGAAATTTTCAATGCTGCCAAAATTTAAGAGCTTTTTATACTACAAAAAGAACATTAAAAATTCGTCAAAGAAATGCAAATTTTTTAATAAATTATCAAAATTTGTCTCAAATTATTCAAAGTTTTTGTCTGAACCATCATTAAATAACGCCCAGAGTTTTGCCCCGTCGTTTGGTACCACTCTCGACCACCCCCTATTGTGGGAAGTGCAAAACTTTTGACTGTCACACCTAACCTAACCTAATCTTTCGGTACCTAAATATTCATATTTTTCAGCGGGTTTTTGTCATATCTTGTATTCTACCTTGTCTTGATCAACGCAATAGAAATTTTCAGTGCTGCCAAAATTTAAGATTTTTATACTACAAAACGAACATTAAAAATTCGTCAAAGAAATGCAAATTTTAAATAAATTGTCAAAATTTGTCTCTAATTATTCAAAGTTTTTGTCTGAACCATCATTAAATAACGCCCAGAGTTTTGCCCCGTCGTTTGGTACCACTCTCGACCACCCCCTATTGTGGGAAGTGCAAAACTTTTGATTGTCACACCTAACCTAACCTAATCTTTCGGTACCTAAATATTCATATTTTTCAGCGGGTTTTTGTCATATCTTGTATTCTACCTTGTCTTGATCAACGCAATAGAAATTTTCAGTGCTGCCAAAATTTAAGATTTTTATACTACAAAACGAACATTAAAAATTCGTCAAAGAAATGCAAATTTTTAAATAAATTGTCAAAATTTGTCTCAAATTATTCAAAGTTTCTGTCTGAACCATCATTAAATAACGCCCAGAGTTTTGCCCCGTCGTTTGGTACCACTCTCGACCACCCCCTATTGTGGGAAGTGCAAAACTTTTGATTGTCACACCTAACCTAACCTAATCTTTCGGTACCTAAATATTCATATTTTTCAGCGGGTTTTTGTCATATCTTGTATTCTACCTTGTCTTGATCAACGCAATAGAAATTTTCAGTGCTGCCAAAATTTAAGATTTTTATACTACAACACGAACATTAAAAATTCGTCACAGAATTGCAAATTTTTTAATAAATTGTCAAAATTTGTCTCAAATTATTCAGTTTTCTTCTGAACCATCATTAAATAACGCCCAGAGTTTTGCCCCGTCGTTTGGTACCACTCTCGACCACCCCCTATTGTGGGAAGTGCAAAACTTTTGATTGTCACACCTAACCTAACCTAATCTTTCGGTACCTAAATATTCATATTTTTCAGCGGGTTTTTGTCATATCTTGTATTCTACCTTGTCTTGATCAACGCAATAGAAATTTTCAGTGCTGCCAAAATTTAAGATTTTTATACTACAAAACGAACATTAAAAATTCGTCAAAGAAATGCAAATTTTTAAATAAATTGTCAAAATTTGTCTCAAATTATTCAAAGTTTCTGTCTGAACCATCATTAAATAACGCCCAGAGTTTTGCCCCGTCGTTTGGTACCACTCTCGACCACCCCCTATTGTGGGAAGTGCAAAACTTTTGATTGTCACACCTAACCTAACCTAATCTTTCGGTACCTAAATATTCATATTTTTCAGCGGGTTTTTGTCATATCTTGTATTCTACCTTGTCTTGATCAACGCAATAGAAATTTTCAGTGCTGCCAAAATTTAAGATTTTTATACTACAAAACGAACATTAAAAATTCGTCAAAGAAATGCAAATTTTTAAATAAATTGTCAAAATTTGTCTCAAATTATTCAAAGTTTCTGTCTGAACCATCATTAAATAACGCCCAGAGTTTTGCCCCGTCGTTTGGTACCACTCTCGACCACCCCCTATTGTGGGAAGTGCAAAACTTTTGATTGTCACACCTAACCTAACCTAATCTTTCGGTACCTAAATATTCATATTTTTCAGCGGGTTTTTGTCATATCTTGTATTCTACCTTGTCTTGATCAACGCAATAGAAATTTTCAGTGCTGCCAAAATTTAAGATTTTTATACTACAACACGAACATTAAAAATTCGTCACAGAATTGCAAATTTTTTAATAAATTGTCAAAATTTGTCTCAAATTATTCAGTTTTCTTCTGAACCATCATTAAATAACGCCCAGAGTTTTGCCCCGTCGTTTGGTACCACTCTCGACCACCCCCTATTGTGGGAAGTGCAAAACTTTTGATTGTCACACCTAACCTAACCTAATCTTTCGGTACCTAAATATTCATATTTTTCAGCGGGTTTTTGTCATATCTTGTATTCTACCTTGTCTTGATCAACGCAATAGAAATTTTCAGTGCTGCCAAAATTTAAGATTTTTATACTACAAAACGAACATTAAAAATTCGTCAAAGAAATGCAAATTTTTAAATAAATTGTCAAAATTTGTCTCAAATTATTCAAAGTTTCTGTCTGAACCATCATTAAATAACGCCCAGAGTTTTGCCCCGTCGTTTGGTACCACTCTCGACCACCCCCTATTGTGGGAAGTGCAAAACTTTTGATTGTCACACCTAACCTAACCTAATCTTTCGGTACCTAAATATTCATATTTTTCAGCGGGTTTTTGTCATATCTTGTATTCTACCTTGTCTTGATCAACGCAATAGAAATTTTCAGTGCTGCCAAAATTTAAGATTTTTATACTACAAAACGAACATTAAAAATTCGTCAAAGAAATGCAAATTTTAAATAAATTGTCAAAATTTGTCTCTAATTATTCAAAGTTTTTGTCTGAACCATCATTAAATAACGCCCAGAGTTTTGCCCCGTCGTTTGGTACCACTCTCGACCACCCCCTATTGTGGGAAGTGCAAAACTTTTGATTGTCACACCTAACCTAACCTAATCTTTCGGTACCTAAATATTCATATTTTTCAGCGGGTTTTTGTCATATCTTGTATTCTACCTTGTCTTGATCAACGCAATAGAAATTTTCAGTGCTGCCAAAATTTAAGATTTTTATACTACAAAACGAACATTAAAAATTCGTCAAAGAAATGCAAATTTTTAAATAAATTGTCAAAATTTGTCTCAAATTATTCAAAGTTTCTGTCTGAACCATCATTAAATAACGCCCAGAGTTTTGCCCCGTCGTTTGGTACCACTCTCGACCACCCCCTATTGTGGGAAGTGCAAAACTTTTGATTGTCACACCTAACCTAACCTAATCTTTCGGTACCTAAATATTCATATTTTTCAGCGGCTTTTTGTCATAACTTGTATTCTACCTTGTCTTGATAAACGCAATAGAAATTTTCAGTGCTTACAAAATTTAAGATTTTTATACTACAACACGAACATTAAAAATTCGTCACAGAATTGCAAATTTTTTAATAAATTGTAAAATTTGTCTCAAATTATTCAAAGTTTTTTTCTGAACCATCATTAAATAACGCCCAGAGTTTTGCCCCGTCGTTTGGTACCACTCTCGACCACCCCCTATTGTGGGAAGTGCAAAACTTTTGATTGTCACACCTAACCTAACTTAATCTTTCGGTACCTAAATATTCATATTTTTCAGCGGATTTTTGTCATATCTTGTATTCTACCTTGTTTTGATCAACGCTATAGAAATTTTCAATGCTGCCACAATTTAAGAGCTTTTTATACTACAAAAAGAACATTAAAAATTCGTCAAAGAAATGCAAATTTTTTAATAAATTATCAAAATTTGTCTCAAATTATTCAAAGTTTTTTTCTGAACCATCATTAAATAACGCCCAGAGTTTTGCCCCGTCGTTTGGTACCACTCTCGACCACCCCCTATTGTGGGAAGTGCAAAACTTTTGATTGTCACACCTAACCTAACCTAATCTTTCGGTACCTAAATATTCATATTTTTCAGCGGGTTTTTGTCATATCTTGTATTCTACCTTGTCTTGATCAACGCAATAGAAATTTTCAGTGCTGCCAAAATTTAAGATTTTTATACTACAAAACGAACATTAAAAATTCGTCAAAGAAATGCAAATTTTAAATAAATTGTCAAAATTTGTCTCTAATTATTCAAAGTTTTTGTCTGAACCATCATTAAATAACGCCCAGAGTTTTGCCCCGTCGTTTGGTACCACTCTCGACCACCCCCTATTGTGGGAAGTGCAAAACTTTTGATTGTCACACCTAACCTAACCTAATCTTTCGGTACCTAAATATTCATATTTTTCAGCGGGTTTTTGTCATATCTTGTATTCTACCTTGTCTTGATCAACGCTATAGAAATTTTCAGTGCTGCCAAAATTTAAGATTTTTATACTACAAAACGAACATTAAAAATTCGTCAAAGAAATGCAAATTTTTAAATAAATTGTCAAAATTTGTCTCAAATTATTCAAAGTTTCTGTCTGAACCATCATTAAATAACGCCCAGAGTTTTGCCCCGTCGTTTGGTACCACTCTCGACCACCCCCTATTGTGGGAAGTGCAAAACTTTTGATTGTCACACCTAACCTAACCTAATCTTTCGGTACCTAAATATTCATATTTTTCAGCGGCTTTTTGTCATAACTTGTATTCTACCTTGTCTTGATAAACGCAATAGAAATTTTCAGTGCTTACAAAATTTAAGATTTTTATACTACAACACGAACATTAAAAATTCGTCACAGAATTGCAAATTTTTTAATAAATTGTAAAATTTGTCTCAAATTATTCAAAGTTTTTTTCTGAACCATCATTAAATAACGCCCAGAGTTTTGCCCCGTCGTTTGGTACCACTCTCGACCACCCCCTATTGTGGGAAGTGCAAAACTTTTGATTGTCACACCTAACCTAACTTAATCTTTCGGTACCTAAATATTCATATTTTTCAGCGGATTTTTGTCATATCTTGTATTCTACCTTGTTTTGATCAACGCTATAGAAATTTTCAATGCTGCCACAATTTAAGAGCTTTTTATACTACAAAAAGAACATTAAAAATTCGTCAAAGAAATGCAAATTTTTTAATAAATTATCAAAATTTGTCTCAAATTATTCAAAGTTTTTTTCTGAACCATCATTAAATAACGCCCAGAGTTTTGCCCCGTCGTTTGGTACCACTCTCGACCACCCCCTATTGTGGGAAGTGCAAAACTTTTGATTGTCACACCTAACCTAACCTAATCTTTCGGTACCTAAATATTCATATTTTTCAGCGAATTTTTGTCATATCTTGTATTCCACCTTGTCTTGATCAACGCAATAGAAATTTTCAGTGCCCCCAAAATTTAAGTTTTTATACTACAAAAAGAACATTAAAAATTCGTCAAAGAAATGCAAATTTTTTAATAAATTATCAAAATTTGTCTCAAATTATTCAAAGTTTTTGTCTGAACCATCATTAAATAACGCCCAGAGTTTTGCCCCGTCGTTTGGTGCCACTCTCGACCACCCCCTATTGTGGGAAGTGCAAAACTTTTGATTGTCACACCTAACCTAACCTAATCTTTCGGTACCTAAATATTCATATTTTTCAGCGGGTTTTTGTCATATCTTGTATTCTACCTTATCTTGATCAACGCAATAGAAATTTTCAGTGCTGCCAAAATTTAAGATTTTTATACTACAAAACGAACATTAAAAATTCGTCAAAGAAATGCAATTTTTTAAATAAATTGTCAAAATTTGTCTCTAATTATTCAAAGTTTTTGTCTGAACCATCATTAAATAACGCCCAGAGTTTTGCCCCGTCGTTTGGTACCACTCTCGACCACCCCCTATTGTGGGAAGTGCAAAACTTTTGATTTTTACACCTAACCTAACCTAAACTTTCGGTACCTAAATATTCATATTTTTCAGCGGATTTTTGTCATATCTTGTATTCTACCTTGTTTTGATCAACGCTATAGAAATTTTCAATGCTGCCAAAATTTAAGAGCTTTTTATACTACAAAAAGAACATTAAAAATTCGTCAAAGAAATGCAAATTTTTTAATAAATTATCAAAATTTGTCTCAAATTATTCAAAGTTTTTGTCTGAACCATCATTAAATAACGCCCAGAGTTTTGCCCCGTCGTTTGGTGCCACTCTCGACCACCCCCTATTGTGGGAAGTGCAAAACTTTTGATTGTCACACCTAACCTAACCTAATCTTTCGGTACCTAAATATTCATATTTTTCAGCGGGTTTTTGTCATATCTTGTATTCTACCTTATCTTGATCAACGCAATAGAAATTTTCAGTGCTGCCAAAATTTAAGATTTTTATACTACAAAACGAACATTAAAAATTCGTCAAAGAAATGCAATTTTTTAAATAAATTGTCAAAATTTGTCTCAAATTATTCAAAGTTTTTATCTGAACCATCATTAAATAACGCCCAGAGTTTTGCCCCGTCGTTTGGTACCACTCTCGACCACCCCCTATTGTGGGAAGTGCAAAACTTTTGATTTTTACACCTAACCTAACCTAAACTTTCGGTACCTAAATATTCATATTTTTCAGCGGATTTTTGTCATATCTTGTATTCTACCTTGTTTTGATCAACGCTATAGAAATTTTCAATGCTGCCAAAATTTAAGAGCTTTTGATACTACAAAAAGAACATTAAAAATTCGTCAAAGAAATGCAAATTTTTTAATAAATTATCAAAATTTGTCTCAAATTATTCAAAGTTTGTGTCTGAACCATCATTAAATAACGCCCAGAGTTTTGCCCCGTCGTTTGGTACCACTCTCGACCACCCCCTATTGTGGGAAGTGCAAAACTTTTGATTGTCACACCTAACCTAACCTAATCTTTCGGTACCTAAATATTCATATTTTTCAGCGGATTTTTGTCATATCTTGTATTCTACCTTGTTTTGATCAACGCTATAGAAATTTTCAATGCTGCCAAAATTTAAGAGCTTTTTATACTACAAAAAGAACATTAAAAATTCGTCAAAGAAATGCAAATTTTTTATTAAATTATCAAAATTTGTCTCAAATTATTCAAAGTTTTTATCTGAACCATCATTAAATAACGCCCAGAGTTTTGCCCCGTCGTTTGGTGCCACTCTCGACCACCCCCTATTGTGGGAAGTGCAAAACTTTTGATTGTCACACCTAACCTAACCTAATCTTTCGGTACCTAAATATTCATATTTTTCAGCGGGTTTTTGTCATATCTTGTATTCTACCTTATCTTGATCAACGCAATAGAAATTTTCAGTGCTGCCAAAATTTAAGATTTTTATACTACAAAACGAACATTAAAAATTCGTCAAAGAAATGCAATTTTTTAAATAAATTGTCAAAATTTGTCTCTAATTATTCAAAGTTTTTGTCTGAACCATCATTAAATAACGCCCAGAGTTTTGCCCCGTCGTTTGGTACCACTCTCGACCACCCCCTATTGTGGGAAGTGCAAAACTTTTGATTTTTACACCTAACCTAACCTAAACTTTCGGTACCTAAATATTCATATTTTTCAGCGGATTTTTGTCATATCTTGTATTCTACCTTGTTTTGATCAACGCTATAGAAATTTTCAATGCTGCCAAAATTTAAGAGCTTTTGATACTACAAAAAGAACATTAAAAATTCGTCAAAGAAATGCAAATTTTTTAATAAATTATCAAAATTTGTCTCAAATTATTCAAAGTTTGTGTCTGAACCATCATTAAATAACGCCCAGAGTTTTGCCCCGTCGTTTGGTACCACTCTCGACCACCCCCTATTGTGGGAAGTGCAAAACTTTTGATTGTCACACCTAACCTAACCTAATCTTTCGGTACCTAAATATTCATATTTTTCAGCGGATTTTTGTCATATCTTGTATTCTACCTTGTTTTGATCAACGCTATAGAAATTTTCAATGCTGCCAAAATTTAAGAGCTTTTTATACTACAAAAAGAACATTAAAAATTCGTCAAAGAAATGCAAATTTTTTATTAAATTATCAAAATTTGTCTCAAATTATTCAAAGTTTTTATCTGAACCATCATTAAATAACGCCCAGAGTTTTGCCCCGTCGTTTGGTACCACTCTCGACCACCCCCTATTGTGGGAAGTGCAAAACTTTTGATTGTCACACCTAACCTAACCTAATCTTTCGGTACCTAAATATTCATATTTTTCAGCGAATTTTTGTCATATCTTGTATTCCACCTTGTCTTGATCAACGCAATAGAAATTTTCAGTGCCCCCAAAATTTAAGTTTTTTATACTACAAAAAGAACATTAAAAATTCGTCAAAGAAATGCAAATTTTTTAATAAATTGTCAAAATTTGTCTCTAATTATTCAAAGTTTTTGTCTGAACCATCATTAAATAACGCCCAGAGTTTTGCCCCGTCGTTTGGTACCACTCTCGACCACCCCCTATTGTGGGAAGTGCAAAACTTTTGATTGTCACACCTAACCTAACCTAATCTTTCGGTACCTAAATATTCATATTTTTCAGCGGGTTTTTGTCATATCTTGTATTCTACCTTGTCTTGATCAACGCAATAGAAATTTTCAGTGCTGCCAAAATTTAAGATTTTTATACTACAACACGAACATTAAAAATTCGTCACAGAATTGCAAATTTTTTAATAAATTGTCAAAATTTGTCTCAAATTATTCAGTTTTCTTCTGAACCATCATTAAATAACGCCCAGAGTTTTGCCCCGTCGTTTGGTACCACTCTCGACCACCCCCTATTGTGGGAAGTGCAAAACTTTTGATTGTCACACCTAACCTAACCTAATCTTTCGGTACCTAAATATTCATATTTTTCAGCGGGTTTTTGTCATATCTTGTATTCTACCTTGTCTTGATCAACGCAATAGAAATTTTCAGTGCTGCCAAAATTTAAGATTTTTATACTACAAAACGAACATTAAAAATTCGTCAAAGAAATGCAAATTTTTAAATAAATTGTCAAAATTTGTCTCAAATTATTCAAAGTTTCTGTCTGAACCATCATTAAATAACGCCCAGAGTTTTGCCCCGTCGTTTGGTACCACTCTCGACCACCCCCTATTGTGGGAAGTGCAAAACTTTTGATTGTCACACCTAACCTAACCTAATCTTTCGGTACCTAAATATTCATATTTTTCAGCGGGTTTTTGTCATAACTTGTATTCTACCTTGTCTTGATAAACGCAATAGAAATTTTCAGTGCTTACAAAATTTAAGATTTTTATACTACAACACGAACATTAAAAATTCGTCACAGAATTGCAAATTTTTTAATAAATTGTCAAAATTTGTCTCAAATTATTCAAAGTTTTTTTCTGAACCATCATTAAATAACGCCCAGAGTTTTGCCCCGTCGTTTGGTACCACTCTCGACCACCCCCTATTGTGGGAAGTGCAAAACTTTTGATTGTCACACCTAACCTAACTTAATCTTTCGGTACCTAAATATTCATATTTTTCAGCGGATTTTTGTCATATCTTGTATTCTACCTTGTTTTGATCAACGCTATAGAAATTTTCAATGCTGCCACAATTTAAGAGCTTTTTATACTACAAAAAGAACATTAAAAATTCGTCAAAGAAATGCAAATTTTTTAATAAATTATCAAAATTTGTCTCAAATTATTCAAAGTTTTTTTCTGAACCATCATTAAATAACGCCCAGAGTTTTGCCCCGTCGTTTGGTACCACTCTCGACCACCCCCTATTGTGGGAAGTGCAAAACTTTTGATTGTCACACCTAACCTAACCTAATCTTTCGGTACCTAAATATTCATATTTTTCAGCGAATTTTTGTCATATCTTGTATTCCACCTTGTCTTGATCAACGCAATAGAAATTTTCAGTGCCCCCAAAATTTAAGTTTTTATACTACAAAAAGAACATTAAAAATTCGTCAAAGAAATGCAAATTTTTTAATAAATTGTCAAAATTTGTCTCAAATTATTCAGTTTTCTTCTGAACCATCATTAAATAACGCCCAGAGTTTTGCCCCGTCGTTTGGTACCACTCTCGACCACCCCTTATTGTGGGAAGTGCAAAACTTTTGATTGTCACACCTAACCTAACCTAATCTTTCGGTACCTAAATATTCATATTTTTCAGCGGGTTTTTGTCATATCTTGTATTCTACCTTGTCTTGATCAACGCAATAGAAATTTTCAGTGCTGCCAAAATTTAAGATTTTTATACTACAACACGAACATTAAAAATTCGTCACAGAATTGCAAATTTTAATAAATTGTCAAAATTTGTCTCAAATTATTCAGTTTTCTTCTGAACCATCATTAAATAACGCCCAGAGTTTTGCCCCGTCGTTTGGTACCACTCTCGACCACCCCCTATTGTGGGAAGTGCAAAACTTTTGATTGTCACACCTAACCTAATCTTTCGGTACCTAAATATTCATATTTTTCAGGGGATTTTTGTCATATCTTGTATTCTACCTTGTTTTGATCAACGCTATAGAAATTTTCAATGCTGCCAAAATTTAAGAGCTTTTTATACTACAAAAAGAACATTAAAAATTCGTCAAAGAAATGCAAATTTTTTAATAAATTATCAAAATTTGTCTCAAATTATTCAAAGTTTTTGTCTGAACCATCATTAAATAACGCCCAGAGTTTTGCCCCGTCGTTTGGTACCACTCTCGACCACCCCCTATTGTGGGAAGTGCAAAACTTTTGATTGTCACACCTAACCTAACCTAATCTTTCGGTACCTAAATATTCATATTTTTCAGCGGGTTTTTGTCATATCTTGTATTCTACCTTGTCTTGATCAACGCAATAGAAATTTTCAGTGCTGCCAAAATTTAAGATTTTTATACTACAAAACGAACATTAAAAATTCGTCAAAGAAATGCAATTTTTTAAATAAATTGTCAAAATTTGTCTCTAATTATTCAAAGTTTTTGTCTGAACCATCATTAAATAACGCCCAGAGTTTTGCCCCGTCGTTTGGTACCACTCTCGACCACCCCCTATTGTGGGAAGTGCAAAACTTTTGATTTTTACACCTAACCTAACCTAAACTTTCGGTACCTAAATATTCATATTTTTCAGCGGATTTTTGTCATATCTTGTATTCTACCTTGTTTTGATCAACGCTATAGAAATTTTCAATGCTGCCAAAATTTAAGAGCTTTTGATACTACAAAAAGAACATTAAAAATTCGTCAAAGAAATGCAAATTTTTTAATAAATTATCAAAATTTGTCTCAAATTATTCAAAATTTGTGTCTGAACCATCATTAAATAACGCCCAGAGTTTTGCCCCGTCGTTTGGTACCACTCTCGACCACCCCCTATTGTGGGAAGTGCAAAACTTTTGATTGTCACACCTAACCTAACCTAATCTTTCGGTACCTAAATATTCATATTTTTCAGCGGGTTTTTGTCATATCTTGTATTCTACCTTGTCTTGATCAACGCAATAGAAATTTTCAGTGCTGCCAAAATTTAAGATTTTTATACTACAACACGAACATTAAAAATTCGTCACAGAATTGCAAATTTTTTAATAAATTGTCAAAATTTGTCTCAAATTATTCAGTTTTCTTCTGAACCATCATTAAATAACGCCCAGAGTTTTGCCCCGTCGTTTGGTACCACTCTCGACCACCCCCTATTGTGGGAAGTGCAAAACTTTTGATTGTCACACCTAACCTAACCTAATCTTTCGGTACCTAAATATTCATATTTTTCAGCGGGTTTTTGTCATATCTTGTATTCTACCTTGTCTTGATCAACGCAATAGAAATTTTCAGTGCTGCCAAAATTTAAGATTTTTATACTACAACACGAACATTAAAAATTCGTCACAGAATTGCAAATTTTTTAATAAATTGTCAAAATTTGTCTCAAATTATTCAGTTTTCTTCTGAACCATCATTAAATAACGCCCAGAGTTTTGCCCCGTCGTTTGGTACCACTCTCGACCACCCCCTATTGTGGGAAGTGCAAAACTTTTGATTGTCACACCTAACCTAACCTAATCTTTCGGTACCTAAATATTCATATTTTTCAGCGGGTTTTTGTCATATCTTGTATTCTACCTTGTCTTGATCAACGCAATAGAAATTTTCAGTGCTGCCAAAATTTAAGATTTTTATACTACAAAACGAACATTAAAAATTCGTCAAAGAAATGCAATTTTTTAAATAAATTGTCAAAATTTGTCTCTAATTATTCAAAGTTTTTGTCTGAACCATCATTAAATAACGCCCAGAGTTTTGCCCCGTCGTTTGGTACCACTCTCGACCACCCCCTATTGTGGGAAGTGCAAAACTTTTGATTTTTACACCTAACCTAACCTAAACTTTCGGTACCTAAATATTCATATTTTTCAGCGGATTTTTGTCATATCTTGTATTCTACCTTGTTTTGATCAACGCTATAGAAATTTTCAATGCTGCCAAAATTTAAGAGCTTTTTATACTACAAAAAGAACATTAAAAATTCGTCAAAGAAATGCAAATTTTTTAATAAATTATCAAAATTTGTCACAAATTATTCAAAGTTTTTGTCTGAACCATCATTAAATAACGCCCAGAGTTTTGCCCCGTCGTTTGGTACCACTCTCGACCACCCCCTATTGTGGGAAGTGCAAAACTTTTGACTGTCACACCTTTTTTTTTTTTTTTTTTTTTTTTTTGATTCCCAGGAAAAAATGCTTGATGCACTACCCGCCGGCTAGGGGACGGCACCGGCGGGGCGTGTGGGACTCACCAGCCTAGTGCTGGGATACCCACTAAAAAAACCTGGGGTGTTCCCTCTCTTACCCAGTGGGGGGGGCCTGTTGGGAGTCTAAAAAGATTCATCCATAGCAGGCCCCCCCGTGTGGGTGCCGGCCGGGTCAATGGGACCCGACCTCCTCTCGTCCCCGGGGGAGAGCATTTTACAGCTCTCCCCTTTCGACGTTAGAAGGCGCGCGGGAACACCGCGCGCGCCCTCTATGGGTTCTTACTCACGGGTGGCAGGGTCCCCTGAGGCCTTGCCACCCAGAACCCTTAGGTGGGGGGCAGGAGAGTGACATAAGCGCGTCTCCTGCGCCCCCTCCTCCGGCGGCGGATCTCCGGGGCGTAAGGATCTTCCTCACGCCCCCGCTCCGCCGCCTCCTTCTGCGAGATGACAGCCTCGCAGAAGGACCTCATTGCGCCCCAGCACCTGTCGTCGCCGACCATCATGGATACGACGGTCGGCAACGAGAGGTCGGGGCCAATCACGGCGACCAGGGCACAGCGCTCCTCGGCCCACGCCGGACACTCCTCCAGCGTGTGCTGCGCCGTGTCCCGGTCGCACTCCTCGCAGTGGTGACACCTGGTTGTCGGCTCCCTACCGGCTATCTTGCACAGGTACTCTCCGAAACAGCCGTGTCCGGAGAGCACCTGAGTAAGCCGGTAGGTGAGCGGTCCGCGCCGTCTGTCCGTCCACTCCCTTAACACGGGACGGACAGCCTCGACTGTCCTCACCCCATAGCGGGGCTGGGCCAGTCGCTCTTGCCACTTGGCCTCGAGGACCAGTCGAGCCTGGGACCTTCGCGTCTCCACCGCCCCGTGAGTAGGTTCCTCACCATGGAGCTGGAGGTCCACGCGCCAGTGATACACCGACGCTTGGACCTCCGCCTCCAAATCCCAGGGCGGCGATGCCGCCAGGACGCACGCCGCCTCAAAGGAGACGGTGCGGTACGCCCGCGACACCCTGATCGCCATCGCCCTCTGAGGTTTCCTCAGGAGGGCGATGTTTCGGCGATCGAGGGCGCCGGCCCAAATGGGCGACCCGTAGAGGGCCATCGACCGCACCACCCCCAAATAGAGGCGGCGGCAGACGACACTCGGCCCCCCGATATTCGGCAGCAGAGAGCTAAGCGCTCCCGCCGCCGACATCAACCGGGGGGCCAGGCGGCTAAAATGGACGCGAAAGTTCCAGCGGCCGTCGAGGTGGAGCCCCAAGTATTTCATACTCGGCTCCACCCCGATGCGGACCCCTCCAACTATGATGTGGGCATCTGGTGGCGGCGCCCGCCGAGGCCCATGAAATAACAGGGCCTCGGACTTTTCCAGCGCCACCTCCAGTCCCAACATCCTAATTCTACCGACAACCAGGGCCACCCCTGCCGTGGCAAGACGGGCAGCTGCCCCGTAATCCTCTCCCCGGGCCGTGACCAGCGTGTCGTCGGCGTAACAAGTTACGCCGACGCCCGGGGGTAGGGCGCCCCGCAGCACCCAGTCGTAGCCGATGTTCCACAGGATCGGTCCAAGAACGGAACCCTGCGGAACACCGCACGACACCTCCCTCCGGAACGTCTCTCCGTTCCGCCCCACACAGAACACACTCCTCTGGTGCAGGTAGTCCCCGACTATTCGGCGCAGATAGGGAGGCACTCCATGAAATCGGAGCGCCTCCCTAATAGTCGCCCACGGCAGGGTGTTGAACGCGTTGGCGATGTCCAAGGACACCGCCAACACCACCCCGCGCGAGGCGACCGCCTCATCCGAGAGGGCCTTGACGCGACTGATCGCGTCAATCGTCGATCGGCCCTCTCGGAATCCGAACTGCAGTTCGGACAAGTCGGGGCCCACCCGCACCAGGTGCCTGGAGAGGCGGGCAACCACTACACGCTCAAAGAGCTTGCCCACCTCATCCAACAGCACTATGGGGCGGTACGCGGAGGGAGAGTCCGCGGGGCGGCCCTCCTTTCTCAGGAGGACCAGCTTACCCGTCTTCCACATGGCAGGGAACCGTCCCGACTCCAAACAGGCGCTAAACAGCCTGAGGAGCCGGTCCCCTAGGGCGTCGTAGGCCAAAACCCAGGCGCGGCCAGGAATTCCGTCCGGCCCCGGGGCGGTGTTTTTGCCCCGGAGCCGAACCATTGCCGCGCCGAGCTCCGCCATTGTAACCTCTGGCGCCCCGGCATCGGCACCGCCCTCCTCAATATCGGGCGGCGCCATTTCGGGAGGCGTGTGCTCCGCTCTCGAAGGAAAGAGAGCGGAGACCACCTCCTCTAATTGCCGGGGCTGGAGACTCTCGGTGACCGGTGGGGCCCAGGGGCGCAACTTGCCCCTGACCGCCTTGTACGGGCGGCCCCACGGATCTGCCTCGAGAGTCCCCAGGAACTCTTCCCATCTTTGGGTTTTGGCCTCACTGATGGCGGACTGCAGGGCGTGCTTCCGCTGTACGTAATCGCCCCGCAGCCGTGCCTCCACGGTCGGGTCACGGTACCGCCTGCGTCGGCGGTACCTAGTGTACTGGCGACGCGCCGCAATGCAAGCGGCGCGTTTCTGACTAATGTCGTCAGACCACCAGTACACCTGACGCCTAGGAGGTCGAGCACTGGCCCGGGGCATCGACGCGTCGCAAATCCGCGTCATCGCGCCCCGGAACCACTCCGCCTCTAGCTCAACCTCCACAGGCCCTTCGCCCATTGGGGTCCAGGCCTGGACGATGGAGGCTTCCACCAGCACGTCTACGTTGAGACGTTTCAACGCCCATCGTGGGGACGACGGGGTGTGCACTCTCCTCGGGCGATCGTCCGGGATCGCCGGCGAGGCGGAGATGTCGAACCGCACGTAACGGTGGTCCGACAGTGACTCCGCCTCGACCAGCACTTGCCAGTCCCGGACGCGGCGTGCTACGGCAGGGCTTGCGAACGAAATGTCCACAATGGACTCGCCCTGCCAGCGCACGCACGTGGCGACCGATCCCCGGTTAAGGACCACGAGACCGGTCGCAATCGCCCACTCCTCCAGCGCGTCGCCGCGAGCGTCGGTGACAGGGGATCCCCAAGCCGTTGATTTGGCATTGAAGTCCCCCGCCACCACGATCGGACGCGATGGGTACCGGTTAATAACGGCCCCCACCGCGCCCAAAAATTGCTCAAACTCGGCGAGGCGCTGGTTCGGAGAAAAGTACACCCCGATCAGGACGGTTCCCTCCCAATCAACACATATATAACCCTCGCCCCTGTCTGTCATCACCAGGAGCGAGGGTCCGGACGAAACAATGGCCGCCGAGCCTCCGAGGTCCCCAAACCAGTTGTGTCGGCTGGGGACGCAGTAAGGCTCGGCGACCACGGCGATGTCTATTGACCACTCCGCCATGTGCTGCAGCAAGATATCCTGCGCCCTGGCGGAGTGGTTAATATTCACCTGTAGGAGGCGATGGGCCATAATTAATTATGTGTCCATCGCCTCCGTACTGCTCCCTGCTTGGGACGGGGCCGGGGCGGCCGGAGTCCCGGCGACCGCCCCTCTGGCCCTACGTCGTTTCGGTGGGGAGCAAGATTTGCTCCCCATCCGGTGCTCCGCCGGCTTTCCTGCAGCAGAACAGAGGCTGCAGGAAGGTTTTGCGGCGGAGCAGGCGGCGGCCTTGTGGCCGGGCTGACCGCAGCGATAGCAGAGATCGCTGCGGTCAGTTTCGGCGGTGCATTGCTGCCTCACGTGCCCCGGTTCGAGGCAGCGGTAGCACCGCCTAGGCCTCGGCTCCAGGAGATTCACCTGAGCCGAGACCATCCCGACCAGCAAACGGCCGGCCGCCACCTTTTTCGCCGCGGCGATGGGGCAGCGCACCACCACCGTGCACAGGCCACTATCGCCGCGGCGCATCTCCCCCACCCTGACCTGCACCAGGGGGCAGGCTCCGGCTTGTGCCACCGCAGCGGCGACATCCTCAGAGGAGGCCGAGTCGTCCAGCCCGGTTATCCGCATTTCTGCGGACTTCACCGGGCGGGAGATCTTGACCTCCTCAGGCGAGAACAGGGAGCGGAGTTTATCCGCTACCCTGTCCGCCTTGTCGCCGGAGGTGGCACCTGGGACCTCCAGAATTCTGGCCCCAGTGGCGGCAACCTTGAATTGGACGCCTCCGGCGAGGCCCATCTCGGCGAGATTGTCTCTCATAGCCTGAGTGGCCTGCCGGAGGACGCCCGCATAGCTGCCGCCCTGCCGGAGCCCCTCCTCTGTCAGCTCCACCACAATGGCGGTGGAGCGCGGGGGGCGCAGGTCAGCTGGGCGGAGGCCCTTCTTCTTGCTCACCGGGGGAGCCTGGGAGGCCTTCTTCTTCTTCTTCTTCCTCCTCTTCTTCCCGACGACCTCTGTCCACGGCTGCTCAGCCGAAGTAGAGGCCACCGGGGCGGGTTGGGGCTGGGAGGCGGGGCGCCGCGGCGCCACAGCGGCGGTCGCCCTCCCCTTGCCCTTCCCCTTCCCCTTAGAAGAGGAGGCCGATGGTGTGGGGGCAGATGTCTGCCGCGCAACCGGTGGACTGGAGGGCGCCGGGCCAGCCGGCGTGCCTCCGACCATCCGGGGGCGGCCCCCGAGCGGAGGGCCCAGGGTGGGAACGGGCGTGAGGCCATAGTTGGCCAGGCACGCATCAACTACGTTGCGCGCCTGAGCCACCGTGGCCCGCATCAGTTCGTCCGCCCAGGCGGGACGCCGGTCCTCCGCGGGGGTGAGGGGCCGCGCTGTGCGCCGCGGGAGGGGTGGGAACTCCTCCCGTGGCCTCCCGGCAGGCGCCCCGGCGGCGGCCGAGGGCGTCTTGGCGGCGTTGGCCCGAGCGGCAGTGGCAGCGGCCGCCTTCATGGCCGCCACCTCCGCTCGGAGCTCCGCGAGCTGCCTATGCAGCCCCTCGTTCTCCGACCTCCAGCGCCTCTGGAGGTCGGAGGAAGCCCGTCCCCACATGCCGAAGAAGGCCTCCCTCATGTCCTCCGTAGCCTGTTTGAGGTCGCGGACGAATCCCCCCTTTAGGTTGCCGGACCGGGCCGCCACCCTCAACACGGTCTCGGCGCCAGCCTCGAACCGTTGCCTGAGGTCGGCAACCGAGTCCTCTCCCAAGGGGGACGCATCCGCGACCCCAGCCGTCTTCGAGATGTCTCGACGGGCAGGCAAAGGCTGCCCGGGGAGCCTCCTCGTGGAGGGAGGCGGCATCGGGGAACCAGCCCTTTCCCGACAGGGCATCCCCTCCACTACCTCCACCTCCGTGTCCGAGCACGAACGCGTTGGCACGGGATGCGTCGTCTTCCGGCGCTTCGCGGAAGCGCCGGGCGTCGCCCTAAGCTTGCGGGAGAGGGAAGCAGGGCTATCCCCCCCCTCCTCCCTCTCCCGTCGAGCCGCCGACGAGCACCGGCTCTGAGGCCGACTGGCCTCAGAGCCGGAGCCCGCCTCGGATCCAGACTCGACGCTGACGGAGCTCCTCCGGCTTCCGTCAGGCGTTGATGCGCCAGCTCCAGCATCGCTGGTGCGTGGTCGTAAAGGGCGCTTAAAGCGCCCTTTGGAGTCGCGCAAAGGCACTCCGCGCTCCTCCGTCTTCTCCATCTTCTCATCTTCTGGGTTTTTTGATATTAAATTTTCCATACTGTTCCCACGAGAAGAGACGAACTAAAATCGACCCCCGGGTGACGCTCATTCCGGGGGAAGGCCTATATACTGCTGGGGGACGGCAGGTGCCCAGAGGTTTTTACAACTTCGCTGTTGGGTGGTGTGAGTTTTCCTTCTCGCGGGCCGGCCAACTAAGGCAAGCCCCTCGGTCCCGTTGAGCCGCTAGACATGTTCAACGACACTCAACGGGTAACGAGTTTATTGGAGCAGGATTGGGTTTCCCCTCCCCTATGTGCTCCCGCCCGGGCCTTACAGGCCCCACTGGTGATTTTTATAGAGGTTTTCTTCCTCGCAGCCCAAAGGCCCCCGGTCCTGTCAGTTCAGGATTACGGGTTGGGCCGGATGGGGGTCCATGCTGGACCGATCCACCCGCCCCAAAACCGCCCGACTGGGCAGGAAGCCTAAGCTTCCCAAACCGGCCTAACGGCCACCACTAGTGATTTTTTAGAGAGGTTGTCTTCCTCTATCCCCCCGTGTTGGGCCGGATGGGGGTCCATGTTGGACCAATCCACCCGCCCCAACACCCCAAAATCGCCTACCTGGGCAGGACTCCTAAACCTAAACCTAATCTAACCTAACAAGCCTAACCTAAAACCCTAACAACCTAACAACCCTAAATATATATATATATATATATACACACACACATATATATATATATATACATATATACCTAACCTAATCCTACATCCCTACCTACCTAAGCCTGCCCTGGCCTTACGGGCCCCTACTGGTTATTTTTTACCGAGGTTTTCTTCCTCTACCCTCCCTGTCTCAAATCCACGTTTCCTCTGCTAATCAGAGGAACACGTGGAGAGACCCCCAAACGCGGCCCTTGCGGGCCGATAACCCCGAGACAAACTGCCTCGGGTTCCCTACGCGTGTGCCAGAGTATTAGCCACGAGTAATAATGCCCCCGAAAGGACATTATTACCCGTGTTGCCCGGGGTGTACCGGCCCAACGACTGCCGTTCCAATCCACTAAAATGTAGAAAGGACCAGCAGCCGTCGGGCACACGGGGAGGTTCTCTGGCCACACACCCCTTGACTGTCACACCTAACCTAACCTAATCTTTCGGTACCTAAATATTCATATTTTTCAGCGGGTTTTTGTCATATCTTGTATTCTACCTTGTCTTGATCAACGCTATAGAAATTTTCAGTGCTGCCAAAATTTAAGATTTTTATACTACAACACGAACATTAAAAATTCGTCACAGAATTGCAAATTTTTTAATAAATTGTCAAAATTTGTCTCAAATTATTCAGTTTTCTTCTGAACCATCATTAAATAACGCCCAGAGTTTTGCCCCGTCGTTTGGTACCACTCTCGACCACCCCCTATTGTGGGAAGTGCAAAACTTTTGATTGTCACACCTAACCTAACCTAATCTTTCGGTACCTAAATATTCATATTTTTCAGCGGATTTTTGTCATATCTTGTATTCTACCTTGTTTTGATCAACGCTATAGAAATTTTCAATGCTGCCAAAATTTAAGAGCTTTTTATACTACAAAAAGAACATTAAAAATTCGTCAAAGAAATGCAAATTTTTTAATAAATTATCAAAATTTGTCTCAAATTATTCAAAATTTGTGTCTGAACCATCATTAAATAACGCCCAGAGTTTTGCCCCGTCGTTTGGTACCACTCTCGACCACCCCCTATTGTGGGAAGTGCAAAACTTTTGATTGTCACACCTAACCTAACCTAATCTTTCGGTACCTAAATATTCATATTTTTCAGCGGGTTTTTGTCATATCTTGTATTCTACCTTGTCTTGATCAACGCAATAGAAATTTTCAGTGCTGCCAAAATTTAAGATTTTTATACTACAAAACGAACATTAAAAATTCGTCAAAGAAATGCAAATTTTTTAATAAATTGTCAAAATTTGTCTCAAATTATTCAAAGTTTGTGTCTGAACAATCATTAAATAACGCCCAGAGTTTTGCCCCGTCGTTTGGTACCACTCTCGACCACCCCCTATTGTGGGAAGTGCAAAACTTTTGACTGTCACACCTAACCTAACCTAATCTTTCGGTACCTAAATATTCATATTTTTCAGCGGGTTTTTGTCATATCTTGTATTCTACCTTGTCTTGATCAACGCAATAGAAATTTTCAGTGCTGCCAAAATTTAAGATTTTTATACTACAACACGAACATTAAAAATTCGTCACAGAATTGCAAATTTTTTAATAAATTGTCAAAATTTGTCTCAAATTATTCAGTTTTCTTCTGAACCATCATTAAATAACGCCCAGAGTTTTGCCCCGTCGTTTGGTACCACTCTCGACCACCCCCTATTGTGGGAAGTGCAAAACTTTTGATTGTCACACCTAACCTAACCTAATCTTTCGGTACCTAAATATTCATATTTTTCAGCGGATTTTTGTCATATCTTGTATTCTACCTTGTTTTGATCAACGCTATAGAAATTTTCAATGCTGCCAAAATTTAAGAGCTTTTTATACTACAAAAAGAACATTAAAAATTCGTCAAAGAAATGCAAATTTTTTAATAAATTATCAAAATTTGTCTCAAATTATTCAAAGTTTTTGTCTGAACCATCATTAAATAACGCCCAGAGTTTTGCCCCGTCGTTTGGTACCACTCTCGACCACCCCCTATTGTGGGAAGTGCAAAACTTTTGACTGTCACACCTAACCTAACCTAATCTTTCGGTACCTAAATATTCATATTTTTCAGCGGGTTTTTGTCATATCTTGTATTCTACCTTGTCTTGATCAACGCAATAGAAATTTTCAGTGCTGCCAAAATTTAAGATTTTTATACTACAAAACGAACATTAAAAATTCGTCAAAGAAATGCAAATTTTTAAATAAATTGTCAAAATTTGTCTCTAATTATTCAAAGTTTTTGTCTGAACCATCATTAAATAACGCCCAGAGTTTTGCCCCGTCGTTTGGTACCACTCTCGACCACCCCCTATTGTGGGAAGTGCAAAACTTTTGATTGTCACACCTAACCTAACCTAATCTTTCGGTACCTAAATATTCATATTTTTCAGCGGGTTTTTGTCATAACTTGTATTCTACCTTGTCTTGATAAACGCAATAGAAATTTTCAGTGCTGCCAAAATTTAAGATTTTTATACTACAACACGAACATTAAAAATTCGTCACAGAATTGCAAATTTTTTAATAAATTGTCAAAATTTGTCTCAAATTATTCAAAGGTTTTTTCTGAACCATCATTAAATAACGCCCAGAGTTTTGCCCCGTCGTTTGGTACCACTCTCGACCACCCCCTATTGTGGGAAGTGCAAAACTTTTGATTGTCACACCTAACCTAACCTGATCTTTCGGTACCTAAATATTCATATTTTTCAGCGGATTTTTGTCATATCTTGTATTCTACCTTGTTTTGATCAACGCTATAGAAATTTTCAATGCTGCCAAAATTTAAGAGCTTTTTATACTACAAAAAGAACATTAAAAATTCGTCAAAGAAATGCAAATTTTTTAATAAATTATCAAAATTTGTCTCAAATTATTCAAAGTTTTTGTCTGAACCATCATTAAATAACGCCCAGAGTTTTGCCCCGTCGTTTGGTACCACTCTCGACCACCCCCTATTGTGGGAAGTGCAAAACTTTTGACTGTCACACCTAACCTAACCTAATCTTTCGGTACCTAAATATTCATATTTTTCAGCGGGTTTTTGTCATATCTTGTATTCTACCTTGTCTTGATCAACGCTATAGAAATTTTCAGTGCTGCCAAAATTTAAGATTTTTATACTACAACACGAACATTAAAAATTCGTCACAGAATTGCAAATTTTTTAATAAATTGTCAAAATTTGTCTCAAATTATTCAGTTTTCTTCTGAACCATCATTAAATAACGCCCAGAGTTTTGCCCCGTCGTTTGGTACCACTCTCGACCACCCCCTATTGTGGGAAGTGCAAAACTTTTGATTGTCACACCTAACCTAACCTAATCTTTCGGTACCTAAATATTCATATTTTTCAGCGGATTTTTGTCATATCTTGTATTCTACCTTGTTTTGATCAACGCTATAGAAATTTTCAATGCTGCCAAAATTTAAGAGCTTTTTATACTACAAAAAGAACATTAAAAATTCGTCAAAGAAATGCAAATTTTTTAATAAATTATCAAAATTTGTCTCAAATTATTCAAAGTTTTTGTCTGAACCATCATTAAATAACGCCCAGAGTTTTGCCCCGTCGTTTGGTACCACTCTCGACCACCCCCTATTGTGGGAAGTGCAAAACTTTTGACTGTCACACCTAACCTAACCTAATCTTTCGGTACCTAAATATTCATATTTTTCAGCGGGTTTTTGTCATATCTTGTATTCTACCTTGTCTTGATCAACGCAATAGAAATTTTCAGTGCTGCCAAAATTTAAGATTTTTATACTACAAAACGAACATTAAAAATTCGTCAAAGAAATGCAAATTTTTAAATAAATTGTCAAAATTTGTCTCAAATTATTCAAAGTTTCTGTCTGAACCATCATTAAATAACGCCCAGAGTTTTGCCCCGTCGTTTGGTACCACTCTCGACCACCCCCTATTGTGGGAAGTGCAAAACTTTTGATTGTCACACCTAACCTAACCTAATCTTTCGGTACCTAAATATTCATATTTTTCAGCGGGTTTTTGTCATAACTTGTATTCTACCTTGTCTTGATAAACGCAATAGAAATTTTCAGTGCTGCCAAAATTTAAGATTTTTATACTACAACACGAACATTAAAAATTCGTCACAGAATTGCAAATTTTTTAATAAATTGTCAAAATTTGTCTCAAATTATTCAAAGGTTTTTTCTGAACCATCATTAAATAACGCCCAGAGTTTTGCCCCGTCGTTTGGTACCACTCTCGACCACCCCCTATTGTGGGAAGTGCAAAACTTTTGATTGTCACACCTAACCTAACCTAATCTTTCGGTACCTAAATATTCATATTTTTCAGCGGATTTTTGTCATATCTTGTATTCTACCTTGTTTTGATCAACGCTATAGAAATTTTCAATGCTGCCAAAATTTAAGAGCTTTTTATACTACAAAAAGAACATTAAAAATTCGTCAAAGAAATGCAATTTTTTTAATAAATTATCAAAATTTGTCTCAAATTATTCAAAGTTTTTATCTGAACCATCATTAAATAACGCCCAGAGTTTTGCCCCGTCGTTTGGTACCACTCTCGACCACCCCCTATTGTGGGAAGTGCAAAACTTTTGATTGTCACACCTAACCTAACCTAATCTTTCGGTACCTAAATATTCATATTTTTCAGCGGGTTTTTGTCATAACTTGTATTCTACCTTGTCTTGATAAACGCAATAGAAATTTTCAGTGCTGCCAAAATTTAAGATTTTTATACTACAACACGAACATTAAAAATTCGTCACAGAATTGCAAATTTTTTAATAAATTGTCAAAATTTGTCTCAAATTATTCAAAGGTTTTTTCTGAACCATCATTAAATAACGCCCAGAGTTTTGCCCCGTCGTTTGGTACCACTCTCGACCACCCCCTATTGTGGGAAGTGCAAAACTTTTGATTGTCACACCTAACCTAACCTAATCTTTCGGTACCTAAATATTCATATTTTTCAGCGGATTTTTGTCATATCTTGTATTCTACCTTGTTTTGATCAACGCTATAGAAATTTTCAATGCTGCCAAAATTTAAGAGCTTTTTATACTACAAAAAGAACATTAAAAATTCGTCAAAGAAATGCAATTTTTTTAATAAATTATCAAAATTTGTCTCAAATTATTCAAAGTTTTTATCTGAACCATCATTAAATAACGCCCAGAGTTTTGCCCCGTCGTTTGGTACCACTCTCGACCACCCCCTATTGTGGGAAGTGCAAAACTTTTGATTGTCACACCTAACCTAACCTAATCTTTCGGTACCTAAATATTCATATTTTTCAGCGAATTTTTGTCATATCTTGTATTCCACCTTGTCTTGATCAACGCAATAGAAATTTTCAGTGCCCCCAAAATTTAAGTTTTTTATACTACAAAAAGAACATTAAAAATTCGTCAAAGAAATGCAATTTTTTTAATAAATTATCAAAATTTGTCTCAAATTATTCAAAGTTTTTGTCTGAACCATCATTAAATAACGCCCAGAGTTTTGCCCCGTCGTTTGGTACCACTCTCGACCACCCCCTATTGTGGGAAGTGCAAAACTTTTGATTGTCACACCTAACCTAACCTAATCTTTCGGTACCTAAATATTCATATTTTTCAGCGGGTTTTTGTCATATCTTGTATTCTACCTTGTCTTGATCAACGCAATAGAAATTTTCAGTGCTGCCAAAATTTAAGATTTTTATACTACAAAACGAACATTAAAAATTCGTTAAAGAAATGCAAATTTTTAAATAAATTGTCAAAATTTGTCTCTAATTATTCAAAGTTTTTGTCTGAACCATCATTAAATAACGCCCAGAGTTTTGCCCCGTCGTTTGGTACCACTCTCGACCACCCCCTATTGTGGGAAGTGCAAAACTTTTGATTGTCACACCTAACCTAACCTAATCTTTCGGTACCTAAATATTCATATTTTTCAGCGGGATTTTGTCATAACTTGTATTCTACCTTGTCTTGATAAACGCAATAGAAATTTTCAGTGCTGCCAAAATTTAAGATTTTTATACTACAACACGAACATTAAAAATTCGTCACAGAATTGCAAATTTTTTAATAAATTGTCAAAATTTGTCTCAAATTATTCAAAGGTTTTTTCTGAACCATCATTAAATAACGCCCAGAGTTTTGCCCCGTCGTTTGGTACCACTCTCGACCACCCCCTATTGTGGGAAGTGCAAAACTTTTGATTGTCACACCTAACCTAACCTAATCTTTCGGTACCTAAATATTCATATTTTTCAGCGGATTTTTGTCATATCTTGTATTCTACCTTGTTTTGATCAACGCTATAGAAATTTTCAATGCTGCCAAAATTTAAGAGCTTTTTATACTACAAAAAGAACATTAAAAATTCGTCAAAGAAATGCAATTTTTTTAATAAATTATCAAAATTTGTCTCAAATTATTCAAAGTTTTTATCTGAACCATCATTAAATAACGCCCAGAGTTTTGCCCCGTCGTTTGGTACCACTCTCGACCACCCCCTATTGTGGGAAGTGCAAAACTTTTGATTGTCACACCTAACCTAACCTAATCTTTCGGTACCTAAATATTCATATTTTTCAGCGAATTTTTGTCATATCTTGTATTCCACCTTGTCTTGATCAACGCAATAGAAATTTTCAGTGCCCCCAAAATTTAAGTTTTTTATACTACAAAAAGAACATTAAAAATTCGTCAAAGAAATGCAATTTTTTTAATAAATTATCAAAATTTGTCTCAAATTATTCAAAGTTTTTGTCTGAACCATCATTAAATAACGCCCAGAGTTTTGCCCCGTCGTTTGGTACCACTCTCGACCACCCCCTATTGTGGGAAGTGCAAAACTTTTGATTGTCACACCTAACCTAACCTAATCTTTCGGTACCTAAATATTCATATTTTTCAGCGGGTTTTTGTCATATCTTGTATTCTACCTTGTCTTGATCAACGCAATAGAAATTTTCAGTGCTGCCAAAATTTAAGATTTTTATACTACAAAACGAACATTAAAAATTCGTCAAAGAAATGCAAATTTTTTAATAAATTGTCAAAATTTGTCTCTAATTATTCAAAGTTTTTGTCTGAACCATCATTAAATAACGCCCAGAGTTTTGCCCCGTCGTTTGGTACCACTCTCGACCACCCCCTATTGTGGGAAGTGCAAAACTTTTGATTTTTACACCTAACCTAACCTAAACTTTCGGTACCTAAATATTCATATTTTTCAGCGGATTTTTGTCATATCTTGTATTCTACCTTGTTTTGATCAACGCTATAGAAATTTTCAATGCTGCCAAAATTTAAGAGCTTTTGATACTACAAAAAGAACATTAAAAATTCGTCAAAGAAATGCAAATTTTTTAATAAATTATCAAAATTTGTCTCAAATTATTCAAAGTTTGTGTCTGAACCATCATTAAATAACGCCCAGAGTTTTGCCCCGTCGTTTGGTACCACTCTCGACCACCCCCTATTGTGGGAAGTGCAAAACTTTTGACTGTCACACCTAACCTAACCTAATCTTTCGGTACCTAAATATTCATATTTTTCAGCGGGTTTTTGTCATATCTTGTATTCTACCTTGTCTTGATCAACGCAATAGAAATTTTCAGTGCTGCCAAAATTTAAGATTTTTATACTACAACACGAACATTAAAAATTCGTCACAGAATTGCAAATTTTTTAATAAATTGTCAAAATTTGTCTCAAATTATTCAGTTTTCTTCTGAACCATCATTAAATAACGCCCAGAGTTTTGCCCCATCGTTTGGTACCACTCTCGACCACCCCCTATTGTGGGAAGTGCAAAACTTTTGATTGTCACACCTAACCTAACCTAATCTTTCGGTACCTAAATATTCATATTTTTCAGCGGATTTTTGTCATATCTTGTATTCTACCTTGTTTTGATCAACGCTATAGAAATTTTCAATGCTGCCAAAATTTAAGAGCTTTTTATACTACAAAAAGAACATTAAAAATTCGTCAAAGAAATGCAAATTTTTTAATAAATTATCAAAATTTGTCTCAAATTATTCAAAGTTTTTGTCTGAACCATCATTAAATAACGCCCAGAGTTTTGCCCCGTCGTTTGGTACCACTCTCGACCACCCCCTATTGTGGGAAGTGCAAAACTTTTGACTGTCACACCTAACCTAACCTAATCTTTCGGTACCTAAATATTCATATTTTTCAGCGGGTTTTTGTCATATCTTGTATTCTACCTTGTCTTGATCAACGCAATAGAAATTTTCAGTGCTGCCAAAATTTAAGATTTTTATACTACAACACGAACATTAAAAATTCGTCAAAGAAATGCAAATTTTTTAATAAATTGTCAAAATTTGTCTCTAATTATTCAAAGTTTTTGTCTGAACCATCATTAAATAACGCCCAGAGTTTTGCCCCGTCGTTTGGTACCACTCTCGACCACCCCCTATTGTGGGAAGTGCAAAACTTTTGATTTTTACACCTTTTTTTTTTTTTTTTTTTTTTTTTTTTTTTTTTTTTTTTTTTACACCTAACCTAACCTAAACTTTCGGTACCTAAATATTCATATTTTTCAGCGGATTTTTGTCATATCTTGTATTCTACCTTGTTTTGATCAACGCTATAGAAATTTTCAATGCTGCCAAAATTTAAGAGCTTTTGATACTACAAAAAGAACATTAAAAATTCGTCAAAGAAATGCAAATTTTTTAATAAATTTTCAAAATTTGTCTCAAATTATTCAAAGTTTGTGTCTGAACCATCATTAAATAACGCCCAGAGTTTTGCCCCGTCGTTTGGTACCACTCTCGACCACCCCCTATTGTGGGAAGTGCAAAACTTTTGACTGTCACACCTAACCTAACCTAATCTTTCGGTACCTAAATATTCATATTTTTCAGCGGGTTTTTGTCATATCTTGTATTCTACCTTGTCTTGATCAACGCAATAGAAATTTTCAGTGCTGCCAAAATTTAAGATTTTTATACTACAAAACGAACATTAAAAATTCGTCAAAGAAATGCAAATTTTTAAATAAATTGTCAAAATTTGTCTCAAATTATTCAGTTTTCTTCTGAACCATCATTAAATAACGCCCAGAGTTTTGCCCCGTCGTTTGGTACCACTCTCGACCACCCCCTATTGTGGGAAGTGCAAAACTTTTGATTGTCACACCTAACCTAACCTAATCTTTCGGTACCTAAATATTCATATTTTTCAGCGGATTTTTGTCATATCTTGTATTCTACCTTGTTTTGATCAACGCTATAGAAATTTTCAATGCTGCCAAAATTTAAGAGCTTTTTATACTACAAAAAGAACATTAAAAATTCGTCAAAGAAATGCAAATTTTTTAATAAATTATCAAAATTTGTCTCAAATTATTCAAAGTTTTTGTCTGAACCATCATTAAATAACGCCCAGAGTTTTGCCCCGTCGTTTGGTACCACTCTCGACCACCCCCTATTGTGGGAAGTGCAAAACTTTTGACTGTCACACCTAACCTAACCTAATCTTTCGGTACCTAAATATTCATATTTTTCAGCGGGTTTTTGTCATATCTTGTATTCTACCTTGTCTTGATCAACGCAATAGAAATTTTCAGTGCTGCCAAAATTTAAGATTTTTATACTACAAAACGAACATTAAAAATTCGTCAAAGAAATGCAAATTTTTAAATAAATTGTCAAAATTTGTCTCTAATTATTCAAAGTTTTTGTCTGAACCATCATTAAATAACGCCCAGAGTTTTGCCCCGTCGTTTGGTACCACTCTCGACCACCCCCTATTGTGGGAAGTGCAAAACTTTTGATTGTCACACCTAACCTAACCTAATCTTTCGGTACCTAAATATTCATATTTTTCAGCGGGTTTTTGTCATATCTTGTATTCTACCTTGTCTTGATCAACGCAATAGAAATTTTCAGTGCTGCCAAAATTTAAGATTTTTATACTACAAAACGAACATTAAAAATTCGTCAAAGAAATGCAAATTTTTAAATAAATTGTCAAAATTTGTCTCTAATTATTCAAAGTTTTTGTCTGAACCATCATTAAATAACGCCCAGCGTTTTGCCCCGTCGTTTGGTACCACTCTCGACCACCCCCTATTGTGGGAAGTGCAAAACTTTTGATTGTCACACCTAACCTAACCTAATCTTTCGGTACCTAAATATTCATATTTTTCAGCGGGTTTTTGTCATAACTTGTATTCTACCTTGTCTTGATAAACGCAATAGAAATTTTCAGTGCTGCCAAAATTTAAGATTTTTATACTACAACACGAACATTAAAAATTCGTCACAGAATTGCAAATTTTTTAATAAATTGTCAAAATTTGTCTCAAATTATTCAAAGGTTTTTTCTGAACCATCATTAAATAACGCCCAGAGTTTTGCCCCGTCGTTTGGTACCACTCTCGACCACCCCCTATTGTGGGAAGTGCAAAACTTTTGATTGTCACACCTAACCTAACCTAATCTTTCGGTACCTAAATATTCATATTTTTCAGCGGATTTTTGTCATATCTTGTATTCTACCTTGTTTTGATCAACGCTATAGAAATTTTCAATGCTGCCAAAATTTAAGAGCTTTTTATACTACAAAAAGAACATTAAAAATTCGTCAAAGAAATGCAATTTTTTTAATAAATTATCAAAATTTGTCTCAAATTATTCAAAGTTTTTATCTGAACCATCATTAAATAACGCCCAGAGTTTTGCCCCGTCGTTTGGTACCACTCTCGACCACCCCCTATTGTGGGAAGTGCAAAACTTTTGATTGTCACACCTAACCTAACCTAATCTTTCGGTACCTAAATATTCATATTTTTCAGCGAATTTTTGTCATATCTTGTATTCCACCTTGTCTTGATCAACGCAATAGAAATTTTCAGTGCCCCCAAAATTTAAGTTTTTTATACTACAAAAAGAACATTAAAAATTCGTCAAAGAAATGCAATTTTTTTAATAAATTATCAAAATTTGTCTCAAATTATTCAAAGTTTTTGTCTGAACCATCATTAAATAACGCCCAGAGTTTTGCCCCGTCGTTTGGTACCACTCTCGACCACCCCCTATTGTGGGAAGTGCAAAACTTTTGATTGTCACACCTAACCTAACCTAATCTTTCGGTACCTAAATATTCATATTTTTCAGCGGGTTTTTGTCATATCTTGTATTCTACCTTGTCTTGATCAACGCAATAGAAATTTTCAGTGCTGCCAAAATTTAAGATTTTTATACTACAACACGAACATTAAAAATTCGTCAAAGAAATGCAAATTTTTTAATAAATTGTCAAAATTTGTCTCTAATTATTCAAAGTTTTTGTCTGAACCATCATTAAATAACGCCCAGAGTTTTGCCCCGTCGTTTGGTACCACTCTCGACCACCCCCTATTGTGGGAAGTGCAAAACTTTTGATTTTTACACCTTTTTTTTTTTTTTTTTTTTTTTTTTTTTTTTTTTTTTTTTACACCTAACCTAACCTAAACTTTCGGTACCTAAATATTCATATTTTTCAGCGGATTTTTGTCATATCTTGTATTCTACCTTGTTTTGATCAACGCTATAGAAATTTTCAATGCTGCCAAAATTTAAGAGCTTTTGATACTACAAAAAGAACATTAAAAATTCGTCAAAGAAATGCAAATTTTTTAATAAATTTTCAAAATTTGTCTCAAATTATTCAAAGTTTGTGTCTGAACCATCATTAAATAACGCCCAGAGTTTTGCCCCGTCGTTTGGTACCACTCTCGACCACCCCCTATTGTGGGAAGTGCAAAACTTTTGACTCTCACACCTAACCTAACCTAATCTTTCGGTACCTAAATATTCATATTTTTCAGCGGGTTTTTGTCATATCTTGTATTCTACCTTGTTTTGATCAACGCAATAGAAATTTTTAGTGCTGCCAAAATTTAAGATTTTTATACTACAACACGAACATTAAAAATTCGTCACAGAATTGCAAATTTTTTAATAAATTGTCAAAATTTGTCTCAAATTATTCAGTTTTCTTCTGAACCATCATTAAATAACGCCCAGAGTTTTGCCCCGTCGTTTGGTACCACTCTCGACCACCCCCTATTGTGGGAAGTGCAAAACTTTTGATTGTCACACCTAACCTAACCTAATCTTTCGGTACCTAAATATTCATATTTTTCAGCGGATTTTTGTCATATCTTGTATTCTACCTTGTTTTGATCAACGCTATAGAAATTTTCAATGCTGCCAAAATTTAAGAGCTTTTTATACTACAAAAAGAACATTAAAAATTCGTCAAAGAAATGCAAATTTTTTAATAAATTATCAAAATTTGTCTCAAATTATTCAAAGTTTTTGTCTGAACCATCATTAAATAACGCCCAGAGTTTTGCCCCGTCGTTTGGTACCACTCTCGACCACCCCCTATTGTGGGAAGTGCAAAACTTTTGACTGTCACACCTAACCTAACCTAATCTTTCGGTACCTAAATATTCATATTTTTCAGCGGGTTTTTGTCATATCTTGTATTCTACCTTGTCTTGATCAACGCAATAGAAATTTTCAGTGCTGCCAAAATTTAAGATTTTTATACTACAAAACGAACATTAAAAATTCGTCAAAGAAATGCAAATTTTTAAATAAATTGTCAAAATTTGTCTCTAATTATTCAAAGTTTTTGTCTGAACCATCATTAAATAACGCCCAGAGTTTTGCCCCGTCGTTTGGTACCACTCTCGACCACCCCCTATTGTGGGAAGTGCAAAACTTTTGATTGTCACACCTAACCTAACCTAATCTTTCGGTACCTAAATATTCATATTTTTCAGCGGGTTTTTGTCATATCTTGTATTCTACCTTGTCTTGATCAACGCAATAGAAATTTTCAGTGCTGCCAAAATTTAAGATTTTTATACTACAAAACGAACATTAAAAATTCGTCAAAGAAATGCAAATTTTTAAATAAATTGTCAAAATTTGTCTCTAATTATTCAAAGTTTTTGTCTGAACCATCATTAAATAACGCCCAGCGTTTTGCCCCGTCGTTTGGTACCACTCTCGACCACCCCCTATTGTGGGAAGTGCAAAACTTTTGATTGTCACACCTAACCTAACCTAATCTTTCGGTACCTAAATATTCATATTTTTCAGCGGATTTTTGTCATATCTTGTATTCTACCTTGTTTTGATCAACGCTATAGAAATTTTCAATGCTGCCAAAATTTAAGAGCTTTTTATACTACAAAAAGAACATTAAAAATTCGTCAAAGAAATGCAATTTTTTTAATAAATTATCAAAATTTGTCTCAAATTATTCAAAGTTTTTATCTGAACCATCATTAAATAACGCCCAGAGTTTTGCCCCGTCGTTTGGTACCACTCTCGACCACCCCCTATTGTGGGAAGTGCAAAACTTTTGATTGTCACACCTAACCTAACCTAATCTTTCGGTACCTAAATATTCATATTTTTCAGCGAATTTTTGTCATATCTTGTATTCCACCTTGTCTTGATCAACGCAATAGAAATTTTCAGTGCCCCCAAAATTTAAGTTTTTTATACTACAAAAAGAACATTAAAAATTCGTCAAAGAAATGCAATTTTTTTAATAAATTATCAAAATTTGTCTCAAATTATTCAAAGTTTTTGTCTGAACCATCATTAAATAACGCCCAGAGTTTTGCCCCGTCGTTTGGTACCACTCTCGACCACCCCCTATTGTGGGAAGTGCAAAACTTTTGATTGTCACACCTAACCTAACCTAATCTTTCGGTACCTAAATATTCATATTTTTCAGCGGGTTTTTGTCATATCTTGTATTCTACCTTGTCTTGATCAACGCAATAGAAATTTTCAGTGCTGCCAAAATTTAAGATTTTTATACTACAACACGAACATTAAAAATTCGTCAAAGAAATGCAAATTTTTTAATAAATTGTCAAAATTTGTCTCTAATTATTCAAAGTTTTTGTCTGAACCATCATTAAATAACGCCCAGAGTTTTGCCCCGTCGTTTGGTACCACTCTCGACCACCCCCTATTGTGGGAAGTGCAAAACTTTTGATTTTTACACCTTTTTTTTTTTTTTTTTTTTTTTTTTTTTTTTTTTTTTTTTTACACCTAACCTAACCTAAACTTTCGGTACCTAAATATTCATATTTTTCAGCGGATTTTTGTCATATCTTGTATTCTACCTTGTTTTGATCAACGCTATAGAAATTTTCAATGCTGCCAAAATTTAAGAGCTTTTGATACTACAAAAAGAACATTAAAAATTCGTCAAAGAAATGCAAATTTTTTAATAAATTTTCAAAATTTGTCTCAAATTATTCAAAGTTTGTGTCTGAACCATCATTAAATAACGCCCAGAGTTTTGCCCCGTCGTTTGGTACCACTCTCGACCACCCCCTATTGTGGGAAGTGCAAAACTTTTGACTCTCACACCTAACCTAACCTAATCTTTCGGTACCTAAATATTCATATTTTTCAGCGGGTTTTTGTCATATCTTGTATTCTACCTTGTTTTGATCAACGCAATAGAAATTTTTAGTGCTGCCAAAATTTAAGATTTTTATACTACAACACGAACATTAAAAATTCGTCACAGAATTGCAAATTTTTTAATAAATTGTCAAAATTTGTCTCAAATTATTCAGTTTTCTTCTGAACCATCATTAAATAACGCCCAGAGTTTTGCCCCGTCGTTTGGTACCACTCTCGACCACCCCCTATTGTGGGAAGTGCAAAACTTTTGATTGTCACACCTAACCTAACCTAATCTTTCGGTACCTAAATATTCATATTTTTCAGCGGATTTTTGTCATATCTTGTATTCTACCTTGTTTTGATCAACGCTATAGAAATTTTCAATGCTGCCAAAATTTAAGAGCTTTTTATACTACAAAAAGAACATTAAAAATTCGTCAAAGAAATGCAAATTTTTTAATAAATTATCAAAATTTGTCTCAAATTATTCAAAGTTTTTGTCTGAACCATCATTAAATAACGCCCAGAGTTTTGCCCCGTCGTTTGGTACCACTCTCGACCACCCCCTATTGTGGGAAGTGCAAAACTTTTGACTGTCACACCTAACCTAACCTAATCTTTCGGTACCTAAATATTCATATTTTTCAGCGGGTTTTTGTCATATCTTGTATTCTACCTTGTCTTGATCAACGCAATAGAAATTTTCAGTGCTGCCAAAATTTAAGATTTTTATACTACAAAACGAACATTAAAAATTCGTCAAAGAAATGCAAATTTTTAAATAAATTGTCAAAATTTGTCTCTAATTATTCAAAGTTTTTGTCTGAACCATCATTAAATAACGCCCAGAGTTTTGCCCCGTCGTTTGGTACCACTCTCGACCACCCCCTATTGTGGGAAGTGCAAAACTTTTGATTGTCACACCTAACCTAACCTAATCTTTCGGTACCTAAATATTCATATTTTTCAGCGGGTTTTTGTCATATCTTGTATTCTACCTTGTCTTGATCAACGCAATAGAAATTTTCAGTGCTGCCAAAATTTAAGATTTTTATACTACAAAACGAACATTAAAAATTCGTCAAAGAAATGCAAATTTTTAAATAAATTGTCAAAATTTGTCTCTAATTATTCAAAGTTTTTGTCTGAACCATCATTAAATAACGCCCAGCGTTTTGCCCCGTCGTTTGGTACCACTCTCGACCACCCCCTATTGTGGGAAGTGCAAAACTTTTGATTGTCACACCTAACCTAACCTAATCTTTCGGTACCTAAATATTCATATTTTTCAGCGGGTTTTTGTCATAACTTGTATTCTACCTTGTCTTGATAAACGCAATAGAAATTTTCAGTGCTGCCAAAATTTAAGATTTTTATACTACAACACGAACATTAAAAATTCGTCACAGAATTGCAAATTTTTTAATAAATTGTCAAAATTTGTCTCAAATTATTCAAAGGTTTTTTCTGAACCATCATTAAATAACGCCCAGAGTTTTGCCCCGTCGTTTGGTACCACTCTCGACCACCCCCTATTGTGGGAAGTGCAAAACTTTTGATTGTCACACCTAACCTAACCTAATCTTTCGGTACCTAAATATTCATATTTTTCAGCGGATTTTTGTCATATCTTGTATTCTACCTTGTTTTGATCAACGCTATAGAAATTTTCAATGCTGCCAAAATTTAAGAGCTTTTTATACTACAAAAAGAACATTAAAAATTCGTCAAAGAAATGCAATTTTTTTAATAAATTATCAAAATTTGTCTCAAATTATTCAAAGTTTTTATCTGAACCATCATTAAATAACGCCCAGAGTTTTGCCCCGTCGTTTGGTACCACTCTCGACCACCCCCTATTGTGGGAAGTGCAAAACTTTTGATTGTCACACCTAACCTAACCTAATCTTTCGGTACCTAAATATTCATATTTTTCAGCGAATTTTTGTCATATCTTGTATTCCACCTTGTCTTGATCAACGCAATAGAAATTTTCAGTGCCCCCAAAATTTAAGTTTTTTATACTACAAAAAGAACATTAAAAATTCGTCAAAGAAATGCAATTTTTTTAATAAATTATCAAAATTTGTCTCAAATTATTCAAAGTTTTTGTCTGAACCATCATTAAATAACGCCCAGAGTTTTGCCCCGTCGTTTGGTACCACTCTCGACCACCCCCTATTGTGGGAAGTGCAAAACTTTTGATTGTCACACCTAACCTAACCTAATCTTTCGGTACCTAAATATTCATATTTTTCAGCGGGTTTTTGTCATATCTTGTATTCTACCTTGTCTTGATCAACGCAATAGAAATTTTCAGTGCTGCCAAAATTTAAGATTTTTATACTACAAAACGAACATTAAAAATTCGTCAAAGAAATGCAAATTTTTTAATAAATTGTCAAAATTTGTCTCAAATTATTCAAAGTTTGTGTCTGAACCATCATTAAATAACGCCCAGAGTTTTGCCCCGTCGTTTGGTACCACTCTCGACCACCCCCTATTGTGGGAAGTGCAAAACTTTTGACTGTCACACCTAACCTAACCTAATCTTTCGGTACCTAAATATTCATATTTTTCAGCGGGTTTTTGTCATATCTTGTATTCTACCTTGTCTTGATCAACGCAATAGAAATTTTCAGTGCTGCCAAAATTTAAGATTTTTATACTACAACACGAACATTAAAAATTCGTTACAGAATTGCAAATTTTTTAATAAATTGTCAAAATTTGTCTCAAATTATTCAGTTTTCTTCTGAACCATCATTAAATAACGCCCAGAGTTTTGCCCCGTCGTTTGGTACCACTCTCGACCACCCCCTATTGTGGGAAGTGCAAAACTTTTGATTGTCACACCTAACCTAACCTAATCTTTCGGTACCTAAATATTCATATTTTTCAGCGGATTTTTGTCATATCTTGTATTCTACCTTGTTTTGATCAACGCTATAGAAATTTTCAATGCTGCCAAAATTTATGAGCTTTTTATACTACAAAAAGAACATTAAAAATTCGTCAAAGAAATGCAAATTTTTTAATAAATTATCAAAATTTGTCTCAAATTATTCAAAGTTTTTGTCTGAACCATCATTAAATAACGCCCAGAGTTTTGCCCCGTCGTTTGGTACCACTCTCGACCATCCCCTATTGTGTGTATTTTTTTTTTTTTTTTGATACCCAGGAAAAAATGCTTGATGCACTACCCGCCGGCTAGGGGACGGCACCGGCGGGGCGTGTGGGACTCACCAGCCTAGTGCTGGTATACCCACTAAAAAAACCTGGGGTGTTCCCTCTCTCACCCAATGGGGGGGGCCTGTTGGGAGTCTAAAAAGATTCATCCATAGCAGGCCCCCCCGTGTGGGTGCCGGCCGGGTCAATGGGACCCGACCTCCTCTCGTCCCCGGGGGAGAGCATTTCACAACTCTCCCCTTTCGACGTTAGAAGGCGCGCGGGAACACCGCGCGCGCCCTCTGTGGGTTCTTACTCACGGGTGGCAGGGTCCCCTGAGGCCTTGCCACCCAGAACCCTTAGGTGGGGGGCAGGAGAGCGACATAAGCGCGTCTCCTGCGCCCCCTCCTCCGGCGGCGGATGTCCGGGGCGTAAGGATCTTCCTCACGCCCCCGCTCCGCCGCCTCCTTCTGCGAGATGACAGCCTCGCAGAAGGACCTCATTGCGCCCCAGCACCTGTCGTCGCCGACCATCATGGATATGACGGTCGGCAACGAGAGGTCGGGGCCAATCACGGCGACCAGGGCACAGCGCTCCTCGGCCCACGCCGGACACTCCTCCAGCGTGTGCTGCGCCGTGTCCCGGTCGCACTCCTCGCAGTGGTGACACCTGGTTGTCGGCTCCCTACCGACTATCTTGCACAGGTACTCTCCGAAACAGCCGTGTCCGGAGAGCACCTGAGTAAGCCGGTAGGTGAGCGGTCCGCGCCGTCTGTCCGTCCATTGCCTTAGCACCGGACGGACAGCCTCGACTGTCCTCACCCCATAGCGGGGCTGGGCCAGTCGCTCCTGCCATTTGGCCTCGAGGACCAGTCGAGCCTGGGACCTTCGCGTCTCCACCGCCCCGTGAGTAGGTTCCTCACCATGGAGCCGGAGGTCCACGCGCCAGTGATACACCGACGCTTGGACCTCCGCCTCCAAATCCCAGGGCGGCGATGCCGCCAGGACGCACGCCGCCTCAAAGGAGACGGTGCGGTACGCCCGCGACACCCTGATCGCCATCGCCCTCTGAGGTTTCCTCAGGAGGGCGATGTTTCGGCGATCGAGGGCGCCGGCCCAAATGGGCGACCCGTAGAGGGCCATCGACCGCACCACCCCCAGATAGAGGCGGCGGCAGACGACACTCGGCCCCCCGATATTCGGCAGCAGAGAGCTAAGCGCTCCCGCCGCCGACATCAGCCGGGGGGCCAGGCGGCTAAAATGGACGCGAAAGTTCCAGCGGCCGTCGAGGTGGAGCCCCAAGTATTTCATACTCGGCTCCACCTCGATGCGGACCCCTCCAACTATGATGTGGGCATCTGGTGGCGGCGCCCGCCGAGGCCCATGAAATAACAGGGCCTCGGACTTTTCCAGCGCCACCTCCAGTCCCAACATCCTAATTCTACCGACTACCAGGGCCACCCCTGCCGTGGCAAGACGGGCAGCTGCCCCGTAATCCTCTCCCCGGGCCGTGACCAGCGTGTCGTCGGCGTAACAAGTTACGCCGACGCCCGGGGGTAGGGCGCCCCGCAGCACCCAGTCGTAGCCGATGTTCCACAGGATCGGTCCAAGAACGGAACCCTGCGGAACACCGCACGACACCTCCCTCCGGAACGTCTCTCCGTTCCGCCCCACACAGAACACACTCCTCTGGTGCAGGTAGTCCCCGACTATTCGGCGCAGATAGGGAGGCACCCCATGAAATCGGAGCGCCTCCCTAATAGTCGCCCACGGCAGGGTGTTGAACGCGTTGGCGATGTCCAAGGACACCGCCAACACCACCCCGCGCGAGGCGACCGCCTCATCCGAGAGGGCCTTGACGCGACTGATCGCGTCAATCGTCGATCGACCCTCTCGGAATCCGAACTGCAGTTCGGACAAGTCGGGGCCCACCCGCACCAGGTGCCTGGAGAGGCGGGCAACCACTACACGCTCAAAGAGCTTGCCCACCTCATCCAACAGCACTATGGGGCGGTACGCGGAGGGAGAGTCCGCGGGGCGGCCCTCCTTTCTCAGGAGGACCAGTTTACCCGTCTTCCACATGGCAGGGAACCGTCCCGACTCCAAACAGGCGTTAAACAGCCTGAGGAGCCGGTCCCCTAGGGCGTCGTAGGCCAAAACCCAGGCGTGGCCAGGAATTCCGTCCGGCCCCGGGGCGGTGTTTTTGCCCCGGAGCCGAACCATTGCCGCGCCGAGCTCCGCCATTGTTACCTCTGGCGCCCCGGCATCGGCACCGCCCTCCTCAATATCGGGCGGCGCCATTTCGGGAGGCGTGTGCTCCGCTCTCGAAGGAAAGAGAGCGGAGACCACCTCCTCTAATTGCCGGGGCTGGAGACTCTCGGTGACCGGTGGGGCCCAGGGGCGCAACTTGCCCCTGACCGCCTTGTACGGGCGGCCCCACGGATCTGCCTCGAGAGTCCCCAGGAACTCTTCCCATCTTTGGGTTTTGGCCTCACTGATGGCGGACTGCAGGGCGTGCTTCCGCTGTACGTAATCGCCCCGCAGCCGTGCCTCCACGGTCGGGTCACGGTACCGCCTGCGTCGGCGGTACCTAGTGTACTGGCGACGCGCCGCAATGCAAGCGGCGCGTTTCTGACTAATGTCGTCAGACCACCAGTACACCTGACGCCTAGGAGGTCGAGCACTGGCCCGGGGCATCGACGCGTCGCAAATCCGCGTCATCGCGCCCCGGAACCACTCCGCCTCTAGCTCAACCTCCACAGGCCCTTCGCCCATTGGGGTCCAGGCCTGGACGATGGAGGCTTCCACCAGCACGTCTACGTTGAGACGTTTCAACGCCCATCGTGGGGACGACGGGGTGTGCACTCTCCTCGGGCGATCGTCCGGGATCGCCGGCGAGGCGAAGATGTCGAACCGCACGTAACGGTGGTCCGACAGTGACTCCGCCTCGACCAGCACTTGCCAGTCCCGGACGCGGCGCGCTACGGCAGGGCTTGCGAACGAAATGTCCACAATGGACTCGCCCTGCCAGCGCACGCACGTGGCGACCGATCCCCGGTTAAGGACCACGAGACCGGTCGCAATCGCCCACTCCTCCAGCGCGTCGCCGCGAGCGTCGGTGACAGGGGATCCCCAAGCCGTTGATTTGGCATTGAAGTCCCCCGCCACCACGATCGGACGCGATGGGTACCGGTTAATAACGGCCCCCACCGCGCCCAAAAATTGCTCAAACTCGGCGAGGCGCCGGTTCGGAGAAAAGTACACCCCGATCAGGACGGTTCCCTCCCAATCAACACATATATAACCCTCGCCCCTGTCTGTCATCACCAGGAGCGAGGGTCCGGACGAAACAATGGCCGCCGAGCCTCCGAGGTCCCCAAACCAGTTGTGTCGGCTGGGGACGCAGTAAGGCTCGGCGACCACAGCGATGTCTATTGACCACTCCGCCATGTGCTGCAGCAAGATATCCTGCGCCCTGGCGGAGTGGTTAATATTCACCTGTAGGAGGCGATGGGCCATAATTAATTATGTGTCCATCGCCTCCGTACTGCTCCCTGCTTGGGACGGGGCCGGGGCGGCCGGAGTCCCGGCGACCGCCCCTCTGGCCCTACGTCGTTTCGGTGGGGAGCAAGATTTGCTCCCCATCCGGTGCTCCGCCGGCTTTCCTGCAGCAGAACAGAGGCTGCAGGAAGGTTTTGCGGCGGAGCAGGCGGCGGCCTTGTGGCCGGGCTGACCGCAGCGATAGCAGAGATCGCTGCGGTCAGTTTCGGCGGTGCATTGCTGCCTCACGTGCCCCGGTTCGAGGCAGCGGTAGCACCGCCTAGGCCTCGGCTCCAGGAGATTCACCTGAGCCGAGACCATCCCGACCAGCAAACGGCCGGCCGCCACCTTCTTCGCCGCGGCGATGGGGCAGCGCACCACCACCGTGCACAGGCCACTATCGCCGCGGCGCATCTCCCCCACCCTGACCTGCGCCAGGGGGCAGGCTCCGGCTTGTGCCACCGCAGCGGCGACATCCTCAGAGGAGGCCGAGTCGTCCAGCCCGGTTATGCGCATTTCTGCGGACTTCACCGGGCGGGAGATCTTGACCTCCTCAGGCGAGAACAGGGAGCGGAGTTTATCCGCTACCCTGTCCGCCTTGTCGCCGGAGGTGGCACCTGGGACCTCCAGAATTCTGGCCCCAGTGGCGGCAACCTTGAATTGGACGCCTCCGGCGAGGCCCATCTCGGCGAGATTGTCTCTCATAGCCTGAGTGGCCTGCCGGAGGACGCCCGCATAGCTGCCACCCTGCCGGAGCCCCTCCTCTGTCAGCTCCACCACAATGGCGGTGGAGCGCGGGGGGCGCAAGTCGGCCGGGCGGAGGCCCCTCTTTTGGCTGGGAGCCGGGATAACCCGGGAGGCCTTCTTCTTCTTCTTCCTCTTCTTCCTCCCGACGACCTCTGTCCATAGCTGCTCAGCCGAAGTAGAGGCCACCGGGAGGGGTTGGGGCTGGGAGGCGGGGCGCCGCGGTGCCACAGTGGCGGTCGCCCTCCCCTTGCCCTTCCCCTTCCCCTTAGAAGAGGAAGCCGATGGTGTGGGGGCAGATGCCTGCCGCGTAACCGGTGGGTCGGAGGGCGCCGGGCCAGCCGGCGTGCCTCCGATCATCCGGGGGCGGCCCCCGAGCGGAGAGCCCAGGGTGGGGACGGGCGTGAGACCATAGTTGGCCAGGCACGCATCAACTACGTTGCGCGCCTGAGCCACCGTGGCCCGCATCAGTTCGTCCGCCCAGGCGGGACGCCGGTCCTCCGCGGGGGTGAGGGGCCGCGCTGTGCGCCGCGGGAGGGGTGGGAACTCCTCCCGTGGCCTCCCGGCAGGCGCCCCGGCGGCGGCTGAGGGCGTCTTGGCGGCGTTGGCCCGAGCGGCAGAGGCAGCGGCCGCCTTCATGGCCGTCACCTCCGCCCGGAGCTCCGCCAGCTGCCTATGCAGCCCCTCATTCTCCGACCTCCAGCGCCTCTGAAGGTCGGAGGAAGTCCGCCCCCACAAATGGAAGAAGGCTTCCCGCATTTCTGCTGTAGCCTGTTTAAGGTCCCGGATGAATCCCCCCTTTAGATTACCGGACCGGGCCGCCACCCTCAGGACGGTCTCGGCGCCAGCCTCAAACCGTTGCCTGAGGTCGGCAACCGAGTCCCCAGCCGAGGGGGACGCATCCGGGACCTCAGCCGTCTTCGGGGCATCCCGACGGGCAGATAAAGGCTGCCCTGGGAGCCTCCTAGTGGAGGGAGGCGGCATCGGGGAACCAGCGCCCTCTCGACAGGGCATCCCCTCCACCACCTCCACCTCCGTGTCCGAGCATGAGCGCAACGGCACGGGATGCGACGTCTTCCGGCGCTTCGCGGAAGCGCCGGGCGTCGCCCTGAGCTTAAGGTTGAGGAGAGCAGGACTATCCTCCCCCTCTTCCCTCTCTCGTCGAGACCTCGACGAGCACCGGCTCTGAGGCCGACTGGCCTCCGAACCAGAGCCCGCCTCGGACCCGGACTCGACGCTGACGGAGCTCCTCCGGCTTCCGTCAGGCGTCGACGCGCTAGGTCCACCATCGCTGGCGCGTGGTCGTAAAGGGCGCTTAAAGCGCCCTTTGGAGTCGCGCAAAGGCGCTCCGCGCTCCTCCATCCTCTTCTCCTTCCTTTCATCTGCAGTTATTTGATTTTGTAGATTTTCCATGTTAGTCCCACGAGTGGAGACGATCTAAAGTCGACCCCCGGGTGACGCTCATTCCGGGGGAAGGCCTACATACTGCTGGGGGACGGCAGGTACCCAGAGGTTTTTACAACTTCGCTGTTGGGTTGTGTGAGTTTTCCTTCTCGCGGGCCGGCCAACTAAGGCAAGCCCCTCGGTCCCGTTGAGCCGCTAGACATGTTCAACGACGCTCAACGGGTAACGAGTTTATTGGAGCAGGATTGGGTTTCCCCTCCCCTATGTGCTCCCGCCCGGGCCTTACAGGCCCCACTGGTGATTTTTATAGAGGTTTTCTTCCTCGCAGCCCGAAGGCCCCCGGTCCTGTCAGTTCAGGATTACGGGTTGGGCCGGATGGGGGTCCATGCTGGACCGATCCACCCGCCCCAAAACCGCCCGACTGGGCAGGAAGCCTAAGCTTCCCAAACCGGTCTAACGGCCACCACTAGTGATTTTTTAAAGAGGTTGTCTTCCTCTATCCCTACGTGTTGGGCCATATGGGGGTCCATGTTGGACCAATCCACCCGCCCCAACACCCCAAAATCGCCTACCTGGGCAGGACTCCTACCTAAACCTTTTTTTTTTTTTTTTTTTGTTGCCCAGGAAAAAATGCTTGATGCACTACCCGCCGGCTAGGGGACGGCACCGGCGGGGCGTGTGGGACTCACCAGCCGACTGCTGGTATACCCACTAAAAAAACCTGGGGTGTTCCCTCTCTCACCCAATGGGGGGGGCCTGTTGGGAGTCTAAAAAGATTCATCCATAGCAGGCCCCCCCGTGTGGGTGCCGGCCGGGTCAATAGGACCCGACCTCCTCTCGTCCCCGGGGGAGAGCAATTTCACCGCTCTCCCCTTTCGACGTTAGAAGGCGCGCGGGAACACCGCGCGCGCCCTCTGTGGGTTCTTACTCACGGGTGGCAGGGTCCCCTGAGGCCTTGCCACCCAGAACCCTTAGGTGGGGGGCAGGAGAGCGACATAAGCGCGTCTCCTGCGCCCCCTCCTCCGGCGGCGGATGTCCGGGGCGTAAGGATCTTCCTCACGCCCCCGCTCCGCCGCCTCCTTCTGCGAGATGACAGCCTCGCAGAAGGACCTCATTGCGCCCCAGCACCTGTCGTCGCCGGCCATCATGGATACGACGGTCGGCAACGAGAGGTCGGGGCCAATCACGGACTCCTACCTAAACCTATCCTAACCTAACTAACCAAAAACCTAACAACCCTAAATATATATATATATATATATACATATATATATATATATATATATATATATACCTAACCCTACTACCCTACCTACCTAGGCCTGCCCTGGCCTTACGGGCCCCTACTTGTTATTTTTTACCGAGGTTTTCTTCCTCTACCCTCCCTGTCTCAAATCCACGTTTCCTCTGCTAATCAGAGGAACACGTGGAGAGACCCCCAAACGCGGCCCTTGCGGGCCGATAACCCCGAGACAAACTGCCTCGGGTTCCCTACGCGTGTGCCAGAGTATTAGCCACGAGTAATAATGCCCCCGAAAGGACATTATAACCCGTGTTGCCCGGGGTGTACCGGCCCAACGACTGCTGTTCCCATCCACGAAAAGTGTAGAAGGGACCAGCAGGCGTCAGGCACACTAGGAGGTTCTCTGGCCACACACCCCTTTATTGTCACACCTAACCTAACCTAATCTTTCGGTACCTAAATATTCATATTTTCAGCGGGTTTTTGTCATATCTTGTATTCTACCTTGTCTTGATCAACGCAATAGAAATTTTCAGTGCTGCCAAAATTTAAGATTTTTATACTACAACACGAACATTAAAAATTCGTCACAGAATTGCAAATTTTAATAAATTGTCAAAATTTGTCTCAAATTATTCAGTTTTCTTCTGAACCATCATTAAATAACGCCCAGAGTTTTGCCCCGTCGTTTGGTACCACTCTCGACCACCCCCTATTGTGGGAAGTGCAAAACTTTTGATTGTCACACCTAACCTAACCTAATCTTTCGGTACCTAAATATTCATATTTTTCAGCGGATTTTTGTCATATCTTGTATTCTACCTTGTTTTGATCAACGCTATAGAAATTTTCAATGCTGCCAAAATTTAAGAGCTTTTTATACTACAAAAAGAACATTAAAAATTCGTCAAAGAAATGCAAATTTTTTAATAAATTATCAAAATTTGTCTCAAATTATTCAAAGTTTTTGTCTGAACCATCATTAAATAACGCCCAGAGTTTTGCCCCGTCGTTTGGTACCACTCTCGACCACCCCCTATTGTGGGAAGTGCAAAACTTTTGATTGTCACACCTAACCTAACCTAATCTTTCGGTACCTAAATATTCATATTTTCAGCGGGTTTTTGTCATATCTTGTATTCTACCTTGTCTTGATAAACGCAATAGAAATTTTCAGTGCTGCCAAAATTTAAGATTTTTATACTACAACACGAACATTAAAAATTCGTCACAGAATTGCAAATTTTTTAATAAATTGTCAAAATTTGTCTCAAATTATTCAAAGTTTTTTTCTGAACCATCATTAAATAACGCCCAGAGTTTTGCCCCGTCGTTTGGTACCACTCTCGACCACCACCTATTGTGGGAAGTGCAAAACTTTTGATTGTCACACCTAACCTAACCTAACCTTTCGGTACCTAAATATTCATATTTTTCAGCGGGTTTTTGTCATATCTTGTATTCTACCTTGTCTTGATCAACGCAATAGAAATTTTCAGTGCTGCCAAAATTTAAGATTTTTATACTACAAAACGAACATTAAAAATTCGTCAAAGAAATGCAAATTTTTAAATAAATTGTCAAAATTTGTCTCTAATTATTCAAAGTTTTTGTCTGAACCATCATTAAATAACGCCCAGAGTTTTGCCCCGTCGTTTGGTACCACTCTCGACCACCCCCTATTGTGGGAAGTGCAAAACTTTTGATTGTCACACCTAACCTAACCTAATCTTTCGGTACCTAAATATTCATATTTTCAGCGGGGTTTTGTCATATCTTGTATTCTACCTTGTCTTGATAAACGCAATAGAAATTTTCAGTGCTGCCAAAATTTAAGATTTTTATACTACAACACGAACATTAAAAATTCGTCACAGAATTGCAAATTTTTTAATAAATTGTCAAAATTTGTCTCAAATTATTCAAAGTTTTTTTCTGAACCATCATTAAATAACGCCCAGAGTTTTGCCCCGTCGTTTGGTACCACTCTCGACCACCCCCTATTGTGGGAAGTGCAAAACTTTTGATTGTCACACCTAACCTAACCTAATCTTTCGGTACCTAAATATTCATATTTTTCAGCGGATTTTTGTCATATCTTGTATTCTACCTTGTTTTGATCAACGCTATAGAAATTTTCAATGCTGCCAAAATTTGAGAGCTTTTTATACTACAAAAAGAACATTAAAAATTCGTCAAAGAAATGCAAATTTTTTAATAAATTATCAAAATTTGTCTCAAATTATTCAAAGTTTTTATCTGAACCATCATTAAATAACGCCCAGAGTTTTGCCCCGTCGTTTGGTACCACTCTCGACCACCCCCTATTGTGGGAAGTGCAAAACTTTTGATTGTCACACCTAACCTAACCTAATCTTTCGGTACCTAAATATTCATATTTTTCAGCGAATTTTTGTCATATCTTGTATTCCACCTTGTCTTGATCAACGCAATAGAAATTTTCAGTGCTGCCAAAATTTAAGATTTTTATACTACAACACGAACATTAAAAATTCGTCACAGAATTGCAAATTTTTTAATAAATTGTCAAAATTTGTCTCAAATTATTCAGTTTTCTTCTGAACCATCATTAAATAACGCCCAGAGTTTTGCCCCGTCGTTTGGTACCACTCTCGACCACCCCCTATTGTGGGAAGTGCAAAACTTTTGATTGTCACACCTAACCTAACCTAATCTTTCGGTACCTAAATATTCATATTTTTCAGCGGATTTTTGTCATATCTTGTATTCTACCTTTTTTGATCAACGCTATAGAAATTTTCAATGCTGCCAAAATTAAAGAGCTTTTTATACTACAAAAAGAACATTAAAAATTCGTCAAAGAAATGCAAATTTTTAAATAAATTGTCAAAATTTGTCTCTAATTATTCAAAGTTTTTGTCTGAACCATCATTAAATAACGCCCAAAGTTTTGCCCCGTCGTTTGGTACCACTCTCGACCACCCCCTATTGTGGGAAGTGCAAAACTTTTGATTGTCACACCTAACCTAACCTAATCTTTCGGTACCTAAATATTCATATTTTTCAGCGGGTTTTTGTCATATCTTGTATTCTACCTTGTCTTGATCAACGCAATAGAAATTTTCAGTGCTGCCAAAATTTAAGATTTTTATACTACAAAACGAACATTAAAAATTCGTCAAAGAAATGTAAATTTTTAAATAAATTGTCAAAATTTGTCTCTAATTATTCAAAGTTTTTGTCTGAACCATCATTAAATAACGCCCAAAGTTTTGCCCCGTCGTTTGGTACCACTCTCGACCACCCCCTATTGTGGGAAGTGCAAAACTTTTGATTGTCACACCTAACCTAACCTAATCTTTCGGTACCTAAATATTCATATTTTTCAGCGGGTTTTTGTCATATCTTGTATTCTACCTTGTCTTGATCAACGCAATAGAAATTTTCAGTGCTGCCAAAATTTAAGATTTTTATACTACAAAAAGAACATTAAAAATTCGTCAAAGAAATGCAAATTTTTTAATAAATTATCAAAATTTGTCTCAAATTATTCAAAGTTTTTATCTGAACCATCATTAAATAACGCCCAGAGTTTTGCCCCGTCGTTTGGTACCACTCTCGACCACCCCCTATTGTGGGAAGTGCAAAACTTTTGATTGTCACACCTAACCTAACCTAATCTTTCGGTACCTAAATATTCATATTTTTCAGCGAATTTTTGTCATATCTTGTATTCCACCTTGTCTTGATCAACGCAATAGAAATTTTCAGTGCTGCCAAAATTTAAGATTTTTATACTACAACACGAACATTAAAAATTCGTCACAGAATTGCAAATTTTTTAATAAATTGTCAAAATTTGTCTCAAATTATTCAGTTTTCTTCTGAACCATCATTAAATAACGCCCAGAGTTTTGCCCCGTCGTTTGGTACCACTCTCGACCACCCCCTATTGTGGGAAGTGCAAAACTTTTGATTGTCACACCTAACCTAACCTAATCTTTCGGTACCTAAATATTCATATTTTTCAGCGGATTTTTGTCATATCTTGTATTCTACCTTTTTTGATCAACGCTATAGAAATTTTCAATGCTGCCAAAATTAAAGAGCTTTTTATACTACAAAAAGAACATTAAAAATTCGTCAAAGAAATGCAAATTTTTAAATAAATTGTCAAAATTTGTCTCTAATTATTCAAAGTTTTTGTCTGAACCATCATTAAATAACGCCCAAAGTTTTGCCCCGTCGTTTGGTACCACTCTCGACCACCCCCTATTGTGGGAAGTGCAAAACTTTTGATTGTCACACCTAACCTAACCTAATCTTTCGGTACCTAAATATTCATATTTTTCAGCGGGTTTTTGTCATATCTTGTATTCTACCTTGTCTTGATCAACGCAATAGAAATTTTCAGTGCTGCCAAAATTTAAGATTTTTATACTACAAAACGAACATTAAAAATTCGTCAAAGAAATGCAAATTTTTAAATAAATTGTCAAAATTTGTCTCTAATTATTCAAAGTTTTTGTCTGAACCATCATTAAATAACGCCCAAAGTTTTGCCCCGTCGTTTGGTACCACTCTCGACCACCCCCTATTGTGGGAAGTGCAAAACTTTTGATTGTCACACCTAACCTAACCTAATCTTTCGGTACCTAAATATTCATATTTTTCAGCGGGTTTTTGTCATATCTTGTATTCTACCTTGTCTTGATCAACGCAATAGAAATTTTCAGTGCTGCCAAAATTTAAGATTTTTATACTACAAAACGAACATTAAAAATTCGTCAAAGAAATGCAAATTTTTAAATAAATTGTCAAAATTTGTCTCAAATTATTCAAAGTTATTCTCTGAACCATCATTAAATAACGCCCGGAGTTTTCCCCGTCGTTTGGTACCACTCTCGACCACCCCCTATTGTGGGAAGTGCAAAACTTTTGATTTTTACACCTAACCTAACCTAATCTTTCGGTACCTAAATATTCATATTTTTCAGCGGGTTTTTGTCATATCTTGTATTCTACCTTGTCTTGATCAACGCAATAGAAATTTTCAGTGCTGCCAAAATTTAAGATTTTTATACTACAAAACGAACATTAAAAATTCGTCAAAGAAATGCAAATTTTTAAATAAATTGTCAAAATTTGTCTCTAATTATTCAAAGTTTTTGTCTGAACCATCATTAAATAACGCCCAAAGTTTTGCCCCGTCGTTTGGTACCACTCTCGACCACCCCCTATTGTGGGAAGTGCAAAACTTTTGATTGTCACACCTAACCTAACCTAATCTTTCGGTACCTAAATATTCATATTTTTCAGCGGGTTTTTGTCATATCTTGTATTCTACCTTGTCTTGATCAACGCAATAGAAATTTTCAGTGCTGCCAAAATTTAAGATTTTTATACTACAAAACGAACATTAAAAATTCGTCAAAGAAATGCAAATTTTTAAATAAATTGTCAAAATTTGTCTCTAATTATTCAAAGTTTTTGTCTGAACCATCATTAAATAACGCCCAAAGTTTTGCCCCGTCGTTTGGTACCACTCTCGACCACCCCCTATTGTGGGAAGTGCAAAACTTTTGATTGTCACACCTAACCTAACCTAATCTTTCGGTACCTAAATATTCATATTTTTCAGCGGGTTTTTGTCATATCTTGTATTCTACCTTGTCTTGATCAACGCAATAGAAATTTTCAGTGCTGCCAAAATTTAAGATTTTTATACTACAAAACGAACATTAAAAATTCGTCAAAGAAATGCAAATTTTTAAATAAATTGTCAAAATTTGTCTCAAATTATTCAAAGTTATTCTCTGAACCATCATTAAATAACGCCCGGAGTTTTCCCCGTCGTTTGGTACCACTCTCGACCACCCCCTATTGTGGGAAGTGCAAAACTTTTGATTTTTACACCTAACCTAACCTAATCTTTCGGTACCTAAATATTCATATTTTTCAGCGGGTTTTTGTCATATCTTGTATTCTACCTTGTCTTGATCAACGCAATAGAAATTTTCAGTGCTGCCAAAATTTAAGATTTTTATACTACAAAACGAACATTAAAAATTCGTCAAAGAAATGCAAATTTTTAAATAAATTGTCAAAATTTGTCTCTAATTATTCAAAGTTTTTGTCTGAACCATCATTAAATAACGCCCAGAGTTTTGCCCCGTCGTTTGGTACCACTCTCGACCACCCCCTATTGTGGGAAGTGCAAAACTTTTGATTGTCACACCTAACCTAACCTAATCTTTCGGTACCTAAATATTCATATTTTCAGCGGGGTTTTGTCATATCTTGTATTCTACCTTGTCTTGATAAACGCAATAGAAATTTTCAGTGCTGCCAAAATTTAAGATTTTTATACTACAACACGAACATTAAAAATTCGTCACAGAATTGCAAATTTTTTAATAAATTGTCAAAATTTGTCTCAAATTATTCAAAGTTTTTTTCTGAACCATCATTAAATAACGCCCAGAGTTTTGCCCCGTCGTTTGGTACCACTCTCGACCACCCCCTATTGTGGGAAGTGCAAAACTTTTGATTGTCACACCTAACCTAACCTAATCTTTCGGTACCTAAATATTCATATTTTTCAGCGGATTTTTGTCATATCTTGTATTCTACCTTGTTTTGATCAACGCTATAGAAATTTTCAATGCTGCCAAAATTTGAGAGCTTTTTATACTACAAAAAGAACATTAAAAATTCGTCAAAGAAATGCAAATTTTTTAATAAATTATCAAAATTTGTCTCAAATTATTCAAAGTTTTTATCTGAACCATCATTAAATAACGCCCAGAGTTTTGCCCCGTCGTTTGGTACCACTCTCGACCACCCCCTATTGTGGGAAGTGCAAAACTTTTGATTGTCACACCTAACCTAACCTAATCTTTCGGTACCTAAATATTCATATTTTCAGCGGGGTTTTGTCATATCTTGTATTCTACCTTGTCTTGATAAACGCAATAGAAATTTTCAGTGCTGCCAAAATTTAAGATTTTTATACTACAACACGAACATTAAAAATTCGTCACAGAATTGCAAATTTTTTAATAAATTGTCAAAATTTGTCTCAAATTATTCAAAGTTTTTTTCTGAACCATCATTAAATAACGCCCAGAGTTTTGCCCCGTCGTTTGGTACCACTCTCGACCACCCCCTATTGTGGGAAGTGCAAAACTTTTGATTGTCACACCTAACCTAACCTAATCTTTCGGTACCTAAATATTCATATTTTTCAGCGAATTTTTGTCATATCTTGTATTCCACCTTGTCTTGATCAACGCAATAGAAATTTTCAGTGCTGCCAAAATTTAAGATTTTTATACTACAACACGAACATTAAAAATTCGTCACAGAATTGCAAATTTTTTAATAAATTGTCAAAATTTGTCTCAAATTATTCAGTTTTCTTCTGAACCATCATTAAATAACGCCCAGAGTTTTGCCCCGTCGTTTGGTACCACTCTCGACCACCCCCTATTGTGGGAAGTGCAAAACTTTTGATTGTCACACCTAACCTAACCTAATCTTTCGGTACCTAAATATTCATATTTTTCAGCGGATTTTTGTCATATCTTGTATTCTACCTTTTTTGATCAACGCTATAGAAATTTTCAATGCTGCCAAAATTAAAGAGCTTTTTATACTACAAAAAGAACATTAAAAATTCGTCAAAGAAATGCAAATTTTTAAATAAATTGTCAAAATTTGTCTCTAATTATTCAAAGTTTTTGTCTGAACCATCATTAAATAACGCCCAAAGTTTTGCCCCGTCGTTTGGTACCACTCTCGACCACCCCCTATTGTGGGAAGTGCAAAACTTTTGATTGTCACACCTAACCTAACCTAATCTTTCGGTACCTAAATATTCATATTTTTCAGCGGGTTTTTGTCATATCTTGTATTCTACCTTGTCTTGATCAACGCAATAGAAATTTTCAGTGCTGCCAAAATTTAAGATTTTTATACTACAAAACGAACATTAAAAATTCGTCAAAGAAATGCAAATTTTTAAATAAATTGTCAAAATTTGTCTCAAATTATTCAAAGTTATTCTCTGAACCATCATTAAATAACGCCCGGAGTTTTCCCCGTCGTTTGGTACCACTCTCGACCACCCCCTATTGTGGGAAGTGCAAAACTTTTGATTTTTACACCTAACCTAACCTAATCTTTCGGTACCTAAATATTCATATTTTTCAGCGGGTTTTTGTCATATCTTGTATTCTACCTTGTTTTGATCAACGCAATAGAAATTTTCAGTGCCCCCAAAATTTAAGTTTTTTATACTACAAAAAGAACATTAAAAATTCGTCAAAGAAATGCAAATTTTTTAATAAATTATCAAAATTTGTCTCAAATTATTCAAAGTTTTTGTCTGAACCATCATTAAATAACGCCCAGAGTTTTGCCCCGTCGTTTGGTACCACTCTCGACCACCCCCTATTGTGGGAAGTGCAAAACTTTTGATTGTCACACCTAACCTAACCTAATCTTTCGGTACCTAAATATTCATATTTTTCAGCGGGTTTTTGTCATATCTTGTATTCTACCTTGTCTTGATCAACGCAATAGAAATTTTCAGTGCTGCCAAAATTTAAGATTTTTATACTACAACACGAACATTAAAAATTCGTCACAGAATTGCAAATTTTAATAAATTGTCAAAATTTGTCTCAAATTATTCAGTTTTCTTCTGAACCATCATTAAATAACGCCCAGAGTTTTGCCCCGTCGTTTGGTACCACTCTCGACCACCCCCTATTGTGGGAAGTGCAAAACTTTTGATTGTCACACCTAACCTAACCTAATCTTTCGGTACCTAAATATTCATATTTTTCAGCGAATTTTTGTCATATCTTGTATTCCACCTTGTCTTGATCAACGCAATAGAAATTTTCAGTGCCCCCAAAATTTAAGTTTTTTATACTACAAAAAGAACATTAAAAATTCGTCAAAGAAATGCAAATTTTTTAATAAATTATCAAAATTTGTCTCAAATTATTCAAAGTTTTTGTCTGAACCATCATTAAATAACGCCCAGAGTTTTGCCCCGTCGTTTGGTACCACTCTCGACCACCCCCTATTGTGGGAAGTGCAAAACTTTTGATTGTCACACCTAACCTAACCTAATCTTTCGGTACCTAAATATTCATATTTTTCAGCGGGTTTTTGTCATATCTTGTATTCTACCTTGTCTTGATCAACGCAATAGAAATTTTCAGTGCTGCCAAAATTTAAGATTTTTATACTACAACACGAACATTAAAAATTCGTCACAGAATTGCAAATTTTTTAATAAATTGTCAAAATTTGTCTCAAATTATTCAGTTTTCTTCTGAACCATCATTAAATAATGCCCAGAGTTTTGCCCCGTCGTTTGGTACCTCTCTCGACCACCCCCTATTGTGGGAAGTGCAAAACTTTTGATTGTCACACCTAACCTAACCTAATCTTTCGGTACCTAAATATTCATATTTTTCAGCGGATTTTTGTCATATCTTGTATTCTACCTTTTTTGATCAACGCTATAGAAATTTTCAATGCTGCCAAAATTTAAGATTTTTATACTACAAAACGAACATTAAAAATTCGTCAAAGAAATGCAAATTTTTAAATAAATTGTCAAAATTTGTCTCAAATTATTCAAAGTTATTCTCTGAACCATCATTAAATAACGCCCGGAGTTTTCCCCGTCGTTTGGTACCACTCTCGACCACCCCCTATTGTGGGAAGTGCAAAACTTTTGATTTTTACACCTAACCTAACCTAATCTTTCGGTACCTAAATATTCATATTTTTCAGCGGGTTTTTGTCATATCTTGTATTCTACCTTGTTTTGATCAACGCAATAGAAATTTTCAGTGCCCCCAAAATTTAAGTTTTTTATACTACAAAAAGAACATTAAAAATTCGTCAAAGAAATGCAAATTTTTTAATAAATTATCAAAATTTGTCTCAAATTATTCAAAGTTTTTGTCTGAACCATCATTAAATAACGCCCAGAGTTTTGCCCCGTCGTTTGGTACCACTCTCGACCACCCCCTATTGTGGGAAGTGCAAAACTTTTGATTGTCACACCTAACCTAACCTAATCTTTCGGTACCTAAATATTCATATTTTTCAGCGGGTTTTTGTCATATCTTGTATTCTACCTTGTCTTGATCAACGCAATAGAAATTTTCAGTGCTGCCAAAATTTAAGATTTTTATACTACAACACGAACATTAAAAATTCGTCACAGAATTGCAAATTTTAATAAATTGTCAAAATTTGTCTCAAATTATTCAGTTTTCTTCTGAACCATCATTAAATAACGCCCAGAGTTTTGCCCCGTCGTTTGGTACCACTCTCGACCACCCCCTATTGTGGGAAGTGCAAAACTTTTGATTGTCACACCTAACCTAACCTAATCTTTCGGTACCTAAATATTCATATTTTTCAGCGAATTTTTGTCATATCTTGTATTCCACCTTGTCTTGATCAACGCAATAGAAATTTTCAGTGCCCCCAAAATTTAAGTTTTTTATACTACAAAAAGAACATTAAAAATTCGTCAAAGAAATGCAAATTTTTTAATAAATTATCAAAATTTGTCTCAAATTATTCAAAGTTTTTGTCTGAACCATCATTAAATAACGCCCAGAGTTTTGCCCCGTCGTTTGGTACCACTCTCGACCACCCCCTATTGTGGGAAGTGCAAAACTTTTGATTGTCACACCTAACCTAACCTAATCTTTCGGTACCTAAATATTCATATTTTTCAGCGGGTTTTTGTCATATCTTGTATTCTACCTTGTCTTGATCAACGCAATAGAAATTTTCAGTGCTGCCAAAATTTAAGATTTTTATACTACAACACGAACATTAAAAATTCGTCACAGAATTGCAAATTTTTTAATAAATTGTCAAAATTTGTCTCAAATTATTCAGTTTTCTTCTGAACCATCATTAAATAATGCCCAGAGTTTTGCCCCGTCGTTTGGTACCTCTCTCGACCACCCCCTATTGTGGGAAGTGCAAAACTTTTGATTGTCACACCTAACCTAACCTAATCTTTCGGTACCTAAATATTCATATTTTTCAGCGGATTTTTGTCATATCTTGTATTCTACCTTGTCTTGATCAACGCAATAGAAATTTTCAGTGCTGCCAAAATTTAAGATTTTTATACTACAAAACGAACATTAAAAATTCGTCAAAGAAATGCAAATTTTTAAATAAATTGTCAAAATTTGTCTCTAATTATTCAAAGTTATTGTCTGAACCATCATTAAATAACGCCCAGAGTTTTGCCCCGTCGTTTGGTACCACTCTCGACCACCCCGTATTGTGGGAAGTGCAAAGCTTTTGATTTTTACACCTATCCTAACCTAAACTTTCGGTACCTAAATATTCATATTTTTCAGCGGATTTTTGTCATATCTTGTATTCTACCTTGTTTTGATCAACGCTATAGAAATTTTCAATGCTGCCAAAATTTAAGAGCTTTTGATACTACAAAAAGAACATTAAAAATTCGTCAAAGAAATGCAAATTTTTTAATAAATTATCAAAATTTGTCTCAAATTATTCAAAGTTTGTGTCTGAACCATCATTAAATAACGCCCAGAGTTTTGCATTGTCGTTTGGTACCACTCTCGACCACCCCCTATTGTGGGAAGTGCAAAACTTTTGATTGTCACACCTAACCTAACCTAATCTTTCGGTACCTAAATATTCATATTTTCAGCGGGTTTTTGTCATATCTTGTATTCTACCTTGTCTTGATAAACGCAATAGAAATTTTCAGTGCTGCCAAAATTTAAGATTTTTATACTACAACACGAACATTAAAAATTCGTCACAGAATTGCAAATTTTTTAATAAATTGTCAAAATTTGTCTCAAATTATTCAAAGTTTTTTTCTGAACCATCATTAAATAACGCCCAGAGTTTTGCCCCGTCGTTTGGTACCACTCTCGACCACCCCCTATTGTGGGAAGTGCAAAACTTTTGATTGTCACACCTAACCTAACCTAACCTTTCGGTACCTAAATATTCATATTTTTCAGCGGGTTTTTGTCATATCTTGTATTCTACCTTGTCTTGATCAACGCAATAGAAATTTTCAGTGCTGCCAAAATTTAAGATTTTTATACTACAAAACGAACATTAAAAATTCGTCAAAGAAATGCAAATTTTTAAATAAATTGTCAAAATTTGTCTCAAATTATTCAAAGTTATTCTCTGAACCATCATTAAATAACGCCCGGAGTTTTCCCCGTCGTTTGGTACCACTCTCGACCACCCCCTATTGTGGGAAGTGCAAAACTTTTGATTTTTACACCTAACCTAACCTAATCTTTCGGTACCTAAATATTCATATTTTTCAGCGGGTTTTTGTCATATCTTGTATTCTACCTTGTCTTGATCAACGCAATAGAAATTTTCAGTGCTGCCAAAATTTAAGATTTTTATACTACAACACGAACATTAAAAATTCGTCACAGAATTGCAAATTTTAATAAATTGTCAAAATTTGTCTCAAATTATTCAGTTTTCTTCTGAACCATCATTAAATAACGCCCAGAGTTTTGCCCCGTCGTTTGGTACCACTCTCGACCACCCCCTATTGTGGGAAGTGCAAAACTTTTGATTGTCACACCTAACCTAACCTAATCTTTCGGTACCTAAATATTCATATTTTTCAGGGGATTTTTGTCATATCTTGTATTCTACCTTGTTTTGATCAACGCTATAGAAATTTTCAATGCTGCCAAAATTTAAGAGCTTTTTATACTACAAAAAGAACATTAAAAATTCGTCAAAGAAATGCAAATTTTTAAATAAATTGTCAAAATTTGTCTCTAATTATTCAAAGTTTTTGTCTGAACCATCATTAAATAACGCCCAGAGTTTTGCCCCGTCGTTTGGTACCACTCTCGACCACCCCCTATTGTGGGAAGTGCAAAACTTTTGATTGTCACACCTAACCTAACCTAATCTTTCGGTACCTAAATATTCATATTTTCAGCGGGTTTTTGTCATATCTTGTATTCTACCTTGTCTTGATAAACGCAATAGAAATTTTCAGTGCTGCCAAAATTTAAGATTTTTATACTACAACACGAACATTAAAAATTCGTCACAGAATTGCAAATTTTTTAATAAATTGTCAAAATTTGTCTCAAATTATTCAAAGTTTTTTTCTGAACCATCATTAAATAACGCCCAGAGTTTTGCCCCGTCGTTTGGTACCACTCTCGACCACCCCCTATTGTGGGAAGTGCAAAACTTTTGATTGTCACACCTAACCTAACCTAATCTTTCGGTACCTAAATATTCATATTTTCAGCGGGTTTTTGTCATATCTTGTATTCTACGTTGTCTTGATAAACGCAATAGAAATTTTCAGTGCTGCCAAAATTTAAGATTTTTATACTACAACACGAACATTAAAAATTCGTCACAGAATTGCAAATTTTTTAATAAATTGTCAAAATTTGTCTCAAATTATTCAAAGTTTTTTTCTGAACCATCATTAAATAACGCCCAGAGTTTTGCCCCGTCGTTTGGTACCACTCTCGACCACCCCCTATTGTGGGAAGTGCAAAACTTTTGATTGTCACACCTAACCTAACCTAACCTTTCTGTACCTAAATATTCATATTTTTCAGCGGGTTTTTGTCATATCTTGTATTCTACCTTGTCTTGATCAACGCAATAGAAATTTTCAGTGCTGCCAAAATTTAAGATTTTTATACTACAAAACGAACATTAAAAATTCGTCAAAGAAATGCAAATTTTTAAATAAATTGTCAAAATTTGTCTCTAATTATTCAAAGTTTTCGTCTGAACCATCATTAAATAACGCCCAGAGTTTTGCCCCGTCGTTTGGTACCACTCTCGACCACCCCCTATTGTGGGAAGTGCAAAACTTTTGATTGTCACACCTAACCTAACCTAATCTTTCGGTACCTAAATATTCATATTTTCAGCGGGTTTTTGTCATATCTTGTATTCTACCTTGTCTTGATAAACGCAATAGAAATTTTCAGTGCTGCCAAAATTTAAGATTTTTATACTACAACACGAACATTAAAAATTCGTCACAGAATTGCAAATTTTTTAATAAATTGTCAAAATTTGTCTCAAATTATTCAAAGTTTTTTTCTGAACCATCATTAAATAACGCCCAGAGTTTTGCCCCGTCGTTTGGTACCACTCTCGACCACCCCCTATTGTGGGAAGTGCAAAACTTTTGATTGTCACACCTAACCTAACCTAATCTTTCGGTACCTAAATATTCATATTTTTCAGCGGATTTTTGTCATATCTTGTATTCTACCTTGTTTTGATCAACGCTATAGAAATTTTCAATGCTGCCAAAATTTAAGAGCTTTTTATACTACAAAAAGAATATTAAAAATTCGTCAAAGAAATGCAAATTTTTTAATAAATTATCAAAATTTGTCTCAAATTATTCAAAGTTTTTATCTGAACCATCATTAAATAACGCCCAGAGTTTTGCCCCGTCGTTTGGTACCACTCTCGACCACCCCCTATTGTGGGAAGTGCAAAACTTTTGATTGTCACACCTAACCTAACCTAATCTTTCGGTACCTAAATATTCATATTTTCAGCGGGTTTTTGTCATATCTTGTATTCTACCTTGTCTTGATAAACGCAATAGAAATTTTCAGTGCTGCCAAAATTTAAGATTTTTATACTACAACACGAACATTAAAAATTCGTCACAGAATTGCAAATTTTTTAATAAATTGTCAAAATTTGTCTCAAATTATTCAAAGTTTTTTTCTGAACCATCATTAAATAACGCCCAGAGTTTTGCCCCGTCGTTTGGTACCACTCTCGACCACCCCCTATTGTGGGAAGTGCAAAACTTTTGATTGTCACACCTAACCTAACCTAATCTTTCGGTACCTAAATATTCATATTTTTCAGCGGATTTTTGTCATATCTTGTATTCTACCTTGTTTTGATCAACGCTATAGAAATTTTCAATGCTGCCAAAATTTAAGAGCTTTTTATACTACAAAAAGAACATTAAAAATTCGTCAAAGAAATGCAAATTTTTTAATAAATTATCAAAATTTGTCTCAAATTATTCAAAGTTTTTATCTGAACCATCATTAAATAACGCCCAGAGTTTTGCCCCGTCGTTTGGTACCACTCTCGACCACCCCCTATTGTGGGAAGTGCAAAACTTTTGATTGTCACACCTAACCTAACCTAATCTTTCGGTACCTAAATATTCATATTTTTCAGCGGATTTTTGTCATATCTTGTATTCTACCTTGTTTTGATCAACGCTATAGAAATTTTCAATGCTGCCAAAATTTAAGAGCTTTTGATACTACAAAAAGAACATTAAAAATTCGTCAAAGAAATGCAAATTTTTTAATAAATTATCAAAATTTGTCTCAAATTATTCAAAGTTTGTGTCTGAACCATCATTAAATAACGCCCAGAGTTTTGCCCCGTCGTTTGGTACCACTCTCGACCACCCCCTATTGTGGGAAGTGCAAAACTTTTGATTGTCACACCTAACCTAACCTAACCTTTCGGTACCTAAATATTCATATTTTTCAGCGGGTTTTTGTCATATCTTGTATTCTACCTTGTCTTGATCAACGCAATAGAAATTTTCAGTGCTGCCAAAATTTAAGATTTTTATACTACAAAACGAACATTAAAAATTCGTCAAAGAAATGCAAATTTTTAAATAAATTGTCAAAATTTGTCTCAAATTATTCAAAGTTATTCTCTGAACCATCATTAAATAACGCCAGGAGTTTTCCCCGTCGTTTGGTACCACTCTCGACCACCCCCTATTGTGGGAAGTGCAAAACTTTTGATTTTTACACCTAACCTAACCTAATCTTTCGGTACCTAAATATTCATATTTTTCAGCGGGTTTTTGTCATATCTTGTATTCTACCTTGTTTTGATCAACGCAATAGAAATTTTCAGTGCCCCCAAAATTTAAGTTTTTTATACTACAAAAAGAACATTAAAAATTCGTCAAAGAAATGCAAATTTTTTAATAAATTATCAAAATTTGTCTCAAATTATTCAAAGTTTTTGTCTGAACCATCATTAAATAACGCCCAGAGTTTTGCCCCGTCGTTTGGTACCACTCTCGACCACCCCCTATTGTGGGAAGTGCAAAACTTTTGATTGTCACACCTAACCTAACCTAATCTTTCGGTACCTAAATATTCATATTTTTCAGTGGGTTTTTGTCATATCTTGTATTCTACCTTGTCTTGATCAACGCAATAGAAATTTTCAGTGCTGCCAAAATTGAAGATTTTTATACTACAACACGAACATTAAAAATTCGTCACAGAATTGCAAATTTTAATAAATTGTCAAAATTTGTCTCAAAGTATTCAGTTTTCTTCTGAACCATCATTAAATAACGCCCAGAGTTTTGCCCCGTCGTTTGGTACCACTCTCGACCACCCCCTATTGTGGGAAGTGCAAAACTTTTGATTGTCACACCTAACCTAACCTAATCTTTCGGTACCTAAATATTCATATTTTTCAGCGAATTTTTGTCATATCTTGTATTCCACCTTGTCTTGATCAACGCTATAGAAATTTTCGATGCTGCCAAAATTTAAGATTTTTATACTACAAAACGAACATTAAAAATTCGTCAAAGAAATGCAAATTTTTAAATAAATTGTCAAAATTTGTCTCAAATTATTCAAAGTTATTCTCTGAACCATTATTAAATAACGCCCGGAGTTTTCCCCGTCGTTTGGTACCACTCTCGACCACCCCCTATTGTGGGAAGTGCAAAACTTTTGATTTTTACACCTAACCTAACCTAATCTTTCGGTACCTAAATATTCATATTTTTCAGCGGGTTTTTGTCATATCTTGTATTCTACCTTGTTTTGATCAACGCAATAGAAATTTTCAGTGCCCCCAAAATTTAAGTTTTTTATACTACAAAAAGAACATTAAAAATTCGTCAAAGAAATGCAAATTTTTTAATAAATTATCAAAATTTGTCTCAAATTATTCAAAGTTTTTGTCTGAACCATCATTAAATAACGCCCAGAGTTTTGCCCCGTCGTTTGGTACCACTCTCGACCACCCCCTATTGTGGGAAGTGCAAAACTTTTGATTGTCACACCTAACCTAACCTAATCTTTCGGTACCTAAATATTCATATTTTTCAGCGGGTTTTTGTCATATCTTGTATTCTACCTTGTCTTGATCAACGCAATAGAAATTTTCAGTGCTGCCAAAATTTAAGATTTTTATACTACAACACGAACATTAAAAATTCGTCACAGAATTGCAAATTTTTTAATAAATTGTCAAAATTTGTCTCAAATTATTCAGTTTTCTTCTGAACCATCATTAAATAATGCCCAGAGTTTTGCCCCGTCGTTTGGTACCACTCTCGACCACCCCCTATTGTGGGAAGTGCAAAACTTTTGATTGTCACACCTAACCTAACCTAATCTTTCGGTACCTAAATATTCATATTTTTCAGCGGATTTTTGTCATATCTTGTATTCTACCTTTTTTGATCAACGCTATAGAAATTTTCAATGCTGCCAAAATTTAAGATTTTTATACTACAAAACGAACATTAAAAATTCGTCAAAGAATTGCAAATTTTTTAATAAATTGTCAAAATTTGTCTCAAATTATTCAGTTTTCTTCTGAACCATCATAAAATAATGCCCAGAGTTTTGCCCCGTCGTTTGGTACCTCTCTCGACCACCCCCTATTGTGGGAAGTGCAAAACTTTTGATTGTCACACCTAACCTAACCTAATCTTTCGGTACCTAAATATTCATATTTTTCAGCGGATTTTTGTCATATCTTGTATTCTACCTTTTTTGATCAACGCTATAGAAATTTTCAATGCTGCCAAAATTTAAGATTTTTATACTACAAAACGAACATTAAAAATTCGTCAAAGAAATGCAAATTTTTAAATAAATTGTCAAAATTTGTCTCAAATTATTCAAAGTTATTCTCTGAACCATCATTAAATAACGCCCGGAGTTTTCCCCGTCGTTTGGTACCACTCTCGACCACCCCCTATTGTGGGAAGTGCAAAACTTTTGATTGTCACACCTAACCTAACCTAATCTTTCGGTACCTAAATATTCATATTTTTCAGCGGGTTTTTGTCATATCTTGTATTCTACCTTGTTTTGATCAACGCAATAGAAATTTTCAGTGCCCCCAAAATTTAAGTTTTTTATACTACAAAAAGAACATTAAAAATTCGTCAAAGAAATGCAAATTTTTTAATAAATTATCAAAATTTGTCTTAAATTATTCAAAGTTTTTGTCTGAACCATCATTAAATAACGCCCAGAGTTTTGCCCCGTCGTTTGGTACCACTCTCGACCACCCCCTATTGTGGGAAGTGCAAAACTTTTGATTGTCACACCTAACCTAACCTAATCTTTCGGTACCTAAATATTCATATTTTTCAGCGGATTTTTGTCATATCTTGTATTCTACCTTTTTTGATCAACGCTATAGAAATTTTCAATGCTGCCAAAATTTAAGATTTTTATACTACAAAACGAACATTAAAAATTCGTCAAAGAAATGCAAATTTTTAAATAAATTGTCAAAATTTGTCTCAAATTATTCAAAGTTATTCTCTGAACCATCATTAAATAACGCCCGGAGTTTTCCCCGTCGTTTGGTACCACTCTCGACCACCCCCTATTGTGGGAAGTGCAAAACTTTTGATTGTCACACCTAACCTAACCTAATCTTTCGGTACCTAAATATTCATATTTTTCAGCGGGTTTTTGTCATATCTTGTATTCTACCTTGTTTTGATCAACGCAATAGAAATTTTCAGTGCCCCCAAAATTTAAGTTTTTTATACTACAAAAAGAACATTAAAAATTCGTCAAAGAAATGCAAATTTTTTAATAAATTGTCAAAATTTGTCTCAAATTATTCAGTTTTCTTCTGAACCATCATTAAATAACGCCCAGAGTTTTGCCCCGTCGTTTGGTACCACTCTCGACCATCCCCTATTGTGGGAAGTGCAAAACTTTTGATTGTCACACCTAACCTAACCTAATCTTTCGGTACCTAAATATTCATATTTTTCAGCGGATTTTTGTCATATCTTGTATTCTACCTTTTTTGATCAACGCTATAGAAATTTTCAATGCTGCCAAAATTTAAGAGCTTTTTATACTACAAAAAGAACATTAAAAATTCGTCAAAGAAATGCAAATTTTTTAATAAATTATCAAAATTTGTCTCAAATTATTCAAAGTTTTTGTCTGAACCATCATTAAATAACGCCCAGAGTTTTGCCCCGTCGTTTGGTACCACTCTCGACCACCCCCTATTGTGGGAAGTGCAAAACTTTTGATTGTCACACCTAACCTAACCTAATCTTTCGGTACCTAAATATTCATATTTTTCAGCGGGTTTTTGTCATATCTTGTATTCTACCTTGTCTTGATCAACGCAATAGAAATTTTCAGTGCTGCCAAAATTTAAGATTTTTATACTACAAAACGAACATTAAAAATTCGTCAAAGAAATGCAACTTTTTAAATAAATTGTCAAAATTTGTCTCTAATTATTCAAAGTTATTGTCTGAACCATCATTAAATAACGCCCAGAGTTTTGCCCCGTCGTTTGGTACCACTCTCGACCACCCCCTATTGTGGGAAGTGCAAAACTTTTGATTTTTACACCTAACCTAACCTAAACTTTCGGTACCTAAATATTCATATTTTTCAGCGGATTTTTGTCATATCTTGTATTCTACCTTGTTTTGATCAACGCTATAGAAATTTTCAATGCTGCCAAAATTTAAGAGCTTTTGATACTACAAAAAGAACATTAAAAATTCGTCAAAGAAATGCAAATTTTTTAATAAATTATCAAAATTTGTCTCAAATTATTCAAAGTTTTTATCTGAACTATCATTAAATAACGCCCAGAGTTTTGCCCCGTCGTTTGGTACCACTCTCGACCACCCCCTATTGTGGGAAGTGCAAAACTTTTGATTTTTACACCTAACCTAACCTAATCTTTCGGTACCTAAATATTCATATTTTCAGCGGGTTTTTGTCATATCTTGTATTCTACCTTGTCTTGATAAACGCAATAGAAATTTTCAGTGCTGCCAAAATTTAAGATTTTTATACTACATTACGAACATTAAAAATTCGTCACAGAATTGCAAATTTTTTAATAAATTGTCAAAATTTGTCTCAAATTATTCAAAGTTTTTTTCTGAACCATCATTAAATAACGCCCAGAGTTTTGCCCCGTCGTTTGGTACCACTCTCGACCACCCCCTATTGTGGGAAGTGCAAAACTTTTGATTGTCACACCTAACCTAACCTAACCTTTCGGTACCTAATTATTCATATTTTTTAGCGGGTTTTTGTCATATCTTGTATTCTACCTTGTCTTGATCAACGCAATAGAAATTTTCAGTGCTGCCAAAATTTAAGATTTTTATACTACAACACGAACATTAAAAATTCGTCACAGAATTGCAAATTTTAATAAATTGTCAAAATTTGTCTCAAAGTATTCAGTTTTCTTCTGAACCATCATTAAATAACGCCCAGAGTTTTGCCCCGTCGTTTGGTACCACTCTCGACCACCCCCTATTGTGGGAAGTGCAAAACTTTTGATTGTCACACCTAACCTAACCTAATCTTTCGGTACCTAAATATTCATATTTTTCAGCGAATTTTTGTCATATCTTGTATTCCACCTTGTCTTGATCAACGCTATAGAAATTTTCGATGCTGCCAAAATTTAAGATTTTTATACTACAAAACGAACATTAAAAATTCGTCAAAGAAATGCAAATTTTTAAATAAATTGTCAAAATTTGTCTCAAATTATTCAAAGTTATTCTCTGAACCATTATTAAATAACGCCCGGAGTTTTCCCCGTCGTTTGGTACCACTCTCGACCACCCCCTATTGTGGGAAGTGCAAAACTTTTGATTTTTACACCTAACCTAACCTAATCTTTCGGTACCTAAATATTCATATTTTTCAGCGGGTTTTTGTCATATCTTGTATTCTACCTTGTTTTGATCAACGCAATAGAAATTTTCAGTGCCCCCAAAATTTAAGTTTTTTATACTACAAAAAGAACATTAAAAATTCGTCAAAGAAATGCAAATTTTTTAATAAATTATCAAAATTTGTCTCAAATTATTCAAAGTTTTTGTCTGAACCATCATTAAATAACGCCCAGAGTTTTGCCCCGTCGTTTGGTACCACTCTCGACCACCCCCTATTGTGGGAAGTGCAAAACTTTTGATTGTCACACCTAACCTAACCTAATCTTTCGGTACCTAAATATTCATATTTTTCAGCGGGTTTTTGTCATATCTTGTATTCTACCTTGTCTTGATCAACGCAATAGAAATTTTCAGTGCTGCCAAAATTTAAGATTTTTATACTACAACACGAACATTAAAAATTCGTCACAGAATTGCAAATTTTTTAATAAATTGTCAAAATTTGTCTCAAATTATTCAGTTTTCTTCTGAACCATCATTAAATAATGCCCAGAGTTTTGCCCCGTCGTTTGGTACCACTCTCGACCACCCCCTATTGTGGGAAGTGCAAAACTTTTGATTGTCACACCTAACCTAACCTAATCTTTCGGTACCTAAATATTCATATTTTTCAGCGGATTTTTGTCATATCTTGTATTCTACCTTTTTTGATCAACGCTATAGAAATTTTCAATGCTGCCAAAATTTAAGATTTTTATACTACAAAACGAACATTAAAAATTCGTCAAAGAATTGCAAATTTTTTAATAAATTGTCAAAATTTGTCTCAAATTATTCAGTTTTCTTCTGAACCATCATAAAATAATGCCCAGAGTTTTGCCCCGTCGTTTGGTACCTCTCTCGACCACCCCCTATTGTGGGAAGTGCAAAACTTTTGATTGTCACACCTAACCTAACCTAATCTTTCGGTACCTAAATATTCATATTTTTCAGCGGATTTTTGTCATATCTTGTATTCTACCTTTTTTGATCAACGCTATAGAAATTTTCAATGCTGCCAAAATTTAAGATTTTTATACTACAAAACGAACATTAAAAATTCGTCAAAGAAATGCAAATTTTTAAATAAATTGTCAAAATTTGTCTCAAATTATTCAAAGTTATTCTCTGAACCATCATTAAATAACGCCCGGAGTTTTCCCCGTCGTTTGGTACCACTCTCGACCACCCCCTATTGTGGGAAGTGCAAAACTTTTGATTGTCACACCTAACCTAACCTAATCTTTCGGTACCTAAATATTCATATTTTTCAGCGGGTTTTTGTCATATCTTGTATTCTACCTTGTTTTGATCAACGCAATAGAAATTTTCAGTGCCCCCAAAATTTAAGTTTTTTATACTACAAAAAGAACATTAAAAATTCGTCAAAGAAATGCAAATTTTTTAATAAATTATCAAAATTTGTCTTAAATTATTCAAAGTTTTTGTCTGAACCATCATTAAATAACGCCCAGAGTTTTGCCCCGTCGTTTGGTACCACTCTCGACCACCCCCTATTGTGGGAAGTGCAAAACTTTTGATTGTCACACCTAACCTAACCTAATCTTTCGGTACCTAAATATTCATATTTTTCAGCGGATTTTTGTCATATCTTGTATTCTACCTTTTTTGATCAACGCTATAGAAATTTTCAATGCTGCCAAAATTTAAGATTTTTATACTACAAAACGAACATTAAAAATTCGTCAAAGAAATGCAAATTTTTAAATAAATTGTCAAAATTTGTCTCAAATTATTCAAAGTTATTCTCTGAACCATCATTAAATAACGCCCGGAGTTTTCCCCGTCGTTTGGTACCACTCTCGACCACCCCCTATTGTGGGAAGTGCAAAACTTTTGATTGTCACACCTAACCTAACCTAATCTTTCGGTACCTAAATATTCATATTTTTCAGCGGGTTTTTGTCATATCTTGTATTCTACCTTGTTTTGATCAACGCAATAGAAATTTTCAGTGCCCCCAAAATTTAAGTTTTTTATACTACAAAAAGAACATTAAAAATTCGTCAAAGAAATGCAAATTTTTTAATAAATTGTCAAAATTTGTCTCAAATTATTCAGTTTTCTTCTGAACCATCATTAAATAACGCCCAGAGTTTTGCCCCGTCGTTTGGTACCACTCTCGACCATCCCCTATTGTGGGAAGTGCAAAACTTTTGATTGTCACACCTAACCTAACCTAATCTTTCGGTACCTAAATATTCATATTTTTCAGCGGATTTTTGTCATATCTTGTATTCTACCTTTTTTGATCAACGCTATAGAAATTTTCAATGCTGCCAAAATTTAAGAGCTTTTTATACTACAAAAAGAACATTAAAAATTCGTCAAAGAAATGCAAATTTTTTAATAAATTATCAAAATTTGTCTCAAATTATTCAAAGTTTTTGTCTGAACCATCATTAAATAACGCCCAGAGTTTTGCCCCGTCGTTTGGTACCACTCTCGACCACCCCCTATTGTGGGAAGTGCAAAACTTTTGATTGTCACACCTAACCTAACCTAATCTTTCGGTACCTAAATATTCATATTTTTCAGCGGGTTTTTGTCATATCTTGTATTCTACCTTGTCTTGATCAACGCAATAGAAATTTTCAGTGCTGCCAAAATTTAAGATTTTTATACTACAAAACGAACATTAAAAATTCGTCAAAGAAATGCAACTTTTTAAATAAATTGTCAAAATTTGTCTCTAATTATTCAAAGTTATTGTCTGAACCATCATTAAATAACGCCCAGAGTTTTGCCCCGTCGTTTGGTACCACTCTCGACCACCCCCTATTGTGGGAAGTGCAAAACTTTTGATTTTTACACCTAACCTAACCTAAACTTTCGGTACCTAAATATTCATATTTTTCAGCGGATTTTTGTCATATCTTGTATTCTACCTTGTTTTGATCAACGCTATAGAAATTTTCAATGCTGCCAAAATTTAAGAGCTTTTGATACTACAAAAAGAACATTAAAAATTCGTCAAAGAAATGCAAATTTTTTAATAAATTATCAAAATTTGTCTCAAATTATTCAAAGTTTTTATCTGAACTATCATTAAATAACGCCCAGAGTTTTGCCCCGTCGTTTGGTACCACTCTCGACCACCCCCTATTGTGGGAAGTGCAAAACTTTTGATTTTTACACCTAACCTAACCTAATCTTTCGGTACCTAAATATTCATATTTTCAGCGGGTTTTTGTCATATCTTGTATTCTACCTTGTCTTGATAAACGCAATAGAAATTTTCAGTGCTGCCAAAATTTAAGATTTTTATACTACATTACGAACATTAAAAATTCGTCACAGAATTGCAAATTTTTTAATAAATTGTCAAAATTTGTCTCAAATTATTCAAAGTTTTTTTCTGAACCATCATTAAATAACGCCCAGAGTTTTGCCCCGTCGTTTGGTACCACTCTCGACCACCCCCTATTGTGGGAAGTGCAAAACTTTTGATTGTCACACCTAACCTAACCTAACCTTTCGGTACCTAATTATTCATATTTTTTAGCGGGTTTTTGTCATATCTTGTATTCTACCTTGTCTTGATCAACGCAATAGAAATTTTCAGTGCTGCCAAAATTTAAGATTTTTATACTACAAAACGAACATTAAAAATTCGTCAAAGAAATGCAAATTTTTAAATAAATTGTCAAAATTTGTCTCAAATTATTCAAAGTTATTCTCTGAACCATCATTAAATAACGCCCGGAGTTTTCCCCGTCGTTTGGTACCACTCTCGACCACCCCCTATTGTGGGAAGTGCAAAACTTTTGATTGTCACACCTAACCTAACCTAATCTTTCGGTACCTAAATATTCATATTTTTCAGCGGGTTTTTGTCATATCTTGTATTCTACCTTGTCTTGATCAACGCAATAGAAATTTTCAGTGCTGCCAAAATTTAAGATTTTTATACTACAACACGAACATTAAAAATTCGTCACAGAATTGCAAATTTTTTAATAAATTGTCAAAATTTGTCTCAAATTATTCAGTTTTCTTCTGAACCATCATTAAATAATGCCCAGAGTTTTGCCCCGTCGTTTGGTACCACTCTCGACCACCCCCTATTGTGGGAAGTGCAAAACTTTTGATTGTCACACCTAACCTAACCTAATCTTTCGGTACCTAAATATTAATATTTTTCAGCGGATTTTTGTCATATCTTGTATTCTACCTTTTTTGATCAACGCTATAGAAATTTTCAATGCTGCCAAAATTTAAGAGCTTTTTATACTACAAAAAGAACATTAAAAATTCGTCAAAGAAATGCAAATTTTTTAATAAATTATCAAAATTTGTCTCAAATTATTCAAAGTTTTTGTCTGAACCATCATTAAATAACGCCCAGAGTTTTGCCCCGTCGTTTGGTACCACTCTCGACCACCCCCTATTGTGGGAAGTGCAAAACTTTTGATTGTCACACCTAACCTAACCTAATCTTTCGGTACCTAAATATTCATATTTTTCAGCGGGTTTTTGTCATATCTTGTATTCTACCTTGTCTTGATCAACGCAATAGAAATTTTCAGTGCTGCCAAAATTTAAGATTTTTATACTACAAAACGAACATTAAAAATTCGTCAAAGAAATGCAAATTTTTAAATAAATTGTCAAAATTTGTCTCTAATTATTCAAAGTTTTTATCTGAACCATCATTAAATAACGCCCAGAGTTTTGCCCCGTCATTTGGTACCACTCTCGACCACCCCGTATTGTGGGAAGTGCAAAACTTTTGATTTTTACACCTATCCTAACCTAAACTTTCGGTACCTAAATATTCATATTTTTCAGCGGATTTTTGTCATATCTTGTATTCTACCTTGTTTTGATCAACGCTATAGAAATTTTCAATGCTGCCAAAATTTAAGAGCTTTTGATACTACAAAAAGAACATTAAAAATTCGTCAAAGAAATGCAAATTTTTTAATAAATTATCAAAATTTGTCTCAAATTATTCAAAGTTTGTGTCTGAACCATCATTAAATAACGCCCAGAGTTTTGCCCCGTCGTTTGGTACCACTCTCGACCACCCCCTATTGTGGGAAGTGCAAAACTTTTGATTGTCACACCTAACCTAACCTAACCTTTCGGTACCTAAATATTCATATTTTTCAGCGGGTTTTTGTCATATCTTGTATTCTACCTTGTCTTGATCAACGCAATAGAAATTTTCAGTGCTGCCAAAATTTAAGATTTTTATACTACAAAACGAACATTAAAAATTCGTCAAAGAAATGCAAATTTTTTAATAAATTGTCAAAATTTGTCTCAAATTATTCAAAGTTATTCTCTGAACCATCATTAAATAACGCCCGGAGTTTTCCCCGTCGTTTGGTACCACTCTCGACCACCCCCTATTGTGGGAAGTGCAAAACTTTTGATTTTTACACCTAACCTAACCTAATCTTTCGGTACCTAAATATTCATATTTTTCAGCGGGTTTTTGTCATATCTTGTATTCTACCTTGTTTTGATCAACGCAATAGAAATTTTCAGTGCCCCCAAAATTTAAGTTTTTTATACTACAAAAAGAACATTAAAAATTCGTCAAAGAAATGCAAATTTTTTAATAAATTATCAAAATTTGTCTCAAATTATTCAAAGTTTTTGTCTGAACCATCATTAAATAACGCCCAGAGTTTTGCCCCGTCGTTTGGTACCACTCTCGACCACCCCCTATTGTGGGAAGTGCAAAACTTTTGATTGTCACACCTAACCTAACCTAATCTTTCGGTACCTAAATATTCATATTTTTCAGCGGGTTTTTGTCATATCTTGTATTCTACCTTGTCTTGATCAACGCAATAGAAATTTTCAGTGCTGCCAAAATTTAAGATTTTTATACTACAACACGAACATTAAAAATTCGTCACAGAATTGCAAATTTTAATAAATTGTCAAAATTTGTCTCAAATTATTCAGTTTTCTTCTGAACCATCATTAAATAACGCCCAGAGTTTTGCCCCGTCGTTTGGTACCACTCTCGACCACCCCCTATTGTGGGAAGTGCAAAACTTTTGATTGTCACACCTAACCTAACCTAATCTTTCGGTACCTAAATATTCATATTTTTCAGCGAATTTTTGTCATATCTTGTATTCCACCTTGTCTTGATCAACGCAATAGAAATTTTCAGTGCCCCCAAAATTTAAGTTTTTTATACTACAAAAAGAACATTATAAATTCGTCAAAGAAATGCAAATTTTTTAATAAATTATCAAAATTTGTCTCAAATTATTCAAAGTTTTTGTCTGAACCATCATTAAATAATGCCCAGAGTTTTGCCCCGTCGTTTGGTACCACTCTCGACCACCCCCTATTGTGGGAAGTGCAAAACTTTTGATTTTTACACCTAACCTAACCTAATCTTTCGGTACCTAAATATTCATATTTTTCAGCGGGTTTTTGTCATATCTTGAATTCTACCTTGTCTTGATCAACGCAATAGAAATTTTCAGTGCTGCCAAAATTTAAGATTTTTATACTACAACACGAACATTAAAAATTCGTCACAGAATTGCAAATTTTTTAATAAATTGTCAAAATTTGTCTCAAATTATTCAGTTTTCTTCTGAACCATCATTAAATAATGCCCAGAGTTTTGCCCCGTCGTTTGGTACCACTCTCGACCACCCCCTATTGTGGGAAGTGCAAAACTTTTGATTGTCACACCTAACCTAACCTAATCTTTCGGTACCTAAATATTCATATTTTTCAGCGGATTTTTGTCATATCTTGTATTCTACCTTTTTTGATCAACGCTATAGAAATTTTCAATGCTGCCAAAATTTAAGAGCTTTTTATACTACAAAAAGAACATTAAAAATTCGTCAAAGAAATGCAAATTTTTTAATAAATTATCAAAATTTGTCTCAAATTATTCAAAGTTTTTGTCTGAACCATCATTAAATAACGCCCAGAGTTTTGCCCCGTCGTTTGGTACCACTCTCGACCACCCCCTATTGTGGGAAGTGCAAAACTTTTGATTTTTACACCTAACCTAACCTAATCTTTCGGTACCTAAATATTCATATTTTTCAGCGGATTTTTGTCATATCTTGTATTCTACCTTGTTTTGATCAACGCTATAGAAATTTGCAATGCTGCCAAAATTTAAGAGCTTTTTATACTACAAAAAGAACATTAAAAATTCGTCAAAGAAATGCAAATTTTTTAATAAATTATCAAAATTTGTCTCAAATTATTCAAAGTTTTTATCTGAACCATCATTAAATAACGCCCAGAGTTTTGCCCCGTCGTTTGGTACCACTCTCGACCACCCCCTATTGTGGGAAGTGCAAAACTTTTGATTGTCACACCTAACCTAACCTAATCTTTCGGTACCTAAATATTCATATTTTTCAGCGGATTTTTGTCATATCTTGTATTCTACCTTTTTTGATCAACGCTATAGAAATTTTCAATGCTGCCAAAATTTAAGAGCTTTTTATACTACAAAAAGAACATTAAAAATTCGTCAAAGAAATGCAAATTTTTTAATAAATTATCAAAATTTGTCTCAAATTATTCAAAGTTTTTGTCTGAACCATCATTAAATAACGCCCAGAGTTTTGCCCCGTCGTTTGGTACCACTCTCGACCACCCCCTATTGTGGGAACTGCAAAACTTTTGATTTTTACACCTAACCTAACCTAATCTTTCGGTACCTAAATATTCATATTTTTCAGCGGATTTTTGTCATATCTTGTATTCTACCTTGTTTTGATCAACGCAATAGAAATTTTCAGTGCCCCCAAAATTTAAGTTTTTTATACTACAAAAAGAACATTATAAATTCGTCAAAGAAATGCAAATTTTTTAATAAATTATCAAAATTTGTCTCAAATTATTCAAAGTTTTTGTCTGAACCATCATTAAATAATGCCCAGAGTTTTGCCCCGTCGTTTGGTACCACTCTCGACCACCCCCTATTGTGGGAAGTGCAAAACTTTTGATTGTCACACCTAACCTAACCTAATCTTTCGGTACCTAAATATTCATATTTTTCAGCGGATTTTTGTCATATCTTGTATTCTACCTTTTTTGATCAACGCTATAGAAATTTTCAATGCTGCCAAAATTTAAGAGCTTTTTATACTACAAAAAGAACATTAAAAATTCGTCAAAGAAATGCAAATTTTTTAATAAATTATCAAAATTTGTCTCAAATTATTCAAAGTTTTTGTCTGAACCATCATTAAATAACGCCCAGAGTTTTGCCTCGTCGTTTGGTACCACTCTCGACCACCCCCTATTGTGGGAAGTGCAAAACTTTTGATTGTCACACCTAACCTAACCTAATCTTTCGGTACCTAAATATTCATATTTTTCAGCGGGTTTTTGTCATATCTTGTATTCTACCTTGTCTTGATCAACGCAATAGAAATTTTCAGTGCTGCCAAAATTTAAGATTTTTATACTACAAAACGAACATTAAAAATTCGTCAAAGAAATGCAAATTTTTAAATAAATTGTCAAAATTTGTCTCTAATTATTCAAAGTTTTTATCTGAACCATCATTAAATAACGCCCAGAGTTTTGCCCCGTCATTTGGTACCACTCTCGACCACCCCCTATTGTGGGAAGTGCAAAACTTTTGATTGTCACACCTAACCTAACCTAAACTTTCGGTACCTAAATATTCATATTTTTCAGCGGATTTTTGTCATATCTTGTATTCTACCTTGTTTTGATCAACGCTATAGAAATTTTCAATGCTGCCAAAATTTAAGAGCTTTTGATACTACAAAAAGAACATTAAAAATTCGTCAAAGAAATGCAAATTTTTTAATAAATTATCAAAATTTGTCTCAAATTATTCAAAGTTTGTGTCTGAACCATCATTAAATAACGCCCAGAGTTTTGCCCCGTCGTTTGGTACCTCTCTCGACCACCCCCTATTGTGGGAAGTGCAAAACTTTTGATTGTCACACCTAACCTAACCTAATCTTTCGGTACCTAAATATTCATATTTTCAGCGGGTTTTTGTCATATCTTGTATTCTACCTTGTCTTGATAAACGCAATAGAAATTTTCAGTGCTGCCAAAATTTAAGATTTTTATACTACAACACGAACATTAAAAATTCGTCACAGAATTGCAAATTTTTTAATAAATTGTCAAAATTTGTCTCAAATTATTCAAAGTTTTTTTCTGAACCATCATTAAATAACGCCCAGAGTTTTGCCCCGTCGTTTGGTACCACTCTCGACCACCCCCTATTGTGGGAAGTGCAAAACTTTTGATTGTCACACCTAACCTAACCTAACCTTTCGGTACCTAAATATTCATATTTTTCAGCGGGTTTTTGTCATATCTTGTATTCTACCTTGTCTTGATCAACGCAATAGAAATTTTCAGTGCTGCCAAAATTTAAGATTTTTATACTACAACACGAACATTAAAAATTCGTCACAGAATTGCAAATTTTAATAAATTGTCAAAATTTGTCTCAAATTATTCAGTTTTCTTCTGAACCATCATTAAATAACGCCCAGAGTTTTGCCCCGTCGTTTGGTACCACTCTCGACCACCCCCTATTGTGGGAAGTGCAAAACTTTTGATTGTCACACCTAACCTAACCTAATCTTTCGGTACCTAAATATTCATATTTTTCAGCGGGTTTTTGTCATATCTTGTATTCTACCTTGTCTTGATCAACGCAATAGAAATTTTCAGTGCTGCCAAAATTTAAGATTTTTATACTACAAAACGAACATTAAAAATTCGTCAAAGAAATGCAAATTTTTAAATAAATTGTCAAAATTTGTCTCTAATTATTCAAAGTTTTTGTCTGAACCATCATTAAATAACGCCCAGAGTTTTGCCCCGTCGTTTGGTACCTCTCTCGACCACCCCCTATTGTGGGAAGTGCAAAACTTTTGATTGTCACACCTAACCTAACCTAATCTTTCGGTACCTAAATATTCATATTTTTCAGCGGATTTTTGTCATATCTTGTATTCTACCTTGTTTTGATCAACGCTATAGAAATTTTCAATGCTGCCAAAATTTAAGAGCTTTTGATACTACAAAAAGAACATTAAAAATTCGTCAAAGAAATGCAAATTTTTTAATAAATTATCAAAATTTGTCTCAAATTATTCAAAGTTTGTGTCTGAACCATCATTAAATAACGCCCAGAGTTTTGCCCCGTCGTTTGGTACCTCTCTCGACCACCCCCTATTGTGGGAAGTGCAAAACTTTTGATTGTCACACCTAACCTAACCTAATCTTTCGGTACCTAAATATTCATATTTTCAGCGGGTTTTTGTCATATCTTGTATTCTACCTTGTCTTGATAAACGCAATAGAAATTTTCAGTGCTGCCAAAATTTAAGATTTTTATACTACAAAACGAACATTAAAAATTCGTCAAAGAAATGCAAATTTTTAAATAAATTGTCAAAATTTGTCTCAAATTATTCAAAGTTATTCTCTGAACCATCATTAAATAACGCCCGGAGTTTTCCCCGTCGTTTGGTACCACTCTCGACCACCCCCTATTGTGGGAAGTGCAAAACTTTTGATTTTTACACCTAACCTAACCTAATCTTTCGGTACCTAAATATTCATATTTTTCAGCGGGTTTTTGTCATATCTTGTATTCTACCTTGTCTTGATCAACGCAATAGAAATTTTCAGTGCTGCCAAAATTTAAGATTTTTATACTACAACACGAACATTAAAAATTCGTCACAGAATTGCAAATTTTAATAAATTGTCAAAATTTGTCTCAAATTATTCAGTTTTCTTCTGAACCATCATTAAATAACGCCCAGAGTTTTGCCCCGTCGTTTGGTACCACTCTCGACCACCCCCTATTGTGGGAAGTGCAAAACTTTTGATTGTCACACCTAACCTAACCTAATCTTTCGGTACCTAAATATTCATATTTTTCAGCGGGTTTTTGTCATATCTTGTATTCTACCTTGTCTTGATCAACGCAATAGAAATTTTCAGTGCTGCCAAAATTTAAGATTTTTATACTACAAAACGAACATTAAAAATTCGTCAAAGAAATGCAAATTTTTAAATAAATTGTCAAAATTTGTCTCTAATTATTCAAAGTTTTTGTCTGAACCATCATTAAATAACGCCCAGAGTTTTGCCCCGTCGTTTGGTACCTCTCTCGACCACCCCCTATTGTGGGAAGTGCAAAACTTTTGATTGTCACACCTAACCTAACCTAATCTTTCGGTACCTAAATATTCATATTTTTCAGCGGGTTTTTGTCATATCTTGTATTCTACCTTGTCTTGATCAACGCAATAGAAATTTTCAGTGCTGCCAAAATTTAAGATTTTTATACTACAAAACGAACATTAAAAATTCGTCAAAGAAATGCAAATTTTTAAATAAATTGTCAAAATTTGTCTCTAATTATTCAAAGTTTTTGTCTGAACCATCATTAAATAACGCCCAGAGTTTTGCCCCGTCGTTTGGTACCTCTCTCGACCACCCCCTATTGTGGGAAGTGCAAAACTTTTGATTGTCACACCTAACCTAACCTAATCTTTCGGTACCTAAATATTCATATTTTTCAGCGAATTTTTGTCATATCTTGTATTCCACCTTGTCTTGATCAACGCAATAGAAATTTTCAGTGCCCCCAAAATTTAAGTTTTTTATACTACAAAACGAACATTAAAAATTCGTCACAGAATTGCAAATTTTAATAAATTGTCAAAATTTGTCTCAAATTATTCAGTTTTCTTCTGAACCATCATTAAATAACGCCCAGAGTTTTGCCCCGTCGTTTGGTACCACTCTCGACCACCCCCTATTGTGGGAAGTGCAAAACTTTTGATTGTCACACCTAACCTAACCTAACCTTTCGGTACCTAATTATTCATATTTTTTAGCGGGTTTTTGTCATATCTTGTATTCTACCTTGTCTTGATCAACGCAATAGAAATTTTCAGTGCTGCCAAAATTTAAGATTTTTATACTACAAAACGAACATTAAAAATTCGTCAAAGAAATGCAAATTTTTAAATAAATTGTCAAAATTTGTCTCAAATTATTCAAAGTTATTCTCTGAACCATCATTAAATAACGCCCGGAGTTTTCCCCGTCGTTTGGTACCACTCTCGACCACCCCCTATTGTGGGAAGTGCAAAACTTTTGATTGTCACACCTAACCTAACCTAATCTTTCGGTACCTAAATATTCATATTTTTCAGCGGGTTTTTGTCATATCTTGTATTCTACCTTGTCTTGATCAACGCAATAGAAATTTTCAGTGCTGCCAAAATTTAAGATTTTTATACTACAACACGAACATTAAAAATTCGTCACAGAATTGCAAATTTTAATAAATTGTCAAAATTTGTCTCAAATTATTCAGTTTTCTTCTGAACCATCATTAAATAACGCCCAGAGTTTTGCCCCGTCGTTTGGTACCACTCTCGACCACCCCCTATTGTGGGAAGTGCAAAACTTTTGATTGTCACACCTAACCTAACCTAATTTTTCGGTACCTAAATATTCATATTTTTCAGCGAATTTTTGTCATATCTTGTATTCCACCTTGTCTTGATCAACGCAATAGAAATTTTCAGTGCTGCCAAAATTTAAGATTTTTATACTACAACACGAACATTAAAAATTCGTCACAGAATTGCAAATTTTTTAATAAATTGTCAAAATTTGTCTCAAATTATTCAGTTTTCTTCTGAACCATCATTAAATAATGCCCAGAGTTTTGCCCCGTCGTTTGGTACCACTCTCGACCACCCCCTATTGTGGGAAGTGCAAAACTTTTGATTGTCACACCTAACCTAACCTAATCTTTCGGTACCTAAATATTCATATTTTTCAGCGGGTTTTTGTCATATCTTGTATTCTACCTTGTCTTGATCAACGCAATAGAAATTTTCAGTGCTGCCAAAATTTAAGATTTTTATACTACAACACGAACATTAAAAATTCGTCACAGAATTGCAAATTTTTTAATAAATTGTCAAAATTTGTCTCAAATTATTCAGTTTTCTTCTGAACCATCATTAAATAATGCCCAGAGTTTTGCCCCGTCGTTTGGTACCACTCTCGACCACCCCCTATTGTGGGAAGTGCAAAACTTTTGATTGTCACACCTAACCTAACCTAATCTTTCGGTACCTAAATATTAATATTTTTCAGCGGATTTTTGTCATATCTTGTATTCTACCTTTTTTGATCAACGCTATAGAAATTTTCAATGCTGCCAAAATTTAAGAGCTTTTTATACTACAAAAAGAACATTAAAAATTCGTCAAAGAAATGCAAATTTTTTAATAAATTATCAAAATTTGTCTCAAATTATTCAAAGTTTTTGTCTGAACCATCATTAAATAACGCCCAGAGTTTTGCCCCGTCGTTTGGTACCACTCTCGACCACCCCCTATTGTGGGAAGTGCAAAACTTTTGATTGTCACACCTAACCTAACCTAATCTTTCGGTACCTAAATATTCATATTTTTCAGCGGGTTTTTGTCATATCTTGTATTCTACCTTGTCTTGATCAACGCAATAGAAATTTTCAGTGCTGCCAAAATTTAAGATTTTTATACTACAAAACGAACATTAAAAATTCGTCAAAGAAATGCAAATTTTTAAATAAATTGTCAAAATTTGTCTCTAATTATTCAAAGTTTTTATCTGAACCATCATTAAATAACGCCCAGAGTTTTGCCCCGTCATTTGGTACCACTCTCGACCACCCCGTATTGTGGGAAGTGCAAAACTTTTGATTTTTACACCTATCCTAACCTAAACTTTCGGTACCTAAATATTCATATTTTTCAGCGGATTTTTGTCATATCTTGTATTCTACCTTGTTTTGATCAACGCTATAGAAATTTTCAATGCTGCCAAAATTTAAGAGCTTTTGATACTACAAAAAGAACATTAAAAATTCGTCAAAGAAATGCAAATTTTTTAATAAATTATCAAAATTTGTCTCAAATTATTCAAAGTTTGTGTCTGAACCATCATTAAATAACGCCCAGAGTTTTGCCCCGTCGTTTGGTACCACTCTCGACCACCCCCTATTGTGGGAAGTGCAAAACTTTTGATTGTCACACCTAACCTAACCTAACCTTTCGGTACCTAAATATTCATATTTTTCAGCGGGTTTTTGTCATATCTTGTATTCTACCTTGTCTTGATCAACGCAATAGAAATTTTCAGTGCTGCCAAAATTTAAGATTTTTATACTACAAAACGAACATTAAAAATTCGTCAAAGAAATGCAAATTTTTTAATAAATTGTCAAAATTTGTCTCAAATTATTCAAAGTTTTTGTCTGAACCATCATTAAATAACGCCCAGAGTTTTGCCCCGTCGTTTGGTACCACTCTCGACCACCCCCTATTGTGGGAAGTGCAAAACTTTTGATTGTCACACCTAACCTAACCTAATCTTTCGGTACCTAAATATTCATATTTTTCAGCGGGTTTTTGTCATATCTTGTATTCTACCTTGTCTTGATCAACGCAATAGAAATTTTCAGTGCTGCCAAAATTTAAGATTTTTATACTACAACACGAACATTAAAAATTCGTCACAGAATTGCAAATTTTAATAAATTGTCAAAATTTGTCTCAAATTATTCAGTTTTCTTCTGAACCATCATTAAATAACGCCCAGAGTTTTGCCCCGTCGTTTGGTACCACTCTCGACCACCCCCTATTGTGGGAAGTGCAAAACTTTTGATTGTCACACCTAACCTAACCTAATCTTTCGGTACCTAAATATTCATATTTTTCAGCGAATTTTTGTCATATCTTGTATTCCACCTTGTCTTGATCAACGCAATAGAAATTTTCAGTGCCCCCAAAATTTAAGTTTTTTATACTACAAAAAGAACATTATAAATTCGTCAAAGAAATGCAAATTTTTTAATAAATTATCAAAATTTGTCTCAAATTATTCAAAGTTTTTGTCTGAACCATCATTAAATAATGCCCAGAGTTTTGCCCCGTCGTTTGGTACCACTCTCGACCACCCCCTATTGTGGGAAGTGCAAAACTTTTGATTTTTACACCTAACCTAACCTAATCTTTCGGTACCTAAATATTCATATTTTTCAGCGGGTTTTTGTCATATCTTGTATTCTACCTTGTCTTGATCAACGCAATAGAAATTTTCAGTGCTGCCAAAATTTAAGATTTTTATACTACAACACGAACATTAAAAATTCGTCACAGATTTGCAAATTTTTTAATAAATTGTCAAAATTTGTCTCAAATTATTCAGTTTTCTTCTGAACCATCATTAAATAATGCCCAGAGTTTTGCCCCGTCGTTTGGTACCACTCTCGACCACCCCCTATTGTGGGAAGTGCAAAACTTTTGATTGTCACACCTAACCTAACCTAATCTTTCGGTACCTAAATATTCATATTTTTCAGCGGATTTTTGTCATATCTTGTATTCTACCTTGTCTTGATCAACGCAATAGAAATTTTCAGTGCTGCCAAAATTTAAGATTTTTATACTACAACACGAACATTAAAAATTCGTCACAGAATTGCAAATTTTTTAATAAATTGTCAAAATTTGTCTCAAATTATTCAGTTTTCTTCTGAACCATCATTTAATAATGCCCAGAGTTTTGCCCCGTCGTTTGGTACCACTCTCGACCACCCCCTATTGTGGGAAGTGCAAAACTTTTGATTGTCACACCTAACCTAACCTAATCTTTCGGTACCTAAATATTCATATTTTTCAGCGGATTTTTGTCATATCTTGTATTCTACCTTTTTTGATCAACGCTATAGAAATTTTCAATGCTGCCAAAATTTAAGAGCTTTTTATACTACAAAAAGAACATTAAAAATTCGTCAAAGAAATGCAAATTTTTTAATAAATTATCAAAATTTGTCTCAAATTATTCAAAGTTTTTGTCTGAACCATCATTAAATAACGCCCAGAGTTTTGCCTCGTCGTTTGGTACCACTCTCGACCACCCCCTATTGTGGGAAGTGCAAAACTTTTGATTGTCACACCTAACCTAACCTAATCTTTCGGTACCTAAATATTCATATTTTTCAGCGGGTTTTTGTCATATCTTGTATTCTACCTTGTCTTGATCAACGCAATAGAAATTTTCAGTGCTGCCAAAATTTAAGATTTTTATACTACAAAACGAACATTAAAAATTCGTCAAAGAAATGCAAATTTTTAAATAAATTGTCAAAATTTGTCTCTAATTATTCAAAGTTATTGTCTGAACCATCATTAAATAACGCCCAGAGTTTTGCCCCGTCGTTTGGTACCACTCTCGACCACCCCGTATTGTGGGAAGTGCAAAACTTTTGATTTTTACACCTATCCTAACCTAAACTTTCGGTACCTAAATATTCATATTTTTCAGCGGATTTTTGTCATATCTTGTATTCTACCTTGTTTTGATCAACGCTATAGAAATTTTCAATGCTGCCAAAATTTAAGAGCTTTTGATACTACAAAAAGAACATTAAAAATTCGTCAAAGAAATGCAAATTTTTTAATAAATTATCAAAATTTGTCTCAAATTATTCAAAGTTTGTGTCTGAACCATCATTAAATAACGCCCAGAGTTTTGCCCCGTCGTTTGGTACCTCTCTCGACCACCCCCTATTGTGGGAAGTGCAAAACTTTTGATTGTCACACCTAACCTAACCTAATCTTTCGGTACCTAAATATTCATATTTTCAGCGGGTTTTTGTCATATCTTGTATTCTACCTTGTCTTGATAAACGCAATAGAAATTTTCAGTGCTGCCAAAATTTAAGATTTTTATACTACAACACGAACATTAAAAATTCGTCACAGAATTGCAAATTTTTTAATAAATTGTCAAAATTTGTCTCAAATTATTCAAAGTTTTTTTCTGAACCATCATTAAATAACGCCCAGAGTTTTGCCCCGTCGTTTGGTACCACTCTCGACCACCCCCTATTGTGGGAAGTGCAAAACTTTTGATTGTCACACCTAACCTAACCTAACCTTTCGGTACCTAAATATTCATATTTTTCAGCGGGTTTTTGTCATGTCTTGTATTCTACCTTGTCTTGATCAACGCAATAGAAATTTTCAGTGCTGCCAAAATTTAAGATTTTTATACTACAAAACGAACATTAAAAATTCGTCAAAGAAATGCAAATTTTTAAATAAATTGTCAAAATTTGTCTCAAATTATTCAAAGTTATTCTCTGAACCATCATTAAATAACGCCCGGAGTTTTCCCCGTCGTTTGGTACCACTCTCGACCACCCCCTATTGTGGGAAGTGCAAAACTTTTGATTTTTACACCTAACCTAACCTAATCTTTCGGTACCTAAATATTCATATTTTTCAGCGGGTTTTTGTCATATCTTGTATTCTACCTTGTCTTGATCAACGCAATAGAAATTTTCAGTGCTGCCAAAATTTAAGATTTTTATACTACAACACGAACATTAAAAATTCGTCACAGAATTGCAAATTTTAATAAATTGTCAAAATTTGTCTCAAATTATTCAGTTTTCTTCTGAACCATCATTAAATAACGCCCAGAGTTTTGCCCCGTCGTTTGGTACCACTCTCGACCACCCCCTATTGTGGGAAGTGCAAAACTTTTGATTGTCACACCTAACCTAACCTAATCTTTCGGTACCTAAATATTCATATTTTTCAGCGGGTTTTTGTCATATCTTGTATTCTACCTTGTCTTGATCAACGCAATAGAAATTTTCAGTGCTGCCAAAATTTAAGATTTTTATACTACAAAACGAACATTAAAAATTCGTCAAAGAAATGCAAATTTTTAAATAAATTGTCAAAATTTGTCTCTAATTATTCAAAGTTTTTGTCTGAACCATCATTAAATAACGCCCAGAGTTTTGCCCCGTCGTTTGGTACCTCTCTCGACCACCCCCTATTGTGGGAAGTGCAAAACTTTTGATTGTCACACCTAACCTAACCTAATCTTTCGGTACCTAAATATTCATATTTTTCAGCGGGTTTTTGTCATATCTTGTATTCTACCTTGTCTTGATCAACGCAATAGAAATTTTCAGTGCTGCCAAAATTTAAGATTTTTATACTACAAAACGAACATTAAAAATTCGTCAAAGAAATGCAAATTTTTAAATAAATTGTCAAAATTTGTCTCTAATTATTCAAAGTTTTTCTCTGAACCATCATTAAATAACGCCCAGAGTTTTGCCCCGTCGTTTGGTACCACTCTCGACCACCCCCTATTGTGGGAAGTACAAAACTTTTGATTGTCACACCTAACCTAACCTAATCTTTCGGTACCTAAATATTCATATTTTTCAGCGAGTTTTTGTCATAACTTGTATTCTACCTTGTCTTGATAAACGCAATAGAAATTTTCAGTGCTGCCAAAATTTAAGATTTTTATACTACAACACGAACATTAAAAATTCGTCACAGAATTGCAAATTTTAATAAATTATCAAAATTTGTCTCAAATTATTCAGTTTTCTTCTGAACCATCATTAAATAACGCCCAGAGTTTTGCCCCGTCGTTTGGTACCACTCTCGACCAAACCTTATTGTGGGAAGTGCAAAACTTTTGATTGTCACACCTAACCTAACCTAATCTTTCGGTACCTAAATATTCATATTTTTCAGCGGGTTTTTGTCATATCTTGTATTCTACCTTGTCTTGATCAACGCAATAGAAATTTTCAGTGCTGCCAAAATTTAAGATTTTTATACTACAAAACGAACATTAAAAATTCGTCAAAGAAATGCAAATTTTTAAATAAATTGTCAAAATTTGTCTCTAATTATTCAAAGTTTGTGTCTGAACCATCATTAAATAACGCCCAGAGTTTTGCCCCGTCGTTTGGTACCACTCTCGACCACCCCCTATTGTGGGAAGTGCAAAACTTTTGATTGTCACACCTAACCTAACCTAATCTTTCGGTACCTAAATATTCATATTTTCAGCGGGTTTTTGTCATATCTTGTATTCTACCTTGTCTTGATAAACGCAATAGAAATTTTCAGTGCTGCCAAAATTTAAGATTTTTATACTACAAAACGAACATTAAAAATTCGTCAAAGAAATGCAAATTTTTAAATAAATTGTCAAAATTTGTCTCAAATTATTCAAAGTTTTTTTCTGAACCATCATTAAATAACGCCCAGAGTTTTGCCCCGTCGTTTGGTACCACTCTCGACCACCCCCTATTGTGGGAAGTGCAAAACTTTTGATTGTCACACCTAACCTAACCTAACCTTTCGGTACCTAAATATTCATATTTTTCAGCGGGTTTTTGTCATATCTTGTATTCTACCTTGTCTTGATCAACGCAATAGAAATTTTCAGTGCTGCCAAAATTTAAGATTTTTATACTACAAAACGAACATTAAAAATTCGTCAAAGAAATGCAAATTTTTAAATAAATTGTCAAAATTTGTCTCAAATTATTCAAAGTTATTCTCTGAACCATCATTAAATAACGCCCGGAGTTTTCCCCGTCGTTTGGTACCACTCTCGACCACCCCCTATTGTGGGAAGTGCAAAACTTTTGATTTTTACACCTAACCTAACCTAATCTTTCGGTACCTAAATATTCATATTTTTCAGCGGGTTTTTGTCATATCTTGTATTCTACCTTGTCTTGATCAACGCAATAGAAATTTTCAGTGCTGCCAAAATTTAAGATTTTTATACTACAACACGAACATTAAAAATTCGTCACAGAATTGCAAATTTTAATAAATTGTCAAAATTTGTCTCAAATTATTCAGTTTTCTTCTGAACCATCATTAAATAACGCCCAGAGTTTTGCCCCGTCGTTTGGTACCACTCTCGACCACCCCCTATTGTGGGAAGTACAAAACTTTTGATTGTCACACCTAACCTAACCTAATCTTTCGGTACCTAAATATTCATATTTTTCAGCGGGTTTTTGTCATATCTTGTATTCTACCTTGTCTTGATCAACGCAATAGAAATTTTCAGTGCTGCCAAAATTTAAGATTTTTATACTACAAAACGAACATTAAAAATTCGTCAAAGAAATGCAAATTTTTAAATAAATTGTCAAAATTTGTCTCTAATTATTCAAAGTTTTTGTCTGAACCATCATTAAATAACGCCCAGAGTTTTGCCCCGTCGTTTGGTACCTCTCTCGACCACCCCCTATTGTGGGAAGTGCAAAACTTTTGATTGTCACACCTAACCTAACCTAATCTTTCGGTACCTAAATATTCATATTTTTCAGCGGGTTTTTGTCATATCTTGTATTCTACCTTGTCTTGATCAACGCAATAGAAATTTTCAGTGCTGCCAAAATTTAAGATTTTTATACTACAAAACGAACATTAAAAATTCGTCAAAGAAATGCAAATTTTTAAATAAATTGTCAAAATTTGTCTCTAATTATTCAAAGTTTTTGTCTGAACCATCATTAAATAACGCCCAGAGTTTTGCCCCGTCGTTTGGTACCTCTCTCGACCACCCCGTATTGTGGGAAGTGCAAAACTTTTGATTGTCACACCTAACCTAACCTAATCTTTCGGTACCTAAATATTCATATTTTTCAATGGGTTTTTGTCATATCTTGTATTCTACCTTGTCTTGATCAACGCAATAGAAATTTTCAGTGCTGCCAAAATTTAAGATTTTTATACTACAACACGAACATTAAAAATTCGTCACAGAATTGCAAATTTTTAAATAAATTGTCAAAATTTGTCTCAAATTATTCAGTTTTCTTCTGAACCATCATTAAATAACGCCCAGAGTTTTGCCCCGTCGTTTGGTACCACTCTCGACCACCCCCTATTGTGGGAAGTACAAAACTTTTGATTGTCACACCTAACCTAACCTAATCTTTCGGTACCTAAATATTCATATTTTTCAGCGAGTTTTTGTCATAACTTGTATTCTACCTTGTCTTGATAAACGCAATAGAAATTTTCAGTGCTGCCAAAATTTAAGATTTTTATACTACAACACGAACATTAAAAATTCGTCACAGAATTGCAAATTTTTAAATAAATTGTCAAAATTTGTCTCAAATTATTCAGTTTTCTTCTGAACCATCATTAAATAACGCCCAGAGTTTTGCCCCGTCGTTTGGTACCACTCTCGACCACCCCTTATTGTGGGAAGTGCAAAACTTTTGATTGTCACACCTAACCTAACCTAATCTTTCGGTACCTAAATATTCATATTTTTCAGCGGGTTTTTGTCATATCTTGTATTCTACCTTGTCTTGATCAACGCAATAGAAATTTTCAGTGCTGCCAAAATTTAAGATTTTTATACTACAACACGAACATTAAAAATTCGTCACAGAATTGCAAATTTTAATAAATTGTCAAAATTTGTCTCAAATTATTCAGTTTTCTTCTGAACCATCATTAAATAACGCCCAGAGTTTTGCCCCGTCGTTTGGTACCACTCTCGACCACCCCCTATTGTGGGAAGTGCAAAACTTTTGATTGTCACACCTAACCTAATCTTTCGGTACCTAAATATTCATATTTTTCAGGGGATTTTTGTCATATCTTGTATTCTACCTTGTTTTGATCAACGCTATAGAAATTTTCAATGCTGCCAAAATTTAAGAGCTTTTTATACTACAAAAAGAACATTAAAAATTCGTCAAAGAAATGCAAATTTTTTAATAAATTATCAAAATTTGTCTCAAATTATTCAAAGTTTTTGTCTGAACCATCATTAAATAACGCCCAGAGTTTTGCCCCGTCGTTTGGTACCACTCTCGACCACCCCCTATTGTGGGAAGTGCAAAACTTTTGATTGTCACACCTAACCTAACCTAATCTTTCGGTACCTAAATATTCATATTTTTCAGCGGGTTTTTGTCATATCTTGTATTCTACCTTGTCTTGATCAACGCAATAGAAATTTTCAGTGCTGCCAAAATTTAAGATTTTTATACTACAAAACGAACATTAAAAATTCGTCAAAGAAATGCAAATTTTTTAATAAATTGTCAAAATTTGTCTCTAATTATTCAAAGTTTGTGTCTGAACCATCATTAAATAACGCCCAGAGTTTTGCCCCGTCGTTTGGTACCACTCTCGACCACCCCCTATTGTGGGAAGTGCAAAACTTTTGATTGTCACACCTAACCTAACCTAATCTTTCGGTACCTAAATATTCATATTTTCAGCGGGTTTTTGTCATATCTTGTATTCTACCTTGTCTTGATAAACGCAATAGAAATTTTCAGTGCTGCCAAAATTTAAGATTTTTATACTACAACACGAACATTAAAAATTCGTCACAGAATTGCAAATTTTTAAATAAATTGTCAAAATTTGTCTCAAATTATTCAGTTTTCTTCTGAACCATCATTAAATAACGCCCAGAGTTTTGCCCCGTCGTTTGGTACCACTCTCGACCACCCCCTATTGTGGGAAGTACAAAACTTTTGATTGTCACACCTAACCTAACCTAATCTTTCGGTACCTAAATATTCATATTTTCAGCGGGTTTTTGTCATATCTTGTATTCTACCTTGTCTTGATAAACGCAATAGAAATTTTCAGTGCTGCCAAAATTTAAGATTTTTATACTACAACACGAACATTAAAAATTCGTCACAGAATTGCAAATTTTAATAAATTGTCAAAATTTGTCTCAAATTATTCAGTTTTCTTCTGAACCATCATTAAATAACGCCCAGAGTTTTGCCCCGTCGTTTGGTACCACTCTCGACCACCCCCTATTGTGGGAAGTGCAAAACTTTTGATTGTCACACCTAACCTAACCTAACCTTTCGGTACCTAAATATTCATATTTTTCAGCGGGTTTTTGTCATATCTTGTATTCTACCTTGTCTTGATCAACGCAATAGAAATTTTCAGTGCTGCCAAAATTTAAGATTTTTATACTACAAAACGAACATTAAAAATTCGTCAAAGAAATGCAAATTTTTAAATAAATTGTCAAAATTTGTCTCAAATTATTCAAAGTTATTCTCTGAACCATCATTAAATAACGCCCGGAGTTTTCCCCGTCGTTTGGTACCACTCTCGACCACCCCCTATTGTGGGAAGTGCAAAACTTTTGATTTTTACACCTAACCTAACCTAATCTTTCGGTACCTAAATATTCATATTTTTCAGCGGGTTTTTGTCATATCTTGTATTCTACCTTGTCTTGATCAACGCAATAGAAATTTTCAGTGCTGCCAAAATTTAAGATTTTTATACTACAAAACGAACATTAAAAATTCGTCAAAGAAATGCAAATTTTTAAATAAATTGTCAAAATTTGTCTCTAATTATTCAAAGTTTTTGTCTGAACCATCATTAAATAACGCCCAGAGTTTTGCCCCGTCGTTTGGTACCTCTCTCGACCACCCCCTATTGTGGGAAGTGCAAAACTTTTGATTGTCACACCTAACCTAACCTAATCTTTCGGTACCTAAATATTCATATTTTTCAGCGGGTTTTTGTCATATCTTGTATTCTACCTTGTCTTGATCAACGCAATAGAAATTTTCAGTGCTGCCAAAATTTAAAATTTTTATACTACAACACGAACATTAAAAATTCGTCACAGAATTGCAAATTTTTAAATAAATTGTCAAAATTTGTCTCAAATTATTCAGTTTTCTTCTGAACCATCATTAAATAACGCCCAGAGTTTTGCCCCGTCGTTTGGTACCACTCTCGACCACCCCCTATTGTGGGAAGTACAAAACTTTTGATTGTCACACCTAACCTAACCTAATCTTTCGGTACCTAAATATTCATATTTTTCAGCGAGTTTTTGTCATAACTTGTATTCTACCTTGTCTTGATAAACGCAATAGAAATTTTCAGTGCTGCCAAAATTTAAGATTTTTATACTACAACACGAACATTAAAAATTCGTCACAGAATTGCAAATTTTAATAAATTGTCAAAATTTGTCTCAAATTATTCAGTTTTCTTCTGAACCATCATTAAATAACGCCCAGAGTTTTGCCCCGTCGTTTGGTACCACTCTCGACCACCCCCTATTGTGGGAAGTGCAAAACTTTTGATTGTCACACCTAACCTAACCTAATCTTTCGGTACCTAAATATTCATATTTTTCAGCGGGTTTTTGTCATATCTTGTATTCTACCTTGTCTTGATCAACGCAATAGAAATTTTCAGTGCTGCCAAAATTTAAGATTTTTATACTACAACACGAACATTAAAAATTCGTCACAGAATTGCAAATTTTAATAAATTGTCAAAATTTGTCTCAAATTATTCAGTTTTCTTCTGAACCATCATTAAATAACGCCCAGAGTTTTGCCCCGTCGTTTGGTACCACTCTCGACCACCCCCTATTGTGGGAAGTGCAAAACTTTTGATTGTCACACCTAACCTAATCTTTCGGTACCTAAATATTCATATTTTTCAGGGGATTTTTGTCATATCTTGTATTCTACCTTGTTTTGATCAACGCTATAGAAATTTTCAATGCTGCCAAAATTTAAGAGCTTTTTATACTACAAAAAGAACATTAAAAATTCGTCAAAGAAATGCAAATTTTTTAATAAATTATCAAAATTTGTCTCAAATTATTCAAAGTTTTTGTCTGAACCATCATTAAATAACGCCCAGAGTTTTGCCCCGTCGTTTGGTACCACTCTCGACCACCCCCTATTGTGGGAAGTGCAAAACTTTTGACTGTCACACCTAACCTAACCTAATCTTTCGGTACCTAAATATTCATATTTTTCAGCGGGTTTTTGTCATATCTTGTATTCTACCTTGTCTTGATCAACGCAATAGAAATTTTCAGTGCTGCCAAAATTTAAGATTTTTATACTACAAAACGAACATTAAAAATTCGTCAAAGAAATGCAAATTTTAAATAAATTGTCAAAATTTGTCTCTAATTATTCAAAGTTTTTGTCTGAACCATCATTAAATAACGCCCAGAGTTTTGCCCCGTCGTTTGGTACCACTCTCGACCACCCCCTATTGTGGGAAGTGCAAAACTTTTGATTGTCACACCTAACCTAACCTAATCTTTCGGTACCTAAATATTCATATTTTTCAGCGGGTTTTTGTCATATCTTGTATTCTACCTTGTCTTGATCAACGCAATAGAAATTTTCAGTGCTGCCAAAATTTAAGATTTTTATACTACAAAACGAACATTAAAAATTCGTCAAAGAAATGCAAATTTTTAAATAAATTGTCAAAATTTGTCTCTAATTATTCAAAGTTTTTGTCTGAACCATCATTAAATAACGCCCAGAGTTTTGCCCCGTCGTTTGGTACCTCTCTCGACCACCCCCTATTGTGGGAAGTGCAAAACTTTTGATTGTCACACCTAACCTAACCTAATCTTTCGGTACCTAAATATTCATATTTTTCAATGGGTTTTTGTCATATCTTGTATTCTACCTTGTCTTGATCAACGCAATAGAAATTTTCAGTGCTGCCAAAATTTAAGATTTTTATACTACAACACGAACATTAAAAATTCGTCACAGAATTGCAAATTTTTAAATAAATTGTCAAAATTTGTCTCAAATTATTCAGTTTTCTTCTGAACCATCATTAAATAACGCCCAGAGTTTTGCCCCGTCGTTTGGTACCACTCTCGACCACCCCCTATTGTGGGAAGTACAAAACTTTTGATTGTCACACCTAACCTAACCTAATCTTTCGGTACCTAAATATTCATATTTTCCAGCGAGTTTTTGTCATAACTTGTATTCTACCTTGTCTTGATAAACGCAATAGAAATTTTCAGTGCTGCCAAAATTTAAGATTTTTATACTACAACACGAACATTAAAAATTCGTCACAGAATTGCAAATTTTTTATTAAATTGTCAAAATTTGTCTCAAATTATTCAAAGTTTTTTTCTGAACCATCATTAAATAACGCCCAGAGTTTTGCCCCGTCGTTTGGTACCACTCTCGACCACCCCCTATTGTGGGAAGTGCAAAACTTTTGATTGTCACACCTAACCTAACCTAATCTTTCGGTACCTAAATATTCATATTTTTCAGCGAATTTTTGTCATATCTTGTATTCCACCTTGTCTTGCAATAGAAATTTTCAGTGCCGCCAAATTTTAAGTTTTTTATACTACAAAAAGAACATTAAAAATTCGTCAAAGAAATGCAAATTTTTTAATAAATTATCAAAATTTGTCTCAAATTATTCAAAGTTTTTGTCTGAACCATCATTAAATAACGCCCAGAGTTTTGCCCCGTCGTTTGGTACCACTCTCGACCACCCCCTATTGTGGGAAGTGCAAAACTTTTGATTTTTACACCTAACCTAACCTAATCTTTCGGTACCTAAATATTCATATTTTTCAGCGGGTTTTTGTCATATCTTGTATTCTACCTTGTCTTGATCAACGCAATAGAAATTTTCAGTGCTGCCAAAATTTAAGATTTTTATACTACAACACGAACATTAAAAATTCGTCACAGAATTGCAAATTTTTTAATAAATTGTCAAAATTTGTCTCAAATTATTCAAAGTTTTTTTCTGAACCATCATTAAATAACGCCCAGAGTTTTGCCCCGTCGTTTGGTACCACTCTCGACCACCCCCTATTGTGGGAAGTGCAAAACTTTTGATTGTCACACCTAACCTAACCTAATCTTTCGGTACCTAAATATTCATATTTTTCAGCGGATTTTTGTCATATCTTGTATTCTACCTTGTTTTGATCAACGCTATAGAAATTTTCAATGCTGCCAAAATTTAAGAGCTTTTTATACTACAAAAAGAACATTAAAAATTCGTCAAAGAAATGCAAATTTTTAAATAAATTATCAAAATTTGTCTCAAATTATTCAAAGTTTTTATCTGAACCATCATTAAATAACGCCCAGAGTTTTGCCCCGTCGTTTGGTACCACTCTCGACCACCACCTATTGTGGGAAGTGCAAAACTTTTGATTGTCACACCTAACCTAACCTAATCTTTCGGTACCTAAATATTCATATTTTTCAGCGAATTTTTGTCATATCTTGTATTCCACCTTGTCTTGATCAACGCAATAGAAATTTTCAGTGCCGCCAAATTTTAAGTTTTTTATACTACAAAAAGAACATTAAAAATTCGTCAAAGAAATGCAAATTTTTTAATAAATTATCAAAATTTGTCTCAAATTATTCAAAGTTTTTGTCTGAACCATCATTAAATAACGCCCAGAGTTTTGCCCCGTCGTTTGGTACCACTCTCGACCACCCCCTATTGTGGGAAGTGCAAAACTTTTGATTTTTACACCTAACCTAACCTAACCTTTCGGTACCTAAATATTCATATTTTTCAGCGGATTTTTGTCATATCTTGTATTCTACCTTGTTTTGATCAACGCTATAGAAATTTTCAATGCTGCCAAAATTTAAGAGCTTTTTATACTACAAAAAGAACATTAAAAATTCGTCAAAGAAATGCAAATTTTTTAATAAATTATCAAAATTTGTCTCAAATTATTCAAAGTTTTTATCTGAACCATCATTAAATAACGCCCTGAGTTTTGCCCCGTCGTTTGGTACCACTCTCGACCACCCCCTACTGTGGGAAGTGCAAAACTTTTGATTGTCACACCTAACCTAATCTTTCGGTACCTAAATATTCATATTTTCAGCGGGTTTTTGTCATATCTTGTATTCTACCTTGTCTTGATAAACGCAATAGAAATTTTCAGTGCTGCCAAAATTTAAGATTTTTTTATACTACAACACGAACATTAAAAATTCGTCACAGAATTGCAAATTTTTTAATAAATTGTCAAAATTTGTCTCTAATTATTCAAAGTTTTTGTCTGAACCATCATTAAATAACGCCCAGAGTTTTGCCCCGTCGTTTGGTACCTCTCTCGACCACCCCCTATTGTGGGAAGTGCAAAACTTTTGATTGTCACACCTAACCTAACCTAATCTTTCGGTACCTAAATATTCATATTTTTCAGCGGGTTTTTGTCATATCTTGTATTCTACCTTGTCTTGATCAACGCAATAGAAATTTTCAGTGCTGCCAAAATTTAAAATTTTTATACTACAACACGAACATTAAAAATTCGTCACAGAATTGCAAATTTTTAAATAAATTGTCAAAATTTGTCTCAAATTATTCAGTTTTCTTCTGAACCATCATTAAATAACGCCCAGAGTTTTGCCCCGTCGTTTGGTACCACTCTCGACCACCCCCTATTGTGGGAAGTACAAAACTTTTGATTGTCACACCTAACCTAACCTAATCTTTCGGTACCTAAATATTCATATTTTTCAGCGAGTTTTTGTCATAACTTGTATTCTACCTTGTCTTGATAAACGCAATAGAAATTTTCAGTGCTGCCAAAATTTAAGATTTTTATACTACAACACGAACATTAAAAATTCGTCACAGAATTGCAAATTTTAATAAATTGTCAAAATTTGTCTCAAATTATTCAGTTTTCTTCTGAACCATCATTAAATAACGCCCAGAGTTTTGCCCCGTCGTTTGGTACCACTCTCGACCACCCCCTATTGTGGGAAGTGCAAAACTTTTGATTGTCACACCTAACCTAATCTTTCGGTACCTAAATATTCATATTTTTCAGGGGATTTTTGTCATATCTTGTATTCTACCTTGTTTTGATCAACGCTATAGAAATTTTCAATGCTGCCAAAATTTAAGAGCTTTTTATACTACAAAAAGAACATTAAAAATTCGTCAAAGAAATGCAAATTTTTTAATAAATTATCAAAATTTGTCTCAAATTATTCAAAGTTTTTGTCTGAACCATCATTAAATAACGCCCAGAGTTTTGCCCCGTCGTTTGGTACCACTCTCGACCACCCCCTATTGTGGGAAGTGCAAAACTTTTGACTGTCACACCTAACCTAACCTAATCTTTCGGTACCTAAATATTCATATTTTTCAGCGGGTTTTTGTCATATCTTGTATTCTACCTTGTCTTGATCAACGCAATAGAAATTTTCAGTGCTGCCAAAATTTAAGATTTTTATACTACAAAACGAACATTAAAAATTCGTCAAAGAAATGCAAATTTTAAATAAATTGTCAAAATTTGTCTCTAATTATTCAAAGTTTTTGTCTGAACCATCATTAAATAACGCCCAGAGTTTTGCCCCGTCGTTTGGTACCACTCTCGACCACCCCCTATTGTGGGAAGTGCAAAACTTTTGATTGTCACACCTAACCTAACCTAATCTTTCGGTACCTAAATATTCATATTTTTCAGCGGGTTTTTGTCATATCTTGTATTCTACCTTGTCTTGATCAACGCAATAGAAATTTTCAGTGCTGCCAAAATTTAAGATTTTTATACTACAAAACGAACATTAAAAATTCGTCAAAGAAATGCAAATTTTTAAATAAATTGTCAAAATTTGTCTCTAATTATTCAAAGTTTTTGTCTGAACCATCATTAAATAACGCCCAGAGTTTTGCCCCGTCGTTTGGTACCTCTCTCGACCACCCCCTATTGTGGGAAGTGCAAAACTTTTGATTGTCACACCTAACCTAACCTAATCTTTCGGTACCTAAATATTCATATTTTTCAATGGGTTTTTGTCATATCTTGTATTCTACCTTGTCTTGATCAACGCAATAGAAATTTTCAGTGCTGCCAAAATTTAAGATTTTTATACTACAACACGAACATTAAAAATTCGTCACAGAATTGCAAATTTTTAAATAAATTGTCAAAATTTGTCTCAAATTATTCAGTTTTCTTCTGAACCATCATTAAATAACGCCCAGAGTTTTGCCCCGTCGTTTGGTACCACTCTCGACCACCCCCTATTGTGGGAAGTACAAAACTTTTGATTGTCACACCTAACCTAACCTAATCTTTCGGTACCTAAATATTCATATTTTCCAGCGAGTTTTTGTCATAACTTGTATTCTACCTTGTCTTGATAAACGCAATAGAAATTTTCAGTGCTGCCAAAATTTAAGATTTTTATACTACAACACGAACATTAAAAATTCGTCACAGAATTGCAAATTTTTTATTAAATTGTCAAAATTTGTCTCAAATTATTCAAAGTTTTTTTCTGAACCATCATTAAATAACGCCCAGAGTTTTGCCCCGTCGTTTGGTACCACTCTCGACCACCCCCTATTGTGGGAAGTGCAAAACTTTTGATTGTCACACCTAACCTAACCTAATCTTTCGGTACCTAAATATTCATATTTTTCAGCGAATTTTTGTCATATCTTGTATTCCACCTTGTCTTGCAATAGAAATTTTCAGTGCCGCCAAATTTTAAGTTTTTTATACTACAAAAAGAACATTAAAAATTCGTCAAAGAAATGCAAATTTTTTAATAAATTATCAAAATTTGTCTCAAATTATTCAAAGTTTTTGTCTGAACCATCATTAAATAACGCCCAGAGTTTTGCCCCGTCGTTTGGTACCACTCTCGACCACCCCCTATTGTGGGAAGTGCAAAACTTTTGATTTTTACACCTAACCTAACCTAATCTTTCGGTACCTAAATATTCATATTTTTCAGCGGGTTTTTGTCATATCTTGTATTCTACCTTGTCTTGATCAACGCAATAGAAATTTTCAGTGCTGCCAAAATTTAAGATTTTTATACTACAACACGAACATTAAAAATTCGTCACAGAATTGCAAATTTTTTAATAAATTGTCAAAATTTGTCTCAAATTATTCAAAGTTTTTTTCTGAACCATCATTAAATAACGCCCAGAGTTTTGCCCCGTCGTTTGGTACCACTCTCGACCACCCCCTATTGTGGGAAGTGCAAAACTTTTGATTGTCACACCTAACCTAACCTAATCTTTCGGTACCTAAATATTCATATTTTTCAGCGGATTTTTGTCATATCTTGTATTCTACCTTGTTTTGATCAACGCTATAGAAATTTTCAATGCTGCCAAAATTTAAGAGCTTTTTATACTACAAAAAGAACATTAAAAATTCGTCAAAGAAATGCAAATTTTTAAATAAATTATCAAAATTTGTCTCAAATTATTCAAAGTTTTTATCTGAACCATCATTAAATAACGCCCAGAGTTTTGCCCCGTCGTTTGGTACCACTCTCGACCACCACCTATTGTGGGAAGTGCAAAACTTTTGATTGTCACACCTAACCTAACCTAATCTTTCGGTACCTAAATATTCATATTTTTCAGCGAATTTTTGTCATATCTTGTATTCCACCTTGTCTTGATCAACGCAATAGAAATTTTCAGTGCCGCCAAATTTTAAGTTTTTTATACTACAAAAAGAACATTAAAAATTCGTCAAAGAAATGCAAATTTTTTAATAAATTATCAAAATTTGTCTCAAATTATTCAAAGTTTTTGTCTGAACCATCATTAAATAACGCCCAGAGTTTTGCCCCGTCGTTTGGTACCACTCTCGACCACCCCCTATTGTGGGAAGTGCAAAACTTTTGATTTTTACACCTAACCTAACCTAACCTTTCGGTACCTAAATATTCATATTTTTCAGCGGATTTTTGTCATATCTTGTATTCTACCTTGTTTTGATCAACGCTATAGAAATTTTCAATGCTGCCAAAATTTAAGAGCTTTTTATACTACAAAAAGAACATTAAAAATTCGTCAAAGAAATGCAAATTTTTTAATAAATTATCAAAATTTGTCTCAAATTATTCAAAGTTTTTATCTGAACCATCATTAAATAACGCCCTGAGTTTTGCCCCGTCGTTTGGTACCACTCTCGACCACCCCCTACTGTGGGAAGTGCAAAACTTTTGATTGTCACACCTAACCTAATCTTTCGGTACCTAAATATTCATATTTTCAGCGGGTTTTTGTCATATCTTGTATTCTACCTTGTCTTGATAAACGCAATAGAAATTTTCAGTGCTGCCAAAATTTAAGATTTTTTTATACTACAACACGAACATTAAAAATTCGTCACAGAATTGCAAATTTTTTAATAAATTGTCAAAATTTGTCTCAAATTATTCAAAGTTTTTTTCTGAACCATCATTAAATAACGCCCAGAGTTTTGCCCCGTCGTTTGGTACCACTCTCGACCACCCCCTATTGTGGGAAGTGCAAAACTTTTGATTGTCACACCTAACCTAACCTAACCTTTCGGTACCTAAATATTCATATTTTTCAGCGGGTTTTTGTCATATCTTGTATTCTACCTTGTCTTGATCAACGCAATAGAAATTTTCAGTGCTGCCAAAATTTAAGATTTTTATACTACAACACGAACATTAAAAATTCGTCACAGAATTGCAAATTTTAATAAATTGTCAAAATTTGTCTCAAATTATTCAGTTTTCTTCTGAACCATCATTAAATAACGCCCAGAGTTTTGCCCCGTCGTTTGGTACCACTCTCGACCACCCCCTATTGTGGGAAGTGCAAAACTTTTGATTGTCACACCTAACCTAACCTAATCTTTCGGTACCTAAATATTCATATTTTTCAGCGGGTTTTTGTCATATCTTGTATTCTACCTTGTCTTGATAAACGCAATAGAAATTTTCAGTGCTGCCAAAATTTAAGATTTTTATACTACAACACGAACATTAAAAATTCGTCACAGAATTGCAAATTTTTTAATAAATTGTCAAAATTTGTCTCAAATTATTCAAAGTTTTTTTCTGAACCATCATTAAATAACGCCCAGAGTTTTGCCCCGTCGTTTGGTACCACTCTCGACCACCCCCTATTGTGGGAAGTGCAAAACTTTTGATTGTCACACCTAACCTAACCTAATCTTTCGGTACCTAAATATTCATATTTTTCAGCGGATTTTTGTCATATCTTGTATTCTACCTTGTTTTGATCAACGCTATAGAAATTTTCAATGCTGCCAAAATTTAAGAGCTTTTTATACTACAAAAAGAACATTAAAAATTCGTCAAAGAAATGCAAATTTTTTAATAAATTATCAAAATTTGTCTCAAATTATTCAAAGTTTTTGTCTGAACCATCATTAAATAACGCCCAGAGTTTTGCCCCGTCGTTTGGTACCACTCTCGACCACCCCCTATTGTGGGAAGTGCAAAACTTTTGATTGTCACACCTAACCTAACCTAATCTTTCGGTACCTAAATATTCATATTTTTCAGCGAATTTTTGTCATATCTTGTATTCCACCTTGTCTTGATCAACGCAATAGAAATTTTCAGTGCTGCCAAAATTTTAGATTTTTATACTACAAAACGAACATTAAAAATTCGTCAAAGAAATGCAAATTTTTAAATAAATTGTCAAAATTTGTCTCTAATTATTCAGAGTTTGTCTGAACCATCATTAAATAACGCCCAGAGTTTTGCCCCGTCGTTTGGTACCACTCTCGACCACCCCCTATTGTGGGAAGTGCAAAACTTTTGATTGTCACACCTAACCTAACCTAACCTTTCGGTACCTAAATATTCATATTTTTCAGCGGGTTTTTGTCATATCTTGTATTCTACCTTGTCTTGATCAACGCAATAGAAATTTTCAGTGCTGCCAAAATTTAAGATTTTTATACTACAACACGAACATTAAAAATTCGTCACAGAATTGCAAATTTTTAAATAAATTGTCAAAATTTGTCTCAAATTATTCAAAGTTTCTGTCTGAACCATCATTAAATAACGCCCAGAGTTTTGCCCCGTCGTTTGGTACCACTCTCGACCACCCCCTATTGTGGGAAGTGCAAAACTTTTGATTGTCACACCTAACCTAACCTAATCTTTCGGTACCTAAATATTCATATTTTTCAGCGGGTTTTTGTCATAACTTGTATTCTACCTTGTCTTGATAAACGCAATAGAAATTTTCAGTGCTGCCAAAATTTAAGATTTTTATACTACAACACGAACATTAAAAATTCGTCACAGAATTGCAAATTTTTTAATAAATTGTCAAAATTTGTCTCAAATTATTCAAAGTTTTTTTCTGAACCATCATTAAATAACGCCCAGAGTTTTGCCCCGTCGTTTGGTACCACTCTCGACCACCCCCTATTGTGGGAAGTGCAAAACTTTTGATTGTCACACCTAACCTAACCTAATCTTTCGGTACCTAAATATTCATATTTTTCAGCGGATTTTTGTCATATCTTGTATTCTACCTTGTTTTGATCAACGCTATAGAAATTTTCAATGCTGCCAAAATTTAAGAGCTTTTTATACTACAAAAAGAACATTAAAAATTCGTCAAAGAAATGCAAATTTTTTAATAAATTATCAAAATTTGTCTCAAATTATTCAAAGTTTTTATCTGAACCATCATTAAATAACGCCCAGAGTTTTGCCCCGTCGTTTGGTACCACTCTCGACCACCACCTATTGTGGGAAGTGCAAAACTTTTGATTGTCACACCTAACCTAACCTAATCTTTCGGTACCTAAATATTCATATTTTTCAGCGAATTTTTGTCATATCTTGTATTCCACCTTGTCTTGATCAACGCAATAGAAATTTTCAGTGCCGCCAAATTTTAAGTTTTTTATACTACAAAAAGAACATTAAAAATTCGTCAAAGAAATGCAAATTTTTTAATAAATTATCAAAATTTGTCTCAAATTATTCAAAGTTTTTGTCTGAACCATCATTAAATAACGCCCAGAGTTTTGCCCCGTCGTTTGGTACCACTCTCGACCACCCCCTATTGTGGGAAGTGCAAAACTTTTGATTTTTACACCTAACCTAACCTAATCTTTCGGTACCTAAATATTCATATTTTTCAGCGGGTTTTTGTCATATCTTGTATTCTACCTTGTCTTGATCAACGCAATAGAAATTTTCAGTGCTGCCAAAATTTAAGATTTTTATACTACAACACGAACATTAAAAATTCGTAACAGAATTGCAAATTTTTTAATAAATTGTCAAAATTTGTCTCAAATTATTCAAAGTTTTTGTCTGAACCATCATTAAATAACGCCCAGAGTTTTGCCCCGTCGTTTGGTACCACTCTCGACCACCCCCTATTGTGGGAAGTGCAAAACTTTTGATTTTTACACCTAACCTAACCTAATCTTTCGGTACCTAAATATTCATATTTTTCAGCGGGTTTTTGTCATATCTTGTATTCTACCTTGTCTTGATCAACGCAATAGAAATTTTCATAGCTGCCAAAATTTAAGATTTTTATACTACAACACGAACATTAAAAATTCGTCACAGAATTGCAAATTTTTTAATAAATTGTCAAAATTTGTCTCAAATTATTCAATTTTCTTCTGAACCATCATTAAATAACGCCCAGAGTTTTGCATCGTCGTTTGGTACCACTCTCGACCACCCCCTATTGTGGGAAGTACAAAACTTTTGATTGTCACACCTAACCTAACCTAATCTTTCGGTACCTAAATATTCATATTTTTCAGCGGATTTTTGTCATATCTTGTATTCTACCTTGTTTTGATCAACGCTATAGAAATTTTCAATGCTGCCAAAATTTAAGAGCTTTTTATACTACAAAAAGAACATTAAAAATTCGTCAAAGAAATGCAAATTTTTTAATAAATTATCAAAATTTGTCTCAAATTATTCAAAGTTTTTGTCTGAACCATCATTAAATAACGCCCAGAGTTTTGCCCCGTCGTTTGGTACCACTCTCGACCACCCCCTATTGTGGGAAGTGCAAAACTTTTGATTGTCACACCTAACCTAACCTAATCTTTCGGTACCTAAATATTCATATTTTTCAGCGAATTTTTGTCATATCTTGTATTCCACCTTGTCTTGATCAACGCAATAGAAATTTTCAGTGCTGCCAAAATTTTAGATTTTTATACTACAAAACGAACATTAAAAATTCGTCAAAGAAATGCAAATTTTTAAATAAATTGTCAAAATTTGTCTCTAATTATTCAGAGTTTGTCTGAACCATCATTAAATAACGCCCAGAGTTTTGCCCCGTCGTTTGGTACCACTCTCGACCACCCCCTATTGTGGGAAGTGCAAAACTTTTGATTGTCACACCTAACCTAACCTAATCTTTCGGTACCTAAATATTCATATTTTTCAGCGGGTTTTTGTCATATCTTGTATTCTACCTTGTCTTGATCAACGCAATAGAAATTTTCAATGCTGCCAAAATTTAAGAGCTTTTGATACTACAAAAAGAACATTAAAAATTCGTCAAAGAAATGCAAATTTTTTAATAAATTATCAAAATTTGTCTCAAATTATTCAAAGTTTGTGTCTGAACCATCATTAAATAACGCCCAGAGTTTTGCCCCGTCGTTTGGTACCACTCTCGACCACCCCCTATTGTGGGAAGTGCAAAACTTTTGATTGTCACACCTAACCTAACCTAATCTTTCGGTACCTAAATATTCATATTTTTCAGCGGATTTTTGTCATATCTTGTATTCTACCTTGTTTTGATCAACGCTATAGAAATTTTCAATGCTGCCAAAATTTAAGAGCTTTTTATACTACAAAAAGAACATTAAAAATTCGTCAAAGAAATGCAAATTTTTTAATAAATTATCAAAATTTGTCTCAAATTATTCAAAGTTTTTATCTGAACCATCATTAAATAACGCCCAGAGTTTTGCCCCGTCGTTTGGTACCACTCTCGACCACCACCTATTGTGGGAAGTGCAAAACTTTTGATTGTCACACCTAACCTAACCTAATCTTTCGGTACCTAAATATTCATATTTTTCAGCGAATTTTTGTCATATCTTGTATTCCACCTTGTCTTGATCAACGCAATAGAAATTTTCAGTGCCGCCAAATTTTAAGTTTTTTATACTACAACACGAACATTAAAAATTCGTCACAGAATTGCAAATTTTTAAATAAATTGTCAAAATTTGTCTCAAATTATTCAAAGTTTCTGTCTGAACCATCATTAAATAACGCCCAGAGTTTTGCCCCGTCGTTTGGTACCACTCTCGACCACCCCCTATTGTGGGAAGTGCAAAACTTTTGATTGTCACACCTAACCTAACCTAATCTTTCGGTACCTAAATATTCATATTTTTCAGCGGGTTTTTGTCATAACTTGTATTCTACCTTGTCTTGATAAACGCAATAGAAATTTTCAGTGCTGCCAAAATTTAAGATTTTTATACTACAACACGAACATTAAAAATTCGTCACAGAATTGCAAATTTTTTAATAAATTGTCAAAATTTGTCTCAAATTATTCAAAGTTTTTTTCTGAACCATCATTAAATAACGCCCAGAGTTTTGCCCCGTCGTTTGGTACCACTCTCGACCACCCCCTATTGTGGGAAGTGCAAAACTTTTGATTGTCACTCCTAACCTAACCTAATCTTTCGGTACCTAAATATTCATATTTTTCAGCGGATTTTTGTCATATCTTGTATTCTACCTTGTTTTGATCAACGCTATAGAAATTTTCAATGCTGCCAAAATTTAAGAGCTTTTTATACTACAAAAAGAACATTAAAAATTCGTCAAAGAAATGCAAATTTTTTAATAAATTATCAAAATTTGTCTCAAATTATTCAAAGTTTTTATCTGAACCATCATTAAATAACGCCCAGAGTTTTGCCCCGTCGTTTGGTACCACTCTCGACCACCACCTATTGTGGGAAGTGCAAAACTTTTGATTGTCACACCTAACCTAACCTAATCTTTCGGTACCTAAATATTCATATTTTTCAGCGAATTTTTGTCATATCTTGTATTCCACCTTGTCTTGATCAACGCAATAGAAATTTTCAGTGCCGCCAAATTTTAAGTTTTTTATACTACAAAAAGAACATTAAAAATTCGTCAAAGAAATGCAAATTTTTTAATAAATTATCAAAATTTGTCTCAAATTATTCAAAGTTTTTGTCTGAACCATCATTAAATAACGCCCAGAGTTTTGCCCCGTCGTTTGGTACCACTCTCGACCACCCCCTATTGTGGGAAGTGCAAAACTTTTGATTTTTACACCTAACCTAACCTAATCTTTCGGTACCTAAATATTCATATTTTTCAGCGGGTTTTTGTCATATCTTGTATTCTACCTTGTCTTGATCAACGCAATAGAAATTTTCAGTGCTGCCAAAATTTAAGATTTTTATACTACAACACGAACATTAAAAATTCGTAACAGAATTGCAAATTTTTTAATAAATTGTCAAAATTTGTCTCAAATTATTCAAAGTTTTTGTCTGAACCATCATTAAATAACGCCCAGAGTTTTGCCCCGTCGTTTGGTACCACTCTCGACCACCCCCTATTGTGGGAAGTGCAAAACTTTTGATTTTTACACCTAACCTAACCTAATCTTTCGGTACCTAAATATTCATATTTTTCAGCGGGTTTTTGTCATATCTTGTATTCTACCTTGTCTTGATCAACGCAATAGAAATTTTCATAGCTGCCAAAATTTAAGATTTTTATACTACAACACGAACATTAAAAATTCGTCACAGAATTGCAAATTTTTTAATAAATTGTCAAAATTTGTCTCAAATTATTCAATTTTCTTCTGAACCATCATTAAATAACGCCCAGAGTTTTGCATCGTCGTTTGGTACCACTCTCGACCACCCCCTATTGTGGGAAGTACAAAACTTTTGATTGTCACACCTAACCTAACCTAATCTTTCGGTACCTAAATATTCATATTTTTCAGCGGATTTTTGTCATATCTTGTATTCTACCTTGTTTTGATCAACGCTATAGAAATTTTCAATGCTGCCAAAATTTAAGAGCTTTTTATACTACAAAAAGAACATTAAAAATTCGTCAAAGAAATGCAAATTTTTTAATAAATTATCAAAATTTGTCTCAAATTATTCAAAGTTTTTGTCTGAACCATCATTAAATAACGCCCAGAGTTTTGCCCCGTCGTTTGGTACCACTCTCGACCACCCCCTATTGTGGGAAGTGCAAAACTTTTGATTGTCACACCTAACCTAACCTAATCTTTCGGTACCTAAATATTCATATTTTTCAGCGAATTTTTGTCATATCTTGTATTCCACCTTGTCTTGATCAACGCAATAGAAATTTTCAGTGCTGCCAAAATTTTAGATTTTTATACTACAAAACGAACATTAAAAATTCGTCAAAGAAATGCAAATTTTTAAATAAATTGTCAAAATTTGTCTCTAATTATTCAGAGTTTGTCTGAACCATCATTAAATAACGCCCAGAGTTTTGCCCCGTCGTTTGGTACCACTCTCGACCACCCCCTATTGTGGGAAGTGCAAAACTTTTGATTGTCACACCTAACCTAACCTAATCTTTCGGTACCTAAATATTCATATTTTTCAGCGGGTTTTTGTCATATCTTGTATTCTACCTTGTCTTGATCAACGCAATAGAAATTTTCAATGCTGCCAAAATTTAAGAGCTTTTGATACTACAAAAAGAACATTAAAAATTCGTCAAAGAAATGCAAATTTTTTAATAAATTATCAAAATTTGTCTCAAATTATTCAAAGTTTGTGTCTGAACCATCATTAAATAACGCCCAGAGTTTTGCCCCGTCGTTTGGTACCACTCTCGACCACCCCCTATTGTGGGAAGTGCAAAACTTTTGATCGTAACAGCTTTTTTTTTTTTTTTTTTTTTTTTTTTTTTACGTGGGGGAATGCAATGACGCATATCCCTCCGCGGGGGCGGGCGGAGGGATTATGTCGGACTCGCCGGGGTAAAAGAAAGATGTTAAAAGATAATGTACCTCCCGGAATACCGACTAAACCTACCACGGTGTTCCTCGACAAAACCACTATCGACGGGGTCGCGCGAATCACTTTCGCATACGGTCGCGACCCCGCCGAGGTTTCGGCCCGCCGTATGAAACGGCAGGCCACTACACGAGAGACCTACCCAAAATAGGCACTACTTCACACTATAAAAGCCCTACTGTCTCCCCCCTAGAGGGGAGACGGACTCGACACAGAGGCGCGCGTGGGAACACGCACGCCGCCTCTCGGACCTGGTGCTGAATGGATGGCGGGCAGGCCCACAAAGCCCGCCACCCCCAGGTCAAACCTCAGGGTGGCTGGAGGTCATCGCGCGCCCTCCGGCGCCCGGCTCTGCGGTTGGGGAGACGGTGTATACGCTCCCTCTCCCGCTCCGCCGCCTCCTTGATGGAAATCACTTCCTCGCAGAAGGAGGCGACGGCGTTCCACGACCTCTCACTCCGGACCATAGACTGAACTACGGCCGGGAGCGAGAGGGCAACCAATCCGACTGCCGCGATCAAATCACGGCGCTGCGATGCCCAGGCGGGGCAAACCGCCAAAGTGTGCAGCGCCGTATCCTCTACAACGTCGTGGCAGTCGCCGCAGTGGTGACAACCGGGCGTCTCTTGCCGGCGTATACGACACAGGAACCGGCCAAAACAACCGTGGCCAGTCAGTACCTGTGTCAGCCGGAAGGTGAGGGCGCCATGCCGCCTCTCCAGCCACTTCTCAAAAACGGGACTTACCGCCACGATCGTGGCGTGCCCGGCACTGGGGTGCACAAGTCGCTCCTTCCAATTTGCCACTAGGACCTGGCGGAGCTCGGACCTTGCCGCCTTGACAGCGGGAAGATCCGGTCCCTCGCCCCGAGCTAGCGCCTCCTGGCGCCAACGATAGAGCGACGCCAAGAGCGCCGCTTCCAGGTCCCATGGCATCGATCCGGCGAGGAGGCTCGCAGCCTCGAACGAGATCGTGCGGTATCCTCTAATCAACCTGACGGCCATGGCGCGCTGTGGTGCACGTAGCGCCGAAATGTTTCGGGCCGTCAGGTTGTCCGCCCAAACTGGGGCCCCGTATAGAGCCATGGACCGCACGACCCCCTCGTAGAGCCTCCGGCAGGAGGTGTTTGGCCCCCCAAGGTTGGACAGCAGGCGCGAAAGCGCGCCTACAGCGCCTCGAAGAATGGGGGCCAAACGACGAAAATGGGCTGTAAAGTCCCATCGGCTGTCGAGCAGAAGACCCAAGTACTTCAGGGTTGATTCGACGCCGATGCGGACCCCTCCTACCATAATATGGGCCCCTGGAGGTGGCCGTTTCCGAGGGCCGTGAAAACAAACGGCCTCGGACTTAGACAGGGCCACCTCGAGGCCCAACCGCCGGATACGACCAACGACTTGTGCGACCCCAGCGGTCGCCAGTATGGCCGCCGCCCGGTGCGACTTACCCCTCGCCGTGACAAGCGTGTCGTCGGCGTAACAAATGACGCCGACGCCACGGAGGAGCGCACCTCGCAGCACCCAGTCGTAGCCGATGTTCCACAGGAGCGGACCCAGAACCGACCCCTGCGGAACACCGCACGACATCTCTCGCCGACTCCAACCGTCGTGACCCGGGTAGACGACTACCCTCTCAGATAAATATGCCCCGACTATGCGGCGGAGGTAGGTCGGCACTCGATGAAAAATGAGTGCCTCCCTAATGCAACTCCAGGGCAAGGTATTAAAGGCATTCGCGATGTCCAAAGACACCGCGAAGACGACCTCGCCCCGGGACACCGCATCCTCCGCCAGGCTCCTCACACGCAGGACAGCGTCAATTGTAGAGCGCCCGCGGCGGAAACCGTATTGGTTGTCCGCCAAGTCCGGACCCACAGAAGAAAGATGCTGGACGAGGCGTTCCGCGATTATAAACTCAAACAGTTTAGCCACCTCGTCCAGCAGCACGATGGGCCGGTAGGCGGACGGACTGTCCGCCGGGCGCCCTTCCTTCCTGATCAGGACCAGTCTCCCCACCTTCCACTGGCGCGGAAACTGGCCCTGCTCTAGACACTCGCTGAGGAGCCCCCTGAGTCGGAGCGCGAGCTCGTCGAGGACCAGGGCCAATGCACGACCTGGAATGCCGTCGGGCCCTGGGGCGGTGTTTTTCGAGCGAAGTCTCGACATCGCCGCTCGCAATTCTACCTGGGTCACTTCGGGAACCACGTCGTCGTCAAAGTCCGCGCTGGACGCCATGGAAGGCGGAACCATCGACGGAGGAGTGTGCTCCGCCCGTGAAGGGAACAGAGCGGCCACCACCTCCTCCACCAACTGTGGCCGGAGACTCTGGGACAAGGGGGGCGCCCTGGGGCGAAGCTTGCCCCTTACCATAAGGTATGGACGCCCCCAGGGATTGAGGTCCAGAGTCCCCAGCAGCTCTTGGCGGGCCAGATCCTTGGCCCGCTTGATGGAAATTTTAAGAGCCTTCTTGGCCGCTCTGTATACCTCGTACAATTCCGCCTCCCTGGCGTCAAAATCGGGAGGGCGGCGACGCCTCCTACGAAGCCGGATGTACTGGCGTCTGGCCGCCACGCAGGAGTGGCGCAGGTCGGCTATATCATCCGACCACCAGTACACCCGGCGCCTAGCCGTAAAAGATAGAGGAACTCTAGGCATCGCCGCATCACAAGCTTGAGTTACGGCCTCCCGGAACCACTCGGCCTCCATCTCGATATTGTCAGGCCTGGCTGGTGCTGGCACCCAGGCCTGAACGATGGAGGCTTCCAGGAGGACCTCCCGATTTAGCTTCTTCAAAGCCCAACGTGGACCACCCCCAATCGGGGCCCTTGGGGCTGGGGGGTCGGAGGTCTGGGCGGAGACGTCGAACCGAATATAGCGGTGGTCCAACAGCGTCTCCACCTCCTCGACGACGCGCCAGCCTAGGACACGGCGTGCTAGTGCGGGGCTAGCGAAGGAAACGTCGATGACGGAACCGCCCCGCTGACGCACGCACGTGTGCACTGACCCACGATTGAGGACTAGCAGGCCGTTTTCTACGGCCCACTCCTCGAGTAATTCACCCCTCGCGTCCGTGGTCGCGGAACCCCAAGCCGAGGATTTGGCATTGAGGTCCCCGACGACGAGCACAGGCCGAGGGTGACTTCGAGCGACGACGACGTTCAGTTCGAGGAGATACTCCTCGAAGTCGGCGAGAGGCCGGTTGGGTGAGAAGTAACCGCCCACCACAACCGCTTCTCCTACGAGTGCTGCGACGCAGCCCCGTCCTCGGACGATGTTCTCGAAGGACGGGGCGCCGGCGGCGGCCGGCGAAATTAGCGCCACCGAGCCATCGAGGTCCCCTACCCAGTCAGCCCTGGGAGGGACGAAATAGGGCTCGGCTACTATTGCGACATGAATTGACCACTGCGCCATGCTCTGGAGGAGAAGGTCCTGAGCCCTAGCGCAGTGGTTTAAATTACACTGGAGGAGACGGAGGCGTGGAGGCATTACGTCTCCATCACCTCCGCCCCCCCGACCGCGGGAGCGGCGACCCTTGTTGTTGCCGATGCCGAGGCAGGCGGCCTTGGGGGTAACTTTTTATGGGTGGCGGCGCACTCCTTGCCACCCGCCCGGTGTTTCGCGGGTTTGCCCACTGCCGCACACAAAATGCAGTGCGGCGTGACCTCACATGTAGCGGCCATGTGACCAGGCTGACCACAACGGAAACAGCGGCCAGTGCAGTCAGCCTGTGAGGGGCACTTGACGCCCACATGGCCGATCGAAAGGCAGCGGTAACACCGGGCGGGCCTGGGGTCTAAGACCTTGACCTGCGCCGATACCCAACCCACCAAAATTCGGCGGCCATCAACCAGTTTTTTGGCGGCGGCCACGGGACAGCTTATTAATGCCGTTCCCATTCCGGAGCGGCCCTGCTTAATTTCACTGCTCTTCACTTGGTCTGCAGGGCACCCTCCGGTCTTGGCGATGGCAGCGACGACCTCTTCTTTGGTAATGGAGTCATCCAGGCCCGTGATGCGCAGATCAGCGCACATTTGGGGCCTGGAGACGCGGACCTCTTCCGGTTGCAAAACCTGGCGGAGACTTTCCGCCAGACGGTCCGCCTGGTCGCCGCTAGCGACTCCCGGCACTTCTATTAGGCGGGCACCGGTCTGAGTTGTCCAGCACCGCAAGCCCGCCGTTATCCCTAGCTTGCCGGGGTCGATCGCCGTCCGCGCCTTCTTGAGGAGCTCCGCATAGGTGGTCCCTCGCTCGATGGCAGCCGGCTGCAGTGTAATGACCACCGCAGTAGAGCGAGGGGCCTGGAGCTTCCTGGCCGCCTTCTTGGCCGCCTGCCTGGCCTTCTTGGCCGCCTTCTTTTTCTGATTGGCTGCCTTTTTCTTCTGGCCGACAACCTCCCAGTCGTCGTCTTTGCGCGCGGTCTCAGCGGGTTGTATGCTGGGAGCAGCAGAGCATTCCTTGGCAGCTACGGGTGCGCGCTTTACCTGCTGCCTTTTCCTGCCATTTTGCTTGGCAGGAACACTTGAGACAGCCGTTGAAGCTGCTGGGGGCCGCAAGGTCTTCAGTTTAGCCGCATACGATGTTTGCGGGGCAGGCGTCGGGGGAGTAGGAAGGACAGGCTCTCTGAATCTGTCCGCTGCCAAAGGAGGGCGCAGCAGCCGACCCTCCATAACCGAGAGCTTGGCGCGAAACTCGCCAAGCTCCTGCCGGACTAGAGCCACGAGTTCTGACTCCTTCCTGGTAGCGTCTTGGTCCTGCTGCTTCTCAAACGCCTCCTGACGTCTCTTGAGCTCGGAGACCTCCTGCGCCAATTTAGCATTTTCTGCCTGCAGTTTTAGGACTTCGTCATTGGCTGTGCGGCTGAAGACGGCCTCCGCGATGTCCCGAATGGCCTCGATGGAGTCTTTAAGGGTCCTCTGGCACGTGCCTTTCAGACCCTTTGACTTTTTAGAGACCAGACGGATCGCCTCCAAAGCGTCACTCAGCCGTGTCTTCAGCTGGGACACCGGCAGGTCCTCAGCATCTTGCTCCATCACTGGTTGATGTTTTGCAGCAGTGACTCGCCGGGCTGCCGCAGCAATGAGGCCATCCTCGGACGTGCGCTCCTCGTCTTCGGTCTTCCGTAAAGCGGCAGCAAGTTGAGCCTTAGCCCTGCCCAGACCCACGTATTTGCCGTGGGTGGGCGGACGACCGCGTCCACGTCGCACTGTCGCGACTTTAGGTGCCGGAACCGCGTCCTCACTTGAGCCGTCCGACTCCGACTCCTGCGCCGACCGCAAGCGTTTGCGTGGAGCCTTCTCCGGTGTTGCCTCCGAAGTAAGCTCCACGACATCGCTACCGTGGTCCGACAGCACGTCCTCCTCGTCTTCCTCGGAGCGCGCAGAACTAGGCGTGCGCGACTCCCTCAACGTCTTTTTTAAGATTGATTTAATTGAGTTATCCATAATAATACCCACGAGTATGGGAGAAATATACGTCAACCCGGGCAGAGATCCCGATACCCGGGCAAGCCTAATACTTCAGGGGGACGGCAGGTACCCTGAAGGGGCCGCACTAGTGACTGAACTACCCATCAGCCATGCATCTCCTCGCCGTGCGGCAGCAACTTGAGATTCGGGGTGGTTTTTATAGAGGGCCACTCCCTCGCAGTCCGGGCGGTGAAGCCAAGACCCTCGCTCCCGTCAGCAGCCGCGAGACGTGATCCACGACACTGCACAATACGGGGTTACGATATGCTCTAGACGGTGACAACGGGGACAAAAGTCAGAAGAAAGGGGGGGGACAACGACGGACAACAAAAGGGGACAAGAAACAAATTTGGACGCAGAACCAAAAAGGGGGGAATAAAACCAAAACAGGGGACAAAAACAAAAGGGGGACAAAGAGAGGGAAAGAATCGTCAGAATGACGAGAAGAGACCCCGTTGTCTGTTCAGCGGCAGGGTGAGTGCACGCCGAACCCGTCAAAGGGGCTCTCCCATGTCCACTCTAAGACAGAGCGGTACTGGGAGAGCCGGGCCCAAGGATAGGGCCTCCGGCTTGGGGATGGGACTCACGTCCATCCCCCCGCCTCCGGTGCCAAACGCGACAAATGGCACCGGTTGTCAGAATATTAGCCACCAGCAACAATGCAAAGCATTGTTGCTGGTGCCCAGGGTGCACCACGGGGAGGTTTTTTGACACGCACCCCTTGATCGTCACACCTAACCTAACCTAATCTTTCGGTACCTAAATATTCATATTTTCAGCGGGTTTTTGTCATATCTTGTATTCTACCTTGTCTTGATAAACGCAATAGAAATTTTCAGTGCTGCCAAAATTTAAGATTTTTATACTACAACACGAACATTAAAAATTCGTCACAGAATTGCAAATTTTTTAATAAATTGTCAAAATTTGTCTCAAATTATTCAAAGTTTTTTTCTGAACCATCATTAAATAACGCCCAGAGTTTTGCCCCGTCGTTTGGTACCACTCTCGACCACCCCCTATTGTGGGAAGTGCAAAACTTTTGATTGTCACACCTAACCTAACCTAATCTTTCGGTACCTAAATATTCATATTTTTCAGCAGATTTTTGTCATATCTTGTATTCTACCTTGTTTTGATCAACGCTATAGAAATTTTCAATGCTGCCAAAATTTAAGAGCTTTTTATACTACAAAAAGAACATTAAAAATTCGTCAAAGAAATGCAAATTTTTTAATAAATTATCAAAATTTGTCTCAAATTATTCAAAGTTTTTGTCTGAACCATCATTAAATAACGCCCAGAGTTTTGCCCCGTCGTTTGGTACCACTCTCGACCACCCCCTATTGTGGGAAGTGCAAAACTTTTGATTGTCACACCTAACCTAACCTAATCTTTCGGTACCTAAATATTCATATTTTTCAGCGGGTTTTTGTCATATCTTGTATTCTACCTTGTCTTGATCAACGCAATAGAAATTTTCAGTGCTGCCAAAATTTAAGATTTTTATACTACAACACGAACATTAAAAATTCGTCACAGAATTGCAAATTTTAATAAATTGTCAAAATTTGTCTCAAATTATTCAGTTTTCTTCTGAACCATCATTAAATAACGCCCAGAGTTTTGCCCCGTCGTTTGGTACCACTCTCGACCACCCCCTATTGTGGGAAGTGCAAAACTTTTGATTGTCACACCTAACCTAACCTAATCTTTCGGTACCTAAATATTCATATTTTTCAGCGGGTTTTTGTCATATCTTGTATTCTACCTTGTCTTGATCAAGGCAATAGAAATTTTCAGTGCTGCCAAAATTTAAGATTTTTATACTACAAAACGAACATTAAAAATTCGTCAAAGAAATGCAAATTTTTAAATAAATTGTCAAAATTTGTCTCTAATTATTCAAAGTTTTTGTCTGAACCATCATTAAATAACGCCCAGAGTTTTGCCCCGTCGTTTGGTACCACTCTCGACCACCCCCTATTGTGGGAAGTGCAAAACTTTTGATTGTCACACCTAACCTAACCTAATCTTTCGGTACCTAAATATTCATATTTTTCAGCGGGTTTTTGTCATATCTTGTATTCTACCTTGTCTTGATCAACGCAATAGAAATTTTCAGTGCTGCCAAAATTTAAGATTTTTATACTACAAAACGAACATTAAAAATTCGTCAAAGAAATGCAAATTTTTAAATAAATTGTCAAAATTTGTCTCAAATTATTCAAAGTTTCTGTCTGAACCATCATTAAATAACGCCCAGAGTTTTGCCCCGTCGTTTGGTACCACTCTCGACCACCCCCTATTGTGGGAAGTGCAAAACTTTTGATTGTCACACCTAACCTAACCTAATCTTTCGGTACCTAAATATTCATATTTTTCAGCGGGTTTTTGTCATAACTTGTATTCTACCTTGTCTTGATAAACGCAATAGAAATTTTCAGTGCTGCCAAAATTTAAGATTTTTATACTACAACACGAACATTAAAAATTCGTCACAGAATTGCAAATTTTTTAATAAATTGTCAAAATTTGTCTCAAATTATTCAAAGTTTTTTTCTGAACCATCATTAAATAACGCCCAGAGTTTTGCCCCGTCATTTGGTACCACTCTCGACCACCCCCTATTGTGGGAAGTGCAAAACTTTTGATTGTCACACCTAACCTAACCTAATCTTTCGGTACCTAAATATTCATATTTTTCAGCGAATTTTTGTCATATCTTGTATTCCACCTTGTCTTGATCAACGCAATAGAAATTTTTAGTGCCCCCAAAATTTAAGTTTTTTATACTACAAAAAGAACATTAAAAATTCGTCAAAGAAATGCAAATTTTTAAATAAATTGTTAAAATTTGTCTCTAATTATTCAAAGTTTTTGTCTGAACCATCATTAAATAACGCCCAGAGTTTTGCCCCGTCGTTTGGTACCACTCTCGACCACCCCCTATTGTGGGAAGTGCAAAACTTTTGATTGTCACACCTAACCTAACCTAATCTTTCGGTACCTAAATATTCATATTTTTCAGCGGGTTTTTGTCATATCTTGTATTCTACCTTGTCTTGATCAACGCAATAGAAATTTTCAGTGCTGCCAAAATTTAAGATTTTTATACTACAAAACGAACATTAAAAATTCGTCAAAGAAATGCAAATTTTTAAATAAATTGTCAAAATTTGTCTCTAATTATTCAAAGTTATTGTCTGAACCATCATTAAATAACGCCCAGAGTTTTGCCCCGTCGTTTGGTACCACTCTCGACCACCCCCTATTGTGGGAAGTGCAAAACTTTTGATTGTCACACCTAACCTAACCTAATCTTTCGGTACCTAAATATTCATATTTTTCAGCGGGTTTTTGTCATATCTTGTATTCTACCTTGTCTTGATCAACGCAATAGAAATTTTCAGTGCTGCCAAAATTTAAGATTTTTATACTACAAAACGAACATTAAAAATTCGTCAAAGAAATGCAAATTTTTAAATAAATTGTCAAAATTTGTCTCTAATTATTCAAAGTTATTGTCTGAACCATCATTAAATAACGCCCAGAGTTTTGCCCCGTCGTTTGGTACCACTCTCGACCACCCCCTATTGTGCGAAGTGCAAAACTTTTGATTGTCACACCTAACCTAACCTAATCTTTCGGTACCTAAATATTCATATTTTTCAGCGGGTTTTTGTCATATCTTGTATTCTACCTTGTCTTGATCAACGCAATAGAAATTTTCAGTGCTGCCGAAATTTAAGATTTTTATACTACAAAACGAACATTAAAAATTCGTCAAAGAAATGCAAATTTTTAAATAAATTGTCAAAATTTGTCTCTAATTATTCAAAGTTATTGTCTGAACCATCATTAAATAACGCCCAGAGTTTTGCCCCGTCGTTTGGTACCACTCTCGACCACCCCCTATTGTGGGAAGTGCAAAACTTTTGATTGTCACACCTAACCTAACCTAACCTTTCGGTACCTAAATATTCATATTTTTCAGCGGGTTTTTGTCATATCTTGTATTCTACCTTGTCTTGATCAACGCAATAGAAATTTTCAGTGCTGCCAAAATTTAAGATTTTTATACTACAAAACGAACATTAAAAATTCGTCAAAGAAATGCAAATTTTTAAATAAATTGTCAAAATTTGTCTCAAATTATTCAAAGTTATTCTCTGAACCATCATTAAATAACGCCCGGAGTTTTCCCCGTCGTTTGGTACCACTCTCGACCACCCCCTATTGTGGGAAGTGCAAAACTTTTGATTTTTACACCTAACCTAACCTAATCTTTCGGTACCTAAATATTCATATTTTTCAGCGGGTTTTTGTCATAACTTGTATTCTACCTTGTCTTGATCAACGCAATAGAAATTTTCAGTGCTGCCAAAATTTAAGATTTTTATACTACAACACGAACATTAAAAATTCGTCACAGAATTGCAAATTTTAATAAATTGTCAAAATTTGTCTCAAATTATTCAGTTTTCTTCTGAACCATCATTAAATAACGCCCAGAGTTTTGCCCCGTCGTTTGGTACCACTCTCGACCACCCCCTATTGTGGGAAGTGCAAAACTTTTGATTGTCACACCTAACCTAACCTAATCTTTCGGTACCTAAATATTCATATTTTTCAGCGGGTTTTTGTCATATCTTGTATTCTACCTTGTCTTGATCAACGCAATAGAAATTTTCAGTGCTGCCAAAATTTAAGATTTTTATACTACAAAACGAACATTAAAAATTCGTCAAAGAAATGCAAATTTTTAAATAAATTGTCAAAATTTGTCTCTAATTATTCAAAGTTTTTGTCTGAACCATCATTAAATAACGCCCAGAGTTTTGCCCCGTCGTTTGGTACCACTCTCGACCACCCCCTATTGTGGGAAGTGCAAAACTTTTGATTGTCACACCTAACCTAACCTAATCTTTCGGTACCTAAATATTCATATTTTTCAGCGGGTTTTTGTCATATCTTGTATTCTACCTTGTCTTGATCAACGCAATAGAAATTTTCAGTGCTGCCAAAATTTAAGATTTTTATACTACAAAACGAACATTAAAAATTCGTCAAAGAAATGCAAATTTTTAAATAAATTGTCAAAATTTGTCTCAAATTATTCAAAGTTTTTGTCTGAACCATCATTAAATAACGTCCAGAGTTTTGCCCCGTCGTTTGGTACCACTCTCGACCACCCCCTATTGTGGGAAGTGCAAAACTTTTGATTGTCACACCTAACCTAACCTAATCTTTCGGTACCTAAATATTCATATTTTTCAGCGGATTTTTGTCATATCTTGATTTCTACCTTGTTTTGATCAACGCTATAGAAATTTTCAATGCTGCCAAAATTTAAGAGCTTTTTATACTACAAAAAGGACATTAAAAATTCGTCAAAGAAATGCAAATTTTTTAATAAATTATCAAAATTTGTCTCAAATTATTCAAAGTTTTTATCTGAACCATCATTAAATAACGCCCAGAGTTTTGCCCCGTCGTTTGGTACCACTCTCGACCACCCCCTATTGTGGGAAGTGCAAAACTTTTGATTGTCACACCTAACCTAACCTAATCTTTCGGTACCTAAATATTCATATTTTTCAGCGAATTTTTGTCATATCTTGTATTCCACCTTGTCTTGATCAACGCAATAGAAATTTTCAGTGCCCCCAAAATTTAAGTTTTTTATACTACAAAAAGAACATTAAAAATTCGTCAAAGAAATGCAAATTTTTAAATAAATTGTTAAAATTTGTCTCTAATTATTCAAAGTTTTTGTCTGAACCATCATTAAATAACGCCCAGAGTTTTGCCCCGTCGTTTGGTACCACTCTCGACCACCCCCTATTGTGGGAAGTGCAAAACTTTTGATTGTCACACCTAACCTAACCTAATCTTTCGGTACCTAAATATTCATATTTTTCAGCGGGTTTTTGTCATATCTTGTATTCTACCTTGTCTTGATCAACGCAATAGAAATTTTCAGTGCTGCCAAAATTTAAGATTTTTATACTACAAAACGAACATTAAAAATTCGTCAAAGAAATGCAAATTTTTAAATAAATTGTCAAAATTTGTCTCTAATTATTCAAAGTTATTGTCTGAACCATCATTAAATAACGCCCAGAGTTTTGCCCCGTCGTTTGGTACCACTCTCGACCACCCCCTATTGTGCGAAGTGCAAAACTTTTGATTGTCACACCTAACCTAACCTAATCTTTCGGTACCTAAATATTCATATTTTTCAGCGGGTTTTTGTCATATCTTGTATTCTACCTTGTCTTGATCAACGCAATAGAAATTTTCAGTGCTGCCGAAATTTAAGATTTTTATACTACAAAACGAACATTAAAAATTCGTCAAAGAAATGCAAATTTTTAAATAAATTGTCAAAATTTGTCTCTAATTATTCAAAGTTATTGTCTGAACCATCATTAAATAACGCCCAGAGTTTTGCCCCGTCGTTTGGTACCACTCTCGACCACCCCCTATTGTGGGAAGTGCAAAACTTTTGATTGTCACACCTAACCTAACCTAACCTTTCGGTACCTAAATATTCATATTTTTCAGCGGGTTTTTGTCATATCTTGTATTCTACCTTGTCTTGATCAACGCAATAGAAATTTTCAGTGCTGCCAAAATTTAAGATTTTTATACTACAAAACGAACATTAAAAATTCGTCAAAGAAATGCAAATTTTTAAATAAATTGTCAAAATTTGTCTCAAATTATTCAAAGTTATTCTCTGAACCATCATTAAATAACGCCCGGAGTTTTCCCCGTCGTTTGGTACCACTCTCGACCACCCCCTATTGTGGGAAGTGCAAAACTTTTGATTGTCACACCTAACCTTTTTTTTTTTTTTTTTTTTTTTTTTTTTTTTTTTGATTCCCAGGAAAAAATGCTTGATGCACTACCCGCCGGCTAGGGGACGGCACCGGCGGGGCGTGTGGGACTCACCAGCCGACTGCTGGTATACCCACTAAAAAAACCTGGGGTGTTCCCTCTCTCACCCAATGGGGGGGGCCTGTTGGGAGTCTAAAAAGATTCATCCATAGCAGGCCCCCCCGTGTGGGTGCCGGCCGGGTCAATAGGACCCGACCTCCTCTCGTCCCCGGGGGAGAGCAATTTCACCGCTCTCCCCTTTCGACGTTAGAAGGCGCGCGGGAACACCGCGCGCGCCCTCTGTGTCACACCTAACCTAACCTAACCTTTCGGTACCTAAATATTCATATTTTTCAGCGGGTTTTTGTCATATCTTGTATTCTACCTTGTCTTGATCAACGCAATAGAAATTTTCAGTGCTGCCAAAATTTAACATTTTTATACTACAAAACGAACATTAAAAATTCGTCAAAGAAATGCAAATTTTTAAATAAATTGTCAAAATTTGTCTCAAATTATTCAAAGTTATTCTCTGAACCATCATTAAATAACGCCCGGAGTTTTCCCCGTCGTTTGGTACCACTCTCGACCACCCCCTATTGTGGGAAGTGCAAAACTTTTGATTTTTACACCTAACCTAACCTAATCTTTCGGTACCTAAATATTCATATTTTTCAGCGGGTTTTTGTCATAACTTGTATTCTACCTTGTCTTGATCAACGCAATAGAAATTTTCAGTGCTGCCAAAATTTAAGATTTTTATACTACAACACGAACATTAAAAATTCGTCACAGAATTGCAAATTTTAATAAATTGTCAAAATTTGTCTCAAATTATTCAGTTTTCTTCTGAACCATCATTAAATAACGCCCAGAGTTTTGCCCCGTCGTTTGGTACCACTCTCGACCACCCCCTATTGTGGGAAGTGCAAAACTTTTGATTGTCACACCTAACCTAACCTAATCTTTCGGTACCTAAATATTCATATTTTTCAGCGGGTTTTTGTCATATCTTGTATTCTACCTTGTCTTGATCAACGCAATAGAAATTTTCAGTGCTGCCAAAATTTAAGATTTTTATACTACAAAACGAACATTAAAAATTCGTCAAAGAAATGCAAATTTTTAAATAAATTGTCAAAATTTGTCTCTAATTATTCAAAGTTTTTGTCTGAACCATCATTAAATAACGCCCAGAGTTTTGCCCCGTCGTTTGGTACCACTCTCGACCACCCCCTATTGTGGGAAGTGCAAAACTTTTGATTGTCACACCTAACCTAACCTAATCTTTCGGTACCTAAATATTCATATTTTTCAGCGGGTTTTTGTCATATCTTGTATTCTACCTTGTCTTGATCAACGCAATAGAAATTTTCAGTGCTGCCAAAATTTAAGATTTTTATACTACAAAACGAACATTAAAAATTCGTCAAAGAAATGCAAATTTTTAAATAAATTGTCAAAATTTGTCTCAAATTATTCAAAGTTTTTATCTGAACCATCATTAAATAACGCCCAGAGTTTTGCCCCGTCGTTTGGTACCACTCTCGACCACCCCCTATTGTGGGAAGTGCAAAACTTTTGATTGTCACACCTAACCTAACCTAATCTTTCGGTACCTAAATATTCATATTTTTCAGCGGATTTTTGTCATATCTTGATTTCTACCTTGTTTTGATCAACGCTATAGAAATTTTCAATGCTGCCAAAATTTAAGAGCTTTTTATACTACAAAAAGGACATTAAAAATTCGTCAAAGAAATGCAAATTTTTTAATAAATTATCAAAATTTGTCTCAAATTATTCAAAGTTTTTATCTGAACCATCATTAAATAACGCCCAGAGTTTTGCCCCGTCGTTTGGTACCACTCTCGACCACCCCCTATTGTGGGAAGTGCAAAACTTTTGATTGTCACACCTAACCTAACCTAATCTTTCGGTACCTAAATATTCATATTTTTCAGCGAATTTTTGTCATATCTTGTATTCCACCTTGTCTTGATCAACGCAATAGAAATTTTCAGTGCCCCCAAAATTTAAGTTTTTTATACTACAAAAAGAACATTAAAAATTCGTCAAAGAAATGCAAATTTTTAAATAAATTGTTAAAATTTGTCTCTAATTATTCAAAGTTTTTGTCTGAACCATCATTAAATAACGCCCAGAGTTTTGCCCCGTCGTTTGGTACCACTCTCGACCACCCCCTATTGTGGGAAGTGCAAAACTTTTGATTGTCACACCTAACCTAACCTAATCTTTCGGTACCTAAATATTCATATTTTTCAGCGGGTTTTTGTCATATCTTGTATTCTACCTTGTCTTGATCAACGCAATAGAAATTTTCAGTGCTGCCAAAATTTAAGATTTTTATACTACAAAACGAACATTAAAAATTCGTCAAAGAAATGCAAATTTTTAAATAAATTGTCAAAATTTGTCTCTAATTATTCAAAGTTATTGTCTGAACCATCATTAAATAACGCCCAGAGTTTTGCCCCGTCGTTTGGTACCACTCTCGACCACCCCCTATTGTGGGAAGTGCAAAACTTTTGATTGTCACACCTAACCTAACCTAACCTTTCGGTACCTAAATATTCATATTTTTCAGCGGGTTTTTGTCATATCTTGTATTCTACCTTGTCTTGATCAACGCAATAGAAATTTTCAGTGCTGCCAAAATTTAACATTTTTATACTACAAAACGAACATTAAAAATTCGTCAAAGAAATGCAAATTTTTAAATAAATTGTCAAAATTTGTCTCAAATTATTCAAAGTTATTCTCTGAACCATCATTAAATAACGCCCGGAGTTTTCCCCGTCGTTTGGTACCACTCTCGACCACCCCCTATTGTGGGAAGTGCAAAACTTTTGATTTTTACACCTAACCTAACCTAATCTTTCGGTACCTAAATATTCATATTTTTCAGCGGGTTTTTGTCATAACTTGTATTCTACCTTGTCTTGATCAACGCAATAGAAATTTTCAGTGCTGCCAAAATTTAAGATTTTTATACTACAACACGAACATTAAAAATTCGTCACAGAATTGCAAATTTTTTAATAAATTGTCAAAATTTGTCTCAAATTATTCAAAGTTTTTTTCTGAACCATCATTAAATAACGCCCAGAGTTTTGCCCCGTCATTTGGTACCACTCTCGACCACCCCCTATTGTGGGAAGTGCAAAACTTTTGATTGTCACACCTAACCTAACCTAATCTTTCGGTACCTAAATATTCATATTTTTCAGCGAATTTTTGTCATATCTTGTATTCCACCTTGTCTTGATCAACGCAATAGAAATTTTTAGTGCCCCCAAAATTTAAGTTTTTTATACTACAAAAAGAACATTAAAAATTCGTCAAAGAAATGCAAATTTTTTAATAAATTATCAAAATTTGTCTCAAATTATTCAAAGTTTTTGTCTGAACCATCATTAAATAACGCCCAGAGTTTTGCCCCGTCGTTTGGTACCACTCTCGACCACCCCCTATTGTGGGAAGTGCAAAACTTTTGATTGTCACACCTAACCTAACCTAATCTTTCGGTACCTAAATATTCATATTTTTCAGCGAATTTTTGTCATATCTTGTATTCCACCTTGTCTTGATCAACGCAATAGAAATTTTCAGTGCTGCCAAAATTTTAGATTTTTATACTACAAAACGAACATTAAAAATTCGTCAAAGAAATGCAAATTTTTAAATAAATTGTCAAAATTTGTCTCTAATTATTCAGAGTTTGTCTGAACCATCATTAAATAACGCCCAGAGTTTTGCCCCGTCGTTTGGTACCACTCTCGACCACCCCCTATTGTGGGAAGTGCAAAACTTTTGATTGTCACACCTAACCTAACCTAATCTTTCGGTACCTAAATATTCATATTTTTCAGCGGGTTTTTGTCATATCTTGTATTCTACCTTGTCTTGATCAACGCAATAGAAATTTTCAGTGCTGCCAAAATTTAAGATTTTTATACTACAAAACGAACATTAAAAATTCGTCAAAGAAATGCAAATTTTTAAATAAATTGTCAAAATTTGTCTCAAATTATTCAAAGTTTCTGTCTGAACCATCATTAAATAACGCCCAGAGTTTTGCCCCGTCGTTTGGTACCACTCTCGACCACCCCCTATTGTGGGAAGTGCAAAACTTTTGATTGTCACACCTAACCTAACCTAATCTTTCGGTACCTAAATATTCATATTTTTCAGCGGGTTTTTGTCATAACTTGTATTCTACCTTGTCTTGATAAACGCAATAGAAATTTTCAGTGCTGCCAAAATTTAAGATTTTTATACTACAACACGAACATTAAAAATTCGTCACAGAATTGCAAATTTTTTAATAAATTGTCAAAATTTGTCTCAAATTATTCAAAGTTTTTTTCTGAACCATCATTAAATAACGCCCAGAGTTTTGCCCCGTCATTTGGTACCACTCTCGACCACCCCCTATTGTGGGAAGTGCAAAACTTTTGATTGTCACACCTAACCTAACCTAATCTTTCGGTACCTAAATATTCATATTTTTCAGCGAATTTTTGTCATATCTTGTATTCCACCTTGTCTTGATCAACGCAATAGAAATTTTTAGTGCCCCCAAAATTTAAGTTTTTTATACTACAAAAAGAACATTAAAAATTCGTCAAAGAAATGCAAATTTTTTAATAAATTATCAAAATTTGTCTCAAATTATTCAAAGTTTTTGTCTGAACCATCATTAAATAACGCCCAGAGTTTTGCCCCGTCGTTTGGTACCACTCTCGACCACCCCCTATTGTGGGAAGTGCAAAACTTTTGATTGTCACACCTAACCTAACCTAATCTTTCGGTACCTAAATATTCATATTTTTCAGCGAATTTTTGTCATATCTTGTATTCCACCTTGTCTTGATCAACGCAATAGAAATTTTCAGTGCTGCCAAAATTTTAGATTTTTATACTACAAAACGAACATTAAAAATTCGTCAAAGAAATGCAAATTTTTAAATAAATTGTCAAAATTTGTCTCTAATTATTCAAAGTTTTTGTCTGAACCATCATTAAATAACGCCCAGAGTTTTGCCCCGTCGTTTGGTACCACTCTCGACCACCCCCTATTGTGGGAAGTGCAAAACTTTTGATTGTCACACCTTTTTTTTTTTTTTTTTTTTTTTTTTTTTTTTTTTTTTTTTTTTTTTTTTTTTTTTTAACCTAACCTAATCTTTCGGTACCTAAATATTCATATTTTTCAGCGGGTTTTTGTCATATCTTGTATTCTACCTTGTCTTGATCAACGCAATAGAAATTTTCAGTGCTGCCAAAATTTAAGATTTTTATACTACAACACGAACATTAAAAATTCGTCACAGAATTGCAAATTTTTTAATAAATTGTCAAAATTTGTCTCAAATTATTCAAAGTTTTTTTCTGAACCATCATTAAATAACGCCCAGAGTTTTGCCCCGTCATTTGGTACCACTCTCGACCACCCCCTATTGTGGGAAGTGCAAAACTTTTGATTGTCACACCTAACCTAACCTAATCTTTCGGTACCTAAATATTCATATTTTTCAGCGAATTTTTGTCATATCTTGTATTCCACCTTGTCTTGATCAACGCAATAGAAATTTTTAGTGCCCCCAAAATTTAAGTTTTTTATACTACAAAAAGAACATTAAAAATTCGTCAAAGAAATGCAAATTTTTTAATAAATTATCAAAATTTGTCTCAAATTATTCAAAGTTTTTGTCTGAACCATCATTAAATAACGCCCAGAGTTTTGCCCCGTCGTTTGGTACCACTCTCGACCACCCCCTATTGTGGGAAGTGCAAAACTTTTGATTGTCACACCTAACCTAACCTAATCTTTCGGTACCTAAATATTCATATTTTTCAGCGAATTTTTGTCATATCTTGTATTCCACCTTGTCTTGATCAACGCAATAGAAATTTTCAGTGCTGCCAAAATTTTAGATTTTTATACTACAAAACGAACATTAAAAATTCGTCAAAGAAATGCAAATTTTTAAATAAATTGTCAAAATTTGTCTCTAATTATTCAGAGTTTGTCTGAACCATCATTAAATAACGCCCAGAGTTTTGCCCCGTCGTTTGGTACCACTCTCGACCACCCCCTATTGTGGGAAGTGCAAAACTTTTGATTGTCACACCTAACCTAACCTAATCTTTCGGTACCTAAATATTCATATTTTTCAGCGGGTTTTTGTCATATCTTGTATTCTACCTTGTCTTGATCAACGCAATAGAAATTTTCAGTGCTGCCAAAATTTAAGATTTTTATACTACAAAACGAACATTAAAAATTCGTCAAAGAAATGCAAATTTTTAAATAAATTGTCAAAATTTGTCTCAAATTATTCAAAGTTTTTGTCTGAACCATCATTAAATAACGCCCAGAGTTTTGCCCCGTCGTTTGGTACCACTCTCGACCACCCCCTATTGTGGGAAGTGCAAAACTTTTGATTGTCACACCTAACCTAACCTAATCTTTCGGTACCTAAATATTCATATTTTTCAGCGAATTTTTGTCATATCTTGTATTCCACCTTGTCTTGATCAACGCAATAGAAATTTTCAGTGCTGCCAAAATTTTAGATTTTTATACTACAAAACGAACATTAAAAATTCGTCAAAGAAATGCAAATTTTTAAATAAATTGTCAAAATTTGTCTCTAATTATTCAAAGTTTTTATCTGAACCATCATTAAATAACGCCCAGAGTTTTGCCCCGTCATTTGGTACCACTCTCGACCACCCCCTATTGTGGGAAGTGCAAAACTTTTGATTGTCACACCTAACCTAACCTAATCTTTCGGTACCTAAATATTCATATTTTTCAGCGAATTTTTGTCATATGTTGTATTCCACCTTGTCTTGATCAACGCAATAGAAATTTTCAGTGCCCCCAAAATTTAAGTTTTTTATACTACAAAAAGAACATTACAAATTCGTCAAAGAAATGCAAATTTTTTAATAAATTATGAAAATTTGTCTCAAATTATTCAAAGTTTTTGTCTGAACCATCATTAAATAACGCCCAGAGTTTTGCCCCGTCGTTTGGTACCACTCTCGACCACCCCCTATTGTGGGAAGTGCAAAACTTTTGATTGTCACACCTAACCTAACCTAATCTTTCGGTACCTAAATATTCATATTTTTCAGCGGGTTTTTGTCATATCTTGTATTCTACCTTGTCTTGATCAACGCAATAGAAATTTTCAGTGCTGCCAAAATTTAAGATTTGTATACTACAAAACGAACATTAAAAATTCGTCAAAGAAATGCAAATTTTTAAATAAATTGTCAAAATTTGTCTCTAATTATTCAAAGTTATTGTCTGAACCATCATTAAATAACGCCCAGAGTTTTGCCCCGTCGTTTGGTACCACTCTCGACCACCCCCTATTGTGGGAAGTGCAAAACTTTTGATTTTTACACCTAACCTAACCTAAACTTTCGGTACCTAAATATTCATATTTTTCAGCGGATTTTTGTCATATCTTGTATTCTACCTTGTTTTGATCAACGCTATAGAAATTTTCAATGCTGCCAAAATTTAAGAGCTTTTGATACTACAAAAAGAACATTAAAAATTCTTCAAAGAAATGCAAATTTTTTAATAAATTATCAAAATTTGTCTCAAATTATTCAAAGTTTGTGTCTGAACCATCATTAAATAACGCCCAGAGTTTTGCCCCGTCGTTTGGTACCACTCTCAACCACCCCCTATTGTGGGAAGTGCAAAACTTTTGATTGTCACACCTAACCTAACCTAATCTTTCGGTACCTAAATATTCATATTTTCAGCGGGTTTTTGTCATATCTTGTATTCTACCTTGTCTTGATAAACGCAATAGAAATTTTCAGTGCTGCCAAAATTTAAGATTTTTATACTACAACACGAACATTAAAAATTCGTCACAGAATTGCAAATTTTAATAAATTGTCAAAATTTGTCTCAAATTATTCAGTTTTCTTCTGAACCATCATTAAATAACGCCCAGAGTTTTGCCCCGTCGTTTGGTACCACTCTCGACCACCCCCTATTGTGGGAAGTGCAAAACTTTTGATTGTCACACCTAACCTAACCTTACCTTTCGGTACCTAAATATTCATATTTTTCAGCGGGTTTTTGTCATATCTTGTATTCTACCTTGTCTTGATCAACGCTATAGAAATTTTCAATGCTGCCAAAATTTAAGAGCTTTTGATACTACAAAAAGAACATTAAAAATTCGTCAAAGAAATGCAAATTTTTTAATAAATTATCAAAATTTGTCTCAAATTATTCAAAGTTTGTGTCTGAACCATCATTAAATAACGCCCAGAGTTTTGCCCCGTCGTTTGGTACCACTCTCGACCACCCCCTATTGTGGGAAGTGCAAAACTTTTGATTGTCACACCTAACCTAACCTAATCTTTCGGTACCTAAATATTCATATTTTCAGCGGGTTTTTGTCATATCTTGTATTCTACCTTGTCTTGATAAACGCAATAGAAATTTTCAGTGCTGCCAAAATTTAAGATTTTTATACTACAACACGAACATTAAAAATTCGTCACAGAATTGCAAATTTTTTAATAAATTGTCAAAATTTGTCTCAAATTATTCAAAGTTTTTTTCTGAACCATCATTAAATAACGCCCAGAGTTTTGCCCCGTCGTTTGGTACCACTCTCGACCACCCCCTATTGTGGGAAGTGCAAAACTTTTGATTTTTACACCTAACCTAACCTAAACTTTCGGTACCTAAATATTCATATTTTTCAGCGGATTTTTGTCATATCTTGTATTCTACCTTGTTTTGATCAACGCTATAGAAATTTTCAATGCTGCCAAAATTTAAGAGCTTTTGATACTACAAAAAGAACATTAAAAATTCTTCAAAGAAATGCAAATTTTTTAATAAATTATGAAAATTTGTCTCAAATTATTCAAAGTTTTTGTCTGAACCATCATTAAATAACGCCCAGAGTTTTGCCCCGTCGTTTGGTACCACTCTCGACCACCCCCTATTGTGGGAAGTGCAAAACTTTTGATTGTCACACCTAACCTAACCTAATCTTTCGGTACCTAAATATTCATATTTTCAGCGGGTTTTTGTCATATCTTGTATTCTACCTTGTCTTGATAAACGCAATAGAAATTTTCAGTGCTGCCAAAATTTAAGATTTTTATACTACAACACGAACATTAAAAATTCGTCACAGAATTGCAAATTTTAATAAATTGTCAAAATTTGTCTCAAATTATTCAGTTTTCTTCTGAACCATCATTAAATAACGCCCAGAGTTTTGCCCCGTCGTTTGGTACCACTCTCGACCACCCCCTATTGTGGGAAGTGCAAAACTTTTGATTGTCACACCTAACCTAACCTTACCTTTCGGTACCTAAATATTCATATTTTTCAGCGGGTTTTTGTCATATCTTGTATTCTACCTTGTCTTGATCAACGCTATAGAAATTTTCAATGCTGCCAAAATTTAAGAGCTTTTGATACTACAAAAAGAACATTAAAAATTCGTCAAAGAAATGCAAATTTTTTAATAAATTATCAAAATTTGTCTCAAATTATTCAAAGTTTGTGTCTGAACCATCATTAAATAACGCCCAGAGTTTTGCCCCGTCGTTTGGTACCACTCTCGACCACCCCCTATTGTGGGAAGTGCAAAACTTTTGATTGTCACACCTAACCTAACCTAATCTTTCGGTACCTAAATATTCATATTTTCAGCGGGTTTTTGTCATATCTTGTATTCTACCTTGTCTTGATAAACGCAATAGAAATTTTCAGTGCTGCCAAAATTTAAGATTTTTATACTACAACACGAACATTAAAAATTCGTCACAGAATTGCAAATTTTTTAATAAATTGTCAAAATTTGTCTCAAATTATTCAAAGTTTTTTTCTGAACCATCATTAAATAACGCCCAGAGTTTTGCCCCGTCGTTTGGTACCTCTCTCGACCACCCCCTATTGTGGGAAGTGCAAAACTTTTGATTGTCACACCTAACCTAACCTAACCTTTCGGTACCTAAATATTCATATTTTTCAGCGGGTTTTTGTCATATCTTGTATTCTACCTTGTCTTGATCAACGCTATAGAAATTTTCAATGCTGCCAAAATTTAAGAGCTTTTGATACTACAAAAAGAACATTAAAAATTCGTCAAAGAAATGCAAATTTTTTAATAAATTATCAAAATTTGTCTCAAATTATTCAAAGTTTTTTTCTGAACCATCATTAAATAACGCCCAGAGTTTTGCCCCGTCATTTGGTACCACTCTCGACCACCCCCTATTGTGGGAAGTGCAAAACTTTTGATTGTCACACCTAACCTAACCTAATCTTTCGGTACCTAAATATTCATATTTTTCAGCGAATTTTTGTCATATCTTGTATTCCACCTTGTCTTGATCAACGCAATAGAAATTTTCAGTGCCCCCAAAATTTAAGTTTTTTATACTACAAAAAGAACATTAAAAATTCGTCAAAGAAATGCAAATTTTTTAATAAATTATCAAAATTTGTCTCAAATTATTCAAAGTTTTTGTCTGAACCATCATTAAATAACGCCCAGAGTTTTGCCCCGTCGTTTGGTACCACTCTCGACCACCCCCTATTGTGGGAAGTGCAAAACTTTTGATTGTCACACCTAACCTAACCTACGCTTTCGGTACCTAAATATTCATATTTTTCAGCGGGTTTTTGTCATATCTTGTATTCTACCTTGTCTTGATCAACGCAATAGAAATTTTCAGTGCTGCCAAAATTTAAGATTTGTATACTACAAAACGAACATTAAAAATTCGTCAAAGAAATGCAAATTTTTAAATAAATTGTCAAAATTTGTCTCTACTTATTCAGAGTTTGTCTGAACCATCATTAAATAACGCCCAGAGTTTTGCCCCGTCGTTTGGTACCACTCTCGACCACCCCCTATTGTGGGAAGTGCAAAACTTTTGATTGTCACACCTAACCTAACCTAATCTTTCGGTACCTAAATATTCATATTTTTCAGCGGGTTTTTGTCATAACTTGTATTCTACCTTGTCTTGATAAACGCAATAGAAATTTTCAGTGCTGCCAAAATTTAAGATTTTTATACTACAACACGAACATTAAAAATTCGTCACAGAATTGCAAATTTTTTAATAAATTGTCAAAATTTGTCTCAAATTATTCAAAGTTTCTGTCTGAACCATCATTAAATAACGCCCAGAGTTTTGCCCCGTCGTTTGGTACCACTCTCGACCACCCCCTATTGTGGGAAGTGCAAAACTTTTGATTGTCACACCTAACCTAACCTAATCTTTCGGTACCTAAATATTCATATTTTTCAGCGGGTTTTTGTCATAACTTGTATTCTACCTTGTCTTGATAAACGCAATAGAAATTTTCAGTGCTGCCAAAATTTAAGATTTTTATACTACAACACGAACATTAAAAATTCGTCACAGAATTGCAAATTTTTTAATAAATTGTCAAAATTTGTCTCAAATTATTCAAAGTTTTTTTCTGAACCATCATTAAATAACGCCCAGAGTTTTGCCCCGTCATTTGGTACCACTCTCGACCACCCCCTATTGTGGGAAGTGCAAAACTTTTGATTGTCACACCTAACCTAACCTAATCTTTCGGTACCTAAATATTCATATTTTTCAGCGAATTTTTGTCATATCTTGTATTCCACCTTGTCTTGATCAACGCAATAGAAATTTTTAGTGCCCCCAAAATTTAAGTTTTTTATACTACAAAAAGAACATTAAAAATTCGTCAAAGAAATGCAAATTTTTTAATAAATTATCAAAATTTGTCTCAAATTATTCAAAGTTTTTGTCTGAACCATCATTAAATAACGCCCAGAGTTTTGCCCCGTCGTTTGGTACCACTCTCGACCACCCCCTATTGTGGGAAGTGCAAAACTTTTGATTGTCACACCTAACCTAACCTAATCTTTCGGTACCTAAATATTCATATTTTTCAGCGAATTTTTGTCATATCTTGTATTCCACCTTGTCTTGATCAACGCAATAGAAATTTTCAGTGCTGCCAAAATTTTAGATTTTTATACTACAAAACGAACATTAAAAATTCGTCAAAGAAATGCAAATTTTTAAATAAATTGTCAAAATTTGTCTCTAATTATTCAAAGTTTTTGTCTGAACCATCATTAAATAACGCCCAGAGTTTTGCCCCGTCGTTTGGTACCACTCTCGACCACCCCCTATTGTGGGAAGTGCAAAACTTTTGATTGTCACACCTTTTTTTTTTTTTTTTTTTTTTTTTTTTTTTTTTTTTTTTTTTTTTTTTTTTTTTAACCTAACCTAATCTTTCGGTACCTAAATATTCATATTTTTCAGCGGGTTTTTGTCATATCTTGTATTCTACCTTGTCTTGATCAACGCAATAGAAATTTTCAGTGCTGCCAAAATTTAAGATTTTTATACTACAACACGAACATTAAAAATTCGTCACAGAATTGCAAATTTTTTAATAAATTGTCAAAATTTGTCTCAAATTATTCAAAGTTTTTTTCTGAACCATCATTAAATAACGCCCAGAGTTTTGCCCCGTCATTTGGTACCACTCTCGACCACCCCCTATTGTGGGAAGTGCAAAACTTTTGATTGTCACACCTAACCTAACCTAATCTTTCGGTACCTAAATATTCATATTTTTCAGCGAATTTTTGTCATATCTTGTATTCCACCTTGTCTTGATCAACGCAATAGAAATTTTTAGTGCCCCCAAAATTTAAGTTTTTTATACTACAAAAAGAACATTAAAAATTCGTCAAAGAAATGCAAATTTTTTAATAAATTATCAAAATTTGTCTCAAATTATTCAAAGTTTTTGTCTGAACCATCATTAAATAACGCCCAGAGTTTTGCCCCGTCGTTTGGTACCACTCTCGACCACCCCCTATTGTGGGAAGTGCAAAACTTTTGATTGTCACACCTAACCTAACCTAATCTTTCGGTACCTAAATATTCATATTTTTCAGCGAATTTTTGTCATATCTTGTATTCCACCTTGTCTTGATCAACGCAATAGAAATTTTCAGTGCTGCCAAAATTTTAGATTTTTATACTACAAAACGAACATTAAAAATTCGTCAAAGAAATGCAAATTTTTAAATAAATTGTCAAAATTTGTCTCTAATTATTCAGAGTTTGTCTGAACCATCATTAAATAACGCCCAGAGTTTTGCCCCGTCGTTTGGTACCACTCTCGACCACCCCCTATTGTGGGAAGTGCAAAACTTTTGATTGTCACACCTAACCTAACCTAATCTTTCGGTACCTAAATATTCATATTTTTCAGCGGGTTTTTGTCATATCTTGTATTCTACCTTGTCTTGATCAACGCAATAGAAATTTTCAGTGCTGCCAAAATTTAAGATTTTTATACTACAAAACGAACATTAAAAATTCGTCAAAGAAATGCAAATTTTTAAATAAATTGTCAAAATTTGTCTCAAATTATTCAAAGTTTTTGTCTGAACCATCATTAAATAACGCCCAGAGTTTTGCCCCGTCGTTTGGTACCACTCTCGACCACCCCCTATTGTGGGAAGTGCAAAACTTTTGATTGTCACACCTAACCTAACCTAATCTTTCGGTACCTAAATATTCATATTTTTCAGCGAATTTTTGTCATATCTTGTATTCCACCTTGTCTTGATCAACGCAATAGAAATTTTCAGTGCTGCCAAAATTTTAGATTTTTATACTACAAAACGAACATTAAAAATTCGTCAAAGAAATGCAAATTTTTAAATAAATTGTCAAAATTTGTCTCTAATTATTCAAAGTTTTTATCTGAACCATCATTAAATAACGCCCAGAGTTTTGCCCCGTCATTTGGTACCACTCTCGACCACCCCCTATTGTGGGAAGTGCAAAACTTTTGATTGTCACACCTAACCTAACCTAATCTTTCGGTACCTAAATATTCATATTTTTCAGCGAATTTTTGTCATATGTTGTATTCCACCTTGTCTTGATCAACGCAATAGAAATTTTCAGTGCCCCCAAAATTTAAGTTTTTTATACTACAAAAAGAACATTACAAATTCGTCAAAGAAATGCAAATTTTTTAATAAATTATGAAAATTTGTCTCAAATTATTCAAAGTTTTTGTCTGAACCATCATTAAATAACGCCCAGAGTTTTGCCCCGTCGTTTGGTACCACTCTCGACCACCCCCTATTGTGGGAAGTGCAAAACTTTTGATTGTCACACCTAACCTAACCTAATCTTTCGGTACCTAAATATTCATATTTTTCAGCGGGTTTTTGTCATATCTTGTATTCTACCTTGTCTTGATCAACGCAATAGAAATTTTCAGTGCTGCCAAAATTTAAGATTTGTATACTACAAAACGAACATTAAAAATTCGTCAAAGAAATGCAAATTTTTAAATAAATTGTCAAAATTTGTCTCTAATTATTCAAAGTTATTGTCTGAACCATCATTAAATAACGCCCAGAGTTTTGCCCCGTCGTTTGGTACCACTCTCGACCACCCCCTATTGTGGGAAGTGCAAAACTTTTGATTTTTACACCTAACCTAACCTAAACTTTCGGTACCTAAATATTCATATTTTTCAGCGGATTTTTGTCATATCTTGTATTCTACCTTGTTTTGATCAACGCTATAGAAATTTTCAATGCTGCCAAAATTTAAGAGCTTTTGATACTACAAAAAGAACATTAAAAATTCTTCAAAGAAATGCAAATTTTTTAATAAATTATCAAAATTTGTCTCAAATTATTCAAAGTTTGTGTCTGAACCATCATTAAATAACGCCCAGAGTTTTGCCCCGTCGTTTGGTACCACTCTCAACCACCCCCTATTGTGGGAAGTGCAAAACTTTTGATTGTCACACCTAACCTAACCTAATCTTTCGGTACCTAAATATTCATATTTTCAGCGGGTTTTTGTCATATCTTGTATTCTACCTTGTCTTGATAAACGCAATAGAAATTTTCAGTGCTGCCAAAATTTAAGATTTTTATACTACAACACGAACATTAAAAATTCGTCACAGAATTGCAAATTTTAATAAATTGTCAAAATTTGTCTCAAATTATTCAGTTTTCTTCTGAACCATCATTAAATAACGCCCAGAGTTTTGCCCCGTCGTTTGGTACCACTCTCGACCACCCCCTATTGTGGGAAGTGCAAAACTTTTGATTGTCACACCTAACCTAACCTTACCTTTCGGTACCTAAATATTCATATTTTTCAGCGGGTTTTTGTCATATCTTGTATTCTACCTTGTCTTGATCAACGCTATAGAAATTTTCAATGCTGCCAAAATTTAAGAGCTTTTGATACTACAAAAAGAACATTAAAAATTCGTCAAAGAAATGCAAATTTTTTAATAAATTATCAAAATTTGTCTCAAATTATTCAAAGTTTGTGTCTGAACCATCATTAAATAACGCCCAGAGTTTTGCCCCGTCGTTTGGTACCACTCTCGACCACCCCCTATTGTGGGAAGTGCAAAACTTTTGATTGTCACACCTAACCTAACCTAATCTTTCGGTACCTAAATATTCATATTTTCAGCGGGTTTTTGTCATATCTTGTATTCTACCTTGTCTTGATAAACGCAATAGAAATTTTCAGTGCTGCCAAAATTTAAGATTTTTATACTACAACACGAACATTAAAAATTCGTCACAGAATTGCAAATTTTTTAATAAATTGTCAAAATTTGTCTCAAATTATTCAAAGTTTTTTTCTGAACCATCATTAAATAACGCCCAGAGTTTTGCCCCGTCGTTTGGTACCTCTCTCGACCACCCCCTATTGTGGGAAGTGCAAAACTTTTGATTGTCACACCTAACCTAACCTAACCTTTCGGTACCTAAATATTCATATTTTTCAGCGGGTTTTTGTCATATCTTGTATTCTACCTTGTCTTGATCAACGCTATAGAAATTTTCAATGCTGCCAAAATTTAAGAGCTTTTGATACTACAAAAAGAACATTAAAAATTCGTCAAAGAAATGCAAATTTTTTAATAAATTATCAAAATTTGTCTCAAATTATTCAAAGTTTTTTTCTGAACCATCATTAAATAACGCCCAGAGTTTTGCCCCGTCATTTGGTACCACTCTCGACCACCCCCTATTGTGGGAAGTGCAAAACTTTTGATTGTCACACCTAACCTAACCTAATCTTTCGGTACCTAAATATTCATATTTTTCAGCGAATTTTTGTCATATCTTGTATTCCACCTTGTCTTGATCAACGCAATAGAAATTTTCAGTGCCCCCAAAATTTAAGTTTTTTATACTACAAAAAGAACATTAAAAATTCGTCAAAGAAATGCAAATTTTTTAATAAATTATCAAAATTTGTCTCAAATTATTCAAAGTTTTTGTCTGAACCATCATTAAATAACGCCCAGAGTTTTGCCCCGTCGTTTGGTACCACTCTCGACCACCCCCTATTGTGGGAAGTGCAAAACTTTTGATTGTCACACCTAACCTAACCTACGCTTTCGGTACCTAAATATTCATATTTTTCAGCGGGTTTTTGTCATATCTTGTATTCTACCTTGTCTTGATCAACGCAATAGAAATTTTCAGTGCTGCCAAAATTTAAGATTTGTATACTACAAAACGAACATTAAAAATTCGTCAAAGAAATGCAAATTTTTAAATAAATTGTCAAAATTTGTCTCTACTTATTCAGAGTTTGTCTGAACCATCATTAAATAACGCCCAGAGTTTTGCCCCGTCGTTTGGTACCACTCTCGACCACCCCCTATTGTGGGAAGTGCAAAACTTTTGATTGTCACACCTAACCTAACCTAATCTTTCGGTACCTAAATATTCATATTTTTCAGCGGGTTTTTGTCATATCTTGTATTCTACCTTGTCTTGATCAACGCAATAGAAATTTTCAGTGCTGCCAAAATTTAAGATTTGTATACTACAAAACGAACATTAAAAATTCGTCAAAGAAATGCAAATTTTTAAATAAATTGTCAAAATTTGTCTCTAATTATTCAAAGTTATTGTCTGAACCATCATTAAATAACGCCCAGAGTTTTGCCCCGTCGTTTGGTACCACTCTCGACCACCCCCTATTGTGGGAAGTGCAAAACTTTTGATTGTCACACCTAACCTAACCTAATCTTTCGGTACCTAAATATTCATATTTTTCAGCGGGTTTTTGTCATAACTTGTATTCTACCTTGTCTTGATAAACGCAATAGAAATTTTCAGTGCTGCCAAAATTTAAGATTTTTATACTACAACACGAACATTAAAAATTCGTCACAGAATTGCAAATTTTTTAATAAATTGTCAAAATTTGTCTCAAATTATTCAAAGTTTTTTTCTGAACCATCATTAAATAACGCCCAGAGTTTTGCCCCGTCATTTGGTACCACTCTCGACCACCCCCTATTGTGGGAAGTGCAAAACTTTTGATTGTCACACCTAACCTAACCTAATCTTTCGGTACCTAAATATTCATATTTTTCAGCGAATTTTTGTCATATCTTGTATTCCACCTTGTCTTGATCAACGCAATATAAATTTTCAGTGCCCCCAAAATTTAAATTTTTTATACTACAAAAAGAACATTAAAAATTCGTCAAAGAAATGCAAATTTTTTAATAAATTATCAAAATTTGTCTCAAATTATTCAAAGTTTTTGTCTGAACCATCATTAAATAACGCCCAGAGTTTTGCCCCGTCGTTTGGTACCACTCTCGACCACCCCCTATTGTGGGAAGTGCAAAACTTTTGATTGTCACACCTAACCTAACCTAATCTTTCGGTACCTAAATATTCATATTTTTCAGCGAATTTTTGTCATATCTTGTATTCCACCTTGTCTTGATCAACGCAATAGAAATTTTCAGTGCTGCCAAAATTTTAGATTTTTATACTACAACACGAACATTAAAAATTCGTCACAGAATTGCAAATTTTAATAAATTGTGAAAATTTGTCTCAAATTATTCAGTTTTCTTCTGAACCATCATTAAATAACGCCCAGAGTTTTGCCCCGTCGTTTGGTACCACTCTCGACCACCCCCTATTGTGGGAAGTGCAAAACTTTTGATTGTCACACCTAACCTAACCTAATCTTTCGGTACCTAAATATTCATATTTTTCAGCGGGTTTTTGTCATATCTTGTATTCTACCTTGTCTTGATCAACGCAATAGAAATTTTCAGTGCTGCCAAAATTTAAGATTTTTATACTACAAAACGAACATTAAAAATTCGTCAAAGAAATGCAAATTTTTTAATAAATTATCAAAATTTGTCTCAAATTATTCAAAGTTTTTGTCTGAACCATCATTAAATAACGCCCAGAGTTTTGCCCCGTCGTTTGGTACCACTCTCGACCACCCCCTATTGTGGGAAGTGCAAAACTTTTGATTGTCACACCTAACCTAACCTAATCTTTCGGTACCTAAATATTCATATTTTTCAGCGAATTTTTGTCATATGTTGTATTCCACCTTGTCTTGATCAACGCAATAGAAATTTTCAGTGCCCCCAAAATTTAAGTTTTTTATACTACAAAAAGAACATTACAAATTCGTCAAAGAAATGCAAATTTTTTAATAAATTATCAAAATTTGTCTCAAATTATTCAAAGTTTTTGTCTGAACCATCATTAAATAACGCCCAGAGTTTTGCCCCGTCGTTTGGTACCACTCTCGACCACCCCCTATTGTGGGAAGTGCAAAACTTTTGATTGTCACACCTAACCTAACCTAATCTTTCGGTACCTAAATATTCATATTTTTAGCGGGTTTTTGTCATATCTTGTATTCTACCTTGTCTTGATCAACGCAATAGAAATTTTCAGTGCTGCCAAAATTTAAGAGCTTTTGATACTACAAAAAGAACATTAAAAATTCTTCAAAGAAATGCAAATTTTTTAATAAATTATCAAAATTTGTCTCAAATTATTCAAAGTTTGTGTCTGAACCATCATTAAATAACGCCCAGAGTTTTGCCCCGTCGTTTGGTACCACTCTCGACCACCCCCTATTGTGGGAAGTGCAAAACTTTTGATTGTCACACCTAACCTAACCTAATCTTTCGGTACCTAAATATTCATATTTTCAGCGGGTTTTTGTCATATCTTGTATTCTACCTTGTCTTGATAAACGCAATAGAAATTTTCAGTGCTGCCAAAATTTAAGATTTTTATACTACAACACGAACATTAAAAATTCGTCACAGAATTGCAAATTTTTTAATAAATTGTCAAAATTTGTCTCAAATTATTCAAAGTTTTTTTCTGAACCATCATTAAATAACGCCCAGAGTTTTGCCCCGTCGTTTGGTACCACTCTCGACCACCCCCTATTGTGGGAAGTGCAAAACTTTTGATTGTCACACCTAACCTAACCTTACCTTTCGGTACCTAAATATTCATATTTTTCAGCGGGTTTTTGTCATATCTTGTATTCTACCTTGTCTTGATCAACGCTATAGAAATTTTCAATGCTGCCAAAATTTAAGAGCTTTTGATACTACAAAAAGAACATTAAAAATTCGTCAAAGAAATGTAAATTTTTTAATAAATTATCAAAATTTGTCTCAAATTATTCAAAGTTTGTGTCTGAACCATCATTAAATAACGCCCAGAGTTTTGCCCCGTCGTTTGGTACCACTCTCGACCACCCCCTATTGTGGGAAGTGCAAAACTTTTGATTGTCACACCTAACCTAACCTAATCTTTCGGTACCTAAATATTCATATTTTCAGCGGGTTTTTGTCATAACTTGTATTCTACCTTGTCTTGATAAACGCAATAGAAATTTTCAGTGCTGCCAAAATTTAAGATTTTTATACTACAACACGAACATTAAAAATTCGTCACAGAATTGCAAATTTTTTAATAAATTGTCAAAATTTGTCTCAAATTATTCAAAGTTTTTTTCTGAACCATCATTAAATAACGCCCAGAGTTTTGCCCCGTCGTTTGGTACCACTCTCGACCACCCCCTATTGTGGGAAGTGCAAAACTTTTGATTGTCACACCTAACCTAACCTAACCTTTCGGTACCTAAATATTCATATTTTTCAGCGGGTTTTTGTCATATCTTGTATTCTACCTTGTCTTGATCAACGCTATAGAAATTTTCAATGCTGCCAAAATTTAAGAGCTTTTGATACTACAAAAAGAACATTAAAAATTCGTCAAAGAAATGCAAATTTTTTAATAAATTATCAAAATTTGTCTCAAATTATTCAAAGTTTGTGTCTGAACCATCATTAAATAACGCCCAGAGTTTTGCCCCGTCGTTTGGTACCACTCTCGACCACCCCCTATTGTGGGAAGTGCAAAACTTTTGATTGTCACACCTTTTTTTTTTTTTTTTTTTTTTTTTTTTTTTTTTTTTTTTTTTTTAACCTAACCTAATCTTTCGGTACCTAAATATTCATATTTTTCAGCGGGTTTTTGTCATATCTTGTATTCTACCTTGTCTTGATCAACGCAATAGAAATTTTCAGTGCTGCCAAAATTTAAGATTTTTATACTACAAAACGAACATTAAAAATTCGTCAAAGAAATGCAAATTTTTAAATAAATTGTCAAAATTTGTCTCTAATTATTCAAAGTTTTTATCTGAACCATCATTAAATAACGCCCAGAGTTTTGCCCCGTCATTTGGTACCACTCTCGACCACCCCCTATTGTGGGAAGTGCAAAACTTTTGATTGTCACACCTAACCTAACCTAATCTTTCGGTACCTAAATATTCATATTTTTCAGCGAATTTTTGTCATATGTTGTATTCCACCTTGTCTTGATCAACGCAATAGAAATTTTCAGTGCCCCCAAAATTTAAGTTTTTTATACTACAAAAAGAACATTACAAATTCGTCAAAGAAATGCAAATTTTTTAATAAATTATCAAAATTTGTCTCAAATTATTCAAAGTTTTTGTCTGAACCATCATTAAATAACGCCCAGAGTTTTGCCCCGTCGTTTGGTACCACTCTCGACCACCCCCTATTGTGGGAAGTGCAAAACTTTTGATTGTCACACCTAACCTAACCTAATCTTTCGGTACCTAAATATTCATATTTTTCAGCGGGTTTTTGTCATATCTTGTATTCTACCTTGTCTTGATCAACGCAATAGAAATTTTCAGTGCTGCCAAAATTTAAGATTTGTATACTACAAAACGAACATTAAAAATTCGTCAAAGAAATGCAAATTTTTAAATAAATTGTCAAAATTTGTCTCTAATTATTCAAAGTTATTGTCTGAACCATCATTAAATAACGCCCAGAGTTTTGCCCCGTCGTTTGGTACCACTCTCGACCACCCCCTATTGTGGGAAGTGCAAAACTTTTGATTTTTACACCTAACCTAACCTAAACTTTCGGTACCTAAATATTCATATTTTTCAGCGGATTTTTGTCATATCTTGTATTCTACCTTGTTTTGATCAACGCTATAGAAATTTTCAATGCTGCCAAAATTTAAGAGCTTTTGATACTACAAAAAGAACATTAAAAATTCTTCAAAGAAATGCAAATTTTTTAATAAATTATCAAAATTTGTCTCAAATTATTCAAAGTTTGTGTCTGAACCATCATTAAATAACGCCCAGAGTTTTGCCCCGTCGTTTGGTACCACTCTCGACCACCCCCTATTGTGGGAAGTGCAAAACTTTTGATTGTCACACCTAACCTAACCTAATCTTTCGGTACCTAAATATTCATATTTTCAGCGGGTTTTTGTCATATCTTGTATTCTACCTTGTCTTGATAAACGCAATAGAAATTTTCAGTGCTGCCAAAATTTAAGATTTTTATACTACAACACGAACATTAAAAATTCGTCACAGAATTGCAAATTTTTTAATAAATTGTCAAAATTTGTCTCAAATTATTCAAAGTTTTTTTCTGAACCATCATTAAATAACGCCCAGAGTTTTGCCCCGTCGTTTGGTACCACTCTCGACCACCCCCTATTGTGGGAAGTGCAAAACTTTTGATTGTCACACCTAACCTAACCTTACCTTTCGGTACCTAAATATTCATATTTTTCAGCGGGTTTTTGTCATATCTTGTATTCTACCTTGTCTTGATCAACGCTATAGAAATTTTCAATGCTGCCAAAATTTAAGAGCTTTTGATACTACAAAAAGAACATTAAAAATTCGTCAAAGAAATGCAAATTTTTTAATAAATTATCAAAATTTGTCTCAAATTATTCAAAGTTTGTGTCTGAACCATCATTAAATAACGCCCAGAGTTTTGCCCCGTCGTTTGGTACCACTCTCGACCACCCCCTATTGTGGGAAGTGCAAAACTTTTGATTGTCACACCTAACCTAACCTAATCTTTCGGTACCTAAATATTCATATTTTCAGCGGGTTTTTGTCATATCTTGTATTCTACCTTGTCTTGATAAACGCAATAGAAATTTTCAGTGCTGCCAAAATTTAAGATTTTTATACTACAACACGAACATTAAAAATTCGTCACAGAATTGCAAATTTTTTAATAAATTGTCAAAATTTGTCTCAAATTATTCAAAGTTTTTTTCTGAACCATCATTAAATAACGCCCAGAGTTTTGCCCCGTCGTTTGGTACCTCTCTCGACCACCCCCTATTGTGGGAAGTGCAAAACTTTTGATTGTCACACCTAACCTAACCTAACCTTTCGGTACCTAAATATTCATATTTTTCAGCGGGTTTTTGTCATATCTTGTATTCTACCTTGTCTTGATCAACGCTATAGAAATTTTCAATGCTGCCAAAATTTAAGAGCTTTTGATACTACAAAAAGAACATTAAAAATTCGTCAAAGAAATGCAAATTTTTTAATAAATTATCAAAATTTGTCTCAAATTATTCAAAGATTTTTCTGAACCATCATTAAATAACGCCCAGAGTTTTGCCCCGTCATTTGGTACCACTCTCGACCACCCCCTATTGTGGGAAGTGCAAAACTTTTGATTGTCACACCTAACCTAACCTAATCTTTCGGTACCTAAATATTCATATTTTTCAGCGAATTTTTGTCATATCTTGTATTCCACCTTGTCTTGATCAACGCAATAGAAATTTTCAGTGCCCCCAAAATTTAAGTTTTTTATACTACAAAAAGAACATTAAAAATTCGTCAAAGAAATGCAAATTTTTTAATAAATTATCAAAATTTGTCTCAAATTATTCAAAGTTTTTGTCTGAACCATCATTAAATAACGCCCAGAGTTTTGCCCCGTCGTTTGGTACCACTCTCGACCACCCCCTATTGTGGGAAGTGCAAAACTTTTGATTGTCACACCTAACCTAACCTAATCTTTCGGTACCTAAATATTCATATTTTTCAGCGAATTTTTGTCATATCTTGTATTCCACCTTGTCTTGATCAACGCAATAGAAATTTTCAGTGCTGCCAAAATTTTAGATTTTTATACTACAAAACGAACATTAAAAATTCGTCAAAGAAATGCAAATTTTTAAATAAATTGTCAAAATTTGTCTCTAATTATTCAAAGTTTTTGTCTGAACCATCATTAAATAACGCCCAGAGTTTTGCCCCGTCGTTTGGTACCACTCTCGACCACCCCCTATTGTGGGAAGTGCAAAACTTTTGATTGTCACACCTAACCTAACCTAATCTTTCGGTACCTAAATATTCATATTTTTCAGCGGGTTTTTGTCATATCTTGTATTCTACCTTGTCTTGATCAACGCAATAGAAATTTTCAGTGCTGCCAAAATTTAAGATTTGTATACTACAAAACGAACATTAAAAATTCGTCAAAGAAATGCAAATTTTTAAATAAATTGTCAAAATTTGTCTCTACTTATTCAGAGTTTGTCTGAACCATCATTAAATAACGCCCAGAGTTTTGCCCCGTCGTTTGGTACCACTCTCGACCACCCCCTATTGTGGGAAGTGCAAAACTTTTGATTGTCACACCTAACCTAACCTAATCTTTCGGTACCTAAATATTCATATTTTTCAGCGGGTTTTTGTCATATCTTGTATTCTACCTTGTCTTGATCAACGCAATAGAAATTTTCAGTGCTGCCAAAATTTAAGATTTGTATACTACAAAACGAACATTAAAAATTCGTCAAAGAAATGCAAATTTTTAAATAAATTGTCAAAATTTGTCTCTAATTATTCAAAGTTATTGTCTGAACCATCATTAAATAACGCCCAGAGTTTTGCCCCGTCGTTTGGTACCACTCTCGACCACCCCCTATTGTGGGAAGTGCAAAACTTTTGATTGTCACACCTAACCTAACCTAATCTTTCGGTACCTAAATATTCATATTTTTCAGCGGGTTTTTGTCATAACTTGTATTCTACCTTGTCTTGATAAACGCAATAGAAATTTTCAGTGCTGCCAAAATTTAAGATTTTTATACTACAACACGAACATTAAAAATTCGTCACAGAATTGCAAATTTTTTAATAAATTGTCAAAATTTGTCTCAAATTATTCAAAGTTTTTGTCTGAACCATCATTAAATAACGCCCAGAGTTTTGCCCCGTCGTTTGGTACCACTCTCGACCACCCCCTATTGTGGGAAGTGCAAAACTTTTGATTGTCACACCTAACCTAACCTAATCTTTCGGTACCTAAATATTCATATTTTTCAGCGAATTTTTGTCATATCTTGTATTCCACCTTGTCTTGATCAACGCAATATAAATTTTCAGTGCCCCCAAAATTTAAATTTTTTATACTACAAAAAGAACATTAAAAATTCGTCAAAGAAATGCAAATTTTTAAATAAATTGTCAAAATTTGTCTCTAATTATTCAAAGTTATTGTCTGAACCATCATTAAATAACGCCCAGAGTTTTGCCCCGTCGTTTGGTACCACTCTCGACCACCCCCTATTGTGGGAAGTGCAAAACTTTTGATTGTCACACCTAACCTAACCTAATCTTTCGGTACCTAAATATTCATATTTTTCAGCGAATTTTTGTCATATCTTGTATTCCACCTTGTCTTGATCAACGCAATAGAAATTTTCAGTGCTGCCAAAATTTTAGATTTTTATACTACAACACGAACATTAAAAATTCGTCACAGAATTGCAAATTTTAATAAATTGTCAAAATTTGTCTCAAATTATTCAGTTTTCTTCTGAACCATCATTAAATAACGCCCAGAGTTTTGCCCCGTCGTTTGGTACCACTCTCGACCACCCCCTATTGTGGGAAGTGCAAAACTTTTGATTGTCACACCTAACCTAACCTAATCTTTCGGTACCTAAATATTCATATTTTTCAGCGGGTTTTTGTCATATCTTGTATTCTACCTTGTCTTGATCAACGCAATAGAAATTTTCAGTGCTGCCAAAATTTAAGATTTTTATACTACAAAACGAACATTAAAAATTCGTCAAAGAAATGCAAATTTTTTAATAAATTATCAAAATTTGTCTCAAATTATTCAAAGTTTTTGTCTGAACCATCATTAAATAACGCCCAGAGTTTTGCCCCGTCGTTTGGTACCACTCTCGACCACCCCCTATTGTGGGAAGTGCAAAACTTTTGATTGTCACACCTAACCTAACCTAATCTTTCGGTACCTAAATATTCATATTTTTCAGCGAATTTTTGTCATATGTTGTATTCCACCTTGTCTTGATCAACGCAATAGAAATTTTCAGTGCCCCCAAAATTTAAGTTTTTTATACTACAAAAAGAACATTACAAATTCGTCAAAGAAATGCAAATTTTTTAATAAATTATCAAAATTTGTCTCAAATTATTCAAAGTTTTTGTCTGAACCATCATTAAATAACGCCCAGAGTTTTGCCCCGTCGTTTGGTACCACTCTCGACCACCCCCTATTGTGGGAAGTGCAAAACTTTTGATTGTCACACCTAACCTAACCTAATCTTTCGGTACCTAAATATTCATATTTTTCAGCGGGTTTTTGTCATATCTTGTATTCTACCTTGTCTTGATCAACGCAATAGAAATTTTCAGTGCTGCCAAAATTTAAGAGCTTTTGATACTACAAAAAGAACATTAAAAATTCTTCAAAGAAATGCAAATTTTTTAATAAATTATCAAAATTTGTCTCAAATTATTCAAAGTTTGTGTCTGAACCATCATTAAATAACGCCCAGAGTTTTGCCCCGTCGTTTGGTACCACTCTCGACCACCCCCTATTGTGGGAAGTGCAAAACTTTTGATTGTCACACCTAACCTAACCTAATCTTTCGGTACCTAAATATTCATATTTTCAGCGGGTTTTTGTCATATCTTGTATTCTACCTTGTCTTGATAAACGCAATAGAAATTTTCAGTGCTGCCAAAATTTAAGATTTTTATACTACAACACGAACATTAAAAATTCGTCACAGAATTGCAAATTTTTTAATAAATTGTCAAAATTTGTCTCAAATTATTCAAAGTTTTTTTCTGAACCATCATTAAATAACGCCCAGAGTTTTGCCCCGTCGTTTGGTACCACTCTCGACCACCCCCTATTGTGGGAAGTGCAAAACTTTTGATTGTCACACCTAACCTAACCTTACCTTTCGGTACCTAAATATTCATATTTTTCAGCGGGTTTTTGTCATATCTTGTATTCTACCTTGTCTTGATCAACGCTATAGAAATTTTCAATGCTGCCAAAATTTAAGAGCTTTTGATACTACAAAAAGAACATTAAAAATTCGTCAAAGAAATGTAAATTTTTTAATAAATTATCAAAATTTGTCTCAAATTATTCAAAGTTTGTGTCTGAACCATCATTAAATAACGCCCAGAGTTTTGCCCCGTCGTTTGGTACCACTCTCGACCACCCCCTATTGTGGCAAGTGCAAAACTTTTGATTGTCACACCTAACCTAACCTAATCTTTCGGTACCTAAATATTCATATTTTCAGCGGGTTTTTGTCATAACTTGTATTCTACCTTGTCTTGATAAACGCAATAGAAATTTTCAGTGCTGCCAAAATTTAAGATTTTTATACTACAACACGAACATTAAAAATTCGTCACAGAATTGCAAATTTTTTAATAAATTGTCAAAATTTGTCTCAAATTATTCAAAGTTTTTTTCTGAACCATCATTAAATAACGCCCAGAGTTTTGCCCCGTCGTTTGGTACCACTCTCGACCACCCCCTATTGTGGGAAGTGCAAAACTTTTGATTGTCACACCTAACCTAACCTAACCTTTCGGTACCTAAATATTCATATTTTTCAGCGGGTTTTTGTCATATCTTGTATTCTACCTTGTCTTGATCAACGCTATAGAAATTTTCAATGCTGCCAAAATTTAAGAGCTTTTGATACTACAAAAAGAACATTAAAAATTCGTCAAAGAAATGCAAATTTTTTAATAAATTATCAAAATTTGTCTCAAATTATTCAAAGTTTGTGTCTGAACCATCATTAAATAACGCCCAGAGTTTTGCCCCGTCGTTTGGTACCACTCTCGACCACCCCCTATTGTGGGAAGTGCAAAACTTTTGATTGTCACACCTAACCTAACCTAATCTTTCGGTACCTAAATATTCATATTTTCAGCGGGTTTTTGTCATAACTTGTATTCTACCTTGTCTTGATAAACGCAATAGAAATTTTCAGTGCTGCCAAAATTTAAGATTTTTATACTACAACACGAACATTAAAAATTCGTCACAGAATTGCAAATTTTTTAATAAATTGTCAAAATTTGTCTCAAATTATTCAAAGTTTGTGTCTGAACCATCATTAAATAACGCCCAGAGTTTTGCCCCGTCGTTTGGTACCACTCTCGACCACCCCCTATTGTGGGAAGTGCAAAACTTTTGATTGTCACACCTAACCTAACCTAATCTTTCGGTACCTAAATATTCATATTTTCAGCGGGTTTTTGTCATATCTTGTATTCTACCTTGTCTTGATCAACGCTATAGAAATTTTCAATGCTGCCAAAATTTAAGAGCTTTTGATACTACAAAAAGAACATTAAAAATTCGTCAAAGAAATGCAAATTTTTTAATAAATTATCAAAATTTGTCTCAAATTATTCAAAGTTTGTGTCTGAACCATCATTAAATAACGCCCAGAGTTTTGCCCCGTCGTTTGGTACCACTCTCGACCACCCCCTATTGTGGGAAGTGCAAAACTTTTGATTGTCACACCTAACCTAACCTAATCTTTCGGTACCTAAATATTCATATTTTCAGCGGGTTTTTGTCATATCTTGTATTCTACCTTGTCTTGATAAACGCAATAGAAATTTTCAGTGCTGCCAAAATTTAAGATTTTTATACTACAACACGAACAATAAAAATTCGTCACAGAATTGCAAATTTTTTAATAAATTGTCAAAATTTGTCTCAAATTATTCAAAGTTTTTTTCTGAACCATCATTAAATAACGCCCAGAGTTTTGCCCCGTCATTTGGTACCACTCTCGACCACCCGCTATTGTGGGAAGTGCAAAACTTTTGATTGTCACACCTAACCTTTTTTTTTTTTTTTTTTTTTTTTTTTTTTTTTTTTACGTGGGGGAATGCAATGACGCATATCCCTCCGTGGGGGCGGGCGGAGGGATTATGTCGGACTCGCCGGGGTAAAATAAGATGTTAAAAAGATAATGTACCTCCCGGAATACCGACTAAACCTACCACGGTGTTCCTCGACAAAACCAATATCGACGGGGCCGCGCGAATCACTTTCGCATACGGTCGCGACCCCGCCGAGGTTCCGGCCCGCCGTATGAAACGGCAGGCCCCTACGCAATAAGACCTACCCAAGATAGGAACTTCTCAAAATAAAAGCCCTACTGTCTCCCCCTAAAGGGGGAGACGGACACGAAACAGAGGCGCGCGTGGGAACACGCACGCCGCCTCTCGGACCTGGTGCTGAACGGATGGCGGGCAGGCCCACAAAGCCCGCCACCCCCAGGTCAAACCTCAGGGTGGCTGGAGGTCATCGCGCGCCCTCCGGCGCCCGGCTCTGCGGTTTGGGAGAGGGATTAAACGCTCCCTCTCCCGCTTCGCCAAAATCACTTCCTCGCAAAAGGAGGCGACGGCGTTCCACGACCTCTCACTCCGGACCATAGACTGAACTACGGCCGGGAGCGAGAGGGCAACCGATCCGACTGCCGCGATCAATTCACGGCGCTGCGATGCCCAGGCGGGGCAAACCGCCAAAGTGTGCAGCGCCGTGTCCTCAATAAGGTCGCGGCAGTCGCCGCAGTGGTGACAACCGGGCGTCTCTTGCCGGCGTATACGACACAGGAACCGGCCAAAACATCCGTGGCCAGTCAGAACCTGTGTCAGCCGGAAGGTGAGGGCGCCATGCCGCCTCTCCAGCCACTCCTCAAACACGGGACTTACTGCCACGATCGTGGCGTGCCCGGCACTGGGGTGCACAAGTCGCTCCTTCCAATTCGCCACTAGGACCTGGCGGAGCTCGGACCTCGCCGCCTTGATAGCGGGAGGATCCGGTCCTTCGCCCCGAGCTAGCGCCTCCTGGCGCCAACGATAGAGCGACGCCAGGAGCGCCGCTTCCAGGTCCCATGGCATCGATCCGGCGAGGAGGCTCGCAGCCTCGAACGAGATCGTGCGGTATCCTCTAATCAACCTGACGGCCATGGCGCGCTGTGGTGCACGAAGCGCCGGGATATTGCGGGCCGTCAGGTTGTCTGCCCAAACTGGGGCCCCATATAGGGCCATGGACCGCACGACCCCCCCGTAGAGCCTCCGGCAGGAGGTGTTTGGCCCCCCAAGGTTTGGCAGCAGGCGCGAGAGCGCGCCTGCAGCGCCCCGAAGAATGGGGGCCAAATGACGAAAATGGGCTATAAAGTCCCATCGGCTGTCGAGCAAGAGACCTAAATACTTTAGGGTTGACTCGACGCCGATGCGGACCCCTCCTACCATAATATGGGCCCCTGGAGGTGGCCGTTTCCGAGGGCCGTGGAAACAAACAGCCTCGGACCTGGACAGGGCCACCTCGAGGCCCAACCGCCGGATACGACCAACGACTTGTGCGACCCCAGCGGTCGCCAGTATGGCCGCCGCCCGGTGCGACTTACCCCTCGCCGTGACAAGCGTGTCGTCGGCGTAACAAATGACGCCGACGCCACGGAGGAGCGCACCTCGCAGCACCCAGTCGTAACCGATGTTCCACAGGAGCGGACCCAGAACCGATCCCTGTGAAACACCGCACGACATCTCTCGCCGACTCCAACCGTCGTGACCCGGGTAGACGACTACCCTCTCTGACAGATATGCCCCGACTATGCGGCGGAGGTAGGTCGGCACTCGATGGAAAATGAGTGCCTCCCTAATACAACTCCAGGGCAAGGTATTAAAGGCATTCGCGATGTCCAAAGACACCGCGAAGACGACCTCGCCCCGGGACACCGCATCCTCCGCCAGGCTCCTCACACGCATGACTGCGTCTATAGTGGAGCGCCCGCGGCGGAAACCATATTGGTTCTCCGCCAGATCCGGGCCCACTGAAGAGAGATGCTGGACGAGGCGCTCCGCGATAATAAACTCGAAGACTTTAGTCACCTCGTCCAGCAACACAATGGGCCGGTAGGCGGACTGAGAGTCCGCCGGGCGCCCCTCCTTCCTGATCAGGACCAGTTTCCCCACCTTCCACTGGCGCGGAAACTGGCCCTGCACTAGACACTCGCTGAGGAGCCCCCTAAGTCGGGGCGCGAGCTCCTCGAGGACCAGGGCTAAAGCAAGACCTGGAATGCCGTCGGGCCCTGGGGCGGTGTTTTTCGAGCGAAGTCTCGACACCGCCGCTCGCAACTCTACCTGGGTCACTTCGGAAACCACGTCGTCGTCAAAGTCCGCGCTGGACGCCATGGAAGGCGGAACCATCGACGGAGGAGTGTGCTCCGCCCGTGAAGGGAACAGAGTGGCCACTACCTCCTCCACCAACTGTGGCCGGAGACTCTGGGACAAAGGGGGCGCCCAGGGGCGAAGCTTGCCCCTTACCATAAGGTATGGACGCCCCCAGGGATTACGGTCCAGAGTCCCCAGCAGCTCTTGGCGGGCCAGATCCTTAGCCCGCTTGATGGCTATTTTGAGGGCCTTCTTGGCCGCTCTGTATACCTCGTACAATTCCGCCTCCCTGGCGCCAAAATCGGGAGGGCGGCGACGCCTCCTACGAAGCCGGATGTACTGGCGTCTGGCCGCCACGCAGGAGTGGCGCAGGTCGGCTATATCATCCGACCACCAGTACACCCGGCGCCCAGCTGTAAAGTTTAAAGGCACTCTAGGCATCGCCGCATCACAAACTTGCGTTATGGCCTCCCGGAACCACTCAGCCTCCATCTCAACATTATCAGGCCTGGCCGGTGCTGGCACCCAGGCCTGAACGATGGAGGCTTCCAGGAGGACCTCCCGATTCAGCTTCTTTAACGCCCAACGCGGACCGCCCCCAATCGGGGCCCTTGGGGCTGAGGGGTCGGAGGTCTGGGCGGAGACGTCGAACCGAATATAGCGGTGGTCTGACAACGTCTCCACCCCCTCGACGACGCGCCAGCCTTGGACACGGCGTGCTAGTGCGGGGCTGGCAAAAGAGACATCAATTACCGATCCGCCCCGCTGACGCACGCACGTGTGCACTGACCCACGATTGAGGACTAGCAGGCCGTTTTCTACGGCCCACTCCTCGAGCAATTCACCCCTCGCGTCCGTGGTCGCGGAACCCCAAGCCGAGGATTTGGCATTGAGGTCCCCGATGACGAGCACGGGCTGAGGGTGGCTTCGAGCGACGACGACGTTCAGTTCGAGGAGATATTCCTCGAAGTCGGCGAGAGGTCGGTTGGGTGAGAAGTAACCGCCCACCACAACCGCTTCTCCTACGAGTGCTGCGACGCAGCCCCGTCCTCGGAGGATGTTCTCGAAGGACGGGGCGCCGGCGGCGGCCGGCGAAACTAGCGCCACCGAGCCATCGAGGTCCCCTACCCAGTCAGCCCTGGGAGGGACGAAATAGGGCTCGGCTACTATCGCGACATGAATTGACCACTGCGCCATGCTCTGGAGGAGAAGGTCCTGAGCCCTGGCGCAGTGGTTTAAATTACACTGGAGGAGACGGAGGCGTGGAGGCATTACGTCTGCATCACCTCCGCCCCTCCGACCGCGGGAGCGGCGACCCTTGCTGCTGCCGATGACAAGGCAGGTGATTTTTGGGGTAACTTTTTGTGGGTGGCGGCGCACTCCTTGCCACCCGCCCGGTGCTTCGCGGGTTTGCCCACCGCCGCACACAAAATACAGTGCGGCGCGGCCCCACATGTAGCGGCCATGTGACCAGGCTGACCACAGCGGAAGCAGCGGCCGGTGCAGTCAGCCTGTGAGGGGCACTTGACGCCCACATGACCGCTCGATAGGCAGCGGTAACACCGGGCAGGCCTGGGTTCTAAGGCCTTTACCTGCGCCGACACCCACCCCACCAAAATACGTCGGCCATCGGCTAGCTTCTTAGCAGCGCCCACGGGACAGCTTATAATGGCCATCCCCATGCCGGAGCGACCCTGCTTGATTTCGCCACACTTTATTTGCTCCGCAGGGCACCCTCCGGTCTTGGCGACGGCAGCGACGACCTCTTCTTTCGTTATCGAGTCATCCAGGCCCGTGATGCGCAAATCAACGCACTTTTGGGGCCTGGAGACGCGGACCTCTTCCGACTGCAAGACCTGGCGGAGACTTTCCGCCAGACGGTCCGCCTGATCGCCGCTAGCGACTCCCGGCACTTCAATAAGGCGGGCGCCGGTCTGGGTTGTCCGGCACCGCAAGCCCGCCGTTATCCCTAACTTGCCGGGGTCGATTGCCGTCCGTGCCTTTTTCAGGAGCTCCGCATAGGTGGTCCCTCGCTCGATGGCAGCCGGCTGCAGTGTAATGACCACCGCAGTAGAGCGAGGGGCCTGGAGCTTCCTCGCCGCCTTTTTTGCTGCCTGCCTGGCCTTCTTGGCCGCCTTCTTCCGCTTCTTAGCTGCCTCTTTCTTCTGGCCGACGACCTCCCAGTCGTCGGCTTTGCGTGCAGTGGAAGCTGCTTGTTCCACGGCAGCGGCGGGGCACTCTTTGGGGGCTACAGGTGCGTGCTTTGCCTGCTGCCTTTTCCTGCCCTTCCGGCTGGCAGGAGCTGTTGTTTCGGCCGTTGGAACAACTGCAGGAGGCTTCGAGGACCTTACTTTAGCCGCATACGTTGACGGTGCGGGCATCGGGGGAGAAGGAGAAGGACGGGGAGGCTCTCTGCTTCTGTCTGCGGCCAGAGGAGGGCGCAGCAGCCGGCCCTCAATAACTGAGAGCTTGGCGCGAAATTCGCCAAGCTCCTGCCGAACCAGAGCCACAAGCTCCGATTCAGTCCTACTCGCGCTCAGGTCGTGTCACTTCTCGAAGTCCTCTTGTCTTCTTTTGAGCTCAGCCAATTCCTTTGCCAAGCGAGCATTCTCCGACTGCAGCTTTTCAACCTCCTCGTTCGCTGTGCGGCTGAAGACGGCCTCCGCGATGTCCTTAATGGCCTCGATGGAGTCCTTAAGGGTCCTCTGGCACGTGCCCTTTAGACCCTTCGACTTCCTCGAGACCAGTCGTATGGCCTCCAGTGCGTCGCTGAGCCGGATTTTGAGGTGTGCCACCGGCAGGTCTTCGGCATCCGGCTCCACCACTGGCTGCTTCCGTCCCGCAGCGACTCGCCGGGCTGCCGCAGCAATGAGGCCATCCTCCTCGGACGTGCGCTCCTCGTTTTCAGTCTTGCGTAAAGCGGCAGCGAGTTCAGCCTTCGCCCTGCGCAGACCCACGTATTTGCCGTGGGTGGGCGGACGACCGCGTCCACGTCTTGCCGTAGCGACTTTTGGTGCCGGAATCGCATCCTCGCTTGAGCCTTCCGACTCCTCTGAGAGCTGCGTAGAACGCGTGCGTTTACGCGTAGCTCTCTCCGGACTAGCATCCAAAGACACAACGTGCATCTCGTGCTCCGACGGCACGTACTCCTCGTCTTCCTCAGAGCGCGCAGAACTGGGCGTGCGCGACTCTCTCAACGTCTTTTTTTTTAAGATTGGTTTAATATAAGGTGCCATATTAAGACCCACGAGTATGGGAGAAATAAAGGTCAACCCGGGCAGAGATCCCGATACCCGGGCAAGCCTAATACTACAGGGGGACGGCAGGTACCCTGAGGGGCCGCACTAGTGACTGAACTACCCATCAGCCATGCATCTCCTCGCCGTGCGGCAGCAACTTGAGATTCGGGGTGGTTTTTATAGAGGCCCACTCCCTCGCAGTCCGGGCGGTGAAGCCAAGACCCTCGCTCCCGTCAGCAGCCGCGAGACGTGATCCACGACACTGCACAATACGGGGTTACGATATGCTCTAGACGGTGACAACGGGGACAAAGGTCTAAAGAAAGGGCGGGACAACGACGGACAACAAAAGGGGACAAGAAACAAATTTGGACGCAGAACCAAAAAGGGGGGAACAAAACCTAAACAGGGGACAAAACAAAAAGGGGACAAAGAGAGGGAAAGTATCGTCAGAATGACGAGAAGAGACCCCGTTGTCTGTTCAGCGGCAGGGTGAGTGCACGCCGAACCCGTCAAAGGGGCTCTCCCATGTCCACTCTAAGACAGAGCGGTACTGGAAGAGCCGGGCCCAAGGATAGGGCCTCCGGCTTGGGGATGGGACTCACGTCCATCCCCCCGCCTCCGGTGCCAAACGCGACAAATGGCACCGGTTGTCAGAATATTAGCCACCAGCAACAATGAAAAGCATTGTTGCTGGTGCCCAGGGTGCACCACGGGGAGGTTTTGTGACACGCACCCCGTCACACCTAACCTAACCTAACCTTTCGGTACCTAAATATTCATATTTTTCAGCGGGTTTTTGTCATATCTTGTATTCTACCTTGTCTTGATCAACGCAATAGAAATTTTCAGTGCTGCCAAAATTTAAGATTTTTATACTACAACACGAACATTAAAAATTCGTCACAGAATTGCAAATTTTAATAAATTGTCAAAATTTGTCTCAAATTATTCAGTTTTCTTCTGAACCATCATTAAATAACGCCCAGAGTTTTGCCCCGTCGTTTGGTACCACTCTCGACCACCCCCTATTGTGGGCAGTGCAAAACTTTTGATTGTCACACCTAACCTAACCTAATCTTTCGGTACCTAAATATTCATATTTTTCAGCGGATTTTTTTTATATCTTGTATTCTACCTTGTTTTGATCAACGCTATAGAAATTTTCAATGCTGCCAAAATTTAAGAGCTTTTTATACTACAAAAAGAACATTAAAAATTCGTCAAAGAAATGCAAATTTTTTAATAAATTGTCAAAATTTGTCTCTAATTATTCAAAGTTTTTGTCTGAACCATCATTAAATAACGCCCAGAGTTTTGCCCCGTCGTTTGGTACCACTCTCGACCACCCCCTATTGTGGGAAGTGCAAAACTTTTGATTGTCACACCTAACCTAACCTTTCGGTACCTAAATATTCATATTTTTCAGCGGGTTTTTGTCATATCTTGTATTCTACCTTGTCTTGATCAACGCAATAGAAAGGAGAAACCCGTTTCTGGGCCTACCGTTACATGAATGAGATATGTATCAAAAAAATTGTCTATTTTGCTTAATTAACCCATTTAAATATTAGCTTCAATACCAATGGCCAAGTGTAGAAAATAATTAGAAATCTATTTTTTTATCTTAAACTAGCCTTGTAAACCATTAGAACTCTTATTTCATTATACGTCACTAACTTCACAAAAGCTAGCATTAGATGAATAGAGCGTACCCTAAGAATATAATCGATTTAGTGGAAATCGATAATGATTGAAATGTTACGAATAATTAAATAATACTCCATTGTATTAGTATGTTTATTTTTACGTACTAAAATCAATGTAAAATAATAATCAGGAGTATTAATAATAATAGAAAAATTGAAATAATCATTATAAGAAATGAATAATCGATTTTATCGATTATTTATTGCATTGATCGGAATGTACGTAAACGGCAAATGTCAATGTCAGCGTCTGTCAATTGACATGGTTGTTTCATGTTATTAATGTCATTCGCTTTTCGTAGTTTTGCGCAAGTGAATGTGTTTTTTCGTATATCTCAAGATTTATTTTACGTAAGACCTTTGCTCGAATACTGGACTGGACTCTGATTACCTTCTGACTGACCCTTGCTTAAACATTGGACACCGTACCCTGCCACCCCTGCTGACCTTTGCTGGAAAACTGGATCTGTATTTTGCTCTTTTGATTACTGGATCTGGACAAGAAGACATAATGAGCCTTTGCATGAATTGCGGAATAGCAACAGACCGTTGCAATACAATTGGAAGGCGAAGATTGGAAAATGAAATGATTCTTTCAATTGTACAGGAATGGGTCGCGCCTGAAACGGTTAGTATCCGATATTTTTATTTAACGTAACGTTTTTGTGATATGTAATTATTTAATGTAATCAAACTAAATAGTGTTACAGCTTATGTTCAGTTGTATTCCCTCTCTCAAAGAGAAGGCCTGTGTCCTTGCAGTGGGAATGTAGTAAGGCTGCTTATGTTTACCCAAATATGCAACTCAGATGTTTATTGCTAAATGCTAACAGTAAGATGATAAACGTTTGCTTCAGGTAAATGAAAGTGACTTTATCTGCCAAGCTTGCTGGAATCATGCCAATGCTTTATCTCTTGATGGAAATAGACCAGAAGAAAGTGAACAGACACCTATAGGACACCGACGAGTGTGTATTCACTGTGGACGATCTCTTCTGAGAAGAGTTCGTTGCCATAAACTTACGACTAGTACAGTGCAAGAAAGGAGAATATACGAAGTTATAAAAGAATGGATCCTACCACGCATGGTCAGTATATTTGTTTAATTGACGGTTTATTAACATTCTTTAGTTCAGTTTTTGGTTTTTTAAGGGTATTTAAGAAAAGGTAAATGGAATGCTACAACATTTAAGTGAATTAGAAAGACGGTGTGACAATGGTCAAGCTCTTAGCTCCTCAGGATTTCTTTAGATCAGTCTTTTTCAAAGTGGGCAATAGCCCATCACACATCTCTGGTGTAAAGGGACCCTTTAATGTAGATATATTATTTTCAGGTGGGTGCTTCAAGTATTGTCTGTCACTCTTGTTGGGTGCGAGCAAGTAAAGCATCCTGGCATTTCCATTCAGGCCCCTCAACATCTGGTGCATCTTCTTCAGCTGTCAATGAGCCAAATAGTCAGGACAGTCCTCATTTAGAAGAACCTCCAACAAGGCAAGAAACTTATTCTGCACCAAGGGCACCAAGGGCACCTACTGTTGGAACTCTTATTGTATTACCTGATTATTATAGAGCTGTTGAAACTGAAAGCAGATGTTTTGTGGAGGGATGTCGGAGACTTGAAAGAAACCGAATAACAATTACAATGCGAAAACAGTTACTTAAAATGTATAACTATTATGTACCTTCAAATAATCGCCTTTGTGATATCCATTTAACGTGCACATCATGGGACTTTCTCAATGATATTAGTGATAATATTATCAACACATTTAGTGCAAGTCAAATTCAAGATATGTTTTCTTTGAAAGAGACCGAATGTAATTTTTTGGATTTCGAGAATGTTGAGCCTATGGAAGACCATATTTTTTACCACTGGGTTGGTTTTAACAAAGAGCAATTCAGACAGATACTGAATGAAGTGCCTCAGTTTCTGAACCTTAGAAGGGGATCTACTATATTAGCTGCTTATTTAATTAAACTTAGGACTGGGGACTCGGATGATCGATTGTCAACACTTCTGCAAATTCCTAAAACGACTTTAGCTACACTACTGGATAAAGCTAAAAGTCTCTTGTATGATTATTTTGTGCCCCATCACTTGGGACTTAATCATATTAATAAGCAGCAAATAATTGAAAGAAATCTTCTTATTCCAAATGAATTGTTTGGTAACTATAACAATGAAGTAAAACCTATAGTTGTTTTAGATGGCACATATGTTTATGTGCAAAAAAGTACAAATTATAAGTACCAAAAAAAGACATACAGTTTACATAAATACCAAAATCTTGTAAAACCATTTTTAATTGTTTGTACAGATGGATACATAATTGATGTTTTGGGCCCCTATCCAGCGACAACTTCAGATGCTGAAATAATTAATAGAGAGTTTAGAAACGAATCTGTTCTAAGACAGTACTTTGAATCTGGAGATGCGTTTATATTAGATAGAGGCTTCCGGGATGCCTTGCCTTTACTCAATGAATGTGGTTATAGAACATATGTACCATCTTCTATGCAACAGGTTGAATCTCAACTTTCAACCCTCGAAGCTAATAAATCAAGAACAGTTACGATATGTAGATGGGTTGTAGAAGTAGTCAATGGGAGGTTTAAGCGAGATTTTAAGATATTTCGCCAAGATTTTTTTAATAGAGCATCAAGGAATGTAATGATACACTTTGAAGTGGCTGCCGCTTTAATAAATGCTTTCCACCCTCCTATCGCAAACCGTAGTGATGCCCAGGAAATTATCCAAAAAATTGATCATTACATGTATGTGGAAAATAGATTAAGTGACTATGTGATTAGCAACAATATCAATCGACGTAGGGCGCAGTTCCAAGCAATCGATGTAGAAAGAGATAATATTATCGATTTTCCTGAATTAACATACAGCAAGCTTATTCTCATATCCTTGGGCACATACCAAGTTAAACAGGCCCGTTCTTACTATGGGGAGCATGTGAGAGAAAATGGCTCATATGTCATAGAAGTCTGTAGAGAGGTGGACAGTGACCTACAGCAAGAATTATTAACATCAGACTCAACCTGGATGTTAAGAGGAAGAATAAAATCTAGGCATATTAGTAGTAGGATGTATTTCGTTTACATATTACTTGACAGCGCTCTAACTGGCAGGGATGCTATAATTCAATATTATTGCACCTGTATCATTGGCAAAAGAACGGTTGGTTGCTGTGCCCACACCATGAGCATAATATGGTATCTTGGTTGGGCACGGCACCAGAGTAGACAATTGCCTCCTGCGCAATTTCTGGATACAGTATTATTATGTTATGATAATCCTAATGAAGGTGATTAATAAAACCATCACAAATATGTGTTTTTTATTTCAATATATTGTTGCTATCTCAGATTACTGTAATGTGAGATTGCATCAAATCCCTTAGTATATACAATGTTAACAAATGCTAGCCAGCAGTAATGTAACTGGGCCGTGTCTTACAAACATAGATGTAAGCTGAGGTTTTCAGTAAGATCAATCAGACCAATCTGAAGTCACCCTCTAAGCCATTTTATATACCTCAAACCTCATCGTTATACGCTGCAGCACAGCACATAGGCGTTCCAGATTTAAGAAGGCATCAAAGCCTCAAAAATGTCAATTTTAATTTAAATAACTCAAATAATAAAAATAACCTAAGATGTAAAAATTGTCTGAATTTATCAATTTGGCCATTGCCATGCGTCGTAAAAATTGGGCTCGTGAAACCTTTATAAATGCTCTAATTTATGGCCAAATTTCAGTCCTGTAACGCCAGGCCCAAGTTTCTATGGCGTTTGGGTTTCTCCTTTTCAGTGCTGCCAAAATTTAAGATTTTTATACTACAAAACGAACATTAAAAATTCGTCAAAGAAATGCAAATTTTTAAATAAATTGTCAAAATTTGTCTCAAATTATTCAAAGTTTCTGTCTGAACCATCATTAAATAACGCCCAGAGTTTTGCCCCGTCGTTTGGTACCACTCTCGACCACCCCCTATTGTGGGAAGTGCAAAACTTTTGATTGTCACACCTAACCTTTTTTTTTTTTTTTTTTTTTTACGTGGGGGAATGCAATGACGCATATCCCTCCGCGGGGGCGGGCGGAGGGATTATGTCGGACTCGCCGGGGTAAAAGAAAGATGTTGAAAAGATAATGTACCTCCCGGAATACCGACTAAACCTACCACGGTGTTCCTCGACAAAACCACTATTGACGGGGCCGCGCGAATCGCTTTCGCATGCGGTCGCGACCCCGCCGAGGTTACGGCCCGCCGTGTAAAACGGCAGGCCACTACGCGAAGAGACCTACCCAAAGGACTCACTTCTATAATATACCCTACTGTCCCCCCCCTAGAGGGGAGACGGACTCGAAACAGAGGCGCGCGTGGGAACACGCACGCCGCCTCTTGGACCTGGTGCTGAACGGATGGTGGGCAGGCCCACAAAGCCCACCACCCCCAGGTCAAACCTCAGGGTGGCTGGAGGTCATCTCGCGCCCTCCGGCGCCCGGCTCTGCGGTTGGGGAGAGGGTTTAAACGCTCCCTCTCCCGCTCCGCCGCCTCCTTGATGGAAATTACTTCCTCGCAGAAGGAGGCGACGGCGTTCCACGACCTCTCACTCCGGACCATAGACTGAACTACGGCCGGGAGCGAGAGGGCAACCGATCCGACTGCCGCGATCAACTCACGGCGCTGCGATGCCCAGGCGGGGCAAACCGCCAAAGTGTGCAGCGCCGTGTCCTCAACAACGTCGCGGCAGTCGCCGCAGTGGTGACAACCGGGCGTCTCTTGCCGGCGTATACGACACAGGAACCGGCCAAAACAACCGTGGCCAGTCAGAACCTGTGTCAGCCGGAAGGTGAGGGCGCCATGCCGCCTCTCCAGCCACTCCTCAAACACGGGACTTACCGCCACGATCGTGGCGTGCCCGTGTCACACCTAACCTAACCTAATCTTTCGGTACCTAAATATTCATATTTTTCAGCGGGTTTTTGTCATACCTTGTCTTGATCAACGCAATAGAAATTTTCAGTGCTGCCAAAATTTAAGATTTTTATACTACAACACGAACATTAAAAATTCGTCACAGAATTGCAAATTTTTTAATAAATTGTCAAAATTTGTCTCAAATTATTCAGTTTTCTTCTGAACCATCATTAAATAACGCCCAGAGTTTTGCCCCGTCGTTTGGTACCACTCTCGACCACCCCCTATTGTGGGAAGTGCAAAACTTTTGATTGTCACACCTAACCTAACCTAATCTTTCGGTACCTAAATATTCATATTTTTCAGCGGGTTTTTGTCATAACTTGTATTCTACCTTGTCTTGATAAACGCAATAGAAATTTTCAGTGCTGCCAAAATTTAAGATTTTTATACTACAACACGAACATTAAAAATTCGTCACAGAATTGCAAATTTTTTAATAAATTGTCAAAATTTGTCTCAAATTATTCAGTTTTCTTCTGAACCATCATTAAATAAGGCCCAGAGTTTTGCCCCGTCGTTTGGTACCACTCTCGACCACCCCCTATTGTGGGAAGTGCAAAACTTTTGATTGTCACACCTAACCTAACCTAATCTTTCGGTACCTAAATATTCATATTTTTCAGCGGATTTTTGTCATATCTTGTATTCTACCTTTTTTGATCAACGCTATAGAAATTTTCAATGCTGCCAAAATTTAAGAGCTTTTTATACTACAAAAAGAACATTAAAAATTCGTCAAAGAAATGCAAACTTTTTAATAAATTATCAAAATTTGTCTCAAATTATTCAAAGTTTTTGTCTAAACCATCATTAAATAACGCCCAGAGTTTTGCCCCGTCGTTTGGTACCACTCTCGACCACCCCCTATTGTGGGAAGTGCAAAACTTTTGATTTTTACACCTAACCTAACCTAATCTTTCGGTACCTAAATATTCATATTTTTCAGCGGGTTTTTGTCATATCTTGTATTCTACCTTGTCTTGATCAACGCAATAGAAATTTTCAGTGCTGCCAAAATTTAAGATTTTTATACTACAACACGAACATTAAAAATTCGTCACAGAATTGCAAATTTTTTAATAAATTGTCAAAATTTGTCTCAAATTATTCAGTTTTCTTCTGAACCATCATTAAATAACGCCCAGAGTTTTGCCCCGTCGTTTGGTACCACTCTCGACCACCCCCTATTGTGGGAAGTGCAAAACTTTTGATTGTCACACCTAACCTAACCTAATCTTTCGGTACCTAAATATTCATATTTTTCAGCGGGTTTTTGTCATATCTTGTATTCTACCTTGTCTTGATAAACGCAATAGAAATTTTCAGTGCTGCCAAAATTTAAGATTTTTATACTACAACACGAACATTAAAAATTCGTCACAGAATTGCAAATTTTTTAATAAATTGTCAAAATTTGTCTCAAATTATTCAAAGTTTTTTTCTGAACCATCATTAAATAACGCCCAGAGTTTTGCCCCGTCGTTTGGTACCACTCTCGACCACCCCCTATTGTGGGAAGTGCAAAACTTTTGATTGTCACACCTAACCTAACCTAATCTTTCGGTACCTAAATATTCATATTTTTCAGCGGGTTTTTGTCATATCTTGTATACTACCTTGTTTTGATCAACGCTATAGAAATTTTCAATGCTGCCAAAATTTAAGAGCTTTTTATACTACAAAAAGAACATTAAAAATTCGTCAAAGAAATGCAAATTTTTTAATAAATTATCAAAATTTGTCTCAAATTATTCAAAGTTTTTGTCTGAACCATCATTAAATAACGCCCAGAGTTTTGCCCCGTCGTTTGGTACCACTCTCGACCACCCCCTATTGTGGGAAGTGCAAAACTTTTGATTGTCACACCTAACCTAACCTAATCTTTCGGTACCTAAATATTCATATTTTTCAGCGGGTTTTTGTCATATCTTGTATTCTACCTTGTCTTGATCAACGCAATAGAAATTTTCAGTGCTGCCAAAATTTAAGATTTTTATACTACAAAACGAACATTAAAAATTCGTCAAAGAAATGCAAATTTTAAATAAATTGTCAAAATTTGTCTCTAATTATTCAAAGTTTTTGTCTGAACCATCATTAAATAACGCCCAGAGTTTTGCCCCGTCGTTTGGTACCACTCTCGACCACCCCCTATTGTGGGAAGTGCAAAACTTTTGATTGTCACACCTAACCTAACATAATCTTTCGGTACCTAAATATTCATATTTTTCAGCGGGTTTTTGTCATATCTTGTATTCTACCTTGTCTTGATCAACGCTATAGAAATTTTCAGTGCTGCCAAAATTTAAGATTTTTATACTACAAAACGAACATTAAAAATTCGTCAAAGAAATGCAAATTTTTAAATAAATTGTCAAAATTTGTCTCAAATTATTCAAAGCTTCTGTCTGAACCATCATTAAATAACGCCCAGAGTTTTGCCCCGTCGTTTGGTACCACTCTCGACCACCCCCTATTGTGGGAAGTGCAAAACTTTTGTTTTTTACACCTAACCTAACCTAATCTTTCGGTACCTAAATATTCATATTTTTCAGCGGGTTTTTGTCATATTATCTTGTATTCTACCTTGTCTTGATCAACGCAATAGAAATTTTCAGTGCTGCCAAAATTTAAGATTTTTATACTACAACACGAACATTAAAAATTCGTCACAGAATTGCAAATTTTTTAATAAATTGTCAAAATTTGTCTCAAATTATTCAGTTTTCTTCTGAACCATCATTAAATAAGGCCCAGAGTTTTGCCCCGTCGTTTGGTACCACTCTCGACCACCCCCTTTTGTGGGAAGTGCAAAACTTTTGATTGTCACACCTAACCTAACCTAATCTTTCGGTACCTAAATATTCATATTTTTCAGCGGATTTTTGTCATATCTTGTATTCTACCTTTTTTGATCAACGCTATAGAAATTTTCAATGCTGCCAAAATTTAAGAGCTTTTTATACTACAAAAAGAACATTAAAAATTCGTCAAAGAAATGCAAATTTTTTAATAAATTATCAAAATTTGTCTCAAATTATTCAAAGTTTTTGTCTGAACCATCATTAAATAACGCCCAGAGTTTTGCCCCGTCGTTTGGTACCACTCTCGACCACCCCCTATTGTGGGCAGTGCAAAACTTTTGATTGTCACACCTAACCTAACCTAATCTTTCGGTACCTAAATATTCATATTTTTCAGCGGGTTTTTGTCATATCTTGTATTCTACCTTGTCTTGATCAACGCAATAGAAATTTTCAGTGCTGCCAAAATTTAAGATTTTTATACTACAACACGAACATTAAAAATTCGTCACAGAATTGCAAATTTTTTAATAAATTGTCAAAATTTGTCTCAAATTATTCAGTTTTCTTCTGAACCATCATTAAATAACGCCCAGAGTTTTGCCCCGTCGTTTGGTACCACTCTCGACCACCCCCTATTGTGGGAAGTGCAAAACTTTTGATTGTCACACCTAACCTAACCTAATCTTTCGGTACCTAAATATTCATATTTTTCAGCGGGTTTTTGTCATATCTTGTATTCTACCTTGTCTTGATCAACGCAATAGAAATTTTCAGTGCTGCCAAAATTTAAGATTTTTATACTACAAAACGAACATTAAAAATTCGTCAAAGAAATGCAAATTTTTAAATAAATTGTCAAAATTTGTCTCAAATTATTCAAAGCTTTTGTCTGAACCATCATTAAATAACGCCCAGAGTTTTGCCCCGTCGTTTGGTACCACTCTCGACCACCCCCTATTGTGGGAAGTGCAAAACTTTTGATTGTCACACCTAACCTAACCTAATCTTTCGGTACCTAAATATTCATATTTTTCAGCGGGTTTTTGTCATAACTTGTATTCTACCTTGTCTTGATAAACGCAATAGAAATTTTCAGTGCTGCCAAAATTTAAGATTTTTATACTACAACACGAACATTAAAAATTCGTCACAGAATTGCAAATTTTTTAATAAATTGTCAAAATTTGTCTCAAATTATTCAAAGTTTTTTTCTGAACCATCATTAAATAACGCCCAGAGTTTTGCCCCGTCGTTTGGTACCACTCTCGACCACCCCCTATTGTGGGAAGTGCAAAACTTTTGATTGTCACACCTAACCTAACCTAATCTTTCGGTACCTAAATATTCATATTTTTCAGCGGGTTTTTGTCATATCTTGTATACTACCTTGTTTTGATCAACGCTATAGAAATTTTCAATGCTGCCAAAATTTAAGAGCTTTTTATACTACAAAAAGAACATTAAAAATTCGTCAAAGAAATGCAAATTTTTTAATAAATTATCAAAATTTGTCTCAAATTATTCAAAGTTTTTGTCTGAACCATCATTAAATAACGCCCAGAGTTTTGCCCCGTCGTTTGGTACCACTCTCGACCACCCCCTATTGTGGGAAGTGCAAAACTTTTGATTGTCACACCTAACCTAACCTAATCTTTCGGTACCTAAATATTCATATTTTTCAGCGGGTTTTTGTCATATCTTGTATTCTACCTTGTCTTGATCAACGCAATAGAAATTTACAGTGCTGCCAAAATTTAAGATTTTTATACTACAAAACGAACATTAAAAATTCGTCAAAGAAATGCAAATTTTTAAATAAATTGTCAAAATTTGTCTCAAATTATTCAAAGTTTTTGTCTGAACCATCATTAAATAACGCCGAGAGTTTTGCCCCGTCGTTTGGTACCACTCTCGACCACCCCCTATTGTGGGAAGTGCAAAACTTTTGATTGTCACACCTAACCTAACCTAATCTTTCGGTACCTAAATATTCATATTTTTCAGCGGGTTTTTGTCATAACTTGTATTCTACCTTGTCTTGATAAACGCAATAGAAATTTTCAGTGCTGCCAAAATTTAAGATTTTTATACTACAACACGAACATTAAAAATTCGTCACAGAATTGCAAATTTTTTAATAAATTGTCAAAATTTGTCTCAAATTATTCAAAGTTTTTTTCTGAACCATCATTAAATAACGCCCAGAGTTTTGTACCGTCGTTTGGTACCACTCTCGACCACCCCCTATTGTGGGATGTGCAAAAGTTTTGATTGTCACACCTAACCTAACCTAATCTTTCGGTACCTAAATATTCATATTTTTCAGCGGGTTTTTGTCATATCTTGTATACTACCTTGTTTTGATCAACGCTATAGAAATTTTCAATGCTGCCAAAATTTAAGAGCTTTTTATACTACAAAAAGAACATTAAAAATTCGTCAAAGAAATGCAAATTTTTTAATAAATTATCAAAATTTGTCTCAAATTATTCAAAGTTTTTGTCTGAACCATCATTAAATAACGCCCAGAGTTTTGCCCCGTCGTTTGGTACCACTCTCGACCACCCCCTATTGTGGGAAGTGCAAAACTTTTGATTGTCACACCTAACCTAACCTAATCTTTCGGTACCTAAATATTCATATTTTTCAGCGGGTTTTTGTCATATCTTGTATTCTACCTTGTCTTGATCAACGCAATAGAAATTTTCAGTGCTGCCAAAATTTAAGATTTTTATACTACAAAACGAACATTAAAAATTTGTCAAAGAAATGCAAATTTTTAAATAAATTGTCAAAATTTGTCTCTAATTATTCAAAGTTTTTGTCTGAACCATCATTAAATAACGCCCAGAGTTTTGCCCCGTCGTTTGGTACCTCTCTCGACCACCCCCTATTGTGGGAAGTGCAAAACTTTTGATTGTCACACCTAACCTAACCTAATCTTTCGGTACCTAACTATTCATATTTTTCAGCGGGTTTTTGTCATATCTTGTATTCTACCTTGTCTTGATCAACGCAATAGAAATTTTCAGTGCTGCCAAAATTTAAGATTTTTATACTACAACACGAACATTAAAAATTCGTCACAGAATTGCAAATTTTTTAATAAATTGTCAAAATTTGTCTCAAATTATTCAGTTTTCTTCTGAACCATCATTAAATAACGCCCAGAGTTTTGCCCCGTCGTTTGGTACCACTCTCGACCACCCCCTATTGTGGGAAGTGCAAAACTTTTGATTGTCACACCTAACCTAACCTAATCTTTCGGTACCTAAATATTCATATTTTTCAGCGGATTTTTGTCATATCTTGTATTCTACCTTGTTTTGATCAACGCTATAGAAATTTTCAATGCTGCCAAAATTTAAGAGCTTTTTATACTACAAAAAGAACATTAAAAATTCGTCAAAGAAATGCAAATTTTTTAATAAATTATCAAAATTTGTCTCAAATTATTCAAAGTTTTTGTCTGAACCATCATTAAATAACGCCCAGAGTTTTGCCCCGTCGTTTGGTACCACTCTCGACCACCCCCTATTGTGGTAAGTGCAAAACTTTTGATTGTCACACCTAACCTAACCTTATCTTTCGGTACCTAAATATTCATATTTTTCAGCGGGTTTTTGTCATATCTTGTATTCTACCTTGTCTTGATCAACGCAATAGAAATTTTCAGTGCTGCCAAAATTTAAGATTTTTATACTACAAAACGAACATTAAAAATTCGTCAAAGAAATGCAAATTTTTAAATAAATTGTCAAAATTTGTCTCAAATTATTCAGTTTTCTTCTGAACCATCATTAAATAACGCCCAGAGTTTTGCCCCGTCGTTTGGTACCACTCTCGACCACCCCCTATTGTGGGAAGTGCAAAACTTCACCTAACCTAACCTAATCTTTCGGTACCTAAATATTCATATTTTTCAGCGGATTTTTGTCATATCTTGTATTCTACCTTGTTTTGATCAACGCTATAGAAATTTTCAATGCTGCCAAAATTTAAGAGCTTTTTATACTACAAAAAGAACATTAAAAATTCGTCAAAGAAATGCAAATTTTTTAATAAATTATCAAAATTTGTCTCAAATTATTCAAAGTTTTTGTCTGAACCATCATTAAATAACGCCCAGAGTTTTGCCCCGTCGTTTGGTACCACTCTCGACCACCCCCTATTGTGGGAAGTGCAAAACTTTTGATTGTCACACCTAACCTAACCTAATCTTTCGGTACCTAAATATTCATATTTTTCAGCGGGTTTTTGTCATATCTTGTATTCTACCTTGTCTTGATCAACGCAATAGAAATTTACAGTGCTGCCAAAATTTAAGATTTTTATACTACAAAACGAACATTAAAAATTCGTCAAAGAAATGCAAATTTTTAAATAAATTGTCAAAATTTGTCTCAAATTATTCAAAGTTTTTGTCTGAACCATCATTAAATAACGCCCAGAGTTTTGCCCCGTCGTTTGGTACCACTCTCGACCACCCCCTATTGTGGGAAGTGCAAAACTTTTGATTGTCACACCTAACCTAACCTAATCTTTCGGTACCTAAATATTCATATTTTTCAGCGGGTTTTTGTCATAACTTGTATTCTACCTTGTCTTGATAAACGCAATAGAAATTTTCAGTGCTGCCAAAATTTAAGATTTTTATACTACAACACGAACATTAAAAATTCGTCACAGAATTGCAAATTTTTTAATAAATTGTCAAAATTTGTCTCAAATTATTCAAAGTTTTTTTCTGAACCATCATTAAATAACGCCCAGAGTTTTGCCCCGTCGTTTGGTACCACTCTCGACCACCCCCTATTGTGGGAAGTGCAAAACTTTTGATTGTCACACCTAACCTAACCTAATCTTTCGGTACCTAAATATTCATATTTTTCAGCGGGTTTTTGTCATATCTTGTATACTACCTTGTTTTGATCAACGCTATAGAAATTTTCAATGCTGCCAAAATTTAAGAGCTTTTTATACTACAAAAAGAACATTAAAAATTCGTCAAAGAAATGCAAATTTTTTAATAAATTATCAAAATTTGTCTCAAATTATTCAAAGTTTTTGTCTGAACCATCATTAAATAACGCCCAGAGTTTTGCCCCGTCGTTTGGTACCACTCTCGACCACCCCCTATTGTGGGAAGTGCAAAACTTTTGATTGTCACACCTAACCTAACCTAATCTTTCGGTACCTAAATATTCATATTTTTCAGCGGGTTTTTGTCATATCTTGTATTCTACCTTGTCTTGATCAACGCAATAGAAATTTTCAGTGCTGCCAAAATTTAAGATTTTTATACTACAAAACGAACATTAAAAATTCGTCAAAGAAATGCAAATTTTTAAATAAATTGTCAAAATTTGTCTCTAATTATTCAAAGTTTTTGTCTGAACCATCATTAAATAACGCCCAGAGTTTTGCCCCGTCGTTTGGTACCTCTCTCGACCACCCCCTATTGTGGGAAGTGCAAAACTTTTGATTGTCACACCTAACCTAACCTAATCTTTCGGTACCTAAATATTCATATTTTTCAGCGGGTTTTTGTCATATCTTGTATTCTACCTTGTCTTGATCAACGCAATAGAAATTTTCAGTGCTGCCAAAATTTAAGATTTTTATACTACAACACGAACATTAAAAATTCGTCACAGAATTGCAAATTTTTTAATAAATTGTCAAAATTTGTCTCAAATTATTCAGTTTTCTTCTGAACCATCATTAAATAACGCCCAGAGTTTTGCCCCGTCGTTTGGTACCACTCTCGACCACCCCCTATTGTGGGAAGTGCAAAACTTTTGATTGTCACACCTAACCTAACCTAATCTTTCGGTACCTAAATATTCATATTTTTCAGCGGATTTTTGTCATATCTTGTATTCTACCTTGTTTTGATCAACGCTATAGAAATTTTCAATGCTGCCAAAATTTAAGAGCTTTTTATACTACAAAAAGAACATTAAAAATTCGTCAAAGAAATGCAAATTTTTTAATAAATTATCAAAATTTGTCTCAAATTATTCAAAGTTTTTGTCTGAACCATCATTAAATAACGCCCAGAGTTTTGCCCCGTCGTTTGGTACCACTCTCGACCACCCCCTATTGTGGGAAGTGCAAAACTTTTGATTGTCACACCTAACCTAACCTTATCTTTCGGTACCTAAATATTCATATTTTTCAGCGGGTTTTTGTCATATCTTGTATTCTACCTTGTCTTGATCAACGCAATAGAAATTTTCAGTGCTGCCAAAATTTAAGATTTTTATACTACAAAACGAACATTAAAAATTCGTCAAAGAAATGCAAATTTTTAAATAAATTGTCAAAATTTGTCTCAAATTATTCAGTTTTCTTCTGAACCATCATTAAATAACGCCCAGAGTTTTGCCCCGTCGTTTGGTACCACTCTCGACCACCCCCTATTGTGGGAAGTGCAAAACTTTTGATTGTCACACCTAACCTAACCTAATCTTTCGGTACCTAAATATTCATATTTTTCAGCGGGTTTTTGTCATATCTTGTATTCTACCTTGTCTTGATCAACGCAATAGAAATTTACAGTGCTGCCAAAATTTAAGATTTTTATACTACAAAACGAACATTAAAAATTCGTCAAAGAAATGCAAATTTTTAAATAAATTGTCAAAATTTGTCTCAAATTATTCAAAGTTTTTGTCTGAACCATCATTAAATAACGCCCAGAGTTTTGCCCCGTCGTTTGGTACCACTCTCGACCACCCCCTATTGTGGGAAGTGCAAAACTTTTGATTGTCACACCTAACCTAACCTAATCTTTCGGTACCTAAATATTCATATTTTTCAGCGGGTTTTTGTCATAACTTGTATTCTACCTTGTCTTGATAAACGCAATAGAAATTTTCAGTGCTGCCAAAATTTAAGATTTTTATACTACAACACGAACATTAAAAATTCGTCACAGAATTGCAAATTTTTTAATAAATTGTCAAAATTTGTCTCAAATTATTCAAAGTTTTTGTCTGAACCATCATTAAATAACGCCCAGAGTTTTGCCCCGTCGTTTGGTACCACTCTCGACCACCCCCTATTGTGGGAAGTGCAAAACTTTTGATTGTCACACCTAACCTAACCTAATCTTTCGGTACCTAAATATTCATATTTTTCAGCGGGTTTTTGTCATATCTTGTATTCTACCTTGTCTTGATCAACGCAATAGAAATTTTCAGTGCTGCCAAAATTTAAGATTTTTATACTACAAAACGAACATTAAAAATTCGTCAAAGAAATGCAAATTTTTAAATAAATTGTCAAAATTTGTCTCTAATTATTCAAAGTTTTTGTCTGAACCATCATTAAATAACGCCCAGAGTTTTGCCCCGTCGTTTGGTACCTCTCTCGACCACCCCCTATTGTGGGAAGTGCAAAACTTTTGATTGTCACACCTAACCTAACCTAATCTTTCGGTACCTAAATATTCATATTTTTCAGCGGGTTTTTGTCATAATAATCTTGTATTCTACCTTGTCTTGATCAACGCAATAGAAATTTTCAGTGCTGCCAAAATTTAAGATTTTTATACTACAAAACGAACATTAAAAATTCGTCAAAGAAATGCAAATTTTTAAATAAATTGTCAAAATTTGTCTCTAATTATTCAAAGTTTTTGTCTGAACCATCATTAAATAACGCCCAGAGTTTTGCCCCGTCGTTTGGTACCTCTCTCGACCACCCCCTATTGTGGGAAGTGCAAAACTTTTGATTGTCACACCTAACCTAACCTAATCTTTCGGTACCTAAATATTCATATTTTTCAGCGGGTTTTTGTCATAACTTGTATTCTACCTTGTCTTGATAAACGCAATAGAAATTTTCAGTGCTGCCAAAATTTAAGATTTTTATACTACAACACGAACATTAAAAATTCGTCACAGAATTGCAAATTTTTTAATAAATTGTCAAAATTTGTCTCAAATTATTCAGTTTTCTTCTGAACCATCATTAAATAACGCCCAGAGTTTTGCCCCGTCGTTTGGTACCACTCTCGACCACCCCCTATTGTGGGAAGTGCAAAACTTTTGATTGTCACACCTAACCTAACCTAATCTTTCGGTACCTAAATATTCATATTTTTCAGCGGATTTTTGTCATATCTTGTATTCTACCTTGTTTTGATCAACGCTATAGAAATTTTCAATGCTGCCAAAATTTAAGAGCTTTTTATACTACAAAAAGAACATTAAAAATTCGTCAAAGAAATGCAAATTTTTTAATAAATTATCAAAATTTGTCTCAAATTATTCAAAGTTTTTGTCTGAACCATCATTAAATAACGCCCAGAGTTTTGCCCCGTCGTTTGGTACCACTCTCGACCACCCCCTATTGTGGGAAGTGCAAAACTTTTGATTGTCACACCTAACCTAACCTTATCTTTCGGTACCTAAATATTCATATTTTTCAGCGGGTTTTTGTCATATCTTGTATTCTACCTTGTCTTGATCAACGCAATAGAAATTTTCAGTGCTGCCAAAATTTAAGATTTTTATACTACAAAACGAACATTAAAAATTCGTCAAAGAAATGCAAATTTTTAAATAAATTGTCAAAATTTGTCTCAAATTATTCAGTTTTCTTCTGAACCATCATTAAATAACGCCCAGAGTTTTGCCCCGTCGTTTGGTACCACTCTCGACCACCCCCTATTGTGGGAAGTGCAAAACTTCACCTAACCTAACCTAATCTTTCGGTACCTAAATATTCATATTTTTCAGCGGATTTTTGTCATATCTTGTATTCTACCTTGTTTTGATCAACGCTATAGAAATTTTCAATGCTGCCAAAATTTAAGAGCTTTTTATACTACAAAAAGAACATTAAAAATTCGTCAAAGAAATGCAAATTTTTTAATAAATTATCAAAATTTGTCTCAAATTATTCAAAGTTTTTGTCTGAACCATCATTAAATAACGCCCAGAGTTTTGCCCCGTCGTTTGGTACCACTCTCGACCACCCCCTATTGTGGGAAGTGCAAAACTTTTGATTGTCACACCTAACCTAACCTAATCTTTCGGTACCTAAATATTCATATTTTTCAGCGGGTTTTTGTCATATCTTGTATTCTACCTTGTCTTGATCAACGCAATAGAAATTTACAGTGCTGCCAAAATTTAAGATTTTTATACTACAAAACGAACATTAAAAATTCGTCAAAGAAATGCAAATTTTTAAATAAATTGTCAAAATTTGTCTCAAATTATTCAAAGTTTTTGTCTGAACCATCATTAAATAACGCCCAGAGTTTTGCCCCGTCGTTTGGTACCACTCTCGACCACCCCCTATTGTGGGAAGTGCAAAACTTTTGATTGTCACACCTAACCTAACCTAATCTTTCGGTACCTAAATATTCATATTTTTCAGCGGGTTTTTGTCATAACTTGTATTCTACCTTGTCTTGATAAACGCAATAGAAATTTTCAGTGCTGCCAAAATTTAAGATTTTTATACTACAACACGAACATTAAAAATTCGTCACAGAATTGCAAATTTTTTAATAAATTGTCAAAATTTGTCTCAAATTATTCAAAGATTGTGTCTGAACCATCATTAAATAACGCCCAGAGTTTTGCCCCGTCGTTTGGTACCACTCTCGACCACCCCCTATTGTGGGAAGTGCAAAACTTTTGATTGTCACACCTAACCTAACCTAATCTTTCGGTACCTAAATATTCATATTTTTCAGCGGGTTTTTGTCATATCTTGTATTCTACCTTGTCTTGATCAACGCAATAGAAATTTACAGTGCTGCCAAAATTTAAGATTTTTATACTACAAAACGAACATTAAAAATTCGTCAAAGAAATGCAAATTTTTAAATAAATTGTCAAAATTTGTCTCAAATTATTCAAAGTTTTTGTCTGAACCATCATTAAATAACGCCCAGAGTTTTGCCCCGTCGTTTGGTACCACTCTCGACCACCCCCTATTGTGGGAAGTGCAAAACTTTTGATTGTCACACCTAACCTAACCTAATCTTTCGGTACCTAAATATTCATATTTTTCAGCGGGTTTTTGTCATAACTTGTATTCTACCTTGTCTTGATAAACGCAATAGAAATTTTCAGTGCTGCCAAAATTTAAGATTTTTATACTACAACACGAACATTAAAAATTCGTCACAGAATTGCAAATTTTTTAATAAATTGTCAAAATTTGTCTCAAATTATTCAAAGTTTTTTTCTGAACCATCATTAAATAACGCCCAGAGTTTTGCCCCGTCGTTTGGTACCACTCTCGACCACCCCCTATTGTGGGAAGTGCAAAACTTTTGATTGTCACACCTAACCTAACCTAATCTTTCGGTACCTAAATATTCATATTTTTCAGCGGGTTTTTGTCATATCTTGTATACTACCTTGTTTTGATCAACGCTATAGAAATTTTCAATGCTGCCAAAATTTAAGAGCTTTTTATACTACAAAAAGAACATTAAAAATTCGTCAAAGAAATGCAAATTTTTTAATAAATTATCAAAATTTGTCTCAAATTATTCAAAGTTTTTGTCTGAACCATCATTAAATAACGCCCAGAGTTTTGCCCCGTCGTTTGGTACCACTCTCGACCACCCCCTATTGTGGGAAGTGCAAAACTTTTGATTGTCACACCTAACCTAACCTAATCTTTCGGTACCTAAATATTCATATTTTTCAGCGGGTTTTTGTCATATCTTGTATTCTACCTTGTCTTGATCAACGCAATAGAAATTTTCAGTGCTGCCAAAATTTAAGATTTTTATACTACAAAACGAACATTAAAAATTCGTCAAAGAAATGCAAATTTTTAAATAAATTGTCAAAATTTGTCTCTAATTATTCAAAGTTTTTGTCTGAACCATCATTAAATAACGCCCAGAGTTTTGCCCCGTCGTTTGGTACCTCTCTCGACCACCCCCTATTGTGGGAAGTGCAAAACTTTTGATTGTCACACCTAACCTAACCTAATCTTTCGGTACCTAAATATTCATATTTTTCAGCGGGTTTTTGTCATATCTTGTATTCTACCTTGTCTTGATCAACGCAATAGAAATTTTCAGTGCTGCCAAAATTTAAGATTTTTATACTACAAAACGAACATTAAAAATTCGTCACAGAATTGCAAATTTTTTAATAAATTGTCAAAATTTGTCTCAAATTATTCAGTTTTCTTCTGAACCATCATTAAATAACGCCCAGAGTTTTGCCCCGTCGTTTGGTACCACTCTCGACCACCCCCTATTGTGGGAAGTGCAAAACTTCACCTAACCTAACCTAATCTTTCGGTACCTAAATATTCATATTTTTCAGCGGATTTTTGTCATATCTTGTATTCTACCTTGTTTTGATCAATGCTATAGAAATTTTCAATGCTGCCAAAATTTAAGAGCTTTTTATACTACAAAAAGAACATTAAAAATTCGTCAAAGAAATGCAAATTTTTTAATAAATTATCAAAATTTGTCTCAAATTATTCAAAGTTTTTGTCTGAACCATCATTAAATAACGCCCAGAGTTTTGCCCCGTCGTTTGGTACAACTCTCGACCACCCCCTATTGTGGGAAGTGCAAAACTTTTGATTGTCACACCTAACCTAACCTAATCTTTCGGTACCTAAATATTCATATTTTTCAGCGGGTTTTTGTCATATCTTGTATTCTACCTTGTCTTGATCAACGCAATAGAAATTTACAGTGCTGCCAAAATTTAAGATTTTTATACTACAAAACGAACATTAAAAATTCGTCAAAGAAATGCAAATTTTTAAATAAATTGTCAAAATTTGTCTCAAATTATTCAAAGTTTTTGTCTGAACCATCATTAAATAACGCCCAGAGTTTTGCCCCGTCGTTTGGTACCACTCTCGACCACCCCCTATTGTGGGAAGTGCAAAACTTTTGATTGTCACACCTAACCTAACCTAATCTTTCGGTACCTAAATATTCATATTTTTCAGCGGGTTTTTGTCATAACTTGTATTCTACCTTGTCTTGATAAACGCAATAGAAATTTTCAGTGCTGCCAAAATTTAAGATTTTTATACTACAACACGAACATTAAAAATTCGTCACAGAATTGCAAATTTTTTAATAAATTGTCAAAATTTGTCTCAAATTATTCAAAGATTGTGTCTGAACCATCATTAAATAACGCCCAGAGTTTTGCCCCGTCGTTTGGTACCACTCTCGACCACCCCCTATTGTGGGAAGTGCAAAACTTTTGATTGTCACACCTAACCTAACCTAATCTTTCGGTACCTAAATATTCATATTTTTCAGCGGGTTTTTGTCATATCTTGTATTCTACCTTGTCTTGATCAACGCAATAGAAATTTACAGTGCTGCCAAAATTTAAGATTTTTATACTACAAAACGAACATTAAAAATTCGTCAAAGAAATGCAAATTTTTAAATAAATTGTCAAAATTTGTCTCAAATTATTCAAAGTTTTTGTCTGAACCATCATTAAATAACGCCCAGAGTTTTGCCCCGTCGTTTGGTACCACTCTCGACCACCCCCTATTGTGGGAAGTGCAAAACTTTTGATTGTCACACCTAACCTAACCTAATCTTTCGGTACCTAAATATTCATATTTTTCAGCGGGTTTTTGTCATAACTTGTATTCTACCTTGTCTTGATAAACGCAATAGAAATTTTCAGTGCTGCCAAAATTTAAGATTTTTATACTACAACACGAACATTAAAAATTCGTCACAGAATTGCAAATTTTTTAATAAATTGTCAAAATTTGTCTCAAATTATTCAAAGTTTTTTTCTGAACCATCATTAAATAACGCCCAGAGTTTTGCCCCGTCGTTTGGTACCACTCTCGACCACCCCCTATTGTGGGAAGTGCAAAACTTTTGATTGTCACACCTAACCTAACCTAATCTTTCGGTACCTAAATATTCATATTTTTCAGCGGGTTTTTGTCATATCTTGTATACTACCTTGTTTTGATCAACGCTATAGAAATTTTCAATGCTGCCAAAATTTAAGAGCTTTTTATACTACAAAAAGAACATTAAAAATTCGTCAAAGAAATGCAAATTTTTTAATAAATTATCAAAATTTGTCTCAAATTATTCAAAGTTTTTGTCTGAACCATCATTAAATAACGCCCAGAGTTTTGCCCCGTCGTTTGGTACCACTCTCGACCACCCCCTATTGTGGGAAGTGCAAAACTTTTGATTGTCACACCTAACCTAACCTAATCTTTCGGTACCTAAATATTCATATTTTTCAGCGGGTTTTTGTCATATCTTGTATTCTACCTTGTCTTGATCAACGCAATAGAAATTTTCAGTGCTGCCAAAATTTAAGATTTTTATACTACAAAACGAACATTAAAAATTCGTCAAAGAAATGCAAATTTTTAAATAAATTGTCAAAATTTGTCTCTAATTATTCAAAGTTTTTGTCTGAACCATCATTAAATAACGCCCAGAGTTTTGCCCCGTCGTTTGGTACCTCTCTCGACCACCCCCTATTGTGGGAAGTGCAAAACTTTTGATTGTCACACCTAACCTAACCTAATCTTTCGGTACCTAAATATTCATATTTTTCAGCGGGTTTTTGTCATATCTTGTATTCTACCTTGTCTTGATCAACGCAATAGAAATTTTCAGTGCTGCCAAAATTTAAGATTTTTATACTACAAAACGAACATTAAAAATTCGTCACAGAATTGCAAATTTTTTAATAAATTGTCAAAATTTGTCTCAAATTATTCAGTTTTCTTCTGAACCATCATTAAATAACGCCCAGAGTTTTGCCCCGTCGTTTGGTACCACTCTCGACCACCCCCTATTGTGGGAAGTGCAAAACTTCACCTAACCTAACCTAATCTTTCGGTACCTAAATATTCATATTTTTCAGCGGATTTTTGTCATATCTTGTATTCTACCTTGTTTTGATCAATGCTATAGAAATTTTCAATGCTGCCAAAATTTAAGAGCTTTTTATACTACAAAAAGAACATTAAAAATTCGTCAAAGAAATGCAAATTTTTTAATAAATTATCAAAATTTGTCTCAAATTATTCAAAGTTTTTGTCTGAACCATCATTAAATAACGCCCAGAGTTTTGCCCCGTCGTTTGGTACCACTCTCGACCACCCCCTATTGTGGGAAGTGCAAAACTTTTGATTGTCACACCTAACCTAACCTAATCTTTCGGTACCTAAATATTCATATTTTTCAGCGGGTTTTTGTCATATCTTGTATTCTACCTTGTCTTGATCAACGCAATAGAAATTTACAGTGCTGCCAAAATTTAAGATTTTTATACTACAAAACGAACATTAAAAATTCGTCAAAGAAATGCAAATTTTTAAATAAATTGTCAAAATTTGTCTCAAATTATTCAAAGTTTTTGTCTGAACCATCATTAAATAACGCCCAGAGTTTTGCCCCGTCGTTTGGTACCACTCTCGACCACCCCCTATTGTGGGATGTGCAAAACTTTTGATTGTCACACCTAACCTAACCTAATCTTTCGGTACCTAAATATTCATATTTTTCAGCGGGTTTTTGTCATAACTTGTATTCTACCTTGTCTTGATAAACGCAATAGAAATTTTCAGTGCTGCCAAAATTTAAGATTTTTATACTACAACACGAACATTAAAAATTCGTCACAGAATTGCAAATTTTTTAATAAATTGTCAAAATTTGTCTCAAATTATTCAAAGTTTTTTTCTGAACCATCATTAAATAACGCCCAGAGTTTTGCCCCGTCGTTTGGTACCACTCTCGACCACCCCCTATTGTGGGAAGTGCAAAACTTTTGATTGTCACACCTAACCTAACCTAATCTTTCGGTACCTAAATATTCATATTTTTCAGCGGGTTTTTGTCATATCTTGTATACTACCTTGTTTTGATCAACGCTATAGAAATTTTCAATGCTGCCAAAATTTAAGAGCTTTTTATACTACAAAAAGGACATTAAAAATTCGTCAAAGAAATGCAAATTTTTTAATAAATTATCAAAATTTGTCTCAAATTATTCAAAGTTTTTGTCTGAACCATCATTAAATAACGCCCAGAGTTTTGCCCCGTCGTTTGGTACCACTCTCGACCACCCCCTATTGTGGGAAGTGCAAAACTTTTGATTGTCACACCTAACCTAACCTAATCTTTCGGTACCTAAATATTCATATTTTTCAGCGGGTTTTTGTCATATCTTGTATTCTACCTTGTCTTGATCAACGCAATAGAAATTTTCAGTGCTGCCAAAATTTAAGATTTTTATACTACAAAACGAACATTAAAAATTCGTCAAAGAAATGCAAATTTTTAAATAAATTGTCAAAATTTGTCTCTAATTATTCAAAGTTTTTGTCTGAACCATCATTAAATAACGCCCAGAGTTTTGCCCCGTCGTTTGGTACCTCTCTCGACCACCCCCTATTGTGGGAAGTGCAAAACTTCACCTAACCTAACCTAATCTTTCGGTACCTAAATATTCATATTTTTCAGCGGATTTTTGTCATATCTTGTATTCTACCTTGTTTTGATCAATGCTATAGAAATTTTCAATGCTGCCAAAATTTAAGAGCTTTTTATACTACAAAAAGAACATTAAAAATTCGTCAAAGAAATGCAAATTTTTTAATAAATTATCAAAATTTGTCTCAAATTATTCAAAGTTTTTGTCTGAACCATCATTAAATAACGCCCAGAGTTTTGCCCCGTCGTTTGGTACCACTCTCGACCACCCCCTATTGTGGGAAGTGCAAAACTTTTGATTGTCACACCTAACCTAACCTAATCTTTCGGTACCTAAATATTCATATTTTTCAGCGGGTTTTTGTCATATCTTGTATTCTACCTTGTCTTGATCAACGCAATAGAAATTTACAGTGCTGCCAAAATTTAAGATTTTTATACTACAAAACGAACATTAAAAATTCGTCAAAGAAATGCAAATTTTTAAATAAATTGTCAAAATTTGTCTCAAATTATTCAAAGTTTTTGTCTGAACCATCATTAAATAACGCCCAGAGTTTTGCCCCGTCGTTTGGTACCACTCTCGACCACCCCCTATTGTGGGATGTGCAAAACTTTTGATTGTCACACCTAACCTAACCTAATCTTTCGGTACCTAAATATTCATATTTTTCAGCGGGTTTTTGTCATAACTTGTATTCTACCTTGTCTTGATAAACGCAATAGAAATTTTCAGTGCTGCCAAAATTTAAGATTTTTATACTACAACACGAACATTAAAAATTCGTCACAGAATTGCAAATTTTTTAATAAATTGTCAAAATTTGTCTCAAATTATTCAAAGTTTTTTTCTGAACCATCATTAAATAACGCCCAGAGTTTTGCCCCGTCGTTTGGTACCACTCTCGACCACCCCCTATTGTGGGAAGTGCAAAACTTTTGATTGTCACACCTAACCTAACCTAATCTTTCGGTACCTAAATATTCATATTTTTCAGCGGGTTTTTGTCATATCTTGTATACTACCTTGTTTTGATCAACGCTATAGAAATTTTCAATGCTGCCAAAATTTAAGAGCTTTTTATACTACAAAAAGAACATTAAAAATTCGTCAAAGAAATGCAAATTTTTTAATAAATTATCAAAATTTGTCTCAAATTATTCAAAGTTTTTGTCTGAACCATCATTAAATAACGCCCAGAGTTTTGCCCCGTCGTTTGGTACCACTCTCGACCACCCCCTATTGTGGGAAGTGCAAAACTTTTGATTGTCACACCTAACCTAACCTAATCTTTCGGTACCTAAATATTCATATTTTTCAGCGGGTTTTTGTCATATCTTGTATTCTACCTTGTCTTGATCAACGCAATAGAAATTTTCAGTGCTGCCAAAATTTAAGATTTTTATACTACAAAACGAACATTAAAAATTCGTCAAAGAAATGCAAATTTTTAAATAAATTGTCAAAATTTGTCTCTAATTATTCAAAGTTTTTGTCTGAACCATCATTAAATAACGCCCAGAGTTTTGCCCCGTCGTTTGGTACCTCTCTCGACCACCCCCTATTGTGGGAAGTGCAAAACTTTTGATTGTCACACCTAACCTAACCTAATCTTTCGGTACCTAAATATTCATATTTTTCAGCGGGTTTTTGTCATAACTTGTATTCTACCTTGTCTTGATCAACGCAATTTGCCCCGTCGTTTGGTACCACTCTCGACCACCCCCTATTGTGGGAAGTGCAAAACTTTTGATTGTCACACCTAACCTAACCTAATCTTTCGGTACTTAAATATTCATATTTTTCAGCGGGTTTTTGTCATATCTTGTATTCTACCTTGTCTTGATAAACGCAATAGAAATTTTCAGTGCTGCCAAAATTTAAGATTTTTATACTACAACACGAACATTAAAAATTCGTCACAGAATTGCAAATTTTTTAATTAATTGTCAAAATTTGTCTCAAATTATTCAAAGATTGTGTCTGAACCATCATTAAATAACGCCCAGAGTTTTGCCCCGTCGTTTGGTACCACTCTCGACCACCCCCTATTGTGGGAAGTGCAAAACTTTTGATTGTCACACCTAACCTAACCTAATCTTTCGGTACCTAAATATTCATATTTTTCAGCGGGTTTTTGTCATATCTTGTATTCTACCTTGTCGTGATCAACGCAATAGAAATTTACAGTGCTGCCAAAATTTAAGATTTTTATACTACAAAACGAACATTAAAAATTCGTCAAAGAAATGCAAATTTTTAAATAAATTGTCAAAATTTGTCTCAAATTATTCAAAGTTTTTGTCTGAACCATCATTAAATAACGCCCAGAGTTTTGCCCCGTCGTTTGGTACCACTCTCGACCACCCCCTATTGTGGGAAGTGCAAAACTTTTGATTGTCACACCTAACCTAACCTAATCTTTCGGTACCTAAATATTCATATTTTTCAGCGGGTTTTTGTCATAACTTGTATTCTACCTTGTCTTGATAAACGCAATAGAAATTTTCAGTGCTGCCAAAATTTAAGATTTTTATACTACAACACGAACATTAAAAATTCGTCACAGAATTGCAAATTTTTTAATAAATTGTCAAAATTTGTCTCAAATTATTCAAAGTTTTTTTCTGAACCATCATTAAATAACGCCCAGAGTTTTGCCCCGTCGTTTGGTACCACTCTCGACCACCCCCTATTGTGGGAAGTGCAAAACTTTTGATTGTCACACCTAACCTAACCTAATCTTTCGGTACCTAAATATTCATATTTTTCAGCGGGTTTTTGTCATATCTTGTATACTACCTTGTTTTGATCAACGCTATAGAAATTTTCAATGCTGCCAAAATTTAAGAGCTTTTTATACTACAAAAAGAACATTAAAAATTCGTCAAAGAAATGCAAATTTTTTAATAAATTATCAAAATTTGTCTCAAATTATTCAAAGTTTTTGTCTGAACCATCATTAAATAACGCCCAGAGTTTTGCCCCGTCGTTTGGTACCACTCTCGACCACCCCCTATTGTGGGAAATGCAAAACTTTTGATTGTCACACCTAACCTAACCTAATCTTTCGGTACCTAAATATTCATATTTTTCAGCGGGTTTTTGTCATATCTTGTATTCTACCTTGTCTTGATCAACGCAATAGAAATTTTCAGTGCTGCCAAAATTTAAGATTTTTATACTACAAAACGAACATTAAAAATTCGTCAAAGAAATGCAAATTTTTAAATAAATTGTCAAAATTTGTCTCTAATTATTCAAAGTTTTTGTCTGAACCATCATTAAATAACGCCCAGAGTTTTGCCCCGTCGTTTGGTACCTCTCTCGACCACCCCCTATTGTGGGAAGTGCAAATCTTTTGATTGTCACACCTAACCTAACCTAATCTTTCGGTACCTAAATATTCATATTTTTCAGCGGGTTTTTGTCATATCTTGTATTCTACCTTGTCTTGATCAACGCAATAGAAATTTTCAGTGCTGCCAAAATTTAAGATTTTTATACTACAACACGAACATTAAAAATTCGTCACAGAATTGCAAATTTTTTAATAAATTGTCAAAATTTGTCTCAAATTATTCAGTTTTCTTCTGAACCATCATTAAATAACGCCCAGAGTTTTGCCCCGTCGTTTGGTACCACTCTCGACCACCCCCTATTGTGGGAAGTGCAAAACTTTTGATTGTCACACCTAACCTAACCTAATCTTTCGGTACCTAAATATTCATATTTTTCAGCGGATTTTTGTCATATCTTGTATTCTACCTTGTTTTGATCAACGCTATAGAAATTTTCAATGCTGCCAAAATTTAAGAGCTTTTTATACTACAAAAAGAACATTAAAAATTCGTCAAAGAAATGCAAATTTTTTAATAAATTATCAAAATTTGTCTCAAATTATTCAAAGTTTTTGTCTGAACCATCATTAAATAACGCCCAGAGTTTTGCCCCGTCGTTTGGTACCACTCTCGACCACCCCCTATTGTGGGAAGTGCAAAACTTTTGATTGTCACACCTAACCTAACCTAATCTTTCGGTACCTAAATATTCATATTTTCCAGCGGGTTTTTGTCATATCTTGTATTCTACCTTGTCTTGATCAACGCAATAGAAATTTACAGTGCTGCCAAAATTTAAGATTTTTATACTACAACACGAACATTAAAAATTCGTCACAGAATTGCAAATTTTTTAATAAATTGTCAAAATTTGTCTCAAATTATTCAAAGTTTTTTTCTGAACCATCATTAAATAACGCCCAGAGTTTTGCCCCGTCGTTTGGTACCACTCTCGACCACCCCCTATTGTGGGAAGTGCAAAACTTTTGATTGTCACACCTAACCTAACCTAATCTTTCGGTACCTAAATATTCATATTTTTCAGCGGGTTTTTGTCATATCTTGTATACTACCTTGTTTTGATCAACGCTATAGAAATTTTCAATGCTGCCAAAATTTAAGAGCTTTTTATACTACAAAAAGAACATTAAAAATTCGTCAAAGAAATGCAAATTTTTTAATAAATTATCAAAATTTGTCTCAAATTATTCAAAGATTTTGTCTGAACCATCATTAAATAACGCCCAGAGTTTTGCCCCGTCGTTTGGTACCACTCTCGACCACCCCCTATTGTGGGAAGTGCAAAACTTTTGATTGTCACACCTAACCTAACCTAATCTTTCGGTACCTAAATATTCATATTTTTCAGCGGGTTTTTGTCATATCTTGTATTCTACCTTGTCTTGATCAACGCAATAGAAATTTTCAGTGCTGCCAAAATTTAAGATTTTTATACTACAAAACGAACATTAAAAATTCGTCAAAGAAATGCAAATTTTTAAATAAATTGTCAAAATTTGTCTCAAATTATTCAAAGTTTTTGTCTGAACCATCATTAAATAACGCCCAGAGTTTTGCCCCGTCGTTTGGTACCACTCTCGACCACCCCCTATTGTGGGAAGTGCAAAACTTTTGATTGTCACACCTAACCTAACCTAATCTTTCGGTACCTAAATATTCATATTTTTCAGCGGGTTTTTGTCATAACTTGTATTCTACCTTGTCTTGATAAACGCAATAGAAATTTTCAGTGCTGCCAAAATTTAAGATTTTTATACTACAACACGAACATTAAAAATTCGTCACAGAATTGCAAATTTTTTAATAAATTGTCAAAATTTGTCTCAAATTATTCAAAGTTTTTTTCTGAACCATCATTAAATAACGCCCAGAGTTTTGCCCCGTCGTTTGGTACCACTCTCGACCACCCCCTATTGTGGGAAGTGCAAAACTTTTGATTGTCACACCTAACCTAACCTAATCTTTCGGTACCTAAATATTCATATTTTTCAGCGGGTTTTTGTCATATCTTGTATACTACCTTGTTTTGATCAACGCTATAGAAATTTTCAATGCTGCCAAAATTTAAGAGCTTTTTATACTACAAAAAGAACATTAAAAATTCGTCAAAGAAATGCAAATTTTTTAATAAATTATCAAAATTTGTCTCAAATTATTCAAAGTTTTTGTCTGAACCATCATTAAATAACGCCCAGAGTTTTGCCCCGTCGTTTGGTACCACTCTCGACCACCCCCTATTGTGGGAAGTGCAAAACTTTTGATTGTCACACCTAACCTAACCTAATCTTTCGGTACCTAAATATTCATATTTTTCAGCGGGTTTTTGTCATATCTTGTATTCTACCTTGTCTTGATCAACGCAATAGAAATTTTCAGTGCTGCCAAAATTTAAGATTTTTATACTACAAAACGAACATTAAAAATTCGTCAAAGAAATGCAAATTTTTAAATAAATTGTCAAAATTTGTCTCTAATTATTCAAAGTTTTTGTCTGAACCATCATTAAATAACGCCCAGAGTTTTGCCCCGTCGTTTGGTACCTCTCTCGACCACCCCCTATTGTGGGAAGTGCAAAACTTTTGATTGTCACACCTAACCTAACCTAATCTTTCGGTACCTAAATATTCATATTTTTCAGCGGGTTTTTGTCATAATAATCTTGTATTCTACCTTGTCTTGATCAACGCAATAGAAATTTTCAGTGCTGCCAAAATTTAAGATTTTTATACTACAAAACGAACATTAAAAATTCGTCAAAGAAATGCAAATTTTTAAATAAATTGTCAAAATTTGTCTCTAATTATTCAAAGTTTTTGTCTGAACCATCATTAAATAACGCCCAGAGTTTTGCCCCGTCGTTTGGTACCTCTCTCGACCACCCCCTATTGTGGGAAGTGCAAAACTTTTGATTGTCACACCTAACCTAACCTAATCTTTCGGTACCTAAATATTCATATTTTTCAGCGGGTTTTTGTCATAACTTGTATTCTACCTTGTCTTGATAAACGCAATAGAAATTTTCAGTGCTGCCAAAATTTAAGATTTTTATACTACAACACGAACATTAAAAATTCGTCACAGAATTGCAAATTTTTTAATAAATTGTCAAAATTTGTCTCAAATTATTCAGTTTTCTTCTGAACCATCATTAAATAACGCCCAGAGTTTTGCCCCGTCGTTTGGTACCACTCTCGACCACCCCCTATTGTGGGAAGTGCAAAACTTTTGATTGTCACACCTAACCTAACCTAATCTTTCGGTACCTAAATATTCATATTTTTCAGCGGATTTTTGTCATATCTTGTATTCTACCTTGTTTTGATCAACGCTATAGAAATTTTCAATGCTGCCAAAATTTAAGAGCTTTTTATACTACAAAAAGAACATTAAAAATTCGTCAAAGAAATGCAAATTTTTTAATAAATTATCAAAATTTGTCTCAAATTATTCAAAGTTTTTGTCTGAACCATCATTAAATAACGCCCAGAGTTTTGCCCCGTCGTTTGGTACCACTCTCGACCACCCCCTATTGTGGGAAGTGCAAAACTTTTGATTGTCACACCTAACCTAACCTTATCTTTCGGTACCTAAATATTCATATTTTTCAGCGGGTTTTTGTCATATCTTGTATTCTACCTTGTCTTGATCAACGCAATAGAAATTTTCAGTGCTGCCAAAATTTAAGATTTTTATACTACAAAACGAACATTAAAAATTCGTCAAAGAAATGCAAATTTTTAAATAAATTGTCAAAATTTGTCTCAAATTATTCAGTTTTCTTCTGAACCATCATTAAATAACGCCCAGAGTTTTGCCCCGTCGTTTGGTACCACTCTCGACCACCCCCTATTGTGGGAAGTGCAAAACTTCACCTAACCTAACCTAATCTTTCGGTACCTAAATATTCATATTTTTCAGCGGATTTTTGTCATATCTTGTATTCTACCTTGTTTTGATCAACGCTATAGAAATTTTCAATGCTGCCAAAATTTAAGAGCTTTTTATACTACAAAAAGAACATTAAAAATTCGTCAAAGAAATGCAAATTTTTTAATAAATTATCAAAATTTGTCTCAAATTATTCAAAGTTTTTGTCTGAACCATCATTAAATAACGCCCAGAGTTTTGCCCCGTCGTTTGGTACCACTCTCGACCACCCCCTATTGTGGGAAGTGCAAAACTTTTGATTGTCACACCTAACCTAACCTAATCTTTCGGTACCTAAATATTCATATTTTTCAGCGGGTTTTTGTCATATCTTGTATTCTACCTTGTCTTGATCAACGCAATAGAAATTTACAGTGCTGCCAAAATTTAAGATTTTTATACTACAAAACGAACATTAAAAATTCGTCAAAGAAATGCAAATTTTTAAATAAATTGTCAAAATTTGTCTCAAATTATTCAAAGTTTTTGTCTGAACCATCATTAAATAACGCCCAGAGTTTTGCCCCGTCGTTTGGTACCACTCTCGACCACCCCCTATTGTGGGAAGTGCAAAACTTTTGATTGTCACACCTAACCTAACCTAATCTTTCGGTACCTAAATATTCATATTTTTCAGCGGGTTTTTGTCATAACTTGTATTCTACCTTGTCTTGATAAACGCAATAGAAATTTTCAGTGCTGCCAAAATTTAAGATTTTTATACTACAACACGAACATTAAAAATTCGTCACAGAATTGCAAATTTTTTAATAAATTGTCAAAATTTGTCTCAAATTATTCAAAGTTTTTTTCTGAACCATCATTAAATAACGCCCAGAGTTTTGCCCCGTCGTTTGGTACCACTCTCGACCACCCCCTATTGTGGGAAGTGCAAAACTTTTGATTGTCACACCTAACCTAACCTAATCTTTCGGTACCTAAATATTCATATTTTTCAGCGGGTTTTTGTCATATCTTGTATACTACCTTGTTTTGATCAACGCTATAGAAATTTTCAATGCTGCCAAAATTTAAGAGCTTTTTATACTACAAAAAGAACATTAAAAATTCGTCAAAGAAATGCAAATTTTTTAATAAATTATCAAAATTTGTCTCAAATTATTCAAAGATTTTGTCTGAACCATCATTAAATAACGCCCAGAGTTTTGCCCCGTCGTTTGGTACCACTCTCGACCACCCCCTATTGTGGGAAGTGCAAAACTTTTGATTGTCACACCTAACCTAACCTAATCTTTCGGTACCTAAATATTCATATTTTTCAGCGGGTTTTTGTCATATCTTGTATTCTACCTTGTCTTGATCAACGCAATAGAAATTTTCAGTGCTGCCAAAATTTAAGATTTTTATACTACAAAACGAACATTAAAAATTCGTCAAAGAAATGCAAATTTTTAAATAAATTGTCAAAATTTGTCTCTAATTATTCAAAGTTTTTGTCTGAACCATCATTAAATAACGCCCAGAGTTTTGCCCCGTCGTTTGGTACCTCTCTCGACCACCCCCTATTGTGGGAAGTGCAAAACTTTTGATTGTCACACCTAACCTAACCTAATCTTTCGGTACCTAAATATTCATATTTTTCAGCGGGTTTTTGTCATATCTTGTATTCTACCTTGTCTTGATCAACGCAATAGAAATTTTCAGTGCTGCCAAAATTTAAGATTTTTATACTACAACACGAACATTAAAAATTCGTCACAGAATTGCAAATTTTTTAATAAATTGTCAAAATTTGTCTCAAATTATTCAGTTTTCTTCTGAACCATCATTAAATAACGCCCAGAGTTTTGCCCCGTCGTTTGGTACCACTCTCGACCACTCCCTATTGTGGGAAAGGCAAAACTTTTGATTGTCACACCTAACCTAACCTAATCTTTCGGTACCTAAATATTCATATTTTTCAGCGGATTTTTGTCATATCTTGTATTCTACCTTGTTTTGATCAACGCTATAGAAATTTTCAATGCTGCCAAAATTTAAGAGCTTTTTATACTACAAAAAGAACATTAAAAATTCGTCAAAGAAATGCAAATTTTTTAATAAATTATCAAAATTTGTCTCAAATTATTCAAAGTTTTTGTCTGAACCATCATTAAATAACGCCCAGAGTTTTGCCCCGTCGTTTGGTACCACTCTCGACCACCCCCTATTGTGGGAAGTGCAAAACTTTTGATTGTCACACCTAACCTAACCTAATCTTTCGGTACCTAAATATTCATATTTTTCAGCGGGTTTTTGTCATATCTTGTATTCTACCTTGTCTTGATCAACGCAATAGAAATTTACAGTGCTGCCAAAATTTAAGATTTTTATACTACAAAACGAACATTAAAAATTCGTCAAAGAAATGCAAATTTTTAAATAAATTGTCAAAATTTGTCTCAAATTATTCAAAGTTTTTGTCTGAACCATCATTAAATAACGCCCAGAGTTTTGCCCCGTCGTTTGGTACCACTCTCGACCACCCCCTATTGTGGGAAGTGCAAAACTTTTGATTGTCACACCTAACCTAACCTAATCTTTCGGTACCTAAATATTCATATTTTTCAGCGGGTTTTTGTCATAACTTGTATTCTACCTTGTCTTGATAAACGCAATAGAAATTTTCAGTGCTGCCAAAATTTAAGATTTTTATACTACAACACGAACATTAAAAATTCGTCACAGAATTGCAAATTTTTTAATAAATTGTCAAAATTTGTCTCAAATTATTCAAAGTTTGTGTCTGAACCATCATTAAATAACGCCCAGAGTTTTGCCCCGTCGTTTGGTACCACTCTCGACCACCCCCTATTGTGGGAAGTGCAAAACTTCACCTAACCTAACCTAATCTTTCGGTACCTAAATATTCATATTTTTCAGCGGATTTTTGTCATAACTTGTATTCTACCTTGTCTTGATAAACGCAATAGAAATTTTCAGTGCTGCCAAAATTTAAGATTTTTATACTACAACACGAACATTAAAAATTCGTCACAGAATTGCAAATTTTTTAATAAATTGTCAAAATTTGTCTCAAATTATTCAGTTTTCTTCTGAACCATCATTAAATAACGCCCAGAGTTTTGCCCCGTCGTTTGGTACCACTCTCGACCACCCCCTATTGTGGGAAGTGCAAAACTTTTGATTGTCACACCTAACCTAACCTAATCTTTCGGTACCTAAATATTCATATTTTTCAGCGGGTTTTTGTCATATCTTGTATACTACCTTGTTTTGATCAACGCTATAGAAATTTTCAATGCTGCCAAAATTTAAGAGCTTTTTATACTACAAAAAGAACATTAAAAATTCGTCAAAGAAATGCAAATTTTTTAATAAATTATCAAAATTTGTCTCAAATTATTCAAAGTTTTTGTCTGAACCATCATTAAATAACGCCCAGAGTTTTGCCCCGTCGTTTGGTACCACTCTCGACCACCCCCTATTGTGGGAAGTGCAAAACTTTTGATTGTCACACCTAACCTAACCTAATCTTTCGGTACCTAAATATTCATATTTTTCAGCGGGTTTTTGTCATAACTTGTATTCTACCTTGTCTTGATAAACGCAATAGAAATTTTCAGTGCTGCCAAAATTTAAGATTTTTATACTACAACACGAACATTAAAAATTCGTCACAGAATTGCAAATTTTTTAATAAATTGTCAAAATTTGTCTCAAATTATTCAAAGTTTTTTTCTGAACCATCATTAAATAACGCCCAGAGTTTTGCCCCGTCGTTTGGTACCACTCTCGACCACCCCCTATTGTGGGAAGTGCAAAACTTTTGATTGTCACACCTAACCTAACCTAATCTTTCGGTACCTAAATATTCATATTTTTCAGCGGGTTTTTGTCATATCTTGTATACTACCTTGTTTTGATCAACGCTATAGAAATTTTCAATGCTGCCAAAATTTAAGAGCTTTTTATACTACAAAAAGAACATTAAAAATTCGTCAAAGAAATGCAAATTTTTTAATAAATTATCAAAATTTGTCTCAAATTATTCAAAGATTTTGTCTGAACCATCATTAAATAACGCCCAGAGTTTTGCCCCGTCGTTTGGTACCACTCTCGACCACCCCCTATTGTGGGAAGTGCAAAACTTTTGATTGTCACACCTAACCTAACCTAATCTTTCGGTACCTAAATATTCATATTTTTCAGCGGGTTTTTGTCATATCTTGTATTCTACCTTGTCTTGATCAACGCAATAGAAATTTTCAGTGCTGCCAAAATTTAAGATTTTTATACTACAACACGAACATTAAAAATTCGTCACAGAATTGCAAATTTTTTAATAAATTGTCAAAATTTGTCTCAAATTTTTCAGTTTTCTTCTGAACCATCATTAAATAACGCCCAGAGTTTTGCCCCGTCGTTTGGTACCACTCTCGACCACCCCCTATTGTGGGAAAGGCAAAACTTTTGATTGTCACACCTAACCTAACCTAATCTTTCGGTACCTAAATATTCATATTTTTCAGCGGGTTTTTGTCATATCTTGTATTCTACCTTGTCTTGATCAACGCAATAGAAATTTTCAGTGCTGCCAAAATTTAAGATTTTTATACTACAACACGAACATTAAAAATTCGTCACAGAATTGCAAATTTTTTAATAAATTGTCAAAATTTGTCTCAAATTATTCAGTTTTCTTCTGAACCATCATTAAATAACGCCCAGAGTTTTGCCCCGTCGTTTGGTACCACTCTCGACCACCCCCTATTGTGGGAAGTGCAAAACTTTTGATTGTCACACCTAACCTAACCTAATCTTTCGGTACCTAAATATTCATATTTTTCAGCGGGTTTTTGTCATATCTTGTATACTACCTTGTTTTGATCAACGCTATAGAAATTTTCAATGCTGCCAAAATTTAAGAGCTTTTTATACTACAAAAAGAACATTAAAAATTCGTCAAAGAAATGCAAATTTTTTAATAAATTATCAAAATTTGTCTCAAATTATTCAAAGATTTTGTCTGAACCATCATTAAATAACGCCCAGAGTTTTGCCCCGTCGTTTGGTACCACTCTCGACCACCCCCTATTGTGGGAAGTGCAAAACTTTTGATTGTCACACCTAACCTAACCTAATCTTTCGGTACCTAAATATTCATATTTTTCAGCGGGTTTTTGTCATATCTTGTATTCTACCTTGTCTTGATCAACGCAATAGAAATTTTCAGTGCTGCCAAAATTTAAGATTTTTATACTACAAAACGAACATTAAAAATTCGTCAAAGAAATGCAAATTTTTAAATAAATTGTCAAAATTTGTCTCTAATTATTCAAAGTTTTTGTCTGAACCATCATTAAATAACGCCCAGAGTTTTGCCCCGTCGTTTGGTACCTCTCTCGACCACCCCCTATTGTGGGAAGTGCAAAACTTTTGATTGTCACACCTAACCTAACCTAATCTTTCGGTACCTAAATATTCATATTTTTCAGCGGGTTTTTGTCATATCTTGTATTCTACCTTGTCTTGATCAACGCAATAGAAATTTTCAGTGCTGCCAAAATTTAAGAGCTTTTTATACTACAAAAAGAACATTAAAAATTCGTCAAAGAAATGCAAATTTTTTAATAAATTATCAAAATTTGTCTCAAATTATTCAAAGATTTTGTCTGAACCATCATTAAATAACGCCCAGAGTTTTGCCCCGTCGTTTGGTACCACTCTCGACCACCCCCTATTGTGGGAAGTGCAAAACTTTTGATTGTCACACCTAACCTAACCTAATCTTTCGGTACCTAAATATTCATATTTTTCAGCGGGTTTTTGTCATATCTTGTATTCTACCTTGTCTTGATCAACGCAATAGAAATTTTCAGTGCTGCCAAAATTTAAGATTTTTATACTACAACACGAACATTAAAAATTCGTCACAGAATTGCAAATTTTTTAATAAATTGTCAAAATTTGTCTCAAATTATTCAGTTTTCTTCTGAACCATCATTAAATAACGCCCAGAGTTTTGCCCCGTCGTTTGGTACCACTCTCGACCACCCCCTATTGTGGGAAGTGCAAAACTTTTGATTGTCACACCTAACCTAACCTAATCTTTCGGTACCTAAATATTCATATTTTTCAGCGGGTTTTTGTCATATCTTGTATACTACCTTGTTTTGATCAACGCTATAGAAATTTTCAATGCTGCCAAAATTTAAGAGCTTTTTATACTACAAAAAGAACATTAAAAATTCGTCAAAGAAATGCAAATTTTTTAATAAATTATCAAAATTTGTCTCAAATTATTCAAAGATTTTGTCTGAACCATCATTAAATAACGCCCAGAGTTTTGCCCCGTCGTTTGGTACCACTCTCGACCACCCCCTATTGTGGGAAGTGCAAAACTTTTGATTGTCACACCTAACCTAACCTAATCTTTCGGTACCTAAATATTCATATTTTTCAGCGGGTTTTTGTCATATCTTGTATTCTACCTTGTCTTGATCAACGCAATAGAAATTTTCAGTGCTGCCAAAATTTAAGATTTTTATACTACAAAACGAACATTAAAAATTCGTCAAAGAAATGCAAATTTTTAAATAAATTGTCAAAATTTGTCTCTAATTATTCAAAGTTTTTGTCTGAACCATCATTAAATAACGCCCAGAGTTTTGCCCCGTCGTTTGGTACCTCTCTCGACCACCCCCTATTGTGGGAAGTGCAAAACTTTTGATTGTCACACCTAACCTAACCTAATCTTTCGGTACCTAAATATTCATATTTTTCAGCGGGTTTTTGTCATATCTTGTATTCTACCTTGTCTTGATCAACGCAATAGAAATTTTCAGTGCTGCCAAAATTTAAGATTTTTATACTACAACACGAACATTAAAAATTCGTCACAGAATTGCAAATTTTTTAATAAATTGTCAAAATTTGTCTCAAATTATTCAAAGTTTTTTTCTGAACCATCATTAAATAACGCCCAGAGTTTTGCCCCGTCGTTTGGTACCACTCTCGACCACCCCCTATTGTGGGAAAGGCAAAACTTTTGATTGTCACACCTAACCTAACCTAATCTTTCGGTACCTAAATATTCATATTTTTCAGCGGATTTTTGTCATATCTTGTATTCTACCTTGTTTTGATCAACGCTATAGAAATTTTCAATGCTGCCAAAATTTAAGAGCTTTTTATACTACAAAAAGAACATTAAAAATTCGTCAAAGAAATGCAAATTTTTTAATAAATTATCAAAATTTGTCTCAAATTATTCAAAGTTTTTTTCTGAACCATCATTAAATAACGCCCAGAGTTTTGCCCCGTCGTTTGGTACCACTCTCGTCCACCCCCTATTGTGGGAAGTGCAAAACTTTTGATTGTCACACCTAACCTAACCTAATCTTTCGGTACCTAAATATTCATATTTTTCAGCGGGTTTTTGTCATATCTTGTATACTACCTTGTTTTGATCAACGCTATAGAAATTTTCAATGCTGCCAAAATTTAAGAGCTTTTTATACTACAAAAAGAACATTAAAAATTCGTCAAAGAAATGCAAATTTTTTAATTAATTATCAAAATTTGTCTCAAATTATTCAAAGTTTTTGTCTGAACCATCATTAAATAACGCCCAGAGTTTTGCCCCGTCGTTTGGTACCACTCTCGACCACCCCCTATTGTGGGAAGTGCAAAACTTTTGATTGTCACACCTAACCTAACCTAATCTTTCGGTACCTAAATATTCATATTTTTCAGCGGGTTTTTGTCATATCTTGTATTCTACCTTGTCTTGATCAACGCAATAGAAATTTTCAGTGCTGCCAAAATTTAAGATTTTTATACTACAAAACGAACATTAAAAATTCGTCAAAGAAATGCAAATTTTTAAATAAATTGTCAAAATTTGTCTCTAATTATTCAAAGTTTTTGTCTGAACCATCATTAAATAACGCCCAGAGTTTTGCCCCGTCGTTTGGTACCTCTCTCGACCACCCCCTATTGTGGGAAGTGCAAAACTTTTGATTGTCACACCTAACCTAACCTAATCTTTCGGTACCTAAATATTCATATTTTTCAGCGGGTTTTTGTCATATCTTGTATTCTACCTTGTCTTGATCAACGCAATAGAAATTTTCAGTGCTGCCAAAATTTAAGATTTTTATACTACAACACGAACATTAAAAATTCGTCACAGAATTGCAAATTTTTTAATAAATTGTCAAAATTTGTCTCAAATTATTCAAAGTTTTTTTCTGAACCATCATTAAATAACGCCCAGAGTTTTGCCCCGTCGTTTGGTACCACTCTCGACCACCCCCTATTGTGGGAAAGGCAAAACTTTTGATTGTCACACCTAACCTAACCTAATCTTTCGGTACCTAAATATTCATATTTTTCAGCGGATTTTTGTCATATCTTGTATTCTACCTTGTTTTGATCAACGCTATAGAAATTTTCAATGCTGCCAAAATTTAAGAGCTTTTTATACTACAAAAAGAACATTAAAAATTCGTCAAAGAAATGCAAATTTTTTAATAAATTATCAAAATTTGTCTCAAATTATTCAAAGTTTTTTTCTGAACCATCATTAAATAACGCCCAGAGTTTTGCCCCGTCGTTTGGTACCACTCTCGTCCACCCCCTATTGTGGGAAGTGCAAAACTTTTGATTGTCACACCTAACCTAACCTAATCTTTCGGTACCTAAATATTCATATTTTTCAGCGGGTTTTTGTCATATCTTGTATACTACCTTGTTTTGATCAACGCTATAGAAATTTTCAATGCTGCCAAAATTTAAGAGCTTTTTATACTACAAAAAGAACATTAAAAATTCGTCAAAGAAATGCAAATTTTTTAATTAATTATCAAAATTTGTCTCAAATTATTCAAAGTTTTTGTCTGAACCATCATTAAATAACGCCCAGAGTTTTGCCCCGTCGTTTGGTACCACTCTCGACCACCCCCTATTGTGGGAAGTGCAAAACTTTTGATTGTCACACCTAACCTAACCTAATCTTTCGGTACCTAAATATTCATATTTTTCAGCGGGTTTTTGTCATATCTTGTATTCTACCTTGTCTTGATCAACGCAATAGAAATTTTCAGTGCTGCCAAAATTTAAGATTTTTATACTACAACACGAACATTAAAAATTCGTCACAGAATTGCAAATTTTTTAATAAATTGTCAAAATTTGTCTCAAATTATTCAGTTTTCTTCTGAACCATCATTAAATAACGCCCAGAGTTTTGCCCCGTCGTTTGGTACCACTCTCGACCACCCCCTATTGTGGGAAGTGCAAAACTTTTGATTGTCACACCTCACCTAACCTAATCTTTCGGTACCTAAATATTCATATTTTTCAGCGGATTTTTGTCATATCTTGTATTCTACCTTGTTTTGATCAACGCTATAGAAATTTTCAATGCTGCCAAAATTTAAGATTTTTATACTACAACACGAACATTAAAAATTCGTCACAGAATTGCAAATTTTTTAATAAATTGTCAAAATTTGTCTCAAATTATTCAAAGTTTTTTTCTGAACCATCATTAAATAACGCCCAGAGTTTTGCCCCGTCGTTTGGTACCACTCTCGACCACCCCCTATTGTGGGAAGTGCAAAACTTCACCTAACCTAACCTAATCTTTCGGTACCTAAATATTCATATTTTTCAGCGGATTTTTGTCATATCTTGTATTCTACCTTGTTTTGATCAACGCTATAGAAATTTTCAATGCTGCCAAAATTTAAGAGCTTTTTATACTACAAAAAGAACATTAAAAATTCGTCAAAGAAATGCAAATTTTTTAATAAATTATCAAAATTTGTCTCAAATTATTCAAAGTTTTTGTCTGAACCATCATTAAATAACGCCCAGCGTTTTGCCCCGTCGTTTGGTACCACTCTCGACCACCCTCTATTGTGGGAAGTGCAAAACTTTTGATTGTCACACCTAACCTAACCTAATCTTTCAGTACCTAAATATTCATATTTTTCAGCGGGTTTTTGTCATATCTTGTATTCTACCTTGTCTTGATCAACGCAATAGAAATTTACAGTGCTGCCAAAATTTAAGATTTTTATACTACAAAACGAACATTAAAAATTCGTCAAAGAAATGCAAATTTTTAAATAAATTGTCAAAATTTGTCTCAAATTATTCAAAGTTTTTGTCTGAACCATCATTAAATAACGCCCAGAGTTTTGCCCCGTCGTTTGGTACCACTCTCGACCACCCCCTATTGTGGGAAGTGCAAAACTTTTGATTGTCACACCTAACCTAACCTAATCTTTCGGTACCTAAATATTCATATTTTTCAGCGGGTTTTTGTCATAACTTGTATTCTACCTTGTCTTGATAAACGCAATAGAAATTTTCAGTGCTACCAAAATTTAAGATTTTTATACTACAACACGAACATTAAAAATTCGTCACAGAATTGCAAATTTTTTAATAAATTGTCAAAATTTGTCTCAAATTATTCAAAGTTTTTTTCTGAACCATCATTAAATAACGCCCAGAGTTTTGCCCCGTCGTTTGGTACCACTCTCGACCACCCCCTATTGTGGGAAGTGCAAAACTTTTGATTGTCACACCTAACCTAACCTAATCTTTCGGTACCTAAATATTCATATTTTTCAGCGGGTTTTTGTCATATCTTGTATACTACCTTGTTTTGATCAACGCTATAGAAATTTTCAATGCTGCCAAAATTTAAGAGCTTTTTATACTACAAAAAGAACATTAAAAATTCGTCAAAGAAATGCAAATTTTTTAATAAATTATCAAAATTTGTCTCAAATTATTCAAAGTTTTTGTCTGAACCATCATTAAATAACGCCCAGAGTTTTGCCCCGTCGTTTGGTACCACTCTCGACCACCCCCTATTGTGGGAAGTGCAAAACTTTTGATTGTCACACCTAACCTAACCTAATCTTTCGGTACCTAAATATTCATATTTTTCAGCGGGTTTTTGTCATATCTTGTATTCTACCTTGTCTTGATCAACGCAATAGAAATTTTCAGTGCTGCCAAAATTTAAGATTTTTATACTACAAAACGAACATTAAAAATTCGTCAAAGAAATGCAAATTTTTAAATAAATTGTCAAAATTTGTCTCTAATTATTCAAAGTTTTTGTCTGAACCATCATTAAATAACGCCCAGAGTTTTGCCCCGTCGTTTGGTACCTCTCTCGACCACCCCCTATTGTGGGAAGTGCAAAACTTTTGATTGTCACACCTAACCTAACCTAATCTTTCGGTACCTAAATATTCATATTTTTCAGCGGGTTTTTGTCATATCTTGTATTCTACCTTGTCTTGATCAACGCAATAGAAATTTACAGTGCTGCCAAAATTTAAGATTTTTATACTACAAAACGAACATTAAAAATTCGTCAAAGAAATGCAAATTTTTAAATAAATTGTCAAAATTTGTCTCAAATTATTCAAAGTTTTTGTCTGAACCATCATTAAATAACGCCCAGAGTTTTGCCCCGTCGTTTGGTACCACTCTCGACCACCCCCTATTGTGGGAAGTGCAAAACTTTTGATTGTCACACCTAACCTAACCTAATCTTTCGGTACCTAAATATTCATATTTTTCAGCGGGTTTTTGTCATAACTTGTATTCTACCTTGTCTTGATAAACGCAATAGAAATTTTCAGTGCTGCCAAAATTTAAGATTTTTATACTACAACACGAACATTAAAAATTCGTCACAGAATTGCAAATTTTTTAATAAATTGTCAAAATTTGTCTCAAATTATTCAAAGTTTTTTTCTGAACCATCATTAAATAACGCCCAGAGTTTTGCCCCGTCGTTTGGTACCACTCTCGACCACCCCCTATTGTGGGAAGTGCAAAACTTTTGATTGTCACACCTAACCTAACCTAATCTTTCGGTACCTAAATATTCATATTTTTCAGCGGGTTTTTGTCATATCTTGTATACTACCTTGTTTTGATCAACGCTATAGAAATTTTCAATGCTGCCAAAATTTAAGAGCTTTTTATACTACAAAAAGAACATTAAAAATTCGTCAAAGAAATGCAAATTTTTTAATAAATTATCAAAATTTGTCTCAAATTATTTAAAGTTTTTGTCTGAACCATCATTAAATAACGCCCAGAGTTTTGCCCCGTCGTTTGGTACCACTCTCGACCACCCCCTATTGTGGGAAGTGCAAAACTTTTGATTGTCACACCTAACCTAACCTAATCTTTCGGTACCTAAATATTCATATTTTTCAGCGGGTTTTTGTCATATCTTGTATTCTACCTTGTCTTGATCAACGCAATAGAAATTTTCAGTGCTGCCAAAATTTAAGATTTTTATACTACAACACGAACATTAAAAATTCGTCACAGAATTGCAAATTTTTAAATAAATTGTCAAAATTTGTCTCAAATTATTCAAAGTTTTTTTCTGAACCATCATTAAATAACGCCCAGAGTTTTGCCCCGTCGTTTGGTACCACTCTCGACCACCCCCTATTGTGGGAAGTGCAAAACTTTTGATTGTCACACCTAACCTAACCTAATCTTTCGGTACCTAAATATTCATATTTTTCAGCGGATTTTTGTCATATCTTGTATTCTACCTTGTTTTGATCAACGCTATAGAAATTTTCAATGCTGCCAAAATTTAAGAGCTTTTTATACTACAAAAAGAACATTAAAAATTCGTCAAAGAAATGCAAATTTTTTAATAAATTATCAAAATTTGTCTCAAATTATTCAAAGTTTTTGTCTGAACCATCATTAAATAACGCCCAGAGTTTTGCCCCGTCGTTTGGTACCTCTCTCGACCACCCCCTATTGTGGGAAGTGCAAAACTTTTGATTGTCACACCTAACCTAACCTAATCTTTCGGTACCTAAATATTCATATTTTTCAGCGGGTTTTTGTCATATCTTGTATTCTACCTTGTCTTGATCAACGCAATAGAAATTTACAGTGCTGCCAAAATTTAAGATTTTTATACTACAAAACGAACATTAAAAATTCGTCAAAGAAATGCAAATTTTTAAATAAATTGTCAAAATTTGTCTCAAATTATTCAAAGTTTTTGTCTGAACCATCATTAAATAACGCCCAGAGTTTTGCCCCGTCGTTTGGTACCACTCTCGACCACCCCCTATTGTGGGAAGTGCAAAACTTTTGATTGTCACACCTAACCTAACCTAATCTTTCGGTACCTAAATATTCATATTTTTCAGCGGGTTTTTGTCATAACTTGTATTCTACCTTGTCTTGATAAACGCAATAGAAATTTTCAGTGCTGCCAAAATTTAAGATTTTTATACTACAACACGAACATTAAAAATTCGTCACAGAATTGCAAATTTTTTAATAAATTGTCAAAATTTGTCTCAAATTATTCAAAGTTTTTTTCTGAACCATCATTAAATAACGCCCAGAGTTTTGCCCCGTCGTTTGGTACCACTCTCGACCACCCCCTATTGTGGGAAGTGCAAAACTTTTGATTGTCACACCTAACCTAACCTAATCTTTCGGTACCTAAATATTCATATTTTTCAGCGGATTTTTGTCATATCTTGTATACTACCTTGTTTTGATCAACGCTATAGAAATTTTCAATGCTGCCAAAATTTAAGAGCTTTTTATACTACAAAAAGAACATTAAAAATTCGTCAAAGAAATGCAAATTTTTTAATAAATTATCAAAATTTGTCTCAAATTATTTAAAGTTTTTGTCTGAACCATCATTAAATAACGCCCAGAGTTTTGCCCCGTCGTTTGGTACCACTCTCGACCACCCCCTATTGTGGGAAGTGCAAAACTTTTGATTGTCACACCTAACCTAACCTAATCTTTCGGTACCTAAATATTCATATTTTTCAGCGGGTTTTTGTCATATCTTGTATTCTACCTTGTCTTGATCAACGCAATAGAAATTTTCAGTGCTGCCAAAATTTAAGATTTTTATACTACAACACGAACATTAAAAATTCGTCACAGAATTGCAAATTTTTAAATAAATTGTCAAAATTTGTCTCAAATTATTCAAAGTTTTTTTCTGAACCATCATTAAATAACGCCCAGAGTTTTGCCCCGTCGTTTGGTACCACTCTCGACCACCCCCTATTGTGGGAAGTGCAAAACTTTTGATTGTCACACCTAACCTAACCTAATCTTTCGGTACCTAAATATTCATATTTTTCAGCGGGTTTTTGTCATATCTTGTATTCTACCTTGTCTTGATCAACGCAATAGAAATTTTCAGTGATGCCAAAATTTAAGATTTTTATACTACAAAACGAACATTAAAAATTCGTCAAAGAAATGCAAATTTTTAAATAAATTGTCAAAATTTGTCTCTAATTATTCAAAGTTTTTGTCTGAACCATCATTAAATAACGCCCAGAGTTTTGCCCCGTCGTTTGGTACCTCTCTCGACCACCCCCTATTGTGGGAAATGCAAAACTTTTGATTGTCACACCTAACCTAACCTAATCTTTCGGTACCTAAATATTCATATTTTTCAGCGGATTTTTGTCATATCTTGTATTCTACCTTGTTTTGATCAACGCTATAGAAATTTTCAATGCTGCCAAAATTTAAGAGCTTTTTATACTACAAAAAGAACATTAAAAATTCGTCAAAGAAATGCAAATTTTTTAATAAATTATCAAAATTTGTCTCAAATTATTCAAAGTTTTTGTCTGAACCATCATTAAATAACGCCCAGAGTTTTGCCCCGTCGTTTGGTACCACTCTCGACCACCCCCTATTGTGGGAAGTGCAAAACTTTTGATTGTCACACCTAACCTAACCTAATCTTTCGGTACCTAAATATTCATATTTTTCAGCGGGTTTTTGTCATATCTTGTATTCTACCTTGTCTTGATCAACGCAATAGAAATTTTCAGTGCTGCCAAAATTTAAGATTTTTATACTACAAAACGAACATTAAAAATTCGTCAAAGAAATGCAAATTTTTAAATAAATTGTCAAAATTTGTCTCTAATTATTCAAAGTTTTTGTCTGAACCATCATTAAATAACGCCCAGAGTTTTGCCCCGTCGTTTGGTACCTCTCTCGACCACCCCCTATTGTGGGAAATGCAAAACTTTTGATTGTCACACCTAACCTAACCTAATCTTTCGGTACCTAAATATTCATATTTTTCAGCGGATTTTTGTCATATCTTGTATTCTACCTTGTTTTGATCAACGCTATAGAAATTTTCAATGCTGCCAAAATTTAAGAGCTTTTTATACTACAAAAAGAACATTAAAAATTCGTCAAAGAAATGCAAATTTTTTAATAAATTATCAAAATTTGTCTCAAATTATTCAAAGTTTTTGTCTGAACCATCATTAAATAACGCCCAGAGTTTTGCCCCGTCGTTTGGTACCACTCTCGACCACCCCCTATTGTGGGAAGTGCAAAACTTTTGATTGTCACACCTAACCTAACCTAATCTTTCGGTACCTAAATATTCATATTTTTCAGCGGGTTTTTGTCATATCTTGTATTCTACCTTGTCTTGATCAACGCAATAGAAATTTTCAGTGCTGCCAAAATTTAAGATTTTTATACTACAAAACGAACATTAAAAATTCGTCAAAGAAATGCAAATTTTTAAATAAATTGTCAAAATTTGTCTCTAATTATTCAAAGTTTTTGTCTGAACCATCATTAAATAACGCCCAGAGTTTTGCCCCGTCGTTTGGTACCTCTCTCGACCACCCCCTATTGTGGGAAGTGCAAAACTTTTGATTGTCACACCTAACCTAACCTAATCTTTCGGTACCTAAATATTCATATTTTTCAGCGGGTTTTTGTCATATCTTGTATTCTACCTTGTCTTGATCAACGCAATAGAAATTTACAGTGCTGCCAAAATTTAAGATTTTTATACTACAAAACGAACATTAAAAATTCGTCAAAGAAATGCAAATTTTTAAATAAATTGTCAAAATTTGTCTCAAATTATTCAAAGTTTTTGTCTGAACCATCATTAAATAACGCCCAGAGTTTTGCCCCGTCGTTTGGTACCACTCTCGACCACCCCCTATTGTGGGAAGTGCAAAACTTTTGATTGTCACACCTAACCTAACCTAATCTTTCGGTACCTAAATATTCATATTTTTCAGCGGGTTTTTGTCATATCTTGTATACTACCTTGTTTTGATCAACGCTATAGAAATTTTCAATGCTGCCAAAATTTAAGAGCTTTTTATACTACAAAAAGAACATTAAAAATTCGTCAAAGAAATGCAAATTTTTTAATAAATTATCAAAATTTGTCTCAAATTATTTAAAGTTTTTGTCTGAACCATCATTAAATAACGCCCAGAGTTTTGCCCCGTCGTTTGGTACCACTCTCGACCACCCCCTATTGTGGGAAGTGCAAAACTTTTGATTGTCACACCTAACCTAACCTAATCTTTCGGTACCTAAATATTCATATTTTTCAGCGGGTTTTTGTCATATCTTGTATTCTACCTTGTCTTGATCAACGCAATAGAAATTTTCAGTGCTGCCAAAATTTAAGATTTTTATACTACAACACGAACATTAAAAATTCGTCACAGAATTGCAAATTTTTAAATAAATTGTCAAAATTTGTCTCAAATTATTCAAAGTTTTTTTCTGAACCATCATTAAATAACGCCCAGAGTTTTGCCCCGTCGTTTGGTACCACTCTCGACCACCCCCTATTGTGGGAAGTGCAAAACTTTTGATTGTCACACCTAACCTAACCTAATCTTTCGGTACCTAAATATTCATATTTTTCAGCGGATTTTTGTCATATCTTGTATTCTACCTTGTTTTGATCAACGCTATAGAAATTTTCAATGCTGCCAAAATTTAAGAGCTTTTTATACTACAAAAAGAACATTAAAAATTCGTCAAAGAAATGCAAATTTTTTAATAAATTATCAAAATTTGTCTCAAATTATTTAAAGTTTTTGTCTGAACCATCATTAAATAACGCCCAGAGTTTTGCCCCGTCGTTTGGTACCACTCTCGACCACCCCCTATTGTGGGAAGTGCAAAACTTTTGATTGTCACACCTAACCTAACCTAATCTTTCGGTACCTAAATATTCATATTTTTCAGCGGGTTTTTGTCATATCTTGTATTCTACCTTGTCTTGATCAACGCAATAGAAATTTTCAGTGATGCCAAAATTTAAGATTTTTATACTACAAAACGAACATTAAAAATTCGTCAAAGAAATGCAAATTTTTAAATAAATTGTCAAAATTTGTCTCTAATTATTCAAAGTTTTTGTCTGAACCATCATTAAATAACGCCCAGAGTTTTGCCCCGTCGTTTGGTACCTCTCTCGACCACCCCCTATTGTGGGAAATGCAAAACTTTTGATTGTCACACCTAACCTAACCTAATCTTTCGGTACCTAAATATTCATATTTTTCAGCGGATTTTTGTCATATCTTGTATTCTACCTTGTTTTGATCAACGCTATAGAAATTTTCAATGCTGCCAAAATTTAAGAGCTTTTTATACTACAAAAAGAACATTAAAAATTCGTCAAAGAAATGCAAATTTTTTAATAAATTATCAAAATTTGTCTCAAATTATTCAAAGTTTTTGTCTGAACCATCATTAAATAACGCCCAGAGTTTTGCCCCGTCGTTTGGTACCACTCTCGACCACCCCCTATTGTGGGAAGTGCAAAACTTTTGATTGTCACACCTAACCTAACCTAATCTTTCGGTACCTAAATATTCATATTTTTCAGCGGGTTTTTGTCATATCTTGTATTCTACCTTGTCTTGATCAACGCAATAGAAATTTACAGTGCTGCCAAAATTTAAGATTTTTATACTACAAAACGAACATTAAAAATTCGTCAAAGAAATGCAAATTTTTAAATAAATTGTCAAAATTTGTCTCAAATTATTCAAAGTTTTTGTCTGAACCATCATTAAATAACGCCCAGAGTTTTGCCCCGTCGTTTGGTACCACTCTCGACCACCCCCTATTGTGGGAAGTGCAAAACTTTTGATTGTCACACCTAACCTAACCTAATCTTTCGGTACCTAAATATTCATATTTTTCAGCGGGTTTTTGTCATAACTTGTATTCTACCTTGTCTTGATAAACGCAATAGAAATTTTCAGTGCTGCCAAAATTTAAGATTTTTATACTACAACACGAACATTAAAAATTCGTCACAGAATTGCAAATTTTTTAATAAATTGTCAAAATTTGTCTCAAATTATTCAAAGTTTTTTTCTGAACCATCATTAAATAACGCCCAGAGTTTTGCCCCGTCGTTTGGTACCACTCTCGACCACCCCCTATTGTGGGAAGTGCAAAACTTTTGATTGTCACACCTAACCTAACCTAATCTTTCGGTACCTAAATATTCATATTTTTCAGCGGGTTTTTGTCATATCTTGTATACTACCTTGTTTTGATCAACGCTATAGAAATTTTCAATGCTGCCAAAATTTAAGAGCTTTTTATACTACAAAAAGAACATTAAAAATTCGTCAAAGAAATGCAAATTTTTTAATAAATTATCAAAATTTGTCTCAAATTATTTAAAGTTTTTGTCTGAACCATCATTAAATAACGCCCAGAGTTTTGCCCCGTCGTTTGGTACCACTCTCGACCACCCCCTATTGTGGGAAGTGCAAAACTTTTGATTGTCACACCTAACCTAACCTAATCTTTCGGTACCTAAATATTCATATTTTTCAGCGGGTTTTTGTCATATCTTGTATTCTACCTTGTCTTGATCAACGCAATAGAAATTTTCAGTGATGCCAAAATTTAAGATTTTTATACTACAAAACGAACATTAAAAATTCGTCAAAGAAATGCAAATTTTTAAATAAATTGTCAAAATTTGTCTCTAATTATTCAAAGTTTTTGTCTGAACCATCATTAAATAACGCCCAGAGTTTTGCCCCGTCGTTTGGTACCTCTCTCGACCACCCCCTATTGTGGGAAATGCAAAACTTTTGATTGTCACACCTAACCTAACCTAATCTTTCGGTACCTAAATATTCATATTTTTCAGCGGGTTTTTGTCATATCTTGTATTCTACCTTGTCTTGATCAACGCAATAGAAATTTACAGTGCTGCCAAAATTTAAGATTTTTATACTACAAAACGAACATTAAAAATTCGTCAAAGAAATGCAAATTTTTAAATAAATTGTCAAAATTTGTCTCAAATTATTCAAAGTTTTTGTCTGAACCATCATTAAATAACGCCCAGAGTTTTGCCCCGTCGTTTGGTACCACTCTCGACCACCCCCTATTGTGGGAAGTGCAAAACTTTTGATTGTCACACCTAACCTAACCTAATCTTTCGGTACCTAAATATTCATATTTTTCAGCGGGTTTTTGTCATAACTTGTATTCTACCTTGTCTTGATAAACGCAATAGAAATTTTCAGTGCTGCCAAAATTTAAGATTTTTATACTACAACACGAACATTAAAAATTCGTCACAGAATTGCAAATTTTTTAATAAATTGTCAAAATTTGTCTCAAATTATTCAAAGTTTTTTTCTGAACCATCATTAAATAACGCCCAGAGTTTTGCCCCGTCGTTTGGTACCACTCTCGACCACCCCCTATTGTGGGAAGTGCAAAACTTCACCTAACATAACCTAATCTTTCGGTACCTAAATATTCATATTTTTCAGCGGATTTTTGTCATATCTTGTATTCTACCTTGTTTTGATCAACGCTATAGAAATTTTCAATGCTGCCAAAATTTAAGAGCTTTTTATACTACAAAAAGAACATTAAAAATTCGTCAAAGAAATGCAAATTTTTTAATAAATTATCAAAATTTGTCTCAAATTATTCAAAGTTTTTGTCTGAACCATCATTAAATAACGCCCAGAGTTTTGCCCCGTCGTTTGGTACCACTCTCGACCACCCCCTATTGTGGGAAGTGCAAAACTTTTGATTGTCACACCTAACCTAACCTAATCTTTCAGTACCTAAATATTCATATTTTTCAGCGGGTTTTTGTCATATCTTGTATTCTACCTTGTCTTGATCAACGCAATAGAAATTTACAGTGCTGCCAAAATTTAAGATTTTTATACTACAAAACGAACATTAAAAATTCGTCAAAGAAATGCAAATTTTTAAATAAATTGTCAAAATTTGTCTCAAATTATTCAAAGTTTTTGTCTGAACCATCATTAAATAACGCCCAGAGTTTTGCCCCGTCGTTTGGTACCACTCTCGACCACCCCCTATTGTGGGAAGTGCAAAACTTTTGATTGTCACACCTAACCTAACCTAATCTTTCGGTACCTAAATATTCATATTTTTCAGCGGGTTTTTGTCATATCTTGTATACTACCTTGTTTTGATCAACGCTATAGAAATTTTCAATGCTGCCAAAATTTAAGAGCTTTTTATACTACAAAAAGAACATTAAAAATTCGTCAAAGAAATGCAAATTTTTTAATAAATTATCAAAATTTGTCTCAAATTATTCAAAGTTTTTGTCTGAACCATCATTAAATAACGCCCAGAGTTTTGCCCCGTCGTTTGGTACCACTCTCGACCACCCCCTATTGTGGGAAGTGCAAAACTTTTGATTGTCACACCTAACCTAACCTAATCTTTCGGTACCTAAATATTCATATTTTTCAGCGGGTTTTTGTCATATCTTGTATTCTACCTTGTCTTGATCAACGCAATGGAAATTTACAGTGCTGCCAAAATTTAAGATTTTTATACTACAAAACGAACATTAAAAATTCGTCAAAGAAATGCAAATTTTTAAATAAATTGTCAAAATTTGTCTCAAATTATTCAAAGTTTTTGTCTGAACCATCATTAAATAACGCCCAGAGTTTTGCCCCGTCGTTTGGTACCACTCTCGACCACCCCCTATTGTGGGAAGTGCAAAACTTTTGATTGTCACACCTAACCTAACCTAATCTTTCGGTACCTAAATATTCATATTTTTCAGCGGGTTTTTGTCATATCTTGTATTCTACCTTGTCTTGATAAACGCAATAGAAATTTTCAGTGCTGCCAAAATTTAAGATTTTTATACTACAACACGAACATTAAAAATTCGTCACAGAATTGCAAATTTTTTAATAAATTGTCAAAATTTGTCTCAAATTATTCAAAGTTTTTTTCTGAACCATCATTAAATAACGCCCAGAGTTTTGCCCCGTCGTTTGGTACCACTCTCGACCACCCCCTATTGTGGGAAGTGCAAAACTTCACCTAACATAACCTAATCTTTCGGTACCTAAATATTCATATTTTTCAGCGGATTTTTGTCATATCTTGTATTCTACCTTGTTTTGATCAACGCTATAGAAATTTTCAATGCTGCCAAAATTTAAGATTTTTATACTACAAAACGAACATTAAAAATTCGTCAAAGAAATGCAAATTTTTAAATAAATTGTCAAAATTTGTCTCAAATTATTCAAAGTTTTTGTCTGAACCATCATTAAATAACGCCCAGAGTTTTGCCCCGTCGTTTGGTACCACTCTCGACCACCCCCTATTGTGGGAAGTGCAAAACTTTTGATTGTCACACCTAACCTAACCTAATCTTTCGGTACCTAAATATTCATATTTTTCAGCGGGTTTTTGTCATATCTTGTATACTACCTTGTTTTGATCAACGCTATAGAAATTTTCAATGCTGCCAAAATTTAAGAGCTTTTTATACTACAAAAAGAACATTAAAAATTCGTCAAAGAAATGCAAATTTTTTAATAAATTATCAAAATTTGTCTCAAATTATTCAAAGTTTTTGTCTGAACCATCATTAAATAACGCCCAGAGTTTTGCCCCGTCGTTTGGTACCACTCTCGACCACCCCCTATTGTGGGAAGTGCAAAACTTTTGATTGTCACACCTAACCTAACCTAATCTTTCGGTACCTAAATATTCATATTTTTCAGCGGGTTTTTGTCATATCTTGTATTCTACCTTGTCTTGATCAACGCAATAGAAATTTTCAGTGCTGCCAAAATTTAAGATTTTTATACTACAAAACGAACATTAAAAATTCGTCAAAGAAATGCAAATTTTTAAATAAATTGTCAAAATTTGTCTCTAATTATTCAAAGTTTTTGTCTGAACCATCATTAAATAACGCCCAGAGTTTTGCCCCGTCGTTTGGTACCTCTCTCGACCACCCCCTATTGTGGGAAGTGCAAAACTTTTGATTGTCACACCTAACCTAACCTAATCTTTCGGTACCTAAATATTCATATTTTTCAGCGGGTTTTTGTCATATCTTGTATTCTACCTTGTCTTGATCAACGCAATAGAAATTTTCAGTGCTGCCAAAATTTAAGATTTTTATACTACAACACGAACATTAAAAATTCGTCACAGAATTGCAAATTTTTTAATAAATTGTCAAAATTTGTCTCAAATTATTCAGTTTTCTTCTGAACCATCATTAAATAACGCCCAGAGTTTTGCCCCGTCGTTTGGTACCACTCTCGACCACCCCCTATTGTGGGAAGTGCAAAACTTTTGATTGTCACACCTAACCTAACCTAATCTTTCGGTACCTAAATATTCATATTTTTCAGCGGATTTTTGTCATATCTTGTATTCTACCTTGTTTTGATCAACGCTATAGAAATTTTCAATGCTGCCAAAATTTAAGAGCTTTTTATACTACAAAAAGAACATTAAAAATTCGTCAAAGAAATGCAAATTTTTTAATAAATTATCAAAATTTGTCTCAAATTATTCAAAGTTTTTGTCTGAACCATCATTAAATAACGCCCAGCGTTTTGCCCCGTCGTTTGGTACCACTCTCGACCACCCCCTATTGTGGGAAGTGCAAAACTTTTGATTGTCACACCTAACCTAACCTAATCTTTCAGTACCTAAATATTCATATTTTTCAGCGGGTTTTTGTCATATCTTGTATTCTACCTTGTCTTGATCAACGCAATAGAAATTTACAGTGCTGCCAAAATTTAAGATTTTTATACTACAAAACGAACATTAAAAATTCGTCAAAGAAATGCAAATTTTTAAATAAATTGTCAAAATTTGTCTCAAATTATTCAAAGTTTTTGTCTAAACCATCATTAAATAACGCCCAGAGTTTTGCCCCGTCGTTTGGTACCACTCTCGACCACCCCCTATTGTGGGAAGTGCAAAACTTTTGATTGTCACACCTAACCTAACCTAATCTTTCGGTACCTAAATATTCATATTTTTCAGCGGGTTTTTGTCATAACTTGTATTCTACCTTGTCTTGATAAACGCAATAGAAATTTTCAGTGCTGCCAAAATTTAAGATTTTTATACTACAACACGAACATTAAAAATTCGTCACAGAATTAAAAATTTTTTAATAAATTGTCAAAATTTGTCTCTAATTATTCAAAGTTTTTGTCTGAACCATCATTAAATAACGCCCAGAGTTTTGCCCCGTCGTTTGGTACCACTCTCGACCACCCCCTATTGTGGGAAGTGCAAAACTTCACCTAACCTAACCTAATCTTTCGGTACCTAAATATTCATATTTTTCAGCGGATTTTTGTCATATCTTGTATTCTACCTTGTTTTGATCAACGCTATAGAAATTTTCAATGCTGCCAAAATTTAAGAGCTTTTTATACTACAAAAAGAACATTAAAAATTCGTCAAAGAAATGCAAATTTTTTAATAAATTATCAAAATTTGTCTCAAATTATTCAAAGTTTTTGTCTGAACCATCATTAAATAACGCCCAGCGTTTTGCCCCGTCGTTTGGTACCACTCTCGACCACCCCCTATTGTGGGAAGTGCAAAACTTTTGATTGTCACACCTAACCTAACCTAATCTTTCAGTACCTAAATATTCATATTTTTCAGCGGGTTTTTGTCATATCTTGTATTCTACCTTGTCTTGATCAACGCAATAGAAATTTACAGTGCTGCCAAAATTTAAGATTTTTATACTACAAAACGAACATTAAAAATTCGTCAAAGAAATGCAAATTTTTAAATAAATTGTCAAAATTTGTCTCAAATTATTCAAAGTTTTTGTCTGAACCATCATTAAATAACGCCCAGAGTTTTGCCCCGTCGTTTGGTACCACTCTCGACCACCCCCTATTGTGGGAAGTGCAAAACTTTTGATTGTCACACCTAACCTAACCTAATCTTTCGGTACCTAAATATTCATATTTTTCAGCGGGTTTTTGTCATAACTTGTATTCTACCTTGTCTTGATAAACGCAATAGAAATTTTCAGTGCTGCCAAAATTTAAGATTTTTATACTACAACACGAACATTAAAAATTCGTCACAGAATTGCAAATTTTTTAATAAATTGTCAAAATTTGTCTCTAATTATTCAAAGTTTTTGTCTGAACCATCATTAAATAACGCCCAGAGTTTTGCCCCGTCGTTTGGTACCACTCTCGACCACCCCCTATTGTGGGAAGTGCAAAACTTCACCTAACCTAACCTAATCTTTCGGTACCTAAATATTCATATTTTTCAGCGGATTTTTGTCATATCTTGTATTCTACCTTGTTTTGATCAACGCTATAGAAATTTTCAATGCTGCCAAAATTTAAGAGCTTTTTATACTACAAAAAGAACATTAAAAATTCGTCAAAGAAATGCAAATTTTTTAATAAATTATCAAAATTTGTCTCAAATTATTCAAAGTTTTTGTCTGAACCATCATTAAATAACGCCCAGAGTTTTGCCCCGTCGTTTGGTACCACTCTCGACCACCCCCTATTGTGGGAAGTGCAAAACTTTTGATTGTCACACCTAACCTAACCTAATCTTTCGGTACCTAAATATTCATATTTTTCAGCGGGTTTTTGTCATATCTTGTATTCTACCTTGTCTTGATCAACGCAATAGAAATTTACAGTGCTGCCAAAATTTAAGATTTTTATACTACAAAACGAACATTAAAAATTCGTCAAAGAAATGCAAATTTTTAAATAAATTGTCAAAATTTGTCTCAAATTATTCAAAGTTTTTGTCTGAACCATCATTAAATAACGCCCAGAGTTTTGCCCCGTCGTTTGGTACCACTCTCGACCACCCCCTATTGTGGGAAGTGCAAAACTTTTGATTGTCACACCTAACCTAACCTAATCTTTCGGTACCTAAATATTCATATTTTTCAGCGGGTTTTTGTCATAACTTGTATTCTACCTTGTCTTGATAAACGCAATAGAAATTTTCAGTGCTGCCAAAATTTAAGATTTTTATACTACAACACGAACATTAAAAATTCGTCACAGAATTGCAAATTTTTTAATAAATTGTCAAAATTTGTCTCAAATTATTCAAAGTTTTTTTCTGAACCATCATTAAATAACGCCCAGAGTTTTGCCCCGTCGTTTGGTACCACTCTCGACCACCCCCTATTGTGGGAAGTGCAAAACTTTTGATTGTCACACCTAACCTAACCTAATCTTTCGGTACCTAAATATTCATATTTTTCAGCGGGTTTTTGTCATATCTTGTATACTACCTTGTTTTGATCAACGCTATAGAAATTTTCAATGCTGCCAAAATTTAAGAGCTTTTTATACTACAAAAAGAACATTAAAAATTCGTCAAAGAAATGCAAATTTTTTAATAAATTATCAAAATTTGTCTCAAATTATTCAAAGTTTTTGTCTGAACCATCATTAAATAACGCCCAGAGTTTTGCCCCGTCGTTTGGTACCACTCTCGACCACCCCCTATTGTGGGAAGTGCAAAACTTTTGATTGTCACACCTAACCTAACCTAATCTTTCGGTACCTAAATATTCATATTTTTCAGCGGGTTTTTGTCATATCTTGTATTCTACCTTGTCTTGATCAACGCAATAGAAATTTACAGTGCTGCCAAAATTTAAGATTTTTATACTACAAAACGAACATTAAAAATTCGTCAAAGAAATGCAAATTTTTAAATAAATTGTCAAAATTTGTCTCAAATTATTCAAAGTTTTTGTCTGAACCATCATTAAATAACGCCCAGAGTTTTGCCCCGTCGTTTGGTACCACTCTCGACCACCCCCTATTGTGGGAAGTGCAAAACTTTTGATTGTCACACCTAACCTAACCTAATCTTTCGGTACCTAAATATTCATATTTTTCAGCGGGTTTTTGTCATAACTTGTATTCTACCTTGTCTTGATAAACGCAATAGAAATTTTCAGTGCTGCCAAAATTTAAGATTTTTATACTACAACACGAACATTAAAAATTCGTCACAGAATTGCAAATTTTTTAATAAATTGTCAAAATTTGTATCAAATTATTCAAAGTTTTTTTCTGAACCATCATTAAATAACGCCCAGAGTTTTGCCCCGTCGTTTGGTACCACTCTCGACCACCCCCTATTGTGGGAAGTGCAAAACTTCACCTAACCTAACCTAATCTTTCGGTACCTAAATATTCATATTTTTCAGCGGATTTTTGTCATATCTTGTATTCTACCTTGTTTTGATCAACGCTATAGAAATTTTCAATGCTGCCAAAATTTAAGAGCTTTTTATACTACAAAAAGAACATTAAAAATTCGTCAAAGAAATGCAAATTTTTTAATAAATTATCAAAATTTGTCTCAAATTATTCAAAGTTTTTGTCTGAACCATCATTAAATAACGCCCAGAGTTTTGCCCCGTCGTTTGGTACCACTCTCGACCACCCCCTATTGTGGGAAGTGCAAAACTTTTGATTGTCACACCTAACCTAACCTAATCTTTCAGTACCTAAATATTCATATTTTTCAGCGGGTTTTTGTCATATCTTGTATTCTACCTTGTCTTGATCAACGCAATAGAAATTTACAGTGCTGCCAAAATTTAAGATTTTTATACTACAAAACGAACATTAAAAATTCGTCAAAGAAATGCAAATTTTTAAATAAATTGTCAAAATTTGTCTCAAATTATTCAAAGTTTTTGTCTGAACCATCATTAAATAACGCCCAGAGTTTTGCCCCGTCGTTTGGTACCACTCTCGACCACCCCCTATTGTGGGAAGTGCAAAACTTTTGATTGTCACACCTAACCTAACCTAATCTTTCGGTACCTAAATATTCATATTTTTCAGCGGGTTTTTGTCATATCTTGTATACTACCTTGTTTTGATCAACGCTATAGAAATTTTCAATGCTGCCAAAATTTAAGAGCTTTTTATACTACAAAAAGAACATTAAAAATTCGTCAAAGAAATGCAAATTTTTTAATAAATTATCAAAATTTGTCTCAAATTATTCAAAGTTTTTGTCTGAACCATCATTAAATAACGCCCAGAGTTTTGCCCCGTCGTTTGGTACCACTCTCGACCACCCCCTATTGTGGGAAGTGCAAAACTTTTGATTGTCACACCTAACCTAACCTAATCTTTCGGTACCTAAATATTCATATTTTTCAGCGGGTTTTTGTCATATCTTGTATTCTACCTTGTCTTGATCAACGCAATAGAAATTTTCAGTGCTGCCAAAATTTAAGATTTTTATACTACAAAACGAACATTAAAAATTCGTCAAAGAAATGCAAATTTTTAAATAAATTGTCAAAATTTGTCTCTAATTATTCAAAGTTTTTGTCTGAACCATCATTAAATAACGCCCAGAGTTTTGCCCCGTCGTTTGGTACCTCTCTCGACCACCCCCTATTGTGGGAAGTGCAAAACTTTTGATTGTCACACCTAACCTAACCTAATCTTTCGGTACCTAAATATTCATATTTTTCAGCGGGTTTTTGTCATATCTTGTATTCTACCTTGTCTTGATCAACGCAATAGAAATTTTCAGTGCTGCCAAAATTTAAGATTTTTATACTACAACACGAACATTAAAAATTCGTCACAGAATTGCAAATTTTTTAATAAATTGTCAAAATTTGTCTCAAATTATTCAGTTTTCTTCTGAACCATCATTAAATAACGCCCAGAGTTTTGCCCCGTCGTTTGGTACCACTCTCGACCACCCCCTATTGTGGGAAGTGCAAAACTTTTGATTGTCACACCTAACCTAACCTAATCTTTCGGTACCTAAATATTCATATTTTTCAGCGGATTTTTGTCATATCTTGTATTCTACCTTGTTTTGATCAACGCTATAGAAATTTTCAATGCTGCCAAAATTTAAGATTTTTATACTACAACACGAACATTAAAAATTCGTCACAGAATTGCAAATTTTTTAATAAATTGTCAAAATTTGTCTCAAATTATTCAAAGTTTTTTTCTGAACCATCATTAAATAACGCCCAGAGTTTTGCCCCGTCGTTTGGTACCACTCTCGACCACCCCCTATTGTGGGAAGTGCAAAACTTCACCTAACCTAACCTAATCTTTCGGTACCTAAATATTCATATTTTTCAGCGGATTTTTGTCATATCTTGTATTCTACCTTGTTTTGATCAACGCTATAGAAATTTTCAATGCTGCCAAAATTTAAGAGCTTTTTATACTACAAAAAGAACATTAAAAATTCGTCAAAGAAATGCAAATTTTTTAATAAATTATCAAAATTTGTCTCAAATTATTCAAAGTTTTTGTCTGAACCATCATTAAATAACGCCCAGCGTTTTGCCCCGTCGTTTGGTACCACTCTCGACCACCCCCTATTGTGGGAAGTGCAAAACTTTTGATTGTCACACCTTTTTTTTTTTTTTTTTTTTTTGATTCCCAGGAAAAATGCTTCATGCACTACCCGCCGGCTAGGGGACGGCAACGGCGGGGCGTGTGGGACTCCCAGCAAGAAAACGCGCTGGTCTACCCACTAAAAAACCTGGGGTGTTCCCTCTCTCACCCAATGGGGGGGGCCAGTTGGGAACTTAAAAGATTCAACCATAGCAGGCCCCCCCGTGTGGGTGCCGGCCGGGTCATTTTTTTTTTTGTTTTTTTTTTCGGACCCGACCACCTCTCGTCCCCAGGGGAGAGCCTGACTGCTCTCCCCTTTCGACATCAGAAAGGCGCGCGGGAAGACCGCGCGCGCCCTCTCGGGGCTTTTAGTTTACGGGTGGCAGGGTCCCCTGAGGCCCCGCCACCCGGAGCCCCTAGGTGGGGGGCAGGAGAGCGACATAAGCGCGTCTCCTGCGCCCCATCCTGCGGCGGCGGACGTCTGGGGCGTAAGGATCGTCCTCACGCCCCCGCTCCGCCGCCTCCTTCTGCGAGATGACAGTCTCGCAGAAGGAACTCATTGCGCCCCAGCACCTGTCGTCGCCGACCATCTTGGATATGACGGTCGGCAACGAGAGGTCGGGGCCAATCACGGTGACCAGGGCACAGCGCTCCGCGGCCCACGCCGGGCACTCCTCCAGCGTGTGCTGCGCCGTGTCCCGGTCACACATCTCACAATGGTGACATCTGGTTGTCGGCTCCCTACCGGCTATCTTGCAGAGGTACTCTCCGAAACACCCGTGTCCGGAGAGCACCTGAGTAAGCCGGTAGGTGAGCGGTCCGCGCCGTCTGTCCGTCCACTCCCTTAAGACTGGACGGACAGCCTCGACTGTCCTCACCCCATAGCGGGGCTGGGCCAGCCTCTCCTGCCATTTGGCCTCCAGGACCAATCGAGCCTGGAACCTTCGCGTCTCCACCGCCCTGTGCGTGGGCTCCTCGCCCTGGAGCCGGAGGTCAGCGCGCCAGTAATACAATGACGCTTGGACCTCCGCCTCCAAATCCCAGGGCGGCGATGCCGCCAAAACGCACGCCGCCTCGTAGGAGACGGTGCGGTACGCCCGCGACACCCTGATCGCCATCGCCCTCTGAGGTCTCCTTAGGAGGGCGACATTTCGGCGATCCAGGGCGCCAGCCCAAATGGGCGACCCATAAAGGGCCATCGACCGCACCACCCCTAAATAGAGGCGGCGGCAGATGACACTCGGCCCCCCGATATTCGGCAGCAGAGAGCTAAGCGCTCCAGCTGCCGACATCAGCCGGGGGGCCAGGCGGCTAAAATGGACGCGAAAGTTCCAGCGGCCGTCGAGGTGGAGCCCCAAGTATTTCATACTCGGCTCCACCCCGATGCGGACCCCTCCAACGATGATGTGGGCATCTGGTGGCGGCGCCCGCCGAGGCCCGTGAAATAACAGGGCCTCGGACTTTTCCAGCGCCACCTCCAGTCCCAACATCCTAATCCTGCCGACAACCAGAGCCACTCCAGCCGTGGCAAGACGGGCAGCTGCCCAGTAGTCCTCTCCCCGGGCCGTAACCAGCGTGTCGTCGGCGTAACAAGTTACGCCGACGCCCGGGGGCAGGGCGCCCCGCAGCACCCAGTCGTAACCGATGTTCCACAGGAGCGGACCCAGAACCGATCCCTGTGGAACACCGCACGACACCTCCCTCCGGAACGTCTCTCCGTTCCGCCCCACACAGAATACACTTCTCTGGTGCAGGTAGTCCCCGACTATTCGGCGCAGGTAGGGAGGCACCCCATGAAATCGGAGCGCCTCCCTAATAGTCGCCCACGGCAGGGTGTTGAACGCGTTGGCGATGTCCAAGGACACCGCCAACAGCACCCCGCGCGAGGCGACAGCCTCTTCCGAGAGGGCCTTGACGCGACTGATCGCGTCAATCGTCGATCGGCCCTCCCGGAATCCGAACTGGAGTTCGGATAAGTCGGGGCCCACCCGCACCAGGTGCTTGGAGAGGCGGGCAGCCAACACACGCTCAAAGAGCTTGCCCACCTCATCCAACAGCACTATGGGGCGGTACGCGGAGGGAGAGTCCGCGGGGCGGCCCTCCTTTCTCAGGAGGACCAGCTTGCCCGTCTTCCACATGGAAGGGAACCGTCCCGACTCCAGGCAGGCGCTAAACAGCCTGAGGAGCCGGTCCCCTAGGGCGTCATAGGCCAAAACCCAGGCGCGGCCAGGAATCCCGTCCGGCCCCGGAGCAGTGTTTTTGCCCCGGAGCCGCACCATTGCCGCGCCGAGCTCCGCCATTGATACTACTGGCGCCCCGGCATCGGCGCCGTCCTCCTCGACTTCGGGCGGCGCCATTACGGGAGGTGTGTGCTCCGCTCTCGAAGGAAAGAGAGCGGAGACCACCCCCTCCAATTGCCGGGGCTGGAGACTCTCAGTGACCGGTGGGGCCCAGGGGCGCAACTTGCCCCTGACCACCTTATACGGGCGGCCCCACGGATCTGCCTCGAGAGTCCCCAGGAACTCTTGCCATCTTTGGGCTTTGGCCTCGCTGATGGCGGACTGCAGGGCGTACTTCCGCTGTACGTATTCACCCCGCAGCCGTGCCTCCACGGTCGGGTCACGGTACCGCCTGCGTCGGCGGTACCTAGTGTACTGGCGACGCGCCGCAATGCACGCGGCGCGTTTTTGGCTGATGTCGTCAGACCACCAGTACACCTGACGCCTTGGAGGTCGAGCACTGGCCCGGGGCATCGACGCGTCGCAAATCTGCGTCATCGCGCCCCGGAACCACTCCGCCTCCGACTCAACCTCCACAGGCCCTTCACCCATCGGGGTCCAGGCCTGGACGATGGAGGCTTCCACCAGCACGTCTACGTCGAGACGTTTCAACGCCCATCGTGGGGACGACGGGGTGTGCACTCTCCTCGGGCGATCGTCCGGGATCGCCGGCGAGGCGGAGATGTCGAACCGTACGTAACGATGGTCCGACAGTGACTCCGCCTCGACCAGCACTCGCCAGTCCCGGACGTGGCGCGCTATGGCAGGGCTTGCAAACGAAATGTCCACAATGGACTCACCCTGCCAGCGCACGCACGTGGCGACCGACCCCCGGTTAAGAACCACGAGGCCGGTCGCAATCGCCCACTCCTCCAGCGCGTCGCCGCGAGCGTCGGTGACAGGGGATCCCCAAGCCGATGATTTGGCATTGAAGTCCCCCGCCACCACGACCGGACGCGATGGGTACCGATTAATCACGGTCCCCACCGCGTCCAAAAATTGCTCAAACTCGGCGAGGCGCCGGTTTGGAGAGAAGTACACCCCGATCAGGACGGTTCCCTCCCAATCAACACAAATATACCCCTCGCCCCTGTCTGTCATCACCAGGAGCGAGGGTCCGGACGAAACAATGGCCGCCGAGCCCCCGAGGTCCCCAAACCAGTTGTGTCGGCTGGGGACGCAGTAAGGCTCGGCGACCACGGCGATGTCTATTGACCACTCCGCCATGTGCTGCAGCAAAATATCCTGCGCCCTGGCGGAGTGGTTAACATTCACCTGTAGGAGGCGATGGGCCATAATCAATTAGGTTTCCATCGCCTCCCTACTGCTCCCTACTTGGGACGGGGCCGGGGCGGCCGGAGTCCTGGCGACCGCCCCTCTGGCCTTATGCCTTTTGGGTGGGGAGCAAGATTTGCTCCCCATCCGGTGCCCCGCCGGCCTTCCTGCAGCCAAGCAGATGCTGCAGGAAGCTTTTGCCGCGGAGCATGCGGCGGCCTTGTGGCCGGGCTGGCCGCAGCGATAACAGGACTCGCTGCGGTCAGTTTCGGCGGTGCATTGCTGCCTCACGTGCCCCGGTTCGAGGCAGCGGTAGCACCGCCTAGGCCTCGGCTCCAGCAGATTTACCTGAGCCGAGACCATCCCGACCAGCAAACGGCCGGCCGCCACCTTCTTTGCCGCGGCGATGGGGCAGCGCACCATCACCGTGCACAGACCACCATTGCCGCGGCGCACCTCCCCCACCCTGACCTGCGCCTGAGGGCAGGCTCCGGCTTTTGCCACCGCAGCGGCGACATCCTCGGAGGAGGCCGAGTCATCCAGCCCGGTTATCCGCATTTCGGCGGACTTCACCGGGCGCGAGACCCTGACCTCCTCAGGCGTGAAAAGTGACCGAATTGTTTCGGCCACCTTGTCCGCCTTGTCGCCGGAGGTGGCGCCTGGGACCTCTAAGATTCTTGCCCCAGTGGCGGCAACCTTGAAGAAAACGCCTCCGGCGAGGCCAATCTCAGCGAGATTGCCTTTCATGGCCTGAGTGGCCCGCCGGAGGACGCCTGCATAGGTCACGCCCTGCCGGAGCCCCTCCTCCGTCAGCTCCACCACAACGGCGTTGGAGCGCGGGGGGCGCAGGTCAGCTGGGCGGGGGCCCTTCTTTTTACTTGCCACCGGGAGAGCCCGGGAGGCCTTCTTCTTCTTCTTCTTCTGCCTCCTCTTCCTTCCGACGACCTCCATCCATGGCTGCTCAGCCAAAGTAGAGGCCATCGGGGCGGGTTGGGGCTGGGAGGCTGGGCGCCGCGGCGCCACAGTGGTAGTTGCCCTCCCCTTGCCCTTCCCCTTCCCCTTGGAAGAGGAAGCCGATGGTGTGGGGGCAGATTTCTGCTGCGCAGCCGGTGGGCCGGAGGGCGCCGGGCCAGCCGGCGTGCCTCCGACCATCCGGGGGCGGCCCCCGAGCGGGGGTCCCGGGGTCGGGACGGGCACGAGGCCATAGTTGGCCAGGCACGCTTCCACCACGTTGCGTGCCTGAGCTACCGTGGCCCGCATAAGCTCGTTCGCCCAGGCAGGCCGCTGGTCCTCCGCGGGAGTGAGGGGCTGCGCTGTGCGCCGCGGGAGGGGCGGGAACTCCTCCCGCTGCCTCCGGGCAGGTGCCCCGGCGTTGGCCGAGGGCGTCTTGCCGGTACTGGCCCGAGCGGCAGTGGCAGCGGCCGCCTTCATGGCCGCTACCTCCGCCCGGAGCTCCGCGAGCTGCTTGTGCAGCCCCTCGTTCTCCGACCTCCAACGCTTCTGGAGGTCGGAGGAAGCCCGTCCCCACATGCCGAAGAAGGCCTCCCTCATCTCCTCCGTGGCAACCTTTAGGTCCCGAACGAACCCCCCCTTCAAGTTGCCTGACCGGGCTGCCACCCTCAGGACGGTCTCAGCGCCAGCCTCAAACCGTTGCCTGAGGTCGGCAACCGAGTCCTCTCCCGAGGGGGACGCATCCGGGACCCCAGTCCTCTTAATGAAGTCCCGACGGGCAGACAGAGGCTGCCCAAGGAGCTTTCCCGTGGAGGGAGGCGGCATCGGGGAACCAGCCCTTCCTCCGCAGGGCGTCCTCTCTACCACCTCCACCTCCGTGTCCGACCCAGAGTCGGACGGCGCATGGTGCGACGTCTTCCGGCGCTTCACGGAAGCGCCGGGTGCACCCCAGAACTTGAGGGTGAGGGAAACAGGGCTATCCCCTCCCTCCTCCCTCTCCCGTCGGGCCGCCGACGAGCACCGGCTCCGAGTCCGACTGGCCTCAGAGCCCGAGCCCGCCCGCGACTCGACGTCCATATCAGTGCCGGTTCCGGCACTGAACACGCTCGACATAGAGTCGCTGCGTGCCAGCGCCGCCACCCGGCACCTCGACCGTGTCCTCGGCACGGCCGGGACACTATCCCGGACTGACGGTGGGGCCATATCCCCCCCTGCCTTCCCCTTTTTGGGATCCTCCTTTCTAGCCTTGTTCGGGCCTGAGCCCAAGGCAACTCTCATCGCAGGGTCAGTACATGACCCTGCGGAAATTTCGGTGCCGGATATTTCGCGCGGCACTGCGCTGTGATGGCGGTTGCCCCCCCCAGAATACGAGGGGCAGACGGAGCCAGAAGGCTCCGTGAGGGATTCTCCGGGCGCGGCGCACCCGGTACCCTCCTGGGGTAGGTAAAAACCTTTAGCCGACATCTCATAGTTTTTGGTTTGGGTGGCCCTAATGGCTGGGTTCCCCCCAGCCATACAGCCCCTCGCCGGGCCACCAAAAACTTAGGCTTTGGGTAATTTTTATAGAGGTTTTCTTCCTCGCAGCCCGAAGGCCCCCGGTCCTGTCAATTCAGGATTACGGGTTGGGCCGGATGGGGTCCATGCTGGACCGATCCACCCGCCCCAAGGCCGCTCGACGGAGCAGGATGCCCACGCAGCCCACCCCGGCCTAACGGCCCCCACTGGTAATTTTTTAGAGAGGTTGTCTTCCTCTATCCCCCCCGTGTTGGACCGGATGGGGGTCCATGCTGGACCGATCCACCCGCCCCAAGGCCGCTCGACGGGCAGGACGCCACGCGACCCGCACCGGCCTTACGGCCCCCACTGGTGATTTTTTAGAGAGGTTGTCTTCCTCTATCCCCCCCGTGTTGGGCCGGGTGGGGGTCCATGCTGGACCGATCCACCCGCCCCATGACCGCCCGACTGGGCAGAACGCCTAAGCTCCCCACCCCGGCCTAGCAGCCCCCACTAGTAATTTTTTATAGAGGTTTTCTTCCTCTATATCCCCCGTCTCATCCACGTGTCCTCTGCTAATCAGAGGAACACGTGGAGAGACCCCCAAACGCGGCCCTTGCGGGCCGATAACCCCGAGACAGGATGCCTCGGGTTCCCTACGCGCGTGCCAGAGTATTAGCCACGAGTAATAATGCCCCCGAAAGGACATTATTACCCGTGTTGCCCGGGGTGTACCGGCCCAACGACTGCCGTTCCAATCCACTAGAAATGTAGAAAGGACCAGCAGCCGTCAGGCACACTAGGAGGTTCTCTGGCCACACACCCCTGATTGTCACACCTAACCTAACCTAATCTTTCAGTACCTAAATATTCATATTTTTCAGCGGGTTTTTGTCATATCTTGTATTCTACCTTGTCTTGATCAACGCAATAGAAATTTACAGTGCTGCCAAAATTTAAGATTTTTATACTACAAAACGAACATTAAAAATTCGTCAAAGAAATGCAAATTTTTAAATAAATTGTCAAAATTTGTCTCAAATTATTCAAAGTTTTTGTCTGAACCATCATTAAATAACGCCCAGAGTTTTGCCCCGTCGTTTGGTACCACTCTCGACCACCCCCTATTGTGGGAAGTGCAAAACTTTTGATTGTCACACCTAACCTAACCTAATCTTTCGGTACCTAAATATTCATATTTTTCAGCGGGTTTTTGTCATAACTTGTATTCTACCTTGTCTTGATAAACGCAATAGAAATTTTCAGTGCTGCCAAAATTTAAGATTTTTATACTACAACACGAACATTAAAAATTCGTCACAGAATTGCAAATTTTTTAATAAATTGTCAAAATTTGTCTCAAATTATTCAAAGTTTTTTTCTGAACCATCATTAAATAACGCCCAGAGTTTTGCCCCGTCGTTTGGTACCACTCTCGACCACCCCCTATTGTGGGAAGTGCAAAACTTCACCTAACCTAACCTAATCTTTCGGTACCTAAATATTCATATTTTTCAGCGGATTTTTGTCATATCTTGTATTCTACCTTGTTTTGATCAACGCTATAGAAATTTTCAATGCTGCCAAAATTTAAGAGCTTTTTATACTACAAAACGAACATTAAAAATTCGTCAAAGAAATGCAAATTTTTTAATAAATTATCAAAATTTGTCTCAAATTATTCAAAGTTTTTGTCTGAACCATCATTAAATAACGCCCAGAGTTTTGCCCCGTCGTTTGGTACCACTCTCGACCACCCCCTATTGTGGGAAGTGCAAAACTTTTGATTGTCACACCTAACCTAACCTAATCTTTCGGTACCTAAATATTCATATTTTTCAGCGGGTTTTTGTCATATCTTGTATTCTACCTTGTCTTGATCAACGCAATAGAAATTTACAGTGCTGCCAACATTTAAGATTTTTATACTACAAAACGAACATTAAAAATTCGTCAAAGAAATGCAAATTTTTAAATAAATTGTCAAAATTTGTCTCAAATTATTCAAAGTTTTTGTCTGAACCATCATTAAATAACGCCCAGAGTTTTGCCCCGTCGTTTGGTACCACTCTCGACCACCCCCTATTGTGGGAAGTGCAAAACTTTTGATTGTCACACCTAACCTAACCTAATCTTTCGGTACCTAAATATTCATATTTTTCAGCGGGTTTTTGTCATAACTTGTATTCTACCTTGTCTTGATAAACGCAATAGAAATTTTCAGTGCTGCCAAAATTTAAGATTTTTATACTACAACACGAACATTAAAAATTCGTCACAGAATTGCAAATTTTTTAATAAATTGTCAAAATTTGTATCAAATTATTCAAAGTTTTTTTCTGAACCATCATTAAATAACGCCCAGAGTTTTGCCCCGTCGTTTGGTACCACTCTCGACCACCCCCTATTGTGGGAAGTGCAAAACTTTTGATTGTCACACCTAACCTAACCTAATCTTTCAGTACCTAAATATTCATATTTTTCAGCGGGTTTTTGTCATATCTTGTATTCTACCTTGTCTTGATCAACGCAATAGAAATTTACAGTGCTGCCAAAATTTAAGATTTTTATACTACAAAACGAACATTAAAAATTCGTCAAAGAAATGCAAATTTTTAAATAAATTGTCAAAATTTGTCTCAAATTATTCAAAGTTTTTGTCTGAACCATCATTAAATAACGCCCAGAGTTTTGCCCCGTCGTTTGGTACCACTCTCGACCACCCCCTATTGTGGGAAGTGCAAAACTTTTGATTGTCACACCTAACCTAACCTAATCTTTCGGTACCTAAATATTCATATTTTTCAGCGGGTTTTTGTCATAACTTGTATTCTACCTTGTCTTGATAAACGCAATAGAAATTTTCAGAGCTGCCAAAATTTAAGATTTTTATACTACAACACGAACATTAAAAATTCGTCACAGAATTGCAAATTTTTTAATAAATTGTCAAAATTTGTCTCAAATTATTCAAAGTTTTTTTCTGAACCATCATTAAATAACGCCCAGAGTTTTGCCCCGTCGTTTGGTACCACTCTCGACCACCCCCTATTGTGGGAAGTGCAAAACTTCACCTAACCTAACCTAATCTTTCGGTACCTAAATATTCATATTTTTCAGCGGATTTTTGTCATATCTTGTATTCTACCTTGTTTTGATCAACGCTATAGAAATTTTCAATGCTGCCAAAATTTAAGAGCTTTTTATACTACAAAACGAACATTAAAAATTCGTCAAAGAAATGCAAATTTTTTAATAAATTATCAAAATTTGTCTCAAATTATTCAAAGTTTTTGTCTGAACCATCATTAAATAACGCCCAGAGTTTTGCCCCGTCGTTTGGTACCACTCTCGACCACCCCCTATTGTGGGAAGTGCAAAACTTTTGATTGTCACACCTAACCTAACCTAATCTTTCGGTACCTAAATATTCATATTTTTCAGCGGGTTTTTGTCATATCTTGTATTCTACCTTGTCTTGATCAACGCAATAGAAATTTACAGTGCTGCCAACATTTAAGATTTTTATACTACAAAACGAACATTAAAAATTCGTCAAAGAAATGCAAATTTTTAAATAAATTGTCAAAATTTGTCTCAAATTATTCAAAGTTTTTGTCTGAACCATCATTAAATAACGCCCAGAGTTTTGCCCCGTCGTTTGGTACCACTCTCGACCACCCCCTATTGTGGGAAGTGCAAAACTTTTGATTGTCACACCTAACCTAACCTAATCTTTCGGTACCTAAATATTCATATTTTTCAGCGGGTTTTTGTCATAACTTGTATTCTACCTTGTCTTGATAAACGCAATAGAAATTTTCAGTGCTGCCAAAATTTAAGATTTTTATACTACAACACGAACATTAAAAATTCGTCACAGAATTGCAAATTTTTTAATAAATTGTCAAAATTTGTATCAAATTATTCAAAGTTTTTTTCTGAACCATCATTAAATAACGCCCAGAGTTTTGCCCCGTCGTTTGGTACCACTCTCGACCACCCCCTATTGTGGGAAGTGCAAAACTTTTGATTGTCACACCTAACCTAACCTAATCTTTCGGTACCTAAATATTCATATTTTTCAGCGGGTTTTTGTCATATCTTGTATACTACCTTGTTTTGATCAACGCTATAGAAATTTTCAATGCTGCCAAAATTTAAGAGCTTTTTATACTACAAAAAGAACATTAAAAATTCGTCAAAGAAATGCAAATTTTTTAATAAATTATCAAAATTTGTCTCAAATTATTCAAAGTTTTTGTCTGAACCATCATTAAATAACGCCCAGAGTTTTGCCCCGTCGTTTGGTACCACTCTCGACCACCCCCTATTGTGGGAAGTGCAAAACTTTTGATTGTCACACCTAACCTAACCTAATCTTTCGGTACCTAAATATTCATATTTTTCAGCGGGTTTTTGTCATATCTTGTATTCTACCTTGTCTTGATCAACGCAATAGAAATTTTCAGTGATGCCAAAATTTAAGATTTTTATACTACAAAACGAACATTAAAAATTCGTCAAAGAAATGCAAATTTTTAAATAAATTGTCAAAATTTGTCTCAAATTATTCAAAGTTTTTGTCTGAACCATCATTAAATAACGCCCAGAGTTTTGCCCCGTCGTTTGGTACCTCTCTCGACCACCCCCTATTGTGGGAAATGCAAAACTTTTGATTGTCACACCTAACCTAACCTAATCTTTCGGTACCTAAATATTCATATTTTTCAGCGGGTTTTTGTCATATCTTGTATTCTACCTTGTCTTGATCAACGCAATAGAAATTTACAGTGCTGCCAAAATTTAAGATTTTTATACTACAAAACGAACATTAAAAATTCGTCAAAGAAATGCAAATTTTTAAATAAATTGTCAAAATTTGTCTCAAATTATTCAAAGTTTTTGTCTGAACCATCATTAAATAACGCCCAGAGTTTTGCCCCGTCGTTTGGTACCACTCTCGACCACCCCCTATTGTGGGAAGTGCAAAACTTTTGATTGTCACACCTAACCTAACCTAATCTTTCGGTACCTAAATATTCATATTTTTCAGCGGGTTTTTGTCATAACTTGTATTCTACCTTGTCTTGATAAACGCAATAGAAATTTTCAGTGCTGCCAAAATTTAAGATTTTTATACTACAACACGAACATTAAAAATTCGTCACAGAATTGCAAATTTTTTAATAAATTGTTAAAATTTGTATCAAATTATTCAAAGTTTTTTTCTGAACCATCATTAAATAACGCCCAGAGTTTTGCCCCGTCGTTTGGTACCACTCTCGACCACCCCCTATTGTGGGAAGTGCAAAACTTCACCTAACCTAACCTAATCTTTCGGTACCTAAATATTCATATTTTTCAGCGGATTTTTGTCATATCTTGTATTCTACCTTGTTTTGATCAACGCTATAGAAATTTTCAATGCTGCCAAAATTTAAGAGCTTTTTATACTACAAAAAGAACATTAAAAATTCGTCAAAGAAATGCAAATTTTTTAATAAATTATCAAAATTTGTCTCAAATTATTCAAAGTTTTTGTCTGAACCATCATTAAATAACGCCCAGAGTTTTGCCCCGTCGTTTGGTACCACTCTCGACCACCCCCTATTGTGGGAAGTGCAAAACTTTTGATTGTCACACCTAACCTAACCTAATCTTTCAGTACCTAAATATTCATATTTTTCAGCGGGTTTTTGTCATATCTTGTATTCTACCTTGTCTTGATCAACGCAATAGAAATTTACAGTGCTGCCAAAATTTAAGATTTTTATACTACAAAACGAACATTAAAAATTCGTCAAAGAAATGCAAATTTTTAAATAAATTGTCAAAATTTGTCTCAAATTATTCAAAGTTTTTGTCTGAACCATCATTAAATAACGCCCAGAGTTTTGCCCCGTCGTTTGGTACCACTCTCGACCACCCCCTATTGTGGGAAGTGCAAAACTTTTGATTGTCACACCTAACCTAACCTAATCTTTCGGTACCTAAATATTCATATTTTTCAGCGGGTTTTTGTCATAACTTGTATTCTACCTTGTCTTGATAAACGCAATAGAAATTTTCAGTGCTGCCAAAATTTAAGATTTTTATACTACAACACGAACATTAAAAATTCGTCACAGAATTGCAAATTTTTTAATAAATTGTCAAAATTTGTCTCAAATTATTCAAAGTTTTTTTCTGAACCATCATTAAATAACGCCCAGAGTTTTGCCCCGTCGTTTGGTACCACTCTCGACCACCCCCTATTGTGGGAAGTGCAAAACTTTTGATTGTCACACCTAACCTAACCTAATCTTTCGGTACCTAAATATTCATATTTTTCAGCGGGTTTTTGTCATATCTTGTATACTACCTTGTTTTGATCAACGCTATAGAAATTTTCAATGCTGCCAAAATTTAAGAGCTTTTTATACTACAAAAAGGACATTAAAAATTCGTCAAAGAAATGCAAATTTTTTAATAAATTATCAAAATTTGTCTCAAATTATTCAAAGTTTTTGTCTGAACCATCATTAAATAACGCCCAGAGTTTTGCCCCGTCGTTTGGTACCACTCTCGACCACCCCCTATTGTGGGAAGTGCAAAACTTTTGATTGTCACACCTAACCTAACCTAATCTTTCGGTACCTAAATATTCATATTTTTCAGCGGGTTTTTGTCATATCTTGTATTCTACCTTGTCTTGATCAACGCAATAGAAATTTTCAGTGCTGCCAAAATTTAAGATTTTTATACTACAAAACGAACATTAAAAATTCGTCAAAGAAATGCAAATTTTTAAATAAATTGTCAAAATTTGTCTCAAATTATTCAGTTTTCTTCTGAACCATCATTAAATAACGCCCAGAGTTTTGCCCCGTCGTTTGGTACCACTCTCGACCACCCCCTATTGTGGGAAGTGCAAAACTTCACCTAACCTAACCTAATCTTTCGGTACCTAAATATTCATATTTTTCAGCGGATTTTTGTCATATCTTGTATTCTACCTTGTTTTGATCAACGCTATAGAAATTTTCAATGCTGCCAAAATTTAAGAGCTTTTTATACTACAAAAAGAACATTAAAAATTCGTCAAAGAAATGCAAATTTTTTAATAAATTATCAAAATTTATCTCAAATTATTCAAAGTTTTTGTCTGAACCATCATTAAATAACGCCCAGAGTTTTGCCCCGTCGTTTGGTACCACTCTCGACCACCCCCTATTGTGGGAAGTGCAAAACTTTTGATTGTCACACCTAACCTAACCTAATCTTTCGGTACCTAAATATTCATATTTTTCAGCGGGTTTTTGTCATATCTTGTATTCTACCTTGTCTTGATCAACGCAATAGAAATTTTCAGTGCTGCCAAAATTTAAGATTTTTATACTACAAAAAGAACATTAAAAATTCGTCAAAGAAATGCAAATTTTTTAATAAATTATCAAAATTTGTCTCAAATTATTCAAAGTTTTTGTCTGAACCATCATTAAATAACGCCCAGAGTTTTGCCCCGTCGTTTGGTACCACTCTCGACCACCCCCTATTGTGGGAAGTGCAAAACTTTTGATTGTCACACCTAACCTAACCTAATCTTTCGGTACCTAAATATTCATATTTTTCAGCGGGTTTTTGTCATATCTTGTATTCTACCTTGTCTTGATCAACGCAATAGAAATTTTCAGTGATGCCAAAATTTAAGATTTTTATACTACAAAACGAACATTAAAAATTCGTCAAAGAAATGCAAATTTTTAAATAAATTGTCAAAATTTGTCTCAAATTATTCAAAGTTTTTGTCTGAACCATCATTAAATAACGCCCAGAGTTTTGCCCCGTCGTTTGGTACCTCTCTCGACCACCCCCTATTGTGGGAAATGCAAAACTTTTGATTGTCACACCTAACCTAACCTAATCTTTCGGTACCTAAATATTCATATTTTTCAGCGGGTTTTTGTCATATCTTGTATTCTACCTTGTCTTGATCAACGCAATAGAAATTTACAGTGCTGCCAAAATTTAAGATTTTTATACTACAAAACGAACATTAAAAATTCGTCAAAGAAATGCAAATTTTTAAATAAATTGTCAAAATTTGTCTCAAATTATTCAAAGTTTTTGTCTGAACCATCATTAAATAACGCCCAGAGTTTTGCCCCGTCGTTTGGTACCACTCTCGACCACCCCCTATTGTGGGAAGTGCAAAACTTTTGATTGTCACACCTAACCTAACCTAATCTTTCGGTACCTAAATATTCATATTTTTCAGCGGGTTTTTGTCATAACTTGTATTCTACCTTGTCTTGATAAACGCAATAGAAATTTTCAGTGCTGCCAAAATTTAAGATTTTTATACTACAACACGAACATTAAAAATTCGTCACAGAATTGCAAATTTTTTAATAAATTGTTAAAATTTGTATCAAATTATTCAAAGTTTTTTTCTGAACCATCATTAAATAACGCCCAGAGTTTTGCCCCGTCGTTTGGTACCACTCTCGACCACCCCCTATTGTGGGAAGTGCAAAACTTCACCTAACCTAACCTAATCTTTCGGTACCTAAATATTCATATTTTTCAGCGGATTTTTGTCATATCTTGTATTCTACCTTGTTTTGATCAACGCTATAGAAATTTTCAATGCTGCCAAAATTTAAGAGCTTTTTATACTACAAAAAGAACATTAAAAATTCGTCAAAGAAATGCAAATTTTTTAATAAATTATCAAAATTTGTCTCAAATTATTCAAAGTTTTTGTCTGAACCATCATTAAATAACGCCCAGAGTTTTGCCCCGTCGTTTGGTACCACTCTCGACCACCCCCTATTGTGGGAAGTGCAAAACTTTTGATTGTCACACCTAACCTAACCTAATCTTTCAGTACCTAAATATTCATATTTTTCAGCGGGTTTTTGTCATATCTTGTATTCTACCTTGTCTTGATCAACGCAATAGAAATTTACAGTGCTGCCAAAATTTAAGATTTTTATACTACAAAACGAACATTAAAAATTCGTCAAAGAAATGCAAATTTTTAAATAAATTGTCAAAATTTGTCTCAAATTATTCAAAGTTTTTGTCTGAACCATCATTAAATAACGCCCAGAGTTTTGCCCCGTCGTTTGGTACCACTCTCGACCACCCCCTATTGTGGGAAGTGCAAAACTTTTGATTGTCACACCTAACCTAACCTAATCTTTCGGTACCTAAATATTCATATTTTTCAGCGGGTTTTTGTCATAACTTGTATTCTACCTTGTCTTGATAAACGCAATAGAAATTTTCAGTGCTGCCAAAATTTAAGATTTTTATACTACAACACGAACATTAAAAATTCGTCACAGAATTGCAAATTTTTTAATAAATTGTCAAAATTTGTCTCAAATTATTCAAAGTTTTTTTCTGAACCATCATTAAATAACGCCCAGAGTTTTGCCCCGTCGTTTGGTACCACTCTCGACCACCCCCTATTGTGGGAAGTGCAAAACTTTTGATTGTCACACCTAACCTAACCTAATCTTTCGGTACCTAAATATTCATATTTTTCAGCGGGTTTTTGTCATATCTTGTATACTACCTTGTTTTGATCAACGCTATAGAAATTTTCAATGCTGCCAAAATTTAAGAGCTTTTTATACTACAAAAAGGACATTAAAAATTCGTCAAAGAAATGCAAATTTTTTAATAAATTATCAAAATTTGTCTCAAATTATTCAAAGTTTTTGTCTGAACCATCATTAAATAACGCCCAGAGTTTTGCCCCGTCGTTTGGTACCACTCTCGACCACCCCCTATTGTGGGAAGTGCAAAACTTTTGATTGTCACACCTAACCTAACCTAATCTTTCGGTACCTAAATATTCATATTTTTCAGCGGGTTTTTGTCATATCTTGTATTCTACCTTGTCTTGATCAACGCAATAGAAATTTTCAGTGCTGCCAAAATTTAAGATTTTTATACTACAAAACGAACATTAAAAATTCGTCAAAGAAATGCAAATTTTTAAATAAATTGTCAAAATTTGTCTCAAATTATTCAGTTTTCTTCTGAACCATCATTAAATAACGCCCAGAGTTTTGCCCCGTCGTTTGGTACCACTCTCGACCACCCCCTATTGTGGGAAGTGCAAAACTTCACCTAACCTAACCTAATCTTTCGGTACCTAAATATTCATATTTTTCAGCGGATTTTTGTCATATCTTGTATTCTACCTTGTTTTGATCAACGCTATAGAAATTTTCAATGCTGCCAAAATTTAAGAGCTTTTTATACTACAAAAAGAACATTAAAAATTCGTCAAAGAAATGCAAATTTTTTAATAAATTATCAAAATTTATCTCAAATTATTCAAAGTTTTTGTCTGAACCATCATTAAATAACGCCCAGAGTTTTGCCCCGTCGTTTGGTACCACTCTCGACCACCCCCTATTGTGGGAAGTGCAAAACTTTTGATTGTCACACCTAACCTAACCTAATCTTTCGGTACCTAAATATTCATATTTTTCAGCGGGTTTTTGTCATATCTTGTATTCTACCTTGTCTTGATCAACGCAATAGAAATTTTCAGTGCTGCCAAAATTTAAGATTTTTATACTACAAAACGAACATTAAAAATTCGTCAAAGAAATGCAAATTTTTAAATAAATTGTCAAAATTTGTCTCAAATTATTCAAAGTTTTTGTCTGAACCATCATTAAATAACGCCCAGAGTTTTGCCCCGTCGTTTGGTACCTCTCTCGACCACCCCCTATTGTGGGAAGTGCAAAACTTTTGATTGTCACACCTAACCTAACCTAATCTTTCGGTACCTAAATATTCATATTTTTCAGCGGGTTTTTGTCATATCTTGTATTCTACCTTGTCTTGATCAACGCAATAGAAATTTTCAGTGCTGCCAAAATTTAAGATTTTTATACTACAACACGAACATTAAAAATTCGTCACAGAATTGCAAATTTTTTAATAAATTGTCAAAATTTGTCTCAAATTATTCAGTTTTCTTCTGAACCATCATTAAATAACGCCCAGAGTTTTGCCCCGTCGTTTGGTACCACTCTCGACCACCCCCTATTGTGGGAAGTGCAAAACTTTTGATTGTCACACCTAACCTAACCTAATCTTTCGGTACCTAAATATTCATATTTTTCAGCGGATTTTTGTCATATCTTGTATTCTACCTTGTTTTGATCAACGCTATAGAAATTTTCAATGCTGCCAAAATTTAAGATTTTTATACTACAACACGAACATTAAAAATTCGTCACAGAATTGCAAATTTTTTAATAAATTGTCAAAATTTGTCTCAAATTATTCAAAGTTTTTTTCTGAACCATCATTAAATAACGCCCAGAGTTTTGCCCCGTCGTTTGGTACCACTCTCGACCACCCCCTATTGTGGGAAGTGCAAAACTTCACCTAACCTAACCTAATCTTTCGGTACCTAAATATTCATATTTTTCAGCGGATTTTTGTCATATCTTGTATTCTACCTTGTTTTGATCAACGCTATAGAAATTTTCAATGCTGCCAAAATTTAAGAGCTTTTTATACTACAAAAAGAACATTAAAAATTCGTCAAAGAAATGCAAATTTTTTAATAAATTATCAAAATTTGTCTCAAATTATTCAAAGTTTTTGTCTGAACCATCATTAAATAACGCCCAGAGTTTTGCCCCGTCGTTTGGTACCACTCTCGACCACCCCCTATTGTGGGAAGTGCAAAACTTTTGATTGTCACACCTAACCTAACCTAATCTTTCAGTACCTAAATATTCATATTTTTCAGCGGGTTTTTGTCATATCTTGTATTCTACCTTGTCTTGATCAACGCAATAGAAATTTACAGTGCTGCCAAAATTTAAGATTTTTATACTACAAAACGAACATTAAAAATTCGTCAAAGAAATGCAAATTTTTAAATAAATTGTCAAAATTTGTCTCAAATTATTCAAAGTTTTTGTCTGAACCATCATTAAATAACGCCCAGAGTTTTGCCCCGTCGTTTGGTACCACTCTCGACCACCCCCTATTGTGGGAAGTGCAAAACTTTTGATTGTCACACCTAACCTAACCTAATCTTTCGGTACCTAAATATTCATATTTTTCAGCGGGTTTTTGTCATATCTTGTATTCTACCTTGTCTTGATCAACGCAATAGAAATTTTCAGTGCTGCCAAAATTTAAGATTTTTATACTACAACACGAACATTAAAAATTCGTCACAGAATTGCAAATTTTTTAATAAATTATCAAAATTTGTCTCAAATTATTCAAAGTTTTTGTCTGAACCATCATTAAATAACGCCCAGAGTTTTGCCCCGTCGTTTGGTACCACTCTCGACCACCCCCTATTGTGGGAAGTGCAAAACTTTTGATTGTCACACCTAACCTAACCTAATCTTTCGGTACCTAAATATTCATATTTTTCAGCGGGTTTTTGTCATATCTTGTATTCTACCTTGTCTTGATCAACGCAATAGAAATTTACAGTGCTGCCAAAATTTAAGATTTTTATACTACAAAACGAACATTAAAAATTCGTCAAAGAAATGCAAATTTTTAAATAAATTGTCAAAATTTGTCTCAAATTATTCAAAGTTTTTGTCTGAACCATCATTAAATAACGCCCAGAGTTTTGCCCCGTCGTTTGGTACCACTCTCGACCACCCCCTATTGTGGGAAGTGCAAAACTTTTGATTGTCACACCTAACCTAACCTAATCTTTCGGTACCTAAATATTCATATTTTTCAGCGGGTTTTTGTCATAACTTGTATTATACCTTGTCTTGATAAACGCAATAGAAATTTTCAGTGCTGCCAAAATTTAAGATTTTTATACTACAACACGAACATTAAAAATTCGTCACAGAATTGCAAATTTTTTAATAAATTGTCAAAATTTGTCTCAAATTATTCAAAGTTTTTTTCTGAACCATCATTAAATAACGCCCAGAGTTTTGCCCCGTCGTTTGGTACCACTCTCGACCACCCCCTATTGTGGGAAGTGCAAAACTTTTGATTGTCACACCTAACCTAACCTAATCTTTCGGTACCTAAATATTCATATTTTTCAGCGGGTTTTTGTCATATCTTGTATACTACCTTGTTTTGATCAACGCTATAGAAATTTTCAATGCTGCCAAAATTTAAGAGCTTTTTATACTACAAAAAGAACATTAAAAATTCGTCAAAGAAATGCAAATTTTTTAATAAATTATCAAAATTTGTCTCAAATTATTCAAAGTTTTTGTCTGAACCATCATTAAATAACGCCCAGAGTTTTGCCCCGTCGTTTGGTACCACTCTCGACCACCCCCTATTGTGGGAAGTGCAAAACTTTTGATTGTCACACCTAACCTAACCTAATCTTTCGGTACCTAAATATTCATATTTTTCAGCGGGTTTTTGTCATATCTTGTATTCTACCTTGTCTTGATCAACGCAATAGAAATTTTCAGTGCTGCCAAAATTTAAGATTTTTATACTACAAAACGAACATTAAAAATTCGTCAAAGAAATGCAAATTTAATATTGTCTTCTGTTTACGCGAATGTTATTCATTGAAATTAAACTACTATATACGGATTTTATCGCGTTGTTTATTTATCACTGTATTACAAAATTTTGAAAATATTACTCTACTACTACTATTGATTTTATTTGACTAATTTATAAGCTAATAAAATTATTTAAACTATTAAATCTATTTATTTTTGGTTTACACTTTCCCCGACGTTTCGGGTGCTTTTCAGCAGCCATGGTCACGGGGAGACTAAGATGGTAGTTGTCTCAATGTTCCAGTGTAGTTATTTCAAAGTACCTGAACATAATTTAATTATTGGTGTTTCTATTTACGCAGAATGAGCTCAAAGTATCATGAAGTCTAGCTGTGGTTTGTTTCTTCTTGGGTTTGACTATTTGAAGTACTGGATCCCAAGCTGGTGGTACATTCCAACCATCTTCTCTATTGAAATTGGGATGTTTTTTAATTTTAATAGCCTCGCGAAGCATCCTTGGCAGGAATCGGTGTTCTTTAGCGAGAATCTGTGGTTTGTCAAATCTCAGGTAGTGGTTGGTCCCCTGTTGTACGTGTTCACACACAGCAGACTTCAACGAGCGTTTGTGTTTTACGTCAGCTATGTGTTCTTTTATGCGGGTGCCTATGCTTCTCTTGGTTTGACCAATGTATGAGAGTCCGCAGTCACAATCTATTTTATAGACCCCTGCATCTTGTAAAGGTAATTGGCACTTGACGGATGGTAAAAATTGACTTATCTTCGTTGGCGGCTTGAAGTATGTGTTGATTGAAGCTCGCTTCAAGATGTAGCCAATCTTGTCAGTGACACCCCTTACATAAGGCAGTATAGCAGGCTGGCTGTCTCAAATTATTCAAAGTTTTTGTCTGAACCATCATTAAATAACGCCCAGAGTTTTGCCCCGTCGTTTGGTACCACTCTCGACCACCCCCTATTGTGGGAAGTGCAAAACTTTTGATTGTCACACCTAACCTAACCTTATCTTTCGGTACCTAAATATTCATATTTTTCAGCGGGTTTTTGTCATATCTTGTATTCTACCTTGTCTTGATCAACGCAATAGAAATTTTCAGTGCTGCCAAAATTTAAGATTTTTATACTACAAAACGAACATTAAAAATTCGTCAAAGAAATGCAAATTTTTAAATAAATTGTCAAAATTTGTCTCAAATTATTCAGTTTTCTTCTGAACCATCATTAAATAACGCCCAGAGTTTTGCCCCGTCGTTTGGTACCACTCTCGACCACCCCCTATTGTGGGAAGTGCAAAACTTCACCTAACCTAACCTAATCTTTCGGTACCTAAATATTCATATTTTTCAGCGGATTTTTGTCATATCTTGTATTCTACCTTGTTTTGATCAACGCTATAGAAATTTTCAATGCTGCCAAAATTTAAGAGCTTTTTATACTACAAAAAGAACATTAAAAATTCGTCAAAGAAATGCAAATTTTTTAATAAATTATCAAAATTTGTCTCAAATTATTCAAAGTTTTTGTCTGAACCATCATTAAATAACGCCCAGAGTTTTGCCCCGTCGTTTGGTACCACTCTCGACCACCCCCTATTGTGGGAAGTGCAAAACTTTTGATTGTCACACCTAACCTAACCTAATCTTTCGGTACCTAAATATTCATATTTTTCAGCGGGTTTTTGTCATATCTTGTATTCTACCTTGTCTTGATCAACGCAATAGAAATTTACAGTGCTGCCAAAATTTAAGATTTTTATACTACAAAACGAACATTAAAAATTCGTCAAAGAAATGCAAATTTTTAAATAAATTGTCAAAATTTGTCTCAAATTATTCAAAGTTTTTGTCTGAACCATCATTAAATAACGCCCAGAGTTTTGCCCCGTCGTTTGGTACCACTCTCGACCACCCCCTATTGTGGGAAGTGCAAAACTTTTGATTGTCACACCTAACCTAACCTAATCTTTCGGTACCTAAATATTCATATTTTTCAGCGGGTTTTTGTCATATCTTGTATACTACCTTGTTTTGATCAACGCTATAGAAATTTTCAATGCTGCCAAAATTTAAGAGCTTCTTATACTACAAAAAGAACATTAAAAATTCGTCAAAGAAATGCAAATTTTTAAATAAATTGTCAAAATTTGTCTCAAATTATTCAGTTTTCTTCTGAACCATCATTAAATAACGCCCAGAGTTTTGCCCCGTCGTTTGGTACCACTCTCGACCACCCCCTATTGTGGGAAGTGCAAAACTTCACCTAACCTAACCTAATCTTTCGGTACCTAAATATTCATATTTTTCAGCGGATTTTTGTCATATCTTGTATTCTACCTTGTTTTGATCAACGCTATAGAAATTTTCAATGCTGCCAAAATTTAAGAGCTTTTTATACTACAAAAAGAACATTAAAAATTCGTCAAAGAAATGCAAATTTTTTAATAAATTATCAAAATTTGTCTCAAATTATTCAAAGTTTTTGTCTGAACCATCATTAAATAACGCCCAGAGTTTTGCCCCGTCGTTTGGTACCACTCTCGACCACCCCCTATTGTGGGAAGTGCAAAACTTTTGATTGTCACACCTAACCTAACCTAATCTTTCGGTACCTAAATATTCATATTTTTCAGCGGGTTTTTGTCATATCTTGTATTCTACCTTGTCTTGATCAACGCAATAGAAATTTTCAGTGCTGCCAAAATTTAAGATTTTTATACTACAAAACGAACATTAAAAATTCGTCAAAGAAATGCAAATTTTTAAATAAATTGTCAAAATTTGTCTCTAATTATTCAAAGTTTTTGTCTGAACCATCATTAAATAACGCCCAGAGTTTTGCCCCGTCGTTTGGTACCTCTCTCGACCACCCCCTATTGTGGGAAGTGCAAAACTTTTGATTGTCACACCTAACCTAACCTAATCTTTCGGTACCTAAATATTCATATTTTTCAGCGGGTTTTTGTCATATCTTGTATTCTACCTTGTCTTGATCAACGCAATAGAAATTTTCAGTGCTGCCAAAATTTAAGATTTTTATACTACAACACGAACATTAAAAATTCGTCACAGAATTGCAAATTTTTTAATAAATTGTCAAAATTTGTCTCAAATTATTCAGTTTTCTTCTGAACCATCATTAAATAACGCCCAGAGTTTTGCCCCGTCGTTTGGTACCACTCTCGACCACCCCCTATTGTGGGAAGTGCAAAACTTTTGATTGTCACACCTAACCTAACCTAATCTTTCGGTACCTAAATATTCATATTTTTCAGCGGATTTTTGTCATATCTTGTATTCTACCTTGTTTTGATCAACGCTATAGAAATTTTCAATGCTGCCAAAATTTAAGAGCTTTTTATACTACAAAAAGAACATTAAAAATTCGTCAAAGAAATGCAAATTTTTAAATAAATTGTCAAAATTTGTCTCAAATTATTCAAAGTTTTTGTCTGAACCATCATTAAATAACGCCCAGAGTTTTGCCCCGTCGTTTGGTACCACTCTCGACCACCCCCTATTGTGGGAAGTGCAAAACTTTTGATTGTCACACCTAACCTAACCTTATCTTTCGGTACCTAAATATTCATATTTTTCAGCGGGTTTTTGTCATATCTTGTATTCTACCTTGTCTTGATCAACGCAATAGAAATTTTCAGTGCTGCCAAAATTTAAGATTTTTATACTACAAAACGAACATTAAAAATTCGTCAAAGAAATGCAAATTTTTAAATAAATTGTCAAAATTTGTCTCAAATTATTCAGTTTTCTTCTGAACCATCATTAAATAACGCCCAGAGTTTTGCCCCGTCGTTTGGTACCACTCTCGACCACCCCCTATTGTGGGAAGTGCAAAACTTCACCTAACCTAACCTAATCTTTCGGTACCTAAATATTCATATTTTTCAGCGGGTTTTTGTCATATCTTGTATTCTACCTTGTTTTGATCAACGCTATAGAAATTTTCAATGCTGCCAAAATTTAAGAGCTTTTTATACTACAAAAAGAACATTAAAAATTCGTCAAAGAAATGCAAATTTTTTAATAAATTATCAAAATTTGTCTCAAATTATTCAAAGTTTTTGTCTGAACCATCATTAAATAACGCCCAGAGTTTTGCCCCGTCGTTTGGTACCACTCTCGACCACCCCCTATTGTGGGAAGTGCAAAACTTTTGATTGTCACACCTAACCTAACCTAATCTTTCGGTACCTAAATATTCATATTTTTCAGCGGGTTTTTGTCATATCTTGTATTCTACCTTGTCTTGATCAACGCAATAGAAATTTACAGTGCTGCCAAAATTTAAGATTTTTATACTACAAAACGAACATTAAAAATTCGTCAAAGAAATGCAAATTTTTAAATAAATTGTCAAAATTTGTCTCAAATTATTCAAAGTTTTGTCTGAACCATCATTAAATAACGCCCAGAGTTTTGCCCCGTCGTTTGGTACCACTCTCGACCACCCCCTATTGTGGGAAGTGCAAAACTTTTGATTGTCACACCTAACCTAACCTAATCTTTCGGTACCTAAATATTCATATTTTTCAGCGGGTTTTTGTCATAACTTGTATTCTACCTTGTCTTGATAAACGCAATAGAAATTTTCAGTGCTGCCAAAATTTAAGATTTTTATACTACAACACGAACATTAAAAATTCGTCACAGAATTGCAAATTTTTAAATAAATTGTCAAAATTTGTCTCAAATTATTCAAAGTTTTGTCTGAACCATCATTAAATAACGCCCAGAGTTTTGCCCCGTCGTTTGGTACCACTCTCGACCACCCCCTATTGTGGGAAGTGCAAAACTTCACCTAACCTAACCTAATCTTTCGGTACCTAAATATTCATATTTTTCAGCGGATTTTTGTCATATCTTGTATTCTACCTTGTTTTGATCAACGCTATAGAAATTTTCAATGCTGCCAAAATTTAAGAGCTTTTTATACTACAAAAAGAACATTAAAAATTCGTCAAAGAAATGCAAATTTTTTAATAAATTATCAAAATTTGTCTCAAATTATTCAAAGTTTTTGTCTGAACCATCATTAAATAACGCCCAGAGTTTTGCCCCGTCGTTTGGTACCACTCTCGACCACCCCCTATTGTGGGAAGTGCAAAACTTTTGATTGTCACACCTAACCTAACCTAATCTTTCGGTACCTAAATATTCATATTTTTCAGCGGGTTTTTGTCATATCTTGTATTCTACCTTGTCTTGATCAACGCAATAGAAATTTTCAGTGCTGCCAAAATTTAAGATTTTTATACTACAAAACGAACATTAAAAATTCGTCAAAGAAATGCAAATTTTTAAATAAATTGTCAAAATTTGTCTCTAATTATTCAAAGTTTTTGTCTGAACCATCATTAAATAACGCCCAGAGTTTTGCCCCGTCGTTTGGTACCTCTCTCGACCACCCCCTATTGTGGGAAGTGCAAAACTTTTGATTGTCACACCTAACCTAACCTAATCTTTCGGTACCTAAATATTCATATTTTTCAGCGGGTTTTTGTCATATCTTGTATTCTACCTTGTCTTGATCAACGCAATAGAAATTTTCAGTGCTGCCAAAATTTAAGATTTTTATACTACAACACGAACATTAAAAATTCGTCACAGAATTGCAAATTTTTTAATAAATTGTCAAAATTTGTCTCAAATTATTCAGTTTTCTTCTGAACCATCATTAAATAACGCCCAGAGTTTTGCCCCGTCGTTTGGTACCACTCTCGACCACCCCCTATTGTGGGAAGTGCAAAACTTTTGATTGTCACACCTAACCTAACCTAATCTTTCGGTACCTAAATATTCATATTTCTCAGCGGATTTTTGTCATATCTTGTATTCTACCTTGTTTTGATCAACGCTATAGAAATTTTCAATGCTGCCAAAATTTAAGAGCTTTTTATACTACAAAAAGAACATTAAAAATTCGTCAAAGAAATGCAAATTTTTTAATAAATTATCAAAATTTGTCTCAAATTATTCAAAGTTTTTGTCTGAACCATCATTAAATAACGCCCAGAGTTTTGCCCCGTCGTTTGGTACCACTCTCGACCACCCCCTATTGTGGGAAGTGCAAAACTTTTGATTGTCACACCTAACCTAACCTTATCTTTCGGTACCTAAATATTCATATTTTTCAGCGGGTTTTTGTCATATCTTGTATTCTACCTTGTCTTGATCAACGCAATAGAAATTTTCAGTGCTGCCAAAATTTAAGATTTTTATACTACAAAACGAACATTAAAAATTCGTCAAAGAAATGCAAATTTTTAAATAAATTGTCAAAATTTGTCTCAAATTATTCAGTTTTCTTCTGAACCATCATTAAATAACGCCCAGAGTTTTGCCCCGTCGTTTGGTACCACTCTCGACCACCCCCTATTGTGGGAAGTGCAAAACTTCACCTAACCTAACCTAATCTTTCGGTACCTAAATATTCATATTTTTCAGCGGATTTTTGTCATATCTTGTATTCTACCTTGTTTTGATCAACGCTATAGAAATTTTCAATGCTGCCAAAATTTAAGAGCTTTTTATACTACAAAAAGAACATTAAAAATTCGTCAAAGAAATGCAAATTTTTTAATAAATTATCAAAATTTGTCTCAAATTATTCAAAGTTTTTGTCTGATCCATCATTAAATAACGCCCAGAGTTTTGCCCCGTCGTTTGGTACCACTCTCGACCACCCCCTATTGTGGGAAGTGCAAAACTTTTGATTGTCACACCTAACCTAACCTAATCTTTCGGTACCTAAATATTCATATTTTTCAGCGGGTTTTTGTCATATCTTGTATTCTACCTTGTCTTGATCAACGCAATAGAAATTTACAGTGCTGCCAAAATTTAAGATTTTTATACTACAAAACGAACATTAAAAATTCGTCAAAGAAATGCAAATTTTTAAATAAATTGTCAAAATTTGTCTCAAATTATTCAAAGTTTTTGTCTGAACCATCATTAAATAACGCCCAGAGTTTTGCCCCGTCGTTTGGTACCACTCTCGACCACCCCCTATTGTGGGAAGTGCAAAACTTTTGATTGTCACACCTAACCTAACCTAATCTTTCGGTACCTAAATATTCATATTTTTCAGCGGGTTTTTGTCATAACTTGTATTCTACCTTGTCTTGATAAACGCAATAGAAATTTTCAGTGCTGCCAAAATTTAAGATTTTTATACTACAACACGAACATTAAAAATTCGTCACAGAATTGCAAATTTTTTAATAAATTGTCAAAATTTGTCTCAAATTATTCAAAGTTTTTTTCTGAACCATCATTAAATAACGCCCAGAGTTTTGCCCCGTCGTTTGGTACCACTCTCGACCACCCCCTATTGTGGGAAGTGCAAAACTTTTGATTGTCACACCTAACCTAACCTAATCTTTCGGTACCTAAATATTCATATTTTTCAGCGGGTTTTTGTCATATCTTGTATTCTACCTTGTCTTGATCAACGCAATAGAAATTTACAGTGCTGCCAAAATTTAAGATTTTTATACTACAAAACGAACATTAAAAATTCGTCAAAGAAATGCAAATTTTTAAATAAATTGTCAAAATTTGTCTCAAATTATTCAAAGTTTTTGTCTGAACCATCATTAAATAACGCCCAGAGTTTTGCCCCGTCGTTTGGTACCACTCTCGACCACCCCCTATTGTGGGAAGTGCAAAACTTTTGATTGTCACACCTAACCTAACCTAATCTTTCGGTACCTAAATATTCATATTTTTCAGCGGGTTTTTGTCATATCTTGTATTCTACCTTGTCTTGATCAACGCAATAGAAATTTACAGTGCTGCCAAAATTTAAGATTTTTATACTACAAAACGAACATTAAAAATTCGTCAAAGAAATGCAAATTTTTAAATAAATTGTCAAAATTTGTCTCAAATTATTCAAAGTTTTTGTCTGAACCATCATTAAATAACGCCCAGAGTTTTGCCCCGTCGTTTGGTACCACTCTCGACCACCCCCTATTGTGGGAAGTGCAAAACTTTTGATTGTCACACCTAACCTAACCTAATCTTTCGGTACCTAAATATTCATATTTTTCAGCGGGTTTTTGTCATAACTTGTATTCTACCTTGTCTTGATAAACGCAATAGAAATTTTCAGTGCTGCCAAAATTTAAGATTTTTATACTACAACACGAACATTAAAAATTCGTCACAGAATTGCAAATTTTTTAATAAATTGTCAAAATTTGTCTCAAATTATTCAAAGTTTTTTTCTGAACCATCATTAAATAACGCCCAGAGTTTTGCCCCGTCGTTTGGTACCACTCTCGACCACCCCCTATTGTGGGAAGTGCAAAACTTTTGATTTTTACACCTAACCTAACCTAATCTTTCGGTACCTAAATATTCATATTTTTCAGCGGGTTTTTGTCATATCTTGTATTCTACCTTGTCTTGATCAACGCAATAGAAATTTTCAGTGCTGCCAAAATTTAAGATTTTTATACTACAACACGAACATTAAAAATTCGTCACAGAATTGCAAATTTTTTAATAAATTGTCAAAATTTGTCTCAAATTATTCAGTTTTCTTCTGAACCAGCATTAAATAACGCCCAGAGTTTTGCCCCGTCGTTTGGTACCACTCTCGACCACCCCCTATTGTGGGAAGTGCAAAACTTTTGATTGTCACACCTAACCTAACCTAATCTTTCGGTACCTAAATATTCATATTTTTCAGCGGATTTTTGTCATATCTTGTATTCTACCTTGTTTTGATCAACGCTATAGAAATTTTCAATGCTGCTAAAATTTAAGAGCTTTTTATACTACAAAAAGAACATTAAAAATTCGTCAAAGAAATGCAAATTTTTTAATAAATTATCAAAATTTGTCTCAAATTATTCAAAGTTTTTGTCTGAACCATCATTAAATAACGCCCAGAGTTTTGCCCCGTCGTTTGGTACCTCTCTCGACCACCCCCTATTGTGGGAAGTGCAAAACTTTTGATTGTCACACCTAACCTAACCTTATCTTTCGGTACCTAAATATTCATATTTTTCAGCGGGTTTTTGTCATATCTTGTATTCTACCTTGTCTTGATCAACGCAATAGAAATTTTCAGTGCTGCCAAAATTTAAGATTTTTATACTACAAAACGAACATTAAAAATTCGTCAAAGAAATGCAAATTTTTAAATAAATTGTCAAAATTTGTCTCAAATTATTCAGTTTTCTTCTGAACCATCATTAAATAACGCCCAGAGTTTTGCCCCGTCGTTTGGTACCACTCTCGACCACCCCCTATTGTGGGAAGTGCAAAACTTCACCTAACCTAACCTAATCTTTCGGTACCTAAATATTCATATTTTTCAGCGGATTTTTGTCATATCTTGTATTCTACCTTGTTTTGATCAACGCTATAGAAATTTTCAATGCTGCCAAAATTTAAGAGCTTTTTATACTACAAAAAGAACATTAAAAATTCGTCAAAGAAATGCAAATTTTTTAATAAATTATCAAAATTTGTCTCAAATTATTCAAAGTTTTTGTCTGAACCATCATTAAATAACGCCCAGAGTTTTGCCCCGTCGTTTGTTACCACTCTCGACCACCCCCTATTGTGGGAAGTGCAAAACTTTTGATTGTCACACCTAACCTAACCTAATCTTTCGGTACCTAAATATTCATATTTTTCAGCGGGTTTTTGTCATATCTTGTATTCTACCTTGTCTTGATCAACGCAATAGAAATTTACAGTGCTGCCAAAATTTAAGATTTTTATACTACAAAACGAACATTAAAAATTCGTCAAAGAAATGCAAATTTTTAAATAAATTGTCAAAATTTGTCTCAAATTATTCAAAGTTTTTGTCTGAACCATCATTAAATAACGCCCAGAGTTTTGCCCCGTCGTTTGGTACCACTCTCGACCACCCCCTATTGTGGGAAGTGCAAAACTTTTGATTGTCACACCTAACCTAACCTAATCTTTCGGTACCTAAATATTCATATTTTTCAGCGGGTTTTTGTCATAACTTGTATTCTACCTTGTCTTGATAAACGCAATAGAAATTTTCAGTGCTGCCAAAATTTAAGATTTTTATACTACAACACGAACATTAAAAATTCGTCACAGAATTGCAAATTTTTTAATAAATTGTCAAAATTTGTCTCAAATTATTCAAAGTTTTTTTCTGAACCATCATTAAATAACGCCCAGAGTTTTGCCCCGTCGTTTGGTACCACTCTCGACCACCCCCTATTGTGGGAAGTGCAAAACTTTTGATTGTCACACCTAACCTAACCTAATCTTTCGGTACCTAAATATTCATATTTTTCAGCGGGTTTTTGTCATATCTTGTATTCTACCTTGTCTTGATCAACGCAATAGAAATTTACAGTGCTGCCAAAATTTAAGATTTTTATACTACAAAACGAACATTAAAAATTCGTCAAAGAAATGCAAATTTTTAAATAAATTGTCAAAATTTGTCTCAAATTATTCAAAGTTTTTGTCTGAACCATCATTAAATAACGCCCAGAGTTTTGCCCCGTCGTTTGGTACCACTCTCGACCACCCCCTATTGTGGGAAGTGCAAAACTTTTGATTGTCACACCTAACCTAACCTAATCTTTCGGTACCTAAATATTCATATTTTTCAGCGGGTTTTTGTCATAACTTGTATTCTACCTTGTCTTGATAAACGCAATAGAAATTTTCAGTGCTGCCAAAATTTAAGATTTTTATACTACAACACGAACATTAAAAATTCGTCACAGAATTGCAAATTTTTTAATAAATTGTCAAAATTTGTCTCAAATTATTCAAAGTTTTTTTCTGAACCATCATTAAATAACGCCCAGAGTTTTGCCCCGTCGTTTGGTACCACTCTCGACCACCCCCTATTGTGGGAAGTGCAAAACTTTTGATTTTTACACCTAACCTAACCTAATCTTTCGGTACCTAAATATTCATATTTTTCAGCGGGTTTTTGTCATATCTTGTATTCTACCTTGTCTTGATCAACGCAATAGAAATTTTCAGTGCTGCCAAAATTTAAGATTTTTATACTACAACACGAACATTAAAAATTCGTCACAGAATTGCAAATTTTTTAATAAATTGTCAAAATTTGTCTCAAATTATTCAGTTTTCTTCTGAACCAGCATTAAATAACGCCCAGAGTTTTGCCCCGTCGTTTGGTACCACTCTCGACCACCCCCTATTGTGGGAAGTGCAAAACTTTTGATTGTCACACCTAACCTAACCTAATCTTTCGGTACCTAAATATTCATATTTTTCAGCGGATTTTTGTCATATCTTGTATTCTACCTTGTTTTGATCAACGCTATAGAAATTTTCAATGCTGCCAAAATTTAAGAGCTTTTTATACTACAAAAAGAACATTAAAAATTCGTCAAAGAAATGCAAATTTTTTAATAAATTATCAAAATTTGTCTCAAATTATTCAAAGTTTTTGTCTGAACCATCATTAAATAACGCCCAGAGTTTTGCCCCGTCGTTTGGTACCTCTCTCGACCACCCCCTATTGTGGGAAGTGCAAAACTTTTGATTGTCACACCTAACCTAACCTTATCTTTCGGTACCTAAATATTCATATTTTTCAGCGGGTTTTTGTCATATCTTGTATTCTACCTTGTCTTGATCAACGCAATAGAAATTTTCAGTGCTGCCAAAATTTAAGATTTTTATACTACAAAACGAACATTAAAAATTCGTCAAAGAAATGCAAATTTTTAAATAAATTGTCAAAATTTGTCTCAAATTATTCAGTTTTCTTCTGAACCATCATTAAATAACGCCCAGAGTTTTGCCCCGTCGTTTGGTACCACTCTCGACCACCCCCTATTGTGGGAAGTGCAAAACTTCACCTAACCTAACCTAATCTTTCGGTACCTAAATATTCATATTTTTCAGCGGATTTTTGTCATATCTTGTATTCTACCTTGTTTTGATCAACGCTATAGAAATTTTCAATGCTGCCAAAATTTAAGAGCTTTTTATACTACAAAAAGAACATTAAAAATTCGTCAAAGAAATGCAAATTTTTTAATAAATTATCAAAATTTGTCTCAAATTATTCAAAGTTTTTGTCTGAACCATCATTAAATAACGCCCAGAGTTTTGCCCCGTCGTTTGGTACCACTCTCGACCACCCCCTATTGTGGGAAGTGCAAAACTTTTGATTGTCACACCTAACCTAACCTAATCTTTCGGTACCTAAATATTCATATTTTTCAGCGGGTTTTTGTCATATCTTGTATTCTACCTTGTCTTGATCAACGCAATAGAAATTTACAGTGCTGCCAAAATTTAAGATTTTTATACTACAAAACGAACATTAAAAATTCGTCAAAGAAATGCAAATTTTTAATAAATTGTCAAAATTTGTCTCAAATTATCCAAAGTTTTTGTCTGAACCATCATTAAATAACGCCCAGAGTTTTGCCCCGTCGTTTGGTACCTCTCTCGACCACCCCCTATTGTGGGAAGTGCAAAACTTTTGATTGTCACACCTAACCTAACCTAATCTTTCGGTACCTAAATATTCATATTTTTCAGCGGGTTTTTGTCATATCTTGTATTCTACCTTGTCTTGATCAACGCAATAGAAATTTTCAGTGCTGCCAAAATTTAAGATTTTTATACTACAACACGAACATTAAAAATTCGTCACAGAATTGCAAATTTTTTAATAAATTATCAAAATTTGTCTCAAATTATTCAGTTTTCTTCTGAACCATCATTAAATAACGCCCAGAGTTTTGCCCCGTCGTTTGGTACCACTCTCGACCACCCCCTATTGTGGGAAGTGCAAAACTGGCCGGGTCATTTTTTTTTTTCGGACCCGACCACCTCTCGTCCCCAGGGGAGAGCCTGACTGCTCTCCCCTTTCGACATCAGAAAGGCGCGCGGGAACACCGCGCGCGCCCTCTCGGGGCTTTTAGTTTACGGGTGGCAGGGTCCCCTGAGGCCCCGCCACCCGGAGCCCCTAGGTGGGGGGCAGGAGAGCGACATAAGCGCGTCTCCTGCGCCCCATCCTGCGGCGGCGGACGTCTGGGGCGTAAGGATCGTCCTCACGCCCCCGCTCCGCCGCCTCCTTCTGCGAGATGACAGTCTCGCAGAAGGAACTCATTGCGCCCCAGCACCTGTCGTCGCCGACCATCTTGGATATGACGGTCGGCAACGAGAGGTCGGGGCCAATCACGGTGACCAGGGCACAGCGCTCCGCGGCCCACGCCGGGCACTCCTCCAGCGTGTGCTGCGCCGTGTCCCGGTCACACATCTCACAATGGTGACATCTGGTTGTCGGCTCCCTACCGGCTATCTTGCAGAGGTACTCTCCGAAACACCCGTGTCCGGAGAGCACCTGAGTAAGCCGGTAGGTGAGCGGTCCGCGCCGTCTGTCCGTCCACTCCCTTAAGACTGGACGGACAGCCTCGACTGTCCTCACCCCATAGCGGGGCTGGGCCAGCCTCTCCTGCCATTTGGCCTCCAGGACCAATCGAGCCTGGAACCTTCGCGTCTCCACCGCCCTGTGCGTGGGCTCCTCGCCCTGGAGCCGGAGGTCAGCGCGCCAGTAATACAATGACGCTTGGACCTCCGCCTCCAAATCCCAGGGCGGCGATGCCGCCAAAACGCACGCCGCCTCGTAGGAGACGGTGCGGTACGCCCGCGACACCCTGATCGCCATCGCCCTCTGAGGTCTCCTTAGGAGGGCGACATTTCGGCGATCCAGGGCGCCAGCCCAAATGGGCGACCCATAAAGGGCCATCGACCGCACCACCCCTAAATAGAGGCGGCGGCAGATGACACTCGGCCCCCCGATATTCGGCAGCAGAGAGCTAAGCGCTCCAGCTGCCGACATCAGCCGGGGGGCCAGGCGGCTAAAATGGACACGAAAGTTCCAGCGGCCGTCGAGGTGGAGCCCCAAGTATTTCATACTCGGCTCCACCCCGATGCGGACCCCTCCAACGATGATGTGGGCATCTGGTGGCGGCGCCCGCCGAGGCCCGTGAAATAACAGGGCCTCGGACTTTTCCAGCGCCACCTCCAGTCCCAACATCCTAATCCTGCCGACAACCAGAGCCACTCCAGCCGTGGCAAGACGGGCAGCTGCCCAGTAGTCCTCTCCCCGGGCCGTAACCAGCGTGTCGTCGGCGTAACAAGTTACGCCGACGCCCGGGGGCAGGGCGCCCCGCAGCACCCAGTCGTAACCGATGTTCCACAGGAGCGGACCCAGAACCGATCCCTGTGGAACACCGCACGACACCTCCCTCCGGAACGTCTCTCCGTTCCGCCCCACACAGAATACACTTCTCTGGTGCAGGTAGTCCCCGACTATTCGGCGCAGGTAGGGAGGCACCCCATGAAATCGGAGCGCCTCCCTAATAGTCGCCCACGGCAGGGTGTTGAACGCGTTGGCGATGTCCAAGGACACCGCCAACAGCACCCCGCGCGAGGCGACAGCCTCTTCCGAGAGGGCCTTGACGCGACTGATCGCGTCAATCGTCGATCGGCCCTCCCGGAATCCGAACTGGAGTTCGGATAAGTCGGGGCCCACCCGCACCAGGTGCTTGGAGAGGCGGGCAGCCAACACACGCTCAAAGAGCTTGCCCACCTCATCCAACAGCACTATGGGGCGGTACGCGGAGGGAGAGTCCGCGGGGCGGCCCTCCTTTCTCAGGAGGACCAGCTTGCCCGTCTTCCACATGGAAGGGAACCGTCCCGACTCCAGGCAGGCGCTAAACAGCCTGAGGAGCCGGTCCCCTAGGGCGTCATAGGCCAAAACCCAGGCGCGGCCAGGAATCCCGTCCGGCCCCGGAGCAGTGTTTTTGCCCCGGAGCCGCACCATTGCCGCGCCGAGCTCCGCCATTGATACTACTGGCGCCCCGGCATAGGCGCCGTCCTCCTCGACTTCGGGCGGCGCCATTACGGGAGGTGTGTGCTCCGCTCTCGAAGGAAAGAGAGCGGAGACCACCCCCTCCAATTGCCGGGGCTGGAGACTCTCAGTGACCGGTGGGGCCCAGGGGCGCAACTTGCCCCTGACCACCTTATACGGGCGGCCCCACGGATCTGCCTCGAGAGTCCCCAGGAACTCTTGCCATCTTTGGGCTTTGGCCTCGCTGATGGCGGACTGCAGGGCGTACTTCCGCTGTATGTATTCACCCCGCAGCCGTGCCTCCACGGTCGGGTCACGGTACCGCCTGCGTCGGCGGTACCTAGTGTACTGGCGACGCGCCGCAATGCACGCGGCGCGTTTTTGGCTGATGTCGTCAGACCACCAGTACACCTGACGCCTTGGAGGTCGAGCACTGGCCCGGGGCATCGACGCGTCGCAAATCTGCGTCATCGCGCCCCGGAACCACTCCGCCTCCGACTCAACCTCCACAGGCCCTTCACCCATCGGGGTCCAGGCCTGGACGATGGAGGCTTCCACCAGCACGTCTACGTCGAGACGTTTCAACGCCCATCGTGGGGACGACGGGGTGTGCACTCTCCTCGGGCGATCGTCCGGGATCGCCGGCGAGGCGGAGATGTCGAACCGTACGTAACGATGGTCCGACAGTGACTCCGCCTCGACCAGCACTCGCCAGTCCCGGACGTGGCGCGCTATGGCAGGGCTTGCAAACGAAATGTCCACAATGGACTCACCCTGCCAGCGCACGCACGTGGCGACCGACCCCCGGTTAAGAACCACGAGGCCGGTCGCAATCGCCCACTCCTCCAGCGCGTCGCCGCGAGCGTTGGTGACAGGGGATCCCCAAGCCGATGATTTGGCATTGAAGTCCCCCGCCACCACGACCGGACGCGATGGGTACCGATTAATCACGGCCCCCACCGCGTCCAAAAATTGCTCAAACTCGGCGAGGCGCCGGTTTGGAGAGAAGTACACCCCGATCAGGACGGTTCCCTCCCAATCAACACAAATATACCCCTCGGCCCTGTCTGTCATCACCAAGAGCGAGGGTCCGGACGAAACAATGGCCGCCGAGCCCCCGAGGTCCCCAAACCAGTTGTGTCGGCTGGGGACGCAGTAAGGCTCGGCGACCACGGCGATGTCTATTGACCACTCCGCCATGTGCTGCAGCAAAATATCCTGCGCCCTGGCGGAGTGGTTAACATTCACCTGTAGGAGGCGATGGGCCATAATCAATTAGGTTTCCATCGCCTCCCTACTATCAACGCTATAGAAATTTGAAGTGCTCCCAAAAGGAGAATGGGCACTTCTGGGCTATCGCGGCCATTAATGAAAGTAGTCTCAAATGAAAGTAGTGATAACTAGGAACAACTTTTACTATGAACGTTTCACTGTAATCCATTTAGGGAAAAAAATATTTACATGTAAACGTATAGAGCATCATAACAATTATTTCGTTTATGTAATGCGTTTTCGTAAAACTCCACAACATCTTTTGATAAGGATTACAATGATCAACACAAAACCGCTTCGCAACGGTTGGTTTACCTGCGCTCGGGACGGACCAATCAGCTACGAGCACCTAATACGCGTGAAATACCGGCGGCGCTTGCTTCGTACGTTGCGTCCGCGCAGTTCTTCGGTTACTCTCGTGTCGTTGTGTACTGTGCGATTTGTATTGATTACTTTAAGTCTTTTGACCTTTATTTTGCATTTCGGACTTTGTTTACTCTTATCCTGATAACTTGGCTTTCGTTTTTGGACTTTTGAGTTTATTTGCGATTGGGATTTTGTTGACTATGGCAGAAAATCGACCAGTTTGTGTTTTGTGCAATCGACCAGTGGTTAATAGAAGAAGATTCGAAATAACGCATGGTTTGTTCGAGGCAAATGTCGGAATCGGTCAATATATTATTGATGCTTTTGCTCCACAGCAAGTAAGTACTTTTATAATAATATAATGTTTGATATATATAGTTACAGTCGGCTAACTTCCCTCTATTAATGGTGGAGGCCTGTGGCCAGCAAAGGGAGTTTTATAGGATGTTCTTATTCAGTCACACTGATGCTTGAGCAATGAGTGACTTAATAAGATATATTCATTACATTGCAGTGCATTTGACGTAACATATTTGTTGTTCGGAGCGCCCTATCTAGTACGTAGTATGTAGAAATCGTTGATAAAGATCTATATATGATATACATAGGTAGTTGCGATTATACTCATAATAATGTTTTCTGTATAACTGTGGCAGCTTGTTATTGGCGGCTGTAAGCTCCCTAAATAATAACCAATGTAATCTCCCTACTGTATTTAGTTCACTAAAATGTCATTATGTTTGTTCTAGTTTGAATACAACGGTCTGGAATATCTTTGTCGACCGTGCTGGCAGCGGGCTCAACGTGCTGTACAACGTAATATAAATCCTGTCCCTCACGAATGCACACTGCAGATTGAAGAGTATTCTAGAGTAGCTAACAGCGCAGCGAGCTGCATGTTTGAACAATGTAGAAGAATTACTCGTCAACGGATTCCTGAAAATATACGACTGTCACTTTTGATGGATTCCAATGTATTTATACCACAAGAAGCTAGAGTGTGTGAAACACATTTAAGAAACAATGACTGGGATGAAATTATTGATAGCCCGAATCTAAGACATGATTTTAATAGTGCTCATTTCTTAGAAATGATGAGTTTAATGAAAGCAGCTGTGTCAAGGGGCTGTATTTTGAATTTTGAAAATATTGAAGATATGGACAATGATGAAATACATATTCGATTGGGTTTTAACCGAGAACAATTCTCAGAGATCCTGACACAGACGCCTTCCTTGGCAGGCTCCAATTCAAGAACAGCACTAGCTATTTATTTAATGAAGTTGCGAAATGGTGAAAGCAACGAAAGGTTAGCATCGCTCTTTAAAATGAGTAGAAGATCACTAGAGAGGCACCTAAAAAGAGCAAGAGATTGTTTATTTGCTGAGTTCGTGCCTAGACATCTGGGTTTCAACCACATAAATAGAAGAATGGTCGCTGAACGTAACCTTTATATACCGAACGCTTTGTTTGGAAACCCTAACTCAGCATTAGACGAGAGAAAAGCCATAGTAATAATGGACGGAACATATATTTATATACAGAAGAGTTCCAATTATTCTTTCCAAAGAGAGACATATAGTTTGCATAAGTATTCAAATCTTTTAAAACCATTCATTATTGTAAGCTGCGATGGTTATATATTAGACGTCTGTGGTCCATATGCAGCTACCGACTCGGATGCTACAATTCTACAAAGGATGATATATGACGAAGAAAGCACGTTTCATTGGTTCTTTAGTCCTGGCGATATTTTCATTTTAGATCGTGGGTTTAGAGACGCCCTGCTGGATTTGGCACAATGGGATTACTCAGCATATATGCCTGAAACTAAAGACCGTGGTGCAGATCAGCTCACAACCGAACAAGCGAACAGATCTAGAATGGTCACCCTATGCCGCTGGGTTGTAGAAGTTATAAATGGTCGATTCAAACGTGACTTCAAGTTGTTCCGACAAGATTATTTTAATCGGTCTCTAAGTCACATGTTTCATGACTTCAAAATAGCTGCTTCACTTATTAACGCTTTCCAGGAGCCATTCCACGATAATGTGCATGCAGCCACATTTGTGGACATTATAAATGATCGCATGAATCGACCTAATCAACTAGCGGACTTTGTTGTCCGTAACAATATAAATAGGCAAAGAGCAACATTTCAAAGCATCACCGGTGATCAGACTATTTTCGACGATTTTCCTAATTTGTCAGAAGATGATATTATCCTTTTCGCTCTGGGTACGTACCATATCAAGTTAGCTCGTAGTTATTATGCTGAGCATTTAAGACAGGGCTTATATAATATTGAAGTGTATCGTGAGCCACAAATAAGTGGTCTTTATGAATATATAGAAGAACAAGATGTTTGCTTGCTACGTGTTCGAATACAGTCCAGACATGTAAGGTCCAGGATTTATTATTCCTATGTTGTAACTGACCGACAAAGACAAGGAAGAGAAGCTGTTGCTCATTACTATTGTTCATGTCTGAGTGGAAAACGCACGATAGGATGTTGCGCTCATGTTATGTGCGTAGTATGGTACCTAGGATGGGCAAGAAATCAACCTGAAGACATTAGATTACCAGCAGCGGAATTAAGTATCATCATTGACCATGACCACTAAAAAAAAAATGATTGTATAATAATTGTCGGTACTTATTATTATTAATGTAATATTATAAAATGCTTCATAATTAATAAATGGTACCGTCCAGATTTGTTGTTTCACTTTATTTTTTATTTTTACTCCAAATATACGCCAGAATATCTAGTAAAACTATTGAAAGTGCTCATAAACAATAATGTGTTTTATTTGTCATAAGAGTACACCGCGGCAGTGAAACTTCTACACAGTAATTATAGGACTAAATTACACCAAAAAACAACAAACTTATGTTTGGCCGCGCATGGCCCAGGCTCCATACAAATTTGCCCATTCTCCTTTAAGTTTTTTATACTACAAAAATAACATTAAAAATTCGTCAAAGAAATGCAAATTTTTTAATAAATTGTCAAAATTTGTCTCAAAGTATTCAAAGTTATTCTATGAACCATCATTAAATAACGCCTGGAGTTTTGCCCCGTCGTTTGGTACGACTCTCGACCACCCCCTATTGTAGGAAGTGCAAAACTTTTGATTTTTACACCTAACCTAACCTAATCTTTCGGTACCTAAATATTCATATTTTTCAGCGGATTTTTGTCATATCTTGTATTCCACCTTGTCTTGATCAACGCTATAGAAATTTGCAGTGCTCCCAAAATTTAAGTTTTTTATACTACAAAAATAACATTAAAAATTCGTCAAAGAAATGCAAATTTTTTAATAAATTATCAAAATTTGTCTCAAATTATTCAAAGTTTTTGTCTGAACCATCATTAAATAACGCCCAGAGTTTTGCCCCGTCGTTTGGTACCACTCTCGACCACCCCCTATTGTGGGAAGTGCAAAACTTTTGATTGTCACACCTAACCTAACCTAATCTTTCGGTACCTAAATATTCATATTTTTCAGCGGATTTTTGTCATATCTTGTATTCCACCTTGTCTTGATCAACGCAATAGAAATTTTCAGTGCTCCCAAAATTTAAGTTTTTTATACTACAAAAAGAACATTAAAAATTCGTCAAAGAAATGCAAATTTTTTAATAAATTGTCAAAATTTTTCTCAAATTATTCAAAGTTATTCTCTGAACCATCATTAAATAACGCTCGGAGTTTTCTCCGCCATTTGGTACCACTCTCGACCACCCCCTATTGTAGGAAGTGCATAACTTTTGATTTTTACACCTAACCTAACCTAATCTTTCGGTACCTAAATATTCATATTTTTCAGCGGGTTTTTGTCATATCTTGTATTCTACCTTGTCTTGATCAACGCAATAGAAATTTTCAGTACTGCCAAATTTTAAGATTTTTATACTACAAAACAAACATTAAAAATTCGTCAAAGAAATGCAAATTTTTTAATAAATTGTCAAAATTTGTCTCAAATTATTCAAAGTTTTTGTCTGAATCATCATTAAATAACGCCCAGAGTTTTGCCCCGTCGTTTGGTACCTCTCTCGACCACCCCCTATTGTGGGAAGATCGATCCGGCGAGGAGGCTCGCAGCCTCGAACGAGATCGTGCGGTACCCTCTAATCAACCTGACGGCCATGGCGCGCTGTGGCGCACGAAGCGCCGTGATGTTATGGGCCGTCAGGTTGTTTGCCCACACTGGGGCCCCATATAGGGCCATGGACCGCACGACCCCCTCGTAGAGCCTCCGGCAGGAGGTGCTTGGCCCCCCAAGGTTGGGCAGCAGGCGCGAGAGCGCGCCTGCAGCGCCCCGAAGAATGGGGGCCAAACGACGAAAATGGGCTGTAAAGTCCCATCGGCTGTCGAGCAAGAGACCTAAATACTTTAGGGTTGACTCGACGCCGATGCGGACCCCTCCTACCATGATATGGGCCCCTGGAGGTGGCCGCTTCCGAGGGCCGTGAAAACATACAGCCTCGGATTTAGACAGGGCCACCTCGAGGCCCAACCGCCGGATACGACCAACGACTTGTGCGACCCCAGCGGTCGCCAGTATGGCCGCCGCCCGGTGCGACTTACCCCTCGCCGTGACAAGCGTGTCGTCGGCGTAACATATGACGCCGACACCACGGAGGAGCGCACCTCGCAGCACCCAGTCGTAACCGATGTTCCACAGGAGCGGACCCAGAACCGATCCCTGTGGAACACCGCACGACATCTCTCGCCGACTCCAACCGTCGTGACCCGGGTAGACGACTACCCTCTCGGATAAATATGCCCCGACTATGCGGCGGAGGTAGGTCGGCACACGATGGAAAACGAGTGCCTCCCTAATGCAACTCCAGGGCAAGGTATTGAAGGCATTCGCGATGTCCAAAGACACCGCGAAGACGACCTCGCCCCGGGACACCGCGTCCTCCGCCAGGCTCCTCACTTGCAGAACTGCATCGATTGTTGAGCGCCCGCGGCGGAAACCATACTGGTTGTCCGCCAGATCCGGACCCACTGAAGAAAGACGCTGGACGAGGCGCTCCGCGATTATAAACTCGAATAGTTTAGCCACCTCGTCCAGCAACACAATGGGCCGGTAGGCGGACGGACTGTCCGCCGGGCGCCCTTCCTTCCTGATCAGGACCAGTTTCCCCACCTTCCACTGACGTGGAAACTGGCCCTGCTGCAAACACTCGCTGAGGAGCCCCCTGAGTCGGGGCGCGAGCTCCTCGAGGACCAGGGCCAATGCACGGCCTGGAATGCCGTCGGGCCCTGGGGCGGTGTTTTTCGAGCGAAGTCTCGACACCGCCGCTCGCAACTCTACCTGGGTCACTTCGGGAACCACGTCGTCGTCAAAGTCCGCGCTGGACGCCATGGAAGGCGGAACCATCAACGGAGGAGTGTGCTCCGCCCGTGAGGGAAACAGAGCGGCCACCACCTCCTCCACCAACTGTGGCCGGAGACTCTGGGACAAGGGGGGCGCCCAGGGGCGAAGCTTGCCTCTCACCATAAGGTATGGACGCCCCCAGGGATTAAGGTCCAGAGTCCCCAGCAGCTCTTGGCGGGCCAGATCCTTGGCCCGCTTGATGGCTACTTTTAGCGTACTTTTGGCCGCTCTGTAGGCCTCGTACAGTTCCGCCTCCCTGGCGTCGAAATCGGGAGGGCGGCGACGCCTCCTGCGGAGCCGGATGTACTGGCGTCTGGCCGCCCCGCTGACGCACGCACGTGTGCACTGACCCACGATTGAGGACTAGCAGGCCGTTTTCAACGGCCCACTCCTCGAGCAATTCACCCCTCGCGTCCGTGGTCGCGGAACCCCAAGCCGAGGATTTGGCATTGAGGTCCCCGACGACGAGCACGGGCCGAGGGTGGCTTCGAGCGACGACGACGGTCAGTTCGAGGAGATACTCCTCGAAGTCGGCGAGAGGTCGGTTGGGTGAGAAGTAACCGCCCACCACAACCGCTTCTCCTACGAGTGCTGCGACGCAGCCCCGTCCCCGGACGATGTTCTCGAAGGACGGGGTGCCGGCGGCGGCCGGCGAAACTAACGCCACCGAGCCATCGAGGTCCCCTACCCAGTCAGCCCTGGGAGGGACGAAATAGGGCTCGGCTACGACGGCGACATGTATTGACCACTGCGCCATGCTCTGGAGGAGAAGGTCCTGAGCCCTGGCGCAGTGGTTTAAATTACTCTGGAGGAGACGGAGGTGTGGAGACATTATGTCTCCATTCTAACCTCCGCCCCTCCGACCGCGGGAGCGGCGACCCTGGATGTCGCCGACGATGAGGCAGGCGACCTTGGCGGCAGTTTTTTATTGGTGGCGGTGCACCCCTTGCCACCCGCCCGGTGCTCCGCTGGTTTGCCCACCGCCGCACACAAAACACAATGCGGCGTGGCTTCACACGTTGCGGCCACGTGACCGGGCTGACCGCAGCGGAAACAGCGGCCGCTGCAGTCAACCCGTGAGGGGCACATGACACCCACGTGGCCGCTGGATAAACAGCGGTAGCATCGGGCGAGCCTGGGCTCCAGCGCTTTGATTTGCGCCGATACCCACCCCACCAAAAGACGTCGGCCATCGGCCAGTTTTTTGGCGGCGGCGACGGGACAACTAATAATGGCCGTCCCCATGCCGGAGCGACCCTGCTTGATTTCGCCACACTTTATTTGCTCCGCAGGGCACCCTCCGGTCTTGGCGACGGCAGCGACGACCTCCTCTTTAGTAATGGAGTCATCCAGGCCCGTGATGCGCAAATCAACACACTTTTGGGGCCTGGAGACGCGGACCTCTTCCGACTGCAAGACCTGGCGGAGACTTTCTGCCAGACGGTCCGCCTGGTCGCCACTAGCGACTCCCGGCACTTCAATAAGGCGGGCGCCGGTCTGGGTTGTCCGACACCGCAAGCCCGCCGTTATCCCTAACTTGCCGGGGTCGATTGCCGTCCGTGCCTTTTTCAGGAGCTCCGCATAAGTGGTCCCTCGCTCGATGGCAGCCGGCTGCAGTGTAAGGACCACTGCAGTAGAGCGAGGGGCCTGGAGCTTCCTGGCCGCCTTTTTGGCCGCCTGCTTAGCCTTTTTGGCCGCCTTCTTCTTTTTCTTGGCCTCTTCTTTTTTCCTGCCGACGACCTCCCAATCGTCGGCTTTGCGTGCAGTAGAAGCTGCTTGTTCCACGGCAGCGGCGGGGCACTCCTTGGGAGTTGCGGGAGCGCGCTTTGCCTGCTGTCTTTTTCTGCCCTTCCGGCTGGCAGGAGCTGTTGTTTCGGCCACTCGAGCAATTGCAGGAGGCTGCGAGGACCTTAATTTAGCCGCGTATGTTGACGGCGCAGGCATCGGGGGCGAAGGACGGGGAGGCTCTCTGCTTCTGTCTGCGGCCAGAGGAGGGCGCAGCAGCCGACCCTCCATAACTGAGAGCTTGGCGCGAAATTCGCCAAGCTCCTGTCGAACGAGAGCCACAAGGTCAGAATCGGCTTTGTTTGCCCCCTGGTCATGCCGCTTCTCGAATTCCTCCTGGCGTTTCTTTAGCTCAGATAACTCCTTTGCCAAGCAAGTATTCTCCTCCTGCAGCTTTTGCACCTCGTCGTTCGCTGTGCGGCTGAACACAGCCTCCGCAATCTCTCGAATGGCTTCGAGGGACTCTTTGAGGGCCTTCTGGCACGTGCCCTTTAGTCCCTTTGACTTCCTCGAAACCAGTCGTATAGCCTCCAGTACGTCACTAAGCCGGGTTTTTAGGTGAGACACCGGCAGGTCTTCGGCATCTGGCTCCACCACTGGCTGCTTCCGTCCTGCAGCAACTCGCCGGGCTGCCGCAGCAATTACGCTGTCTTCGGACGTGCGCTCCTCGTCTTCGGTCTTCCGTAAAGCGGCAGCAAGTTCCGCCTTCGCCCTGCCCAGACCCACGTATTTGCCGTGGGTGGGCGGGCGACCGCGTCCACGTCGCGCAGTCGCGACTTTCGGTGCCGGAACCGCGTCCTCACTTGAGCCGTCCGACTCCGACTCCTGCGCCGACCGCAAGCGTTTGCGTGGAGCCTTCTCCGGAGTTGCCTCCGAAGTAAGCTCCACGACATCGCTACCGTGCTCCGACGGCACGTACTCCTCGTCTTCCTCGGAGCGCGCAGAACTAGGCGTGCGCGACTCCCTCAACGTCTTCTTTAAAATTGATTTTTTAGAGTTTTCCATATCTGAACCCACGAGTATGGGAGAAATAAACGTCGACCCGGGCAGAGATCCCGATACCCGGGCAAGCCTAATACTTCAGGGGGACGGCAGGTACCCTGAAGGGGCCGCACTAGTGACTGAACTACCCATCAGCCATGCATCTCCTCGCCGTGCGGCAGCAACTTGAGATTCGGGGTGGTTTTTATAGAGGGCCACTCCCTCGCAGTCCGGGCGGTGAAGCCAAGACCCTCGCTCCCGTCAGCAGCCGCGAGACGTGATCCACGACACTGCACAATACGGGGTTACGATGTGCTCTAGACGGTGACAACGGGGACAAAAGTCAGAAAAAAGGAGGGGACAACACGAACAAAAACGGGGCAAAACAAACAAAAGGGGACAAAACAACAAACAAACAAATTTGGACGCAGAACCAAACCAAAAAGGGGGACAAAACAAAGGGGGGACAAAGAGGGGGAAAGAATCGTCAGAACAACGAGAAGAGACCCCGTTGTCTGTTCAGCGGCAGGGTGAGTGCACGCCGAACCCGTCAGAAGGGCTCTCCCATGTCCACTCTAAGACAGAGCGGTACTGGGAGAGTCCGGCCCAAAGATAGGGCCACGGCCTGGGGATGGGACTAGCGTCCATCCCCCCGCCTCCGGTTGTCAGAATATTAGCCACCAGCAACAATGAAAAGCATTGTTGCTGGTGCCCAGGGTGCACCACGGGGAGGTTTTCTGACACGCACCCCTTGATTGTCACACCTAACCTAACCTAATCTTTCGGTACCTAAATATTCATATTTTTCAGCGGATTTTTGTCATATCTTGTATTCCACCTTGTCTTGATCAACGCAATAGAAATTTTCAGTGCTATCAAAATTTAAGTTTTTTATACTACAAAAAACACATTAAAAATTCGTCAAAGAAATGCAAATTTTTAATAAATTGTCAAAATTTGTCTCAAATTATTCAAAGTTATTATCTGAACCATCATTAAATAACGCCCGGAGTTTTCTCCGCCATTTGGTACCACTCTCGACCACCCCCTATTGTAGGAAGTGCAAAACTTTTGATTTTTACACCTAACCTAACCTAATCTTTCGGTACCTAAATATTCATATTTTTCAGCGGGTTTTTGTCATATCTTGTATTCTACCTTGTCTTGATCAACGCAATAGAAATTTTCAGTGCTCCCAAAATTTAAGTTTTTTATTCTACAAAAAGAACATTAAAAATTCGTCAAAGAAATGCAAATTTTTTAATAAATTATCAAAATTTGTCTCAAATTATTCAAAGTTTTTGTCTGAACCATCATTAAATAACGCCCAGAGTTTTGCCCCGTCGTTTGGTACCACTCTCGACCACCCCCTATTGTGGGAAGTGCAAAACTTTTGATTGTCACACCTAACCTAACCTAATCTTTCGGTACCTAAATATTCATATTTTTCAGCGGATTTTTGTCATATCTTGTATTCCACCTTGTCTTGATCAACGCAATAGAAATTTTCAGTGCTCCCAAAATTTAAGTTTTTTATACTACAAAAAGAACATTAAAAATTCGTCAAAGAAATGCAAATTTTTTAATAAATTGTCAAAATTTGTCTCAAATTATTCAAAGTTATTCTCTGAACCATCATTAAATAACGCCCGGAGTTTTCTCCGCCATTTGGTACCACTCTCGACCACCCCCTATTGTAGGAAGTGCAAAACTTTTGATTTTTACACCTAACCTAACCTAATCTTTCGGTACCTAAATATTCATATTTTTCAGCGGGTTTTTGTCATATCTTGTATTCTACCTTGTCTTGATCAACGCAATAGAAATTTTCAGTGCTGCCAAAATTTAAGTGTTTTATACTACAAAAAGAACATTAAAAATTCGTCAAAGAAATGCAAATTTTTTAATAAATTGTCAAAATTTGTCTCAAATTATTCAAAGTTTTTGTCTGAATCATCATTAAATAACGCCCAGAGTTTTGCCCCGTCGTTTGGTACCTCTCTCGACCACCCCCTATTGTGGGAAGTGCAAAACTTTTAATTTTTACACCTAACCTAACCTAATCTTTCGGTAACTAAATATTCATATTTTTCAGCGGGTTTTTGTCATATCTTGTATTCTACCTTGTCTTGATCAACGCAATAGAAATTTTCAGTGCTGCCAAAATTTAAGTTTTTTATACTACAAAAAGAACATTAAAAATTCGTCAAAGAAATGCAAATTTTTTAATAAATTGTCAAAACTTGTCTCAAATTATTCAAAGTTTTTGTCTGAACCATCATTAAATAACGCCCAGAGTTTTGCCCCGTCGTTTGGTACCTCTCTCGACCACCCCCTATTGTGGGGAGTGCAAAACTTTTAATTTTTACACCTAACCTAACCTAATCTTTCGGTACCTAAATATTCATATTTTTCAGCGGGTTTTTGTCATATCTTGTATTCTACCTTGTCTTGATCAACGCAATAGAAATTTTCAGTGCTGCCAAAATTTAAGTTTTTTATACTACAAAAAGAACATTAAAAATTCGTCAAAGAAATGCAATTTTTTTAATAAATTGTCAAAATTTGTCTCAAATTATTCAAAGTTTTTGTCTGAACCATCATTAAATAACGCCCAGAGTTTTGCCCCGTCGTTTGGTACCACTCTCGGCCACCCCCTATTGTAGGAAGTGCAAAACTTTTGATTTTTACACCTAACCTAACCTAATCTTTCGGTACCTAAATATTCATATTTTTCAGCGGGTTTTTGTCATATCTTGTATTCTACCTTGTCTTGATCAACGCAATAGAAATTTTCAGTGCTCCCAAAATTTAAGTTTTTTATTCTACAAAAAGAACATTAAAAATTCGTCAAAGAAATGCAAATTTTTTAATAAATTATCAAAATTTGTCTCAAATTATTCAAAGTTTTTGTCTGAACCATCATTAAATAACGCCCAGAGTTTTGCCCCGTCGTTTGGTACCACTCTCGACCACCCCCTATTGTGGGAAGTGCAAAACTTTTGATTGTCACACCTAACCTAACCTAATCTTTCGGTACCTAAATATTCATATTTTTCAGCGGATTTTTGTCATATCTTGTATTCCACCTTGTCTTGATCAACGCAATAGAAATTTTCAGTGCTCCCAAAATTTAAGTTTTTTATACTACAAAAAGAACATTAAAAATTCGTCAAAGAAATGCAAATTTTTTAATAAATTGTCAAAATTTGCCTCAAATTATTCAAAGTTATTCTCTGAACCATCATTAAATAACGCCCGGAGTTTTCTCCGCCATTTGGTACCACTCTCGACCACCCCCTATTGTAGGAAGTGCAAAACTTTTGATTTTTACACCTAACCTAACCTAATCTTTCGGTACCTAAATATTCATATTTTTCAGCGGGTTTTTGTCATATCTTGTATTCTACCTTGTCTTGATCAACGCAATAGAAATTTTCAGTACTGCCAAAATTTAAGATTTTTATACTACAAAACGAACATTAAAAATTCGTCAAAGAAATGCAAATTTTTTAATAAATTGTCAAAATTTGTCTCAAATTATTCAAAGTTTTTGTCTGAATCATCATTAAATAACGCCCAGAGTTTTGCCCCGTCGTTTGGTACCTCTCTCGACCACCCCCTATTGTGGGAAGTGCAAAACTTTTAATTTTTACACCTAACCTAACCTAATCTTTCGGTAACTAAATATTCATATTTTTCAGCGGGTTTTTGTCATATCTTGTATTCTACCTTGTCTTGATCAACGCAATAGAAATTTTCAGTGCTGCCAAAATTTAAGTTTTTTATACTACAAAAAGAACATTAAAAATTCGTCAAAGAAATGCAAATTTCTTAATAAATTGTCAAAATTTGTCTCAAATTATTCAAAGTTTTTGTCTGAACCATCATTAAATAACGCCCAGAGTTTTGCCCCGTCGTTTGGTACCACTCTCGGCCACCCCCTATTGTGGGAAGTGCAAAACTTTTAATTTTTACACCTAACCTAAACTAATCTTTCGGTACCTAAATATTCATATTTTTCAGCGGATTTTTGTCATATCTTGTATTCCACCTTGTCTTGATCAACGCAATAGAAATTTTCAGTGCTGCCAAAATTTAAGTGTTTTATACTACAAAAAGAACATTAAAAATTCGTCAAAGAAATGCAAATTTTTTAATAAATTGTCAAAATTTGTCTCAAATTATTCAAAGTTTTTGTCTGAACCATCATTAAATAACACCCAGAGTTTTGCCCCGTCGTTTGGTACCACTCTCGGCCACCCCCTATTGTGGGAAGTGCAAAACTTTTGATTTTTACACCTAACCTAAACTAATCTTTCGGTACCTAAATATTCATATTTTTCAGCGGATTTTTGTCATATCTTGTATTCCACCTTGTCTTGATCAACGCTATAGAAATTTTCAGTGCTCCCAAAATTTAAGTTTTTAATTCTACAAAAAGAACATTAAAAATTCGTCAAAGAAATGCAAATTTTTTAATAAATTGTCAAAATTTGTCTCAAATTATTCAAAGTTTTTGTCTGAACCATCATTAAATAACGCCCAGAATTTTGCCCCGTCGTTTGGTACCTCTCTCGACCACCCCCTATTGTGGGGAGTGCAAAACTTTTAATTTTTACACCTAACCTAACCTAATCTTTCGGTACCTAAATATTCATATTTTTCAGCGGGTTTTTGTCATATCTTGTATTCTACCTTGTCTTGATCAACGCAATAGAAATTTTCAGTACTGCCAAAATTTAAGATTTTTATACTACAAAACGAACATTAAAAATTCGTCAAAGAAATGCAAATTTTTTAATAAATTGTCAAAATTTGTCTCAAATTATTCAAAGTTTTTGTCTGAATCATCATTAAATAACGCCCAGAGTTTTGCCCCGTCGTTTGGTACCTCTCTCGACCACCCCCTATTGTGGGAAGTGCAAAACTTTTAATTTTTACACCTAACCTAACCTAATCTTTCGGTAACTAAATATTCATATTTTTCAGCGGGTTTTTGTCATATCTTGTATTCTACCTTGTCTTGATCAACGCAATAGAAATTTTCAGTGCTGCCAAAATTTAAGTTTTTTATACTACAAAAAGAACATTAAAAATTCGTCAAAGAAATGCAAATTTCTTAATAAATTGTCAAAATTTGTCTCAAATTATTCAAAGTTTTTGTCTGAACCATCATTAAATAACGCCCAGAGTTTTGCCCCGTCGTTTGGTACCACTCTCGGCCACCCCCTATTGTGGGAAGTGCAAAACTTTTGATTTTTACACCTAACCTAAACTAATCTTTCGGTACCTAAATATTCATATTTTTCAGCGGATTTTTGTCATATCTTGTATTCCACCTTGTCTTGATCAACGCTATAGAAATTTTCAGTGCTCCCAAAATTTAAGTTTTTTATTCTACAAAAAGAACATTAAAAATTCGTCAAAGAAATGCAAATTTTTTAATAAATTGTCAAAATTTGTCTCAAATTATTCAAAGTTTTTGTCTGAACCATCATTAAATAACGCCCAGAGTTTTGCCCCGTCATTTGGTACCTCTCTCGACCACCCCCTATTGTGGGGAGTGCAAAACTTTTAATTTTTACACCTAACCTAACCTAATCTTTCGGTACCTAAATATTCATATTTTTCAGCGGGTTTTTGTCATATCTTGTATTCTACCTTGTCTTGATCAACGCAATAGAAATTTTCAGTACTGCCAAAATTTAAGATTTTTATACTACAAAACGAACATTAAAAATTCGTCAAAGAAATGCAAATTTTTTAATAAATTGTCAAAATTTGTCTCAAATTATTCAAAGTTATTCTCTGAACCATCATTAAATAACGCCCGGAGTTTTCTCCGCCATTTGGTACCACTCTCGACCACCCTCTATTGTGGGAAGTGCAAAACTTTTGATTGTCACACCTAACCTAACCTAATCTTTCGGTACCTAAATATTCATATTTTTCAGCGGGTTTTTGTCATATCTTGTATTCTACCTTGTCTTGATCAACGCAATAGAAATTTTCAGTGCTCCCAAAATTTAAGTTTTTTATACTACAAAAAGAACATTAAAAATTCGTCAAAGAAATGCAAATTTTTTAATAAATTGTCAAAATTTGTCTCAAATTATTCAAAGTTATTCTCTGAACCATCATTAAATAACGCCCGGAGTTTTCTCCGCCATTTGGTACCACTCTCGACCACCCCCTATTGTAGGAAGTGCAAAACTTTTGATTTTTACACCTAACCTAACCTAATCTTTCGGTACCTAAATATTCATATTTTTCAGCGGGTTTTTGTCATATCTTGTATTCTACCTTGTCTTGATAAACGCAATAGAAATTTTCAGTGCTCCCAAAATTTAAGTTTTTTATTCTACAAAAAGAACATTAAAAATTCGTCAAAGAAATGCAAATTTTTTAATAAATTATCAAAATTTGTCTCAAATTATTCAAAGTTTTTGTCTGAACCATCATTAAATAACGCCCAGAGTTTTGCCCCGTCGTTTGGTACCACTCTCGACCACCCCCTATTGTGGGAAGTGCAAAACTTTTGATTGTCACACCTAACCTAACCTAATCTTTCGGTACCTAAATATTCATATTTTTCAGCGGATTTTTGTCATATCTTGTATTCCACCTTGTCTTGATCAAAGCAATAGAAATTTTCAGTGCTCCCAAAATTTAAGTTTTTTATACTACAAAAAGAACATTAAAAATTCGTCAAAGAAATGCAAATTTTTTAATAAATTGTCAAAATTTGCCTCAAATTATTCAAAGTTATTCTCTGAACCATCATTAAATAACGCCCGGAGTTTTCTCCGCCATTTGGTACCACTCTCGACCACCCCCTATTGTAGGAAGTGCAAAACTTTTGATTTTTACACCTAACCTAACCTAATCTTTCGGTACCTAAATATTCATATTTTTCAGCGAGTTTTTGTCATATCTTGTATTCTACCTTGTCTTGATCAACGCAATAGAAATTTTCAGTGCTGCCAAAATTTAAGTGTTTTATACTACAAAAAGAACATTAAAAATTCGTCAAAGAAATGCAAATTTTTTAATAAATTGTCAAAATTTGTCTCAAATTATTCAAAGTTTTTGTCTGAACCATCATTAAATAACGCCCAGAGTTTTGCCCCGTCGTTTGGTACCACTCTCGGCCACCCCCTATTGTGGGAAGTGCAAAACTTTTGATTTTTACACCTAACCTAAACTAATCTTTCGGTACCTAAATATTCATATTTTTCAGCGGATTTTTGTCATATCTTGTATTCCACCTTGTCTTGATCAACGCTATAGAAATTTTCAGTGCTCCCAAAATTTAAGTTTTTAATTCTACAAAAAGAACATTAAAAATTCGTCAAAGAAATGCAAATTTTTTAATAAATTGTCAAAATTTGTCTCAAATTATTCAAAGTTTTTGTCTGAACCATCATTAAATAACGCCCAGAATTTTGCCCCGTCGTTTGGTACCTCTCTCGACCACCCCCTATTGTGGGGAGTGCAAAACTTTTAATTTTTACACCTAACCTAACCTAATCTTTCGGTACCTAAATATTCATATTTTTCAGCGGGTTTTTGTCATATCTTGTATTCTACCTTGTCTTGATCAACGCAATAGAAATTTTCAGTACTGCCAAAATTTAAGATTTTTATACTACAAAACGAACATTAAAAATTCGTCAAAGAAATGCAAATTTTTTAATAAATTGTCAAAATTTGTCTCAAATTATTCAAAGTTTTTGTCTGAATCATCATTAAATAACGCCCAGAGTTTTGCCCCGTCGTTTGGTACCTCTCTCGACCACCCCCTATTGTGGGAAGTGCAAAACTTTTAATTTTTACACCTAACCTAACCTAATCTTTCGGTAACTAAATATTCATATTTTTCAGCGGGTTTTTGTCATATCTTGTATTCTACCTTGTCTTGATCAACGCAATAGAAATTTTCAGTGCTGCCAAAATTTAAGTTTTTTATACTACAAAAAGAACATTAAAAATTCGTCAAAGAAATGCAAATTTCTTAATAAATTGTCAAAATTTGTCTCAAATTATTCAAAGTTTTTGTCTGAACCATCATTAAATAACGCCCAGAGTTTTGCCCCGTCGTTTGGTACCACTCTTGGCCACCCCCTATTGTGGGAAGTGCAAAACTTTTGATTTTTACACCTAACCTAAACTAATCTTTCGGCACCTAAATATTCATATTTTTCAGCGGATTTTTGTCATATCTTGTATTCCACCTTGTCTTGATCAACGCTATAGAAATTTTCAGTGCTCCCAAAATTTAAGTTTTTTATTCTACAAAAAGAACATTAAAAATTCGTCAAAGAAATGCAAATTTTTTAATAAATTGTCAAAATTTGTCTCAAATTATTCAAAGTTTTTGTCTGAACCATCATTAAATAACGCCCAGAGTTTTGCCCCGTCGTTTGGTACCTCTCTCGACCACCCCCTATTGTGGGAAGTGCAAAACTTTTAATTTTTACACCTAACCTAACCTAATCTTTCGGTACCTAAATATTCATATTTTTCAGCGGGTTTTTGTCATATCTTGTATTCTACCTTGTCTTGATCAACGCAATAGAAATTTTCAGTGCTGCCAAAATTTAAGTTTTTTATACTACAAAAAGAACATTAAAAATTCGTCAAAGAAATGCAAATTTTTTAATAAATTGTCAAAATTTGTCTCAAATTATTCAAAGTTATTGTCTGAACCATCATTAAACAACGCCCGGAGTTTTCCCCGTCATTTGGTACCACTCTCGACCACCCCCTATTGTGGGAAGTGCAAAACTTTTGATTGTCACACCTAACCTAACCTAATCTTTCGGTAACTAAATATTCATATTTTTCAGCGGGTTTTTGTCATATCTTGTATTCTACCTTGTCTTGATCAACGCAATAGAAATTTTCAGTGCTGCCAAAATTTAAGTTTTTTATACTACAAAAAGAACATTAAAAATTCGTCAAAGAAATGCAAATTTTTTAATAAATTGTCAAAATTTGTCTCAAATTATTCAAAGTTTTTGTCTGGACCATCATTAAATAACGCCCAGAGTTTTGCCCCGTCGTTTGGTACCACTCTCGACCACCCTCTATTGTGGGAAGTGCAAAACTTTTGATTGTCACACCTAACCTAACCTAATCTTTCGGTACCTAAATATTCATATTTTTCAGCGGGTTTTTGTCATATCTTGTATTCTACCTTGTCTTGATAAACGCAATAGAAATTTTCAGTGCTCCCAAAATTTAAGTTTTTTATACTACAAAAAGAACATTAAAAATTCGTCAAAGAAATGCAAATTTTTTAATAAATTGTCAAAATTTGTCTCAAATTATTCAAAGTTATTCTCTGAACCATCATTAAATAACGCCCGGAGTTTTCTCCGCCATTTGGTACCACTCTCGACCACCCTCTATTGTGGGAAGTGCAAAACTTTTGATTGTCACACCTAACCTAACCTAATCTTTCGGTACCTAAATATTCATATTTTTCAGCGGGTTTTTGTCATATCTTGTATTCTACCTTGTCTTGATCAACGCAATAGAAATTTTCAGTGCTCCCAAAATTTAAGTTTTTTATACTACAAAAAGAACATTAAAAATTCGTCAAAGAAATGCAAATTTTTTAATAAATTGTCAAAATTTGTCTCAAATTATTCAAAGTTATTCTCTGAACCATCATTAAATAACGCCCGGAGTTTTCTCCGCCATTTGGTACCACTCTCGACCACCCCCTATTGTAGGAAGTGCAAAACTTTTGATTTTTACACCTAACCTAACCTAATCTTTCGGTACCTAAATATTCATATTTTTCAGCGGGTTTTTGTCATATCTTGTATTCTACCTTGTCTTGATAAACGCAATAGAAATTTTCAGTGCTCCCAAAATTTAAGTTTTTTATTCTACAAAAAGAACATTAAAAATTCGTCAAAGAAATGCAAATTTTTTAATAAATTATCAAAATTTGTCTCAAATTATTCAAAGTTTTTGTCTGAACCATCATTAAATAACGCCCAGAGTTTTGCCCCGTCGTTTGGTACCACTCTCGACCACCCCCTATTGTGGGAAGTGCAAAACTTTTGATTGTCACACCTAACCTAACCTAATCTTTCGGTACCTAAATATTCATATTTTTCAGCGGATTTTTGTCATATCTTGTATTCCACCTTGTCTTGATCAAAGCAATAGAAATTTTCAGTGCTCCCAAAATTTAAGTTTTTTATACTACAAAAAGAACATTAAAAATTCGTCAAAGAAATGCAAATTTTTTAATAAATTGTCAAAATTTGCCTCAAATTATTCAAAGTTATTCTCTGAACCATCATTAAATAACGCCCGGAGTTTTCTCCGCCATTTGGTACCACTCTCGACCACCCCCTATTGTAGGAAGTGCAAAACTTTTGATTTTTACACCTAACCTAACCTAATCTTTCGGTACCTAAATATTCATATTTTTCAGCGAGTTTTTGTCATATCTTGTATTCTACCTTGTCTTGATCAACGCAATAGAAATTTTCAGTGCTGCCAAAATTTAAGTGTTTTATACTACAAAAAGAACATTAAAAATTCGTCAAAGAAATGCAAATTTTTTAATAAATTGTCAAAATTTGTCTCAAATTATTCAAAGTTTTTGTCTGAACCATCATTAAATAACGCCCAGAATTTTGCCCCGTCGTTTGGTACCTCTCTAGACCACCCCCTATTGTGGGGAGTGCAAAACTTTTAATTTTTACACCTAACCTAACCTAATCTTTCGGTACCTAAATATTCATATTTTTCAGCGGGTTTTTGTCATATCTTGTATTCTACCTTGTCTTGATCAACGCAATAGAAATTTTCAGTACTGCCAAAATTTAAGATTTTTATACTACAAAACGAACATTAAAAATTCGTCAAAGAAATGCAAATTTTTTAATAAATTGTCAAAATTTGTCTCAAATTATTCAAAGTTTTTGTCTGAATCATCATTAAATAACGCCCAGAGTTTTGCCCCGTCGTTTGGTACCTCTCTCGACCACCCCCTATTGTGTGAAGTGCAAAACTTTTAATTTTTACACCTAACCTAACCTAATCTTTCGGTAACTAAATATTCATATTTTTCAGCGGGTTTTTGTCATATCTTGTATTCTACCTTGTCTTGATCAACGCAATAGAAATTTTCAGTGCTGCCAAAATTTAAGTTTTTTATACTACAAAAAGAACATTAAAAATTCGTCAAAGAAATGCAAATTTTTTAATAAATTGTCAAAATTTGTCTCAAATTATTCAAAGTTTTAGTCTGGACCATCATTAAATAACGCCCAGAGTTTTGCCCCGTCGTTTGGTACCACTCTCGACCACCCTCTATTGTGGGAAGTGCAAAACTTTTGATTGTCACACCTAACCTAACCTAATCTTTCGGTACCTAAATATTCATATTTTTCAGCGGGTTTTTGTCATATCTTGTATTCTACCTTGTCTTGATAAACGCAATAGAAATTTTCAGTGCTCCCAAAATTTAAGTTTTTTATACTACAAAAAGAACATTAAAAATTCGTCAAAGAAATGCAAATTTTTTAATAAATTGTCAAAATTTGTCTCAAATTATTCAAAGTTATTCTCTGAACCAGGGGCGGGAACTCCTCCCGCTGCCTCCGGGCAGGTGCCCCGGCGTTGGCCGAGGGCGTCTTGCCGGTACTGGCCCGAGCGGCAGTGGCAGCGGCCGCCTTCATGGCCGCTACCTCCGCCCGGAGCTCCGCGAGCTGCTTGTGCAGCCCCTCGTTCTCCGACCTCCAACGCTTCTGGAGGTCGGAGGAAGCCCGTCCCCACATGCCGAAGAAGGCCTCCCTCATCTCCTCCGTGGCAACCTTTAGGTCCCGAACGAACCCCCCCTTCAAGTTGCCTGACCGGGCTGCCACCCTCAGGACGGTCTCAGCGCCAGCCTCAAACCGTTGCCTGAGGTCGGCAACCGAGTCCTCTCCCGAGGGGGACGCATCCGGGACCCCAGTCCTCTTAATGAAGTCCCGACGGGCAGACAGAGGCTGCCCAAGGAGCTTTCCCGTGGAGGGAGGCGGCATCGGGGAACCAGCCCTTCCTCCGCAGGGCGTCCTCTCTACCACCTCCACCTCCGTGTCCGACCCAGAGTCGGACGGCGCATGGTGCGACGTCTTCCGGCGCTTCACGGAAGCGCCGGGTGCACCCCAGAACTTGAGGGTGAGGGAAACAGGGCTATCCCCTCCCTCCTCCCTCTCCCGTCGGGCCGCCGACGAGCACCGGCTCCGAGTCCGACTGGCCTCAGAGCCCGAGCCCGCCCGCGACTCGACGTCCATATCAGTGCCGGTTCCGGCACTGAACACGCTCGACATAGAGTCGCTGCGTGCCAGCGCCGCCACCCGGCACCTCGACCGTGTCCTCGGCACGGCCGGGACACTATCCCGGACTGACGGTGGGGCCATATCCCCCCCTGCCTTCCCCTTTTTGGGATCCTCCTTTCTAGCCTTGTTCGGGCCTGAGCCCAAGGCAACTCTCATCGCAGGGTCAGTACATGACCCTGCGGAAATTTCGGTGCCGGATATTTCGCGCGGCACTGCGCTGTGATGGCGGTTGCCCCCCCCAGAATACGAGGGGCAGACGGAGCCAGAAGGCTCCGTGAGGGATTCTCCGGGCGCGGCGCACCCGGTACCCTCCTGGGGTAGGTAAAAACCTTTAGCCGACATCTCATAGTTTTTGGTTTTGGTGGCCCTAATGGCTGGGTTCCCCCCAGCCATACAGCCCCTCGCCGGGCCACCAAAAACTTAGGCTTTGGGTAATTTTTATAGAGGTTTTCTTCCTCGCAGCCCGAAGGCCCCCGGTCCTGTCAATTTAGGATTACGGGTTGGGCCGGATGGGGTCCATGCTGGACCGATCCACCCGCCCCAAGGCCGCTCGACGGAGCAGGATGCCCACGCAGCCCACCCCGGCCTAACGGCCCCCACTGGTAATTTTTTAGAGAGGTTGTCTTCCTCTATCCCCCCCGTGTTGGGCCGGATGGGGGTCCATGCTGGACCGATCCACCCGCCCCAAGGCCGCTCGACGGGCAGGACGCCACGCGACCCGCACCGGCCTTACGGCCCCCACTGGTGATTTTTTAGAGAGGTTGTCTTCCTCTATGCCCCCCGTGTTGGGCCGGGTGGGGATCCATGCTGGACCGATCCACCCGCCCCAAGACCGCCCGACTGGGCAGAACGCCTAAGCTCCCCACCCCGGCCTAGCGGCCCCCACTAGTAATTTTTTATAGAGGTTTTCTTCCTCTATACCCCCCGTCTCATCCACGTGTCCTCTGCTAATCAGAGGAACACGTGGAGAGACCCCCAAACGCGGCCCTTGCGGGCCGATAACCCCGAGACAAGATGCCTCGGGTTCCCTACGCGCGTGCCAGAGTATTAGCCACGAGTAATAATGCCCCCGAAAGGACATTATTACCCGTGTTGCCCGGGGTGTACCGGCCCAACGACTGCCGTTCCAATCCACTAGAAATGTAGAAAGGACCAGCAGCCGTCAGGCACACTAGGAGGTTCTCTGGCCACACACCCCTTGATTGTCACACCTAACCTAACCTAATCTTTCGGTACCTAAATATTCATATTTTTCAGCGGATTTTTGTCATATCTTGTATTCTACCTTGTTTTGATCAACGCTATAGAAATTTTCAATGCTGCCAAAATTTAAGAGCTTTTTATACTACAAAAAGAACATTAAAAATTCGTCAAAGAAATGCAAATTTTTTAATAAATTATCAAAATTTGTCTCAAATTATTCAAAGTTTTTGTCTGAACCATCATTAAATAACGCCCAGAGTTTTGCCCCGTCGTTTGGTACCACTCTCGACCACCCCCTATTGTGGGAAGTGCAAAACTTTTGATTGTCACACCTAACCTAACCTTATCTTTCGGTACCTAAATATTCATATTTTTCAGCGGGTTTTTGTCATATCTTGTATTCTACCTTGTCTTGATCAACGCAATAGAAATTTTCAGTGCTGCCAAAATTTAAGATTTTTATACTACAAAACGAACATTAAAAATTCGTCAAAGAAATGCAAATTTTTAAATAAATTGTCAAAATTTGTCTCAAATTATTCAGTTTTCTTCTGAACCATCATTAAATAACGCCCAGAGTTTTGCCCCGTCGTTTGGTACCACTCTCGACCACCCCCTATTGTGGGAAGTGCAAAACTTCACCTAACCTAACCTAATCTTTCGGTACCTAAATATTCATATTTTTCAGCGGATTTTTGTCATATCTTGTATTCTACCTTGTTTTGATCAACGCTATAGAAATTTTCAATGCTGCCAAAATTTAAGAGCTTTTTATACTACAAAAAGAACATTAAAAATTCGTCAAAGAAATGCAAATTTTTTAATAAATTATCAAAATTTGTCTCAAATTATTCAAAGTTTTTGTCTGAACCATCATTAAATAACGCCCAGAGTTTTGCCCCGTCGTTTGGTACCACTCTCGACCACCCCCTATTGTGGGAAGTGCAAAACTTTTGATTGTCACACCTAACCTAACCTAATCTTTCGGTACCTAAATATTCATATTTTTCAGCGGGTTTTTGTCATAACTTGTATTCTACCTTGTCTTGATAAACGCAATAGAAATTTTCAGTGCTGCCAAAATTTAAGATTTTTATACTACAACACGAACATTAAAAATTCGTCACAGAATTGCAAATTTTTTAATAAATTGTCAAAATTTGTCTCAAATTATTCAAAGTTTTTTTCTGAACCATCATTAAATAACGCCCAGAGTTTTGCCCCGTCGTTTGGTACCACTCTCGACCACCCCCTATTGTGGGAAGTGCAAAACTTTTGATTGTCACACCTAACCTAACCTAATCTTTCGGTACCTAAATATTCATATTTTTCAGCGGGTTTTTGTCATATCTTGTATACTACCTTGTTTTGATCAACGCTATAGAAATTTTCAATGCTGCCAAAATTTAAGAGCGTTTTATACTACAAAAAGAACATTAAAAATTCGTCAAAGAAATGCAAATTTTTAAATAAATTGTCAAAATTTGTCTCAAATTATTCAGTTTTCTTCTGAACCATCATTAAATAACGCCCAGAGTTTTGCCCCGTCGTTTGGTACCACTCTCGACCACCCCCTATTGTGGGAAGTGCAAAACTTCACCTAACCTAACCTAATCTTTCGGTACCTAAATATTCATATTTTTCAGCGGATTTTTGTCATATCTTGTATTCTACCTTGTTTTGATCAACGCTATAGAAATTTTCAATGCTGCCAAAATTTAAGAGCTTTTTATACTACAAAAAGAACATTAAAAATTCGTCAAAGAAATGCAAATTTTTTAATAAATTATCAAAATTTGTCTCAAATTATTCAAAGTTTTTGTCTGAACCATCATTAAATAACGCCCAGAGTTTTGCCCCGTCGTTTAGTACCACTCTCGACCACCCCCTATTGTGGGAAGTGCAAAACTTTTGATTGTCACACCTAACCTAACCTAATCTTTCGGTACCTAAATATTCATATTTTTCAGCGGGTTTTTGTCATATCTTGTATTCTACCTTGTCTTGATCAACGCAATAGAAATTTTCAGTGCTGCCAAAATTTAAGATTTTTATACTACAAAACGAACATTAAAAATTCGTCAAAGAAATGCAAATTTTTAAATAAATTGTCAAAATTTGTCTCTAATTATTCAAAGTTTTTGTCTGAACCATCATTAAATAACGCCCAGAGTTTTGCCCCGTCGTTTGGTACCTCTCTCGACCACCCCCTATTGTGGGAAGTGCAAAACTTTTGATTGTCACACCTAACCTAACCTAATCTTTCGGTACCTAAATATTCATATTTTTCAGCGGGTTTTTGTCATATCTTGTATTCTACCTTGTCTTGATCAACGCAATAGAAATTTTCAGTGCTGCCAAAATTTAAGATTTTTATACTACAACACGAACATTAAAAATTCGTCACAGAATTGCAAATTTTTTAATAAATTGTCAAAATTTGTCTCAAATTATTCAGTTTTCTTCTGAACCATCATTAAATAACGCCCAGAGTTTTGCCCCGTCGTTTGGTACCACTCTCGACCACCCCCTATTGTGGGAAGTGCAAAACTTTTGATTGTCACACCTAACCTAACCTAATCTTTCGGTACCTAAATATTCATATTTTTCAGCGGATTTTTGTCATATCTTGTATTCTACCTTGTTTTGATCAACGCTATAGAAATTTTCAATGCTGCCAAAATTTAAGAGCTTTTTATACTACAAAAAGAACATTAAAAATTCGTCAAAGAAATGCAAATTTTTTAATAAATTATCAAAATTTGTCTCAAATTATTCAAAGTTATTGTCTGAACCATCATTAAATAACGCCCAGAGTTTTGCCCCGTCGTTTGGTACCACTCTCGACCACCCCCTATTGTGGGAAGTGCAAAACTTTTGATTGTCACACCTAACCTAACCTTATCGTTCGGTACCTAAATATTCATATTTTTCAGCGGGTTTTTGTCATATCTTGTATTCTACCTTGTCTTGATCAACGCAATAGAAATTTTCAGTGCTGCCAAAATTTAAGATTTTTATACTACAAAACGAACATTAAAAATTCGTCAAAGAAATGCAAATTTTTAAATAAATTGTCAAAATTTGTCTCAAATTATTCAGTTTTCTTCTGAACCATCATTAAATAACGCCCAGAGTTTTGCCCCGTCGTTTGGTACCACTCTCGACCACCCCCTATTGTGGGAAGTGCAAAACTTCACCTAACCTAACCTAATCTTTCGGTACCTAAATATTCATATTTTTCAGCGGATTTTTGTCATATCTTGTATTCTACCTTGTTTTGATCAACGCTATAGAAATTTTCAATGCTGCCAAAATTTAAGAGCTTTTTATACTACAAAAAGAACATTAAAAATTCGTCAAAGAAATGCAAATTTTTTAATAAATTATCAAAATTTGTCTCAAATTATTCAAAGTTTTTGTCTGAACCATCATTAAATAACGCCCAGAGTTTTGCCCCGTCGTTTGGTACCACTCTCGACCACCCCCTATTGTGGGAAGTGCAAAACTTTTGATTGTCACACCTAACCTAACCTAATCTTTCGGTACCTAAATATTCATATTTTTCAGCGGGTTTTTGTCATATCTTGTATTCTACCTTGTCTTGATCAACGCAATAGAAATTTACAGTGCTGCCAAAATTTAAGATTTTTATACTACAAAACGAACATTAAAAATTCGTCAAAGAAATGCAAATTTTTAAATAAATTGTCAAAATTTGTCTCAAATTATTCAAAGTTTTGTCTGAACCATCATTAAATAACGCCCAGAGTTTTGCCCCGTCGTTTGGTACCACTCTCGACCACCCCCTATTGTGGGAAGTGCAAAACTTTTGATTGTCACACCTAACCTAACCTAATCTTTCGGTACCTAAATATTCATATTTTTCAGCGGGTTTTTGTCATAACTTGTATTCTACCTTGTCTTGATAAACGCAATAGAAATTTTCAGTGCTGCCAAAATTTAAGATTTTTATACTACAACACGAACATTAAAAATTCGTCACAGAATTGCAAATTTTTTAATAAATTGTCAAAATTTGTCTCAAATTATTCAAAGTTTTTTTCTGAACCATCATTAAATAACGCCCAGAGTTTTGCCCCGTCGTTTGGTACCACTCTCGACCACCCCCTATTGTGGGAAGTGCAAAACTTTTGATTGTCACACCTAACCTAACCTAATCTTTCGGTACCTAAATATTCATATTTTTCAGCGGGTTTTTGTCATATCTTGTATACTACCTTGTTTTGATCAACGCTATAGAAATTTTCAATGCTGCCAAAATTTAAGAGCTTTTTATACTACAAAAAGAACATTAAAAATTCGTCAAAGAAATGCAAATTTTTTAATAAATTATCAAAATTTGTCTCAAATTATTCAAAGTTTTTGTCTGAACCATCATTAAATAACGCCCAGAGTTTTGCCCCGTCGTTTGGTACCACTCTCGACCACCCCCTATTGTGGGAAGTGCAAAACTTTTGATTGTCACACCTAACCTAACCTAATCTTTCGGTACCTAAATATTCATATTTTTCAGCGGGTTTTTGTCATATCTTGTATACTACCTTGTTTTGATCAACGCTATAGAAATTTTCAATGCTGCCAAAATTTAAGAGCTTTTTATACTACAAAAAGAACATTAAAAATTCGTCAAAGAAATGCAAATTTTTTAATAAATTATCAAAATTTGTCTCAAATTATTCAAAGTTTTTGTCTGAACCATCATTAAATAACGCCCAGAGTTTTGCCCCGTCGTTTGGTACCACTCTCGACCACCCCCTATTGTGGGAAGTGCAAAACTTTTGATTGTCACACCTAACCTAACCTAATCTTTCGGTACCTAAATATTCATATTTTTCAGCGGGTTTTTGTCATATCTTGTATTCTACCTTGTCTTGATCAACGCAATAGAAATTTTCAGTGCTGCCAAAATTTAAGATTTTTATACTACAAAACGAACATTAAAAATTCGTCAAAGAAATGCAAATTTTTAAATAAATTGTCAAAATTTGTCTCTAATTATTCAAAGTTTTTGTCTGAACCATCATTAAATAACGCCCAGAGTTTTGCCCCGTCGTTTGGTACCTCTCTCGACCACCCCCTATTGTGGGAAGTGCAAAACTTTTGATTGTCACACCTAACCTAACCTAATCTTTCGGTACCTAAATATTCATATTTTTCAGCGGGTTTTTGTCATATCTTGTATTCTACCTTGTCTTGATCAACGCAATAGAAATTTTCAGTGCTGCCAAAATTTAAGATTTTTATACTACAACACGAACATTAAAAATTCGTCACAGAATTGCAAATTTTTTAATAAATTGTCAAAATTTGTCTCAAATTATTCAGTTTTCTTCTGAACCATCATTAAATAACGCCCAGAGTTTTGCCCCGTCGTTTGGTACCACTCTCGACCACCCCCTATTGTGGGAAGTGCAAAACTTTTGATTGTCACACCTAACCTAACCTAATCTTTCGGTACCTAAATATTCATATTTTTCAGCGGATTTTTGTCATATCTTGTATTCTACCTTGTTTTGATCAACGCTATAGAAATTTTCAATGCTGCCAAAATTTAAGAGCTTTTTATACTACAAAAAGAACATTAAAAATTCGTCAAAGAAATGCAAATTTTTTAATAAATTATCAAAATTTGTCTCAAATTATTCAAAGTTTTTGTCTGAACCATCATTAAATAACGCCCAGAGTTTTGCCCCGTCGTTTGGTACCACTCTCGACCACCCCCTATTGTGGGAAGTGCAAAACTTTTGATTGTCACACCTAACCTAACCTTATCTTTCGGTACCTAAATATTCATATTTTTCAGCGGGTTTTTGTCATATCTTGTATTCTACCTTGTCTTGATCAACGCAATAGAAATTTTCAGTGCTGCCAAAATTTAAGATTTTTATACTACAAAACGAACATTAAAAATTCGTCAAAGAAATGCAAATTTTTAAATAAATTGTCAAAATTTGTCTCAAATTATTCAGTTTTCTTCTGAACCATCATTAAATAACGCCCAGAGTTTTGCCCCGTCGTTTGGTACCACTCTCGACCACCCCCTATTGTGGGAAGTGCAAAACTTCACCTAACCTAACCTAATCTTTCGGTACCTAAATATTCATATTTTTCAGCGGATTTTTGTCATATCTTGTATTCTACCTTGTTTTGATCAACGCTATAGAAATTTTCAATGCTGCCAAAATTTAAGAGCTTTTTATACTACAAAAAGAACATTAAAAATTCGTCAAAGAAATGCAAATTTTTTAATAAATTATCAAAATTTGTCTCAAATTATTCAAAGTTTTTGTCTGAACCATCATTAAATAACGCCCAGAGTTTTGCCCCGTCGTTTGGTACCTCTCTCGACCACCCCCTATTGTGGGAAGTGCAAAACTTTTGATTGTCACACCTAACCTAACCTAATCTTTCGGTACCTAAATATTCATATTTTTCAGCGGGTTTTTGTCATATCTTGTATTCTACCTTGTCTTGATCAACGCAATAGAAATTTACAGTGCTGCCAAAATTTAAGATTTTTATACTACAAAACGAACATTAAAAATTCGTCAAAGAAATGCAAATTTTTAAATAAATTGTCAAAATTTGTCTCAAATTATTCAAAGTTTTTGTCTGAACCATCATTAAATAACGCCCAGAGTTTTGCCCCGTCGTTTGGTACCACTCTCGACCACCCCCTATTGTGGGAAGTGCAAAACTTTTGATTGTCACACCTAACCTAACCTAATCTTTCGGTACCTAAATATTCATATTTTTCAGCGGGTTTTTGTCATAACTTGTATTCTACCTTGTCTTGATAAACGCAATAGAAATTTTCAGTGCTGCCAAAATTTAAGATTTTTATACTACAACACGAACATTAAAAATTCGTCACAGAATTGCAAATTTTTTAATAAATTGTCAAAATTTGTCTCAAATTATTCAAAGTTTTTTTCTGAACCATCATTAAATAACGCCCAGAGTTTTGCCCCGTCGTTTGGTACCACTCTCGACCACCCCCTATTGTGGGAAGTGCAAAACTTTTGATTGTCACACCTAACCTAACCTAATCTTTCGGTACCTAAATATTCATATTTTTCAGCGGGTTTTTGTCATATCTTGTATACTACCTTGTTTTGATCAACGCTATAGAAATTTTCAATGCTGCCAAAATTTAAGAGCGTTTTATACTAGAAAAAGAACATTAAAAATTCGTCAAAGAAATGCAAATTTTTAAATAAATTGTCAAAATTTGTCTCTAATTATTCAAAGTTTTTGTCTGAACCATCATTAAATAACGCCCAGAGTTTTGCCCCGTCGTTTGGTACCTCTCTCGACCACCCCCTATTGTGGGAAGTGCAAAACTTTTGATTGTCACACCTAACCTAACCTAATCTTTCGGTACCTAAATATTCATATTTTTCAGCGGGTTTTTGTCATATCTTGTATTCTACCTTGTCTTGATCAACGCAATAGAAATTTTCAGTGCTGCCAAAATTTAAGATTTTTATACTACAACACGAACATTAAAAATTCGTCACAGAATTGCAAATTTTTTAATAAATTGTCAAAATTTGTCTCAAATTATTCAGTTTTCTTCTGAACCAGCATTAAATAACGCCCAGAGTTTTGCCCCGTCGTTTGGTACCACTCTCGACCACCCCCTATTGTGGGAAGTGCAAAACTTTTGATTGTCACACCTAACCTAACCTAATCTTTCGGTACCTAAATATTCATATTTTTCAGCGGATTTTTGTCATATCTTGTATTCTACCTTGTTTTGATCAACGCTATAGAAATTTTCAATGCTGCCAAAATTTAAGAGCTTTTTATACTACAAAAAGAACATTAAAAATTCGTCAAAGAAATGCAAATTTTTTAATAAATTATCAAAATTTGTCTCAAATTATTCAAAGTTTTTGTCTGAACCATCATTAAATAACGCCCAGAGTTTTGCCCCGTCGTTTGGTACCACTCTCGACCACCCCCTATTGTGGGAAGTGCAAAACTTTTGATTGTCACACCTAACCTAACCTAATCTTTCGGTACCTAAATATTCATATTTTTCAGCGGGTTTTTGTCATATCTTGTATACTACCTTGTTTTGATCAACGCTATAGAAATTTTCAATGCTGCCAAAATTTAAGAGCTTTTTATACTACAAAAAGAACATTAAAAATTCGTCAAAGAAATGCAAATTTTTAAATAAATTGTCAAAATTTGTCTCTAATTATTCAAAGTTTTTGTCTGAACCATCATTAAATAACGCCCAGAGTTTTGCCCCGTCGTTTGGTACCTCTCTCGACCACCCCCTATTGTGGGAAGTGCAAAACTTTTGATTGTCACACCTAACCTAACCTAATCTTTCGGTACCTAAATATTCATATTTTTCAGCGGGTTTTTGTCATATCTTGTATTCTACCTTGTCTTGATCAACGCAATAGAAATTTTCAGTGCTGCCAAAATTTAAGATTTTTATACTACAACACGAACATTAAAAATTCGTCACAGAATTGCAAATTTTTTAATAAATTGTCAAAATTTGTCTCAAATTATTCAGTTTTCTTCTGAACCAGCATTAAATAACGCCCAGAGTTTTGCCCCGTCGTTTGGTACCACTCTCGACCACCCCCTATTGTGGGAAGTGCAAAACTTTTGATTGTCACACCTAACCTAACCTAATCTTTCGGTACCTAAATATTCATATTTTTCAGCGGATTTTTGTCATATCTTGTATTCTACCTTGTTTTGATCAACGCTATAGAAATTTTCAATGCTGCCAAAATTTAAGAGCTTTTTATACTACAAAAAGAACATTAAAAATTCGTCAAAGAAATGCAAATTTTTTAATAAATTATCAAAATTTGTCTCAAATTATTCAAAGTTTTTGTCTGAACCATCATTAAATAACGCCCAGAGTTTTGCCCCGTCGTTTGGTACCTCTCTCGACCACCCCCTATTGTGGGAAGTGCAAAACTTTTGATTGTCACACCTAACCTAACCTTATCTTTCGGTACCTAAATATTCATATTTTTCAGCGGGTTTTTGTCATATCTTGTATTCTACCTTGTCTTGATCAACGCAATAGAAATTTTCAGTGCTGCTAAAATTTAAGATTTTTATACTACAAAACGAACATTAAAAATTCGTCAAAGAAATGCAAATTTTTAAATAAATTGTCAAAATTTGTCTCAAATTATTCAGTTTTCTTCTGAACCATCATTAAATAACGCCCAGAGTTTTGCCCCGTCGTTTGGTACCACTCTCGACCACCCCCTATTGTGGGAAGTGCAAAACTTTTGATTGTCACACCTAACCTAACCTAATCTTTCGGTACCTAAATATTCATATTTTTCAGCGGATTTTTGTCATATCTTGTATTCTACCTTGTTTTGATCAACGCTATAGAAATTTTCAATGCTGCCAAAATTTAAGAGCTTTTTATACTACAAAAAGAACATTAAAAATTCGTCAAAGAAATGCAAATTTTTTAATAAATTATCAAAATTTGTCTCAAATTATTCAAAGTTTTTGTCTGAACCATCATTAAATAACGCCCAGAGTTTTGCCCCGTCGTTTGGTACCACTCTCGACCACCCCCTATTGTGGGAAGTGCAAAACTTTTGATTGTCACACCTAACCTAACCTAATCTTTCGGTACCTAAATATTCATATTTTTCAGCGGGTTTTTGTCATATCTTGTATTCTACCTTGTCTTGATCAACGCAATAGAAATTTACAGTGCTGCCAAAATTTAAGATTTTTATACTACAAAACGAACATTAAAAATTCGTCAAAGAAATGCAAATTTTTAAATAAATTGTCAAAATTTGTCTCAAATTATTCAAAGTTTTTGTCTGAACCATCATTAAATAACGCCCAGAGTTTTGCCCCGTCGTTTGGTACCACTCTCGACCACCCCCTATTGTGGGAAGTGCAAAACTTTTGATTGTCACACCTAACCTAACCTAATCTTTCGGTACCTAAATATTCATATTTTTCAGCGGGTTTTTGTCATAACTTGTATTCTACCTTGTCTTGATAAACGCAATAGAAATTTTCAATGCTGCCAAAATTTAAGATTTTTATACTACAACACGAACATTAAAAATTCGTCACAGAATTGCAAATTTTTTAATAAATTGTCAAAATTTGTCTCAAATTATTCAAAGTTTTTTTCTGAACCATCATTAAATAACGCCCAGAGTTTTGCCCCGTCGTTTGGTACCACTCTCGACCACCCCCTATTGTGGGAAGTGCAAAACTTTTGATTGTCACACCTAACCTAACCTAATCTTTCGGTACCTAAATATTCATATTTTTCAGCGGGTTTTTGTCATATCTTGTATACTACCTTGTTTTGATCAACGCTATAGAAATTTTCAATGCTGCCAAAATTTAAGAGCTTTTTATACTACAAAAAGAACATTAAAAATTCGTCAAAGAAATGCAAATTTTTAAATAAATTGTCAAAATTTGTCTCTAATTATTCAAAGTTTTTGTCTGAACCATCATTAAATAACGCCCAGAGTTTTGCCCCGTCGTTTGGTACCTCTCTCGACCACCCCCTATTGTGGGAAGTGCAAAACTTTTGATTGTCACACCTAACCTAACCTAATCTTTCGGTACCTAAATATTCATATTTTTCAGCGGGTTTTTGTCATATCTTGTATTCTACCTTGTCTTGATCAACGCAATAGAAATTTTCAGTGCTGCCAAAATTTAAGATTTTTATACTACAACACGAACATTAAAAATTCGTCACAGAATTGCAAATTTTTTAATAAATTGTCAAAATTTGTCTCAAATTATTCAGTTTTCTTCTGAACCATCATTAAATAACGCCCAGAGATTTGCCCCGTCGTTTGGTACCACTCTCGACCACCCCCTATTGTGGGAAGTGCAAAACTTTTGATTGTCACACCTAACCTAACCTAATCTTTCGGTACCTAAATATTCATATTTTTCAGCGGATTTTTGTCATATCTTGTATTCTACCTTGTTTTGATCAACGCTATAGAAATTTTCAATGCTGCCAAAATGTAAGAGCTTTTTATACTACAAAAAGAACATTAAAAATTCGTCAAAGAAATGCAAATTTTTTAATAAATTATCAAAATTTGTCTCAAATTATTCAAAGTTTTTGTCTGAACCATCATTAAATAACGCCCAGAGTTTTGCCCCGTCGTTTGGTACCTCTCTCGACCACCCCCTATTGTGGGAAGTGCAAAACTTTTGATTGTCACACCTAACCTAACCTTATCTTTCGGTACCTAAATATTCATATTTTTCAGCGGGTTTTTGTCATATCTTGTATTCTACCTTGTCTTGATCAACGCAATAGAAATTTTCAGTGCTGCCAAAATTTAAGATTTTTATACTACAAAACGAACATTAAAAATTCGTCAAAGAAATGCAAATTTTTAAATAAATTGTCAAAATTTGTCTCAAATTATTCAGTTTTCTTCTGAACCATCATTAAATAACGCCCAGAGTTTTGCCCCGTCGTTTGGTACCACTCTCGACCACCCCCTATTGTGGGAAGTGCAAAACTTCACCTAACCTAACCTAATCTTTCGGTACCTAAATATTCATATTTTTCAGCGGATTTTTGTCATATCTTGTATTCTACCTTGTTTTGATCAACGCTATAGAAATTTTCAATGCTGCCAAAATTTAAGAGCTTTTTATACTACAAAAAGAACATTAAAAATTCGTCAAAGAAATGCAAATTTTTAAATAAATTGTCAAAATTTGTCTCAAATTATTCAAAGTTTTTGTCTGAACCATCATTAAATAACGCCCAGAGTTTTGCCCCGTCGTTTGGTACCACTCTCGACCACCCCCTATTGTGGGAAGTGCAAAACTTTTGATTGTCACACCTAACCTAACCTAATCTTTCGGTACCTAAATATTCATATTTTTCAGCGGGTTTTTGTCATATCTTGTATTCTACCTTGTCTTGATCAACGCAATAGAAATTTACAGTGCTGCCAAAATTTAAGATTTTTATACTACAAAACGAACATTAAAAATTCGTCAAAGAAATGCAAATTTTTAAATAAATTGTCAAAATTTGTCTCAAATTATTCAAAGTTTTTGTCTGAACCATCATTAAATAACGCCCAGAGTTTTGCCCCGTCGTTTGGTACCACTCTCGACCACCCCCTATTGTGGGAAGTGCAAAACTTTTGATTGTCACACCTAACCTAACCTAATCTTTCGGTACCTAAATATTCATATTTTTCAGCGGGTTTTTGTCATAACTTGTATTCTACCTTGTCTTGATAAACGCAATAGAAATTTTCAGTGCTGCCAAAATTTAAGATTTTTATACTACAACACGAACATTAAAAATTCGTCACAGAATTGCAAATTTTTTAATAAATTGTCAAAATTTGTCTCAAATTATTCAAAGTTTTTTTCTGAACCATCATTAAATAACGCCCAGAGTTTTGCCCCGTCGTTTGGTACCACTCTCGACCACCCCCTATTGTGGGAAGTGCAAAACTTTTGATTGTCACACCTAACCTAACCTAATCTTTCGGTACCTAAATATTCATATTTTTCAGCGGGTTTTTGTCATATCTTGTATACTACCTTGTTTTGATCAACGCTATAGAAATTTTCAATGCTGCCAAAATTTAAGAGCTTTTTATACTACAATAAGAACATTAAAAATTCGTCAAAGAAATGCAAATTTTTTAATAAATTATCAAAATTTGTCTCAAATTATTCAAAGTTTTTGTCTGAACCATCATTAAATAACGCCCAGAGTTTTGCCCCGTCGTTTGGTACCACTCTCGACCACCCCCTATTGTGGGAAGTGCAAAACTTTTGATTGTCACACCTAACCTAACCTAATCTTTCGGTACCTAAATATTCATATTTTTCAGCGGGTTTTTGTCATATCTTGTATTCTACCTTGTCTTGATCAACGCAATAGAAATTTTCAGTGCTGCCAAAATTTAAGATTTTTATACTACAAAACGAACATTAAAAATTCGTCAAAGAAATGCAAATTTTTAAATAAATTGTCAAAATTTGTCTCTAATTATTCAAAGTTTTTGTCTGAACCATCATTAAATAACGCCCAGAGTTTTGCCCCGTCGTTTGGTACCACTCTCGACCACCCCCTATTGTGGGAAGTGCAAAACTTTTGATTGTCACACCTAACCTAACCTAATCTTTCGGTACCTAAATATTCATATTTTTCAGCGGGTTTTTGTCATATCTTGTATACTACCTTGTTTTGATCAACGCTATAGAAATTTTCAATGCTGCCAAAATTTAAGAGCTTTTTATACTACAAAAAGAACATTAAAAATTCGTCAAAGAAATGCAAATTTTTTAATAAATTATCAAAATTTGTCTCAAATTATTCAAAGTTTTTGTCTGAACCATCATTAAATAACGCCCAGAGTTTTGCCCCGTCGTTTGGTACCTCTCTCGACCACCCCCTATTGTGGCAAGTGCAAAACTTTTGATTGTCACACCTAACCTAACCTAATCTTTCGGTACCTAAATATTCATATTTTTCAGCGGGTTTTTGTCATATCTTGTATTCTACCTTGTCTTGATCAACGCAATAGAAATTTACAGTGCTGCCAAAATTTAAGATTTTTATACTACAAAACGAACATTAAAAATTCGTCAAAGAAATGCAAATTTTTAAATAAATTGTCAAAATTTGTCTCAAATTATTCAAAGTTTTTGTCTGAACCATCATTAAATAACGCCCAGAGTTTTGCCCCGTCGTTTGGTACCACTCTCGACCACCCCCTATTGTGGGAAGTGCAAAACTTTTGATTGTCACACCTAACCTAACCTAATCTTTCGGTACCTAAATATTCATATTTTTCAGCGGGTTTTTGTCATAACTTGTATTCTACCTTGTCTTGATAAACGCAATAGAAATTTTCAGTGCTGCCAAAATTTAAGATTTTTATACTACAACACGAACATTAAAAATTCGTCACAGAATTGCAAATTTTTTAATAAATTGTCAAAATTTGTCTCAAATTATTCAAAGTTTTTTTCTGAACCATCATTAAATAACGCCCAGAGTTTTGCCCCGTCGTTTGGTACCACTCTCGACCACCCCCTATTGTGGGAAGTGCAAAACTTTTGATTGTCACACCTAACCTAACCTAATCTTTCGGTACCTAAATATTCATATTTTTCAGCGGGTTTTTGTCATATCTTGTATACTACCTTGTTTTGATCAACGCTATAGAAATTTTCAATGCTGCCAAAATTTAAGAGCTTTTTATACTACAATAAGAACATTAAAAATTCGTCAAAGAAATGCAAATTTTTTAATAAATTATCAAAATTTGTCTCAAATTATTCAAAGTTTTTGTCTGAACCATCATTAAATAACGCCCAGAGTTTTGCCCCGTCGTTTGGTACCACTCTCGACCACCCCCTATTGTGGGAAGTGCAAAACTTTTGATTGTCACACCTAACCTAACCTAATCTTTCGGTACCTAAATATTCATATTTTTCAGCGGGTTTTTGTCATATCTTGTATTCTACCTTGTCTTGATCAACGCAATAGAAATTTTCAGTGCTGCCAAAATTTAAGATTTTTATACTACAAAACGAACATTAAAAATTCGTCAAAGAAATGCAAATTTTTAAATAAATTGTCAAAATTTGTCTCAAATTATTCAAAGTTTTTGTCTGAACCATCATTAAATAACGCCCAGAGTTTTGCCCCGTCGTTTGGTACCACTCTCGACCACCCCCTATTGTGGGAAGTGCAAAACTTTTGATTGTCACACCTAACCTAACCTAATCTTTCGGTACCTAAATATTCATATTTTTCAGCGGGTTTTTGTCATATCTTGTATACTACCTTGTTTTGATCAACGCTATAGAAATTTTCAATGCTGCCAAAATTTAAGAGCTTTTTATACTACAAAAAGAACATTAAAAATTCGTCAAAGAAATGCAAATTTTTTAATAAATTATCAAAATTTGTCTCAAATTATTCAAAGTTTTTGTCTGAACCATCATTAAATAACGCCCAGAGTTTTGCCCCGTCGTTTGGTACCTCTCTCGACCACCCCCTATTGTGGGAAGTGCAAAACTTTTGATTGTCACACCTAACCTAACCTAATCTTTCGGTACCTAAATATTCATATTTTTCAGCGGGTTTTTGTCATATCTTGTATTCTACCTTGTCTTGATCAACGCAATAGAAATTTTCAGTGCTGCCAAAATTTAAGATTTTTATACTACAACACGAACATTAAAAATTCGTCACAGAATTGCAAATTTTTTAATAAATTGTCAAAATTTGTCTCAAATTATTCAGTTTTCTTCTGAACCATCATTAAATAACGCCCAGAGTTTTGCCCCGTCGTTTGGTACCACTCTCGACCACCCCCTATTGTGGGAAGTGCAAAACTTTTGATTGTCACACCTAACCTAACCTAATCTTTCGGTACCTAAATATTCATATTTTTCAGCGGGTTTTTGTCATAACTTGTATTCTACCTTGTCTTGATAAACGCAATAGAAATTTTCAGTGCTGCCAAAATTTAAGATTTTTATACTACAACACGAACATTAAAAATTCGTCACAGAATTGCAAATTTTTTAATAAATTGTCAAAATTTGTCTCAAATTATTCAAAGTTTTTTTCTGAACCATCATTAAATAACGCCCAGAGTTTTGCCCCGTCGTTTGGTACCACTCTCGACCACCCCCTATTGTGGGAAGTGCAAAACTTTTGATTGTCACACCTAACCTAACCTAATCTTTCGGTACCTAAATATTCATATTTTTCAGCGGGTTTTTGTCATATCTTGTATACTACCTTGTTTTGATCAACGCTATAGAAATTTTCAATGCTGCCAAAATTTAAGAGCTTTTTATACTACAAAAAGAACATTAAAAATTCGTCAAAGAAATGCAAATTTTTTAATAAATTATCAAAATTTGTCTCAAATTATTCAAAGTTTTTGTCTGAACCATCATTAAATAACGCCCAGAGTTTTGCCCCGTCGTTTGGTACCACTCTCGACCACCCCCTATTGTGGGAAGTGCAAAACTTTTGATTGTCACACCTAACCTAACCTAATCTTTCGGTACCTAAATATTCATATTTTTCAGCGGGTTTTTGTCATATCTTGTATTCTACCTTGTCTTGATCAACGCAATAGAAATTTTCAGTGCTGCCAAAATTTAAGATTTTTATACTACAAAACGAACATTAAAAATTCGTCAAAGAAATGCAAATTTTTAAATAAATTGTCAAAATTTGTCTCTAATTATTCAAAGTTTTTGTCTGAACCATCATTAAATAACGCCCAGAGTTTTGCCCCGTCGTTTGGTACCACTCTCGACCACCCCCTATTGTGGGCAGTGCAAAACTTTTGATTGTCACACCTAACCTAACCTAATCTTTCGGTACCTAAATATTCATATTTTTCAGCGGGTTTTTGTCATATCTTGTATTCTACCTTGTCTTGATCAACGCAATAGAAATTTTCAGTGCTGCCAAAATTTAAGATTTTTATACTACAACACGAACATTAAAAATTCGTCACAGAATTGCAAATTTTTTAATAAATTGTCAAAATTTGTCTCAAATTATTCAGTTTTCTTCTGAACCATCATTAAATAACGCCCAGAGTTTTGCCCCGTCGTTTGGTACCACTCTCGACCACCCCCTATTGTGGGAAGTGCAAAACTTTTGATTGTCACACCTAACCTAACCTAATCTTTCGGTACCTAAATATTCATATTTTTCAGCGGATTTTTGTCATATCTTGTATTCTACCTTGTTTTGATCAACGCTATAGAAATTTTCAATGCTGCCAAAATTTAAGAGCTTTTTATACTACAAAAAGAACATTAAAAATTCGTCAAAGAAATGCAAATTTTTTAATAAATTATCAAAATTTGTCTCAAATTATTCAAAGTTTTTGTCTGAACCATCATTAAATAACGCCCAGAGTTTTGCCCCGTCGTTTGGTACCACTCTCGACCACTCCCTATTGTGGGAAGTGCAAAACTTTTGATTGTCACACCTAACCTAACCTTATCTTTCGGTACCTAAATATTCATATTTTTCAGCGGGTTTTTGTCATATCTTGTATTCTACCTTGTCTTGATCAACGCAATAGAAATTTTCAGTGCTGCCAAAATTTAAGATTTTTATACTACAACACGAACATTAAAAATTCGTCACAGAATTGCAAATTTTTTAATAAATTGTCAAAATTTGTCTCAAATTATTCAGTTTTCTTCTGAACCATCATTAAATAACGCCCAGAGTTTTGCCCCGTCGTTTGGTACCACTCTCGACCACCCCCTATTGTGGGAAGTGCAAAACTTTTGATTGTCACACCTAACCTAACCTAATCTTTCGGTACCTAAATATTCATATTTTTCAGCGGATTTTTGTCATATCTTGTATTCTACCTTGTTTTGATCAACGCTATAGAAATTTTCAATGCTGCCAAAATTTAAGAGCTTTTTATACTACAAAAAGAACATTAAAAATTCGTCAAAGAAATGCAAATTTTTTAATAAATTGTCAAAATTTGTCTCAAATTATTCAAAGTTTTTGTCTGAACCATCATTAAATAACGCCCAGAGTTTTGCCCCGTCGTTTGGTACCACTCTCGACCACCCCCTATTGTGGGAAGTGCAAAACTTTTGATTGTCACACCTAACCTAACCTTATCTTTCGGTACCTAAATATTCATATTTTTCAGCGGGTTTTTGTCATATCTTGTATTCTACCTTGTCTTGATCAACGCAATAGAAATTTTCAGTGCTGCCAAAATTTAAGATTTTTATACTACAAAACGAACATTAAAAATTCGTCAAAGAAATGCAAATTTTTAAATAAATTGTCAAAATTTGTCTCTAATTATTCAAAGTTTTTGTCTGAACCATCATTAAATAACGCCCAGAGTTTTGCCCCGTCGTTTGGTACCACTCTCGACCACCCCCTATTGTGGGCAGTGCAAAACTTTTGATTGTCACACCTAACCTAACCTAATCTTTCGGTACCTAAATATTCATATTTTTCAGCGGGTTTTTGTCATATCTTGTATTCTACCTTGTCTTGATCAACGCAATAGAAATTTTCAGTGCTGCCAAAATTTAAGATTTTTATACTACAACACGAACATTAAAAATTCGTCACAGAATTGCAAATTTTTTAATAAATTGTCAAAATTTGTCTCAAATTATTCAGTTTTCTTCTGAACCATCATTAAATAACGCCCAGAGTTTTGCCCCGTCGTTTGGTACCACTCTCGACCACCCCCTATTGTGGGAAGTGCAAAACTTTTGATTGTCACACCTAACCTAACCTAATCTTTCGGTACCTAAATATTCATATTTTTCAGCGGATTTTTGTCATATCTTGTATTCTACCTTGTTTTGATCAACGCTATAGAAATTTTCAATGCTGCCAAAATTTAAGAGCTTTTTATACTACAAAAAGAACATTAAAAATTCGTCAAAGAAATGCAAATTTTTTAATAAATTATCAAAATTTGTCTCAAATTATTCAAAGTTTTTGTCTGAACCATCATTAAATAACGCCCAGAGTTTTGCCCCGTCGTTTGGTACCTCTCTCGACCACCCCCTATTGTGGGAAGTGCAAAACTTTTAATTTTTACACCTAACCTAACCTAATCTTTCGGTACCTAAATATTCATATTTTTCAGCGAGTTTTTGTCATATCTTGTATTCTACCTTGTTTTGATCAACGCTATAGAAATTTTCAATGCTGCCAAAATTTAAGAGCTTTTGATACTACAAAAAGAACATTAAAAATTCGTCAAAGAAATGCAAATTTTTTAATAAATTATCAAAATTTGTCTCAAATTATTCAAAGTTTTTGTCTGAACCATCATTAAATAACGCCCAGAGTTTTGCCCCGTCGTTTGGTACCACTCTCGACCACCCCCTATTGTGGGAAGTGCAAAACTTTTGATTGTCACACCTAACCTAACCTAACCTTTCGGTACCTAAATATTCATATTTTTCAGCGGGTTTTTGTCATATCTTGTATTCTACCTTGTCTTGATCAACGCAATAGAAATTTTCAGTGCTGCCAAAATTTAAGATTTTTATACTACAAAACGAACATTAAAAATTCGTCAAAGAAATGCAAATTTTTAAATAAATTGTCAAAATTTGTCTCAAATTATTCAAAGTTATTCTCTGAACCATCATTAAATAACGCCCAGAGTTTTCCCCGTCGTTTGGTACCACTCTCGACCACCCCCTATTGTGGGAAGTGCAAAACTTTTGATTGTCACACCTAACCTAACCTAACCTTTCGGTACCTAAATATTCATATTTTTCAGCGGGTTTTTGTCATATCTTGTATTCTACCTTGTCTTGATCAACGCAATAGAAATTTTCAGTGCTGCCAAAATTTAAGATTTTTATACTACAAAACGAACATTAAAAATTCGTCAAAGAAATGCAAATTTTTAAATAAATTGTCAAAATTTGTCTCAAATTATTCAGTTTTCTTCTGAACCATCATTAAATAACGCCCAGAGTTTTGCCCCGTCGTTTGGTACCACTCTCGACCACCCCCTATTGTGGGAAGTGCAAAACTTCACCTAACCTAACCTAATCTTTCGGTAACTAAATATTCATATTTTTCAGCGGATTTTTGTCATATCTTGTATTCTACCTTGTTTTGATCAACGCTATAGAAATTTTCAATGCTGCCAAAATTTAAGAGCTTTTGATACTACAAAAAGAACATTAAAAATTCGTCAAAGAAATGCAAATTTTTTAATAAATTATCAAAATTTGTCTCAAATTATTCAAAGTTTTTGTCTGAACCATCATTAAATAACGCCCAGAGTTTTGCCCCGTCGTTTGGTACCACTCTCGACCACCCCCTATTGTGGGAAGTGCAAAACTTTTGATTTTTACACCTAACCTAACCTAAACTTTCGGTACCTAAATATTCATATTTTTCAGCGGATTTTTGTCATATCTTGTATTCTACCTTGTTTTGATCAACGCTATAGAAATTTTCAATGCTGCCAAAATTTAAGAGCTTTTGATACTACAAAAAGAACATTAAAAATTCGTCAAAGAAATGCAAATTTTTTAATAAATTATCAAAATTTGTCTCAAATTATTCAAAGATTGTGTCTGAACCATCATTAAATAACGCCCAGAGTTTTGCCCCGTCGTTTGGTACCACTCTCGACCACCCCCTATTGTGGGAAGTGCAAAACTTTTGATTGTCACACCTAACCTAACCTAATCTTTCGGTACCTAAATATTCATATTTTTCAGCGAATTTTTGTCATATCTTGTATTCCACCTTGTCTTGATCAACGCAATAGAAATTTTCAGTGCCCCCAAAATTTTAGTTTTTTATACTACAAAAAGAACATTAAAAATTCGTCAAAGAAATGCAAATTTTTTAATAAATTATCAAAATTTGTCTCAAATTATTCAAAGTTTGTGTCTGAACCATCATTAAATAACGCCCAGAGTTTTGCCCCGTCGTTTGGTACCACTCTCGACCACCCCCTATTGTGGGAAGTGCAAAACTTTTGATTGTCACACCTAACCTAACCTAATCTTTCGGTACCTAAATATTCATATTTTTCAGCGGATTTTTGTCATATCTTGTATTCCACCTTGTCTTGATCAACGCTATAGAAATTTTCAGTGCTCCCAAAATTTAAGTTTTTTATACTACAAAAAGAACATTAAAAATTCGTCAAAGAAATGCAAATTTTTTAATAAATTGTCAAAATTTGTCTCAAATTATTCAAAGTTTTTGTCTGAACCATCATTAAATAACGCCCAGAGTTTTGCCCCGTCGTTTGGTACCTCTCTCGACCACCCCCTATTGTGGGAAGTGCAAAACTTTTAATTTTTACACCTAACCTAACCTAATCTTTCGGTACCTAAATATTCATATTTTTCAGCGAGTTTTTGTCATATCTTGTATTCTACCTTGTTTTGATCAACGCTATAGAAATTTTCAATGCTGCCAAAATTTAAGAGCTTTTGATACTACAAAAAGAACATTAAAAATTCGTCAAAGAAATGCAAATTTTTTAATAAATTATCAAAATTTGTCTCAAATTATTCAAAGTTTTTGTCTGAACCATCATTAAATAACGCCCAGAGTTTTGCCCCGTCGTTTGGTACCACTCTCGACCACCCCCTATTGTGGGAAGTGCAAAACTTTTGATTGTCACACCTAACCTAACCTAACCTTTCGGTACCTAAATATTCATATTTTTCAGCGGGTTTTTGTCATATCTTGTATTCTACCTTGTCTTGATCAACGCAATAGAAATTTTCAGTGCTGCCAAAATTTAAGATTTTTATACTACAAAACGAACATTAAAAATTCGTCAAAGAAATGCAAATTTTTAAATAAATTGTCAAAATTTGTCTCAAATTATTCAAAGTTATTCTCTGAACCATCATTAAATAACGCCCAGAGTTTTCCCCGTCGTTTGGTACCACTCTCGACCACCCCCTATTGTGGGAAGTGCAAAACTTTTGATTTTTACACCTAACCTAACCTAATCTTTCGGTACCTAAATATTCATATTTTTCAGCGGGTTTTTGTCATATCTTGTATTCTACCTTGTCTTGATCAACGCAATAGAAATTTTCAGTGCTGCCAAAATTTAAGATTTTTATACTACAACACGAACATTAAAAATTCGTCACAGAATTGCAAATTTTAATAAATTGTCAAAATTTGTCTCAAATTATTCAGTTTTCTTCTGAACCATCATTAAATAACGCCCAGAGTTTTGCCCCGTCGTTTGGTACCACTCTCGACCACCCCCTATTGTGGGAAGTGCAAAACTTCACCTAACCTAACCTAATCTTTCGGTACCTAAATATTCATATTTTTCAGCGGATTTTTGTCATATCTTGTATTCTACCTTGTTTTGATCAACGCTATAGAAATTTTCAATGCTGCCAAAATTTAAGAGCTTTTGATACTACAAAAAGAACATTAAAAATTCGTCAAAGAAATGCAAATTTTTTAATAAATTATCGAAATTTGTCTCAAATTATTCAAAGTTTTTGTCTGAACCATCATTAAATAACGCCCAGAGTTTTGCCCCGTCGTTTGGTACCACTCTCGACCACCCCCTATTGTGGGAAGTGCAAAACTTTTGATTTTTACACCTAACCTAACCTAAACTTTCGGTACCTAAATATTCATATTTTTCAGCGGATTTTTGTCATATCTTGTATTCTACCTTGTTTTGATCAACGCTAAGAAATTTTCAATGCTGCCAAAATTTAAGAGCTTTTGATACTACAAAAAGAACATTAAAAATTCGTCAAAGAAATGCAAATTTTTTAATAAATTATCAAAATTTGTCTCAAATTATTCAAAGATTGTGTCTGAACCATCATTAAATAACGCCCAGAGTTTTGCCCCGTCGTTTGGTACCACTCTCGACCACCCCCTATTGTGGGAAGTGCAAAACTTTTGATTGTCACACCTAACCTAACCTAATCTTTCGGTACCTAAATATTCATATTTTTCAGCGAATTTTTGTCATATCTTGTATTTTACCTTGTCTTGATAAACGCAATAGAAATTTTCAGTGCTGCCAAAATTTAAGATTTTTATACTACAACACGAACATTAAAAATTCGTCACAGAATTGCAAATTTTTTAATAAATTGTCAAAATTTGTCTCAAATTATTCAAAGTTTTTTTCTGAACCATCATTAAATAACGCCCAGAGTTTTTCCCCGTCGTTTGGTACCACTCTCGACCACCCCCTATTGTGGGAAGTGCAAAACTTTTGATTTTTACACCTTTTTTTTTTTTTTTTTTTGTTTCCCAGGAAAAATGCTTCATGCACTACCCGCCGGCTAGGGGACGGCACCGGCGGGGCGTGTGGGACTCCCAGCTAGAAAACGCGCTGGTCTACCCACTAAAAAACCTGGGGTGTTCCCTCTCTCACCCAATGGGGGGGGCCAGTTGGGAACTTAAAAGATTCAACCATAGCAGGCCCCCCGTGTGGGTGCCGGCCGGGTCATTATTTTTTTTTTTTTTTTTTTTTCCGGACCCGACCACCTCTCGTCCCCAGGGGAGAGCCTGACTGCTCTCCCCTTTCGACATCAGAAAGGCGCGCGGGAACACCGCGCGCGACCTCTCGGGGCTTTTAGTTTACGGGTGGCAGGGTCCCCTGAGGCCCCGCCACCCGGAGCCCCTAGGTGGGGGGCAGGAGAGCGACATAAGCGCGTCTCCTGCGCCCCATCCTCCGGCGGCGGACGTCCGGGGCGTAAGGATCGTCCTCACGCCCCCGCTCCGCCGCCTCCTTCTGCGAGATGACAGTCTCGCAGAAGGAACTCATTGCGCCCCAGCACCTGTCGTCGCCGACCATCTTGGATATGACGGTCGGCAACGAGAGGTCGGGGCCAATCACGGTGACCAGGGCACAGCGCTCCGCGGCCCACGCCGGGCACTCCTCCAGCGTGTGCTGCGCCGTGTCCCGGTCACACACCTCACAATGGTGACATCTGGTTGTCGGCTCCCTACCGGCTATCTTGCAGAGGTACTCTCCGAAACACCCGTGTCCGGAGAGCACCTGAGTAAGCCGGTAGGTGAGCGGTCCGCGCCGTCTGTCCGTCCACTCCCTTAACACTGGACGGACAGCCTCGACTGTCCTCACCCCATAGCGGGGCTGGGCCAGCCTCTCCTGCCATTTGGCCTCCAGGACCAATCGAGCCTGGGACCTTCGCGTCTCCACCGCCCTGTGCGTGGGCTCCTCGCCCTGGAGCCGGAGGTCAGCGCGCCAGTAATACACTGACGCTTGGACCTCCGCCTCCAAATCCCAGGGCGGCGATGCCGCCAAAACGCACGCCGCCTCGTAGGAGACGGTGCGGTACGCCCGCGACACCCTGATCGCCATCGCCCTCTGAGGTCTCCTTAGGAGGGCGACATTTCGGCGATCCAGGGCGCCAGCCCAAATGGGCGACCCATAAAGGGCCATCGACCGCACCACCCCCAAATAGAGGCGGCGGCAGATGACACTCGGCCCCCCGATATTCGGCAGCAGAGAGCTAAGCGCTCCCGCCGCCGACATCAGCCGGGGGGCCAGGCGGCTAAAATGGACGCGAAAGTTCCAGCGGCCGTCGAGGTGGAGCCCCAAGTATTTCATACTCGGCTCCACCCCGATGCGGACCCCTCCAACGATGATGTGGGCATCTGGTGGCGGCGCCAGCCGAGGCCCGTGAAATAAAAGGGCCTCGGACTTTTCCAGCGCCACCTCCAGTCCCAACATCCTAATCCTGCCGACAACCAGAGCCACTCCAGCCGTGGCAAGACGGGCAGCTGCCCAGTAGTCCCCTCCCCGGGCCGTAACCAGCGTGTCGTCGGCGTAACAAGTTACGCCGACGCCCGGGGGCAGGGCGCCCCGCAGCACCCAGTCGTAACCGATGTTCCACAGGAGCGGACCCAGAACCGATCCCTGTGGAACACCGCACGACACCTCCCTCCGGAAAGTCTCTCCGTTCCGCCCCACACAGAATACACTTCTCTGGTGCAGGTAGTCCCCGACTATTCGGCGCAGGTAGGGAGGCACCCCATGAAATCGGAGCGCCTCCCTAATAGTCGCCCACGGCAGGGTGTTGAACGCGTTGGCGATGTCCAAGGACACCGCCAACAGCACCCCGCGCGAGGCGACAGCCTCTTCCGAGAGGGCCTTGACGCGACTGATCGCGTCAATCGTCGATCGGCCCTCCCGGAATCCGAACTGGAGTTCGGATAAGTCGGGGCCCACCCGCACCAGGTGCTTGGAGAGGCGGGCAGCCAACACACGCTCAAAGAGCTTGCCCACCTCATCCAACAGCACTATGGGGCGGTACGCGGAGGGAGAGTCCGCGGGGCGGCCCTCCTTTCTCAGGAGGACCAGCTTGCCCGTCTTCCACATGGAAGGGAACCGTCCCGACTCCAAGCAGGCGCTAAACAGCCTGAGGAGCCGGTCCCCTAGGGCGTCATAGGCCAAAACCCAGGCGCGGCCAGGAATCCCGTCCGGCCCCGGAGCAGTGTTTTTGCCCCGGAGCCGCACCATTGCCGCGCCGAGCTCCGCCATTGAAACTACTGGCGCCCCGGCATCGGCGCCGTCCTCCTCGACTTCGGGCGGCGCCATTACGGGTGGTGTGTGCTCCGCTCTCGAAGGAAAGAGAGCGGAGACCACCCCCTCCAATTGCCGGGGCTGGAGACTCTCGGCGACCGGTGGGGCCCAGGGGCGCAACTTGCCCCTGACCGTCTTATACGGACGGCCCCACGGGTCTGCCTCGAGAGTCCCCAGGAACTCTTCCCATGTTTGGGCTTTGGCCTCGCTGATGGCGGACTGCAGGGCGTGCTTCCGCTGTACGTATTCGCCCCGCAGCCGTGCCTCCACGGTCGGGTCATGGTACCGCCTGCGTCGGCGGTACCTAGTGTACTGGCGACGCGCCGCAATGCACGCGGCGCGTTTTTGGCCTATGTCATTAGACCACCAGTACACCTGACGCCTTGGAGGTCGAGCACTGGTCCGGGGCATCGACGCGTCGCAAATCTGCGTCATCGCGCCCCGGAACCACTCCGCCTCCGACTCAACCTCCACAGGCCCTTCACCCATCGGGGTCCAGGCCTGGACGATGGAGGCTTCCACCAGCACGTCTACGTCGAGACGTTTCAACGCCCATCGTGGGGACGACGGGGTATGCCCTCTCCTCGGGCGATCGTCCGGGATCGCCGGCGAGGCGGAGATGTCGAACCGTACGTAACGATGGTCCGACAGTGACTCCGCCTCGACCAGCACTCGCCAGTCCCGGACGTGGCGCGCTATGGCAGGGCTTGCAAACGAAATGTCCACAATGGACTCGCCCTGCCAGCGCACGCAAGTGGCGACCGACCCCCGGTTAAGAACCACGAGGCCGGTCGCAATCGCCCACTCCTCCAGCGCGTCGCCGCGAGCGTTGGTGACAGGGGATCCCCAAGCCGACGATTTGGCATTGAAGTCCCCCGCCACCACGACCGGACGCGATGGGTACCGATTAATCACGGCCCCCACCGCGCCTAAAAATCGCTCAAACTCGGCGAGGCGCCGGTTTGGAGAAAAGTACACCCCGATCAGGACGGTTCCCTCCCAATCAACACAAATATACCCCTCGCCTCTGTCTGTCATCACCAGGAGCGAGGGTCCGGACGAAACAATGGCCGCCGAGCCCCCGAGGTCCCCAAACCAGTTGTATCGGCTGGGGACGCAGTAAGGCTCGGCGACCACGGCGATGTCTATTGACCACTCCGCCATGTGCTGCAGCAAGATATCCTGCGCCCTGGCGGAGTGGTTAATGTTCACCTGTAGGAGGCGATGGACCATAATTAATTAGGTTTCCATCGCCTCCCTACTGCTCCCTGTTTGGGACGGGGCTGGAGCGGCCGGAGTCCTGGCAGCCGCCCCTCTGGCCCTTCGTCTTTTGGGTGGGGAGCAAGATTTGCTCCCCATCCGGTGCCCCGCCGGCCTTCCTGCAGCCAAACAGATGCTGCAGGAAGATTTAATAGCGGAGCAGGCGGCGGCCTTGTGGCCGGGCTGACCGCAGCGAAAACAAAAGTCGCTGCGATCAGTTTCGGCGGTGCATTGCTGCCTCACGTGCCCCGGTTCGAGGCAGCGGTAGCACCGCCTTGGCCTCGGCTCCAGGAGATTCACCTGAGCCGAGACCATCTCGACCAGCAAACGGCCGGCCGCCACCTTCTTCGCCGCGGCGATGGGGCAGCGCACCATCACTGTGCACAGACCACCATTGCCGCGGCGCACCTCCCCCACCCTGACCTGCGCCTGAGGGCAGGCGCCGGTTTTTGCCACCGCAGCGGCGACATCCTCGGAGGAGGCCGAGTCGTCCAGCCCGGTTATCCGCATTTCCGCGGACTTCACCGGGCGGGAGACCTTGACCTCCTCAGGCGTGAAAAGTGACCGAATTTTTTCGGCCACCCTGTCCGCCTTGTCGCCGGAGGTGGCACCTGGGACCTCCAGTATTCTGGCCCCAGTGGCGGCAACCTTGAAGAGGACGCCTCCGGCGAGGCCCATCCCCGCGAGATCGCCTTTTATGGCCTCAGTGGCCCGCCGGAGGACGCCCGCATAGCTGACGCCTTGCCGGAGTCCCTCCTCCGTCAGCTCCACCACAACGGCGGTGGAGCGCGGGGGGCGCAGGTCAGCCGGGGTGGGGCCCTTCTTTTTATTTGAAACCGGGGGAGCCCGGGAAGCCTTCTTCTTCCTCTTCTGTCTCCTCTTCTTCCTCCCGACGACCTCTGTCCATGGCTGCTCAGCCGAAGCAGAGGCCACCGGGGCGGGTCGGGGCTGGGAGGCTTGGCGCCGCGGCGCTACAGTGGCGGTAGCCCTCCCTCCGCCCCTCCCCTTCCTCTTAGAAGAGGAAGCCGATGGTGCGGGGGCAGATGTCTGCCGCGGCGGGCCCGAGGTCGTCGGGCCAGCCGGCGTGCCCCCGACCATCCGGGGACGGCCCCCGAGTGGAGGGCCTGGGGTCGGAACGGGTGCGAGGCCATAGTTGGCCAGGCACGCTTCCACCACGTTGCGCGCCTGAGCCACCGTGGCCCGCATTAGGTCGTTCGCCCAAGCGGGTCGCTGGTCCTCCGCGGAAGCGAGGGGCCGCGTTGTGCGTCGCGGGAGAGGCGGGAAATCCTCCCGTGGCCTCCCGGCAGGCGCCCCGGCGACGGCCGAGGGCGTCTTCGCGACCTTGGCCCGAGTGGCAGTGGCAGCGGCCGCCTTCATGGCCGCTACCTCCGCCCGGAGCTCCGCCAGCTGCCTATGCAGCCCCTCATTCTCCGACCTCCAGCGCCTCTGAAGGTCGGAGGAAGTCCGTCCCCACAAATGGAAGAAGGCTTCCCTCATCTCCTCTGTAGCTTGCTTAAGGTCCCGGACGAACTCCCCCTTTAGGTTACCGGACCGGGCCGCCACCCTCAGGACGGTCTCGGCGCCAGCCTCGAACCGTTGCCTGAGGTCGGCAACCGAGTCCTCTCCCAAGGGGGACGCATCCGCGACCCCAGACGTCCTCAAGATGGCTCGACGGGCAGGCAGAGGCTGCCCGAGGAGCTTCCCCGCAGAGGGAGGTGGCATCGGGGAACCGGCCCTTCCTCCACAGGGCATCCCCTTCACCACCTCCACCTCCGTGTCCGACCCAGAGTCGGACAGCGCATGGTGCGACGTCTTCTGGCGCTTTGCAGAAGCGCCAGGTGCACACCAGAACTTGAGGGTGAGTGAAGCAGGGCTATCCCCCCCCTCCTCTCTCTCCCGTCGTGCCGCCGACGAGCACCGGCTCTGAGGCCGACTGGCCTCCGAGCCCGAGCCCGCCCGCGACCCGACATCTATATCAGTGCCGGTGCCGGCGCCAGACACGCTCGACACGGAGTCGCTGCGTGCCAGCGCCGCCGCCCGACACCTCGACCGTGTCCTTGGCACGGCCGGGACACCATCCCGGATTGACGGCGGGGTCATACCCCCCCCCTGCCTTCCCCTTTTTGGGATCCTCAAGTCTTGCCTTGTTCGGGTCGGAGCCCAAGGCCACTCTCATCGCAGAGTCAGCACTTGACCCTGCGGAAACTTTGGTGCCAGATATTTCGCGCGGCACTGCGCTGTGATGGCGGTTGCCCCCCCCAGAATACGAGGGGCAGACGGAGCCAGAAGGCTCCGTGAGGGATTCTCCGGGCGCGGCGCACCCGGTACCCTCCTGGGGTAGTTCAAAACCTTTACCGGACATCTTCATATATTGAGTTTTTGGGTGGCCCTAATGACTGGGTTCCCCCCAGCCATACAGCCCCTCGCCGGGCCACCAAAAACTTGGGCTTTGGGTAATTTTTATAGAGGTTTTCTTCCTCGCAGCCCGAAGGCCCCCGGTCCTGTCAGTTCAGGATTACGGGTTGGGCCGGATGGCGGTCCATGCTGGACCGATCCACCCGCCCCAAGACCGCCCGACTGGGCAGGACGCCTAAGCAACCCGCCCCGGCCTGACGGCCCCCCACTTGTAATTTTTTATAGAGGTTTTCTTCCTCTAACCCCCCCATCTCATCCACGTGTCCTCTGCTAATCAGAGGAACACGTGGAGAGACCCCCAAACGCGGCCCTCGCGGGCCGATAACCCCGAGACAAACTGCCTCGGGTTCCCTACGCGTGTGCCAGAGTATTAGCCACGAGTAATAATGCCCCCGAAAGGACATTATTACCCGTGTTGCCCGGGGTGTACCGGCCCAACGACTGCCATTCCAATCCACTAGAAATGTAGAAAGGACCAGCAGCCGTCAGGCACACTAGGAGGTTCTCTGGCCACACACCCCTTTGATTTTTACACCTAACCTAACCTAATCTTTCGGTACCTAAATATTCATATTTTTCAGCGGGTTTTTGTCATATCTTGTATTCTACCTTGTCTTGATCAACGCAATAGAAATTTTCAGTGCTGCCAAAATTTAAGATTTTTATACTACAACACGAACATTAAAAATTCGTCACAGAATTGCAAATTTTAATAAATTGTCAAAATTTGTCTCAAATTATTCAGTTTTCTTCTGAACCATCATTAAATAACGCCCAGAGTTTTGCCCCGTCGTTTGGTACCACTCTCGACCACCCCCTATTGTGGGAAGTGCAAAACTTTTGATTGTCACACCTAACCTAACCTAATCTTTCGGTACCTAAATATTCATATTTTTCAGCGAGTTTTTGTCATATCTTGTATTCTACCTTGTCTTGATCAACGCAATAGAAATTTTCAGTGCTGCCAAAATTTAAGATTTTTATACTACAAAACGAACATTAAAAATTCGTCAAAGAAATGCAAATTTTTAAATAAATTGTCAAAATTTGTCTCTAATTATTCAAAGTTATTGTCTGAACCATCATTAAATAACGCCCAGAGTTTTGCCCCGTCGTTTGGTACCACTCTCGACCACCCCCTATTGTGGGAAGTGCAAAACTTTTGATTTTTACACCTAACATAACCTAAACTTTCGGTACCTAAATATTCATATTTTTCAGCGGATTTTTGTCATATCTTGTATTCTACCTTGTTTTGATCAACGCTATAGAAATTTTCAATGCTGCCAAAATTTAAGAGCTTTTGATACTACAAAAAGAACATTAAAAATTCGTCAAAGAAATGCAAATTTTTTAATAAATTATCAAAATTTGTCTCAAATTATTCAAAGAATGTGTCTGAACCATCATTAAATAACGCCCAGAGTTTTGCCCCGTCGTTTGGTACCACTCTCGACCACCCCCTATTGTGGGAAGTGCAAAACTTTTGATTGTCACACCTAACCTAACCTAATCTTTCGGTACCTAAATATTCATATTTTTCAGCGAGTTTTTGTCATATCTTGTATTCTACCTTGTCTTGATCAACGCAATAGAAATTTTCAGTGCTGCCAAAATTTAAGATTTTTATACTACAAAACGAACATTAAAAATTCGTCAAAGAAATGCAAATTTTTAAATAAATTGTCAAAATTTGTCACTAATTATTCAAAGTTATTGTCTGAACCATCATTAAATAACGCCCAGAGTTTTGCCCCGTCGTTTGGTACCACTCTCGACCACCCCCTATTGTGGGAAGTGCAAAACTTTTGATTTTTACACCTAACCTAACCTAAACTTTCGGTACCTAAATATTCATATTTTTCAGCGGATTTTTGTCATATCTTGTATTCTACCTTGTTTTGATCAACGCTATAGAAATTTTCAATGCTGCCAAAATTTAAGAGCTTTTGATACTACAAAAAGAACATTAAAAATTCGTCAAAGAAATGCAAATTTTTTAATAAATTGTCAAAATTTGTCTCAAATTATTCAAAGTTTTTTTCTGAACCATCATTAAATAACGCCCAGAGTTTTGCCCCGTCGTTTGGTACCACTCTCGACCACCCCCTATTGTGGGAAGTGCAAAACTTTTGATTGTCACACGTTTTTTTTTTTTTTTTTACGTGGGGGAATGCAATGACGCATATCCCTCCGCGGGGGCGGGCGGAGGGATTATGTCGGACTCGCCGGGGTAAAAGAAGATGGAAAAGAAATAATGTACCTCCCGGAATACCGACTAAACCTACCACGGTGTTCCTCAACAAAACCACTATCGGCGGGGCCGCGCGAATCGCTTTCGCATGCGGTCGCGACCCCGCCGATTGATTGTCACACCTAACCTAACCTAATCTTTCGGTACCTAAATATTCATATTTTTCAGCGGATTTTTGTCATATCTTGTATTCCAGCTTGTCTTGATCAACGCTATAGAAATTTTCAGTGCTGCCAAAATTTGAGATTTTTATACTACAACACGAACATTAAAAATTCGTCAAAGAAATGCAAATTTTTTAATAAATTGTCAAAATTTGTCTCAAATTATTCAAAGTTATTCTCTGAACCATCATTAAATAACGCCCGGAGTTTTCCCCGTCGTTTGGTACCACTCTCGACCACCCCCTATTGTGGGAAGTGCAAAACTTTTGATTGTCACACCTAACCTAACCTAATCTTTCGGTACCTAAATATTCATATTTTTCAGCGAGTTTTTGTCATATCTTGTATTCTACCTTGTCTTGATCAACGCAATAGAAATTTTCAGTGCTGCCAAAATTTAAGATTTTTATACTACAAAACGAACATTAAAAATTCGTCAAAGAAATGCAAATTTTTAAATAAATTGTCAAAATTTGTCTCTAATTATTCAAAGTTAATGTCTGAACCATCATTAAATAACGCCCAGAGTTTTGCCCCGTCGTTTGGTACCACTCTCGACCACCCCCTATTGTGGGAAGTGCAAAACTTTTGATTTTTACACCTAACCTAACCTAAACTTTCGGTACCTAAATATTCATATTTTTCAGCGGATTTTTGTCATATCTTGTATTCTACCTTGTTTTGATCAACGCTATAGAAATTTTCAATGCTGCCAAAATTTAAGAGCTTTTGATACTACAAAAAGAACATTAAAAATTCGTCAAAGAAATGCAAATTTTTTAATAAATTATCAAAATTTGTCTCAAATTATTCAAAGAATGTGTCTGAACCATCATTAAATAACGCCCAGAGTTTTGCCCCGTCGTTTGGTACCACTCTCGACCACCCCCTATTGTGGGAAGTGCAAAACTTTTGATTGTCACACCTAACCTAACCTAATCTTTCGGTACCTAAATATTCATATTTTTCAGCGAGTTTTTGTCATATCTTGTATTCTACCTTGTCTTGATCAACGCAATAGAAATTTTCAGTGCTGCCAAAATTTAAGATTTTTATACTACAAAACGAACATTAAAAATTCGTCAAAGAAATGCAAATTTTTAAATAAATTGTCAAAATTTGTCTCTAATTATTCAAAGTTATTGTCTGAACCATCATTAAATAACGCCCAGAGTTTTGCCCCGTCGTTTGGTACCACTCTCGACCACCCCCTATTGTGGGAAGTGCAAAACTTTTGATTTTTACACCTAACCTAACCTAAACTTTCGGTACCTAAATATTCATATTTTTCAGCGGATTTTTGTCATATCTTGTATTCTACCTTGTTTTGATCAACGCTATAGAAATTTTCAATGCTGCCAAAATTTAAGAGCTTTTGATACTACAAAAAGAACATTAAAAATTCGTCAAAGAAATGCAAATTTTTTAATAAATTATCAAAATTTGTCTCAAATTATTCAAAGAATGTGTCTGAACCATCATTAAATAACGCTCAGAGTTTTGCCCCGTCGTTTGGTACCACTCTCGACCACCCCCTATTGTGGGAAGTGCAAAACTTTTGATTGTCACACCTAACCTAACCTAATCTTTCGGTACCTAAATATTCATATTTTCAGCGGGTTTTTGTCATATCTTGTATTCTACCTTGTCTTGATAAACGCAATAGAAATTTTCAGTGCTGCCAAAATTTAAGATTTTTATACTACAACACGAACATTAAAAATTCGTCACAGAATTGCAAATTTTTTAATAAATTGTCAAAATTTGTCTCAAATTATTCAAAGTTTTTTTCTGAACCATCATTAAATAACGCCCAGATTTTTGCCCCGTCGTTTGGTACCACTCTCGACCACCCCCTATAGTGGGAAGTGCAAAACTTTTGATTGTCACACGTTTTTTTTTTTTTTTTTACGTGGGGGAAAATGCAATGACGCATATCCCTCCGCGGGGGCGGGCGGAGGGATTATGTCGGACTCGCCGGGGTAAAAGAAGATGGAAAAGAAATAATGTACCTCCCGGAATACCGACTAAACCTACCACGGTGTTCCTCAACAAAACCACTATCGGCGGGGCCGCGCGAATCGCTTTCGCATGCGGTCGCGACCCCGCCGATTGATTGTCACACCTAACCTAACCTAATCTTTCGGTACCTAAATATTCATATTTTTCAGCGGGTTTTTGTCATATCTTGTATTCCAGCTTGTCTTGATAAACGCAATAGAAATTTTCAGTGCTGCCAAAATTTAAGATTTTTATACTACAACACGAACATTAAAAATTCGTCACAGAATTGCAAATTTTTTAATAAATTGTCAAAATTTGTCTCAAATTATTCAAAGTTTTTTTCTGAACCATCATTAAATAACGCCCAGAGTTTTGCCCCGTCGTTTGGTACCACTCTCGACCACCCCCTATTGTGGGAAGTGCAAAACTTTTGATTGTCACACCTAACCTAACCTAATCTTTCGGTACCTAAATATTCATATTTTTCAGCGGGTTTTTGTCATATCTTGTATACTACCTTGTTTTGATCAACGCTATAGAAATTTTCAATGCTGCCAAAATTTAAGAGCTTTTTATACTACAAAAAGAACATTAAAAATTCGTCAAAGAAATGCAAATTTTTTAATAAATTATCAAAATTTGTCTCAAATTATTCAAAGTTTTTGTCTGAACCATCATTAAATAACGCCCAGAGTTTTGCCCCGTCGTTTGGTACCACTCTCGACCACCCCCTATTGTGGGAAGTGCAAAACTTTTGATTGTCACACCTAACCTAACCTAATCTTTCGGTACCTAAATATTCATATTTTTCAGCGGGTTTTTGTCATATCTTGTATTCTACCTTGTCTTGATCAACGCAATAGAAATTTTCAGTGCTGCCAAAATTTAAGATTTTTATACTACAAAACGAACATTAAAAATTCGTCAAAGAAATGCAAATTTTTAAATAAATTGTCAAAATTTGTCTCTAATTATTCAAAGTTTTTGTCTGAACCATCATTAAATAACGCCCAGAGTTTTGCCCCGTCGTTTGGTACCACTCTCGACCACCCCCTATTGTGGGAAGTGCAAAACTTTTGATTGTCACACCTAACCTAACCTAATCTTTCGGTACCTAAATATTCATATTTTTCAGCGGATTTTTGTCATATCTTGTATTCTTCCTTATTTTGATCAACGCTATAGAAATTTTCAATGCTGCCAAAATTTAAGAGCTTTTTATACTACAAAAAGAACATTAAAAATTCGTCAAAGAAATGCAAATTTTTTAATAAATTATCAAAATTTGTCTCAAATTATTCAAAGTTTTTGTCTGAACCATCATTAAATAACGCCCAGAGTTTTGCCCCGTCGTTTGGTACCACTCTCGACCACCCCCTATTGTGGGAAGTGCAAAACTTTTGATTGTCACACCTAACCTAACCTAATCTTTCGGTACCTAAATATTCATATTTTTCAGCGGGTTTTTGTCATATCTTGTATTCTACCTTGTCTTGATCAACGCAATAGAAATTTTCAGTGCTGCCAAAATTTAAGATTTTTATACTACAACACGAACATTAAAAATTCGTCACAGAATTGCAAATTTTAATAAATTGTCAAAATTTGTCTCAAATTATTCAGTTTTCTTCTGAACCATCATTAAATAACGCCCAGAGTTTTGCCCCGTCGTTTGGTACCACTCTCGACCACCCCCTATTGTGGGAAGTGCAAAACTTTTGATTGTCACACCTAACCTAACCTAATCTTTCGGTACCTAAATATTCATATTTTTCAGCGGATTTTTGTCATATCTTGTATTCTACCTTATTTTGATCAACGCTATAGAAATTTTCAATGCTGCCAAAATTTAAGAGCTTTTTATACTACAAAAAGAACATTAAAAATTCGTCAAAGAAATGCAAATTTTTTAATAAATTATCAAAATTTGTCTCAAATTATTCAAAGTTTTTGTCTAAACCATCATTAAATAACGCCCAGAGTTTTGCCCCGTCGTTTGGTACCACTCTCGACCACCCCCTATTGTGGGAAGTGCAAAACTTTTGATTTTTACACCTAACCTAACCTAATCTTTCGGTACCTAAATATTCATATTTTTCAGCGGATTTTTGTCATATCTTGTATTCCACCTTGTCTTGATCAACACTATAGAAATTTACAGTGCTCCCAAAATTTAAGTTTTTTATACTACAAAAAGAACATTAAAAATTCGTCAAAGAAATGCAAATTTTTTAATAAATTGTCAAAATTTGTCTCAAATTATTCAAAGTTTTTGTCTGAACCATCATTAAATAACGCCCAGAGTTTTGCCCCGTCGTTTGGTACCACTCTCGACCACCCCCTATTGTGGGAAGTGCAAAACTTTTGATTGTCACACCTAACCTAACCTAATCTTTCGGTACCTAAATATTCATATTTTCAGCGGGTTTTTGTCATATCTTGTATTCTACCTTGTCTTGATCAACGCAATAGAAATTTTCAGTGCTGCCAAAATTTAAGTTTTTTATACTACAAAAATAACATTAAAAATTCGTCAAAGAAATGCAAATTTTTTAATAAATTATCAAAATTTGTCTCAAATTATTCAAAGTTTTTGTGTGAACCATCATTAAATAACGCCCAGAGTTTCGCCCCGTCGTTTGGTACCACTCTCGACCACCCCCTATTGTGGGAAGTGCAAAACTTTTAATTTTTACACCTAACCTAACCTAATCTTTCGGTACCTAAATATTCATATTTTTCAGCGGGTTTTTGTCATATCTTGTATTCTACCTTGTCTTGATCAACGTAATAGAAATTTTCAGTGCTGCCAAAATTTAAGTTTTTTATACTACAAAAATAACATTAAAAATTCGTCAAAGAAATGCAAATTTTTTAATAAATTGTCAAAATTTGTCTCAAATTATTCAAAGTTTTTGTCTGAACCATCATTAAATAACGCGCAGAGTTTTGCCCCGTCGTTTGGTACCACTCTAGACCACCCCCTATAGTGGGAAGTGCAAAACTTTTGATTGTCACACGTTTTTTTTTTTTTTTTACGTGGGTGAATGCAATGACGCATATCCCTCCGCGGGGGCGGGCGGAGGGATTATGTCGGACTCGCCGGGGTAAAAGAAGATGGAAAAGAAATAATGTACCTCCCGGAATACCGACTAAACCTACCACGGTGTTCCTCAACAAAACCACTATCGGCGGGGCCGCGCGAATCGCTTTCGCATGCGGTCGCGACCCCGCCGATTGATTGTCACACCTAACCTAACCTAATCTTTCGGTACTCAAATATTCATATTTTTCAGCGGATTTTTGTCATATCTTGTATTCCAGCTTGTCTTGATCAACGCTATAGAAATTTTCAGTGCTGCCAAAATTTGAGATTCTTATACTACAACACGAACATTAAAAATTCGTCAAAGAAATGCAAATTTTTTAATAAATTGTCAAAATTTGTCTCAAATTATTCAAAGTTATTCTCTGAACCATCATTAAATAACGCCCGGAGTTTTCCCCGTCGTTTGGTACCACTCTCGACCACCCCCTATTGTGGGAAGTGCAAAACTTTTGATTTTTACACCTAACCTAACCTAATCTTTCGGTACCTAAATATTCATATTTTTCAGCGGGTTTTTGTCATATCTTGTATTCTACCTTGTCTTGATCAACGCAATAGAAATTTTCAGTGCTGCCAAAATTTAAGATTTTTATACTACAACACGAACATTAAAAATTCGTCAAAGAAATGCAAATTTTTTAATAAATTGTCAAAATTTGTCTCAAATTATCCAAAGTTTTTGTCTGAACCATCATTAAATAACGCCCGGAGTTTTCCCCTTCGTTTGGTACCTCTCTCGACCACCCCCTATTGTGGGAAGTGCAAAACTTTTGATTGTCACACCTAACCTAACCTAATCTTTCGGTACGTAAATATTCATATTTTTCAGCGGATTTTTGTCATATCTTGTATTCCACCTTGTCTTGATCAACGCTATAGAAATTTTCGGTGCTCCCAAAATTTGAGATTTTTATACTACAAAAAGAACATTAAAAATTCGTCAAAGAAATGCAATTTTTTTAATAAATTGTCAAAATTTGTCTGAAATTATTCAAAGTTTTTGTCTGAACCATCATTAAATAACGCCCAGAGTTTTGCCCCGTCGTTTGGTACCACTCTCGACCACCCCCTATTGTGGGAAGTGCAAAACTTTTGATTGTCACACCTAACCTAACCTAATCTTTCGGTACCTAAATATTCATATTTTTCAGCGGATTTTTGTCATATCTTGTATTCTACCTTATTTTGATCAACGCTATAGAAATTTTCAATGCTGCCAAAATTTAAGAGCTTTTTATACTACAAAAAGAACATTAAAAATTCGTCAAAGAAATGCAAATTTTTTAATAAATTATCAAAATTTGTCTCAAATTATTCAAAGTTTTTGTCTAAACCATCATTAAATAACGCCCAGAGTTTTGCCCCGTCGTTTGGTACCACTCTCGACCACCCCCTATTGTGGGAAGTGCAAAACTTTTGATTTTTACACCTAACCTAACCTAATCTTTCGGTACCTAAATATTCATATTTTTCAGCGGATTTTTGTCATATCTTGTATTCCACCTTGTCTTGATCAACACTATAGAAATTTACAGTGCTCCCAAAATTTAAGTTTTTTATACTACAAAAAGAACATTAAAAATTCGTCAAAGAAATGCAAATTTTTTAATAAATTGTCAAAATTTGTCTCAAATTATTCAAAGTTTTTGTCTGAACCATCATTAAATAACGCCCAGAGTTTTGCCCCGTCGTTTGGTACCTCTCTCGACCACCCCCTATTGTGGGAAGTGCAAAACTTTTTATTGTCACACCTTACCTAACCTAATCTTTCAGTACCTAATTATTCATATTTCTCAGCGGGTTTTTGTCATATCTTGTATTCTACCTTGTCTTGATCAACGCAATAGAAATTTTCAGTGCTGCCAAAATTTAAGTTTTTTATACTACAAAAATAACATTAAAAATTCGTCAAAGAAATGCAAATTTTTTAATAAATTATCAAAATTTGTTTCAAATTATTCAAAGTTTTTGTGTGAACCATCATTAAATAACGCCCAGAGTTTCGCCCCGTCGTTTGGTACCACTCTCGACCACCCCCTATTGTGGGAAGTGCAAAACTTTTAATTTTTACACCTAACCTAACCTAATCTTTCGGTACCTAAATATTCATATTTTTCAGCGGGTTTTTGTCATATCTTGTATTCTACCTTGTCTTGATCAACGCAATAGAAATTTTCAGTGCTGCCAAAATTTAAGTTTTTTATACTACAAAAATAACATTAAAAATTCGTCAAAGAAATGCAAATTTTTTAATAAATTGTCAAAATTTGTCTCAAATTATTCAAAGTTTTTGTCTGAACCATCATTAAATAACGCCCAGAGTTTTGCCCCGTCGTTTGGTACCACTCTAGACCACCCCCTATTGTGGGAAGTGCAAAACTTTTGATTGTCACACGTTTTTTTTTTTTTTTTACGTGGGTGAATGCAATGACGCATATCCCTCCGCGGGGGCGGGCGGAGGGATTATGTCGGACTCGCCGGGGTAAAAGAAGATGGAAAAGAAATAATGTACCTCCCGGAATACCGACTAAACCTACCACGGTGTTCCTCAACAAAACCACTATCGGCGGGGCCGCGCGAATCGCTTTCGCATGCGGTCGCGACCCCGCCGATTGATTGTCACACCTAACCTAACCTAATCTTTCGGTACCTAAATATTCATATTTTTCAGCGGATTTTTGTCATATCTTGTATTCCAGCTTGTCTTGATCAACGCTATAGAAATTTTCAGTGCTGCCAAAATTTGAGATTTTTATACTACAACACGAACATTAAAAATTCGTCAAAGAAATGCAAATTTTTTAATAAATTGTCAAAATTTGTCTCAAATTATTCAAAGTTATACTCTGAACCATCATTAAATAACGCCCGGAGTTTTCCCCGTCGTTTGGTACCACTCTCGACCACCCCCTATTGTGGGAAGTGCAAAACTTTTGATTTTTACACCTAACCTAACCTAATCTTTCGGTACCTAAATATTCATATTTTTCAGCGGGTTTTTGTCATATCTTGTATTCTACCTTGTCTTGATCAACGCAATAGAAATTTTCAGTGCTGCCAAAATTTAAGATTTTTATACTACAACACGAACATTAAAAATTCGTCAAAGAAATGCAAATTTTTTAATAAATTGTCAAAATTTCTCTCCAATTATCTAAAGTTTTTGTCTGAACCATCATTAAATAACGCCCGGAGTTTTCCCCTTCGTTTGGTACCTCTCTCGACCACCCCCTATTGTGGGAAGTGCAAAACTTTTGATTGTCACACCTAACCTAACCTAATCTTTCGGTACGTAAATATTCATATTTTTCAGCGGATTTTTGTCATATCTTGTATTCCACCTTGTCTTGATCAACGCTATAGAAATTTTCGGTGCTCCCAAAATTTGAGATTTTTATACTACAAAAAGAACATTAAAAATTCGTCAAAGAAATGCAATTTTTTTAATAAATTGTCAAAATTTGTCTGAAATTATTCAAAGTTTTTGTCTGAACCATCATTAAATAACGCCCAGAGTTTTGCCCCGTCGTTTGGTACCACTCTCGACCACCCCCTATTGTGGGAAGTGCAAAACTTTTGATTGTCACACCTAACCTAACCTAACCTTTCGGTACCTAAATATTCATATTTTTCAGCGGGTTTTTGTCATATCTTGTATTCTACCTTGTCTTGATCAACGCAATAGAAATTTTCAGTGCTGCCAAAATTTAAGATTTTTATACTACAAAACGAACATTAAAAATTCGTCAAAGAAATGCAAATTTTTAAATAAATTGTCAAAATTTGTCTCAAATTATTCAAAGTTATTCTCTGAACCATCATTAAATAACGCCCGGAGTTTTCCCCGTCGTTTGGTACCACTCTCGACCACCCCCTATTGTGGGAAGTGCAAAACTTTTGACTTTTACACCTAACCTAACCTAATCTTTCGGTACCTAAATATTCATATTTTTCAGCGGGTTTTTGTCATATCTTGTATTCTACCTTGTCTTGATCAACGCAATAGAAATTTTCAGTGCTGCCAAAATTTAAGATTTTTATACTACAACACGAACATTAAAAATTCGTCACAGAATTGCAAATTTTAATAAATTGTCAAAATTTGTCTCAAATTATTCAGTTTTCTTCTGAACCATCATTAAATAACGCCCAGAGTTTTGCCCCGTCGTTTGGTACCACTCTCGACCACCCCCTATTGTGGGAAGTGCAAAACTTTTGATTGTCACACCTAACCTAACCTAATCTTTCGGTACCTAAATATTCATATTTTCAGCGGGTTTTTGTCATATCTTGTATTCTACCTTGTCTTGATAAACGCAATAGAAATTTTCAGTGCTGCCAAAATTTTAGATTTTTATACTACAACACGAACATTAAAAATTCGTCACAGAATTGCAAATTTTTTAATAAATTGTCAAAATTTGTCTCAAATTATTCAAAGTTTTTTTCTGAACCATCATTAAATAACGCCCAGAGTTTTGCCCCGTCGTTTGGTACCACTCTCGACCACCCCCTATTGTGGGAAGTGCAAAACTTTTGATTGTCACACCTAACCTAACCTAACCTTTCGGTACCTAAATATTCATATTTTTCAGCGGGTTTTTGTCATATCTTGTATTCTACCTTGTCTTGATCAACGCAATAGAAATTTTCAGTGCTGCCAAAATTTAAGATTTTTATACTACAACACGAACATTAAAAATTCGTCACAGAATTGCAAATTTTAATAAATTGTCAAAATTTGTCTCAAATTATTCAGTTTTCTTCTGAACCATCATTAAATAACGCCCAGAGTTTTGCCCCGTCGTTTGGTACCACTCTCGACCACCCCCTATTGTGGGAAGTGCAAAACTTTTGATTGTCACACCTAACCTAACCTAATCTTTCGGTACCTAAATATTCATATTTTTCAGCGGGTTTTTGTCATATCTTGTATTCTACCTTGTCTTGATCAACGCAATAGAAATTTTCAGTGCTGCCAAAATTTAAGATTTTTATACTACAAAACGAACATTAAAAATTCGTCAAAGAAATGCAAATTTTTAAATAAATTGTCAAAATTTGTCTCTAATTATTCAAAGTTGTTGTCTGAACCATCATTAAATAACGCCCAGAGTTTTGCCCCGTCGTTTGGTACCACTCTCGACCACCCCCTATTGTGGGAAGTGCAAAACTTTTGATTTTTACACCTAACCTAACCTAAACTTTCGGTACCTAAATATTCATATTTTTCAGCGGATTTTTGTCATATCATGTATTCTACCTTGTTTTGATCAACGCTATAGAAATTTTCAATGCTGCCAAAATTTAAGAGCTTTTGATACTACAAAAAGAACATTAAAAATTCGTCAAAGAAATGCAAATTTTTTAATAAATTATCAAAATTTGTCTCAAATTATTCAAAGATTGTGTCTGAACCATCATTAAATAACGCCCAGAGTTTTGCGCCGTCGTTTGGTACCACTCTCGACCACCCACTATTGTGGGAAGTGCAAAACTTTTGATTGTCACACCTAACCTAACCTAATCTTTCGGTACCTAAATATTCATATTTTCAGCGGGTTTTTGTCATATCTTGTATTCTACCTTGTCTCGATAAACGCAATAGAAATTTTCAGTGCTGCCAAAATTTAAGATTTTTATACTACAACACGAACATTAAAAATTCGTCACAAAATTGCAAATTTTTAAATAAATTGTCAAAATTTGTCTCAAATTATTCAAAGTTATTCTCTGAACCATCATTAACCTTTCGAGCGTCAGCCGCGAAAATTACAAAAATGTCTCAGGCGTCGGCCTAAAATTCGTTTCACCGCTTGACCGATAATTGGTTCTACATTTTTCTCAATATCTCCCTTACTTTTAATTCAAATTTAACTACAAAACCTGTTTTGAAAAGCTAATAATATTTACTGCACGATAACGTTTAGAGATAAGAAAATAATTACATACTTGTATGTCATTACACGATATAAACTTTGAAAACAATCACATAACCTCTATTCTCAAAAGTTAACACGATATAAAACACATTTATATTTCACTTCACGACATGAACAATATCACCTGACATAACTAAAATCCTTAGTTATAGACAATATATAACACTTGGCAAAAAGAACACTTGTAACTGCAACAATTGATAAAAATGTCTTTGAACACCGGAATGCGATAATGCCGCCATGACGGCGCACGGAACTATGGCAAAAAGTAGCGTTAGCCCAAAAACTATAATTTTATTTGCTATAATTTTTTTTATATATTAATTTTCTGGTATTATTCGGATATTTATGAGTTATTATTATATTGATTTTATTACGTAAGTAGTTATTTTTTTGAATATACTGAACAATGTTATGCTTTCGATTAAAAATGCAACTTGGCATTTTTTTCTTGTCCGTAACTTTGTTGTTACTAATTTAAGACTATGTTGTGAGAAAATGGGCTGAAATTAAAATATTATAATATTAATTACGTGTGAATATTCGAGTTTGGGCCATGTCACGTAAAAACCGTGTTTATTCGTAAAATATTCTTTTGTCGTATGAATCGGAATGTAGGGCTATGAAGAAAACGTATGAAAGAACATTACATGCGGAGAGATTAGAATGTTGATATGGATGTGTGGAGTGACAAGAATGGACAAAATTAGAAATGAGTATGTATATCAGAGGAAATATGAAAGTTGCTCAATTATGGAAAAGTTGACAGGAAGTCGTTTGTTTTGGTATTATTATAATTAGAAGAGAGGAAAGCGTGTAATTAAGAAAGTCATGAATTTAAGATTGACTAGATGGCAGAGCAGACGGCAGAACAAAGGATGGATGGATTGTGTAAGGGATCATATGACTGAAAGGGGTGTGAATGTACAAATGACTGTTGATAGAGGATTCTGGAAGAAAATGACGTTTTGCACAGACCCCTGAGGACATGGAATCCAGGTAGATAGACGAAGGAGAATGTTAGTATAGGGTTAGACCACGAGCCGTACGAGGCAGTCATGTAATGTACCGCTTTGTATTGCATCATCATCGCACCCTGATGACGTCCACGCTTGTATTGCATAACAATTATATTATGAACTAATCTAGGTCTAGTTCATACATATCGGAAAAAACGAGCCTTTCTTGTCAACCCACAGCACTAGACTCATCCCGTTAATATGAAATAAAACAAGTAATGAAATATTAGTTTTCTTTATTTGTACTATGATTATATTCTTAACAGAAAAACATATAAAACATGCAACATATAATCTAAACATTGTGTTCATTTTAGACTTTTTAATGTGTGAAATTCAACCCAACAAACACCGTTCAAACAAAGTCCAACGTCACAGACTGTACAGATACTTGTGACTCTCTTTTCAATACCTTTAGCCGCACATCGCACGCAACGTCTTCTTTTTGCACTACGACCATGTGATAGGAGCGGATTATGTAGGATATCCCGCCGCAATCTTGTCATAGTATCACTACAGATATGCATTTGCTGAGGTATCTCTTGTCGCCCAAGTGTAGACAGAAATCCTGCCAATTCATACCTGTAGCCTCTATGATCAATAGGATCTAAATTTTTGGTATTACGACTGTATTTACAAATGATATACGAATTTAAAACGCTTACATTTAGCAACCTTTTAAAGATTTTATGGTACCATTTCAAGCATCTTTTGCGCTCAATGAGATACATTGATAGCATCTGGTCCTTCAGATCTATACCGCCCATTGTTACATTGTAATCTTTTACAGATGTTGGCTTTTGTAGCACTTTGCCAGCCCTCATGCCCTCAATAGTGGAGTTATTGTGATAAGTGGAAATCATGTTAACTATTTTAATGTCTTTCCACGCGAGAACGCTAACGTCGCCACAATGACGAGCTACGATCGTTCCTTTTGGTACGTTTTGCCGAAGCTTAGCTACATCATCAGGAACGTGTTTCCTATTCGCACGTAACGTACCTACGCAGTCGAATCCTAAGATTTTAAGATGTCGTGCTAATGCTGGACTATTGTAGAAGTTGTCCATAGTTAGACAATAGCCCTTACCTTCAAGGCCTCTTATTAAATCAAGTACAACTTTAGTAGCCTTGCCGCCTAAATCTGTGCTTGTATCAGTAATATTTGCACTATTTGTGTCTTTTCCTGTGTAAATTTGAAACTTATACATATATCCACTTTGAGATTCACATAGTTCAAATGATTTTATTCCAAATCTTGCCGCTTTTGATCTTATGCACTGAATCCATGAGAGCCGACCTTTGAATAAGGTAAGTGATTCATCGATTGATATGTTTGATTTGGGAATATAAAGAGATTGAAATTTTTTATTCAAATGATGTATGATAGGTGATAATTTGTATAGTTTTGAAGAAAGTGTTTGGCCTTCATTTTGCAGAGAACTCTGACTGGAATCCGAATTGTCCACAAAATGGAGGAACTTATTGAGCAGAATAAATCTATTATAAGACATTAACTGTCTGAATTTTGGCATTTCCAAAGGAGTTGACGTCATCCAGTATTCGCTTTGTTTGGTCCTTGGATCCAGGCCCATGTAGATGTATATTGCAAACAAGCGGTAAATTTCATCAGGATTAGTGGGACTCCAAGTATGGAGTCGTGACTTTGGTGGTAGTTGACGTTGTTGTAGGACCTGCTCAGCGTATTTATTAGTTTCTTCAGCTATAATCTTCATTATATGTCTGTCCCAAATGGCTAAAAATGGGTCTTGTATTTGACTGAACTCTTGGATCGGTCCAGGGGTTCCTTGGAATACTTCACGAGTCCCTCTGAATGTTTCAAAATCCGATGTCCAATCGAAAATCCTATTTTCGCCAAGTAATACTTCTTGAGACCGGTCCATTGCTTCTTCGAAATGTTCTAGTGCCTTTTGGAGTGGTGCATCTAATTCAGTGTTATGGGGAATATCCCGATCGATATGTCTGGTAGTGTTATCGGTATCGAAATAATCATCATAATCACTGTCCATATCACTACCAGGTGACGGATCAACACTTGGATGTGCTCCTTCCACAGAAGTCTCAAATAACGTACTCGGCCCAGGCTGTGGAGAAAGCGGTTCAGCCAAAAGTTGCGAGGAACTCGTCAAGTGTGCAGTCGAAGGAGTAGAGGGAGGTTGTAGCCAACGTTGAATATGTGAACCCTGTTCAGCTATCAACTCTTGAACGTCATCTTCCTCTATGTCCACAGCTGCCACCTTTTCCACTGGTTCTAAGCTAAAATATAAAGATTGAGTTAGATTTTGAATCAAAATCAAGTTCTGAAATGAATTTCAAAATAAATTAAAAAAAAAACACTTACAAAATTGATGCAGGTGGTGATAACTTCCGCACGCTACCACGTGGTGTCTGATCTAAAAGTAAGGATCCTGCCGTTAGCAATCTACCACTAGGTGAAATTGTCACATTGTAACCTCTGAGTAATGTTCTGCAACAAAAATACAACTATTATGGTAACAATTTTGATGTGTCAATTATATAATTATTGTCTTTCTATTGCTACGAAAATTACCTTTTTTGCGGTGGTGAAGGTGGCTCAGGTTCTCTCTCAACATTTAACGCCATGTCACAGATAGATTGCCTGCGTGAATCTGCTTTAGGCTGCGCGCGAGTCATGGGGGTATTGCTTCCGTAACTGAGGCATCGTGCCGACCTTTTCAGGGCTTTTCTCGGTATAGTTGGTCTAAAAGTATAAATTAATAAATTATACGCTATTTAGTAATCTGAGTTTTTAGTAAGTTTCAATTTTAGTTATAAAATATACGTGAACAAAACACCGGTCAAATGCGTGTGGAACTCAAGACAACGAACGGTTACTGTAAACATTAAATTTTCAATTCGTTCATAGGTTATAAATATGTCCATCACAACAAACTTAACTTTGCAGTTGAAAGATATTCTCCAATACACCCATATCCCAACTACAAACGTAAGTTTGTAATGACAAAATATCCCATATTCAAAAAAATTGATACATATTTAAAATTTCTAACTCAAATGAATTTTACCCAAAAGCCTAAAAGTGGAAACCTATTTCACATAAAATTGTTTTTAGTGGCCCGTGACCATGAACATCACTTTTGTAACTACATATATAATTAGTTAAATAGGGACCTACATATCTTTTTTTGCAGTCAGTACTTTTTGAAACTATAAACCGATGTTTTAGAAAAATATAAAAATACTCTGTAATTATGTTATACAGCAGTATAACGATAGTAAATAATAAAGATAATTAAGTACCATACAAACTTATCTATAAATTTTCTCGTAAAATATCAAGAAACTACTTGAAAACAAAACTTTTGTTGCAAAGATTGCTGCCGTTTTCAACGTAAACTTTTTTGTGGACATATTTCGAGATAATTTATAAAAATATTGCGATAGTTAGGTCACTAAAAACAATCTTCACTATTTTACGCGTATTTTGATGTATAATACTTGACATTTACTTACGATTTTCCGTCGATATTCATTGTTTTCCAAAAACTTTAACCACACAAATGTCACTTCACGTACACTAAACAGTCAAGTTGATAGCAATATGTTTTCAATTATCAATTGAAACAAATTTTGTTCGACCACAACAGCCAATAGCTGTTTAGGATTATAGTAGTATGAGAACAGAAACAAATAAATACAAATATTTTGATTGGTTCAACAGTTTTAATATTAATACACGCTTTTAAACACAGCGCTAGTGCTGTGGGACAGATGTATTCCCGTCGACGCTTTACGGAACAAATTTTGCGGGGCAGAAGTATTCCCGTAGACGCTCGAGAGGTTAAATAACGCCCGGAGTTTTCCCCGTCGTTTGGTACCACTCTCGACCACCCCCTATTGTGGGAAGTGCAAAACTTTTGACTTTTACACCTAACCTAACCTAATCTTTCGGTACCTAAATATTCATATTTTTCAGCGGGTTTTTGTCATATCTTGTATTCTTCCTTGTCTTGATCAACGCAATAGAAATTTTCAGTGCTGCCAAAATTTAAGATTTTTATACTACAACACGAACTTTAAAAATTCGTCACAGAATTGCAAATTTTTTAATAAATTGTCAAAATTTGTCTCAAATTATTCAAAGTTTTTGTCTGAACCATCATTAAATAACGCCCAGAGTTTTGCCCCGTCGTTTGGTACCACTCTCGACCACCCCCTATTGTGGGAAGTGCAAAACTTTTGATTGTCACACCTAACCTAACCTAATCTTTCGGTACCTAAATATTCATATTTTTCAGCGGGTTTTTGTCATAACTTGTATTCTACCTTGTCTTGATAAACGCAATAGAAATTTTCAGTGCTGCCAAAATTTAAGATTTTTATACTACAACACGAACATTAAAAATTCGTCACAGAATTGCAAATTTTTTAATAAATTGTCAAAATTTGTCTGAAATTATTCAAAGTTTTTGTCTGAACCATCATTAAATAACGCCCAGAGTTTTGCCCCGTCGTTTGGTACCACTCTCGACCACCCCCTATTGTGGGAAGTGCAAAACTTTTGATTGTCACACCTAACCTAACCTAACCTTTCGGTACCTAAATATTCATATTTTTCAGCGGGTTTTTGTCATATCTTGTATTCTACCTTGTCTTGATCAACGCAATAGAAATTTTCAGTGCTGCCAAAATTTAAGATTTTTATACTACAAAACGAACATTAAAAATTCGTCAAAGAAATGCAAATTTTTAAATAAATTGTCAAAATTTGTCTCAAATTATTCAAAGTTATTCTCTGAACCATCATTAAATAACGCCCGGAGTTTTCCCCGTCGTTTGGTACCACTCTCGACCACCCCCTATTGTGGGAAGTGCAAAACTTTTGACTTTTACACCTAACCTAACCTAATCTTTCGGTACCTAAATATTCATATTTTTCAGCGGGTTTTTGTCATATCTTGTATTCTACCTTGTCTTGATCAACGCAATAGAAATTTTCAGTGCTGCCAAAATTTAAGATTTTTATACTACAACACGAACATTAAAAATTCGTCACAGAATTGCAAATTTTAATAAATTGTCAAAATTTGTCTCAAATTATTCAGTTTTCTTCTGAACCATCATTAAATAACGCCCAGAGTTTTGCCCCGTCGTTTGGTACCACTCTCGACCACCCCCTATTGTGGGAAGTGCAAAACTTTTGATTGTCACACCTAACCTAACCTAATCTTTCGGTACCTAAATATTCATATTTTCAGCGGGTTTTTGTCATATCTTGTATTCTACCTTGTCTTGATAAACGCAATAGAAATTTTCAGTGCTGCCAAAATTTTAGATTTTTATACTACAACACGAACATTAAAAATTCGTCACAGAATTGCAAATTTTTTAATAAATTGTCAAAATTTGTCTCAAATTATTCAAAGTTTTTTTCTGAACCATCATTAAATAACGCCCAGAGTTTTGCCCCGTCGTTTGGTACCACTCTCGACCACCCCCTATTGTGGGAAGTGCAAAACTTTTGATTGTCACACCTAACCTAACCTAACCTTTCGGTACCTAAATATTCATATTTTTCAGCGGGTTTTTGTCATATCTTGTATTCTACCTTGTCTTGATCAACGCAATAGAAATTTTCAGTGCTGCCAAAATTTAAGATTTTTATACTACAACACGAACATTAAAAATTCGTCACAGAATTGCAAATTTTAATAAATTGTCAAAATTTGTCTCAAATTATTCAGTTTTCTTCTGAACCATCATTAAATAACGCCCAGAGTTTTGCGCCGTCGTTTGGTACCACTCTCGACCACCCACTATTGTGGGAAGTGCAAAACTTTTGATTGTCACACCTAACCTAACCTAATCTTTCGGTACCTAAATATTCATATTTTCAGCGGGTTTTTGTCATATCTTGTATTCTACCTTGTCTTGATAAACGCAATAGAAATTTTCAGTGCTGCCAAAATTTAAGATTTTTATACTACAACACGAACATTAAAAATTCGTCACAAAATTGCAAATTTTTAAATAAATTGTCAAAATTTGTCTCAAATTATTCAAAGTTATTCTCTGAACCATCATTAAATAACGCCCGGAGTTTTCCCCGTCGTTTGGTACCACTCTCGACCACCCCCTATTGTGGGAAGTGCAAAACTTTTGACTTTTACACCTAACCTAACCTAATCTTTCGGTACCTAAATATTCATATTTTTCAGCGGGTTTTTGTCATATCTTGTATTCTTCCTTGTCTTGATCAACGCAATAGAAATTTTCAGTGCTGCCAAAATTTAAGATTTTTATACTACAACACGAACATTAAAAATTCGTCACAGAATTGCAAATTTTTTAATAAATTGTCAAAATTTGTCTCAAATTATTCAGTTTTCTTCTGAACCATCATTAACCGCTCAAACCCCGTTGACGCCTTAAGGCGTCATCACTTTTGTACCCGTCAAACCCCGTTGACGCCTTAAGGCGTCAAGCAACAAAAAAAAGAGGGTCGCGCGCTAGTTTTTGCCGTTTTTGTATTGAAAGGCCTGTATTTAAAGTCTTGTATTGTATATCATTGTACTCGGAATGAACTGAGCTTTTCGAACGAACCATTTACTAACTGAATAATAATTGTCTAATATTGTTATTGTTATGTCACGTGACTTCGCGCCGAGCGTTCGTTCGTCGATGTTATTTGTGCCGCTGTTTACTGTCGTTTTTTGTAGGGCAAGTATATAAGTGTAATACATTATTGAAAAGCTTATTCTTTCTATTTTTAGAGACAATAAAAACAATACTGACTTACGTTATTTTTGTATAACAAACTGAAGCCCAAAGTAACCTATTATCATTTATCAGTTTTCCCGCGCTTTTTTATATTTGTTGTTTTTTAGTACAGTATTATATCGTATTTCAGGTTTCAATCATTATAATAGTGTTATTTATTAGTGTTTCTATAAAAATATCTGAAAACAACGCACAAGGTTACGACTAATATTCTGTAAAAAAAAAACAAAATTTACTTTTGCCGCGCTCTAAATGTACTCGTCACGCATGTCAATGCTACTTTCAAATGTCAATATCTTAATTTTTTCTCACAGACATATATAAAAAAAAATGTTTAACTATAAAGAGCATATTTCTATTTTTAGACACAATAAAAACAATACTGACTAATGATAATTTTGTTTGTCAAACTGAAGCCCAAAGTAACCTATTATCATTTATCAGTTTTCCCGCGCTTTTTTATATTTGTTGTTTTTTAGTACAGTATTATATCGTATTTCAGGTTTCAATCACTATAATAGTGTTATTTATTAGTGTTTCTATAGAAATATCTGAATACAACGCACAAAGTTACGACGAATATTTTTTAACAAAAATTTCAATATTTACTTTTGCCGCGCTCTAAATGTCCATGACACGCACGGTAGTGCCACTTTCAAATGTCAATATCTTAATTTTTTCTCACAGCCATATATAAATACTTCGTTTTACTATAAAGAGTATTTATCTAGAAAATAGAAAAAGTAAAAACTCTTCTTATAGCATTTATATTTCTTTAGAAACAAATATTTTCAATAACGAACAATTTGTACAGTTCTGCTTTGTTTATCCAGGCGTATAAACTCAAGTATACACTTCAATGCGATGATTCATAATACTTGTCGTAGCTTACAATGTGTATTTCTAAGAAACACGAGCGATGTTATCATAACTCAGAGCTCAAAAACATAAACATCGATAGGGCGTGTCAAGTGGCGCTTTAAGTGCCGACCGCGCGACGGGTGTCCGATTACCGGGTAATCTGTTATTGTTTACATTAAGTGCGCGCGGGGCCGGAAAGGTTAAATAACGCCCAGAGTTTTGCCCCGTCGTTTGGTACCACTCTCGACCACCCCCTATTGTGGGAAGTGCAAAACTTTTGATTGTCACACCTAACCTAACCTAATCTTTCGGTACCTAAATATTCATATTTTTCAGCGGGTTTTTGTCATATCTTGTATTGTACCTTGTCTTGATAAACGCAATAGAAATTTTCAGTGCTGCCAAAATTTAAGATTTTTATACTACAACACGAACATTAAAAATTCGTCAAAGAAATGCAAATTTTTAAATAAATTGTCAAAATTTGTCTCAAATTATTTAAAGTTATTCTCTGAACCATCATTAAATAACGCCCGGAGTTTTCCCCGTCGTTTGGCACCACTCTCGACCACCCCCTATTGTGGGAAGTGCAAAACTTTTGACTTTTACACCTAACCTAACCTAATCTTTCGGTACCTAAATATTCATATTTTTCAGCGGGTTTTTGTCATATCTTGTATTCTACCTTGTCTTGATCAACGCAATAGAAATTTTCAATGCTGCCAAAATTTAAGATTTTTATACTACAACACGAACATTAAAAATTCGTCAAAGAAATGCAAATTTTTAAATAAATTGTCAAAATTTGTCTCAAATTATTTAAAGTTATTCTCTGAACCATCATTAAATAACGCCCGGAGTTTTCCCCGTCGTTTGGCACCACTCTCGACCACCCCCTATTGTGGGAAGTGCAAAACTTTTGACTTTTACACCTAACCTAACCTAATCTTTCGGTACCTAAATATTCATATTTTTCAGCGGGTTTTTGTCATATCTTGTATTCTACCTTGTCTTGATCAACGCAATAGAAATTTTCAGTGCTGCCAAAATTTAAGATTTTTATACTACAACACGAACATTAAAAATTCGTCACAGAATTGCAAATTTTAATAAATTGTCAAAATTTGTCTCAAATTATTCAGTTTTCTTCTGAACCATCATTAAATAACGCCCAGAGTTTTGCCCCGTCGTTTGGTACCACTCTCGACCACCCCCTATTGTGGGAAGTGCAAAACTTTTGATTGTCACACCTAACCTAACCTAATCTTTCGGTACCTAAATATTCATATTTTTCAGCGGGTTTTTGTCATATCTTGTATTCTACCTTGTCTTGATCAACGCAATAGAAATTTTCAGTGCTGCCAAAATTTAAGATTTTTATACTACAACACGAACATTAAAAATTCGTCACAGAATTGCAAATTTTAATAAATTGTCAAAATTTGTCTCAAATTATTCAGTTTTCTTCTGAACCATCATTAAATAACGCCCAGAGTTTTGCCCCGTCGTTTGGTACCACTCTCGACCACCCCCTATTGTGGGAAGTGCAAAACTTTTGATTGTCACACCTAACCTAACCTAATCTTTCGGTACCTAAATATTCATATTTTTCAGCGAATTTTTGTCATATCTTGTATTCCACCTTGTCTTGATCAACGCAATAGAAATTTTCAGTGCCCCCAAAATTTTAGTTTTTTATACTACAAAAAGAACATTAAAAATTCGTCAAAGAAATGCAAATTTTTTAATAAATTATCAAAATTTGTCTCAAATTATTCAAAGTTTTTGTCTGAATCATCATTAAATAACGCCCAGAGTTTTGCCCCGTCGTTTGGTACCACTCTCGACCACCCCCTATTGTGGGAAGTGCAAAACTTTTGATTGTCACACCTAACCTAACCTAATCTTTCGGTACCTAAATATTCATATTTTTCAGCGGATTTTTGTCATATCTTGTATTCTACCTTGTTTTGATCAACGCTATAGAAATTTTCAATGCTGCCAAAATTTAAGAGCTTTTGATACTACAAAAAGAACATTAAAAATTCGTCAAAGAAATGCAAATTTTTTAATAAATTATCAAAATTTGTCTCAAATTATTCAAAGTTTTTGTCTGAACCATCATTAAATAACGCCCAGAGTTTTGCCCCGTCGTTTGGTACCACTCTCGACCACCCCCTATTGTGGGAAGTGCAAAACTTTTGATTTTTACACCTAACCTAACCTAAACTTTCGGTACCTAAATATTCATATTTTTCAGCGGATTTTTGTCATATCTTGTATTCTACCTTGTTTTGATCAACGCTATAGAAATTTTCAATGCTGCCAAAATTTAAGAGCTTTTGATACTACAAAAAGAACATTCAAAATTCGTCAAAGAAATGCAAATTTTTTAATAAATTATCAAAATTTGTCTCAAATTATTCAAAGATTGTGTCTGAACCATCATTAAATAACGCCCAGAGTTTTGCCCCGTCGTTTGGTACCACTCTCGACCACCCCCTATTGTGGGAAGTGCAAAACTTTTGATTGTCACACCTAACCTAACCTAATCTTTCGGTACCTAAATATTCATATTTTTCAGCGAATTTTTGTCATATCTTGTATTCCACCTTGTCTTGATCAACGCAATAGAAATTTTCAGTGCCCCCAAAATTTTAGTTTTTTATACTACAAAAAGAACATTAAAAATTCGTCAAAGAAATGCAAATTTTTTAATAAATTATCAAAATTTGTCTCAAATTATTCAAAGTTTTTGTCTGAACCATCATTAAATAACGCCCAGAGTTTTGCCCCGTCGTTTGGTACCACTCTCGACCACCCCCTATTGTGGGAAGTGCAAAACTTTTGATTGTCACACCTAACCTAACCTAATCTTTCGGTACCTAAATATTCATATTTTTCAGCGGATTTTTGTCATATCTTGTATTCCACCTTGTCTTGATCAACGCTATAGAAATTTTCAGTGCTCCCAAAATTTAAGTTTTTTATACTACAAAAAGAACATTAAAAATTCGTCAAAGAAATGCAAATTTTTTAATAAATTGTCAAAATTTGTCTCAAATTATTCAAAGTTTTTGTCTGAACCATCATTAAATAACGCCCAGAGTTTTGCCCCGTCGTTTGGTACCTCTCTCGACCACCCCCTATTGTGGGAAGTGCAAAACTTTTAATTTTTACACCTAACCTAACCTAATCTTTCGGTACCTAAATATTCATATTTTTCAGCGAGTTTTTGTCATATCTTGTATTCTACCTTGTTTTGATCAACGCTATAGAAATTTTCAATGCTGCCAAAATTTAAGAGCTTTTGATACTACAAAAAGAACATTAAAAATTCGTCAAAGAAATGCAAATTTTTTAATAAATTATCAAAATTTGTCTCAAATTATTCAAAGTTTTTGTCTGAACCATCATTAAATAACGCCCAGAGTTTTGCCCCGTCGTTTGGTACCACTCTCGACCACCCCCTATTGTGGGAAGTGCAAAACTTTTGATTGTCACACCTAACCTAACCTAACCTTTCGATACCTAAATATTCATATTTTTCAGCGGGTTTTTGTCATATCTTGTATTCTACCTTGCCTTGATCAACGCAATAGAAATTTTCAGTGCTGCCAAAATTTAAGATTTTTATACTACAAAACGAACATTAAAAATTCGTCAAAGAAATGCAAATTTTTAAATAAATTGTCAAAATTTGTCTCAAATTATTCAAAGTTATTCTCTGAACCATCATTAAATAACGCCCAGAGTTTTCCCCGTCGTTTGGTACCACTCTCGACCACCCCCTATTGTGGGAAGTGCAAAACTTTTGATTTTTACACCTAACCTAACCTAATCTTTCGGTACCTAAATATTCATATTTTTCAGCGGGTTTTTGTCATATCTTGTATTCTACCTTGTCTTGATCAACGCAATAGAAATTTTCAGTGCTGCCAAAATTTAAGATTTTTATACTACAACACGAACATTAAAAATTCGTCACAGAATTGCAAATTTTAATAAATTGTCAAAATTTGTCTCAAATTATTCAGTTTTCTTCTGAACCATCATTAAATAACGCCCAGAGTTTTGCCCCGTCGTTTGGTACCACTCTCGACCACCCCCTATTGTGGGAAGTGCAAAACTTTTGATTGTCACACCTAACCTAACCTAATCTTTCGGTACCTAAATATTCATATTTTTCAGCGGATTTTTGTCATATCTTGTATTCTACCTTGTTTTGATCAACGCTATGGAAATTTTCAATGCTGCCAAAATTTAAGAGCTTTTTATACTACAAAAAGAACATTAAAAATTCGTCAAAGAAATGCAAATTTTTTAATAAATTATCAAAATTTGTCTCAAATTATTCAAAGTTTTTGTCTGAACCATCATTAAATAACGCCCAGAGTTTTGCCCCGTCGTTTGGTACCACTCTCGACCACCCCCTATTGTGGGAAGTGCAAAACTTTTGATTGTCACACCTAACCTAACCTAATCTTTCGGTACCTAAATATTCATATTTTTCAGCGGGTTTTTGTCATATCTTGTATTCTACCTTGTCTTGATCAACGCAATAGAAATTTTCAGTGCTGCCAAAATTTAAGATTTTTATACTACAACACGAACATTAAAAATTCGTCACAGAATTGCAAATTTTAATAAATTGTCAAAATTTGTCTCAAATTATTCAGTTTTCTTCTGAACCATCATTAAATAACGCCCAGAGTTTTGCCCCGTCGTTTGGTACCACTCTCGACCACCCCCTATTGTGGGAAGTGCAAAACTTTTGATTGTCACACCTAACCTAACCTAATCTTTCGGTACCTAAATATTCATATTTTCAGCGGGTTTTTGTCATATCTTGTATTCCACCTTGTCTTGATCAACGCAATAGAAATTTTAAGTGCCCCCAAAATTTTAGTTTTTTATACTACAAAAAGAACATTAAAAATTCGTCAAAGAAATGCAAATTTTTTAATAAATTATCAAAATTTGTCTCAAATTATTCAAAGTTTTTGTCTGAACCATCATTAAATAACGCCCGGAGTTTTCCCCGTCGTTTGGCACCACTCTCGACCACCCCCTATTGTGGGAAGTGCAAAACTTTTGATTGTCACACCTAACCTAACCTAATCTTTCGGTACCTAAATATTCATATTTTTCAGCGAATTTTTGTCATATCTTGTATTCCACCTTGTCTTGATCAACGCAATAGAAATTTTCAGTGCCCCCAAAATTTTAGTTTTTTATACTACAAAAAGAACATTAAAAATTCGTCACAGAATTGCAAAGTTTTTAATAAATTGTCAAAATTTGTCTCAAATTATTCAAAGTTATTCTCTGAACCATCATTAAATAACGCCCGGAGTTTTCCCCGTCGTTTGGTACCACTCTCGACCACCCCCTATTGTGGGAAGTGCAAAACTTTTGACTTTTACACCTAACCTAACCTAATCTTTCGGTACCTAAATATTCATATTTTTCAGCGGGTTTTTGTCATATCTTGTATTCTACCTTGTCTTGATCAACGCAATAGAAATTTTCAGTGCTGCCAAAATTTAAGATTTTTATACTACAACACGAACATTAAAAATTCGTCAAAGAAATGCAAATTTTTAAATAAATTGTCAAAATTTGTCTCAAATTATTTAAAGTTATTCTCTGAACCATCATTAAATAACGCCCGGAGTTTTCCCCGTCGTTTGGCACCACTCTCGACCACCCCCTATTGTGGGAAGTGCAAAACTTTTGATTGTCACACCTAACCTAACCTAATCTTTCGGTACCTAAATATTCATATTTTTCAGCGAATTTTTGTCATATCTTGTATTCCACCTTGTCTTGATCAACGCAATAGAAATTTTCAGTGCCCCCAAAATTTTAGTTTTTTATACTACAAAAAGAACATTAAAAATTCGTCAAAGAAATGCAAATTTTTTAATAAATTATCAAAATTTGTCTCAAATTATTCAAAGTTTTTGTCTGAACCATCATTAAATAACGCCCAGAGTTTTGCCCCGTCGTTTGGTACCACTCTCGACCACCCCCTATTGTGGGAAGTGCAAAACTTTTGATTTTTACACCTAACCTAACCTAATCTTTCGGTACCTAAATATTCATATTTTTCAGCGGGTTTTTGTCATATCTTGTATTCTACCTTGTCTTGATCAACGCAATAGAAATTTTCAGTGCTGCCAAAATTTAAGATTTTTATACTACAACACGAACATTAAAAATTCGTCACAGAATTGCAAATTTTTTAATAAATTGTCAAAATTTGTCTCAAATTATTCAGTTTTCTTCTGAACCATCATTAAATAACGCCCAGAGTTTTGCCCCGTCGTTTGGTACCACTCTCGAACACCCCCTATTGTGGGAAGTGCAAAACTTTTGATTGTCACACCTAACCTAACCTAATCTTTCGGTACCTAAATATTCATATTTTCAGCGGGTTTTTGTCATATCTTGTATTGTACCTTGTCTTGATAAACGCAATAGAAATTTTCAGTGCTGCCAAAATTTAAGATTTTTATACTACAAAAAGAACATTAAAAATTCGTCAAAGAAATGCAAATTTTTTAATAAATTATCAAAATTTGTCTCAAATTATTCAAAGATTGTGTCTGAACCATCATTAAATAACGCCCAGAGTTTTGCCCCGTCGTTTGGTACCACTCTCGACCACCCCCTATTGTGGGAAGTGCAAAACTTTTGATTGTCACACCTAACCTAACCTAATCTTTCGGTACCTACATATTCATATTTTTCAGCGAATTTTTGTCATATCTTGTATTCCACCTTGTCTTGATCAACGCAATAGAAATTTTCAGTGCCCCCAAAATTTTAGTTTTTTATACTACAAAAAGAACATTAAAAATTCGTCAAAGAAATGCAAATTTTTTAATAAATTATCAAAATTTGTCTCAAATTATTCAAAGTTTTTGTCTGAACCATCATTAAATAACGCCCAGAGTTTTGCCCCGTCGTTTGGTACCACTCTCGACCACCCCCTATTGTGGGAAGTGCAAAACTTTTGATTGTCACACCTAACCTAACCTAATCTTTCGGTACCTAAATATTCATATTTTTCAGCGGATTTTTGTCATATCTTGTATTCCACCTTGTCTTGATCAACGCTATAGAAATTTTCAGTGCTCCCAAAATTTAAGAGCTTTTGATACTACAAAAAGAACATTAAAAATTCGTCAAAGAAATGCAAATTTTTTAATAAATTGTCAAAATTTGTCTCAAATTATTCAAAGTTTTTGTCTGAACCATCATTAAATAACGCCCAGAGTTTTGCCCCGTCGTTTGGTACCTCTCTCGACCACCCCCTATTGTGGGAAGTGCAAAACTTTTAATTTTTACACCTAACCTAACCTAATCTTTCGGTACCTAAATATTCATATTTTTCAGCGAGTTTTTGTCATATCTTGTATTCTACCTTGTTTTGATCAACGCTATAGAAATTTTCAATGCTGCCAAAATTTAAGAGCTTTTGATACTACAAAAAGAACATTAAAAATTCGTCAAAGAAATGCAAATTTTTTAATAAATTATCAAAATTTGTCTCAAATTATTCAAAGTTTTTGTCTGAACCATCATTAAATAACGCCCAGAGTTTTGCCCCGTCGTTTGGTACCACTCTCGACCACCCCCTATTGTGGGAAGTGCAAAACTTTTGATTGTCACATCTAACCTAACCTAACCTTTCGATACCTAAATATTCATATTTTTCAGCGGGTTTTTGTCATATCTTGTATTCTACCTTGTCTTGATCAACGCAATAGAAATTTTCAGTGCTGCCAAAATTTAAGATTTTTATACTACAAAACGAACATTAAAAATTCGTCAAAGAAATGCAAATTTTTAAATAAATTGTCAAAATTTGTCTCAAATTATTCAAAGTTATTCTCTGAACCATCATTAAATAACGCCCAGAGTTTTCCCCGTCGTTTGGTACCACTCTCGACCACCCCCTATTGTGGGAAGTGCAAAACTTTTGATTTTTACACCTAACCTAACCTAATCTTTCGGTACCTAAATATTCATATTTTTCAGCGGGTTTTTGTCATATCTTGTATTCTACCTTGTCTTGATCAACGCAATAGAAATTTTCAGTGCTGCCAAAATTTAAGATTTTTATACTACAACACGAACATTAAAAATTCGTCACAGAATTGCAAATTTTAATAAATTGTCAAAATTAGTCTCAAATTATTCAGTTTTCTTCTGAACCATCATTAAATAACGCCCAGAGTTTTGCCCCGTCGTTTGGTACCACTCTCGACCACCCCCTATTGTGGGAAGTGCAAAACTTTTGATTGTCACACCTAACCTAACCTAATCTTTCGGTACCTAAATATTCATATTTTTCAGCGGATTTTTGTCATATCTTGTATTCTACCTTGTTTTGATCAACGCTATGGAAATTTTCAATGCTGCCAAAATTTAAGAGCTTTTTATACTACAAAAAGAACATTAAAAATTCGTCAAAGAAATGCAAATTTTTTAATAAATTATCAAAATTTGTCTCAAATTATTCAAAGTTTTTGTCTGAACCATCATTAAATAACGCCCAGAGTTTTGCCCCGTCGTTTGGTACCACTCTCGACCACCCCCTATTGTGGGAAGTGCAAAACTTTTGATTGTCACACCTAACCTAACCTAATCTTTCGGTACCTAAATATTCATATTTTTCAGCGGGTTTTTGTCATATCTTGTATTCTACCTTGTCTTGATCAACGCAATAGAAATTTTCAGTGCTGCCAAAATTTAAGATTTTTATACTACAACACGAACATTAAAAATTCGTCACAGAATTGCAAATTTTAATAAATTGTCAAAATTTGTCTCAAATTATTCAGTTTTCTTCTGAACCATCATTAAATAACGCCCAGAGTTTTGCCCCGTCGTTTGGTACCACTCTCGACCACCCCCTATTGTGGGAAGTGCAAAACTTTTGATTGTCACACCTAACCTAACCTAATCTTTCGGTACCTAAATATTCATATTTTCAGCGGGTTTTTGTCATATCTTGTATTCCACCTTGTCTTGATCAACGCAATAGAAATTTTAAGTGCCCCCAAAATTTTAGTTTTTTATACTACGAAAAGAACATTAAAAATTCGTCAAAGAAATGCAAATTTTTTAATAAATTGTCAAAATTTGTCTCAAATTATTCAAAGTTTTTGTCTGAACCATCATTAAATAACGCCCGGAGTTTTCCCCGTCGTTTGGTACCACTCTCGACCACCCCCTATTGTGGGAAGTGCAAAACTTTTGATTGTCACACCTAACCTAACCTAATCTTTCGGTACCTAAATATTCATATTTTTCAGCGAATTTTTGTCATATCTTGTATTCCACCTTGTCTTGATCAACGCAATAGAAATTTTCAGTGCCCCCAAAATTTTAGTTTTTTATACTACAAAAAGAACATTAAAAATTCGTCAAAGAAATGCAAATTTTTTAATAAATTATCAAAATTTGTCTCAAATTATTCAAAGTTTTTGTCTGAACCATCATTAAATAACGCCCAGAGTTTTGCCCCGTCGTTTGGTACCACTCTCGACCACCCCCTATTGTGGGAAGTGCAAAACTTTTGATTTTTACACCTAACCTAACCTAATCTTTCGGTACCTAAATATTCATATTTTTCAGCGGGTTTTTGTCATATCTTGTATTCTACCTTGTCTTGATCAACGCAATAGAAATTTTCAGTGCCCCCAAAATTTTAGTTTTTTATACTACAAAAAGAACATTAAAAATTCGTCAAAGAAATGCAAATTTTTTAATAAATTATCAAAATTTGTCTCAAATTATTCAAAGTTTTTTTCTGAACCATCATTAAATAACGCCCAGAGTTTTGCCCCGTCGTTTGGTACCACTCTCGACCACCCCCTATTGTGGGAAGTGCAAAACTTTTGATTTTTACACCTAACCTAACCTAAACTTTCGGTACCTAAATATTCATATTTTTCAGCGGATTTTTGTCATATCTTGTATTCTACCTTGTTTTGATCAACGCTATAGAAATTTTCAATGCTGCCAAAATTTAAGAGCTTTTGATACTACAAAAAGAACATTAAAAATTCGTCAAAGAAATGCAAATTTTTTAATAAATTATCAAAATTTGTCTCAAATTATTCAAAGATTGTGTCTGAACCATCATTAAATAACGCCCAGAGTTTTGCCCCGTCGTTTGGTACCACTCTCGACCACCCCCTATTGTGGGAAGTGCAAAACTTTTGATTGTCACACCTAACCTAACCTAATCTTTCGGTACCTAAATATTCATATTTTTCAGCGAATTTTTGTCATATCTTGTATTCCACCTTGTCTTGATCAACGCAATAGAAATTTTCAGTGCCCCCAAAATTTTAGTTTTTTATACTACAAAAAGAACATTAAAAATTCGTCAAAGAAATGCAAATTTTTTAATAAATTATCAAAATTTGTCTCAAATTATTCAAAGTTTTTGTCTGAACCATCATTAAATAACGCCCAGAGTTTTGCCCCGTCGTTTGGTACCACTCTCGACCACCCCCTATTGTGGGAAGTGCAAAACTTTTGATTGTCACACCTAACCTAACCTAATCTTTCGGTACCTAAATATTCATATTTTTCAGCGGGTTTTTGTCATATCTTGTATTCTACCTTGTTTTGATCAACGCTATAGAAATTTTCAATGCTGCCAAAATTTAAGAGCTTTTGATACTACAAAAAGAACATTAAAAATTCGTCAAAGAAATGCAAATTTTTTAATAAATTATCAAAATTTGTCTCAAATTATTCAAAGTTTTTGTCTGAACCATCATTAAATAACGCCCAGAGTTTTGCCCCGTCGTTTGGTACCACTCTCGACCACCCCCTATTGTGGGAAGTGCAAAACTTTTGATTTTTACACCTAACCTAACCTAAACTTTCGGTACCTAAATATTCATATTTTTCAGCGGATTTTTGTCATATCTTGTATTCTACCTTGTTTTGATCAACGCTATAGAAATTTTCAATGCTGCCAAAATTTAAGAGCTTTTGATACTACAAAAAGAACATTAAAAATTCGTCAAAGAAATGCAAATTTTTTAATAAATTATCAAAATTTGTCTCAAATTATTCAAAGATTGTGTCTGAACCATCATTATATAACGCCCAGAGTTTTGCCCCGTCGTTTGGTACCACTCTCGACCACCCCCTATTGTGGGAAGTGCAAAACTTTTGATTGTCACACCTAACCTAACCTAATCTTTCGGTACATAAATATTCATATTTTTCAGCGAATTTTTGTCATATCTTGTATTCCACCTTGTCTTGATCAACGCAATAGAAATTTTCAGTGCCCCCAAAATTTTAGTTTTTTATACTACAAAAAGAACATTAAAAATTCGTCAAAGAAATGCAAATATTTTAATAAATTATCAAAATTTGTCTCAAATTATTCAAAGTTTTTGTCTGAACCATCATTAAATAACGCCCAGAGTTTTGCCCCGTCGTTTGGTACCACTCTCGACCACCCCCTATTGTGGGAAGTGCAAAACTTTTGATTGTCACACCTAACCTAACCTAATCTTTCGGTACCTAAATATTCATATTTTTCAGCGGATTTTTGTCATATCTTGTATTCCACCTTGTCTTGATCAACGCTATAGAAATTTTCAGTGCTCCCAAAATTTAAGTTTTTTATACTACAAAAAGAACATTAAAAATTCGTCAAAGAAATGCAAATTTTTTAATAAATTGTCAAAATTTGTCTCAAATTATTCAAAGTTTTTGTCTGAACCATCATTAAATAACGCCCAGAGTTTTGCCCCGTCGTTTGGTACCTCTCTCGACCACCCCCTATTGTGGGAAGTGCAAAACTTTTAATTTTTACACCTAACCTAACCTAATCTTTCGGTACCTAAATATTCATATTTTTCAGCGAGTTTTTGTCATATCTTGTATTCTACCTTGTTTTGATCAACGCTATAGAAATTTTCAATGCTGCCAAAATTTAAGAGCTTTTGATACTACAAAAAGAACATTAAAAATTCGTCAAAGAAATGCAAATTTTTTAATAAATTATCAAAATTTGTCTCAAATTATTCAAAGTTTTTGTCTGAACCATCATTAAATAACGCCCAGAGTTTTGCCCCGTCGTTTGGTACCACTCTCGACCACCCCCTATTGTGGGAAGTGCAAAACTTTTGATTGTCACACCTAACCTAACCTAATCTTTCGGTACCTAAATATTCATATTTTTCAGCGGGTTTTTGTCATATCTTGTATTCTACCTTGTCTTGATCAACGCAATAGAAATTTTCAGTGCTGCCAAAATTTAAGATTTTTATACTACAAAAAGAACATTAAAAATTCGTCAAAGAAATGCAAATTTTTAATAAATTGTCAAAATTTGTCTCAAATTATCCAAAGTTTTTGTCTGAACCATCATTAAATAACGCCCAGAGTTTTGCCCCGTCGTTTGGTACCACTCTCGACCACCCCCTATTGTGGGAAGTGCAAAACTTTTGATTTTTACACCTAACCTAACCTAATCTTTCGGTACCTAAATATTCATATTTTTCAGCGGGTTTTTGTCATATCTTGTATTCTACCTTGTCTTGATCAACGCAATAGAAATTTTCAGTGCTGCCAAAATTTAAGATTTTTATACTACAACACGAACATTAAAAATTCGTCACAGAATTGCAAATTTTAATAAATTGTCAAAATTTGTCTCAAATTATTCAGTTTTCTTCTGAACCATCATTAAATAACGCCCAGAGTTTTGCCCCGTCGTTTGGTACCACTCTCGACCACCCCCTATTGTGGGAAGTGCAAAACTTTTGATTGTCACACCTAACCTAACCTAATCTTTCGGTACCTAAATATTCATATTTTTCAGCGGATTTTTGTCATATCTTGTATTCTACCTTGTTTTGATCAACGCTATGGAAATTTTCAATGCTGCCAAAATTTAAGAGCTTTTTATACTACAAAAAGAACATTAAAAATTCGTCAAAGAAATGCAAATTTTTTAATAAATTATCAAAATTTGTCTCAAATTATTCAAAGTTTTTGTCTGAACCATCATTAAATAACGCCCAGAGTTTTGCCCCGTCGTTTGGTACCACTCTCGACCACCCCCTATTGTGGGAAGTGCAAAACTTTTGATTGTCACACCTAACCTAACCTAATCTTTCGGTACCTAAATATTCATATTTTTCAGCGGGTTTTTGTCATATCTTGTATTCTACCTTGTCTTGATCAACACTATAGAAATTTTCAGTGCTGCCAAAATTTAAGATTTTTATACTACAACACGAACATTAAAAATTCGTCACAGAATTGCAAATTTTAATAAATTGTCAAAATTTGTCTCAAATTATTCAGTTTTCTTCTGAACCATCATTAAATAACGCCCAGAGTTTTGCCCCGTCGTTTGGTACCACTCTCGACCACCCCCTATTGTGGGAAGTGCAAAACTTTTGATTGTCACACCTAACCTAACCTAATCTTTCGGTACCTAAATATTCATATTTTTCAGCGGATTTTTGTCATATCTTGTATTCTACCTTGTTTTGATCAACGCTATAGAAATTTTCAATGCTGCCAAAATTTAAGAGCTTTTTATACTACAAAAAGAACATTAAAAATTCGTCAAAGAAATGCAAATTTTTTAATAAATTGTCAAAATTTGTCTCAAATTATTCAAAGTTTTTGTCTGAACCATCATTAAATAACGCCCAGAGTTTTGCCCCGTCGTTTGGTACCTCTCTCGGCCACCCCCTATTGTGGGAAGTGCAAAACTTTTAATTTTTACACCTAACCTAACCTAATCTTTCGGTACCTAAATATTCATATTTTTCAGCGAGTTTTTGTCATATCTTGTATTCTACCTTGTTTTGATCAACGCTATAGAAATTTTCAATGCTGCCAAAATTTAAGAGCTTTTGATACTACAAAAAGAACATTAAAAATTCGTCAAAGAAATGCAAATTTTTTAATAAATTATCAAAATTTGTCTCAAATTATTCAAAGTTTTTGTCTGAACCATCATTAAATAACGCCCAGAGTTTTGCCCCGTCGTTTGGTACCACTCTCGACCACCCCCTATTGTGGGAAGTGCAAAACTTTTGATTGTCACACCTAACCTAACCTAACCTTTCGATACCTAAATATTCATATTTTTCAGCGGGTTTTTGTCATATCTTGTATTCTACCTTGTCTTGATCAACGCAATAGAAATTTTCAGTGCTGCCAAAATTTAAGATTTTTATACTACAAAACGAACATTAAAAATTCGTCAAAGAAATGCAAATTTTTAAATAAATTGTCAAAATTTGTCTCAAATTATTCAAAGTTATTCTCTGAACCATCATTAAATAACGCCCAGAGTTTTCCCCGTCGTTTGGTACCACTCTCGACCACCCCCTATTGTGGGAAGTGCAAAACTTTTGATTTTTACACCTAACCTAACCTAATCTTTCGGTACCTAAATATTCATATTTTTCAGCGGGTTTTTGTCATATCTTGTATTCTATCTTGTCTTGATCAACGCAATAGAAATTTTCAGTGCTGCCAAAATTTAAGATTTTTATACTACAACACGAACATTAAAAATTCGTCACAGAATTGCAAATTTTAATAAATTGTCAAAATTTGTCTCAAATTATTCAGTTTTCTTCTGAACCATCATTAAATAACGCCCAGAGTTTTGCCCCGTCGTTTGGTACCACTCTCGACCACCCCCTATTGTGGGAAGTGCAAAACTTTTGATTGTCACACCTAACCTAACCTAATCTTTCGGTACCTAAATATTCATATTTTTCAGCGGGTTTTTGTCATATCTTGTATTCTACCTTGTCTTGATCAACGCAATAGAAATTTTCAGTGCTGCCAAAATTTAAGATTTTTATACTACAACACGAACATTAAAAATTCGTCACAGAATTGCAAATTTTAATAAATTGTCAAAATTTGTCTCAAATTATTCAGTTTTCTTCTGAACCATCATTAAATAACGCCCAGAGTTTTGCCCCGTCGTTTGGTACCACTCTCGACCACCCCCTATTGTGGGAAGTGCAAAACTTTTGATTGTCACACCTAACCTAACCTAATCTTTCGGTACCTAAATATTCATATTTTCAGCGGGTTTTTGTCATATCTTGTATTCTACCTTGTTTTGATCAACGCTATAGAAATTTTCAATGCTGCCAAAATTTAAGAGCTTTTGATACTACAAAAAGAACATTAAAAATTCGTCAAAGAAATGCAAATTTTTTAATAAATTATCAAAATTTGTCTCAAATTATTCAAAGTTTTTGTCTGAACCATCATTAAATAACGCCCAGAGTTTTGCCCCGTCGTTTGGTACCACTCTCGACCACCCCCTATTGTGGGAAGTGCAAAACTTTTGATTGTCACACCTAACCTAACCTAATCTTTCGGTACCTACATATTCATATTTTTCAGCGAATTTTTGTCATATCTTGTATTCCACCTTGTCTTGATCAACGCAATAGAAATTTTCAGTGCCCCCAAAATTTTAGTTTTTTATACTACAAAAAGAACATTAAAAATTCGTCAAAGAAATGCAAATTTTTTAATAAATTATCAAAATTTGTCTCAAATTATTCAAAGTTTTTGTCTGAACCATCATTAAATAACGCCCAGAGTTTTGCCCCGTCGTTTGGTACCACTCTCGACCACCCCCTATTGTGGGAAGTGCAAAACTTTTGATTGTCACACCTAACCTAACCTAATCTTTCGGTACCTAAATATTCATATTTTTCAGCGGGTTTTTGTCATATCTTGTATTCTACCTTGTCTTGATCAACGCAATAGAAATTTTCAGTGCTGCCAAAATTTAAGATTTTTATACTACAACACGAACATTAAAAATTCGTCACAGAATTGCAAATTTTAATAAATTGTCAAAATTTGTCTCAAATTATTCAGTTTTTGTCTGAACCATCATTAAATAACGCCCAGAGTTTTGCCCCGTCGTTTGGTACCACTCTCGACCACCCCCTATTGTGGGAAGTGCAAAACTTTTGATTGTCACACCTAACCTAACCTAATCTTTCGGTACCTAAATATTCATATTTTTCAGCGGATTTTTGTCATATCTTGTATTCTACCTTGTTTTGATCAACGCTATGGAAATTTTCAATGCTGCCAAAATTTAAGAGCTTTTTATACTACAAAAAGAACATTAAAAATTCGTCAAAGAAATGCAAATTTTTTAATAAATTATCAAAATTTGTCTCAAATTATTCAAAGTTTTTGTCTGAACCATCATTAAATAACGCCCAGAGTTTTGCCCCGTCGTTTGGTACCACTCTCGACCACCCCCTATTGTGGGAAGTGCAAAACTTTTGATTGTCACACCTAACCTAACCTAATCTTTCGGTACCTAAATATTCATATTTTTCAGCGGGTTTTTGTCATATCTTGTATTCTACCTTGTCTTGATCAACACTATAGAAATTTTCAGTGCTGCCAAAATTTAAGATTTTTATACTACAACACGAACATTAAAAATTCGTCACAGAATTGCAAATTTTAATAAATTGTCAAAATTTGTCTCAAATTATTCAGTTTTCTTCTGAACCATCATTAAATAACGCCCAGAGTTTTGCCCCGTCGTTTGGTACCACTCTCGACCACCCCCTATTGTGGGAAGTGCAAAACTTTTGATTGTCACACCTAACCTAACCTAATCTTTCGGTACCTAAATATTCATATTTTTCAGCGGATTTTTGTCATATCTTGTATTCTACCTTGTTTTGATCAACGCTATAGAAATTTTCAATGCTGCCAAAATTTAAGAGCTTTTTATACTACAAAAAGAACATTAAAAATTCGTCAAAGAAATGCAAATTTTTTAATAAATTGTCAAAATTTGTCTCAAATTATTCAAAGTTTTTGTCTGAACCATCATTAAATAACGCCCAGAGTTTTGCCCCGTCGTTTGGTACCTCTCTCGACCACCCCCTATTGTGGGAAGTGCAAAACTTTTAATTTTTACACCTAACCTAACCTAATCTTTCGGTACCTAAATATTCATATTTTTCAGCGAGTTTTTGTCATATCTTGTATTCTACCTTGTTTTGATCAACGCTATAGAAATTTTCAATGCTGCCAAAATTTAAGAGCTTTTGATACTACAAAAAGAACATTAAAAATTCGTCAAAGAAATGCAAATTTTTTAATAAATTATCAAAATTTGTCTCAAATTATTCAAAGTTTTTGTCTGAACCATCATTAAATAACGCCCAGAGTTTTGCCCCGTCGTTTGGTACCACTCTCGACCACCCCCTATTGTGGGAAGTGCAAAACTTTTGATTGTCACACCTAACCTAACCTAACCTTTCGATACCTAAATATTCATATTTTTCAGCGGGTTTTTGTCATATCTTGTATTCTACCTTGTCTTGATCAACGCAATAGAAATTTTCAGTGCTGCCAAAATTTAAGATTTTTATACTACAAAACGAACATTAAAAATTCGTCAAAGAAATGCAAATTTTTAAATAAATTGTCAAAATTTGTCTCAAATTATTCAAAGTTATTCTCTGAACCATCATTAAATAACGCCCAGAGTTTTCCCCGTCGTTTGGTACCACTCTCGACCACCCCCTATTGTGGGAAGTGCAAAACTTTTGATTTTTACACCTAACCTAACCTAATCTTTCGGTACCTAAATATTCATATTTTTCAGCGGGTTTTTGTCATATCTTGTATTCTACCTTGTCTTGATCAACGCAATAGAAATTTTCAGTGCTGCCAAAATTTAAGATTTTTATACTACAACACGAACATTAAAAATTCGTCACAGAATTGCAAATTTTAATAAATTGTCAAAATTTGTCTCAAATTATTCAGTTTTCTTCTGAACCATCATTAAATAACGCCCAGAGTTTTGCCCCGTCGTTTGGTACCACTCTCGACCACCCCCTATTGTGGGAAGTGCAAAACTTTTGATTGTCACACCTAACCTAACCTAATCTTTCGGTACCTAAATATTCATATTTTTCAGCGGATTTTTGTCATATCTTGTATTCTACCTTGTTTTGATCAACGCTATGGAAATTTTCAATGCTGCCAAAATTTAAGAGCTTTTTATACTACAAAAAGAACATTAAAAATTCGTCAAAGAAATGCAAATTTTTTAATAAATTATCAAAATTTGTCTCAAATTATTCAAAGTTTTTGTCTGAACCATCATTAAATAACGCCCAGAGTTTTGCCCCGTCGTTTGGTACCACTCTCGACCACCCCCTATTGTGGGAAGTGCAAAACTTTTGATTGTCACACCTAACCTAACCTAATCTTTCGGTACCTAAATATTCATATTTTTCAGCGGGTTTTTGTCATATCTTGTATTCTACCTTGTCTTGATCAACGCAATAGAAATTTTCAGTGCTGCCAAAATTTAAGATTTTTATACTACAACACGAACATTAAAAATTCGTCACAGAATTGCAAATTTTAATAAATTGTCAAAATTTGTCTCAAATTATTCAGTTTTCTTCTGAACCATCATTAAATAACGCCCAGAGTTTTGCCCCGTCGTTTGGTACCACTCTCGACCACCCCCTATTGTGGGAAGTGCAAAACTTTTGATTGTCACACCTAACCTAACCTAATCTTTCGGTACCTAAATATTCATATTTTCAGCGGGTTTTTGTCATATCTTGTATTGTACCTTGTCTTGATAAACGCAATAGAAATTTTCAGTGCTGCCAAAATTTAAGATTTTTTACTACAACACGAACATTAAAAATTCGTCACAGAATTGCAAATTTTTTAATAAATTGTCAAAATTTGTCTCAAATTATTCAAAGTTTTTTTCTGAACCATCATTAAATAACGCCCAGAGTTTTGCCCCGTCGTTTGGTACCACTCTCGACCACCCCCTATTGTGGGAAGTGCAAAACTTTTGATTTTTACACCTAACCTAACCTAAACTTTCGGTACCTAAATATTCATATTTTTCAGCGGATTTTTGTCATATCTTGTATTCTACCTTGTTTTGATCAACGCTATAGAAATTTTCAATGCTGCCAAAATTTAAGAGCTTTTGATACTACAAAAAGAACATTAAAAATTCGTCAAAGAAATGCAAATTTTTTAATAAATTATCAAAATTTGTCTCAAATTATTCAAAGATTGTGTCTGAACCATCATTAAATAACGCCCAGAGTTTTGCCCCGTCGTTTGGTACCACTCTCGACCACCCCCTATTGTGGGAAGTGCAAAACTTTTGATTGTCACACCTAACCTAACCTAATCTTTCGGTACCTAAATATTCATATTTTTCAGCGAATTTTTGTCATATCTTGTATTCCACCTTGTCTTGATCAACGCAATAGAAATTTTCAGTGCCCCCAAAATTTTAGTTTTTTATACTACAAAAAGAACATTAAAAATTCGTCAAAGAAATGCAAATTTTTTAATAAATTATCAAAATTTGTCTCAAATTATTCAAAGTTTTTGTCTGAACCATCATTAAATAACGCCCAGAGTTTTGCCCCGTCGTTTGGTACCACTCTCGACCACCCCCTATTGTGGGAAGTGCAAAACTTTTGATTGTCACACCTAACCTAACCTAATCTTTCGGTACCTAAATATTCATATTTTTCAGCGGGTTTTTGTCATATCTTGTATTCTACCTTGTTTTGATCAACGCTATAGAAATTTTCAATGCTGCCAAAATTTAAGAGCTTTTGATACTACAAAAAGAACATTAAAAATTCGTCAAAGAAATGCAAATTTTTTAATAAATTATCAAAATTTGTCTCAAATTATTCAAAGTTTTTGTCTGAACCATCATTAAATAACGCCCAGAGTTTTGCCCCGTCGTTTGGTACCACTCTCGACCACCCCCTATTGTGGGAAGTGCAAAACTTTTGATTTTTACACCTAACCTAACCTAAACTTTCGGTACCTAAATATTCATATTTTTCAGCGGATTTTTGTCATATCTTGTATTCTACCTTGTTTTGATCAACGCTATAGAAATTTTCAATGCTGCCAAAATTTAAGAGCTTTTGATACTACAAAAAGAACATTAAAAATTCGTCAAAGAAATGCAAATTTTTTAATAAATTATCAAAATTTGTCTCAAATTATTCAAAGATTGTGTCTGAACCATCATTATATAACGCCCAGAGTTTTGCCCCGTCGTTTGGTACCACTCTCGACCACCCCCTATTGTGGGAAGTGCAAAACTTTTGATTGTCACACCTAACCTAACCTAATCTTTCGGTACATAAATATTCATATTTTTCAGCGAATTTTTGTCATATCTTGTATTCCACCTTGTCTTGATCAACGCAATAGAAATTTTCAGTGCCCCCAAAATTTTAGTTTTTTATACTACAAAAAGAACATTAAAAATTCGTCAAAGAAATGCAAATATTTTAATAAATTATCAAAATTTGTCTCAAATTATTCAAAGTTTTTGTCTGAACCATCATTAAATAACGCCCAGAGTTTTGCCCCGTCGTTTGGTACCACTCTCGACCACCCCCTATTGTGGGAAGTGCAAAACTTTTGATTGTCACACCTAACCTAACCTAATCTTTCGGTACCTAAATATTCATATTTTTCAGCGGATTTTTGTCATATCTTGTATTCCACCTTGTCTTGATCAACGCTATAGAAATTTTCAGTGCTCCCAAAATTTAAGTTTTTTATACTACAAAAAGAACATTAAAAATTCGTCAAAGAAATGCAAATTTTTTAATAAATTGTCAAAATTTGTCTCAAATTATTCAAAGTTTTTGTCTGAACCATCATTAAATAACGCCCAGAGTTTTGCCCCGTCGTTTGGTACCTCTCTCGACCACCCCCTATTGTGGGAAGTGCAAAACTTTTAATTTTTACACCTAACCTAACCTAATCTTTCGGTACCTAAATATTCATATTTTTCAGCGAGTTTTTGTCATATCTTGTATTCTACCTTGTTTTGATCAACGCTATAGAAATTTTCAATGCTGCCAAAATTTAAGAGCTTTTGATACTACAAAAAGAACATTAAAAATTCGTCAAAGAAATGCAAATTTTTTAATAAATTATCAAAATTTGTCTCAAATTATTCAAAGTTTTTGTCTGAACCATCATTAAATAACGCCCAGAGTTTTGCCCCGTCGTTTGGTACCACTCTCGACCACCCCCTATTGTGGGAAGTGCAAAACTTTTGATTGTCACACCTAACCTAACCTAATCTTTCGGTACCTAAATATTCATATTTTCAGCGGGTTTTTGTCATATCTTGTATTGTACCTTGTCTTGATAAACGCAATAGAAATTTTCAGTGCTGCCAAAATTTAAGATTTTTTACTACAACACGAACATTAAAAATTCGTCACAGAATTGCAAATTTTTTAATAAATTGTCAAAATTTGTCTCAAATTATTCAAAGTTTTTTTCTGAACCATCATTAAATAACGCCCAGAGTTTTGCCCCGTCGTTTGGTACCACTCTCGACCACCCCCTATTGTGGGAAGTGCAAAACTTTTGATTTTTACACCTAACCTAACCTAAACTTTCGGTACCTAAATATTCATATTTTTCAGCGGATTTTTGTCATATCTTGTATTCTACCTTGTTTTGATCAACGCTATAGAAATTTTCAATGCTGCCAAAATTTAAGAGCTTTTGATACTACAAAAAGAACATTAAAAATTCGTCAAAGAAATGCAAATTTTTTAATAAATTATCAAAATTTGTCTCAAATTATTCAAAGATTGTGTCTGAACCATCATTATATAACGCCCAGAGTTTTGCCCCGTCGTTTGGTACCACTCTCGACCACCCCCTATTGTGGGAAGTGCAAAACTTTTGATTGTCACACCTAACCTAACCTAATCTTTCGGTACATAAATATTCATATTTTTCAGCGAATTTTTGTCATATCTTGTATTCCACCTTGTCTTGATCAACGCAATAGAAATTTTCAGTGCCCCCAAAATTTTAGTTTTTTATACTACAAAAAGAACATTAAAAATTCGTCAAAGAAATGCAAATATTTTAATAAATTATCAAAATTTGTCTCAAATTATTCAAAGTTTTTGTCTGAACCATCATTAAATAACGCCCAGAGTTTTGCCCCGTCGTTTGGTACCACTCTCGACCACCCCCTATTGTGGGAAGTGCAAAACTTTTGATTGTCACACCTAACCTAACCTAATCTTTCGGTACCTAAATATTCATATTTTTCAGCGGATTTTTGTCATATCTTGTATTCCACCTTGTCTTGATCAACGCTATAGAAATTTTCAGTGCTCCCAAAATTTAAGTTTTTTATACTACAAAAAGAACATTAAAAATTCGTCAAAGAAATGCAAATTTTTTAATAAATTGTCAAAATTTGTCTCAAATTATTCAAAGTTTTTGTCTGAACCATCATTAAATAACGCCCAGAGTTTTGCCCCGTCGTTTGGTACCTCTCTCGACCACCCCCTATTGTGGGAAGTGCAAAACTTTTAATTTTTACACCTAACCTAACCTAATCTTTCGGTACCTAAATATTCATATTTTTCAGCGAGTTTTTGTCATATCTTGTATTCTACCTTGTTTTGATCAACGCTATAGAAATTTTCAATGCTGCCAAAATTTAAGAGCTTTTGATACTACAAAAAGAACATTAAAAATTCGTCAAAGAAATGCAAATTTTTTAATAAATTATCAAAATTTGTCTCAAATTATTCAAAGTTTTTGTCTGAACCATCATTAAATAACGCCCAGAGTTTTGCCCCGTCGTTTGGTACCACTCTCGACCACCCCCTATTGTGGGAAGTGCAAAACTTTTGATTGTCACACCTAACCTAACCTAATCTTTCGGTACCTAAATATTCATATTTTTCAGCGGGTTTTTGTCATATCTTGTATTCTACCTTGTCTTGATCAACGCAATAGAAATTTTCAGTGCTGCCAAAATTTAAGATTTTTATACTACAAAACGAACATTAAAAATACGTCAAAGAAATGCAAATTTTTAAATAAATTGTCAAAATTTGTCTCAAATTATTCAAAGTTATTCTCTGAACCATCATTAAATAACGCCCAGAGTTTTCCCCGTCGTTTGGTACCACTCTCGACCACCCCCTATTGTGGGAAGTGCAAAACTTTTGATTTTTACACCTAACCTAACCTAATCTTTCGGTACCTAAATATTCATATTTTTCAGCGGGTTTTTGTCATATCTTGTATTCTACCTTGTCTTGATCAACGCAATAGAAATTTTCAGTGCTGCCAAAATTTAAGATTTTTATACTACAACACGAACATTAAAAATTCGTCACAGAATTGCAAATTTTAATAAATTGTCAAAATTTGTCTCAAATTATTCAGTTTTCTTCTGAACCATCATTAAATAACGCCCAGAGTTTTGCCCCGTCGTTTGGTACCACTCTCGACCACCCCCTATTGTGGGAAGTGCAAAACTTTTGATTGTCACACCTAACCTAACCTAATCTTTCGGTACCTAAATATTCATATTTTTCAGCGGATTTTTGTCATATCTTGTATTCTACCTTGTTTTGATCAACGCTATGGAAATTTTCAATGCTGCCAAAATTTAAGAGCTTTTTATACTACAAAAAGAACATTAAAAATTCGTCAAAGAAATGCAAATTTTTTAATAAATTATCAAAATTTGTCTCAAATTATTCAAAGTTTTTGTCTGAACCATCATTAAATAACGCCCAGAGTTTTGCCCCGTCGTTTGGTACCACTCTCGACCACCCCCTATTGTGGGAAGTGCAAAACTTTTGATTGTCACACCTAACCTAACCTAATCTTTCGGTACCTAAATATTCATATTTTTCAGCGGGTTTTTGTCATATCTTGTATTCTACCTTGTCTTGATCAACGCAATAGAAATTTTCAGTGCTGCAAAAATTTAAGATTTTTATACTACAACACGAACATTAAAAATTCGTCACAGAATTGCAAATTTTAATAAATTGTCAAAATTTGTCTCAAATTATTCAGTTTTCTTCTGAACCATCATTAAATAACGCCCAGAGTTTTGCCCCGTCGTTTGGTACCACTCTCGACCACCCCCTATTGTGGGAAGTGCAAAACTTTTGATTGTCACACCTAACCTAACCTAATCTTTCGGTACCTAAATATTCATATTTTTCAGCGGATTTTTGTCATATCTTGTATTCTACCTTGTTTTGATCAACGCTATAGAAATTTTCAATGCTGCCAAAATTTAAGAGCTTTTTATACTACAAAAAGAACATTAAAAATTCGTCAAAGAAATGCAAATTTTTTAATAAATTATCAAAATTTGTCTCAAATTATTCAAAGTTTTTGTCTGAACCATCATTAAATAACGCCCAGAGTTTTGCCCCGTCGTTTGGTACCACTCTCGACCACCCCCTATTGTGGGAAGTGCAAAACTTTTGATTGTCACACCTAACCTAACCTAATCTTTCGGTACCTAAATATTCATATTTTTCAGCGGATTTTTGTCATATCTTGTATTCCACCTTGTCTTGATCAACGCTATAGAAATTTTCAGTGCTCCCAAAATTTAAGTTTTTTATACTACAAAAAGAACATTAAAAATTCGTCAAAGAAATGCAAATTTTTTAATAAATTGTCAAAATTTGTCTCAAATTATGCAAAGTTTTTGTCTGAACCATCATTAAATAACGCCAAGAGTTTTGCGCCGTCGTTTGGTACCACTCTCGACCACCCCCTATTGTGGGAAGTGCAAAACTTTTGATTGTCACACCTAACCTAACCTAATCTTTCGGTACCTAAATATTCATATTTTTCAGCGGATTTTTGTCATATCTTGTATTCCACCTTGTCTTGATCAACGCTATAGAAATTTTCAGTGCTCCCAAAATTTAAGTTTTTTATACTACAACACGAACATTAAAAATTCGTCACAGAATTGCAAATTTTAATAAATTGTCAAAATTTGTCTCAAATTATTCAGTTTTCTTCTGAACCATCATTAAATAACGCCCAGAGTTTTGCCCCGTCGTTTGGTACCACTCTCGACCACCCCCTATTGTGGGAAGTGCAAAACTTTTGATTGTCACACCTAACCTAACCTAATCTTTCGGTACCTAAATATTCATATTTTTCAGCGGATTTTTGTCATATCTTGTATTCTACCTTGTTTTGATCAACGCTATAGAAATTTTCAATGCTGCCAAAATTTAAGAGCTTTTTATACTACAAAAAGAACATTAAAAATTCGTCAAAGAAATGCAAATTTTTTAATAAATTATCAAAATTTGTCTCAAATTATTCAAAGTTTTGTCTGAACCATCATTAAATAACGCCCAGAGTTTTGCCCCGTCGTTTGGTACCACTCTCGACCACCCCCTATTGTGGGAAGTGCAAAACTTTAAATTGTCACACCTAACCTAACCTAATCTTTCGGTACCTAAATATTCATATTTTTCAGCGGGTTTTTGTCATATCTTGTATTCTACCTTGTCTTGATCAACGCAATAGAAATTTTCAGTGCTGCCAAAATTTAAGATTTTTATACTACAAAACGAACATTAAAAATTCGTCAAAGAAATGCAAATTTTTAAATAAATTGTCAAAATTTGTCTCTAATTATTCAAAGTTATTGTCTGAACCATCATTAAATAACGCCCAGAGTTTTGCCCCGTCGTTTGGTACCACTCTCGACCACCCCCTATTGTGGGAAGTGCAAAACTTTTGATTTTTACACCTAACCTAACCTAATCTTTCGGTACCTAAATATTCATATTTTTCAGCGGATTTTTGTCATATCTTGTATTCTACCTTGTTTTGATCAACGCTATAGAAATTTTCAATGCTGCCAAAATTTAAGAGCTTTTGATACTACAAAAAGAACATTAAAAATTCGTCAAAGAAATGCAAATTTTTTAATAAATTATCAAAATTTGTCTCAAATTATTCAAAGATTGTGTCTGAACCATCATTAAATAACGCCCAGAGTTTTGCCCCGTCGTTTGGTACCACTCTCGACCACCCCCTATTGTGGGAAGTGCAAAACTTTTGATTGTCACACCTAACCTAACCTAATCTTTCGGTACCTAAATATTCATATTTTCAGCGGGTTTTTGTCATATCTTGTATTTTACCTTGTCTTGATAAACGCAATAGAAATTTTCAGTGCTGCCAAAATTTAAGATTTTTATACTACAACACGAACATTAAAAATTCGTCACAGAATTGCAAATTTTTTAATAAATTGTCAAAATTTGTCTCAAATTATTCAAAGTATTTTTCTGAACCATCATTAAATAACGCCCAGAGTTTTTCCCCGTCGTTTGGTACCACTCTCGACCACCCCCTATTGTGGGAAGTGCAAAACTTTTGATTTTTACACCTAACCTAACCTAATCATTCGGTACCTAAATATTCATATTTTTCAGCGGGTTTTTGTCATATCTTGTATTCTACCTTGTCTTGATCAACGCAATAGAAATTTTCGGTGCTGCCAAAATTTAAGATTTTTATACTACAACACGAACATTAAAAATTCGTCACAGAATTGCAAATTTTAATAAATTGTCAAGATTTGTCTCAAATTATTCAGTTTTCTTCTGAACCATCATTAAATAACGCCCAGAGTTTTGCCCCGTCGTTTGGTACCACTCTCGACCACCCCCTATTGTGGGAAGTGCAAAACTTTTGATTGTCACACCTAACCTAACCTAATCTTTCGGTACCTAAATATTCATATTTTTCAGCGGGTTTTTGTCATATCTTGTATTCTACCTTGTCTTGATCAACGCAATAGAAATTTTCAGTGCTGCCAAAATTTAAGATTTTTATACTACAAAACGAACATTAAAAATTCGTCAAAGAAATGCAAATTTTTAAATAAATTGTCAAAATTTGTCTCTAATTATTCAAAGTTATTGTCTGAACCATCATTAAATAACGCCCAGAGTTTTGCCCCGTCGTTTGGTACCACTCTCGACCACCCCCTGTTGTGGGAAGTGCAAAACTTTTGATTTTTACACCTAACCTAACCTAAACTTTCGGTACCTAAATATTCATATTTTTCAGCGGATTTTTGTCATATCTTGTATTCTACCTTGTTTTGATCAACGCTATAGAAATTTTCAATGCTGCCAAAATTTAAGAGCTTTTGATACTACAAAAAGAACATTAAAAATTCGTCAAAGAAATGCAAATTTTTTAATAAATTATCAAAATTTGTCTCAAATTATTCAAAGAATGTGTCTGAACCATCATTAAATAACGCCCAGAGTTTTGCCCCGTCGTTTGGTACCACTCTCGACCACCCCCTATTGTGGGAAGTGCAAAACTTTTGATTGTCACACCTAACCTAACCTAATCTTTCGGTACCTAAATATTCATATTTTCAGCGGGTTTTTGTCATATCTTGTATTCTACCTTGTCTTGATAAACGCAATAGAAATTTTCAGTGCTGCCAAAATTTAAGATTTTATACTACAACAACACCCCCTATTGTGGGAAGTGCAAAACTTTTGATTGTCACACCTAACCTAACCTAATCTTTCGGTACCTAAATATTCATATTTTTCAGCGGATTTTTGTCATATCTTGTATTCTACCTTGTTTTGATCAACGCTATAGAAATTTTCAATGCTGCCAAAATTTAAGAGCTTTTTATACTACAAAAGAACATTAAAATTCGTCAAAGAAATGCAAATTTTTTAATAAATTGTCAAAATTTGTCTCAAATTATTCAAAGTTTTTGTCTGAACCATCATTAAATAACGCCCAGAGTTTTGCCCCGTCGTTTGGTACCTCTCTCGACCACCCCCTATTGTGGGAAGTGCAAAACTTTTTATTGTCACACCTTACCTAACCTAATCTTTCAGTACCTAATTATTCATATTTCTCAGCGGGTTTTTGTCATATCTTGTATTCTACCTTGTCTTGATCAACGCAATAGAAATTTCAGTGCTGCCAAAATTTAAGTTTTTTATACTACAAAAATAACATTAAAAATTCGTCAAAGAAATGCAAATTTTTTAATAAATTGTCAAAATTTGTCTCAAATTATTCAAAGTTTTTGTCTGAACCATCATTAAATAACGCCCAGAGTTTTGCCCCGTCGTTTGGTACCACTCTAGACCACCCCCTATACTGGGAAGTGCAAAACTTTTGATTGTCACACGTTTTTTTTTTTTTTTTTACGTGGGGGAATGCAATGACGCATATCCCTCCGCGGGGGCGGGCGGAGGGAGGGATTATGTCGGACTCGCCGGGGTAAAAGAAGATGGAAAAGAAATAATGTACCTCCCGGAATACCGACTAAACCTACCACGGTGTTCCTCAACAAAACCACTATCGGCGGGGCCGCGCGAATCGCTTTCGCATGCGGTCGCGACCCCGCCGATTGATTGTCACACCTAACCTAACCTAATCTTTCGGTACCTAAATATTCATATTTTTCAGCGGATTTTTGTCATATCTTGTATTCCAGCTTGTCTTGATCAACGCTATAGAAATTTTCAGTGCTGCCAAAATTTGAGATTTTTATACTACAACACGAACATTAAAAATTCGTCAAAGAAATGCAAATTTTTTAATAAATTGTCAAAATTTGTCTCAAATTATTCAAAGTTATTCTCTGAACCATCATTAAATAACGCCCGGAGTTTTCCCCGTCGTTTGGTACCACTCTCGACCACCCCCTATTGTGGGAAGTGCAAAACTTTTGATTTTTACACCTAACCTAACCTAATCTTTCGGTACCTAAATATTCATATTTTTCAGCGGGTTTTTGTCATATCTTGTATTCTACCTTGTCTTGATCAACGCAATAGAAATTTTCAGTGCTGCCAAAATTTAAGATTTTTATACTACAAAACGAACATTAAAAATTCGTCAAAGAAATGCAAATTTTTAAATAAATTGTCAAAATTTGTCTCAAATTATTCAAAGTTATTCTCTGAACCATCATTAAATAACGCCCGGAGTTTTCCCCGTCGTTTGGTACCACTCTCGACCACCCCCTATTGTGGGAAGTGCAAAACTTTTGACTTTTACACCTAACCTAACCTAATCTTTCGGTACCTAAATATTCATATTTTTCAGCGGGTTTTTGTCATATCTTGTATTCTACCTTGTCTTGATCAACGCAATAGAAATTTTCAGTGCTGCCAAAATTTAAGATTTTTATACTACAACACGAACATTAAAAATTCGTCACAGAATTGCAAATTTTAATAAATTGTCAAAATTTGTCTCAAATTATACAGTTTTCTTCTGAACCATCATTAAATAACGCCCAGAGTTTTGCCCCGTCGTTTGGTACCACTCTCGACCACCCCCTATTGTGGGAAGTGCAAAACTTTTGATTGTCACACCTAACCTAACCTAATCTTTCGGTACCTAAATATTCATATTTTTCAGCGGATTTTTGTCATATCTTGTATTCTACCTTATTTTGATCAACGCTATAGAAATTTTCAATGCTGCCAAAATTTAAGAGCTTTTTATACTACAAAAAGAACATTAAAAATTCGTCAAAGAAATGCAAATTTTTTAATAAATTATCAAAATTTGTCTCAAATTATTCAAAGTTTTTGTCTAAACCATCATTAAATAACGCCCAGAGTTTTGCCCCGTCGTTTGGTACCACTCTCGACCACCCCCTATTGTGGGAAGTGCAAAACTTTTGATTTTTACACCTAACCTAACCTAATCTTTCGGTACCTAAATATTCATATTTTTCAGCGGATTTTTGTCATATCTTGTATTCCACCTTGTCTTGATCAACACTATAGAAATTTACAGTGCTCCCAAAATTTAAGTTTTTTATACTACAAAAAGAACATTAAAAATTCGTCAAAGAAATGCAAATTTTTTAATAAATTGTCAAAATTTGTCTCAAATTATTCAAAGTTTTTGTCTGAACCATCATTAAATAACGCCCAGAGTTTTGCCCCGTCGTTTGGTACCTCTCTCGACCACCCCCTATTGTGGGAAGTGCAAAACTTTTTATTGTCACACCTTACCTAACCTAATCTTTCAGTACCTAATTATTCATATTTCTCAGCGGGTTTTTGTCATATCTTGTATTCTACCTTGTCTTGATCAACGCAATAGAAATTTTCAGTGCTGCCAAAATTTAAGTTTTTTATACTACAAAAATAACATTAAAAATTCGTCAAAGAAATGCAAATTTTTTAATAAATTATCAAAATTTGTCTCAAATTATTCAAAGTTTTTGTGTGAACCATCATTAAATAACGCCCAGAGTTTCGCCCCGTCGTTTGGTACCACTCTCGACCACCCCCTATTGTGGGAAGTGCAAAACTTTTAATTTTTACACCTAACCTAACCTAATCTTTCGGTACCTAAATATTCATATTTTTCAGCGGGTTTTTGTCATATCTTGTATTCTACCTTGTCTTGATAAACGCAATAGAAATTTTCAGTGCTGCCAAAATTTAAGATTTTTATACTACAACACGAACATTAAAAATTCGTCACAGAATTGCAAATTTTTTAATAAATTGTCAAAATTTGTCTCAAATTATTCAAAGTTTTTTTCTGAACCATCATTAAATAACGCCCAGAGTTTTGCCCCGTCGTTTGGTACCACTCTCGACCACCCCCTATAGTGGGAAGTGCAAAACTTTTGATTGTCACACCTAACCTAACCTAACCTTTCGGTACCTAAATATTCATATTTTTCAGCGGGTTTTTGTCATATCTTGTATTCTACCTTGTGTTGATCAACGCAATAGAAATTTTCAGTGCTGCCAAAATTTAAGATTTTTATACTACAACACGAACATTAAAAATTCGTCACAGAATTGCAAATTTTAATAAATTGTCAAAATTTGTCTCAAATTATTCAGTTTTCTTCTGAACCATCATTAAATAACGCCCAGAGTTTTGCCCCGTCGTTTGGTACCACTCTCGACCACCCCCTATTGTGGGAAGTGCAAAACTTTTGATTGTCACACCTAACCTAACCTAATCTTTCGGTACCTAAATATTCATATTTTTCAGCGGGTTTTTGTCATATCTTGTATTCTACCTTGTCTTGATCAACGCAATAGAAATTTTCAGTGCTGCCAAAATTTAAGATTTTTATACTACAAAACGAACATTAAAAATTCGTCAAAGAAATGCAAATTTTTAAATAAATTGTCAAAATTTGTCTCTAATTATTCAAAGTTATTGTCTGAACCATCATTAAATAACGCCCAGAGTTTTGCCCCGTCGTTTGGTACCACTCTCGACCACCCCCTATTGTGGGAAGTGCAAAACTTTTGATTTTTACACCTAACCTAACCTAAACTTTCGGTACCTAAATATTCATATTTTTCAGCGGATTTTTGTCATATCATGTATTCTACCTTGTTTTGATCAACGCTATAGAAATTTTCAATGCTGCCAAAATTTAAGAGCTTTTGATACTACAAAAAGAACATTAAAAATTCGTCAAAGAAATGCAAATTTTTTAATAAATTATCAAAATTTGTCTCAAATTATTCAAAGATTGTGTCTGAACCATCATTAAATAACGCCCAGAGTTTTGCGCCGTCGTTTGGTACCACTCTCGACCACCCCCTATTGTGGGAAGTGCAAAACTTTTGATTGTCACACCTAACCTAACCTAATCTTTCGGTACCTAAATATTCATATTTTCAGCGGGTTTTTGTCATATCTTGTATTCTACCTTGTCTTGATAAACGCAATAGAAATTTTCAGTGCTGCCAAAATTTAAGATTTTTATACTACAACACGAACATTAAAAATTCGTCACAGAATTGCAAATTTTTAAATAAATTGTCAAAATTTGTCTCAAATTATTCAAAGTTATTCTCTGAACCATCATTAAATAACGCCCGGAGTTTTCCCCGTCGTTTGGTACCACTCTCGACCACCCCCTATTGTGGGAAGTGCAAAACTTTTGACTTTTACACCTAACCTAACCTAATCTTTCGGTACCTAAATATTCATATTTTTCAGCGGGTTTTTGTCATATCTTGTATTCTACCTTGTCTTGATCAACGCAATAGAAATTTTCAGTGCTGCCAAAATTTAAGATTTTTATACTACAACACGAACATTAAAAATTCGTCACAGAATTGCAAATTTTAATAAATTGTCAAAATTTGTCTCAAATTATTCAGTTTTCTTCTGAACCATCATTAAATAACGCCCAGAGTTTTGCCCCGTCGTTTTGTACCTCTCTCGACCACCCCCTATTGTGGGAAGTGCAAAACTTTTTATTGTCACACCTTACCTAACCTAATCTTTCAGTACCTAATTATTCATATTTCTCAGCGGGTTTTTGTCATATCTTGTAGTCTACCTTGTCTTGATCAACGCAATAGAAATTTTCAGTGCTGCCAAAATTTAAGTTTTTTATACTACAAAAATAACATTAAAAATTCGTCAAAGAAATGCAAATTTTTTAATAAATTATCAAAATTTGTCTCAAATTATTCAAAGTTTTTGTGTGAACCATCATTAAATAACGCCCAGAGTTTCGCCCCGTCGTTTGGTACCACTCTCGACCACCCCCTATTGTGGGAAGTGCAAAACTTTTAATTTTTACACCTTTTTTTTTTTTTTTTTTTTTTTTTTTTTTACGTGCGGGAATGCTATGACGCATATCCCTCCGCGGGGGCGGGCGGAGGGATTATGTCGGACTCGCCGGGGTAAAAGAAAGATGTTAAAAGACAATGTACCTCCCGGAATACCGACTAAACCTACCACGGTGTTCCTCGACAAAACCACTTTCGACGGGGCCGCGCGAATCGCTTTCGCATGCGGTCGCGACCCCGCCGAGGTTACGGCCCGCCGTATGAAACGGCAGGCCACTACACGAAAGACCTACCCAAAATAGGCACTACGTCAGATAAAACCCTACTGTCTCCCCTAGAGGGGAGACGGACTCGACACAGAGGCGCGCGTGGGAACACGCACGCCGCCTCTCGGACCTGGTGCTGAACGGATGGCGGGCAGGCCCACAAAGCCCGCCACCCCCAGGTCAAACCTCAGGGTGGCTGGAGGTCATCGCGCGCCCTCCGGCGCCCGGCTCTGCGGTTGGGGAGAGGGTTCAAACGCTCCCTCTCCCGCTCCGCCGCCTCCTTGGTGGAGATTACTTCCTCGCAGAAGGAGGCGACGGCGTTCCACGACCTCTCACTCCGGATCATAGACTGAACTACGGCCGGGAGCGAGAGGGCAACCGATCCGACTGCCGCGATCAAATCACGGCGCTGCGATGCCCAGGCGGGGCAAACCGCCAAAGTGTGCAGCGCCGTGTCCTCAACAACGTCGCGGCAGTCGCCGCAGTGGTGACAACCGGGCGTCTCTTGCCGGCGTATACGACACAGGAACTGGCCAAAACAACCGTGGCCAGTTAGAACCTGTGTCAGCCGGAAGGTGAGAGCGCCATGCCGCCTCTCCAGCCACTCCTCAAAAACGGGACTTACCGCTTACACCTAACTTACACCTAACCTAACCTAATCTTTCGGTACCTAAATATTCATATTTTTCAGCGGGTTTTTGTCATATCTTGTATTCTACCTTGTCTTGATCAACGCAATAGAAATTTTCAGTGCTGCCAAAATTTAAGTTTTTTATACTACAAAAATAACATTAAAAATTCGTCAAAGAAACGCAAATTTTTTAATAAATTGTCAAAATTTGTCTCAAATTATTCAAAGTTTTTGTCTGAACCATCATTAAATAACGCCCAGAGTTTTGCCCCGTCGTTTGGTACCACTCTAGACCACCCCCTATAGTGGGAAGTGCAAAACTTTTGATTGTCACACGTTTTTTTTTTTTTTTTTACGTGGGGGAATGCAATGACGCATATCCCTCCGCGGGGGCGGGCGGAGGGATTATGTCGGACTCGCCGGGGTAAAAGAAGATGGAAAAGAAATAATGTACCTCCCGGAATACCGACTAAACCTACCACGGTGTTCCTCAACAAAACCACTATCGGCGGGGCCGCGCGAATCGCTTTCGCATGCGGTCGCGACCCCGCCGATTGATTGTCACACCTAACCTAACCTAATCTTTCGGTACCTAAATATTCATATTTTTCAGCGGATTTTTGTCATATCTTGTATTCCAGCTTGTCTTGATCAACGCTATAGAAATTTTCAGTGCTGCCAAAATTTGAGATTTTTATACTACAACACGAACATTAAAAATTCGTCAAAGAAATGCAAATTTTTTAATAAATTGTCAAAATTTGTCTCAAATTATTCAAAGTTATTCTCTGAACCATCATTAAATAACGCCCGGAGTTTTCCCCGTCGTTTGGTACCACTCTCGACCACCCCCTATTGTGGGAAGTGCAAAACTTTTGATTTTTACACCTAACCTAACCTAATCTTTCGGTACCTAAATATTAATATTTTTCAGCGGGTTTTTGTCATATCTTGTATTCTACCTTGTCTTGATCAACGCAATAGAAATTTTCAGTGCTGCCAAAATTTAAGATTTTTATACTACAACACGAACATTAAAAATTCGTCAAAGAAATGCAAATTTTTTAATAAATTGTCAAAATTTGTCTCAAATTATTCAAAGTTATTCTCTGAACCATCATTAAATAACGCCCGGAGTTTTCCCCGTCGTTTGGTACCACTCTCGACCACCCCCTATTGTGGGAAGTGCAAAACTTTTGACTTTTACACCTAACCTAACCTAATCTTTCGGTACCTAAATATTCATATTTTTCAGCGGGTTTTTGTCATATCTTGTATTCTACCTTGTCTTGATCAACGCAATAGAAATTTTCAGTGCTGCCAAAATTTAAGATTTTTATACTACAACACGAACATTAAAAATTCGTCACAGAATTGCAAATTTTAATAAATTGTCAAAATTTGTCTCAAATTATTCAGTTTTCTTCTGAACCATCATTAAATAACGCCCAGAGTTTTGCCCCGTCGTTTGGTACCTCTCTCGACCACCCCCTATTGTGGGAAGTGCAAAACTTTTTATTGTCACACCTTACCTAACCTAATCTTTCAGTACCTAATTATTCATATTTCTCAGCGGGTTTTTGTCATATCTTGTAGTCTACCTTGTCTTGATCAACGCAATAGAAATTTTCAGTGCTGCCAAAATTTAAGTTTTTTATACTACAAAAATAACATTAAAAATTCGTCAAAGAAATGCAAATTTTTTAATAAATTATCAAAATTTGTCTCAAATTATTCAAAGTTTTTGTGTGAACCATCATTAAATAACGCCCAGAGTTTCGCCCCGTCGTTTGGTACCACTCTCGACCACCCCCTATTGTGGGAAGTGCAAAACTTTTAATTTTTACACCTTTTTTTTTTTTTTTTTTTTTTTTACGTGCGGGAATGCTATGACGCATATCCCTCCGCGGGGGCGGGCGGAGGGATTATGTCGGACTCGCCGGGGTAAAAGAAAGATGTTAAAAGACAATGTACCTCCCGGAATACCGACTAAACCTACCACGGTGTTCCTCGACAAAACCACTTTCGACGGGGCCGCGCGAATCGCTTTCGCATGCGGTCGCGACCCCGCCGAGGTTACGGCCCGCCGTATGAAACGGCAGGCCACTACACGAAAGACCTACCCAAAATAGGCACTACGTCAGATAAAACCCTACTGTCTCCCCTAGAGGGGAGACGGACTCGACACAGAGGCGCGCGTGGGAACACGCACGCCGCCTCTCGGACCTGGTGCTGAACGGATGGCGGGCAGGCCCACAAAGCCCGCCACCCCCAGGTCAAACCTCAGGGTGGCTGGAGGTCATCGCGCGCCCTCCGGCGCCCGGCTCTGCGGTTGGGGAGAGGGTTCAAACGCTCCCTCTCCCGCTCCGCCGCCTCCTTGGTGGAGATTACTTCCTCGCAGAAGGAGGCGACGGCGTTCCACGACCTCTCACTCCGGATCATAGACTGAACTACGGCCGGGAGCGAGAGGGCAACCGATCCGACTGCCGCGATCAAATCACGGCGCTGCGATGCCCAGGCGGGGCAAACCGCCAAAGTGTGCAGCGCCGTGTCCTCAACAACGTCGCGGCAGTCGCCGCAGTGGTGACAACCGGGCGTCTCTTGCCGGCGTATACGACACAGGAACTGGCCAAAACAACCGTGGCCAGTTAGAACCTGTGTCAGCCGGAAGGTGAGAGCGCCATGCCGCCTCTCCAGCCACTCCTCAAAAACGGGACTTACCGCTTACACCTAACTTACACCTAACCTAACCTAATCTTTCGGTACCTAAATATTCATATTTTTCAGCGGGTTTTTGTCATATCTTGTATTCTACCTTGTCTTGATCAACGCAATAGAAATTTTCAGTGCTGCCAAAATTTAAGTTTTTTATACTACAAAAATAACATTAAAAATTCGTCAAAGAAACGCAAATTTTTTAATAAATTGTCAAAATTTGTCTCAAATTATTCAAAGTTTTTGTCTGAACCATCATTAAATAACGCCCAGAGTTTTGCCCCGTCGTTTGGTACCACTCTAGACCACCCCCTATAGTGGGAAGTGCAAAACTTTTGATTGTCACACGTTTTTTTTTTTTTTTTTACGTGGGGGAATGCAATGACGCATATCCCTCCGCGGGGGCGGGCGGAGGGATTATGTCGGACTCGCCGGGGTAAAAGAAGATGGAAAAGAAATAATGTACCTCCCGGAATACCGACTAAACCTACCACGGTGTTCCTCAACAAAACCACTATCGGCGGGGCCGCGCGAATCGCTTTCGCATGCGGTCGCGACCCCGCCGATTGATTGTCACACCTAACCTAACCTAATCTTTCGGTACCTAAATATTCATATTTTTCAGCGGATTTTTGTCATATCTTGTATTCCAGCTTGTCTTGATCAACGCTATAGAAATTTTCAGTGCTGCCAAAATTTGAGATTTTTATACTACAACACGAACATTAAAAATTCGTCAAAGAAATGCAAATTTTTTAATAAATTGTCAAAATTTGTCTCAAATTATTCAAAGTTATTCTCTGAACCATCATTAAATAACGCCCGGAGTTTTCCCCGTCGTTTGGTACCACTCTCGACCACCCCCTATTGTGGGAAGTGCAAAACTTTTGATTTTTACACCTAACCTAACCTAATCTTTCGGTACCTAAATATTAATATTTTTCAGCGGGTTTTTGTCATATCTTGTATTCTACCTTGTCTTGATCAACGCAATAGAAATTTTCAGTGCTGCCAAAATTTAAGATTTTTATACTACAACACGAACATTAAAAATTCGTCAAAGAAATGCAAATTTTTTAATAAATTGTCAAAATTTGTCTCAAATTATCCAAAGTTTTTGTCTGAACCATCATTAAATAACGCCCGGAGTTTTCCCCTTCGTTTGGTACCTCTCTCGACCACCCCCTATTGTGGGAAGTGCAAAACTTTTGATTGTCACACCTAACCTAACCTATTATTTCGGTACGTAAATATTCATATTTTTCAGCGGATTTTTGTCATATCTTGTATTCCACCTTGTCTTGATCAACGCTATAGAAATTTTCGGTGCTCCCAAAATTTGAGATTTTTATACTACAAAAAGAACATTAAAAATTCGTCAAAGAAATGCAATTTTTTTAATAAATTGTCAAAATTTGTCTTAAATTATTCAAAGTTTTTGTCTGAACCATCATTAAATAACGCCCAGAGTTTTGCCCCGTCGTTTGGTACCTTTTTTTTTTTTTTTTTTTTTTTTTTTTTTTTTTTTTTACGTGGGGGAATGCAATGACGCATATCCCTCCGCGGGGGCGGGCGGAGGGATTATGTCGGACTCGCCGGGGTAAAATAAAGATGTTGAAAAGATAATGTACCTCCCGGAATACCGACTAAACCTACCACGGTGTTCCTCGACAAAACCACTATCGACGGGGCCGCGCGAATCACTTTCGCATACGGTCGCGACCCCGCCGAGGTTTCAGCCCGCCGTATGAAACGGCAGGCCACTACACGAAAGACCTACCCAAAATAGGCACTACTTCACCTACTGTCTCCCCCCTAGAGGGGAGACGGACTCGAAACAGAGGCGCGCGTGGGAACACGCACGCCGCCTCTCGGACCTGGTGCTGAACGGATGGCGGGCAGGCCCACAAAGCCCGCCACCCCCAGGTCAAACCTCAGGGTGGCTGGAGGTCGTCTCGCGCCCTCCGGCGCCCGGCTCTGCGGTTGGGGAGAGGGTTTAAACGCTCCCTCTCCCGCTCCGCCGCCTCCTTGATGGAAATTACTTCCTCACAAAAGGAGGCGACGGCGTTCCACGACCTCTCACTCCGGACCATAGACTGAACTACGGCCGGGAGCGAGAGGGCAACCGATCCGACTGCCGCGATCAATTCACGGCGCTGCGATGCCCAGGCGGGGCAAACCGCCAAAGTGTGCAGCGCCGTGTCCTCTACAACGTCGCGGCAGTCGCCGCAATGGTGACAACCGGGCGTCTCTTGCCGGCGTATACGACACAGGAACCGGCCAAAACAACCGTGGCCAGTTAGAACCTGTGTCAGCCGGAAGGTGAGGGCGCCATGCCGCCTCTCCAGCCACTCCTCAAAAACGGGACTTACCGCCACGATCGTGGCGTGCCCGGCACTAGGGTGCACAAGTCGCTCCTTCCAATTAGCCACTAGGACCTGGCGGAGCTCGGACCTTGCCGCCTTGATTGCGGCAAAACCCGGTCCCTCGCCCCGAGCTAGCGCCTCCTGGCGCCAACGATAGAGCGACGCCAGGAGCGCCGCTTCCAGGTCCCATGGCATCGATCCGGCGAGGAGGCTCGCAGCCTCGAACGAGATCGTGCGGTAACCTCTAATCAACCTGACGGCCATGGCGCGCTGTGGAGCACGAAGCGCCGTGATGTTACGGGCCGTCAGGTTGTTTGCCCACACTGGAGCCCCATATAGGGCCATGGACCGCACGACCCCCTCGTAGAGCCTCCGGCAGGAGGTGCTTGGCCCCCCAAGGTTGGGCAGCAGGCGCGAGAGCGCGCCTGCAGCGCCCCGAAGAATGGGGGCCAAACGACGAAAATGGGCTGTAAAGTCCCATCGGCTGTCGAGCAAGAGACCTAAATACCTTAGGGTTGACTCGACGCCGATGCGGACCCCTCCTACCATGATATGGGCCCCTGGAGGTGGCCGCTTCCGAGGGCCGTGAAAACATACAGCCTCGGATTTAGACAGGGCCACCTCGAGGCCCAACCGCCGGATTCGACCAACGACTTGTGCGACCCCAGCGGTCGCCAGTATGGCCGCCGCCCGGTGCGACTTACCCCTCGCTGTGACAAGCGTGTCGTCGGCCTAACAAATGACGCCGACGCCACGGAGGAGCGCACCTCGCAGCACCCAGTCGTAACCGATGTTCCACAGGAGCGGACCCAGAACCGATCCCTGCGGAACACCGCACGACATCTCTCGCCGACTCCAACCGTCGTGACCCGGGTAGACGACTACCCTCTCTGACAGATATGCCCCGACTATGCGGCGGAGGTAGGTCGGCACTCGATGGAAAATGAGTGCCTCCCTAATGCAACTCCAGGGCAAGGTATTAAAGGCATTCGCGATGTCCAAAGACACCGCGAAGACGACCTCGCCCCGGGACACCGCGTCCTCCACCAGGCTCCTCACACGCATGACTGCGTCTATAGTGGAGCGCCCGCGGCGGAAACCATATTGGTTCTCCGCCAGCTCCGGGCCCACTGAAGAGAGACGCTGGACGAGGCGCTCCGCGATAATAAACTCGAAGAGTTTAGCTACCTCGTCCAGCAACACAATGGGCCGGTAGGCGGACGGAGAGTCCGCCGGGCGCCCCTCCTTCCTGATCAGGACCAGTTTCCCCACCTTCCACTGGCGCGGAAACTGGCCCTGCACTAGACACTCGCTGAGGAGCCCCCTAAGTCGGGGCGCGAGCTCCTCGAGGACCAGGGCCAAAGCAAGACCTGGAATGCCGTCGGGCCCTGGGGCGGTGTTTTTCGAGCGAAGTCTCGACACCGCCGCTCGCAACTCTACCTGGGTCACTTCGGGAACCACGTCGTCGTCAAAGTCCGCGCTGGACGCCATGGAAGGAGGAACCATCGACGGAGGAGTGTGCTCCGCCCGTGAAGGGAACAGAGCGGCCACCACCTCCTCCACCAACTGTGGCCGGAGACTCTGGGACAAGGGGGGCGCCCAGGGGCGGAGCTTGCCCCTTACCATAAGGTATGGACGCCCCCAGGGATTACGGTCCAGAGTCCCCAGCAGCTCTTGGCGGGCCAGATCCTTGGCCCGCTTGATGGCTATTTTGAGGGCCTTCTTGGCCGCTCTGTATACCTCGTACAATTCCGCCTCCCTGGCGTCAAAATCGGGAGGGCGGCGACGCCTCCTACGAAGCCGGATGTACTGGCGTCTGGCCGCCACGCAGGAGTGGCGCAGGTCGGCTATATTGTCCGACCACCAGTACACCCGGCGCCTAGTTGTAAAGTTTAAAGGCACTCTAGGCATCGCCGCATCACAAACTTGCGTTATGGCCTCCCGGAACCACTCAGCCTCCATCTCAACATTATCAGGCCTGGCCGGTGCTGGCACCCAGGCCTGAACGATGGAGGCTTCCAGGAGGACCTCCCGATTCAGCTTCTTTAAAGTCCAACGCGGACCGCCCCCAGTCGGGGCCCTTGGGGCTGGGGGGTCGGAGGTCTGGGCGGAGACGTCGAACCGAATATAGCGGTGGTCCGACAACGTCTCCACCTCCTCGACGACGCGCCAGCCTTGCACACGGCGTGCTAGTGCGGGGCTGGCAAAAGAGACATCAATTACCGACCCACCCCGCTGACGCACGCACGTGTGCGCTGACCCACGATTGAGGACTAGCAGGCCGTTTTCTACGGCCCACTCCTCGAGCAATTCACCCCTCGCGTCCGTGGTCGCGGAACCCCAAGCCGAGGATTTGGCATTGAGGTCCCCGACAATGAGCACGGGCCGAGGGTGGCTTCGAGCGACGACGACGTTCAGTTCGAGGAGATACTCCTCAAAGTCGGCGAGAGGTCGGTTGGGTGAGAAGTAACCGCCCACCACAACCGCTTCTCCTACGAGTGCTGCGACGCAGCCCCGTCCTCGGAGGATGTTCTCGAAGGACGGGGCGCCGGCGGCGGCCGGTGAAGTTAACGCCACCGAGCCATCGAGGTCCCCTACCCAGTCAGCCCTGGGAGGGACAAAATAGGGCTCGGCTACAACGGCGACATGTATTGACCACTGCGCCATGCTCTGGAGGAGAAGGTCCTGAGCCCTGGCGCAGTGGTTTAAGTTACACTGGAGGAGACGGAGGCATGGAGGCATCACGTCTCCATACTAACCTCCGCCCCCCCGACCGCGGGAGCGGCGACCCTTATTGTTGCTGACGTTGAGACAGGCGACCTTGGGGGTAACTTTTTGTGGGCGGCGGCGCACTCCTTGCCACCCGCCCGGTGCTTCGCCACTTTGCCCACCGCCGCACACAAAATACAGTGCGGCGTGGCCTCACATGTAGCGGCCATGTGACCAGGCTGACCGCAACGAAAACAGCGGCCAGTGCAGTCAGCCTGTGAGGGGCACTTGACGCCCACATGACCGCTCGATAGGCAGCGGAAGCACCGGGCAGGCCTGGGTTCCAAGGCCTTTACCTGCGCCGACACCCACCCCACCAGAATACGTCGGCCATCGGCCAGTTTCTTGGCAGCGGCCACAGGACAGCTTATAATGGCCGTCCCCATTCCAGAGCGGCCCTGTTTAATATCGCTGCTCCTAACTTGATCCTCAGGGCACCCTCCGGACTTGGCGACGGCAGCGACGACCTCTTCTTTGTTAACAGAGTCATCCAGGCCCGTGATACGCAAGTCAATGCATTTCTGCGGCCTGGAGACGCGGACCTCTTCTGGTTCCAGAACCTGGCGGAGACTCTCCGCCAGACGGTCCGCCTGGTCGCCGCTTGCGACTCCTGGCACTTCGATTAGGCGGGCACCGGTCTGGGTTGTCCGGCACCGCAAGCCCGCCGTTATCCCTAGTTTTCCAGGGTCGATCGCCGTCCGCGCCTTCTTGAGGAGCTCCGCGTACGTGGTCCCTCGCTCAATGGCAGCCGGCAGCAGTGTTAGGACTACTGCAGTGGAGCGAGGGGCCTGGAGCTTCCTTGCCGCCTTTTTGGCCGCTGCTTTCGCTTTCTTCGCCGCCTTCTTTCTTTTCTTGGCTGCCTCCTTCTTCTTGCCGACAACTTCCCAATTGTCGGCTTCACGTGCAGGGGCAGCGGGTTGTTCCTTGGGAGCTGCTGGGTGCTCCTTTGGAACTGCGGGTGTGCGCTTCGTCTGTTGCCTTTTCCTGCAATTTTGCTTGGCAGGAATACTAGTAACGGTCACTGGAGCAATTGCAGAGGGCCGTGAGGCTCTTGCTTTAGCTGCATACGTTGGCGGCGCAGGCATCGGGGGAGAAGGAGGGATAGGCTCTTTTAGCCTATCCGCTGCCAGAGGAGGGCGCAACAGCCGACCCTCCATAACGGTGAGCTTGGCGCGAAATTCGCCAAGCTCCTGCCGGACCAGGGCAACAAGCTCCGATTCGGTTTTGTTTGTACCCTGGTCGTGCCGCTTTTCAATTGCTTCTTGACGCCTCTTAAGTTCAGAAAGTTCTTGTGCCAAGCGAGCATTTTCGCACTGTAGCTTCTGAACCTCCTCACTGGCTGTGCGGCTGAATACGGCCTCCGCAATGTCCCGAATTGCCTCTATGGACACCTTAAGGGTCTTCTGGCAGGTGCCTTTAAGACCCTTTGATTTTTTTGAGACAAGACGGATTGCCTCCAGAGCGTCACCAAGCCGGGTCTTCAGCTGGGACACCGGCAAGTCTTCGGCATCCGGCTCCACCGGCTGTATCCTGCCGGCAGCGACCCGCTGGACTGCCGCAGCAATAAGCCTGTCCTCATCGGACGTGCGCTCCTCAGCATCGGCCTTCCGCAATGCGGCAGCGAGTTCGGCCTTCGCCTTACCCAAACCCACGTATCTGCCGTGGGTGGGCGGACGACCGCGTCCACGTCGCGCTGTCGTGACTTTAGGTGCCGGAACCGCGTCCTCACTTGAGCCGTCCGACTCTGACTCCTGCGCCGACCGCAAGCGTTTGCGTGGAGCCTTCTCCGGAGTTGCCTCCGAAGTAAGCTCCACGACATCGCTACCGTGCTCCGACGGCACGTACTCCTCGTCTTCCTCGGAGCGCGCAGAACTAGGCGTGCGCGACTCCCTCAACGTCTTTTTTAAAATAGATTTAATTGAGTTTTCCATATTTGAACCCACGAGTATGGGAGAAATATACGTCGACCCGGGCAGAGATCCCGATACCCGGGCAAGCCTAATACTTCAGGGGGACGGCAGGTACCCTGAAGGGGCCGCACTAGTGACTGAACTACCCATCAGCCATGCATCTCCTCGCCGTGCGGCAGCAACTTGAGATTCGGGGTGGTTTTTATAGAGGGCCACACCCTCGCAGTCCGGGCGGTGAAGCCAAGACCCTCGGTCCCGTCAGCAGCCGCGAGACGTGATCCACGACGCTGCACAATACGGGGTTACGATATGATCTAGACGGTGACAACGGGGACAAAAGTCAAAAGAAAGGGGGGACAATAAAACAAAAACAAAAGGGGACAAGACACAAATTTGGACGCAGAACCAAAAAGGGGGAACAAAACCAAAACAGGGGACAAAACAAAAGGGGGACAAAGAGAGGGAAAGAATCGTCAGAGTGACGAGAAGAGACCCCGTTGTCTGTTCAGCGGCAGGGTGAGTGCACGCCGAACCCGTCAAAGAGGCTCTCCCATGTCCACTCTAAGACAGAGCGGTACTGGGAGAGCCGGGCCCAAGGATAGGGCCTCCGGCTTGGGGATGGGACTCACGTCCATCCCCCCGCCTCCGGTGCCAAACGCGACAAATGGCACCGGTTGTCAGAATATTAGCCACCAGCAACAATGAAAAGCATTGTTGCTGGTGCCCAGGGTGCACCACGGGGAGGTTTTCTGACACGCACCCCGTCGTTTGGTACCTCTCTCGACCACCCCCTATTGTGGGAAGTGCAAAACTTTTGATTGTCACACCTAACCTAACCTAATCTTTCGGTACCTAAATATTCATATTTTTCAGCGGATTTTTGTCATATCTTGTATTCCACCTTGTCTTGATCAACGCAATAGAAATTTTCAGTGCTGCCAAAATTTAAGTTTTTTATACTACAAAAATAACATTAAAAATTCGTCAAAGAAATGCAAACTTTTTAATAAATTGTCAAAATTTGTCTCAAATTATTCAAAGTTTTTGTCTGAACCATCATTAAATAACGCCAAGAGTTTTGCGCCGTCGTTTGGTACCACTCTCGACCACCCCCTATTGTGGGAAGTGCAAAACTTTTGATTGTCACACCTTACCTAACCTAATCTTTCAGTACCTAATTATTCATATTTCTCAGCGGGTTTTTGTCATATCTTGTTTTCTACCTTGTCTTGATCAACGCAATAGAAATTTTCAGTGCTGCCAAAATTTAAGTTTTTATACTACAAAAATAACATTAAAAATTCGTCAAAGAAATGCAAATTTTTTAATAAATTGTCAAAATTTGTCTCAAATTATTCAAAGTTTTTGTCGGAACCATCATTAAATAACGCCAAGAGTTTTGCGCCGTCGTTTGGTACCACTCTCGACCACCCCCTATTGTGGGAAGTGCAAAACTTTTGATTGTCACACCTAACCTAATCTAATCTTTCGGTACCTAAATATTCATATTTTTCAGCGGGTTTTTGTCATATCTTGTATTCTACCTTGTTTTGATCAACGCTATAGAAATTTTCAATGCTGCCAAAATTTAAGAGCTTTTTATACTACAAAAAGAACATTAAAAATTCGTCAAAGAAATGCAAATTTTTTAATAAATTATCAAAATTTGTCTCAAATTATTCAAAGTTTTTATCTGAACCATCATTAAATAACGCCCAGAGTTTTGCCCCGTCGTTTGGTACCACTCTCGACCACCCCCTATTGTGGGAAGTGCAAAACTTTTGATTGTCACACCTAACCTAACCTAATCTTTCGGTACCTAAATATTCATATTTTTCAGCGGGTTTTTGTCATATCTTGTATTCTACCTTGTCTCGATCAACGCAATAGAAATTTTCAGTGCTGCCAAAATTTAAGATTTTTATACTACAACACGAACATTAAAAATTCGTCACAGAATTGCAAATTTTTTAATAAATTATCAAAATTTGTCTCAAATTATTCAAAGTTTTTATCTGAACCATCATTAAATAACGCCCAGAGTTTTGCCCCGTCGTTTGGTACCACTCTCGACCACCCCCTATTGTGGGAAGTGCAAAACTTTTGATTGTCACACCTAACCTAACCTAATCTTTCGGTACCTAAATATTCATATTTTTCAGCGAATTTTTGTCATATCTTGTATTCCACCTTGTCTTGATCAACGCAATAGAAATTTTCAGTGCCCCCAAAATTTAAGTTTTTTATACTACAAAAATAACATTAAAAATTCGTCAAAGAAATGCAAATTTTTTAATAAATTGTCAAAATTTGTCTCAAATTATTCAAAGTTTTTGTCTGAACCATCATTAAATAACGCCCAGAGTTTTGCCCCGTCGTTTGGTACCACTCTCGACCACCCCCTATTGTGGGAAGTGCAAAACTTTTGATTGTCACACCTAACCTAACCTAATCTTTCGGTACCTAAATATTCATATTTTTCAGCGAATTTTTGTCATATCTTGTATTTTACCTTGTCTTGATAAACGCAATAGAAATTTTCAGTGCTGCCAAAATTTAAGATTTTTATACTACAACACGAACATTAAAAATTCGTCACAGAATTGCAAATTTTTTAATAAATTGTCAAAATTTGTCTCAAATTATTCAGTTTTTTTCTGAACCATCATTAAATAACGCCCAGAGTTTTTCCCCGTCGTTTGGTACCACTCTCGACCACCCCCTATTGTGGGAAGTGCAAAACTTTTGATTGTCACACCTAACCTAACCTAATCTTTCGGTACCTAAATATTCATATTTTTCAGCGGGTTTTTGTCATATCTTGTATTCTACCTTGTCTCGATCAACGCAATAGAAATTTTCAGTGCTGCCAAAATTAAAGTTTTTTATACTACAAAAAGAACATTAAAAATTCGTCAAAGAAATGCAAATTTTTTAATAAATTATCAAAATTTGTCTCAAATTATTTAAAGTTTTTGTCTGAACCATCATTAAATAACGCCCAGAGGTTTGCCCCGTCGTTTGGTACCACTCTCGACCACCCCCTATTGTGGGAAGTGCAAAACTTTTGATTGTCACACCTAACCTAACCTAATCTTTCGGTACCTAAATATTCATATTTTTCAGCGGGTTTTTGTCATATCTTGTATTCTACCTTGTCTCGATCAACGCAATAGAAATTTTCAGTGCTGCCAAAATTTAAGATTTTTATACTACAACACGAACATTAAAAATTCGTCACAGAATTGCAAATTTTTTAATAAATTGTCAAAATTTGTCTCAAATTATTCAAAGTTTTTTTCTGAACCATCATTAAATAACGCCCAGAGTTTTTCCCCGTCGTTTGGTACCACTCTCGACCACCCCCTATTGTGGGAAGTGCAAAACTTTTGATTGTCACACCTTACCTAACCTAATCTTTCAGTACCTAATTATTCATATTTCTCAGCGGGTTTTTGTCATATCTTGTATTCTACCTTGTCTTGATCAACGCAATAGAAATTTTCAGTGCTGCCAAAATTTAAGTTTTTTATACTACAAAAATAACATTAAAAATTCGTCAAAGAAATGCAAATTTTTTAATAAATTGTCAAAATTTGTCTCAAATTATTCAAAGTTTTTGTCGGAACCATCATTAAATAACGCCAAGAGTTTTGCCCCGTCGTTTGGTACCACTCTCGACCACCCCCTATTGTGGGAAGTGCAAAACTTTTGATTGTCACACCTAACCTAACCTAATCTTTCGGTACCTAAATATTCATATTTTTCAGCGGGTTTTTGTCATATCTTGTATTCTACCTTGTCTCGATCAACGCAATAGAAATTTTCAGTGCTGCCAAAATTAAAGTTTTTTATACTACAAAAAGAACATTAAAAATTCGTCAAAGAAATGCAAATTTTTTAATAAATTATCAAAATTTGTCTCAAATTATTTAAAGTTTTTGTCTGAACCATCATTAAATAACGCCCAGAGGTTTGCCCCGTCGTTTGGTACCACTCTCGACCACCCCCTATTGTGGGAAGTGCAAAACTTTTGACTGTCACACCTAACCTAACCTAATCTTTCGGTACCTAAATATTCATATTTTTCAGCGGATTTTTGTCATATCTTGTATTCCACCTTGTCTTGATCAACGCTATAGAAATTTTCAGTGCTCCCAAAATTTAAGTTTTTTATACTACAAAAAGAACATTAAAAATTCGTCACAGAATTGCAAATTTTTTAATAAATTGTCAAAATTTGTCTCAAATTATTCAAAGTTTTTTTCTGAACCATCATTAAATAACGCCCAGAGTTTTGCCCCGTCGTTTGGTACCACTCTCGACCACCCCCTATTGTGGGAAGTGCAAAACTTTTGATTGTCACACCTTACCTAACCTAATCTTTCGGTACCTAAATATTCATATTTTTCAGCGGATTTTTGTCATATCTTGTATTCCACCTTGTCTTGATCAACGCTATAGAAATTTTCAGTGCTCCCAAAATTTAAGTTTTTTATACTACAAAAAGAACATTAAAAATTCGTCAAAGAAATGCAAATTTTTAATAAATTGTCAAAATTTGTCTCAAATTATCCAAAGTTTTCGTCTGAACCATCATTAAATAACGCCCAGAGATTTGCCCCGTCGTTTGGTACCTCTCTCGACCACCCCCTAATGTGGGAAGTGCAAAACTTTTGATTGTCACACCTTACCTAACCTAATCTTTCAGTACCTAAATATTCATATTTCTCAGCGGGTTTTTGTCATATCTTGTATTCTACCTTGTCTTGATCAACGCAATAGAAATTTTCAGTGCTGCCAAAATTTAAGTTTTTTATACTACAAAAAGAACATTAAAAATTCGTCAAAGAAATGCAAATTTTTTAATAAATTGTCAAAATTTGTCTCAAATTATTCAAAGTTTTTGTCTGAACCATCATTAAATAACGCCCAGAGTTTTGCCCCGTCGTTTGGTACCTCTCTCGACCACCCCCTATTGTGGGAAGTGCAAAACTTTTAATTTTTACACCTAACCTAACCTAATCTTTCGGTACCTAAATATTCATATTTTTCAGCGAGTTTTTGTCATATCTTGTATTCTACCTTGTTTTGATCAACGTTATAGAAATTTTCAATGCTGCCAAAATTTAAGAGCTTTTTATACTACAAAAAGGACATTAAAAATTCGTCAAAGAAATGCAAATTTTTTAATAAATTATCAAAATTTGTCTCAAATTATTCAAAGTTTTTGTCTGAACCATCATTAAATAACGCCCAGAGTTTTGCCCCGTCGTTTGGTACCACTCTAGACCACCCCCTATTGTGGGAAGTGCAAAACTTTTGATTGTCACACCTTTTTTTTTTTTTTTTTTACCTGGGGGAATGCAATGACGCATATCCCTCCGCGGGGAAGGGCAGAGGGATTATGTCGGACTCGCAGGGGTAAAAGAAGATGGAAAAGAAATAATGTACCTCCCGGAATACCGACTAAACCTACCACGGTGTTCCTCAACAAAACCACTATCAACGGAGCCGCGCGATTCGCTTTCGCATGCGGTCGCGACCCCGCCGATTGATTGTCACACCTAACCTAACCTAATCTTTCGGTACCTAAATATTCATATTTTTCAGCGGATTTTTGTCATATCTTGTATTCCACCTTGTCTTGATCAACGCTATAGAAATTTTCAGTGCTCCCAAAATTTAAGTTTTTTATACTACAAAAATAACATTAAAAATTCGTCAAAGAAATGCAAATTTTTTAATAAATTGTCAAAATTTGTCTCAAATTATTCAAAGTTTTTGTCTGAACCATCATTAAATAACGCCCAGAGTTTTGCCCCGTCGTTTGGTACCACTCTCGACCACCCCCTATTGTGGGAAGTGCAAAACTTTTGATTGTCACACCTAACCTAACCTAATCTTTCGGTACCTAAATATTCATATTTTTCAGCGAATTTTTGTCATATCTTGTATTTTACCTTGTCTTGATAAACGCAATAGAAATTTTCAGTGCTGCCAAAATTTAAGATTTTTATACTACAACACGAACATTAAAAATTCGTCACAGAATTGCAAATTTTTTAATAAATTGTCAAAATTTGTCTCAAATTATTCAAAGTTTTTTTCTGAACCATCATTAAATAACGCCCAGAGTTTTTCCCCGTCGTTTGGTACCACTCTCGACCACCCCCTATTGTGGGAAGTGCAAAACTTTTGATTGTCACACCTAACCTAACCTTATCTTTCGGTACCTAAATATTCATATTTTTCAGCGGGTTTTTGTCATATCTTGTATTCTACCTTGTCTCGATCAACGCAATAGAAATTTTCAGTGCTGCCAAAATTTAAGATTTTTATACTACAACACGAACATTAAAAATTCGTCACAGAATTGCAAATTTTTTAATAAATTGTCAAAATTTGTCTCAAATTATTCAAAGTTTTTTTCTGAACCATCATTAAATAACGCCCAGAGTTTTTCCCCGTCGTTTGGTACCACTCTCGACCACCCCCTATTGTGGGAAGTGCAAAACTTTTGATTGTCACACCTTACCTAACCTAATCTTTCAGTACCTAATTATTCATATTTCTCAGCGGGTTTTTGTCATATCTTGTATTCTACCTTGTCTTGATCAACGCAATAGAAATTTTCAGTGCTGCCAAAATTTAAGTTTTTTATACTACAAAAATAACATTAAAAATTCGTCAAAGAAATGCAAATTTTTTAATAAATTGTCAAAATTTGTCTCAAATTATTCAAAGTTTTTGTCGGAACCATCATTAAATAACGCCAAGAGTTTTGCCCCGTCGTTTGGTACCACTCTCGACCACCCCCTATTGTGGGAAGTGCAAAACTTTTGATTGTCACACCTAACCTAACCTAATCTTTCGGTACCTAAATATTCATATTTTTCAGCGGGTTTTTGTCATATCTTGTATTCTACCTTGTCTCGATCAACGCAATAGAAATTTTCAGTGCTGCCAAAATTAAAGTTTTTTATACTACAAAAAGAACATTAAAAATTCGTCAAAGAAATGCAAATTTTTTAATAAATTATCAAAATTTGTCTCAAATTATTTAAAGTTTTTGTCTGAACCATCATTAAATAACGCCCAGAGGTTTGCCCCGTCGTTTGGTACCACTCTCGACCACCCCCTATTGTGGGAAGTGCAAAACTTTTGACTGTCACACCTAACCTAACCTAATCTTTCGGTACCTAAATATTCATATTTTTCAGCGGATTTTTGTCATATCTTGTATTCCACCTTGTCTTGATCAACGCTATAGAAATTTTCAGTGCTCCCAAAATTTAAGTTTTTTATACTACAAAAAGAACATTAAAAATTCGTCACAGAATTGCAAATTTTTTAATAAATTGTCAAAATTTGTCTCAAATTATTCAAAGATTTTTTCTGAACCATCATTAAATAACGCCCAGAGTTTTGCCCCGTCGTTTGGTACCACTCTCGACCACCCCCTATTGTGGGAAGTGCAAAACTTTTGATTGTCACACCTTACCTAACCTAATCTTTCGGTACCTAAATATTCATATTTTTCAGCGGATTTTTGTCATATCTTGTATTCCACCTTGTCTTGATCAACGCTATAGAAATTTTCAGTGCTCCCAAAATTTAAGTTTTTTATACTACAAAAAGAACATTAAAAATTCGTCAAAGAAATGCAAATTTTTAATAAATTGTCAAAATTTGTCTCAAATTATCCAAAGTTTTCGTCTGAACCATCATTAAATAACGCCCAGAGTTTTGCCCCGTCGTTTGGTACCTCTCTCGACCACCCCCTATTGTGGGAAGTGCAAAACTTTTGATTGTCACACCTTACCTAACCTAATCTTTCAGTACCTAAATATTCATATTTCTCAGCGGGTTTTTGTCATATCTTGTATTCTACCTTGTCTTGATCAACGCAATAGAAATTTTCAGTGCTGCCAAAATTTAAGTTTTTTATACTACAAAAAGAACATTAAAAATTCGTCAAAGAAATGCAAATTTTTTAATAAATTGTCAAAATTTGTCTCAAATTATTCAAAGTTTTTGTCTGAACCATCATTAAATAACGCCCAGAGTTTTGCCCCGTCGTTTGGTACCTCTCTCGACCACCCCCTATTGTGGGAAGTGCAAAACTTTTAATTTTTACACCTAACCTAACCTAATCTTTCGGTACCTAAATATTCATATTTTTCAGCGAGTTTTTGTCATATCTTGTATTCTACCTTGTTTTGATCAACGTTATAGAAATTTTCAATGCTGCCAAAATTTAAGAGCTTTTTATACTACAAAAAGGACATTAAAAATTCGTCAAAGAAATGCAAATTTTTTAATAAATTATCAAAATTTGTCTCAAATTATTCAAAGTTTTTGTCTGAACCATCATTAAATAACGCCCAGAGTTTTGCCCCGTCGTTTGGTACCACTCTAGACCACCCCCTATTGTGGGAAGTGCAAAACTTTTGATTGTCACACCTTTTTTTTTTTTTTTTTTACCTGGGGGAATGCAATGACGCATATCCCTCCGCGGGGAAGGGCAGAGGGATTATGTCGGACTCGCAGGGGTAAAAGAAGATGGAAAAGAAATAATGTACCTCCCGGAATACCGACTAAACCTACCACGGTGTTCCTCAACAAAACCACTATCAACGGAGCCGCGCGATTCGCTTTCGCATGCGGTCGCGACCCCGCCGATTGATTGTCACACCTAACCTAACCTAATCTTTCGGTACCTAAATATTCATATTTTTCAGCGGATTTTTGTCATATCTTGTATTCCAGCTTGTCTTGATCAACGCTATAGAAATTTTCAGTGCTCCCAAAATTTAAGTTTTTTATACTACAAAAAGAACATTAAAAATTCGTCAAAGAAATGCAAATTTTTAATAAATTGTCAAAATTTGTCTCAAATTATCCAAAGTTTTTGTCTGAACCATCATTAAATAACGCCCAGAGTTTTGCCCCGTCGTTTGGTACCTCTCTCGACCACCCCCTATTGTGGGAAGTGCAAAACTTTTGATTGTCACACCTTACCTAACCTAATCTTTCAGTACCTAAATATTCATATTTCTCAGCGGGTTTTTGTCATATCTTGTATTCTACCTTGTCTTGATCAACGCAATAGAAATTTTCAGTGCTGCCAAAATTTAAGTTTTTTATACTACAAAAAGAACATTAAAAATTCGTCAAAGAAATGCAAATTTTTTAAAAAATTGTCAAAATTTGTCTCAAATTATGCAAAGTTTTTGTCTGAACCATCATTAAATAACGCCAAGAGTTTTGCGCCGTCGTTTGGTACCACTCTCGACCACCCCCTATTGTGGGAAGTGCAAAACTTTTGATTGTCACACCTAACCTAACCTAATCTTTCGGTACCTAAATATTCATATTTTTCAGCGGGTTTTTGTCATATCTTGTATTCTACCTTGTCTCGATCAACGCAATAGAAATTTTCAGTGCTGCCAAAATTAAAGTTTTTTATACTACAAAAAGAACATTAAAAATTCGTCAAAGAAATGCAAATTTTTTAATAAATTATCAAAATTTGTCTCAAATTATTTAAAGTTTTTGTCTGAACCATCATTAAATAACGCCCAGAGGTTTGCCCCGTCGTTTGGTACCACTCTCGACCACCCCCTATTGTGGGAAGTGCAAAACTTTTGATTGTCACACCTAACCTAACCTAATCTTTCGGTACCTAAATATTCATATTTTTCAGCGGGTTTTTGTCATATCTTGTATTCTACCTTGTCTCGATCAACGCAATAGAAATTTTCAGTGCTGCCAAAATTTAAGTTTTTTATACTACAAAAAGAACATTAAAAATTCGTCAAAGAAATGCAAATTTTTTAATAAATTATCAAAATTTGTCTCAAATTATTTAAAGTTTTTGTCTGAACCATCATTAAATAACGCCCAGAGGTTTGCCCCGTCGTTTGGTACCACTCTCGACCACCCCCTATTGTGGGAAGTGCAAAACTTTTGACTGTCACACCTAACCTAACCTAATCTTTCGGTACCTAAATATTCATATTTTTCAGCGGATTTTTGTCATATCTTGTATTCCACCTTGTCTTGATCAACGCTATAGAAATTTTCAGTGCTCCCAAAATTTAAGTTTTTTATACTACAAAAAGAACATTAAAAATTCGTCACAGAATTGCAAATTTTTTAATAAATTGTCAAAATTTGTCTCAAATTATTCAAAGTTTTTTTCTGAACCATCATTAAATAACGCCCAGAGTTTTGCCCCGTCGTTTGGTACCACTCTCGACCACCCCCTATTGTGGGAAGTGCAAAACTTTTGATTGTCACACCTTACCTAACCTAATCTTTCGGTACCTAAATATTCATATTTTTCAGCGGATTTTTGTCATATCTTGTATTCCACCTTGTCTTGATCAACGCTATAGAAATTTTCAGTGCTCCCAAAATTTAAGTTTTTTATACTACAAAAAGAACATTAAAAATTCGTCAAAGAAATGCAAATTTTTAATAAATTGTCAAAATTTGTCTCAAATTATCCAAAGTTTTCGTCTGAACCATCATTAAATAACGCCCAGAGTTTTGCCCCGTCGTTTGGTACCTCTCTCGACCACCCCCTATTGTGGGAAGTGCAAAACTTTTGATTGTCACACCTTACCTAACCTAATCTTTCAGTACCTAAATATTCATATTTCTCAGCGGGTTTTTGTCATATCTTGTATTCTACCTTGTCTTGATCAACGCAATAGAAATTTTCAGTGCTGCCAAAATTTAAGTTTTTTATACTACAAAAAGAACATTAAAAATTCGTCAAAGAAATGCAAATTTTTTAATAAATTGTCAAAATTTGTCTCAAATTATTCAAAGTTTTTGTCTGAACCATCATTAAATAACGCCCAGAGTTTTGCCCCGTCGTTTGGTACCTCTCTCGACCACCCCCTATTGTGGGAAGTGCAAAACTTTTAATTTTTACACCTAACCTAACCTAATCTTTCGGTACCTAAATATTCATATTTTTCAGCGAGTTTTTGTCATATCTTGTATTCTACCTTGTTTTGATCAACGTTATAGAAATTTTCAATGCTGCCAAAATTTAAGAGCTTTTTATACTACAAAAAGGACATTAAAAATTCGTCAAAGAAATGCAAATTTTTTAATAAATTATCAAAATTTGTCTCAAATTATTCAAAGTTTTTGTCTGAACCATCATTAAATAACGCCCAGAGTTTTGCCCCGTCGTTTGGTACCACTCTAGACCACCCCCTATTGTGGGAAGTGCAAAACTTTTGATTGTCACACCTTTTTTTTTTTTTTTTTACCTGGGGGAATGCAATGACGCATATCCCTCCGCGGGGAAGGGCAGAGGGATTATGTCGGACTCGCAGGGGTAAAAGAAGATGGAAAAGAAATAATGTACCTCCCGGAATACCGACTAAACCTACCACGGTGTTCCTCAACAAAACCACTATCAACGGAGCCGCGCGATTCGCTTTCGCATGCGGTCGCGACCCCGCCGATTGATTGTCACACCTAACCTAACCTAATCTTTCGGTACCTAAATATTCATATTTTTCAGCGGATTTTTGTCATATCTTGTATTCCACCTTGTCTTGATCAACGCTATAGAAATTTTCAGTGCTCCCAAAATTTAAGTTTTTTATACTACAAAAAGAACATTAAAAATTCGTCAAAGAAATGCAAATTTTTAATAAATTGTCAAAATTTGTCTCAAATTATCCAAAGTTTTTGTCTGAACCATCATTAAATAACGCCCAGAGTTTTGCCCCGTCGTTTGGTACCTCTCTCGACCACCCCCTATTGTGGGAAGTGCAAAACTTTTGATTGTCACACCTTACCTAACCTAATCTTTCAGTACCTAAATATTCATATTTCTCAGCGGGTTTTTGTCATATCTTGTATTCTACCTTGTCTTGATCAACGCAATAGAAATTTTCAGTGCTGCCAAAATTTAAGTTTTTTATACTACAAAAAGAACATTAAAAATTCGTCAAAGAAATGCAAATTTTTTAAAAAATTGTCAAAATTTGTCTCAAATTATGCAAAGTTTTTGTCTGAACCATCATTAAATAACGCCAAGAGTTTTGCGCCGTCGTTTGGTACCACTCTCGACCACCCCCTATTGTGGGAAGTGCAAAACTTTTGATTGTCACACCTAACCTAACCTAATCTTTCGGTACCTAAATATTCATATTTTTCAGCGGGTTTTTGTCATATCTTGTATTCTACCTTGTCTCGATCAACGCAATAGAAATTTTCAGTGCTGCCAAAATTAAAGTTTTTTATACTACAAAAAGAACATTAAAAATTCGTCAAAGAAATGCAAATTTTTTAATAAATTATCAAAATTTGTCTCAAATTATTTAAAGATTTTGTCTGAACCATCATTAAATAACGCCCAGAGGTTTGCCCCGTCGTTTGGTACCACTCTCGACCACCCCCTATTGTGGGAAGTGCAAAACTTTTGATTGTCACACCTAACCTAACCTAATCTTTCGGTACCTAAATATTCATATTTTTCAGCGGATTTTTGTCATATCTTGTATTCCACCTTGTCTTGATCAACGCTATAGAAATTTTCAGTGCTCCCAAAATTTAAGTTTTTTATACTACAAAAAGAACATTAAAAATTCGTCAAAGAAATGCAAATTTTTTAATAAATTGTTAAAATTTGTCACAAATTATTCAAAGTTATTCTCTGAACCATCATTAAATAACGCCCGGAGTTTACCCCGTCGTTTGGTACCACTCTCGACCACCCCCTATTGTGGGCAGTGCAAAACTTTTAATTTTTACACCTAACCTAACCTAATCTTTCGGTACCTAAATATTCATATTTTTCAGCGGATTTTTGTCATATCTTGTATTCTACCTTGTCTTGATAAACGCAATAGAAATTTTCAGTGCTGCCAAAATTTAAGATTTTTATGTAGTATAAAAATCTTATGTAGTATAATAACACGAACATTAAAAATTCGTCACAGAATTGCAAATTTTTTAATAAATTGTCAAAATTTGTCTCAAATTATTCAAAGTTTTTTTCTGAACCATCATTAAATAACGCCCAGAGTTTTGCCCCGTCGTTTGGTACCACTCTCGACCACCCCCTATTGTGGGAAGTGCAAAACTTTTGATTGTCACACCTTACCTAACCTAATCTTTCGGTACCTAAATATTCATATTTTTCAGCGGATTTTTGTCATATCTTGTATTCCACCTTGTCTTGATCAACGCTATAGAAATTTTCAGTGCTCCCAAAATTTAAGTTTTTTATACTACAAAAAGAACATTAAAAATTCGTCAAAGAAATGCAAATTTTTAATAAATTGTCAAAATTTGTCTCAAATTATCCAAAGTTTTTGTCTGAACCATCATTAAATAACGCCCAGAGTTTTGCCCCGTCGTTTGGTACCTCTCTCGACCACCCCCTATTGTGGGAAGTGCAAAACTTTTGATTGTCACACCTTACCTAACCTAATCTTTCAGTACCTAAATATTCATATTTCTCAGCGGGTTTTTGTCATATCTTGTATTCTACCTTGTCTTGATCAACGCAATAGAAATTTTCAGTGCTGCCAAAATTTAAGTTTTTTATACTACAAAAAGAACATTAAAAATTCGTCAAAGAAATGCAAATTTTTTAATAAATTGTCAAAATTTGTCTCAAATTATGCAAAGTTTTTGTCTGAACCATCATTAAATAACGCCAAGAGTTTTGCGCCGTCGTTTGGTACCACTCTCGACCACCCCCTATTGTGGGAAGTGCAAAACTTTTGATTGTCACACCTAACCTAACCTAATCTTTCGGTACCTAAATATTCATATTTTTCAGCGGATTTTTGTCATATCTTGTATTCCGCCTTGTCTTGATCAACGCTATAGAAATTTTCAGTGCTCCCAAAATTTAAGTTTTTTATACTACAAAAAGAACATTAAAAATTCGTCAAAGAAATGCAAATTTTTTATAAATTGTCAAAATTTGTCTCAAATTATTCAAAGTTTTTGTCTGAACCATCATTAAATAACGCCAAGAGTTTTGCGCCGTCGTTTGGTACCACTCTCGACCACCCCCTATTGTGGGAAGTGCAAAACTTTTGATTGTCACACCTAACCTAACCTAATCTTTCGGTACCTAAATATTCATATTTTTCAGCGGATTTTTGTCATATCTTGTATTCCGCCTTGTCTTGATCAACGCTATAGAAATTTTCAGTGCTCCCAAAATTTAAGTTTTTATACTACAAAAAGAACATTAAAAATTCGTCAAAGAAATGCAAATTTTTTATAAATTGTCAAAATTTGTCTCAAATTATTCAAAGTTTTTGTCTGAACCATCATTAAATATCGCCCAGAGTTTTGCCCCGTCGTTTGGTACCACTCTAGACCACCCCCTATTGTGGGAAGTGCAAAACTTTTGATTGTCACACCTTTTTTTTTTTTTTTTTTACGTGGGGGAATGCAATGACGCATATCCCTCCGCGGGGAAGGGCAGAGGGATTATGTCGGACTCGCAGGGGTAAAAGAAGATGGAAAAGAAATAATGTACCTCCCGGAATACCGACTAAACCTACCACGGTGTTCCTCAACAAAACCACTATCGGCGGGGCCGCGCGAATCGCTTTCGCATGCGGTCGCGACCCCGCCGATTGATTGTCACACCTAACCTAACCTAATCTTTCGGTACCTAAATATTCATATTTTTCAGCGGATTTTTGTCATATCTTGTATTCCACCTTGTCTTGATCAACGCTATAGAAATTTTCAGTGCTCCCAAAATTTAAGTTTTTTATACTACAAAAAGAACATTAAAAATTCGTCAAAGAAATGCAAATTTTTAATAAATTGTCAAAATTTGTCTCAAATTATCCAAAGTTTTTGTCTGAACCATCATTAAATAACGCCCAGAGTTTTGCCCCGTCGTTTGGTACCTCTCTCGACCACCCCCTATTGTGGGAAGTGCAAAACTTTTGATTGTCACACCTTACCTAACCTAATCTTTCAGTACCTAAATATTCATATTTCTCAGCGGGTTTTTGTCATATCTTGTATTCTACCTTGTCTTGATCAACGCAATAGAAATTTTCAGTGCTGCCAAAATTTAAGTTTTTTATACTACAAAAAGAACATTAAAAATTCGTCAAAGAAATGCAAATTTTTTAATAAATTGTCAAAATTTGTCTCAAATTATGCAAAGTTTTTGTTCGAACCATCATTAAATAACGCCAAGAGTTTCGCGCCGTCGTTTGGTACCACTCTCGACCACCTCCTATTGTGGGAAGTGCAAAACTTTTGATTGTCACACCTAATCTAACCTAATCTTTCGGTACCTAAATATTCATATTTTTCAGCGGATTTTTGTCATATCTTGTATTCCACCTTGTCTTGATCAACGCTATAGAAATTTTCAGTGCTGCCAAAATTTAAGTTTTGTATACTACAAAAATAACATTAAAAATTCGTCAAAGAAATGCAAATTTTTTAATAAATTATCAAAATTTGTCTCAAATTATTCAAAGTTTTTGTGTGAACCATCATTAAATAACGCCCAGAGTTTCGCCCCGTCGTTTGGTACAACTCTCGACCACCCCCTATTGTGGGAAGTGCAAAACTTTTAATTTTTACACCTAACCTAACCTAATCTTTCGGTACCTAAATATTCATATTTTTCAGCGGGTTTTTGTCATATCTTGTATTCTACCTTGTCTTGATAAACGCAATAGAAATTTTCAGTGCTGCCAAAATTTAAGATTTTTATACTACAACACGAACATTAAAAATTCGTCACAGAATTGCAAATTTTTTAATAAATTGTCAAAATTTGTCTCAAATTATTCAAAGTTTTTTTCTGAACCATCATTAAATAACGCCCAGAGTTTTGCCCCGTCGTTTGGTACCACTCTCGACCACCCCCTATTGTGGGAAGTGCAAAACTTTTGATTGTCACACCTAACCTAACCTAACCTTTCGGTACCTAAATATTCATATTTTTCAGCGGGTTTTTGTCATATCTTGTATTCTACCTTGTCTTGATCAACGCAATAGAAATTTTCAGTGCTGTCAAAATTTAAGATTTTTATACTACAACACGAACATTAAAAATTCGTCACAGAATTGCAAATTTTAATAAATTGTCAAAATTTGTCTCAAATTATTCAGTTTTCTTCTGAACCATCATTAAATAACGCCCAGAGTTTTGCCCCGTCGTTTGGTACCACTCTCGACCACCCCCTATTGTGGGAAGTGCAAAACTTTTGATTGTCACACCTAACCTAACCTAATCTTTCGGTACCTAAATATTCATATTTTTCAGCGGGTTTTTGTCATATCTTGTATTCTACCTTGTCTTGATCAACGCAATAGAAATTTTCAGTGCTGCCAAAATTTAAGATTTTTATACTACAAAAAGAACATTAAAAATTCGTCAAAGAAATGCAAATTTTTAAATAAATTGTCAAAATTTGTCTCTAATTATTCAAAGTTATTGTCTGAACCATCATTAAATAACGCCCAGAGTTTTGCCCCGTCGTTTGGTACCACTCTCGACCACCCCCTATTGTGGGAAGTGCAAAACTTTTGATTTTTACACCTAACCTAACCTAAACTTTCGGTACCTAAATATTCATATTTTTCAGCGGATTTTTGTCATATCATGTATTCTACCTTGTTTTGATCAACGCTATAGAAATTTTCAATGCTGCCAAAATTTAAGAGCTTTTGATACTACAAAAAGAACATTAAAAATTCGTCAAAGAAATGCAAATTTTTTAATAAATTATCAAAATTTGTCTCAAATTATTCAAAGATTGTGTCTGAACCATCATTAAATAACGCCCAGAGTTTTGCGCCGTCGTTTGGTACCACTCTCGACCACCCCCTATTGTGGGAAGTGCAAAACTTTTGATTGTCACACCTAACCTAACCTAATCTTTCGGTACCTAAATATTCATATTTTCAGCGGGTTTTTGTCATATCTTGTATTCTACCTTGTCTTGATAAACGCAATAGAAATTTTCAGTGCTGCCAAAATTTAAGATTTTTATACTACAACACGAACATTAAAAATTCGTCACAGAATTGCAAATTTTTAAATAAATTGTCAAAATTTGTCTCAAATTATTCAAAGTTATTCTCTGAACCATCATTAAATAACGCCCGGAGTTTTCCCCGTCGTTTAGTACCACTCTCGACCACCCCCTATTGTGGGAAGTGCAAAACTTTTGACTTTTACACCTAACCTAACCTAATCTTTCGGTACCTAAATATTCATATTTTTCAGCGGGTTTTTGTCATATCTTGTATTCTACCTTGTCTTGATCAACGCAATAGAAATTTTCAGTGCTGCCAAAATTTAAGATTTTTATACTACAACACGAACATTAAAAATTCGTCACAGAATTGCAAATTTTAATAAATTGTCAAAATTTGTCTCAAATTATTCAGTTTTCTTCTGAACCATCATTAAATAACGCCCAGAGTTTTGCCCCGTCGTTTGGTACCACTCTCGACCACCCCCTATTGTGGGAAGTGCAAAACTTTTGATTGTCACACCTAACCTAACCTAATCTTTCGGTACCTAAATATTCATATTTTTCAGCGGATTTTTGTCATATCTTGTATTCTACCTTGTTTTGATCAACGCTATAGAAATTTTCAATGCTGCCAAAATTTAAGAGCTTTTTATACTACAAAAAGAACATTAAAAATTCGTCAAAGAAATGCAAATTTTTTAATAAATTATCAAAATTTGTCTCAAATTATTCAAAGTTTTTGTCTGTACCATCATTAAATAACGCCCAGAGTTTTGCCCCGTCGTTTGGTACCACTCTCGACCACCCCCTATTGTGGGAAGTGCAAAACTTTTGATTTTTACACCTAACCTAACCTAATCTTTCGGTACCTAAATATTCATATTTTTCAGCGGATTTTTGTCATATCTTGTATTCCACCTTGTCTTGATCAACACTATAGAAATTTTCAGTGCTCCCAAAATTTAAGTTTTTTATACTACAAAAAGAACATTAAAAATTCGTCAAAGAAATGCAAATTTTTTAATAAATTGTCAAAATTTGTCTCAAATTATTCAAAGTTTTTGTCTGAACCATCATTAAATAACGCCCAGAGTTTCGCCCCGTCGTTTGGTACCACTCTCGACCACCCCCTATTGTGGGAAGTGCAAAACTTTTAATTTTTACACCTAACCTAACCTAATCTTTCGGTACCTAAATATTCATATTTTTCAGCGGGTTTTTGTCATATCTTGTATTCTACCTTGTCTTGATCAACGCAATAGAAATTTTCAGTGCTGCCAAAATTTAAGTTTTTTATACTACAAAAATAACATTAAAAATTCGTCAAAGAAATGCAAATTTTTTAATAAATTGTCAAAATTTGTCTCAAATTATTCAAAGTTTTTGTCTGAACCATCATTAAATAACGCCCAGAGTTTTGCCCCGTCGTTTGGTACCACTCTAGACCACCCCCTATAGTGGGAAGTGCAAAACTTTTGATTGTCACAAGTTTTTTTTTTTTTTTTTACGTGGGGGAATGCAATGACGCATATCCCTCCGCGGGGGCGGGCGGAGGGATTATGTCGGACTCGCCGGGGTAAAAGAAGATGGAAAAGAAATAATGTACCTCCCGGAATACCGACTAAACCTACCACGGTGTTCCTCAACAAAACCACTATCGGCGGGGCCGCGCGAATCGCTTTCGCATGCGGTCGCGACCCCGCCGATTGATTGTCACACCTAACCTAACCTAATCTTTCGGTACCTAAATATTCATATTTTTCACCGGATTTTTGTCATATCTTGTATTCCAGCTTGTCTTGATCAACGCTATAGAAATTTTCAGTGCTGCCAAAATTTGAGATTTTTATACTACAACACGAACATTAAAAATTCGTCAAAGAAATGCAAATTTTTTAATAAATTGTCAAAATTTGTCTCAAATTATTCAAAGTTATTCTCTGAACCATCATTAAATAACGCCCGGAGTTTTCCCCGTCGTTTGGTACCATTCTCGACCACCCCCTATTGTGGGAAGTGCAAAACTTTTGATTTTTACACCTAACCTAACCTAATCTTTCGGTACCTAAATATTAATATTTTTCAGCGGGTTTTTGTCATATCTTGTATTCTACCTTGTCTTGATCAACGCAATAGAAATTTTAAGTGCTGCCAAAATTTAAGATTTTTATACTACAAAAAGAACATTAAAAATTCGTCAAAGAAATGCAAATTTTTTAATAAATTGTCAAAATTTGTCTCAAATTATTCAAAGTTTTTGTCTGAACCATCATTAAATAACGCCCAGAGTTTTGCCCCGTCGTTTGGTACCTCTCTCGACCACCCCCTATTGTGGGAAGTGCAAAACTTTTTATTGTCACACCTTACCTAACCTAATCTTTCAGTACCTAATTATTCATATTTCTCAGCGGGTTTTTGTCATATCTTGTATTCTACCTTGTCTTGATAAACGCAATAGAAATTTTCAGTGCTGCCAAAATTTAAGATTTTTATACTACAACACGAACATTAAAAATTCGTCACAGAATTGCAAATTTTTAAATAAATTGTCAAAATTTGTCTCAAATTATTCAAAGTTATTCTCTGAACCATCATTAAATAACGCCCGGAGTTTTCCCCGTCGTTTGGTACCACTCTCGACCACCCCCTATTGTGGGAAGTGCAAAACTTTTGACTTTTACACCTAACCTAACCTAATCTTTCGGTACCTAAATATTCATATTTTTCAGCGGGTTTTTGTCATATCTTGTATTCTACCTTGTCTTGATCAACGCAATAGAAATTTTCAGTGCTGCCAAAATTTAAGATTTTTATACTACAACACGCACATTAAAAATTCGTCACAGAATTGCAAATTTTAATAAATTGTCAAAATTTGTCTCAAATTATTCAGTTTTCTTCTGAACCATCATTAAATAACGCCCAGAGTTTTGCCCCGTCGTTTGGTACCACTCTCGACCACCCCCTATTGTAGGAATTGCAAAACTTTTGATTGTCACACCTAACCTAACCTAAACTTTCGGTACCTAAATATTCATATTTTTCAGCGGATTTTTGTCATATCTTGTATTCTACCTTGTTTTGATCAACGCTATAGAAATTTTCAATGCTGCCAAAATTTAAGAGCTTTTTATACTACAAAAAGAACATTAAAAATTCGTCAAAGAAATGCAAATTTTTTAATAAATTATCAAAATTTGTCTCAAATTATTCAAAGTTTTTGTCTGAACCATCATTAAATAACGCCCAGAGTTTTGCCCCGTCGTTTGGTACCACTCTCGACCACCCCCTATTGTGGGAAGTGCAAAACTTTTGATTTTTACACCTAACCTAACCTAATCTTTCGGTACCTAAATATTCATATTTTTCAGCGGATTTTTGTCATATCTTGTATTCCACCTTGTCTTGATCAACACTATAGAAATTTTCAGTGCTCCCAAAATTTAAGTTTTTTATACTACAAAAAGAACATTAAAAATTCGTCAAAGAAATGCAAATTTTTTAATAAATTGTCAAAATTTGTCTCAAATTATTCAAAGTTTTTGTCTGAACCATCATTAAATAACGCCCAGAGTTTTGCCCCGTCGTTTGGTACCTCTCTCGACCACCCCCTATTGTGGGAAGTGCAAAACTTTTTATTGTCACACCTTACCTAACCTAATCTTTCAGTACCTAATTATTCATATTTCTCAGCGGGTTTTTGTCATATCTTGTATTCTACCTTGTCTTGATCAACGCAATAGAAATTTTCAGTGCTGCCAAAATTTAAGTTTTTTATACTACAAAAATAACATTAAAAATTCGTCAAAGAAATGCAAATTTTTTAATAAATTATCAAAATTTGTCTCAAATTATTCAAAGTTTTTGTGTGAACCATCATTAAATAACGCCCAGAGTTTCGCCCCGTCGTTTGGTACCACTCTCGACCACCCCCTATTGTGGGAAGTGCAAAACTTTTAATTTTTACACCTAACCTAACCTAATCTTTCGGTACCTAATTATTCATATTTCTCAGCGGGTTTTTGTCATATCTTGTTTTCTACCTTGTCTTGATCAACGCAATAGAAATTTTCAGTGCTGCCAAAATTTAAGTTTTTATACTACAAAAATAACATTAAAAATTCGTCAAAGAAATGCAAATTTTTTAATAAATTGTCAAAATTTGTCTCAAATTATTCAAAGTTTTTGTCGGAACCATCATTAAATAACGCCAAGAGTTTTGCGCCGTCGTTTGGTACCACTCTCGACCACCCCCTATTGTGGGAAGTGCAAAACTTTTGATTGTCACACCTAACCTAATCTAATCTTTCGGTACCTAAATTTTATATTTTTCAGCGGGTTTTTGTCATATCTTGTATTCTACCTTGTTTTGATCAACGCTATAGAAATTTTCAATGCTGCCAAAATTTAAGAGCTTTTTATACTACAAAAAGAACATTAAAAATTCGTCAAAGAAATGCAAATTTTTTAATAAATTATCAAAATTTGTCTCAAATTATTCAAAGTTTTTATCTGAACCATCATTAAATAACGCCCAGAGTTTTGCCCCGTCGTTTGGTACCACTCTCGACCACCCCCTATTGTGGGAAGTGCAAAACTATTGATTGTCACACCTAACCTAACCTAATCTTTCGGTACCTAAATATTCATATTTTTCAGCGGGTTTTTGTCATATCTTGTATTCTACCTTGTCTCGATCAACGCAATAGAAATTTTCAGTGCTGCCAAAATTAAAGTTTTTTATACTACAAAAAGAACATTAAAAATTCGTCAAAGAAATGCAAATTTTTTAATAAATTATCAAAATTTGTCTCAAATTATTTAAAGTTTTTGTCTGAACCATCATTAAATAACGCCCAGAGGTTTGCCCCGTCGTTTGGTACCACTCTCGACCACCCCCTATTGTGGGAAGTGCAAAACTTTTGATTGTCACACCTAACCTAACCTAATCTTTCGGTACCTAAATATTCATATTTTTCAGCGGATTTTTGTCATATCTTGTATTCCACCTTGTCTTGATCAACGCTATAGAAATTTTCAGTGCTCCCAAAATTTAAGTTTTTTATACTACAAAAAGAACATTAAAAATTCGTCACAGAATTGCAAATTTTTTAATAAATTGTCAAAATTTGTCTCAAATTATTCAAAGTTTTTTTCTGAACCATCATTAAATAACGCCCAGAGTTTTGCCCCGTCGTTTGGTACCTCTCTCGACCACCCCCTATTGTGGGAAGTGCAAAACTTTTGATTGTCACACCTTACCTAACCTAATCTTTCAGTACCTATATATTCATATTTCTCAGCGGGTTTTTGTCATATCTTGTATTCTACCTTGTCTTGATCAACGCAATAGAAATTTTCAGTGCTGCCAAAATTTAAGTTTTTTATACTACAAAAAGAACATTAAAAATTCGTCAAAGAAATGCAAATTTTTTAATAAATTGTCAAAATTTGTCTCAAATTATTCAAAGTTTTTGTCTGAACCATCATTAAATAACGCCCAGAGTTTTGCCCCGTCGTTTGGTACCTCTCTCGACCACCCCCTATTGTGGGAAGTGCAAAACTTTTAATTTTTACACCTAACCTAACCTAATCTTTCGGTACCTAAATATTCATATTTTTCAGCGAGTTTTTGTCATATCTTGTATTCTACCTTGTTTTGATCAACGTTATAGAAATTTTCAATGCTGCCAAAATTTAAGAGCTTTTTATACTACAAAAAGGACATTAAAAATTCGTCAAAGAAATGCAAATTTTTTAATAAATTATCAAAATTTGTCTCAAATTATTCAAAGTTTTTGTCTGAACCATCATTAAATAACGCCCAGAGTTTTGCCCCGTCGTTTGGTACCACTCTAGACCACCCCCTATTGTGGGAAGTGCAAAACTTTTGATTGTCACACCTTTTTTTTTTTTTTTTTTACCTGGGGGAATGCAATGACGCATATCCCTCCGCGGGGAAGGGCAGAGGGATTATGTCGGACTCGCAGGGGTAAAAGAAGATGGAAAAGAAATAATGTATCTCCCGGAATACCGACTAAACCTACCACGGTGTTCCTCAACAAAACCACTATCAACGGAGCCGCGCGATTCGCTTTCGCATGCGGTCGCGACCCCGCCGATTGATTGTCACACCTAACCTAACCTAATCTTTCGGTACCTAAATATTCATATTTTTCAGCGGATTTTTGTCATATCTTGTATTCCACCTTGTCTTGATCAACGCTATAGAAATTTTCAGTGCTCCCAAAATTTAAGTTTTTTATACTACAAAAAGAACATTAAAAATTCGTCAAAGAAATGCAAATTTTTAATAAATTGTCAAAATTTGTCTCAAATTATTCAAAGTTTTTGTCTGAACCATCATTAAATAACGCCCAGAGTTTTGCCCCGTCGTTTGGTACCTCTCTCGACCACCCCCTATTGTGGGAAGTGCAAAACTTTTGATTGTCACACCTTACCTAACCTAATCTTTCAGTACCTAAATATTCATATTTCTCAGCGGGTTTTTGTCATATCTTGTATTCTACCTTGTCTTGATCAACGCAATAGAAATTTTCAGTGCTGCCAAAATTTAAGTTTTTTATACTACAAAAAGAACATTAAAAATTCGTCAAAGAAATGCAAATTTTTTAAAAAATTGTCAAAATTTGTCTCAAATTATGCAAAGTTTTTGTCTGAACCATCATTAAATAACGCCAAGAGTTTTGCGCCGTCGTTTGGTACCACTCTCGACCACCCCCTATTGTGGGAAGTGCAAAACTTTTGATTGTCACACCTAACCTAACCTAATCTTTCGGTACCTAAATATTCATATTTTTCAGCGGGTTTTTGTCATATCTTGTATTCTACCTTGTCTCGATCAACGCAATAGAAATTTTCAGTGCTGCCAAAATTAAAGTTTTTTATACTACAAAAAGAACATTAAAAATTCGTCAAAGAAATGCAAATTTTTTAATAAATTATCAAAATTTGTCTCAAATTATTTAAAGTTTTTGTCTGAACCATCATTAAATAACGCCCAGAGGTTTGCCCCGTCGTTTGGTACCACTCTCGACCACCCCCTATTGTGGGAAGTGCAAAACTTTTGATTGTCACACCTAACCTAACCTAATCTTTCGGTACCTAAATATTCATATTTTTCAGCGGATTTTTGTCATATCTTGTATTCCACCTTGTCTTGATCAACGCTATAGAAATTTTCAGTGCTCCCAAAATTTAAGTTTTTTATACTACAAAAAGAACATTAAAAATTCGTCAAAGAAATGCAAATTTTTTAATAAATTGTTAAAATTTGTCACAAATTATTCAAAGTTATTCTCTGAACCATCATTAAATAACGCCCGGAGTTTACCCCGTCGTTTGGTACCACTCTCGACCACCCCCTATTGTGGGCAGTGCAAAACTTTTAATTTTTACACCTAACCTAACCTAATCTTTCGGTACCTAAATATTCATATTTTTCAGCGGATTTTTGTCATATCTTGTATTCCACCTTGTCTTGATAAACGCAATAGAAATTTTCAGTGCTGCCAAAATTTAAGTTTTTTATACTACAAAAAGAACATTAAAAATTCGTCAAAGAAATGCAAATTTTTTAATAAATTGTCAAAATTTGTCTCAAATTATGCAAAGTTTTTGTCTGAACCATCATTAAATAACGCCCAGAGTTTTGCCCCGTCGTTTGGTACCACTCTCGACCACCCCCTATTGTGGGAAGTGCAAAACTTTTGATTGTCACACCTTACCTAACCTAATCTTTCGGTACCTAAATATTCATATTTTTCAGCGGATTTTTGTCATATCTTGTATTCCACCTTGTCTTGATCAACGCTATAGAAATTTTCAGTGCTCCCAAAATTTAAGTTTTTTATACTACAAAAAGAACATTAAAAATTCGTCAAAGAAATGCAAATTTTTAATAAATTGTCAAAATTTGTCTCAAATTATTCAAAGTTTTTTTCTGAACCATCATTAAATAACGCCCAGAGTTTTGCCCCGTCGTTTGGTACCACTCTCGACCACCCCCTATTGTGGGAAGTGCAAAACTTTTGATTGTCACACCTTACCTAACCTAATCTTTCGGTACCTAAATATTCATATTTTTCAGCGGATTTTTGTCATATCTTGTATTCCACCTTGTCTTGATCAACGCTATAGAAATTTTCAGTGCTCCCAAAATTTAAGTTTTTTATACTACAAAAAGAACATTAAAAATTCGTCAAAGAAATGCAAATTTTTAATAAATTGTCAAAATTTGTCTCAAATTATCCAAAGTTTTTGTCTGAACCATCATTAAATAACGCCCAGAGTTTTGCCCCGTCGTTTGGTACCTCTCTCGACCACCCCCTATTGTGGGAAGTGCAAAACTTTTGATTGTCACACCTAACCTAACCTAATCTTTCGGTACCTAAATATTCATATTTTTCAGCGAGTTTTTGTCATATCTTGTATTCTACCTTGTTTTGATCAACGTTATAGAAATTTTCAATGCTGCCAAAATTTAAGAGCTTTTTATACTACAAAAAGGACATTAAAAATTCGTCAAAGAAATGCAAATTTTTTAATAAATTATCAAAATTTGTCTCAAATTATTCAAAGTTTTTGTCTGAACCATCATTAAATAACGCCCAGAGTTTTGCCCCGTCGTTTGGTACCACTCTAGACCACCCCCTATTGTGGGAAGTGCAAAACTTTTGATTGTCACACCTTTTTTTTTTTTTTTTTTACCTGGGGGAATGCAATGACGCATATCCCTCCGCGGGGAAGGGCAGAGGGATTATGTCGGACTCGCAGGGGTAAAAGAAGATGGAAAAGAAATAATGTACCTCCCGGAATACCGACTAAACCTACCACGGTGTTCCTCAACAAAACCACTATCAACGGAGCCGCGCGATTCGCTTTCGCATGCGGTCGCGACCCCGCCGATTGATTGTCACACCTAACCTAACCTAATCTTTCGGTACCTAAATATTCATATTTTTCAGCGGATTTTTGTCATATCTTGTATTCCACCTTGTCTTGATCAACGCTATAGAAATTTTCAGTGCTCCCAAAATTTAAGTTTTTTATACTACAAAAAGAACATTAAAAATTCGTCAAAGAAATGCAAATTTTTAATAAATTGTCAAAATTTGTCTCAAATTATCCAAAGTTTTTGTCTGAACCATCATTAAATAACGCCCAGAGTTTTGCCCCGTCGTTTGGTACCTCTCTCGACCACCCCCTATTGTGGGAAGTGCAAAACTTTTGATTGTCACACCTTACCTAACCTAATCTTTCAGTACCTAAATATTCATATTTCTCAGCGGGTTTTTGTCATATCTTGTATTCTACCTTGTCTTGATCAACGCAATAGAAATTTTCAGTGCTGCCAAAATTTAAGTTTTTTATACTACAAAAAGAACATTAAAAATTCGTCAAAGAAATGCAAATTTTTTAATAAATTGTCAAAATTTGTCTCAAATTATGCAAAGTTTTTGTCTGAACCATCATTAAATAACGCCAAGAGTTTTGCGCCGTCGTTTGGTACCACTCTCGACCACCCCCTATTGTGGGAAGTGCAAAACTTTTGATTGTCACACCTAACCTAACCTAATCTTTCGGAACCTAAATATTCATATTTTTCAGCGGATTTTTGTCATATCTTGTATTCCACCTTGTCTTGATCAACGCTATAGAAATTTTCAGTGCTCCCAAAATTTAAGTTTTTTATACTACAAAAAGAACATTAAAAATTCGTCAAAGAAATGCAAATTTTTTAATAAATTGTCAAAATTTGTCTCAAATTATTCAAAGTTTTTTTCTGAACCATCATTAAATAACGCCCAGAGTTTTGCCCCGTCGTTTGGTACCACTCTCGACCACCCCCTATTGTGGGAAGTGCAAAACTTTTGATTGTCACACCTAATCTAACCTAATCTTTCGGTACCTAAATATTCATATTTTTCAGCGGATTTTTGTCATATCTTGTATTCCACCTTGTCTTGATCAACGCTATAGAAATTTTCAGTGCTCCCAAAATTTAAGTTTTTTATACTACAAAAAGAACATTAAAAATTCGTCAAAGAAATGCAAATTTTTTAATAAATTGTCAAAATTTGTCTCAAATTATGCAAAGTTTTTGTCTGAACCATAATTAAATAACGCCAAGAGTTTTGCGCCGTCGTTTGGTACCACTCTCGACCACCTCCTATTGTGGGAAGTGCAAAACTTTTGATTGTCACACCTAATCTAACCTAATCTTTCGGTACCTAAATATTCATATTTTTCAGCGGATTTTTGTCATATCTTGTATTCCACCTTGTCTTGATCAACGCTATAGAAATTTTCAGTGCTCCCAAAATTTAAGTTTTTTATACTACAAAAAGAACATTAAAAATTCGTCAAAGAAATGCAAATTTTTAATAAATTGTCAAAATTTGTCTCAAATTATCCAAAGTTTTTGTCTGAACCATCATTAAATAACGCCCAGAGTTTTGCCCCGTCGTTTGGTACCACTCTAGACCACCCCCTATTGTGGGAAGTGAAAAACTTTTGATTGTCACACCTTTTTTTTTTTTTTTTTTTACGTGGGGGAATGCAATGACGCATATCCCTCCGCGGGGAAGGGCAGAGGGATTATGTCGGACTCGCAGGGGTAAAAGAAGATGGAAAAGAAATAATGTACCTCCCGGAATACCGACTAAACCTACCACGGTGTTCCTCAACAAAACCACTATCGGCGGGGCCGCGCGAATCGCTTTCGCATGCGGTCGCGACCCCGCCGATTGATTGTCACACCTAACCTAACCTAATCTTTCGGTACTTAAATATTCATATTTTTCAGCGGATTTTTGTCATATCTTGTATTCCACCTTGTCTTGATCAACGCAATAGAAATTTTCAGTGCTGCCAAAATTTAAGATTTTTATACTACAACACGAACATTAAAAATTCGTCACAGAATTGCAAATTTTTTAATAAATTGTCAAAATTTGTCTCAAATTATTCAAAGTTTTTTTCTGAACCATCATTAAATAACGCCCAGAGTTTCGCCCCGTCGTTTGGTACCACTCTCGACCACCCCCTATTGTGGGAAGTGCAAAACTTTTGATTGTCACACCTTACCTAACCTAATCTTTCGGTACCTAAATATTCATATTTTTCAGCGGATTTTTGTCATATCTTGTATTCCACCTTGTCTTGATCAACGCTATAGAAATTTTCAGTGCTCCCAAAATTTAAGTTTTTTATACTACAAAAAGAGCATTAAAAATTCGTCAAAGAAATGCAAATTTTTTAAAAAATTGTCAAAATTTGTCTCAAATTATGCAAAGTTTTTGTCTGAACCATCATTAAATAACGCCAAGAGTTTTGCGCCGTCGTTTGGTACCACTCTCGACCACCCCCTATTGTGGGCAGTGCAAAACTTTTAATTTTTACACCTAACCTAACCTAATCTTTCGGTACCTAAATGTTCATATTTTTCAGCGGATTTTTGTCATATCTTGTATTCTACCTTGTCTTGATAAACGCAATAGAAATTTTCAGTGCTGCCAAAATTTAAGAAATTTAAGTTTTTTATACTACAAAAAGAACATTAAAAATTCGTCAAAGAAATGCAAATTTTTTAATAAATTGTTAAAATTTGTCACAAATTATTCAAAGTTATTCTCTGAACCATCATTAAATAACGCCCGGAGTTTACCCCGTCGTTTGGTACCACTCTCGACCACCCCCTATTGTGGGCAGTGCAAAACTTTTAATTTTTACACCTAACCTAACCTAATCTTTCGGTACCTAAATATTCATATTTTTCAGCGGATTTTTGTCATATCTTGTATTCTACCTTGTCTTGATAAACGCAATAGAAATTTTCAGTGCTGCCAAAATTTAAGATTTTTATACTACAACACGAACATTAAAAATTCGTCACAGAATTGCAAATTTTTTAATAAATTGTCAAAATTTGTCTCAAATTATTCAAAGTTTTTTTCTGAACCATCATTAAATAACGCCCAGAGTTTTGCCCCGTCGTTTGGTACCACTCTCGACCACCCCCTATTGTGGGAAGTGCAAAACTTTTGATTGTCACACCTTACCTAACCTAATCTTTCGGTACCTAAATATTCATATTTTTCAGCGGATTTTTGTCATATCTTGTATTCCACCTTGTCTTGATCAACGCTATAGAAATTTTCAGTGCTCCCAAAATTTAAGTTTTTTATACTACAAAAAGAACATTAAAAATTCGTCAAAGAAATGCAAATTTTTAATAAATTGTCAAAATTTGTCTCAAATTATCCAAAGTTTTTGTCTGAACCATCATAAAATAACGCCCAGAGTTTTGCCCCGTCGTTTGGTACCTCTCTCGACCACCCCCTATTGTGGGAAGTGCAAAACTTTTGATTGTCACACCTTACCTAACCTAATCTTTCAGTACCTAAATATTCATATTTCTCAGCGGGTTTTTGTCATATCTTGTATTCTACCTTGTCTTGATCAACGCAATAGAAATTTTCAGTGCTGCCAAAATTTAAGTTATTTATACTACAAAAAGAACATTAAAAATTCGTCAAAGAAATGCAAATTTTTTAATAAATTGTCAAAATTTGTCTCAAATTATGCAAAGTTTTTGTCTGAACCATCATTAAATAACGCCAAGAGTTTTGCGCCGTCGTTTGGTACCACTCTCGACCACCCCCTATTGTGGGAAGTGCAAAACTTTTGATTGTCACACCTAACCTAACCTAATCTTTCGGTACCTAAATATTCATATTTTTCAGCGGATTTTTGTCATATCTTGTATTCCACCTTGTCTTGATCAACGCTATAGAAATTTTCAGTGCTCCCAAAATTTAAGTTTTTTATACTACAAAAAGAACATTAAAAATTCGTCAAAGAAATGCAAATTTTTTAATAAATTGTCAAAATTTGTCTCAAATTATTCAAAGTTTTTGTCTGAACCATCATTAAATAACGCCCAGAGTTTTGCCCCGTCGTTTGGTACCTCTCTCGACCACCCCCTATTGTGGGAAGTGCAAAACTTTTAATTTTTACACCTAACCTAACCTAATCTTTCGGTACCTAAATATTCATATTTTTCAGCGAGTTTTTGTCATATCTTGTATTCTACCTTGTTTTGATCAACGCTATAGAAATTTTCAATGCTGCCAAAATTTAAGAGCTTTTTATACTACAAAAAGGACATTAAAAATTCGTCAAAGAAATGCAAATTTTTTAATAAATTATCAAAATTTGTCTCAAATTATTCAAAGTTTTTGTCTGAACCATCATTAAATAACGCCCAGAGTTTTGCCCCGTCGTTTGGTACCACTCTAGACCACCCCCTATTGTGGGAAGTGCAAAACTTTTGATTGTCACACCTTTTTTTTTTTTTTTTTTACGTGGGGGAATGCAATGACGCATATCCCTCCGCGGGGAAGGGCAGAGGGATTATGTCGGACTCGCAGGGGTAAAAGAAGATGGAAAAGAAATAATGTACCTCCCGGAATACCGACTAAACCTACCACGGTGTTCCTCAACAAAACCACTATCGGCGGGGCCGCGCGAATCGCTTTCGCATGCGGTCGCGACCCCGCCGATTGATTGTCACACCTAACCTAACCTAATCTTTCGGTACCTAAATATTCATATTTTTCAGCGGATTTTTGTCATATCTTGTATTCCACCTTGTCTTGATCAACGCTATAGAAATTTTCAGTGCTCCCAAAATTTAAGTTTTTTATACTACAAAAAGAACATTAAAAATTCGTCAAAGAAATGCAAATTTTTAATAAATTGTCAAAATTTGTCTCAAATTATCCAAAGTTTTTGTCTGAACCATCATTAAATAACGCCCAGAGTTTTGCCCCGTCGTTTGGTACCTCTCTTGACCACCCCCTATTGTGGGAAGTGCAAAACTTTTGATTGTCACACCTAACCTAACCTAATCTTTCGGTACCTAAATATTCATATTTTTCAGCGGATTTTTGTCATATCTTGTATTCCACCTTGTCTTGATCAACGCTATAGAAATTTTCAGTGCTCCCAAAATTTAAGTTTTTTATACTACAAAAAGAACATTAAAATTTCGTCAAAGAAATGCAAATTTTTTAATAAATTGTCAAAATTTGTCTCAAATTATTCAAAGTTTTTGTCTGAACCATCATTAAATAACGCCCAGAGTTTTGCCCCGTCGTTTGGTACCTCTCTCGACCACCCCCTATTGTGGGAAGTGCAAAACTTTTGATTGTCACACCTTACCTAACCTAATCTTTCGGTACCTAAATATTCATATTTTTCAGCGGATTTTTGTCATATCTTGTATTCCACCTTGTCTTGATCAACGCTATAGAAATTTTCAGTGCTCCCAAAATTTAAGTTTTTTATACTACAAAAAGAACATTAAAAATTCGTCAAAGAAATGCAAATTTTTAATAAATTGTCAAAATTTGTCTCAAATTATCCAAAGTTTTTGTCTGAACCATCATTAAATAACGCCCAGAGTTTTGCCCCGTCGTTTGGTACCTCTCTCGACCACCCCCTATTGTGGGAAGTGCAAAACTTTTGATTGTCACACCTTACCTAACCTAATCTTTCAGTACCTAAATATTCATATTTCTCAGCGGGTTTTTGTCATATCTTGTATTCTACCTTGTCTTGATCAACGCAATAGAAATTTTCAGTGCTGCCAAAATTTAAGTTTTTTATACTACAAAAAGAACATTAAAAATTCGTCAAAGAAATGCAAATTTTTTAATAAATTGTCAAAATTTGTCTCAAATTATGCAAAGTTTTTGTCTGAACCATCATTAAATAACGCCAAGAGTTTTGCGCCATCGTTTGGTACCACTCTCGACCACCTCCTATTGTGGGAAGTGCAAAACTTTTGATTGTCACACCTAATCTAACCTAATCTTTCGGTACCTAAATATTCATATTTTTCAGCGGATTTTTGTCATATCTTGTATTCCACCTTGTCTTGATCAACGCTATAGAAATTTTCAGTGCTCCCAAAATTTAAGTTTTTTATACTACAAAAAGAACATTAAAAATTCGTCAAAGAAATGCAAATTTTTAATAAATTGTCAAAATTTGTCTCAAATTATCCAAAGTTTTTGTCTGAACCATCATTAAATAACGCCCAGAGTTTTGCCCCGTCGTTTGGTACCACTCTAGACCACCCCCTATTGTGGGAAGTGAAAAACTTTTGATTGTCACACCTTTTTTTTTTTTTTTTTTTACGTGGGGGAATGCAATGACGCATATCCCTCCGCGGGGAAGGGCAGAGGGATTATGTCGGACTCGCAGGGGTAAAAGAAGATGGAAAAGAAATAATGTACCTCCCGGAATACCGACTAAACCTACCACGGTGTTCCTCAACAAAACCACTATCGGCGGGGCCGCGCGAATCGCTTTCGCATGCGGTCGCGACCCCGCCGATTGATTGTCACACCTAACCTAACCTAATCTTTCGGTACCTAAATATTCATATTTTTCAGCGGATTTTTGTCATATCTTGTATTCCACCTTGTCTTGATCAACGCAATAGAAATTTTCAGTGCTGCCAAAATTTAAGATTTTTATACTACAACACGAACATTAAAAATTCGTCACAGAATCGCAAATTTTTTAATAAATTGTCAAAATTTGTCTCAAATTATTCAAAGTTTTTTTCTGAACCATCATTAAATAACGCCCAGAGTTTTGCCCCGTCGTTTGGTACCACTCTCGACCACCCCCTATTGTGGGAAGTGCAAAACTTTTGATTGTCACACCTTACCTAACCTAATCTTTCGGTACCTAAATATTCATATTTTTCAGCGGATTTTTGTCATATCTTGTATTCCACCTTGTCTTGATCAACGCTATAGAAATTTTCAGTGCTCCCAAAATTTAAGTTTTTTATACTACAAAAAGAACATTAAAAATTCGTCAAAGAAATGCAAATTTTTTAATAAATTGTCAAACTTTGTCTCAAATTATTCAAAGTTTTTGTCTGAACCATCATTAAATAACGCCCAGAGTTTTGCCCCGTCGTTTGGTACCTCTCTCGACCACCCCCTATTGTGGGAAGTGCAAAACTTTTAATTTTTACACCTAACCTAACCTAATCTTTCGGTACCTAAATATTCATATTTTTCAGCGAGTTTTTGTCATATCTTGTATTCTACCTTGTTTTGATCAACGCTATAGAAATTTTCAATGCTGCCAAAATTTAAGAGCTTTTTATACTACAAAAAGGACATTAAAAATTCGTCAAAGAAATGCAAATTTTTTAATAAATTATCAAAATTTGTCTCAAATTATTCAAAGTTTTTGTCTGAACCATCATTAAATAACGCCCAGAGTTTTGCCCCGTCGTTTGGTACCACTCTAGACCACCCCCTATTGTGGGAAGTGCAAAACTTTTGATTGTCACACCTTTTTTTTTTTTTTTTTTTACGTGGGGGAATGCAATGACGCATATCCCTCCGCGGGGAAGGGCAGAGGGATTATGTCGGACTCGCAGGGGTAAAAGAAGATGGAAAAGAAATAATGTACCTCCCGGAATACCGACTAAACCTACCACGGTGTTCCTCAACAAAACCACTATCGGCGGGGCCGCGCGAATCGCTTTCGCATGCGGTCGCGACCCCGCCGATTGATTGTCACACCTAACCTAACCTAATCTTTCGGTACCTAAATATTCATATTTTTCAGCGGATTTTTGTCATATCTTGTATTCCACCTTGTCTTGATCAACGCTATAGAAATTTTCAGTGCTCCCAAAATTTAAGTTTTTTATACTACAAAAAGAACATTAAAAATTCGTCAAAGAAATGCAAATTTTTAATAAATTGTCAAAATTTGTCTCAAATTATCCAAAGTTTTTGTCTGAACCATCATTAAATAACGCCCAGAGTTTTGCCCCGTCGTTTGGTACCTCTCTCGACCACCCCCTATTGTGGGAAGTGCAAAACTTTTGATTGTCACACCTTACCTAACCTAATCTTTCAGTACCTAAATATTCATATTTCTCAGCGGGTTTTTGTCATATCTTGTATTCTACCTTGTCTTGATCAACGCAATAGAAATTTTCAGTGCTGCCAAAATTTAAGTTTTTTATACTACAAAAAGAACATTAAAAATTCGTCAAAGAAATGCAAATTTTTTAATAAATTGTCAAAATTTGTCTCAAATTATGCAAAGTTTTTGTCTGAACCATCATTAAATAACGCCAAGAGTTTTGCGCCGTCGTTTGGTACCACTCTCGACCACCCCCTATTGTGGGAAGTGCAAAACTTTTGATTGTCACACCTAACCTAACCTAATCTTTCGGTACCTAAATATTCATATTTTTTAGCGGATTTTTGTCATATCTTGTATTCCACCTTGTCTTGATCAACGCTATAGAAATTTTCAGTGCTCCCAAAATTTAAGTTTTTTATACTACAAAAAGAACATTAAAAATTCGTCAAAGAAATGCAAATTTTTTAATAAATTGTCAAAATTTGTCTCAAATTATTCAAAGTTTTTGTCTGAACCATCATTAAATAACGCCCAGAGTTTTGCCCCGTCGTTTGGTACCTCTCTCGACCACCCCCTATTGTGGGAAGTGCAAAACTTTTAATTTTTACACCTAACCTAACCTAATCTTTCGGTACCTAAATATTCATATTTTTCAGCGAGTTTTTGTCATATCTTGTATTCTACCTTGTTTTGATCAACGCTATAGAAATTTTCAATGCTGCCAAAATTTAAGAGCTTTTTATACTACAAAAAGGACATTAAAAATTCGTCAAAGAAATGCAAATTTTTTAATAAATTATCAAAATTTGTCTCAAATTATTCAAAGTTTTTGTCTGAACCATCATTAAATAACGCCCAGAGTTTTGCCCCGTCGTTTTGTACCACTCTAGACCACCCCCTATTGTGGGAAGTGCAAAACTTTTGATTGTCACACCTTTTTTTTTTTTTTTTTACGTGGGGGAATGCAATGACGCATATCCCTCCGCGGGGAAGGGCAGAGGGATTATGTCGGACTCGCAGGGGTAAAAGAAGATGGAAAAGAAATAATGTACCTCCCGGAATACCGACTAAACCTACCACGGTGTTCCTCAACAAAACCACTATCGGCGGGGCCGCGCGAATCGCTTTCGCATGCGGTCGCGACCCCGCCGATTGATTGTCACACCTAACCTAACCTAATCTTTCGGTACCTAAATATTCATATTTTTCAGCGGATTTTTGTCATATCTTGTATTCCACCTTGTCTTGATCAACGCAATAGAAATTTTCAGTGCTGCCAAAATTTAAGATTTTTATACTACAACACGAACATTAAAAATTCGTCACAGAATTGCAAATTTTTTAATAAATTGTCAAAATTTGTCTCAAATTATTCAAAGTTTTTGTCTGAACCATCATTAAATAACGCCCAGAGTTTTGCCCCGTCGTTTCGTACCACTCTAGACCACCCCCTATTGTGGGAAGTGCAAAACTTTTGATTGTCACACCTTTTTTTTTTTTTTTTTTACGTGGGGGAATGCAATGACGCATATCCCTCCGCGGGGAAGGGCAGAGGGATTATGTCGGACTCGCAGGGGTAAAAGAAGATGGAAAAGAAATAATGTACCTCCCGGAATACCGACTAAACCTACCACGGTGTTCCTCAACAAAACCACTATCGGCGGGGCCGCGCGAATCGCTTTCGCATGCGGTCGCGACCCCGCCGATTGATTGTCACACCTAACCTAACCTAATCTTTCGGTACCTAAATATTCATATTTTTCAGCGGATTTTTGTCATATCTTGTATTCCACCTTGTCTTGATCAACGCTATAGAAATTTTCAGTGCTCCCAAAATTTAAGTTTTTTATACTACAAAAAGAACATTAAAAATTCGTCAAAGAAATGCAAATTTTTAATAAATTGTCAAAATTTGTCTCAAATTATCCAAAGTTTTTGTCTGAACCATCATTAAATAACGCCCAGAGTTTTGCCCCGTCGTTTGGTACCTCTCTCGACCACCCCCTATTGTGGGAAGTGCAAAACTTTTGATTGTCACACCTTACCTAACCTAATCTTTCAGTACCTAAATATTCATATTTCTCAGCGGGTTTTTGTCATATCTTGTATTCTACCTTGTCTTGATCAACGCAATAGAAATTTTCAGTGCTGCCAAAATTTAAGTTTTTATACTACAAAAAGAACATTAAAAATTCGTCAAAGAAATGCAAATTTTTTAATAAATTGTCAAAATTTGTCTCAAATTATGCAAAGTTTTTGTCTGAACCATCATTAAATAACGCCCAGAGTTTTGCCCCGTCGTTTGGTACCTCTCTCGACCACCCCCTATTGTGGGAAGTGCAAAACTTTTGATTGTCACACCTTACCTAACCTAATCTTTCAGTACCTAAATATTCATATTTCTCAGCGGGTTTTTGTCATATCTTGTATTCTACCTTGTCTTGATCAACGCAATAGAAATTTTCAGTGCTGCCAAAATTTAAGTTTTTTATACTACAAAAAGAACATTAAAAATTCGTCAAAGAAATGCAAATTTTTTAATAAATTGTCAAAATTTGTCTCAAATTATGCAAAGTTTTTGTCTGAACCATCATTAAATAACGCCAAGAGTTTTGCGCCGTCGTTTGGTACCTCTCTCGACCACCCCCTATTGTGGGAAGTGCAAAACTTTTGATTGTCACACCTAACCTAACCTAATCTTTCGGTACCTAAATATTCATATTTTTCAGCGGATTTTTGTCATATCTTGTATTCCACCTTGTCTTGATCAACGCTATAGAAATTTTCAGTGCTCCCAAAATTTAAGTTTTTTATACTACAAAAAGAACATTAAAAATTCGTCAAAGAAATGCAAATTTTTTAATAAATTGTCAAAATTTGTCTCAAATTATTCAAAGTTTTTGTCTGAACCATCATTAAATAACGCCCAGAGTTTTGCCCCGTCGTTTGGTACCTCTCTCGACCACCCCCTATTGTGGGAAGTGCAAAACTTTTAATTTTTACACCTAACCTAACCTAATCTTTCGGTACCTAAATATTCATATTTTTCAGCGAGTTTTTGTCATATCTTGTATTCTACCTTGTTTTGATCAACGCTATAGAAATTTTCAATGCTGCCAAAATTTAAGAGCTTTTTATACTACAAAAAGGACATTAAAAATTCGTCAAAGAAATGCAAATTTTTTAATAAATTATCAAAATTTGTCTCAAATTTCTCAAAGTTTTTGTCTGAACCATCATTAAATAACGCCCAGAGTTTTGCCCCGTCGTTTGGTACCACTCTAGACCACCCCCTATTGTGGGAAGTGCAAAACTTTTGATTGTCACACCTTTTTTTTTTTTTTTTTACGTGGGGGAATGCAATGACGCATATCCCTCCGCGGGGAAGGGCAGAGGGATTATGTCGGACTCGCAGGGGTAAAAGAAGATGGAAAAGAAATAATGTACCTCCCGGAATACCGACTAAACCTACCACGGTGTTCCTCAACAAAACCACTATCGGCGGGGCCGCGCGAATCGCTTTCGCATGCGGTCGCGACCCCGCCGATTGATTGTCACACCTAACCTAACCTAATCTTTCGGTACCTAAATATTCATATTTTTCAGCGGATTTTTGTCATATCTTGTATTCCACCTTGTCTTGATCAACGCAATAGAAATTTTCAGTGCTGCCAAAATTTAAGATTTTTATACTACAACACGAACATTAAAAATTCGTCACAGAATTGCAAATTTTTTAATAAATTGTCAAAATTTGTCTCAAATTATTCAAAGTTTTTGTCTGAACCATCATTAAATAACGCCCAGAGTTTTGCCCCGTCGTTTCGTACCACTCTAGACCACCCCCTATTGTGGGAAGTGCAAAACTTTTGATTGTCACACCTTTTTTTTTTTTTTTTTTACGTGGGGGAATGCAATGACGCATATCCCTCCGCGGGGAAGGGCAGAGGGATTATGTCGGACTCGCAGGGGTAAAAGAAGATGGAAAAGAAATAATGTACCTCCCGGAATACCGACTAAACCTACCACGGTGTTCCTCAACAAAACCACTATCGGCGGGGCCGCGCGAATCGCTTTCGCATGCGGTCGCGACCCCGCCGATTGATTGTCACACCTAACCTAACCTAATCTTTCGGTACCTAAATATTCATATTTTTCAGCGGATTTTTGTCATATCTTGTATTCCACCTTGTCTTGATCAACGCTATAGAAATTTTCAGTGCTCCCAAAATTTAAGTTTTTTATACTACAAAAAGAACATTAAAAATTCGTCAAAGAAATGCAAATTTTTTAATAAATTGTCAAACTTTGTCTCAAATTATTCAAAGTTTTTGTCTGAACCATCATTAAATAACGCCCAGAGTTTTGCCCCGTCGTTTGGTACCTCTCTCGACCACCCCCTATTGTGGGAAGTGCAAAACTTTTAATTTTTACACCTAACCTAACCTAATCTTTCGGTACCTAAATATTCATATTTTTCAGCGAGTTTTTGTCATATCTTGTATTCTACCTTGTTTTGATCAACGCTATAGAAATTTTCAATGCTGCCAAAATTTAAGAGCTTTTTATACTACAAAAAGGACATTAAAAATTCGTCAAAGAAATGCAAATTTTTTAATAAATTATCAAAATTTGTCTCAAATTATTCAAAGTTTTTGTCTGAACCATCATTAAATAACGCCCAGAGTTTTGCCCCGTCGTTTGGTACCACTCTAGACCACCCCCTATTGTGGGAAGTGCAAAACTTTTGATTGTCACACCTTTTTTTTTTTTTTTTTTTACGTGGGGGAATGCAATGACGCATATCCCTCCGCGGGGAAGGGCAGAGGGATTATGTCGGACTCGCAGGGGTAAAAGAAGATGGAAAAGAAATAATGTACCTCCCGGAATACCGACTAAACCTACCACGGTGTTCCTCAACAAAACCACTATCGGCGGGGCCGCGCGAATCGCTTTCGCATGCGGTCGCGACCCCGCCGATTGATTGTCACACCTAACCTAACCTAATCTTTCGGTACCTAAATATTCATATTTTTCAGCGGATTTTTGTCATATCTTGTATTCCACCTTGTCTTGATCAACGCTATAGAAATTTTCAGTGCTCCCAAAATTTAAGTTTTTTATACTACAAAAAGAACATTAAAAATTCGTCAAAGAAATGCAAATTTTTAATAAATTGTCAAAATTTGTCTCAAATTATCCAAAGTTTTTGTCTGAACCATCATTAAATAACGCCCAGAGTTTTGCCCCGTCGTTTGGTACCTCTCTCGACCACCCCCTATTGTGGGAAGTGCAAAACTTTTGATTGTCACACCTTACCTAACCTAATCTTTCAGTACCTAAATATTCATATTTCTCAGCGGGTTTTTGTCATATCTTGTATTCTACCTTGTCTTGATCAACGCAATAGAAATTTTCAGTGCTGCCAAAATTTAAGTTTTTTATACTACAAAAAGAACATTAAAAATTCGTCAAAGAAATGCAAATTTTTTAATAAATTGTCAAAATTTGTCTCAAATTATGCAAAGTTTTTGTCTGAACCATCATTAAATAACGCCAAGAGTTTTGCGCCGTCGTTTGGTACCACTCTCGACCACCCCCTATTGTGGGAAGTGCAAAACTTTTGATTGTCACACCTAACCTAACCTAATCTTTCGGTACCTAAATATTCATATTTTTCAGCGGATTTTTGTCATATCTTGTATTCCACCTTGTCTTGATCAACGCTATAGAAATTTTCAGTGCTCCCAAAATTTAAGTTTTTTATACTACAAAAAGAACATTAAAAATTCGTCAAAGAAATGCAAATTTTTTAATAAATTGTCAAAATTTGTCTCAAATTATTCAAAGTTTTTGTCTGAACCATCATTAAATAACGCCCAGAGTTTTGCCCCGTCGTTTGGTACCTCTCTCGACCACCCCCTATTGTGGGAAGTGCAAAACTTTTAATTTTTACACCTAACCTAACCTAATCTTTCGGTACCTAAATATTCATATTTTTCAGCGAGTTTTTGTCATATCTTGTATTCTACCTTGTTTTGATCAACGCTATAGAAATTTTCAATGCTGCCAAAATTTAAGAGCTTTTTATACTACAAAAAGGACATTAAAAATTCGTCAAAGAAATGCAAATTTTTTAATAAATTATCAAAATTTGTCTCAAATTATTCAAAGTTTTTGTCTGAACCATCATTAAATAACGCCCAGAGTTTTGCCCCGTCGTTTGGTACCACTCTAGACCACCCCCTATTGTGGGAAGTGCAAAACTTTTGATTGTCACACCTTTTTTTTTTTTTTTTTACGTGGGGGAATGCAATGACGCATATCCCTCCGCGGGGAAGGGCAGAGGGATTATGTCGGACTCGCAGGGGTAAAAGAAGATGGAAAAGAAATAATGTACCTCCCGGAATACCGACTAAACCTACCACGGTGTTCCTCAACAAAACCACTATCGGCGGGGCCGCGCGAATCGCTTTCGCATGCGGTCGCGACCCCGCCGATTGATTGTCACACCTAACCTAACCTAATCTTTCGGTACCTAAATATTCATATTTTTCAGCGGATTTTTGTCATATCTTGTATTCCACCTTGTCTTGATCAACGCAATAGAAATTTTCAGTGCTGCCAAAATTTAAGATTTTTATACTACAACACGAACATTAAAAATTCGTCACAGAATTGCAAATTTTTTAATAAATTGTCAAAATTTGTCTCAAATTATTCAAAGTTTTTGTCTGAACCATCATTAAATAACGCCCAGAGTTTTGCCCCGTCGTTTCGTACCACTCTAGACCACCCCCTATTGTGGGAAGTGCAAAACTTTTGATTGTCACACCTTTTTTTTTTTTTTTTTTACGTGGGGGAATGCAATGACGCATATCCCTCCGCGGGGAAGGGCAGAGGGATTATGTCGGACTCGCAGGGGTAAAAGAAGATGGAAAAGAAATAATGTACCTCCCGGAATACCGACTAAACCTACCACGGTGTTCCTCAACAAAACCACTATCGGCGGGGCCGCGCGAATCGCTTTCGCATGCGGTCGCGACCCCGCCGATTGATTGTCACACCTAACCTAACCTAATCTTTCGGTACCTAAATATTCATATTTTTCAGCGGATTTTTGTCATATCTTGTATTCCACCTTGTCTTGATCAACGCTATAGAAATTTTCAGTGCTCCCAAAATTTAAGTTTTTTATACTACAAAAAGAACATTAAAAATTCGTCAAAGAAATGCAAATTTTTAATAAATTGTCAAAATTTGTCTCAAATTATCCAAAGTTTTTGTCTGAACCATCATTAAATAACGCCCAGAGTTTTGCCCCGTCGTTTGGTACCTCTCTCGACCACCCCCTATTGTGGGAAGTGCAAAACTTTTGATTGTCACACCTTACCTAACCTAATCTTTCAGTACCTAAATATTCATATTTCTCAGCGGGTTTTTGTCATATCTTGTATTCTACCTTGTCTTGATCAACGCAATAGAAATTTTCAGTGCTGCCAAAATTTAAGTTTTTATACTACAAAAAGAACATTAAAAATTCGTCAAAGAAATGCAAATTTTTTAATAAATTGTCAAAATTTGTCTCAAATTATGCAAAGTTTTTGTCTGAACCATCATTAAATAACGCCCAGAGTTTTGCCCCGTCGTTTGGTACCTCTCTCGACCACCCCCTATTGTGGGAAGTGCAAAACTTTTGATTGTCACACCTTACCTAACCTAATCTTTCAGTACCTAAATATTCATATTTCTCAGCGGGTTTTTGTCATATCTTGTATTCTACCTTGTCTTGATCAACGCAATAGAAATTTTCAGTGCTGCCAAAATTTAAGTTTTTTATACTACAAAAAGAACATTAAAAATTCGTCAAAGAAATGCAAATTTTTTAATAAATTGTCAAAATTTGTCTCAAATTATGCAAAGTTTTTGTCTGAACCATCATTAAATAACGCCAAGAGTTTTGCGCCGTCGTTTGGTACCACTCTCGACCACCCCCTATTGTGGGAAGTGCAAAACTTTTGATTGTCACACCTAACCTAACCTAATCTTTCGGTACCTAAATATTCATATTTTTCAGCGGATTTTTGTCATATCTTGTATTCCACCTTGTCTTGATCAACGCTATAGAAATTTTCAGTGCTCCCAAAATTTAAGTTTTGTATACTACAAAAAGAACATTAAAAATTCGTCAAAGAAATGCAAATTTTTTAATAAATTGTCAAAATTTGTCTCAAATTATTCAAAGTTTTTGTCTGAACCATCATTAAATAACGCCCAGAGTTTTGCCCCGTCGTTTGGTACCTCTCTCGACCACCCCCTATTGTGGGAAGTGCAAAACTTTTAATTTTTACACCTAACCTAACCTAATCTTTCGGTACCTAAATATTCATATTTTTCAGCGAGTTTTTGTCATATCTTGTATTCTACCTTGTTTTGATCAACGCTATAGAAATTTTCAATGCTGCCAAAATTTAAGAGCTTTTTATACTACAAAAAGGACATTAAAAATTCGTCAAAGAAATGCAAATTTTTTAATAAATTATCAAAATTTGTCTCAAATTATTCAAAGTTTTTGTCTGAACCATCATTAAATAACGCCCAGAGTTTTGCCCCGTCGTTTGGTACCACTCTAGACCACCCCCTATTGTGGGAAGTGCAAAACTTTTGATTGTCACACCTTTTTTTTTTTTTTTTTACGTGGGGGAATGCAATGACGCATATCCCTCCGCGGGGAAGGGCAGAGGGATTATGTCGGACTCGCAGGGGTAAAAGAAGATGGAAAAGAAATAATGTACCTCCCGGAATACCGACTAAACCTACCACGGTGTTCCTCAACAAAACCACTATCGGCGGGGCCGCGCGAATCGCTTTCGCATGCGGTCGCGACCCCGCCGATTGATTGTCACACCTAACCTAACCTAATCTTTCGGTACCTAAATATTCATATTTTTCAGCGGATTTTTGTCATATCTTGTATTCCACCTTGTCTTGATCAACGCAATAGAAATTTTCAGTGCTGCCAAAATTTAAGATTTTTATACTACAACACGAACATTAAAAATTCGTCACAGAATTGCAAATTTTTTAATAAATTGTCAAAATTTGTCTCAAATTATTCAAAGTTTTTGTCTGAACCATCATTAAATAACGCCCAGAGTTTTGCCCCGTCGTTTCGTACCACTCTAGACCACCCCCTATTGTGGGAAGTGCAAAACTTTTGATTGTCACACCTTTTTTTTTTTTTTTTTTACGTGGGGGAATGCAATGACGCATATCCCTCCGCGGGGAAGGGCAGAGGGATTATGTCGGACTCGCAGGGGTAAAAGAAGATGGAAAAGAAATAATGTACCTCCCGGAATACCGACTAAACCTACCACGGTGTTCCTCAACAAAACCACTATCGGCGGGGCCGCGCGAATCGCTTTCGCATGCGGTCGCGACCCCGCCGATTGATTGTCACACCTAACCTAACCTAATCTTTCGGTACCTAAATATTCATATTTTTCAGCGGATTTTTGTCATATCTTGTATTCCACCTTGTCTTGATCAACGCTATAGAAATTTTCAGTGCTCCCAAAATTTAAGTTTTTTATACTACAAAAAGAACATTAAAAATTCGTCAAAGAAATGCAAATTTTTAATAAATTGTCAAAATTTGTCTCAAATTATCCAAAGTTTTTGTCTGAACCATCATTAAATAACGCCCAGAGTTTTGCCCCGTCGTTTGGTACCTCTCTCGACCACCCCCTATTGTGGGAAGTGCAAAACTTTTGATTGTCACACCTTACCTAACCTAATCTTTCAGTACCTAAATATTCATATTTCTCAGCGGGTTTTTGTCATATCTTGTATTCTACCTTGTCTTGATCAACGCAATAGAAATTTTCAGTGCTGCCAAAATTTAAGTTTTTTATACTACAAAAAGAACATTAAAAATTCGTCAAAGAAATGCAAATTTTTTAATAAATTGTCAAAATTTGTCTCAAATTATGCAAAGTTTTTGTCTGAACCATCATTAAATAACGCCCAGAGTTTTGCCCCGTCGTTTGGTACCTCTCTCGACCACCCCCTATTGTGGGAAGTGCAAAACTTTTAATTTTTACACCTAACCTAACCTAATCTTTCGGTACCTAAATATTCATATTTTTCAGCGAGTTTTTGTCATATCTTGTATTCTACATTGTTTTGATCAACGCTATAGAAATTTTCAATGCTGCCAAAATTTAAGAGCTTTTTATACTACAAAAAGAACATTAAAAATTCGTCAAAGAAATGCAAATTTTTTAATAAATTGTCAAAATTTGTCTCAAATTATGCAAAGTTTTTGTCTGAACCATCATTAAATAACGCCAAGAGTTTTGCGCCGTCGTTTGGTACCACTCTCGACCACCCCCTATTGTGGGAAGTGCAAAACTTTTGATTGTCACACCTAACCTAACCTAATCTTTCGGTACCTAAATATTCATATTTTTCAGCGGATTTTTGTCATATCTTGTATTCCACCTTGTCTTGATCAACGCTATAGAAATTTTCAGTGCTCCCAAAATTTAAGTTTTTTATACTACAAAAAGAAAATTAAAAATTCGTCAAAGAAATGCAAATTTTTTAATAAATTGTTAAAATTTGTCTCAAATTATTCAAAGTTTTTGTCTGAACCATCATTAAATAACGCCCAGAGTTTTGCCCCGTCGTTTGGTACCTCTCTCGACCACCCCCTATTGTGGGAAGTGCAAAACTTTTAATTTTTACACCTAACCTAACCTAATCTTTCGGTACCTAAATATTCATATTTTTCAGCGAGTTTTTGTCATATCTTGTATTCTACCTTGTTTTGATCAACGCTATAGAAATTTTCAATGCTGCCAAAATTTAAGAGCTTTTTATACTACAAAAAGGACATTAAAAATTCGTCAAAGAAATGCAAATTTTTAATAAATTGTCAAAATTTGTCTCAAATTATCCAAAGTTTTTGTCTGAACCATCATTAAATAACGCCCAGAGTTTTGCCCCGTCGTTTGGTACCTCTCTCGACCACCCCCTATTGTGGGAAGTGCAAAACTTTTGATTGTCACACCTTACCTAACCTAATCTTTCAGTACCTAAATATTCATATTTCTCAGCGGGTTTTTGTCATATCTTGAATTCTACCTTGTCTTGATCAACGCAATAGAAATTTTCAGTGCTGCCAAAATTTAAGTTTTTTATACTACAAAAAGAACATTAAAAATTCGTCAAAGAAATGCAAATTTTTTAATAAATTGTCAAAATTTGTCTCAAATTATGCAAAGTTTTTGTCTGAACCATCATTAAATAACGCCAAGAGTTTTGCGCCGTCGTTTGGTACCACTCTCGACCACCCCCTATTGTGGGAAGTGCAAAACTTTTGATTGTCACACCTAACCTAACCTAATCTTTCGGTACCTAAATATTCATATTTTTCAGCGGATTTTTGTCATATCTTGTATTCCACCTTGTCTTGATCAACGCTATAGAAATTTTCAGTGCTCCCAAAATTTAAGTTTTTTATACTACAAAAAGAACATTAAAAATTCGTCAAAGAAATGCAAATTTTTTAATAAATTATCAAAATTTGTCTCAAATTATTCAAAGTTTTTGTCTGAACCATCATTAAATAACGCCCAGAGTTTTGCCCCGTCGTTTGGTACCACTCTAGACCACCCCCTATTGTGGGAAGTGCAAAACTTTTGATTGTCACACCTTTTTTTTTTTTTTTTTTTACGTGGTGGAATGCAATGACGCATATCCCTCCGCGGGGAAGGGCAGAGGGATTATGTCGGACTCGCAGGGGTAAAAGAAGATGGAAAAGAAATAATGTACCTCCCGGAATACCGACTAAACCTACCACGGTGTTCCTCAACAAAACCACTATCGGCGGGGCCGCGCGAATCGCTTTCGCATGCGGTCGCGACCCCGCCGATTGATTGTCACACCTAACCTAACCTAATCTTTCGGTACCTAAATATTCATATTTTTCAGCGGATTTTTGTCATATCTTGTATTCCACCTTGTCTTGATCAACGCTATAGAAATTTTCAGTGCTCCCAAAATTTAAGTTTTTTATACTACAAAAAGAACATTAAAAATTCGTCAAAGAAATGCAAATTTTTTAATAAATTATCAAAATTTGTCTCAAATTATTTAAAGTTTTTGTCTGAACCATCATTAAATAACGCCCAGAGTTTTGCCCCGTCGTTTGGTACCACTCTAGACCACCCCCTATTGTGGGAAGTGCAAAACTTTTGATTGTCACACCTTTTTTTTTTTTTTTTTACGTGGGGGAATGCAATGACGCATATCCCTCCGCGGGGAAGGGCAGAGGATTATGTCGGACTCGCAGGGGTAAAAGAAGATGGAAAAGAAATAATGTACCTCCCTGAATACCGACTAAACCTACCACGGTGTTCCTCAACAAAACCACTATCGGCGGGGCCGCGCGAATCTCTTTCGCATGCGGTCGCGACCCCGCCGATTGATTGTCACACCTAACCTAACCTAATCTTTCGGTACCTAAATATTCATATTTTTCAGCGGATTTTTGTCATATCTTGTATTCCACCTTGTCTTGATCAACGCTATAGAAATTTTCAGTGCTCCCAAAATTTAAGTTTTTTATACTACAAAAAGAACATTAAAAATTCGTCAAAGAAATGCAAATTTTTAATAAATTGTCAAAATTTGTCTCAAATTATCCAAAGTTTTTGTCTGAACCATCATTAAATAACGCCCAGAGTTTTGCCCCGTCGTTTGGTACCTCTCTCGACCACCCCCTATTGTGGGAAGTGCAAAACTTTTAATTTTTACACCTAACCTAACCTAATCTTTCGGTACCTAAATATTCATATTTTTCAGCGAGTTTTTGTCATATCTTGTATTCTACCTTGTTTTGATCAACGCTATAGAAATTTTCAATGCTGCCAAAACTTAAGAGCTTTTTATACTACAAAAAGGACATTAAAAATTCGTCAAAGAAATGCAAATTTTTTAATAAATTATCAAAATTTGTCTCAAATTATTCAAAGTTTTTGTCTGAACCATCATTAAATAACGCCCAGAGTTTTTCCCCGTCGTTTGGTACCACTCTAGACTACCCCCTATTGTGGGAAGTGCAAAACTTTTGATTGTCACACCTTTTTTTTTTTTTTTTTTACGTGGGGGAATGCAATGACGCATATCCCTCCATGGGGAAGGGCAGAGGGATTATGTCGGACTCGCAGGGGTAAAAGAAGATGGAAAAGAAATAATGTACCTCCCGGAATACCGACTAAACCTACCACGGTGTTCCTCAACAAAACCACTATCGGCGGGGCCGCGCGAATCTCTTTCGCATGCGGTCGCGACCCCGCCGATTGATTGTCACACCTAACCTAACCTAATCTTTCGGTACCTAAATATTCATATTTTTCAGCGGATTTTTGTCATATCTTGTATTCCACCTTGTCTTGATCAACGCTATAGAAATTTTCAGTGCTCCCAAAATTTAAGTTTTTTATACTACAAAAAGAACATTAAAAATTCGTCAAAGAAATGCAAATTTTTAATAAATTGTCAAAATTTGTCTCAAATTATCCAAAGTTTTTGTCTGAACCATCATTAAATAACGCCCAGAGTTTTGCCCCGTCGTTTGGTACCTCTCTCGACCACCCCCTATTGTGGGAAGTGCAAAACTTTTAATTTTTACACCTAACCTAACCTAATCTTTCGGTACCTAAATATTCATATTTTTCAGCGAGTTTTTGTCATATCTTGTATTCTACCTTGTTTTGATCAACGCTATAGAAATTTTCAATGCTGCCAAAACTTAAGAGCTTTTTATACTACAAAAAGGACATTAAAAATTCGTCAAAGAAATGCAAATTTTTTAATAAATTATCAAAATTTGTCTCAAATTATTCAAAGTTTTTGTCTGAACCATCATTAAATAACGCCCAGAGTTTTTCCCCGTCGTTTGGTACCACTCTAGACCACCCCCTATTGTGGGAAGTGCAAAACTTTTGATTGTCACACCTTTTTTTTTTTTTTTTTTACGTGGGGGAATGCAATGACGCATATCCCTCCATGGGGAAGGGCAGAGGGATTATGTCGGACTCGCAGGGGTAAAAGAAGATGGAAAAGAAATAATGTACCTCCCGGAATACCGACTAAACCTACCACGGTGTTCCTCAACAAAACCACTATCGGCGGGGCCGCGCGAATCGCTTTCGCATGCGGTCGCGACCCCGCCGATTGATTGTCACACCTAACCTAACCTAATCTTTCGGTACCTAAATATTCATATTTTTCAGCGGATTTTTGTCATATCTTGTATTCCACCTTGTCTTGATCAACGCTATAGAAATTTTCAGTGCTCGCAAAATTTAAGTTTTTTATACTACAAAAAGAACATTAAAAATTCGTCAAAGAAATGCAAATTTTTTAATAAATTATCAAAATTTGTCTCAAATTATTCAAAGTTTTTGTCTGAACCATCATTAAATAACGCCCAGAGTTTTGCCCCGTTGTTTGGTACCACTCTAGACCACCCCCTATTGTGGGAAGTGCAAAACTTTTGATTGTCACACCTTCTTTTTTTTTTTTTTTACGTGGGGGAATGCAATGACGCATATCCCTCCGCGGGGAAGGGCAGAGGGATTATGTCGGACTCGCAGGGTTAAAAGAAGATGGAAAAGAAATAATGTACCTCCCGGAATACCGACTAAACCTACCACGGTATTCCTCAACAAAACCACTATCGGCGGGGCCGCGCGAATCGCTTTCGCATGCGGTCGCGACCCCGCCGATTGATTGTCACACCTAACCTAACCTAATCTTTCGGTACCTAAATATTCATATTTTTCAGCGGATTTTTGTCATATCTTGTATTCCACCTTGTCTTGATCAACGCTATAGAAATTTTCAGTGCTCCCAAAATTTAAGTTTTTTATACTACAAAAAGAACATTAAAAATTCGTCAAAGAAATGCAAATTTTTTAATAAATTGTCAAAATTTGTCTCAAATTATGCAAAGTTTTTGTCTGAACCATCATTAAATAACGCCCAGAGTTTTGCCCCGTCGTTTGGTACCTCTCTCGACCACCCCCTATTGTGGGAAGTGCAAAACTTTTAATTTTTACACCTAACCTAACCTAATCTTTCGGTACCTAAATATTCATATTTTTCAGCGAGTTTTTGTCATATCTTGTATTCTACCTTGTTTTGATCAACGCTATAGAAATTTTCAATGCTGCCAAAATTTAAGAGCTTTTTATACTACAAAAAGAACATTAAAAATTCGTCAAAGAAATGCAAATTTTTTAATAAATTGTCAAAATTTGTCTCAAATTATGCAAAGTTTTTGTCTGAACCATCATTAAATAACGCCCAGAGTTTTGCGCCGTCGTTTGGTACCACTCTCGACCACCCCCTATTGTGGGAAGTGCAAAACTTTTGATTGTCACACCTAACCTAACCTAATCTTTCGGTACCTAAATATTCATATTTTTCAGCGGATTTTTGTCATATCTTGTATTCCACCTTGTCTTGATCAACGCTATAGAAATTTTCAGTGCTCCCAAAATTTAAGTTTTTTATACTACAAAAAGAACATTAAAAATTCGTCACAGAAATGCAAATTTTTTAATAAATTGTCAGAATTTGTCTCAAATTATTCAAAGTTTTTGTCTGAACCATCATTAAATAACGCCCAGAGTTTTGCCCCGTCGTTTGGTACCTCTCTCGACCACCCCCTATTGTGGGAAGTGCAAAACTTTTGATTGTCACACCTTACCTAACCTAATCTTTCAGTACCTAAATATTCATATTTCTCAGCGGGTTTTTGTCATATCTTGTATTCTACCTTGTCTTGATCAACGCAATAGAAATTTTCAGTGCTGCCAAAATTTAAGTTTTTTATACTACAAAAAGAACATTAAAAATTCGTCAAAGAAATGCAAATTTTTTAATAAATTGTCAAAATTTGTCTCAAATTATGCAAAGTTTTTGTCTGAACCATCATTAAATAACGCCAAGAGTTTTGCGCCGTCGTTTGGTACCACTCTCGACCACCCCCTATTGTGGGAAGTGCAAAACTTTTGATTGTCACACCTAACCTAACCTAATCTTTCGGTACCTAAATATTCATATTTTTCAGCTGATTTTTGTCATATCTTGTATTCCACCTTGTCTTGATCAACGCAATAGAAATTTTCAGTGCTGCCAAAATTTAAGATTTTTATACTACAACACGAACATTAAAAATTCGTCACAGAATTGCAAATTTTTTAATAAATTGTCAAAATTTGTCTCAAATTATTCAAAGTTTTTTTCTGAACGATCATTAAATAACGCCCAGAGTTTTGCCCCGTCGTTTGGTACCACTCTCGACCACCCCCTATTGTGGGAAGTGCAAAACTTTTGATTGTCACACCTTACCTAACCTAATCTTTCGGTACCTAAATATTCATATTTTTCAGCGGATTTTTGTCATATCTTGTATTCCACCTTGTCTTGATCAACGCTATAGAAATTTTCAGTGCTCCCAAAATTTAAGTTTTTTATACTACAAAAAGAACATTAAAAATTCGTCAAAGAAATGCAAATTTTTTAATAAATTGTCAAAATTTGTCACAAATTATTCAAAGTTATTCTCTGAACCATCATTAAATAACGCCCGGAGTTTACCCCGTCGTTTGGTACCACTCTCGACCACCCCCTATTGTGGGCAGTGCAAAACTTTTAATTTTTACACCTAACCTAACCTAATCTTTCGGTACCTAAATGTTCATATTTTTCAGCGGATTCTTGTCATATCTTGTATTCTACCTTGTCTTGATAAACGCAATAGAAATTTTCAGTGCTGCCAAAATTTAAGAAATTTAAGTTTTTTATACTACAAAAAGAACATTAAAAATTCGTCAAAGAAATGCAAATTTTTTAATAAATTGTCAAACTTTGTCTCAAATTATTCAAAGTTTTTGTCTGAACCATCATTAAATAACGCCCAGAGTTTTGCCCCGTCGTTTGGTACCTCTCTCGACCACCCCCTATTGTGGGAAGTGCAAAACTTTTAATTTTTACACCTAACCTAACCTAATCTTTCGGTACCTAAATATTCATATTTTTCAGCGAGTTTTTGTCATATCTTGTATTCTACCTTGTTTTGATCAACGCTATAGAAATTTTCAATGCTGCCAAAATTTAAGAGCTTTTTATACTACAAAAAGGACATTAAAAATTCGTCAAAGAAATGCAAATTTTTTAATAAATTGTCAAAATTTGTCTCAAATTATGCAAAGTTTTTGTCTGAACCATCATTAAATAACGCCCAGAGTTTTGCCCCGTCGTTTGGTACCTCTCTCGACCACCCCCATTGTGGGAAGTGCAAAACTTTTAATTTTTACACCTAACCTAACCTAATCTTTCGGTACCTAAATATTCATATTTTTCAGCGAGTTTTTGTCATATCTTGTATTCTACCTTGTTTTGATCAACGCTATAGAAATTTTCAATGCTGCCAAAATTTAAGAGCTTTTTATACTACAAAAAGGACATTAAAAATTCGTCAAAGAAATGCAAATTTTTTAATAAATTGTCAAAATTTGTCTCAAATTATGCAAAGTTTTTGTCTGAACCATCATTAAATAACGCCCAGAGTTTTGCCCCGTCGTTTGGTACCACTCTAGACCACCCCCTATTGTGGGAAGTGCAAAACTTTTGATTGTCACACCTTTTTTTTTTTTTTTTTACGTGGGGGAATGCAATGACGCATATCCCTCCGTGGGGAAGGGCAGAGGGATTATGTCGGACTCGCAGGGGTAAAAGAAGATGGAAAAGAAATAATGTACCTCCCGGAATACCGACTAAACCTACCACGGTGTTCCTCAACAAAACCACTATCGGCGGGGCCGCGCGAATCGCTTTCGCATGCGGTCGCGACCCCGCCGATTGATTGTCACACCTAACCTAACCTAATCTTTCGGTACCTAAATATTCATATTTTTCAGCGGATTTTTGTCATATCTTGTATTCCACCTTGTCTTGATCAACGCTATAGAAATTTTCAGTGCTCGCAAAATTTAAGTTTTTTATACTACAAAAAGAACATTAAAAATTCGTCAAAGAAATGCAAATTTTTTAATAAATTATCAAAATTTGTCTCAAATTTTTCAAAGTTTTTGTCTGAACCATCATTAAATAACGCCCAGAGTTTTGCCCCGTTGTTTGGTACCACTCTAGACCACCCCCTATTGTGGGAAGTGCAAAACTTTTGATTGTCACACCTTCTTTTTTTTTTTTTTTACGTGGGGGAATGCAATGACGCATATCCCTCCGCGGGGAAGGGCAGAGGGATTATGTCGGACTCGCAGGGTTAAAAGAAGATGGAAAAGAAATAATGTACCTCCCGGAATACCGACTAAACCTACCACGGTATTCCTCAACAAAACCACTATCGGCGGGGCCGCGCGAATCGCTTTCGCATGCGGTCGCGACCCCGCCGATTGATTGTCACACCTAACCTAACCTAATCTTTCGGTACCTAAATATTCATATTTTTCAGCGGATTTTTGTCATATCTTGTATTCCACCTTGTCTTGATCAACGCTATAGAAATTTTCAGTGCTCCCAAAATTTAAGTTTTTTATACTACAAAAAGAACATTAAAAATTCGTCAAAGAAATGCAAATTTTTTAATAAATTGTCAAAATTTGTCTCAAATTATGCAAAGTTTTTGTCTGAACCATCATTAAATAACGCCCAGAGTTTTGCCCCGTCGTTTGGTACCTCTCTCGACCACCCCCTATTGTGGGAAGTGCAAAACTTTTAATTTTTACACCTAACCTAACCTAATCTTTCGGTACCTAAATATTCATATTTTTCAGCGAGTTTTTGTCATATCTTGTATTCTACCTTGTTTTGATCAACGCTATAGAAATTTTCAATGCTGCCAAAATTTAAGAGCTTTTTATACTACAAAAAGAACATTAAAAATTCGTCAAAGAAATGCAAATTTTTTAATAAATTGTCAAAATTTGTCTCAAATTATGCAAAGTTTTTGTCTGAACCATCATTAAATAACGCCCAGAGTTTTGCGCCGTCGTTTGGTACCACTCTCGACCACCCCCTATTGTGGGAAGTGCAAAACTTTTGATTGTCACACCTAACCTAACCTAATCTTTCGGTACCTAAATATTCATATTTTTCAGCGGATTTTTGTCATATCTTGTATTCCACCTTGTCTTGATCAACGCTATAGAAATTTTCAGTGCTCCCAAAATTTAAGTTTTTTATACTACAAAAAGAACATTAAAAATTCGTCAAAGAAATGCAAATTTTTTAATAAATTGTCAGAATTTGTCTCAAATTATTCAAAGTTTTTGTCTGAACCATCATTAAATAACGCCCAGAGTTTTGCCCCGTCGTTTGGTACCTCTCTCGACCACCCCCTATTGTGGGAAGTGCAAAACTTTTGATTGTCACACCTTACCTAACCTAATCTTTCAGTACCTAAATATTCATATTTCTCAGCGGGTTTTTGTCATATCTTGTATTCTACCTTGTCTTGATCAACGCAATAGAAATTTTCAGTGCTGCCAAAATTTAAGTTTTTTATACTACAAAAAGAACATTAAAAATTCGTCAAAGAAATGCAAATTTTTTAATAAATTGTCAAAATTTGTCTCAAATTATGCAAAGTTTTTGTCTGAACCATCATTAAATAACGCCAAGAGTTTTGCGCCGTCGTTTGGTACCACTCTCGACCACCCCCTATTGTGGGAAGTGCAAAACTTTTGATTGTCACACCTAACCTAACCTAATCTTTCGGTACCTAAATATTCATATTTTTCAGCTGATTTTTGTCATATCTTGTATTCCACCTTGTCTTGATCAACGCAATAGAAATTTTCAGTGCTGCCAAAATTTAAGATTTTTATACTACAACACGAACATTAAAAATTCGTCACAGAATTGCAAATTTTTTAATAAATTGTCAAAATTTGTCTCAAATTATTCAAAGTTTTTTTCTGAACGATCAATAAATAACGCCCAGAGTTTTGCCCCGTCGTTTGGTACCACTCTCGACCACCCCCTATTGTGGGAAGTGCAAAACTTTTGATTGTCACACCTTACCTAACCTAATCTTTCGGTACCTAAATATTCATATTTTTCAGCGGATTTTTGTCATATCTTGTATTCCACCTTGTCTTGATCAACGCTATAGAAATTTTCAGTGCTCCCAAAATTTAAGTTTTTTATACTACAAAAAGAACATTAAAAATTCGTCAAAGAAATGCAAATTTTTTAATAAATTGTTAAAATTTGTCACAAATTATTCAAAGTTATTCTCTGAACCATCATTAAATAACGCCCGGAGTTTACCCCGTCGTTTGGTACCACTCTCGACCACCCCCTATTGTGGGCAGTGCAAAACTTTTAATTTTTACACCTAACCTAACCTAATCTTTCGGTACCTAAATGTTCATATTTTTCAGCGGATTCTTGTCATATCTTGTATTCTACCTTGTCTTGATAAACGCAATAGAAATTTTCAGTGCTGCCAAAATTTAAGAAATTTAAGTTTTTTATACTACAAAAAGAACATTAAAAATTCGTCAAAGAAATGCAAATTTTTTAATAAATTGTCAAACTTTGTCTCAAATTATTCAAAGTTTTTGTCTGAACCATCATTAAATAACGCCCAGAGTTTTGCCCCGTCGTTTGGTACCTCTCTCGACCACCCCCTATTGTGGGAAGTGCAAAACTTTTAATTTTTACACCTAACCTAACCTAATCTTTCGGTACCTAAATATTCATATTTTTCAGCGAGTTTTTGTCATATCTTGTATTCTACCTTGTTTTGATCAACGCTATAGAAATTTTCAATGCTGCCAAAATTTAAGAGCTTTTTATACTACAAAAAGGACATTAAAAATTCGTCAAAGAAATGCAAATTTTTTAATAAATTATCAAAATTTGTCTCAAATTATTCAAAGTTTTTGTCTGAACCATCATTAAATAACGCCCAGAGTTTTGCCCCGTCGTTTGGTACCACTCTAGACCACCCCCTATTGTGGGAAGTGCAAAACTTTTGATTGTCACACCTTTTTTTTTTTTTTTTTTTACGTGGGGGAATGCAATGACGCCTATTCCTCCGCGGGGAAGGGCAGAGGGATTATGTCGGACTCGCAGGGGTAAAAGAAGATGGAAAAGAAATAATGTACCTCCCGGAATACCGACTAAACCTACCACGGTGTTCCTCAACAAAACCACTATCGGCGGGGCCGCGCGAATCGCTTTCGCATGCGGTCGCGACCCCGCCGATTGATTGTCACACCTAACCTAACCTAATCTTTCGGTACCTAAATATTCATATTTTTCAGCGGATTTTTGTCATATCTTGTATTCCACCTTGTCTTGATCAACGCTATAGAAATTTTCAGTGCTCCCAAAATTTAAGTTTTTTATACTACAAAAAGAACATTAAAAATTCGTCAAAGAAATGCAAATTTTTAATAAATTGTCAAAATTTGTCTCAAATTATCCAAAGTTTTTGTCTGAACCATCATTAAATAACGCCCAGAGTTTTGCCCCGTCGTTTGGTACCTCTCTCGACCACCCCCTATTGTGGGAAGTGCAAAACTTTTGATTGTCACACCTTACCTAACCTAATCTTTCAGTACCTAAATATTCATATTTCTCAGCGGGTTTTTGTCATATCTTGTATTCTACCTTGTCTTGATCAACGCAATAGAAATTTTCAGTGCTGCCAAAATTTAAGTTTTTTATACTACAAAAAGAACATTAAAAATTCGTCAAAGAAATGCAAATTTTTTAATAAATTGTCAAAATTTGTCTCAAATTATGCAAAGTTTTTGTCTGAACCATCATTAAATAACGCCAAGAGTTTTGCGCCGTCGTTTGGTACCACTCTCGACCACCCCCTATTGTGGGAAGTGCAAAACTTTTGATTGTCACACCTAACCTAACCTAATCTTTCGGTACCTAAATATTCATATTTTTCAGCGGATTTTTGTCATATCTTGTATTCCACCTTGTCTTGATCAACGCTATAGAAATTTTCAGTGCTCCCAAAATTTAAGTTTTTTATACTACAAAAAGAACATTAAAAATTCGTCAAAGAAATGCAAATTTTTTAATAAATTGTCAAAATTTGTCTCAAATTATGCAAAGTTTTTGTCTGAACCATCATTAAATAACGCCAAGAGTTTTGCGCCGTCGTTTGGTACCACTCTCGACCACCCCCTATTGTGGGAAGTGCAAAACTTTTGATTGTCACACCTAACCTAACCTAATCTTTCGGTACCTAAATATTCATATTTTTCAGCGGATTTTTGTCATATCTTGTATTCCACCTTGTCTTGATCAACGCTATAGAAATTTTCAGTGCTCCCAAAATTTAAGTTTTTTATACTACAAAAAGGACAATAAAAATTCGTCAAAGAAATGCAAATTTTTTAATAAATTATCAAAATTTGTCTCAAATTATTCAAAGTTTTTGTCTGAACCATCATTAAATAACGCCCAGAGTTTTGCCCCGTCGTTTGGTACCACTCTAGACCACCCCCTATTGTGGGAAGTGCAAAACTTTTGATTGTCACACCTTTTTTTTTTTTTTTTTACGTGGGGGAATGCAATGACGCATATCCCTCCGCGGGGAAGGGCAGAGGGATTATGTCGGACTCGCAGGGGTAAAAGAAGATGGAAAAGAAATAATGTACCTCCCGGAATACCGACTAAACCTACCACGGTGTTCCTCAACAAAACCACTATCGGCGGGGCCGCGCGAATCGCTTTCGCATGCGGTCGCGACCCCGCCGATTGATTGTCACACCTAACCTAACCTAATCTTTCGGTACCTAAATATTCATATTTTTCAGCGGATTTTTGTCATATCTTGTATTCCACCTTGTCTTGATCAACGCTATAGATATTTTCAGTGCTCGCAAAATTTAAGTTTTTTATACTACAAAAAGAACATTAAAAATTCGTCAAAGAAATGCAAATTTTTTAATAAATTATCAAAATTTGTCTCAAATTATTCAAAGTTTTTGTCTGAACCATCATTAAATAACGCCCAGAGTTTTGCCCCGTCATTTGGTACCTCTCTCGACCACCCCCTATTGTGGGAAGTGCAAAACTTTTGATTGTCACACCTTACCTAACCTAATCTTTCAGTACCTAAATATTCATATTTCTCAGCGGGTTTTTGTCATATCTTGTATTCTACCTTGTCTTGATCAACGCAATAGAAATTTTCAGTGCTCCCAAAATTTAAGTTTTTTATACTACAAAAAGAACATTAAAAATTCGTCAAAGAAATGCAAATTTTTTAATAAATTGTCAAAATTTGTCTCAAATTATTCAAAGTTTTTGTCTCAACCATCATTAAATAACGCCCAGAGTTTTGCCCCGTCGTTTGGTACCTCTCTCGACCACCCCCTATTGTGGGAAGTGCAAAACTTTTAATTTTTACACCTAACCTAACCTAATCTTTCGGTACCTAAATATTCATATTTTTCAGCGAGTTTTTGTCATATCTTGTATTCTACCTTGTTTTGATCAACGCTATAGAAATTTTCAATGCTGCCAAAATTTAAGAGCTTTTTATACTACAAAAAGGACATTAAAAATTCGTCAAAGAAATGCAAATTTTTTAATAAATTATCAAAATTTGTCTCAAATTATTCAAAGTTTTTGTCTGAACCATCATTAAATAACGCCCAGAGTTTTGCCCCGTCGTTTGGTACCACTCTAGACCACCCCCTATTGTGGGAAGTGCAAAACTTTTGATTGTCACACCTTTTTTTTTTTTTTTTTTTACGTGGGGGAATGCAATGACGCCTATCCCTCCGCGGGGAAGGGCAGAGGGATTATGTCGGACTCGCAGGGGTAAAAGAAGATGGAAAAGAAATAATGTACCTCCCGGAATACCGACTAAACCTACCACGGTGTTCCTCAACAAAACCACTATCGGCGGGGCCGCGCGAATCGCTTTCGCATGCGGTCGCGACCCCGCCGATTGATTGTCACACCTAACCTAACCTAATCTTTCGGTACCTAAATATTCATATTTTTCAGCGGATTTTTGTCATATCTTGTATTCCACCTTGTCTTGATCAACGCTATAGAAATTTTCAGTGCTCCCAAAATTTAAGTTTTTTATACTACAAAAAGAACATTAAAAATTCGTCAAAGAAATGCAAATTTTTAATAAATTGTCAAAATTTGTCTCAAATTATCCAAAGTTTTTGTCTGAACCATCATTAAATAACGCCCAGAGTTTTGCCCCGTCGTTTGGTACCTCTCTCGACCACCCCCTATTGTGGGAAGTGCAAAACTTTTGATTGTCACACCTTACCTAACCTAATCTTTCAGTACCTAAATATTCATATTTCTCAGCGGGTTTTTGTCATATCTTGTATTCTACCTTGTCTTGATCAACGCAATAGAAATTTTCAGTGCTGCCAAAATTTAAGTTTTTTATACTACAAAAAGAACATTAAAAATTCGTCAAAGAAATGCAAATTTTTTAATAAATTGTCAAAATTTGTCTCAAATTATGCAAAGTTTTTGTCTGAACCATCATTAAATAACGCCAAGAGTTTTGCGCCGTCGTTTGGTACCACTCTCGACCACCCCCTATTGTGGGAAGTGCAAAACTTTTGATTGTCACACCTAACCTAACCTAATCTTTCGGTACCTAAATATTCATATTTTTCAGCGGATTTTTGTCATATCTTGTATTCCACCTTGTCTTGATCAACGCTATAGAAATTTTCAGTGCTCCCAAAATTTAAGTTTTTTATACTACAAAAAGAACATTAAAAATTCGTCAAAGAAATGCAAATTTTTTAATAAATTGTCAAAATTTGTCTCAAATTATGCAAAGTTTTTGTCTGAACCATCATTAAATAACGCCAAGAGTTTTGCGCCGTCGTTTGGTACCACTCTCGACCACCCCCTATTGTGGGAAGTGCAAAACTTTTGATTGTCACACCTAACCTAACCTAATCTTTCGGTACCTAAATATTCATATTTTTCAGCGGATTTTTGTCATATCTTGTATTCCACCTTGTCTTGATCAACGCTATAGAAATTTTCAGTGCTCCCAAAATTTAAGTTTTTTATACTACAAAAAGGACATTAAAAATTCGTCAAAGAAATGCAAATTTTTTAATAAATTATCAAAATTTGTCTCAAATTATTCAAAGTTTTTGTCTGAACCATCATTAAATAACGCCCAGAGTTTTGCCCCGTCGTTTGGTACCACTCTAGACCACCCCCTATTGTGGGAAGTGCAAAACTTTTGATTGTCACACCTTTTTTTTTTTTTTTTTACGTGGGGGAATGCAATGACGCATATCCCTCCGCGGGGAAGGGCAGAGGGATTATGTCGGACTCGCAGGGGTAAAAGAAGATGGAAAAGAAATAATGTACCTCCCGGAATACCGACTAAACCTACCACGGTGTTCCTCAACAAAACCACTATCGGCGGCGCCGCGCGAATCGCTTTCGCATGCGGTCGCGACCCCGCCGATTGATTGTCACACCTAACCTAACCTAATCTTTCGGTACCTAAATATTCATATTTTTCAGCGGATTTTTGTCATATCTTGTATTCCACCTTGTCTTGATCAACGCTATAGATATTTTCAGTGCTCGCAAAATTTAAGTTTTTTATACTACAAAAAGAACATTAAAAATTCGTCAAAGAAATGCAAATTTTTTAATAAATTATCAAAATTTGTCTCAAATTATTCAAAGTTTTTGTCTGAACCATCATTAAATAACGCCCAGAGTTTTGCCCCGTCATTTGGTACCTCTCTCGACCACCCCCTATTGTGGGAAGTGCAAAACTTTTGATTGTCACACCTTACCTAACCTAATCTTTCAGTACCTAAATATTCATATTTCTCAGCGGGTTTTTGTCATATCTTGTATTCTACCTTGTCTTGATCAACGCAATAGAAATTTTCAGTGCTCCCAAAATTTAAGTTTTTTATACTACAAAAAGAACATTAAAAATTCGTCAAAGAAATGCAAATTTTTTAATAAATTGTCAAAATTTGTCTCAAATTATTCAAAGTTTTTGTCTCAACCATCATTAAATAACGCCCAGAGTTTTGCCCCGTCGTTTGGTACCTCTCTCGACCACCCCCTATTGTGGGAAGTGCAAAACTTTTAATTTTTACACCTAACCTAACCTAATCTTTCGGTACCTAAATATTCATATTTTTCAGCGAGTTTTTGTCATATCTTGTATTCTACCTTGTTTTGATCAACGCTATAGAAATTTTCAATGCTGCCAAAATTTAAGAGCTTTTTATACTACAAAAAGGACATTAAAAATTCGTCAAAGAAATGCAAATTTTTTAATAAATTATCAAAATTTGTCTCAAATTATTCAAAGTTTTTGTCTGAACCATCATTAAATAACGCCCAGAGTTTTGCCCCGTAGTTTGGTACCACTCTAGACCACCCCCTATTGTGGGAAGTGCAAAACTTTTGATTGTCACAACTTTTTTTTTTTTTTTTTTACGTGGGGGAATGCAATGACGCATATCCCTCCGCGGGGAAGGGCAGAGGGATTATGTCGGACTCGCAGGGGTAAAAGAAGATGGAAAAGAAATAATGTACCTCCCGGAATACCGACTAAACCTACCACGGTGTTCCTCAACAAATCCACTATCGGCGGGGCCGCGCGAATCGCTTTCGCATGCGGTCGCGACCCCGCCGATTGATTGTCACACCTAACCTAACCTAATCTTTCGGTACCTAAATATTCATATTTTTCAGCGGATTTTTGTCATATCTTGTATTCCACCTTGTCTTGATCAACGCTATAGAAATTTTCAGTGCTCCCAAAATTTAAGTTTTTTATACTACAAAAAGAACATTCAAAATTCGTCAAAGAAATGCAAATTTTTTAATAAATTATCAAAATTTGTCTCAAATTATCCAAAGTTTTTGTCTGAACCATCATTAAAGAACGCCCAGAATTTTGCCCCGTCGTTTGGTACCACTCTAGACCACCCCCTATTGTGGGAAGTGCAAAACTTTTGATTGTCACACCTTTTTTTTTTTTTTTTTACGAGGGGGAATGCAATGACGCATATCCCTCCGCGGGGAAGGGCAGAGGGATTATGTCGGACTCGCAGGGGTAAAAGAAGATGGAAAAGAAATAATGTACCTCCCGGAATACCGACTAAACCTACCACGGTGTTCCTCAACAAAACCACTATCGGCGGGGCCGCGCGAATCGCTTTCGCATGCGGTCGCGACCCCGCCGATTGATTGTCACACCTAACCTAACCTAATCTTTCGGTACCTAAATATTCATATTTTTCAGCGGATTTTTGTCATATCTTGTATTCCACCTTGTCTTGATCAACGCTATAGAAATTTTCAGTGCTCCCAAAATTTAAGTTTTTTATACTACAAAAAGAACATTAAAAATTCGTCAAAGAAATGCAAATTTTTAATAAATTGTCAAAATTTGTCTCAAATTATCCAAAGTTTTTGTCTGAACCATCATTAAATAACGCCCAGAGTTTTGCCCCGTCGTTTGGTACCTCTCTCGACCACCCCCTATTGTGGGAAGTGCAAAACTTTTGATTGTCACACCTTACCTAACCTAATCTTTCAGTACCTAAATATTCATATTTCTCAGCGGGTTTTTGTCATATCTTGTATTCTACCTTGTCTTGATCAACGCAATAGAAATTTTCAGTGCTGCCAAAATTTAAGTTTTTTATACTACAAAAAGAACATTAAAAATTCGTCAAAGAAATGCAAATTTTTTAATAAATTGTCAAAATTTGTCTCAAATTATGCAAAGTTTTTGTCTGAACCATCATTAAATAACGCCAAGAGTTTTGCGCTGTCGTTTGGTACCACTCTCGACCACCCCCTATTGTGGGAAGTGCAAAACTTTTGATTGTCACACCTTTTTTTTTTTTTTTTACGAGGGGGAATGCAATGATGCATATCCCTCCGCGGGGAAGGGCAGAGGGATTATGTCGGACTCGCAGGGGTAAAAGAAGATGGAAAAGAAATAATGTACCTCCCGGAATACCGACTAAACCTACCACGGTGTTCCTCAACAAAACCACTATCGGCGGGGCCGCGCGAATCGCTTTCGCATGCGGTCGCGACCCCGCCGATTGATTGTCACACCTAACCTAACCTAATCTTTCGGTACCTAAATATTCATATTTTTCAGCGGATTTTTGTCATATCTTGTATTCCACCTTGTCTTGATCAACGCTATAGAAATTTTCAGTGCTCCCAAAATTTAAGTTTTTTATACTACAAAAAGAACATTAAAAATTCGTCAAAGAAATGCAAATGTTTTAATAAATTGTCAAAATTTGTCTCAAATTATTCAAAGTTTTTGTCTGAACCATCATTAAATAACGCCCAGAGTTTTGCCCCGTCGTTTGGTACCTCTCTCGACCACCCCCTATTGTGGGAAGTGCAAAACTTTTGATTGTCACACGTTTTTTTTTTTTTTTTACGAGGGGGAATGCAATGATGCATATCCCTCCGCGGGGAAGGGCAGAGGGATTATGTCGGACTCGCAGGGGTAAAAGAAGATGGAAAAGAAATAATGTACCTCCCGGAATACCGACTAAACCTACCACGGTGTTCCTCAACAAAACCACTATCGGCGGGGCCGCGCGAATCGCTTTCGCATGCGGTCGCGACCCCGCCGATTGATTGTCACACCTAACCTAACCTAATCTTTCGGTACCTAAATATTCATATTTTTCAGCGGATTTTTGTCATATCTTGTATTCCTCCTTGTCTTGATCAACGCTATAGAAATTTTCAGTGCTCCCAAAATTTAAGTTTTTTATACTACAAAAAGAACATTAAAAATTCGTCAAAGAAATGCAAATTTTTAATAAATTGTCAAAATTTGTCTCAAATTATCCAAAGTTTTTGTCTGAACCATCATTAAATAACGCCCAGAGTTTTGCCCCGTCGTTTGGTACCTCTCTCGACCACCCCCTATTGTGGGAAGTGCAAAACTTTTGATTGTCACACCTTACCTAACCTAATCTTTCAGTACCTAAATATTCATATTTCTCAGCGGGTTTTTGTCATATCTTGTATTCTACCTTGTCTTGATCAACGCAATAGAAATTTTCAGTGCTGCCAAATTTAAGTTTTTTATACTACAAAAAGAACATTAAAAATTCGTCAAAGAAATGCAAATTTTTTAATAAATTGTCAAAATTTGTCTCAAATTATGCAAAGTTTTTGTCTGAACCATCATTAAATAACGCCAAGAGTTTTGCGCCGTCGTTTGGTACCACTCTCGACCACCCCCTATTGTGGGAAGTGCAAAACTTTTGATTGTCACACCTTTTTTTTTTTTTTTTTACGAGGGGGAATGCAATGATGCATATCCCTCCGCGGGGAAGGGCAGAGGGATTATGTCGGACTCGCAGGGGTAAAAGAAGATGGAAAAGAAATAATGTACCTCCCGGAATACCGACTAAACCTACCACGGTGTTCCTCAACAAAACCACTATCGGCGGGGCCGCGCGAATCGCTTTCGCATGCGGTCGCGACCCCGCCGATTGATTGTCACACCTAACCTAACCTAATCTTTCGGTACCTAAATATTCATATTTTTCAGCGGATTTTTGTCATATCTTGTATTCCACCTTGTCTTGATCAACGCTATAGAAATTTTCAGTGCTCCCAAAATTTAAGTTTTTTATACTACAAAAAGAACATTAAAAATTCGTCAAAGAAATGCAAATTTTTAATAAATTGTTAAAATTTGTCTCAAATTATCCAAAGTTTTTGTCTGAACCATCATTAAATAACGCCCAGAGTTTTGCCCCGTCGTTTGGTACCTCTCTCGACCACCCCCTATTGTGGGAAGTGCAAAACTTTTGATTGTCACACCTTACCTAACCTAATCTTTCAGTACCTAAATATTCATATTTCTCAGCGGGTTTTTGTCATATCTTGTATTCTACCTTGTCTTGATCAACGCAATAGAAATTTTCAGTGCTGCCAAAATTTAAGTTTTTTATACTACAAAAAGAACATTAAAAATTCGTCAAACAAATGCAAATTTTTTAATAAATTGTCAAAATTTGTCTCAAATTATGCAAAGTTTTTGTCTGAACCATCATTAAATAACGCCAAGAGTTTTGCGCCGTCGTTTGGTACCACTCTCGACCACCCCCTATTGTGGGAAGTGCAAAACTTTTGATTGTCACACCTAACCTAACCTAATCTTTCGGTACCTAAATATTCATATTTTTCAGCGGATTTTTGTCATATCTTGTATTCCACCTTGTCTTGATCAACGCTATAGAAATTTTCAGTGCTCCCAAAATTTAAGTTTTTTATACTACAAAAAGAACATTAAAAATTCGTCAAAGAAATGCAAATGTTTTAATAAATTGTCAAAATTTGTCTCAAATTATTCAAAGTTTTTGTCTGAACCATCATTAAATAACGCCCAGAGTTTTGCCCCGTCGTTTGGTACCTCTCTCGACCACCCCCTATTGTGGGAAGTGCAAAACTTTTAATTTTTACACCTAACCTAACCTAATCTTTCGGTACCTAAATATTCATATTTTTCAGCGAGTTTTTGTCATATCTTGTATTCTACCTTGTTTTGATCAACGCTATAGAAATTTTCAATGCTGCCAAAATTTAAGAGCTTTTTATACTACAAAAAGGACATTAAAAATTCATCAAAGAAATGCAAATTTTTTAATAAATTATCAAAATTTGTCTCAAATTATTCAAAGTTTTTGTCTGAACCATCATTAAATAACGCCCAGAGTTTTGCCCCGTCGTTTGGTACCACTCTAGACCACCCCCTATTGTGGGAAGTGCAAAACTTTTGATTGTCACACCTTTTTTTTTTTTTTTTTACGTGGGGGAATGCAATGACGCATATCCCTCCGCGGGGAAGGGCAGAGGGATTATGTCGGACTCGCAGGGGTAAAAGAAGATGGAAAAGAAATAATGTACCTCCCGGAATACCGACTAAACCTACCACGGTGTTCCTCAACAAAACCACTATCGGCGGGGCCGCGCGAATCGCTTTCGCATGCGGTCGCGACCCCGCCGATTGATTGTCACACCTAACCTAACCTAATCTTTCGGTACCTAAATATTCATATTTTTCAGCGGATTTTTGTCATATCTTGTATTCCACCTTGTCTTGATCAACGCTATAGAAATTTTCAGTGCTCCCAAAATTTAAGTTTTTTATACTACAAAAAGAACATTAAAAATTCGTCAAAGAAATGCAAATTTTTAATAAATTGTCAAAATTTGTCTCAAATTATCCAAAGTTTTTGTCTGAACCATCATTAAATAACGCCCAGAGTTTTGCCCCGTCGTTTGGTACCTCTCTCGACCACCCCCTATTGTGGGAAGTGCAAAACTTTTGATTGTCACACCTTACCTAACCTAATCTTTCAGTACCTAAATATTCATATTTCTCAGCGGGTTTTTGTCATATCTTGTATTCTACCTTGTCTTGATCAACGCAATAGAAATTTTCAGTGCTGCCAAAATTTAAGTTTTTTATACTACAAAAAGAACATTAAAAATTCGTCAAAGAAATGCAAATTTTTTAATAAATTGTCAAAATTTGTCTCAAATTATGCAAAGTTTTTGTCTGAACCATCATTAAATAACGCCAAGAGTTTTGCGCCGTCGTTTGGTACCACTCTCGACCACCCCCTATTGTGGGAAGTGCAAAACTTTTGATTGTCACACCTTTTTTTTTTTTTTTTTACGAGGGGGAATGCAATGATGCATATCCCTCCGCGGGGAAGGGCAGAGGGATTATGTCGGACTCGCAGGGGTAAAAGAAGATGGAAAAGAAATAATGTACCTCCCGGAATACCGACTAAACCTACCACGGTGTTCCTCAACAAAACCACTATCGGCGGGGCCGCGCGAATCGCTTTCGCATGCGGTCGCGACCCCGCCGATTGATTGTCACACCTAACCTAACCTAATCTTTCGGTACCTAAATATTCATATTTTTCAGCGGATTTTTGTCATATCTTGTATTCCACCTTGTCTTGATCAACGCTATAGAAATTTTCAGTGCTCCCAAAATTTAAGTTTTTTATACTACAAAAAGAACATTAAAAATTCGTCAAAGAAATGCAAATTTTTAATAAATTGTTAAAATTTGTCTCAAATTATCCAAAGTTTTTGTCTGAACCATCATTAAATAACGCCCAGAGTTTTGCCCCGTCGTTTGGTACCTCTCTCGACCACCCCCTATTGTGGGAAGTGCAAAACTTTTGATTGTCACACCTTACCTAACCTAATCTTTCAGTACCTAAATATTCATATTTCTCAGCGGGTTTTTGTCATATCTTGTATTCTACCTTGTCTTGATCAACGCAATAGAAATTTTCAGTGCTGCCAAAATTTAAGTTTTTTATACTACAAAAAGAACATTAAAAATTCGTCAAACAAATGCAAATTTTTTAATAAATTGTCAAAATTTGTCTCAAATTATGCAAAGTTTTTGTCTGAACCATCATTAAATAACGCCAAGAGTTTTGCGCCGTCGTTTGGTACCACTCTCGACCACCCCCTATTGTGGTAAGTGCAAAACTTTTGATTGTCACACCTAACCTAACCTAATCTTTCGGTACCTAAATATTCATATTTTTCAGCGGATTTTTGTCATATCTTGTATTCCACCTTGTCTTGATCAACGCTATAGAAATTTTCAGTGCTCCCAAAATTTAAGTTTTTTATACTACAAAAAGAACATTAAAAATTCGTCAAAGAAATGCAAATGTTTTAATAAATTGTCAAAATTTGTCTCAAATTATTCAAAGTTTTTGTCTGAACCATCATTAAATAACGCCCAGAGTTTTGCCCCGTCGTTTGGTACCTCTCTCGACCACCCCCTATTGTGGGAAGTGCAAAACTTTTGATTGTCACACCTTTTTTTTTTTTTTTTACGAGGGGGAATGCAATGATGCATATCCCTCCGCGGGGAAGGGCAGAGGGATTATGTCGGACTCGCAGGGGTAAAAGAAGATGGAAAAGAAATAATGTACCTCCCGGAATACCGACTAAACCTACCACGGTGTTCCTCAACAAAACCACTATCGGCGGGGCCGCGCGAATCGCTTTCGCATGCGGTCGCGACCCCGCCGATTGATTGTCACACCTAACCTAACCTAATCTTTCGGTACCTAAATATTCATATTTTTCAGCGGATTTTTGTCATATCTTGTATTCCTCCTTGTCTTGATCAACGCTATAGAAATTTTCAGTGCTCCCAAAATTTAAGTTTTTTATACTACAAAAAGAACATTAAAAATTCGTCAAAGAAATGCAAATTTTTAATAAATTGTCAAAATTTGTCTCAAATTATCCAAAGTTTTTGTCTGAACCATCATTAAATAACGCCCAGAGTTTTGCCCCGTCGTTTGGTACCTCTCTCGACCACCCCCTATTGTGGGAAGTGCAAAACTTTTGATTGTCACACCTTACGTAACCTAATCTTTCAGTACCTAAATATTCATATTTCTCAGCGGGTTTTTGTCATATCTTGTATTCTACCTTGTCTTGATCAACGCAATAGAAATTTTCAGTGCTGCCAAAATTTAAGTTTTTTATACTACAAAAAGAACATTAAAAATTCGTCAAAGAAATGCAAATTTTTTAATAAATTGTCAAAATTTGTCTCAAATTATGCAAAGTTTTTGTCTGAACCATCATTAAATAACGCCAAGAGTTTTGCGCCGTCGTTTGGTACCACTCTCGACCACCCCCTATTGTGGGAAGTGCAAAACTTTTGATTGTCACACCTAACCTAACCTAATCTTTCGGTACCTAAATATTCATATTTTTCAGCGGATTTTTGTCATATCTTGTATTCCACCTTGTCTTGATCAACGCTATAGAAATTTTCAGTGCTCCCAAAATTTAAGTTTTTTATACTACAAAAAGAACATTAAAAATTCGTCAAAGAAATGCAAATGTTTTAATAAATTGTCAAAATTTGTCTCAAATTATTCAAAGTTTTTGTCTGAACCATCATTAAATAACGCCCAGAGTTTTGCCCCGTCGTTTGGTACCTCTCTCGACCACCCCCTATTGTGGGAAGTGCAAAACTTTTGATTGTCACACCTTTTTTTTTTTTTTTTTACGTGGGGGAATGCAATGACGCATATCCCTCCGCGGGGAAGGGCAGAGGGATTATGTCGGACTCGCAGGGGTAAAAGAAGATGGAAAAGAAATAATGTACCTCCCGGAATACCGACTAAACCTACCACGGTGTTCCTCAACAAAACCACTATCGGCGGGGCCGCGCGAATCGCTTTCGCATGCGGTCGCGACCCCGCCGATTGATTGTCACACCTAACCTAACCTAATCTTTCGGTACCTAAATATTCATATTTTTCAGCGGATTTTTGTCATATCTTGTATTCCACCTTGTCTTGATCAACGCTATAGAAATTTTCAGTGCTCCCAAAATTTAAGTTTTTTATACTACAAAAAGAACATTAAAAATTCGTCAAAGAAATGCAAATTTTTAATAAATTGTCAAAATTTGTCTCAAATTATCCAAAGTTTTTGTCTGAACCATCATTAAATAACGCCCAGAGTTTTGCCCCGTCGTTTGGTACCTCTCTCGACCACCCCCTATTGTGGGAAGTGCAAAACTTTTGATTGTCACACCTTACCTAACCTAATCTTTCAGTACCTAAATATTCATATTTCTCAGCGGGTTTTTGTCATATCTTGTATTCTACCTTGTCTTGATCAACGCAATAGAAATTTTCAGTGCTGCCAAAATTTAAGTTTTTTATACTACAAAAAGAACATTAAAAATTCGTCAAAGAAATGCAAATTTTTTAATAAATTGTCAAAATTTGTCTCAAATTATGCAAAGTTTTTGTCTGAACCATCATTAAATAACGCCAAGAGTTTTGCGCCGTCGTTTGGTACCACTCTCGACCACCCCCTATTGTGGGAAGTGCAAAACTTTTGATTGTCACACCTAACCTAACCTAATCTTTCGGTACCTAAATATTCATATTTTTCAGCGGATTTTTGTCATATCTTGTATTCCACCTTGTCTTGATCAACGCTATAGAAATTTTCAGTGCTCCCAAAATTTAAGTTTTTTATACTACAAAAAGAACATTAAAAATTCGTCAAAGAAATGCAAATTTTTAATAAATTGTCAAAATTTGTCTCAAATTATCCAAAGTTTTTGTCTGAACCATCATTAAATAACGCCCAGAGTTTTGCCCCGTCGTTTGGTACCTCTCTCGACCACCCCCTATTGTGGGAAGTGCAAAACTTTTGATTGTCACACCTTACCTAACCTAATCTTTCAGTACCTAAATATTCATATTTCTCAGCGGGTTTTTGTCATATCTTGTATTCTACCTTGTCTTGATCAACGCAATAGAAATTTTCAGTGCTCCCAAAATTTAAGTTTTTTATACTACAAAAAGAACATTAAAAATTCGTCAAAGAAATGCAAATTTTTTAATAAATTGTCAAAATTTGTCTCAAATTATTCAAAGTTTTTGTCTGAACCATCATTAAATAACGCCCAGAGTTTTGCCCCGTCGTTTGGTACCTCTCTCGACCACCCCCTATTGTGGGAAGTGCAAAACTTTTGATTGTCACACCTTACCTAACCTAATCTTTCAGTACCTAAATATTCATATTTCTCAGCGGGTTTTTGTCATATCTTGTATTCTACCTTGTCTTGATCAACGCAATAGAAATTTTCAGTGCTGCCAAAATTTAAGTTTTTTATACTACAAAAAGAACATTAAAAATTCGTCAAAGAAATGCAAATTTTTTAATAAATTGTCAAAATTTGTCTCAAATTATGCAAAGTTTTTGTCTGAACCATCATTAAATAACGCCAAGAGTTTTGCGCCGTCGTTTGGTACCACTCTCGACCACCCCCTATTGTGGGAAGTGCAAAACTTTTGATTGTCACACCTAACCTAACCTTATCTTTCGGTACCTAAATATTCATATTTTTCAGCGGATTTTTGTCATATCTTGTATTCCACCTTGTCTTGATCAACGCTATAGAAATTTTCAGTGCTCCCAAAATTTAAGTTTTTTATACTACAAAAAGAACATTAAAAATTCGTCAAAGAAATGCAAATTTTTAATAAATTGTCAAAATTTGTCTCAAATTATCCAAAGTTTTTGTCTGAACCATCATTAAATAACGCCCAGAGTTTTGCCCCGTCGTTTGGTACCTCTCTCGACCACCCCCTATTGTGGGAAGTGCAAAACTTTTGATTGTCACACCTTACCTAACCTAATCTTTCAGTACCTAAATATTCATATTTCTCAGCGGGTTTTTGTCATATCTTGTATTCTACCTTGTCTTGATCAACGCAATAGAAATTTTCAGTGCTCCCAAAATTTAAGTTTTTTATACTACAAAAAGAACATTAAAAATTCGTCAAAGAAATGCAAATTTTTTAATAAATTGTCAAAATTTGTCTCAAATTATTCAAAGTTTTTGTCTGAACCATCATTAAATAACGCCCAGAGTTTTGCCCCGTCGTTTGGTACCTCTCTCGACCACCCCCTATTGTGGGAAGTGCAAAACTTTTAATTTTTACACCTAACCTAACCTAATCTTTCGGTACCTAAATATTCATATTTTTCAGCGAGTTTTTGTCATATCTTGTATTCTACCTTGTTTTGATCAACGCTATAGAAATTTTCAATGCTGCCAAAATTTAAGAGCTTTTTATACTACAAAAAGGACATTAAAAATTCGTCAAAGAAATGCAAATTTTTTAATAAATTATCAAAATTTGTCTCAAATTATTCAAAGTTTTTGTCTGAACCATCATTAAATAACGCCCAGAGTTTTGCCCCGTCGTTTGGTACCACTCTAGACCACCCCCTATTGTGGGAAGTGCAAAACTTTTGATTGTCACACCTTTTTTTTTTTTTTTTTTTACGTGGGGGAATGCAATGACGCATATCCCTCCGCGGGGAAGGGCAGAGGGATTATGTCGGACTCGCAGGGGTAAAAGAAGATGGAAAAGAAATAATGTACCTCCCGGAATACCGACTAAACCTACCACGGTGTTCCTCAACAAAACCACTATCGGCGGGGCCGCGCGAATCGCTTTCGCATGCGGTCGCGACCTCGCCGATTGATTGTCACACCTTACCTAACCTAATCTTTCAGTACCTAAATATTCATATTTCTCAGCGGGTTTTTGTCATATCTTGTATTCTACCTTGTCTTGATCAACGCAATAGAAATTTTCAGTGCTGCCAAAATTTAAGTTTTTTATACTACAAAAAGAACATTAAAAATTCGTCAAAGAAATGCAAATTTTTTAATAAATTGTCAAAATTTGTCTCAAATTATGCAAAGTTTTTGTCTGAACCATCATTAAATAACGCCAAGAGTTTTGCGCCGTCGTTTGGTACCACTCTCGACATCCCCCTATTGTGGGAAGTGCAAAACTTTTGATTGTCACACCTAACCTAACCTAATCTTTCGGTACCTAAATATTCATATTTTTCAGCGGATTTTTGTCATATCTTGTATTCCACCTTGTCTTGATCAACGCTATAGAAATTTTCAGTGCTCCCAAAATTTAAGTTTTTTATACTACAAAAAGAACATTAAAAATTCGTCAAAGAAATGCAAATTTTTTAATAAATTATCAAAATTTGTCTCAAATATCCAAAGTTTTTGTCTGAACCATCATTAAATAACGCCCAGAATTTTGCCCCGTCGTTTGGTACCACTCTAGACCACCCCCTATTGTGGGAAGTGCAAAACTTTTGATTGTCACACCTTTTTTTTTTTTTTTTTACGAGGGGGAATGCAATGACGCATATCCCTCCGCGGGGAAGGGCAGAGGGATTATGTCGGACTCGCAGGGGTAAAAGAAGATGGAAAAGAAATAATGTACCTCCCGGAATACCGACTAAACCTACCACGGTGTTCCTCAACAAAACCACTATCGGCGGGGCCGCGCGAATCGCTTTCGCATGCGGTCGCGACCCCGCCGATTGATTGTCAGACCTAACCTAACCTAATCTTTCGGTACCTAAATATTCATATTTTTCAGCGGATTTTTGTCATATCTTGTATTCCACCTTGTCTTGATCAACGCTATAGAAATTTTCAGTGCTCCCAAAATTTAAGTTTTTTATACTACAAAAAGAACATTAAAAATTCGTCAAAGAAATGCAAATTTTTAATAAATTGTCAAAATTTGTCTCAAATTATCCAAAGTTTTTGTCTGAACCATCATTAAATAACGCCCAGAGTTTTGCCCCGTCGTTTGGTACCTCTCTCGACCACCCCCTATTGTGGGAAGTGCAAAACTTTTGATTGTCACACCTTACCTAACCTAATCTTTCAGTACCTAAATATTCATATTTCTCAGCGGGTTTTTGTCATATCTTGTATTCTACCTTGTCTTGATCAACGCAATAGAAATTTTCAGTGCTGCCAAAATTTAAGTTTTTTATACTACAAAAAGAACATTAAAAATTCGTCAAAGAAATGCAAATTTTTTAATAAATTGTCAAAATTTGTCTCAAATTATGCAAAGTTTTTGTCTGAACCATCATTAAATAACGCCAAGAGTTTTGCGCCGTCGTTTGGTACCACTCTCGACCACCCCCTATTGTGGGAAGTGCAAAACTTTTGATTGTCACACCTAACCTAACCTAATCTTTCGGTACCTAAATATTCATATTTTTCAGCGGATTTTTGTCATATCTTGTATTCCACCTTGTCTTGATCAACGCTATAGAAATTTTCAGTGCTCCCAAAATTTAAGTTTTTTATACTACAAAAAGAACATTAAAAATTCGTCAAAGAAATGCAAATTTTTTAATAAATTGTCAAAATTTGTCTCAAATTATTCAAAGTTTTTGTCTGAACCATCATTAAATAACGCCCAGAGTTTTGCCCCGTCGTTTGGTACCTCTCTCGACCACCCCCTATTGTGGGAAGTGCAAAACTTTTAATTTTTACACCTAACCTAACCTAATCTTTCGGTACCTAAATATTCATATTTTTCAGCGAGTTTTTGTCATATCTTGTATTCTACCTTGTTTTGATCAACGCTATAGAAATTTTCAATGCTGCCAAAATTTAAGAGCTTTTTATACTACAAAAAGGACATTAAAAATTCGTCAAAGAAATGCAAATTTTTTAATAAATTATCAAAATTTGTCTCAAATTATTCAAAGTTTTTGTCTGAACCATCATTAAATAACGCCCAGAGTTTTGCCCCGTCGTTTGGTACCACTCTAGACCACCCCCTATTGTGGGAAGTGCAAAACTTTTGATTGTCACACCTTTTTTTTTTTTTTTTTTTACGTGGGGGAATGCAATGACGCATATCCCTCCGCGGGGAAGGGCAGAGGGATTATGTCGGACTCGCAGGGGTAAAAGAAGATGGAAAAGAAATAATGTACCTCCCGGAATACCGACTAAACCTACCACGGTGTTCCTCAACAAAACCACTATCGGCGGGGCCGCGCGAATCGCTTTCGCATGCGGTCGCGACCTCGCCGATTGATTGTCACACCTTACCTAACCTAATCTTTCAGTACCTAAATATTCATATTTCTCAGCGGGTTTTTGTCATATCTTGTATTCTACCTTGTCTTGATCAACGCAATAGAAATTTTCAGTGCTGCCAAAATTTAAGTTTTTTATACTACAAAAAGAACATTAAAAATTCGTCAAAGAAATGCAAATTTTTTAATAAATTGTCAAAATTTGTCTCAAATTATGCAAAGTTTTTGTCTGAACCATCATTAAATAACGCCAAGAGTTTTGCGCCGTCGTTTGGTACCACTCTCGACCACCCCCTATTGTGGGAAGTGCAAAACTTTTGATTGTCACACCTAACCTAACCTAATCTTTCGGTACCTAAATATTCATATTTTTCAGCGGATTTTTGTCATATCTTGTATTCCACCTTGTCTTGATCAACGCTATAGAAATTTTCAGTGCTCCCAAAATTTAAGTTTTTTATACTACAAAAAGAACATTAAAAATTCGTCAAAGAAATGCAAATTTTTTAATAAATTGTCAAAATTTGTCTCAAATTATTCAAAGTTTTTGTCTGAACCATCATTAAATAACGCCCAGAGTTTTGCCCCGTCGTTTGGTACCTCTCTCGACCACCCCCTATTGTGGGAAGTGCAAAACTTTTAATTTTTACACCTAACCTAACCTAATCTTTCGGTACCTAAATATTCATATTTTTCAGCGAGTTTTTGTCATATCTTGTATTCTACCTTGTTTTGATCAACGCTATAGAAATTTTCAATGCTGCCAAAATTTAAGAGCTTTTTATACTACAAAAAGGACATTAAAAATTCGTCAAAGAAATGCAAATTTTTTAATAAATTATCAAAATTTGTCTCAAATTATTCAAAGTTTTTGTCTGAACCATCATTAAATAACGCCCAGAGTTTTGCCCCGTCGTTTGGTACCACTCTAGACCACCCCCTATTGTGGGAAGTGCAAAACTTTTGATTGTCACAACTTTTTTTTTTTTTTTTTACGTGGGGGAATGCAATGACGCATATCCCTCCGCGGGGAAGGGCAGAGGGATTATGTCGGACTCGCAGGGGTAAAAGAAGATGGAAAAGAAATAATGTACCTCCCGGAATACCGACTAAACCTACCACGGTGTTCCTCAACAAATCCACTATCGGCGGGGCCGCGCGAATCGCTTTCGCATGCGGTCGCGACCCCGCCGATTGATTGTCACACCTAACCTAACCTAATCTTTCGGTACCTAAATATTCATATTTTTCAGCGGATTTTTGTCATATCTTGTATTCCACCTTGTCTTGATCAACGCTATAGAAATTTTCAGTGCTCCCAAAATTTAAGTTTTTTATACTACAAAAAGAACATTCAAAATTCGTCAAAGAAATGCAAATTTTTTAATAAATTATCAAAATTTGTCTCAAATTATCCAAAGTTTTTGTCTGAACCATCATTAAAGAACGCCCAGAATTTTGCCCCGTCGTTTGGTACCACTCTAGACCACCCCCTATTGTGGGAAGTGCAAAACTTTTGATTGTCACACCTTTTTTTTTTTTTTTTTACGAGGGGGAATGCAATGATGCATATCCCTCCGCGGGGAAGGGCAGAGGGATTATGTCGGACTCGCAGGGGTAAAAGAAGATGGAAAAGAAATAATGTACCTCCCGGAATACCGACTAAACCTACCACGGTGTTCCTCAACAAAACCACTATCGGCGGGGCCGCGCGAATCGCTTTCGCATGCGGTCGCGACCCCGCCGATTGATTGTCACACCTAACCTAACCTAATCTTTCGGTACCTAAATATTCATATTTTTCAGCGGATTTTTGTCATATCTTGTATTCCACCTTGTCTTGATCAACGCTATAGAAATTTTCAGTGCTCCCAAAATTTAAGTTTTTTATACTACAAAAAGAACATTAAAAATTCGTCAAAGAAATGCAAATTTTTAATAAATTGTCAAAATTTGTCTCAAATTATCCAAAGTTTTTGTCTGAACCATCATTAAATAACGCCCAGAGTTTTGCCCCGTCGTTTGGTACCTCTCTCGACCACCCCCTATTGTGGGAAGTGCAAAACTTTTGATTGTCACACCTTACCTAACCTAATCTTTCAGTACCTAAATATTCATATTTCTCAGCGGGTTTTTGTCATATCTTGTATTCTACCTTGTCTTGATCAACGCAATAGAAATTTTCAGTGCTGCCAAAATTTAAGTTTTTTATACTACAAAAAGAACATTAAAAATTCGTCAAAGAAATGCAAATTTTTTAATAAATTGTCAAAATTTGTCTCAAATTATGCAAAGTTTTTGTCTGAACCATCATTAAATAACGCCAAGAGTTTTGCGCCGTCGTTTGGTACCACTCTCGACCACCCCCTATTGTGGGAAGTGCAAAACTTTTGATTGTCACACCTTTTTTTTTTTTTTTACGAGGGGGAATGCAATGATGCATATCCCTCCGCGGGGAAGGGCAGAGGGATTATGTCGGACTCGCAGGGGTAAAAGAAGATGGAAAAGAAATAATGTACCTCCCGGAATACCGACTAAACCTACCACGGTGTTCCTCAACAAAACCACTATCGGCGGGGCCGCGCGAATCGCTTTCGCATGCGGTCGCGACCCCGCCGATTGATTGTCACACCTAACCTAACCTAATCTTTCGGTACCTAAATATTCATATTTTTCAGCGGATTTTTGTCATATCTTGTATTCCACCTTGTCTTGATCAACGCTATAGAAATTTTCAGTGCTCCCAAAATTTAAGTTTTTTATACTACAAAAAGAACATTAAAAATTCGTCAAAGAAATGCAAATTTTTAATAAATTGTTAAAATTTGTCTCAAATTATCCAAAGTTTTTGTCTGAACCATCATTAAATAACGCCCAGAGTTTTGCCCCGTCGTTTGGTACCTCTCTCGACCACCCCCTATTGTGGGAAGTGCAAAACTTTTGATTGTCACACCTTACCTAACCTAATCTTTCAGTACCTAAATATTCATATTTCTCAGCGGGTTTTTGTCATATCTTGTATTCTACCTTGTCTTGATCAACGCAATAGAAATTTTCAGTGCTGCCAAAATTTAAGTTTTTTATACTACAAAAAGAACATTAAAAATTCGTCAAACAAATGCAAATTTTTTAATAAATTGTCAAAATTTGTCTCAAATTATGCAAAGTTTTTGTCTGAACCATCATTAAATAACGCCAAGAGTTTTGCGCCGTCGTTTGGTACCACTCTCGACCACCCCCTATTGTGGGAAGTGCAAAACTTTTGATTGTCACACCTAACCTAACCTAATCTTTCGGTACCTAAATATTCATATTTTTCAGCGGATTTTTGTCATATCTTGTATTCCACCTTGTCTTGATCAACGCTATAGAAATTTTCAGTGCTCCCAAAATTTAAGTTTTTTATACTACAAAAAGAACATTAAAAATTCGTCAAAGAAATGCAAATGTTTTAATAAATTGTCAAAATTTGTCTCAAATTATTCAAAGTTTTTGTCTGAACCATCATTAAATAACGCCCAGAGTTTTGCCCCGTCGTTTGGTACCTCTCTCGACCACCCCCTATTGTGGGAAGTGCAAAACTTTTGATTGTCACACCTTTTTTTTTTTTTTTTTTACGTGGGGGAATGCAATGACGCATATCCCTCCGCGGGGAAGGGCAGAGGGATTATGTCGGACTCGCAGGGGTAAAAGAAGATGGAAAAGAAATAATGTACCTCCCGGAATACCGACTAAACCTACCACGGTGTTCCTCAACAAAACCACTATCGGCGGGGCCGCGCGAATCGCTTTCGCATGCGGTCGCGACCCCGCCGATTGATTGTCACACCTAACCTAACCTAATCTTTCGGTACCTAAATATTCATATTTTTCAGCGGATTTTTGTCATATCTTGTATTCCACCTTGTCTTGATCAACGCTATAGAAATTTTCAGTGCTCCCAAAATTTAAGTTTTTTATACTACAAAAAGAACATTAAAAATTCGTCAAAGAAATGCAAATTTTTAATAAATTGTCAAAATTTGTCTCAAATTATCCAAAGTTTTTGTCTGAACCATCATTAAATAACGCCCAGAGTTTTGCCCCGTCGTTTGGTACCTCTCTCGACCACCCCCTATTGTGGGAAGTGCAAAACTTTTGATTGTCACACCTTACCTAACCTAATCTTTCAGTACCTAAATATTCATATTTCTCAGCGGGTTTTTGTCATATCTTGTATTCTACCTTGTCTTGATCAACGCAATAGAAATTTTCAGTGCTGCCAAAATTTAAGTTTTTTATACTACAAAAAGAACATTAAAAATTCGTCAAAGAAATGCAAATTTTTTAATAAATTGTCAAAATTTGTCTCAAATTATGCAAAGTTTTTGTCTGAACCATCATTAAATAACGCCAAGAGTTTTGCGCCGTCGTTTGGTACCACTCTCGACCACCCCCTATTGTGGGAAGTGCAAAACTTTTGATTGTCACACCTAACCTAACCTAATCTTTCGGTACCTAAATATTCATATTTTTCAGCGGATTTTTGTCATACCTTGTATTCCACCTTGTCTTGATCAACGCTATAGAAATTTTCAGTGCTCCCAAAATTTAAGTTTTTTATACTACAAAAAGAACATTAAAAATTCGTCAAAGAAATGCAAATTTTTTAATAAATTATCAAAATTTGTCTCAAATTATCCAAAGTTTTTGTCTGAACCATCATTAAAGAACGCCCAGAATTTTGCCCCGTCGTTTGGTACCACTCTAGACCACCCCCTATTGTGGGAAGTGCAAAACTTTTGATTGTCACACCTTTTTTTTTTTTTTTTTACGAGGGGGAATGCAATGATGCATATCCCTCCGCGGGGAAGGGCAGAGGGATTATGTCGGACTCGCAGGGGTAAAAGAAGATGGAAAAGAAATAATGTACCTCCCGGAATACCGACTAAACCTACCACGGTGTTCCTCAACAAAACCACTATCGGCGGGGCCGCGCGAATCGCTTTCGCATGCGGTCGCGACCCCGCCGATTGATTGTCACACCTAACCTAACCTAATCTTTCGGTACCTAAATATTCATATTTTTCAGCGGATTTTTGTCATATCTTGTATTCCACCTTGTCTTGATCAACGCTATAGAAATTTTCAGTGCTCCCAAAATTTAAGTTTTTTATACTACAAAAAGAACATTAAAAATTCGTCAAAGAAATGCAAATTTTTAATAAATTGTCAAAATTTGTCTCAAATTATCCAAAGTTTTTGTCTGAACCATCATTAAATAACGCCCAGAGTTTTGCCCCGTCGTTTGGTACCTCTCTCGACCACCCCCTATTGTGGGAAGTGCAAAACTTTTGATTGTCACACCTTACCTAACCTAATCTTTCAGTACCTAAATATTCATATTTCTCAGCGGGTTTTTGTCATATCTTGTATTCTACCTTGTCTTGATCAACGCAATAGAAATTTTCAGTGCTGCCAAAATTTAAGTTTTTTATACTACAAAAAGAACATTAAAAATTCGTCAAAGAAATGCAAATTTTTTAATAAATTGTCAAAATTTGTCTCAAATTATGCAAAGTTTTTGTCTGAACCATCATTAAATAACGCCAAGAGTTTTGCGCCGTCGTTTGGTACCACTCTCGACCACCCCCTATTGTGGGAAGTGCAAAACTTTTGATTGTCACACCTTTTTTTTTTTTTTTACGAGGGGGAATGCAATGATGCATATCCCTCCGCGGGGAAGGGCAGAGGGATTATGTCGGACTCGCAGGGGTAAAAGAAGATGGAAAAGAAATAATGTACCTCCCGGAATACCGACTAAACCTACCACGGTGTTCCTCAACAAAACCACTATCGGCGGGGCCGCGCGAATCGCTTTCGCATGCGGTCGCGACCCCGCCGATTGATTGTCACACCTAACCTAACCTAATCTTTCGGTACCTAAATATTCATATTTTTCAGCGGATTTTTGTCATATCTTGTATTCCACCTTGTCTTGATCAACGCTATAGAAATTTTCAGTGCTCCCAAAATTTAAGTTTTTTATACTACAAAAAGAACATTAAAAATTCGTCAAAGAAATGCAAATTTTTAATAAATTGTTAAAATTTGTCTCAAATTATCCAAAGTTTTTGTCTGAACCATCATTAAATAACGCCCAGAGTTTTGCCCCGTCGTTTGGTACCTCTCTCGACCACCCCCTATTGTGGGAAGTGCAAAACTTTTGATTGTCACACCTTACCTAACCTAATCTTTCAGTACCTAAATATTCATATTTCTCAGCGGGTTTTTGTCATATCTTGTATTCTACCTTGTCTTGATCAACGCAATAGAAATTTTCAGTGCTGCCAAAATTTAAGTTTTTTATACTACAAAAAGAACATTAAAAATTCGTCAAACAAATGCAAATTTTTTAATAAATTGTCAAAATTTGTCTCAAATTATGCAAAGTTTTTGTCTGAACCATCATTAAATAACGCCAAGAGTTTTGCGCCGTCGTTTGGTACCACTCTCGACCACCCCCTATTGTGGGAAGTGCAAAACTTTTGATTGTCACACCTAACCTAACCTAATCTTTCGGTACCTAAATATTCATATTTTTCAGCGGATTTTTGTCATATCTTGTATTCCACCTTGTCTTGATCAACGCTATAGAAATTTTCAGTGCTCCCAAAATTTAAGTTTTTTATACTACAAAAAGAACATTAAAAATTCGTCAAAGAAATGCAAATGTTTTAATAAATTGTCAAAATTTGTCTCAAATTATTCAAAGTTTTTGTCTGAACCATCATTAAATAACGCCCAGAGTTTTGCCCCGTCGTTTGGTACCTCTCTCGACCACCCCCTATTGTGGGAAGTGCAAAACTTTTGATTGTCACACCTTTTTTTTTTTTTTTTTTACGTGGGGGAATGCAATGACGCATATCCCTCCGCGGGGAAGGGCAGAGGGATTATGTCGGACTCGCAGGGGTAAAAGAAGATGGAAAAGAAATAATGTACCTCCCGGAATACCGACTAAACCTACCACGGTGTTCCTCAACAAAACCACTATCGGCGGGGCCGCGCGAATCGCTTTCGCATGCGGTCGCGACCCCGCCGATTGATTGTCACACCTAACCTAACCTAATCTTTCGGTACCTAAATATTCATATTTTTCAGCGGATTTTTGTCATATCTTGTATTCCACCTTGTCTTGATCAACGCTATAGAAATTTTCAGTGCTCCCAAAATTTAAGTTTTTTATACTACAAAAAGAACATTAAAAATTCGTCAAAGAAATGCAAATTTTTAATAAATTGTCAAAATTTGTCTCAAATTATCCAAAGTTTTTGTCTGAACCATCATTAAATAACGCCCAGAGTTTTGCCCCGTCGTTTGGTACCTCTCTCGACCACCCCCTATTGTGGGAAGTGCAAAACTTTTGATTGTCACACCTTACCTAACCTAATCTTTCAGTACCTAAATATTCATATTTCTCAGCGGGTTTTTGTCATATCTTGTATTCTACCTTGTCTTGATCAACGCAATAGAAATTTTCAGTGCTGCCAAAATTTAAGTTTTTTATACTACAAAAAGAACATTAAAAATTCGTCAAAGAAATGCAAATTTTTTAATAAATTGTCAAAATTTGTCTCAAATTATGCAAAGTTTTTGTCTGAACCATCATTAAATAACGCCAAGAGTTTTGCGCCGTCGTTTGGTACCACTCTCGACCACCCCCTATTGTGGGAAGTGCAAAACTTTTGATTGTCACACCTAACCTAACCTAATCTTTCGGTACCTAAATATTCATATTTTTCAGCGGATTTTTGTCATACCTTGTATTCCACCTTGTCTTGATCAACGCTATAGAAATTTTCAGTGCTCCCAAAATTTAAGTTTTTTATACTACAAAAAGAACATTAAAAATTCGTCAAAGAAATGCAAATTTTTTAATAAATTGTCAAAATTTGTCTCAAATTATTCAAAGTTTTTGTCTGAACCATCATTAAATAACGCCCAGAGTTTTGCCCCGTCGTTTGGTACCTCTCTCGACCACCCCCTATTGTGGGAAGTGCAAAACTTTTAATTTTTACACCTAACCTAACCTAATCTTTCGGTACCTAAATATTCATATTTTTCAGCGAGTTTTTGTCATATCTTGTATTCTACCTTGTTTTGATCAACGCTATAGAAATTTTCAATGCTGCCAAAATTTAAGAGCTTTTTATACTACAAAAAGGACATTAAAAATTCGTCAAAGAAATGCAAATTTTTTAATAAATTATCAAAATTTGTCTCAAATTATTCAAAGTTTTTGTCTGAACCATCATTAAATAACGCCCAGAGTTTTGCCCCGTCGTTTGGTACCTCTCTCGACCACCCCCTATTGTGGGAAGTGCAAAACTTTTGATTGTCACACCTTTTTTTTTTTTTTTTTTACGTGGGGGAATGCAATGACGCATATCCCTCCGCGGGGAAGGGCAGAGGGATTATGTCGGACTCGCAGGGGTAAAAGAAGATGGAAAAGAAATAATGTACCTCCCGGAATACCGACTAAACCTACCACGGTGTTCCTCAACAAAACCACTATCGGCGGGGCCGCGCGAATCGCTTTCGCATGCGGTCGCGACCCCGCCGATTGATTGTCACACCTAACCTAACCTAATCTTTCGGTACCTAAATATTCATATTTTTCAGCGGATTTTTGTCATATCTTGTATTCCACCTTGTCTTGATCAACGCTATAGAAATTTTCAGTGCTCCCAAAATTTAAGTTTTTTATACTACAAAAAGAACATTAAAAATTCGTCAAAGAAATGCAAATTTTTAATAAATTGTCAAAATTTGTCTCAAATTATCCAAAGTTTTTGTCTGAACCATCATTAAATAACGCCCAGAGTTTTGCCCCGTCGTTTGGTACCTCTCTCGACCACCCCCTATTGTGGGAAGTGCTAAACTTTTGATTGTCACACCTTACCTAACCTAATCTTTCAGTACCTAAATATTCATATTTCTCAGCGGGTTTTTGTCATATCTTGTATTCTACCTTGTCTTGATCAACGCAATAGAAATTTTCAGTGCTGCCAAAATTTAAGTTTTTTATACTACAAAAAGAACATTAAAAATTCGTCAAAGAAATGCAAATTTTTTAATAAATTGTCAAAATTTGTCTCAAATTATGCAAAGTTTTTGTCTGAACCATCATTAAATAACGCCAAGAGTTTTGCGCCGTCGTTTGGTACCACTCTCGACCACCCCCTATTGTGGGAAGTGCAAAACTTTTGATTGTCACACCTAACCTAACCTAATCTTTCGGTACCTAAATATTCATATTTTTCAGCGGATTTTTGTCATACCTTGTATTCCACCTTGTCTTGATCAACGCTATAGAAATTTTCAGTGCTCCCAAAATTTAAGTTTTTTATACTACAAAAAGAACATTAAAAATTCGTCAAAGAAATGCAAATTTTTAATAAATTGTCAAAATTTGTCTCAAATTATCCAAAGTTTTTGTCTGAACCATCATTAAATAACGCCCAGAGTTTTGCCCCGTCGTTTGGTACCTCTCTCGACCACCCCCTATTGTGGGAAGTGCAAAACTTTTGATTGTCACACCTTACCTAACCTAATCTTTCAGTACCTAAATATTCATATTTCTCAGCGGGTTTTTGTCATATCTTGTATTCTACCTTGTCTTGATCAACGCAATAGAAATTTTCAGTGCTCCCAAAATTTAAGTTTTTTATACTACAAAAAGAACATTAAAAATTCGTCAAAGAAATGCAAATTTTTTAATAAATTGTCAAAATTTGTCTCAAATTATTCAAAGTTTTTGTCTGAACCATCATTAAATAACGCCCAGAGTTTTGCCCCGTCGTTTGGTACCTCTCTCGACCACCCCCTATTGTGGGAAGTGCAAAACTTTTAATTTTTACACCTAACCTAACCTAATCTTTCGGTACCTAAATATTCATATTTTTCAGCGAGTTTTTGTCATATCTTGTATTCTACCTTGTTTTGATCAACGCTATAGAAATTTTCAATGCTGCCAAAATTTAAGAGCTTTTTATACTACAAAAAGGACATTAAAAATTCGTCAAAGAAATGCAAATTTTTTAATAAATTATCAAAATTTGTCTCAAATTATTCAAAGTTTTTGTCTGAACCATCATTAAATAACGCCCAGAGTTTTGCCCCGTCGTTTGGTACCACTCTAGACCACCCCCTATTGTGGGAAGTGCAAAACTTTTGATTGTCACACCTTTTTTTTTTTTTTTTTTTACGTGGGGGAATGCAATGACGCATATCCCTCCGCGGGGAAGGGCAGAGGGATTATGTCGGACTCGCAGGGGTAAAAGAAGATGGAAAAGAAATAATGTACCTCCCGGAATACCGACTAAACCTACCACGGTGTTCCTCAACAAAACCACTATCGGCGGGGCCGCGCGAATCGCTTTCGCATGCGGTCGCGACCTCGCCGATTGATTGTCACACCTTACCTAACCTAATCTTTCAGTACCTAAATATTCATATTTCTCAGCGGGTTTTTGTCATATCTTGTATTCTACCTTGTCTTGATCAACGCAATAGAAATTTTCAGTGCTGCCAAAATTTAAGTTTTTTATACTACAAAAAGAACATTAAAAATTCGTCAAAGAAATGCAAATTTTTTAATAAATTGTCAAAATTTGTCTCAAATTATGCAAAGTTTTTGTCTGAACCATCATTAAATAACGCCAAGAGTTTTGCGCCGTCGTTTGGTACCACTCTCGACATCCCCCTATTGTGGGAAGTGCAAAACTTTTGATTGTCACACCTAACCTAACCTAATCTTTCGGTACCTAAATATTCATATTTTTCAGCGGATTTTTGTCATATCTTGTATTCCACCTTGTCTTGATCAACGCTATAGAAATTTTCAGTGCTCCCAAAATTTAAGTTTTTTATACTACAAAAAGAACATTAAAAATTCGTCAAAGAAATGCAAATTTTTTAATAAATTGTCAAAATTTGTCTCAAATTATTCAAAGTTTTTGTCTGAACCATCATTAAATAACGCCCAGAGTTTTGCCCCGTCGTTTGGTACCTCTCTCGACCACCCCCTATTGTGGGAAGTGCAAAACTTTTAATTTTTACACCTAACCTAACCTAATCTTTCGGTACCTAAATATTCATATTTTTCAGCGAGTTTTTGTCATATCTTGTATTCTACCTTGTTTTGATCAACGCTATAGAAATTTTCAATGCTGCCAAAATTTAAGAGCTTTTTATACTACAAAAAGGACATTAAAAATTCGTCAAAGAAATGCAAATTTTTTAATAAATTATCAAAATTTGTCTCAAATTATTCAAAGTTTTTGTCTGAACCATCATTAAATAACGCCCAGAGTTTTGCCCCGTCGTTTGGTACCACTCTAGACCACCCCCTATTGTGGGAAGTGCAAAACTTTTGATTGTCACACCTTTTTTTTTTTTTTTTTTTACGTGGGGGAATGCAATGACGCGCATATCCCTCCGCGGGGAAGGGCAGAGGGATTATGTCGGACTCGCAGGGGTAAAAGAAGATGGAAAAGAAATAATGTACCTCCCGGAATACCGACTAAACCTACCACGGTGTTCCTCAACAAAACCACTATCGACGGGGCCGCGCGAATCGCTTTCGCATGCGGTCGCGACCTCGCCGATTGATTGTCACACCTTACCTAACCTAATCTTTCAGTACCTAAATATTCATATTTCTCAGCGGGTTTTTGTCATATCTTGTATTCTACCTTGTCTTGATCAACGCAATAGAAATTTTCAGTGCTGCCAAAATTTAAGTTTTTTATACTACAAAAAGAACATTAAAAATTCGTCAAAGAAATGCAAATTTTTTAATAAATTGTCAAAATTTGTCTCAAATTATGCAAAGTTTTTGTCTGAACCATCATTAAATAACGCCAAGAGTTTTGCGCCGTCGTTTGGTACCACTCTCGACATCCCCCTATTGTGGGAAGTGCAAAACTTTTGATTGTCACACCTAACCTAACCTAATCTTTCGGTACCTAAATATTCATATTTTTCAGCGGATTTTTGTCATATCTTGTATTCCACCTTGTCTTGATCAACGCTATAGAAATTTTCAGTGCTCCCAAAATTTAAGTTTTTTATACTACAAAAAGAACATTAAAAATTCGTCAAAGAAATGCAAATTTTTTAATAAATTATCAAAATTTGTCTCAAATTATCCAAAGTTTTTGTCTGAACCATCATTAAATAACGCCCAGAATTTTGCCCCGTCGTTTGGTACCACTCTAGACCACCCCCTATTGTGGGAAGTGCAAAACTTTTGATTGTCACACCTTTTTTTTTTTTTTTTTACGAGGGGGAATGCAATGACGCATATCCCTCCGCGGGGAAGGGCAGAGGGATTATGTCGGACTCGCAGGGGTAAAAGAAGATGGAAAAGAAATAATGTACCTCCTGGAATACCGACTAAACCTACCACGGTGTTCCTCAACAAAACCACTATCGGCGGGGCCGCGCGAATCGCTTTCGCATGCGGTCGCGACCCCGCCGATTGATTGTCAGACCTAACCTAACCTAATCTTTCGGTACCTAAATATTCATATTTTTCAGCGGATTTTTGTCATATCTTGTATTCCACCTTGTCTTGATCAACGCTATAGACATTTTCAGTGCTCCCAAAATTTAAGTTTTTTATACTACAAAAAGAACATTAAAAATTCGTCAAAGAAATGCAAATTTTTAATAAATTGTCAAAATTTGTCTCAAATTATCCAAAGTTTTTGTCTGAACCATCATTAAATAACGCCCAGAGTTTTGCCCCGTCGTTTGGTACCTCTCTCGACCACCCCCTATTGTGGGAAGTGCAAAACTTTTGATTGTCACACCTTACCTAACCTAATCTTTCAGTACCTAAATATTCATATTTCTCAGCGGGTTTTTGTCATATCTTGTATTCTACCTTGTCTTGATCAACGCAATAGAAATTTTCAGTGCTGCCAAAATTTAAGTTTTTTATACTACAAAAAGAACATTAAAAATTCGTCAAACAAATGCAAATTTTTTAATAAATTGTCAAAATTTGTCTCAAATTATGCAAAGTTTTTGTCTGAACCATCATTAAATAACGCCAAGAGTTTTGCGCCGTCGATTGGTACCACTCTCGACCACCCCCTATTGTGGGAAGTGCAAAACTTTTGATTGTCACACCTAACCTAACCTAATCTTTCGGTACCTAAATATTCATATTTTTCAGCGGATTTTTGTCATATCTTGTATTCCACCTTGTCTTGATCAACGCTATAGAAATTTTCAGTGCTCCCAAAATTTAAGTTTTTTATACTACAAAAAGAACATTAAAAATTCGTCAAAGAAATGCAAATTTTTTAATAAATTGTCAAAATTTGTCTCAAATTATTCAAAGTTTTTGTCTGAACCATCATTAAATAACGCCCAGAGTTTTGCCCCGTCGTTTGGTACCTCTCTCGACCACCCCCTATTGTGGGAAGTGCAAAACTTTTAATTTTTACACCTAACCTAACCTAATCTTTCGGTACCTAAATATTCATATTTTTCAGCGAGTTTTTGTCATATCTTGTATTCTACCTTGTTTTGATCAACGCTATAGAAATTTTCAATGCTGCCAAAATTTAAGAGCTTTTTATACTACAAAAAGGACATTAAAAATTCGTCAAAGAAATGCAAATTTTTTAATAAATTATCAAAATTTGTCTCAAATTATTCAAAGTTTTTGTCTGAACCATCATTAAATAACGCCCAGAGTTTTGCCCCGTCGTTTGGTACCACTCTAGACCACCCCCTATTGTGGGAAGTGCAAAACTTTTGATTGTCACACCTTTTTTTTTTTTTTTTTTTACGTGGGGGAATGCTATGACGCATATCCCTCCGCGGGGAAGGGCAGAGGGATTATGTCGGACTCGCAGGGGTAAAAGAAGATGGAAAAAAAATAATGTACCTCCCGGAATACCGACTAAACCTACCACGGTGTTCCTCAACAAAACCACTATCGGCGGGGCCGCGCGAATCGCTTTCGCATGCGGTCGCGACCTCGCCGATTGATTGTCACACCTTACCTAACCTAATCTTTCAGTACCTAAATATTCATATTTCTCAGCGGGTTTTTGTCATATCTTGTATTCTACCTTGTCTTGATCAACGCAATAGAAATTTTCAGTGCTGCCAAAATTTAAGTTTTTTATACTACAAAAAGAACATTAAAAATTCGTCAAAGAAATGCAAATTTTTTAATAAATTGTCAAAATTTGTCTCAAATTATGCAAAGTTTTTGTCTGAACCATCATTAAATAACGCCAAGAGTTTTGCGCCGTCGTTTGGTACCACTCTCGACATCCCCCTATTGTGGGAAGTGCAAAACTTTTGATTGTCACACCTAACCTAACCTAATCTTTCGGTACCTAAATATTCATATTTTTCAGCGGATTTTTGTCATATCTTGTATTCCACCTTGTCTTGATCAACGCTATAGAAATTTTCAGTGCTCCCAAAATTTAAGTTTTTTATACTACAAAAAGAACATTAAAAATTCGTCAAAGAAATGCAAATTTTTTAATAAATTATCAAAATTTGTCTCAAATTATCCAAAGTTTTTGTCTGAACCATCATTAAATAACGCCCAGAATTTTGCCCCGTCGTTTGGTACCACTCTAGACCACCCCCTATTGTGGGAAGTGCAAAACTTTTGATTGTCACACCTTTTTTTTTTTTTTTTTACGAGGGGGAATGCAATGACGCATATCCCTCCGCGGGGAAGGGCAGAGGGATTATGTCGGACTCGCAGGGGTAAAAGAAGATGGAAAAGAAATAATGTACCTCCCGGAATACCGACTAAACCTACCACGGTGTTCCTCAACAAAACCACTATCGGCGGGGCCGCGCGAATCGCTTTCGCATGCGGTCGCGACCCCGCCGATTGATTGTCAGACCTAACCTAACCTAATCTTTCGGTACCTAAATATTCATATTTTTCAGCGGATTTTTGTCATATCTTGTATTCCACCTTGTCTTGATCAACGCTATAGACATTTTCAGTGCTCCCAAAATTTAAGTTTTTTATACTACAAAAAGAACATTAAAAATTCGTCAAAGAAATGCAAATTTTTTAATAAATTGTCAAAATTTGTCTCAAATTATGCAAAGTTTTTGTCTGAACCATCATTAAATAACGCCCAGAGTTTTGCCCCGTCGTTTGGTACCTCTCTCGACCACCCCCTATTGTGGGAAGTGCAAAACTTTTGATTGTCACACCTTACCTAACCTAATCTTTCAGTACCTAAATATTCATATTTCTCAGCGGGTTTTTGTCATATCTTGTATTCTACCTTGTCTTGATCAACGCAATAGAAATTTTCAGTGCTGCCAAAATTTAAGTTTTTTATACTACAAAAAGAACATTAAAAATTCGTCAAAGAAATGCAAATTTTTTAATAAATTGTCAAAATTTGTCTCAAATTATGCAAAGTTTTTGTCTGAACCATCATTAAATAACGCCAAGAGTTTTGCGCCGTCGTTTGGTACCACTCTCGACCACCCCCTATTGTGGGAAGTGCAAAACTTTTGATTGTCACACCTAACCTAACCTAATCTTTCGGTACCTAAATATTCATATTTTTCAGCGGATTTTTGTCATATCTTGTATTCCACCTTGTCTTGATCAACGCTATAGAAATTTTCAGTGCTCCCAAAATTTAAGTTTTTTATACTACAAAAAGAACATTAAAAATTCGTCAAAGAAATGCAAATTTTTTAATAAATTGTCAAAATTTGTCTCAAATTATTCAAAGTTTTTGTCTGAACCATCATTAAATAACGCCCAGAGTTTTGCCCCGTCGTTTGGTACCTCTCTCGACCACCCCCTATTGTGGGAAGTGCAAAACTTTTAATTTTTACACCTAACCTAACCTAATCTTTCGGTACCTAAATATTCATATTTTTCAGCGAGTTTTTGTCATATCTTGTATTCTACCTTGTTTTGATCAACGCTATAGAAATTTTCAATGCTGCCAAAATTTAAGAGCTTTTTATACTACAAAAAGGACATTAAAAATTCGTCAAAGAAATGCAAATTTTTTAATAAATTATCAAAATTTGTCTCAAATTATTCAAAGTTTTTGTCTGAACCATCATTAAATAACGCCCAGAGTTTTGCCCCGTCGTTTGGTACCACTCTAGACCACCCCCTATTGTGGGAAGTGCAAAACTTTTGATTGTCACACCTTTTTTTTTTTTTTTTTTTACGTGGGGGAATGCAATGACGCATATCCCTCCGCGGGGAAGGGCAGAGGGATTATGTCGGACTCGCAGGGGTAAAAGAAGATGGAAAAGAAATAATGTACCTCCCGGAATACCGACTAAACCTACCACGGTGTTCCTCAACAAAACCACTATCGACGGGGCCGCGCGAATCGCTTTCGCATGCGGTCGCGACCTCGCCGATTGATTGTCACACCTTACCTAACCTAATCTTTCAGTACCTAAATATTCATATTTCTCAGCGGGTTTTTGTCATATCTTGTATTCTACCTTGTCTTGATCAACGCAATAGAAATTTTCAGTGCTGCCAAAATTTAAGTTTTTTATACTACAAAAAGAACATTAAAAATTCGTCAAAGAAATGCAAATTTTTTAATAAATTGTCAAAATTTGTCTCAAATTATGCAAAGTTTTTGTCTGAACCATCATTAAATAACGCCAAGAGTTTTGCGCCGTCGTTTGGTACCACTCTCGACATCCCCCTATTGTGGGAAGTGCAAAACTTTTGATTGTCACACCTAACCTAACCTAATCTTTCGGTACCTAAATATTCATATTTTTCAGCGGATTTTTGTCATATCTTGTATTCCACCTTGTCTTGATCAACGCTATAGAAATTTTCAGTGCTCCCAAAATTTAAGTTTTTTATACTACAAAAAGAACATTAAAAATTCGTCAAAGAAATGCAAATTTTTTAATAAATTATCAAAATTTGTCTCAAATTATCCAAAGTTTTTGTCTGAACCATCATTAAATAACGCCCAGAATTTTGCCCCGTCGTTTGGTACCACTCTAGACCACCCCCTATTGTGGGAAGTGCAAAACTTTTGATTGTCACACCTTTTTTTTTTTTTTTTTACGAGGGGGAATGCAATGACGCATATCCCTCCGCGGGGAAGGGCAGAGGGATTATGTCGGACTCGCAGGGGTAAAAGAAGATGGAAAAGAAATAATGTACCTCCTGGAATACCGACTAAACCTACCACGGTGTTCCTCAACAAAACCACTATCGGCGGGGCCGCGCGAATCGCTTTCGCATGCGGTCGCGACCCCGCCGATTGATTGTCAGACCTAACCTAACCTAATCTTTCGGTACCTAAATATTCATATTTTTCAGCGGATTTTTGTCATATCTTGTATTCCACCTTGTCTTGATCAACGCTATAGACATTTTCAGTGCTCCCAAAATTTAAGTTTTTTATACTACAAAAAGAACATTAAAAATTCGTCAAAGAAATGCAAATTTTTAATAAATTGTCAAAATTTGTCTCAAATTATCCAAAGTTTTTGTCTGAACCATCATTAAATAACGCCCAGAGTTTTGCCCCGTCGTTTGGTACCTCTCTCGACCACCCCCTATTGTGGGAAGTGCAAAACTTTTGATTGTCACACCTTACCTAACCTAATCTTTCAGTACCTAAATATTCATATTTCTCAGCGGGTTTTTGTCATATCTTGTATTCTACCTTGTCTTGATCAACGCAATAGAAATTTTCAGTGCTGCCAAAATTTAAGTTTTTTATACTACAAAAAGAACATTAAAAATTCGTCAAACAAATGCAAATTTTTTAATAAATTGTCAAAATTTGTCTCAAATTATGCAAAGTTTTTGTCTGAACCATCATTAAATAACGCCAAGAGTTTTGCGCCGTCGATTGGTACCACTCTCGACCACCCCCTATTGTGGGAAGTGCAAAACTTTTGATTGTCACACCTAACCTAACCTAATCTTTCGGTACCTAAATATTCATATTTTTCAGCGGATTTTTGTCATATCTTGTATTCCACCTTGTCTTGATCAACGCTATAGAAATTTTCAGTGCTCCCAAAATTTAAGTTTTTTATACTACAAAAAGAACATTAAAAATTCGTCAAAGAAATGCAAATTTTTTAATAAATTGTCAAAATTTGTCTCAAATTATGCAAAGTTTTTGTCTGAACCATCATTAAATAACGCCAAGAGTTTTGCGCCGTCGTTTGGTACCACTCTCGACATCCCCCTATTGTGGGAAGTGCAAAACTTTTGATTGTCACACCTAACCTAACCTAATCTTTCGGTACCTAAATATTCATATTTTTCAGCGGATTTTTGTCATATCTTGTATTCCACCTTGTCTTGATCAACGCTATAGAAATTTTCAGTGCTCCCAAAATTTAAGTTTTTTATACTACAAAAAGAACATTAAAAATTCGTCAAAGAAATGCAAATTTTTTAATAAATTATCAAAATTTGTCTCAAATTATCCAAAGTTTTTGTCTGAACCATCATTAAATAACGCCCAGAATTTTGCCCCGTCGTTTGGTACCACTCTAGACCACCCCCTATTGTGGGAAGTGCAAAACTTTTGATTGTCACACCTTTTTTTTTTTTTTTTACGAGGGGGAATGCAATGACGCATATCCCTCCGCGGGGAAGGGCAGAGGGATTATGTCGGACTCGCAGGGGTAAAAGAAGATGGAAAAGAAATAATGTACCTCCCGGAATACCGACTAAACCTACCACGGTGTTCCTCAACAAAACCACTATCGGCGGGGCCGCGCGAATCGCTTTCGCATGCGGTCGCGACCCCGCCGATTGATTGTCAGACCTAACCTAACCTAATCTTTCGGTACCTAAATATTCATATTTTTCAGCGGATTTTTGTCATATCTTGTATTCCACCTTGTCTTGATCAACGCTATAGAAATTTTCAGTGCTCCCAAAATTTAAGTTTTTTATACTACAAAAAGAACATTAAAAATTCGTCAAAGAAATGCAAATTTTTAATAAATTGTCAAAATTTGTCTCAAATTATCCAAAGTTTTTGTCTGAACCATCATTAAATAACGCCCAGAGTTTTGCCCCGTCGTTTGGTACCTCTCTCGACCACCCCCTATTGTGGGAAGTGCAAAACTTTTGATTGTCACACCTTACCTAACCTAATCTTTCAGTACCTAAATATTCATATTTCTCAGCGGGTTTTTGTCATATCTTGTATTCTACCTTGTCTTGATCAACGCAATAGAAATTTTCAGTGCTGCCAAAATTTAAGTTTTTTATACTACAAAAAGAACATTAAAAATTCGTCAAAGAAATGCAAATTTTTTAATAAATTGTCAAAATTTGTCTCAAATTATGCAAAGTTTTTGTCTGAACCATCATTAAATAACGCCAAGAGTTTTGCGCCGTCGTTTGGTACCACTCTCGACCACCCCCTATTGTGGGAAGTGCAAAACTTTTGATTGTCACACCTAACCTAACCTAATCTTTCGGTACCTAAATATTCATATTTTTCAGCGGATTTTTGTCATATCTTGTATTCCACCTTGTCTTGATCAACGCTATAGAAATTTTCAGTGCTCCCAAAATTTAAGTTTTTTATACTACAAAAAGAACATTAAAAATTCGTCAAAGAAATGCAAATGTTTTAATAAATTGTCAAAATTTGTCTCAAATTATTCAAAGTTTTTGTCTGAACCATCACTAAATAACGCCCAGAGTTTTGCCCCGTCGTTTGGTACCTCTCTCGACCACCCCCTATTGTGGGAAGTGCAAAACTTTTAATTTTTACACCTAACCTAACCTAATCTTTCGGTACCTAAATATTCATATTTTTCAGCGAGTTTTTGTCATATCTTGTATTCTACCTTGTTTTGATCAACGCTATAGAAATTTTCAATGCTGCCAAAATTTAAGAGCTTTTTATACTACAAAAAGGACATTAAAAATTCGTCAAAGAAATGCAAATTTTTTAATAAATTATCAAAATTTGTCTCAAATTATTCAAAGTTTTTGTCTGAACCATCATTAAATAACGCCCAGAGTTTTGCCCCGTCGTTTGGTACCACTCTAGACCACCCCCTATTGTGGGAAGTGCAAAACTTTTGATTGTCACACCTTTTTTTTTTTTTTTTTACGTGGGGGAATGCAATGACGCATATCCCTCCGCGGGGAAGGGCAGAGGGATTATGTCGGACTCGCAGGGGTAAAAGAAGATGGAAAAGAAATAATGTACCTCCCGGAATACCGACTAAACCTACCACGGTGTTCCTCAACATAACCACTATCGGCGGGGCCGCGCGAATCGCTTTCGCATGCGGTCGCGACCCCGCCGATTGATTGTCACACCTAACCTAACCTAATCTTTCGGTACCTAAATATTCATATTTTTCAGCGGATTTTTGTCATATCTTGTATTCCACCTTGTCTTGATCAACGCTATAGAAATTTTCAGTGCTCCCAAAATTTAAGTTTTTTATACTACAAAAAGAACATTAAAAATTCGTCAAAGAAATGCAAATTTTTTAATAAATTATCAAAATTTGTCTCAAATTATTCAAAGTTTTTGTCTGAACCATCATTAAATAACGCCCAGAGTTTTGCCCCGTCGTTTGGTACCACTCTAGACCACCCCCTATTGTGGGAAGTGCAAAACTTTTGATTGTCACACCTTTTTTTTTTTTTTTTTTTCGTGGGGGAATGCAATGACGCATATCCCTCCGCGGGGAAGGGCAGAGGGATTATGTCGGACTCGCAGGGGTAAAAGAAGATGGAAAAGAAATAATGTACCTCCCGGAATACCGACTAAACCTACCACGGTGTTCCTCAACAAAACCACTATCGGCGGGGCCGCGCGAATCGCTTTCGCATGCGGTCGCGACCCCGCCGATTGATTGTCACACCTAACCTAACCTAATCTTTCGGTACCTAAATATTCATATTTTTCAGCGGATTTTTGTCATATCTTGTATTCCACCTTGTCTTGATCAACGCTATAGAAATTTTCAGTGCTCCCAAAATTTAAGTTTTTTATACTACAAAAAGAACATTAAAAATTCGTCAAAGAAATGCAAATTTTTAATAAATTGTCAAAATTTGTCTCAAATTATCCAAAGTTTTTGTCTGAACCATCATTAAATTACGCCCAGAGTTTTGCCCCGTCGTTTGGTACCTCTCTCGACCACCCCCTATTGTGGGAAGTGCAAAACTTTTGATTGTCACACCTTACCTAACCTAATCTTTCAGTACCTAAATATTCATATTTCTCAGCGGGTTTTTGTCATATCTTGTATTCCACCTTGTCTTGATCAACGCTATAGAAAAAAATTCGTCAAAGAAATGCAAATTTTTTAATAAATTATCAAAATTTGTCTCAAATTATCCAAAGTTTTTGTCTGAACCATCATTAAATTACGCCCAGAGTTTTGCCCCGTCGTTTGGTACCTCTCTCGACCACCCCCTATTGTGGGAAGTGCAAAACTTTTGATTGTCACACCTTACCTAACCTAATCTTTCAGTACCTAAATATTCATATTTCTCAGCGGGTTTTTGTCATATCTTGTATTCTACCTTGTCTTGATCAACGCAATAGAAATTTTCAGTGCTGCCAAAATTTAAGTTTTTTATACTACAAAAAGAACATTAAAAATTCGTCAAAGAAATGCAAATTTTTTAATAAATTGTCAAAATTTGTCTCAAATTATGCAAAGTTTTTGTCTGAACCATCATTAAATAACGCCAAGAGTTATGCGCCGTCGTTTGGTACCACTCTCGACCACCCCCTATTGTGGGAAGTGCAAAACTTTTGATTGTCACACCTAACCTAACCTAATCTTTCGGTACCTAAATATTCATATTTTTCTGCGGATTTTTGTCATATCTTGTATTCCACCTTGTCTTGATCAACGCTATAGAAATTTTCAGTGCTGCCAAAATTTAAGTTTTTTATACTACAAAAAGAACATTAAAAATTCGTCAAAGAAATGCAAATTTTTTAATAAATTGTCAAAATTTGTCTCAAATTATGCAAAGTTTTTGTCTGAACCATCATTAAATAACGCCAAGAGTTTTGCGCCGTCGTTTGGTACCACTCTCGACCACCCCCTATTGTGGGAAGTGCAAAACTTTTGATTGTCACACCTAACCTAACCTAATCTTTCGGTACCTAAATATTCATATTTTTCAGCGGATTTTTGTCATATCTTGTATTCCACCTTGTCTTGATCAACGCTATAGAAATTTTCAGTGCTCCCAAAATTTAAGTTTTTTATACTACAAAAAGAACATTAAAAATTCGTCAAAGAAATGCAAATTTTTTAATAAATTGTCAAAATTTGTCTCAAATTATTCAAAGTTTTTGTCTGAACCATCATTAAATAACGCCCAGAGTTTTGCCCCGTCGTTTGGTACCTCTCTCGACCACCCCCTATTGTGGGAAGTGCAAAACTTTTGATTGTCACACCTAACCTAACCTAATCTTTCGGTACCTAAATATTCATATTTTTCAGCGGATTTTTGTCATATCTTGTATTCCACCTTGTCTTGATCAACGCTATAGAAAAAAATTCGTCAAAGAAATGCAAATTTTTTAATAAATTATCAAAATTTGTCTCAAATTATTCAAAGTTTTTGTCTGAACCATCATTAAATAACGCCCAGAGTTTTGCCCCGTCGTTTGGTACCACTCTAGACCACCCCCTATTGTGGGAAGTGCAAAACTTTTGATTGTCACACCTTTTTTTTTTTTTTTTTTACGTGTGGGAATGCAATGACGCATATCCCTCCGCGGGGAAGGGCAGAGGGATTATGTCGGATTCGCAGAGGTAAAAGAAGATGGAAAAGAAATAATGTACCTCCCGGAATACCGACTAAACCTACCACGGTGTTCCTCAACAAAACCACTATCGGCGGAGCCGCGCGAATCGCTTTCGCATGCGGTCGCGACCCCGCCGATTGATTGTCACACCTAACCTAACCTAATCTTTCGGTACCTAAATATTCATATTTTTCAGCGGATTTTTGTCATATCTTGTATTCCACCTTGTCTTGATCAACGCTATAGAAATTTTCAGTGCTCCCAAAATTTAAGTTTTTTATACTACAAAAAGAACATTAAAAATTCGTCAAAGAAATGCAAATTTTTTAATAAATTGTCAAAATTTGTCTCAAATTATGCAAAGTTTTTGTCTGAACCATCATTAAATAACGCCAAGAGTTTTGCGCCGTCGTTTGGTACCTCTCTCGACCACCCCCTATTGTGGGAAGTGCAAAACTTTTGATTGTCACACCTAACCTAACCTAATCTTTCGGTACCTAAATATTCATATTTTTCAGCGGATTTTTGTCATATCTTGTATTCCACCTTGTCTTGATCAACGCTATAGAAATTTTCAGTGCTCCCAAAATTTAAGTTTTTTATACTACAAAAAGAACATTAAAAATTCGTCAAAGAAATGCAAATTTTTTAATAAATTATCAAAATTTGTCTCAAATTATTCAAAGTTTTTGTCTGAACCATCATTAAATAACGCCCAGAGTTTTGCCCCGTCGTTTGGTACCACTCTACACCACCCCCTATTGTGGGAAGTGCAAAACTTTTGATTGTCACACCTTTTTTTTTTTTTTTTTTTCGTGGGGTAATGCAATGACGCATATCCCTCCGCGGGGAAGGGCAGAGGGATTATGTCGGACTCGCAGGGGTAAAAGAAGATGGAAAAGAAATAATGTACCTCCCGGAATACTGACTAAACCTACCACGGTGTTCCTCAACAAAACCACTATCGGCGGGGCCGCGCGAATCGCTTTCGCATGCGGTCGCGACCCCGCCGATTGATTGTCACACCTAACCTAACCTAATCTTTCGGTACCTAAATATTCATATTTTTCAGCGGATTTTTGTCATATCTTGTATTCCACCTTGTCTTGATCAACGCTATAGAAATTTTCAGTGCTCCCAAAATTTAAGTTTTTTATACTACAAAAAGAACATTAAAATTCGTCAAAGAAATGCAAATTTTTAATAAATTGTCAAAATTTGTCTCAAATTATCCAAAGTTTTTGTCTGAACCATCATTAAATAACGCCCAGAGTTTTGCCCCGTCGTTTGGTACCTCTCTCGACCACCCCCTATTGTGGGAAGTGCAAAACTTTTGATTGTCACACCTTACCTAACCTAATCTTTCAGTACCTAAATATTCATATTTCTCAGCGGGTTTTTGTTATATCTTGTATTCTACCTTGTCTTGATCAACGCAATAGAAATTTTCAGTGCTGCCAAAATTTAAGTTTTTTATACTACAAAAAGAACATTAAAAATTCGTCAATGAAATGCAAATTTTTTAATAAATTGTCAAAATTTGTCTCAAATTATTCAAAGTTTTTGTCTGAACCATCATTAAATAACGCCCAGAGTTTTGCCCCGTCGTTTGGTACCTCTCTCGACCACCCCCTATTGTGGGAAGTGCAAAACTTTTGATTGTCACACCTTACCTAACCTAATCTTTCGGTACCTAAATATTCATATTTTTCAGCGAGTTTTTGTCATATCTTGTATTCTACCTTGTTTTGATCAACGCTATAGAAATTTTCAATGCTGCCAAAATTTAAGAGCTTTTTATACTACAAAAAGGACATTAAAAATTCGTCAAAGAAATGCAAATTTTTTAATAAATTATCAAAATTTGTCTCAAATTATTCAAAGTTTTTGTCTGAACCATCATTAAATAACGCCCAGAGTTTTGCCCCGTCGTTTGGTACCACTCTAGACCACCCCCTATTGTGGGAAGTGCAAAACTTTTGATTGTCACACCTTTTTTTTTTTTTTTTTTTACGTGGGGGAATGCAATGACGCATATCCCTCCGCGGGGAAGGGCAGAGGGATTATGTCGGACTCGCAGGGGTAAAAGAAGATGGAAAAGAAATAATGTACCTCCCGGAATACCGACTAAACCTACCACGGTGTTCCTCAACAAAACCACTATCGGCGGGGCCGCGCGAATCGCTTTCGCATGCGGTCGCGACCCCGCCGATTGATTGTCACACCTAACCTAACCTAATCTTTCGGTACCTAAATATTCATATTTTTCAGCGGATTTTTGTCATATCTTGTATTCCACCTTGTCTTGATCAACGCTATAGAAATTTTCAGTGCTCCCAAAATTTAAGTTTTTTATACTACAAAAAGAACATTAAAAATTCGTCAAAGAAATGCAAATTTTTTAATAAATTATCAAAATTTGTCTCAAATTATTTAAAGTTTTTGTCTGAACCATCATTAAATAACGCCCAGAGTTTTGCCCCGTCGTTTGGTACCACTCTAGACCACCCCCTATTGTGGGAAGTGCAAAACTTTTGATTGTCACACCTTTTTTTTTTTTTTTTTTACTTGGGGCAATGCAATGACGCATATCCCTCCGCGGGGAAGGGCAGAGGGATTATGTCGGACTCGCAGGGGTAAAAGAAGATGGAAAAGAAATAATGTACCTCCCGGAATACCGACTAAACCTACCACGGTGTTCCTCAACAAAACCACTATCGGCGGGGCCGCGCGAATCGCTTTCGCATGCGGTCGCGACCCCGCCGATTGATTGTCACACCTAACCTAACCTAATCTTTCGGTACCTAAATATTCATATTTTTCAGCGGATTTTTGTCATATCTTGTATTCCACCTTGTCTTGATCAACGCTATAGAAATTTTCAGTGCTCCCAAAATTTAAGTTTTTTATACTACAAAAAGAACATTAAAAATTCGTCAAAGAAATGCAAATTTTTAATAAATTGTCAAAATTTGTCTCAAATTATCCAAAGTTTTTGTCTGAACCATCATTAAATAACGCCCAGAGTTTTGCCCCGTCGTTTGGTACCTCTCTCGACCACCCCCTATTGTGGGAAGTGCAAAACTTTTGATTGTCACACCTTACCTAACCTAATCTTTCAGTACCTAAATATTCATATTTCTCAGCGGGTTTTTGTCATATCTTGTATTCTACCTTGTCTTGATCAACGCAATAGAAATTTTCAGTGCTGCCAAAATTTAAGTTTTTTATACTACAAAAAGAACATTAAAAATTCGTCAAAGAAATGCAAATTTTTTAATAAATTGTCAAAATTTGTCTCAAATTATGCAAAGTTTTTGTCTGAACCACCATTAAATAACGCCAAGAGTTTTGCGCCGTCGTTTGGTACCACTCTCGACCACCCCCTATTGTGGGAAGTGCAAAACTTTTGATTGTCACACCTAACCTAACCTAATCTTTCGGTACCTAAATATTCATATTTTTCTGCGGATTTTTGTCATATCTTGTATTCCACCTTGTCTTGATCAACGCTATAGAAATTTTCAGTGCTGCCAAAATTTAAGTTTTTTATACTACAAAAAGAACATTAAAAATTCGTCAAAGAAATGCAAATTTTTTAATAAATTGTCAAAATTTGTCTCAAATTATGCAAAGTTTTTGTCTGAACCATCATTAAATAACGCCAAGAGTTTTGCGCCGTCGTTTGGTACCTCTCTCGACCACCCCCTATTGTGGGAAGTGCAAAACTTTTGATTGTCACACCTAACCTAACCTAATCTTTCGGTACCTAAATATTCATATTTTTCAGCGGATTTTTGTCATATCTTGTATTCCACCTTGTCTTGATCAACGCTATAGAAATTTTCAGTGCTCCCAAAATTTAAGTTTTTTATACTACAAAAAGAACATTAAAAATTCGTCAAAGAAATGCAAATTTTTTAATAAATTGTCAAAATTTGTCTCAAATTATTCAAAGTTTTTGTCTGAACCATCATTAAATAACGCCCAGAGTTTTGCCCCGTCGTTTGGTACCTCTCTCGACCACCCCCTATTGTGGGAAGTGCAAAACTTTTAATTTTTACACCTAACCTAACCTAATCTTTCGGTACCTAAATATTCATATTTTTCAGCGAGTTTTTGTCATATCTTGTATTCTACCTTGTTTTGATCAACGCTATAGAAATTTTCAATGCTGCCAAAATTTAAGAGCTTTTTATACTACAAAAAGGACATTAAAAATTCGTCAAAGAAATTTTTAATAAATTATCAAAATTTGTCTCAAATTATTCAAAGTTTTTGTCTGAACCATCATTAAATAACGCCCAGAGTTTTGCCCCGTCGTTTGGTACCACTCTAGACCACCCCCTATTGTGGGAAGTGCAAAACTTTTGATTGTCACACCTTTTTTTTTTTTTTTTTTTACGTGGGGGAATGCAATGACGCATATCCCTCCGCGGGGAAGGGCAGAGGGATTATGTCGGACTCGCAGGGGTAAAAGAAGATGGAAAAGAAATAATGTACCTCCCGGAATACCGACTAAACCTACCACGGTGTTCCTCAACAAAACCACTATCGGCGGGGCCGCGCGAATCGCTTTCGCATGCGGTCGCGACCCCGCCGATTGATTGTCACACCTAACCTAACCTAATCTTTCGGTACCTAAATATTCATATTTTTCAGCGGATTTTTGTCATATCTTGTATTCCACCTTGTCTTGATCAACGCTATAGAAATTTTCAGTGCTCCCAAAATTTAAGTTTTTTATACTACAAAAAGAACATTAAAAATTCGTCAAAGAAATGCAAATTTTTTAATAAATTATCAAAATTTGTCTCAAATTATTCAAAGTTTTTGTCTGAACCATCATTAAATAACGCCCAGAGTTTTGCCCCGTCGTTTGGTACCACTCTAGACCACCCCCTATTGTGGGAAGTGCAAAACTTTTGATTGTCACACCTTTTTTTTTTTTTTTTTTACGTGGGTGAATGCAATGACGCATATCCCTCCGCGGGGAAGGGCAGAGGGATTATGTCGGACTCGCAGGGGTAAAAGAAGATGGAAAAGAAATAATGTACCTCCCGGAATACCGACTAAACCTACCACGGTGTTCCTCAACAAAACCACTATCGGCGGGGCCGCGCGAATCGCTTTCGCATGCGGTCGCGACCCCGCCGATTGATTGTCACACCTAACCTAACCTAATCTTTCGGTACCTAAATATTCATATTTTTCAGCGGATTTTTGTCATATCTTGTATTCCACCTTGTCTTGATCAACGCTATAGAAATTTTCAGTGCTCCCAAAATTTAAGTTTTTTATACTACAAAAAGAACATTAAAAATTCGTCAAAGAAATGCAAATTTTTAATAAATTGTCAAAATTTGTCTCAAATTATCCAAAGTTTTTGTCTGAACCATCATTAAATAACGCCCAGAGTTTTGCCCCGTCGTTTGGTACCTCTCTCGACCACCCCCTATTGTGGGAAGTGCAAAACTTTTGATTGTCACACCTTACCTAACCTAATCTTTCAGTACCTAAATATTCATATTTCTCAGCGGGTTTTTGTCATATCTTGTATTCTACCTTGTCTTGATCAACGCAATAGAAATTTTCAGTGCTGCCAAAATTTAAGTTTTTTATACTACAAAAAGAACATTAAAAATTCGTCAAAGAAATGCAAATTTTTTAATAAATTGTCAAAATTTGTCTCAAATTATGCAAAGTTTTTGTCTGAACCATCATTAAATAACGCCAAGAGTTTTGCGCCGTCGTTTGGTACCACTCTCGACCACCCCCTATTGTGGGAAGTGCAAAACTTTTGATTGTCACACCTAACCTAACCTAATCTTTCGGTACCTAAATATTCATATTTTTCTGCGGATTTTTGTCATATCTTGTATTCCACCTTGTCTTCATCAACGCTATAGAAATTTTCAGTGCTGCCAAAATTTAAGTTTTTTATACTACAAAAAGAACATTAAAAATTCGTCAAAGAAATGCAAATTTTTTAATAAATTGTCAAAATTTGTCTCAAATTATGCAAAGTTTTTGTCTGAACCATCATTAAATAACGCCAAGAGTTTTGCGCCGTCGTTTGGTACCACTCTCGACCACCCCCTATTGTGGGAAGTGCAAAACTTTTGATTGTCACACCTAACCTAACCTAATCTTTCGGTACCTAAATATTTATATTTTTCAGCGGATTTTTGTCATATCTTGTATTCCACTTTGTCTTGATCAACGCTATAGAAATTTTCAGTGCTCCCAAAATTTAAGTTTTTTATACTACAAAAAGAACATTAAAAATTCGTCAAAGAAATGCAAATTTTTTAATAAATTGTCAAAATTTGTCTCAAATTATTCAAAGTTTTTGTCTGAACCATCATTAAATAACGCCCAGAGTTTTGCCCCGTCGTTTGGTACCTCTCTCGACCACCCCCTATTGTGGGAAGTGCAAAACTTTTGATTGTCACACCTAACCTAACCTAATCTTTCGGTACCTAAATATTCATATTTTTCAGCGGATTTTTGTCATATCTTGTATTCCACCTTGTCTTGATCAACGCTATAGAAAAAAATTCGTCAAAGAAATGCAAATTTTTTAATAAATTATCAAAATTTGTCTCAAATTATTCAAAGTTTTTGTCTGAACCATCATTAAATAACGCCCAGAGTTTTGCCCCGTCGTTTGGTACCACTCTAGACCACCCCCTATTGTGGGAAGTGCAAAACTTTTGATTGTCACACCTTTTTTTTTTTTTTTTTTTCGTGGGGGAATGCAATGACGCATATCCCTTCGCAGGGAAGGGCAGAGGGATTATGTCGGACTCGCAGGGGTAAAAGAAGATGGAAAAGAAATAATGTACCTCCCGGAATACTGACTAAACCTACCACGGTGTTCCTCAACAAAACCACTATCGGCGGGGCCGCGCGAATCGCTTTCGCATGCGGTCGCGACCCCGCCGATTGATTGTCACACCTAACCTAACCTAATCTTTCGGTACCTAAATATTCATATTTTTCTGCGGATTTTTGTCATATCTTGTATTCCACCTTGTCTTCATCAACGCTATAGAAATTTTCAGTGCTGCCAAAATTTAAGTTTTTTATACTACAAAAAGAACATTAAAAATTCGTCAAAGAAATGCAAATTTTTTAATAAATTGTCAAAATTTGTCTCAAATTATGCAAAGTTTTTGTCTGAACCATCATTAAATAACGCCAAGAGTTTTGCGCCGTCGTTTGGTACCACTCTCGACCACCCCCTATTGTGGGAAGTGCAAAACTTTTGATTGTCACACCTAACCTAACCTAATCTTTCGGTATCTAAATATTTATATTTTTCAGCGGATTTTTGTCATATCTTGTATTCCACCTTGTCTTGATCAACGCTATAGAAATTTTCAGTGCTCCCAAAATTTAAGTTTTTTATACTACAAAAAGAACATTAAAAATTCGTCAAAGAAATGCAAATTTTTTAATAAATTGTCAAAATTTGTCTCAAATTATTCAAAGTTTTTGTCTGAACCATCATTAAATAACGCCCAGAGTTTTGCCCCGTCGTTTGGTACCTCTCTCGACCACCCCCTATTGTGGGAAGTGCAAAACTTTTGATTGTCACACCTAACCTAACCTAATCTTTCGGTACCTAAATATTCATATTTTTCAGCGGATTTTTGTCATATCTTGTATTCCACCTTGTCTTGATCAACGCTATAGAAAAAAATTCGTCAAAGAAATGCAAATTTTTTAATAAATTATCAAAATTTGTCTCAAATTATTCAAAGTTTTTGTCTGAACCATCATTAAATAACGCCCAGAGTTTTGCCCCGTCGTTTGGTACCACTCTAGACCACCCCCTTTTGTGGGAAGTGCAAAACTTTTGATTGTCACACCTTTTTTTTTTTTTTTTTTACGTGTGGGAATGCAATGACGCATATCCCTCCGCGGGGAAGGGCAGAGGGATTATGTCGGACTCGCAGAGGTAAAAGAAGATGGAAAAGAAATAATGTACCTCCCGGAATACCGACTAAACCTACCACGGTGTTCCTCAACAAAACCACTATCGGCGGAGCCGCGCGAATCGCTTTCGCATGCGGTCGCGACCCCGCCGATTGATTGTCACACCTAACCTAACCTAATCTTTCGGTACCTAAATATTCATATTTTTCAGCGGATTTTTGTCATATCTTGTATTCCACCTTGTCTTGATCAACGCTATAGAAATTTTCAGTGCTCCCAAAATTTAAGTTTTTTATACTACAAAAAGAACATTAAAAATTCGTCAAAGAAATGCAAATTTTTTAATAAATTGTCAAAATTTGTCTCAAATTATGCAAAGTTTTTGTCTGAACCATCATTAAATAACGCCAAGAGTTTTGCGCCGTCGTTTGGTACCACTCTCGACCACCCCCTATTGTGGGAAGTGCAAAACTTTTGATTGTCACACCTAACCTAACCTAATCTTTCGGTATCTAAATATTTATATTTTTCAGCGGATTTTTGTCATATCTTGTATTCCACCTTGTCTTGATCAACGCTATAGAAATTTTCAGTGCTCCCAAAATTTAAGTTTTTTATACTACAAAAAGAACATTAAAAATTCGTCAAAGAAATGCAAATTTTTTAATAAATTGTCAAAATTTGTCTCAAATTATTCAAAGTTTTTGTCTGAACCATCATTAAATAACGCCCAGAGTTTTGCCCCGTCGTTTGGTACCACTCTAGACCACCCCCTATTGTGGGAAGTGCAAAACTTTTGATTGTCACACCTTTTTTTTTTTTTTTTTTTCGTGGGGGAATGCAATGACGCATATCCCTTCGCGGGGAAGGGCAGAGGGATTATGTCGGACTCGCAGGGGTAAAAGAAGATGGAAAAGAAATAATGTACCTCCCGGAATACTGACTAAACCTACCACGGTGTTCCTCAACAAAACCACTATCGGCGGGGCCGCGCGAATCGCTTTCGCATGCGGTCGCGACCCCGCCGATTGATTGTCACACCTAACCTAACCTAATCTTTCGGTACCTAAATATTCATATTTTTCTGCGGATTTTTGTCATATCTTGTATTCCACCTTGTCTTCATCAACGCTATAGAAATTTTCAGTGCTGCCAAAATTTAAGTTTTTTATACTACAAAAAGAACATTAAAAATTCGTCAAAGAAATGCAAATTTTTTAATAAATTGTCAAAATTTGTCTCAAATTATGCAAAGTTTTTGTCTGAACCATCATTAAATAACGCCAAGAGTTTTGCGCCGTCGTTTGGTACCACTCTCGACCACCCCCTATTGTGGGAAGTGCAAAACTTTTGATTGTCACACCTAACCTAACCTAATCTTTCGGTATCTAAATATTTATATTTTTCAGCGGATTTTTGTCATATCTTGTATTCCACCTTGTCTTGATCAACGCTATAGAAATTTTCAGTGCTCCCAAAATTTAAGTTTTTTATACTACAAAAAGAACATTAAAAATTCGTCAAAGAAATGCAAATTTTTTAATAAATTGTCAAAATTTGTCTCAAATTATTCAAAGTTTTTGTCTGAACCATCATTAAATAACGCCCAGAGTTTTGCCCCGTCGTTTGGTACCTCTCTCGACCACCCCCTATTGTGGGAAGTGCAAAACTTTTGATTGTCACACCTAACCTAACCTAATCTTTCGGTACCTAAATATTCATATTTTTCAGCGGATTTTTGTCATATCTTGTATTCCACCTTGTCTTGATCAACGCTATAGAAAAAAATTCGTCAAAGGAATGCAAATTTTTTAATAAATTATCAAAATTTGTCTCAAATTATTCAAAGTTTTTGTCTGAACCATCATTAAATAACGCCCAGAGTTTTGCCCCGTCGTTTGGTACCACTCTAGACCACCCCCTTTTGTGGGAAGTGCAAAACTTTTGATTGTCACACCTTTTTTTTTTTTTTTTTTACGTGTGGGAATGCAATGACGCATATCCCTCCGCGGGGAAGGGCAGAGGGATTATGTCGGACTCGCAGAGGTAAAAGAAGATGGAAAAGAAATAATGTACCTCCCGGAATACCGACTAAACCTACCACGGTGTTCCTCAACAAAACCACTATCGGCGGAGCCGCGCGAATCGCTTTCGCATGCGGTCGCGACCCCGCCGATTGATTGTCACACCTAACCTAACCTAATCTTTCGGTACCTAAATATTCATATTTTTCAGCGGATTTTTGTCATATCTTGTATTCCACCTTGTCTTGATCAACGCTATAGAAATTTTCAGTGCTCCCAAAATTTAAGTTTTTTATACTACAAAAAGAACATTAAAAATTCGTCAAAGAAATGCAAATTTTTTAATAAATTGTCAAAATTTGTCTCAAATTATGCAAAGTTTTTGTCTGAACCATCATTAAATAACGCCAAGAGTTTTGCGCCGTCGTTTGGTACCACTCTCGACCACCCCCTATTGTGGGAAGTGCAAAACTTTTGATTGTCACACCTAACCTAACCTAATCTTTCGGTACCTAAATATTCATATTTTTCAGCGGATTTTTGTCATATCTTGTATTCCACCTTGTCTTGATCAACGCTATAGAAATTTTCAGTGCTCCCAAAATTTAAGTTTTTTATACTACAAAAAGAACATTAAAAATTCGTCAAAGAAATGCAAATTTTTTAATAAATTATCAAAATTTGTCTCAAATTATTCAAAGTTTTTGTCTGAACCATCATTAAATAACGCCCAGAGTTTTGCCCCGTCGTTTGGTACCACTCTAGACCACCCCCTATTGTGGGAAGTGCAAAACTTTTGATTGTCACACCTTTTTTTTTTTTTTTTTTCGTGGGGGAATGCAATGACGCATATCCCTTCGCGGGGAAGGGCAGAGGGATTATGTCGGACTCGCAGGGGTAAAAGAAGATGGAAAAGAAATAATGTACCTCCCGGAATACTGACTAAACCTACCACGGTGTTCCTCAACAAAACCACTATCGGCGGGGCCGCGCGAATCGCTTTCGCATGCGGTCGCGACCCCGCCGATTGATTGTCACACCTAACCTAACCTAATCTTTCGGTACCAAAATATTCATATTTTTCAGCGGATTTTTGTCATATCTTGTATTCCACCTTGTCTTGATCAACGCTATAGAAATTTTCAGTGCTCCCAAAATTTAAGTTTTTTATACTACAAAAAGAACATTAAAAATTCGTCAAAGAAATGCAAATTTTTAATAAATTGTCAAAATTTGTCTCAAATTATCCAAAGTTTTTGTCTGAACCATCATTAAATAACGCCCAGAGTTTTGCCCCGTCGTTTGGTACCTCTCTCGACCACCCCCTATTGTGGGAAGTGCAAAACTTTTGATTGTCACACCTTACCTAACCTAATCTTTCAGTACCTAAATATTCATATTTCTCAGCGGGTTTTTGTCATATCTTGTATTCTACCTTGTCTTGATCAACGCAATAGAAATTTTCAGTGCTGCCAAAATTTAAGTTTTTTATACTACAAAAAGAACATTAAAAATTCGTCAAAGAAATGCAAATTTTTTAATAAATTGTCAAAATTTGTCTCAAATTATGCAAAGTTTTTGTCTGAACCATCATTAAATAACGCCAAGAGTTTTGCGCCGTCGTTTGGTACCACTCTCGACCACCCCCTATTGTGGGAAGTGCAAAACTTTTGATTGTCACACCTAACCTAACCTAATCTTTCGGTACCTAAATATTCATATTTTTCAGCGGATTTTTGTCATATCTTGTATTCCACCTTGTCTTGATCAACGCTATAGAAATTTTCAGTGCTCCCAAAATTTAAGTTTTTTATACTACAAAAAGAACATTAAAAATTCGTCAAAGAAATGCAAATTTTTTAATAAATTGTCAAAATTTGTCTCAAATTATTCAAAGTTTTTGTCTGAACCATCATTAAATAACGCCCAGAGTTTTGCCCCGTCGTTTGGTACCTCTCTCGACCACCCCCTATTGTGGGAAGTGCAAAACTTTTAATTTTTACACCTAACCTAACCTAATCTTTCGGTACCTAAATATTCATATTTTTCAGCGAGTTTTTGTCATATCTTGTATTCTACCTTGTTTTGATCAACGCTATAGAAATTTTCAATGCTGCCAAAATTTAAGAGCTTTTTATACTACAAAAAGGACATTAAAAATTCGTCAAAGAAATGCAAATTTTTTAATAAATTATCAAAATTTGTCTCAAATTATTCAAAGTTTTTGTCTGAACCATCATTAAATAACGCCCAGAGTTTTGCCCCGTCGTTTGGTACCACTCTAGACCACCCCCTATTGTGGGAAGTGCAAAACTTTTGATTGTCACACCTTTTTTTTTTTTTTTTTTTACGTGTGGGAATGCAATGACGCATATCCCTCCGCGGGGAAGGGCAGAGGGATTATGTCGGACTCGCAGGGGTAAAAGAAGATGGAAAAGAAATAATGTACCTCCCGGAATACCGACTAAACCTACCACGGTGTTCCTCAACAAAACCACTATCGGCGGGGCCGCGCGAATCGCTTTCGCATGCGGTCGCGACCCCGCCGATTGATTGTCACACCTAACCTAACCTAATCTTTCGGTACCTAAATATTCATATTTTTCAGCGGATTTATGTCATATCTTGTATTCCACCTTGTCTTGATCAACGCTATAGAAATTTTCAGTGCTCCCAAAATTTAAGTTTTTTATACTACAAAAAGAACATTAAAAATTCGTCAAAGAAATGCAAATTTTTTAATAAATTATCAAAATTTGTCTCAAATTATTCAAAGTTTTTGTCTGAACCATCATTAAATAACGCCCAGAGTTTTGCCCCGTCGTTTGGTACCACTCTAGACCACCCCCTATTGTGGGAAGTGCAAAACTCTTGATTGTCACACCTTTTTTTTTTTTTTTTTTACTTGGGGGAATGCAATGACGCATATCCCTCCGCGGGGAAGGGCAGTGGGATTATGTCGGACTCGCAGGGGTAAAAGAAGATGGAAAAGAAATAATGTACCTCCCGGAATACCGACTAAACCTACCACGGTGTTCCTCAACAAAACCACTATCGGTGGGGCCGCGCGAATCGCTTTCGCATGCGGTCGCGACCTCGCCGATTGATTGTCACACCTTACCTAACCTAATCTTTCAGTACCTAAATATTCATATTTCTCAGCGGGTTTTTGTCATATCTTGTATTCTACCTTGTCTTGATCAACGCAATAGAAATTTTCAGTGCTGCCAAAATTTAAGTTTTTTATACTACAAAAAGAACATTAAAAATTCGTCAAAGAAATGCAAATTTTTAATAAATTGTCAAAATTTGTCTCAAATTATGCAAAGTTTTTGTCTGAACCATCATTAAATAACGCCCAGAGTTTTGCCCCGTCGTTTGGTACCTCTCTCGACCACCCCCTATTGTGGGAAGTGCAAAACGTTTGATTGTCACACCTTTTTTTTTTTTTTTTTTTCGTGGGGGAATGCAATGACGCATATCCCTCCGCGGGGAAGGGCAGAGGGATTATGTCGGACTCGCAGGGGTAAAAGAAGATGGAAAAGAAATAATGTACCTCCCGGAATACCGACTAAACCTACCACGGTGTTCCTCAACAAAACCACTATCGGCGGGGCCGCGCGAATCGCTTTCGCATGCGGTCGCGACCCCGCCGATTGATTGTCACACCTAACCTAACCTAATCTTTCGGTACCTAAATATTCATATTTTTCAGCGGATTTATGTCATATCTTGTATTCCACCTTGTCTTGATCAACGCTATAGAAATTTTCAGTGCTCCCAAAATTTAAGTTTTTTATACTACAAAAAGAACATTAAAAATTCGTCAAAGAAATGCAAATTTTTTAATAAATTATCAAAATTTGTCTCAAATTATTCAAAGTTTTTGTCTGAACCATCATTAAATAACGCCCAGAGTTTTGCCCCGTCGTTTGGTACCACTCTAGACCACCCCCTATTGTGGGAAGTGCAAAACTCTTGATTGTCACACCTTTTTTTTTTTTTTTTTTACTTGGGGGAATGCAATGACGCATATCCCTCCGCGGGGAAGGGCAGTGGGATTATGTCGGACTCGCAGGGGTAAAAGAAGATGGAAAAGAAATAATGTACCTCCCGGAATACCGACTAAACCTACCACGGTGTTCCTCAACAAAACCACTATCGGTGGGGCCGCGCGAATCGCTTTCGCATGCGGTCGCGACCTCGCCGATTGATTGTCACACCTTACCTAACCTAATCTTTCAGTACCTAAATATTCATATTTCTCAGCGGGTTTTTGTCATATCTTGTATTCTACCTTGTCTTGATCAACGCAATAGAAATTTTCAGTGCTGCCAAAATTTAAGTTTTTTATACTACAAAAAGAACATTAAAAATTCGTCAAAGAAATGCAAATTTTTAATAAATTGTCAAAATTTGTCTCAAATTATGCAAAGTTTTTGTCTGAACCATCATTAAATAACGCCCAGAGTTTTGCCCCGTCGTTTGGTACCTCTCTCGACCACCCCCTATTGTGGGAAGTGCAAAACGTTTGATTGTCACACCTTTTTTTTTTTTTTTTTTTCGTGGGGGAATGCAATGACGCATATCCCTCCGCGGGGAAGGGCAGAGGGATTATGTCGGACTCGCAGGGGTAAAAGAAGATGGAAAAGAAATAATGTACCTCCCGGAATACCGACTAAACCTACCACGGTGTTCCTCAACAAAACCACTATCGGCGGGGCCGCGCGAATCGCTTTCGCATGCGGTCGCGACCCCGCCGATTGATTGTCACACCTAACCTAACCTAATCTTTCGGTACCTAAATATTCATATTTTTCAGCGGATTTTTGTCATATCTTGTATTCCACCTTGTCTTGATCAACGCTATAGAAATTTTCAGTGCTCCCAAAATTTAAGTTTTTTATACTACAAAAAGAACATTAAAAATTCGTCAAAGAAATGCAAATTTTTAATAAATTGTCAAAATTTGTCTCAAATTATCCAAAGTTTTTGTCTGAACCATCATTAAATAACGCCCAGAGTTTTGCCCCGTCGTTTGGTACCTCTCTCGACCACCCCCTATTGTGGGAAGTGCAAAACTTTTGATTGTCACACCTTACCTAACCTAATCTTTCAGTACCTAAATATTCATATTTCTCAGCGGGTTTTTGTTATATCTTGTATTCTACCTTGTCTTGATCAACGCAATAGAAATTTTCAGTGCTGCCAAAATTTAAGTTTTTTATACTACAAAAAGAACATTAAAAATTCGTCAAAGAAATGCAAATTTTTTAATAAATTGTCAAAATTTGTCTCAAATTATGCAAAGTTTTTGTCTGAACCATCATTAAATAACGCCAAGAGTTTTGCGCCGTCGTTTGGTACCACTCTCGACCACCCCCTATTGTGGGAAGTGCAAAACTTTTGATTGTCACACCTAACCTAACCTAATCTTTCGGTACCTAAATATTCATATTTTTCAGCGGATTTTTGTCATATCTTGTATTCCACCTTGTCTTGATCAACGCTATAGAAATTTTCAGTGCTCCCAAAATTTAAGTTTTTTATACTACAAAAAGAACATTAAAAATTCGTCAAAGAAATGCAAATTTTTTAATAAATTGTCAAAATTTGTCTCAAATTATTCAAAGTTTTTGTCTGAACCATCATTAAATAACGCCCAGAGTTTTGCCCCGTCGTTTGGTACCTCTCTCGACCACCCCCTATTGTGGGAAGTGCAAAACTTTTAATTTTTACACCTAACCTAACCTAATCTTTCGGTACCTAAATATTCATATTTTTCAGCGAGTTTTTGTCATATCTTGTATTCTACCTTGTTTTGATCAACGCTATAGAAATTTTCAATGCTGCCAAAATTTAAGAGCTTTTTATACTACAAAAAGGACATTAAAAATTCGTCAAAGAAATGCAAATTTTTTAATAAATTATCAAAATTTGTCTCAAATTATTCAAAGTTTTTGTCTGAACCATCATTAAATAACGCCCAGAGTTTTGCCCCGTCGTTTGGTACCACTCTAGACCACCCCCTATTGTGGGAAGTGCAAAACTTTTGATTGTCACACCTTTTTTTTTTTTTTTTTTTACGTGGGGGAATGCAATGACGCATATCCCTTCGCGGGGAAGGGCAGAAGGATTATGTCGGACTCGCAGGGGTAAAAGAAGATGGAAAAGAAATAATGTACCTCCCGGAATACCGACTAAACCTACCACGGTGTTCCTCAATAAAACCACTATCGGCGGGGCCGCGCGAATCGCTTTCGCATGCGGTCGCGACCCCGCCGATTGATTGTCACACCTAACCTAACCTAATCTTTCGGTACCTAAATATTCATATTTTTGAGCGGATTTTTGTCATATCTTGTATTCCACCTTGTCTTGATCAACGCTATAGAAATTTTCAGTGCTCCCAAAATTTAAGTTTTTTATACTACAAAAAGAACATTAAAAATTCGTCAAAGAAATGCAAATTTTTAATAAATTGTCAAAATTTGTCTCAAATTATCCAAAGTTTTTGTCTGAACCATCATTAAATAACGCCCAGAGTTTTGCCCCGACGTTTGGTACCTCTCTCTACCACCCCCTATTGTGGAAAGTGCAAAACTTTTGATTGTCACACCTTACCTAACCTAATCTTTCAGTACCTAAATATTCATATTTCTCAGCGGGTTTTTGTCATATCTTGTATTCTACCTTGTCTTGATCAACGCAATAGAAATTTTCAGTGCTGCCAAAATTTAAGTTTTTTATACTACAAAAAGAACATTAAAAATTCGTCAAAGAAATGCAAATTTTTTAATAAATTGTCAAAATTTGTCTCAAATTATGCAAAGTTTTTGTCTGAACCATCATTAAATAACGCCAAGAGTTTTGCCCCGTCGTTTGGTACCTCTCTCGACCACCCCCTATTGTGGGAAGTGCAAAACTTTTGATTGTCACACCTTACCTAACCTAATCTTTCAGTACCTAAATATTCATATTTCTCAGCGGGTTTTTGTCATATCTTGTATTCTACCTTGTCTTGATCAACGCAATAGAAATTTTCAGTGCTGCCAAAATTTAAGTTTTTTATACTACAAAAAGAACATTAAAAATTCGTCAAAGAAATGCAAATTTTTTAATAAATTGTCAAAATTTGTCTCAAATTATCCAAAGTTTTTGTCTGAACCATCATTAAATAACGCCCAGAGTTTTGCCCCGTCGTTTGGTACCTCTCTCGACCACCCCCTATTGTGGGAAGTGCAAAACTTTTGATTGTCACACCTTACCTAACCTAATCTTTCAGTACCTAAATATTCATATTTCTCAGCGGGTTTTTGTTATATCTTGTATTCTACCTTGTCTTGATCAACGCAATAGAAATTTTCAGTGCTGCCAAAATTTAAGTTTTTTATACTACAAAAAGAACATTAAAAATTCGTCAAAGAAATGCAAATTTTTTAATAAATTGTCAAAATTTGTCTCAAATTATGCAAAGTTTTTGTCTGAACCATCATTAAATAACGCCAAGAGTTTTGCGCCGTCGTTTGGTACCACTCTCGACCACCCCCTATTGTGGGAAGTGCAAAACTTTTGATTGTCACACCTAACCTAACCTAATCTTTCGGTACCTAAATATTCATATTTTTCAGCGGATTTTTGTCATATCTTGTATTCCACCTTGTCTTGATCAACGCTATAGAAATTTTCAGTGCTCCCAAAATTTAAGTTTTTTATACTACAAAAAGAACATTAAAAATTCGTCAAAGAAATGCAAATTTTTTAATAAATTGTCAAAATTTGTCTCAAATTATTCAAAGTTTTTGTCTGAACCATCATTAAATAACGCCCAGAGTTTTGCCCCGTCGTTTGGTACCTCTCTCGACCACCCCCTATTGTGGGAAGTGCAAAACTTTTAATTTTTACACCTAACCTAACCTAATCTTTCGGTACCTAAATATTCATATTTTTCAGCGAGTTTTTGTCATATCTTGTATTCTACCTTGTTTTGATCAACGCTATAGAAATTTTCAATGCTGCCAAAATTTAAGAGCTTTTTATACTACAAAAAGGACATTAAAAATTCGTCAAAGAAATGCAAATTTTTTAATAAATTATCAAAATTTGTCTCAAATTATTCAAAGTTTTTGTCTGAACCATCATTAAATAACGCCCAGAGTTTTGCCCCGTCGTTTGGTACCACTCTAGACCACCCCCTATTGTGGGAAGTGCAAAACTTTTGATTGTCACACCTTTTTTTTTTTTTTTTTTTACGTGGGGGAATGCAATGACGCATATCCCTTCGCGGGGAAGGGCAGAAGGATTATGTCGGACTCGCAGGGGTAAAAGAAGATGGAAAAGAAATAATGTACCTTCCGGAATACCGACTAAACCTACCACGGTGTTCCTCAATAAAACCACTATCGGCGGGGCCGCGCGAATCGCTTTCGCATGCGGTCGCGACCCCGCCGATTGATTGTCACACCTAACCTAACCTAATCTTTCGGTACCTAAATATTCATATTTTTGAGCGGATTTTTGTCATATCTTGTATTCCACCTTGTCTTGATCAACGCTATAGAAATTTTCAGTGCTCCCAAAATTTAAGTTTTTTATACTACAAAAAGAACATTAAAAATTCGTCAAAGAAATGCAAATTTTTAATAAATTGTCAAAATTTGTCTCAAATTATCCAAAGTTTTTGTCTGAACCATCATTAAATAACGCCCAGAGTTTTGCCCCGACGTTTGGTACCTCTCTCTACCACCCCCTATTGTGGAAAGTGCAAAACTTTTGATTGTCACACCTTACCTAACCTAATCTTTCAGTACCTAAATATTCATATTTCTCAGCGGGTTTTTGTCATATCTTGTATTCTACCTTGTCTTGATCAACGCAATAGAAATTTTCAGTGCTGCCAAAATTTAAGTTTTTTATACTACAAAAAGAACATTAAAAATTCGTCAAAGAAATGCAAATTTTTTAATAAATTGTCAAAATTTGTCTCAAATTATGCAAAGTTTTTGTCTGAACCATCATTAAATAACGCCAAGAGTTTTGCCCCGTCGTTTGGTACCTCTCTCGACCACCCCCTATTGTGGGAAGTGCAAAACTTTTGATTGTCACACCTTACCTAACCTAATCTTTCAGTACCTAAATATTCATATTTCTCAGCGGGTTTTTGTCATATCTTGTATTCTACCTTGTCTTGATCAACGCAATAGAAATTTTCAGTGCTGCCAAAATTTAAGTTTTTTATACTACAAAAAGGACATTAAAAATTCGTCAAAGAAATGCAAATTTTTTAATAAATTATCAAAATTTGTCTCAAATTATTCAAAGTTTTTGTCTGAACCATCATTAAATAACGCCCAGAGTTTTGCCCCGTCGTTTGGTACCACTCTAGACCACCCCCTATTGTGGGAAGTGCAAAACTTTTGATTGTCACACCTTTTTTTTTTTTTTTTTTTACGTGGGGGAATGCAATGACGCATATCCCTTCGCGGGGAAGGGCAGAAGGATTATGTCGGACTCGCAGGGGTAAAAGAAGATGGAAAAGAAATAATGTACCTTCCGGAATACCGACTAAACCTACCACGGTGTTCCTCAATAAAACCACTATCGGCGGGGCCGCGCGAATCGCTTTCGCATGCGGTCGCGACCCCGCCGATTGATTGTCACACCTAACCTAACCTAATCTTTCGGTACCTAAATATTCATATTTTTGAGCGGATTTTTGTCATATCTTGTATTCCACCTTGTCTTGATCAACGCTATAGAAATTTTCAGTGCTCCCAAAATTTAAGTTTTTTATACTACAAAAAGAACATTAAAAATTCGTCAAAGAAATGCAAATTTTTAATAAATTGTCAAAATTTGTCTCAAATTATCCAAAGTTTTTGTCTGAACCATCATTAAATAACGCCCAGAGTTTTGCCCCGACGTTTGGTACCTCTCTCTACCACCCCCTATTGTGGAAAGTGCAAAACTTTTGATTGTCACACCTTACCTAACCTAATCTTTCAGTACCTAAATATTCATATTTCTCAGCGGGTTTTTGTCATATCTTGTATTCTACCTTGTCTTGATCAACGCAATAGAAATTTTCAGTGCTGCCAAAATTTAAGTTTTTTATACTACAAAAAGAACATTAAAAATTCGTCAAAGAAATGCAAATTTTTTAATAAATTGTCAAAATTTGTCTCAAATTATGCAAAGTTTTTGTCTGAACCATCATTAAATAACGCCAAGAGTTTTGCCCCGTCGTTTGGTACCTCTCTCGACCACCCCCTATTGTGGGAAGTGCAAAACTTTTGATTGTCACACCTTACCTAACCTAATCTTTCAGTACCTAAATATTCATATTTCTCAGCGGGTTTTTGTCATATCTTGTATTCTACCTTGTCTTGATCAACGCAATAGAAATTTTCAGTGCTGCCAAAATTTAAGTTTTTTATACTACAAAAAGAACATTAAAAATTCGTCAAAGAAATGCAAATTTTTTAATAAATTGTCAAAATTTGTCTCAAATTATGCAAAGTTTTTGTCTGAACCATCATTAAATAACGCCAAGAGTTTTGCGCCGTCGTTTGGTACCACTCTCGACCACCCCCTATTGTGGGAAGTGCAAAACTTTTGATTGTCACACCTAACCTAACCTAATCTTTCGGTACCTAAATATTCATATTTTCCAGCGGATTTTTGTCATATCTTGTATTCCACCTTGTCTTGATCAACGCTATAGAAATTTTCAGTACTCCCAAAATTTAAGTTTTTATACTACAAAAAGAACATTAAAAATTCGTCAAAGAAATGCAAATTTTTTAATAAATTGTCAAAATTTGTCTCAAATTATTCAAAGTTTTTGTCTGAACCATCATTAAATAACGCCCAGAGTTTTGCCCCGTCGTTTGGTACCTCTCTCGACCACCCCCTATTGTGGGAAGTGCAAAACTTTTAATTTTTACACCTAACCTAACCTAATCTTTCGGTACCTAAATATTCATATTTTTCAGCGAGTTTTTGTCATATCTTGTATTCTACCTTGTTTTGATCAACGCTATAGAAATTTTCAATGCTGCCAAAATTTAAGAGCTTTTTATACTACAAAAAGGACATTAAAAATTCGTCAAAGAAATGCAAATTTTTTAATAAATTATCATAATTTGTCTCAAATTATTCAAAGTTTTTGTCTGAACCATCATTAAATAACGCCCAGAGTTTTGCCCCGTCGTTTGGTACCACTCTAGACCACCCCCTATTGTGGGAAGTGCAAAACTTTTGATTGTCACACCTTTTTTTTTTTTTTTTTTACGTGGCGGAATGCAATGACGCATATCCCTCCGCGGGGAAGGGCAGAGGGATTATGTCGGACTCGCAGGGGTAAAAGAAGATGGAAAAGAAATAATGTACCTCCCGGAATACCGACTAAACCTACCACGGTGTTCCTCAACAAAACCACTATCGGCGGGGCCGCGCGAATCGCTTTCGCATGAGGTCGCGACACCGCCGATTGATTGTCACACCTAACCTAACCTAATCTTTCGGTACCTAAATATTCATATTTTTGAGCGGATTTTTGTCATATCTTGTATTCCACCTTGTCTTGATCAACGCTATAGAAATTTTCAGTGCTCCCAAAATTTAAGTTTTTTATACTACAAAAAGAACATTAAAAATTCGTCAAAGAAATGCAAATTTTTAATAAATTGTCAAAATTTGTCTCAAATTATCCAAAGTTTTTGTCTGAACCATCATTAAATAACGCCCAGAGTTTTGCCCCGACGTTTGGTACCTCTCTCTACCACCCCCTATTGTGGAAAGTGCAAAACTTTTGATTGTCACACCTTACCTAACCTAATCTTTCAGTACCTAAATATTCATATTTCTCAGCGGGTTTTTGTCATATCTTGTATTCTACCTTGTCTTGATCAACGCAATAGAAATTTTCAGTGCTGCCAAAATTTAAGTTTTTTATACTACAAAAAGAACATTAAAAATTCGTCAAAGAAATGCAAATTTTTTAATAAATTGTCAAAATTTGTCTCAAATTATGCAAAGTTTTTGTCTGAACCATCATTAAATAACGCCAAGAGTTTTGCCCCGTCGTTTGGTACCTCTCTCGACCACCCCCTATTGTGGGAAGTGCAAAACTTTTGATTGTCACACCTTACCTAACCTAATCTTTCAGTACCTAAATATTCATATTTCTCAGCGGGTTTTTGTCATATCTTGTATTCTACCTTGTCTTGATCAACGCAATAGAAATTTTCAGTGCTGCCAAAATTTAAGTTTTTTATACTACAAAAAGAACATTAAAAATTCGTCAAAGAAATGCAAATTTTTTAATAAATTGTCAAAATTTGTCTCAAATTATGCAAAGTTTTTGTCTGAACCATCATTAAATAACGCCAAGAGTTTTGCGCCGTCGTTTGGTACCACTCTCGACCACCCCCTATTGTGGGAAGTGCAAAACTTTTGATTGTCACACCTAACCTAACCTAATCTTTCGGTACCTAAATATTCATATTTTTCAGCGGATTTTTGTCATATCTTGTATTCCACCTTGTCTTGATCAACGCTATAGAAATTTTCAGTACTCCCAAAATTTAAGTTTTTATACTACAAAAAGAACATTAAAAATTCGTCAAAGAAATGCAAATTTTTTAATAAATTGTCAAAATTTGTCTCAAATTATTCAAAGTTTTTGTCTGAACCATCATTAAATAACGCCCAGAGTTTTGCCCCGTCGTTTGGTACCTCTCTCGACCACCCCCTATTGTGGGAAGTGCAAAACTTTTGATTGTCACACCTAACCTAACCTAATCTTTCGGTACCTAAATATTCATATTTTTCAGCGAGTTTTTGTCATATCTTGTATTCTACCTTGTTTTGATCAACGCTATAGAAATTTTCAATGCTGCCAAAATTTAAGAGCTTTTTATACTACAAAAAGGACATTAAAAATTCGTCAAAGAAATGCAAATTTTTTAATAAATTATCATAATTTGTCTCAAATTATTCAAAGTTTTTGTCTGAACCATCATTAAATAACGCCCAGAGTTTTGCCCCGTCGTTTGGTACCACTCTAGACCACCCCCTATTGTGGGAAGTGCAAAACTTTTGATTGTCACACCTTTTTTTTTTTTTTTTTTACGTGGCGGAATGCAATGACGCATATCCCTCCGCGGGGAAGGGCAGAGGGATTATGTCGGACTCGCAGGGGTAAAAGAAGATGGAAAAGAAATAATGTACCTCCCGGAATACCGACTAAACCTACCACGGTGTTCCTCAACAAAACCACTATCGGCGGGGCCGCGCGAATCGCTTTCGCATGAGGTCGCGACACCGCCGATTGATTGTCACACCTAACCTAACCTAATCTTTCGGTACCTAAATATTCATATTTTTCAGCGGATTTTTGTCATATCTTGTATTCCACCTTGTCTTGATCAACGCTATAGAAATTTTCAGTGCTCGCAAAATTTAAGTTTTTTATACTACAAAAATTACATTAAAAATTCGTCAAAGAAATGCAAATTTTTAATAAATTGTCAAAATTTGTCTCAAATTATCCAAAGTTTTTGTCTGAACCATCATTAAATAACGCCCAGAGTTTTGCCCCGTCGTTTGGTACCTCTCTCGACCACCCCCTATTGTGGGAAGTGCAAAACTTTTGATTGTCACACCTTACCTAACCTAATCTTTCAGTACCTAAATATTCATATTTCTCAGCGGGTTTTTGTCATATCTTGTATTCTACCTTGTCTTGATCAACGCAATAGAAATTTTCAATGCTGCCAAAATTTAAGAGCTTTTTATACTACAAAAAGGACATTAAAAATTCGTCAAAGAAATGCAAATTTTTTAATAAATTATCAAAATTTGTCTCAAATTATTCAAAGTTTTTGTCTGAACCATCATTAAATAACGCCCAGAGTTTTGCCCCGTCGTTTGGTACCACTCTAGACCACCCCCTATTGTGGGAAGTGCAAAACTTTTGATTGTCACACCTTTTTTTTTTTTTTTTTTTACGTGGGGGAATGCAATGACGCATATCCCTCCGCGGGGAAGGGCAGAGGGATTATGTCGGACTCGCAGGGGTAAAAGAAGATGGAAAAGAAATAATGTACCTCCCGGAATACCGACTAAACCTACCACGGTGTTCCTCAACAAAACCACTATCGGCGGGGCCGCGCGAATCGCTTTCGCATGCGGTCGCGACCCCGCCGATTGATTGTCACACCTAACCTAACCTAATCTTTCGGTACCTAAATATTCATATTTTTCAGCGGATTTTTGTCATATCTTGTATTCCACCTTGTCTTGATCAACGCTATAGAAATTTTCAGTGCTCCCAAAATTTAAGTTTTTTATACTACAAAAAGAACATTAAAAATTCGTCAAAGAAATGCAAATTTTTAATAAATTGTCAAAATTTGTCTCAAATTATCCAAAGTTTTTGTCTGAACCATCATTAAATAACGCCCAGAGTTTTGCCCCGTCGTTTGGAATCTCTCTCGACCACCCCCTATTGTGGGAAGTGCAAAACTTTTGATTGTCACACCTTACCTAACCTAATCTTTCAGTACCTAAATATTCATATTTCTCAGCGGGTTTTTGTCATATCTTGTATTCTACCTTGTCTTGATCAACGCAATAGAAATTTTCAGTGCTGCCAAAATTTAAGTTTTTTATACTACAAAAAGAACATTAAAAATTCGTCAAACAAATGCAAATTTTTTAATAAATTGTCAAAATTTGTCTCAAATTATGCAAAGTTTTTGTCTGAACCATCATTAAATAACGCCAAGAGTTTTGCGCCGTCGTTTGGTACCACTCTCGACCACCCCATATTGTGGGAAGTGCAAAACTTTTGATTGTCACACCTAACCTAACCTAATCTTTCGGTACCTAAATATTCATATTTTTCAGCGGATTTTTGTCATATCTTGTATTCCACCTTGTCTTGATCAACGCTATAGAAATTTTCAGTGCTCCCAAAATTTAAGTTTTTTATACTACAAAAAGAACATTAAAAATTCGTCAAAGAAATGCAAATGTTTTAATAAATTGTCAAAATTTGTCTCAAATCATTCAAAGTTTTTGTCTGAACCATCATTAAATAACGCCCAGAGTTTTGCCCCGTCGTTTGGTACCTCTCTCGACCACCCCCTATTGTGGGAAGTGCAAAACTTTTAATTTTTACACCTAACCTAACCTAATCTTTCGGTACCTAAATATTCATATTTTTCAGCGAGTTTTTGTCATATCTTGTATTCCACCTTGTCTTGATCAACGCTATAGAAATTTTCAGTGCTCCCAAAATTTAAGTTTTTTATACTACAAAAAGAACATTAAAAATTCGTCAAAGAAATGCAAATTTTTTAATAAATTATCAAAATTTGTCTCAAATTATTCAAAGTTTTTGTCTGAACCATCATTAAATAACGCCCAGAGTTTTGCCCCGTCGTTTGGTACCACTCTAGACCACCCCCTATTGTGGGAAGTGCAAAACTTTTGATTGTCACACCTTTTTTTTTTTTTTTTTTTCGTGGGGGAATGCAATGACGCATATCCCTCCGCGGGGAAGGGCAGAGGGATTATGTCGGACTCGCAGGGGTAAAAGAAGATGGAAAAGAAATAATGTACCTCCCGGAATACCGACTAAACCTACCACGGTGTTCCTCAACAAAACCACTATCGGCGGGGCCGCGCGAATCGCTTTCGCATGCGGTCGCGACCCCGCCGATTGATTGTCACACCTAACCTAACCTAATCTTTCGGTACCTAAATATTCATATTTTTCAGCGGATTTTTGTCATATCTTGTATTCCACCTTGTCTTGATCAACGCTATAGAAATTTTCAGTGCTCCCAAAATTTAAGTTTTTTATACTACAAAAAGAACATTAAAAATTCGTCAAAGAAATGCAAATTTTTTAATAAATTATCAAAATTTGTCTCAAATTATTCAAAGTTTTTGTCTGAACCATCATTAAATAACGCCCAGAGTTTTGCCCCGTCGTTTGGTACCACTCTAGACCACCCCCTATTGTGGGAAGTGCAAAACGTTTGATTGTCACACCTTTTTTTTTTTTTTTTTTTCGTGGGGGAATGCAATGACGCATATCCCTCCGCGGGGAAGGGCAGAGGGATTATGTCGGACTCGCAGGGGTAAAAGAAGATGGAAAAGAAATAATGTACCTCCCGGAATACCGACTAAACCTACCACGGTGTTCCTCAACAAAACCACTATCGGCGGGGCCGCGCGAATCGCTTTCGCATGCGGTCGCGACCCCGCCGATTGATTGTCACACCTAACCTAACCTAATCTTTCGGTACCTAAATATTCATATTTTTCAGCGGATTTTTGTCATATCTTGTATTCCACCTTGTCTTGATCAACGCTATAGAAATTTTCAGTGCTCCCAAAATTTAAGTTTTTTATACTACAAAAAGAACATTAAAAATTCGTCAAAGAAATGCAAATTTTTAATAAATTGTCAAAATTTGTCTCAAATTATCCAAAGTTTTTGTCTGAACCATCATTAAATAACGCCCAGAGTTTTGCCCCGTCGTTTGGTACCTCTCTCGACCACCCCCTATTGTGGGAAGTGCAAAACTTTTGATTGTCACACCTTACCTAACCTAATCTTTCAGTACCTAAATATTCATATTTCTCAGCGGGTTTTTGTCATATCTTGTATTCTACCTTCTCTTGATCAACGCAATAGAAATTTTCAGTGCTGCCAAAATTTAAGTTTTTTATACTACAAAAAGAACATTAAAAATTCGTCAAAGAAATGCAAATTTTTTAATAAATTGTCAAAATTTGTCTCAAATTATGCAAAGTTTTTGTCTGAACCATCATTAAATAACGCCAAGAGTTTTGCGCCGTCGTTTGGTACCTCTCTCGACCACCCCCTATTGTGGGAAGTGCAAAACTTTTAATTTTTACACCTAACCTAACCTAATCTTTCGGTACCTAAATATTCATATTTTTCAGCGGATTTTTGTCATATCTTGTATTCCACCTTGTCTTGATCAACGCTATAGAAATTTTCAGTGCTCCCAAAATTTAAGTTTTTTATACTACAAAAAGAACATTAAAAATTCGTCAAAGAAATGCAAATTTTTAATAAATTGTCAAAATTTGTCTCAAATTATCCAAAGTTTTTGTCTGAACCATCATTAAATAACGCCCAGAGTTTTGCCCCGTCGTTTGGTACCTCTCTCGACCACCCCCTATTGTGGGAAGTGCAAAACTTTTGATTGTCACACCTTACTTAACCTAATCTTTCAGTACCTAAATATTCATATTTCTCAGCGGGTTTTTGTCATATCTTGTATTCTACCTTGTCTTGATCAACGCAATAGAAATTTTCAGTGCTGCCAAAATTTAAGTTTTTTATACTACAAAAAGAACATTAAAAATTCGTCAAAGAAATGCAAATTTTTTAATAAATTGTCAAAATTTGTCTCAAATTATGCAAAGTTTTTGTCTAAACCATCATTAAATAACGCCAAGAGTTTTGCGCCGTCGTTTGGTACCACTCTCGACCACCCCCTATTGTGGGAAGTGCAAAACTTTTGATTGTCACACCTAACCTAACCTAATCTTTCGGTACCTAAATATTCATATTTTTCAGCGGATTTTTGTCATATCTTGTATTCCACCTTGTCTTGATCAACGCTATAGAAATTTTCAGTGCTCCCAAAATTTAAGTTTTTTATACTACAAAAAGAACATTAAAAATTCGTCAAAGAAATGCAAATTTTTTAATAAATTGTCAAAATTTGTCTCAAATTATTCAAAGTTTTTGTCTGAACCATCATTAAATAACGCCCAGAGTTTTGCCCCGTCGTTTGGTACCTCTCTCGACCACCCCCTATTGTGGGAAGTGCAAAACTTTTAATTTTTACACCTAACCTAACCTAATCTTTCGGTACCTAAATATTCATATTTTTCAGCGAGTTTTTGTCATATCTTGTATTCTACCTTGTTTTGATCAACGCTATAGAAATTTTCAATGCTGCCAAAATTTAAGAGCTTTTTATACTACAAAAAGGACATTAAAAATTCGTCAAAGAAATGCAAATTTTTTAATAAATTATCAAAATTTGTCTCAAATTATTCAAAGTTTTTGTCTGAACCATCATTAAATAACGCCCAGAGTTTTGCCCCGTCGTTTGGTACCACTCTAGACCACCCCCTATTGTGGGAAGTGCAAAACTTTTGATTGTCACACCTTTTTTTTTTTTTTTTTTTACGTGGGGGAATGCAATGACGCATATCCCTCCGCGGGGAAGGGCAGAGGGATTATGTCGGACTCGCAGGGGTAAAAGAAGATGGAAAAGAAATAATGTACCTCCCGGAATACCGACTAAACCTACCACGGTGTTCCTCAACAAAACCACTATCGGCGGGGCCGCGCGAATCGCTTTCGCATGCGGTCGCGACCCCGCCGATTGATTGTCACACCTAACCTAACCTAATCTTTCGGTACCTAAATATTCATATTTTTCAGCGGATTTTTGTCATATCTTGTATTCCACCTTGTCTTGATCAACGCTATAGAAATTTTCAGTGCTCCCAAAATTTAAGTTTTTTATACTACAAAAAGAACATTAAAAATTCGTCAAAGAAATGCAAATTTTTAATAAATTGTCAAAATTTGTCTCAAATTATCCAAAGTTTTTGTCTGAACCATCATTAAATAACGCCCAGAGTTTTGCCCCGTCGTTTGGTACCTCTCTCGACCACCCCCTATTGTGGGAAGTGCAAAACTTTTGATTGTCACACCTTACCTAACCTAATCTTTCAGTACCTAAATATTCATATTTCTCAGCGGGTTTTTGTCATATCTTGTATTCTACCTTCTCTTGATCAACGCAATAGAAATTTTCAGTGCTGCCAAAATTTAAGTTTTTTATACTACAAAAAGAACATTAAAAATTCGTCAAAGAAATGCAAATTTTTTAATAAATTGTCAAAATTTGTCTCAAATTATGCAAAGTTTTTGTCTGAACCATCATTAAATAACGCCAAGAGTTTTGCGCCGTCGTTTGGTACCTCTCTCGACCACCCCCTATTGTGGGAAGTGCAAAACTTTTAATTTTTACACCTAACCTAACCTAATCTTTCGGTACCTAAATATTCATATTTTTCAGCGGATTTTTGTCATATCTTGTATTCCACCTTGTCTTGATCAACGCTATAGAAATTTTCAGTGCTCCCAAAATTTAAGTTTTTTATACTACAAAAAGAACATTAAAAATTCGTCAAAGAAATGCAAATTTTTAATAAATTGTCAAAATTTGTCTCAAATTATCCAAAGTTTTTGTCTGAACCATCATTAAATAACGCCCAGAGTTTTGCCCCGTCGTTTGGTACCTCTCTCGACCACCCCCTATTGTGGGAAGTGCAAAACTTTTGATTGTCACACCTTACTTAACCTAATCTTTCAGTACCTAAATATTCATATTTCTCAGCGGGTTTTTGTCATATCTTGTATTCTACCTTGTCTTGATCAACGCAATAGAAATTTTCAGTGCTGCCAAAATTTAAGTTTTTTATACTACAAAAAGAACATTAAAAATTCGTCAAAGAAATGCAAATTTTTTAATAAATTGTCAAAATTTGTCTCAAATTATGCAAAGTTTTTGTCTAAACCATCATTAAATAACGCCAAGAGTTTTGCGCCGTCGTTTGGTACCACTCTCGACCACCCCCTATTGTGGGAAGTGCAAAACTTTTGATTGTCACACCTAACCTAACCTAATCTTTCGGTACCTAAATATTCATATTTTTCAGCGGATTTTTGTCATATCTTGTATTCCACCTTGTCTTGATCAACGCTATAGAAATTTTCAGTGCTCCCAAAATTTAAGTTTTTTATACTACAAAAAGAACATTAAAAATTCGTCAAAGAAATGCAAATTTTTTAATAAATTGTCAAAATTTGTCTCAAATTATTCAAAGTTTTTGTCTGAACCATCATTAAATAACGCCCAGAGTTTTGCCCCGTCGTTTGGTACCTCTCTCGACCACCCCCTATTGTGGGAAGTGCAAAACTTTTAATTTTTACACCTAACCTAACCTAATCTTTCGGTACCTAAATATTCATATTTTTCAGCGAGTTTTTGTCATATCTTGTATTCTACCTTGTTTTGATCAACGCTATAGAAATTTTCAATGCTGCCAAAATTTAAGAGCTTTTTATACTACAAAAAGGACATTAAAAATTCGTCAAAGAAATGCAAATTTTTTAATAAATTATCAAAATTTGTCTCAAATTATTCAAAGTTTTTGTCTGAACCATCATTAAATAACGCCCAGAGTTTTGCCCCGTCGTTTGGTACCACTCTAGACCACCCCCTATTGTGGGAAGTGCAAAACTTTTGATTGTCACACCTTTTTTTTTTTTTTTTTTTACGTGGGGGAATGCAATGACGCATATCCCTCCGCGGGGAAGGGCAGAGGGATTATGTCGGACTCGCAGGGGTAAAAGAAGATGGAAAAGAAATAATGTACCTCCCGGAATACCGACTAAACCTACCACGGTGTTCCTCAACAAAACCACTATCGGCGGGGCCGCGCGAATCGCTTTCGCATGCGGTCGCGACCCCGCCGATTGATTGTCACACCTAACCTAACCTAATCTTTCGGTACCTAAATATTCATATTTTTCAGCGGATTTTTGTCATATCTTGTATTCCACCTTGTCTTGATCAACGCTATAGAAATTTTCAGTGCTCCCAAAATTTAAGTTTTTTATACTACAAAAAGAACATTAAAAATTCGTCAAAGAAATGCAAATTTTTTAATAAATTGTCAAAATTTGTCTCAAATTATGCAAAGTTTTTGTCTGAACCATCATTAAATAACGCCAAGAGTTTTGCGCCGTCGTTTGGTACCACTCTCGACCACCCCCTATTGTGGGAAGTGCAAAACTTTTGATTGTCACACCTTACCTAACCTAATCTTTCAGTACCTAAATATTCATATTTCTCAGCGGGTTTTTGTCATATCTTGTATTCTACCTTGTCTTGATCAACGCAATAGAAATTTTCAGTGCTGCCAAAATTTAAGTTTTTTATACTACAAAAAGAACATTAAAAATTCGTCAAAGAAATGCAAATTTTTAATAAATTGTCAAAATTTGTCTCAAATTATGCAAAGTTTTTGTCTGAACCATCATTAAATAACGCCAAGAGTTTTGCGCCGTCGTTTGGTACCACTCTCGACCACCCCCTATTGTGGGAAGTGCAAAACTTTTGATTGTCACACCTAACCTAACCTAATCTTTCGGTACCTAAATATTCATATTTTTCAGCGGATTTTTGTCATATCTTGTATTCCACCTTGTCTTGATCAACGCTATAGAAATTTTCAGTGCTCCCAAAATTTAAGTTTTTCATACTACAAAAAGAACATTAAAAATTCGTCAAAGAAATGCAAATTTTTAATAAATTGTCAAAATTTGTCTCAAATTATCCAAAGTTTTTGTCTGAACCATCATTAAATAACGCCCAGAGTTTTGCCCCGTCGTTTGGTACCTCTCTCGACCACCCCCTATTGTGGGAAGTGCAAAACTTTTGATTGTCACACCTTACCTAACCTAATCTTTCAGTACCTAAATATTCATATTTTTCAGCGAGTTTTTGTCATATCTTGTATTCTACCTTGTTTTGATCAACGCTATAGAAATTTTCAATGCTGCCAAAATTTAAGAGCTTTTTATACTACAAAAAGGACATTAAAAATTCGTCAAAGAAATGCAAATTTTTTAATAAATTATCAAAATTTGTCTCAAATTATTCAAAGTTTTTGTCTGAACCATCATTAAATAACGCCCAGAGTTTTGCCCCGTCGTTTGGTACCACTCTAGACCACCCCCTATTGTGGGAAGTGCAAAACTTTTGATTGTCACACCTTTTTTTTTTTTTTTTTTTACGTGGGGGAATGCAATGACGCATATCCCTCCGCGGGGAAGGGCAGAGGGATTATGTCGGACTCGCAGGGGTAAAAGAAGATGGAAAAGAAATAATGTACCTCCCGGAATACCGACTAAACCTACCACGGTGTTCCTCAACAAAACCACTATCGGCGGGGCCGCGCGAATCGCTTTCGCATGCGGTCGCGACCCCGCCGATTGATTGTCACACCTAACCTAACCTAATCTTTCGGTACCTAAATATTCATATTTTTCAGCGGATTTTTGTCATATCTTGTATTCCACCTTGTCTTGATCAACGCTATAGAAATTTTCAGTGCTCCCAAAATTTAAGTTTTTTATACTACAAAAAGAACATTAAAAATTCGTCAAAGAAATGCAAATTTTTTAATAAATTGTCAAAATTTGTCTCAAATTATGCAAAGTTTTTGTCTGAACCATCATTAAATAACGCCAAGAGTTTTGCGCCGTCGTTTGGTACCACTCTCGACCACCCCCTATTGTGGGAAGTGCAAAACTTTTGATTGTCACACCTTACCTAACCTAATCTTTCAGTACCTAAATATTCATATTTCTCAGCGGGTTTTTGTCATATCTTGTATTCTACCTTGTCTTGATCAACGCAATAGAAATTTTCAGTGCTGCCAAAATTTAAGTTTTTTATACTACAAAAAGAACATTAAAAATTCGTCAAAGAAATGCAAATTTTTAATAAATTGTCAAAATTTGTCTCAAATTATGCAAAGTTTTTGTCTGAACCATCATTAAATAACGCCAAGAGTTTTGCGCCGTCGTTTGGTACCACTCTCGACCACCCCCTATTGTGGGAAGTGCAAAACTTTTGATTGTCACACCTAACCTAACCTAATCTTTCGGTACCTAAATATTCATATTTTTCAGCGGATTTTTGTCATATCTTGTATTCCACCTTGTCTTGATCAACGCTATAGAAATTTTCAGTGCTCCCAAAATTTAAGTTTTTCATACTACAAAAAGAACATTAAAAATTCGTCAAAGAAATGCAAATTTTTAATAAATTGTCAAAATTTGTCTCAAATTATCCAAAGTTTTTGTCTGAACCATCATTAAATAACGCCCAGAGTTTTGCCCCGTCGTTTGGTACCTCTCTCGACCACCCCCTATTGTGGGAAGTGCAAAACTTTTGATTGTCACACCTTACCTAACCTAATCTTTCAGTACCTAAATATTCATATTTCTCAGCGGGTTTTTGTCATATCTTGTATTCTACCTTGTCTTGATCAACGCAATAGAAATTTTCAGTGCTGCCAAAATTTAAGTTTTTTATACTACAAAAAGAACATTAAAAATTCGTCAAAGAAATGCAAATTTTTAATAAATTGTCAAAATTTGTCTCAAATTATGCAAAGTTTTTGTCTGAACCATCATTAAATAACGCCAAGAGTTTTGCGCCGTCGTTTGGTACCACTCTCGACCACCCCCTATTGTGGGAAGTGCAAAACTTTTGATTGTCACACCTAACCTAACCTAATCTTTCGGTACCTAAATATTCATATTTTTCAGCGGATTTTTGTCATATCTTGTATTCCACCTTGTCTTGATCAACGCTATAGAAATTTTCAGTGCTCCCAAAATTTAAGTTTTTTATACTACAAAAAGAACATTAAAAATTCGTCAAAGAAATGCAAATTTTTAATAAATTGTCAAAATTTGTCTCAAATTATCCAAAGTTTTTGTCTGAACCATCATTAAATAACGCCCAGAGTTTTGCCCCGTCGTTTGGTACCTCTCTCGACCACCCCCTATTGTGGGAAGTGCAAAACTTTTGATTGTCACACCTTACCTAACCTAATCTTTCAGTACCTAAATATTCATATTTCTCAGCGGGTTTTTGTCATATCTTGTATTCTACCTTATCTTGATCAACGCAATAGAAATTTTCAGTGCTGCCAAAATTTAAGTTTTTTATACTACAAAAAGAACCTTAAAAATTCGTCAAAGAAATGCAAATTTTTTAATAAATTGTCAAAATTTGTCTCAAATTATGCAAAGTTTTTGTCTGAACCATCATTAAATAACGCCAAGAGTTTTGCGCCGTCGTTTGGTACCACTCTCGACCACCCCCTATTGTGGGAAGTGCAAAACTTTTGATTGTCACACCTAACCTAACCTAATCTTTCGGTACCTAAATATTCATATTTTTCAGTGGATTTTTGTCATATCTTGTATTCCACATTGTCTTGATCAACGCTATAGAAATTTTCAGTGCTCCCAAAATTTAAGTTTTTTATACTACAAAAAGAACATTAAAAATTCGTCAAAGAAATGCAAATTTTTTAATAAATTGTCAAAATTTGTCTCAAATTATTCAAAGTTTTTGTCTGAACCATCATTAAATAACGCCCAGAGTTTTGCCCCGTCGTTTGGTACCTCTCTCGACCACCCCCTATTGTGGGAAGTGCAAAACTTTTAATTTTTACACCTAACCTAACCTAATCTTTCGGTACCTAAATATTCATATTTTTCAGCGGGTTTTTGTCATATCTTGTATTCCACCTTGTCTTGATCAACGCTATAGAAATTTTCAGTGCTCCCAAAATTTAAGTTTTTTATACTACAAAAAGAACATTAAAAATTCGTCAAAGAAATGCAAATTTTTTAATAAATTGTCAAAATTTGTCTCAAATTATTCAAAGTTTTTGTCTGAACCATCATTAAATAACGCCCAGAGTTTTGCCCCGTCGTTTGGTACCTCTCTCGACCACCCCCTATTGCGGGAAGTGCAAAACTTTAAATTTTTACACCTAACCTAACCTAATCTTTCGGTACCTAAATATTCATATTTTTCAGCGGATTTTTGTCATATCTTGTATTCTACCTTGTTTTGATCAACGCTATAGAAATTTTCAATGCTGCCAAAATTTAAGAGCTTTTTATACTACAAAAAGAACATTAAAAATTCGTCAAAGAAATGCAAATTTTTTAATAAATTATCAAAATTTGTCTCAAATTATTCAAAGTTTTTGTCTGAACCATCATTAAATAACGCCCAGAGTTTTGCCCCGTCGTTTGGTACCACTTTCGACCACCCCATATTGTGGGAAGTGCAAAACTTTTGATTGTCACACCTAACCTAACCTAATCTTTCGGTACCTAAATATTCATATTTTTCAGCGGATTTTTGTCATATCTTGTATTCCACCTTGTCTTGATCAACGCTATAGAAATTTTCAGTGCTCCCAAAATTTAAGTTTTTTATACTACAAAAAGAACATTAAAAATTCGTCAAAGAAATGCAAATTTTTTAATAAATTGTCAAAATTTGTCTCAAATTATTCAAAGTTTTTGTCTGAACCATCATTAAATAACGCCCAGAGTTTTGCCCCGTCGTTTGGTACCTCTCTCGACCACCCCCTATTGTGGGAAGTGCAAAACTTTTAATTTTTACACCTAACCTAACCTAATCTTTCGGTACCTAAATATTCATATTTTTCAGCGAGTTTTTGTCATATCTTGTATTCTACCTTGTTTTGATCAACGCTATAGAAATTTTCAATGCTGCCAAAATTTAAGAGCTTTTTATACTACAAAAAGGACATTAAAAATTCGTCAAAGAAATGCAAATTTTTTAATAAATTATCAAAATTTGTCTCAAATTATTCAAAGTTTTTGTCTGAACCATCATTAAATAACGCCCAGAGTTTTGCCCCGTCGTTTGGTACCACTCTAGACCACCCCCTATTGTGGGAAGTGCAAAACTTTTGATTGTCACACCTTTTTTTTTTTTTTTTTTTACGTGGGGGAATGCAATGACGCATATCCCTCCGCGGGGAAGGGCAGAGGGATTATGTCGGACTCGCAGGGGTAAAAGAAGATGGAAAAGAAATAATGTACCTCCCGGAATACCGACTAAACCTACCACGGTGTTCCTCAACAAAACCACTATCGGCGGGGCCGCGCGAATCGCTTTCGCATGCGGTCGCGACCCCGCCGATTGATTGTCACACCTAACCTAACCTAATCTTTCGGTACCTAAATATTCATATTTTTCAGCGGATTTTTGTCATATCTTGTATTCCACCTTGTCTTGATCAACGCTATAGAAATTTTCAGTGCTCCCAAAATTTAAGTTTTTTATACTACAAAAAGAACATTAAAAATTCGTCAAAGAAATGCAAATTTTTTAATAAATTATCAAAATTTGTCTCAAATTATTCAAAGTTTTTGTCTGAACCATCATTAAATAACGCCCAGAGTTTTGCCCCGTCGTTTGGTACCACTCTAGACCACCCCCTATTGTGGGAAGTGCAAAACTTTTGATTGTCACACCTTTTTTTTTTTTTTTCTTACGTGGGGGAATGCAATGACGCATATCCCTCCGCGGGGAAGGGCAGAGGGATTATGTCGGACTCGCAGGGGTAAAAGAAGATGGAAAAGAAATAATGTACCTCCCGGAATACCGACTAAACCTACCACGGTGTTCCTCAACAAAACCACTATCGGCGGGGCCGCGCGAATCGCTTTCGCATGCGGTCGCGACCCCGCCGATTGATTGTCACACCTAACCTAACCTAATCTTTCGGTACCTAAATATTCATATTTTTCAGCGGATTTTTGTCATATCTTGTATTCCACCTTGTCTTGATCAACGCTATAGAAATTTTCAGTGCTCCCAAAATTTAAGTTTTTTATACTACAAAAAGAACATTAAAAATTCGTCAAAGAAATGCAAATTTTTTAATAAATTATCAAAATTTGTCTCAAATTATTCAAAGTTTTTGTCTGAACCATCATTAAATAACGCCCAGAGTTTTGCCCCGTCGTTTGGTACCACTCTAGACCACCCCCTATTGTGGGAAGTGCAAAACTTTTGATTGTCACACCTTTTTTTTTTTTTTTCTTACGTGGGGGAATGCAATGACGCATATCCCTCCGCGGGGAAGGGCAGAGGGATTATGTCGGACTCGCAGGGGTAAAAGAAGATGGAAAAGAAATAATGTACCTCCCGGAATACCGACTAAACCTACCACGGTGTTCCTCAACAAAACCACTATCGGCGGGGCCGCGCGAATCGCTTTCGCATGCGGTCGCGACCCCGCCGATTGATTGTCACACCTAACCTAACCTAATCTTTCGGTACCTAAATATTCATATTTTTCAGCGGATTTTTGTCATATCTTGTATTCCACCTTGTCTTGATCAACGCTATAGAAATTTTCAGTGCTCCCAAAATTTAAGTTTTTTATACTACAAAAAGAACATTAAAAATTCGTCAAAGAAATGCAAATTTTTAATAAATTGTCAAAATTTGTCTCAAATTATCCAAAGTTTTTGTCTGAACCATCATTAAATAACGCCCAGAGTTTTGCCCCGTCGTTTGGTACCTCTCTCGACCACCCCCTATTGTGGGAAGTGCAAAACTTTTGATTGTCACACCTTACCTAACCTAATCTTTCAGTACCTAAATATTCATATTTCTCAGCGGGTTTTTGTCATATCTTGTATTCTACCTTGTCTTGATCAACGCAATAGAAATTTTCAGTGCTGCCAAAATTTAAGTTTTGTATACTACAAAAAGAACATTAAAAATTCGTCAAAGAAATGCAAATTTTTTAATAAATTGTCAAAATTTGTCTCAAATTATTCAAAGTTTTTGTCTGAACCATCATTAAATAACGCCCAGAGTTTTGCCCCGTCGTTTGGTACCTCTCTCGACCACCCCCTATTGTGGGAAGTGCAAAACTTTTAATTTTTACACCTAACCTAACCTAATCTTTCGGTACCTAAATATTCATATTTTTCAGCGGGTTTTTGTCATATCTTGTATTCCACCTTGTCTTGATCAACGCTATAGAAATTTTCAGTGCTCCCAAAATTTAAGTTTTTTATACTACAAAAAGAACATTAAAAATTCGTCAAAGAAATGCAAATTTTTTAATAAATTGTCAAAATTTGTCTCAAATTATTCAAAGTTTTTGTCTGAACCATCATTAAATAACGCCCAGAGTTTTGCCCCGTCGTTTGGTACCTCTCTCGACCACCCCCTATTGCGGGAAGTGCAAAACTTTAAATTTTTACACCTAACCTAACCTAATCTTTCGGTACCTAAATATTCATATTTTTCAGCGGATTTTTGTCATATCTTGTATTCTACCTTGTTTTGATCAACGCTATAGAAATTTTCAATGCTGCCAAAATTTAAGAGCTTTTTATACTACAAAAAGAACATTAAAAATTCGTCAAAGAAATGCAAATTTTTTAATAAATTATCAAAATTTGTCTCAAATTATTCAAAGTTTTTGTCTGAACCATCATTAAATAACGCCCAGAGTTTTGCCCCGTCGTTTGGTACCACTTTCGACCACCCCATATTGTGGGAAGTGCAAAACTTTTGATTGTCACACCTAACCTAACCTAATCTTTCGGTACCTAAATATTCATATTTTTCAGCGGATTTTTGTCATATCTTGTATTCCACCTTGTCTTGATCAACGCTATAGAAATTTTCAGTGCTCCCAAAATTTAAGTTTTTTATACTACAAAAAGAACATTAAAAATTCGTCAAAGAAATGCAAATTTTTTAATAAATTGTCAAAATTTGTCTCAAATTATTCAAAGTTTTTGTCTGAACCATCATTAAATAACGCCCAGAGTTTTGCCCCGTCGTTTGGTACCTCTCTCGACCACCCCCTATTGTGGGAAGTGCAAAACTTTTAATTTTTACACCTAACCTAACCTAATCTTTCGGTACCTAAATATTCATATTTTTCAGCGAGTTTTTGTCATATCTTGTATTCTACCTTGTTTTGATCAACGCTATAGAAATTTTCAATGCTGCCAAAATTTAAGAGCTTTTTATACTACAAAAAGGACATTAAAAATTCGTCAAAGAAATGCAAATTTTTTAATAAATTATCAAAATTTGTCTCAAATTATTCAAAGTTTTTGTCTGAACCATCATTAAATAACGCCCAGAGTTTTGCCCCGTCGTTTGGTACCACTCTAGACCACCCCCTATTGTGGGAAGTGCAAAACTTTTGATTGTCACACCTTTTTTTTTTTTTTTTTTTACGTGGGGGAATGCAATGACGCATATCCCTCCGCGGGGAAGGGCAGAGGGATTATGTCGGACTCGCAGGGGTAAAAGAAGATGGAAAAGAAATAATGTACCTCCCGGAATACCGACTAAACCTACCACGGTGTTCCTCAACAAAACCACTATCGGCGGGGCCGCGCGAATCGCTTTCGCATGCGGTCGCGACCCCGCCGATTGATTGTCACACCTAACCTAACCTAATCTTTCGGTACCTAAATATTCATATTTTTCAGCAGATTTTTGTCATATCTTGTATTCCACCTTGTCTTGATCAACGCTATAGAAATTTTCAGTGCTCCCAAAATTTAAGTTTTTTATACTACAAAAAGAACATTAAAAATTCGTCAAAGAAATGCAAATTTTTTAATAAATTATCAAAATTTGTCTCAAATTATTCAAAGTTTTTGTCTGAACCATCATTAAATAACGCCCAGAGTTTTGCCCCGTCGTTTGGTACCACTCTAGACCACCCCCTATTGTGGGAAGTGCAAAACTTTTGATTGTCACACCTTTTTTTTTTTTTTTCTTACGTGGGGGAATGCAATGACGCATATCCCTCCGCGGGGAAGGGCAGAGGGATTATGTCGGACTCGCAGGGGTAAAAGAAGATGGAAAAGAAATAATGTACCTCCCGGAATACCGACTAAACCTACCACGGTGTTCCTCAACAAAACCACTATCGGCGGGGCCGCGCGAATCGCTTTCGCATGCGGTCGCGACCCCGCCGATTGATTGTCACACCTAACCTAACCTAATCTTTCGGTACCTAAATATTCATATTTTTCAGCGGATTTTTGTCATATCTTGTATTCCACCTTGTCTTGATCAACGCTATAGAAATTTTCAGTGCTCCCAAAATTTAAGTTTTTTATACTACAAAAAGAACATTAAAAATTCGTCAAAGAAATGCAAATTTTTAATAAATTGTCAAAATTTGTCTCAAATTATCCAAAGTTTTTGTCTGAACCATCATTAAATAACGCCCAGAGTTTTGCCCCGTCGTTTGGTACCTCTCTCGACCACCCCCTATTGTGGGAAGTGCAAAACTTTTGATTGTCACACCTTACCTAACCTAATCTTTCAGTACCTAAATATTCATATTTCTCAGCGGGTTTTTGTCATATCTTGTATTCTACCTTGTCTTGATCAACGCAATAGAAATTTTCAGTGCTGCCAAAATTTAAGTTTTGTATACTACAAAAAGAACATTAAAAATTCGTCAAAGAAATGCAAATTTTTTAATAAATTGTCAAAATTTGTCTCAAATTATGCAAAGTTTTTGTCTGAACCATCATTAAATAACGCCAAGAGTTTTGCGCCGTCGTTTGGTACCACTCTCGACCACCCCCTATTGTGGGAAGTGCAAAACTTTTGATTGTCACACCTAACCTAACCTAATCTTTCGGTACCTAAATATTCATATTTTTCAGCGGATTTTTGTCATATCTTGTATTCCACCTTGTCTTGATCAACGCTATAGAAATTTTCAGTGCTCCCAAAATTTAAGTTTTTTATACTACAAAAAGAACATTAAAAATTCGTCAAAGAAATGCAAATTTTTTAATAAATTGTCAAAATTTGTCTCAAATTATTCAAAGTTTTTGTCTGAACCATCATTAAATAACGCCCAGAGTTTTGCCCCGTCGTTTGGTACCTCTCTCGACCACCCCCTATTGTGGGAAGTGCAAAACTTTTAATTTTTACACCTAACCTAACCTAATCTTTCGGTACCTAAATATTCATATTTTTCAGCGAGTTTTTGTCATATCTTGTATTCTACCTTGTTTTAATCAACGCTATAGAAATTTTCAATGCTGCCAAAATTTAAGAGCTTTTTATACTACAAAAAGGACATTAAAAATTCGTCAAAGAAATGCAAATTTTTTAATAAATTATCAAAATTTGTCTCAAATTATTCAAAGTTTTTGTCTGAACCATCATTAAATAACGCCCAGAGTTTTGCCCCGTCGTTTGGTACCACTCTAGACCACCCCCTATTGTGGGAAGTGCAAAACTTTTGATTGTCACACCTTTTTTTTTTTTTTTTTACGTGGGGGAATGCAATGACGCATATCCCTCCGCGGGGAAGGGCAGAGGGATTATGTCGGACTCGCAGGGGTAAAAGAAGATGGAAAAGAAATAATGTACCTCCCGGAATACCGACTAAACCTACCACGGTGTTCCTCAACAAAACCACTATCGGCGGGGCCGCGCGAATCGCTTTCGCATGCGGTCGCGACCCCGCCGATTGATTGTCACACCTAACCTAACCTAATCTTTCGGTACCTAAATATTCATATTTTTCAGCGGATTTTTGTCATATCTTGTATTCCACCTTGTCTTGATCAACGCTATAGAAATTTTCAGTGCTCCCAAAATTTAAGTTTTTTATACTACAAAAAGAACATTAAAAATTCGTCAAAGAAATGCAAATTTTTAATAAATTGTCAAAATTTGTCTCAAATTATCCAAAGTTTTTGTCTGAACCATCATTAAATAACGCCCAGAGTTTTGCCCCGTCGTTTGGTACCACTCTCGACCACCCCCTATTGTGGGAAGTGCAAAACTTTTGATTGTCACACCTTACCTAACCTAATCTTTCAGTACCTAAATATTCATATTTCTCAGCGGGTTTTTGTCATATCTTGTATTCTACCTTGTCTTGATCAACGCAATAGAAATTTTCAGTGCTGCCAAAATTTAAGTTTTTTATACTACAAAAAGAACATTAAAAATTCGTCAAAGAAATGCAAATTTTTTAATAAATTGTCAAAATTTGTCTCAAATTATGCAAAGTTTTTGTCTGAACCATCATTAAATAACGCCAAGAGTTTTGCGCCGTCGTTTGGTACCACTCTCGACCACCCCCTATTGTGGGAAGTGCAAAACTTTTGATTGTCACACCTAACCTAACCTAATCTTTCGGTACCTAAATATTCATATTTTTCAGCGGATTTTTGTCATATCTTGTATTCCACCTTGTCTTGATCAACGCTATAGAAATTTTCAGTGCTCCCAAAATTTAAGTTTTTTATACTACAAAAAGAACATTAAAAATTCGTCAAAGAAATGCAAATTTTTTAATAAATTATCAAAATTTGTCTCAAATTATTCAAAGTTTTTGTCTGAACCATCATTAAATAACGCCCAGAGTTTTGCCCCGTCGTTTGGTACCACTCTAGACCACCCCCTATTGTGGGAAGTGCAAAACTTTTGATTGTCACACCTTTTTTTTTTTTTTCTTACGTGGGGGAATGCAATGACGCATATCCCTCCGCGGGGAAGGGCAGAGGGATTATGTCGGACTCGCAGGGGTAAAAGAAGATGGAAAAGAAATAATGTACCTCCCGGAATACCGACTAAACCTACCACGGTGTTCCTCAACAAAACCACTATCGGCGGGGCCGCGCGAATCGCTTTCGCATGCGGTCGCGACCCCGCCGATTGATTGTCACACCTAACCTAACCTAATCTTTCGGTACCTAAATATTCATATTTTTCAGCGGATTTTTGTCATATCTTGTATTCCACCTTGTCTTGATCAACGCTATAGAAATTTTCAGTGCTCCCAAAATTTAAGTTTTTTATACTACAAAAAGAACATTAAAAATTCGTCAAAGAAATGCAAATTTTTAATAAATTGTCAAAATTTGTCTCAAATTATCCAAAGTTTTTGTCTGAACCATCATTAAATAACGCCCAGAGTTTTGCCCCGTCGTTTGGTACCTCTCTCGACCACCCCCTATTGTGGGAAGTGCAAAACTTTTGATTGTCACACCTTACCTAACCTAATCTTTCAGTACCTAAATATTCATATTTCTCAGCGGGTTTTTGTCATATCTTGTATTCTACCTTGTCTTGATCAACGCAATAGAAATTTTCAGTGCTGCCAAAATTTAAGTTTTGTATACTACAAAAAGAACATTAAAAATTCGTCAAAGAAATGCAAATTTTTTAATAAATTGTCAAAATTTGTCTCAAATTATGCAAAGTTTTTGTCTGAACCATCATTAAATAACGCCAAGAGTTTTGCGCCGTCGTTTGGTACCACTCTCGACCACCCCCTATTGTGGGAAGTGCAAAACTTTTGATTGTCACACCTAACCTAACCTAATCTTTCGGTACCTAAATATTCATATTTTTCAGCGGATTTTTGTCATATCTTGTATTCCACCTTGTCTTGATCAACGCTATAGAAATTTTCAGTGCTCCCAAAATTTAAGTTTTTTATACTACAAAAAGAACATTAAAAATTCGTCAAAGAAATGCAAATTTTTTAATAAATTGTCAAAATTTGTCTCAAATTATTCAAAGTTTTTGTCTGAACCATCATTAAATAACGCCCAGAGTTTTGCCCCGTCGTTTGGTACCTCTCTCGACCACCCCCTATTGTGGGAAGTGCAAAACTTTTAATTTTTACACCTAACCTAACCTAATCTTTCGGTACCTAAATATTCATATTTTTCAGCGAGTTTTTGTCATATCTTGTATTCTACCTTGTTTTAATCAACGCTATAGAAATTTTCAATGCTGCCAAAATTTAAGAGCTTTTTATACTACAAAAAGGACATTAAAAATTCGTCAAAGAAATGCAAATTTTTTAATAAATTATCAAAATTTGTCTCAAATTATTCAAAGTTTTTGTCTGAACCATCATTAAATAACGCCCAGAGTTTTGCCCCGTCGTTTGGTACCACTCTAGACCACCCCCTATTGTGGGAAGTGCAAAACTTTTGATTGTCACACCTTTTTTTTTTTTTTTTTACGTGGGGGAATGCAATGACGCATATCCCTCCGCGGGGAAGGGCAGAGGGATTATGTCGGACTCGCAGGGGTAAAAGAAGATGGAAAAGAAATAATGTACCTCCCGGAATACCGACTAAACCTACCACGGTGTTCCTCAACAAAACCACTATCGGCGGGGCCGCGCGAATCGCTTTCGCATGCGGTCGCGACCCCGCCGATTGATTGTCACACCTAACCTAACCTAATCTTTCGGTACCTAAATATTCATATTTTTCAGCGGATTTTTGTCATATCTTGTATTCCACCTTGTCTTGATCAACGCTATAGAAATTTTCAGTGCTCCCAAAATTTAAGTTTTTTATACTACAAAAAGAACATTAAAAATTCGTCAAAGAAATGCAAATTTTTAATAAATTGTCAAAATTTGTCTCAAATTATCCAAAGTTTTTGTCTGAACCATCATTAAATAACGCCCAGAGTTTTGCCCCGTCGTTTGGTACCTCTCTCGACCACCCCCTATTGTGGGAAGTGCAAAACTTTTGATTGTCACACCTTACCTAACCTAATCTTTCAGTACCTAAATATTCATATTTCTCAGCGGGTTTTTGTCATATCTTGTATTCTACCTTGTCTTGATCAACGCAATAGAAATTTTCAGTGCTGCCAAAATTTAAGTTTTTTATACTACAAAAAGAACATTAAAAATTCGTCAAAGAAATGCAAATTTTTTAATAAATTGTCAAAATTTGTCTCAAATTATGCAAAGTTTTTGTCTGAACCATCATTAAATAACGCCAAGAGTTTTGCGCCGTCGTTTGGTACCACTCTCGACCACCCCCTATTGTGGGAAGTGCAAAACTTTTGATTGTCACACCTAACCTAACCTAATCTTTCGGTACCTAAATATTCATATTTTTCAGCGGATTTTTGTCATATCTTGTATTCCACCTTGTCTTGATCAACGCTATAGAAATTTTCAGTGCTCCCAAAATTTAAGTTTTTTATACTACAAAAAGAACATTAAAAATTCGTCAAAGAAATGCAAATTTTTTAATAAATTGTCAAAATTTGTCTCAAATTATTCAAAGTTTTTGTCTGAACCATCATTAAATAACGCCCAGAGTTTTGCCCCGTCGTTTGGTACCTCTCTCGACCACCCCCTATTGTGGGAAGTGCAAAACTTTTAATTTTTACACCTAACCTAACCTAATCTTTCGGTACCTAAATATTCATATTTTTCAGCGAGTTTTTGTCATATCTTGTATTCTACCTTGTTTTGATCAACGCTATAGAAATTTTCAATGCTGCCAAAATTTAAGAGCTTTTTATACTACAAAAAGGACATTAAAAATTCGTCAAAGAAATGCAAATTTTTTAATAAATTATCAAAATTTGTCTCAAATTATTCAAAGTTTTTGTCTGAACCATCATTAAATAACGCCCAGAGTTTTGCCCCGTCGTTTGGTACCACTCTAGACCACCCCCTATTGTGGGAAGTGCAAAACTTTTGATTGTCACATCTTTTTTTTTTTTTTTTTTACGTGGGGGAATGCAATGACGCATATCCCTCCGCGGGGAAGGGCAGAGGGATTATGTCGGACTCGCAGGGGTAAAAGAAGATGGAAAAGAAATAATGTACCTCCCGGAATACCGACTAAACCTACCACGGTGTTCCTCAACAAAACCACTATCGGCGGGGCCGCGCGAATCGCTTTCGCATGCGGTCGCGACCCCGCCGATTGATTGTCACACCTAACCTAACCTAATCTTTCGGTACCTAAATATTCATATTTTTCAGCGGATTTTTGTCATATCTTGTATTCCACCTTGTCTTGATCAACGCTATAGAAATTTTCAGTGCTCCCAAAATTTAAGTTTTTTATACTACAAAAAGAACATTAAAAATTCGTCAAAGAAATGCAAATTTTTAATAAATTGTCAAAATTTGTCTCAAATTATCCAAAGTTTTTGTCTGAACCATCATTAAATAACGCCCAGAGTTTTGCCCCGTCGTTTGGTACCTCTCTCGACCACCCCCTATTGTGGGAAGTGCAAAACTTTTGATTGTCACACCTTACCTAACCTAATCTTTCAGTACCTAAATATTCATATTTCTCAGCGGGTTTTTGTCATATCTTGTATTCTACCTTGTCTTGATCAACGCAATAGAAATTTTCAGTGCTGCCAAAATTTAAGTTTTTTATACTACAAAAAGAACCTTAAAAATTCGTCAAAGAAATGCAAATTTTTTAATAAATTGTCAAAATTTGTCTCAAATTATGCAAAGTTTTTGTCTGAACCATCATTAAATAACGCCAAGAGTTTTGCGCCGTCATTTGGTACCACTCTCGACCACCCCCTATTGTGGGAAGTGCAAAACTTTTGATTGTCACACCTAACCTAACCTAATCTTTCGGTACCTAAATATTCATATTTTTCAGTGGATTTTTGTCATATGTTGTATTCCACATTGTCTTGATCAACGCTATAGAAATTTTCAGTGCTCCCAAAATTTAAGTTTTTTATACTACAAAAAGAACATTAAAAATTCGTCAAAGAAATGCAAATTTTTTAATAAATTGTCAAAATTTGTCTCAAATTATTCAAAGTTTTTGTCTGAACCATCATTAAATAACGCCCAGAGTTTTGCCCCGTCGTTTGGTACCTCTCTCGACCACCCCCTATTGTGGGAAGTGCAAAACTTTTAATTTTTACACCTAACCTAACCTAATCTTTCGGTACCTAAATATTCATATTTTTCAGCGGGTTTTTGTCATATCTTGTATTCCACCTTGTTTTGATCAACGCTATAGAAATTTTCAGTGCTCCCAAAATTTAAGTTTTTTATACTACAAAAAGAACATTAAAAATTCGTCAAAGAAATGCAAATTTTTTAATAAATTGTCAAAATTTGTCTCAAATTATTCAAAGTTTTTGTCTGAACCATCATTAAATAACGCCCAGAGTTTTGCCCCGTCGTTTGGTACCTCTCTCGACCACCCCCTATTGCGGGAAGTGCAAAACTTTTAATTTTTACACCTAACCTAACCTAATCTTTCGGTACCTAAATATTCATATTTTTCAGCGGATTTTTGTCATATCTTGTATTCTACCTTGTTTTGATCAACGCTATAGAAATTTTCAATGCTGCCAAAATTTAAGAGCTTTTTATACTACAAAAAGAACATTAAAAATTCGTCAAAGAAATGCAAATTTTTTAATAAATTATCAAAATTTGTCTCAAATTATTCAAAGTTTTTGTCTGAACCATCATTAAATAACGCCCAGAGTTTTGCCCCGTCGTTTGGTACCACTCTCGACCACCCCATATTGTGGGAAGTGCAAAACTTTTGATTGTCACACCTAACCTAACCTAATCTTTCGGTACCTAAATATTCATATTTTTCAGCGGATTTTTGTCATATCTTGTATTCCACCTTGTCTTGATCAACGCTATAGAAATTTTCAGTGCTCCCAAAATTTAAGTTTTTTATACTACAAAAAGAACATTAAAAATTCGTCAAAGAAATGCAAATTTTTAATAAATTGTCAAAATTTGTCTCAAATTATCCAAAGTTTTTGTCTGAACCATCATTAAATAACGCCCAGAGTTTTGCCCCGTCGTTTGGTACCTCTCTCGACCACCCCCTATTGTGGGAAGTGCAAAACTTTTGATTGTCACACCTTACCTAACCTAATCTTTCAGTACCTAAATATTCATATTTCTCAGCGGGTTTTTGTCATATCTTGTATTCTACCTTGTCTTGATCAACGCAATAGAAATTTTCAGTGCTGCCAAAATTTAAGTTTTTTATACTACAAAAAGAACCTTAAAAATTCGTCAAAGAAATGCAAATTTTTTAATAAATTGTCAAAATTTGTCTCAAATTATGCAAAGTTTTTGTCTGAACCATCATTAAATAACGCCAAGAGTTTTGCGCCGTCGTTTGGTACCACTCTCGACCACCCCCTATTGTGGGAAGTGCAAAACTTTTGATTGTCACACCTAACCTAACCTAATCTTTCGGTACCTAAATATTCATATTTTTCAGTGGATTTTTGTCATATCTTGTATTCCACCTTGTCTTGATCAACGCTATAGAAATTTTCAGTGCTCCCAAAATTTAAGTTTTTTATACTACAAAAAGAACATTAAAAATTCGTCAAAGAAATGCAAATTTTTTAATAAATTGTCAAAATTTGTCTCAAATTATTCAAAGTTTTTGTCTGAACCATCATTAAATAACGCTCAGAGTTTTGCCCCGTCGTTTGGTACCTCTCTCGACCACCCCCTATTGTGGGAAGTGCAAAACTTTTAATTTTTACACCTAACCTAACCTAATCTTTCGGTACCTAAATATTCATATTTTTCAGCGGGTTTTTGTCATATCTTGTATTCCACCTTGTCTTGATCAACGCTATAGAAATTTTCAGTGCTCCCAAAATTTAAGTTTTTTATACTACAAAAAGAACATTAAAAATTCGTCAAAGAAATGCAAATTTTTTAATAAATTGTCAAAATTTGTCTCAAATTATTCAAAGTTTTTGTCTGAACCATCATTAAATAACGCCCAGAGTTTTGCCCCGTCGTTTGGTACCTCTCTCGACCACCCCCTATTGCGGGAAGTGCAAAACTTTAAATTTTTACACCTAACCTAACCTAATCTTTCGGTACCTAAATATTCATATTTTTCAGCGGATTTTTGTCATATCTTGTATTCTACCTTGTTTTGATCAACGCTATAGAAATTTTCAATGCTGCCAAAATTTAAGAGCTTTTTATACTACAAAAAGAACATTAAAAATTCGTCAAAGAAATGCAAATTTTTTAATAAATTATCAAAATTTGTCTCAAATTATTCAAAGTTTTTGTCTGAACCATCATTAAATAACGCCCAGAGTTTTGCCCCGTCGTTTGGTACCATTCTCGACCACCCCATATTGTGGGAAGTGCAAAACTTTTGATTGTCACACCTAACCTAACCTAATCTTTCGGTACCTAAATATTCATATTTTTCAGCGGATTTTTGTCATATCTTGTATTCCACCTTGTCTTGATCAACGCTATAGAAATTTTCAGTGCTCCCAAAATTTAAGTTTTTTATACTACAAAAAGAACATTAAAAATTCGTCAAAGAAATGCAAATTTTTTAATAAATTGTCAAAATTTGTCTCAAATTATTCAAAGTTTTTGTCTGAACCATCATTAAATAACGCCCAGAGTTTTGCCCCGTCGTTTGGTACCTCTCTCGACCACCCCCTATTGTGGGAAGTGCAAAACTTTTAATTTTTACACCTAACCTAACCTAATCTTTCGGTACCTAAATATTCATATTTTTCAGCGGGTTTTTGTCATATCTTGTATTCCACCTTGTCTTGATCAACGCTATAGAAATTTTCAGTGCTCCCAAAATTTAAGTTTTTTATACTACAAAAAGAACATTAAAAATTCGTCAAAGAAATGCAAATTTTTTAATAAATTGTCAAAATTTGTCTCAAATTATTCAAAGTTTTTGTCTGAACCATCATTAAATAACGCCCAGAGTTTTGCCCCGTCGTTTGGTACCTCTCTCGACCACCCTCTATTGCGGGAAGTGCAAATCTTTAAATTTTTACACCTAACCTAACCTAATCTTTCGGTACCTAAATATTCATATTTTTCAGCGAGTTTTTGTCATATCTTGTATTCTACCTTGTTTTGATCAACGCTATAGAAATTTTCAATGCTGCCAAAATTTAAGAGCTTTTTATACTACAAAAAGGACATTAAAAATTCGTCAAAGAAATGCAAATTTTTTAATAAATTATCAAAATTTGTCTCAAATTATTCAAAGTTTTTGTCTGAACCATCATTAAATAACGCCCAGAGTTTTGCCCCGTCGTTTGGTACCTCTCTCGACCACCCCCTATTGTGGGAAGTGCAAAACTTTTAATTTTTACACCTAACCTAACCTAATCTTTCGGTACCTAAATATTCATATTTTTCAGCGAGTTTTTGTCATATCTTGTATTCTACCTTGTTTTGATCAACGCTATAGAAATTTTCAATGCTGCCAAAATTTAAGAGCTTTTTATACTACAAAAAGGACATTAAAAATTCGTCAAAGAAATGCAAATTTTTTAATAAATTATCAAAATTTGTCTCAAATTATTCAAAGTTTTTGTCTGAACCATCATTAAATAACGCCCAGAGTTTTGCCCCGTCGTTTGGTACCACTCTAGACCACCCCCTATTGTGGGAAGTGCAAAACTTTTGATTGTCACACCTTTTTTTTTTTTTTTTACGTGGGGGAATGCAATGACGCATATCCCTCCGCGGGGAAGGGCAGAGGGATTATGTCGGACTCGCAGGGGTAAAAGAAGATGGAAAAGAAATAATGTACCTCCCGGAATACCGACTAAACCTACCACGGTGTTCCTCAACAAAACCACTATCGGCGGGGCCGCGCGAATCGCTTTCGCATGCGGTCGCGACCCCGCCGATTGATTGTCACACCTAACCTAACCTAATCTTTCGGTACCTAAATATTCATATTTTTCAGCGGATTTTTGTCATATCTTGTATTCCACCTTGTCTTGATCAACGCTATAGAAATTTTCAGTGCTCCCAAAATTTATGTTTTTTATACTACAAAAAGAACATTAAAAATTCGTCAAAGAAATGCAAATTTTTAATAAATTGTCAAAATTTGTCTCAAATTATCCAAAGTTTTTGTCTGAACCATCATTAAATAACGCCCAGAGTTTTGCCCCGTCGTTTGGTACCTCTCTCGACCACCCCCTATTGTGGGAAGTGCAAAACTTTTGATTGTCACACCTTACCTAACCTAATCTTTCAGTACCTAAATATTCATATTTCTCAGCGGGTTTTTGTCATATCTTGTATTCTACCTTGTCTTGATCAACGCAATAGAAATTTTCAGTGCTGCCAAAATTTAAGTTTTTTATACTACAAAAAGAACATTAAAAATTCGTCAAAGAAATGCAAATTTTTTAATAAATTGTCAAAATTTGTCTCAAATTATGCAAAGTTTTTGTCTGAACCATCATTAAATAACGCCAAGAGTTTTGCGCCGTCGTTTAGTACCACTCTCGACCACCCCCTATTGTGGGAAGTGCAAAACTTTTGATTGTCACACCTAACCTAACCTAATCTTTCGGTACCTAAATATTCATATTTTTCAGCGGATTTTTGTCATATCTTGTATTCCACCTTGTCTTGATCAACGCAATAGAAATTTTCAGTGCTGCCAAAATTTAAGTTTTTTATACTACAAAAAGAACATTAAAAATTCGTCAAAGAAATGCAAATTTTTTAATAAATTATCAAAATTTGTCTCAAATTATTCAAAGTTTTTGTCTGAACCATCATTAAATAACGCCCAGAGTTTTGCCCCGTCGTTTGGTACCACTCTAGACCACCCCCTATTGTGGGAAGTGCAAAACTTTTGATTGTCACACCTTTTTTTTTTTTTTTTTTACGTGGGGGAATGCAATGACGCATATCCCTCCGCGGGGAAGGGCAGAGGGATTATGTCGGACTCGCAGGGGTAAAAGAAGATGGAAAAGAAATAATGTACCTCCCGGAATACCGACTGGTTTAGTCCACGGTGTTCCTCAACAAAACCACTATCGGCGGGGCCGCTCGAATCGCTTTCGCATGCGGTCGCGACCCCGCCGATTGATTGTCACACCTAACCTAACCTAATCTTTCGGTACCTAAATATTCATATTTTTCAGCGGATTTTTGTCATATCTTGTATTCCACCTTGTCTTGATCAACGCTATAGAAATTTTCAGTGCTCCCAAAATTTATGTTTTTTATACTACAAAAAGAACATTAAAAATTCGTCAAAGAAATGCAAATTTTTAATAAATTGTCAAAATTTGTCTCAAATTATCCAAAGTTTTTGTCTGAACCATCATTAAATAACGCCCAGAGTTTTGCCCCGTCGTTTGGTACCTCTCTCGACCACCCCCTATTGTGGGAAGTGCAAAACTTTTGATTGTCACACCTTACCTAACCTAATCTTTCAGTACCTAAATATTCATATTTCTCAGCGGGTTTTTGTCATATCTTGTATTCTACCTTGTCTTGATCAACGCAATAGAAATTTTCAGTGCTGCCAAAATTTAAGTTTTTTATACTACAAAAAGAACATTAAAAATTCGTCAAAGAAATGCAAATTTTTTAATAAATTGTCAAAATTTGTCTCAAATTATGCAAAGTTTTTGTCTGAACCATCATTAAATAACGCCAAGAGTTTTGCGCCGTCGTTTGGTACCACTCTCGACCACCCCCTATTGTGGGAAGTGCAAAACTTTTGATTGTCACACCTAACCTAACCTAATCTTTCGGTACCTAAATATTCATATTTTTCAGCGGATTTTTGTCATATCTTGTATTCCACCTTGTCTTGATCAACGCTAAAGAAATTTTCAGTGCTCCCAAAATTTAAGTTTCTTATACTACAAAAAGAACATTAAAAATTTGTCAAAGAAATGCAAATTTTTAATAAATTGTCAAAATTTGTCTCAAATTATCCAAAGTTTTTGTCTGAACCATCATTAAATAACGCCCAGAGATTTGCCCCGTCGTTTGGTACCTCTCACGACCACCCCCTATTGTGGGAAGTGCAAAACTTTTGATTGTCACACCTTACCTAACCTAATCTTTCAGTACCTAAATATTCATATTTCTCAGCGGGTTTTTGTCATATCTTGTATTCTACCTTGTCTTGATCAACGCAATAGAAATTTTCAGTGCTGCCAAAATTTAAGTTTTTTATACTACAAAAAGAACATTAAAAATTCGTCAAAGAAATGCAAATTTTTTAATAAATTATCAAAATTTGTCTCAAATTATTCAAAGTTTTTGTCTGAACCATCATTAAATAATGCCCAGAGTTTTGCCCCGTCGTTTGGTACCACTCTAGACCACCCCCTATTGTGGGAAGTGCAAAACTTTTGATTGTCACACCTTTTTTTTTTTTTTTTTTACGTAGGGGAATGCAATGACGCATATCCCTCCGAGGGGAAGGGCAGAGGGATTATGTCGGACTCGCAGGGGTAAAAGAAGATGGAAAAGAAATAATGTACCTCCCGGAATACCGACTAAACCTACCACGGTGTTCCTCAACAAAACCACTATCGGCGGGGCCGCGCGAATCGCTTTCGCATGCGGTCGCGACCCCGCCGATTGATTGTCACACCTAACCTAACCTAATCTTTCGGTACCTAAATATTCATATTTTTCAGCGGATTTTTGTCATATCTTGTATTCTACCTTGTCTTAATCAACGCAATAGAAATTTTCAGTGCTGCCAAAATTTAAGTTTTTTATACTACAAAAAGAACATTAAAAATTCGTCAAAGAAATGCAAATTTTTTAATAAATTGTCAAAATTTGTCTCAAATTATGCAAAGTTTTTGTCTGAACCATCATTAAATAACGCCAAGAGTTTTGCGCCGTCGTTTGGTACCACTCTCGACCACCCCCTATTGTGGGAAGTGCAAAACTTTTGATTGTCACACCTAACCTAACCTAATCTTTCGGTACCTAAATATTCATATTTTTCAGCGGATTTTTGTCATATCTTGTATTCCACCTTGTCTTGATCAACGCTATAGAAATTTTCAGTGCTCCCAAAATTTAAGTTTTTTATACTACAAAAAGAACATTAAAAATTCGTCAAAGAAATGCAAATTTTTTAATAAATTTTCAAAATTTGTCTCAAATTATTCAAAGTTTTTGTCTGAACCATCATTAAATAACGCCCAGAGTTTTGCCCCGTCGTTTGGTACCACTCTCGACCACCCCCTATTGTGGGAAGTGCAAAACTTTTGATTGTCACACCTAACCTAACCTAATCTTTCGGTACCTAAATATTCATATTTTCAGCGAGTTTTTGTCATATCTTGTATTCTACCTTGTTTTGATCAACGCTATAGAAATTTTCAATGCTGCCAAAATTTAAGAGCTTTTTATACTACAAAAAGAACATTAAAAATTCGTCAAAGAAATGCAAATTTTTAATAAATTGTCAAAATTTGTCTCAAATTATCCTAAGTTTTTGTCTGAACCATCATTAAATAACGCCCAGAGTTTTGCCCCGTCGTTTGGTACCTCTCTCGACCACCCCCTATTGTGGGAAGTGCAAAACTTTTGATTGTCACACCTTACCTAACCTAATCTTTCAGTACCTAAATATTCATATTTCTCAGCGGGTTTTTGTCATATCTTGTATTCTACCTTGTCTTGATCAACGCAATAGAAATTTTCAGTGCTGCCAAAATTTAAGAGCTTTTTATACTACAAAAAGGACATTAAAAATTCGTCAAAGAAATGCAAATTTTTTAATAAATTATCAAAATTTGTCTCAAATTATTCAAAGTTTTTGTCTGAACCATCATTAAATAACGCCCAGAGTTTTGCCCCGTCGTTTGGTACCACTCTAGACCACCCCCTATTGTGGGAAGTGCAAAACTTTTGATTGTCACACCTTTTTTTTTTTTTTTTTTACGTGGGGGAATGCAATGACGCATATCCCTCCGCGGGGAAGGGCAGAGGGATTATGTCGGACTCGCAGGGGTAAAAGAAGATGGAAAAGAAATAATGTACCTCCCGGAATACCGACTAAACCTACCACGGTGTTCCTCAACAAAACCACTATCGGCGGGGCCGCGCGAATCGCTTTCGCATGCGGTCGCGACCCCGCCGATTGATTGTCACACCTAACCTAACCTAATCTTTCGGTACCTAAATATTCATATTTTTCAGCGGATTTTTGTCATATCTTGTATTCCACCTTGTCTTGATCAACGCTATAGAAATTTTCAGAGCTCCCAAAATTTAAGTTTTTTATACTACAAAAAGAACATTAAAAATTCGTCAAAGAAATGCAAATTTTTAATAAATTGTCAAAATTTGTCTCAAATTATCCAAAGTTTTTGTCTGAACCATCATTAAATAACGCCCAGAGTTTTGCCCCGTCGTTTGGTACCTCTCTAGACCACCCCCTATTGTGGGAAGTGCAAAACTTTTGATTGTCACACCTTACCTAACCTAATCTTTCAGTACCTAAATATTCATATTTCTCAGCGGGTTTTTGTCATATCTTGTATTCTACCTTGTCTTGATCAACGCAATAGAAATTTTCAGAGCTCCCAAAATTTAAGTTTTTTATACTACAAAAAGAACATTAAAAATTCGTCAAAGAAATGCAAATTTTTTAATAAATTGTCAAAATTTGTCTCAAATTATTCAAAGTTTTTGTCTGAACCATCATTAAATAACGCCCAGAGTTTTGCCCCGTCGTTTGGTACCTCTCTCGACCACCCCCTATTGTGGGAAGTGCAAAACTTTTAATTTTTACACCTAACCTAACCTAATCTTTCGGTACCTAAATATTCATATTTTTCAGCGAGTTTTTGTCATATCTTGTATTCTACCTTGTTTTGATCAACGCTATAGAAACTTTCAATGCTGCCAAAATTTAAGAGCTTTTTATACTACAAAAAGGACATTAAAAATTCGTCAAAGAAATGCAAATTTTTTAATAAATTATCAAAATTTGTCTCAAATTATTCAAAGTTTTTGTCTGAACCATCATTAAATAACGCCCAGAGTTTTGCCCCGTCGTTTGGTACCACTCTAGACCACCCCCTATTGTGGGAAGTGCAAAACTTTTGATTGTCACACCTTTTTTTTTTTTTTTTTTACGTGGGGGAATGCAATGACGCATATCCCTCCGCGGGGAAGGGCAGAGGGATTATGTCGGACTCGCAGGGGTAAAAGAAGATGGAAAAGAAATAATGTACCTCCCGGAATACCGACTAAACCTACCACGGTGTTCCTCAACAAAACCACTATCGGCGGGGCCGCGCGAATCGCTTTCGCATGCGGTCGCGACCCCGCCGATTGATTGTCACACCTAACCTAACCTAATCTTTCGGTACCTAAATATTCATATTTTTCAGCGGATTTTTGTCATATCTTGTATTCTACCTTGTCTTAATCAACGCAATAGAAATTTTCAGTGCTGCCAAAATTTAAGTTTTTTATACTACAAAAAGAACATTAAAAATTCGTCAAAGAAATGCAAATTTTTTAATAAATTGTCAAAATTTGTCTCAAATTATGCAAAGTTTTTGTCTGAACCATCATTAAATAACGCCAAGAGTTTTGCGCCGTCGTTTGGTACCACTCTCGACCACCCCCTATTGTGGGAAGTGCAAAACTTTTGATTGTCACACCTAACCTAACCTAATCTTTCGGTACCTAAATATTCATATTTTTCAGCGGATTTTTGTCATATCTTGTATTCCACCTTGTCTTGATCAACGCTATAGAAATTTTCAGTGCTCCCAAAATTTAAGTTTTTTATACTACAAAAAGAACATTAAAAATTCGTCAAAGAAATGCAAATTTTTTAATAAATTGTCAAAATTTGTCTCAAATTATTCAAAGTTTTTGTCTGAACCATCATTAAATAACGCCCAGAGTTTTGCCCCGTCGTTTGGTACCACTCTCGACCACCCCCTATTGTGGGAAGTGCAAAACTTTTGATTGTCACACCTAACCTAACCTAATCTTTCGGTACCTAAATATTCATATTTTCAGCGAGTTTTTGTCATATCTTGTATTCTACCTTGTTTTGATCAACGCTATAGAAATTTTCAATGCTGCCAAAATTTAAGAGCTTTTTATACTACAAAAAGAACATTAAAAATTCGTCAAAGAAATGCAAATTTTTAATAAATTGTCAAAATTTGTCTCAAATTATTCAAAGTTTTTGTCTGAACCATCATTAAATAACGCCCAGAGTTTTGCCCCGTCGTTTGGTACCTCTCTCGACCACCCCCTATTGTGGGAAGTGCAAAACTTTTGATTGTCACACCTTACCTAACCTAATCTTTCAGTACCTAAATATTCATATTTCTCAGCGGGTTTTTGTCATATCTTGTATTCTACCTTGTCTTGATCAACGCTATAGAAATTTTCAGTGCTCCCAAAATTTAAGTTTTTTATACTACAAAAAGAACATTAAAAATTCGTCAAAGAAATGCAAATTTTTAATAAATTGTCAAAATTTGTCTCAAATTATGCAAAGTTTTTGTCTGAACCATCATTAAATAACGCCAAGAGTTTTGCGCCGTCGTTTGGTACCACTCTCGACCACCCCCTATTGTGGGAAGTGCAAAACTTTTGATTGTCACACCTAACCTAACCTAATCTTTCGGTACCTAAATATTCATATTTTTCAGCGGATTTTTGTCATATCTTGTATTCCACCTTGTCTTGATCAACGCTATAGAAATTTTCAGTGCTCCCAAAATTTAAGTTTTTTATACTACAAAAAGAACATTAAAAATTCGTCAAAGAAATGCAAATTTTTAATAAATTGTCAAAATTTGTCTCAAATTATGCAAAGTTTTTGTCTGAACCATCATTAAATAACGCCAAGAGTTTTGCGCCGTCGTTTGGTACCACTCTCGACCACCCCCTATTGTGGGAAGTGCAAAACTTTTGATTGTCACACCTAACCTAACCTAATCTTTCGGTACCTAAATATTCATATTTTTCAGCGGATTTTTGTCATATCTTGTATTCCACCTTGTCTTGATCAACGCTATAGAAATTTTCAATGCTGCCAAAATTTAAGAGCTTTTTATACTACAAAAAGGACATTAAAAATTCGTCAAAGAAATGCAAATTTTTTAATAAATTATCAAAATTTGTCTCAAATTATTCAAAGTTTTTGTCTGAACCATCATTAAATAACGCCCAGAGTTTTGCCCCGTCGTTTGGTACCACTCTAGACCACCCCCTATTGTGGGAAGTGCAAAACTTTTGATTGTCACACCTTTTTTTTTTTTTTTTTTACGTGGGGGAATGCAATGACGCATATCCCTCCGCGGGGAAGGGCAGAGGGATTATGTCGGACTCGCAGGGGTAAAAGAAGATGGAAAAGAAATAATGTACCTCCCGGAATACCGACTAAACCTACCACGGTGTTCCTCAACAAAACCACTATCGGCGGGGCCGCGCGAATCGCTTTCGCATGCGGTCGCGACCCCGCCGATTGATTGTCACACCTAAAAAACCTGGGGTGTTCCCTCTCTCACCCAATGGGGGGGGCCAGTTGGGAACTTAAAAGATTCAACCATAGCAGGCCCCCCCGTGTGGGTGCCGGCCGGGTCATTTTTTTTTTTTTTTCGGACCCGACCACCTCTCGTCCCCAGGGGAGAGCCTGACTGCTCTCCCCTTTCGACATCAGAAAGGCGCGCGGGAACACCGCGCGCGCCCTCTCGGGGCTTTTAGTTTACGGGTGGCAGGGTCCCCTGAGGCCCCGCCACCCGGAGCCCCTAGGTGGGGGGCAGGAGAGCGACATAAGCGCGTCTCCTGCGCCCCATCCTGCGGCGGCGGACGTCTGGGGCGTAAGGATCGTCCTCACGGCCCCGCTCCGCCGCCTCCTTCTGCGAGATGACAGTCTCGCAGAAGGAACTCATTGCGCCCCAGCACCTGTCGTCGCCGACCATCTTGGATATGACGGTCGGCAACGAGAGGTCGGGGCCAATCACGGTGACCAGGGCACAGCGCTCCGCGGCCCACGCCGGGCACTCCTCCAGCGTGTGCTGCGCCGTGTCCCGGTCACACATCTCACAATGGTGACATCTGGTTGTCGGCTCCCTACCGGCTATCTTGCAGAGGTACTCTCCGAAACACCCGTGTCCGGAGAGCACCTGAGTAAGCCGGTAGGTGAGCGGTCCGCGCCGTCTGTCCGTCCACTCCCTTAAGACTGGACGGACAGCCTCGACTGTCCTCACCCCATAGCGGGGCTGGGCCAGCCTCTCCTGCCATTTGGCCTCCAGGACCAATCGAGCCTGGGACCTTCGCGTCTCCACCGCCCTGTGCGTGGGCTCCTCGCCCTGGAGCCGGAGGTCAGCGCGCCAGTAATACACTGACGCTTGGACCTCCGCCTCCAAATCCCAGGGCGGCGATGCCGCCAAAACGCACGCCGCCTCGTAGGAGACGGTGCGGTACGCCCGCGACACCCTGATCGCCATCGCCCTCTGAGGTCTCCTTAGGAGGGCGACATTTCGGCGATCCAGGGCGCCAGCCCAAATGGGCGACCCATAAAGGGCCATCGACCGCACCACCCCCAAATAGAGGCGGCGGCAGATGACACTCGGCCCTCCGATATTCGGCAGCAGAGAGCTAAGCGCTCCCGCCGCCGACATCAGCCGGGGGGCCAGGCGGCTAAAATGGACGCGGAAGTTCCAGCGGCCGTCGAGGTGGAGCCCCAAGTATTTCATACTCGGCTCCACCCCGATGCGGACCCCTCCAACGATGATGTGGGCATCTGGTGGCGGCGCCCGCCGAGGCCCGTGAAATAGAAGGGCCTCGGACTTTTCCAGCGCCACCTCCAGTCCCAACATCCTAATCCTGCCGACAACCAGAGCCACTCCAGCCGTGGCAAGACGGGCAGCTGCCCAGTAGTCCTCTCCCCGGGCCGTAACCAGCGTGTCGTCGGGGGCAGGGCGCCCCGCAGCACCCAGTCGTAACCGATGTTCCACAGGAGCGGACCCAGAACCGATCCCTGTGGAACACCGCACGACACCTCCCTCCGGAACGTCTCTCCGTTCCGCCCCACACAGAATTCACTTCTCTGGTGCAGGTAGTCCCCGACTATTCGGCGCAGGTAGGGAGGCACCCCATGAAATCGGAGCGCCTCCCTAATAGTCGCCCACGGCAGGGTGTTGAACGCGTTGACGATGTCCAAGGACACCGCCAACAGCACCCCGCGCGAGGCGACAGCCTCTGCCGAGAGGGCCTTGACGCGACTGATCGCGTCAATCGTCGATCGGCCCTCCCGGAATCCGAACTGGAGTTCGGATAAGTCGGGGCCCACCCGCACCAGGTGCTTGGAGAGGCGGGCAGCCAACACACGCTCAAAGAGCTTGCCCACCTCATCCAACAGCACTATGGGGCGGTACGCGGAGGGAGAGTCCGCGGGGCGGCCCTCCTTTCTCAGGAGGACCAGCTTGCCCGTCTTCCACATGGAACGGAACCGTCCCGACTCCAAGCAGGCGCTAAACAGCCTGAGGAGCCGGTCCCCTAGGGCGTCATAGGCCAAAACCCAGGCGCGGCCAGGAATCCCGTCCGGCCCCGGAGCAGTGTTTTTGCCCCGGAGCCGCACCATTGCCGCGCCGAGCTCCGCCATTGATACTACTGGCGCCCCGGCATCGGCGCCGTCCTCCTCGACTTCGGGCGGCGCGATTACGGGAGGTGTGTGCTCCGCTCTCGAAGGAAAGAGAGCGGAGACCACCCCCTCCAATTGCCGGGGCTGGAGACTCTCGGTGACCGGTGGGGCCCAGGGGCGTAACTTGCCCCTAACCGTCTTATACGGACGGCCCCACGGGTCTGCCTCGAGACTCCCCAGGAACTCTTCCCATCTTTGGGCTTTGGCCTCGCTGATGGCGGACTGCAGGGCGTGCTTCCGCTGTACGTATTCGCCCCGCAGCCGTGCCTCCACGGTCGGGTCACGGTACCGCCTGCGTCGGCGGTACCTAGTGTACTGGCGACGCGCCGCAATGCACGCGGCGCGTTTTTGGCTGATTTCGTCAGACCACCAGTACACCTGACGCCTTGGAGGTCGAGCACTGGCCCGGGGCATCGACGCGTCGCAAATTCGCGTCATCGCGCCCCGGAACCACTCCGCCTCTGACTCAACCTCCACAGGCCCTTCACCCATTGGGGTCCAGGCCTGGACGATGGAGGCTTCCACCAGCACGTCTACGTCGAGACGTTTCAACGCCCATCGTGGGGACGACGGGGTGTGCACTCTCCTCGGGCGATCGTCCGGGATCGCCGGCGAGGCGGAGATGTCGAACCGCACGTAGCGGTGGTCCGACAGTGACTCCGCCTCGACCAGCACTCGCCAGTCCCGGACTTGGCGCGCTACGGCAGGGCTTGCGAACGAAATGTCCACGATGGACTCGCCCTGCCAGCGCACGCACGTGGCGACCGACCCCCGGTTAAGAACCACGAGGCCGGTCGCAATCGCCCACTCCTCCAGCGCGTCGCCGCGAGCGTCGGTGACAGGGGATCCCCAAGCCGATGATTTGGCATTGAAGTCCCCCGCCACCACGACCGGACGCGATGGGTACCGATTAATCACGGCGCCCACCGCGTCCAAAAAGCGCTCAAACTCGGCGAGGCGCCGGTTCGGAGAAAAGTACACCCCGATCAGGACGGCTCCCTCCCAATCAACACAAACATACCCCTCGCCCCTGTCTGTCATCACCAGGAGCGAGGGTCCAGACGAAACAATGGCCGCCGAGCCCCCGAGGTCCCCAAACCAGTTGTGTCGGCTGGGGACGCAGTAAGGCTCGGCGACCACAGCGATGTCTATTGACCACTCCGCCATGTGCTGCAGCAAAATATCCTGCGCCCTGGCGGAGTGGTTAACATTCACCTGTAGGAGGCGATGGGCCATAATTAATTATGTGTCCATCGCCTCCGTACTGCTCCCTGCTTGGGACGGGGCCGGGGCGGCCGGAATCCTGGCGACCGCCCCTCTGGCCTTATGCCTTTTGGGTGGGGAGCAAGATTTGCTCCCCATCCGGTGCCCCGCCGGCCTTCCCGCAGCCAAGCAGATGCTGCAGGAAGCTTTTGCCGCGGAGCATGCGGCGGCCTTGTGGCCGGGCTGGCCGCAGCGATAACAGGAGTCGCTGCGGTCAGTTTCGGCGGTGCATTGCTGCCTCACGTGCCCCGGTTCGAGGCAGCGGTAGCACCGCCTAGGCTTCGGCTCCAGGAGATTTACCTGAGCCGAGACCATCCCGACCAGCAAACGGCCGGCCGCCACCTTCTTCGCCGCGGCGATGGGGCAGCGCACCATCACCGTGCACAGATCACCATTGCCGCGGCGCACCTCCCCCACCCTGACCTGCGCCTGAGGGCAGGCTCCGGCTTTTGCCACCGCAGCGGCGACATCCTCGGAGGAGGCCAAGTCGTCCAGCCCGGTTATCCGCATTTCCGCGGACTTCACCGGGCGGGAGACCTTGACCTCCTCAGGCGTGAAAAGTGACCGAATTTTTTCGGCCACCCTGTCCGCCTTGTCGCCGGAGGTGGCACCTGGGACCTCCAGTATTCTGGCCCCAGTGGCGGCAACCTTGAAGAGGACGCCTCCGGCGAGGCCCATCCCTGCGAGATCGCCTTTTATGGCCTCAGTGGCCCGCCGGAGGACGCCCGCATAGCTGACGCCTTTCCGGAGTCCCTCCTCCGTCAGCTCCACAACAACGGCGGTGGAGCGCGGGGGGCGCAGGTCAGCCGGGGTGGGGCCCTTCTTTTTGCTCAGCACTGGGGGAGCTCGGGATGCCTTCTTCTGCTTCCTCTTCCTCCTCTTCTTCCCGACGACCTCTGTCCACGGCTGCTCAGCCGAGGCAGAGGCCACCGGGGCGGGTTGGGTCTGAGCAGCGGGGCGCGGAGGCGCCACAGTGGTGGTCGTCTTCCTCTTGCCCTTCCCTTTCCCCTTGAGAGAGGAAACCGACGCTGTGGGGACAGACCTCTGACGTGCCACCGGCTGGCCGGAGGGCGCCGGGCCAGCCGGCGCGCCCCCGACCATCCGGGGGCGGCCCCCAAGCGAAGGACCCGGGGTCGGGACAGGTGCGAGGTCATAGTTGGCCAGACACGCCTCCACAACGTTGCGCGCCTGAGCCACCGTGGCCCGCATCAAATCGTTCGCCCAGGCGGGCCGCTGGTCTTCCGCGGGAGTGAGGGGCTGCGCTGTGCGCCGCGGGAGGGGCGGGAACTCCTGCCGCTGCCTCCCGGCAGGCGCCCTGGCGGTAGCCGAGGGCGTCTTGGCGGCGCTGGCCCGACCGGCAGTGGCAGCGGCCGCCTTCATGGCCGCCACCTCCGCCCGGAGCTCCGCAAGCTGCCTATGCAGCCCCTCGTTCTCCGACCTCCAGCGCCTCTGGAGGTCGGAGGAAGCCCGTCCCCACATGCCGAAGAAGGCCTCCCTCATTTCCTCCGTGGCAACTTTGAGGTCCCGAACGAATCCCCCCTTCAAGTTGCCGGACCGGGCTGCCACCCTCAGGACGGTCTCGGCGCCAGCCTCGAACCGTTGCCTGAGGTCGGCAACCGAGTCTCCTCCCAAGGGGGACGCATCCGCGACCCCAGCCGTCTTCACGAAGTCTCGACGGGCAGGCAGAGGCTGCCCGAGGAGCTTCCTCGTGGAGGGAGGTGGCATCGGGGAACCAGCCCTTCCTCCGCAGGGCGTCCCCTCTACCACCTCCACCTCCGTGTCCGACCCAGAATCGGAGTGCACGTGGTGCGACGTCTTCCGGCGCTTCACGGAAGCGCCCGGTGCACCCCAGAATTTGAGGGTGAGGGATGCAGGGCTTTCCCCCCCCTCCTCTCTCTCCCGTCGTGCCGCCGACGAGCACCGGCTCCGAGGCCGACCGGCCTCCGAACCCGAGCCCGCCCGCGACTCGACGTCCATATCAGTGCCGGTGTCGGCACTGAGCACGCTCGACACGGAGTCGCTGCGTGCCAGCGCCGCCACCCGGGACCTCGACCGTGTCCTCGGCACGGCCGAGCTACTTACACATGTCGGCGGGGGCATACCCCCCCCAACCTTCCCCTTTTTGGGGCCTTCCCTCCTCACCTTGTCCGGGCCCAAGCCCAAGGTGACACCTACCGCGGGGTCAGTACTTGACTCCGCGAACCTCTCTGTGCCCGATATATCGCGCGGCACTACGCTGGACAGATGTTGGTTGCCCCCCCCAGAGTACGAGGGGCAGACGGAGCCAGAAGGCTCCGTGAGGGATTCTCCAGGCGCGGAGCGCCTGGTACCCTCCTGGGGTATTATATTGCCTTGGACCGACATCTCATAGTTTTGTTAGGGTGGCCCTAATGACTGGGTTCCCCCCAGCCATACAGCCCCTCGCCAGGCCACCAAAAACTTGGGCTTTGGGTAATTTTTATAGAGGTTTTCTTCCTCGCAGCCCGAAGGCCCCCGGTCCTGTCAGTTCAGGATTACGGGTTGGGCCGAATGGGGGTCCATATTGGACCGATCCACCCGCCCCAAGACCGCCCAACCGGGCAGGAAGCCTAAGCTTCAAATCCCGGCCTAACGGCCCCAGCTAGTAATTTTTTAGAGAGGTTGTCTTCCTCTATCCCCCACGTGTTGGGCCGGATGGGGGTCCATGCTGGACCGATCCACCCGCCCCAAGGCCGCTCGACGGGCAGGACGCCACGCGACCCGCACCGGCCTTACGGCCCACACTGGTGATTTTTTAGAGAGGTTGTCTTCCTCTATCCCCCCGTGTTGGGCCGGATGGGGGTCCATGCTGGACCAATCCACCCGCCCCAAGACCGCCTGACTGGGCAGGATGCCTACGCTCCCCACCCCGGCCTGACGGCCCCCACTTGTAATTTTTTATAGAGGTTTTCTTCCTCTATACCCCCCGTCTCATCCACGTGTCCTCTGCTAATCAGAGGAACACGTGGAGAGATCCCCAAACGCAGCCCTCGCGGGCCGATAACTCCGAGGCAAGATGCCTCGGGTTCCCTACGCGCGTGCCAGAGTATTAGCCACGAGTAATAATGCCCCCGAAAGGACATTATTACCCGTGTTGCCCGGGGTGTACCGGCCCAACGACTGCCGTTCCAATCCACTAGAAATGTAGAAAGGACCAGCAGCAATCAGGCACACTAGGAGGTTCTCTGGCCACACACCCCTGATTGTCACACCTTTTTGACAGAAAAACCTTTTTTATACTACAAAAAGAACATTAAAAATTCGTCAAAGAAATGCAAATTTTTTAATAAATTGTCAAAATTTGTCTCAAATTATTCAAAGTTTTTGTCTGAACCATCATTAAATAACGCCCAAAGTTTTGCCCCGTCGTTTGGTACCTCTCTCGACCACCCCCTATTGTGGGAAGTGCAAAACTTTTAATTTTTACACCTAACCTAACCTAATCTTTCGGTACCTAAATATTCATATTTTTCAGCGGATTTTTGTCATATCTTGTATTCCACCTTGTCTTGATCAACGCTATAGAAATTTTCAGTGCTCCCAAAATTTAAGTTTTTTATACTACAAAAAGAACATTAAAAATTCGTCAAAGAAATGCAAATTTTTAATAAATTGTCAAAATTTGTCTCAAATTATCCAAAGTTTTTGTCTGAACCATCATTAAATAACGCCCAGAGTTTTGCCCCGTCGTTTGGTACCTCTCTCGACCACCCCCTATTGTGGGAAGTGCAAAACTTTTGATTGTCACACCTTACCTAACCTAATCTTTCAGTACCTAAATATTCATATTTCTCAGCGGGTTTTTGTCATATCTTGTATTCTACCTTGTCTTGATCAACGCAATAGAAATTTTCAGTGCTGCCAAAATTTAAGTTTTTTATACTACAAAAAGAACATTAAAAATTCGTCAAAGAAATGCAAATTTTTTAATAAATTGTCAAAATTTGTCTCAAATTATGCAAAATTTTTGTCTGAACCATCATTAAATAACGCCAAGAGTTTTGCGCCGTCGTTTGGTACCACTCTTGACCACCCCCTATTGTGGGAAGTGCAAAACTTTTGATTGTCACACCTAACCTAACCTAATCTTTCGGTACCTAAATATTCATATTTTTCAGCGGATTTTTGTCATATCTTGTATTCCACCTTGTCTTGATCAACGCTATAGAAATTTTCAGTGCTCCCAAAATTTAAGTTTTTATACTACAAAAAGAACATTAAAAATTCGTCAAAGAAATGCAAATTTTTTAATAAATTGTCAAAATTTGTCTCAAATTATTCAAAGTTTTTGTCTGAACCATCATTAAATAACGCCCAGAGTTTTGCCCCGTCGTTTGGTACCTCTCTCGACCACCCCCTATTGTGGGAAGTGCAAAACTTTTAATTTTTACACCTAACCTAACCTAATCTTTCGGTACCTAAATATTCATATTTTTCAGCGAGTTTTTGTCATATCTTGTATTCTACCTTGTTTTGATCAACGCTATAGAAATTTTCAATGCTGCCAAAATTTAAGAGCTTTTTATACTACAAAAAGGACATTAAAAATTCGTCAAAGAAATGCAAATTTTTTAATAAATTATCAAAATTTGTCTCAAATTATTCAAAGTTTTTGTCTGAACCATCATTAAATAACGCCCAGAGTTTTGCCCCGTCGTTTGGTACCACTCTAGACCACCCCCTATTGTGGGAAGTGCAAAACTTTTGATTGTCACACCTAACCTAACCTAATCTTTCGGTACCTAAATATTCATATTTTTCAGCGGATTTTTGTCATATCTTGTATTCCACCTTGTCTTGATCAACGCTATAGAAATTTTCAGTGCTCCCAAAATTTAAGTTTTTTATACTACAAAAAGAACATTAAAAATTCGTCAAAGAAATGCAAATTTTTAATAAATTGTCAAAATTTGTCTCAAATTATCCAAAGTTTTTGTCTGAACCATCATTAAATAACGCCCAGAGTTTTGCCCCGTCGTTTGGTACCTCTCTCGACCACCCCCTATTGTGGGAAGTGCAAAACTTTTGATTGTCACACCTTACCTAACCTAATCTTTCAGTACCTAAATATTCATATTTCTCAGCGGGTTTTTGTCATATCTTGTATTCTACCTTGTCTTGATCAACGCAATAGAAATTTTCAGTGCTGCCAAAATTTAAGTTTTTTATACTACAAAAAGAACATTAAAAATTCGTCAAAGAAATGCAAATTTTTTAATAAATTGTCAAAATTTGTCTCAAATTATTCAAAATTTTTGTCTGAACCATCATTAAATAACGCCAAGAGTTTTGCGCCGTCGTTTGGTACCACTCTTGACCACCCCCTATTGTGGGAAGTGCAAAACTTTTGATTGTCACACCTAACCTAACCTAATCTTTCGGTACCTAAATATTCATATTTTTCAGCGGATTTTTGTCATATCTTGTATTCCACCTTGTTTTGATCAACGCTATAGAAATTTTCAATGCTGCCAAAATTTAAGAGCTTTTTATACTACAAAAAGGACATTAAAAATTCGTCAAAGAAATGCAAATTTTTTAATAAATTATCAAAATTTGTCTCAAATTATTCAAAGTTTTTGTCTGAACCATCATTAAATAACGCCCAGAGTTTTGCCCCGTCGTTTGGTACCACTCTAGACCACCCCCTATTGTGGGAAGTGCAAAACTTTTGATTGTCACACCTAACCTAACCTAATCTTTCGGTACCTAAATATTCATATTTTTCAGCGGATTTTTGTCATATCTTGTATTCCACCTTGTCTTGATCAACGCTATAGAAATTTTCAGTGCTCCCAAAATTTAAGTTTTTTATACTACAAAAAGAACATTAAAAATTCGTCAAAGAAATGCAAATTTTTAATAAATTGTCAAAATTTGTCTCAAATTATCCAAAGTTTTTGTCTGAACCATCATTAAATAACGCCCAGAGTTTTGCCCCGTCGTTTGGTACCTCTCTCGACCACCCCCTATTGTGGGAAGTGCAAAACTTTTGATTGTCACACCTTACCTAACCTAATCTTTCAGTACCTAAATATTCATATTTCTCAGCGGGTTTTTGTCATATCTTGTATTCTACCTTGTCTTGATCAACGCAATAGAAATTTTCAGTGCTGCCAAAATTTAAGTTTTTTATACTACAAAAAGAACATTAAAAATTCGTCAAAGAAATGCAATTTTTTTAATAAATTGTCAAAATTTGTCTCAAATTATGCAAAGTTTTTGTCTGAACCATCATTAAATAACGCCAAGAGTTTTGCGCCGTCGTTTGGTACCACTCTCGACCACCCCCTATTGTGGGAAGTGCAAAACTTTTGATTGTCACACCTAACCTAACCTAATCTTTCGGTACCTAAATATTCATATTTTTCAGCGGATTTTTGTCATATCTTGTATTCCACCTTGTCTTGATCAACGCTATAGAAATTTTCAGTGCTCCCAAAATTTAAGTTTTTTATACTACAAAAAGAACATTAAAAATTCGTCAAAGAAATGCAAATTTTTTAATAAATTGTCAAAATTTGTCTCAAATTATTCAAAGTTTTTGTCTGAACCATCATTAAATAACGCCCAAAGTTTTGCCCCGTCGTTTGGTACCTCTCTCGACCACCCCCTATTGTGGGAAGTGCAAAACTTTTAATTTTTACACCTAACCTAACCTAATCTTTCGGTACCTAAATATTCATATTTTTCAGCGAGTTTTTGTCATATCTTGTATTCTACCTTGTTTTGATCAACGCTATAGACATTTTCAATGCTGCCAAAATTTAAGAACTTTTTATACTACAAAAAGGACATTAAAAATTCGTCAAAGAAATGCAAATTTTTTAATAAATTATCAAAATTTGTCTCAAATTATTCAAAGTTTTTGTCTGAACCATCATTAAATAACGCCCAGAGTTTTGCCCCGTCGTTTGGTACCACTCTAGACCACCCCCTATTGTGGGAAGTGCAAAACTTTTGATTGTCACACCTTTTTTTTTTTTTTTTTTACTTGGGGGAATGCAATGACGCATATCCCTCCGCGGGGAAGGGCAGAGGGATTATGTCGGACTCGCAGGGGTAAAAGAAGATGGAAAAGAAATAATGTACCTCCCGGAATACCGACTAAACCTACCACGGTGTTCCTCAACAAAACCACTATCGGCGGGGCCGCGCGAATCGCTTTCGCATGCGGTCGCGACCCCGCCGATTGATTGTCACACCTAACCTAACCTAATCTTTCGGTACCTAAATATTCATATTTTTCAGCGGATTTTTGTCATATCTTGTATTCCACCTTGTCTTGATCAACGCTATAGAAATTTTCAGTGCTCCCAAAATTTAAGTTTTTTATACTACAAAAAGAACATTAAAAATTCGTCAAAGAAATGCAAATTTTTTAATAAATTATCAAAATTTGTCTCAAATTATTCAAAGTTTTTGTCTGAACCATCATTAAATAACGCCCAGAGTTTTGCCCCGTCGTTTGGTACCACTCTAGACCACCCCCTATTGTGGGAAGTGCAAAACTTTTGATTGTCACACCTTTTTTTTTTTTTTTCTTACGTGGGGGAATGCAATGACGCATATCCCTCCGCGGGGAAGGGCAGAGGGATTATGTCGGACTCGCAGGGGTAAAAGAAGATGGAAAAGAAATAATGTACCTCCCGGAATACCGACTAAACCTACCACGGTGTTCCTCAACAAAACCACTATCGGCGGGGCCGCGCGAATCGCTTTCGCATGCGGTCGCGACCCCGCCGATTGATTGTCACACCTAACCTAACCTAATCTTTCGGTACCTAAATATTCATATTTTTCAGCGGATTTTTGTCATATCTTGTATTCCACCTTGTCTTGATCAACGCTATAGAAATTTTCAGTGCTCCCAAAATTTAAGTTTTTTATACTACAAAAAGAACATTAAAAATTCGTCAAAGAAATGCAAATTTTTTAATAAATTATCAAAATTTGTCTCAAATTATTCAAAGTTTTTGTCTGAACCATCATTAAATAACGCCCAGAGTTTTGCCCCGTCGTTTGGTACCACTCTAGACCACCCGCTATTGTGGGAAGTGCAAAACTTTTGATTGTCACACCTTTTTTTTTTTTTTTTTTTACGTGGGGGAATGCAATGACGCATATCCCTCCGCGGGGAAGGGCAGAGGGATTATGTCGGACTCGCAGGGGTAAAAGAAGATGGAAAAGAAATAATGTACCTCCCGGAATACCGACTAAACCTACCACGGTGTTCCTCAACAAAACCACTATCGGCGGGTCCGCGCGAATCGCTTTCGCATGCGGTCGCGACCCCGCCGATTGATTGTCACACCTAACCTAACCTAATCTTTCGGTACCTAAATATTCATATTTTTCAGCGGATTTTTGTCATATCTTGTATTCCACCTTGTCTTGATCAACGCTATAGAAATTTTCAGTGCTCCCAAAATTTAAGTTTTTTATACTACAAAAAGAACATTAAAAATTCGTCAAAGAAATGCAAATTTTTAATAAATTGTCAAAATTTCTCTCAAATTATCCAAAGTTTTTGTCTGAACCATCATTAAATAACGCCCAGAGTTTTGCCCCGTCGTTTGGTACCTCTCTCGACCACCCCCTATTGTGGGAAGTGCAAAAATTTTGATTGTCACACCTTACCTAACCTAATCTTTCAGTACCTAAATATTCATATTTCTCAGCGGGTTTTTGTCATATCTTGTATTCTACCTTGTCTTGATCAACGCAATAGAAATTTTCAGTGCTGCCAAAATTTAAGTTTTTTATACTACAAAAAGAACATTAAAAATTCGTCAAAGAAATGCAATTTTTTTAATAAATTGTCAAAATTTGTCTCAAATTATGCAAAGTTTTTGTCTGAACCATCATTAAATAACGCCAAGAGTTTTGCGCCGTCGTTTGGTACCACTCTCGACCACCGCCTATTGTGGGAAGTGCAAAACTTTTGATTGTCACACCTAACCTAACCTAATCTTTCGGTACCTAAATATTCATATTTTTCAGCGGATTTTTGTCATATCTTGTATTCCACCTTGTCTTGATCAACGCTATAGAAATTTTCAGTGCTCCCAAAATTTAAGTTTTTTATACTACAAAAAGAACATTAAAAATTCGTCAAAGAAATGCAAATTTTTTAATAAATTGTCAAAATTTGTCTCAAATTATTCAAAGTTTTTGTCTGAACCATCATTAAATAACGCCCAGAGTTTTGCCCCGTCGTTTGGTACCTCTCTCGACCACCCCCTATTGTGGGAAGTGCAAAACTTTTAATTTTTACACCTAACCTAACCTAATCTTTCGGTACCTAAATATTCATATTTTTCAGCGAGTTTTTGTCATATCTTGTATTCTACCTTGTTTTGATCAACGCTATAGAAATTTTCAATGCTGCCAAAATTTAAGAGCTTTTTATACTACAAAAAGGACATTAAAAATTCGTCAAAGAAATGCAAATTTTTTAATAAATTATCAAAATTTGTCTCAAATTATTCAAAGTTTTTGTCTGAACCATCATTAAATAACGCCCAGAGTTTTGCCCCGTCGTTTGGTACCACTCTAGACCACCCCCTATTGTGGGAAGTGCAAAACTTTTGATTGTCACACCTTTTTTTTTTTTTTTTTTTACGTGGCGGAATGCAATGACGCATATCCCTCCGCGGGGAAGGGCAGAGGGATTATGTCGGACTCGCAGGGGTAAAAGAAGATGGAAAAGAAATAATGTACCTCCCGGAATACCGACTAAACCTACCACGGTGTTCCTCAACAAAACCACTATCGGCGGGGCCGCGCGAATCGCTTTCGCATGCGGTCGCGACCCCGCCGATTGATTGTCACACCTAACCTAACCTAATCTTTCGGTACCTAAATATTCATATTTTTCAGCGGATTTTTGTCATATCTTGTATTCCACCTTGTCTTGATCAACGCTATAGAAATTTTCAGTGCTCCCAAAATTTAAGTTTTTTATACTACAAAAAGAACATTAAAAATTCGTCAAAGAAATGCAAATTTTTTAATAAATTATCAAAATTTGTCTCAAATTATTCAAAGTTTTTGTCTGAACCATCATTAAATAACGCCCAGAGTTTTGCCCCGTCGTTTGGTACCACTCTAGACCACCCCCTATTGTGGGAAGTGCAAAACTTTTGATTGTCACACCTTTTTTTTTTTTTTTTTTTACGTAGGGGAATGCAATGACGCATATCCCTCCGCGGGGAAGGGCAGAGGGATTATGTCGGACTCGCAGGGGTAAAAGAAGATGGAAAAGAAATAATGTACCTCCCGGAATACCGACTAAACCTACCACGGTGTTCCTCAACAAAACCACTATCGGCGGGTCCGCGCGAATCGCTTTCGCATGCGGTCGCGACCCCGCCGATTGATTGTCACACCTAACCTAACCTAATCTTTCGGTACCTAAATATTCATATTTTTCAGCGGATTTTTGTCATATCTTGTATTCCACCTTGTCTTGATCAACGCTATAGAAATTTTCAGTGCTCCCAAAATTTATGTTTTTTATACTACAAAAAGAACATTAAAAATTCGTCAAAGAAATGCAAATTTTTAATAAATTGTCAAAATTTGTCTCAAATTATCCAAAGTTTTTGTCTGAACCATCATTAAATAACGCCCAGAGTTTTGCCCCGTCGTTTGGTACCTCTCTCGACCACCCCCTATTGTGGGAAGTGCAAAAATTTTGATTGTCACACCTTACCTAACCTAATCTTTCAGTACCTAAATATTCATATTTCTCAGCGGGTTTTTGTCATATCTTGTATTCTACCTTGTCTTGATCAACGCAATAGAAATTTTCAGTGCTGCCAAAATTTAAGTTTTTTATACTACAAAAAGAACATTAAAAATTCGTCAAAGAAATGCAATTTTTTTAATAAATTGTCAAAATTTGTCTCAAATTATGCAAAGTTTTTGTCTGAACCATCATTAAATAACGCCAAGAGTTTTGCGCCGTCGTTTGGTACCACTCTCGACCACCGCCTATTGTGGGAAGTGCAAAACTTTTGATTGTCACACCTAACCTAACCTAATCTTTCGGTACCTAAATATTCATATTTTTCAGCGGATTTTTGTCATATCTTGTATTCCACCTTGTCTTGATCAACGCTATAGAAATTTTCAGTGCTCCCAAAATTTAAGTTTTTTATACTACAAAAAGAACATTAAAAATTCGTCAAAGAAATGCAAATTTTTTAATAAATTGTCAAAATTTGTCTCAAATTATTCAAAGTTTTTGTCTGAACCATCATTAAATAACGCCCAGAGTTTTGCTCCGTCGTTTGGTACCTCTCTCGACCACCCCCTATTGTGGGAAGTGCAAAACTTTTAATTTTTACACCTAACCTAACCTAATCTTTCGGTACCTAAATATTCATATTTTTCAGCGAGTTTTTGTCATATCTTGTATTCTACCTTGTTTTGATCAACGCTATAGAAATTTTCAATGCTGCCAAAATTTAAGAGCTTTTTATACTACAAAAAGGACATTAAAAATTCGTCAAAGAAATGCAAATTTTTTAATAAATTATCAAAATTTGTCTCAAATTATTCAAAGTTTTTGTCTGAACCATCATTAAATAACGCCCAGAGTTTTGCCCCGTCGTTTGGTACCACTCTAGACCACCCCCTATTGTGGGAAGTGCAAAACTTTTGATTGTCACACCTTTTTTTTTTTTTTTTTTACGTGGGGGAATGCAATGACGCATATCCCTCCGCGGGGAAGGGCAGAGGGATTATGTCGGACTCGCAGGGGTAAAAGAAGATGGAAAAGAAATAATGTACCTCCCGGAATACCGACTAAACCTACCACGGTGTTCCTCAACAAAACCACTATCGGCGGGGCCGCGCGAATCGCTTTCGCATGCGGTCGCGACCCCGCCGATTGATTGTCACACCTAACCTAACCTAATCTTTCGGTACCTAAATATTCATATTTTTCAGCGGATTTTTGTCATATCTTGTATTCCACCTTGTCTTGATCAACGCTATAGAAATTTTCAGTGCTCCCAAAATTTAAGTTTTTTATACTACAAAAAGAACATTAAAAATTCGTCAAAGAAATGCAAATTTTTTAATAAATTATCAAAATTTGTCTCAAATTATTCAAAGTTTTTGTCTGAACCATCATTAAATAACGCCCAGAGTTTTGCCCCGTCGTTTCGTACCACTCTAGACCACCCCCTATTGTGGGAAGTGCAAAACTTTTGATTGTCACACCTTTTTTTTTTTTTTTTTTTACGTGGGGGAATGCAATGACGCATATCCCTCCGCGGGGAAGGGCAGAGGGATTATGTCGGACTCGCAGGGGTAAAAGACGATGGAAAAGAAATAATGTACCTCCCGGAATACCGACTAAACCTACCACGGTGTTCCTCAACAAAACCACTATCGGCGGGGCCGCGCGAATCGCTTTCGCATGCGGTCGCGACCCCGCCGATTGATTGTCACACCTAACCTAACCTAATCTTTCGGTACCTAAATATTCATATTTTTCAGCGGATTTTTGTCATATCTTGTATTCCACCTTGTCTTGATCAACGCTATAGAAATTTTCAGTGCTCCCAAAATTTATGTTTTTTATACTACAAAAAGAACATTAAAAATTCGTCAAAGAAATGCAAATTTTTAATAAATTGTCAAAATTTGTCTCAAATTATCCAAAGTTTTTGTCTGAACCATCATTAAATAACGCCCAGAGTTTTGCCCCGTCGTTTGGTACCTCTCTCGACCACCCCCTATTGTGGGAAGTGCAAAACTTTTAATTTTTACACCTAACCTAACCTAATCTTTCGGTACCTAAATATTCATATTTTTCAGCGAGTTTTTGTCATATCTTGTATTCTACCTTGTTTTGATCAACGCTATAGAAATTTTCAATGCTGCCAAAATTTAAGAGCTTTTTATACTACAAAAAGGACATTAAAAATTCGTCAAAGAAATGCAAATTTTTTAATAAATTATCAAAATTTGTCTCAAATTATTCAAAGTTTTTGTCTGAACCATCATTAAATAACGCCCAGAGTTTTGCCCCGTCGTTTGGTACCACTCTAGACCACCCCCTATTGTGGGAAGTGCAAAACTTTTGATTGTCACACCTTTTTTTTTTTTTTTTACGTGGGGGAATGCAATGACGCATATCCCTCCGCGGGGAAGGGCAGAGGGATTATGTCGGACTCGCAGGGGTAAAAGAAGATGGAAAAGAAATAATGTACCTCCCGGAATACCGACTAAACCTACCACGGTGTTCCTCAACAAAACCACTATCGGCGGGGCCGCGCGAATCGCTTTCGCATGCGGTCGCGACCCCGCCGATTGATTGTCACACCTAACCTAACCTAATCTTTCGGTACCTAAATATTCATATTTTTCAGCGGATTTTTGTCATATCTTGTATTCCACCTTGTCTTGATCAACGCTATAGAAATTTTCAGTGCTCCCAAAATTTAAGAGCTTTTTATACTACAAAAAGGACATTAAAAATTCGTCAAAGAAATGCAAATTTTTTAATAAATTATCAAAATTTGTCTCAAATTATTCAAAGTTTTTGTCTGAACCATCATTAAATAACGCCCAGAGTTTTGCCCCGTCGTTTGGTACCACTCTAGACCACCCCCTATTGTGGGAAGTGCAAAACTTTTGATTGTCACACCTTTTTTTTTTTTTTTTTTTACGTGGGGGAATGCAATGACGCATATCCCTCCGCGGGGAAGGGCAGAGGGATTATGTCGGACTCGCAGGGGTAAAAGAAGATGGAAAAGAAATAATGTACCTCCCGGAATACCGACTAAACCTACCACGGTGTTCCTCAACAAAACCACTATCGGCGGGGCCGCGCGAATCGCTTTCGCATGCGGTCGCGACCCCGCCGATTGATTGTCACACCTAACCTAACCTAATCTTTCGGTACCTAAATATTCATATTTTTCAGCGGATTTTTGTCATATCTTGTATTCCACCTTGTCTTGATCAACGCTATAGAAATTTTCAGTGCTCCCAAAATTTATGTTTTTTATACTACAAAAAGAACATTAAAAATTCGTCAAAGAAATGCAAATTTTTAATAAATTGTCAAAATTTGTCTCAAATTATCCAAAGTTTTTGTCTGAACCATCATTAAATAACGCCCAGAGTTTTGCCCCGTCGTTTGGTACCTCTCTCGACCACCCCCTATTGTGGGAAGTGCAAAACTTTTAATTTTTACACCTAACCTAACCTAATCTTTCGGTACCTAAATATTCATATTTTTCAGCGAGTTTTTGTCATATCTTGTATTCTACCTTGTTTTGATCAACGCTATAGAAATTTTCAATGCTGCCAAAATTTAAGAGCTTTTTATACTACAAAAAGGACATTAAAAATTCGTCAAAGAAATGCAAATTTTTTAATAAATTATCAAAATTTGTCTCAAATTATTCAAAGTTTTTGTCTGAACCATCATTAAATAACGCCCAGAGTTTTGCCCCGTCGTTTGGTACCACTCTAGACCACCCCCTATTGTGGGAAGTGCAAAACTTTTGATTGTCACACCTTTTTTTTTTTTTTTTACGTGGGGGAATGCAATGACGCATATCCCTCCGCGGGGAAGGGCAGAGGGATTATGTCGGACTCGCAGGGGTAAAAGAAGATGGAAAAGAAATAATGTACCTCCCGGAATACCGACTAAACCTACCACGGTGTTCCTCAACAAAACCACTATCGGCGGGGCCGCGCGAATCGCTTTCGCATGCGGTCGCGACCCCGCCGATTGATTGTCACACCTAACCTAACCTAATCTTTCGGTACCTAAATATTCATATTTTTCAGCGGATTTTTGTCATATCTTGTATTCCACCTTGTCTTGATCAACGCTATAGAAATTTTCAGTGCTCCCAAAATTTAAGTTTTTTATACTACAAAAAGAACATTAAAAATTCGTCAAAGAAATGCAAATTTTTTAATAAATTATCAAAATTTGTCTCAAATTATTCAAAGTTTTTGTCTGAACCATCATTAAATAACGCCCAGAGTTTTGCCCCGTCGTTTGGTACCACTCTAGACCACCCCCTATTGTGGGAAGTGCAAAACTTTTGATTGTCACACCTTTTTTTTTTTTTTTCTTACGTGGGGGAATGCAATGACGCATATCCCTCCGCGGGGAAGGGCAGAGGGATTATGTCGGACTCGCAGGGGTAAAAGAAGATGGAAAAGAAATAATGTACCTCCCGGAATACCGACTAAACCTACCACGGTGTTCCTCAACAAAAACACTATCGGCGGGGCCGCGCGAATCGCTTTCGCATGCGGTCGCGACCCCGCCGATTGATTGTCACACCTAACCTAACCTAATCTTTCGGTACCTAAATATTCATATTTTTCAGCGGATTTTTGTCATATCTTGTATTCCACCTTGTCTTGATCAACGCTATAGAAATTTTCAGTGCTCCCAAAATTTAAGTTTTTTATACTACAAAAAGAACATTAAAAATTCGTCAAAGAAATGCAAATTTTTTAATAAATTATCAAAATTTGTCTCAAATTATTCAAAGTTTTTGTCTGAACCATCATTAAATAACGCCCAGAGTTTTGCCCCGTCGTTTGGTACCACTCTAGACCACCCCCTATTGTGGGAAGTGCAAAACTTTTGATTGTCACACCTTTTTTTTTTTTTTTTTTTACGTGGGGGAATGCAATGACGCATATCCCTCCGCGGGGAAGGGCGGAGGGATTATGTCGGACTCGCAGGGGTAAAAGAAGATGGAAAAGAAATAATGTACCTCCCGGAATACCGACTAAACCTACCACGGTGTTCCTCAACAAAACCACTATCGGCGGGTCCGCGCGAATCGCTTTCGCATGCGGTCGCGACCCCGCCGATTGATTGTCACACCTAACCTAACCTAATCTTTCGGTACCTAAATATTCATATTTTTCAGCGGATTTTTGTCATATCTTGTATTCCACCTTGTCTTGATCAACGCTATAGAAATTTTCAGTGCTCCCAAAATTTAAGTTTTTTATACTACAAAAAGAACATTAAAAATTCGTCAAAGAAATGCAAATTTTTAATAAATTGTCAAAATTTCTCTCAAATTATCCAAAGTTTTTGTCTGAACCATCATTAAATAACGCCCAGAGTTTTGCCCCGTCGTTTGGTACCTCTCTCGACCACCCCCTATTGTGGGAAGTGCAAAAATTTTGATTGTCACACCTTACCTAACCTAATCTTTCAGTACCTAAATATTCATATTTCTCAGCGGGTTTTTGTCATATCTTGTATTCTACCTTGTCTTGATCAACGCAATAGAAATTTTCAGTGCTGCCAAAATTTAAGTTTTTTATACTACAAAAAGAACATTAAAAATTCGTCAAAGAAATGCAATTTTTTTAATAAATTGTCAAAATTTGTCTCAAATTATGCAAAGTTTTTGTCTGAACCATCATTAAATAACGCCAAGAGTTTTGCGCCGTCGTTTGGTACCACTCTCGACCACCCCCTATTGTGGGAAGTGCAAAACTTTTGATTTTCACACCTAACCTAACCTAATCTTTCAGTACCTAAATATTCATATTTTTCAGCGGATTTTTGTCATATCTTGTATTCCACCTTGTCTTGATCAACGCTATAGAAATTTTCAGTGCTCCCAAAATTTAAGTTTTTCATACTACAAAAAGAACATTAAAAATTCGTCAAAGAAATGCAAATTTTTAATAAATTGTCAAAATTTGTCTCAAATTATCCAAAGTTTTTGTCTGAACCATCATTAAATAACGCCCAGAGTTTTGCCCCGTCGTTTGGTACCTCTCTCGACCACCCCCTATTGTGGGAAGTGCAAAACTTTTGATTGTCACACCTAACCTAACCTAATCTTTCGGTACCTAAATATTCATATTTTTCAGCGGATTTTTGTCATATCTTGTATTCCACCTTGTCTTGATCAACGCTATAGAAATTTTCAGTGCTCCCAAAATTTAAGTTTTTTATACTACAAAAAGGACATTAAAAATTCGTCAAAGAAATGCAAATTTTTAATAAATTGTCAAAATTTGTCTCAAATTATCCAAAGTTTTTGTCTGAACCATCATTAAATAACGCCCAGAGTTTTGCCCCGTCGTTTGGTACCTCTCTCGACCACCCCCTATTGTGGGAAGTGCAAAACTTTTGATTGTCACACCTTACCTAACCTAATCTTTCAGTACCTAAATATTCATATTTCTCAGCGGGTTTTTGTCATATCTTGTATTCTACCTTGTCTTGATCAACACAATAGAAATTTTCAGTGCTGCCAAAATTTAAGTTTTGTATACTACAAAAAGAACATTAAAAATTCGTCAAAGAAATGCAAATTTTTTAATAAATTGTCAAAATTTGTCTCAAATTATTCAAAGTTTTTGTCTGAACCATCATTAAATAACGCCCAAAGTTTTGCTTCGTCGTTTGGTACCTCTCTCGACCACCCCCTATTGTGGGAAGTGCAAAACTTTTAATTTTTACACCTAACCTAACCTAATCTTTCGGTACCTAAATATTCATATTTTTAAGCGAGTTTTTGTCATATCTTGTATTCTACCTTGTTTTGATCAACGCTATAGAAATTTTCAATGCTGCCAAAATTTAAGAACTTTTTATACTACAAAAAGGACATTAAAAATTCGTCAAAGAAATGCAAATTTTTTAATAAATTATCAAAATTTGTCTCAAATTATTCAAAGTTTTTGTCTGAACCATCATTAAATAACGCCCAGAGTTTTGCCCCGTCGTTTGGTACCACTCTAGACCACCCCCTATTGTGGGAAGTGCAAAACTTTTGATTGTCACACCTTTTTTTTTTTTTTTTTTACGTGGGGGAATGCAATGACGCATATCCCTCCGCGGGGAAGGGCAGAGGGATTATGTCGGACTCGCAGGGGTAAAAGAAGATGGAAAAGAAATAATGTACCTCCCGGAATACCGACTAAACCTACCACGGTGTTCCTCAACAAAACCACTATCGGCGGGGCCGCGCGAATCGCTTTCGCATGCGGTCGCGACCCCGCCGATTGATTGTCACACCTAACCTAACCTAATCTTTCGGTACCTAAATATTCATATTTTTCAGCGGATTTTTGTCATATCTTGTATTCCACCTTGTCTTGATCAACGCTATAGAAATTTTCAGTGCTCCCAAAATTTAAGTTTTTTATACTACAAAAAGAACATTAAAAATTCGTCAAAGAAATGCAAATTTTTTAATAAATTATCAAAATTTGTCTCAAATTATTCAAAGTTTTTGTCTGAACCATCATTAAATAACGCCCAGAGTTTTGCCCCGTCGTTTGGTACCACTCTAGACCACCCCCTATTGTGGGAAGTGCAAAACTTTTGATTGTCACACCTTTTTTTTTTTTTTTCTTACGTGGGGGAATGCAATGACGCATATCCCTCCGCGGGGAAGGGCAGAGGGATTATGTCGGACTCGCAGGGGTAAAAGAAGATGGAAAAGAAATAATGTACCTCCCGGAATACCGACTAAACCTACCACGGTGTTCCTCAACAAAAACACTATCGGCGGGGCCGCGCGAATCGCTTTCGCATGCGGTCGCGACCCCGCCGATTGATTGTCACACCTAACCTAACCTAATCTTTCGGTACCTAAATATTCATATTTTTCAGCGGATTTTTGTCATATCTTGTATTCCACCTTGTCTTGATCAACGCTATAGAAATTTTCAGTGCTCCCAAAATTTAAGTTTTTTATACTACAAAAAGAACATTAAAAATTCGTCAAAGAAATGCAAATTTTTTAATAAATTATCAAAATTTGTCTCAAATTATTCAAAGTTTTTGTCTGAACCATCATTAAATAACGCCCAGAGTTTTGCCCCGTCGTTTGGTACCACTCTAGACCACCCCCTATTGTGGGAAGTGCAAAACTTTTGATTGTCACACCTTTTTTTTTTTTTTTTTTTACGTGGGGGAATGCAATGACGCATATCCCTCCGCGGGGAAGGGCGGAGGGATTATGTCGGACTCGCAGGGGTAAAAGAAGATGGAAAAGAAATAATGTACCTCCCGGAATACCGACTAAACCTACCACGGTGTTCCTCAACAAAACCACTATCGGCGGGTCCGCGCGAATCGCTTTCGCATGCGGTCGCGACCCCGCCGATTGATTGTCACACCTAACCTAACCTAATCTTTCGGTACCTAAATATTCATATTTTTCAGCGGATTTTTGTCATATCTTGTATTCCACCTTGTCTTGATCAACGCTATAGAAATTTTCAGTGCTCCCAAAATTTAAGTTTTTTATACTACAAAAAGAACATTAAAAATTCGTCAAAGAAATGCAAATTTTTAATAAATTGTCAAAATTTCTCTCAAATTATCCAAAGTTTTTGTCTGAACCATCATTAAATAACGCCCAGAGTTTTGCCCCGTCGTTTGGTACCTCTCTCGACCACCCCCTATTGTGGGAAGTGCAAAAATTTTGATTGTCACACCTTACCTAACCTAATCTTTCAGTACCTAAATATTCATATTTCTCAGCGGGTTTTTGTCATATCTTGTATTCTACCTTGTCTTGATCAACGCAATAGAAATTTTCAGTGCTGCCAAAATTTAAGTTTTTTATACTACAAAAAGAACATTAAAAATTCGTCAAAGAAATGCAATTTTTTTAATAAATTGTCAAAATTTGTCTCAAATTATGCAAAGTTTTTGTCTGAACCATCATTAAATAACGCCAAGAGTTTTGCGCCGTCGTTTGGTACCACTCTCGACCACCCCCTATTGTGGGAAGTGCAAAACTTTTGATTTTCACACCTAACCTAACCTAATCTTTCAGTACCTAAATATTCATATTTTTCAGCGGATTTTTGTCATATCTTGTATTCCACCTTGTCTTAATCAACGCTATAGAAATTTTCAGTGCTCCCAAAATTTAAGTTTTTTATACTACAAAAAGAACATTAAAAATTCGTCAAAGAAATGCAAATTTTTTAATAAATTGTCAAAATTTGTCTCAAATTATTCAAAGTTTTTGTCTGCACCATCATTAAATAACGCCCAGAGTTTTGCCCCGTCGTTTGGTACCTCTCTCGACCACCCCCTATTGTGGGAAGTGCAAAACTTTTAATTTTTACACCTAACCTAACCTAATCTTTCGGTACCTAAATATTCATATTTTTCAGCGAGTTTTTGTCATATCTTGTATTCTACCTTGTTTTGATCAACGCTATAGAAATTTTCAATGCTGCCAAAATTTAAGAACTTTTTATACTACAAAAAGGACATTAAAAATTCGTCAAAGAAATGCAAATTTTTTAATAAATTATCAAAATTTGTCTCAAATTATTCAAAGTTTTTGTCTGAACCATCATTAAATAACGCCCAGAGTTTTGCCCCGTCGTTTGGTACCACTCTAGACCACCCCCTATTGTGGGAAGTGCAAAACTTTTGATTGTCACACCTTTTTTTTTTTTTTTTTTACGTGGGGGAATGCAATGACGCATATCCCTCCGCGGGGAAGGGCAGAGGGATTATGTCGGACTCGCAGGGGTAAAAGAAGATGGAAAAGAAATAATGTACCTCCCGGAATACCGACTAAACCTACCACGGTGTTCCTCAACAAAACCACTATCGGCGGGGCCGCGCGAATCGCTTTCGCATGCGGTCGCGACCCCGCCGATTGATTGTCACACCTAACCTAACCTAATCTTTCGGTACCTAAATATTCATATTTTTCAGCGGATTTTTGTCATATCTTGTATTCCACCTTGTCTTGATCAACGCTATAGAAATTTTCAGTGCTCCCAAAATTTAAGTTTTTTATACTACAAAAAGAACATTAAAAATTCGTCAAAGAAATGCAAATTTTTTAATAAATTATCAAAATTTGTCTCAAATTATTCAAAGTTTTTGTCTGAACCATCATTAAATAACGCCCAGAGTTTTGCCCCGTCGTTTGGTACCACTCTAGACCACCCCCTATTGTGGGAAGTGCAAAACTTTTGATTGTCACACCTTTTTTTTTTTTTTTCTTACGTGGGGGAATGCAATGACCCATATCCCTCCGCGGGGAAGGGCAGAGGGATTATGTCGGACTCGCAGGGGTAAAAGAAGATGGAAAAGAAATAATGTACCTCCCGGAATACCGACTAAACCTACCACGGTGTTCTTCAACAAAACCACTATCGGCGGGGCCGCGCGAATCGCTTTCGCATGCGGTCGCGACCCTGCCGATTGATTGTCACACCTAACCTAACCTAATCTTTCGGTACCTAAATATTCATATTTTTCAGCGGATTTTTGTCATATCTTGTATTCCACCTTGTCTTGATCAACGCTATAGAAATTTTCAGTGCTCCCAAAATTTAAGTTTTTTATACTACAAAAAGAACATTAAAAATTCGTCAAAGAAATGCAAATTTTTTAATAAATTATCAAAATTTGTCTCAAATTATTCAAAGTTTTTGTCTGAACCATCATTAAATAACGCCCAGAGTTTTGCCCCGTCGTTTGGTACCACTCTAGACCACCCCCTATTGTGGGAAGTGCAAAACTTTTGATTGTCACACCTTTTTTTTTTTTTTTTACGTGGGGGAATGCAATGACGCATATCCCTCCGCGGGGAAGGGCAGAGGGATTATGTCGGACTCGCAGGGGTAAAAGAAGATGGAAAAGAAATAATGTACCTCCCGGAATACCGACTAAACCTACCACGGTGTTCCTCAACAAAACCACTATCGGCGGGGCCGCGCGAATCGCTTTCGCATGCGGTCGCGACCCCGCCGATTGATTGTCACACCTAACCTAACCTAATCTTTCGGTACCTAAATATTCATATTTTTCAGCGGATTTTTGTCATATCTTGTATTCCACCTTGTCTTGATCAACGCTATAGAAATTTTCAGTGCTCCCAAAATTTAAGTTTTTTATACTACAAAAAGAACATTAAAAATTCGTCAAAGAAATGCAAATTTTTAATAAATTGTCAAAATTTGTCTCAAATTATCCAAAGTTTTTGTCTGAACCATCATTAAATAACGCCCAGAGTTTTGCCCCGTCGTTTGGTACCTCTCTCGACCACCCCCTATTGTGGGAAGTGCAAAACTTTTGATTGTCACACCTTACCTAACCTAATCTTTCAGTACCTAAATATTCATATTTCTCAGCGGGTTTTTGTCATATCTTGTATTCTACCTTGTCTTGATCAACGCAATAGAAATTTTCAGTGCTGCCAAAATTTAAGTTTTTTATACTACAAAAAGAATATTAAAAATTCGTCAAAGAAATGCAAATTTTTTAATAAATTGTCAAAATTTGTCTCAAATTATTCAAAGTTTTTGTCTGAACCATCATTAAATAACGCCCAGAGTTTTGCCCCGTCGTTTGGTACCTCTCTCGACCACCCCCTATTGTGGGAAGTGCAAAACTTTTAATTTTTACACCTAACCTAACCTAATCTTTCGGTACCTAAATATTCATATTTTTCAGCGAGTTTTTGTCATATCTTGTATTCTACCTTGTTTTGATCAACGCTATAGAAATTTTCAATGCTGCCAAAATTTAAGAGCTTTTTATACTACAAAAAGGACATTAAAAATTCGTCAAAGAAATGCAAATTTTTTAATAAATTATCAAAATTTGTCTCAAATTATTCAAAGTTTTTGTCTGAACCATCATTAAATAACGCCCAGAGTTTTGCCCCGTCGTTTGGTACCACTCTAGACCACCCCCTATTGTGGGAAGTGCAAAACTTGTGATTGTCACAACTTTTTTTTTTTTTTTTTTTACTTGGGGGAATGCAATGACGCATATCCTTCCGCGGGGAAGGGCAGAGGGATTATGTCGGACTCGCAGGGGTAAAAGAAGATGGAAAAGAAATAATGTACCTCCCGGAATACCGACTAAACCTACCACGGTGTTCCTCAACAAAACCACTATCGGCGGGGCCGCGCGAATCGCTTTCGCATGCGGTCGCGACCCCGCCGATTGATTGTCACACCTAACCTAACCTAATCTTTCGGTACCTAAATATTCATATTTTTCAGCGGATTTTTGTCATATCTTGTATTCCACCTTGTCTTGATCAACGCTATAGAAATTTTCAGTGCTCCCAAAATTTAAGTTTTTTATACTACAAAAAGAACATTAAAAATTCGTCAAAGAAATGCAAATTTTTTAATAAATTATCAAAATTTGTCTCAAATTATTCAAAGTTTTTGTCTGAACCATCATTAAATAACGCCCAGAGTTTTGCCCCGTCGTTTGGTACCTCTCTCGACCACCCCCTATTGTGGGAAGTGCAAAACTTTTAATTTTTACACCTAACCTAACCTAATCTTTCGGTACCTAAATATTCATATTTTTCAGCGAGTTTTTGTCATATCTTGTATTCTACCTTGTTTTGATCAACGCTATAGAAATTTTCAATGCTGCCAAAATTTAAGAGCTTTTTATACTACAAAAAGGACATTAAAAATTCGTCAAAGAAATGCAAATTTTTTAATAAATTATCAAAATTTGTCTCAAATTATTCAAAGTTTTTGTCTGAACCATCATTAAATAACGCCCAGAGTTTTGCCCCGTCGTTTGGTACCACTCTAGACCACCCCCTATTGTGGGAAGTGCAAAACTTTTGATTGTCACAACTTTTTTTTTTTTTTTTTTTACTTGGGGGAATGCAATGACGCATATCCTTCCGCGGGGAAGGGCAGAGGGATTATGTCGGACTCGCAGGGGTAAAAGAAGATGGAAAAGAAATAATGTACCTCCCGGAATACCGACTAAACCTACCACGGTGTTCCTCAACAAAACCACTATCGGCGGGGCCGCGCGAATCGCTTTCGCATGCGGTCGCGACCCCGCCGATTGATTGTCACACCTAACCTAACCTAATCTTTCGGTACCTAAATATTCATATTTTTCAGCGGATTTTTGTCATATCTTGTATTCCACCTTGTCTTGATCAACGCTATAGAAATTTTCAGTGCTCCCAAAATTTAAGTTTTTTATACTACAAAAAGAACATTAAAAATTCGTCAAAGAAATGCAAATTTTTAATAAATTGTCAAAATTTGTCACAAATTATCCAAAGTTTTTGTCTGAACCATCATTAAATAACGCCCAGAGTTTTGCCCCGTCGTTTGGTACCACTCTCGACCACCCCCTATTGTGGGAAGTGCAAAACTTTTGATTGTCACACCTAACCTAACCTAATCTTTCGGTACCTAAATATTCATATTTTTCAGCGGATTTTTGTCATATCTTGTATTCCACCTTGTCTTGATCAACGCTATAGAAATTTTCAGTGCTCCCAAAATTTAAGTTTTTTATACTACAAAAAGAACATTAAAAATTCGTCAAAGAAATGCAAATTTTTAATAAATTGTCAAAATTTGTCTCAAATTATCCAAAGTTTTTGTCTGAACCATCATTAAATAACGCCCAGAGTTTTGCCCCGTCGTTTGGTACCTCTCTCAACCACCCCCTATTGTGGGAAGTGCAAAACTTTTGATTGTCACACCTTACCTAACCTAATCTTTCAGTACCTAAATATTCATATTTCTCAGCGGGTTTTTGTCATATCTTGTATTCTACCTTGTCTTGATCAACGCAATAGAAATTTTCAGTGCTGCCAAAATTTAAGTTTTTTATACTACAAAAAGAACATTAAAAATTCGTCAAAGAAATGCAAATTTTTTAATAAATTGTCAAAATTTGTCTCAAATTATTCAAAGTTTTTGTCTGAACCATCATTAAATAACGCCCAGAGTTTTGCCCCGTCGTTTGGTACCTCTCTCGACCACCCCCTATTGTGGGAAGTGCAAAACTTTTAATTTTTACACCTAACCTAACCTAATCTTTCGGTACCTAAATATTCATATTTTTCAGCGAGTTTTTGTCATATCTTGTATTCTACCTTGTTTTGATCAACGCTATAGAAATTTTCAATGCTGCCAAAATTTAAGAGCTTTTTATACTACAAAAAGGACATTAAAAATTCGTCAAAGAAATGCAAATTTTTTAATAAATTATCAAAATTTGTCTCAAATTATTCAAAGTTTTTGTCTGAACCATCATTAAATAACGCCCAGAGTTTTGCCCCGTCGTTTGGTACCACTCTAGACCACCCCCTATTGTGGGAAGTGCAAAACTTTTGATTGTCACACCTTTTTTTTTTTTTTTTTACGTGGGGGAATGCAATGACTCATATCCCTCCGCGGGGAAGGGCAGAGGGATTATGTCGGACTCGCAGGGGTAAAAGAAGATGGAAAAGAAATAATGTACCTCCCGGAATACCGACTAAACCTACCACGGTGTTCCTCAACAAAACCACTATCGGCGGGGCCGCGCGAATCGCTTTCGCATGCGGTCGCGACCCCGCCGATTGATTGTCACACCTAACCTAACCTAATCTTTCGGTACCTAAATATTCATATTTTTCAGCGGATTTTTGTCATATCTTGTATTCCACCTTGTCTTGATCAACGCTATAGAAATTTTCAGTGCTCCCAAAATTTAAGTTTTTTATACTACAAAAAGAACATTAAAAATTCGTCAAAGAAATGCAAATTTTTAATAAATTGTCAAAATTTGTCTCAAATTATCCAAAGTTTTTGTCTGAACCATCATTAAATAACGCCCAGAGTTTTGCCCCGTCGTTTGGTACCTCTCTCGACCACCCCCTATTGTGGGAAGTGCAAAACTTTTGATTGTCACACCTTACCTAACCTAATCTTTCAGTACCTAAATATTCATATTTCTCAGCGGGTTTTTGTCATATCTTGTATTCTACCTTGTCTTGATCAACGCAATAGAAATTTTCAGTGCTGCCAAAATTTAAGTTTTTTATACTACAAAAAGAACATTAAAAATTCGTCAAAGAAATGCAAATTTTTTAATAAATTGTCAAAATTTGTCTCAAATTATGCAAAGTTTTTGTCTGAACCATCATTAAATAACGCCAAGAGTTTTGCGCCGTCGTTTGGTACCTTTCTCGACCACCCCCTATTGTGGTAAGTGCAAAACTTTTGATTATCACACCTAACCTAACCTAATCTTTCGGTACCTAAATATTCATATTTTTCAGTGGATTTTTGTCATATCTTGTATTCCACCTTGTCTTGATCAACGCTATAGAAATTTTCAGTGCTCCCAAAATTTAAGTTTTTTATACTACAAAAAGAACATTAAAAATTCGTCAAAGAAATGCAAATTTTTTAATAAATTGTCAAAATTTGTCTCAAATTATTCAAAGTTTTTGTCTGAACCATCATTAAATAACGCCCAGAGTTTTGCCCCGTCGTTTGGTACCTCTCTCAACCACCCCCTATTGTGGGAAGTGCAAAACTTTTAATTTTTACACCTAACCTAACCTAATCTTTCGGTACCTAAATATTCATATTTTTCAGCGGGTTTTTGTCATATCTTGTATTCCACCTTGTCTTGATCAACGCTATAGAAATTTTCAGTGCTCCCAAAATTTAAGTTTTTTATACTACAAAAAGAACATTAAAAATTCGTCAAAGAAATGCAAATTTTTTAATAAATTGTCAAAATTTGTCTCAAATTATTCAAAGTTTTTGTCTGAACCATCATTAAATAACGCCCAGAGTTTTGCCCCGTCGTTTGGTACCTCTCTCGACCACCCCCTATTGCGGGAAGTGCAAAACTTTTAATTTTTACACCTAACCTAACCTAATCTTTCGGTACCTAAATATTCATATTTTTCAGCGGATTTTTGTCATATCTTGTATTCTACCTTGTTTTGATCAACGCTATAGAAATTTTCAATGCTGCCAAAATTTAAGAGCTTTTTATACTACAAAAAGAACATTAAAAATTCGTCAAAGAAATGCAAATTTTTTAATAAATTATCAAAATTTGTCTCAAATTATTCAAAGTTTTTGTCTGAACCATCATTAAATAACGCCCAGAGTTTTGCCCCGTCGTTTGGTACCACTCTCGACCACCCCCTATTGTGGGAAGTGCAAAACTTTTGATTGTCACACCTAACCTAACCTAATCTTTCGGTACCTAAATATTCATATTTTTCAGCGGATTTTTGTCATATCTTGTATTCCACCTTGTCTTGATCAACGCTATAGAAATTTTCAGTGCTCCCAAAATTTAAGTTTTTTATACTACAAAAAGAACATTAAAAATTCGTCAAAGAAATGCAAATTTTTAAATAATTGTCAAAATTTGTGTCAAATTATTCAAAGTTTTTGTCTGAACCATCATTAAATAACGCCCAGAGTTTTGCCCCGTCGTTTGGTACCTCTCTCGACCACCCCCTATTGTGGGAAGTGCAAAACTTTTAATTTTTACACCTAACCTAACCTAATCTTTCGGTACCTAAATATTCATATTTTTCAGCGAGTTTTTGTCATATCTTGTATTCTACCTTGTTTTGATCAACGCTATAGAAATTTTCAATGCTGCCAAAATTTAAGAGCTTTTTATACTACAAAAAGGACATTAAAAATTCGTCAAAGAAATGCAAATTTTTTAATAAATTATCAAAATTTGTCTCAAATTATTCAAAGTTTTTGTCTGAACCATCATTAAATAACGCCCAGAGTTTTGCCCCGTCGTTTGGTACCACTCTAGACCACCCCCTATTGTGGGAAGTGCAAAACTTTTGATTGTCACACCTTTTTTTTTTTTTTTTTTACGTGGGGGAATGCAATGACGCATATCCCTCCGCGGGGAAGGGCAGAGGGATTATGTCGGACTCGCAGGGGTAAAAGAAGATGGAAAAGAAATAATGTACCTCCCGGAATACCGACTAAACCTACCACGGTGTTCCTCAACAAAACCACTATCGGCGGGGCCGCGCGAATCGCTTTCGCATGCGGTCGCGACCCCGCCGATTGATTGTCACACCTAACCTAACCTAATCTTTCGGTACCTAAATATTCATATTTTTCAGCGGATTTTTGTCATATCTTGTATTCCACCTTGTCTTGATCAACGCTATAGAAATTTTCAGTGCTCCCAAAATTTAAGTTTTTTATACTACAAAAAGAACATTAAAAATTCGTCAAAGAAATGCAAATTTTTTAATAAATTATCAAAATTTGTCTCAAATTATTCAAAGTTTTTGTCTGAACCATCATTAAATAACGCCCAGAGTTTTGCCCCGTCGTTTGGTACCACTCTAGACCACCCCCTATTGTGGGAAGTGCAAAACTTTTGATTGTCACACCTTTTTTTTTTTTTTTCTTACGTGGGGGAATGCAGTGACGCATATCCCTCCGCGGGGAAGGGCAGAGGGATTATGTCGGACTCGCAGGGGTAAAAGAAGATGGAAAAGAAATAATGTACCTCCCGGAATACCGACTAAACCTACCACGGTGTTCCTCAACAAAACCACTATCGGCGGGGCCGCGCGAATCGCTTTCGCATGCGGTCGCGACCCCGCCGATGGATTGTCACACCTAACCTAACCTAATCTTTCGGTACCTAAATATTCATATTTTTCAGCGGATTTTTGTCATATCTTGTATTCCACCTTGTCTTGATCAACGCTATAGAAATTTTCAGTGCTCCCAAAATTTAAGTTTTTTATACTACAAAAAGAACATTAAAAATTCGTCAAAGAAATGCAAATTTTTAATAAATTGTCAAAATTTGTCTCAAATTATCCAAAGTTTTTGTCTGAACCATCATTAAATAACGCCCAGAGTTTTGCCCCGTCGTTTGGTACCTCTCTCGACCACCCCCTATTGTGGGAAGTGCAAAACTTTTGATTGTCACACCTTACCTAACCTAATCTTTCAGTACCTAAATATTCATATTTCTCAGCGGGTTTTTGTCATATCTTGTATTCTACCTTGTCTTGATCAACGCAATAGAAATTTTCAGTGCTGCCAAAATTTAAGTTTTTTATACTACAAAAAGAACATTAAAAATTCGTCAAAGAAATGCAAATTTTTTAATAAATTGTCAAAATTTGTCTCAAATTATTCAAAGTTTTTGTCTGAACCATGATTAAATAACGCCCAGAGTTTTGCCCCGTCGTTTGGTACCTCTCTCGACCACCCCCTATTGTGGGAAGTGCAAAACTTTTAATTTTTACACCTAACCTAACCTAATCTTTCGGTACCTAAATATTCATATTTTCAGCGAGTTTTTGTCATATCTTGTATTCTACCTTGTTTTGATCAACGCTATAGAAATTTTCAATGCTGCCAAAATTTAAGAGCTTTTTATACTACAAAAAGGACATTAAAAATTCGTCAAAGAAATGCAAAGTTTTTAATAAATTATCAAAATTTGTCTCAAATTATTCAAAGTTTTTGTCTGAACCATCATTAAATAACGCCCAGAGTTTTGCCCCGTCGTTTGGTACCACTCTAGACCACCCCCTATTGTGGGAAGTGCAAAACTTTTGATTGTCACACCTTTTTTTTTTTTTTTTTTTACGTGGTGGAATGCAATGACGCATATCCCTCCGCGGGGAAGGGCAGAGGGATTATGTCGGACTCGCAGGGGTAAAAGAAGATGGAAAAGAAATAATGTACCTCCCGGAATACCGACTAAACCTACCACGGTGTTCCTCAACAAAACCACTATCGGCGGGGCCGCGCGAATCGCTTTCGCATGCGGTCGCGACCCCGCCGATTGATTGTCACACCTAACCTAACCTAATCTTTCGGTACCTAAATATTCATATTTTTCAGCGGATTTTTGTCATATCTTGTATTCCACCTTGTCTTGATCAACGCTATAGAAATTTTCAGTGCTCCCAAAATTTAAGTTTTTTATACTACAAAAAGAACATTAAAATTCGTCAAAGAAATGCAAATTTTTTAATAAATTATCAAAATTTGTCTCAAATTATTCAAAGTTTTTGTCTGAACCATCATTAAATAACGCCCAGAGTTTTGCCCCGTCGTTTGGTACCACTCTAGACCACCCCCTATTGTGGGAAGTGCAAAACTTTTGATTGTCACACCTTTTTTTTTTTTTTTTTTTACGTGGGGGAATGCAATGACGCATATCCCTCCGCGGGGAAGGGCAGAGGGATTATGTCGGACTCGCAGGGGTAAAAGAAGATGGAAAAGAAATAATGTACCTCCCGGAATACCAACTAAACCTACCACGGTGTTCCTCAACAAAACCACTATCGGCGGGGCCGCGCGAATCGCTTTCGCATGCGGTCGCGACCCCGCCGATTGATTGTCACACCTAACCTAACCTAATCTTTCGGTACCTAAATATTCATATTTTTCAGCGGATTTTTGTCATATCTTGTATTCCACCTTGTCTTGATCAACGCTATAGAAATTTTCAGTGCTCCCAAAATTTTAGTTTTTTATACTACAAAAAGAACATTAAAAATTCGTCAAAGAAATGCAAATTTTTAATAAATTGTCAAAATTTGTCTCAAATTATCCAAAGTTTTTGTTTGAACCATCATTAACTAACGCCCAGAGTTTTGCCCCGTCGTTTGGTACCACTCTCGACCACCCCCTATTGTGGGAAGTGCAAAACTTTTATTGTCACACCTAACCTAACCTAATCTTTCGGTACCTAAATATTCATATTTTTCAGCGGATTTTTGTCATATCTTGTATTCCACCTTGTCTTGATCAACGCTATAGAAATTTTCAGTGCTCCCAAAATTTAAGTTTTTTATACTACAAAAAGAACATTAAAAATTCGTCAAAGAAATGCAAATTTTTTAATAAATTGTCAAAATTTGTCTCAAATTATTCAAAGTTTTTGTCTGAACCATCATTAAATAACGCCCAGAGTTTTGCCCCGTCGTTTGGTACCTCTCTCGACCACCCCCTATTGTGGGAAGTGCAAAACTTTTAATTTTTACACCTAACCTAACCTAATCTTTCGGTACCTAAATATTCATATTTTTCAGCGAGTTTTTGTCATATCTTGTATTCTACCTTGTTTTGATCAACGCTATAGAAATTTTCAATGCTGCCAAAATTTAAGAGCTTTTTATACTACAAAAAGGACATTAAAAATTCGTCAAAGAAATGCAAATTTTTTAATAAATTATCAAAATTTGTCTCAAATTATTCAAAGTTTTTGTCTGAACCATCATTAAATAACGCCCAGAGTTTTGCCCCGTCGTTTGGTACCACTCTAGACCACCCCCTATTGTGGGAAGTGCAAAACTTTTGATTGTCACACCTTTTTTTTTTTTTTTTTTACGTGGGGGAATGCAATGACGCATATCCCTCCGCGGGGAAGGGCAGAGGGATTATGTCGGACTCGCAGGGGTAAAAGAAGATGGAAAAGAAATAATGTACCTCCCGGAATACCGACTAAACCTACCACGGTGTTCCTCAACAAAACCACTATCGGCGGGGCCGCGCGAATCGCTTTCGCATGCGGTCGCGACCCCGCCGATTGATTGTCACACCTAACCTAACCTAATCTTTCGGTACCTAAATATTCATATTTTTCAGCGGATTTTTGTCATATCTTGTATTCCACCTTGTCTTGATCAACGCTATAGAAATTTTCAGTGCTCCCAAAATTTAAGTTTTTTATACTACAAAAAGAACATTAAAAATTCGTCAAAGAAATGCAAATTTTTTAATAAATTATCAAAATTTGTCTCAAATTATTCAAAGTTTTTGTCTGAACCATCATTAAATAACGCCCAGAGTTTTGCCCCGTCGTTTGGTACCACTCTAGACCACCCCCTATTGTGGGAAGTGCAAAACTTTTGATTATCACACCTTTTTTTTTTTTTTTTTACTTGGGGGAATGCAATGACGCATATCCCTCCGCGGGGAAGGGCAGAGGGATTATGTCGGACTCGCAGGGGTAAAAGAAGATGGAAAAGAAATAATGTACCTCCCGGAATACCGACTAAACCTACCACGGTGTTCCTCAACAAAACCACTATCGGCGGGGCCGCGCGAATCGCTTTCGCATGCGGTCGCGACCCCGCCGATTGATTGTCACACCTAACCTAACCTAATCTTTCGGTACCTAAATATTCATATTTTTCAGCGAGTTTTTGTCATATCTTGTATTCTACCTTGTTTTGATCAACGCTATAGAAATTTTCAATGCTGCCAAAATTTAAGAGCTTTTTATACTACAAAAAGGACATTAAAAATTCGTCAAAGAAATGCAAATTTTTTAATAAATTATCAAAATTTGTCTCAAATTATTCAAAGTTTTTGTCTGAACCATCATTAAATAACGCCCAGAGTTTTGCCCCGTCGTTTGGTACCACTCTAGACCACCCCCTATTGTGGGAAGTGCAAAACTTTTGATTGTCACACCTTTTTTTTTTTTTTTTTTTACGTGCGGGAATGCAATGACGCATATCCCTCCGCGGGGAAGGGCAGAGGGATTATGTCGGACTCGCAGGGGTAAAAGAAGATGGAAAAGAAATAATGTACCTCCCGGAATACCGACTAAACCTACCACGGTGTTCCTCAACAAAACCACTATCGGCGGGGCCGCGCGAATCGCTTTCGCATGCGGTCGCGACCCCGCCGATTGATTGTCACACCTAACCTAACCTAATCTTTCGGTACCTAAATATTCATATTTTTCAGCGGATTTTTGTCATATCTTGTATTCCACCTTGTCTTGATCAACGCTATAGAAATTTTCAGTGCTCCCAAAATTTAAGTTTTTTATACTACAAAAAGAACATTAAAAATTCGTCAAAGAAATGCAAATTTTTAATAAATTGTCAAAATTTGTCACAAATTATCCAAAGTTTTTGTCTGAACCATCATTAAATAACGCCCAGAGTTTTGCCCCGTCGTTTGGTACCACTCTCGACCACCCCCTATTGTGGGAAGTGCAAAACTTTTGATTGTCACACCTAACCTAACCTAATCTTTCGGTACCTAAATATTCATATTTTTCAGCGGATTTTTGTCATATCTTGTATTCCACCTTGTCTTGATCAACGCTATAGAAATTTTCAGTGCTCCCAAAATTTAAGTTTTTTATACTACAAAAAGAACATTAAAAATTCGTCAAAGAAATGCAAATTTTTAATAAATTGTCAAAATTTGTCTCAAATTATCCAAAGTTTTTGTCTGAACCATCATTAAATAACGCCCAGAGTTTTGCCCCGTCGTTTGGTACCTCTCTCGACCACCCCCTATTGTGGGAAGTGCAAAACTTTTGATTGTCACACCTTACCTAACCTAATCTTTCAGTACCTAAATATTCATATTTCTCAGCGGGTTTTTGTCATATCTTGTATTCTACCTTGTCTTGATCAACGCAATAGAAATTTTCAGTGCTGCCAAAATTTAAGTTTTTTATACTACAAAAAGAACATTAAAAATTCGTCAAAGAAATGCAAATTTTTTAATAAATTGTCAAAATTTGTCTCAAATTATTCAAAGTTTTTGTCTGAACCATGATTAAATAACGCCCAGAGTTTTGCCCCGTCGTTTGGTACCTCTCTCGACCACCCCCTATTGTGGGAAGTGCAAAACTTTTAATTTTTACACCTAACCTAACCTAATCTTTCGGTACCTAAATATTCATATTTTCAGCGAGTTTTTGTCATATCTTGTATTCTACCTTGTTTTGATCAACGCTATAGAAATTTTCAATGCTGCCAAAATTTAAGAGCTTTTTATACTACAAAAAGGACATTAAAAATTCGTCAAAGAAATGCAAATTTTTTAATAAATTATCAAAATTTGTCTCAAATTATTCAAAGTTTTTGTCTGAACCATCATTAAATAACGCCCAGAGTTTTGCCCCGTCGTTTGGTACCACTCTAGACCACCCCCTATTGTGGGAAGTGCAAAACTTTTGATTGTCACACCTTTTTTTTTTTTTTTTTTTACGTGGTGGAATGCAATGACGCATATCCCTCCGCGGGGAAGGGCAGAGGGATTATGTCGGACTCGCAGGGGTAAAAGAAGATGGAAAAGAAATAATGTACCTCCCGGAATACCGACTAAACCTACCACGGTGTTCCTCAACAAAACCACTATCGGCGGGGCCGCGCGAATCGCTTTCGCATGCGGTCGCGACCCCGCCGATTGATTGTCACACCTAACCTAACCTAATCTTTCGGTACCTAAATATTCATATTTTTCAGCGGATTTTTGTCATATCTTGTATTCCACCTTGTCTTGATCAACGCTATAGAAATTTTCAGTGCTCCCAAAATTTAAGTTTTTTATACTACAAAAAGAACATTAAAATTCGTCAAAGAAATGCAAATTTTTTAATAAATTATCAAAATTTGTCTCAAATTATTCAAAGTTTTTGTCTGAACCATCATTAAATAACGCCCAGAGTTTTGCCCCGTCGTTTGGTACCACTCTAGACCACCCCCTATTGTGGGAAGTGCAAAACTTTTGATTGTCACACCTTTTTTTTTTTTTTTTTTTACGTGGGGGAATGCAATGACGCATATCCCTCCGCGGGGAAGGGCAGAGGGATTATGTCGGACTCGCAGGGGTAAAAGAAGATGGAAAATAAATAATGTACCTCCCGGAATACCAACTAAACCTACCACGGTGTTCCTCAACAAAACCACTATCGGCGGGGCCGCGCGAATCGCTTTCGCATGCGGTCGCGACCCCGCCGATTGATTGTCACACCTAACCTAACCTAATCTTTCTGTACCTAAATATTCATATTTTTCAGCGGATTTTTGTCATATCTTGTATTCCACCTTGTCTTGATCAACGCTATAGAAATTTTCAGTGCTCCCAAAATTTTAGTTTTTTATACTACAAAAAGAACATTAAAAATTCGTCAAAGAAATGCAAATTTTTAATAAATTGTCAAAATTTGTCTCAAATTATCCAAAGTTTTTGTTTGAACCATCATTAACTAACGCCCAGAGTTTTGCCCCGTCGTTTGGTACCACTCTCGACCACCCCCTATTGTGGGAAGTGCAAAACTTTTGATTGTCACACCTAACCTAACCTAATCTTTCGGTACCTAAATATTCATATTTTTCAGCGGATTTTTGTCATATCTTGTATTCCACCTTGTCTTGATCAACGCTATAGAAATTTTCAGTGCTCCCAAAATTTAAGTTTTTTATACTACAAAAAGAACATTAAAAATTCGTCAAAGAAATGCAAATTTTTAATAAATTGTCAAAATTTGTCTCAAATTATCCAAAGTTTTTGTCTGAACCATCATTAAATAACGCCCAGAGTTTTGCCCCGTCGTTTGGTACCTCTCTCAACCACCCCCTATTGTGGGAAGTGCAAAACTTTTGATTGTCACACCTTACCTAACCTAATCTTTCAGTACCTAAATATTCATATTTCTCAGCGGGTTTTTGTCATATCTTGTATTCTACCTTGTCTTGATCAACGCAATAGAAATTTTCAGTGCTGCCAAAATTTAAGTTTTTTATACTACAAAAAGAACATTAAAAATTCGTCAAAGAAATGCAAATTTTTTAATAAATTGTCAAAATTTGTCTCAAATTATTCAAAGTTTTTGTCTGAACCATCATTAAATAACGCCCAGAGTTTTGCCCCGTCGTTTGGTACCTCTCTCGACCACCCCCTATTGTGGGAAGTGCAAAACTTTTAATTTTTACACCTAACCTAACCTAATCTTTCGGTACCTAAATATTCATATTTTTCAGCGAGTTTTTGTCATATCTTGTATTCTACCTTGTTTTGATCAACGCTATAGAAATTTTCAATGCTGCCAAAATTTAAGAGCTTTTTATACTACAAAAAGGACATTAAAAATTCGTCAAAGAAATGCAAATTTTTTAATAAATTATCAAAATTTGTCTCAAATTATTCAAAGTTTTTGTCTGAACCATCATTAAATAACGCCCAGAGTTTTGCCCCGTCGTTTGGTACCACTCTAGACCACCCCCTATTGTGGGAAGTGCAAAACTTTTGATTGTCACACCTTTTTTTTTTTTTTTTTTTACGTGGGGGAATGCAATGACGCATATCCCTCCGCGGGGAAGGGCAGAGGGATTATGTCGGACTCGCAGGGGTAAAAGAAGATGGAAAAGAAATAATGTACCTCCCGGAATACCGACTAAACCTACCACGGTGTTCCTCAACAAAACCACTATCGGCGGGGCCGCGCGAATCGCTTTCGCATGCGGTCGCGACCCCGCCGATTGATTGTCACACCTAACCTAACCTAATCTTTCGGTACCTAAATATTCATATTTTTCAGCGGATTTTTGTCATATCTTGTATTCCACCTTGTCTTGATCAACGCTATAGAAATTTTCAGTGCTCCCAAAATTTAAGTTTTTTATACTACAAAAAGAACATTAAAAATTCGTCAAAGAAATGCAAATTTTTTAATAAATTATCAAAATTTGTCTCAAATTATTCAAAGTTTTTGTCTGAACCATCATTAAATAACGCCCAGAGTTTTGCCCCGTCGTTTGGTACCACTCTAGACCACCCCCTATTGTGGGAAGTGCAAAACTTTTGATTGTCACACCTTTTTTTTTTTTTTTTTACGTGGGGGAATGCAATGACGCATATCCCTCCGCGGGGAAGGGCAGAGGGATTATGTCGGACTCGCAGGGGTAAAAGAAGATGGAAAAGAAATAATGTACCTCCCGGAATACCGACTAAACCTACCACGGTGTTCCTCAACAAAACCACTATCGGCGGGGCCGCGCGAATCGCTTTCGCATGCGGTCGCGACCCCGCCGATTGATTGTCACACCTAACCTAACCTAATCTTTCGGTACCTAAATATTCATATTTTTCAGCGGATTTTTGTCATATCTTGTATTCCACCTTGTCTTGATCAACGCTATAGAAATTTTCAGTGCTCCCAAAATTTAAGTTTTTTATACTACAAAAAGAACATTAAAAATTCGTCAAAGAAATGCAAATTTTTAATAAATTGTCAAAATTTGTCTCAAATTATCCAAAGTTTTTGTCTGAACCATCATTAAATAACGCCCAGAGTTTTGCCCCGTCGTTTGGTACCTCTCTCGACCACCCCCTATTGTGGGAAGTGCAAAACTTTTGATTGTCACACCTTACCTAACCTAATCTTTCAGTACCTAAATATTCATATTTCTCAGCGGGTTTTTGTCATATCTTGTATTCTACCTTGTCTTGATCAACGCAATAGAAATTTTCAGTGCTGCCAAAATTTAAGTTTTTTATACTACAAAAAGAACATTAAAAATTCGTCAAAGAAATGCAAATTTTTTAATAAATTGTCAAAATTTGTCTCAAATTATGCAAAGTTTTTGCCTGAACCATCATTAAATAACGCCAAGAGTTTTGCGCCGTCGTTTGGTACCACTCTCGACCACCCCCTATTGTGGGAAGTGCAAAACTTTTGATTGTCACACCTAACCTAACCTAATCTTTCGGTACCTAAATATTCATATTTTTCAGTGGATTTTTGTCATATCTTGTATTCCACCTTGTCTTGATCAACGCTATAGAAATTTTCAGTGCTCCCAAAATTTAAGTTTTTTATACTACAAAAAGAACATTAAAAATTCGTCAAAGAAATGCAAATTTTTTAATAAATTGTCAAAATTTGTCTCAAATTATTCAAAGTTTTTGTCTGAACCATCATTAAATAACGCCCAGAGTTTTGCCCCGTCGTTTGGTACCTCTCTCGACCACCCCCTATTGTGGGAAGTGCAAAACTTTTAATTTTTACACCTAACCTAACCTAATCTTTCGGTACCTAAATATTCATATTTTTCAGCGGGTTTTTGTCATATCTTGTATTCCACCTTGTCTTGATCAACGCTATAGAAATTTTCAGTGCTCCCAAAATTTAAGTTTTTTATACTACAAAAAGAACATTAAAAATTCGTCAAAGAAATGCAAATTTTTTAATAAATTGTCAAAATTTTTCTCAAATTATTCAAAGTTTTTGTCTGAACCATCATTAAATAACGCCCAGAGTTTTGCCCCGTCGTTTGGTACCTCTCTCGACCACCCCCTATTGCGGGAAGTGCAAAACTTTTAATTTTTACACCTAACCTAACCTAATCTTTCGGTACCTAAATATTCATATTTTTCAGCGGATTTTTGTCATATCTTGTATTCTACCTTGTCTTGATCAACGCTATAGAAATTTTCAGTGCTCCCAAAATTTAAGTTTTTTATACTACAAAAAGAACATTAAAAATTCGTCAAAGAAATGCAAATTTTTAATAAATTGTCAAAATTTGTCTCAAATTATCCAAAGTTTTTGTTTGAACCATCATTAACTAACGCCCAGAGTTTTGCCCCGTCGTTTGGTACCACTCTCGACCACCCCATATTGTGGGAAGTGCAAAACTTTTGATTGTCACACCTAACCTAACCTAATCTTTCGGTACCTAAATATTCATATTTTTCAGCGGATTTTTGTCATATCTTGTATTCCACCTTGTCTTGATCAACGCTATAGAAATTTTCAGTGCTCCCAAAATTTAAGTTTTTTATACTACAAAAAGAACATTAAAAATTCGTCAAAGAAATGCAAATTTTTAATAAATTGTCAAAATTTGTCTCAAATTATCCAAAGTTTTTGTCTGAACCATCATTAAATAACGCCCAGAGTTTTGCCCCGTCGTTTGGTACCTCTCTCAACCACCCCCTATTGTGGGAAGTGCAAAACTTTTGATTGTCACACCTTACCTAACCTAATCTTTCAGTACCTAAATATTCATATTTCTCAGCGGGTTTTTGTCATATCTTGTATTCTACCTTGTCTTGATCAACGCAATAGAAATTTTCAGTGCTGCCAAAATTTAAGTTTTTTATACTACAAAAAGAACATTAAAAATTCGTCAAAGAAATGCAAATTTTTTAATAAATTGTCAAAATTTGTCTCAAATTATTCAAAGTTTTTGTCTGAACCATCATTAAATAACGCCCAGAGTTTTGCCCCGTCGTTTGGTACCTCTCTCGACCACCCCCTATTGTGGGAAGTGCAAAACTTTTGAATTTTTACACCTAACCTAACCTAATCTTTCGGTACCTAAATATTCATATTTTTCAGCGAGTTTTGTCATATCTTGTATTCTACCTTGTTTTGATCAACGCTATAGAAATTTTCAATGCTGCCAAAATTTAAGAGCTTTTTATACTACAAAAAGGACATTAAAAATTCGTCAAAGAGATGCAAATTTTTTAATAAATTATCAAAATTTGTCTCAAATTATTCAAAGTTTTTGTCTGAACCATCATTAAATAACGCCCAGAGTTTTGCCCCGTCGTTTGGTACCACTCTAGACCACCCCCTATTGTGGGAAGTGCAAAACTTTTGATTGTCACACCTTTTTTTTTTTTTTTTTTTACGTGGGGGAATGCAATGACGCATATCCCTCTGCGGGGAAGGGCAGAGGGATTATGTCGGACTCGCAGGGGTAAAAGAAGATGGAAAAGAAATAATGTACCTCCCGGAATACCGACTAAACCTACCACGGTGTTCCTCAACAAAACCACTATCGGCGGGGCCGCGCGAATCGCTTTCGCATGCGGTCGCGACCCCGCCGATTGATTGTCACACCTAACCTAACCTAATCTTTCGGTACCTAAATATTCATATTTTTCAGCGGATTTTTGTCATATCTTGTATTCCACCTTGTCTTGATCAACGCTATAGAAATTTTCAGTGCTCCCAAAATTTAAGTTTTTTATACTACAAAAAGAACATTAAAAATTCGTCAAAGAAATGCAAATTTTTTAATAAATTATCAAAATTTGTCTCAAATTATTCAAAGTTTTTGTCTGAACCATCATTAAATAACGCCCAGAGTTTTGCCCCGTCGTTTGGTACCACTCTAGACCACCCCCTATTGTGGGAAGTGCAAAACTTTTGATTGTCACACCTTTTTTTTTTTTTTTTTACGTGGGGGAATGCAATGACGCATATCCCTCCGCGGGGAAGGGCAGAGGGATTATGTCGGACTCGCAGGGGTAAAAGAAGATGGAAAAGAAATAATGTACCTCCCGGAATACCGACTAAACCTACCACGGTGTTCCTCAACAAAACCACTATCGGCGGGGCCGCGCGAATCGCTTTCGCATGCGGTCGCGACCCCGCCGATTGATTGTCACACCTAACCTAACCTAATCTTTCGGTACCTAAATATTCATATTTTTCAGCGGATTTTTGTCATATCTTGTATTCCACCTTGTCTTGATCAACGCTATAGAAATTTTCAGTGCTCCCAAAATTTAAGTTTTTATACTACAAAAAGAACATTAAAAATTCGTCAAAGAAATGCAAATTTTTAATAAATTGTCAAAATTTGTCTCAAATTATCCAAAGTTTTTGTCTGAACCATCATTAAATAACGCCCAGAGTTTTGCCCCGTCGTTTGGTACCTCTCTCGACCACCCCCTATTGTGGGAAGTGCAAAACTTTTGATTGTCACACCTTACCTAACCTAATCTTTCAGTACCTAAATATTCATATTTCTCAGCGGGTTTTTGTCATATCTTGTATTCTACCTTGTCTTGATCAACGCAATAGAAATTTTCAGTGCTGCCAAAATTTAAGTTTTTTATACTACAAAAAGAACATTAAAAATTCGTCAAAGAAATGCAAATTTTTTAATAAATTGTCAAAATTTGTCTCAAATTATGCAAAGTTTTTGTCTGAACCATCATTAAATAACGCCAAGAGTTTTGCGCCGTCGTTTGGTACCACTCTCGACCACCCCCTATTGTGGGAAGTGCAAAACTTTTGATTGTCACACCTAACCTAACCTAATCTTTCGGTACCTAAATATTCATATTTTTCAGTGGATTTTTGTCATATCTTGTATTCCACCTTGTCTTGATCAACGCTATAGAAATTTTCAGTGCTCCCAAAATTTAAGTTTTTTATACTACAAAAAGAACATTAAAAATTCGTCAAAGAAATGCAAATTTTTTAATAAATTGTCAAAATTTGTCTCAAATTATTCAAAGTTTTTGTCTGAACCATCATTAAATAACGCCCAGAGTTTTGCCCCGTCGTTTGGTACCTCTCTCGACCACCCCCTATTGTGGGAAGTGCAAAACTTTTAATTTTTACACCTAACCTAACCTAATCTTTCGGTACCTAAATATTCATATTTTTCAGCGGGTTTTTGTCATATCTTGTATTCCACCTTGTCTTGATCAACGCTATAGAAATTTTCAGTGCTCCCAAAATTTAAGTTTTTTATACTACAAAAAGAACATTAAAAATTCGTCAAAGAAATGCAAATTTTTTAATAAATTGTCAAAATTTGTCTCAAATTATTCAAAGTTTTTGTCTGAACCATCATTAAATAACGCCCAGAGTTTTGCCCCGTCGTTTGGTACCTCTCTCGACCACCCCCTATTGCGGGAAGTGCAAAACTTTTAATTTTTACACCTAACCTAACCTAATCTTTCGGTACCTAAATATTCATATTTTTCAGCGGATTTTTGTCATATCTTGTATTCTACCTTGTTTTGATCAATGCTATAGAAATTTTCAATGCTGCCAACATTTAAGAGCTTTTTATACTACAAAAAGAACATTAAAAATTCGCCAAAGAAATGCAAATTTTTTAATAAATTATCAAAATTTGTCTCAAATTATTCAAAGTTTTTGTCTGAACCATCATTAAATAACGCCCAGAGTTTTGCCCCGTCGTTTGGTACCACTCTCGACCACCCCCTATTGTGGGAAGTGCAAAACTTTTGATTGTCACACCTAACCTAACCTAATCTTTCGGTACCTAAATATTCATATTTTTCAGCGGGTTTTTGTCATATCTTGTATTCCACCTTGTCTTGATCAACGCTATAGAAATTTTCAGTGCTCCCAAAATTTAAGTTTTTTATACTACAAAAAGAACATTAAAAATTCGTCAAAGAAATGCAAATTTTTTAATAAATTGTCAAAATTTGTCTCAAATTATTCAAAGTTTTTGTCTGAACCATCATTAAATAACGCCCAGAGTTTTGCCCCGTCGTTTGGTACCTCTCTCGACCACCCCCTATTGTGGGAAGTGCAAAACTTTTAATTTTTACACCTAACCTAACCTAATCTTTCGGTACCTAAATATTCATATTTTTCAGCGAGTTTTTGTCATATCTTGTATTCTACCTTGTTTTGATCAACGCTATAGAAATTTTCAATGCTGCCAAAATTTAAGAGCTTTTTATACTACAAAAAGGACATTAAAAATTCGTCAAAGAAATGCAAATTTTTTAATAAATTATCAAAATTTGTCTCAAATTATTCAAAGTTTTTGTCTGAACCATCATTAAATAACGCCCAGAGTTTTGCCCCGTCGTTTGGTACCACTCTAGACCACCCCCTATTGTGGGAAGTGCAAAACTTTTGATTGTCACACCTTTTTTTTTTTTTTTTTTTTACGTGGGGGAATGCAATGACGCATATCCCTCCGCGGGGAAGGGCAGAGGGATTATGTCGGACTCGCAGGGGTAAAAGAAGATGGAAAAGAAATAATGTACCTCCCGGAATACCGACTAAACCTACCACGGTGTTCCTCAACAAAACCACTATCGGCGGGGCCGCGCGAATCGCTTTCGCATGCGGTCGCGACCCCGCCGATTGATTGTCACACCTAACCTAACCTAATCTTTCGGTACCTAAATATTCATATTTTTCAGCGGATTTTTGTCATATCTTGTATTCCACCTTGTCTTGATCAACGCTATAGAAATTTTCAGTGCTCCCAAAATTTAAGTTTTTTATACTACAAAAAGAACATTAAAAATTCGTCAAAGAAATGCAAATTTTTTAATAAATTATCAAAATTTGTCTCAAATTATTCAAAGTTTTTGTCTGAACCATCATTAAATAACGCCCAGAGTTTTGCCCCGTCGTTTGGTACCACTCTAGACCACCCCTTATTGTGGGAAGTGCAAAACTTTTGATTGTCACACCTTTTTTTTTTTTTTTCTTACGTGGGGGAATGCAGTGACGCATATCCCTCCGCGGGGAAGGGCAGAGGGATTATGTCGGACTCGCAGGGGTAAAAGAAGATGGAAAAGAAATAATGTACCTCCCGGAATACTGACTAAACCTACCACGGTGTTCCTCAACAAAACCACTATCGGCGGGGCCGCGCGAATCGCTTTCGCATGCGGTCGCGACCCCGCCGATTGATTGTCACACCTAACCTAACCTAATCTTTCGGTACCTAAATATTCATATTTTTCAGCGGATTTTTGTCATATCTTGTATTCCACCTTGTCTTGATCAACGCTATAGAAATTTTCAGTGCTCCCAAAATTTAAGTTTTTTATACTACAAAAAGAACATTAAAAATTCGTCAAAGAAATGCAAATTTTTAATAAATTGTCAAAATTTGTCTCAAATTATCCAAAGTTTTTGTCTGAACCATCATTAAATAACGCCCAGAGTTTTGCCCCGTCGTTTGGTACCTCTCTCGACCACCCCCTATTGTGGGAAGTGCAAAACTTTTGATTGTCACACCTTACCTAACCTAATCTTTCAGTACCTAAATATTCATATTTCTCAGCGGATTTTTGTCATATCTTGTATTCCACCTTGTCTTGATCAATGCTATAGAAATTTTCAGTGCTCCCAAAATTTAAGTTTTTTATACTACAAAAAGAACATTAAAATTCGTCAAAGAAATGCAAATTTTTTAATAAATTATCAAAATTTGCCTTAAATTATTCAAAGTTTTTGTCTGAACCATCATTAAATAACGCCCAGAGTTTTGCCCCGTCGTTTGGTACCACTCTAGACCACCCCCTATTGTGGGAAGTGCAAAACTTTTAATTTTTACACCTAACCTAACCTAATCTTTCGGTACCTAAATATTCATATTTTTCAGCGAGTTTTTGTCATATCTTGTATTCTACCTTGTTTTGATCAACGCTATAGAAATTTTCAATGCTGCCAAAATTTAAGAGCTTTTTATACTACAAAAAGGACATTAAAAATTCGTCAAAGAAATGCAAATTTTTTAATAAATTATCAAAATTTGTCTCAAATTATTCAAAGTTTTTGTCTGAACCATCATTAAATAACGCCCAGAGTTTTGCCCCGTCGTTTGGTACCACTCTAGACCACCCCCTATTGTGGGAAGTGCAAAACTTTTGATTGTCACACCTTTTTTTTTTTTTTTTTTACGTGGGGGAATGCAATGACGCATATCCCTCCGCGGGGAAGGGCAGAGGGATTATGTCGGACTCGCAGGGGTAAAAGAAGATGGAAAAGAAATAATGTACCTCCCGGAATACCGACTAAACCTACCACGGTGTTCCTCAACAAAACCACTATCGGCGGGGCCGCGCGAATCGCTTTCGCATGCGGTCGCGACCCCGCCGATTGATTGTCACACCTAACCTAACCTAATCTTTCGGTACCTAAATATTCATATTTTTCAGCGGATTTTTGTCATATCTTGTATTCCACCTTGTCTTGATCAACGCTATAGAAATTTTCAGTGCTCCCAAAATTTAAGTTTTTTATACTACAAAAAGAACATTAAAATTCGTCAAAGAAATGCAAATTTTTTAATAAATTATCAAAATTTGCCTTAAATTATTCAAAGTTTTTGTCTGAACCATCATTAAATAACGCCCAGAGTTTTGCCCCGTCGTTTGGTACCACTCTAGACCACCCCCTATTGTGGGAAGTGCAAAACTTTTGATTGTCACACCTTTTTTTTTTTTTTTTTTTACGTGGGGGAATGCAATGACGCATATCCCTCCGCGGGGAAGGGCAGAGGGATTATGTCGGACTCGCAGGGGTAAAAGAAGATGGAAAAGAAATAATGTACCTCCCGGAATACCGACTAAACCTACCACGGTGTTCCTCAACAAAACCACTATCGGCGGGGCCGCGCGAATCGCTTTCGCATGCGGTCGCGACCCCGCCGATTGATTGTCACACCTAACCTAACCTAATCTTTCGGTACCTAAATATTCATATTTTTCAGCGGATTTTTGTCATATCTTGTATTCCACCTTATCTTGATCAACGCTATAGAAATTTTCAGTGCTCCCAAAATTTAAGTTTTTTATACTACAAAAAGAACATTAAAAATTCGTCAAAGAAATGCAAATTTTTAATAAATTGTCAAAATTTGTCTCAAATTATCCAAAGTTTTTGTCTGAACCATCATTAAATAACGCCCAGAGTTTTGCCCCGTCGTTTGGTACCTCTCTCGACCACCCCCTATTGTGGGAAGTGCAAAACTTTTGATTGTCACACCTAACCTAACCTAATCTTTCGGTACCTAAATATTCATATTTTTCAGCGGATTTTTGTCATATCTTGTATTCCACCTTGTCTTGATCAACGCTATAGAAATTTTCAGTGCTCCCAAAATTTAAGTTTTTTATACTACAAAAAGAACATTAAAATTCGTCAAAGAAATGCAAATTTTTTAATAAATTATCAAAATTTGCCTTAAATTATTAAAAGTTTTTGTCTGAACCATCATTAAATAACGCCCAGAGTTTTGCCCCGTCGTTTGGTACCACTCTAGACCACCCCCTATTGTGGGAAGTGCAAAACTTTTGATTGTCACACCGTTTTTTTTTTTTTTTTTACGTGGGGGAATGCAATGACGCATATCCCTCCGCGGGGAAGGGCAGAGGGATTATGTCGGACTCGCAGGGGTAAAAGAAGATGGAAAAGAAATAATGTACCTCCCGGAATACCGACTAAACCTACCACGGTGTTCCTCAACAAAACCACTATCGGCGGGGCCGCGCGAATCGCTTTCGCATGCGGTCGCGACCCCGCCGATTGATTGTCACACCTAACCTAACCTAATCTTTCGGTACCTAAATATTCATATTTTTCAGCGGATTTTTGTCATATCTTGTATTCCACCTTGTCTTGATCAACGCTATAGAAATTTTCAGTGCTCCCAAAATTTAAGTTTTTTATACTACAAAAAGAACATTAAAAATTCGTCAAAGAAATGCAAATTTTTAATAAATTGTCAAAATTTGTCTCAAATTATCCAAAGTTTTTGTTTGAATCATCATTAACTAACGCCCAGAGTTTTGCCCCGTCGTTTGGTACCTCTCTCGACCACCCCCTATTGTGGGAAGTGCAAAACTTTTGATTGTCACACCTAACCTAACCTAATCTTTCGGTACCTAAATATTCATATTTTTCAGCGGATTTTTGTCATATCTTGTATTCCACCTTGTCTTGATCAACGCTATAGAAATTTTCAGTGCTCCCAAAATTTAAGTTTTTTATACTACAAAAAGAACATTAAAAATTCGTCAAAGAAATGCAAATTTTTAACAAATTGTCAAAATTTGTCACAAATTATCCAAACTTTTTGTCTGAACCATCATTAAATAACGCCCAGAGTTTTGCCCCGTCGTTTGGTACCACTCTCGACCACCCCCTATTGTGGGAAGTGCAAAACTTTTGATTGTCACACCTAACCTTACCTAATCTTTCGGTACCTAAATATTCATATTTTTCAGCGGATTTTTGTCATATCTTGTATTCCACCTTGTCTTGATCAACGCTATAGAAATTTTCAGTGCTCCCAAAATTTAAGTTTTTTATACTACAAAAAGAACATTAAAAATTCGTCAAAGAAATGCAAATTTTTAATAAATTGTCAAAATTTGTCTCAAATTATCCAAAGTTTTTGTCTGAACCATCATTAAATAACGCCCAGAGTTTTGCCCCGTCGTTTGGTACCACTCTAGACCACCCCCTATTGTGGGAAGTGCAAAACTTTTGATTGTCACACCTTTTTTTTTTTTTTTTTACGTGGGGGAATGCAATGACGCATATCCCTCCGCGGGGAAGGGCAGAGGGATTATGTCGGACTCGCAGGGGTAAAAGAAGATGGAAAAGAAATAATGTACCTCCCGGAATACCGACTAAACCTACCACGGTGTTCCTCAACAAAACCACTATCGGCGGGGCCGCGCGAATCGCTTTCGCATGCGGTCGCGACCCCGCCGATTGATTGTCACACCTAACCTAACCTAATCTTTCGGTACCTAAATATTCATATTTTTCAGCGGATTTTTGTCATATCTTGTATTCCACCTTGTCTTGATCAACGCTATAGAAATTTTCAGTGCTCCCAAAATTTAAGTTTTTATACTACAAAAAGAACATTAAAAATTCGTCAAAGAAATGCAAATTTTTAATAAATTGTCAAAATTTGTCTCAAATTATCCAAAGTTTTTGTCTGAACCATCATTAAATAACGCCCAGAGTTTTGCCCCGTCGTTTGGTACCTCTCTCGACCACCCCCTATTGTGGGAAGTGCAAAACTTTTGATTGTCACACCTTACCTAACCTAATCTTTCAGTACCTAAATATTCATATTTCTCAGCGGGTTTTTGTCATATCTTGTATTCTACCTTGTCTTGATCAACGCAATAGAAATTTTCAGTGCTGCCAAAATTTAAGTTTTTTATACTACAAAAAGAACATTAAAAATTCGTCAAAGAAATGCAAATTTTTTAATAAATTGTCAAAATTTGTCTCAAATTATGCAAAGTTTTTGTCTGAACCATCATTAAATAACGCCAAGAGTTTTGCGCCGTCGTTTGGTACCACTCTCGACCACCCCCTATTGTGGGAAGTGCAAAACTTTTGATTGTCACACCTAACCTAACCTAATCTTTCGGTACCTAAATATTCATATTTTTCAGTGGATTTTTGTCATATCTTGTATTCCACCTTGTCTTGATCAACGCTATAGAAATTTTCAGTGCTCCCAAAATTTAAGTTTTTTATACTACAAAAAGAACATTAAAAATTCGTCAAAGAAATGCAAATTTTTTAATAAATTGTCAAAATTTGTCTCAAATTATTCAAAGTTTTTGTCTGAACCATCATTAAATAACGCCCAGAGTTTTGCCCCGTCGTTTGGTACCTCTCTCGACCACCCCCTATTGTGGGAAGTGCAAAACTTTTAATTTTTACACCTAACCTAACCTAATCTTTCGGTACCTAAATATTCATATTTTTCAGCGGGTTTTTGTCATATCTTGTATTCCACCTTGTCTTGATCAACGCTATAGAAATTTTCAGTGCTCCCAAAATTTAAGTTTTTTATACTACAAAAAGAACATTAAAAATTCGTCAAAGAAATGCAAATTTTTTAATAAATTGTCAAAATTTGTCTCAAATTATTCAAAGTTTTTGTCTGAACCATCATTAAATAACGCCCAGAGTTTTGCCCCGTCGTTTGGTACCTCTCTCGACCACCCCCTATTGCGGGAAGTGCAAAACTTTTAATTTTTACACCTAACCTAACCTAATCTTTCGGTACCTAAATATTCATATTTTTCAGCGGATTTTTGTCATATCTTGTATTCTACCTTGTTTTGATCAATGCTATAGAAATTTTCAATGCTGCCAACATTTAAGAGCTTTTTATACTACAAAAAGAACATTAAAAATTCGCCAAAGAAATGCAAATTTTTTAATAAATTATCAAAATTTGTCTCAAATTATTCAAAGTTTTTGTCTGAACCATCATTAAATAACGCCCAGAGTTTTGCCCCGTCGTTTGGTACCACTCTCGACCACCCCCTATTGTGGGAAGTGCAAAACTTTTGATTGTCACACCTAACCTAACCTAATCTTTCGGTACCTAAATATTCATATTTTTCAGCGGGTTTTTGTCATATCTTGTATTCCACCTTGTCTTGATCAACGCTATAGAAATTTTCAGTGCTCCCAAAATTTAAGTTTTTTATACTACAAAAAGAACATTAAAAATTCGTCAAAGAAATGCAAATTTTTTAATAAATTGTCAAAATTTGTCTCAAATTATTCAAAGTTTTTGTCTGAACCATCATTAAATAACGCCCAGAGTTTTGCCCCGTCGTTTGGTACCTCTCTCGACCACCCCCTATTGTGGGAAGTGCAAAACTTTTAATTTTTACACCTAACCTAACCTAATCTTTCGGTACCTAAATATTCATATTTTTCAGCGAGTTTTTGTCATATCTTGTATTCTACCTTGTTTTGATCAACGCTATAGAAATTTTCAATGCTGCCAAAATTTAAGAGCTTTTTATACTACAAAAAGGACATTAAAAATTCGTCAAAGAAATGCAAATTTTTTAATAAATTATCAAAATTTGTCTCAAATTATTCAAAGTTTTTGTCTGAACCATCATTAAATAACGCCCAGAGTTTTGCCCCGTCGTTTGGTACCACTCTAGACCACCCCCTATTGTGGGAAGTGCAAAACTTTTGATTGTCACACCTTTTTTTTTTTTTTTTTTTTACGTGGGGGAATGCAATGACGCATATCCCTCCGCGGGGAAGGGCAGAGGGATTATGTCGGACTCGCAGGGGTAAAAGAAGATGGAAAAGAAATAATGTACCTCCCGGAATACCGACTAAACCTACCACGGTGTTCCTCAACAAAACCACTATCGGCGGGGCCGCGCGAATCGCTTTCGCATGCGGTCGCGACCCCGCCGATTGATTGTCACACCTAACCTAACCTAATCTTTCGGTACCTAAATATTCATATTTTTCAGCGGATTTTTGTCATATCTTGTATTCCACCTTGTCTTGATCAACGCTATAGAAATTTTCAGTGCTCCCAAAATTTAAGTTTTTTATACTACAAAAAGAACATTAAAAATTCGTCAAAGAAATGCAAATTTTTTAATAAATTATCAAAATTTGTCTCAAATTATTCAAAGTTTTTGTCTGAACCATCATTAAATAACGCCCAGAGTTTTGCCCCGTCGTTTGGTACCACTCTAGACCACCCCTTATTGTGGGAAGTGCAAAACTTTTGATTGTCACACCTTTTTTTTTTTTTTTCTTACGTGGGGGAATGCAGTGACGCATATCCCTCCGCGGGGAAGGGCAGAGGGATTATGTCGGACTCGCAGGGGTAAAAGAAGATGGAAAAGAAATAATGTACCTCCCGGAATACTGACTAAACCTACCACGGTGTTCCTCAACAAAACCACTATCGGCGGGGCCGCGCGAATCGCTTTCGCATGCGGTCGCGACCCCGCCGATTGATTGTCACACCTAACCTAACCTAATCTTTCGGTACCTAAATATTCATATTTTTCAGCGGATTTTTGTCATATCTTGTATTCCACCTTGTCTTGATCAACGCTATAGAAATTTTCAGTGCTCCCAAAATTTAAGTTTTTTATACTACAAAAAGAACATTAAAAATTCGTCAAAGAAATGCAAATTTTTAATAAATTGTCAAAATTTGTCTCAAATTATCCAAAGTTTTTGTCTGAACCATCATTAAATAACGCCCAGAGTTTTGCCCCGTCGTTTGGTACCTCTCTCGACCACCCCCTATTGTGGGAAGTGCAAAACTTTTGATTGTCACACCTTACCTAACCTAATCTTTCAGTACCTAAATATTCATATTTCTCAGCGGATTTTTGTCATATCTTGTATTCCACCTTGTCTTGATCAATGCTATAGAAATTTTCAGTGCTCCCAAAATTTAAGTTTTTTATACTACAAAAAGAACATTAAAATTCGTCAAAGAAATGCAAATTTTTTAATAAATTATCAAAATTTGCCTTAAATTATTCAAAGTTTTTGTCTGAACCATCATTAAATAACGCCCAGAGTTTTGCCCCGTCGTTTGGTACCACTCTAGACCACCCCCTATTGTGGGAAGTGCAAAACTTTTAATTTTTACACCTAACCTAACCAAATCTTTCGGTACCTAAATATTCATATTTTTCAGCGAGTTTTTGTCATATCTTGTATTCTACCTTGTTTTGATCAACGCTATAGAAATTTTCAATGCTGCCAAAATTTAAGAGCTTTTTATACTACAAAAAGGACATTAAAAATTCGTCAAAGAAATGCAAATTTTTTAATAAATTATCAAAATTTGTCTCAAATTATTCAAAGTTTTTGTCTGAACCATCATTAAATAACGCCCAGAGTTTTGCCCCGTCGTTTGGTACCACTCTAGACCACCCCCTATTGTGGGAAGTGCAAAACTTTTGATTGTCACACCTTTTTTTTTTTTTTTTTTACGTGGGGGAATGCAATGACGCATATCCCTCCGCGGGGAAGGGCAGAGGGATTATGTCGGACTCGCAGGGGTAAAAGAAGATGGAAAAGAAATAATGTACCTCCCGGAATACCGACTAAACCTACCACGGTGTTCCTCAACAAAACCACTATCGGCGGGGCCGCGCGAATCGCTTTCGCATGCGGTCGCGACCCCGCCGATTGATTGTCACACCTAACCTAACCTAATCTTTCGGTACCTAAATATTCATATTTTTCAGCGGATTTTTGTCATATCTTGTATTCCACCTTGTCTTGATCAACGCTATAGAAATTTTCAGTGCTCCCAAAATTTAAGTTTTTTATACTACAAAAAGAACATTAAAATTCGTCAAAGAAATGCAAATTTTTTAATAAATTATCAAAATTTGCCTTAAATTATTCAAAGTTTTTGTCTGAACCATCATTAAATAACGCCCAGAGTTTTGCCCCGTCGTTTGGTACCACTCTAGACCACCCCCTATTGTGGGAAGTGCAAAACTTTTGATTGTCACACCTTTTTTTTTTTTTTTTTTTACGTGGGGGAATGCAATGACGCATATCCCTCCGCGGGGAAGGGCAGAGGGATTATGTCGGACTCGCAGGGGTAAAAGAAGATGGAAAAGAAATAATGTACCTCCCGGAATACCGACTAAACCTACCACGGTGTTCCTCAACAAAACCACTATCGGCGGGGCCGCGCGAATCGCTTTCGCATGCGGTCGCGACCCCGCCGATTGATTGTCACACCTAACCTAACCTAATCTTTCGGTACCTAAATATTCATATTTTTCAGCGGATTTTTGTCATATCTTGTATTCCACCTTATCTTGATCAACGCTATAGAAATTTTCAGTGCTCCCAAAATTTAAGTTTTTTATACTACAAAAAGAACATTAAAAATTCGTCAAAGAAATGCAAATTTTTAATAAATTGTCAAAATTTGTCTCAAATTATCCAAAGTTTTTGTCTGAACCATCATTAAATAACGCCCAGAGTTTTGCCCCGTCGTTTGGTACCTCTCTCGACCACCCCCTATTGTGGGAAGTGCAAAACTTTTGATTGTCACACCTAACCTAACCTAATCTTTCGGTACCTAAATATTCATATTTTTCAGCGGATTTTTGTCATATCTTGTATTCCACCTTGTCTTGATCAACGCTATAGAAATTTTCAGTGCTCCCAAAATTTAAGTTTTTTATACTACAAAAAGAACATTAAAATTCGTCAAAGAAATGCAAATTTTTTAATAAATTATCAAAATTTGCCTTAAATTATTAAAAGTTTTTGTCTGAACCATCATTAAATAACGCCCAGAGTTTTGCCCCGTCGTTTGGTACCACTCTAGACCACCCCCTATTGTGGGAAGTGCAAAACTTTTGATTGTCACACCGTTTTTTTTTTTTTTTTTACGTGGGGGAATGCAATGACGCATATCCCTCCGCGGGGAAGGGCAGAGGGATTATGTCGGACTCGCAGGGGTAAAAGAAGATGGAAAAGAAATAATGTACCTCCCGGAATACCGACTAAACCTACCACGGTGTTCCTCAACAAAACCACTATCGGCGGGGCCGCGCGAATCGCTTTCGCATGCGGTCGCGACCCCGCCGATTGATTGTCACACCTAACCTAACCTAATCTTTCGGTACCTAAATATTCATATTTTTCAGCGGATTTTTGTCATATCTTGTATTCCACCTTGTCTTGATCAACGCTATAGAAATTTTCAGTGCTCCCAAAATTTAAGTTTTTTATACTACAAAAAGAACATTAAAAATTCGTCAAAGAAATGCAAATTTTTAATAAATTGTCAAAATTTGTCTCAAATTATCCAAAGTTTTTGTTTGAATCATCATTAACTAACGCCCAGAGTTTTGCCCCGTCGTTTGGTACCTCTCTCGACCACCCCCTATTGTGGGAAGTGCAAAACTTTTGATTGTCACACCTAACCTAACCTAATCTTTCGGTACCTAAATATTCATATTTTTCAGCGGATTTTTGTCATATCTTGTATTCCACCTTGTCTTGATCAACGCTATAGAAATTTTCAGTGCTCCCAAAATTTAAGTTTTTTATACTACAAAAAGAACATTAAAAATTCGTCAAAGAAATGCAAATTTTTAACAAATTGTCAAAATTTGTCACAAATTATCCAAACTTTTTGTCTGAACCATCATTAAATAACGCCCAGAGTTTTGCCCCGTCGTTTGGTACCACTCTCGACCACCCCCTATTGTGGGAAGTGCAAAACTTTTGATTGTCACACCTAACCTTACCTAATCTTTCGGTACCTAAATATTCATATTTTTCAGCGGATTTTTGTCATATCTTGTATTCCACCTTGTCTTGATCAACGCTATAGAAATTTTCAGTGCTCCCAAAATTTAAGTTTTTTATACTACAAAAAGAACATTAAAAATTCGTCAAAGAAATGCAAATTTTTAATAAATTGTCAAAATTTGTCTCAAATTATCCAAAGTTTTTGTCTGAACCATCATTAAATAACGCCCAGAGTTTTGCCCCGTCGTTTGGTACCTCTCTCGACCACCCCCTATTGTGGGAAGTGCAAAACTTTTAATTTTTACACCTAACCTAACCTAATCTTTCGGTACCTAAATATTCATATTTTTCAGCGAGTTTTTGTCATATCTTGTATTCTACCTTGTTTTGATCAACGCTATAGAAATTTTCAATGCTGCCAAAATTTAAGAGCTTTTTATACTACAAAAAGGACATTAAAAATTCGTCAAAGAAATGCAAATTTTTTAATAAATTATCAAAATTTGTCTCAAATTATTCAAAGTTTTTGTCTGAACCATCATTAAATAACGCCCAGAGTTTTGAATGCAATGACGCATATCCCTCCGCGGGGAAGGGCAGAGGGATTATGTCGGACTCGCAGGGGTAAAAGAAGATGGAAAAGAAATAATGTACCTCCCGGAATACCGACTAAACCTACCACGGTGTTCCTCAACAAAACCACTATCGGCGGGGCCGCGCGAATCGCTTTCGCATGCGGTCGCGACCCCGCCGATTGATTGTCACACCTAACCTAACCTAATCTTTCGGTACCTAAATATTCATATTTTTCAGCGGATTTTTGTCATATCTTGTATTCCAGCTTGTCTTGATCAACGCTATAGAAATTTTCAGTGCTGCCAAAATTTGAGATTTTTATACTACAACACGAACATTAAAAATTCGTCAAAGAAATGCAAATTTTTTAATAAATTGTCAAAATTTGTCTCAAATTATTCAAAGTTATTCTCTGAACCATCATTAAATAACGCCCGGAGTTTTCCCCGTCGTTTGGTACCACTCTCGACCACCCCCTATTGTGGGAAGTGCAAAACTTTTGATTTTTACACCTAACCTAACCTAATCTTTCGGTACCTAAATATTAATATTTTTCAGCGGGTTTTTGTCATATCTTGTATTCTACCTTGTCTTGATCAACGCAATAGAAATTTTCAGTGCTGCCAAAATTTAAGATTTTTATACTACAAAAAGAACATTAAAAATTCGTCAAAGAAATGCAAATTTTTTAATAAATTGTCAAAATTTGTCTCAAATTATTCAAAGTTTTTGTCTGAACCATCATTAAATAACGCCCAGAGTTTTGCCCCGTCGTTTGGTACCTCTCTCGACCACCCCTATTGTGGGAAGTGCAAAACTTTTTATTGTCACACCTTACCTAACCTAATCTTTCAGTACCTAATTATTCATATTTCTCAGCGGGTTTTTGTCATATCTTGTATTCTACCTTGTCTTGATCAACGCAATAGAAATTTTCAGTGCTGCCAAAATTTATGTTTTTTATACTTCAAAAATAACATTAAAAATTCGTCAAAGAAATGCAAATTTTTTAATAAATTATCAAAATTTGTCTCAAATTATTCAAAGTTTTTGTGTGAACCATCATTAAATAACGCCCAGAGTTTCGCCCCGTCGTTTGGTACCACTCTCGACCACCCCCTATTGTGGGAAGTGCAAAACTTTTAATTTTTACACCTAACCTAACCTAATCTTTCGGTACCTAAATATTCATATTTTTCAGCGGATTTTTGTCATATCTTGTATTCCAGCTTGTCTTGATCAACGCTATAGAAATTTTCAGTGCTGCCAAAATTTGAGATTTTTATACTACAACACGAACATTAAAAATTCGTCAAAGAAATGCAAATTTTTTAATAAATTGTCAAAATTTGTCTCAAATTATTCAAAGTTATTCTCTGAACCATCATTAAATAACGCCCGGAGTTTTCCCCGTCGTTTGGTACCACTCTCGACCACCCCCTATTGTGGGAAGTGCAAAACTTTTGATTTTTACACCTAACCTAACCTAATCTTTCGGTACCTAAATATTAATATTTTTCAGCGGGTTTTTGTCATATCTTGTATTCTACCTTGTCTTGATCAACGCAATAGAAATTTTCAGTGCTGCCAAAATTTAAGATTTTTATACTACAACACGAACATTAAAAATTCGTCAAAGAAATGCAAATTTTTTAATAAATTGTCAAAATTTGTCTCAAATTATCCAAAGTTTTTGTCTGAACCATCATTAAATAACGCCCGGAGTTTTCCCCTTCGTTTGGTACCTCTCTCGACCACCCCCTATTGTGGGAAGTGCAAAACTTTTGATTGTCACACCTTACCTAACCTAATCTTTCAGTACCTAATTATTCATATTTCTCAGCGGGTTTTTGTCATATCTTGTATTCTACCTTGTCTTGATCAACGCAATAGAAATTTTCAGTGCTGCCAAAATTTAAGTTTTTTATACTACAAAAATAACATTAAAAATTCGTCAAAGAAATGCAAATTTTTTAATAAATTGTCAAAATTTGTCTCAAATTATTCAAAGTTTTTGTCGGAACCATCATTAAATAACGCCAAGAGTTTTGCCCCGTCGTTTGGTACCCTTCTCGACCACCCCCTATTGTGGGAAGTGCAAAACTTTTGATTGTCACACCTTACCTAACCTAATCTTTCGGTACCTAAATATTCATATTTTTCAGCGGATTTTTGTCATATCTTGTATTCCACCTTGTCTTGATCAACGCTATAGAAATTTTCAGTGCTCCCAAAATTTAAGTTTTTTATACTACAAAAAGAACATTAAAAATTCGTCAAAGAAATGCAAATTTTTAATAAATTGTCAAAATTTGTCTCAAATTATCCAAAGTTTTTGTCTGAACCATCATTAAATAACGCCCAGAGTTTTGCCCCGTCGTTTGGTACCTCTCTCGACCACCCCCTATTGTGGGAAGTGCAAAACTTTTGATTGTCACACCTTACCTAACCTAATCTTTCAGTACCTAAATATTCATATTTCTCAGCGGGTTTTTGTCATATCTTGTATTCTACCTTGTCTTGATCAACGCAATAGAAATTTTCAGTGCTGCCAAAATTTAAGTTTTTTATACTACAAAAAGAACATTAAAAATTCGTCAAAGAAATGCAAATTTTTTAATAAATTGTCAAAATTTGTCTCAAATTATTCAAAGTTTTTGTCTGAACCATCATTAAATAACGCCCAGAGTTTTGCCCCGTCGTTTGGTACCTCTCTCGACCACCCCCTATTGTGGGAAGTGCAAAACTTTTGATTGTCACACCTAACCTAACCTAATCTTTCGGTACCTAAATATTCATATTTTTCAGCGGATTTTTGTCATATCTTGTATTCCACCTTGTCTTGATCAACGCTATAGAACTTTCAGTGCTCCCAAAATTTAAGTTTTTTATACTACAAAAAGAACATTAAAAATTCGTCAAAGAAATGCAAATTTTTTAATAAATTGTTAAAATTTGTCACAAATTATTCAAAGTTATTCTCTGAACCATCATTAAATAACGCCCGGAGTTTACCCCGTCGTTTGGTACCACTCTCGACCACCCCCTATTGTGGGCAGTGCAAAACTTTTAATTTTTACACCTAACCTAACCTAATCTTTCGGTACCTAAATATTCATATTTTTCAGCGAGTTTTTGTCATATCTTGTATTCTACCTTGTTTTGATCAACGCTATAGAAATTTTCAATGCTGCCAAAATTTAAGAGCTTTTTATACTACAAAAAGGACATTAAAAATTCGTCAAAGAAATGCAAATTTTTTAATAAATTATCAAAATTTGTCTCAAATTATTCAAAGTTTTTGTCTGAACCATCATTAAATAACGCCCAGAGTTTTGCCCCGTCGTTTGGTACCACTCTAGACCACCCCCTATTGTGGGAAGTGCAAAACTTTTGATTGTCACACCTTTTTTTTTTTTTTTACGTGGGGGAATGCAATGATGCATATCCCTCCGCGGGGAAGGGCAGAGGGATTATGTCGGACTCGCAGGGGTAAAAGAAGATGGAAAAGAAATAATGTACCTCCCGGAATACCGACTAAACCTACCACGGTGTTCCTCAACAAAACCACTATCGGCGGGGCCGCGCGAATCGCTTTCGCATGCGGTCGCGACCCCGCCGATTGATTGTCACACCTAACCTAACCTAATCTTTCGGTACCTAAATATTCATATTTTTCAGCGGATTTTTATCATATCTTGTATTCCACCTTGTCTTGATCAACGCTATAGAAATTTTCAGTGCTCCCAAAATTTAAGTTTTTTATACTACAAAAAGAACATTAAAAATTCGTCAAAGAAATGCAAATTTTTAATAAATTGTCAAAATTTGTCTCAAATTATCCAAAGTTTTTGTCTGAACCATCATTAAATAACGCCCAGAGTTTTGCCCCGTCGTTTGGTACCTCTCTCGACCACCCCCTATTGTGGGAAGTGCAAAACTTTTGATTGTCACACCTTACCTAACCTAATCTTTCAGTACCTAAATATTCATATTTCTCAGCGGGTTTTTGTCATATCTTGTATTCTACCTTGTCTTGATCAACGCAATAGAAATTTTCAGTGCTGCCAAAATTTAAGTTTTTTATACTACAAAAAGAACATTAAAAATTCGTCAAAGAAATGCAAATTTTTTAATAAATTGTCAAAATTTGTCTCAAATTATGCAAAGTTTTTGTCTGAACCATCATTAAATAACGCCAAGAGTTTTGCGCCGTCGTTTGGTACCATTCTCGACCACCCCCTATTGTGGGAAGTGCAAAACTTTTGATTGTCACACCTAACCTAACCTAATCTTTCGGTACCTAAATATTCATATTTTTCAGCGGATTTTTGTCATATCTTGTATTCCACCTTGTCTTGATCAACGCTATAGAAATTTTCAGTGCTCCCAAAATTTAAGTTTTTTATACTACAAAAAGAACATTAAAAATTCGTCAAAGAAATGCAAATTTTTTAATAAATTGTCAAAATTTGTCTCAAATTATCCAAAGTTTTTGTCTGAACCATCATTAAATAACGCCCAGAGTTTTGCCCCGTCGTTTGGTACCTCTCTCGACCACCCCCTATTGTGGGAAGTGCAAAACTTTTGATTGTCACACCTTACCTAACCTAATCTTTTAGTACCTAAATATTCATATTTCTCAGCGGGTTTTTGTCATATCTTGTATTCTACCTTGTCTTGATCAACGCAATAGAAATTTTCAGTGCTGCCAAAATTTAAGTTTTTTATACTACAAAAAGAACATTAAAAATTCGTCAAAGAAATGCAAATTTTTTAATAAATTGTCAAAATTTGTCTCAAATTATGCAAAGTTTTTGTCTGAACCATCATTAAATAACGCCAAGAGTTTTGCGCCGTCGTTTGGTACCACTCTCGACCACCCCCTATTGTGGGAAGTGCAAAACTTTTGATTGTCACACCTTATTTTTTTTTTTTTTTACGTGGGGGAATGCAATGACGCATATCCCTCCGCGGGGAAGGGCAGAGGGATTATGTCGGACTCGCAGGGGTAAAAGAAGATGGAAAAGAAATGATGTACCTCCCGGAATACCGACTAAACCTACCACGGTGTTCCTCAACAAAACCACTATCGGCGGGGCCGCGCGAATCGCTTTCGCATGCGGTCGCGACCCCGCCGATTGATTGTCACACCTAACCTAACCTAATCTTTCGGTACCTAAATATTCATATTTTTCAGCGGATTTTTGTCATATCTTGTATTCCACCTTGTCTTGATCAACGCTATAGAAATTTTCAGTGCTCCCAAAATTTAAGTTTTTTATACTACAAAAAGAACATTAAAAATTCGTCAAAGAAATGCAAATTTTTTAATAAATTGTCAAAATGTGTCTCAAATTATTCAAAGTTTTTGTCTGAACCATCATTAAATAACGCCCAGAGTTTTGCCCCGTCGTTTGGTACCTCTCTCGACCACCCCCTATTGTGGGAAGTGCAAAACTTTTAATTTTTACACCTAACCTAACCTAATCTTTCGGTACCTAAATATTTATATTTTTCAGCGAGTTTTTGTCATATCTTGTATTCTACCTTGTTTTGATCAACGCTATAGAAATTTTCAGTGCTCCCAAAATTTAAGTTTTTTATACTACAAAAAGAACATTAAAAATTCGTCAAAGAAATGCAAATTTTTTAATAAATTGTCAAAATGTGTCTCAAATTATTCAAAGTTTTTGTCTGAACCATCATTAAATAACGCCCAGAGTTTTGCCCCGTCGTTTGGTACCTCTCTCGACCACCCCCTATTGTGGGAAGTGCAAAACTTTTAATTTTTACACCTAACCTAACCTAATCTTTCGGTACCTAAATATTCATATTTTTCAGCGGATTTTTGTCATATCTTGTATTCCACCTTGTCTTGATCAACGCTATAGAAATTTTCAGTGCTCCCAAAATTTAAGTTTTTTATACTACAAAAAGAACATTAAAAATTCGTCAAAGAAATGCAAATTTTTAATAAATTGTCAAAATTTGTCTCAAATTATCCAAAGTTTTTGTCTGAACCATCATTAAATAACGCCCAGAGTTTTGCCCCGTCGTTTGGTACCTCTCTCGACCACCCCCTATTGTGGGAAGTGCAAAACTTTTGATTGTCACACCTTACCTAACCTAATCTTTCAGTACCTAAATATTCATATTTCTCAGCGGGTTTTTGTCATATCTTGTATTCTACCTTGTCTTGATGAACGCAATAGAAATTTTCAGTGCTGCCAAAATTTAAGTTTTTTATACTACAAAAAGAACATTAAAAATTCGTCAAAGAAATGCAAATTTTTTAATAAATTGTCAAAATTTGTCTCAAATTATTCAAAGTTTTTGTCTGAACCATCATTAAATAACGCCCAGAGTTTTGCCCCGTCGTTTGGTACCTCTCTCGACCACCCCCTATTGTGGGAAGTGCAAAACTTTTAATTTTTACACCTAACCTAACCTAATCTTTCGGTACCTAAATATTCATATTTTTCAGCGAGTTTTTGTCATATCTTGTATTCTACCTTGTTTTGATCAACGCTATAGAAATTTTCAATGCTGCCAAAATTTAAGAGCTTTTTATACTACAAAAAGGACATTAAAAATTCGTCAAAGAAATGCAAATTTTTTAATAAATTATCAAAATTTGTCTCAAATTATTCAAAGTTTTTGTCTGAACCATCATTAAATAACGCCCAGAGTTTTGCCCCGTCGTTTGGTACCACTCTAGACCACCCCCTATTGTGAGAAGTGCAAAACTTTTGATTGTCACACCTTTTTTTTTTTTTTTTTTTACGTGGGGGAATGCAATGACGCATATCCCTCCGCGGGGAAGGGCAGAGGGATTATGTCGGACTCGCAGGGGTAAAAGAAGATGGAAAAGAAATAATGTACCTCCCGGAATACCGACTAAACCTACCACGGTGTTCCTCAACAAAACCACTATCGGCGGGGCCGCGCGAATCGCTTTCGCATGCGGTCGCGACCCCGCCGATTGATTGTCACACCTAACCTAACCTAATCTTTCGGTACCTAAATATTCATATTTTTCAGCGGATTTTTGTCATATCTTGTATTCCACCTTGTCTTGATCAACGCTATAGAAATTTTCAGTGCTCCCAAAATTTAAGTTTTTTATACTACAAAAAGAACATTAAAAATTCGTCAAAGAAATGCAAATTTTTAATAAATTGTCAAAACTTGTCTCAAATTATCCAAAGTTTTTGTCTGAACCATCATTAAATAACGCCCAGAGTTTTGCCCCGTCGTTTGGTACCTCTCTCGACCACCCCCTATTGTGGGAAGTGCAAAACTTTTGATTGTCACACCTTACCTAACCTAATCTTTCAGTACCTAAATATTCATATTTCTCAGCGGGTTTTTGTCATATCTTGTATTCTACCTTGTCTTGATCAACGCAATAGAAATTTTCAGTGCTGCCAAAATTTAAGTTTTTTATACTACAAAAAGAACATTAAAAATTCGTCAAAGAAATGCAAATTTTTTAATAAATTGTCAAAATTTGTCTCAAATTATGCAAAGTTTTTGTCTGAACCATCATTAAATAACGCCAAGAGTTTTGCGCCGTCGTTTGGTACCACTCTCGACCACCCCCTATTGTGGGAAGTGCAAAACTTTTGATTGTCACACCTAACCTAACCTAATCTTTCGGTACCTAAATATTCATATTTTTCAGCGGATTTTTGTCATATCTTGTATTCCACCTTGTCTTGATCAACGCTATAGAAATTTTCAGTGCTCCCAAAATTTAAGTTTTTTATACTACAAAAAGAACATTAAAAATTCGTCAAAGAAATGCAAATTTTTTAATAAATTGTCAAAATTTGTCTCAAATTATTCAAAGTTTTTGTCTGAACCATCATTAAATAACGCCCAGAGTTTTGCCCCGTCGTTTGGTACCTCTCTCGACCACCCCCTATTGTGGGAAGTGCAAAACTTTTGATTGTCACACCTAACCTATCCTAATCTTTCGGTACCTAAATATTCATATTTTTCAGCGAGTTTTTGTCATATCTTGTATTCTACCTTGTTTTGATCAACGCTATAGAAATTTTCAATGCTGCCAAAATTTAAGAGCTTTTTATACTACAAAAAGGACATTAAAAATTCGTCAAAGAAATGCAAATTTTTTAATAAATTATCAAAATTTGTCTCAAATTATTCAAAGTTTTTGTCTGAACCATCATTAAATAACGCCCAGAGTTTTGAATGCAATGACGCATATCCCTCCGCGGGGAAGGGCAGAGGGATTATGTCGGACTCGCGGGGGTAAAAGAAGATGGAAAAGAAATAATGTACCTCCCGGAATACCGACTAAACCTACCACGGTGTTCCTCAACAAAACCACTATCGGCGGGGCCGCGCGAATCGCTTTCGCATGCGGTCGCGACCCCGCCGATTGATTGTCACACCTAACCTAACCTAATCTTTCGGTACCTAAATATTCATATTTTTCAGCGGATTTTTGTCATATCTTGTATTCCACCTTGTCTTGATCAACGCTATAGAAATTTTCAGTGCTCCCAAAATTTAAGTTTTTTATACTACAAAAAGAACATTAAAAATTCGTCAAAGAAATGCAAATTTTTAATAAATTGTCAAAACTTGTCTCAAATTATCCAAAGTTTTTGTCTGAACCATCATTAAATAACGCCCAGAGTTTTGCCCCGTCGTTTGGTACCACTCTAGACCACCCCCTATTGTGAGAAGTGCAAAACTTTTGATTGTCACACCTTTTTTTTTTTTTTTTTTTACGTGGGGGAATGCAATGACGCATATCCCTCCGCGGGGAAGGGCAGAGGGATTATGTCGGACTCGCAGGGGTAAAAGAAGATGGAAAAGAAATAATGTACCTCCCGGAATACCGACTAAACCTACCACGGTGTTCCTCAACAAAACCACTATCGGCGGGGCCGCGCGAATCGCTTTCGCATGCGGTCGCGACCCCGCCGATTGATTGTCACACCTAACCTAACCTAATCTTTCGGTACCTAAATATTCATATTTTTCAGCGGATTTTTGTCATATCTTGTATTCCACCTTGTCTTGATCAACGCTATAGAAATTTTCAGTGCTCCCAAAATTTAAGTTTTTTATACTACAAAAAGAACATTAAAAATTCGTCAAAGAAATGCAAATTTTTAATAAATTGTCAAAACTTGTCTCAAATTATCCAAAGTTTTTGTCTGAACCATCATTAAATAACGCCCAGAGTTTTGCCCCGTCGTTTGGTACCTCTCTCGACCACCCCCTATTGTGGGAAGTGCAAAACTTTTGATTGTCACACCTTACCTAACCTAATCTTTCAGTACCTAAATATTCATATTTCTCAGCGGGTTTTTGTCATATCTTGTATTCTACCTTGTCTTGATCAACGCAATAGAAATTTTCAGTGCTGCCAAAATTTAAGTTTTTTATACTACAAAAAGAACATTAAAAATTCGTCAAAGAAATGCAAATTTTTTAATAAATTGTCAAAATTTGTCTCAAATTATGCAAAGTTTTTGTCTGAACCATCATTAAATAACGCCAAGAGTTTTGCGCCGTCGTTTGGTACCACTCTCGACCACCCCCTATTGTGGGAAGTGCAAAACTTTTGATTGTCACACCTAACCTAACCTAATCTTTCGGTACCTAAATATTCATATTTTTCAGCGGATTTTTGTCATATCTTGTATTCCACCTTGTCTTGATCAACGCTATAGAAATTTTCAGTGCTCCCAAAATTTAAGTTTTTTATACTACAAAAAGAACATTAAAAATTCGTCAAAGAAATGCAAATTTTTTAATAAATTGTCAAAATTTGTCTCAAATTATTCAAAGTTTTTGTCTGAACCATCATTAAATAACGCCCAGAGTTTTGCCCCGTCGTTTGGTACCTCTCTCGACCACCCCCTATTGTGGGAAGTGCAAAACTTTTGATTGTCACACCTAACCTATCCTAATCTTTCGGTACCTAAATATTCATATTTTTCAGCGAGTTTTTGTCATATCTTGTATTCTACCTTGTTTTGATCAACGCTATAGAAATTTTCAATGCTGCCAAAATTTAAGAGCTTTTTATACTACAAAAAGGACATTAAAAATTCGTCAAAGAAATGCAAATTTTTTAATAAATTATCAAAATTTGTCTCAAATTATTCAAAGTTTTTGTCTGAACCATCATTAAATAACGCCCAGAGTTTTGAATGCAATGACGCATATCCCTCCGCGGGGAAGGGCAGAGGGATTATGTCGGACTCGCGGGGGTAAAAGAAGATGGAAAAGAAATAATGTACCTCCCGGAATACCGACTAAACCTACCACGGTGTTCCTCAACAAAACCACTATCGGCGGGGCCGCGCGAATCGCTTTCGCATGCGGTCGCGACCCCGCCGATTGATTGTCACACCTAACCTAACCTAATCTTTCGGTACCTAAATATTCATATTTTTCAGCGGATTTTTGTCATATCTTGTATTCCACCTTGTCTTGATCAACGCTATAGAAATTTTCAGTGCTCCCAAAATTTAAGTTTTTTATACTACAAAAAGAACATTAAAAATTCGTCAAAGAAATGCAAATTTTTTAACCTTTCCGGCCCCGCGCGCACTTAATGTAAACAATAACAGATTACCCGGTAATCGGACACCCGTCGCGCGGTCGGCACTTAAAGCGCCACTTGACACGCCCTATCGATGTTTATGTTTTTGAGCTCTGAGTTATGATAACATCGCTCGTGTTTCTTAGAAATACACATTGTAAGCTACGACAAGTATTATGAATCATCGCATTGAAGTGTATACTTGAGTTTATACGCCTGGATAAACAAAGCAGAACTGTACAAATTGTTCGTTATTGAAAATATTTGTTTCTAAAGAAATATAAATGCTATAAGAAGAGTTTTTACTTTTTCTATTTTCTAGATAAATACTCTTTATAGTAAAACGAAGTATTTATATGTGGCTGTGAGAAAAAATTAAGATATTGACATTTGAAAGTGGCACTACCGTGCGTGTCATGGACATTTAGAGCGCGGCAAAAGTAAATATTGAAATTTTTGTTAAAAAATATTCGTCGTAACTTTGTGCGTTGTATTCAGATATTTCTATAGAAACACTAATAAATAACACTATTATAGTGATTGAAACCTGAAATACGATATAATACTGTACTAAAAAACAACAAATATAAAAAAGCGCGGGAAAACTGATAAATGATAATAGGTTACTTTGGGCTTCAGTTTGACAAACAAAATTATCATTAGTCAGTATTGTTTTTATTGTGTCTAAAAATAGAAATATGCTCTTTATAGTTAAACATTTTTTTTTATATATGTCTGTGAGAAAAAATTAAGATATTGACATTTGAAAGTAGCATTGACATGCGTGACGAGTACATTTAGAGCGCGGCAAAAGTAAATTTTGTTTTTTTTTTTACAGAATATTAGTCGTAACCTTGTGCGTTGTTTTCAGATATTTTTATAGAAACACTAATAAATAACACTATTATAGTGATTGAAACCTGAAATACGATATAATACTGTACGAAAAAACAACAAATATAAAAAAGCGCGGGAAAACTGATAAATGATAATAGGTTACTTTGGGCTTCAGTTTGTTATACAAAAATAACGTAAGTCAGTATTGTTTTTATTGTCTCTAAAAATAGAAAGAATAAGCTTTTCAATAATGTATTACACTTATATACTTGCCCTACAAAAAACGACAGTAAACAGCGGCACAAATAACATCGACGAACGAACGCTCGGCGCGAAGTCACGTGACATAACAATAACAATATTAGACAATTATTATTCAGTTAGTAAATGGTTCGTTCGAAAAGCTCAGTTCATTCCGAGTACAATGATATACAATACAAGACTTTAAATACAGGCCTTTCAATACAAAAACGGCAAAAACTAGCGCGCGACCCTCTTTTTTTTGTTGCTTGACGCCTTAAGGCGTCAACGGGGTTTGACGGGTACAAAAGTGATGACGCCTTAAGGCGTCAACGGGGTTTGAGCGGTTAATAAATTATCAAAATTTGTCTCAAATTATTCAAAGTTTTTATCTGAACCATCATTAAATAACGCCCAGAGTTTTGCCCCGTCGTTTGGTACCACTCTAGACCACCCCCTATTGTGGGAAGTGCAAAACTTTTGATTGTCACACCTTTTTTTTTTTTTTTTTTACCTGGGGGAATGCAATGACGCATATCCCTCCGCAGGGAAGGGCAGAGGGATTATGTCGGACTCGCAGGGGTAAAAGAAGATGGAAAATAAATAATGTACCTCCCGGAATACCGACTAAACCTACCACGGTGTTCCTCAACAAAACCACTATCGGCGGGGCCGCGCGAATCGCTTTCGCATGCGGTCGCGACCCCGCCGATTGATTGTCACACCTAACCTAACCTAATCTTTCGGTACCTAAATATTCATATTTTTCAGCGGATTTTTGTCATATCTTGTATTCCACCTTGTCTTGATCAACGCTATAGAAATTTTCAGTGCTCCCAAAATTTAAGTTTTTATACTACAAAAAGAACATTAAAAATTCGTCAAAGAAATGCAAATTTTTAATAAATTGTCAAAATTTGTCTCAAATTATCCAAAGTTTTTGTCTGAACCATCATTAAATAACGCCCAGAGTTTTGCCCCGTCGTTTGGTACCTCTCTCGACCACCCCCTATTGTGGGAAGTGCAAAACTTTTAATTTTTACACCTAACCTAACCTAATCTTTCGGTACCTAAATATTCATATTTTTCAGCGGGTTTTTGTCATATCTTGTATTCCACCTTGTCTTGATCAACGCTATAGAAATTTTCAGTGCTCCCAAAATTTAAGTTTTTTATACTACAAAAAGAACATTAAAAATTCGTCAAAGAAATGCAAATTTTTTAATAAATTGTCAAAATTTGTCTCAAATTATTCAAAGTTTTTGTCTGAACCATCATTAAATAACGCCCAGAGTTTTGCCCCGTCGTTTGGTACCTCTCTCGACCACCCCCTATTGTGGGAAGTGCAAAACTTTTGATTGTCACACCTTACCTAACCTAATCTTTCAGTACCTAAATATTCATATTTCTCAGCGGGTTTTTGTCATATCTTGTATTCTACCTTGTCTTGATCAACGCAATAGAAATTTTCAGTGCTGCCAAAATTTAAGTTTTTTATACTACAAAAAGAACATTAAAAATTCGTCAAAGAAATGCAAATTTTTAATAAATTTTCAAAATTTGTCTCAAATTATCCAAAGTTTTTGTCTGAACCATCATTAAATAACGCCCAGAGTTTTGCCCCGTCGTTTGGTACCTCTCTCGACCACCCCCTATTGTGGGAAGTGCAAAACTTTTGATTGTCACACCTTACCTAACCTAATCTTTCAGTACCTAAATATTCATATTTCTCAGCGGGTTTTTGTCATATCTTGTATTCTACCTTGTCTTGATCAACGCAATAGAAATTTTCAGTGCTGCCAAAATTTAAGTTTTTTATACTACAAAAAGAACATTAAAAATTCGTCAAAGAAATGCAAATTTTTTAATAAATTATCAAAATTTGTCTCAAATTATTCAAAGTTTTTGTCTGAACCATCATTAAATAACGCCCAGAGTTTTGCCCCGTCGTTTGGTACCACTCTAGACCACCCCCTATTGTGGGAAGTGCAAAACTTTTGATTGTCACACCTTTTTTTTTTTTTTTTTTTACCTGGGGGAATGCAATGACGCATATCCCTCCGCAGGGAAGGGCAGAGGGATTATGTCGGACTCGCAGGGGTAAAAGAAGATGGAAAAGAAATAATGTACCTCCCGGAATACCGACTAAACCTACCACGGTGTTCCTCAACAAAACCACTATCGGCGGGGCCGCGCGAATCGCTTTCGCATGTGGTCGCGACCCCGCCGATTGATTGTCACACCTAACCTAACCTAATCTTTCGGTACCTAAATATTCATATTTTTCAGCGGATTTTTGTCATATCTTGTATTCCACCTTGTCTTGATCAACGCTATAGAAATTTTCAGTGCTCCCAAAATTTAAGTTTTTTATACTACAAAAAGAACATTAAAAATTCGTCAAAGAAATGCAAATTTTTTAATAAATTGTCAAAATTTGTCTCAAATTATTCAAAGTTTTTGTCTGAACCATCATTAAATAACGCCCAGAGTTTTGCCCCGTCGTTTGGTACCTCTCTCGACCACCCCCTATTGTGGGAAGTGCAAAACTTTTAATTTTTACACCTAACCTAACCTAATCTTTCGGTACCTAAATATTCATATTTTTCAGCGGGTTTTTGTCATATCTTGTATTCCACCTTGTCTTGATCAACGCTATAGAAATTTTCAGTGCTCCCAAAATTTAAGTTTTTTATACTACAAAAAGAACATTAAAAATTCGTCAAAGAAATGCAAATTTTTTAATAAATTGTCAAAATTTGTCTCAAATTATTCAAAGTTTTTGTCTGAAAAATCATTAAATAACGCCCAGAGTTTTGCCCCGTCGTTTGGTACCTCTCTCGACCACCCCCTATTGTGGGAAGTGCAAAACTTTTGATTGTCACACCTTACCTAACCTAATCTTTCAGTACCTAAATATTCATATTTCTCAGCGGGTTTTTGTCATATCTTGTATTCTACCTTGTCTTGATCAACGCAATAGAAATTTTCAGTGCTGCCAAAATTTAAGTTTTTTATACTACAAAAAGAACATTAAAAATTCGTCAAAGAAATGCAAATTTTTAATAAATTGTCAAAATTTGTCTCAAATTATCCAAAGTTTTTGTCTGAACCATCATTAAATAACGCCCAGAGTTTTGCCCCGTCGTTTGGTACCTCTCTCGACCACCCCCTATTGTGGGAAGTGCAAAACTTTTGATTGTCACACCTTACCTAACCTAATCTTTCAGTACCTAAATATTCATATTTCTCAGCGGGTTTTTGTCATATCTTGTATTCTACCTTGTCTTGATCAACGCAATAGAAATTTTCAGTGCTGCCAAAATTTAAGTTTTTTATACTACAAAAAGAACATTAAAAATTCGTCAAAGAAATGCAAATTTTTTAATAAATTATCAAAATTTGTCTCAAATTATTCAAAGTTTTTGTCTGAACCATCATTAAATAACGCCCACAGTTTTGCCCCGTCGTTTGGTACCACTCTAGACCACCCCCTATTGTGGGAAGTGCAAAACTTTTGATTGTCACACCTTTTTTTTTTTTTTTTTTACCTGGGGGAATGCAATGACGCATATCCCTCCGCAGGGAAGGGCAGAGGGATTATGTCGGACTCGCAGGGGTAAAAGAAGATGGAAAAGAAATAATGTACCTCCCGGAATACCGACTAAACCTACCACGGTGTTCCTCAACAAAACCACTATCGGCGGGGCCGCGCGAATCGCTTTCGCATGTGGTCGCGACCCCGCCGATTGATTGTCACACCTAACCTAACCTAATCTTTCGGTACCTAAATATTCATATTTTTCAGCGGATTTTTGTCATATCTTGTATTCCACCTTGTCTTGATCAACGCTATAGAAATTTTCAGTGCTCCCAAAATTTAAGAGCTTTTTATACTACAAAAAGGACATTAAAAATTCGTCAAAGAAATGCAAATTTTTTAATAAATTATCAAAATTTGTCTCAAATTATTCAAAGTTTTTGTCTGAACCATCATTAAATAACGCCCAGAGTTTTGAATGCAATGACGCATATCCCTCCGCGGGGAAGGGCAGAGGGATTATGTCGGACTCGCAGGGGTAAAAGAAGATGGAAAAGAAATAATGTACCTCCCGGAATACCGACTAAACCTACCACGGTGTTCCTCAACAAAACCACTATCGGCGGGGCCGCGCGAATCGCTTTCGCATGCGGTCTCGACCCCGCCGATTGATTGTCACACCTAACCTAACCTAATCTTTCGGTACCTAAATATTCATATTTTTCAGCGGATTTTTGTCATATCTTGTATTCCACCTTGTCTTGATCAACGCTATAGAAATTTTCAGTGCTCCCAAAATTTAAGTTTTTTATACTACAAAAAGAACATTAAAAATTCGTCAAAGAAATGCAAATTTTTTAATAAATTATCAAAATTTGTCTCAAATTATTCAAAGTTTTTGTCTGAACCATCATTAAATAACGCCCAGAGTTTTGCCCCGTCGTTTGGTACCACTCTAGACCACCCCCTATTGTGGGAAGTGCAAAACTTTTGATTGTCACACCTTTTTTTTTTTTTTTTTTTACGTGGGGGAATGCAATGACGCATATCCCTCCGCGGGAAAGGGCAGAGGGATTATGTCGGACTCGCAGGGGTAAAAGAAGATGGAAAAGAAATAATGTACCTCCCGGAATACCGACTAAACCTACCACGGTGTTCCTCAACAAAACCACTATCGGTGGGGCCGCGCGAATCGCTTTCGCATGCGGTCGCGACCCCGCCGATTGATTGTCACACCTAACCTAACCTAATCTTTCGGTACCTAAATATTCATATTTTTCAGCGGATTTTTGTCATATCTTGTATTCCACCTTGTCTTGATCAACGCTATAGAAATTTTCAGTGCTCCCAAAATTTAAGTTTCTTATACTACAAAAAGAACATTAAAAATTCGTCAAAGAAATGCAAATTTTTTAATAAATTGTCAAAATTTGTCTCAAATTATGCAAAGTTTTTGTCTGAACCATCATTAAATAACGCCAAGAGTTTTGCGCCGTCGTTTGGTACCACTCTCGACCACCCCCTATTGTGGGAAGTGCAAAACTTTTGATTGTCACACCTAACCTAACCTAATCTTTCGGTACCTAAATATTCATATTTTTCAGCGGATTTTTGTCATATCTTGTATTCCACCTTGTCTTGATCAACGCTATAGAAATTTTCAGTGCTCCCAAAATTTAAGTTTTTTATACTACAAAAAGAACATTAAAAATTCGTCAAAGAAATGCAAATTTTTTAATAAATTGTCAAAATTTGTCTCAAATTATTCAAAGTTTTTGTCTGAACCATCATTAAATAACGCCCAGAGTTTTGAATGCAATGACGCATATCCCTCCGCGGGGAAGGGCAGAGGGATTATGTCGGACTCGCAGGGGTAAAAGAAGATGGAAAAGAAATAATGTACCTCCCGGAATACCGACTAAACCTACCACGGTGTTCCTCAACAAAACCACTATCGGCGGGGCCGCGCGAATCGCTTTCGCATGCGGTCTCGACCCCGCCGATTGATTGTCACACCTAACCTAACCTAATCTTTCGGTACCTAAATATTCATATTTTTCAGCGGATTTTTGTCATATCTTGTATTCCACCTTGTCTTGATCAACGCTATAGAAATTTTCAGTGCTCCCAAAATTTAAGTTTTTTATACTACAAAAAGAACATTAAAAATTCGTCAAAGAAATGCAAATTTTTTAATAAATTATCAAAATTTGTCTCAAATTATTCAAAGTTTTTGTCTGAACCATCATTAAATAACGCCCAGAGTTTTGCCCCGTCGTTTGGTACCACTCTAGACCACCCCCTATTGTGGGAAGTGCAAAACTTTTGATTGTCACACCTTTTTTTTTTTTTTTTTTTACGTGGGGGAATGCAATGACGCATATCCCTCCGCGGGAAAGGGCAGAGGGATTATGTCGGACTCGCAGGGGTAAAAGAAGATGGAAAAGAAATAATGTACCTCCCGGAATACCGACTAGACCTACCACGGTGTTCCTCAACAAAACCACTATCGGCGGGGCCGCGCGAATCGCTTTCGCATGCGGTCGCGACCCCGCCGATTGATTGTCACACCTAACCTAACCTAATCTTTCGGTACCTAAATATTCATATTTTTCAGCGGATTTTTGTCATATCTTGTATTCCACCTTGTCTTGATCAACGCTATAGAAATTTTCAGTGCTCCCAAAATTAAAGTTTCTTATACTACAAAAAGAACATTAAAAATTCGTCAAAGAAATGCAAATTTTTTAATAAATTGTCAAAATTTGTCTCAAATTATGCAAAGTTTTTGTCTGAACCATCATTAAATAACGCCAAGAGTTTTGCGCCGTCGTTTGGTACCACTCTCGACCACCCCCTATTGTGGGAAGTGCAAAACTTTTGATTGTCACACCTAACCTAACCTAATCTTTCGGTACCTAAATATTCATATTTTTCAGCGGATTTTTGTCATATCTTGTATTCCACCTTGTCTTGATCAACGCTATAGAAATTTTCAGTGCTCCCAAAATTTAAGTTTTTTATACTACAAAAAGAACATTAAAAATTCGTCAAAGAAATGCAAATTTTTTAATAAATTGTCAAAATTTGTCTCAAATTATTCAAAGTTTTTGTCTGAACCATCATTAAATAACGCCCAGAGTTTTGCCCCGTCGTTTGGTACCTCTCTCGACCACCCCCTATTGTGGGAAGTGCAAAACTTTTAATTTTTACACCTAACCTAACCTAATCTTTCGGTACCTAAATATTCATATTTTTCAGCGAGTTTTTGTCATATCTTGTATTCTACCTTGTTTTGATCAACGCTATAGAAATTTTCAATGCTGCCAAAATTTAAGAGCTTTTTATACTACAAAAAGGACATTAAAAATTCGTCAAAGAAATGCAAATTTTTTAATAAATTATCAAAATTTGTCTCAAATTATTCAAAGTTTTTGTCTGAACCATCATTAAATAACGCCCAGAGTTTTGCCCCGTCGTTTGGTACCACTCTAGACCACCCCCTATTGTGGGAAGTGCAAAACTTTTGATTGTCACACCTTTTTTTTTTTTTTTTTTTTACCTGGGGGAATGCAATGACGCATATCCCTCCGCGGGGAAGGGCAGAGGGATTATGTCGGACTCGAAGGGGTAAAAGAAGATGGAAAAGAAATAATGTACCTCCCGGAATGCCGACTAAACCTACCACGGAGTTCCTCAACAAAACCACTATCGGCGGGGCCGCGCGAATCGCTTTCGCATGCGGTCGCGACCCCGCCGATTGATTGTCACACCTAACCTAACCTAATCTTTCGGTACCTAAATATTCATATTTTTCAGCGGATTTTTGTCATATCTTGTATTCCACCTTGTCTTGATCAACGCTATAGAAATTTTCAGTGCTCCCAAAATTTAAGTTTTTTATACTACAAAAAGAACATTAAAAATTCGTCAAAGAAATGCAAATTTTTTAATAAATTGTCAAAATTTGTCTCAAATTATGCAAAGTTTTTGTCTGAACCATCATTAAATAACGCCAAGAGTTTTGCGCCGTCGTTTGGTACCACTCTCGACCACCCCCTATTGTGGGAAGTGCAAAACTTTTGATTGTCACACCTAACCTAACCTAATCTTTCGGTACCTAAATATTCATATTTTTCAGCGGATTTTTGTCATATCTTGTATTCCACCTTGTCTTGATCAACGCTATAGAAATTTTCAGTGCTCCCAAAATTTAAGTTTTTTATACTACAAAAAGAACATTAAAAATTCGTCAAAGAAATGCAAATTTTTTAATAAATTGTCAAAATTTGTCTCAAATTATTCAAAGTTTTTGTCTGAACCATCATTAAATAACGCCCAGAGTTTTGCCCCGTCGTTTGGTACCTCTCTCGACCACCCCCTATTGTGGGAAGTGCAAAACTTTTAATTTTTACACCTAACCTAACCTAATCTTTCGGTACCTAAATATTCATATTTTTCAGCGAGTTTTTGTCATATCTTGTATTCTACCTTGTTTTGATCAACGCTATAGAAATTTTCAATGCTGCCAAAATTTAAGAGCTTTTTATACTACAAAAAGGACATTAAAAATTCGTCAAAGAAATGCAAATTTTTTAATAAATTATCAAAATTTGTCTCAAATTATTCAAAGTTTTTGTCTGAACCATCATTAAATAACGCCCAGAGTTTTGCCCCGTCGTTTGGTACCTCTCTCGACCACCCCCTATTGTGGGAAGTGCAAAACTTTTAATTTTTACACCTAACCTAACCTAATCTTTCGGTACCTAAATATTCATATTTTTCAGCGAGTTTTTGTCATATCTTGTATTCTACCTTGTTTTGATCAACGCTATAGAAATTTTCAATGCTGCCAAAATTTAAGAGCTTTTTATACTACAAAAAGGACATTAAAAATTCGTCAAAGAAATGCAAATTTTTTAATAAATTATCAAAATTTGTCTCAAATTATTCAAAGTTTTTGTCTGAACCATCATTAAATAACGCCCAGAGTTTTGCCCCGTCGTTTGGTACCACTCTAGACCACCCCCTATTGTGGGAAGTGCAAAACTTTTGATTGTCACACCTTTTTTTTTTTTTTTTTTTACGTGGGGGAATGCAATGACGCATATCCCTCCGCGGGGAAGGGCAGAGGGATTATGTCGGACTCGCAGGGGTAAAAGAAGATGGAAAAGAAATAATGTACCTCCCGGAATACCGACTAAACCTACCACGGTGTTCCTCAACAAAACCACTATCGGCGGGGCCGCGCGAATCGCTTTCGCATGCGGTCGCGACCCCGCCGATTGATTGTCACACCTAACCTAACCTAATCTTTCGGTACCTAAATATTCATATTTTTCAGCGGATTTTTGTCATATCTTGTATTCCACCTTGTCTTGATCAACGCTATAGAAATTTTCAGTGCTCCCAAAATTTAAGTTTTTTATACTACAAAAAGAACATTAAAAATTCGTCAAAGAAATGCAAATTTTTTAATAAATTGTCAAAATTTGTCTCAAATTATGCAAAGTTTTTGTCTGAACCATCATTAAATAACGCCCAGAGTTTTGCCCCGTCGTTTGGTACCACTCTAGACCACCCCCTATTGTGGGAAGTGCAAAACTTTTGATTGTCACACCTATTTTTTTTTTTTTTTTTACGTGGGGGAATGCAATGACGCATATCCCTCCGCGGGGAAGGGCAGAGGGATTATGTCGGACTCGCAGGGGTAAAAGAAGATGGAAAAGAAATAATGTACCTCCCGGAATACCGACTAAACCTACCACGGTGTTCCTCAACAAAATCACTATCAGCGGGGCCGCGCGAATCGCTTTCGCATGCGGTCGCGACCCCGCCGATTGATTGTCACACCTAACCTAACCTAATCTTTCGGTACCTAAATATTCATATTTTTCAGCGGATTTTTGTCATATCTTGTATTCCACCTTGTCTTGATCAACGCTATAGAAATTTTCAGTGCTCCCAAAATTTAAGTTTTTTATACTACAAAAAGAACATTAAAAATTCGTCAAAGAAATGCAAATTTTTAATAAATTGTCAAAATTTGTCTCAAATTATCCAAAGTTTTTGTCTGAACCATCATTAAATAACGCCCAGAGTTTTGCCCCGTCGTTTGGTACCTCTCTCGACCACCCCCTATTGTGGGAAGTGCAAAACTTTTGATTGTCACACCTAACCTAACCTAATCTTTCGGTACCTAAATATTCATATTTTTCAGCGGATTTTTGTCATATCTTGTATTCCACCTTGTCTTGATCAACGCTATAGAAATTTTCAGTGCTCCCAAAATTTAAGTTTTTTATACTACAAAAAGAACATTAAAAATTCGTCAAAGAAATGCAAATTTTTAATAAATTGTCAAAATTTGTCTCAAATTATCCAAAGTTTTTGTCTGAACCATCATTAAATAACGCCCAGAGTTTTGCCCCGTCGTTTGGTACCTCTCTCGACCACCCCCTATTGTGGGAAGTGCAAAACTTTTGATTGTCACACCTAACCTAACCTAATCTTTCGGTACCTAAATATTCATATTTTTCAGCGGATTTTTGTCATATCTTGTATTCCACCTTGTCTTGATCAACGCTATAGAAATTTTCAGTGCTCCCAAAATTTAAGTTTTTTATACTACAAAAAGAACATTAAAAATTCGTCAAAGAAATGCAAATTTTTTAATAAATTGTCAAAATTTGTCTCAAATTATTCAAAGTTTTTGTCTGAACCATCATTAAATAACGCCCAGAGTTTTGCCCCGTCGTTTGGTACCTCTCTCGACCACCCCCTATTGTGGGAAGTGCAAAACTTTTAATTTTTACACCTAACCTAACCTAATCTTTCGGTACCTAAATATTCATATTTTTCAGCGAGTTTTTGTCATATCTTGTATTCTACCTTGTTTTGATCAACGCTATAGAAATTTTCAATGCTGCCAAAATTTAAGAGCTTTTTATACTACAAAAAGGACATTAAAAATTCGTCAAAGAAATGCAAATTTTTAATAAATTGTCAAAATTTGTCTCAAATTATCCAAAGTTTTTGTCTGAACCATCATTAAATAACGCCCAGAGTTTTGCCCCGTCGTTTGGTACCTCTCTCGACCACCCCCTATTGTGGGAAGTGCAAAACTTTTGATTGTCACACCTAACCTAACCTAATCTTTCGGTACCTAAATATTCATATTTTTCAGCGGATTTTTGTCATATCTTGTATTCCACCTTGTCTTGATCAACGCTATAGAAATTTTCAGTGCTCCCAAAATTTAAGTTTTTTATACTACAAAAAGAACATTAAAAATTCGTCAAAGAAATGCAAATTTTTTAATAAATTGTCAAAATTTGTCTCAAATTATTCAAAGTTTTTGTCTGAACCATCATTAAATAACGCCCAGAGTTTTGCCCCGTCGTTTGGTACCTCTCTCGACCACCCCCTATTGTGGGAAGTGCAAAACTTTTAATTTTTACACCTAACCTAACCTAATCTTTCGGTACCTAAATATTCATATTTTTCAGCGAGTTTTTGTCATATCTTGTATTCTACCTTGTTTTGATCAACGCTATAGAAATTTTCAATGCTGCCAAAATTTAAGAGCTTTTTATACTACAAAAAGGACATTAAAAATTCGTCAAAGAAATGCAAATTTTTTAATAAATTATCAAAATTTGTCTCAAATTATTCAAAGTTTTTGTCTGAACCATCATTAAATAACGCCCAGAGTTTTGCCCCGTCGTTTGGTACCACTCTAGACCACCCCCTATTGTGGGAAGTGCAAAACTTTTGATTGTCACACCTTTTTTTTTTTTTTTTTTTACCTGGGGGAATGCAATGACGCATATCCCTCCGCGGGGAAGGGCAGAGGGATTATGTCGGACTCGAAGGGGTAAAAGAAGATGGAAAAGAAATAATGTACCTCCCGGAATGCCGACTAAACCTACCACGGAGTTCCTCAACAAAACCACTATCGGCGGGGCCGCGCGAATCGCTTTCGCATGCGGTCGCGACCCCGCCGATTGATTGTCACACCTAACCTAACCTAATCTTTCGGTACCTAAATATTCATATTTTTCAGCGGATTTTTGTCATATCTTGTATTCCACCTTGTCTTGATCAACGCTATAGAAATTTTCAGTGCTCCCAAAATTTAAGTTTTTTATACTACAAAAAGAACATTAAAAATTCGTCAAAGAAATGCAAATTTTTTAATAAATTGTCAAAATTTGTCTCAAATTATGCAAAGTGTTTGTCTGAACCATCATTAAATAACGCCAAGAGTTTTGCGCCGTCGTTTGGTACCACTCTCGACCACCCCCTATTGTGGGAAGTGCAAAACTTTTGATTGTCACACCTAACCTAACCTAATCTTTCGGTACCTAAATATTCATATTTTTCAGCGGATTTTTGTCATATCTTGTATTCCACCTTGTCTTGATCAACGCTATAGAAATTTTCAGTGCTCCCAAAATTTAAGTTTTTTATACTACAAAAAGAACATTAAAAATTCGTCAAAGAAATGCAAATTTTTTAATAAATTGTCAAAATTTGTCTCAAATTATTCAAAGTTTTTGTCTGAACCATCATTAAATAACGCCCAGAGTTTTGCCCCGTCGTTTGGTACCTCTCTCGACCACCCCCTATTGTGGGAAGTGCAAAACTTTTAATTTTTACACCTAACCTAACCTAATCTTTCGGTACCTAAATATTCATATTTTTCAGCGAGTTTTTGTCATATCTTGTATTCTACCTTGTTTTGATCAACGCTATAGAAATTTTCAATGCTGCCAAAATTTAAGAGCTTTTTATACTACAAAAAGGACATTAAAAATTCGTCAAAGAAATGCAAATTTTTTAATAAATTATCAAAATTTGTCTCAAATTATTCAAAGTTTTTGTCTGAACCATCATTAAATAACGCCCAGAGTTTTGCCCCGTCGTTTGGTACCTCTCTCGACCACCCCCTATTGTGGGAAGTGCAAAACTTTTAATTTTTACACCTAACCTAACCTAATCTTTCGGTACCTAAATATTCATATTTTTCAGCGAGTTTTTGTCATATCTTGTATTCTACCTTGTTTTGATCAACGCTATAGAAATTTTCAATGCTGCCAAAATTTAAGAGCTTTTTATACTACAAAAAGGACATTAAAAATTCGTCAAAGAAATGCAAATTTTTTAATAAATTGTCAAAATTTGTCTCAAATTATTCAAAGTTTTTGTCTGAACCATCATTAAATAACGCCCAGAGTTTTGCCCCGTCGTTTGGTACCTCTCTCGACCACCCCCTATTGTGGGAAGTGCAAAACTTTTAATTTTTACACCTAACCTAACCTAATCTTTCGGTACCTAAATATTCATATTTTTCAGCGGATTTTTGTCATATCTTGTATTCCACCTTGTCTTGATCAACGCTATAGAAATTTTCAGTGCTCCCAAAATTTAAGTTTTTTATACTACAAAAAGAACATTAAAAATTCGTCAAAGAAATGCAAATTTTTTAATAAATTGTCAAAATTTGTCTCAAATTATTCAAAGTTTTTGTCTGAACCATCATTAAATAACGCCCAGAGTTTTGCCCCGTCGTTTGGTACCTCTCTCGACCACCCCCTATTGTGGGAAGTGCAAAACTTTTAATTTTTACACCTAACCTAACCTAATCTTTCGGTACCTAAATATTCATATTTTTCAGCGAGTTTTTGTCATATCTTGTATTCTACCTTGTTTTGATCAACGCTATAGAAATTTTCAATGCTGCCAAAATTTAAGAGCTTTTTATACTACAAAAAGGACATTAAAAATTCGTCAAAGAAATGCAAATTTTTTAATAAATTATCAAAATTTGTCTCAAATTATTCAAAGTTTTTGTCTGAACCATCATTAAATAACGCCCAGAGTTTTGCCCCGTCGTTTGGTACCACTCTAGACCACCCCCTATTGTGGGAAGTGCAAAACTTTTGATTGTCACACCTTTTTTTTTTTTTTTTTTTACGTGGGGGAATGCAATGACGCATATCCCTCCGCGGGGAAGGGCAGAGGGATTATGTCGGACTCGCAGGGGTAAAAGAAGATGGAAAAGAAATAATGTACCTCCCGGAATACCGACTAAACCTACCACGGTGTTCCTCAACAAAACCACTATCGGCGGGGCCGCGCGAATCGCTTTCGCATGCGGTCGCGACCCCGCCGATTGATTGTCACACCTAACCTAACCTAATCTTTCGGTACCTAAATATTCATATTTTTCAGCGGATTTTTGTCATATCTTGTATTCCACCTTGTCTTGATCAACGCTATAGAAATTTTCAGTGCTCCCATAATTTAAGTTTTTCATACTACAAAAAGAACATTAAAAATTCGTCAAAGAAATGCAAATTTTTTAATAAATTATCAAAATTTGTCTCAAATTATTCAAAGTTTTTGTCTGAACCATCATTAAATAACGCCCAGAGTTTTGCCCCGTCGTTTGGTACCACTCTAGACCACCCCCTATTGTGGGAAGTGCAAAACTTTTGATTGTCACACCTTTTTTTTTTTTTTTTTTTACGTGGGGGAATGCAATGACGCATATCCCTCCGCGGGGAAGGGCAGAGGGATTATGTCGGACTCGCAGGGGTAAAAGAAGATGGAAAAGAAATAATGTACCTCCCGGAATACCGACTAAACCTACCACGGTGTTCCTCAACAAAACCACTATCGGCGGGGCCGCGCGAATCGCTTTCGCATGCGGTCGCGACCCCGCCGATTGATTGTCACACCTAACCTAACCTAATCTTTCGGTACCTAAATATTCATATTTTTCAGCGGATTTTTGTCATATCTTGTATTCCACCTTGTCTTGATCAACGCTATAGAAATTTTCAGTGCTCCCAAAATTTAAGTTTTTTATACTACAAAAAGAACATTAAAAATTCGTCAAAGAAATGCAAATTTTTAATAAATTGTCAAAATTTGTCTCAAATTATCCAAAGTTTTTGTCTGAACCATCATTAAATAACGCCCAGAGTTTTGCCCCGTCGTTTGGTACCTCTCTCGACCACCCCCTATTGTGGGAAGTGCAAAACTTTTGATTGTCACACCTTACCTAACCTAATCTTTCAGTACCTAAATATTCATATTTCTCAGCGGGTTTTTGTCATATCTTGTATTCTACCTTGTCTTGATCAACGCAATAGAAATTTTCAGTGCTGCCAAAATTTAAGTTTTTTATACTACAAAAAGAACATTAAAAATTCGTCAAAGAAATGCAAATTTTTTAATAAATTGTCAAAATTTGTCTCAAATTATGCAAAGTTTTTGTCTGAACCATCATTAAATAACGCCCAGAGTTTTGCCCCGTCGTTTGGTACCTCTCTCGACCACCCCCTATTGTGGGAAGTGCAAAACTTTTGATTGTCACACCTTACCTAACCTAATCTTTCAGTACCTAAATATTCATATTTCTCAGCGGGTTTTTGTCATATCTTGTATTCTACCTTGTCTTGATCAACGCAATAGAAATTTTCAGTGCTGCCAAAATTTAAGTTTTTTATACTACAAAAAGAACATTAAAAATTCGTCAAAGAAATGCAAATTTTTTAATAAATTGTCAAAATTTGTCTCAAATTATGCAAAGTTTTTGTCTGAACCATCATTAAATAACGCCAAGAGTTTTGCGCCGTCGTTTGGTACCACTCTAGACCACCCCCTATTGTGGGAAGTGCAAAACTTTTGATTGTCACACCTTTTTTTTTTTTTTTTTTTACGTGGGGGAATGCAATGACGCATATCCCTCCGCGGGGAAGGGCAGAGGGATTATGTCGGACTCGCAGGGGTAAAAGAAGATGGAAAAGAAATAATGTACCTCCCGGAATACCGACTAAACCTACCACGGTGTTCCTCAACAAAACCACTATCGGCGGGGCCGCGCGAATCGCTTTCGCATGCGGTCGCGACCCCGCCGATTGATTGTCACACCTAACCTAACCTAATCTTTCGGTACCTAAATATTCATATTTTTCAGCGGATTTTTGTCATATCTTGTATTCCACCTTGTCTTGATCAACGCTATAGAAATTTTCAGTGCTCCCAAAATTTAAGTTTTTTATACTACAAAAAGAACATTAAAAATTCGTCAAAGAAATGCAAATTTTTAATAAATTGTCAAAATTTGTCTCAAATTATCCAAAGTTTTTGTCTGAACCATCATTAAATAACGCCCAGAGTTTTGCCCCGTCGTTTGGTACCTCTCTCGACCACCCCCTATTGTGGGAAGTGCAAAACTTTTGATTGTCACACCTTACCTAACCTAATCTTTCAGTACCTAAATATTCATATTTCACAGCGGGTTTTTGTCATATCTTGTATTCTACCTTGTCTTGATCAACGCAATAGAAATTTTCAGTGCTGCCAAAATTTAAGTTTTTTATACTACAAAAAGAACATTAAAAATTCGTCAAAGAAATGCAAATTTTTTAATAAATTGTCAAAATTTGTCTCAAATTATGCAAAGTTTTTGTCTGAACCATCATTAAATAACGCCAAGAGTTTTGCGCCGTCGTTTGGTACCACTCTCGACCACCCCCTATTGTGGGAAGTGCAAAACTTTTGATTGTCACACCTAACCTAACCTAATCTTTCGGTACCTAAATATTCATATTTTTCAGCGGATTTTTGTCATATCTTGTATTCCACCTTGTCTTGATCAACGCTATAGAAATTTTCAGTGCTCCCAAAATTTAAGTTTTTTATACTACAAAAAGAACATTAAAAATTCGTCAAAGAAATGCAAATTTTTAATAAATTGTCAAAATTTGTCTCAAATTATCCAAAGTTTTTGTCTGAACCATCATTAAATAACGCCCAGAGTTTTGCCCCGTCGTTTGGTACCTCTCTCGACCACCCCCTATTGTGGGAAGTGCAAAACTTTTGATTGTCACACCTTACCTAACCTAATCTTTCAGTACCTAAATATTCATATTTCTCAGCGGGTTTTTGTCATATCTTGTATTCTACCTTGTCTTGATCAACGCAATAGAAATTTTCAGTGCTGCCAAAATTTAAGTTTTTTATACTACAAAAAGAACATTAAAAATTCGTCAAAGAAATGCAAATTTTTTAATAAATTGTCAAAATTTGTCTCAAATTATGCAAAGTTTTTGTCTGAACCATCATTAAATAACGCCAAGAGTTTTGCGCCGTCGTTTGGTACCACTCTCGACCACCCCCTATTGTGGGAAGTGCAAAACTTTTGATTGTCACACCTAACCTAACCTAATCTTTCGGTACCTAAATATTCATATTTTTCAGCGGATTTTTGTCATATCTTGTATTCCACCTTGTCTTGATCAACGCTATAGAAATTTTCAGTGCTCCCAAAATTTAAGTTTTTTATACTACAAAAAGAACATTAAAAATTCGTCAAAGAAATGCAAATTTTTTAATAAATTATCAAAATTTGTCTCAAATTATTCAAAGTTTTTGTCTGAACCATCATTAAATAACGCCCAGAGTTTTGCCCCGTCGTTTGGTACCACTCTAGACCACCCCCTATTGTGGGAAGTGCAAAACTGTTGATTGTCACACCTTTTTTTTTTTTTTTTTTTACGTGGGGGAATGCAATGACGCATATCCCTCCGCGGGGAAGGGCAGAGGGATTATGTCGGACTCGCAGGGGTAAAAGAAGATGGAAAAGAAATAATGTACCTCCCGGAATACCGACTAAACCTACCACGGTGTTCCTCAACAAAACCACTATCGGCGGGGCCGCGCGAATCGCTTTCGCATGCGGTCGCGACCCCGCCGATTGATTGTCACACCTAACCTAACCTAATCTTTCGGTACCTAAATATTCATATTTTTCAGCGGATTTTTGTCATATCTTGTATTCCACCTTGTCTTGATCAACGCTATAGAAATTTTCAGTGCTCCCAAAATTTAAGTTTTTTATACTACAAAAAGAACATTAAAAATTCGTCAAAGAAATGCAAATTTTTAATAAATTGTCAAAATTTGTCTCAAATTATCCAAAGTTTTTGTCTGAACCATCATTAAATAACGCCCAGAGTTTTGCCCCGTCGTTTGGTACCTCTCTCGACCACCCCCTATTGTGGGAAGTGCAAAACTTTTGATTGTCACACCTTACCTAACCTAATCTTTCAGTACCTAAATATTCATATTTCACAGCGGGTTTTTGTCATATCTTGTATTCTACCTTGTCTTGATCAACGCAATAGAAATTTTCAGTGCTGCCAAAATTTAAGTTTTTTATACTACAAAAAGAACATTAAAAATTCGTCAAAGAAATGCAAATTTTTTAATAAATTGTCAAAATTTGTCTCAAATTATGCAAAGTTTTTGTCTGAACCATCATTAAATAACGCCAAGAGTTTTGCGCCGTCGTTTGGTACCACTCTCGACCACCCCCTATTGTGGGAAGTGCAAAACTTTTGATTGTCACACCTAACCTAACCTAATCTTTCGGTACCTAAATATTCATATTTTTCAGCGGATTTTTGTCATATCTTGTATTCCACCTTGTCTTGATCAACGCTATAGAAATTTTCAGTGCTCCCAAAATTTAAGTTTTTTATACTACAAAAAGAACATTAAAAATTCGTCAAAGAAATGCAAATTTTTAATAAATTGTCAAAATTTGTCTCAAATTATCCAAAGTTTTTGTCTGAACCATCATTAAATAACGCCCAGAGTTTTGCCCCGTCGTTTGGTACCTCTCTCGACCACCCCCTATTGTGGGAAGTGCAAAACTTTTGATTGTCACACCTTACCTAACCTAATCTTTCAGTACCTAAATATTCATATTTCTCAGCGGGTTTTTGTCATATCTTGTATTCTACCTTGTCTTGATCAACGCAATAGAAATTTTCAGTGCTGCCAAAATTTAAGTTTTTTATACTACAAAAAGAACATTAAAAATTCGTCAAAGAAATGCAAATTTTTTAATAAATTGTCAAAATTTGTCTCAAATTATGCAAAGTTTTTGTCTGAACCATCATTAAATAACGCCAAGAGTTTTGCGCCGTCGTTTGGTACCACTCTCGACCACCCCCTATTGTGGGAAGTGCAAAACTTTTGATTGTCACACCTAACCTAACCTAATCTTTCGGTACCTAAATATTCATATTTTTCAGCGGATTTTTGTCATATCTTGTATTCCACCTTGTCTTGATCAACGCTATAGAAATTTTCAGTGCTCCCAAAATTTAAGTTTTTTATACTACAAAAAGAACATTAAAAATTCGTCAAAGAAATGCAAATTTTTAATAAATTGTCAAAATTTGTCTCAAATTATCCAAAGTTTTTGTCTGAACCATCATTAAATAACGCCCAGAGTTTTGCCCCGTCGTTTGGTACCTCTCTCGACCACCCCCTATTGTGGGAAGTGCAAAACTTTTGATTGTCACACCTTACCTAACCTAATCTTTCAGTACCTAAATATTCATATTTCTCAGCGGGTTTTTGTCATATCTTGTATTCTACCTTGTCTTGATCAACGCAATAGAAATTTTCAGTGCTGCCAAAATTTAAGTTTTTTATACTACAAAAAGAACATTAAAAATTCGTCAAAGAAATGCAAATTTTTTAATAAATTGTCAAAATTTGTCTCAAATTATGCAAAGTTTTTGTCTGAACCATCATTAAATAACGCCAAGAGTTTTGCGCCGTCGTTTGGTACCACTCTCGACCACCCCCTATTGTGGGAAGTGCAAAACTTTTGATTGTCACACCTAACCTAACCTAATCTTTCGGTACCTAAATATTCATATTTTTCAGCGGATTTTTGTCATATCTTGTATTCCACCTTGTCTTGATCAACGCTATAGAAATTTTCAGTGCTCCCAAAATTTAAGTTTTTTATACTACAAAAAGAACATTAAAAATTCGTCAAAGAAATGCAAATTTTTTAATAAATTGTCAAAATTTGTCTCAAATTATTCAAAGTTTTTGTCTGAACCATCATTAAATAACGCCCAGAGTTTTGCCCCGTCGTTTGGTACCTCTCTCGACCACCCCCTATTGTGGGAAGTGCAAAACTTTTAATTTTTACACCTAACCTAACCTAATCTTTCGGTACCTAAATATTCATATTTTTCAGCGAGTTTTTGTCATATCTTGTATTCTACCTTGTTTTGATCAACGCTATAGAAATTTTCAATGCTGCCAAAATTTAAGAGCTTTTTATACTACAAAAAGGACATTAAAAATTCGTCAAAGAAATGCAAATTTTTTAAGAAATTATCAAAATTTGTCTCAAATTATTCAAAGTTTTTGTCTGAACCATCATTAAATAACGCCCAGAGTTTTGCCCCGTCGTTTGGTACCACTCTAGACCACCCCCTATTGTGGGAAGTGCAAAACTGTTGATTGTCACACCTTTTTTTTTTTTTTTTTACCTGGGGGAATGCAATGACGCATATCCCTCCGCGGGGAAGGGCAGAGGGATTATGTCGGACTCGCAGGGGTAAAAGAAGATGGAAAAGAAATAATGTACCTCCCGGAATACCGACTAAACCTACCACGGTGTTCCTCAACAAAACCACTATCGGCGGGGCCGCGCGAATCGCTTTCGCATGCGGTCGCGACCCCGCCGATTGATTGTCACATCTAAAAAACCTGGGGTGTTCCCTCTCTCACCCAATGGGGGGGGGCCAATTGGGAACTTAAAAGATTCTACCATAGCAGGCCCCCCCGTGTGGGTGCCGGCCGGGTCATTTTTTTTTTTTTTCGGACCCGACCACCTCTCGTCCCCAGGGGAGAGCCTGACTGCTCTCCCCTTTCGACATCAGAAAGGCGCGCGGGAACACCGCGCGCGCCCTCTCGGGGCTTTTAGTTTACGGGTGGCAGGGTCCCCTGAGGCCCCGCCACCCGGAGCCCCTAGGTGGGGGGCAGGAGAGCGACATAAGCGCGTCTCCTGCGCCCCATCCTGCGGCGGCGGACGTCTGGGGCGTAAGGATCATCCTCACGGCCCCGCTCCGCCGCCTCCTTCTGCGAGATGACAGTCTCGCAGAAGGAACTCATTGCGCCCCAGCACCTGTCGTCGCCGACCATCTTGGATATGACGGTCGGCAACAAGAGGTCGGGGCCAATCACGGTGACCAGGGCACAGCGCTCCGCGGCCCACGCCGGGCACTCCTCCAGCGTGTGCTGCGCCGTGTCCCGGTCACACATCTCACAATGGTGACATCTGGTTGTCGGCTCCCTACCGGCTATCTTGCAGAGGTACTCTCCGAAACACCCGTGTCCGGAGAGCACCTGAGTAAGCCGGTAGGTGAGCGGTCCGCGCCGTCTGTCCGTCCACTCCCTTAAGACTGGACGGACAGCCTCGACTGTCCTCACCCCATAGCGGGGCTGGGCCAGCCTCTCCTGCCATTTGGCCTCCAGGACCAATCGAGCCTGGGACCTTCGCGTCTCCACCGCCCTGTGCGTGGGCTCCTCGCCCTGGAGCCGGAGGTCAGCGCGCCAGTAATACACTGACGCTTGGACCTCCGCCTCCAAATCCCAGGGCGGCGATGCCGCCAAAACGCACGCCGCCTCGTAGGAGACGGTGCGGTACGCCCGCGACACCCTGATCGCCATCGCCCTCTGAGGTCTCCTTAGGAGGGCGACATTTCGGCGATCCAGGGCGCCAGCCCAAATGGGCGACCCATAAAGGGCCATCGACCGCACCACCCCCAAATAGAGGCGGCGGCAGATGACACTCGGCCCCCCGATATTCGGCAGCAGAGAGCTAAGCGCTCCCGCCGCCGACATCAGCCGGGGGGCCAGGCGGCTAAAATGGACGCGGAAGTTCCAGCGGCCGTCGAGGTGGAGCCCCAAGTATTTCATACTCGGCTCCACCCCGATGCGGACCCCTCCAACGATGATGTGGGCATCTGGTGGCGGCGCCCGCCGAGGCCCGTGAAATAGAAGGGCCTCGGACTTTTCCAGTGCCGCCTCCAGTCCCAACATCCTAATCCTGCCGACAACCAGAGCCACTCCAGCCGTGGCAAGACGGGCAGCTGCCCAGTAGTCCTCTCCCCGGGCCGTAACCAGCGTGTCGTCGGGGGCAGGGCGCCCCGCAGCACCCAGTCGTAACCGATGTTCCACAGGAGCGGACCCAGAACCGATCCCTGTGGAACACCGCACGACACCTCCCTCCGGAACGTCTCTCCGTTCCGCCCCACACAGAATTCACTTCTCTGGTGCAGGTAGTCCCCGACTATTCGGCGCAGGTAGGGAGGCACCCCATGAAATCGGAGCGCCTCCCTAATAGTCGCCCACGGCAGGGTGTTGAACGCGTTGACGATGTCCAAGGACACCGCCAACAGCACCCCGCGCGAGGCGACAGCCTCTGCCGAGAGGGCCTTGACGCGACTGATCGCGTCAATCGTCGATCGGCCCTCCCGGAATCCGAACTGGAGTTCGGATAAGTCGGGGCCCACCCGCACCAGGTGCTTGGAGAGGCGGGCAGCCAACACACGCTCAAAGAGCTTGCCCACCTCATCCAACAGCACTATGGGGCGGTACGCGGAGGGAGAGTCCGCGGGGCGGCCCTCCTTTCTCAGGAGGACCAGCTTGCCCGTCTTCCACATGGAAGGGAACCGTCCCGACTCCAAGCAGGCGCTAAACAGCCTGAGGAGCCGGTCCCCTAGGGCGTCATAGGCCAAAACCCAGGCGCGGCCAGGAATCCCGTCCGGCCCCGGAGCAGTGTTTTTGCCCCGGAGCCGCACCATTGCCGCGCCGAGCTCCGCCATTGATACTACTGGCGCCCCGGCATCGGCGCCGTCCTCCTCGACTTCGGGCGGCGCCATTACGGGAGGTGTGTGCTCCGCTCTCGAAGGAAAGAGAGCGGAGACCACCCCCTCCAATTGCCGGGGCTGGAGACTCTCGGTGACCGGTGGGGCCCAGGGGCGTAACTTGCCCCTGACCGTCTTATACGGACGGCCCCACGGGTCTGCCTCGAGACTCCCCAGGAACTCTTCCCATCTTTGGGCTTTGGCCTCGCTGATGGCGGACTGCAGGGCGTGCTTCCGCTGTACGTATTCGCCCCGCAGCCGTGCCTCCACGGTCGGGTCACGGTACCGCCTGCGTCGGCGGTACCTAGTGTACTGGCGACGCGCCGCAATGCACGCGGCGCGTTTTTGGCTGATTTCGTCAGACCACCAGTACACCTGACGCCTTGGAGGTCGAGCACTGGCCCGGGGCATCGACGCGTCGCAAATTCGCGTCATCGCGCCCCGGAACCACTCCGCCTCTGACTCAACCTCCACAGGCCCTTCACCCATCGGGGTCCAGGCCTGGACGATGGAGGCTTCCACCAGCACGTCTACGTCGAGACGTTTCAACGCCCATCGTGGGGACGACGGGGTGTGCACTCTCCTCGGGCGATCGTCCGGGATCGCCGGCGAGGCGGAGATGTCGAACCGCACGTAGCGGTGGTCCGACAGTGACTCCGCCTCGACCAGCACTCGCCAGTCCCGGACTTGGCGCGCTACGGCAGGGCTTGCGAACGAAATGTCCACGATGGACTCGCCCTGCCAGCGCACGCACGTGGCGACCGACCCCCGGTTAAGAACCACGAGGCCGGTCGCAATCGCCCACTCCTCCAGCGCGTCGCCGCGAGCGTCGGTGACAGGGGATCCCCAAGCCGATGATTTGGCATTGAAGTCCCCCGCCACCACGACCGGACGCGATGGGTACCGATTAATCACGGCGCCCACCGCGTCCAAAAAGCGCTCAAACTCGGCGAGGCGCCGGTTCGGAGAAAAGTACACCCCGATCAGGACGGCTCCCTCCCAATCAACACAAATATACCCCTCGCCCCTGTCTGTCATCACCAGGAGCGAGGGTCCGGACGAAACAATGGCCGCCGAGCCCCCGAGGTCCCCAAACCAGTTGTGTCGGCTGGGGATGCAGTAAGGCTCGGCGACCACGGCGATGTTTATTGACCACTCCGCCATGTGCTGCAGCAAAATATCCTGCGCCCTGGCGGAGTGGTTAACATTCACCTGTAGGAGGCGATGGGCCATAATTAATTATGTGTCCATCGCCTCCGTACTGCTCCCTGCTTGGGACGGGGCCGGGGCGGCCGGAATCCTGGCGACCGCCCCTCTGGCCTTATGCCTTTTGGGTGGGGAGCAAGATTTGCTCCCCATCCGGTGCCCCGCCGGCCTTCCCGCAGCCAAGCAGATGCTGCAGGAAGCTTTTGCCGCGGAGCATGCGGCGGCCTTGTGGCCGGGCTGGCCGCAGCGATAACAGGAGTCGCTGCGGTCAGTTTCGGCGGTGCATTGCTGCCTCACGTGCCCCGGTTCGAGGCAGCGGTAGCACCGCCTAGGCTTCGGCTCCAGGAGATTTACCTGAGCCGAGACCATCCCGACCAGCAAACGGCCGGCCGCCACCTTCTTCGCCGCGGCGATGGGGCAGCGCACCATCACCGTGCACAGACCACCATTGCCGCGGCGCACCTCCCCCACCCTGACCTGCGCCTGAGGGCAGGCTCCGGCTTTTGCCACCGCAGCGGCGACATCCTCGGAGGAGGCCGAGTCGTCCAGCCCGGTTATCCGCATTTCCGCGGACTTCACCGGGCGGGAGACCTTGACCTCCTCAGGCGTGAAAAGTGACCGAATTTTTTCGGCCACCCTGTCCGCCTTGTCGCCGGAGGTGGCACCTGGGACCTCCAGTATTCTGGCCCCAGTGGCGGCAACCTTGAAGAGGACGCCTCCGGCGAGGCCCATCCCTGCGAGATCGCCTTTTATGGCCTCAGTGGCCCGCCGGAGGACGCCCGCATAGCTGACGCCTTTCCGGAGTCCCTCCTCCGTCAGCTCCACAACAACGGCGGTGGAGCGCGGGGGGCGCAGGTCAGCCGGGGTGGGGCCCTTCTCTTTGCTCAGCACTGGGGGAGCTCGGGATGCCTTCTTCTGCTTCCTCTTCCTCCTCTTCTTCCCGACGACCTCTGTCCACGGCTGCTCAGCCGAGGCAGAGGCCACCGGGGCGGGTTGGGTCTGAGCAGCGGGGCGCGGAGGCGCCACAGTGGTGGTCGTCTTCCTCTTGCCCTTCCCTTTCCCCTTGAGAGAGGAAACCGACGCTGTGGGGACAGACCTCTGACGTGCCACCGGCTGGCCGGAGGGCGCCAGGCCAGCCGGCGCGCCCCCGACCATCCGGGGGCGGCCCCCGAGCGAAGGGCCCGGGGTCGGGACAGGTGCGAGGCCATAGTTGGCCAGACACGCCTCCACAACGTTGCGCGCCTGAGCCACCGTGGCCCGCATCAAATCGTTCGCCCAGGCGGGCCGCTGGTCTTCCGCGGGAGTGAGGGGCTGCGCTGTGCGCCGCGGGAGGGGCGGGAACTCCTGCCGCTGCCTCCCGGCAGGCGCCCTGGCGGTAGCCGAGGGCGTCTTGGCGGCGCTGGCCCGACCGGCAGTGGCAGCGGCCGCCTTAATGGCCGCCACCTCCGCCCGGAGCTCCGCAAGCTGCCTATGCAGCCCCTCGTTCTCCGACCTCCAGCGCCTCTGGAGGTCGGAGGAAGCCCGTCCCCACATGCCGAAGAAGGCCTCCCTCATTTCCTCCGTGGCAACTTTGAGGTCCCGAACGAATCCCCCCTTCAAGTTGCCGGACCGGGCTGCCACCCTCAGGACGGTCTCGGCGCCAGCCTCGAACCGTTGCCTGAGGTCGGCAACCGAGTCCCCTCCCAAGGGGGACGCATCCGCGACCCCAGCCGTCTTCACGAAGTCTCGACGGGCAGGCAGAGGCTGCCCGAGGAGCTTCCTCGTGGAGGGAGGTGGCATCGGGGAACCAGCCCTTCCTCCGCAGGGCGTCCCCTCTACCACCTCCACCTCCGTGTCCGACCCAGAATCGGAGTGCACGTGGTGCGACGTCTTCCGGCGCTTCACGGAAGCGCCGGGTGCACCCCAGAATTTGAGGGTGAGGGATGCAGGGCTTTCCCCCCCCTCCTCTCTCTCCCGTCGTGCCGCCGACGAGCACCGGCTCCGAGGCCGACCGGCCTCCGAACCCGAGCCCGCCCGCGACTCGACGTCCATATCAGTGCCGGTGTCGGCACTGAGCACGCTCGACACGGAGTCGCTGCGTGCCAGCGCCGTCACCCGGGACCTCGACCGTGTCCTCGGCACGGCCGAGCTACTTACACATGTCGGCGGGGGCATACCCCCCCCAACCTTCCCCTTTTTGGGGCCTTCCCTCCTCACCTTGTCCGGGCCCAAGCCCAAGGTGACACCTACCGCGGGGTCAGTACTTGACTCCGCGAACCTCTCTGTGCCCGATATATCGCGCGGCACTACGCTGGACAGATGTTGGTTGCCCCCCCCAGAGTACGAGGGGCAGACGGAGCCAGAAGGCTCCGTGAGGGATTCTCCAGGCGCGGAGCGCCTGGTACCCTCCTGGGGTATTATATTGCCTTGGACCGACATCTCATAGTTTTGTTAGGGTGGCCCTAATGACTGGGTTCCCCCCAGCCATACAGCCCCTCGCCAGGCCACCAAAAACTTGGGCTTTGGGTAATTTTTATAGAGGTTTTCTTCCTCGCAGCCCGAAGGCCCCCGGTCCTGTCAGTTCAGGATTACGGGTTGGGCCGAATGGGGGTCCATATTGGACCGATCCACCCGCCCCAAGACCGCCCAACCGGGCAGGAAGCCTAAGCTTCAAATCCCGGCCTAACGGCCCCAGCTAGTAATTTTTTAGAGAGGTTGTCTTCCTCTATCCCCCACGTGTTGGGCCGGATGGGGGTCCATGCTGGACCGATCCACCCGCCCCAAGGCCGCTCGACGGGCAGGACGCCACGCGACCCGCACCGGCCTTACGGCCCACACTGGTGATTTTTTAGAGAGGTTGTCTTCCTTTATCCCCCCGTGTTGGGCCGGATGGGGGTCCATGCTGGACCAATCCACCCGCCCCAAGACCGCCTGACTGGGCAGGATGCCTACGCTCCCCACCCCGGCCTGACGGCTCCCACTTGTAATTTTTTATAGAGGTTTTCTTCCTCTATACCCCCCGTCTCATCCACGTGTCCTCTGCTAATCAGAGGAACACGTGGAGAGACCCCCAAACGCGGCCCTTGCGGGCCGATAACCCCGAGACAAGATGCCTCGGGTTCCCTACGCGCGTGCCAGAGTATTAGCCACGAGTAATAATGCCCCCGAAAGGACATTATTACCCGTGTTGCCCGGGGTGTACCGGCCCAACGACTGCCGTTCCAATCCACTAGAAATGTAGAAAGGACCAGCAGCAATCAGGCACACTAGGAGGTTCTCTGGCCACACACCCCTGATTGTCACACCTTTTTTTTTTTTTTTTTTTTTTTTTTTGATTCCCAGGAAAAAATGCTTGATGCACTACCCGCCGGCTAGGGGACGGCACCGGCGGGGCGTGTGGGACTCACCAGCCTAGTGCTGGGATACCCACTAAAAAAACCTGGGGTGTTCCCTCTCTTACCCAGTGGGGGGGGCCTGTTGGGAGTCTAAAAAGATTCATCCATAGCAGGCCCCCCCGTGTGGGTGCCGGCCGGGTCAATGGGACCCGACCTCCTCTCGTCCCCGGGGGAGAGCATTTTACAGCTCTCCCCTTTCGACGTTAGAAGGCGCGCGGGAACACCGCGCGCGCCCTCTATGGGTTCTTACTCACGGGTGGCAGGGTCCCCTGAGGCCTTGCCACCCAGAACCCTTAGGTGGGGGGCAGGAGAGCGACATAAGCGCGTCTCCTGCGCCCCCTCCTCCGGCGGCGGATCTCCGGGGCGTAAGGATCTTCCTCACGCCCCCGCTCCGCCGCCTCCTTCTGCGAGATGACAGCCTCGCAGAAGGACCTCATTGCGCCCCAGCACCTGTCGTCGCCGACCATCATGGATACGACGGTCGGCAACGAGAGGTCGGGGCCAATCACGGCGACCAGGGCACAGCGCTCCTCGGCCCACGCCGGACACTCCTCCAGCGTGTGCTGCGCCGTGTCCCGGTCGCACTCCTCGCAGTGGTGACACCTGGTTGTCGGCTCCCTACCGGCTATCTTGCACAGGTACTCTCCGAAACAGCCGTGTCCGGAGAGCACCTGAGTAAGCCGGTAGGTGAGCGGTCCGCGCCGTCTGTCCGTCCACTCCCTTAACACGGGACGGACAGCCTCGACTGTCCTCACCCCATAGCGGGGCTGGGCCAGTCGCTCTTGCCACTTGGCCTCGAGGACCAGTCGAGCCTGGGACCTTCGCGTCTCCACCGCCCCGTGAGTAGGTTCCTCACCATGGAGCCGGAGGTCCACGCGCCAGTGATACACCGACGCTTGGACCTCCGCCTCCAAATCCCAGGGCGGCGATGCCGCCAGGACGCACGCCGCCTCAAAGGAGACGGTGCGGTACGCCCGCGACACCCTGATCGCCATCGCCCTCTGAGGTTTCCTCAGGAGGGCGATGTTTCGGCGATCGAGGGCGCCGGCCCAAATGGGCGACCCGTAGAGGGCCATCGACCGCACCACCCCCAAATAGAGGCGGCGGCAGACGACACTCGGCCCCCCGATATTCGGCAGCAGAGAGCTAAGCGCTCCCGCCGCCGACATCAACCGGGGTGCCAGGCGGCTAAAATGGACGCGAAAGTTCCAGCGGCCGTCGAGGTGGAGCCCCAAGTATTTCATACTCGGCTCCACCCCGATGCGGACCCCTCCAACTATGATGTGGGCATCTGGTGGCGGCGCCCGCCGAGGCCCATGAAATAACAGGGCCTCGGACTTTTCCAGCGCCACCTCCAGTCCCAACATCCTAATTCTACCGACAACCAGGGCCACCCCTGCCGTGGCAAGACGGGCAGCTGCCCCGTAATCCTCTCCCCGGGCCGTGACCAGCGTGTCGTCGGCGTAACAAGTTACGCCGACGCCCGGGGGTAGGGCGCCCCGCAGCACCCAGTCGTAGCCGATGTTCCACAGGATCGGTCCAAGAACGGAACCCTGCGGAACACCGCACGACACCTCCCTCCGGAACGTCTCTCCGTTCCGCCCTACACAGAACACACTCCTCTGGTGCAGGTAGTCCCCGACTATTCGGCGCAGATAGGGAGGCACTCCATGAAATCGGAGCGCCTCCCTAATAGTCGCCCACGGCAGGGTGTTGAACGCGTTGGCGATGTCCAAGGACACCGCCAACACCACCCCGCGCGAGGCGACCGCCTCATCCGAGAGGGCCTTGACGCGACTGATCGCGTCAATCGTCGATCGGCCCTCTCGGAATCCGAACTGCAGTTCGGACAAGCTGATTGTCACACCTAACCTAACCTAATCTTTCGGTACCTAAATATTCATATTTTTCAGCGGATTTTTGTCATATCTTGTATTCCACCTTGTCTTGATCAACGCTATAGAAATTTTCAGTGCTCCCAAAATTTAAGTTTTTTATACTACAAAAAGAACATTAAAAATTCGTCAAAGAAATGCAAATTTTTTAATAAATTATCAAAATTTGTCTCAAATTATTCAAAGTTTTTGTCTGAACCATCATTAAATAACGCCCAGAGTTTTGCCCCGTCGTTTGGTACCACTCTAGACCACCCCCTATTGTGGGAAGTGCAAAACTTTTGATTGTCACACCTATTTTTTTTTTTTTTTTTACGTGGGGGAATGCAATGACGCATATCCCTCCGCGGGGAAGGGCAGAGGGATTATGTCGGACTCGCAGGGGTAAAAGAAGATGGAAAAGAAATAATGTACCTCCCGGAATACCGACTAAACCTACCACGGTGTTCCTCAACAAAACCACTATCGGAGGGGCCGCGCGAATCGCTTTCGCATGCGGTCGCGACCCCGCCGATTGATTGTCACACCTAACCTAACCTAATCTTTCGGTACCTAAATATTCATATTTTTCAGCGGATTTTTGTCATATCTTGTATTCCACCTTGTCTTGATCAACGCTATAGAAATTTTCAGTGCTCCCAAAATTTAAGTTTTTTATACTACAAAAACAACATTAAAAATTCGTCAAAGAAATGCAAATTTTTAATAAATTGTCAAAATTTGTCTCAAATTATCCAAAGTTTTTGTCTGAACCATCATTAAATAACGCACAAAGTTTTGCCCCGTCGTTTGGTACCTCTCTCGACCACCCCCTATTGTGGGAAGTGCAAAACTTTTGATTGTCACACCTTACCTAACCTAATCTTTCAGTACCTAAATATTCATATTTCTCAGCGGGTTTTTGTCATATCTTGTATTCTACCTTGTCTTGATCAACGCTATAGAAATTTTCAGTGCTCCCAAAATTTAAGTTTTTATACTACAAAAAGAACATTAAAAATTCGTCAAAGAAATGCAAATTTTTTAATAAATTGTCAAAATTTGTCTCAAATTATTCAAAGTTTTTGTCTGAACCATCATTAAATAACGCCCAGAGTTTTGCCCCGTCGTTTGGTACCTCTCTCGACCACCCCCTATTGTGGGAAGTGCAAAACTTTTAATTTTTACACCTAACCTAACCTAATCTTTCGGTACCTAAATATTCATATTTTTCAGCGAGTTTTTGTCATATCTTGTATTCTACCTTGTTTTGATCAACGCTATAGAAATTTTCAATGCTGCCAAAATTTAAGAGCTTTTTATACTACAAAAAGGACATTAAAAATTCGTCAAAGAAATGCAAATTTTTTAATAAATTATCAAAATTTGTCTCAAATTATTCAAAGTTTTTGTCTGAACCATCATTAAATAACGCCCAGAGTTTTGCCCCGTCGTTTGGTACCACTCTAGACCACCCCCTATTGTGGGAAGTGCAAAACTTTTGATTGTCACACCTTTTTTTTTTTTTTTTTTACGTGGGGGAATGCAATGACGCATATCCCTCCGCGGGGAAGGGCAGAGGGATTATGTCGGACTCGCAGGGGTAAAAGAAGATGGAAAAGAAATAATGTACCTCCCGGAATACCGACTAAACCTACCACGGTGTTCCTCAACAAAACCACTATCGGCGGGGCCGCGCGAATCGCTTTCGCATGCGGTCGCGACCCCGCCGATTGATTGTCACATCTATTTTTTTTTTTTTTTTTTTTTGTTGCCCAGGAAAAAATGCTTGATGCACTACCCGCCGGCTAGGGGACGGCACCGGCGGGGCGTGTGGGACTCACCAGCCTAGTGCTGGGATACCCACTAAAAAAACCTGGGGTGTTCCCTCTCTCACCCATGGGGGGGGCCTGTTGGGAGTCTAAAATGATTTATCCATAGCAGTCCCCCCGTATGGGTGCCGGCCGGGTCAATGGGACCCGACCTCCTCTCGTCCCCGGGGGAGAGCATTTCACCGCTCTCCCCTTTCGACGTTAGAAGGCGCGCGGGAACACCGCGCGCGCCCTCTATGGGTTCTTACTCACGGGTGGCAGGGTCCCCTGAGGCCTTGTCACCCAGAACCCTTAGGTGGGGGGCAGGAGAGCGACATAAGCGCGTCTCCTGCGCCCCCTCCTCCGGCGGCGGATGTCCGGGGCGTAAGGATCTTCCTCACGCGCCCGCTCCGCCGCCTCCTTCTGCGAGATGACAGCCTCGCAGAAGGACCTCATTGCGCCCCAGCACCTGTCGTCACCGACCATCATGGATACGACGGTCGGCAACGAGAGGTCGGGGCCAATCACGGCGACCAGGGCACAGCGCTCCTCGGCCCACGCCGTACACTCCTCCAGCGTGTGCTGCGCCGTGTCCCGGTCGCACTCCTCGCAGTGGTGACACCTGGTTGTCGGCTCCCTACCGGCTATCTTGCACAGGTACTCTCCGAAACAGCCGTGTCCGGAGAGCACCTGAGTAAGCCGGTAGGTGAGCGGTCCGCGCCGTCTGTCCGTCCATTGCCTTAGCACCGGACGGACAGCCTCGACTGTCCTCACCCCATAGCGGGGCTGGGCCAGTCGCTCCTGCCACTTGGCCTCGAGGACCAGTCGAGCCTGGGACCTTCGCGTCTCCACCGCCCCGTGAGTAGGTTCCTCACCATGGAGCCGGAGTTCCACGCGCCAGTGATACACCGACGCTTGGACCTCCGCCTCCAAATCCCAGGGCGGCGATGCCGCCAGGACGCACGCCGCCTCAAAGAAGACGGTGCGGTACGCCCGCGACACCCTGATCGCCATCGCCCTCTGAGGTTTCCTCAGGAGGGCGATGTTTCGGCGATCGAGGGCGCCGGCCCAAATGGGCGACCCGTAGAGGGCCATCGACCGCACCACCCCCAGATAGAGGCGGCGGTTGATTGTCACACCTAACCTAACCTAACCTTTCGGTACCTAAATATTCATATTTTTCAGCGGGTTTTTGTCATATCTTGTATTCTACCTTGTCTTGATCAACGCAATAGAAATTTTCAGTGCTGCCAAAATTTAAGATTTTTATACTACAAAACGAACATTAAAAATTCGTCAAAGAAATGCAAATTTTTAAATAAATTGTCAAAATTTGTCTCAAATTATTCAAAGTTATTCTCTGAACCATCATTAAATAACGCCCGGAGTTTTCCCCGTCGTTTGGTACCACTCTCGACCACCCCCTATTGTGGGAAGTGCAAAACTTTTGATTTTTACACCTAACCTAACCTAATCTTTCGGTACCTAAATATTCATATTTTTCAGCGGGTTTTTGTCATATCTTGTATTCTACCTTGTCTTGATCAAAGCAATAGAAATTTTCAGTGCTGCCAAAATTTAAGATTTTTATACTACAACACGAACATTAAAAATTCGTCACAGAATTGCAAATTTTAATAAATTGTCAAAATTTGTCTCAAATTATTCAGTTTTCTTCTGAACCATCATTAAATAACGCCCAGAGTTTTGCCCCGTCGTTTGGTACCACTCTCGACCACCCCCTATTGTGGGAAGTGCAAAACTTTTGATTGTCACACCTTTTTTTTTTTTTTTTTTTTTTTGATTCCCAGGAAAAAATGCTTGATGCACTACCCGCCGGCTAGGGGACGGCACCGGCGGGGCGTGTGGGACTCACCAGCCGACTGCTGGTATACCCACTAAAAAAACCTGGGGTGTTCCCTCTCTCACCCAATGGGGGGGGCCTGTTGGGAGTCTAAAAAGATTCATCCATAGCAGGCCCCCCCGTGTGGGTGCCGGCCGGGTCAATAGGACCCGACCTCCTCTCGTCCCCGGGGGAGAGCAATTTCACCGCTCTCCCCTTTCGACGTTAGAAGGCGCGCGGGAACACCGCGCGCGCCCTCTGTGGGTTCTTACTCACGGGTGGCAGGGTCCCCTGAGGCCTTGCCACCCAGAACCCTTAGGTGGGGGGCAGGAGAGCGACATAAGCGCGTCTCCTGCGCCCCCTCCTCCGGCGGCGGATGTCCGGGGCGTAAGGATCTTCCTCACGCCCCCGCTCCGCCGCCTCCTTCTGCGAGATGACAGCCTCGCAGAAGGACCTCATTGCGCCCCAGCACCTGTCGTCGCCGACCATCATGGATACGACGGTCGGCAACGAGAGGTCGGGGCCAATCACGGCGACCAGGGCACAGCGCTCCTCGGCCCACGCTGGACACTCCTCCAGCGTGTGCTGCGCCGTGTCCCGGTCGCACTCCTCGCAGTGGTGACACCTGGTTGTCGGCTCCCTACCGGCTATCTTGCACAGGTACTCTCCGAAACAGCCGTGTCCGGAGAGCACCTGAGTAAGCCGGTAGGTGAGCGGTCCGCGCCGTCTGTCCATCCACTGCCTTAGCACCGGACGGACAGCCTCGACGGTCCTCACCCCGTAGCGGGGCTGGGCCAGCCTTTCCTCCCACTTGGCCTCGAGGACCAGTCGAGCCTGGGACCTTCGCGTCTCCACCGCCCCGTGAGTGGGTTCCTCACCATGGAGCCGGAGGTCCACGCGCCAGTGATACACCGACGCTTGGACCTCCGCCTCCAAATCCCAGGGCGGCGATGCCGCCAGGATGCACGCCGCCTCAAAGGAGACGGTGCGGTACGCCCGCGACACCCTGATCGCCATCGCCCTCTGAGGTTTCCTCAAGAGGGCGATGTTTCGGCGATCGAGGGCGCCGGCCCAAATGGGCGACCCGTAAAGGGCCATCGACCGCACCACCCCCAAATAGAGGCGGCGGCAGACGACACTCGGCCCCCCGATATTCGGCAGCAGAGAGCTAAGCGCTCCCGCCGCCGACATCAGCCGGGGGGCCAGGCGGCTAAAATGGACGCGAAAGTTCCAGCGGCCGTCGAGGTGGAGCCCCAAGTATTTCATACTCGGCTCCACCCCGATGCGGACCCCTCCAACTATGATGTGGGCATCTAGTGGCGGCGCCCGCCGAGGCCCATGAAATAACAGGGCCTCGGACTTTTCCAGCGCCACCTCCAGTCCCAACATCCTAATTCTACCGACAACCAGGGCCACCCCTGCCGTGGCAAGACAGCTGCCCCGTAATCCTCTCCCCGGGCCGTGACCAGCGTGTCGTCGGCGTAACAAGTTACGCCGACGCCCGGGGGCAGGGCGCCCCGCAGAACCCAGTCGTAGCCGATGTTCCACAGGATCGGTCCAAGAACGGAACCCTGCGGAACACCGCACGACACCTCCCTCCGGAACGTCTCTCCGTTCCGCCCCACACAGAATACGCTCCTCCGGTGCAGGTAGTCCCCGACTATTCGGCGCAGGTAGGGAGGCACTCCATGAAATCGGAGCGCCTCCCTAATAGTCGCCCACGGCAGGGTGTTGAACGCGTTGGCGATGTCCAAGGACACCGCCAACACCACCCCGCGCGAGGCGACCGCCTCATCCGAGAGGGCCTTGACGCGACTGATCGCGTCAATCGTCGATCGGCCTTCTCGGAATCCGAACTGCAGTTCGGACAAGTCGGGGCCCACCCGCACCAGGTGCCTGGAGAGGCGGGCAACTACTACACGCTCAAAGAGCTTGCCCACCTCATCCAACAGCACTATGGGGCGGTACGCGGAGGGAGAGTCCGCGGGGCGGCCCTCCTTTCTCAGGAGGACCAGCTTACCCGTCTTCCACATGGCAGGGAACCGTCCCGACTCCAAACAGGCGCTAAACAGCCTGAGGAGCCGGTCCCCTAGGGCGTCGTAGGCCAAAACCCAGGCGCGGCCAGGAATTCCGTCCGGCCCCGGGGCGGTGTTTTTGCCCCGGAGCCGAACCATTGCCGCGCCGAGCTCCGCCATTGTTACCTCTGGCGCCCCGGCATCGGCACCGCCCTCCTCAATATCGGGCGGCGCCATTTCGGGAGGCGTGTGCTCCGCTCTCGAAGGAAAGAGAGCGGAGACCACCTCCTCTAATTGCCGGGGCTGGAGACTCTCGGTGACCGGCGGGGCCCAGGGGCGCAACTTGCCCCTGACCGCCTTGTACGGGCGGCCCCACGGATCTGCCTCGAGAGTCCCCAGGAACTCTTCCCATCTTTGGGTTTTGGCCTCACTGATGGCGGACTGCAGGGCGTGCTTCCGCTGTACGTAATCGCCCCGCAGCCGTGCCTCCACGGTCGGGTCACGGTACCGCCTGCGTCGGCGGTACCTAGTGTACTGGCGACGCGCCGCAATGCAAGCGGCGCGTTTCTGACTAATGTCGTCAGACCACCAGTACACCTGACGCCTAGGAGGTCGAGCACTGGCCCGGGGCATCGACGCGTCGCAAATCCGCGTCATCGCGCCCCGGAACCACTCCGCCTCTAGCTCAACCTCCACAGGCCCTTCGCCCATTGGGGTCCAGGCCTGGACGATGGAGGCTTCCACCAGCACGTCTACGTTGAGACGTTTCAACGCCCATCGTGGGGACGACGGGGTGTGCACTCTCCTCGGGCGATCGTCCGGGATCGCTGGCGAGGCGGAGATGTCGAACCGCACGTAACGGTGGTCCGACAGTGACTCCGCCTCGACCAGCACTTGCCAGTCCCGGACGCGGCGCGCTACGGCAGGGCTTGCGAACGAAATGTCCACAATGGACTCGCCCTGCCAGCGCACGCACGTGGCGACCGATCCCCGGTTAAGGACCACGAGACCGGTCGCAATCGCCCACTCCTCCAGCGCGTCGCCGCGAGCGTCGGTGACAGGGGATCCCCAAGCCGTTGATTTGGCATTGAAGTCCCCCGCCACCACGATCGGACGCGATGGGTACCGGTTAATAACGGCCCCCACCGCGCCCAAAAATTGCTCAAACTCGGCGAGGCGCCGGTTCGGAGAAAAGTACACCCCGATCAGGACGGTTCCCTCCCAATCAACACATATATAACCCTCGCCCCTGTCTGTCATCACCAGGAGCGAGGGTCCGGACGAAACAATGGCCGCCGAGCCTCCGAGGTCCCCAAACCAGTTGTGTCGGCTGGGGACGCAGTAAGGCTCGGCGACCACAGCGATGTCTATTGACCACTCCGCCATGTGCTGCAGCAAGATATCCTGCGCCCTGGCGGAGTGGTTAATATTCACCTGTAGGAGGCGATGGGCCATGATTAATTATGTGTCCATCGCCTCCGTACTGCTCCCTGCTTGGGACGGGGCCGGGGCGGCCGGAGTCCCGGCGACCGCCCCTCTGGCCCTACGTCGTTTCGGTGGGGAGCAAGATTTGCTCCCCATCCGGTGCTCCGCCGGCTTTCCTGCAGCAGAACAGAGGCTGCAGGAAGGTTTTGCGGCGGAGCAGGCGGCGGCCTTGTGGCCGGGCTGACCGCAGCGATAGCAGAGATCGCTGCGGTCAGTTTCGGCGGTGCATTGCTGCCTCACGTGCCCCGGTTCGAGGCAGCGGTAGCACCGCCTAGGCCTCGGCGCTAGGAGATTCACCTGAGCCGAGACCATCCCGACCAGCAAACGGCCGGCCGCCACCTTCTTCGCCGCGGCGATGGGGCAGTGCACCACCACTGTGCACAGACCACCATTGCCGCGGCGCATATCCCCCACCTTGACCTGCGCCTGAGGGCAGGCTCCGGCTTGTGCCACCGCAGCGGCGACATCCTCAGAGGAGGCCGAGTCATCCAGCCCGGTTATCCGCATTTCTGCGGACTTCACCGGGCGGGAGATCTTGACCTCCTCAGGTGAGAACAGGGAGCGGAGTTTATCCGCTACCCTGTCCGCCTTGTCGCCGGAGGTGGCACCTGGGACCTCCAGAATTCTGGCCCCAGTGGCGGCAACCTTAAAGTGGACGCCTCCGGCGAGGCCCATCTCGGCGAGATTGTCTCTCATAGCCTGAGTGGCCTGCCGGAGGACGCCCGCATAGCTGCCGCCCTGCCGGAGCCCCTCCTCTGTCAGCTCCACTACAATGGCGGTGGAGCGCGGGGAGCGCAGGTCGGCCGGGCGGAGGCCCCTCTTTTTGCTGGGGGCCGGGATAGCCCGGGAGGCCTTCTTTTTCCTCTTCCTCTTTTTCTTGGTGACCTCCGTCCACGGCTGTTCAGCCGAGGTAGAGGCCACCGAGGTGGGTTGGGCATGGGGACCGGGACGCGGTGGCGCCTCAGTGGCAGTCGCCCTCCCCTTGCCCTTCCCTTTCCTCTTGGAAGAAGAAGAGGAAGCCAGTGGATTGGGGGCAGATGTCTGCCGTACCACCGGTCGGCCGGAGGGCGCCGGGTCAGCTGGCACACCTCCGACCATCCGGGGGCGGCCCCCGAGCGGAGGGCCCGGGGTCGGGATGGGCACGAGGCCGTGGTTGGCCAGGCACGCTTCAACTACGTTGCGCGCCTGAGCCACCGTGGCCCGCATAAGCTCCTCCGCCCAAGCGGGGCGCCGGTCCTCCACGGGAGTGATGGTCGACGCTGTGCGCCGCGGGAGGAGCGGGAACTCCTCCCTCGGCCTCCTGGCAGGCGCCCTGGTGGTGGCCGGGGGCGCCTTGGCTGCGTCGGCCCGAGCGGCAATGGCAGTGGCCGCCTTCATGGCCGCCACCTCCGCCCGGAGCTCCGCCAGCTGCCTATGCAGCCCCTCATTTTCGGCCCTCCAGCGCCTCTGCATGTCGGAGGATGTCTGTGCCCACAGGTGGAAGAAGGCCTCCCTCATGTCCTCCGTAGCATTTTTAAGGTCCCGGACGAACCCCCCCTTCAGGTTGCCGGACCGGGCCGCCACCCTCAAGACGGTCTCGGCGCCAGCCTCGAACCGTTGCCTGAGGTCGGCAACCGAGTCCCCAGCCGACGGGGACGCATCCGGGACCTCAGCCACCTTGGGGGCATCCCGACGGGCAGGTAAGGGCTGCCCGGGGAGCTTCCTCGTGGAGGGAGGCGGCATCGGGGAACCAGCCGTTCCTGGACCGGACATCCCCTCCACTACCTCCACCTCCGTGTCCGAGCACGAGCGTGACGGCACGGGATGCGCCGTCTTCCTGCGCTTCGCGGAAACCTCCCTTTGTCTTCGAGCCGCCGACGAGCACCGGCTCTGAGGCCGACTGGCCTCCGAACCGGAGCCCGCCTCGGACTCAGACTCGACGCTGACGGAGCTCCTTCGGCTTCCGTCAGGCGTTGATGCGCCAGCTCCAGCATCGCTGGTGCGTGGTCGTAAAGGGCGCTTAAAGCGCCCTTTGGAGTCGCGCAAAGGCACTCCGCGCTCCTCCGTGTTCTTCGCCTTCTCATCGGGTTTTTTTTTTGATTGAACATTTTCCATATTGTTCCCACGAGATGAGACGTTTTAAAAGCGACCCCCGGGTGACGCTCATTCCGGGGGAAGGCCTACATACTGCTGGGGGACGGCAGGTGCCCAGAGGTTTTTACAACTTCGCTGTTGGGTGGTCTGAGTTTTCCTTCTCGCGGGCCGGCCAACTAAGGCAAGCCCCTCGGTCCCGTTGAGCCGCTAGACATGATCAACGACACTCAACGGGTAACGATTTGATTGGAGCAGGGTTGGGTTTCCCCTCCCCTATGTGCTCCCGCCCGGGCCTTACAGGCCCCACTGGTGATTTTTTAGAGAGGTTGTCTTCCTCTATCCCCCCATGTTGGGCCGGATGGGGGTCCATGTTGGACCAATCCACCCGCCCCAACACCCCAAAACCGCCTACCTGGGCAGGACTCCTACACCTAGAAACCTAACCTATCCTAACCTAACTAACCAAAAACCTAACTAAACCTAACCTAACAACCCTAAATATATATATATATATATATATATACACATATATACATATATATATATATATACCTTTTTTTTTTTTTTTTTTTTTTTTTTTATATATACCTAACCTAACCCTACTACCCTATTGATTGTCACACCTTTTTTTTTTTTTTTTTTTTTTTTTTTTTTTTTTTTTTTTTTTTTTTTGTTGCCCAGGAAAAAATGCTTGATGCACTACCCGCCGGCTAGGGGACGGCACCGGCGGGGCGTGTGGGACTCACCAGCCTAGTGCTGGGATACCCACTAAAAAAACCTGGGGTGTTCCCTCTCCCACCCAATGGGGGGGGCCTGTTGGGAGTCTAAAAAGATTCATCCATAGCAGGCCCCCCCATGTGGGTGCCGGCCGGGTCAATAGGACCCGACCTCCTCTCGTCCCCGGGGGAGAGCAATTTCACCGCTCTCCCCTTTCGACGTTAGAAGGCGCGCGGGAACACCGCGCGCGCCCTCTGTGGGTTCTTACTCACGGGTGGCAGGGTCCCCTGAGGCCTTGCCACCCAGAACCCTTAGGTGGGGGGCAGGAGAGCGACATAAGCGCGTCTCCTGCGCCCCCTCCTCCGGCGGCGGATGTCCGGGGCGTAAGGATCTTCCTCACGCCCCCGCTCCGCCGCCTCCTTCTGCGAGATGACAGCCTCGCAGAAGGACCTCATTGCGCCCCAGCACCTGTCGTCGCCGACCATCATGGATACGACGGTCGGCAACGAGAGGTCGGGGCCAATCACGGCGACCAGGGCACAGCGCTCCTCGGCCCACGCTGGACACTCCTCCAGCGTGTGCTGCGCCGTGTCCCGGTCGCACTCCTCGCAGTGGTGACACCTGGTTGTCGGCTCCCTACCGGCTATCTTGCACAGGTACTCTCCGAAACAGCCGTGTCCGGAGAGCACCTGAGTAAGCCGGTAGGTGAGCGGTCCGCGCCGTCTGTCCATCCACTGCCTTAGCACTGGACGGACAGCCTCGACGGTCCTCACCCCGTAGCGGGGCTGGGCCAGCCTTTCCTCCCACTTGGCCTCGAGGACCAGTCGAGCCTGGGACCTTCGCGTCTCCACCGCCCCGTGAGTGGGTTCCTCACCATGGAGCCGGAGGTCCACGCGCCAGTGATACACCGACGCTTGGACCTCCGCCTCCAAATCCCAGGGCGGCGATGCCGCCAGGATGCACGCCGCCTCAAAGGAGACGGTGCGGTACGCCCGCGACACCCTGATCGCCATCGCCCTCTGAGGTTTCCTCAAGAGGGCGATGTTTCGGCGATCGAGGGCGCCGGCCCAAATGGGCGACCCGTAAAGGGCCATCGACCGCACCACCCCCAAATAGAGGCGGCGGCAGACGACACTCGGCCCCCCGATATTCGGCAGCAGAGAGCTAAGCGCTCCCGCCGCCGACATCAGCCGGGGGGCCAGGCGGCTAAAATGGACGCGAAAGTTCCAGCGGCCGTCGAGGTGGAGCCCCAAGTATTTCATACTCGGCTCCACCCCGATGCGGACCCCTCCAACTATGATGTGGGCATCTGGTGGCGGCGCCCGCCGAGGCCCATGAAATAACAGGGCCTCGGACTTTTCCAGCGCCACCTCCAGTCCCAACATCCTAATTCTACCGACAACCAGGGCCACCCCTGCCGTGGCAAGACGGGCAGCTGCCCCGTAATCCTCTCCCCGGGCCGTGACCAGCGTGTCGTCGGCGTAACAAGTTACGCCGACGCCCGGGGGCAGGGCGCCCCGCAGAACCCAGTCGTAGCCGATGTTCCACAGGATCGGTCCAAGAACGGAACCCTGCGGAACACCGCACGACACCTCCCTCCGGAACGTCTCTCCGTTCCGCCCCACACAGAATACGCTCCTCTGGTGCAGGTAGTCCCCGACTATTCGGCGCAGGTAGGGAGGCACTCCATGAAATCGGAGCGCCTCCCTAATAGTCGCCCACGGCAGGGTGTTGAACGCGTTGGCGATGTCCAAGGACACCGCCAACACCACCCCGCGCGAGGCGACCGCCTCATCCGAGAGGGCCTTGACGCGACTGATCGCGTCAATCGTCGATCGGCCCTCTCGGAATCCGAACTGCAGTTCGGACAAGTCGGGGCCCACCCGCACCAGGTGCCTGGAGAGGCGGGCAACTACTACACGCTCAAAGAGCTTGCCCACCTCATCCAACAGCACTATGGGGCGGTACGCGGAGGGAGAGTCCGCGGGGCGGCCCTCCTTTCTCAGGAGGACCAGCTTACCCGTCTTCCACATGGCAGGGAACCGTCCCGACTCCAAACAGGCGCTAAACAGCCTGAGGAGCCGGTCCCCTAGGGCGTCGTAGGCCAAAACCCAGGCGCGGCCAGGAATTCCGTCCGGCCCCGGGGCGGTGTTTTTGCCTCGGAGCCGAACCATTGCCGCGCCGAGCTCCGCCATTGTTACCTCTGGCGCCCCGGCATCGGCACCGCCCTCCTCAATATCGGGCGGCGCCATTTCGGGAGGCGTGTGCTCCGCTCTCGAAGGAAAGAGAGCGGAGACCACCTCCTCTAATTGCCGGGGCTGGAGACTCTCGGTGACCGGTGGGGCCCAGGGGCGCAACTTGCCCCTGACCGCCTTGTACGGGCGGCCCCACGGATCTGCCTCGAGAGTCCCCAGGAACTCTTCCCATCTTTGGGTTTTGGCCTCACTGATGGCGGACTGCAGGGCGTGCTTCCGCTGTACGTAATCGCCCTGCAGCCGTGCCTCCACGGTCGGGTCACGGTACCGCCTGCGTCGGCGGTACCTAGTGTACTGGCGACGCGCCGCAATGCAAGCGGCGCGTTTCTGACTAATGTCGTCAGACCACCAGTACACCTGACGCCTAGGAGGTCGAGCACTGGCCCGGGGCATCGACGCGTCGCAAATCCGCGTCATCGCGCCCCGGAACCACTCCGCCTCTAGCTCAACCTCCACAGGCCCTTCGCCCATTGGGGTCCAGGCCTGGACGATGGAGGCTTCCACCAGCACGTCTACGTTGAGACGTTTCAACGCCCATCGTGGGGACGACGGGGTGTGCACTCTCCTCGGGCGATCGTCCGGGATCGCCGGCGAGGCGGAGATGTCGAACCGCACGTAACGGTGGTCCGACAGTGACTCCGCCTCGACCAGCACTTGCCAGTCCCGGACGCGGCGCGCTACGGCAGGGCTTGCGAACGAAATGTCCACAATGGACTCGCCCTGCCAGCGCACGCACGTGGCCACCGATCCCCGGTTAAGGACCACGAGACCGGTCGCAATCGCCCACTCCTCCAGCGCGTCGCCGCGAGCGTCGGTGACAGGGGATCCCCAAGCCGTTGATTTGGCATTGAAGTCCCCCGCCACCACGATCGGACGCGATGGGTACCGGTTAATAACGGCCTCCACCGCGCCCAAAAATTGCTCAAACTCGGCGAGGCGCCGGTTCGGAGAAAAGTACACCCCGATCAGGACGGTTCCCTCCCAATCAACACATATATAACCCTCGCCCCTGTCTGTCATCACCAGGAGCGAGGGTCCGGACGAAACAATGGCCGCCGAGCCTCCGAGGTCCCCAAACCAGTTGTGTCGGCTGGGGACGCAGTAAGGCTCGGCGACCACGGCGATGTCTATTGACCACTCCGCCATGTGCTGCAGCAAGATATCCTGCGCCCTGGCGGAGTGGTTAATATTCACCTGTAGGAGGCGATGGGCCATAATTAATTATGTGTCCATCGCCTCCGTACTGCTCCCTGCTTGGGACGGGGCCGGGGCGGCCGGAGTCCCGGCGACCGCCCCTCTGGCCCTACGTCGTTTCGGTGGGGAGCAAGATTTGCTCCCCATCCGGTGCTCCGCCGGCTTTCCTGCAGCAGAACAGAGGCTGCAGGAAGGTTTTGCGGCGGAGCAGGCGGCGGCCTTGTGGCCGGGCTGACCGCAGCGATAGCAGAGATCGCTGCGGTCAGTTTCGGCGGTGCATTGCTGCCTCACGTGCCCCGGTTCGAGGCAGCGGTAGCACCGCCTAGGCCTCGGCGCCAGGAGATTCACCTGAGCCGAGACCATCCCGACCAGCAAACGGCCGGCCGCCACCTTCTTCGCCGCGGCGATGGGGCAGTGCACCACCACCGTGCACAGACCACCATTGCCGCAGCGCATATCCCCCACCTTAACCTGCGCCTGAGGGCAGGCTCCGGCTTGTGCCACCGCAGCGGCGACATCCTCAGAGGAGGCCGAGTCGTCCAGCCCGGTTATCCGCATTTCTGCGGACTTCACCGGGCGGGAGATCTTGACCTCCTCAGGCGAAAACAGGGAGCGGAGTTTATCCGCTACCCTGTCCGCCTTGTCACCGGAGGTGGCACCTGGGACCTCCAGAATTCTGGCCCCAGTGGCGGCAACCTTGAAGTGGACGCCTCCGGCGAGGCCCATCTCGGCGAGATTGTCTCTCATAGCCTGAGTGGCCTGCCGGAGGACGCCCGCATAGCTGCCGCCCTGCCGGAGCCCCTCCTCTGTCAGCTCCACCACAATGGCGGTGGAGCGCGGGGGGCGCAGATCGGCCGGGCGGAGGCCCCTCTTTTGGCTGGGGGCCGGTATAGCCCGAGAGGCCTTCTTTTTCCTCTTCCTCTTCCTCTTGGTGACCTCCGACCACGGCTGTTCAGCCGAAGTAGAGGCCACCGGGAGGGGTTGGGGCTGGGAGGCGGGGCGCCGCGGTGCCACAGTGGCGGTCGCCCTCCCCTTGCCCTTCCCCTTCCTCTTAGAAGAGGAAGCCGATGGTGTGGGGGCAGATGTCTGCCGCGCAACCGGTGGGCCGGAGGGCGCCGGGCCAGCCGGCGTGCCTCCGACCATCCGGGGGCGGCCCCCGAGCGGAGGGCCCGGGGTGGGGACGGGCGTGAGGCCATAGTTGGCCAGGCACGCATCGACAACGTTGCGCGCCTGAGCCACCGTGGCCCGCATTAATTCGTCCGCCCAGGCGGGACGCCGGTCCTCCACGGGAGTGAGGGGCTGCGCTTTGCGCCGCGGGAGAGGCGGGAACTCCTCCCGCGGCCTCCCGGCAGGCGCCCTGGCGGTGGCCGAGGGCGCCTTGGCGGCGCTGGCCCGAGCGGCAGTGGCAGCGGCCGCCTTCATGGCCGCCACCTCCGCCCGGAGCTCCGCGAGCTGCCTATGCAGCCCCTCGTTCTCCGACCTCCAACGCCTCTGGAGGTCGGAGGAAGCCCGTCCCCACATGCCGAAGAAGGCCTCCCTCATTTCTTTCGTCGCTTCTTTAAGATCCCGGACGAACCCCCCCTTTAAGTTGCCGGACCGGGCCGCCACCCTCAGGACGGTCTCGGCGCCAACCTCGAACCGCTGCCTGAGGTCGGCAACCGAGTCCCCGGCCGGGGGGGACGTATCCGGGACCTCAGCCGTCTTGGGGGCATCCCGACGGGCAGGTAAAGGCATCGGGGAAACAGCCTCTCCTTGACAGGGCATCCCCTCCACCACCTCCACCTCCGTGTCCGAACACGATCGTGACGGTACGGGATGCGTGGTTTTCCGGCGCTTCGCGGAAGTACCGGTCGTCGCCCTAGGTTTGAGGGTGAGGGAGGCATGAGTATCCTCCCCCTCCTCTCTCACTCGTCGAGCCGCCGACGAGCACCGGCTCTGAGGCCGACTGGCCTCCGAGCCCGAGCCCGCCTCGGACCCGGACTCGACGCTGACGGAGCTCCTCCGGCTTCCGTCAGGCGTTGGCGCGCTTACATCATCGCTGGCGCGTTGACGTAAAGCGCGCTTAAAGCGTCCTTTGGAGTCGCGCAATGGCACTCCATGCTCCTCCTTCCTCTCCTTCTCAACTTCTTTAGGTTTTTCAAAAAGATCCATGTTAATCCCACGAGTAGAGCCGATATAAATTCGACCCCCGGGTGACGCTCATTCCGGGGGAAGGCCTACATACTGCTGGGGGACGGCAGGTACCCAGAGGTTTTTACAACTTCGCTGTTGGGTGGTGTGAGTTTTCCTTCTCGCGGGCCGGCCAACTAAGGCAAACCCTCGGTCCCGTTGAGCCGCTAGACATGATCAACGACACTCAACGGGTAACGAGTTCATTGGAGCAGGGTTGGGTTTCCCCTCCCCTATGTGCTCCCGCCCGGGCCTTACAGGCTCCGCTGGTGATTTTTATAGAGGTTTTCTTCCTCGCAGCCCGAAGGCCCCCGGTCCTGTCAGTTCAGGATTACGGGTTGGGCCGGATGGGGGTCCATGCTGGACCGATCCACCCGCCCCAAAACCGCCCGACTGGGCAGGAAGCCTAAGCTTCCCAAAACGGCCTAACGGCCACCACTAGTGATAGAGGAAGACAACCTCTCTAAAAAATAGAGAGGCTATCTTCCTCCATCGCCCCGCGTGTTGAGCCGGATGGGGGTCCATGTTGGACCAATCCACCCGCCCCAACACCCCAAAACCGCCTAACTGGGCAGGACGCCTACATCTAAACCTAGACTAAACTACCTAGGTAGGTAGGTTACCTAATCCTACGACCCTAAACCTAACAACCCTAAACCTAACAACCCTAATCCTACTACCCTACCTACCTAGGCCTGCCCTGGCCTTACGGGCCCCTACTTGTTATTTTTTACCGAGGTTTTCTTCCTCTACCCTCCCTGTCTCAAATCCACGTTTCCTCTGCTAATCAGAGGAACACGTGGAGAGACCCCCAAACGCGGCCCTTGCGGGCCGATAACCCCGAAACAGACTGCCTCGGGTTCCCTACGCGTGTGCCAGAGTATTAGCCACGAGTAATAATGACCCCGAAAGGACATTATTACCCGTGTTGCCCGGGGTGTACCGGCCCAACGACTGCCGTTCCAATCCACTAAAATGTAGAAAGGACCAGCAGCCGTCGGGCACACGGGGAGGTTCTCTGGCCACACACCCCAATTGATTGTCACACCTAACCTAACCTAATCTTTCGGTACCTAAATATTCATATTTTTCAGCGGGTTTTTGTCATATCTTGTATTCTACCTTGTCTTGATCAACGCAATAGAAATTTTCAGTGCTGCCATAATTTAAGATTTTTATACTACAAAACGAACATTAAAAATTCGTCAAAGAAATGCAAATTTTTAAATAAATTGTCAAAATTTGTCTCTAATTATTCAAAGTTTTTGTCTGAACCATCATTAAATAACGCCCAGAGTTTTGCCCCGTCGTTTGGTACCACTCTCGACCACCCCCTATTGTGGGAAGTGCAAAACTTTTGATTGTCACACCTTTTTTTTTTTTTTTTGAAAAAATGCTTGATGCACTACCCGCCGGCTAGGGGACGGCACCGGCGGGGCGTGTGGGACTCACCAGCCGACTGCTGGTATATAGCAGGCTACCATAGCAGGCCCCCCCGTGTGGGTGCCGGCCGGGTCAATAGGACCCGACCTCCTCTCGTCCCCGGGGGAGAGCAATTTCACCGCTCTCCCCTTTCGACGTTAGAAGGCGCGCGGGAACACCGCGCGCGCCCTCTGTGGGTTCTTACTCACGGGTGGCAGGGTCCCCTGAGGCCTTGCCACCCAGAACCCTTAGGTGGGGGGCAGGAGAGCGACATAAGCGCGTCTCCTGCGCCCCCTCCTCCGGCGGCGGATGTCCGGGGCGTAAGGATCTTCCTCACGCCCCCGCTCCGCCGCCTCCTTCTGCGAGATGACAGCCTCGCAGAAGGACCTCATTGCGCCCCAGCACCTGTCGTCGCCGACCATCATGGATACGACGGTCGGCAACGAGAGGTCGGGGCCAATCACGGCGACCAGGGCACAGCGCTCCTCGGCCCACGCTGGACACTCCTCCAGCGTGTGCTGCGCCGTGTCCCGGTCGCACTCCTCGCAGTGGTGACACCTGGTTGTCGGCTCCCTACCGGCTATCTTGCACAGGTACTCTCCGAAACAGCCGTGTCCGGAGAGCACCTGAGTAAGCCGGTAGGTGAGCGGTCCGCGCCGTCTGTCCATCCACTGCCTTAGCACCGGACGGACAGCCTCGACGGTCCTCACCCCGTAGCGGGGCTGGGCCAGCCTTTCCTCCCACTTGGCCACCGGGAGGGGTTGGGGCTGGGAGGCGGGGCGCCGCGGTGCCACAGTGGCGGTCGCCCTCCCCTTGCCCTTCCCCTTCCCCTTAGAAGAGGAAGCCGATGGTGTGGGGGCAGATGTCTGCCGCGCAACCGGTGGGCCGGAGGGCGCCGGGCCAGCCGGCGTGCCTCCGACTATACGGGGGCGGCCCCCGAGCGGAGGGCCCGGGGTGGGGACGGGCGTGAGGCCATAGTTGGCCAGGCACGCATCGACAACGTTGCGCGCCTGAGCCACCGTGGCCCGCATTAATTCGTCCGCCCAGGCGGGACGCCGGTCCTCCACGGGAGTGAGGGGCTGCGCTTTGCGCCGCGGGAGAGGCGGGAACTCCTCCCGCGGCCTCCCGGCAGGCGCCCTGGCGGTGGCCGAGGGCGCCTTGGCGGCGCTGGCCCGAGCGGCAGTGGCAGCAGCCGCCTTCATGGCCGCCACCTCCGCCCGGAGCTCCGCGAGCTGCCTATGCAGCCCCTCGTTCTCCGACCTCCAGCGCCTCTGGAGGTCGGAGGAAGCCCGTCCCCACATGCCGAAGAAGGCCTCCCTCATTTCCTCCGTCGCATTCTTGAGGTCCCGGACGTACCCTCCCTTTAAATTGCCGGACCGGGCCGCCACCCTCAACACGGTCTCGGCTCCAGCCTCGAATCGTTGCCGGAGGTCGGCAACCGAGTCCCCGGCCGAGGGGGACGCATCCGGGACCTCAGCCGTCTTGGGGGCATCCCGAGGGGCAGGTGAAGGCCTTCTCGTGGAGGGAGGCAGCATCGGGGAAGCAGCCCTTCCTGGACAGGGCATCCCCTCCACTACCTCCACCTCCGTGTCCGAGCACGAGCGTCTCGGCACGGGATGCGTCGTCTTCCGGCGCTTCGCGGCAGCCTCCCTCTTTCCTCGAGCCGCCGACGAGCACCGGCTCTGAGGCCGACTGGCCTCTGAACCGGAGCCCGCCTCGGACCCAGACTCGACGCTGACGGAGCTCCTCCGGCTTCCGTCAGGCGTTGACACGCTTACGTGATCGCTGGCGCGTGGTTGTAAAGGGCGCTTAAAGCGCCCTTTGGAGTCGCGCAAAGGCGCTCCGCGCTCCTCCGTCCTCTTCTCCTTCTCTTCGGGATTGTTTGAATTTAAATTTTCCATGTTGTTCCCACGATTGGAGACGATCTAAACTCGACCCCCGGGTGACGCTCATTCCGGGGGAAGGCCTACATACTGCTGGGGGACGGCAGGTACCCAGAGGTTTTTACAACTTCGCTGTTGGGTGGTGTGAGTTTTCCTTCTCGCGGGCCGGCCAACTAAGGCAAGCCCCTCGGTCCCGTTGAGCCGCTAGACATGATTAACGACACTCAACGGGTAACGAGTAGGTTGGAGCAGGATTGGGTTTCCCCTCCCCTATGTGCTCCCGCACGGGCCTTACAGGCCCCACTGGTGATTTTTTAAAGAGGTTGTCTTCCTCTATCCCCCCGTGTTGGGCCGGATGGGGGTCCATGTTGGACCGATCCACCCGCCCCAACACCCCAAAATCGCCTAACTGGGCAGGACTCCTACACCTAGACCTATACTACCCAGGTAGGTAGGTTACCTAACAAAACCTAACCCTAACCTAAACCTACCACCCTAACGGGCCCCTACAACCTAACAACCTAAACCCTAACTAAACCTTTTTTTTTTTTTTTTTTTTTTTTTTGAGGGGGGAAATGCTCCTGATGCATACCGTCCCACTCGGGGGGCAGTGGGACGGTTATGTCGGGCTCACCGGTCAAGATGACACGACCGGCATACCGACTAAAACCCCCCTGTGCACCGTCACCTCACCGTGACGGGTGGGCCGTTGGAACCTGATACGACATCAACGACCCACCCAGCGACAGCCCGCGCCCCGCGGGCACCAACACTGGCGGCGGCGTCTGGGTGCACCAGAGACGCCGCCACTACGCAGAAGGGTGAGGGTGGGAGAGTAAGTACCCCGATCTCCCACCCTCAGCCCTACTCAGGGTGGCATCAGGCGCGCATCGGCGCGCCGACGCCGCCCAGTTCGCCGGCGACGGATCGGGTCAGCGAGGAGACTTTCCTCCCTGGCCCGCTCCGCCGCCTCCTTCTGCGAGATGACGTTCTCGCAGAAGGAGGCGACTGCGTTCCAATTCCTGTCGCTATCGGCCATGGAGCGGATTATGGCCGATAGCGAGAGATCCGCACCGATGGTCTCGACGAGGGCACGACGCTGCTGCGCCCACGCCGGGCAGAACTCCAGCGTATGCTGCGTCGTGTCCTCGTCACAATCACAGTGGTGACAGGCGGGACTCGATTCCCTCCTCGCGACCTTGTGCAGGTAGTATCCGAAGCACCCGTGCCCGGATAATACCTGCACCAGCCGGAAGGAAAGGGTCCCGTGCTGTCGCCACACCCACAAAGAAAGGACCGGCCGGAGCGCCTCCACCGTGCGAAAACCCGCACGTGGAGCCTCCAGCCGGACTGACCATCGGGCCACGATGGCTCGTCGAGCGGCCTCGCGCCACTCGCGCACCTGCTCGAGCAGAGGGCGACCGCCTCCACCTGCCCGAAATTCGGCCGCTCGACGATAAACGTCGGCGAGCACTTCCGCCTCCAAATCCCACGGGGGAGTACCGGCCAGCGCGCATGCCGCGTCTGCGGACACGGTGCGGTAACCGCGTATTGCCCTGACCGCCAAAGTGCGCTGCGGTCGGCTTAACCGCGCGCGGTTCTGGGCGGTCAGGGACCCCGCCCACACCGGTGCGCCGTACAGCGCCATCGACCGGACTACCCCCGTGTAGAGCCTCCGGCACGCCAAACTGGGTCCGCCCAGGTTGGGCAATAATCGCCCCAGGGCGGACGCCGCGCCGTCCAGCTTGGGCTCGAGCTGACGGAAGTGCTCGTCGAAGAGCCATCGTCCATCCAACACCAGGCCCAGATATCTCATCTGGGCCTGAACCGGTACGAGGACCGAGCCGACGGTGATCGAGGCGCCGGCAGGTGGCCCGCGACGGGGCCCATGGAACAACAGGGCCTCCGTCTTGGTGAGGGCCACCTTAAGCCCCAGCGCCTCGATTCGCCCGACCACCTGAGAGACCCCCGTGGTGGCCAGGCGAGCCGCCTCCTCAAAGTTGCGACCCCGGGCTGCTACCAACGTGTCGTCAGCGTAACAGAATACGCTCAGCCCGGGGGGTAAGACTCCGCGCAGGGCCCAGTCATAGCCGATGTTCCACAGGAGAGGGCCAAGGACGGACCCCTGTGGAACACCGCGCGATATCGCCCTGCGCACGACGTCACCTGCTCGGTCCTCGCACAGCACAGACCTCCGCTCCAAATAGTCTGCCATCAGCAGCCTCAGGTATGCGGGCACCCCATGGAATCGGAGTGCCTCCCCGATGCTGCCGAATGGCAGAGTATTAAATGCGTTGGCGATGTCTAAGGACACCGCCAACATCACGCCGCCTCCCCTGACGGCTTCCTCGGTCGCGGCCCTCAAGGCCAAAATGGCGTCGATCGTCGAACGCCCGGCGCGGAAACCAAACTGGGCGTCCGACAGATCGGGCCCCACCTCCTCGAGGTGCCGGACGATGCGGGCAGCGAGAATCCTCTCCAGCAACTTCCCCGCCTCGTCCAGCAGTACGATAGGCCTGTAGGCCGCGACCGAGTCCAGGGCTCTCCCCGGCTTTGGCAGGAGCACTAGCCTCCCCACCTTCCAGCACTCAGGGAACCTCCTCGACGACAGACACGCGTCGAACAGTTCCCTGAGGCGGTCGCCCATGTGGTCAAGGGCAAGGGCCAACACTCGGGCCGGAATTCCGTCCGGCCCGGGGGCGGTCCGCTTCGAGCGGATGCGCAGAACGGCCGCCCCCATCTCCGCCTCCGTGACAGGCGGAACCACCACGTCCTCCTCGTCGGCCTCCCGGACTTCGGCCTCTGCGGCCATCGCCGGGGGCGTGTGTTCCGCCTGTGGCGGGAATAGGCCCTCGACCACTTCGGTGAGGAAGCTAGGCTGAAGAGACTCGGTAAGGGGGGGGCCCGTCGCGCGGAGCTTGCTCAGCGCCGCGCGGTATGGGCGACCCCAGGGGTCACGATCGAGTCCCTCCAGCATCTCCTGCCGCGACTGTTCTTTGGCGCGACAGATGGCCAGCTTCAGAGCGTCACGCGCTGCTTGGTACGCTTCGTACAGCTGGCCCTCCCCGTTATCGTTGCGGCGTCGCCGCCGGCTGCGGGTGTAGGACCTCCGGGCACGAATGCAGGCCTCGCGGAGGTCCACCAACTCCCGGGACCACCAGTAGACCTCCTTCCTAGGAGGCCGACGTCGGACGCGCGGCATGGCCGCATCGCAAACCTGCGTAAGCGCAACACTAATGCGGCCCGCCGCAGCATCCACCCCCTCGTCGGGAGGCACCGGAGACAGCCACGACTGCACTATGGCTGCCTCCTCCAACAGGTCCCGGTTCAAACGACCCACAGCCCACCGCGGAAATCGGGGAGCTCTGTCCGCCATGTGACCCCTAACTGGGTCCTGGGGATTCCGGGAGATCTCTGCTCGGATATAGCGATGATCCGAGAGAGTCTCGACCTCCTCCAGGACTCGCCAGTTCCTTACGTTGTGTGCGACAGCAGGGCTAGCGAACGAGAGGTCCACTATCGACCCGCCCTGCTGCCGAACACAAGTGTCGGTGGTGCCTCTGTTGAGCAGACAGAGGCCCACCGAACTCGCCCACTCTTCCACCGCTCTACCGCGGGCGTCCGTTCTGGGAGACCCCCACGCTTCGGACTTTGCGTTGAAGTCTCCCATCACCAGGACGCGGTCTGATGCCAAACGCCGTATCGAGGTCTCCAAGGATGTGAGGAAGACCTCGAAATCAGCCAGACTCCGGTTGGGGGAGAAGTAGACCCCGAAAACGAGTAATCCCCCCCATTCGGCCGCCACGTATCCCGAGCCCTTGTCTTTGAGCGACAAGGGCGGGGAACGCGGAGCCGTGGAGCTGACGACTGCCACGGAGCCGTCCCAGTCACCCACCCAATTTGGGCGGGGAGGAACATAATAGGGCTCCGCGGCTACGGCCACACCGATCGACCACTGCGCCATGGATTGCAGGAAGAGATCCTGCGCACCGGCGCAGTGGTTGAGGTTCGCCTGGAGGAGGAGGGTGCAGTCGTGGTCCATTATTGGGCCGACGTACCTGCAACCACATCCTCCTCCATCCGCGACGGTGGAAGAGCGGCGACGACGACGGGGGTAGCTGGGGTCGATTGACTACCCGCGACGTTTTTAGGCTTGGAAGCCCGGGGAGGGTTGCATCCCCTTCGCCCCATTATGTGATTGGCGGGCAATTTACCCGCCGCACACGCGGGGCAATGGGGGGCGGCGGAACAGTCCGTCGCCTTGTGCCCCGGCTGGCCGCAGCGGAAACACAGTCCGCTGCAGTCGAAGCCACTTCTACACGTGGCGCGCACGTGCCCCTCGGCCATGCATTTATGGCACCTCGCGGGCCTAACCGCCAACGACGAGACCTTGGCGGAACTCCAGCCCACGAGGAGCCTTCCTGTAGCCACCAAAATATTGGCTGCTGCGACGGGGCACTGCGCTACCACGGCTCCGACACCGCCGGGACCGGGGCGGATGGCGCCAACCTTGACGTCGTCCAGGCGGCATCCAGTTTTGACTTGGATGGCCTCCCGGACGTCGTCAGGCGTGACCGAATCGTCCAGGCCAGCGACTCGGAATTCCGCGCACTTCACAGGCCTGGCGATCTTGACGCCTTCTTCCGCCCCGAACAACCCTCGCAGCCTTTCCGCGACTGTGTCCGCCGTCTTTGCGCCCTCCGCACCGGGGAACTCTAGGATACGAGCCCCCGTTTGGGCGAGGCGGGTCCTGGCGCCAGTGGGGCCCAAGTCCGCCACACCGACGCTCTCCCGCGCCTTCTTGAAGACGGCGGCGTAGGAAAGGCCGCGCTCCACCGCCTCCGGCGACACCGTTATGTCAACGGCGGCCGATCTTGGCGGTCGGAGCTTCCCGGGCCTCTTCTTCTTGGCCTTTTTGCTCTGCCGTTCCTTCCGCTCGGCAGTCGCAGCTCTCGCAGCGCTCCTGCGCTCGCGCATTTTCTGACGCCGAAACTCCTTCTTCTCCCCAGCCGTCTGCCAGCCCTCATTAGACGACGCAGACGGACCAGGGACAGAAACCTGTCGAGGCGCACCCGTGGTTGACGCGGGTGCGCGTTCCTTCGGCGCCGGGGCGCGAGCTGGGCCTGCAGGTGCCGACCTCAAGGGCGGGAATTCCCTCTGGGACTGGGAAGGGGCTTTGGAAGTCCCCTTCTTCCCGGCCGCAGGTCTCGACCCTGCGGGGACGCTGACCGACGCTGACGCCGCCGTCGCGTAGGACCGCTGGCCCGGCGTGGGCAATGGGTCCCTAGCAGCGGACGCACGGTTGTCCGCTGCGAGTGGTGGACGGCGACGCGGTTCTGGAGGGAGTCTTGCCTCCAGGCTCCCCAGCCGCGCGTTGATCATTATCCCAACGGAGGACATGATCTGGCGCAGCTGCGCGTCGGTCAGCAGGGAGCGCTGCTCCTCTGCTTGCCGAGGTACGGCATTCGGCTGTCGCATGGACTCCCGAATTTGGCTGAGCTCGGCGCGAAGCTCAGCCACCTCCCCCGCAAGGCGGTCGTTTGCCGCCCGCAACCGCCTCGTCTCGTCGGAGGTGGTGCGCTCCGCGAGCGTTTGCACCACCTCCTGGAGGTGAGAGGCCGCCTTCTTGAGGGCATTGGTGAAAGTGCCCTTCAAGTTTTGACTCTTTGTGGCCACCGTAATTATGGCGGCCACAGAGTCTGCGGCGGACTGGACGAGGTCTACATCCGAGCTCGGGTGCCGGGTCTCGTCCAGGAGCTGCGCGACAAATTGCTCTGCTGCGCGCTCCCCCTCTTGTCGGTTGCGGGCGACCAATGCCCGCCTATTGAACGGGGTCGGGGTCACGGATCGTGACGGCGATACCCCCCGGTTCGCAGGCACCTTAGTGGCTGGTGCGCTGCTCTCCACTACTTCTTGCGACCTGCTGCGCTTTCGGGTCATAGAAGCTCGGCCGCTGAGGTCGTGGGAGTCCAGGTCCTCGGACCCGGACTCGACGCCGAGGCTGACAGAGCTCCTCCGGCTTCTGTCAGGCGTCGACGCCAACGACGTGGGCGTATATGCCCCCATTCCTTTGCCATCGCTGGCAAGTAATCTTGAGGGACGCTTAAAGCGCCCCTTGGAGTCCCGCAATGGGATTCCGTGCTCTTCCATATTCTTCTCCTTAACATCTACTGGTGTTTGTAATTTTAAATTTTCCATGTTATACCCACGAGTAGAGACGAATTATACTCGACCCCCGGGTGACGCTCATTCCGGGGGAAGGCCTACATACTGCTGGGGGACGGCAGGTGCCCAGAGGTTTTTACAACTTCGCTGTTGGGTGGTCTGAGTTTTCCTTCTCGCGGGCCGGCCAACTAAGGCAAGCCCCTCGGTCCCGTTGAGCCGCTAGACGTGATCAACGACACTCAACGGGTAACGATATGAAGACGGAGGCAGGGTTAGGTTTCCCCTCCCCTATGTGCCCCCGCCTAATGCGACCAATAGCCAGAGCTATTGGCAGCCTTCAACCCTGCGCGGCAGGGTAGCCTCCAGTAGTCGCTCCCTTGCCAGCCCTGATAACAGAGGAGTGCAAGGGAACGTGAAACTGGAGGGGGCCCACTCCTCCCCGGGTCCCCCAATGTGGGAGAGCTGAGTTGGAGTGGACGGTCGGTCCCGCAACCTCGGAGTCCCCTGCTACAGGGGAGCTGAGGAGCGGAAACGAAGCAAGTGATTTTTTAAGGAGTTTTCTTCTCCGCGACCCCCACCTCGAAAGGTGGCGGCCCTCGTTCCGGACGCCTACGGGTCCGGGTTACGAGTTGGCGGTCTCGCGAGAGACCCCCTCTTGTTGGGCCTTACGGCTCCCACTGGTGATTTTTTAAAGAGGTTTTCTTCCTCTATCCCCCCCGTCTCAAATCCACGTGTCCTCTGCTATTCAGAGGAACACGTGGATTTGAGACCCCCGAACGCGGCCCTCGCGGGCCGATAACCCCGAGACAAACTGCCTCGGGTCCCTACGCGCGTGCCAGAGTATTAGCCACGAGTAATAATGCCTCCGAAAAGACATTATTACTCGAGTTGCCCGGGGTGTACCGGCCCAACGACTGCCGTTCCAATCCACGAGAAATGTAGAAAGGACCAGCAGAAACCCTAACTAAACCTAACCTAACAACCCTAAATATATATATATATATACATACACATATATATATATATATATATATATATATATATATATACATACACACATATATATACCTAACCTAACCTACCTACCTAGGCCTGCCCTGGCCTTACGGGCCCCTACTTGTTATTTTTTACCGAGGTTTTCTTCCTCTACCCTCCCTGTCTCAAATCCACGTCTCCTCTGCTAATCAGAGGAACACGTGGAGAGACCCCCAAGCGCGGCCCTTGCGGGCCGATAACCCCGAGACAAACTGCCTCGGGTTCCCTACGCGTGTGCCAGAGTATTAGCCACGAGTAATAATGCCCCCGAAAGGACATTATTACCCGTGTTGCCCGGGGTGTACCGGCCCAACGACTGCCGTTCCAATCCACGAGAAATGTAGAAAGGACCAGCAGCCGTCAGGCACACTAGGAGGTTCTCTGGCCACACACCCCTGATTGTCACACCTTTTTTTTTTTTTTTTTTTGATACCCAGGAAAAAATGCTTGATGCACTACCCGCCGGCTAGGGGACGGCACCGGCGGGGCGTGTGGGACTCACCAGCCTATTGCTGGTATACCCACTAAAAAAACCTGGGGTGTTCCCTCTCTCACCCAGTGGGGGGGGCCTGTTGGGAGTCTAAAAAGATTCATCCATAGCAGGCCCCCCCGTGTGGGTGCCGGCCGGGTCAATGGGACCCGACCTCCTCTCGTCCCCGGGGGAGAGCATTTCGCAGCTCTCCCCTTTCGACGTTAGAAGGCGCGCGGGAACACCGCGCGCGCCCTCTATGGGTTCTTACTCACGGGTGGCAGGGTCCCCTGAGGCCTTGCCACCCAGAACCCTTAGGTGGGGGGCAGGAGAGCGACATAAGCGCGTCTCCTGCGCCCCCTCCTCCGGCGGCGGATGTCCGGGGCGTAAGGATCTTCCTCACGCCCCCGCTCCGCCGCCTCCTTCTGCGAGATGACAGCCTCGCAGAAGGACCTCATTGCGCCCCAGCACCTGTCGTCACCGACCATCATGGATACGACGGTCGGCAACGAGAGGTCGGGGCCAATCACGGCGACCAGGGCACAGTGCTCCTCGGCCCACGCCGGACACTCCTCCAGCGTGTGCTGCGCCGTGTCCCGGTCGCACTCCTCGCAGTGGTGACACCTGGTTGTCGGCTCCCTACCGGCTATCTTGCACAGGTACTCTCCGAAACAGCCGTGTCCGGAGAGCACCTGAGTAAGCCGGTAGGTGAGCGGTCCGCGCCGTCTGTCCGTCCATTGCCTTAGCACCGGACGGACAGCCTCGACTGTCCTCACCCCATAGCGGGGCTGGGCCAGTCGCTCCTGCCACTTGGCCTCGAGGACCAGTCGAGCCTGGGACCTTCGCGTCTCCACCGCCCCGTGAGTAGGTTCCTCACCATGGAGCCGGAGGTGCACGCGCCAGTGATACACCGACGCTTGGACCTCCGCCTCCAAATCCCAGGGCGGCGATGCCGCCAGGACGCACGCCGCCTCAAAGGAGACGGTGCGGTACGCCCGCGACACCCTGATCGCCATCGCCCTCTGAGGTTTCCTCAGGAGGGCGATGTTTCGGCGATCGAGGGCGCCGGCCCAAATGGGTGACCCGTAGAAGGCCATCGACCGCACCACCCCCAGATAGAGGCGGCGGTTGATTGTCACACCTAACCTAACCTAACCTTTCGGTACCTAAATATTCATATTTTTCAGCGGGTTTTTGTCATATCTTGTATTCTACCTTGTCTTGATCAACGCAATAGAAATTTTCAGTGCTGCCAAAATTTAAGATTTTTATACTACAAAACAAACATTAAAAATTCGTTAAAGAAATGCAAATTTTTAAATAAATTGTCAAAATTTGTCTCAAATTATTCAAAGTTATTCTCTGAACCATCATTAAATAACGCCCGGAGTTTTCCCCGTCGTTTGGTACCACTCTCGACCACCCCCTATTGTGGGAAGTGCAAAACTTTTGATTTTTACACCTAACCTAACCTAATCTTTCGGTACCTAAATATTCATATTTTTCAGCGGGTTTTTGTCATATCTTGTATTCTACCTTGTCTTGATCAAAGCAATAGAAATTTTCAGTGCTGCCAAAATTTAAGATTTTTATACTACAACACGAACATTAAAAATTCGTCACAGAATTGCAAATTTTAATAAATTGTCACAATTTGTCTCAAATTATACAGTTTTCTTCTGAACCATCATTAAATAACGCCCAGAGTTTTGCCCCGTCGTTTGGTACCACTCTCGACCACCCCCTATTGTGGGAAGTGCAAAACTTTTGATTGTCACACCTAACCTAACCTAATCTTTCGGTACCTAAATATTCATATTTTTCAGCAGATTTTTGTCATATCTTGTATTCTACCTTGTTTTGATCAACGCTATAGAAATTTTCAATGCTGCCAAAATTTAAGAGCTTTTTATACTACAAAAAGAACATTAAAAATTCGTCAAAGAAATGCAAATTTTTTAATAAATTATCAAAATTTGTCTCAAATTATTCAAAGTTTTTGTCTGAACCATCATTAAATAACGCCCAGAGTTTTGCCCCGGCGTTTGGTACCACTCTCGACCACCCCCTATTGTGGGAAGTGCAAAACTTTTGATTGTCACACCTAACCTAACCTAACCTTTCGGTACCTAAATATTCATATTTTTCAGCGGGTTTTTGTCATATCTTGTATTCTACCTTGTCTTGATCAACGCAATAGAAATTTTCAGTGCTGCCAAAATTTAAGATTTTTATACTACAAAACAAACATTAAAAATTCGTTAAAGAAATGCAAATTTTTAAATAAATTGTCAAAATTTGTCTCAAATTATTCAAAGTTATTCTCTGAACCATCATTAAATAACGCCCGGAGTTTTCCCCGTCGTTTGGTACCACTCTCGACCACCCCCTATTGTGGGAAGTGCAAAACTTTTGATTGTCACACCTAACCTAACCTAATCTTTCGGTACCTAAATATTCATATTTTTCAGCGGGTTTTTGTCATATCTTGTATTCTACCTTGTCTTGATCAAAGCAATAGAAATTTTCAGTGCTGCCAAAATTTAAGATTTTTATACTACAACACGAACATTAAAAATTCGTCACAGAATTGCAAATTTTAATAAATTGTCACAATTTGTCTCAAACTATACAGTTTTCTTCTGAACCATCATTAAATAACGCCCAGAGTTTTGCCCCGTCGTTTGGTACCACTCTCGACCACCCCCTATTGTGGGAAGTGCAAAACTTTTGATTGTCACACCTAACCTAACCTAATCTTTCGGTACCTAAATATTCATATTTTTCAGCAGATTTTTGTCATATCTTGTATTCTACCTTGTTTTGATCTACGCTATAGAAATTTTCAATGCTGCCAAAATTTAAGAGCTTTTTATACTACAAAAAGAACATTAAAAATTCGTCAAAGAAATGCAAATTTTTTAATAAATTATCAAAATTTGTCTCAAATTATTCAAAGTTTTTGTCTGAACCATCATTAAATAACGCCCAGAGTTTTGCCCCGTCGTTTGGTACCACTCTCGACCACCCCCTATTGTGGGAAGTGCAAAACTTTTGATTGTCACACCTAACCTAACCTAATCTTTCGGTACCTAAATATTCATATTTTTCAGCGGGTTTTTGTCATATCTTGTATTCTACCTTGTCTTGATCAACGCAATAGAAATTTTCAGTGCTGCCAAAATTTAAGGTTTTTATACTACAAAACGAACATTAAAAATTCGTCAAAGAAATGCAAATTTTTAAATAAATTGTCAAAATTTGTCTCAAATTATTCAAAGTTTTTGTCTGAACCATCATTAAATAACGCCCAGAGTTTTGCCCCGTCGTTTGGTACCACTCTCGACCACCCCCTATTGTGGGAAGTGCAAAACTTTTGATTGTCACACCTAACCTAACCTAATCTTTCGGTACCTAAATATTCATATTTTTCAGCGGATTTTTGTCATATCTTGATTTCTACCTTGTTTTGATCAACGCTATAGAAATTTTCAATGCTGCCAAAATTTAAGAGCTTTTTATACTACAAAAAGGACATTAAAAATTCGTCAAAGAAATGCAAATTTTTTAATAAATTATCAAAATTTGTCTCAAATTATTCAAAGTTTTTATCTGAACCATCATTAAAAACCGCCCAGAGTTTTGCCCCGTCGTTTGGTACCACTCTCGACCACCCCCTATTGTGGGAAGTGCAAAACTTAACCTAACCTAATCTTTCGGTACCTAAATATTCATATTTTTCAGCGAATTTTTGTCATATCTTGTATTCCACCTTGTCTTGATCAACGCAATAGAAATTTTCAGTGCCCCCAAAATTTAAGTTTTTTATACTACAAAAAGAACATTAAAAATTCGTCAAAGAAATGCAAATTTTTAAATAAATTGTTAAAATTTGTCTCTAATTATTCAAAGTTTTTGTCTGAACCATCATTAAATAATGCCCAGAGTTTTGCCCCGTCGTTTGGTACCACTCTCGACCACCCCCTATTGTGGGAAGTGCAAAACTTTTGATTGTCACACCTAACCTAACCTAATCTTTCGGTACCTAAATATTCATATTTTCAGCGGGTTTTTGTCATATCTTGTATTCTACCTTGTCTTGATAAACGCAATAGAAATTTTCAGTGCTGCCAAAAGTGAAGATTTTTATACTACAACACGAACATTAAAAATTCGTCACAGAATTGCAAATTTTAATAAATTGTCAAAATTTGTCTCAAATTATTCAGTTTTCTTCTGAACCATCATTAAATAACGCCCAGAGTTTTGCCCCGTCGTTTGGTACCACTCTCGACCACCCCCTATTGTGGGAAGTGCAAAACTTTTGATTGTCACACCTAACCTAACCTAATCTTTCGGTACCTAAATATTCATATTTCTCAGCGGATTTTTGTCATATCTTGTATTCCACCTTGTCTTGATCAACGCTATAGAAATTTTCAGTGCTCCCAAAATTTAAGTTTTTTATACTACAAAAAGAACATTAAAAATTCGTCAAAGAAATGCAAATTTTTAAATAAATTGTCAAAATTTGTCTCAAATTATTCAAAGTTATTCTCTGAACCATTATTAAATAACGCCCGGAGTTTTCCCCGTCGTTTGGTACCACTCTCGACCACCCCCTATTGTGGGAAGTGCAAAACTTTTGATTTTTACACCTAACCTAACCTAATCTTTCGGTACCTAAATATTCATATTTTTCAGCGGATTTTTGTCATATCTTGTATTCTACCTTGTCTTGATCAAAGCAATAGAAATTTTCAGTGCTGCCAAAATTTAAGATTTTTATACTACAACACGAACATTAAAAATTCGTCACAGAATTGCAAATTTTAATAAATTGTCACAATTTGTCTCAAATTATACAGTTTTCTTCTGAACCATCATTAAATAACGCCCAGAGTTTTGCCCCGTCGTTTGGTACCACTCTCGACCACCCCCTATTGTGGGAAGTGCAAAACTTTTGATTGTCACACCTAACCTAACCTAATCTTTCGGTACCTAAATATTCATATTTTTCAGCAGATTTTTGTCATATCTTGTATTCTACCTTGTTTTGATCAACGCTATAGAAATTTTCAATGCTGCCAAAATTTAAGAGCTTTTTATACTACAAAAAGAACATTAAAAATTCGTCAAAGAAATGCAAATTTTTTAATAAATTATCAAAATTTGTCTCAAATTATTCAAAGTTTTTGTCTGAACCATCATTAAATAACGCCCAGAGTTTTGCCCCGTCGTTTGGTACCACTCTCGACCACCCCCTATTGTGGGAAGTGCAAAACTTTTGATTGTCACACCTAACCTAACCTAATCTTTCGGTACCTAAATATTCATATTTTTCAGCGGGTTTTTGTCATATCTTGTATTCTACCTTGTCTTGATCAACGCAATAGAAATTTTCAGTGCTGCCAAAATTTAAGATTTTTATACTACAAAACGAACATTAAAAATTCGTCAAAGAAATGCAAATTTTTAAATAAATTGTCAAAATTTGTCTCTAATTATTCAAAGTTTTTGTCTGAACCATCATTAAATAACGCCCAGAGTTTTGCCCCGTCGTTTGGTACCACTCTCGACCACCCCCTATTGTGGGAAGTGCAAAACTTTTGATTGTCACACCTAACCTAACCTAACCTTTCGGTACCTAAATATTCATATTTTTCAGCGGGTTTTTGTCATATCTTGTATTCTACCTTGTCTTGATCAACGCAATAGAAATTTTCAGTGCTGCCAAAATTTAAGATTTTTATACTACAAAACAAACATTAAAAATTCGTTAAAGAAATGCAAATTTTTAAATAAATTGTCAAAATTTGTCTCAAATTATTCAAAGTTATTCTCTGAACCATCATTAAATAACGCCCGGAGTTTTCCCCGTCGTTTGGTACCACTCTCGACCACCCCCTATTGTGGGAAGTGCAAAACTTTTGATTTTTACACCTAACCTAACCTAATCTTTCGGTACCTAAATATTCATATTTTTCAGCGGGTTTTTGTCATATCTTGTATTCTACCTTGTCTTGATCAAAGCAATAGAAATTTTCAGTGCTGCCAAAATTTAAGATTTTTATACTACAACACGAACATTAAAAATTCGTCACAGAATTGCAAATTTTAATAAATTGTCACAATTTGTCTCAAATTATACAGTTTTCTTCTGAACCATCATTAAATAACGCCCAGAGTTTTGCCCCGTCGTTTGGTACCACTCTCGACCACCCCCTATTGTGGGAAGTGCAAAACTTTTGATTGTCACACCTAACCTAACCTAATCTTTCGGTACCTAAATATTCATATTTTTCAGCAGATTTTTGTCATATCTTGTATTCTACCTTGTTTTGATCAACGCTATAGAAATTTTCAATGCTGCCAAAATTTAAGAGCTTTTTATACTACAAAAAGAACATTAAAAATTCGTCAAAGAAATGCAAATTTTTTAATAAATTATCAAAATTTGTCTCAAATTATTCAAAGTTTTTGTCTGAACCATCATTAAATAACGCCCAGAGTTTTGCCCCGTCGTTTGGTACCACTCTCGACCACCCCCTATTGTGGGAAGTGCAAAACTTTTGATTGTCACACCTAACCTAACCTAACCTTTCGGTACCTAAATATTCATATTTTTCAGCGGGTTTTTGTCATATCTTGTATTCTACCTTGTCTTGATCAACGCAATAGAAATTTTCAGTGCTGCCAAAATTTAAGATTTTTATACTACAAAACAAACATTAAAAATTCGTTAAAGAAATGCAAATTTTTAAATAAATTGTCAAAATTTGTCTCAAATTATTCAAAGTTATTCTCTGAACCATCATTAAATAACGCCCGGAGTTTTCCCCGTCGTTTGGTACCACTCTCGACCACCCCCTATTGTGGGAAGTGCAAAACTTTTGATTGTCACACCTAACCTAACCTAATCTTTCGGTACCTAAATATTCATATTTTTCAGCGGGTTTTTGTCATATCTTGTATTCTACCTTGTCTTGATCAAAGCAATAGAAATTTTCAGTGCTGCCAAAATTTAAGATTTTTATACTACAACACGAACATTAAAAATTCGTCACAGAATTGCAAATTTTAATAAATTGTCACAATTTGTCTCAAACTATACAGTTTTCTTCTGAACCATCATTAAATAACGCCCAGAGTTTTGCCCCGTCGTTTGGTACCACTCTCGACCACCCCCTATTGTGGGAAGTGCAAAACTTTTGATTGTCACACCTAACCTAACCTAATCTTTCGGTACCTAAATATTCATATTTTTCAGCAGATTTTTGTCATATCTTGTATTCTACCTTGTCTTGATCAACGCAATAGAAATTTTCAGTGCTGCCAAAATTTAAGATTTTTATACTACAAAACAAACATTAAAAATTCGTCAAAGAAATGCAAATTTTTAAATAAATTGTCAAAATTTGTCTCTAATTATTCAAAGTTTTTGTCTGAACCATCATTAAATAACGCCCAGAGTTTTGCCCCGTCGTTTGGTACCACTCTCGACCACCCCCTATTGTGGGAAGTGCAAAACTTTTGATTGTCACACCTAACCTAACCTAACCTTTCGGTACCTAAATATTCATATTTTTCAGCGGGTTTTTGTCATATCTTGTATTCTACCTTGTCTTGATCAACGCAATAGAAATTTTCAGTGCTGCCAAAATTTAAGATTTTTATACTACAAAACAAACATTAAAAATTCGTTAAAGAAATGCAAATTTTTAAATAAATTGTCAAAATTTGTCTCAAATTATTCAAAGTTATTCTCTGAACCATCATTAAATAACGCCCGGAGTTTTCCCCGTCGTTTGGTACCACTCTCGACCACCCCCTATTGTGGGAAGTGCAAAACTTTTGATTTTTACACCTAACCTAACCTAATCTTTCGGTACCTAAATATTCATATTTTTCAGCGGGTTTTTGTCATATCTTGTATTCTACCTTGTCTTGATCAAAGCAATAGAAATTTTCAGTGCTGCCAAAATTTAAGATTTTTATACTACAACACGAACATTAAAAATTCGTCACAGAATTGCAAATTTTAATAAATTGTCACAATTTGTCTCAAATTATACAGTTTTCTTCTGAACCATCATTAAATAACGCCCAGAGTTTTGCCCCGTCGTTTGGTACCACTCTCGACCACCCCCTATTGTGGGAAGTGCAAAACTTTTGATTGTCACACCTAACCTAACCTAATCTTTCGGTACCTAAATATTCATATTTTTCAGCAGATTTTTGTCATATCTTGTATTCTACCTTGTTTTGATCAACGCTATAGAAATTTTCAATGCTGCCAAAATTTAAGAGCTTTTTATACTACAAAAAGAACATTAAAAATTCGTCAAAGAAATGCAAATTTTTTAATAAATTATCAAAATTTGTCTCAAATTATTCAAAGTTTTTGTCTGAACCATCATTAAATAACGCCCAGAGTTTTGCCCCGTCGTTTGGTACCACTCTCGACCACCCCCTATTGTGGGAAGTGCAAAACTTTTGATTGTCACACCTAACCTAACCTAACCTTTCGGTACCTAAATATTCATATTTTTCAGCGGGTTTTTGTCATATCTTGTATTCTACCTTGTCTTGATCAACGCAATAGAAATTTTCAGTGCTGCCAAAATTTAAGATTTTTATACTACAAAACAAACATTAAAAATTCGTTAAAGAAATGCAAATTTTTAAATAAATTGTCAAAATTTGTCTCAAATTATTCAAAGTTATTCTCTGAACCATCATTAAATAACGCCCGGAGTTTTCCCCGTCGTTTGGTACCACTCTCGACCACCCCCTATTGTGGGAAGTGCAAAACTTTTGATTGTCACACCTAACCTAACCTAATCTTTCGGTACCTAAATATTCATATTTTTCAGCGGGTTTTTGTCATATCTTGTATTCTACCTTGTCTTGATCAAAGCAATAGAAATTTTCAGTGCTGCCAAAATTTAAGATTTTTATACTACAACACGAACATTAAAAATTCGTCACAGAATTGCAAATTTTAATAAATTGTCACAATTTGTCTCAAACTATACAGTTTTCTTCTGAACCATCATTAAATAACGCCCAGAGTTTTGCCCCGTCGTTTGGTACCACTCTCGACCACCCCCTATTGTGGGAAGTGCAAAACTTTTGATTGTCACACCTAACCTAACCTAATCTTTCGGTACCTAAATATTCATATTTTTCAGCAGATTTTTGTCATATCTTGTATTCTACCTTGTTTTGATCTACGCTATAGAAATTTTCAATGCTGCCAAAATTTAAGAGCTTTTTATACTACAAAAAGAACATTAAAAATTCGTCAAAGAAATGCAAATTTTTTAATAAATTATCAAAATTTGTCTCAAATTATTCAAAGTTTTTGTCTGAACCATCATTAAATAACGCCCAGAGTTTTGCCCCGTCGTTTGGTACCACTCTCGACCACCCCCTATTGTGGGAAGTGCAAAACTTTTGATTGTCACACCTAACCTAACCTAATCTTTCGGTACCTAAATATTCATATTTTTCAGCGGGTTTTTGTCATATCTTGTATTCTACCTTGTCTTGATCAACGCAATAGAAATTTTCAGTGCTGCCAAAATTTAAGGTTTTTATACTACAAAACGAACATTAAAAATTCGTCAAAGAAATGCAAATTTTTAAATAAATTGTCAAAATTTGTCTCAAATTATTCAAAGTTTTTGTCTGAACCATCATTAAATAACGCCCAGAGTTTTGCCCCGTCGTTTGGTACCACTCTCGACCACCCCCTATTGTGGGAAGTGCAAAACTTTTGATTGTCACACCTAACCTAACCTAATCTTTCGGTACCTAAATATTCATATTTTTCAGCGGATTTTTGTCATATCTTGATTTCTACCTTGTTTTGATCAACGCTATAGAAATTTTCAATGCTGCCAAAATTTAAGAGCTTTTTATACTACAAAAAGGACATTAAAAATTCGTCAAAGAAATGCAAATTTTTTAATAAATTATCAAAATTTGTCTCAAATTATTCAAAGTTTTTATCTGAACCATCATTAAAAACCGCCCAGAGTTTTGCCCCGTCGTTTGGTACCACTCTCGACCACCCCCTATTGTGGGAAGTGCAAAACTTAACCTAACCTAATCTTTCGGTACCTAAATATTCATATTTTTCAGCGAATTTTTGTCATATCTTGTATTCCACCTTGTCTTGATCAACGCAATAGAAATTTTCAGTGCCCCCAAAATTTAAGTTTTTTATACTACAACACGAACATTAAAAATTTGCATTTCTTTGACGAATTTTTAATGTTCTTTTTGTAGAACATTAAAAATTCGTCAAAGAAATGCAAATTTTTAAATAAATTGTTAAAATTTGTCTCTAATTATTCAAAGTTTTTGTCTGAACCATCATTAAATAATGCCCAGAGTTTTGCCCCGTCGTTTGGTACCACTCTCGACCACCCCCTATTGTGGGAAGTGCAAAACTTTTGATTGTCACACCTAACCTAACCTAATCTTTCGGTACCTAAATATTCATATTTTCAGCGGGTTTTTGTCATATCTTGTATTCTACCTTGTCTTGATAAACGCAATAGAAATTTTCAGTGCTGCCAAAAGTGAAGATTTTTATACTACAACACGAACATTAAAAATTCGTCACAGAATTGCAAATTTTAATAAATTGTCAAAATTTGTCTCAAATTATTCAGTTTTCTTCTGAACCATCATTAAATAACGCCCAGAGTTTTGCCCCGTCGTTTGGTACCACTCTCGACCACCCCCTATTGTGGGAAGTGCAAAACTTTTGATTGTCACACCTAACCTAACCTAATCTTTCGGTACCTAAATATTCATATTTCTCAGCGGATTTTTGTCATATCTTGTATTCCACCTTGTCTTGATCAACGCTATAGAAATTTTCAGTGCTCCCAAAATTTAAGATTTTATACTACAAAAAGAACATTAAAAATTCGTCAAAGAAATGCAAATTTTTAAATAAATTGTCAAAATTTGTCTCAAATTATTCAAAGTTATTCTCTGAACCATCATTAAATAACGCCCGGAGTTTTCCCCGTCGTTTGGTACCACTCTCGACCACCCCCTATTGTGGGAAGTGCAAAACTTTTGATTTTTACACCTAACCTAACCTAATCTTTCGGTACCTAAATATTCATATTTTTCAGCGGATTTTTGTCATATCTTGTATTCTACCTTGTCTTGATCAAAGCAATAGAAATTTTCAGTGCTGCCAAAATTTAAGATTTTTATACTACAACACGAACATTAAAAATTCGTCACAGAATTGCAAATTTTAATAAATTGTCACAATTTGTCTCAAATTATACAGTTTTCTTCTGAACCATCATTAAATAACGCCCAGAGTTTTGCCCCGTCGTTTGGTACCACTCTCGACCACCCCCTATTGTGGGAAGTGCAAAACTTTTGATTGTCACACCTAACCTAACCTAATCTTTCGGTACCTAAATATTCATATTTTTCAGCAGATTTTTGTCATATCTTGTATTCTACCTTGTTTTGATCAACGCTATAGAAATTTTCAATGCTGCCAAAATTTAAGAGCTTTTTATACTACAAAAAGAACATTAAAAATTCGTCAAAGAAATGCAAATTTTTTAATAAATTATCAAAATTTGTCTCAAATTATTCAAAGTTTTTGTCTGAACCATCATTAAATAACGCCCAGAGTTTTGCCCCGTCGTTTGGTACCACTCTCGACCACCCCCTATTGTGGGAAGTGCAAAACTTTTGATTGTCACACCTAACCTAACCTAATCTTTCGGTACCTAAATATTCATATTTTTCAGCGGGTTTTTGTCATATCTTGTATTCTACCTTGTCTTGATCAACGCAATAGAAATTTTCAGTGCTGCCAAAATTTAAGATTTTTATACTACAAAACGAACATTAAAAATTCGTCAAAGAAATGCAAATTTTTAAATAAATTGTCAAAATTTGTCTCTAATTATTCAAAGTTTTTGTCTGAACCATCATTAAATAACGCCCAGAGTTTTGCCCCGTCGTTTGGTACCACTCTCGACCACCCCCTATTGTGGGAAGTGCAAAACTTTTGATTGTCACACCTAACCTAACCTAATCTTTCGGTACCTAAATATTCATATTTTTCAGCGGGTTTTTGTCATATCTTGTATTCTACCTTGTCTTGATCAACGCAATAGAAATTTTCAGTGCTGCCAAAATTTAAGGTTTTTATACTACAAAACGAACATTAAAAATTCGTCAAAGAAATGCAAATTTTTAAATAAATTGTCAAAATTTGTCTCAAATTATTCAAAGTTTTTGTCTGAACCATCATTAAATAACGCCCAGAGTTTTGCCCCGTCGTTTGGTACCACTCTCGACCACCCCCTATTGTGGGAAGTGCAAAACTTTTGATTGTCACACCTAACCTAACCTAATCTTTCGGTACCTAAATATTCATATTTTTCAGCGGATTTTTGTCATATCTTGATTTCTACCTTGTTTTGATCAACGCTATAGAAATTTTCAATGCTGCCAAAATTTAAGAGCTTTTTATACTACAAAAAGGACATTAAAAATTCGTCAAAGAAATGCAAATTTTTTAATAAATTATCAAAATTTGTCTCAAATTATTCAAAGTTTTTATCTGAACCATCATTAAAAACCGCCCAGAGTTTTGCCCCGTCGTTTGGTACCACTCTCGACCACCCCCTATTGTGGGAAGTGCAAAACTTTTGATTGTCACACCTAACCTAACCTAATCTTTCGGTACCTACATATTCATATTTTTCAGCGAATTTTTGTCATATCTTGTATTCCACCTTGTCTTGATCAACGCTATAGAAATTTTCAGTGCCCCCAAAATTTAAGTTTTTTATACTACAAAAAGAACATTAAAAATTCGTCAAAGAAATGCAAATTTTTTAATAAATTGTCAAAATTTGTCTCAAATTATTCAAAGTTATTCTCTGAACCATCATTAAATAACGCCCGGAGTTTTCCCCGTCGTTTGGTACCACTCTCGACCACCCCCTATTGTGGGAAGTGCAAAACTTTTGATTTTTACACCTAACCTAACCTAATCTTTCGGTACCTAAATATTAATATTTTTCAGCGGGTTTTTGTCATATCTTGTATTCTACCTTGTCTTGATCAACGCAATAGAAATTTTCAGTGCTGCCAAAATTTAAGATTTTTATACTACAAAAAGAACATTAAAAATTCGTCAAAGAAATGCAAATTTTTTAATAAATTGTCAAAATTTGTCTCAAATTATTCAAAGTTTTTGTCTGAACCATCATTAAATAACGCCCAGAGTTTTGCCCCGTCGTTTGGTACCACTCTCGACCACCCCCTATTGTGGGAAGTGCAAAACTTTTGATTGTCACACCTAACCTAACCTAACCTTTCGGTACCTAAATATTCATATTTTTCAGCGGGTTTTTGTCATATCTTGTATTCTACCTTGTCTTGATCAACGCAATAGAAATTTTCAGTGCTGCCAAAATTTAAGATTTTTATACTACAAAACAAACATTAAAAATTCGTTAAAGAAATGCAAATTTTTAAATAAATTGTCAAAATTTGTCTCAAATTATTCAAAGTTATTCTCTGAACCATCATTAAATAACGCCCGGAGTTTTCCCCGTCGTTTGGTACCACTCTCGACCACCCCCTATTGTGGGAAGTGCAAAACTTTTGATTGTCACACCTAACCTAACCTAATCTTTCGGTACCTAAATATTCATATTTTTCAGCGGGTTTTTGTCATATCTTGTATTCTACCTTGTCTTGATCAAAGCAATAGAAATTTTCAGTGCTGCCAAAATTTAAGATTTTTATACTACAACACGAACATTAAAAATTCGTCACAGAATTGCAAATTTTAATAAATTGTCACAATTTGTCTCAAACTATACAGTTTTCTTCTGAACCATCATTAAATAACGCCCAGAGTTTTGCCCCGTCGTTTGGTACCACTCTCGACCACCCCCTATTGTGGGAAGTGCAAAACTTTTGATTGTCACACCTAACCTAACCTAATCTTTCGGTACCTAAATATTCATATTTTTCAGCAGATTTTTGTCATATCTTGTATTCTACCTTGTCTTGATCAACGCAATAGAAATTTTCAGTGCTGCCAAAATTTAAGATTTTTATACTACAAAACAAACATTAAAAATTCGTCAAAGAAATGCAAATTTTTAAATAAATTGTCAAAATTTGTCTCTAATTATTCAAAGTTTTTGTCTGAACCATCATTAAATAACGCCCAGAGTTTTGCCCCGTCGTTTGGTACCACTCTCGACCACCCCCTATTGTGGGAAGTGCAAAACTTTTGATTGTCACACCTAACCTAACCTAACCTTTCGGTACCTAAATATTCATATTTTTCAGCGGGTTTTTGTCATATCTTGTATTCTACCTTGTCTTGATCAACGCAATAGAAATTTTCAGTGCTGCCAAAATTTAAGATTTTTATACTACAAAACAAACATTAAAAATTCGTTAAAGAAATGCAAATTTTTAAATAAATTGTCAAAATTTGTCTCAAATTATTCAAAGTTATTCTCTGAACCATCATTAAATAACGCCCGGAGTTTTCCCCGTCGTTTGGTACCACTCTCGACCACCCCCTATTGTGGGAAGTGCAAAACTTTTGATTTTTACACCTAACCTAACCTAATCTTTCGGTACCTAAATATTCATATTTTTCAGCGGGTTTTTGTCATATCTTGTATTCTACCTTGTCTTGATCAAAGCAATAGAAATTTTCAGTGCTGCCAAAATTTAAGATTTTTATACTACAACACGAACATTAAAAATTCGTCACAGAATTGCAAATTTTAATAAATTGTCACAATTTGTCTCAAATTATACAGTTTTCTTCTGAACCATCATTAAATAACGCCCAGAGTTTTGCCCCGTCGTTTGGTACCACTCTCGACCACCCCCTATTGTGGGAAGTGCAAAACTTTTGATTGTCACACCTAACCTAACCTAATCTTTCGGTACCTAAATATTAATATTTTTCAGCGGGTTTTTGTCATATCTTGTATTCTACCTTGTCTTGATCAACGCAATAGAAATTTTCAGTGCTGCCAAAATTTAAGATTTTTATACTACAAAAAGAACATTAAAAATTCGTCAAAGAAATGCAAATTTTTTAATAAATTGTCAAAATTTGTCTCAAATTATTCAAAGTTTTTGTCTGAACCATCATTAAATAACGCCCAGAGTTTTGCCCCGTCGTTTGGTACCACTCTCGACCACCCCCTATTGTGGGAAGTGCAAAACTTTTGATTGTCACACCTAACCTAACCTAACCTTTCGGTACCTAAATATTCATATTTTTCAGCGGGTTTTTGTCATATCTTGTATTCTACCTTGTCTTGATCAACGCAATAGAAATTTTCAGTGCTGCCAAAATTTAAGATTTTTATACTACAAAACAAACATTAAAAATTCGTTAAAGAAATGCAAATTTTTAAATAAATTGTCAAAATTTGTCTCAAATTATTCAAAGTTATTCTCTGAACCATCATTAAATAACGCCCGGAGTTTTCCCCGTCGTTTGGTACCACTCTCGACCACCCCCTATTGTGGGAAGTGCAAAACTTTTGATTGTCACACCTAACCTAACCTAATCTTTCGGTACCTAAATATTCATATTTTTCAGCGGGTTTTTGTCATATCTTGTATTCTACCTTGTCTTGATCAAAGCAATAGAAATTTTCAGTGCTGCCAAAATTTAAGATTTTTATACTACAACACGAACATTAAAAATTCGTCACAGAATTGCAAATTTTAATAAATTGTCACAATTTGTCTCAAACTATACAGTTTTCTTCTGAACCATCATTAAATAACGCCCAGAGTTTTGCCCCGTCGTTTGGTACCACTCTCGACCACCCCCTATTGTGGGAAGTGCAAAACTTTTGATTGTCACACCTAACCTAACCTAATCTTTCGGTACCTAAATATTCATATTTTTCAGCAGATTTTTGTCATATCTTGTATTCTACCTTGTTTTGATCTACGCTATAGAAATTTTCAATGCTGCCAAAATTTAAGAGCTTTTTATACTACAAAAAGAACATTAAAAATTCGTCAAAGAAATGCAAATTTTTTAATAAATTATCAAAATTTGTCTCAAATTATTCAAAGTTTTTGTCTGAACCATCATTAAATAACGCCCAGAGTTTTGCCCCGTCGTTTGGTACCACTCTCGACCACCCCCTATTGTGGGAAGTGCAAAACTTTTGATTGTCACACCTAACCTAACCTAATCTTTCGGTACCTAAATATTCATATTTTTCAGCGGGTTTTTGTCATATCTTGTATTCTACCTTGTCTTGATCAACGCAATAGAAATTTTCAGTGCTGCCAAAATTTAAGGTTTTTATACTACAAAACGAACATTAAAAATTCGTCAAAGAAATGCAAATTTTTAAATAAATTGTCAAAATTTGTCTCAAATTATTCAAAGTTTTTGTCTGAACCATCATTAAATAACGCCCAGAGTTTTGCCCCGTCGTTTGGTACCACTCTCGACCACCCCCTATTGTGGGAAGTGCAAAACTTTTGATTGTCACACCTAACCTAACCTAATCTTTCGGTACCTAAATATTCATATTTTTCAGCGGATTTTTGTCATATCTTGATTTCTACCTTGTTTTGATCAACGCTATAGAAATTTTCAATGCTGCCAAAATTTAAGAGCTTTTTATACTACAAAAAGGACATTAAAAATTCGTCAAAGAAATGCAAATTTTTTAATAAATTATCAAAATTTGTCTCAAATTATTCAAAGTTTTTATCTGAACCATCATTAAAAACCGCCCAGAGTTTTGCCCCGTCGTTTGGTACCACTCTCGACCACCCCCTATTGTGGGAAGTGCAAAACTTAACCTAACCTAATCTTTCGGTACCTAAATATTCATATTTTTCAGCGAATTTTTGTCATATCTTGTATTCCACCTTGTCTTGATCAACGCAATAGAAATTTTCAGTGCCCCCAAAATTTAAGTTTTTTATACTACAAAAAGAACATTAAAAATTCGTCAAAGAAATGCAAATTTTTAAATAAATTGTTAAAATTTGTCTCTAATTATTCAAAGTTTTTGTCTGAACCATCATTAAATAATGCCCAGAGTTTTGCCCCGTCGTTTGGTACCACTCTCGACCACCCCCTATTGTGGGAAGTGCAAAACTTTTGATTGTCACACCTAACCTAACCTAATCTTTCGGTACCTAAATATTCATATTTTCAGCGGGTTTTTGTCATATCTTGTATTCTACCTTGTCTTGATAAACGCAATAGAAATTTTCAGTGCTGCCAAAAGTGAAGATTTTTATACTACAACACGAACATTAAAAATTCGTCACAGAATTGCAAATTTTAATAAATTGTCAAAATTTGTCTCAAATTATTCAGTTTTCTTCTGAACCATCATTAAATAACGCCCAGAGTTTTGCCCCGTCGTTTGGTACCACTCTCGACCACCCCCTATTGTGGGAAGTGCAAAACTTTTGATTGTCACACCTAACCTAACCTAATCTTTCGGTACCTAAATATTCATATTTCTCAGCGGATTTTTGTCATATCTTGTATTCCACCTTGTCTTGATCAACGCTATAGAAATTTTCAGTGCTCCCAAAATTTAAGTTTTTTATACTACAAAAAGAACATTAAAAATTCGTCAAAGAAATGCAAATTTTTAAATAAATTGTCAAAATTTGTCTCAAATTATTCAAAGTTATTCTCTGAACCATCATTAAATAACGCCCGGAGTTTTCCCCGTCGTTTGGTACCACTCTCGACCACCCCCTATTGTGGGAAGTGCAAAACTTTTGATTTTTACACCTAACCTAACCTAATCTTTCGGTACCTAAATATTCATATTTTTCAGCGGGTTTTTGTCATATCTTGTATTCTACCTTGTCTTGATCAAAGCAATAGAAATTTTCAGTGCTGCCAAAATTTAAGATTTTTATACTACAACACGAACATTAAAAATTCGTCACAGAATTGCAAATTTTAATAAATTGTCACAATTTGTCTCAAACTATACAGTTTTCTTCTGAACCATCATTAAATAACGCCCAGAGTTTTGCCCCGTCGTTTGGTACCACTCTCGACCACCCCCTATTGTGGGAAGTGCAAAACTTTTGATTGTCACACCTAACCTAACCTAATCTTTCGGTACCTAAATATTCATATTTTTCAGCAGATTTTTGTCATATCTTGTATTCTACCTTGTCTTGATCAACGCAATAGAAATTTTCAGTGCTGCCAAAATTTAAGATTTTTATACTACAAAACAAACATTAAAAATTCGTCAAAGAAATGCAAATTTTTAAATAAATTGTCAAAATTTGTCTCTAATTATTCAAAGTTTTTGTCTGAACCATCATTAAATAACGCCCAGAGTTTTGCCCCGTCGTTTGGTACCACTCTCGACCACCCCCTATTGTGGGAAGTGCAAAACTTTTGATTGTCACACCTAACCTAACCTAACCTTTCGGTACCTAAATATTCATATTTTTCAGCGGGTTTTTGTCATATCTTGTATTCTACCTTGTCTTGATCAACGCAATAGAAATTTTCAGTGCTGCCAAAATTTAAGATTTTTATACTACAAAACAAACATTAAAAATTCGTTAAAGAAATGCAAATTTTTAAATAAATTGTCAAAATTTGTCTCAAATTATTCAAAGTTATTCTCTGAACCATCATTAAATAACGCCCGGAGTTTTCCCCGTCGTTTGGTACCACTCTCGACCACCCCCTATTGTGGGAAGTGCAAAACTTTTGATTTTTACACCTAACCTAACCTAATCTTTCGGTACCTAAATATTCATATTTTTCAGCGGGTTTTTGTCATATCTTGTATTCTACCTTGTCTTGATCAAAGCAATAGAAATTTTCAGTGCTGCCAAAATTTAAGATTTTTATACTACAACACGAACATTAAAAATTCGTCACAGAATTGCAAATTTTAATAAATTGTCACAATTTGTCTCAAATTATACAGTTTTCTTCTGAACCATCATTAAATAACGCCCAGAGTTTTGCCCCGTCGTTTGGTACCACTCTCGACCACCCCCTATTGTGGGAAGTGCAAAACTTTTGATTGTCACACCTAACCTAACCTAATCTTTCGGTACCTAAATATTCATATTTTTCAGCAGATTTTTGTCATATCTTGTATTCTACCTTGTTTTGATCAACGCTATAGAAATTTTCAATGCTGCCAAAATTTAAGAGCTTTTTATACTACAAAAAGAACATTAAAAATTCGTCAAAGAAATGCAAATTTTTTAATAAATTATCAAAATTTGTCTCAAATTATTCAAAGTTTTTGTCTGAACCATCATTAAATAACGCCCAGAGTTTTGCCCCGTCGTTTGGTACCACTCTCGACCACCCCCTATTGTGGGAAGTGCAAAACTTTTGATTGTCACACCTAACCTAACCTAACCTTTCGGTACCTAAATATTCATATTTTTCAGCGGGTTTTTGTCATATCTTGTATTCTACCTTGTCTTGATCAACGCAATAGAAATTTTCAGTGCTGCCAAAATTTAAGATTTTTATACTACAAAACAAACATTAAAAATTCGTTAAAGAAATGCAAATTTTTAAATAAATTGTCAAAATTTGTCTCAAATTATTCAAAGTTATTCTCTGAACCATCATTAAATAACGCCCGGAGTTTTCCCCGTCGTTTGGTACCACTCTCGACCACCCCCTATTGTGGGAAGTGCAAAACTTTTGATTGTCACACCTAACCTAACCTAATCTTTCGGTACCTAAATATTCATATTTTTCAGCGGGTTTTTGTCATATCTTGTATTCTACCTTGTCTTGATCAAAGCAATAGAAATTTTCAGTGCTGCCAAAATTTAAGATTTTTATACTACAACACGAACATTAAAAATTCGTCACAGAATTGCAAATTTTAATAAATTGTCACAATTTGTCTCAAACTATACAGTTTTCTTCTGAACCATCATTAAATAACGCCCAGAGTTTTGCCCCGTCGTTTGGTACCACTCTCGACCACCCCCTATTGTGGGAAGTGCAAAACTTTTGATTGTCACACCTAACCTAACCTAATCTTTCGGTACCTAAATATTCATATTTTTCAGCAGATTTTTGTCATATCTTGTATTCTACCTTGTTTTGATCTACGCTATAGAAATTTTCAATGCTGCCAAAATTTAAGAGCTTTTTATACTACAAAAAGAACATTAAAAATTCGTCAAAGAAATGCAAATTTTTTAATAAATTATCAAAATTTGTCTCAAATTATTCAAAGTTTTTGTCTGAACCATCATTAAATAACGCCCAGAGTTTTGCCCCGTCGTTTGGTACCACTCTCGACCACCCCCTATTGTGGGAAGTGCAAAACTTTTGATTTTTACACCTAACCTAACCTAATCTTTCGGTACCTAAATATTCATATTTTTCAGCAGATTTTTGTCATATCTTGTATTCTACCTTGTTTTGATCAACGCTATAGAAATTTTCAATGCTGCCAAAATTTAAGAGCTTTTTATACTACAAAAAGAACATTAAAAATTCGTCAAAGAAATGCAAATTTTTTAATAAATTATCAAAATTTGTCTCAAATTATTCAAAGTTTTTGTCTGAACCATCATTAAATAACGCCCAGAGTTTTGCCCCGTCGTTTGGTACCACTCTCGACCACCCCCTATTGTGGGAAGTGCAAAACTTTTGATTGTCACACCTAACCTAACCTAATCTTTCGGTACCTAAATATTCATATTTTTCAGCGGGTTTTTGTCATATCTTGTATTCTACCTTGTCTTGATCAACGCAATAGAAATTTTCAGTGCTGCCAAAATTTAAGATTTTTATACTACAAAACAAACATTAAAAATTCGTTAAAGAAATGCAAATTTTTAAATAAATTGTCAAAATTTGTCTCAAATTATTCAAAGTTATTCTCTGAACCATCATTAAATAACGCCCGGAGTTTTCCCCGTCGTTTGGTACCACTCTCGACCACCCCCTATTGTGGGAAGTGCAAAACTTTTGATTGTCACACCTAACCTAACCTAATCTTTCGGTACCTAAATATTCATATTTTTCAGCGGGTTTTTGTCATATCTTGTATTCTACCTTGTCTTGATCAAAGCAATAGAAATTTTCAGTGCTGCCAAAATTTAAGATTTTTATACTACAACACGAACATTAAAAATTCGTCACAGAATTGCAAATTTTAATAAATTGTCACAATTTGTCTCAAACTATACAGTTTTCTTCTGAACCATCATTAAATAACGCCCAGAGTTTTGCCCCGTCGTTTGGTACCACTCTCGACCACCCCCTATTGTGGGAAGTGCAAAACTTTTGATTGTCACACCTAACCTAACCTAATCTTTCGGTACCTAAATATTCATATTTTTCAGCAGATTTTTGTCATATCTTGTATTCTACCTTGTTTTGATCTACGCTATAGAAATTTTCAATGCTGCCAAAATTTAAGAGCTTTTTATACTACAAAAAGAACATTAAAAATTCGTCAAAGAAATGCAAATTTTTTAATAAATTATCAAAATTTGTCTCAAATTATTCAAAGTTTTTGTCTGAACCATCATTAAATAACGCCCAGAGTTTTGCCCCGTCGTTTGGTACCACTCTCGACCACCCCCTATTGTGGGAAGTGCAAAACTTTTGATTTTTACACCTAACCTAACCTAATCTTTCGGTACCTAAATATTCATATTTTTCAGCAGATTTTTGTCATATCTTGTATTCTACCTTGTTTTGATCAACGCTATAGAAATTTTCAATGCTGCCAAAATTTAAGAGCTTTTTATACTACAAAAAGAACATTAAAAATTCGTCAAAGAAATGCAAATTTTTTAATAAATTATCAAAATTTGTCTCAAATTATTCAAAGTTTTTGTCTGAACCATCATTAAATAACGCCCAGAGTTTTGCCCCGTCGTTTGGTACCACTCTCGACCACCCCCTATTGTGGGAAGTGCAAAACTTTTGATTGTCACACCTAACCTAACCTAATCTTTCGGTACCTAAATATTCATATTTTTCAGCGGGTTTTTGTCATATCTTGTATTCTACCTTGTCTTGATCAACGCAATAGAAATTTTCAGTGCTGCCAAAATTTAAGGTTTTTATACTACAAAACGAACATTAAAAATTCGTCAAAGAAATGCAAATTTTTAAATAAATTGTCAAAATTTGTCTCAAATTATTCAAAGTTTTTGTCTGAACCATCATTAAATAACGCCCAGAGTTTTGCCCCGTCGTTTGGTACCACTCTCGACCACCCCCTATTGTGGGAAGTGCAAAACTTTTGATTGTCACACCTAACCTAACCTAATCTTTCGGTACCTAAATATTCATATTTTTCAGCGGATTTTTGTCATATCTTGATTTCTACCTTGTTTTGATCAACGCTATAGAAATTTTCAATGCTGCCAAAATTTAAGAGCTTTTTATACTACAAAAAGGACATTAAAAATTCGTCAAAGAAATGCAAATTTTTTAATAAATTATCAAAATTTGTCTCAAATTATTCAAAGTTTTTATCTGAACCATCATTAAAAACCGCCCAGAGTTTTGCCCCGTCGTTTGGTACCACTCTCGACCACCCCCTATTGTGGGAAGTGCAAAACTTAACCTAACCTAATCTTTCGGTACCTAAATATTCATATTTTTCAGCGAATTTTTGTCATATCTTGTATTCCACCTTGTCTTGATCAACGCAATAGAAATTTTCAGTGCCCCCAAAATTTAAGTTTTTTATACTACAACACGAACATTAAAAATTTGCATTTCTTTGACGAATTTTTAATGTTCTTTTTGTAGAACATTAAAAATTCGTCAAAGAAATGCAAATTTTTAAATAAATTGTTAAAATTTGTCTCTAATTATTCAAAGTTTTTGTCTGAACCATCATTAAATAATGCCCAGAGTTTTGCCCCGTCGTTTGGTACCACTCTCGACCACCCCCTATTGTGGGAAGTGCAAAACTTTTGATTGTCACACCTAACCTAACCTAATCTTTCGGTACCTAAATATTCATATTTTCAGCGGGTTTTTGTCATATCTTGTATTCTACCTTGTCTTGATAAACGCAATAGAAATTTTCAGTGCTGCCAAAAGTGAAGATTTTTATACTACAACACGAACATTAAAAATTCGTCACAGAATTGCAAATTTTAATAAATTGTCAAAATTTGTCTCAAATTATTCAGTTTTCTTCTGAACCATCATTAAATAACGCCCAGAGTTTTGCCCCGTCGTTTGGTACCACTCTCGACCACCCCCTATTGTGGGAAGTGCAAAACTTTTGATTGTCACACCTAACCTAACCTAATCTTTCGGTACCTAAATATTCATATTTCTCAGCGGATTTTTGTCATATCTTGTATTCCACCTTGTCTTGATCAACGCTATAGAAATTTTCAGTGCTCCCAAAATTTAAGTTTTTTATACTACAAAAAGAACATTAAAAATTCGTCAAAGAAATGCAAATTTTTAAATAAATTGTCAAAATTTGTCTCAAATTATTCAAAGTTATTCTCTGAACCATCATTAAATAACGCCCGGAGTTTTCCCCGTCGTTTGGTACCACTCTCGACCACCCCCTATTGTGGGAAGTGCAAAACTTTTGATTTTTACACCTAACCTAACCTAATCTTTCGGTACCTAAATATTCATATTTTTCAGCGGATTTTTGTCATATCTTGTATTCTACCTTGTCTTGATCAAAGCAATAGAAATTTTCAGTGCTGCCAAAATTTAAGATTTTTATACTACAACACGAACATTAAAAATTCGTCACAGAATTGCAAATTTTAATAAATTGTCACAATTTGTCTCAAATTATACAGTTTTCTTCTGAACCATCATTAAATAACGCCCAGAGTTTTGCCCCGTCGTTTGGTACCACTCTCGACCACCCCCTATTGTGGGAAGTGCAAAACTTTTGATTGTCACACCTAACCTAACCTAATCTTTCGGTACCTAAATATTCATATTTTTCAGCAGATTTTTGTCATATCTTGTATTCTACCTTGTTTTGATCAACGCTATAGAAATTTTCAATGCTGCCAAAATTTAAGAGCTTTTTATACTACAAAAAGAACATTAAAAATTCGTCAAAGAAATGCAAATTTTTTAATAAATTATCAAAATTTGTCTCAAATTATTCAAAGTTTTTGTCTGAACCATCATTAAATAACGCCCAGAGTTTTGCCCCGTCGTTTGGTACCACTCTCGACCACCCCCTATTGTGGGAAGTGCAAAACTTTTGATTGTCACACCTAACCTAACCTAATCTTTCGGTACCTAAATATTCATATTTTTCAGCGGGTTTTTGTCATATCTTGTATTCTACCTTGTCTTGATCAACGCAATAGAAATTTTCAGTGCTGCCAAAATTTAAGATTTTTATACTACAAAACGAACATTAAAAATTCGTCAAAGAAATGCAAATTTTTAAATAAATTGTCAAAATTTGTCTCTAATTATTCAAAGTTTTTGTCTGAACCATCATTAAATAACGCCCAGAGTTTTGCCCCGTCGTTTGGTACCACTCTCGACCACCCCCTATTGTGGGAAGTGCAAAACTTTTGATTGTCACACCTAACCTAACCTAATCTTTCGGTACCTAAATATTCATATTTTTCAGCGGGTTTTTGTCATATCTTGTATTCTACCTTGTCTTGATCAACGCAATAGAAATTTTCAGTGCTGCCAAAATTTAAGGTTTTTATACTACAAAACGAACATTAAAAATTCGTCAAAGAAATGCAAATTTTTAAATAAATTGTCAAAATTTGTCTCAAATTATTCAAAGTTTTTGTCTGAACCATCATTAAATAACGCCCAGAGTTTTGCCCCGTCGTTTGGTACCACTCTCGACCACCCCCTATTGTGGGAAGTGCAAAACTTTTGATTGTCACACCTAACCTAACCTAATCTTTCGGTACCTAAATATTCATATTTTTCAGCGGATTTTTGTCATATCTTGATTTCTACCTTGTTTTGATCAACGCTATAGAAATTTTCAATGCTGCCAAAATTTAAGAGCTTTTTATACTACAAAAAGGACATTAAAAATTCGTCAAAGAAATGCAAATTTTTTAATAAATTATCAAAATTTGTCTCAAATTATTCAAAGTTTTTATCTGAACCATCATTAAAAACCGCCCAGAGTTTTGCCCCGTCGTTTGGTACCACTCTCGACCACCCCCTATTGTGGGAAGTGCAAAACTTAACCTAACCTAATCTTTCGGTACCTAAATATTCATATTTTTCAGCGGATTTTTGTCATATCTTGATTTCTACCTTGTTTTGATCAACGCTATAGAAATTTTCAATGCTGCCAAAATTTAAGAGCTTTTTATACTACAAAAAGGACATTAAAAATTCGTCAAAGAAATGCAAATTTTTTAATAAATTATCAAAATTTGTCTCAAATTATTCAAAGTTTTTATCTGAACCATCATTAAAAACCGCCCAGAGTTTTGCCCCGTCGTTTGGTACCACTCTCGACCACCCCCTATTGTGGGAAGTGCAAAACTTTTGATTGTCACACCTAACCTAACCTAATCTTTCGGTACCTAAATATTCATATTTTTCAGCAGATTTTTGTCATATCTTGTATTCTACCTTGTTTTGATCAACGCTATAGAAATTTTCAATGCTGCCAAAATTTAAGAGCTTTTTATACTACAAAAAGAACATTAAAAATTCGTCAAAGAAATGCAAATTTTTTAATAAATTATCAAAATTTGTCTCAAATTATTCAAAGTTTTTGTCTGAACCATCATTAAATAACGCCCAGAGTTTTGCCCCGTCGTTTGGTACCACTCTCGACCACCCCCTATTGTGGGAAGTGCAAAACTTTTGATTGTCACACCTAACCTAACCTAATCTTTCGGTACCTAAATATTCATATTTTTCAGCGGGTTTTTGTCATATCTTGTATTCTACCTTGTCTTGATCAACGCAATAGAAATTTTCAGTGCTGCCAAAATTTAAGATTTTTATACTACAAAACGAACATTAAAAATTCGTCAAAGAAATACAAATTTTTAAATAAATTGTCAAAATTTGTCTCTAATTATTCAAAGTTTTTGTCTGAACCATCATTAAATAACGCCCAGAGTTTTGCCCCGTCGTTTGGTACCACTCTCGACCACCCCCTATTGTGGGAAGTGCAAAACTTTTGATTGTCACACCTAACCTAACCTAATCTTTCGGTACCTAAATATTCATATTTTTCAGCGGGTTTTTGTCATATCTTGTATTCTACCTTGTCTTGATCAACGCAATAGAAATTTTCAGTGCTGCCAAAATTTAAGGTTTTTATACTACAAAACGAACATTAAAAATTCGTCAAAGAAATGCAAATTTTTAAATAAATTGTCAAAATTTGTCTCAAATTATTCAAAGTTTTTGTCTGAACCATCATTAAATAACGCCCAGAGTTTTGCCCCGTCGTTTGGTACCACTCTCGACCACCCCCTATTGTGGGAAGTGCAAAACTTTTGATTGTCACACCTAACCTAACCTAATCTTTCGGTACCTAAATATTCATATTTTTCAGCGGATTTTTGTCATATCTTGATTTCTACCTTGTTTTGATCAACGCTATAGAAATTTTCAATGCTGCCAAAATTTAAGAGCTTTTTATACTACAAAAAGGACATTAAAAATTCGTCAAAGAAATGCAAATTTTTTAATAAATTATCAAAATTTGTCTCAAATTATTCAAAGTTTTTATCTGAACCATCATTAAAAACCGCCCAGAGTTTTGCCCCGTCGTTTGGTACCACTCTCGACCACCCCCTATTGTGGGAAGTGCAAAACTTTTGATTGTCACACCTAACCTAACCTAATCTTTCGGTACCTACATATTCATATTTTTCAGCGAATTTTTGTCATATCTTGTATTCCACCTTGTCTTGATCAACGCAATAGAAATTTTCAGTGCCCCCAAAATTTAAGTTTTTTATACTACAAAAAGAACATTAAAAATTCGTCAAAGAAATGCAAATTTTTAAATAAATTGTTAAAATTTGTCTCTAATTATTCAAAGTTTTTGTCTGAACCATCATTAAATAATGCCCAGAGTTTTGCCCCGTCGTTTGGTACCACTCTCGACCACCCCCTATTGTGGGAAGTGCAAAACTTTTGATTGTCACACCTAACCTAACCTAATCTTTCGGTACCTAAATATTCATATTTTCAGCGGGTTTTTGTCATATCTTGTATTCTACCTTGTCTTGATAAACGCAATAGAAATTTTCAGTGCTGCCAAAAGTGAAGATTTTTATACTACAACACGAACATTAAAAATTCGTCACAGAATTGCAAATTTTAATAAATTGTCAAAATTTGTCTCAAATTATTCAGTTTTCTTCTGAACCATCATTAAATAACGCCCAGAGTTTTGCCCCGTCGTTTGGTACCACTCTCGACCACCCCCTATTGTGGGAAGTGCAAAACTTTTGATTGTCACACCTAACCTAACCTAATCTTTCGGTACCTAAATATTCATATTTTTCAGCGGATTTTTGTCATATCTTGTATTCCACCTTGTCTTGATCAACGCTATAGAAATTTTCAGTGCTCCCAAAATTTAAGTTTTTTATACTACAAAAAGAACATTAAAAATTCGTCAAAGAAATGCAAATTTTTTAATAAATTGTCAAAATTTGTCTCAAATTATTCAAAGTTTTTGTCTGAACCATCATTAAATAACGCCCAGAGTTTTGCCCCGTCGTTTGGTACCTCTCTCGACCACCCCCTATTGTGGGAAGTGCAAAACTTTTAATTTTTACACCTAACCTAACCTAATCTTTCGGTACCTAAATATTCATATTTTTCAGCGAGTTTTTGTCATATCTTGTATTCTACCTTGTTTTGATCAACGCTATAGAAATTTTCAATGCTGCCAAAATTTAAGAGCTTTTTATACTACAAAAAGGACATTAAAAATTCGTCAAAGAAATGCAAATTTTTTAATAAATTATCAAAATTTGTCTCAAATTATTCAAAGTTTTTGTCTGAACCATCATTAAATAACGCCCAGAGTTTTGCCCCGTCGTTTGGTACCACTCTGGACCACCCCCTATTGTGGGAAGTGCAAAACTTTTGATTGTCACACCTTTTTTTTTTTTTTTTTACGTGGGGGAATGCAATGACGCATATCCCTCCGCGGGGAAGGGCAGAGGGATTATGTCGGACTCGCAGGGGTAAAAGAAGATGGAAAAGAAATAATGTACCTCCCGGAATACCGACTAAACCTACCACGGTGTTCCTCAACAAAACCACTATCGGCGGGGCCGCGCGAATCGCTTTCACATGCGGTCGCGACCCCGCCGATTGATTGTCACACCTTTTTTTTTTTTTTTTCGTTGCCCAGGAAAAAATGCTTGATGCACTACCCGCCGGCTAGGGGACGGCACCGGCGGGGCGTGTGGGACTCACCAGCCTAGTGCTGGGATACCCACTAAAAAAACCTGGGGTGTTCCCTCTCTCACCCATGGGGGGGGCCTGTTGGGAGTCTAAAAAGATTCATCCATAGCAGGCCCCCCGTATGGGTGCCGGCCGGGTCAATGGGACCCGACCTCCTCTCGTCCCCGGGGGAGAGCATTTCACCGCTCTCCCCTTTCGACGTTAGAAGGCGCGCGGGAACACCGCGCGCGCCCTCTATGGGTTCTTACTCACGGGTGGCAGGGTCCCCTGAGGCCTTGCCACCCAGAACCCTTAGGTGGGGGGCAGGAGAGCGACATAAGCGCGTCTCCTGCGCCCCCTCCTCCGGCGGCGGATGTCCGGGGCGTAAGGATCTTCCTCACGCCCCCGCTCCGCCGCCTCCTTCTGCGAGATGACAGCCTCGCAGAAGGACCTCATTGCGCCCCAGCACCTGTCGTCACCGACCATCATGGATACGACGGTCGGCAACGAGAGGTCGGGGCCAATCACGGCGACCAGGGCACAGTGCTCCTCGGCCCACGCCGGACACTCCTCCAGCGTGTGCTGCGCCGTGTCCCGGTCGCACTCCTCGCAGTGGTGACACCTGGTTGTCGGCTCCCTACCGGCTATCTTGCACAGGTACTCTCCGAAACAGCCGTGTCCGGAGAGCACCTGAGTAAGCCGGTAGGTGAGCGGTCCACGCCGTCTGTCCGTCCATTGCCTTAGCACCGGACGGACAGCCTCGACTGTCCTCACCCCATAGCGGGGCTGGGCCAGTCGCTCCTGCCACTTGGCCTCGAGGACCAGTCGAGCCTGGGACCTTCGCGTCTCCACCGCCCCGTGAGTAGGTTCCTCACCATGGAGCCGGAGGTGCACGCGCCAGTGATACACCGACGCTTGGACCTCCGCCTCCAAATCCCAGGGCGGCGATGCCGCCAGGACGCACGCCGCCTCAAAGGAGACGGTGCGGTACGCCCGCGACACCCTGATCGCCATCGCCCTCTGAGGTTTCCTCAGGAGGGCGATGTTTCGGCGATCGAGGGCGCCGGCCCAAATGGGCGACCCGTAGAAGGCCATCGACCGCACCACCCCCAGATAGAGGCGGCGGTTGATTGTCACACCTAACCTAACCTAATCTTTCGGTACCTAAATATTCATATTTTTCAGCGGATTTTTGTCATATCTTGTATTCCACCTTGTCTTGATCAACGCTATAGAAATTTTCAGTGCTCCCAAAATTTAAGTTTTTTATACTACAAAAAGAACATTAAAAATTCGTCAAAGAAATGCAAATTTTTTAATAAATTGTCAAAATTTGTCTCAAATTATTCAAAGTTTTTGTCTGAACCATCATTAAATAACGCCCAGAGTTTTGCCCCGTCGTTTGGTACCTCTCTTGACCACCCCCTATTGTGGGAAGTGCAAAACTTTTAATTTTTACACCTAACCTAACCTAATCTTTCGGTACCTAAATATTCATATTTTTCAGCGAGTTTTTGTCATATCTTGTATTCTACCTTGTTTTGATCAACGCTATAGAAATTTTCAATGCTGCCAAAATTTAAGAGCTTTTTATACTACAAAAAGAACATTAAAAATTCGTCAAAGAAATGCAAATTTTTTAATAAATTATCAAAATTTGTCTCAAATTATTCAAAGTTTTCGTCTGAACCATCATTAAATAACGCCCAGAGTTTTGCCCCGTCGTTTGGTACCTCTCTCGACCACCCCCTATTGTGGGAAGTGCAAAACTTTTGATTGTCACACCTTACCTTACCTAATCTTTCAGTACCTAAATATTCATATTTCTCAGCGGGTTTTTGTCATATCTTGTATTCTACCTTGTCTTGATCAACGCAATAGAAATTTTCAGTGCTGCCAAAATTTAAGTTTTGTATACTACAAAAAGAACATTAAAAATTCGTCAAAGAAATGCAAATTTTTTAATAAATTGTCAAAATTTGTCTCAAATTATGCAAAGTTTTTGTCTGAACCATCATTAAATAACGCCAAGAGTTTTGCGCCGTCGTTTGGTACCACTCTCGACCACCCCCTATTGTGGGAAGTGCAAAACTTTTGATTGTCACACCTAACCTAACCTAATCTTTCGGTACCTAAATATTCATATTTTTCAGCGGATTTTTGTCATATCTTGTATTCCACCTTGTCTTGATCAACGCTATAGAAATTTTCAGTGCTCCCAAAATTTAAGTTTTTTATACTACAAAAAGAACATTAAAAATTCGTCAAAGAAATGCAAATTTTTTAATAAATTGTCAAAATTTGTCTCAAATTATTCAAAGTTTTTGTCTGAACCATCATTAAATAACGCCCAGAGTTTTGCCCCGTCGTTTGGTACCTCTCTCGACCACCCCCTATTGTGGGAAGTGCAAAACTTTTAATTTTTACACCTAACCTAACCTAATCTTTCGGTACCTAAATATTCATATTTTTCAGCGAGTTTTTGTCATATCTTGTATTCTACCTTGTTTTGATCAACGCTATAGAAATTTTCAAAGCTGCCAAAATTTAAGAGCTTTTTATACTACAAAAAGGACATTAAAAATTCGTCAAAGAAATGCAAATTTTTTAATAAATTATCAAAATTTGTCTCAAATTATTCAAAGTTTTTGTCTGAACCATCATTAAATAACGCCCAGAGTTTTGCCCCGTCGTTTGGTACCACTCTGGACCACCCCCTATTGTGGGAAGTGCAAAACTTTTGATTGTCACACCTAACCTAACCTAATCTTTCGGTACCTAAATATTCATATTTTTCAGCGGATTTTTGTCATATCTTGATTTCTACCTTGTTTTGATCAACGCTATAGAAATTTTCAATGCTGCCAAAATTTAAGAGCTTTTTATACTACAAAAAGGACATTAAAAATTCGTCAAAGAAATGCAAATTTTTTAATAAATTATCGAAATTTGTCTCAAATTATTCAAAGTTTTTATCTGAACCATCATTAAAAACCGCCCAGAGTTTTGCCCCGTCGTTTGGTACCACTCTCGACCACCCCCTATTGTGGGAAGTGCAAAACTTTTAATTGTCACACCTAACCTAACCTAATCTTTCGGTACCTAAATATTCATATTTTTCAGCGAATTTTTGTCATATCTTGTATTCCACCTTGTCTTGATCAACGCAATAGAAATTTTCAGTGCCCCCAAAATTTAAGTTTTTTATACTACAAAAAGAACATTAAAAATTCGTCAAAGAAATGCAAATTTTTAAATAAATTGTTAAAATTTGTCTCTAATTATTCAAAGTTTTTGTCTGAACCATCATTAAATAACGCCCAGAGTTTTGCCCCGTCGTTTGGTACCACTCTCGACCACCCCCTATTGTGGGAAGTGCAAAACTTTTGATTGTCACACCTAACCTAACCTAATCTTTCGGTACCTAAATATTCATATTTTCAGCGGGTTTTTGTCATATCTTGTATTCTACCTTGTCTTGATAAACGCAATAGAAATTTTCAGTGCTGCCAAAAGTGAAGATTTTTATACTACAACACGAACATTAAAAATTCGTCACAGAATTGCAAATTTTAATAAATTGTCAAAATTTGTCTCAAATTATTCAGTTTTCTTCTGAACCATCATTAAATAACGCCCAGAGTTTTGCCCCGTCGTTTGGTACCACTCTCGACCACCCCCTATTGTGGGAAGTGCAAAACTTTTGATTGTCACACCTAACCTAACCTAATCTTTCGGTACCTAAATATTCATATTTTTCAGCGGATTTTTGTCATATCTTGTATTCCACCTTGTCTTGATCAACGCTATAGAAATTTTCAGTGCTCCCAAAATTTAAGTTTTTTGATACTACAAAAAGAACATTAAAAATTCGTCAAAGAAATGCAAATTTTTTAATAAATTGTCAAAATTTGTCTCAAATTATTCAAAGTTTTTGTCTGAACCATCATTAAATAACGCCCAGAGTTTTGCCCCGTCGTTTGGTACCTCTCTCGACCACCCCCTATTGTGGGAAGTGCAAAACTTTTAATTTTTACACCTAACCTAACCTAATCTTTCGGTACCTAAATATTCATATTTTTCAGCGAGTTTTTGTCATATCTTGTATTCTACCTTGTTTTGATCAACGCTATAGAAATTTTCAAAGCTGCCAAAATTTAAGAGCTTTTTATACTACAAAAAGGACATTAAAAATTCGTCAAAGAAATGCAAATTTTTTAATAAATTATCAAAATTTGTCTCAAATTATTCAAAGTTTTTGTCTGAACCATCATTAAATAACGCCCAGAGTTTTGCCCCGTCGTTTGGTACCACTCTGGACCACCCCCTATTGTGGGAAGTGCAAAACTTTTGATTGTCACACCTAACCTAACCTAATCTTTCGGTACTTAAATATTCATATTTTTCAGCAGATTTTTGTCATATCTTGTATTCTACCTTGTTTTGATCAACGCTATAGAAATTTTCAATGCTGCCAAAATTTAAGAGCTTTTTATACTACAAAAAGAACATTAAAAATTCGTCAAAGAAATGCAAATTTTTTAATAAATTATCAAAATTTGTCTCAAATTATTCAAAGTTTTTGTCTGAACCATCATTAAATAACGCCTAGAGTTTTGCCCCGTCGTTTGGTACCACTCTCGACCACCCCCTATTGTGGGAAGTGCAAAACTTTTGATTGTCACACCTAACCTAACCTAATCTTTCGGTACCTAAATATTCATATTTTTCAGCGGGTTTTTGTCATATCTTGTATTCTACCTTGTCTTGATCAACGCAATAGAAATTTTCGGTGCTGCAAAAATTTAAGATTTTTATACTACAAAACGAACATTAAAAATTCGTCAAAGAAATGCAAATTTTTAAATAAATTGTCAAAATTTGTCTCTAATTATTCAAAGTTTTTGTCTGAACCATCATTAAATAACGCCCAGAGTTTTGCCCCGTCGTTTGGTACCACTCTCGACCACCCCCTATTGTGGGAAGTGCAAAACTTTTGATTGTCACACCTAACCTAACCTAATCTTTCGGTACCTAAATATTCATATTTTTCAGCGGGTTTTTGTCATATCTTGTATTCTACCTTGTCTTGATCAACGCAATAGAAATTTTCAGTGCTGCCAAAATTTAAGGTTTTTATACTACAAAACGAACATTAAAAATTCGTCAAAGAAATGCAAATTTTTAAATAAATTGTCAAAATTTGTCTCAAATTATTCAAAGTTTTTGTCTGAACCATCATTAAATAACGCCCAGAGTTTTGCCCCGTCGTTTGGTACCACTCTCGACCACCCCCTATTGTGAGAAGTGCAAAACTTTTGATTGTCACACCTAACCTATTCTAATCTTTCGGTACCTAAATATTCATATTTTTCAGCGGATTTTTGTCATATCTTGTATTCCACCTTGTCTTGATCAACGCTATAGAAATTTTCAGTGCTCCCAAAATTTAAGTTTTTTATACTACAAAAAGAACATTAAAAATTCGTCAAAGAAATGCAAATTTTTTAATAAATTGTCAAAATTTATCTCAAATTATTCAAAGTTTTTGTCTGAACCATCATTAAATAACGCCCAGAGTTTTGCCCCGTCGTTTGGTACCTCTCTCGACCACCCCCTATTGTGGGAAGTGCAAAACTTTTAATTTTTACACCTAACCTAACCTAATCTTTCGGTACCTAAATATTCATATTTTTCAGCGAGTTTTTGTCATATCTTGTATTCTACCTTGTTTTGATCAACGCTATAGAAATTTTCAATGCTGCCAAAATTTAAGAGCTTTTTATACTACAAAAAGGACATTAAAAATTCGTCAAAGTAATGCAAATTTTTTAATAAATTATCAAAATTTGTCTCAAATTATTCAAAGTTTTTGTCTGAACCATCATTAAATAACGCCCAGAGTTTTGCCCCGTCGTTTGGTACCACTCTAGACCACCCCCTATTGTGGGAAGTGCAAAACTTTTGATTGTCACACCTTTTTTTTTTTTTTTTTTACGTGGGGGAATGCAATGACGCATATCCCTCCGCGGGGAAGGGCAGAGGGATTATGTCGGACTCGCAGGGGTAAAAGAAGATGGAAAAGAAATAATGTACCTCCCGGAATACCGACTAAACCTACCACGATGTTCCTCAACAAAACCACTATCGGCGGGGCCGCGCGAATCGCTTTCGCATGCGGTCGCGACCCCGCCGATTGATTGTCACACCTAACCTAACCTAATCTTTCGGTACCTAAATATTCATATTTTTCAGCGGATTTTTGTCATATCTTGTATTCCACCTTGTCTTGATCAACGCTATAGAAATTTTCAGTGCTCCCAAAATTTAAGTTTTTTATACTACAAAAAGAACATTAAAAATTCGTCAAAGAAATGCAAATTTTTAAATAAATTGTCAAAATTTGTCTCAAATTATTCAAAGTTTTTGTCTGAACCATCATTAAATAACGCCCAGAGTTTTGCCCCGTCGTTTGGTACCACTCTCGACCACCCCCTATTGTGGGAAGTGCAAAACTTTTAATTTTTACACCTAACCTAACCTAATCTTTCGGTACCTAAATATTCATATTTTTCAGCGAGTTTTTGTCATATCTTGTATTCTACCTTGTTTTGATCAACGCTATAGAAATTTTCAATGCTGCCAAAATTTAAGAGCTTTTTATACTACAAAAAGGACATTAAAAATTCGTCAAAGAAATGCAAATTTTTTAATAAATTATCAAAATTTGTCTCAAATTATTCAAAGTTTTTGTCTGAACCATCATTAAATAACGCCCAGAGTTTTGCCCCGTCGTTTGGTACCACTCTCGACCACCCCCTATTGTGGGAAGTGCAAAACTTTTGATTGTCACACCTAACCTAACCTAATCTTTCGGTACCTAAATATTCATATTTTTCAGCGGGTTTTTGTCATATCTTGTATTCTACCTTGTCTTGATCAACGCAATAGAAATTTTCAGTGCTGCCAAAATTTAAGGTTTTTATACTACAAAACGAACATTAAAAATTCGTCAAAGAAATGCAAATTTTTAAATAAATTGTCAAAATTTGTCTCAAATTATTCAAAGTTTTTGTCTGAACCATCATTAAATAACGCCCAGAGTTTTGCCCCGTCGTTTGGTACCACTCTCGACCACCCCCTATTGTGGGAAGTGCAAAACTTTTAATTTTTACACCTAACCTAACCTAATCTTTCGGTACCTAAATATTCATATTTTTCAGCGAGTTTTTGTCATATCTTGTATTCTACCTTGTTTTGATCAACGCTATAGAAATTTTCAATGCTGCCAAAATTTAAGAGCTTTTTATACTACAAAAAGGACATTAAAAATTCGTCAAAGAAATGCAAATTTTTTAATAAATTATCAAAATTTGTCTCAAATTATTCAAAATTTTTGTCTGAACCATCATTAAATAACGCCCAGAGTTTTGCCCCGTCGTTTGGTACCACTCTAGACCACCCCCTATTGTGGGGAGTGCAAAACTTTTGATTGTCACACCTTTTTTTTTTTTTTTTTTTACGTGGGGGAATGCAATGACGCATATCCCTCCGCGGGGAAGGGCAGAGGGATTATGTCGGACTCGCAGGGGTAAAAGAAGATGGAAAAGAAATAATGTACCTCCCGGAATACCGACTAAACCTACCACGGTGTTCCTCAACAAAACCACTATCGGCGGGGCCGCGCGAATCGCTTTCGCATGCGGTCGCGACCCCGCCGATTGATTGTCACACCTAACCTAACCTAATCTTTCGGTACCTAAATATTCATATTTTTCAGCGGATTTTTGTCATATCTTGTATTCCACCTTGTCTTGATCAACGCTATAGAAATTTTCAGTGCTCCCAAAATTTAAGTTTTTTATACTACAAAAAGAACATTAAAAATTCGTCAAAGAAATGCAAATTTTTAATAAATTGTCAAAATTTGTCTCAAATTATCCAAAGTTTTTGTCTGAACCATCATTAAATAACGCCCAGAGTTTTGCCCCGTCGTTTGGTACCTCTCTCGACCACCCCCTATTGTGAGAAGTGCAAAACTTTTGATTGTCACACCTTACCTAACCTAATCTTTCAGTACCTAAATATTCATATTTCTCAGCGGGTTTTTGTCATATCTTGTATTCTACCTTGTCTTGATCAACGCAATAGAAATTTTCAGTGCTGCCAAAATTTAAGTTTTTTATACTACAAAAAGAACATTAAAAATTCGTCAAAGAAATGCAAATTTTTTAATAAATTGTCAAAATTTGTCTCAAATTATGCAAAGTTTTTGTCTGAACCATCATTAAATAACGCCAAGAGTTTTGCGCCGTCGTTTGGTACCACTCTCGACCACCCCGTATTGTGGGAAGTGCAAAACTTTTGATTGTCACACCTAACCTAACCTAATCTTTCGGTACCTAAATATTCATATTTTTCAGCGGATTTTTGTCATATCTTGTATTCCACCTTGTCTTGATCAACGCTATAGAAATTTTCAGTGCTCCCAAAATTTAAGTTTTTTATACTACAAAAAGAACATTAAAAATTCGTCAAAGAAATGCAAATTTTTTAATAAATTGTCAAAATTTATCTCAAATTATTCAAAGTTTTTGTCTGAACCATCATTAAATAACGCCCAGAGTTTTGCCCCGTCGTTTGGTACCTCTCTCGACCACCCCCTATTGTGGGAAGTGCAAAACTTTTAATTTTTACACCTAACCTAACCTAATCTTTCGGTACCTAAATATTCATATTTTTCAGCGAGTTTTTGTCATATCTTGTATTCTACCTTGTTTTGATCAACGCTATAGAAATTTTCAATGCTGCCAAAATTTAAGAGCTTTTTATACTACAAAAAGGACATTAAAAATTCGTCAAAGTAATGCAAATTTTTTAATAAATTATCAAAATTTGTCTCAAATTATTCAAAGTTTTTGTCTGAACCATCATTAAATAACGCCCAGAGTTTTGCCCCGTCGTTTGGTACCACTCTAGACCACCCCCTATTGTGGGAAGTGCAAAACTTTTGATTGTCACACCTTTTTTTTTTTTTTTTTTACGTGGGGGAATGCAATGACGCATATCCCTCCGCGGGGAAGGGCAGAGGGATTATGTCGGACTCGCAGGGGTAAAAGAAGATGGAAAAGAAATAATGTACCTCCCGGAATACCGACTAAACCTACCACGATGTTCCTCAACAAAACCACTATCGGCGGGGCCGCGCGAATCGCTTTCGCATGCGGTCGCGACCCCGCCGATTGATTGTCACACCTAACCTAACCTAATCTTTCGGTACCTAAATATTCATATTTTTCAGCGGATTTTTGTCATATCTTGTATTCCACCTTGTCTTGATCAACGCTATAGAAATTTTCAGTGCTCCCAAAATTTAAGTTTTTTATACTACAAAAAGAACATTAAAAAGTCGTCAAAGAAATGCAAATTTTTAATAAATTGTCAAAATTTGTCTCAAATTATCCAAAGTTTTTGTCTGAACCATCATTAAATAACGCCAAGAGTTTTGCGCCGTCGTTTGGTACCACTCTCGACCACCCCCTATTGTGGGAAGTGCAAAACTTTTGATTGTCACACCTAACCTAACCTAATCTTTCGGTACCTAAATATTCATATTTTTCAGCGGATTTTTGTCATATCTTGTATTCCACCTTGTCTTGATCAACGCTATAGAAATTTTCAGTGCTCCCAAAATTTAAGTTTTTTATACTACAAAAAGAACATTAAAAATTCGTCAAAGAAATGCAAATTTTTTAATAAATTGTCAAAATTTGTCTCAAATTATTCAAAGTTTTTGTCTGAACCATCATTAAATAACGCCCAGAGTTTTGCCCCGTCGTTTGGTACCTCTCTCGACCACCCCCTATTGTGGGAAGTGCAAAACTTTTAATTTTTACACCTAACCTAACCTAATCTTTCGGTACCTAAATATTCATATTTTTCAGCGAGTTTTTGTCATATCTTGTATTCTACCTTGTTTTGATCAACGCTATAGAAATTTTCAATGCTGCCAAAATTTAAGAGCTTTTTATACTACAAAACGAACATTAAAAATTCGTCAAAGAAATGCAAATGTTTTAATAAATTATCAAAATTTGTCTCAAATTATTCAAAGTTTTTGTCTGAACCATCATTAAATAACGCCCAGAGTTTTGCCCCGTCGTTTGGTACCACTCTAGACCACCCCCTATTGTGGGAAGTGCAAAACTTTTGATTGTCACACCTGTTTTTTTTTTTTTTTTTACGTGGGGGAATGCAATGACGCATATCCCTCCGCGGGGAAGGGCAGAGGGATTATGTCGGACTCGCAGGGGTACAAGAAGATGTAAAAGAAATAATGTACCTCCCGGAATACCGACTAAACCTACCACGGTGTTCCTCAACAAAACCACTATCGGCGGGGCCGCGCGAATCGCTTTCGCATGCGGTCGCGACCCCGCCGATTGATTGTCACACCTAACCTAACCTAATCTTTCGGTACCTAAATATTCATATTTTTCAGCGGATTTTTGTCATATCTTGTATTCCACCTTGTCTTGATCAACGCTATAGAAATTTTCAGTGCTCCCAAAATTTAAGTTTTTTATACTACAAAAAGAACATTAAAAATTCGTCAAAGAAATGCAAATTTTTTAATAAATTGTCAAAATTTGTCTCAAATTATTCAAAGTTTTTGTCTGAACCATCATTAAATAACGCCCAGAGTTTTGCCCCGTCGTTTGGTACCTCTCTCGACCACCCCCTATTGTGGGAAGTGCAAAACTTTTAATTTTTACACCTAACCTAACCTAATCTTTCGGTACCTAAATATTCATATTTTTCAGCGAGTTTTTGTCATATCTTGTATTCTACCTTGTTTTGATCAACGCTATAGAAATTTTCAATGCTGCCAAAATTTAAGAGCTTTTTATACTACAAAACGAACATTAAAAATTCGTCAAAGAAATGCAAATGTTTTAATAAATTATCAAAATTTGTCTCAAATTATTCAAAGTTTTTGTCTGAACCATCATTAAATAACGCCCAGAGTTTTGCCCCGTCGTTTGGTACCACTCTAGACCACCCCCTATTGTGGGAAGTGCAAAACTTTTGATTGTCACACCTGTTTTTTTTTTTTTTTTTACGTGGGGGAATGCAATGACGCCTATCCCTCCGCGGGGAAGGGCAGAGGGATTATGTCGGACTCGCAGGGGTACAAGAAGATGTAAAAGAAATAATGTACCTCCCGGAATACCGACTAAACCTACCACGGTGTTCCTCAACAAAACCACTATCGGCGGGGCCGCGCGAATCGCTTTCGCATGCGGTCGCGACCCCGCCGATTGATTGTCACACCTAACCTAACCTAATCTTTCGGTACCTAAATATTCATATTTTTCAGCGGATTTTTGTCATATCTTGTATTCCACCTTGTCTTGATCAACGCTATAGAAATTTTCAGTGCTCCCAAAATTTAAGTTTTTTATACTACAAAAAGAACATTAAAAATTCGTCAAAGAAATGCAAATTTTTTAATAAATTGTCAAAATTTGTCTCAAATTATTCAAAGTTTTTGTCTGAACCATCATTAAATAACGCCCAGAGTTTTGCCCCGTCGTTTGGTACCTCTCTCGACCACCCCCTATTGTGGGAAGTGCAAAACTTTTAATTTTTACACCTAACCTAACCTAATCTTTCGGTACCTAAATATTCATATTTTTCAGCGAGTTTTTGTCATATCTTGTATTCTACCTTGTTTTGATCAACGCTATAGAAATTTTCAATGCTGCCAAAATTTAAGAGCTTTTTATACTACAAAAAGAACATTAAAAATTCGTCAAAGAAATGCAAATTTTTTAATAAATTATCAAAATTTGTCTCAAATTATTCAAAGTTTTCGTCTGAACCATCATTAAATAACGCCCAGAGTTTTGCCCCGTCGTTTGGTACCTCTCTCGACCACCCCCTATTGTGGGAAGTGCAAAACTTTTGATTGTCACACCTTACCTTACCTAATCTTTCAGTACCTAAATATTCATATTTCTCAGCGGGTTTTTGTCATATCTTGTATTCTACCTTGTCTTGATCAACGCAATAGAAATTTTCAGTGCTGCCAAAATTTAAGTTTTGTATACTACAAAAAGAACATTAAAAATTCGTCAAAGAAATGCAAATTTTTTAATAAATTGTCAAAATTTGTCTCAAATTATGCAAAGTTTTTGTCTGAACCATCATTAAATAACGCCAAGAGTTTTGCGCCGTCGTTTGGTACCACTCTCGACCACCCCCTATTGTGGGAAGTGCAAAACTTTTGATTGTCACACCTAACCTAACCTAATCTTTCGGTACCTAAATATTCATATTTTTCAGCGGATTTTTGTCATATCTTGTATTCCACCTTGTCTTGATCAACGCTATAGAAATTTTCAGTGCTCCCAAAATTTAAGTTTTTTATACTACAAAAAGAACATTAAAAATTCGTCAAAGAAATGCAAATTTTTTAATAAATTGTCAAAATTTGTCTCAAATTATTCAAAGTTTTTGTCTGAACCATCATTAAATAACGCCCAGAGTTTTGCCCCGTCGTTTGGTACCTCTCTCGACCACCCCCTATTGTGGGAAGTGCAAAACTTTTAATTTTTACACCTAACCTAACCTAATCTTTCGGTACCTAAATATTCATATTTTTCAGCGAGTTTTTGTCATATCTTGTATTCTACCTTGTTTTGATCAACGCTATAGAAATTTTCAATGCTGCCAAAATTTAAGAGCTTTTTATACTACAAAAAGAACATTAAAAATTCGTCAAAGAAATGCAAATTTTTTAATAAATTATCAAAATTTGTCTCAAATTATTCAAAGTTTTTGTCTGAACCATCATTAAATAACGCCCAGAGTTTTGCCCCGTCGTTTGGTACCACTCTAGACCACCCCCTATTGTGGGAAGTGCAAAACTTTTGATTGTCACACTTTTTTTTTTTTTTTTTTTACGTGGGGGAATGCAATGACGCATATCCCTCCGCGGGGAAGGGCAGAGGGATTATGTCGGACTCGCAGGGGTAAAAGAAGATGGAACAGAAATAATGTACCTCCCGGAATACCGACTAAACCTACCACGGTGTTCCTCAACAAAACCACTATCGGCGGGGCCGCGCGAATCGCTTTCGCATGCGGTCGCGACCCCGCCGATTGATTGTCACACCTAACCTAACCTAATCTTTCGGTACCTAAATATTCATATTTTTCAGCGGATTTTTGTCATATCTTGTATTCCACCTTGTCTTGATCAACGCTATAGAAATTTTCAGTGCTCCCAAAATTTAAGTTTTTTATACTACAAAAAGAACATTAAAAATTCGTCAAAGAAATGCAAATTTTTTAATAAATTATCAAAATTTGTCTCAAATTATTCAAAGTTTTTGTCTGAACCATCATTAAATAACGCCCAGAGTTTTGCCCCGTCGTTTGGTACCACTCTAGACCACCCCCTATTGTGGGAAGTGCAAAACTTTTGATTGTCACACTTTTTTTTTTTTTTTTTTTACGTGGGGGAATGCAATGACGCATATCCCTCCGCGGGGAAGGGCAGAGGGATTATGTCGGACTCGCAGGGGTAAAAGAAGATGGAACAGAAATAATGTACCTCCCGGAATACCGACTAAACCTACCACGGTGTTCCTCAACAAAACCACTATCGGCGGGGCCGCGCGAATCGCTTTCGCATGCGGTCGCGACCCCGCCGATTGATTGTCACACCTAACCTAACCTAATCTTTCGGTACCTAAATATTCATATTTTTCAGCGGATTTTTGTCATATCTTGTATTCCACCTTGTCTTGATCAACGCTATAGAAATTTTCAGTGCTCCCAAAATTTAAGTTTTTTATACTACAAAAAGAACATTAAAAATTCGTCAAAGAAATGCAAATTTTTTAATAAATTATCAAAATTTGTCTCAAATTATTCAAAGTTTTTGTCTGAACCATCATTAAATAACGCCCAGAGTTTTGCCCCGTCGTTTGGTACCACTCTCGACCACCCCCTATTGTGGGAAGTGCAAAACTTTTGATTGTCACACCTAACCTAACCTAATCTTTCAGTACCTAAATATTCATATTTCTCAGCGGGTTTTTGTCATATCTTGTATTCTACCTTGTCTTGATCAACGCAATAGAAATTTTCAGTGCTGCCAAAATTTAAGTTTTTTATACTACAAAAAGAACATTAAAAATTCGTCAAAGAAATGCAAATTTTTTAATAAATTGTCAAAATTTGTCTCAAATTATGCAAAGTTTTTGTCTGAACCATCATTAAATAACGCCAAGAGTTTTGCGCCGTCGTTTGGTACCACTCTCGACCACCCCGTATTGTGGGAAGTGCAAAACTTTTGATTGTCACACCTAACCTAACCTAATCTTTCGGTACCTAAATATTCATATTTTTCAGCGGATTTTTGTCATATCTTGTATTCCACCTTGTCTTGATCAACGCTATAGAAATTTTCAGTGCTCCCAAAATTTAAGTTTTTTATACTACAAAAAGAACATTAAAAATTCGTCAAAGAAATGCAAATTTTTTAATAAATTGTCAAAATTTATCTCAAATTATTCAAAGTTTTTGTCTGAACCATCATTAAATAACGCCCAGAGTTTTGCCCCGTCGTTTGGTACCTCTCTCGACCACCCCCTATTGTGGGAAGTGCAAAACTTTTAATTTTTACACCTAACCTAACCTAATCTTTCGGTACCTAAATATTCATATTTTTCAGCGAGTTTTTGTCATATCTTGTATTCTACCTTGTTTTGATCAACGCTATAGAAATTTTCAATGCTGCCAAAATTTAAGAGCTTTTTATACTACAAAAAGGACATTAAAAATTCGTCAAAGTAATGCAAATTTTTTAATAAATTATCAAAATTTGTCTCAAATTATTCAAAGTTTTTGTCTGAACCTCATTAAATAACGCCCAGAGTTTTGCCCCGTCGTTTGGTACCACTCTAGACCACCCCCTATTGTGGGAAGTGCAAAACTTTTGATTGTCACACCTTTTTTTTTTTTTTTTTTTACGTGGGGGAATGCAATGACGCATATCCCTCCGCGGGGAAGGGCAGAGGGATTATGTCGGATTCGCAGGGGTAAAAGAAGATGGAAAAGAAATAATGTACCTCCCGGAATACCGACTAAACCTACCACGGTATTGCTCAACAAAACCACTATCGGCGGGGCCGCGCGAATCGCTTTCGCATGCGGTCGCGACCCCGCCGATTGATTGTCACACCTAACCTAACCTAATCTTTCGGTACCTAAATATTCATATTTTTCAGCTGATTTTTGTCATATCTTGTATTCCACCTTGTCTTGATCAACGCTATAGAAATTTTCAGTGCTCCCAAAATTTAAGTTTTTTATACTACAAAAAGAACATTAAAAATTCGTCAAAGAAATGCAAATTTTTAATAAATTGTCAAAATTTGTCTCAAATTATCCAAAGTTTTTGTCTGAACCATCATTAAATAACGCCCAGAGTTTTGCCCCGTCGTTTGGTACCTCTCTCGACCACCCCCTATTGTGGGAAGTGCAAAACTTTTGATTGTCACACCTTACCTAACCTAATCTTTCAGTACCTAAATATTCATATTTCTCAGCGAGTTTTTGTCATATCTTGTATTCTACCTTGTCTTGATCAACGCAATAGAAATTTTCAGTGCTGCCAAAATTTAAGTTTTTTATACTACAAAAAGAACATTAAAAATTCGTCAAAGAAATGCAAATTTTTTAATAAATTGTCAAAATTTGTCTCAAATTATGCAAAGTTTTTGTCTGAACCATCATTAAATAACGCCAAGAGTTTTGCGCCGTCGTTTGGTACCACTCTCGACCACCCCCTATTGTGGGAAGTGCAAAACTTTTGATTGTCACACCTAACCTAACCTAATCTTTCGGTACCTAAATATTCATATTTTTCAGCGAGTTTTTGTCATATCTTGTATTCTACCTTGTTTTGATCAACGCTATAGAAATTTTCAATGCTGCCAAAATTTAAGAGCTTTTTATACTACAAAAAGGACATTAAAAATTCGTCAAAGAAATGCAAATTTTTTAATAAATTATCAAACTTTGTCTCAAATTATTCAAAGTTTTTGTCTGAACCATCATTAAATAACGCCCAGAGTTTTGCCCCGTCGTTTGGTACCACTCTCGACCACCCCCTATTGTGGGAAGTGCAAAACTTTTGATTGTCACACCTTTTTTTTTTTTTTTTTTACGTGGTGGAATGCAATGACGCATATCCCTCCGCGGGGAAGGGCAGAGGGATTATGTCGGACTCGCAGGGGTAAAAGAAGATGGAAAAGAAATAATGTACCTCCCGGAATACCGACTAAACCTACCACGGTGTTCCTCAACAAAACCACTATCGGCGGGGCCGCGCGAATCGCTTTCGCATGCGGTCGCGACCCCGCCGATTGATTGTCACACCTAACCTAACCTAATCTTTCGGTACCTAAATATTCATATTTTTCAGCTGATTTTTGTCATATCTTGTATTCCACCTTGTCTTGATCAACGCTATAGAAATTTTCAGTGCTCCCAAAATTTAAGTTTTTTATACTACAAAAAGAACATTAAAAATTCGTCAAAGAAATGCAAATTTTTAATAAATTGTCAAAATTTGTCTCAAATTATCCAAAGTTTTTGTCTGAACCATCATTAAATAACGCCCAGAGTTTTGCCCCGTCGTTTGGTACCTCTCTCGACCACCCCCTATTGTGGGAAGTGCAAAACTTTTGATTGTCACACCTTACCTAACCTAATCTTTCAGTACCTAAATATTCATATTTCTCAGCGAGTTTTTGTCATATCTTGTATTCTACCTTTTCTTGATCAACGCAATAGAAATTTTCAGTGCTGCCAAAATTTAAGTTTTTTATACTACAAAAAGAACATTAAAAATTCGTCAAAGAAATGCAAATTTTTAATAAATTGTCAAAATTTGTCTCAAATTATCCAAAGTTTTTGTCTGAACCATCATTAAATAACGCCCAGAGTTTTGCCCCGTCGTTTGGTACCTCTCTCGACCACCCCCTATTCTGGGAAGTGCAAAACTTTTGATTGTCACACCTTACCTAACCTAATCTTTCAGTACCTAAATATTCATATTTCTCAGCGGGTTTTTGTCATATCTTGTATTCTACCTTGTCTTGATCAACGCAATAGAAATTTTCAGTGCTGCCAAAATTTAAGTTTTTTATACTACAAAAAGAACATTAAAAATTCGTCAAAGAAATGCAAATTTTTTAATAAATTGTCAAAATTTGTCTCAAATTATGCAAAGTTTTTGTCTGAACCATGATTAAATAACGCCAAGAGTTTTGCGCCGTCGTTTGGTACCACTCTCGACCACCCCCTATTGTGGGAAGTGCAAAACTTTTGATTGTCACACCTAACCTAACCTAATCTTTCGGTACCTAAATATTCATATTTTTTAGCGGATTTTTGTCATATCTTGTATTCCACCTTGTCTTGATCAACGCTATAGAAATTTTCAGTGCTCCCAAAATTTAAGTTTTTTATTCTACAAAAAGAACATTAAAAATTCGTCAAAGAAATGCAAATTTTTTAATAAATTGTCAAAATTTGTCTCAAATTATTCAAAGTTTTTATCTGAACCATCATTAAATAACGCCCAGAGTTTTGCCCCGTCGTTTGGTACCTCTCTCGACCACCCCCTATTGTGGGAAGTGCAAAACTTTTAATTTTTACACCTAACCTAACCTAATCTTTCGGTACCTAAATATTCATATTTTTCAGCGAGTTTTTGTCATATCTTGTATTCTACCTTGTTTTGATCAACGCTATAGAAATTTTCAATGCTGCCAAAATTTAAGAGCTTTTTATACTACAAAAAGAACATTAAAAATTCGTCAAAGAAATGCAAATTTTTTAATAAATTATCAAAATTTGTCTCAAATTATTCAAAGTTTTTGTCTGAACCATCATTAAATAACGCCCAGAGTTTTGCCCCGTCGTTTGGTACCACTCTAGACCACCCCCTATTGTGGGAAGTGCAAAACTTTTGATTGTCACACCTTTTTTTTTTTTTTTTTTTACGTGGGGGAATGCAATGACGCATATCCCTCCGCGGGGAAGGGCAGAGGGATTATGTCGGATTCGCAGGGGTAAAAGAAGATGGAAAAGAAATAATGTACCTCCCGGAATACCGACTAAACCTACCACGGTATTGCTCAACAAAACCACTATCGGCGGGGCCGCGCGAATCGCTTTCGCATGCGGTCGCGACCCCGCCGATTGATTGTCACACCTAACCTAACCTAATCTTTCGGTACCTAAATATTCATATTTTTCAGCGGATTTTTTTCATATCTTGTATTCCACCTTGTCTTGATCAACGCTATAGAAATTTTCAGTGCTCCCAAAATTTAAGTTTTTTATACTACAAAAAGAACATTAAAAATTCGTCAAAGAAATGCAAATTTTTAATAAATTGTCAAAATTTGTCTCAAATTATCCAAAGTTTTTGTCTGAACCATCATTAAATAACGCCCAGAGTTTTGCCCCGTCGTTTGGTACCTCTCTCGACCACCCCCTATTGTGGGAAGTGCAAAACTTTTGATTGTCACACCTTACCTTACCTAATCTTTCAGTACCTAAATATTCATATTTCTCAGCGGGTTTTTGTCATATCTTGTATTCTACCTTGTCTTGATCAACGCAATAGAAATTTTCAGTGCTGCCAAAATTTAAGTTTTTTATACTACAAAAAGAACATTAAAATTCGTCAAAGAAATGCAAATTTTTTAATAAATTGTCAAAATTTGTCTCAAATTATTCAAAGTTTTTGTCTGAACCATCATTAAATAACGCCCAGAGTTTTGCCCCGTCGTTTGGTACCACTCTAGACCACCCCCTATTGTGGGAAGTGCAAAACTTTTGATTGTCACACGTTATTTTTTTTTTTTTTTTACGTGGGGGAATGCAATGACACATATCCCTCCGCGGGGAAGGGCAGAGGGATTATGTCGGACTCGCAGGGGTAAAAGAAGATGGAAAAGAAATAATGTACCTCCCGGAATACCGACTAAACCTACCACGGTATTGCTCAACAAAACCACTATCGGCGGGGCCGCGCGAATCGCTTTCGCATGCGGTCGCGACCCCGCCGATTGATTGTCACACCTAACCTAACCTAATCTTTCGGTACCTAAATATTCATATTTTTCAGCGGATTTTTGTCATATCTTGTATTCCACCTTGTCTTGATCAACGCTATAGAAATTTTCAGTGCTCCCAAAATTTAAGTTTTTTATACTACAAAAAGAACATTAAAAATTCGTCAAAGAAATGCAAATTTTTAATAAATTGTCAAAATTTGTCTCAAATTATCCAAAGTTTTTGTCTGAACCATCATTAAATAACGCCCAGAGTTTTGCCCCGTCGTTTGGTACCTCTCTCGACCACCCCCTATTGTGGGAAGTGCAAAACTTTTGATTGTCACACCTTACCTTACCTAATCTTTCAGTACCTAAATATTCATATTTCTCAGCGGGTTTTTGTCATATCTTGTATTCTACCTTGTCTTGATCAACGCAATAGAAATTTTTAGTGCTGCCAAAATTTAAGTTTTTTATACTACAAAAAGAACATTAAAAATTCGTCAAAGAAATGCAAATTTTTTAATAAATTGTCAAAATTTGTCTCAAATTATGCAAAGTTTTTGTCTGAACCATCATTAAATAACGCCAAGAGTTTTGCGCCGTCGTTTGGTACCTCTCTCGACCACCCCCTATTGTGGGAAGTGCAAAACTTTTGATTGTCACACCTAACCTAACCTAATCTTTCGGTACCTAAATATTCATATTTTTCAGCGGATTTCTGTCATATCTTGTATTCCACCTTGTCTTGATCAACGCTATAGAAATTTTCAGTGCTCCCAAAATTTAAGTTTTTTATACTACAAAAAGAACATTAAAAATTCGTCAAAGAAATGCAAATTTTTTAATAAATTGTCAAAATTTGTCTCAAATTATTCAAAGTTTTTGTCTGAACCATCATTAAATAACGCCCAGAGTTTTGCCCCGTCGTTTGGTACCTCGCTCGACCACCCCCTATTGTGGGCAGTGCAAAACTTTTAATTTTTACACCTAACCTAACCTAATCTTTCGGTACCTAAATATTCATATTTTTCAGCGAGTTTTTGTCATATCTTGTATTCTACCTTGTTTTGATCAACGCTATAGAAATTTTCAATGCTGCCAAAATTTAAGAGCTTTTTATACTACAAAAAGGACATTAAAATTCGTCAAAGAAATGCAAATTTTTTAACAAATTATCAAAATTTGTCTCAAATTATTCAAAGTTTTTGTCTGAACCATCATTAAATAACGCCCAGAGTTTTGCCCCGTCGTTTGGTACCACTCTAGACCACCCCCTATTGTGGGAAGTGCAAAACTTTTGATTGTCACACCTTTTTTTTTTTTTTTTACATGGGGGAATGCAATGACGCATATCCCTCCGCGGGGAAGGGCAGAGGGATTATGTCGGACTCGCAGGGGTAAAAGAAGATGGAAAAGAAATAATGTACCTCCCGGAATACCGACTAAACCTACCACGGTGTTCCTCAACAAAACCACTATCGGCGGGGCCGCGCGAATCGCTTTCGCATGCGGTCGCGACCCCGCCGATTGATTGTCACACCTAACCTAACCTAATCTTTCGGTACCTAAATATTCATATTTTTCAGCGGATTTCTGTCATATCTTGTATTCCACCTTGTCTTGATCAACGCTATAGAAATTTTCAGTGCTCCCAAAATTTAAGTTTTTTATACTACAAAAAGAACATTAAAAATTCGTCAAAGAAATGCAAATTTTTAATAAATTGTCAAAATTTGTCTCAAATTATCCAAAGTTTTTGTCTGAACCATCATTAAATAACGCCCAGAGTTTTACCCCGTCGTTTGGTACCACTCTAGACCACCCCCTATTGTGGGAAGTGCAAAACTTTTGATTGTCACACCTTTTTTTTTTTTTTTTTTACGTGGTGGAATGCAATGACGCATATCCCTCCGCGGGGAAGGGCAGAGGGATTATGTCGGACTCGCAGGGGTAAAAGAAGATGGAAAAGAAATAATGTACCTCCCGGAATACCGACTAAACCTACCACGGTGTTCCTCAACAAAACCACTATCGGCGGGGCCGCGCGAATCGCTTTCGCATGCGGTCGCGACCCCGCCGATTGATTGTCACACCTAACCTAACCTAATCTTTCGGTACCTAAATATTCATATTTTTCAGCGGATTTTTGTCATATCTTGTATTCCACCTTGTCTTGATCAACGCTATAGAAATTTTCAGTGCTCCCAAAATTTAAGTTTTTTATACTACAAAAAGAACATTAAAAATTCGTCAAAGAAATGCAAATTTTTAATAAATTGTCAAAATTTGTCTCAAATTATCCAAAGTTTTTGTCTGAACCATCATTAAATAACGCCCAGAGTTTTGCCCCGTCGTTTGGTACCTCTCTCGACCACCCCCTATTGTGGGAAGTGCAAAACTTTTGATTGTCACACCTTACCTAACCTAATCTTTCAGTACCTAAATATTCATATTTCTCAGCGAGTTTTTGTCATATCTTGTATTCTACCTTGTCTTGATCAACGCAATAGAAATTTTCAGTGCTGCCAAAATTTAAGTTTTTTATACTACAAAAAGAACATTAAAAATTCGTCAAAGAAATGCAAATTTTTTAATAAATTGTCAAAATTTGTCTCAAATTATGCAAAGTTTTTGTCTGAACCATCATTAAATAACGCCAAGAGTTTTGCGCCGTCGTTTGGTACCACTCTCGACCACCCCCTATTGTGGGAAGTGCAAAACTTTTGATTGTCACACCTAACCTAACCTAATCTTTCGGTACCTAAATATTCATATTTTTCAGCGGATTTTTGTCATATCTTGTATTCCACCTTGTCTTGATCAACGCTATAGAAATTTTCAGTGCTCCCAAAATTTAAGTTTTTTATACTACAAAAAGAACATTAAAAATTCGTCAAAGAAATGCAAATTTTTAATAAATTGTCAAAATTTGTCTCAAATTATCCAAAGTTTTTGTCTGAACCATCATTAAATAACGCCCAGAGTTTTGCCCCGTCGTTTGGTACCTCTCTCGACCACCCCCTATTGTGGGAAGTGCAAAACTTTTGATTGTCACACCTTACCTAACCTAATCTTTCAGTACCTAAATATTCATATTTCTCAGCGGGTTTTTGTCATATCTTGTATTCTACCTTGTCTTGATCAACGCAATAGAAATTTTCAGTGCTGCCAAAATTTAAGTTTTTTATACTACAAAAAGAACATTAAAAATTCGTCAAAGAAATGCAAATTTTTTAATAAATTGTCAAAATTTGTCTCAAATTATGCAAAGTTTTTGTCTGAACCATCATTAAATAACGCCAAGAGTTTTGCGCCGTCGTTTGGTACCACTCTCGACCACCCCTTATTGTGGGAAGTGCAAAACTTTTGATTGTCACACCTAACCTAACCTAATCTTTCGGTACCTAAATATTCATATTTCTCAGCGGGTTTTTGTCATATCTTGTATTCTACCTTGTCTTGATCAACGCAATAGAAATTTTCAGTGCTGCCAAAATTTAAGTTTTTTATACTACAAAAAGAACATTAAAAATTCGTCAAAGAAATGCAAATTTTTTAATAAATTGTCAAAATTTGTCTCAAATTATGCAAAGTTTTTGTCTGAACCATCATTAAATAACGCCAAGAGTTTTGCGCCGTCGTTTGGTACCACTCTCGACCACCCCCTATTGTGGGAAGTGCAAAACTTTTGATTGTCACACCTAACCTAACCTAATCTTTCGGTACCTAAATATTCATATTTTTCAGCGAGTTTTTGTCATATCTTGTATTCTACCTTGTTTTGATAACGCTATAGAAATTTTCAATGCTGCCAAAATTTAAGAGCTTTTTATACTACAAAAAGGACATTAAAAATTCGTCAAAGAAATGCAAATTTTTTAATAAATTGTCAAAATTTGTCTCAAATTATTCAAAGTTTTTGTCTGAACCATCATTAAATAACGCCCAGAGTTTTGCCCCGTCGTTTGGTACCACTCTAGACCACCCCCTATTGTGGGAAGTGCAAAACTTTTGATTGTCACACCTTATTTTTTTTTTTTTTTTACGTGGGGGAATGCAATGACGCATATCCCTCCGCGGGGAAGGGCAGAGGGATTATGTCGGACTCGCAGGGGTAAAAGAAGATGGAAAAGAAATAATGTACCTCCCGGAATACCGACTAAACCTACCACGGTATTGCTCAACAAAACCACTATCGGCGGGGCCGCGCGAATCGCTTTCGCATGCGGTCGCGACCCCGCCGATTGATTGTCACACCTAACCTAACCTAATCTTTCGGTACCTAAATATTCATATTTTTCAGCGGATTTTTGTCATATCTTGTATTCCACCTTGTCTTGATCAACGCTATAGAAATTTTCAGTGCTCCCAAAATTTAAGTTTTTTATACTACAAAAAGAACATTAAAAATTCGTCAAAGAAATGCAAATTTTTAATAAATTGTCAAAATTTGTCTCAAATTATCCAAAGTTTTTGTCTGAACCATCATTAAATAACGCCCAGAGTTTTGCCCCGTCGTTTGGTACCTCTCTCGACCACCCCCTATTGTGGGAAGTGCAAAACTTTTGATTGTCACACCTTACCTTACCTAATCTTTCAGTACCTAAATATTCATATTTCTCAGCGGGTTTTTGTCATATCTTGTATTCTACCTTGTCTTGATCAACGCAATAGAAATTTTCAGTGCTGCCAAAATTTAAGTTTTTTATACTACAAAAAGAACATTAAAAATTCGTCAAAGAAATGCAAATTTTTTAATAAATTGTCAAAATTTGTCTCAAATTATTCAAAGTTTTTGTCTGAACCATCATTAAATAACGCCCAGAGTTTTGCCCCGTCGTTTGGTACCACTCTAGACCACCCCCTATTGTGGGAAGTGCAAAACTTTTGATTGTCACACCTCTTTTTTTTTTTTTTTTACGTGGGGGAATGCAATGACGCATATCCCTCCGCGGGGAAGGGCAGAGGGATTATGTCGGACTCGCAGGGGTAAAAGAAGATGGAAAAGAAATAATGTACCTCCCGGAATACCGACTAAACCTACCACGGTGTTCCTCAACAAAACCACTATCGGCGGGGCCGCGCGAATCGCTTTCGCATGCGGTCGCGACCCCGCCGATTGATTGTCACACCTAACCTAACCTAATCTTTCGGTACCTAAATATTCATATTTTTCAGCGGATTTTTGTCATATCTTGTATTCCACCTTGTCTTGATCAACGCTATAGAAATTTTCAGTGCTCCCAAAATTTAAGTTTTTTATACTACAAAAAGAACATTAAAATTTCGTCAAAGAAATGCAAATTTTTTAATAAATTGTCAAAATTTGTCTCAAATTATTCAAAGTTTCTGTCTGAACCATCATTAAATAACGCCCAGAGTTTTGCCCCGTCGTTTGGTACCTCTCTCGACCACCCCCTATTGTGGGAAGTGCAAAACTTTTAATTTTTACACCTAACCTAACCTAATCTTTCGGTACCTAAATATTCATATTTTTCAGCGGGTTTTTGTCATATCTTGTATTCCACCTTGTCTCGATCAACGCTATAGAAATTTTCAGTGCTCCCAAAATTTAAGTTTTTTATACTACAAAAAGAACATTAAAAATTCGTCAAAGAAATGCAAATTTTTTAATAAATTGTCAAAATTTGTCTCAAATTATTCAAAGTTTTTGTCTGAACCATCATTAAATAACGCCCAGAGTTTTGCCCCGTCGTTTGGTACCTCTCTCGACCACCCCCTATTGCGGGAAGTGCAAAACTTTTAATTTTTACACCTAACCTAACCTAATCTTTCGGTACCTAAATATTCATATTTTTCAGCGGATTTTTGTCATATCTTGTATTCTACCTTGTTTTGATCAAGGCTATAGAAATTTTCAATGCTGCCAAAATTTAAGAGCTTTTTATACTACAAAAAGAACATTAAAAATTCGTCAAAGAAATGCAAATTTTTAATAAATTGTCAAAATTTGTCTCAAATTATCCAAAGTTTTTGTCTGAACCATCATTAAATAACGCCCAGAGTTTTGCCCCGTCGTTTGGTACCTCTCTCGACCACCCCCTATTGTGGGAAGTGCAAAACTTTTGATTGTCACACCTTACCTAACCTAATCTTTCAGTACCTAAATATTCATATTTCTCAGCGGGTTTTTGTCATATCTTGTATTCTACCTTGTCTTGATCAACGCAATAGAAATTTTCAGTGCTGCCAAAATTTAAGTTTTTTATACTACAAAAAGAACATTAAAAATTCGTCAAAGAAATGCAAATTTTTTAATAAATTGTCAAAATTTGTCTCAAATTATGCAAAGTTTTTGTCTGAACCATCATTAAATAACGCCAAGAGTTTTGCGCCGTCGTTTGGTACCACTCTCGTTCACCCCCTATTGTGGAAAGTGCAAAACTTTTGATTGTCACACCTAACCTAACCTAATCTTTCGGTACCTAAATATTCATATTTTTCAGCGGATTTTTGTCATATCTTGTATTCCACCTTGTCTTGATCAACGCTATAGAAATTTTCAGTGCTCCCAAAATTTAAGTTTTTTATACTACAAAAAGAACATTAAAAATTCGTCAAAGAAATGCAAATTTTTTAATAAATTGTCAAAATTTGTCTCAAATTATTCAAAGTTTTTGTCTGAACCATCATTAAATAACGCCCAGAGTTTTGCCCCGTCGTTTGGTACCTCTCTCGACCACCCCCTATTGCGGGAAGTGCAAAACTTTTAATTTTTACACCTAACCTAACCTAATCTTTCGGTACCTAAATATTCATATTTTTCAGCGGATTTTTGTCATATCTTGTATTCTACCTTGTTTTGATCAACGCTATAGAAATTTTCAATGCTGCCAAAATTTAAGAGCTTTTTATACTACAAAAAGGACATTAAAAATTCGTCAAAGAAATGCAAATTTTTTAATAAATTATCAAAATTTGTCTCAAATTATCCAAAGTTTTTGTCTGAACCATCATTAAATAACGCCCAGAGTTTTGCCCCGTCGTTTGGTACCTCTCTCGACCACCCCCTATTGTGGGAAGTGCAAAACTTTTGATTGTCACACCTTACCTAACCTAATCTTTCAGTACCTAAATATTCATATTTCTCAGCGGGTTTTTGTCATATCTTGTATTCTACCTTGTCTTGATCAACGCAATAGAAATTTTCAGTGCTGCCAAAATTTAAGTTTTTTATACTACAAAAAGAACATTAAAAATTCGTCAAAGAAATGCAAATTTTTTAATAAATTGTCAAAATTTGTCTCAAATTATGCAAAGTTTTTGTCTGAACCATCATTAAATAACGCCAAGAGTTTTGCGCCGTCGTTTGGTACCACTCTCGTTCACCCCCTATTGTGGAAAGTGCAAAACTTTTGATTGTCACACCTAACCTAACCTAATCTTTCGGTACCTAAATATTCATATTTTTCAGCGGATTTTTGTCATATCTTGTATTCCACCTTGTCTTGATCAACGCTATAGAAATTTTCAGTGCTCCCAAAATTTAAGTTTTTTATACTACAAAAAGAACATTAAAAATTCGTCAAAGAAATGCAAATTTTTTAATAAATTGTCAAAATTTGTCTCAAATTATTCAAAGTTTTTGTCTGAACCATCATTAAATAACGCCCAGAGTTTTGCCCCGTCGTTTGGTACCTCTCTCGACCACCCCCTATTGCGGGAAGTGCAAAACTTTTAATTTTTACACCTAACCTAACCTAATCTTTCGGTACCTAAATATTCATATTTTTCAGCGGATTTTTGTCATATCTTGTATTCTACCTTGTTTTGATCAACGCTATAGAAATTTTCAATGCTGCCAAAATTTAAGAGCTTTTTATACTACAAAAAGGACATTAAAAATTCGTCAAAGAAATGCAAATTTTTTAATAAATTATCAAAATTTGTCTCAAATTATCCAAAGTTTTTGTCTGAACCATCATTAAATAACGCCCAGAGTTTTGCCCCGTCGTTTGGTACCTCTCTTGACCACCCCCTATTGTGGGAAGTGCAAAACTTTTGATTGTCACACCTAACCTAACCTAATCTTTCGGTACCTAAATATTCATATTTTTCAGCGGATTTTTGTCATATCTTGTATTCCACCTTATCTTGATCAACGCTATAGAAATTTTCAGTGCTCCCAAAATTTAAGTTTTTTATACTACAAAAAGAACATTAAAATTTCGTCAAAGAAATGCAAATTTTATAATAAATTGTCAAAATTTGTCTCAAATTATTCAAAGTTTTTGTCTGAACCATCATTAAATAACGCCCAGAGTTTTGCCCCGTCGTTTGGTACCTCTCTCGACCACCCCCTATTGTGGGAAGTGCAAAACTTTTAATTTTTACACCTAACCTAACCTAATCTTTCGGTACCTAAATATTCATATTTTTCAGCGGGTTTTTGTCATATCTTGTATTCCACCTTGTCTTGATCAACGCTATAGAAATTTTCAGTGCTCCCAAAATTTAAGTTTTTTATACTACAAAAAGAACATTAAAAATTCGTCAAAGAAATGCAAATTTTTTAATAAATTGTCAAAATTTGTCTCAAATTATTCAAAGTTTTTGTCTGAACCATCATTAAATAACGCCCAGAGTTTTGCCCCGTCGTTTGGTACCTCTCTCGACCACCCCCTATTGCGGGAAGTGCAAAACTTTTAATTTTTACACCTAACCTAACCTAATCTTTCGGTACCTAAATATTCATATTTTTCAGCGGATTTTTGTCATATCTTGTATTCTACCTTGTTTTGATCAACTCTATAGAAATTTTCAGTGCTCCCAAAATTTAAGTTTTTTATACTACAAAAAGAACATTAAAAATTCGTCAAAGAAATGCAAATTTTTTAATAAATTGTCAAAATTTGTCTCAAATTATTCAAAGTTTTTGTCTGAACCATCATTAAATAACGCCCAGAGTTTTGCCCCGTCGTTTGGTACCTCTCTCGACCACCCCCTATTGCGGGAAGTGCAAAACTTTTAATTTTTACACCTAACCTAACCTAATCTTTCGGTACCTAAATATTCATATTTTTCAGCGGATTTTTGTCATATCTTGTATTCTACCTTGTTTTGATCAACGCTATAGAAATTTTCAATGCTGCCAAAATTTAAGAGCTTTTTATACTACAAAAAGAACATTAAAAATTCGTCAAAGAAATGCAAATTTTTAATAAATTGTCAAAATTTGTCTCAAATTATCCAAAGTTTTTGTCTGAACCATCATTAAATAACGCCCAGAGTTTTGCCCCGTCGTTTGGTACCTCTCTCGACCACCCCCTATTGTGGGAAGTGCAAAACTTTTGATTGTCACACCTTACCTAACCTAATCTTTCAGTACCTAAATATTCATATTTCTCAGCGGGTTTTTGTCATATCTTGTATTCTACCTTGTCTTGATCAACGCAATAGAAATTTTCAGTGCTGCCAAAATTTAAGTTTTTTATACTACAAAAAGAACATTAAAAATTCGTCAAAGAAATGCAAATTTTTTAATAAATTGTCAAAATTTGTCTCAAATTATGCAAAGTTTTTGTCTGAACCATCATTAAATAACGCCAAGAGTTTTGCGCCGTCGTTTGGTACCACTCTCGTTCACCCCCTATTGTGGAAAGTGCAAAACTTTTGATTGTCACACCTAACCTAACCTAATCTTTCGGTACCTAAATATTCATATTTTTCAGCGGGTTTTTGTCATATCTTGTATTCCACCTTGTCTTGATCAACGCTATAGAAATTTTCAGTGCTCCCAAAATTTAAGTTTTTTATACTACAAAAAGAACATTAAAAATTCGTCAAAGAAATGCAAATTTTTTAATAAATTGTCAAAATTTGTCTCAAATTATTCAAAGTTTTTGTCTGAACCATCATTAAATAACGCCCAGAGTTTTGCCCTGTCGTTTGGTACCTCTCTCGACCACCCCCTATTGCGGGAAGTGCAAAACTTTTAATTTTTACACCTAACCTAACCTAATCTTTCGGTACCTAAATATTCATATTTTTCAGCGGATTTTTGTCATATCTTGTATTCTACCTTGTTTTGATCAACGCTATAGAAATTTTCAATGCTGCCAAAATTTAAGAGCTTTTTATACTACAAAAAGGACATTAAAAATTCGTCAAAGAAATGCAAATTTTTTAATAAATTATCAAAATTTGTCTCAAATTATCCAAAGTTTTTGTCTGAACCATCATTAAATAACGCCCAGAGTTTTGCCCCGTCGTTTGGTACCTCTCTTGACCACCCCCTATTGTGGGAAGTGCAAAACTTTTGATTGTCACACCTAACCTAACCTAATCTTTCGGTACCTAAATATTCATATTTTTCAGCGGATTTTTGTCATATCTTGTATTCCACCTTGTCTTGATCAACGCTATAGAAATTTTCAGTGCTCCCAAAATTTAAGTTTTTTATACTACAAAAAGAACATTAAAATTTCGTCAAAGAAATGCAAATTTTATAATAAATTGTCAAAATTTGTCTCAAATTATTCAAAGTTTTTGTCTGAACCATCATTAAATAACGCCCAGAGTTTTGCCCCGTCGTTTGGTACCTCTCTCGACCACCCCCTATTGTGGGAAGTGCAAAACTTTTAATTTTTACACCTAACCTAACCTAATCTTTCGGTACCTAAATATTCATATTTTTCAGCGGGTTTTTGTCATATCTTGTATTCCACCTTGTCTTGATCAACGCTATAGAAATTTTCAGTGCTCCCAAAATTTAAGTTTTTTATACTACAAAAAGAACATTAAAAATTCGTCAAAGAAATGCAAATTTTTTAATAAATTGTCAAAATTTGTCTCAAATTATTCAAAGTTTTTGTCTGAACCATCATTAAATAACGCCCAGAGTTTTGCCCCGTCGTTTGGTACCTCTCTCGACCACCCCCTATTGCGGGAAGTGCAAAACTTTTAATTTTTACACCTAACCTAACCTAATCTTTCGGTACCTAAATATTCATATTTTTCAGCGGATTTTTGTCATATCTTGTATTCTACCTTGTTTTGATCAACGCTATAGAAATGTTCAATGCTGCCAAAATTTAAGAGCTTTTTATACTACAAAAAGAACATTAAAAATTCGTCAAAGAAATGCAAATTTTTAATAAATTGTCAAAATTTGTCTCAAATTATCCAAAGTTTTTGTCTGAACCATCATTAAATAACGCCCAGAGTTTTGCCCCGTCGTTTGGTACCTCTCTCGACCACCCCCTATTGTGGGAAGTGCAAAACTTTTAATTGTCACACCTTACCTAACCTAATCTTTCAGTACCTAAATATTCATATTTCTCAGCGGGTTTTTGTCATATCTTGTATTCTACCTTGTCTTGATCAACGCAATAGAAATTTTCAGTGCTGCCAAAATTTAAGTTTTTTATACTACAAAAAGAACATTAAAAATTCGTCAAAGAAATGCAAATTTTTTAATAAATTGTCAAAATTTGTCTCAAATTATGCAAAGTTTTTGTCTGAACCATCATTAAATAACGCCAAGAGTTTTGCGCCGTCGTTTGGTACCACTCTCGTTCACCCCCTATTGTGGGAAGTGCAAAACTTTTGATTGTCACACCTAACCTAACCTAATCTTTCGGTACCTAAATATTCATATTTTTCAGCGGGTTTTTGTCATATCTTGTATTCCACCTTGTCTTGATCAACGCTATAGAAATTTTCAGTGCTCCCAAAATTTAAGTTTTTTATACTACAAAAAGAACATTAAAAATTCGTCAAAGAAATGCAAATTTTTTAATAAATTGTCAAAATTTGTCTCAAATTATTCAAAGTTTTTGTCTGAACCATCATTAAATAACGCCCAGAGTTTTGCCCCGTCGTTTGGTACCTCTCTCGACCACCCCCTATTGCGGGAAGTGCAAAACTTTTAATTTTTACACCTAACCTAACCTAATCTTTCGGTACCTAAATATTCATATTTTTCAGCGGATTTTTGTCATATCTTGTATTCTACCTTGTTTTGATCAACGCTATAGAAATTTTCAATGCTGCCAAAATTTAAGAGCTTTTTATACTACAAAAAGAACATTAAAAATTCGTCAAAGAAATGCAAATTTTTAATAAATTGTCAAAATTTGTCTCAAATTATCCAAAGTTTTTGTCTGAACCATTATTAAATAACGCCCAGAGTTTTGCCCCGTCGTTTGGTACCTCTCTCGACCACCCCCTATTGTGGGAAGTGCAAAACTTTTGATTGTCACACCTTACCTAACCTAATCTTTCAGTACCTAAATATTCATATTTCTCAGCGGGTTTTTGTCATATCTTGTATTCTACCTTGTCTTGATCAACGCAATAGAAATTTTCAGTGTTGCCAAAATTTAAGTTTTTTATACTACAAAAAGAACATTAAAAATTCGTCAAAGAAATGCAAATTTTTTAATAAATTGTCAAAATTTGTCTCAAATTATGCAAAGTTTTTGTCTGAACCATCATTAAATAACGCCAAGAGTTTTGCGCCGTCGTTTGGTACCACTCTCGTTCACCCCCTATTGTGGGAAGTGCAAAACTTTTGATTGTCACACCTAACCTAACCTAATCTTTCGGTACCTAAATATTCATATTTTTCAGCGGATTTTTGTCATATCTTGTATTCCACCTTGTCTTGATCAACGCTATAGAAATTTTCAGTGCTCCCAAAATTTAAGTTTTTTATACTACAAAAAGAACATTAAAAATTCGTCAAAGAAATGCAAATTTTTTAATAAATTGTCAAAATTTGTCTCAAATTATTCAAAGTTTTTGTCTGAACCATCATTAAATAACGCCCAGAGTTTTGCCCCGTCGTTTGGTACCTCTCTCGACCACCCCCTATTGCGGGAAGTGCAAAACTTTTAATTTTTACACCTAACCTAACCTAATCTTTCGGTACCTAAATATTCATATTTTTCAGCGGATTTTTGTCATATCTTGTATTCTACCTTGTTTTGATCAACGCTATAGAAATTTTCAATGCTGCCAAAATTTAAGAGCTTTTTATACTACAAAAAGAACATTAAAAATTCGTCAAAGAAATGCAAATTTTTAATAAATTGTCAAAATTTGTCTCAAATTATCCAAAGTTTTTGTCTGAACCATCATTAAATAACGCCCAGAGTTTTGCCCCGTCGTTTGGTACCTCTCTCGACCACCCCCTATTGTGGGAAGTGCAAAACTTTTCATTGTCACACCTTACCTAACCTAATCTTTCAGTACCTAAATATTCATATTTTTCAGCGGATTTTTGTCATATCTTGTATTCTACCTTGTTTTGATCAACGCTATAGAAATTTTCAATGCTGCCAAAATTTAAGAGCTTTTTATACTACAAAAAGAACATTAAAAATTCGTCAAAGAAATGCAAATTTTTAATAAATTGTCAAAATTTGTCTCAAATTATCCAAAGTTTTTGTCTGAACCATCATTAAATAACGCCCAGAGTTTTGCCCCGTCGTTTGGTACCTCTCTCGACCACCCCCTATTGTGGGAAGTGCAAAACTTTTGATTGTCACACCTTACCTAACCTAATCTTTCAGTACCTAAATATTCATATTTCTCAGCGGGTTTTTGTCATATCTTGTATTCTACCTTGTCTTGATCAACGCAATAGAAATTTTCAGTGCTGCCAAAATTTAAGTTTTTTATACTACAAAAAGAACATTAAAAATTCGTCAAAGAAATGCAAATTTTTTAATAAATTGTCAAAATTTGTCTCAAATTATGCAAAGTTTTTGTCTGAACCATCATTAAATAACGCCAAGAGTTTTGCGCCGTCGTTTGGTACCACTCTCGTTCACCCCCTATTGTGGGAAGTGCAAAACTTTTGATTGTCACACCTTACCTAACCTAATCTTTCAGTACCTAAATATTCATATTTCTCAGCGGGTTTTTGTCATATCTTGTATTCTACCTTGTCTTGATCAACGCAATAGAAATTTCCAGTGCTGCCAAAATTTAAGTTTTTTATATTACAAAAAGAACATTAAAAATTCGTCAAAGAAATGCAAATTTTTTAATAAATTATCAAAATTTGTCTCAAATTATTCAAAGTTTTTGTCTGAACCATCATTAAATAACGCCAAGAGTTTTGCGCCGTCGTGTGGTACCTCTCTCGACCACCCCCTATTGTGGGAAGTGCAAAACTTTTAATTTTTACACCTAACCTAACCTAATCTTTCGGTACCTAAATATTCATATTTTTCAGCGAGTTTTTGTCATATCTTGTATTCTACCTTGTTTTGATAACGCTATAGAAATTTTCAATGCTGCCAAAATTTAAGAGCTTTTTATACTACAAAAAGGACATTAAAAATTCGTCAAAGAAATGCAAATTTTTTAATAAATTATCAAAATTTGTCTCAAATTATTTAAAGTTTTTGTCTGAACCATCATTAAATAACGCCCAGAGTTTTGCCCCGTCGTTTGGTACCTCTCTCGACCACCCCCTATTGTGGGAAGTGCAAAACTTTTGATTGTCACACCTTTTTTTTTTTTTTTTTTTGATTCCCTGGAAAAAATGCTTGATGCACTACCCGCCGGCTAGGGGACGGCACCGGCGGGGCGTGTGGGACTCAGCAGCCGACTGCTGGTATACCCACTACCCACTAAAAAAACCTGGGGTGTTCCCTCTCTCACCCAATGGGGTTGATTGTCACACCTAACCTAACCTAATCTTTCGGTACCTAAATATTCATATTTTTCAGCGGATTTTTGTCATATCTTGTATTCCACCTTATCTTGATCAACGCTATAGAAATTTTCAGTGCTCCCAAAATTTAAGTTTTTTATACTACAAAAAGAACATTAAAATTTCGTCAAAGAAATGCAAATTTTTTAATAAATTGTCAAAATTTGTCTCAAATTATTCAAAGTTTTTGTCTGAACCATCATTAAATAACGCCCAGAGTTTTGCCCCGTCGTTTGGTACCTCTCTCGACCACCCCCTATTGTGCGAAGTGCAAAACTTTTAATTTTTACACCTATCCTAACCTAATCTTTCGGTACCTAAATATTCATATTTTTCAGCGGGTTTTTATCATATCTTGTATTCCACCTTGTCTTGATCAACGCTATAGAAATTTTCAGTGCTCCCAAAATTTAAGTTTTTATACTACAAAAAGAACATTAAAAATTCGTCAAAGAAATGCAAATTTTTTAATAAATTGTCAAAATTTGTCTCAAATTATTCAAAGTTTTTGTCTGAACCATCATTAAATAACGCCCAGAGTTTTGCCCCGTCGTTTGGTACCTCTCTCGACCACCCCCTATTGCGGGAAGTGCAAAACTTTTAATTTTTACACCTAACCTAACCTAATCTTTCGGTACCTAAATATTCATATTTTTCAGCGGATTTTTGTCATATCTTGTATTCTACCTTGTTTTGATCAACGCTATAGAAATTTTCAATGCTGCCAAAATTTAAGAGCTTTTTATACTACAAAAAGAACATTAAAAATTCGTCAAAGAAATGCAAATTTTTTAATAAATTGTCAAAATTTGTCTCAAATTATTCAAAGTTTTTGTCTGAACCATCATTAAATAACGCCCAGTGTTTTGCCCCGTCGTTTGGTACCTCTCTCGACCACCTCCTATTGTGGGAAGTGCAAAACTTTTAATTTTTACACCTATCCTAACCTAATCTTTCGGTACCTAAATATTCATATTTTTCAGCGGGTTTTTATCATATCTTGTATTCCACCTTGTCTTGATCAACGCTATAGAAATTTTCAGTGCTCCCAAAATTTAAGTTTTTTATACTACAAAAAGAACATTAAAAATTCGTCAAAGAAATGCAAATTTTTTAATAAATTGTCAAAATTTGTCTCAAATTAATCAAAGTTTTTGTCTGAACCATCATTAAATAACGCCCAGAGTTTTGCCCCGTCGTTTGGTACCTCTCTCGACCACCCCCTATTGTGGGAAGTGCAAAACTTTTAATTTTTACACCTAACCTAACCTAATCTTTCGGTACCTAAATATTCATATTTTTCAGCGAGTTTTTGTCATATCTTGTATTCTACCTTGTTTTGATCAACGCTATAGAAATTTTCAATGCTGCCAAAATTTAAGAGCTTTTTATACTACAAAAAGAACATTAAAAATTCGTCAAAGAAATGCAAATTTTTTAATAAATTATCAAAATTTGTCTCAAATTATTCAAAGTTTTCGTCTGAACCATCATTAAATAACGCCCAGAGTTTTGCCCCGTCGTTTGGTACCACTCTAGACCACCCCCTATTGTGGGAAGTGCAAAACTTTTGATTGTCACACCTTTTTTTTTTTTTTTTTTACGTGGGGGAATGCAATGACGCATATCCCTCCGCGGGGAAGGGCAGAGGGATTATGTCGGACTCGCAGGGGTAAAAGAAGATGGAAAAGAAATAATGTACCTCCCGGAATACCGACTAAACCTACCACGGTGTTCCTCAACAAAACCACTATCGGCAGGGCCGCGCGAATCGCTTTCGCATGCGGTCGCGACCCCGCCGATTGATTGTCACACCTAACCTAACCTAATCTTTCGGTACCTAAATATTCATATTTTTCAGCGGATTTTTGTCATATCTTGTATTCCACCTTGTCTTGATCAACGCTATAGAAATTTTCAGTGCTCCCAAAATTTAAGTTTTTTATACTACAAAAAGAACATTAAAAATTCGTCAAAGAAATGCAAATTTTTAATAAATTGTCAAAATTTGTCTCAAATTATCCAAAGTTTTTGTCTGAACCATCATTAAATAACGCCCAGAGTTTTGCCCCGTCGTTTGGTACCTCTCTCGACCACCCCCTATTGTGGGAAGTGCAAAACTTTTGATTGTCACACCTTACCTAACCTAATCTTTCAGTACCTAAATATTCATATTTCTCAGCGGGTTTTTGTCATATCTTGTATTCTACCTTGTCTTGATCAACGCAATAGAAATTTTCAGTGCTGCCAAAATTTAAGTTTTTTATACTACAAAAAGAACATTAAAAATTCGTCAAAGAAATGCAAATTTTTTAATAAATTGTCAAAATTTGTCTCAAATTATGCAAAGTTTTTGTCTGAACCATCATTAAATAACGCCAAGAGTTTTGCGCCGTCGTTTGGTACCACTCTCGACCACCCCCTATTGTGGGAAGTGCAAAACTTTTGATTGTCACACCTAACCTAACCTAATCTTTCGGTACCTAAATATTCATATTTTTCAGCGGATTTTTGTCATATCTTGTATTCCACCTTGTCTTGATCAACGCTATAGAAATTTTCAGTGCTCCCAAAATTTAAGTTTTTTATACTACAAAAAGAACATTAAAAATTCGTCAAAGAAATGCAAATTTTTTAATAAATTGTCAAAATTTGTCTCAAATTATTCAAAGTTTTTGTCTGAACCATCATTAAATAACGCCCAGAGTTTTGCTCCGTCGTTTGGTACCTCTCTCGACCACCCCCTATTGTGGGAAGTGCACAACTTTTAATTTTTACACCTAACCTTGTGACGCGGACCGCGCGACCTTGACGGCTGCGCGCGAGTCGGAGTGGTGGCTGTCGCCCCCCCCTTCCCCTCCTGCCCGGCGGTAGCCATATATAAGCCCGATCGCGTCCTGGACGTTGCTCCTTGCGGCCCGGCTCCACATCTTCAGTTAAGTGTTCCTGACTACAAGGACACGCAGCAAGCCTTTAAGTGACCCACGCCCTGTCTATTTTATATTGTTAAAGTTGTACATGTTAACTAAACGCATTAAAAGTGTAATTGCCATACCTTCTCTTATTTGTATCTTTTAATTAAATTCACCTAGGGACACCACGCCCCTACGGCGTGGCCTGTTCCTCTAAAACCTTCATTTCTTCTAAAGAAAACCTCTAAAGTTTACAATGGCGCCCGGCAATTAAGTTAAAAGGCTTGCTACGTGGTATTTCTTATATTTTTGCTATATACTGTGTACTGTGCGTGTGTATTCTGCTCAAAGGGTATGTAAGTTTTATTTTTTTAAGTGCCTAATCAACCACGTGCGTGATCGCGTAGTGAAATTACATACATTATCATTATCCACGCCGCGTTATTCGACTTAATTCCATTACACGTGCTTCATATTATACGCTAATTAGCTATCGCGCTTCTTTTCCTTGCTCCTTTGGCCAGAATCATACGCTTATATTTTACTGTATTTTATAAAAAGTGCTTTTATTTCGCTGCTTATATTTGTATATTGCGTGATTAGTAATATTTCTCGGCCGTTCGGTACCTCGTGACCGTCGAGAACATTCTAAACAAGATGGCGTACGAGATTAAGTTTCCGTTATTGAATAAATCGGAATTACTTTACGAAGTTACTTTGCGTGGTGGTGAAGCTAACACGGTCGATGAACTTCGAAAATCAATCGCCAAGCTCGCACCAGGTTCTCCTTCTGAGAGCATTTTGGAGTCTCATTTGTCTCCGGAAGGCGATATCGCGGCTCTAAAGACCTCATTATTCAGAGCATCAAATAATGTCAGAGTATTGCGTAATAGATTAGACAGTAATTTATCAGCTAGAACTGAGTCACTATTACATCATATTTTTCATAGACTAAACCGCGTTTGTCTCGACGAACCGTCGATTCAAAATAATTTAAAATCTATTTGGGATGAGTTCCACGGCTTATATGCTTCATTTAGATCGTTAGTTTCTCAGCCGGAGGAATCAACTTCTCAAAATTATAGCACTAGAGCTTGCGAACAGATCGAGCCTCTAAATGTATTATTCTATGAGCGAAAACTTTTCTCAGAACTTTCTAAATTTAAATATAATGGCAAGTCTTGTGTGCGTGCTTTTATTCAGAAGGTTAATGAATTTATGTCAGCTAGGAACATACCTGAGGATAAGTTATTCTCTTTTGCATTTGAGATCTTTTCCGATGACGCGTTGACTTGGTTTCGTAGTATTCGGGATAGCGTTACTTCTTGGGGTCAATTATGTCAGTTGTTGAAAAGAGACTTTAGTCCTCATAATTTTGATTACAAACTGATGTCTGAAATAAGACAACGTTCTCAGGGCGAATCTGAGAACATAACCTTATATATAGCAAAAATGCAAGTTTATTTTCTCGTCTTGATGTGCCAATTAGTGAATCTGATAAATTAGAAATTTTATTAAATAACATTAGGCCGTGCTACACTAATTGCCTTTTAACTACCAATGTAATAGATATTCCTTCTCTGATTAACGTGTGTAGAAACTTTGAAAGGTTTGATAGCCGTTCTAAGGACTTTAGGGAGCCACCTAAAGTGTCCCCTAGCACCCTGGCACCTGATTTTGCTTATAATTACCCTACTTCTAATTCTTCTAGTCCTTATAAGGGCAGTTTCAATAATATGAACTTTTATAATAAGTCTCCTAATTATAAAAGTAAATACTTTAATAATCAACCTAGTACATCGGCCGTTACCAAGTCTCACGTTGAAACAATCGGCGCAGCTGTCGTTAATAAAAACCGGTTCTGTCCGCGTTGTAGAAATAATACACATTCATTAAATACTTGTCGTCAGCAGAGATATTTAATATGTTTTAAGTGCGGATTAAAGGGTTTTCGCGTCTCTGACTGTCCTAATTGTAAACCTAAACCTATTAATACTACTCCAAAAAAACTAATTAGTAAGGATTGGGGAGATAATAGTCACTGTAAATTCAATAAAAAAGAGTGGTCTAATTGGTTAACTTATATTTCTAAATTCTTTAGTTGTTACCACTTATCCTCAATCCGTGACTCTAATATTGAATTCACTCCTTATATTTCTCTTAATGTAAATGGCAAAAGCGCCGTTGGTCTTTTGGACTCTGGTTCCGGTGTGACAATTCTTGGAAACAATTCTCATAAACATTTTTTAAGCAATAGCCATATTGTAGACAATTCTAAAAAAATTAAATTGATTACCGCGAGCGGAGAGGAATTATATACATTAGGTTCGGTTTCGGTACCAATAGAATTCCAAAATAATTTAGTAAACTTGGTGGTACATATTGTACCAGATATAAAAAATTCTTTAATACTTGGTATGGATTTTTGGAGAAGTTTTGGTCTGTTTCCTAATCATTTAGAATCGATTTTATTTCTTAATAAGTCTGATGCGCACGTCGCTGAACTACAGACGAATGTCAGTTCTCACCTCGTCTCTTATGGTCTTCTAACAGACAACCAGAGAGCTACCGCTGACAAAATTATCTCAAAATTCACCGATATTTCTTATCAGTCGCGGGGTCTCGGTTGCACAAACATTATTACACATTCCATAGATACAGGCGATTGTTCTCCTATTCGGCAGAGGTTTTATCGTATGTCTCCTAATAAACAACGTATTTTAATTAATCATCTCGATGAAATGCTCGCGGAAGACGTGGTAGAACGTTCTGAAAGCCCTTGGTCGAATCCCGTTATTCTGACCCCTAAAAAGAATGGTGAATTACGTTTTTGTTTAGACAGCCGTAAATTAAATTCTATTACAAAAAAAGATGCTTATAATTTACCCTATATTGCGGAAATTCTAGATAATTTAAGAGACGCTAAATACCTAACTAGTTTGGATTTATCTAAATCTTTTTGGCAGACCTTGATCAGAAAGGAAGATCGTTGTAAAACAGCTTTTTATATTCCTACACGAGGTACATATCAGTTTAAAAGAATGCCATTTGGTCTTACTAATGCACCTGCTACTCAACAGCGATTGGTAGATACTTTGTTTTCCGGTCCCGAGTTTGAAAACAAAGTATTTTGTTTTGTCGACGATATTATTTGTATATCGTCATCCTTTGAAAATCATATTTCTCTTCTTTTACGCATTCTCGAAAGATTAAAAAGTGCTAACTTAACTATTAATCTCGAAAAATGTAAATTCTTTAGAGATAAATTGAAATATCTGGGCTATGTTGTTGATTCTAAGGGGTTACATCCGGATCCCGATAAAGTAAACTCAATGAAAAATTACCCTACTCCTTCTAATAGGAAAGATGTTCGTCGTTTCTTAGGCGCTGCTTCTTGGTACAGACGTTTTATTCCGAACTTTAGCTCAATCGCCGCACCCTTAAACAAATTAACTAGCCAAGGTAAAACTTCTCCTCCTTTTTTTTGGTCTCATGAGGCTGATTTGGCCTTTAGTAAGTTAAAGGATTGTCTGGTGTCTTCTTCTGTTCTTTCTTGCCCAGATTACACTGAGCCCTTTGAAATACATACTGATGCCAGTAACTTCGGTATCGGTGCTGTTCTTTGTCAAGTCCTGAACGGACAAGAGAGAGTTATAGCCTATTATAGTAAGTCGCTCACTAGCCAGGAAAAAAATTATAGTGCTACTGAGCGCGAAGCTTTAGCCGTGTTATCTGCTATAGAGCATTGGCGTTGTTATGTGGAGAACGGTAAAAAATTTACAGTTTACACCGACCATGCCGCTCTCAAGTGGTTTTTAAAGCTAAATAACCCTACAGGTCGTTTGGCGAGATGGAGTGTTCGCTTATCATGCTACAATTTCGAGGTCAAACATCGTCGGGGTTCTGAGAACGTTGTACCTGATTTACTTTCACGTTCTATACCTATATCCTCCATAACTAATGTTACTAATGAACTTACTAATGGTTCTTTAGGATGTCCAGATACTGATGACTCCTGGTATCTAAACATTTTTAATGGTTGTGTTGATTCACCGACATTATTTGTCGATTATCAAGTAATAAACAATAAATTATATCGCTTTAAAAAAACTCTTAATCCCCTAACTAGGGATTTTCAATGGAAAGAAGTTGTTCCGTTGGAACAGAGGTCTACCATTATATCTAATAATCATGCTTCACCCACAGCTGGTCATTTTGGCGTCTTTAAGACTTATAAGCGCTCAGCACTTAATTACTATTGGCCTGGCATGTATTCTGACGTGGTCAAGTTCGTGAATCTGTGCGATTCCTGCATCGCTCATAAACATCAAAATCATGCCACCTTGGGTCACATGGGCCAACCTAAGTCTTGTCAGAAACCCTTTCAGGTGATTAGTATTGACTTAATAGGTCCATTACCACCTAGTAGGAGACAAAATTCTTTTATATTTGTGGTCAGTTGTTGTTTCTCTAAATATTGTTTGCTTTTTCCTATCAAGCGGGCTACCGCAGACATAATAACAAGAATACTTGAAGAAAATGTGTTTTTGGTGCATGGTATTCCATCCACTATTATCTTAGACAACGGTAAACAATTCATTAGTGCAACTTTCAAAAATCTCTTAACTAAATACAAAATTCCAAATCTACATTATACACCGTTATATTCTCCTCACGTGAACTCTGTTGAACGTTATAACAAAACTATTATGACAGCTATTTCTACCTTTATAACTTCCGATCATCGAATCTGGGACACTTTAACTACAAAAATTCAGTTTGCAATAAACTGCGCGGTTAACGAGACAACCGGTTTTACTCCTAATTTTCTTGTGTATGGACGCGAGCTTGTCACTTGTGGTTCGCTATTTGGGGTCAGTAACTCTGATCCCAATTTAGTTCATATCCCTCATGACAATTACGCTGAGAACCTTGGCTATTTAACTTCTATTTTCGAGAAGGTACAAGCAGCATTACTGGTCGCTCACCAACGCAATTGTAAGTCTTACAATCTACGTCGTAAACCGGTCGAGTTTAATGTTGGTGATATTGTGTGGAGAAGAACGTTTTACCTTAGTGATAAAGATAAATACTTTAGTAAAAAGTTGGCACCTAAATTTATTAAATGTAAAATTGTTTCCAAGAAGTCTCCGTTAGTATATATACTGTCTGATATGTCTGGTAAACCTCTCGGTGAGTGGCATGTTAAAGACTTGAAACTAATTAACTATAAGGAATAGTTTGGTGATTCTAGCTAGTGGACTTTTGTTGTACCAAACCCAAGACTTCGTCGTAGGGCTAGCTAGATCACGACATTGTCTTGATTTTTTTTTTTCTTTTGTGATTTGTTTATATTTAACCTAATTACTTAACTACAAAAGTAATACTTCCTAGCGTAACACTAGAAAATATATACCTCTAAACTGCGTACTTCAATGCGTGTATCTGTCTAAAATTTTTTTTATGTATTATAAATTTTTTTTAGACAATACTTTGTGTCTTAGTTACGCATTCTATCTTCATATCAATTATTGCTTTCGAAAATACTAATCGTAATCTAAACATTTCATTTTTTTTCACCCAGTGGTTCAGTGGTTAAAGTGTCACTGTCAAGTCGGTCTACAGGTTCAGTCTTTTTGTTCCCGTCATATTTTTTTGCATTCATAGTGGTTCTTCTTATCTGCTTGCTAGCGTACTAATCGCTATATTTTTGTATTGTACAATTTCACCGTAGTTGTCGTTTATTGATCTTCATAACAAACTCATTAGCTAATTACTTTGTTGACATTCTAAACGTGTTATTATCTAACGGCCAGCTGTCGAGTCCGCATTCCTAATGAATGAATCACCTTGCCTTTAACGTGTTTTTTTTTATTGTTATCTGCTGCTTTTATTATGATCTGTTCGCAGCTACGGTGTTATCTATTATAGATTCTCGTCTATTAAATAGTATTGATCATTTAAAGGACTGACACCACTTCTACTACCTGTTTCAGGATGCCGATCGGAAGCTGCTGCCGGAGGAGAGGGGAGTCCTCGGGAGACCGAATTTTCCCGAGGAAAAATTCTCCCCTAACGAGGGGGGTGTGTGACGCGGACCGCGCGACCTTGACGGCTGCGCGCGAGTCGGAGTGGTGGCTGTCGCCCCCCCTTCCCCTCCTGCCCAGCGGTAGCCATATATAAGCCCGATCGCGTCCTGGACGTTGCTCCTTGCGGCCCGGCTCCACATCTTCAGTTAAGTGTTCCTGACTACAAGGACACGCAGCAAGCCTTTAAGTGACCCACGCCCTGTCTATTTTATATTGTTAAAGTTGTACATGTTAACTAAACGCATTAAAAGTGTAATTGCCATACCTTCTCTTATTTGTATCTTTTAATTAAATTCACCTAGGGACACCACGCCCCTACGGCGTGGCCTGTTCCTCTAAAACCTTCATTTCTTCTAAAGAAAACCTCTAAAGGTTACAACCTAACCTAATCTTTCGGTACCTAAATATTCATATATTTCAGCGAGTTTTTGTCATATCTTGTATTCTACCTTGTTTTGATCAACGCTATAGAAATTTTCAATGCTGCCAAAATTTAAGAGCTTTTTATACTACAAAAAGGACATTAAAAATTCGTCAAAGAAATGCAAATTTTTTAATAAATTATCAAAATTTGTCTCAAATTATTCAAAGTTTTTGTCTGAACCATCATTAAATAACGCCCAGAGTTTTGCCCCGTCGTTTGGTACCACTCTAGACCACCCCCTATTGTGGGAAGTGCAAAACTTTTGATTGTCACACCTTTTTTTTTTTTTTTTTTTACGTGGGGGAATGCAATGACGCATATCCCTCCGCGGGGAAGGGCAGAGGGATTATGTCGGACTAGCAGGGGTAAAAGAAGATGGAAAAGAAATAATGTACCTCCCGGAATACAGACTAAACCTACCACGGTGTTCCTCAACAAAACCACTATCGGCGGGGCCGCGCGAATCGCTTTCGCATGCGGTCGCGACCCCGCCGATTGATTGTCACACCTAACCTAACCTAATCTTTCGGTACCTAAATATTCATATTTTTCAGCGGATTTTTGTCATATCTTGTATTCCACCTTGTCTTGATCAACGCTATAGAAATTTTCAGTGCTCCCAAAATTTAAGTTTTTTATACTACAAAAAGAACATTAAAAATTCGTCAAAGAAATGCAAATTTTTAATAAATTGTCAAAATTTGTCTCAAATTATCCAAAGTTTTTGTCTGAACCATCATTAAATAACGCCCAGAGTTTTGCCCTGTCGTTTGGTACCTCTCTCGACCACCCCCTATTGTGGGAAGTGCAAAACTTTTGATTGTCACACCTTACCTAACCTAATCTTTCAGTACCTAAATATTCATATTTCTCAGCGGGTTTTTGTCATATCTTGTATTCTACCTTGTCTTGATCAACGCAAAAGAAATTTTCAGTGCTGCCAAAATTTAAGTTTTTTATACTACAAAAAGAACATTAAAAATTCGTCAAAGAAATGCAAATTTTTTAATAAATTGTCAAAATTTGTCTCAAATTATGCAAAGTTTTTGTCTGAACCATCATTAAATAACGCCAAGAGTTTTGCGCCGTCGTTTGGTACCTCTCTCGACCACCCCCTATTGTGGGAAGTGCAAAACTTTTGATTGTCACACCTAACCTAACCTAATCTTTCGGTACCTAAATATTCATATTTTTCAGCGGATTTTTGTCATATCTTGTATTCCACCTTGTCTTGATCAACGCTATAGAAATTTTCAGTGCTCCCAAAATTTAAGTTTTTTATACTACAAAAAGAACATTAAAAATTCGTCAAAGAAATGCAAATTTTTTAATAAATTGTCAAAATTTGTCTCAAATTATTCAAAGTTTTTGTCTGAACCATCATTAAATAACGCCCAGAGTTTTGCCCCGTCGTTTGGTACCTCTCTCGACCACCCCCTATTGTGGGAAGTGCAAAACTTTTAATTTTTACACCTAACCTAACCTAATCTTTCGGTACCTAAATATTCATATTTTTCAGCGAGTTTTTGTCATATCTTGTATTCTACCTTGTTTTGATCAACGCTATAGAAATTTTCAATGCTGCCAAAATTTAAGAGCTTTTTATACTACAAAAAGGACATTAAAAATTCGTCAAAGAAATGCAAATTTTTTAATAAATTATCAAAATTTGTCTCAAATTATTCAAAGTTTTTGTCTGAACCATCATTAAATAACGCCCAGAGTTTTGCCCCGTCGTTTGGTACCACTCTAGACCACCCCCTATTGTGGGAAGTGCAAAACTTTTGATTGTCACACGTTTTTTTTTTTTTTTTTTTACGTGGGGGAATGCAATGACGCATATCCCTCCGCGGGGAAGGGCAGAGGGATTATGTCGGACTCGCAGGGGTAAAAGAAGATGGAAAAGAAATAATGTACCTCCCGGAATACCGACTAAACCTACCACGGTGTTCCTCAACAAAACCACTATCGGCGGGGCCGCGCGAATCGCTTTCGCATGCGGTCGCGACCCCGCCGATTGATTGTCACACCTAACCTAACCTAATCTTTCGGTACCTAAATATTCATATTTTTCAGCGGATTTTTGTCATATCTTGTATTCCACCTTGTCTTGATCAACGCTATAGAAATTTTCAGTGCTCCCAAAATTTAAGTTTTTTATACTACAAAAAGAACATTAAAAATTCGTCAAAGAAATGCAAATTTTTAATAAATTGTCAAAATTTGTCTCAAATTATCCAAAGTTTTTGTCTGAACCATCATTAAATAACGCCCAGAGTTTTGCCCCGTCGTTTGGTACCTCTCTCGACCACCCCCTATTGTGGGAAGTGCAAAACTTTTGATTGTCACACCTTACCTAACCTAATCTTTCAGTACCTAAATATTCATATTTCTCAGCGGGTTTTTGTCATATCTTGTATTCTACCTTGTCTTGATCAACGCAATAGAAATTTTCAGTGCTGCCAAAATTTAAGTTTTTTATACTACAAAAAGAACATTAAAAATTCGTCAAAGAAATGCAAATTTTTTAATAAATTGTCAAAATTTGTCTCAAATTATGCAAAGTTTTTGTCTGAACCATCATTAAATAACGCCAAGAGTTTTGCGCCGTCGTTTGGTACCACTCTCGACCACCCCCTATTGTGGGAAGTGCAAAACTTTTGATTGTCACACCTAACCTAACCTAATCTTTCGGTACCTAAATATTCATATTTTTCAGCGGATTTTTGTCATATCTTGTATTCCACCTTGTCTTGATCAACGCTATAGAAATTTTCAGTGCTCCCAAAATTTAAGTTTTTTATACTACAAAAAGAACATTAAAAATTCGTCAAAGAAATGCAAATTTTTTAATAAATTATCAAAATTTGTCTCAAATTATGCAAAGTTTTTGTCTGAACCATCATTAAATAACGCCCAGAGTTTTGCCCCGTCGTTTGGTACCTCTCTCGACCACCCCCTATTGTGGGAAGTGCAAAACTTTTAATTTTTACACCTAACCTAACCTAATCTTTCGGTACCTAAATATTCATATTTTTCAGCGAGTTTTTGTCATATCTTGTATTCTACCTTGTTTTGATCAACGCTATAGAAATTTTCAATGCTGCCAAAATTTAAGAGCTTTTTATACTACAAAAAGGACATTAAAAATTCGTCAAAGAAATGCAAATTTTTTAATAAATTATCAAAATTTGTCTCAAATTATTCAAAGTTTTTGTCTGAACCATCATTAAATAACGCCCAGAGTTTTGCCCCGTCGTTTGGTACCACTCTAGACCACCCCCTATTGTGGGAAGTGCAAAACTTTTGATTGTCACACCTTTTTTTTTTTTTTTTTTTACGTGGGGGAATGCAATGACGCATATCCCTCCGCGGGGAAGGGCAGAGGGATTATGTCGGACTCGCAGGGGTAAAAGAAGATGGAAAAGAAATAATGTACCTCCCGGAATACCGACTAAACCTACCACGGTGTTCCTCAACAAAACCACTATCGGCGGGGCCGCGCGAATCGCTTTCGCATGCGGTCGCGACTCCGCCGATTGATTGTCACACCTAACCTAACCTAATCTTTCGGTACCTAAATATTCATATTTTTCAGCGGATTTTTGTCATATCTTGTATTCCACCTTGTCTTGATCAACGCTATAGAAATTTTCAGTGCTCCCAAAATTTAAGTTTTTTATACTACAAAAAGAACATTAAAAATTCGTCAAAGAAATGCAAATTTTTAATAAATTGTCAAAATTTGTCTCAAATTATCCAAAGTTTTTGTCTGAACCATCATTAAATAACGCCCAGAGTTTTGCCCCGTCGTTTGGTACCTCTCTCGACCACCCCCTATTGTGGGAAGTGCAAAACTTTTGATTGTCACACCTTACCTAACCTAATCTTTCAGTACCTAAATATTCATATTTCTCAGCGGGTTTTTGTCATATCTTGTATTCTACCTTGTCTTGATCAACGCAATAGAAATTTTCAGTGCTCCCAAAATTTAAGTTTTTTATACTACAAAAAGAACATTAAAAATTCGTCAAAGAAATGCAAATTTTTTAATAAATTGTCAAAATTTGTCTCAAATTATTCAAAGTTTTTGTCTGAACCATCATTAAATAACGCCCAGAGTTTTGCCCCGTCGTTTGGTACCTCTCTCGACCAGCCCCTATTGTGGGAAGTGCAAAACTTTTGATTGTCACACCTTACCTAACCTAATCTTTCAGTACCTAAATATTCATATTTCTCAGCGGGTTTTTGTCATATCTTGTATTCTACCTTGTCTTGATCAACGCAATAGAAATTTTCAGTGCTGCCAAAATTTAAGTTTTTTATACTACAAAAAGAACATTAAAAATTCGTCAAAGAAATGCAAATTTTTTAATAAATTGTCAAAATTTGTCTCAAGTTATGCAAAGTTTTTGTCTGAACCATCATTAAATAACGCCAAGAGTTTTGCGCCGTCGTTTGGTACCTTTCTCGACCACCCCCTATTGTGGGAAGTGCAAAACTTTTGATTGTCACACCTAACCTAACCTAATCTTTCGGTACCTAAATATTCATATTTTTCAGCGGATTTTTGTCATATCTTGTATTCCACCTTGTCTTGATCAACGCTATAGAAATTTTCAGTGCTCCCAAAATTTAAGTTTTTTATACTACAAAAAGAACATAAAAATTCGTCAAAGAAATGCAAATTTTTTAATAAATTGTCAAAATTTGTCTCAAATTATTCAAAGTTTTTGTCTGAACCATCATTAAATAACGCCCAGAGTTTTGCCCCGTCGTTTGGTACCACTCTCGACCAGCCCCTATTGTGGGAAGTGCAAAACTTTTAATTTTTACACCTAACCTAACCTAATCTTTCGGCACCTAAATATTCATATTTTTCAGCGAGTTTTTGTCATATCTTGTATTCTACCTTGTTTTGATCAACGCTATAGAAATTTTCAATGCTGCCAAAATTTAAGAGCTTTTTATACTACAAAAAGGACATTAAAAATTCGTCAAAGAAATGCAAATTTTTTAATAAATTATCAAAATTTGTCTCAAATTATTCAAAGTTTTTGTCTGAACCATCATTAAATAACGCCCAGAGTTTTGCCCCGTCGTTTGGTACCACTCTAGACCACCCCCTATTGTGGGAAGTGCAAAACTTTTGATTGTCACACCTGTTTTTTTTTTTTTTTTTACGTGGGGGAATGCAATGACGCATATCCCTCCGCGGGGAAGGGCAGAGGGATTATGTCGGACTCGCAGGGGTAAAAGAAGATGGAAAAGAAATAATGTACCTCCCGGAATACCGACTAAACCTACCACGGTGTTCCTCAACAAAACCACTATCGGCGGGGCCGCGCGAATCGCTTTCGCATGCGGTCGCGACCCCGCCGATTGATTGTCACACCTAACCTAACCTAATCTTTCAGTACCTAAATATTCATATTTTTCAGCGGATTTTTGTCATATCTTGTATTCCACCTTGTCTTGATCAACGCTATAGAAATTTTCAGTGCTCCCAAAATTTAAGTTTTTTATACTACAAAAAGAACATTAAAAATTCGTCAAAGAAATGCAAATTTTTAATAAATTGTCAAAATTTGTCTCAAATTATGCAAAGTTTTTGTCTGAACCATCATTAAATAACGCCAAGAGTTTTGCGCCGTCGTTTGGTACCACTCTCGACCACCCCCTATTGTGGGAAGTGCAAAACTTTTGATTGTCACACCTAACCTAACCTAATCTTTCGGTACCTAAATATTCATATTTTTCAGCGGATTTTTGTCATATCTTGTATTCTACCTTGTCTTGATCAACGCAATAGAAATTTTCAGTGCTGCCAAAATTTAAGTTTTTTATACTACAAAAAGAACATTAAAAATTCGTCAAAGAAATGCAAATTTTTTAATAAATTGTCAAAATTTGTCTCAAATTATTCAAAGTTTTTGTCTGAACCATCATTAAATAACGCCCAGAGTTTTGCCCCGTCGTTTGGTACCTCTCTCGACCACCCCCTATTGTGGGAAGTGCAAAACTTTTAATTTTTACACCTAACCTAACCTAATCTTTCGGTACCTAAATATTCATATTTCTCAGCGGGTTTTTGTCATATCTTGTATTCTACCTTGTCTTGATCAACGCAATAGAAATTTTCAGTGCTGCCAAAATTTAAGTTTTTTATACTACAAAAAGAACATTAAAAATTCGTCAAAGAAATGCAAATTTTTTAATGAATTGTCAAAATTTGTCTCAAGTTATGCAAAGTTTTTGTCTGAACCTTCATTAAATAACGCCAAGAGTTTTGCGCCGTCGTTTGGTACCTTTCTCGACCACCCCCTATTGTGGGAAGTGCAAAACTTTTGATTGTCACACCTAACCTAACCTAATCTTTCGGTACCTAAATATTCATATTTTTCAGCGGATTTTTGTCATATCTTGTATTCCATCTTGTCTTGATCAACGCTATAGAAATTTTCAGTGCTCCCAAAATTTAAGTTTTTTATACTACAAAAAGAACATTAAAAATTCGTCAAAGAAATGCAAATTTTTTAATAAATTGTCAAAATTTGTCTCAAATTATGCAAAGTTTTTGTCTGAACCATCATTAAATAACGCCCAGAGTTTTGCCCCGTCGTTTGGTACCTCTCTCGACCAGCCCCTATTGTGGGAAGTGCAAAACTTTTAATTTTTACACCTAACCTAACCTAATCTTTCGGTACCTAAATATTCATATTTTTCAGCGAGTTTTTGTCATATCTTGTATTCTACCTTGTTTTGATCAACGCTATAGAAATTTTCAATGCTGCCAAAATTTAAGAGCTTTTTATACTACAAAAAGGACATTAAAAATTCGTCAATGAAATGCAAATTTTTTAATAAATTATCAAAATTTTTTTCAAATTATTCAAAGTTTTTGTCTGAACCATCATTAAATAACGCCCAGAGTTTTGCCCCGTCGTTTGGTACCACTCTAGACCACCCCCTATTGTGGGAAGTGCAAAACTTTTGATTGTCACACCTTTTTTTTTTTTTTTTTTTACGTGGGGGAATGCAATGACGCATATCCCTCCGCGGGGAAGGGCAGAGGGATTATGTCGGACTCGCAGGGGTAAAAGAAGATGGAAAAGAAATAATGTACCTCCCGGAATACCGACTAAACCTACCACGGTGTTCCTCAACAAAACCACTATCGGCGGGGCCGCGCGAATCGCTTTCGCATGCGGTCGCGACCCCGCCGATTGATTGTCACACCTAACCTAACCTAATCTTTCGGTACCTAAATATTCATATTTTTCAGCGGATTTTTGTCATATCTTGTATTCCACCTTGTCTTGATCAACGCTATAGAAATTTTCAGTGCTCCCAAAATTTAAGTTTTTTATTCTACAAAAAGAACATTAAAAATTCGTCAAAGAAATGCAAATTTTTAATAAATTGTCAAAATTTGTCTCAAATTATCCAAAGTTTTTGTCTGAACCATCATTAAATAACGCCCAGAGTTTTGCCCCGTCGTTTGGTACCTCTCTCGACCACCCCCTATTGTGGGAAGTGCAAAACTTTTGATTGTCACACCTTACCTAACCTAATCTTTCAGTACCTAAATATTCATATTTCTCAGCGGGTTTTTGTCATATCTTGTATTCTACCTTGTCTTGATCAACGCAATAGAAATTTTCAGTGCTGCCAAAATTTAAGTTTTTTATACTACTAAAAGAACATTAAAAATTCGTCAAAGAAATGCAAATTTTTTAATAAATTGTCAAAATTTGTCTCAAATTATTCAAAGTTTTTGTCTGAACCATCATTAAATAACGCCCAGAGTTTTGCCCCGTCGTTTGGTACCTCTCTCGACCACCCCCTATTGTGGGCAGTGCAAAACTTTTAATTTTTACACCTAACCTAACCTAATCTTTCGGTACCTAAATATTCATATTTTTCAGCGAGTTTTTGTCATATCTTGTATTCTACCTTGTTTTGATCAACGCTATAGAAATTTTCAATGCTGCCAAAATTTAAGAGCTTTTTATACTACAAAAAGGACATTAAAAATTCGTCAAAGAAATGCAAATTTTTTAATAAATTATCAAAATTTGTCTCAAATTATTCAAAGTTTTTGTCTGAACCATCATTAAATAACGCCCAGAGTTTTGCCCCGTCGTTTGGTACCAGTCTAGACCACCCCCTATTGTGGGAAGTGCAAAACTTTTGATTGCCACACCTTTTTTTTTTTTTTTTTTTACGTGGGGGAATGCAATGACGCATATCCCTCCGCGGGGAAGGGCAGAGGGATTATGTCGGACTCGCAGGGGTAAAAGAAGATGGAAAAGAAATAATGTACCTCCCGGAATACCGACTAAACCTACCACGGTGTTCCTCAACAAAACCACTATCGGCGGGGCCGCGCGAATCGCTTTCGCATGCGGTCGCGACCCCGCCGATTGATTGTCACACCTAACCTAACCTAATCTTTCGGTACCTAAATATTCATATTTTTCAGCGGATTTTTGTCATATCTTGTATTCCACCTTGTCTTGATCAACGCTATAGAAATTTTCAGTGCTGCCAAAATTTAAGTTTTTTATACTACAAAAAGAACATTAAAAATTCGTCAAAGAAATGCAAATTTTTTAATAAATTGTCAAAATTTGTCTCAAATTATGCAAAGTTTTTGTCTGAACCATCATTAAATAACGCCAAGAGTTTTGCGCCGTCGTTTGGTACCACTCTCGACCACCCCCTATTGTGGGAAGTGCAAAACTTTTGATTGTCACACCTAACCTAACCTAATCTTTCGGTACCTAAATATTCATATTTTTCAGCGGATTTTTGTCATATCTTGTATTCCACCTTGTCTTGATCAACGCTATAGAAATTTTCAGTGCTCCCAAAATTTAAGTTTTTTATACTACAAAAAGAACATTAAAAATTCGTCAAAGAAATGCAAATTTTTAATAAATTGTCAAAATTTGTCTCAAATTATCCAAAGTTTTTGTCTGAACCATCATTAAATAACGCCCAGAGTTTTGCCCCGTCGTTTGGTACCTCTCTCGACCACCCCCTATTGTGGGAAGTGCAAAACTTTTGATTGTCACACCTAACCTAACCTAATCTTTCGGTACCTAAATATTCATATTTTTCAGCGGATTTTTGTCATATCTTGTATTCCACCTTGTCTTGATCAACGCTATAGAAATTTTCAGTGCTCCCAAAATTTAAGTTTTTTATACTACAAAAAGAACATTAAAAATTCGTCAAAGAAATGCAAATTTTTTAATAAATTGTCAAAATTTGTCTCAAATTATTCAAAGTTTTTGTCTGAACCATCATTAAATAACGCCCAGAGTTTTGCCCCGTCGTTTGGTACCTCTCTCGACCACCCCCTATTGTGGGAAGTGCAAAACTTTTAATTTTTACACCTAACCTAACCTAATCTTTCGGTACCTAAATATTCATATTTTTCAGCGAGTTTTTGTCATATCTTGTATTCTACCTTGTTTTGATCAACGCTATAGAAATTTTCAATGCTGCCAAAATTTAAGAGCTTTTTATACTACAAAAAGGACATTAAAAATTCGTCAAAGAAATGCAAATTTTTTAATAAATTATCAAAATTTGTCTCAAATTATTCAAAGTTTTTGTCTGAACCATCATTAAATAACGCCCAGAGTTTTGCCCCGTCGTTTGGTACCACTCTAGACCACCCCCTATTGTGGGAAGTGCAAAACTTTTGATTGTCACACCTTTTTTTTTTTTTTTTTTTACGTGGGGGCATGCAATGACGCATATCCCTCCGCGGGGAAGGGCAGAGGGATTATGTCGGACTCGCAGGGGTAAAAGAAGATGGAAAAGAAATAATGTACCTCCCGGAATACCGACTAAACCTACCACGGTGTTCCTCAACAAAACCACTATCGGCGGGGCCGCGCGAATCGCTTTCGCATGCGGTCGCGACCCCGCCGATTGATTGTCACACCTAACCTAACCTAATCTTTCGGTACCTAAATATTCATATTTTTCAGCGGATTTTTGTCATATCTTGTATTCCACCTTGTCTTGATCAACGCTATAGAAATTTTCAGTGCTGCCAAAATTTAAGTTTTTTATACTACAAAAAGAACATTAAAAATTCGTCAAAGAAATGCAAATTTTTTAATAAATTGTCAAAATTTGTCTCAAATTATGCAAAGTTTTTGTCTGAACCATCATTAAATAACGCCAAGAGTTTTGCGCCGTCGTTTGGTACCACTCTCGACCACCCCCTATTGTGGGAAGTGCAAAACTTTTGATTGTCACACTTAACCTAACCTAATCTTTCGGTACCTAAATATTCATATTTTTCAGCGGATTTTTGTCATATCTTGTATTCCACCTTGTCTTGATCAACGCTATAGAAATTTTCAGTGCTCCCAAAATTTAAGTTTTTTATACTACAAAAAGAACATTAAAAATTCGTCAAAGAAATGCAAATTTTTAATAAATTGTTAAAATTTGTCTCAAATTATCCAAAGTTTTTGTCTGAACCATCATTAAATAACGCCCAGAGTTTTGCCCCGTCGTTTGGTACCTCTCTCGACCACCCCCTATTGTGGGAAGTGCAAAACTTTTGATTGTCACACCTAACCTAACCTAATCTTTCGGTACCTAAATATTCATATTTTTCAGCGGATTTTTGTCATATCTTGTATTCCACCTTGTCTTGATCAACGCTATAGAAATTTTCAGTGCTCCCAAAATTTAAGTTTTTTATACTACAAAAAGAACATTAAAAATTCGTCAAAGAAATGCAAATTTTTTAATAAATTGTCAAAATTTGTCTCAAATTATTCAAAGTTTTTGTCTGAACCATCATTAAATAACGCCCAGAGTTTTGCCCCGTCGTTTGGTACCTCTCTCGACCACCCTCTATTGTGGGAAGTGCAAAACTTTTAATTTTTACACCTAACCTAACCTAATCTTTCGGTACCTAAATATTCATATTTTTCAGCGAGTTTTTGTCATATCTTGTATTCTACCTTGTTTTGATCAACGCTATAGAAATTTTCAATGCTGCCAAAATTTAAGAGCTTTTTATACTACAAAAAGGACATTAAAAATTCGTCAAAGAAATGCAAATTTTTTAATAAATTATCAAAATTTGTCTCAAATTATTCAAAGTTTTTGTCTGAACCATCATTAAATAACGCCCAGAGTTTTGCCCCGTCGTTTGGTACCTCTCTCGACCACCCCCTACTGTGGGAAGTGCAAAACTTTTAATTTTTACACCTAACCTAACCTAATCTTTCGGTACCTAAATATTCATATTTTTCAGCGGATTTTTGTCATATCTTGTATTCCACCTTGTCTTGATCAACGCTATAGAAATTTTCAGTGCTCCCAAAATTTAAGTTTTTTATACTACAAAAAGAACATTAAAAATTCGTCAAAGAAATGTAAATTTTTAATAAATTGTCAAAATTTGTCTCAAATTATCCAAAGTTTTTGTCTGAACCATCATTAAATAACGCCCAGAGTTTTGCCCCGTCGTTTGGTACCTCTCTCGACCACCCCCTATTGTGGGAAGTGCAAAACTTTTGATTGTCACACCTTACCTAACCTAATCTTTCAGTACCTAAATATTCATATTTCTCAGCGGGTTTTTGTCATATCTTGTATTCTACCTTGTCTTGATCAACGCAATAGAAATTTTCAGTGCTGCCAAAATTTAAGTTTTTTATACTACAAAAAGAACATTAAAAATTCGTCAAAGAAATGCAAATTTTTTAATAAATTGTCAAAATTTGTCTCAAGTTATGCAAAGTTTTTGTCTGAACCATCATTAAATAACGCCAAGAGTTTTGCGCCGTCGTTTGGTACCTCTCTCGACCACCCCCTATTGTGGGAAGTGCAAAACTTTTAATTTTTACACCTAACCTAACCTAATCTTTCGGTACCTAAATATTCATATTTTTCAGCGAGTTTTTGTCATATCTTGTATTCTACCTTGTTTTGATCAACGCTATAGAAATTTTCAATGCTGCCAAAATTTAAGAGCTTTTTATACTACAAAAAGGACATTAAAAATTCGTCAAAGAAATGCAAATTTTTTAATAAATTGTCAAAATTTGTCTCAAATTATTCAAAGTTTTTGTCTGAACCATCATTAAATAACGCCCAGAGTTTTGCCCCGTCGTTTGGTACCACTCTCGACCAGCCCCTATTGTGGGAAGTGCAAAACTTTTAATTTTTACACCTAACCTAACCTAATCTTTCGGTACCTAAATATTCATATTTTTCAGCGAGTTTTTGTCATATCTTGTATTCTACCTTGTTTTGATCAACGCTATAGAAATTTTCAATGCTGCCAAAATTTAAGAGCTTTTTATACTACAAAAAGGACATTAAAAATTCGTCAAAGAAATGCAAATTTTTTAATAAATTGTCAAAATTTGTCTCAAGTTATGCAAAGTTTTTGTCTGAACCTTCATTAAATAACGCCAAGAGTTTTGCGCCGTCGTTTGGTACCTTTCTCGACCACCCCCTATTGTGGGAAGTGCAAAACTTTTGATTGTCACACCTAACCTAACCTAATCTTTCGGTACCTAAATATTCATATTTTTCAGCGGATTTTTGTCATATCTTGTATTCCACCTTGTCTTGATCAACGCTATAGAAATTTTCAGTGCTCCCAAAATTTAAGTTTTTTATACTACAAAAAGAACATTAAAAATTCGTCAAAGAAATGCAAATTTTTTAATAAATTGTCAAAATTTGTCTCAAATTATTCAAAGTTTTTGTCTGAACCATCATTAAATAACGCCCAGAGTTTTGCCCCGTCGTTTGGTACCTCTCTCGACCAGCCCCTATTGTGGGAAGTGCAAAACTTTTAATTTTTACACCTAACCTAACCTAATCTTTCGGTACCTAAATATTCATATTTTTCAGCGAGTTTTTGTCATATCTTGTATTCTACCTTGTTTTGATCAACGCTATAGAAATTTTCAATGCTGCCAAAATTTAAGAGCTTTTTATACTACAAAAAGGACATTAAAAATTCGTCAAAGAAATGCAAATTTTTAATAAATTGTCAAAATTTGTCTCAAATTATCCAAAGTTTTTGTCTGAACCATCATTAAATAACGCCCAGAGTTTTGCCCCGTCGTTTGGTACCTCTCTCGACCACCCCCTATTGTGGGAAGTGCAAAAGTTTTGATTGTCACACATTTTTTTTTTTTTTTTTTTTACGTGGGGGAATGCAATGACGCATATCCCTCCGCGGGGAAGGGCAGAGGGATTATGTCGGACTCGCAGGGGTAAAAGAAGATGGAAAAGAAATAATGTACCTCCCGGAATACCGACTAAACCTACCACGGTGTTCCTCAACAAAACCACTATCGGCGGGGCCGCGCGAATCGCTTTCGCATGCGGTCGCGACCCCGCCGATTGATTGTCACACCTAACCTAACCTAATCTTTCGGTACCTAAATATTCATATTTTTCAGCGGATTTTTGTCATATCTTGTATTCCACCTTGTCTTGATCAACGCTATAGAAATTTTCAGTGCTCCCAAAATTTAAGTTTTTTATTCTACAAAAAGAACATTAAAAATTCGTCAAAGAAATGCAAATTTTTAATAAATTGTCAAAATTTGTCTCAAATTATCCAAAGTTTTTGTCTGAACCATCATTAAATAACGCCCAGAGTTTTGCCCCGTCGTTTGGTACCTCTCTCGACCACCCCCTATTGTGGGAAGTGCAAAACTTTTGATTGTCACACCTTACCTAACCTAATCTTTCAGTACCTAAATATTCATATTTCTCAGCGGGTTTTTGTCATATCTTGTATTCTACCTTGTCTTGATCAACGCAATAGAAATTTTCAGTGCTGCCAAAATTTAAGTTTTTTATACTACTAAAAGAACATTAAAAATTCGTCAAAGAAATGCAAATTTTTTAATAAATTGTCAAAATTTGTCTCAAATTATTCAAAGTTTTTGTCTGAACCATCATTAAATAACGCCCAGAGTTTTGCCCCGTCGTTTGGTACCTCTCTCGACCACCCCCTATTGTGGGCAGTGCAAAACTTTTAATTTTTACACCTAACCTAACCTAATCTTTCGGTACCTAAATATTCATATTTTTCAGCGAGCTTTTGTCATATCTTGTATTCTACCTTGTTTTGATCAACGCTATAGAAATTTTCAATGCTGCCAAAATTTAAGAGCTTTTTATACTACAAAAAGGACATTAAAAATTCGTCAAAGAAATGCAAATTTTTTAATAAATTATCAAAATTTGTCTCAAATTATTCAAAGTTTTTGTCTGAACCATCATTAAATAACGCCCAGAGTTTTGCCCCGTCGTTTGGTACCACTCTAGACCACCCCCTATTGTGGGAAGTGCAAAACTTTTGATTGTCACACCTTTTTTTTTTTTTTTTTACGTGGGGGAATGCAATGACGCATATCCCTCCGCGGGGAAGGGCAGAGGGATTATGTCGGACTCGCAGGGGTAAAAGAAGATGGAAAAGAAATAATGTACCTCCCGGAATACCGACTAAACCTACCACGGTGTTCCTCAACAAAACCACTATCGGCGGGGCCGCGCGAATCGCTTTCGCATGCGGTCGCGACCCCGCCGATTGATTGTCACACCTAACCTAACCTAATCTTTCGGTACCTAAATATTCATATTTTTCAGCGGATTTTTGTCATATCTTGTATTCCACCTTGTCTTGATCAACGCTATAGAAATTTTCAGTGCTCCCAAAATTTAAGTTTTTTATACTACAAAAAGAACATTAAAAATTCGTCAAAGAAATGCAAATTTTTAATAAATTGTCAAAATTTGTCTCAAATTATCCAAAGTTTTTGTCTGAACCATCATTAAATAACGCCCAGAGTTTTGCCCCGTCGTTTGGTACCTCTCTCGACCACCCCCTATTGTGGGAAGTGCAAAACTTTTGATTGTCACACCTTACCTAACCTAATCTTTCAGTACCTAAATATTCATATTTCTCAGCGGGTTTTTGTCATATCTTGTATTCTACCTTGTCTTGATCAACGCAATAGAAATTTTCAGTGCTGCCAAAATTTAAGTTTTTTATACTACAAAAAGAACATTAAAAATTCGTCAAAGAAATGCAAATTTTTTAATAAATTGTCAAAATTTGTCTCAAATTATGCAAAGTTTTTGTCTGAACCATCATTAAATAACGCCAAGAGTTTTGCGCCGTCGTTTGGTACCACTCTCGACCACCCCCTATTGTGGGAAGTGCAAAACTTTTGATTGTCACACCTAACCTAACCTAATCTTTCGGTACCTAAATATTCATATTTTTCAGCGGATTTTTGTCATATCTTGTATTCCACCTTGTCTTGATCAACGCTATAGAAATTTTCAGTGCTCCCAAAATTTAAGTTTTTTATACTACAAAAAGAACATTAAAAATTCGTCAAAGAAATGCAAATTTTTAATAAATTGTCAAAATTTGTCTCAAATTATCCAAAGTTTTTGTCTGAACCATCATTAAATAACGCCCAGAGTTTTGCCCCGTCGTTTGGTACCTCTCTCGACCAACCCCTATTGTGGGAAGTGCAAAACTTTTGATTGTCACACCTAACCTAACCTAATCTTTCGGTACCTAAATATTCATATTTTTCAGCGGATTTTTGTCATATCTTGTATTCCACCTTGTCTTGATCAACGCTATAGAAATTTTCAGTGCTCCCAAAATTTAAGTTTTTTATACTACAAAAAGAACATTAAAAATTCGTCAAAGAAATGCAAATTTTTTAATAAATTGTCAAAATTTGTCTCAAATTATTCAAAGTTTTTGTCTGAACCATCATTAAATAACGCCCAGAGTTTTGCCCCGTCGTTTGGTACCTCTCTCGACCACCCCCTATTGTGGGAAGTGCAAAACTTTTAATTTTTACACCTAACCTAACCTAATCTTTCGGTACCTAAATATTCATATTTTTCAGCGAGTTTTTGTCATATCTTGTATTCTACCTTGTTTTGATCAACGCTATAGAAATTTTCAATGCTGCCAAAATTTAAGAGCTTTTTATACTACAAAAAGGACATTAAAAATTCGTCAAAGAAATGCAAATTTTTTAATAAATTATCAAAATTTGTCTCAAATTATTCAAAGTTTTTGTCTGAACCATCATTAAATAACGCCCAGAGTTTTGCCCCGTCGTTTGGTACCACTCTAGACCACCCCCTATTGTGGGAAGTGCAAAACTTTTGATTGTCACACCTTTTTTTTTTTTTTTTTTACGTGGGGGCATGCAATGACGCATATCCCTCCGCGGGGAAGGGCAGAGGGATTATGTCGGACTCGCAGGGGTAAAAGAAGATGGAAAAGAAATAATGTACCTCCCGGAATACCGACTAAACCTACCACGGTGTTCCTCAACAAAACCACTATCGGCGGGGCCGCGCGAATCGCTTTCGCATGCGGTCGCGACCCCGCCGATTGATTGTCACACCTTTTTTTTTTTTTTTTTTTTTTTTTTTGACCCAGGAAAATCCTTTATGGATACCCCCTCCCCCGGGGGGGGGGGGAAGGAAGTTATGTGCGACTCTCCGCCCCTGAAGGGGGTCGGTATACACACTAAAAACCTGGGGTGAGCAGTCCCTCCGCCGACGGGGTAGGGCGAGATGGGGTCGCGTTAGCAGTCACCATCCCGCCCCGGCGGTTGGCCCGGCTGATGGTAACCGGGCCTCAGCACCTGTGGAGGGGTGGCCTTGCTCACCAAGGCCACTCCTCAGACGTGTGGGGCCGTGCAAGCCGGTAGAGAGTCCCCCGACTCTGTACCAGTGACCCCACTATACAGGAGCGAGAAGGCGGGCAAATCGCCTCCTCCTCGCTCCCGTCCGTCTGCGCCGGAGAGGGTCAGCGAGGGGATTGTTCTCTCTGACCCTCTCCGCGGCCTCCTTCTGCGCCATGACAGCCTCACAGAAGGAGACCACTGCCTGCCACGACCTCTCGCCGCCGAGCATGGCGTTGATCACGCTCGGCAGGGAGAGATCCCCGCCTATTATGGCCGAAAGCGTGTGCCGTTGCGGCCCCCACGCGGCACACACCTCCAGCGTATGGAGCGCCGTATCTTCTGGCGCCCCACACTCGTGGCAGACCGAGGTCGCCTCCCGTCTCGCGATCTGGTGCAAATACTTTCCGAAGCATCCGTGCCCGGAAAGCATCTGCACCAGTCGGAAGGTCAGCGACCCGAATCGCCGCCCTATCCACCCCCGAAGGACCGGGCGAATGGCCTCCACCGTCCACTGGCCCGGGACCGGTGGAGCCAGGTCCTCCGTCCACCGCCTCAGCAGGGCGTCCCGCGCCTGTCGCCGCATGCGTGCGATCTCCTCCCACCCCGGGGGCTCCCCGCGGGACCTCCTCGCCGCCACGAAGTGGTAAACTTCGGCGAGAATCTCCGCTTGCAGCTCCCAGGGGGGGTCACTGGCCAGCACGCACGCAGCCGTCCAGGACACCGTCCGGTAACCGCGTATGGCCCTCGTCGCGACGACCCGCTGCGGACGTCGCAGCAGGGTCTTATTGTCGCGACTGAGGGCGTCCGCCCAGACCGGTGCCCCGTACAGGGCCATACTCCGGATCACTCCGGAGTACAGTCGGCGACAAGTGGCGCTCGGGCCACCCACGTTGGGCAGCAGCCTCCCCAGGGCGGCCGCCGCTCCTAGGACTTTTGGGGCCAGCTGGGTGAAGTGTGCCCCAAAAGTCCACCTCCCATCCAGGATGAGACCCAAGTACCTCATTTGGGTCCCAAGCCGGACCAGGACCCCGTCCAGAGCCACTCGCGTACCTGGAGGAGGTCCCCCCCGAGGCCCATGAAACAATAGGGCCTCAGTTTTGGAGAGAGCAACCTCCAATCCCAGGGCGCGGATACGGTCAACCACTAGGGCAACTCCCACCTCGGCCAACCGCACCGCCTCCCCGAGGTTCCTCCCCTTGACTACGACCAGGGTGTCATCAGCGTAGCACGCCACCCGCATACTCGCGGGAAGCGTGCCCCGAAGCACCCAGTCGTAGCCAACGTTCCACAGGAGCGGTCCCAGTACCGACCCCTGTGGAACCCCGCAGGATACGCGACGGCGCCTCAGACCATCGCGTCCCTCCACCAGGACCTCGCGGTCCTGGAGGTAGTCGGCCAACAGCCTCCGCAAATACAGGGGCACTCCGTGATACCGGAGCGCCTCCTGTACTGTTCCATGCGGGAGGCTGTTGAAGGCGTTGGCAATGTCCAGCGAGACAGCCAACGCCTTGTTCCCCCCACCGACCGCTTTCTGCGTCCATTCTTTGAGCCAGAGCAGGGCGTCTATTGTGGACCGCCCCGCTCTGAACCCATACTGGGCCTGCGATAAAGCCGGCCCAGTCCCCTCCAAGTGCTGGATGACACGGGAAGCCACCACTCTCTCTAGCAGCTTTCCCGTGTCATCCAGCAACACGATTGGTCTGTATGCGGAAGGCGAGGTTGTGTCTCGCCCCTCCTTCCGCAACAGGCACAATCGGCCGTCCTTCCACAGCTTCGGGAACCGTCCAGACGTGAGGCATGCGTCGAACAGCTCCCGAAGCGGATCGCCCATCTCTCTGAGGGCAATCCGGAGGACCCGCCCCGGGATTCCGTCAGGACCCGGTGCCGTCCTCTTGCCACATAAGCGGCTGACGGCTGCATCCATCTCCGCCTCTGATATAAGCGGGATGGAGGCCGGATCCAGTTCCTCCGGGAAGGACGGCGCCATCATCGGAGGGGTGTGGTGGGAGTTCTGTTCGGGAAAGAGCCCCACCAGTACCCTGCCCAGGAGCTCCGGCTCCAGGGACTCCGCGACGGGGGGCGTCAGGCCCCGAAACTTGTTCCGGGCAGCCCTATACGGACGCCCCCATGGGTCCCTATTCAGACCCTCCAGGGCCTCACCCCAGGCCCGGGACTTGGCCTGGCCGACGACCAGCTGCAGCTCCTTTTTGGCTGCACGGTACCCATCGTACAGCCGGAGCTCGGCCTGTAATTCTTCAGCCGACAGCTGGTCATTCGTCCGTCCATGCCGCCGCCGCCTACACCGCGTGTAGGGACGTCGCGCCGCCGAGCAGGCGGCTCGGAGATCTTCGATCTCCGAGCTCCACCAGTACACTTCTCGGCGGCCGGGGCGGCGGCGGGCCCTCGGCATGGCCGCGTCGCAGACGGCCGTGACCGCTTCGCGAAAACGGCCGGCCGCGACGTCTAACTCCGCCGTCCCCCTCTCCACCGAGTGTGTGGGGGCGGCAAGCCACGCCTGGACGATGGCCGCCTCTTCCGCCAGCTTGGCGTCGAGGCGACTCACCGACCAGCGCGGAAAAGCCGCTCGCACCACGCACCGGGACCCTTCCCGACTGTCGGAGGCGGAGATCTCGAACCTTATATATTTGTGGTCCGAGAGCGTCTCCACCTCCGACATCACCCTCCAGGCCCGGGCACGTGCCGCGACAGCGGGGCTGGTGAACGTTAGGTCCACCACGGACCCTCCACACCATCGCACGCACGTGTGGACCGACCCTCTATTGAGGAGTGTCAGTCCTGTGGCAACCGCCCACTCCCTGACTATCTCCCCTCGAGTGTCAGTGGAGCGGTTGCCCCATTCCCGGGCCTTGGCGTTCAGGTCCCCCATTAGGAGGACCTGATGTGGCGCCTGCCTTCTCACCACGATTGATTGTCACACCTAACCTAACCTAATCTTTCGGTACCTAAATATTCATATTTTTCAGCGGATTTTTGTCATATCTTGTATTCCACCTTGTCTTGATCAACGCTATAGAAATTTTCAGTGCTCCCAAAATTTAAGTTTTTTATACTACAAAAAGAACATTAAAATTCGTCAAAGAAATGCAAATTTTTAATAAATTGTCAAAATTTGTCTCAAATTATCCAAAGTTTTTGTCTGAACCATCATTAAATAACGCCCAGAGTTTTGCCCCGTCGTTTGGTACCTCTCTCGACCACCCCCTATTGTGGGAAGTGCAAAACTTTTGATTGTCACACCTTACCTAACCTAATCTTTCAGTACCTAAATATTCATATTTCTCAGCGGGTTTTTGTCATATCTTGTATTCTACCTTGTCTTGATCAACGCAATAGAAATTTTCAGTGCTGCCAAAATTTAAGTTTTTTATACTACAAAAAGAACATTAAAAATTCGTCAAAGAAATGCAAATTTTTTAATAAATTGTCAAAATTTGTCTCAAGTTATGCAAAGTTTTTGTCTGAACCATCATTAAATAACGCCAAGAGTTTTGCGCCGTCGTTTGGTACCTTTCTCGACCACCCCCTATTGTGGGAAGTGCAAAACTTTTGATTGTCACACCTAACCTAACCTAATCTTTCGGTACCTAAATATTCATATTTTTCAGCGGATTTTTGTCATATCTTGTATTCCACCTTGTCTTGATCAACGCTATAGAAATTTTCAGTGCTCCCAAAATTTAAGTTTTTTATACTACAAAAAGAACATTAAAAATTCGTCAAAGAAATGCAAATTTTTTAATAAATTGTCAAAATTTGTCTCAAATTATTCAAAGTTTTTGTCTGAACCATCATTAAATAACGCCCAGAGTTTTGCCCCGTCGTTTGGTACCTCTCTCGACCAGCCCCTATTGTGGGAAGTGCAAAACTTTTAATTTTTACACCTAACCTAACCTAATCTTTCGGTACCTAAATATTCATATTTTTCAGCGAGTTTTTGTCATATCTTGTATTCTACCTTGTTTTGATCAACGCTATAGAAATTTTCAATGCTGCCAAAATTTAAGAGCTTTTTATACTACAAAAAGGACATTAAAAATTCGTCAAAGAAATGCAAATTTTTAATAAATTGTCAAAATTTGTCTCAAATTATCCAAAGTTTTTGTCTGAACCATCATTAAATAACGCCCAGAGTTTTGCCCCGTCGTTTGGTACCTCTCTCGACCACCCCCTATTGTGGGAAGTGCAAAAGTTTTGATTGTCACACCTAACCTAACCTAATCTTTCGGTACCTAAATATTCATATTTTTCAGCGGATTTTTGTCATATCTTGTATTCCACCTTGTCTTGATTAACGCTATAGAAATTTTCAGTGCTCCCAAAATTTAAGTTTTTTATACTACAAAAAGAACATTAAAAATTCGTCAAAGAAATGCAAATTTTTAATAAATTGTCAAAATTTGTCTCAAATTATCCAAAGTTTTTGTCTGAACCATCATTAAATAACGCCCAGAGTTTTTCCCCGTCGTTTGGTACCTCTCTCGACCACCCCCTATTGTGGGAAGTGCAAAACTTTTGATTGTCACACCTAACCTAACCTAATCTTTCGGTACCTAAATATTCATATTTTTCAGCGAGTTTTTGTCATATCTTGTATTCCACCTTGTCTTGATCAACGCTATAGAAATTTTCAGTGCTCCCAAAATTTAAGTTTTTTATTCTACAAAAAGAACATTAAAAATTCGTCAAAGAAATGCAAATTTTTAATAAATTATCAAAATTTGTCTCAAATTACCCAAAGTTTTTGTCTGAACCATCATTAAATAACGCCCAGAGTTTTGCCCCGTCGTTTGGTACCTCTCTCGACCACCCCCTATTGTGGGAAGTGCAAAACTTTTGATTGTCACACCTTACTTAACCTAATCTTTCGGTACCTAAATATTCATATTTTTCAGCGGATTTTTGTCATATCTTGTATTCCACCTTGTCTTGATCAACGCTATAGAAATTTTCAGTGCTCCCAAAATTTAAGTTTTTTATACTACAAAAAGAACATTAAAAATTCGTCAAAGAAATGCAAATTTTTTAATAAATTGTCAAAATTTGTCTCAAATTATTCAAAGTTTTTGTCTGAACCATCATTAAATAACGCCCAGAGTTTTGCCCCGTCGTTTGGTACCTCTCTCGACCAGCCCCTATTGTGGGAAGTGCAAAACTTTTGATTGTCACACCTAACCTAACCTAATCTTTCGGTACCTAAATATTCATATTTTTCAGCGAGTTTTTGTCATATCTTGTATTCTACCTTGTTTTGATCAACGCTATAGAAATTTTCAATGCTGCCAAAATTTAAGAGCTTTTTATACTACAAAAAGGACATTAAAAATTCGTCAAAGAAATGCAAATTTTTTAATAAATTATCAAAATTTGTCTCAAATTATTCAAAGTTTTTGTCTGAACCATCATTAAATAACGCCCAGAGTTTTGCCCCGTCGTTTGGTACCAGTCTAGACCACCCCCTATTGTGGGAAGTGCAAAACTTTTGATTGTCACACCTTTTTTTTTTTTTTTTTTACGTGGGGGAATGCAATGACGCATATCCCTCCGCGGGGAAGGGCAGAGGGATTATGTCGGACTCGCAGGGGTAAAAGAAGATGGAAAAGAAATAATGTACCTCCCGGAATACCGACTAAACCTACCACGGTGTTCCTCAACAAAACCACTATCGGCGGGGCCGCGCGAATCGCTTTCGCATGCGGTCGCGACCCCGCCGATTGATTGTCACACCTAACCTAACCTAATCTTTCGGTACCTAAATATTCATATTTTTCAGCGGATTTTTGTCATATCTTGTATTCCACCTTGTCTTGATCAACGCTATAGAAATTTTCAGTGCTCCCAAAATTTAAGTTTTTTATACTACAAAAAGAACATTAAAAATTCGTCAAAGAAATGCAAATTTTTAATAAATTGTCAAAATTTGTCTCAAATTATCCAAAGTTTTTGTCTGAACCATCATTAAATAACGCCCAGAGTTTTGCCCCGTCGTTTGGTACCTCTCTCGACCACCCCCTATTGTGGGAAGTGCAAAACTTTTGATTGTCACACCTTACCTAACCTAATCTTTCAGTACCTAAATATTCATATTTCTCAGCGGGTTTTTGTCATATCTTGTATTCTACCTTGTCTTGATCAACGCAATAGAAATTTTCAGTGCTGCCAAAATTTAAGTTTTTTATACTACAAAAAGAACATTAAAAATTCGTCAAAGAAATGCAAATTTTTTAATGAATTGTCAAAATTTGTCTCAAATTATGCAAAGTTTTTGTCTGAACCATCATTAAATAACGCCAAGAGTTTTGCGCCGTCGTTTGGTACCACTCTCGACCACCCCCTATTGTGGGAAGTGCAAAACTTTTGATTGTCACACCTAACCTAACCTAATCTTTCGGTACCTAAATATTCATATTTTTCAGCGGATTTTTGTCATATCTTGTATTCCACCTTGTCTTGATCAACGCTATAGAAATTTTCAGTGCTCCCAAAATTTAAGTTTTTTATACTACAAAAAGAACATTAAAAATTCGTCAAAGAAATGCAAATTTTTAATAAATTGTCAAAATTTGTCTCAAATTATGCAAAGTTTTTGTCTGAACCATCATTAAATAACGCCAAGAGTTTTGCGCCGTCGTTTGGTACCACTCTCGACCACCCCCTATTGTGGGAAGTGCAAAACTTTTGATTGTCACACCTAACCTAACCTAATCTTTCGGTACCTAAATATTCATATTTTTCAGCGGATTTTTGTCATATCTTGTATTCCACCTTGTCTTGATCAACGCTATAGAAATTTTCAGTGCTCCCAAAATTTAAGTTTTTTATACTACAAAAAGAACATTAAAAATTCGTCAAAGAAATGCAAATTTTTAATAAATTGTCAAAATTTGTCTCAAATTATGCAAAGTTTTTGTCTGAACCATCATTAAATAACGCCAAGAGTTTTGCGCCGTCGTTTGGTACCACTCTCGACCACCCCCTATTGTGGGAAGTGCAAAACTTTTGATTGTCACACCTAACCTAACCTAATCTTTCGGTACCTAAATATTCATATTTTTCAGCGGATTTTTGTCATATCTTGTATTCCACCTTGTCTTGATCAACGCTATAGAAGTTTTCAGTGCTCCCAAAATTTAAGTTTTTTATACTACAAAAAGAACATTAAAAATTCGTCAAAGAAATGCAAATTTTTTAATAAATTGTCAAAATTTGTCTCAAATTATTTAAAGTTTTTGTCTGAACCATCATTAAATAACGCCCAGAGTTTTGCCCCGTCGTTTGGTACCACTCTCGACCACCCCCTATTGTGGGAAGTGCAAAACTTTTGATTGTCACACCTAACCTAACCTAATCTTTCGGTACCTAAATATTCATATTTTTCAGCGAGTTTTTGTCATATCTTGTATTCTACCTTGTTTTGATCAACGCTATAGAAATTTTCAATGCTGCCAAAATTTAAAAGCTTTTTATACTACAAAAAGGACATTAAAAATTCGTCAAAGAAATGCAAATTTTTTAATAAATTATCAAACTTTGTCTCAAATTATTCAAAGTTTTTGTCTGAACCATCATTAAATAACGCCCAGAGTTTTGCCCCGTCGTTTGGTACCACTCTAGACCACCCCCTATTGTGGGAAGTGCAAAACTTTTGATTGTCACACCTAACCTAACCTAATCTTTCGGTACCTAAATATTCATATTTTTCAGCGGATTTTTGTCATATCTTGTATTCCACCTTGTCTTGATCAACGCTATAGAAATTTTCAGTGCTCCCAAAATTTAAGTTTTTTATACTACAAAAAGAACATTAAAAATTCGTCAAAGAAATGCAAATTTTTAATAAATTGTCAAAATTTGTCTCAAATTATGCAAAGTTTTTGTCTGAACCATCATTAAATAACGCCAAGAGTTTTGCGCCGTCGTTTGGTACCACTCTCGACCACCCCCTATTGTGGGAAGTGCAAAACTTTTGATTGTCACACCTAACCTAACCTAATCTTTCGGTACCTAAATATTCATATTTTTCAGCGGATTTTTGTCATATCTTGTATTCCACCTTGTCTTGATCAACGCTATAGAAATTTTCAGTGCTCCCAAAATTTAAGTTTTTTATACTACAAAAAGAACATTAAAAATTCGTCAAAGAAATGCAAATTTTTAATAAATTGTCAAAATTTGTCTCAAATTATGCAAAGTTTTTGTCTGAACCATCATTAAATAACGCCAAGAGTTTTGCGCCGTCGTTTGGTACCACTCTCGACCACCCCCTATTGTGGGAAGTGCAAAACTTTTGATTGTCACACCTAACCTAACCTAATCTTTCGGTACCTAAATATTCATATTTTTCAGCGGATTTTTGTCATATCTTGTATTCCACCTTGTCTTGATCAACGCTATAGAAATTTTCAGTGCTCCCAAAATTTAAGTTTTTTATACTACAAAAAGAACATTAAAAATTCGTCAAAGAAATGCAAATTTTTTAATAAATTGTCAAAATTTGTCTCAAATTATTTAAAGTTTTTGTCTGAACCATCATTAAATAACGCCCAGAGTTTTGCCCCGTCGTTTGGTACCACTCTCGACCACCCCCTATTGTGGGAAGTGCAAAACTTTTGATTGTCACACCTAACCTAACCTAATCTTTCGGTACCTAAATATTCATATTTTTCAGCGAGTTTTTGTCATATCTTGTATTCCACCTTGTCTTGATCAACGCTATAGAAATTTTCAGTGCTCCCAAAATTTAAGTTTTTTATACTACAAAAAGAACATTAAAAATTCGTCAAAGAAATGCAAATTTTTAATAAATTGTCAAAATTTGTCTTAAATTATGCAAAGTTTTTGTCTGAACCATCATTAAATAACGCCAAGAGTTTTGCGCCGTCGTTTGGTACCACTCTCGACCACCCCCTATTGTGGGAAGTGCAAAACTTTTGATTGTCACACCTAACCTAACCTAATCTTTCGGTACCTAAATATTCATATTTTTCAGCGGATTTTTGTCATATCTTGTATTCCACCTTGTCTTGATCAACGCTATAGAAATTTTCAGTGCTCCCAAAATTTAAGTTTTTTATACTACAAAAAGAACATTAAAAATTCGTCAAAGAAATGCAAATTTTTAATAAATTGTCAAAATTTGTCTCAAATTATGCAAAGTTTTTGTCTGAACCATCATTAAATAACGCCAAGAGTTTTGCGCCGTCGTTTGGTACCACTCTCGACCACCCCCTATTGTGGGAAGTGCAAAACTTTTGATTGTCACACCTAACCTAACCTAATCTTTCGGTACCTAAATATTCATATTTTTCAGCGGATTTTTGTCATATCTTGTATTCCACCTTGTCTTGATCAACGCTATAGAAATTTTCAGTGCTCCCAAAATTTAAGTTTTTTATACTACAAAAAGAACATTAAAAATTCGTCAAAGAAATGCAAATTTTTTAATAAATTGTCAAAATTTGTCTCAAATTATTTAAAGTTTTTGTCTGAACCATCATTAAATAACGCCCAGAGTTTTGCCCCGTCGTTTGGTACCACTCTCGACCACCCCCTATTGTGGGAAGTGCAAAACTTTTGATTGTCACACCTAACCTAACCTAATCTTTCGGTACCTAAATATTCATATTTTTCAGCGAGTTTTTGTCATATCTTGTATTCTACCTTGTTTTGATCAACGCTATAGAAATTTTCAATGCTGCCAAAATTTAAGAGCTTTTTATACTACAAAAAGGACATTAAAAATTCGTCAAAGAAATGCAAATTTTTTAATAAATTATCAAACTTTGTCTCAAATTATTCAAAGTTTTTGTCTGAACCATCATTAAATAACGCCCAGAGTTTTGCCCCGTCGTTTGGTACCACTCTAGACCACCCCCTATTGTGGGAAGTGCAAAACTTTTGATTGTCACACCTTTTTTTTTTTTTTTTTTTACGTGTTGGAATGCAATGACGCATATCCCTCCGCGGGGAAGGGCAGAGGGATTATGTCGGACTCGCAGGGGTAAAAGAAGATGGAAAAGAAATAATGTACCTCCCGGAATACCGACTAAACCTACCACGGTGTTCCTCAACAAAACCACTATCGGCGGGGCCGCGCGAATCGCTTTCGCATGCGGTCGCGACCCCGCCGATTGATTGTCACACCTAACCTAACCTAATCTTTCGGTACCTAAATATTCATATTTTTCAGCGGATTTTTGTCATATCTTGTATTCCACCTTGTCTTGATCAACGCTATAGAAATTTTCAGTGCTCCCAAAATTTAAGTTTTTTATACTACAAAAAGAACATTAAAAATTCGTCAAAGAAATGCAAATTTTTAATAAATTGTCAAAATTTGTCTCAAATTATCCAAAGTTTTTGTCTGAACCATCATTAAATAACGCCCAGAGTTTTGCCCCGTCGTTTGGTACCACTCTAGACCACCCCCTATTGTGGGAAGTGCAAAACTTTTGATTGTCACACCTTTTTTTTTTTTTTTTTTTACGTGGGGGAATGCAATGACGCATATCCCTCCGCGGGGAAGGGCAGAGGGATTAACTCGGACTCGCAGGGGTAAAAGAAGATGGAAAAGAAATAATGTACCTCCCGGAATACCGACTAAACCTACCACGGTGTTCCTCAACAAAACCACTATCGGCGGGGCCGCGCGAATCGCTTTCGCATGCGGTCGCGACCCCGCCGATTGATTGTCACACCTAACCTAACCTAATCTTTCGGTACCTAAATATTCATATTTTTCAGCGGATTTTTGTCATATCTTGTATTCCACCTTGTCTTGATCAACGCTATAGAAATTTTCAGTGCTCCCAAAATTTAAGTTTTTTATACTACAAAAAGAACATTAAAAATTCGTCAAAGAAATGCAAATTTTTAATAAATTGTCAAAATTTGTCTCAAATTATCCAAAGTTTTTGTCTGAACCATCATTAAATAACGCCCAGAGTTTTGCCCCGTCGTTTGGTACCTCTCTCGACCACCCCCTATTGTGGGAAGTGCAAAACTTTTGATTGTCACACCTTACCTAACCTAATCTTTCAGTACCTAAATATTCATATTTCTCAGCGGGTTTTTTGTCATATCTTGTATTCTACCTTGTCTTGATCAACGCAATAGAAATTTTCAGTGCTGCCAAAATTTAAGTTTTTTATACTACAAAAAGAACATTAAAAATTCGTCAAAGAAATGCAAATTTTTTAATAAATTGTCAAAATTTGTCTCAAATTATTCAAAGTTTTTGTCTGAACTATCATTAAATAACGCCCAGAGTTTTGCCCCGTCGTTTGGTACCTCTCTCGACCACCCCCTATTGTGGGAAGTGCAAAACTTTTAATTTTTACACCTAACCTAACCTAATCTTTCGGTACCTAAATATTCATATTTTTCAGCGAGTTTTTGTCATATCTTGTATTCTACCTTGTTTTGATCAACGCTATAGAAATTTTCAATGCTGCCAAAATTTAAGAGCTTTTTATACTACAAAAAGGACATTAAAAATTCGTCAAAGAAATGCAAATTTTTTAATAAATTATCAAAATTTGTCTCAAATTATTCAAAGTTTTTGTCTGAACCATCATTAAATAACGCCCAGAGTTTTGCCCCGTCGTTTGGTACCACTCTAGACCACCCCCTATTGTGGGAAGTGCAAAACTTTTGATTGTCACACCTTTTTTTTTTTTTTTTTTTACGTGGGGGAATGAAATGACGCATATCCCTCCGCGGGGAAGGGCGGAGGGATTATGTCGGACTCGCAGGGGTAAAAGAAGATGGAAAAGAAATAATGTACCTCCCGGAATACCGACTAAACCTACCACGGTGTTCCTCAACAAAACCACTATCGGCGGGGCCGCGCAAATCGCTTTCGCATGCGGTCGCGACCCCACCGATTGATTGTCACACCTAACCTAACCTAATCTTTCGGTACCTAAATATTCATATTTTTCAGCGGATTTTTGTCATATCTTGTATTCCACCTTGTCTTGATCAACGCTATAGAAATTTTCAGTGCTCCCAAAATTTAAGTTTTTTATACTACAAAAAGAACATTAAAAATTCGTCAAAGAAATGCAAATTTTTTAATAAATTGTCAAAATTTGTCTCAAATTATCCAAAGTTTTTGTCTGAACCATCATTAAATAACGCCCAGAGTTTTGCCCCGTCGTTTGGTACCTCTCTCGACCACCCCCTATTGTGGGAAGTGCAAAACTTTTGATTGTCACACCTTACCTAACCTAATCTTTCAGTACCTAAATATTCATATTTCTCAGCGGGTTTTTGTCATATCTTGTATTCTACCTTGTCTTGATCAACGCAATAGAAATTTTCGGTGCTGCCAAAATTTAAGTTTTTTATACTACAAAAAGAACATTAAAAATTCGTCAAAGAAATGCAAATTTTTTAATAAATTGTCAAAATTTGTCTCAAGTTATGCAAAGTTTTTGTCTGAACCATCATTAAATAACGCCAAGAGTTTTGCGCCGTCGTTTGGTACCTTTCTCGACCACCCCCTATTGTGGGAAGTGCAAAACTTTTGATTGTCACACCTAACCTAACCTAATCTTTCGGTACCTAAATATTCATATTTTTCAGCGGATTTTTGTCATATCTTGTATTCCACCTTGTCTTGATCAACGCTATAGAAATTTTCAGTGCTCCCAAAATTTAAGTTTTTTATACTACAAAAAGAACATTAAAAATTCGTCAAAGAAATGCAAATTTTTTAATAAATTGTCAAAATTTGTCTCAAATTATTCAAAGTTTTTGTCTGAACCATCATTAAATAACGCCCAGAGTTTTGCCCCGTCGTTTGGTACCTCTCTCGACCAGCCCCTATTGTGGGAAGTGCAAAACTTTTAATTTTTACACCTAACCTAACCTAATCTTTCGGTACCTAAATATTCATATTTTTCAGCGAGTTTTTGTCATATCTTGTATTCTACCTTGTTTTGATCAACGCTATAGAAATTTTCAATGCTGCCAAAATTTAAGAGCTTTTTATACTACAAAAAGGACATTAAAAATTCGTCAAAGAAATGCAAATTTTTTAATAAATTATCAAAATTTGTCTCAAATTATTCAAAGTTTTTGTCTGAACCATCATTAAATAACGCCCAGAGTTTTGCCCCGTCGTTTGGTACCACTCTAGACCACCCCCTATTGTGGGAAGTGCAAAACTTTTGATTGTCACACCTTTTTTTTTTTTTTTTTTTACGTGGGGGAATGAAATGACGCATATCCCTCCGCGGGGAAGGGCAGAGGGATTATGTCGGACTCGCAGGGGTAAAAGAAGATGGAAAAGAAATAATGTACCTCCCGGAATACCGACTAAACCTACCACGGTGTTCCTCAACAAAACCACTATCGGCGGGGCCGCGCAAATCGCTTTCGCATGCGGTCGCGACCCCGCCGATTGATTGTCACACCTAACCTAACCTAATCTTTCGGTACCTAAATATTCATATTTTTCAGCGGATTTTTGTCATATCTTGTATTCCACCTTGTCTTGATCAACGCTATAGAAATTTTCAGTGCTCCCAAAATTTAAGTTTTTTATACTACAAAAAGAACATTAAAAATTCGTCAAAGAAATGCAAATTTTTTAATAAATTGTCAAAATTTTTCTCAAATTATTCAAAGTTTTTGTCTGAACCATCATTAAATAACGCCCAGAGTTTTGCCCCGTCATTTGGTACCTCTCTCGACCAGCCCCTATTGTGGGAAGTGCAAAACTTTTAATTTTTACACCTAACCTAACCTAATCTTTCGGTACCTAAATATTCATATTTTACAGCGAGTTTTTGTCATATCTTGTATTCTACCTTGTTTTGATCAACGCTATAGAAATTTTCAATGCTGCCAAAATTTAAGAGCTTTTTATACTACAAAAAGGACATTAAAAATTCGTCAAAGAAATGCAAATTTTTTAATAAATTATCAAAATTTGTCTCAAATTATTCAAAGTTTTTGTCTGAACCATCATTAAATAACGCCCAGAGTTTTGCCCCGTCGTTTGGTACCACTCTAGACCACCCCCTATTGTGGGAAGTGCAAAACTTTTGATTGTCACACCTTTTTTTTTTTTTTTTTTACGTGGGGGAATGCAATGACGCATATCCCTCCGCGGGGAAGGGCAGAGGGATTATGTCGGACTCGCAGGGGTAAAAGAAGATGGAAAAGAAATAATGTACCTCCCGGAATACCGACTAAACCTACCACGGTGTTCCTCAACAAAACCACTATCGGCGGGGCCGCGCGAATCGCTTTCGCATGCGGTCGCGACCCCGCCGATTGATTGTCACACCTAACCTAACCTAATCTTTCGGTACCTAAATATTCATATTTTTCAGCGGATTTTTGTCATATCTTGTATTCCACCTTGTCTTGATCAACGCTATAGAAATTTTCAGTGCTCCCAAAATTTAAGTTTTTTATACTACAAAAAGAACATTAAAAATTCAACAAAGAAATGCAAATTTTTAATAAATTGTCAAAATTTGTCTCAAATTATCCAAAGTTTTTGTCTGAACCATCATTAAATAACGCCCAGAGTTTTGCCCCGTCGTTTGGTACCTCTCTCGACCACCCCCTATTGTGGGAAGTGCAAAACTTTTAATTTTTACACCTAACCTAACCTAATCTTTCGGTACCTAAATATTCATATTTTTCAGCGGATTTTTGTCATATCTTGTATTCCACCTTGTCTTGATCAACGCTATAGAAATTTTCAGTGCTCCCAAAATTTAAGTTTTTTATACTACAAAAAGAACATTAAAAATTCGTCAAAGAAATGCAAATTTTTTAAAAAATTGTCAAAATTTGTCTCAAATTATTCAAAGTTTTTGTCTGAACCATCATTAAATAACGCCCAGAGTTTTGCCCCGTCGTTTGGTACCTTTCTCGACCACCCCCTATTGTGGGAAGTGCAAAACTTTTAATTTTTACACCTAACCTAACCTAATCTTTCGGTACCTAAATATTCATATTTTTCAGCGGATTTTTGTCATATCTTGTATTCCACCTTGTCTTGATCAACGCTATAGAAATTTTCAGTGCTCCCAAAATTTAAGTTTTTTATACTACAAAAAGAACATTAAAAATTCGTCAAAGAAATGCAAATTTTTAATAAATTGTCAAAATTTGTCTCAAATTATCCAAAGTTTTTGTCTGAACCATCATTAAATAACGTCCAGAGTTTTGCCCCGTCGTTTGGTACCTCTCTCGACCACCCCCTATTGTGGGAAGTGCAAAACTTTTGATTGTCACACCTTACCTAACCTAATCTTTCAGTACCTAAATATTCATATTTCTCAGCGGGTTTTTGTCATATCTTGTATTCTACCTTGTCTTGATCAACGCAATAGAAATTTTCAGTGCTGCCAAAATTTAAGTTTTTTATACTACAAAAAGAACATTAAAAATTCGTCAAAGAAATGCAAATTTTTTAATAAATTGTCAAAATTTGTCTCAAATTATCCAAAGTTTTTGTCTGAACCATCATTAAATAACGCCCAGAGTTTTGCCCCGTCGTTTGGTACCTCTCTCGACCACCCCCTATTGTGGGAAGTGCAAAACTTTTAATTTTTACACCTAACCTAACCTAATCTTTCGGTACCTAAATATTCATATTTTTCAGCGGATTTTTGTCATATCTTGTATTCCACCTTGTCTTGATCAACGCTATAGAAATTTTCAGTGCTCCCAAAATTTAAGTTTTTTATACTACAAAAAGAACATTAAAAATTCGTCAAAGAAATGCAAATTTTTTAAAAAATTGTCAAAATTTGTCTCAAATTATTCAAAGTTTTTGTCTGAACCATCATTAAATAACGCCCAGAGTTTTGCCCCGTCGTTTGGTACCTTTCTCGACCACCCCCTATTGTGGGAAGTGCAAAACTTTTAATTTTTACACCTAACCTAACCTAATCTTTCGGTACCTAAATATTCATATTTTTCAGCGGATTTTTGTCATATCTTGTATTCCACCTTGTCTTGATCAACGCTATAGAAATTTTCAGTGCTCCCAAAATTTAAGTTTTTTATACTACAAAAAGAACATTAAAAATTCGTCAAAGAAATGCAAATTTTTAATAAATTGTCAAAATTTGTCTCAAATTATCCAAAGTTTTTGTCTGAACCATCATTAAATAACGTCCAGAGTTTTGCCCCGTCGTTTGGTACCTCTCTCGACCACCCCCTATTGTGGGAAGTGCAAAACTTTTGATTGTCACACCTTACCTAACCTAATCTTTCAGTACCTAAATATTCATATTTCTCAGCGGGTTTTTGTCATATCTTGTATTCTACCTTGTCTTGATCAACGCAATAGAAATTTTCAGTGCTGCCAAAATTTAAGTTTTTTATACTACAAAAAGAACATTAAAAATTCGTCAAAGAAATGCAAATTTTTAATAAATTGTCAAAATTTGTCTCAAATTATGCAAAGTTTTTGTCTGAACCATCATTAAATAACGCCAAGAGTTTTGCGCCGTCGTTTGGTACCACTCTCGACCACCCCCTATTGTGGGAAGTGCAAAACTTTTGATTGTCACACCTAACCTAACCTAATCTTTCGGTACCTAAATATTCATATTTTTCAGCGGATTTTTGTCATATCTTGTATTCCACCTTGTCTTGATCAACGCTATAGAAATTTTCAGTGCTCCCAAAATTTAAGTTTTTTATACTACAAAAAGAACATTAAAAATTCGTCAAAGAAATGCAAATTTTTTAATAAATTGTCAAAATTTGTCTCAAATTATTTAAAGTTTTTGTCTGAACCATCATTAAATAACGCCCAGAGTTTTGCCCCGTCGTTTGGTACCTCTCTCGACCAGCCCCTATTGTGGGAAGTGCAAAACTTTTAATTTTTACACCTAACCTAACCTAATCTTTCGGTACCTAAATATTCATATTTTTCAGCGAGTTTTTGTCATATCTTGTATTCTACCTTGTTTTGATTAACGCTATAGAAATTTTCAATGCTGCCAAAATTTAAGAGCTTTTTATACTACAAAAAGGACATTAAAAATTCGTCAAAGAAATGCAAATTTTTTAATAAATTATCAAAATTTGTCTCAAATTATTCAAAGTTTTTGTCTGAACCATCATTAAATAACGCCCAGAGTTTTGCCCCGTCGTTTGGTACCACTCTAGACCACCCCCTATTGTGGGAAGTGCAAAACTTTTGATTGTCACACCTTTTTTTTTTTTTTTTTTACGTGGGGGAATGCAATGACGCATATCCCTCCGCGGGGAAGGGCAGAGGGATTATGTCGGACTCGCAGGGGTAAAAGAAGATGGAAAAGAAATAATGTACCTCCCGGAATACCGACTAAACCTACCACGGTGTTCCTCAACAAAACCACTATCGGCGGGGCCGCGCGAATCGCTTTCGCATGCGGTCGCGACCCCGCCGATTGATTGTCACACCTAACCTAACCTAATCTTTCGGTACCTAAATATTCATATTTTTCAGCGGATTTTTGTCATATCTTGTATTCCACCTTGTCTTGATCAACGCTATAGAAATTTTCAGTGCTCCCAAAATTTAAGTTTTTTATACTACAAAAGGAACATTAAAAATTCAACAAAGAAATGCAAATTTTTAATAAATTGTCAAAATTTGTCTCAAATTATCCAAAGTTTTTGTCTGAACCATCATTAAATAACGCCCAGAGTTTTGCCCCGTCGTTTGGTACCTCTCTCGACCACCCCCTATTGTGGGAAGTGCAAAACTTTTAATTTTTACACCTAACCTAACCTAATCTTTCGGTACCTAAATATTCATATTTTTCAGCGAGTTTTTGTCATATCTTGTATTCTACCTTGTTTTGATCAACGCTATAGAAATTTTCAATGCTGCCAAAATTTAAGAGCTTTTTATACTACAAAAAGGACATTAAAAATTCGTCAAAGAAATGCAAATTTTTTAATAAATTATCAAAATTTGTCTCAAATTATTCAAAGTTTTTGTCTGAACCATCATTAAATAACGCCCAGAGTTTTGCCCCGTCGTTTGGTACCACTCTAGACCCCCCCCTATTGTGGGAAGTGCAAAACTTTTGATTGTCACACCTTTTTTTTTTTTTTTTTTTACGTGGGGGAATGCAATGACGCATATCCCTCCGCGGGGAAGGGCAGAGGGATTATGTCGGACTCGCAGGGGTAAAAGAAGATGGAAAAGAAATAATGTACCTCCCGGAATACCGACTAAACCTACCACGGTGTTCCTCAACAAAACCACTATCGGCGGGGCCGCGCGAATCGCTTTCGCATGCGGTCACGACCCCGCCGATTGATTGTCACACCTAACCTAACCTAATCTTTCGGTACCTAAATATTCATATTTTTCAGCGGATTTTTGTCATATCTTGTATTCCACCTTGTCTTGATCAACGCTATAGAAATTTTCAGTGCTCCCAAAATTTAAGTTTTTTATACTACAAAAAGAACATTAAAAATTCGTCAAAGAAATGCAAATTTTTTAAAAAATTGTCAAAATTTGTCTCAAATTATTCAAAGTTTTTGTCTGAACCATCATTAAATAACGCCCAGAGTTTTGCCCCGTCGTTTGGTACCTTTCTCGACCACCCCCTATTGTGGGAAGTGCAAAACTTTTAATTTTTACACCTAACCTAACCTAATCTTTCGGTACCTAAATATTCATATTTTTCAGCGGATTTTTGTCATATCTTGTATTCCACCTTGTCTTGATCAACGCTATAGAAATTTTCAGTGCTCCCAAAATTTAAGTTTTTTATACTACAAAAAGAACATTAAAAATTCGTCAAAGAAATGCAAATTTTTAATAAATTGTCAAAATTTGTCTCAAATTATCCAAAGTTTTTGTCTGAACCATCATTAAATAACGTCCAGAGTTTTGCCCCGTCGTTTGGTACCTCTCTCGACCACCCCCTATTGTGGGAAGTGCAAAACTTTTGATTGTCACACCTTACCTAACCTAATCTTTCAGTACCTAAATATTCATATTTCTCAGCGGGTTTTTGTCATATCTTGTATTCTACCTTGTCTTGATCAACGCAATAGAAATTTTCAGTGCTGCCAAAATTTAAGTTTTTTATACTACAAAAAGAACATTAAAAATTCGTCAAAGAAATGCAAATTTTTAATAAATTGTCAAAATTTGTCTCAAATTATGCAAAGTTTTTGTCTGAACCATCATTAAATAACGCCAAGAGTTTTGCGCCGTCGTTTGGTACCACTCTCGACCACCCCCTATTGTGGGAAGTGCAAAACTTTTGATTGTCACACCTAACCTAACCTAATCTTTCGGTACCTGAATATTCATATTTTTCAGCGAGTTTTTGTCATATCTTGTATTCTACCTTGTTTTGATCAACGCTATAGAAATTTTCAATGCTGCCAAAATTTAAGAGCTTTTTATACTACAAAAAGAACATTAAAAATTCGTCAAAGAAATGCAAATTTTTTAATAAATTGTCAAAATTTGTCTCTAATTATTCAAAGTTTTTGTCTGAACCATCATTAAATAACGCCCAGAGTTTTGCCCCGTCGTTTGGTACCACTCTAGACCACCCCCTATTGTGGGAAGTGCAAAACTTTTGATTGTCACACCTTTTTTTTTTTTTTTTTTTACGTGTGGGAATGCAATGACGCATATCCCTCCGCGGGGAAGGGCAGAGGGATTATGTCGGACTCGCAGGGGTAAAAGAAGATGGAAAAGAAATAATGTACCTCCCGGAATACCGACTAAACCTACCACGGTGTTCCTCAACAAAACCACTATCGGCGGGGCCGCGCGAATCGCTTTCGCATGCGGTCTTGACCCCGCCGATTGATTGTCACACCTAACCTAACCTAATCTTTCGGTACCTAAATATTCATATTTTTCAGCGGATTTTTGTCATATCTTGTATTCCACCTTGTCTTGATCAACGCTATAGAAATTTTCAGTGCTCCCAAAATTTAAGTTTTTTATACTACAAAAAGAACATTAAAAATTCGTCAAAGAAATGCAAATTTTTAATAAATTGTCAAAATTTGTCTCAAATTATCCAAAGTTTTTGTCTGAACCATCATTAAATAACGCCCAGAGTTTTGCCCCGTCGTTTGGTACCTCTCTCGACCACCCCCTATTGTGGGAAGTGCAAAACTTTTGATTGTCACACCTAACCTAACCTAATCTTTCGGTACCTAAATATTCATATTTTTCAGCGGATTTTTGTCATATCTTGTATTCCACCTTGTCTTGATCAACGCTATAGAAATTTTCAGTGCTCCCAAAATTTAAGTTTTTTATACTACAAAAAGAACATTAAAAATTCGTCAAAGAAATGCAAATTTTTTAATAAATTGTCAAAATTTGTCTCTAATTATTCAAAGTTTTTGTCTGAACCATCATTAAATAACGCCCAGAGTTTTGCCCCGTCGTTTGGTACCTCTCTCGACCACCCCCTATTGTGGGAAGTGCAAAACTTTTAATTTTTACACCTAACCTAACCTAATCTTTCGGTACCTGAATATTCATATTTTTCAGCGAGTTTTTGTCATATCTTGTATTCTACCTTGTTTTGATCAACGCTATAGAAATTTTCAATGCTGCCAAAATTTAAGAGCTTTTTATACTACAAAAAGAACATTAAAAATTCGTCAAAGAAATGCAAATTTTTTAATAAATTGTCAAAATTTGTCTCTAATTATTCAAAGTTTTTGTCTGAACCATCATTAAATAACGCCCAGAGTTTTGCCCCGTCGTTTGGTACCACTCTAGACCACCCCCTATTGTGGGAAGTGCAAAACTTTTGATTGTCACACCTTTTTTTTTTTTTTTTTTTACGTGTGGGAATGCAATGACGCATATCCCTCCGCGGGGAAGGGCAGAGGGATTATGTCGGACTCGCAGGGGTAAAAGAAGATGGAAAAGAAATAATGTACCTCCCGGAATACCGACTAAACCTACCACGGTGTTCCTCAACAAAACCACTATCGGCGGGGCCGCGCGAATCGCTTTCGCATGCGGTCGCGACCCCGCCGATTGATTGTCACACCTAACCTAACCTAATCTTTCGGTACCTAAATATTCATATTTTTCAGCGGATTTTTGTCATATCTTGTATTCCACCTTGTCTTGATCAACGCTATAGAAATTTTCAGTGCTCCCAAAATTTAAGTTTTTTATACTACAAAAAGAACATTAAAAATTCGTCAAAGAAATGCAAATTTTTAATAAATTGTCAAAATTTGTCTCAAATTATCCAAAGTTTTTGTCTGAACCATCATTAAATAACGCCCAGAGTTTTGCCCCGTCGTTTGGTACCTCTCTCGACCACCCCCTATTGTGGGAAGTGCAAAACTTTTGATTGTCACACCTTTTTTTTTTTTTTTTTTACGTGGGGGAATGCAATGACGCATATCCCTCCGCGGGGAAGGGCAGAGGGATTATGTCGGACTCGCAGGGGTAAAAGAAGATGGAAAAGAAATAATGTACCTCCCGGAATACCGACTAAACCTACCACGGTGTTCCTCAACAAAACCACCATCGGCGGGGCCGCGCGAATCGCTTTCGCATGCGGTCGCGACCCCGCCGATTGATTGTCACACCTAACCTAACCTAATCTTTCGGTACCTAAATATTCATATTTTTCAGCGGATTTTTGTCATATCTTGTATTCCACCTTGTCTTGATCAACGCTATAGAAATTTTCAGTGCTCCCAAAATTTAAGTTTTTTATACTACAAAAAGAACATTAAAAATTCGTCAAAGAAATGCAAATTTTTAATAAATTGTCAAAATTTGTCTCAAATTATCCAAAGTTTTTGTCTGAACCATCATTAAATAACGTCCAGAGTTTTGCCCCGTCGTTTGGTACCTCTCTCGACCACCCCCTATTGTGGGAAGTGCAAAACTTTTGATTGTCACACCTAACCTAACCTAATCTTTCGGTACCTAAATATTCATATTTTTCAGCGGATTTTTGTCATATCTTGTATTCCACCTTGTCTTGATCAACGCTATAGAAATTTTCAGTGCTCCCAAAATTTAAGTTTTTTATACTACAAAAAGAACATTAAAAATTCGTCAAAGAAATGCAAATTTTTAATAAATTGTCAAAATTTGTCTCAAATTATCCAAAGTTTTTGTCTGAACCATCATTAAATAACGCCCAGAGTTTTGCCCCGTCGTTTGGTACCTCTCTCGACCACCCCCTATTGTGGGAAGTGCAAAACTTTTGATTGTCACACCTAACCTAACCTAATCTTTCGGTACCTAAATATTCATATTTTTCAGCGAGTTTTTGTCATATCTTGTATTCTACCTTGTTTTGATCAACGCTATAGAAATTTTCAATGCTGCCAAAATTTAAGAGCTTTTTATACTACAAAAAGGACAATAAAAATTCGTCAAAGAAATGCAAATTTTTTAATAAATTATCAAAATTTGTCTCAAATTATTCAAAGTTTTTGTCTGAACCATCATTAAATAACGCCCAGAGTTTTGCCCCGTCGTTTGGTACCACTCTAGACCACCCCCTATTGTGGGAAGTGCAAAACTTTTGATTGTCACACCTTTTTTTTTTTTTTTTTTACGTGGGGGAATGCAATGACGCATATCCCTCCGCGGGGAAGGGCAGAGGGATTATGTCGGACTCGCAGGGGTAAAAGAAGATGGAAAAGAAATAATGTACCTCCCGGAATACCGACTAAACCTACCACGGTGTTCCTCAACAAAACCACTATCGGCGGGGCCGCGCGAATCGCTTTCGCATGCGGTCGCGACCCCGCCGATTGATTGTCACACCTAACCTAACCTAATCTTTCGGTACCTAAATATTCATATTTTTCAGCGGATTTTTGTCATATCTTGTATTCCACCTTGTCTTGATCAACGCTATAGAAGTTTTCAGTGCTCCCAAACTTTAAGTTTTTTATACTACAAAAAGAACATTAAAAATTCGTCAAAGAAATGCAAATTTTTAATAAATTGTCAAAATTTGTCTCAAATTATCCAAAGTTTTTGTCTGAACCATCATTAAATAACGCCCAGAGTTTTGCCCCGTCGTTTGGTACCTCTCTCGACCACCCCCTATTGTGGGAAGTGCAAAACTTTTAATTTTTACACCTAACCTAACCTAATCTTTCGATACCTAAATATTCATATTTTTCAGCGAGTTTTTGTCATATCTTGTATTCTACCTTGTTTTGATCAACGCTATAGAAATTTTCAATGCTGCCAAAATTTAAGAGCTTTTTATTCTACAAAAAGGACATTAAAAATTCGTCAAAGAAATGCAAATTTTTTAATAAATTATCAAAATTTGTCTCAAATTATTCAAAGTTTTTATCTGAACCATCATTAAATAACGCCCAGAGTTTTGCCCCGTCGTTTGGTACCACTCTAAACCACCCCCTATTGTGGGAAGTGCAAAACTTTTGATTGTCACACCTAACCTAACCTAATCTTTCGGTACCTAAATATTCATATTTTTCAGCGGATTTTTGTCATATCTTGTATTCCACCTTGTCTTGATCAACGCTATAGAAATTTTCAGTGCTCCCAAAATTTAAGTTTTTTATACTACAAAAAGAACATTAAAAATTCGTCAAAGAAATGCAAATTTTTTAATAAATTGTCAAAATTTGTCTCAAATTATTCAGTTTTTGTCTGAACCATCATTAAATAACGCCAAGAGTTTTGCGCCGTCGTTTGGTACCACTCTCGACCACCCCCTATTGTGGGAAGTGCAAAACTTTTAATTTTTACACCTAACCTAACCTAATCTTTCGGTACCTAAATATTCATATTTTTCAGCGGATTTTTGTCATATCTTGTATTCCACCTTGTCTTGATCAACGCTATAGAAATTTTCAGTGCTCCCAAAATTTAAGTTTTTTATACTACAAAAATAACATAAAAATTCGTCAAAGAAATGCAAATTTTTTAATAAATTGTCAAAATTTGTCTCAAATTATCCAAAGCTTTTGTCTGAACCATCATTAAATAACGCCCAGAGTTTTGCCCCGTCGTTTGGTACCTCTCTCGACCACCCCCTATTGTGGGAAGTGCAAAACTTTTAATTTTTACACCTAACCTAACCTAATCTTTCGGTACCTAAATATTCATATTTTTCAGCGGATTTTTGTCATATCTTGTATTCCACCTTGTCTTGATCAACGCTATAGAAATTTTCAGTGCTCCCAACATTTGAGATTTTTATACTACAAAAAGAACATTAAAAATTCGTCAAACAAATGCAAATTTTTTAATAAATTATCAAAATTTGTCTCAAATTATTCAAAGTTTTTGTCTGAACCATCATTAAATAACGCCCAGAGTTTTCCCCGTCGTTTGGTACCACTCTCGACCACCCCCTATTGTGGGAAGTGCAAAATTTTGATTGTCACACCTAACCTAACCTAATCTTTCGGTACCTAAATATTCATATTTTTCAGCGGATTTTTGTCATATCTTGTATTCCACCTTGTCTTGTTCAACGCAATAGAAATTTTCAGTGCTCCCAAAATTTAAGTTTTTATACTACAAAAAGAACATTAAAAATTCGTCAAAGAAATGCAAATTTTTAAATAAATTGTCAAAATTTGTCTCAAATTATCCAAAGTTTTCGTCTGAACCATCATTAAATAACGCCCAGAGTTTTGCCCCGTCGTTTGGTACCTCTCTCGACCACCCCCTATTGTGGGAAGTGCAAAACTTTTAATTTTTACACCTAACCTAACCTAATCTTTCGGTACCTAAATATTCATATTTTTCAGCGGATTTTTGTCATATCTTGTATTCCACCTTGTCTTGATCAACGCTATAGAAATTTTCAGTGCTCCCAAAATTTAAGTTTTTTATACTACAAAAAGTACATTAAAAATTCGTCAAAGAAATGCAAATTTTTAATAAATTGTGAAAATTTGTCTCAAATTATCCAAAGTTTTTGTCTGAACCATCATTAAATAACGCCCAGAGTTTTGCCCCGTCGTTTGGTACCACTCTAGACCACCCCCTATTGTGGGAAGTGCAAAAATTTTGATTGTCACACCTTACCTAACCTAATCTTTCAGTACCTAAATATTCATATTTCTCAGCGGGTTTTTGTCATATCTTGTATTCTACCTTGTCTTGATCAACGGAATAGAAATTTTCAGTGCTGCCAAAATTTAAGTTTTTTATACTACAAAAAGAACATTAAAAATTCGTCAAAGAAATGCAAATTTTTTAATAAATTGTCAAAATTTGTCTCAAATTATGCAAAGTTTTTGTCTGAACCATCATTAAATAACGCCAAGAGTTTTGCGCCGTCGTTTGGTACCACTCTCGACCACCCCCTATTGTGAGAAGTGCAAAACTTACACCTAACCTAACCTAATCTTTCGGTACCTAAATATTCATATTTTTCAGCGGGTTTTTGTCATATCTTGTATTCTACCTTGTTTTGATCAACGCTATAGAAATTTTCAATGCTGCCAAAATTTAAGAGCTTTTTATACTACAAAAAGAACATTAAAATTTCGTCAAAGAAATGCAAATTTTTTAATAAATTATCAAAATTTGTCTCAAATTATTCAAAGTTTTTGTCTGAACCATCATTAAATAACGCCCAGAAATTTGCCCTGTCGTTTGGTACCACTCTCGACCACCCCCTATTGTGGGAAGTGCAAAACTTTTGATTTTTACACCTAACCTAACCTAATCTTTCGGTACCTAAATATTCATATTTTTCAGCGGATTTTTGTCATATCTTGTATTCCAGCTTGTCTTGATCAACGCTATAGAAATTTTCAGTGCTGCCAAAATTAAAGATTTTTATACTTCAACACGAACATTAAAAATTCGTCAAAGAAATGCAAATTTTTTAATAAATTGTCAAAATTTGTCTCAAATTATTCAAAGTTATTCTCTGAACCATCATTAAATAACGCCCGGAGTTTTCCCCGTCGTTTGGTACCACTCTCGACCACCCCCTATTGTGGGAAGTGCACAACTTTTGATTTTTACACCTAACCTAACCTAATCTTTCGGTACCTTAATATTCATATTTCTCAGCGGGTTTTTGTCATATCTTGTATTCTACCTTGTCTTGATTAACGGAATAGAAATTTTCAGTGCTGCCAAAATTTAAGTTTTTTATACTACAAAAATAACATTAAAAATTCGTCAAAGAAATGCAAATTTTTTAATAAATTGTCAAAATTTGTCTCAAATTATTCAAAGTTTTTGTCTGAACCATCATTAAATAACGCCCAGAAATTTGCCCCGTCGTTTGGTACCACTCTCGACCACCCCCTATTGTGGGAAGTGCAAAACTTTTGATTTTTACACCTAACCTAACCTAATCTTTCGGTACCTAAATATTCATATTTTTCAGCGGATTTTTGTCATATCTTGTATTCCACCTTGTCTTGATTTACGCTATAGAAATTTTCAGTGCTCCCAAAATTAAGTTTTTTATACTACAAAAAGAACATTAAAAATTCGTCAAAGAAATGCAAATTTTTTAATAAATTGTCAAAATTTGTCTCAAATTATTCAAAGTTTTTGTCTGAACCATCATTAAATAACGCCCGGAGTTTTCCCCGTCGTTTGGTACCACTCTCGACCACCCCCTATTGTGGGAAGTGCAAAACTTTTGATTTTTACACCTAACCTAACCTAATCTTTCGGTACCTAAATATTCATATTTTTCAGCGGATTTTTGTCATATCTTGTATTCCACCTTGTCTTGATCAACGCTATAGAAATTTTCAGTGCTCCCAAAATTATGTTTTTTATACTACAAAAAGAACATTAAAAATTCGTCAAAGAAATGCAAATTTTTTAATAAATTGTCAAAATTTGTCTCAAATTATTCAAAGTTTTTGTCTGAACCATCATTAAATAACGCCCAGAGTTTTGCCCCGTCGTTTGGTACCTCTCTCGACCACCCCCTTTTGTGGGAAGTGCAAAACTTTTGATTTTTACACCTAACCTAACCTAATCTTTCGGTACCTAAATATTCATATTTTTCAGCGGGTTTTTGTCATATCTTGTATTCTACCTTGTTTTGATCAACGCTATAGAAATTTTCAATGCTGCCAAAATTTAAGAGCTTTTTATACTACAAAAAGAACATTAAAAATTCGTCAAAGAAATGCAAATTTTTTAATAAATTATCAAAATTTGTCTCAAATTATTTAAAGTTTTTGTCTGAACTATCATTAAATAACGCCCAGAGTTTTGCCCCGTCGTTTGGTACCACTCTCGACCACCCTCTATTGTGGGAAGTGCAAAACTTTTGATTTTTACACCTAACCTAACCTAATCTTTCGGTACCTAAATATTCATATTTTTAAGCGGATTTTTGTCATATCTTGTATTCCACCTTGTCTTGATCAACGCTATAGAAATTTTCAGTGCTCCCAAAATTTAAGTTTTTTATACTACAAAAAGAACATTAAAAATTCGTCAAAGAAATGCAAATTTTTTAATAAATTGTCAAAATTTGTCTCAAATTATTCAAAGTTTTTGTCTGAACCATCATTAAATAACGCCAAGAGTTTTGCGCCGTCGTTTGGTACCACTCTCGACCACCCCCTATTGTGGGAAGTGCAAAACTTTTAATTTTTACACCTAACCTAACCTAATCTTTCGGTACCTAAATATTCATATTTTTCAGCGGGTTTTTGTCATATCTTGTATTCTACCTTGTTTTGATCAACGCTATAGAAATTTTCAATGCTGCCAAAATTTAAGAGCTTTTTATACTACAAAAAGAACATTAAAAATTCGTCAAAGAAATGCAAATTTTTAAATAAATTGTCAAAATTTGTCTCAAATTATCCAAAGTTTTTGTCTGAACCATCATTAAATAACGCCCAGAGTTTTGCCCCGTCGTTTGGTACCTCTCTCGACCACCCCCTATTGTGGGAAGTGCAAAACTTTTGATTGTCACACCTTACCTAACCTAATCTTTCAGTACCTAAATATTCATATTTCTCAGCGGGTTTTTGTCATATCTTGTATTCTACCTTGTCTTGATCAACGCAATAGAAATTTTCAGTGCTGCCAAAATTTAAGTTTTGTATACTACAAAAAGAACATTAAAAATTCGTCAAAGAAATGCAAATTTTTTAATAAATTGTCAAAATTTGTCTCAAATTATTCAAAGTTTTTGTCTGAACCATCATTAAATAACGCCCAGAGTTTTGCCCCGTCGTTTGGTACCACTCTCGACCAGCCCCTATTGTGGGAAGTGCAAAACTTTTGATTGTCACACCTAACCTAACCTAATCTTTCGGTACCTAAATATTCATATTTTTCAGCGGATTTTTGTCATATCTTGTATTCCACCTTGTCTTGATCAACGCAATAGAAATTTTCAGTGCTCCCAAAATTTAAGTTTTTTATACTACAAAAAGAACATTAAAAATTCGTCAAAGGAATGCAAATTTTTAAATAAATTGTCAAAATTTGTCTCAAATTATTCAAAGTTTTTGTCTGAACCATCATTAAATAACGCCCGGAGTTTTCCCCGTTGTTTGGTACCACTCTCGACCACCCCTTATTGTGGGAAGTGCAAAACTTTTGATTTTTACACCTAACCTAACCTAATCTTTCGGTACCTAAATATTCATATTTTTCAGCGGATTTTTGTCATATCTTGTATTCCACCTTGTCTTGATTTACGCTATAGAAATTTTCAGTGCTCCCAAAATTAAGTTTTTTATACTACAAAAAGAACATTAAAAATTCGTCAAAGAAATGCAAATTTTTTAATAAATTGTCAAAATTTGTCTCAAATTATTCAAAGTTTTTGTCTGAACCATCATTAAATAACGCCCGGAGTTTTCCCCGTCGTTTGGTACCACTCTCGACCACCCCCTATTGTGGGAAGTGCAAAACTTTTGATTTTTACACCTAACCTAACCTAATCTTTCGGTACCTAAATATTCATATTTTTCAGCGGATTTTTGTCATATCTTGTATTCCACCTTGTCTTGATCAACGCTATAGAAATTTTCAGTGCTCCCAAAATTAAGTTTTTTATACTACAAAAAGAACATTAAAAATTCGTCAAAGAAATGCAAATTTTTTAATAAATTATCAAAATTTGTCTCAAATTATTTAAAGTTTTTGTCTGAACTATCATTAAATAACGCCCAGAGTTTTGCCCCGTCGTTTGGTACCTCTCTCGACTACCCCCTATTGTAGGAAGTGCAAAACTTTTGATTGTCACACCTAACCTAACCTAATCTTTCGGTACCTAAATATTCATATTTTTAAGCGGATTTTTGTCATATCTTGTATTCCACCTTGTCTTGATCAACGCAATAGAAATTTTCAGTGCTGCCAAAATTTAAGTTTTGTATACTACAAAAAGAACATTAAAAATTCGTCAAAGAAATGCAAATTTTTTAATAAATTGTCTAAATTTGTCTCAAATTATTCAGTTTTTGTCTGAACCATCATTAAATAACGCCAAGAGTTTTGCGCCGTCGTTTGGTACCACTCTCGACCACCCCCTATTGTGGGAAGTGCAAAACTTTTGATTGTCACACCTAACCTAACCTAATCTTTCGGTACCTAAATATTCATATTTTTCAGCGGATTTTTGTCATATCTTGTATTCCACCTTGTCTTGATCAACGCTATAGAAATTTTCAGTGCTCCCAAAATTTAAGTTTTTTATACTACAAAAAGGACATTAAAAATTCGTCAAAGAAATGCAAATTTTTTAATAAATTATCAAAATTTGTCTCAAATTATTCAAAGTTTTTGTCTGAACCATCATTAAATAACGCCCAGAGTTTTGCCCCGTCGTTTGGTACCACTCTAGACCACCCCCTATTGTGGGAAGTGCAAAACTTTTGATTGTCACACCTTTTTTTTTTTTTTTTTTACGTGTGGGAATGCAATGACGCATATCCCTCCGCGGGGAAGGGCAGAGGGATTATGTCGGAGTCGCAGGGGTAAAAGAAGATGGAAAAGAAATAATGTACCTCCCGGAATACCGACTAAACCTACCACGGTGTTCCTCAACAAAACCACTATCGGCGGGGCCGCGCGAATCGCTTTCGCATGCGGTCGCGACCCCGCCGATTGATTGTCACACCTAACCTAACCTAATCTTTCGGTACCTAAATATTCATATTTTTCAGCGGATTTTTGTCATATCTTGTATTCCACCTTGTCTTGATCAACGCTATAGAAATTTTCAGTGCTCCCAAAATTTAAGTTTTTTATACTACAAAAAGAACATTAAAAATTCGTCAAAGAAATGCAAATTTTTAATAAATTGTCAAAATTTGTCTCAAATTATCCAAAGTTTTTGTCTGAACCATCATTAAATAACGCCCAGAGTTTTGCCCCGTCGTTTGGTACCTCTCTCGACCACCCCCTATTGTGGGAAGTGCAAAACTTTTAATTTTTACACCTAACCTAACCTAATCTTTCGGTACCTAAATATTCATATTTTTCAGCGAGTTTTTGTCATATCTTGTATTCTACCTTGTTTTGATCAACGCTATAGAAATTTTCAATGCTGCCAAAATTTAAGAGCTTTTTATACTACAAAAAGGACATTAAAAATTCGTCAAAGAAATGCAAATTTTTTAATAAATTATCAAAATTTGTCTCAAATTATTCAAAGTTTTTGTCTGAACCATCATTAAATAACGCCCAGAGTTTTGCCCCGTCGTTTGGTACCACTCTAGACCACCCCCTATTGTGGGAAGTGCAAAACTTTTGATTGTCACAACTTTTTTTTTTTTTTTTTTTACGTGGGGGAATGCAATGACGCATATCCCTCCGCGGGGAAGGGCAGAGGGATTATGTCGGACTCGCAGGGGTAAAAGAAGATGGAAAAGAAATAATGTACCTCCCGGAATACCGACTAAACCTACCACGGTGTTCCTCAACAAAACCACCATCGGCGGGGCCGCGCGAATCGCTTTCGCATGCGGTCGCGACCCCGCCGATTGATTGTCACACCTAACCTAACCTAATCTTTCGGTACCTAAATATTCATATTTTTCAGCGGATTTTTGTCATATCTTGTATTCCACCTTGTCTTGATCAACGCTATAGAAATTTTCAGTGCTCCCAAAATTTAAGTTTTTTATACTACAAAAAGAACATTAAAAATTCGTCAAAGAAATGCAAATTTTTAATAAATTGTCAAAATTTGTCTCAAATTATCCAAAGTTTTTGTCTGAACCATCATTAAATAACGTCCAGAGTTTTGCCCCGTCGTTTGGTACCTCTCTCGACCACCCCCTATTGTGGGAAGTGCAAAACTTTTGATTGTCACACCTAACCTTTTTTTTTTTTTTTTTTTTTTTTTTTTTTTTTTTTTACGTGGGGGAATGCAATGACGCATATCCCTCCGCGGGGGCGGGCGGAGGGATTATGTCGGACTCGCCGGGGTAAACTAAGATGTTAAAAAGATAATGTACCTCCCGGAATACCGACTAAACCTACCACGGTGTTCCTCGACAAAACCACTGTCGACGGGGCCGCGCGAATCACTTTCGCATACGGTCGCGACCCCGCCGAGGTTCCGGCCCGCCGTATGAAACGGCAGGCCCCTACGCAATAAGACCTACCCAAGATAGGTACTCAAAATAAAATTCTACTGTCTCCCCCTAAAGGGGGAGACGGACACGAAACAGAGGCGCGCGTGGGAACACGCACGCCGCCTCTCGGACCTGGTGCTGAACGGATGGCGGGCAGGCCCACAAAGCCCGCCACCCCCAGGTCAAACCTCAGGGTGGCTGGAGGTCATCGCGCGCCCTCCGGCGCCCGGCTCTGCGGTTGGGGAGAGGGTTTAAACGCTCCCTCTCCCGCTCCGCCGCCTCCTTGATGGAAATTACTTCCTCACAGAAGGAGGCGACGGCGTTCCATGACCTCTCACTCCGGACCATAGACTGAACTACGGCCGGGAGCGAGAGGGCAACCGATCCGACTGCCGCGATCAAATCACGGCGCTGCGATGCCCAGGCGGGGCAAACCGCCAAAGTGTGCAGCGCCGTGTCCTCAACAACGTCACGGCAGTCGCCGCAGTGGTGACAACCGGGCGTCTCTTGCCGGCGTATACGACACAGGAACTGGCCAAAACAACCGTGGCCAGTTAGAACCTGTGTCAGCCGGAAGGTGAGGGCGCCATGCCGCCTCTCCAGCCACTCCTCAAAAACGGGACTTACCGCCACGATCGTGGCGTGCCCGGTCACACCTAACCTAACCTAATCTTTCGGTACCTAAATATTCATATTTTTCAGCGGATTTTTGTCATATCTTGTATTCCACCTTGTCTTGATCAACGCTATAGAAATTTTCAGTGCTCCCAAAATTTAAGTTTTTTATACTACAAAAAGAACATTAAAAATTCGTCAAAGAAATGCAAATTTTTAATAAATTGTCAAAATTTGTCTCAAATTATCCAAAGTTTTTGTCTGAACCATCATTAAATAACGCCCAGAGTTTTGCCCCGTCGTTTGGTACCTCTCTCGACCACCCCCTATTGTGGGAAGTGCAAAACTTTTGATTGTCACACCTAACCTAACCTAATCTTTCGGTACCTAAATATTCATATTTTTCAGCGAGTTTTTGTCATATCTTGTATTCTACCTTGTTTTGATCAACGCTATAGAAATTTTCAATGCTGCCAAAATTTAAGAGCTTTTTATACTACAAAAAGGACAATAAAAATTCGTCAAAGAAATGCAAATTTTTTAATAAATTATCAAAATTTGTCTCAAATTATTCAAAGTTTTTGTCTGAACCATCATTAAATAACGCCCAGAAATTTGCCCCGTCGTTTGGTACCACTCTCGACCACCCCCTATTGTGGGAAGTGCAAAACTTTTGATTTTTACACCTAACCTAACCTAATCTTTCGGTACCTAAATATTCATATTTTTCAGCGGATTTTTGTCATATCTTGTATTCCAGCTTGTCTTGATCAACGCTATAGAAATTTTCAGTGCTGCCAAAATTAAAGATTTTTATACTTCAACACGAACATTAAAAATTCGTCAAAGAAATGCAAATTTTTTAATAAATTGTCAAAATTTGTCTCAAATTATTCAAAGTTATTCTCTGAACCATCATTAAATAACGCCCGGAGTTTTCCCCGTCGTTTGGTACCACTCTCGACCACCCCCTATTGTGGGAAGTGCACAACTTTTGATTTTTACACCTAACCTAACCTAATCTTTCGGTACCTTAATATTCATATTTCTCAGCGGGTTTTTGTCATATCTTGTATTCTACCTTGTCTTGATCAACGGAATAGAAATTTTCAGTGCTGCCAAAATTTAAGTTTTTTATACTACAAAAATAACATTAAAAATTCGTCAAAGAAATGCAAATTTTTTAATAAATTGTCAAAATTTGTCTCAAATTATTCAAAGTTTTTGTCTGAACCATCATTAAATAACGCCCAGAAATTTGCCCCGTCGTTTGGTACCACTCTCGACCACCCCCTATTGTGGGAAGTGCAAAACTTTTGATTTTTACACCTAACCTAACCTAATCTTTCGGTACCTAAATATTCATATTTTTCAGCGGATTTTTGTCATATCTTGTATTCCACCTTGTCTTGATTTACGCTATAGAAATTTTCAGTGCTCCCAAAATTAAGTTTTTTATACTACAAAAAGAACATTAAAAATTCGTCAAAGAAATGCAAATTTTTTAATAAATTGTCAAAATTTGTCTCAAATTATTCAAAGTTTTTGTCTGAACCATCATTAAATAACGCCCGGAGTTTTCCCCGTCGTTTGGTACCACTCTCGACCACCCCCTATTGTGGGAAGTGCAAAACTTTTGATTTTTACACCTAACCTAACCTAATCTTTCGGTACCTAAATATTCATATTTTTCAGCGGATTTTTGTCATATCTTGTATTCCACCTTGTCTTGATCAACGCTATAGAAATTTTCAGTGCTCCCAAAATTATGTTTTTTATACTACAAAAAGAACATTAAAAATTCGTCAAAGAAATGCAAATTTTTTAATAAATTGTCAAAATTTGTCTCAAATTATTCAAAGTTTTTGTCTGAACCATCATTAAATAACGCCCAGAGTTTTGCCCCGTCGTTTGGTACCTCTCTCGACCACCCCCTTTTGTGGGAAGTGCAAAACTTTTGATTTTTACACCTAACCTAACCTAATCTTTCGGTACCTAAATATTCATATTTTTCAGCGGGTTTTTGTCATATCTTGTATTCTACCTTGTTTTGATCAACGCTATAGAAATTTTCAATGCTGCCAAAATTTAAGAGCTTTTTATACTACAAAAAGAACATTAAAAATTCGTCAAAGAAATGCAAATTTTTTAATAAATTATCAAAATTTGTCTCAAATTATTTAAAGTTTTTGTCTGAACTATCATTAAATAACGCCCAGAGTTTTGCCCCGTCGTTTGGTACCACTCTCGACCACCCTCTATTGTGGGAAGTGCAAAACTTTTGATTTTTACACCTAACCTAACCTAATCTTTCGGTACCTAAATATTCATATTTTTAAGCGGATTTTTGTCATATCTTGTATTCCACCTTGTCTTGATCAACGCTATAGAAATTTTCAGTGCTCCCAAAATTTAAGTTTTTTATACTACAAAAAGAACATTAAAAATTCGTCAAAGAAATGCAAATTTTTTAATAAATTGTCAAAATTTGTCTCAAATTATTCAAAGTTTTTGTCTGAACCATCATTAAATAACGCCAAGAGTTTTGCGCCGTCGTTTGGTACCACTCTCGACCACCCCCTATTGTGGGAAGTGCAAAACTTTTAATTTTTACACCTAACCTAACCTAATCTTTCGGTACCTAAATATTCATATTTTTCAGCGGGTTTTTGTCATATCTTGTATTCTACCTTGTTTTGATCAACGCTATAGAAATTTTCAATGCTGCCAAAATTTAAGAGCTTTTTATACTACAAAAAGAACATTAAAAATTCGTCAAAGAAATGCAAATTTTTAAATAAATTGTCAAAATTTGTCTCAAATTATCCAAAGTTTTTGTCTGAACCATCATTAAATAACGCCCAGAGTTTTGCCCCGTCGTTTGGTACCTCTCTCGACCACCCCCTATTGTGGGAAGTGCAAAACTTTTGATTGTCACACCTTACCTAACCTAATCTTTCAGTACCTAAATATTCATATTTCTCAGCGGGTTTTTGTCATATCTTGTATTCTACCTTGTCTTGATCAACGCAATAGAAATTTTCAGTGCTGCCAAAATTTAAGTTTTGTATACTACAAAAAGAACATTAAAAATTCGTCAAAGAAATGCATATTTTTTAATAAATTGTCAAAATTTGTCTCAAATTATTCAAAGTTTTTGTCTGAACCATCATTAAATAACGCCCAGAGTTTTGCCCCGTCGTTTGGTACCACTCTCGACCAGCCCCTATTGTGGGAAGTGCAAAACTTTTGATTGTCACACCTAACCTAACCTAATCTTTCGGTACCTAAATATTCATATTTTTCAGCGGATTTTTGTCATATCTTGTATTCCACCTCGTCTTGATCAACGCAATAGAAATTTTCAGTGCTCCCAAAATTTAAGTTTTTTATACTACAAAAAGAACATTAAAAATTCGTCAAAGAAATGCAAATTTTTAAATAAATTGTCAAAATTTGTCTCAAATTATTCAAAGTTTTTGTCTGAACCATCATTAAATAACGCCCGGAGTTTTCCCCGTTGTTTGGTACCACTCTCGACCACCCCTTATTGTGGGAAGTGCAAAACTTTTGATTTTTACACCTTTTTTTTTTTTTTTTTTGATTCCCAGGAAAAATGCTTCATGCACTACCCGCCGGCTAGGGGACGGCACCGGCGGGGCGTGTGGGACTCCCAGCTAGAAAACGCGCTGGTCTACCCACTAAAAAACCTGGGGTGTTCCCTCTCTCACCCAATGGGGGGGGCCAGTTGGGAACTTAAAAGATTCAACCATAGCAGGCCCCCCCGTGTGGGTGCCGGCCGGGTCATTTTTTTTTTTTTTTTTTTTTTTTTTTGTTTTCGGACCCGACCACCTCTCGTCCCCAGGGGAGAGCCTGACTGCTCTCCCCTTTCGACATCAGAAAGGCGCGCGGGAACACCGCGCGCGCCCTCTCAGGGCTTTTAGTTTACGGGTGGCAGGGTCCCCTGAGGCCCCGCCACCCGGAGCCCCTAGGTCGGGGGCAGGAGAGCGACATAAGCGCGTCTCCTGCGCCCCATCCTCCGGCGGCGGACGTCCGGGGCGTAAGGATCGTCCTCACGCCCCCGCTCCGCCGCCTCCTTCTGCGAGATGACAGCCTCGCAGAAGGACCTCATTGCGCCCCAGCACCTGTCGTCGCCGACCATCTTGGATATGACGGTCGGCAACGAGAGGTCGGGGCCAATCACGGTGACCAGGGCACAGCGCTCCGCGGCCCACGCCGGGCACTCCTCCAGCGTGTGCTGCGCCGTGTCCCGGTCACACACCTCACAATGGTGACATCTGGTTGTCGGCTCCCTACCGGCTATCTTGCAGAGGTACTCTCCGAAACACCCGTGTCCGGAGAGCACCTGAGTAAGCCGGTAGGTGAGCGGTCCGCGCCGTCTGTCCGTCCACTCCCTTAACACTGGACGGACAGCCTCGACTGTCCTCACCCCATAGCGGGGCTGGGCCAGCCTCTCCTGCCATTTGGCCTCCAGGACCAATCGAGCCTGGGACCTTCGCGTCTCCACCGCCCTGTGCGTGGGCTCCTCGCCCTGGAGCCGGAGGTCAGCGCGCCAGTAATACACTGACGCTTGGACCTCCGCCTCCAAATCCCAGGGCGGCGAAGCCGCCAAAACGCACGCCGCCTCGTAGGAGACGGTGCGGTACGCCCGCGACACCCTGATCGCCATCGCCCTCTGAGGTCTCCTTAGGAGGGCGACATTTCGGCGATCCAGGGCGCCAGCCCAAATGGGCGACCCATAAAGGGCCATCGACCGCACCACCCCCAAATAGAGGCGGCGGCAGATGACACTCGGCCCCCCGATATTCGGCAGCAGAGAGCTAAGCGCTCCCGCCGCCGACATCAGCCGGGGGGCCAGGCGGCTAAAATGGACGCGAAAGTTCCAGCGGCCGTCGAGGTGGAGCCCCAAGTATTTCATACTCGGCTCCACCCCGATGCGGACCCCTCCAACGATGATGTGGGCATCTGGTGGCGGCGCCCGCCGAGGCCCGTGAAATAGAAGGGCCTCGGACTTTTCCAGCGCCACCTCCAGTCCCAACATCCTAATCCTGCCGACAACCAGAGCCACTCCAGCCGTGGCAAGACGGGCAGCTGCCCAGTAGTCCTCTCCCCGGGCCGTAACCAGCGTGTCGTCGGCGTAACAAGTTATGCCGACGCCCGGGGGCAGGGCGCCCCGCAGCACCCAGTCGTAACCGATGTTCCACAGGAGCGGACCAAGAACCGATCCCTGTGGAACACCGCACGACACCTCCCTCCGGAACGTCTCTCCGTTCCGCCCCACACAGAATACACTTCTCTGGTGCAGGTAGTCCCCGACTATTCGGCGCAGGTAGGGAGGCACCCCATGAAATCGGAGCGCCTCCCTAATAGTCGCCCACGGCAGGGTGTTGAACGCGTTGGCGATGTCCAAGGACACCGCCAACAGCACCCCGCGCGAGGCGACAGCCTCTGCCGAGAGGGCCTTGACGCGACTGATCGCGTCAATCGTCGATCGGCCCTCCCGGAATCCGAACTGGAGTTCGGATAAGTCGGGGCCCACCCGCACCAGGTGCTTGGAGAGGCGGGCAGCCAACACACGCTCAAAGAGCTTGCCCACCTCATCCAACAGCACTATGGGGCGGTACGCGGAGGGAGAGTCCGCGGGGCGGCCCTCCTTTCTCAGGAGGACCAGCTTGCCCGTCTTCCACATGGAAGGGAACCGTCCCGACTCCAAGCAGGCGCTAAACAGCCTGAGGAGCCGGTCCCCTAGGGCGTAATATAGGCCAAATAGGCCAAAACCCAGGCGCGGCCAGGAATCCCGTCCGGCCCCGGAGCAGTGTTTTTGCCCCGGAGCCGCACCATTGCCGCGCCGAGCTCCGCCATTGATACTACTGGCGCCCCGGCATCGGCGCCGTCCTCCTCGACTTCGGGCGGCGCCATTACGGGAGGTGTGTGCTCCGCTCTCGAAGGAAAGAGAGCGGAGACCACCCCCTCCAATTGCCGGGGCTGGAGACTCTCGGTGACCGGTGGGGCCCAGGGGCGCAACTTGCCCCTGACCGTCTTATACGGACGGCCCCACGGGTCTGCCTCGAGAGTCCCCAGGGTGATTTTTACACCTAACCTTTTTTTTTTTTTTTTTGATTCCCAGGAAAAAATGCTTGATGCACTACCCGCCGGCTAGGGGACGGCACCGGCGGGGCGTGTGGGACTCACCAGCCTAGTGCTGGGATACCCACTAAAAAAACCTGGGGTGTTCCCTCTCCCACCCAATGGGGGGGGCCAGTTGGGAGTCTAAAAAGATTCATCCATAGCAGGCCCCCCCGTGTGGGTGCCGGCCGGGTCAATCGGACCCGACCTCCTCTCGTCCCCGGGGGAGAGAGCATTTCACTGCTCTCCCCTTTCGACGTTAGAAGGCGCGCGGGAACACCGCGCGCGCCCTCTGTGGGTTCTTACTCACGGGTGGCAGGGTCCCCTGAGGCCTTGCCACCCAGAACCCTTAGGTGGGGGGCAGGAGAGCGACATAAGCGCGTCTCCTGCGCCCCCTCCTCCGGCGGCGGATGTCCGGGGCGTAAGGATCTTCCTCACGCCCCCGCTCCGCCGCCTCCTTCTGCGAGATGACAGCCTCGCAGAAGGACCTCATTGCGCCCCAGCACCTGTCGTCGCCGACCATCATGGATACGACGGTCGGCAACGAGAGGTCGGGGCCAATCACGGCGACCAGGGCACAGCGCTCCTCGGCCCACGCTGGACACTCCTCCAGCGTGTGCTGCGCCGTGTCCCGGTCGCACTCCTCGCAGTGGTGACACCTGGTTGTCGGCTCCCTACCGGCTATCTTGCACAGGTACTCTCCGAAACAGCCGTGTCCGGAGAGCACCTGAGTAAGCCGGTAGGTGAGCGGTCCGCGCCGTCTGTCCATCCATTGCCTTAGCACCGGACGGACAGCCTCGACGGTCCTCACCCCGTAGCGGGGCTGGGCCAGCCTTTCCTCCCACTTGGCCTCGAGGACCAGTCGAGCCTGGGACCTTCGCGTCTCCACCGCCCCGTGAGTGGGTTCCTCACCATGGAGCCGGAGGTCCACGCGCCAGTGATACACCGACGCTTGGACCTCCGCCTCCAAATCCCAGGGCGGCGATGCCGCCAGGATGCACGCCGCCTCAAAGGAGACGGTGCGGTACGCCCGCGACACCCTGATCGCCATCGCCCTCTGAGGTTTCCTCAAGAGGGCGATGTTTCGGCGATCGAGGGCGCCGGCCCAAATGGGCGACCCGTAAAGGGCCATCGACCGCACCACCCCCAAATAGAGGCGGCGGCAGACGACACTCGGCCCCCCGATATTCGGCAGCAGAGAGCTAAGCGCTCCCGCCGCCGACATCAGCCGGGGGGCCAGGCGGCTAAAATGGACGCGAAAGTTCCAGCGGCCGTCGAGGTGGAGCCCCAAGTATTTCATACTCGGCTCCACCCCGATGCGGACCCCTCCAACTATGATGTGGGCATCTGGTGGCGGCGCCCGCCGAGGCCCATGAAATAACAGGGCCTCGGACTTTTCCAGCGCCACCTCCAGTCCCAACATCCTAATTCTACCGACAACCAGGGCCACCCCTGCCGTGGCAAGACGGGCAGCTGCCCCGTAATCCTCTCCCCGGGCCGTGACCAGCGTGTCGTCGGCGTAACAAGTTACGCCGACGCCCGGGGGCAGGGCGCCCCGCAGAACCCAGTCGTAGCCGATGTTCCACAGGATCGGTCCAAGAACGGAACCCTGCGGAACACCGCACGACACCTCCCTCCGGAACGTCTCTCCGTTCCGCCCCACACAGAATACGCTCCTCTGGTGCAGGTAGTCCCCGACTATTCGGCGCAGGTAGGGAGGCACTCCATGAAATCGGAGCGCCTCCCTAATAGTCGCCCACGGCAGGGTGTTGAACGCGTTGGCGATGTCCAAGGACACCGCCAACACCACCCCGCGCGAGGCGACCGCCTCATCCGAGAGGGCCTTGACGCGACTGATCGCGTCAATCGTCGATCGGCCCTCTCGGAATCCGAACTGCAGTTCGGACAAGTCGGGGCCCACCCGCACCAGGTGCCTGGAGAGGCGGGCAACCACTACACGCTCAAAGAGCTTGCCCACCTCATCCAACAGCACTATGGGGCGGTACGCGGAGGGAGAGTCCGCGGGGCGGCCCTCCTTTCTAAGGAGGACCAGCTTACCCGTCTTCCACATGGAAGGGAACCGTCCCGACTCCAAACAGGCGCTAAACAGCCTGAGGAGTCGGTCCCCTAGGGCGTCGTAGGCCAAAACCCAGGCGCGGCCAGGAATTCCGTCCGGCCCCGGGGCGGTGTTTTTGCCCCGGAGCCGAACCATTGCCGCGCCGAGCTCCGCCATTGTTACCTCTGGCGCCCCGGCATCGGCACCGCCCTCCTCAATATCGGGCGGCGCCATTTCGGGAGGCGTGTGCTCCGCTCTCGAAGGAAAGAGAGCGGAGACCACCTCCTCTAATTGCCGGGGCTGGAGACTCTCGGTGACCGGTGGGGCCCAGGGGCGCAACTTGCCCCTGACCGCCTTGTACGGGCGGCCCCACGGATCTGCCTCGAGAGTCCCCAGGAACTCTTCCCATCTTTGGGTTTTGGCCTCACTGATGGCGGACTGCAGGGCGTGCTTCCGCTGTTTATACGCGCTCCGCAGCCGTGCCTCCACGGTCAGGTCACGGTACCGCCTGCGTCGGCGGTACCTAGTGTACTGGCGACGCGCCGCAATGCAAGCGGCGCGTTTCTGACCAATGTCGTCAGACCACCAGTACACCTGACGCCTCGGAGGCTGAGCACTGGCCCGGGGCATCGACGCGTCGCAAATCCGCGTCATCGCGCCCCGGAACCACTCCGCCTCTAGCTCAGCCTCCACAGGCCCGTCGCCCAACGGGGTCCAGGCCTGGACGATGGAGGCTTCCACCAGCACGTCTACGTTGAGACGTTTCAACGCCCATCGTGGGGACGACGGGGTGTGCACTCTCCTCGGGCGATCGTCCGGGATCGCCGGCGAGGCGGAGATGTCGAACCGCACGTAACGGTGGTCCGACAGTGACTCCGCCTCGACCAGCACTTGCCAGTCCCGGACGCGGCGCGCTACGGCAGGGCTTGCGAACGAAATGTCCACAATGGACTCGCCCTGCCAGCGCACGCACGTGGCGACCGATCCCCGGTTAAGAACCACGAGACCGGTCGCAATCGCCCACTCCTCCAGCGCGTCGCCGCGAGTGTCGGTGACAGGGGATCCCCAAGCCGTTGATTTTGCATTGAAGTCCCCCGCCACCACAACCGGACGCGATGGGTACCGGTTAATAACGGCCCCCACCGCGCCCAAAAATTGCTCAAACTCGGCGAGGCGCCGGTTCGGAGAAAAGTACACCCCGATCAGGACGGTTCCCTCCCAATCGACACATATATACCCCTCGCCCCTGTCTGTCATCACCAGGAGCGAGGGTCCGGACGAAACAATGGCCGCCGAGCCTTCGAGGTCCCCAAACCAGTTGTGTCGGCTGGGGACGCAGTAAGGCTCGGCGACCACGGCGATGTCTATTGACCACTCCGCCATGTGCTGCAGCAAAATATCCTGCGCCCTGGCGGAGTGGTTAACATTCACTTGTAGGAGGCGATGGGCCATAATTAATTATGTGTCCATCGCCTCGGTACTGCTCCCTGCTTGGGACGGGGCCGGGGCGGCCGGAGTCCCGGCGACCGCCCCTCTGGCCCTACGTCGTTTCGGTGGGGAGCAAGATTTGCTCCCCAACCGGTGCTCCGCCGGCTTTCCTGCAGCCAAACAGATGCTGCAGGAAAGTTTTGCGGCGGAGCAGGCGGCGGCCTTGTGGCCGGGCTGACCGCAGCGATAGCAGAGATCGCTGCGGTCAGTTTCGGCGGTGCATTGCTGCCTCACGTGCCCCGGTTCGAGGCAGCGGTAGCACCGCCTAGGCCTCGGCTCCAGGAGATTCACCTGAGCCGAGACCATCCCGACCAGCAAACGGCCGGCCGCCACCTTCTTCGCCGCGGTGATGGGGCAGCGCACCACCACCGTGCACAGACCACCATTGCCGCGGCGCATATCCCCCACCTTGACCTGTGCCTGAGGGCAGGCTCCGGCTTGTGCCACCGCAGCGGCGACATCCTCGGAGGAGGCCGAATCGTCCAGCCCGGTTACTCGCATTTCTGCGGACTTCACCGGGCGGGAGATCTTGACCTCCTCAGGCGAGAACAGGGACCGAAGTTTATCTGCTACCCTGTCCGCCTTGTCGCCGGAGGTGGCACCTGGGACCTCCAGAATCCTGGCCCCAGTGGCGGCAACCTTGAAATGGACGCCTCCGGCGAGGCCCATCTCGGCGAGATTTTCTCTCATAGCCTGAGTGGCCTGCCGGAGGACGCCCGCATAGCTGCCGCCCTGCCGGAGCCCCTCCTCCGTTAGCTCCACCACGACGGCGTTGGAGCGCGGGGGGCGCAGGTCAGCCGGGCGGGGGCCCCTCTTCTTGCTTTGCACCGGGGGAGCCCGGGAGGCCTTCTTCTTTTTCTTCCTCTTGTTCCTCTTCCTCCCGACGACCTCTATCCACGGCTGCTCAGCCGAAGTAGAGGCCACCGGGGTGGGTTGGGGCTGGGAGACGGGGCGCCGCGGCGCCAGTGTGGCAGTCGTCCTTCCCTTGCCTTTTCCCTTCCCCTTGGAAGAGGAAGCTGATGGTGTGGGGGCAGATGTCTGCCGCGCAACCGGTGGGCCGGAGGGCGCCGGGCCAGCCGGCGTGCCTCCGACCATCCGGGGGCGGCCCCCGAGCGGAGGGCCCGGGGTGGGGACGGGCGTGAGGCCATAGTTGGCCAGGCACGCATCAACCACGTTGCGCGCCTGAGCCACCGTGGCCCGCATTAGCTCGTCCGCCCAGGCGGGACGCCGGTCCTCCGCGGGAGTGAGGGGCCGCGCTGTGCGCCGCGGGAGGGGTGGGAACTCCTCCCGTGGCCTCCCGGCAGGCGCCCCGGCTTTGGCCGAGGGCGTCTTGGCGGCGTTGGCCCGAGCGGCAGAGGCAGCGGCCGCCTTCATGGCCGTCACCTCCGCCCGGAGCTCCGCCAGCTGCCTATGCAGCCCCTCATTCTCCGACCTCCAGCGCCTCTGAAGGTCGGAGGAAGTCCGCCCCCACAAATGGAAGAAGGCTTCCCGCATTTCTTCGGTAGCCTGTTTAAGGTCCCGGATGAATCCCCCCTTTAGATTACCGGACCGGGCCGCCACCCTCAGGACGGTCTCGGCGCCAGCCTCAAACCGTTGTCTGAGGTCGGCAACCGAGTCCCCAGCCGAGGGGGACGCATCCAGGACCTCAACCGTCTTCGGGGCATCCCGACGGGCAGGTAAAGGCTGCCCGGGGAGCCTCCTCGTGGAGGGAGGCGGCATCGGGGAACCAGCCCTACCTCGACAGGGCATCCCCTCCACCACCTCCACCTCCGTGTCTGAGCACGAGCCCGACGGCACCGGATGCGTTGTCTTCCGGCGCTTCGCGGAAGCCTCCCGCTCTCTTCCAGTCGCCGACGAGCACCGGCTCTGAGGCCGACTTGCCTCTGAGCCCGAGCCCGCCTCGGACCCGGACTCGACGCTGACGGAGCTCCTCCGGCTTCCGTCAGGCGTCGACGCGCTAGCTCTATCATCACTGGCGCGTGGTCGTAAAGGGCGCTTAAAGCGCCCTTTGGAGTCGCGCAATGGCACTCCATGCTCCTTCTCCTTCTCAACTTCTATGGGTTTTTGTTTTCCATGATTTTCCATATTGATCCCACGAGTAGAGACGATCTAAAGTCGACCCCCGGGTGACGCTCATTCCGGGGGAAGGCCTACATACTGCTGGGGGACGGCAGGTACCCAGAGGTTTTTACAACTTCGCTGTTGGGTGGTGTGAGTTTTCCTTCTCGCGGGCCGGCCAACTAAGGCAAGCCCCTCGGTCCCGTTGAGCCGCTAGACGTGATCAACGACACTCAACGGGTAACGAGTCGGTTGGAGCAGGGTTGGGTTTCCCCTCCCCTATGTGCTCCCGCCCGGGCCTTACAGGCCCCACTGGTGATTTTTTAGAGAGGTTGTCTTCCTCTATCCCCCCGTGTTGGGCCGAATGGGGGTCCATGTTGGACCGATCCACCCGCCCCAACACCCCAAAATCGCCTAACTGGGCAGGACTCCTACACCTAGACCTAAACTACCCAGGTAGGTAGGTTACCTAACAAAACCTAACCCTAACCTAAACCTACCACCCTAACGGGCCCCTACAACCTAGCAACCTAAACCCTAACTAAACCTAACCTAACAACCCTAAATATATATATATATATATAGACACACATATATATATATATATATATACCTAACCTAACCTACCTACCTAGGCCTGCCCTGGCCTTACGGGCCCCTACTTGTTATTTTTTACCGAGGTTTTCTTCCTCTACCCTCCCTGTCTCAAATCCACGTTTCCTCTGCTAATCAGAGGAACACGTGGAGAGACCCCCAAACGCGGCCCTTGCGGGCCGATAACCCCGAGACAAACTGCCTCGGGTTCCCTACGCGTGTGCCAGAGTATTAGCCACGAGTAATAATGCCCCCGAAAGGACATTATTACCCGTGTTGCCCGGGGTGTACCGGCCCAACGACTGCCGTTCCAATCCACTAAAATGTAGAAAGGACCAGCAGCCATCGGGCACACGGGGAGGTTCTCTGGCCACACACCCCTTTTACACCTAACCTAACCTAATCTTTCGGTACCTAAATATTCATATTTTTCAGCGGATTTTTGTCATATCTTGTATTCCACCTTGTCTTGATTTACGCTATAGAAATTTTCAGTGCTCCCAAAATTAAGTTTTTTATACTACAAAAAGAACATTAAAAATTCGTCAAAGAAATGCAAATTTTTTAATAAATTGTCAAAATTTGTCTCAAATTATTCAAAGTTTTTGTCTGAACCATCATTAAATAACGCCCGGAGTTTTCCCCGTCGTTTGGTACCACTCTCGACCACCCCCTATTGTGGGAAGTGCAAAACTTTTGATTTTTACACCTAACCTAACCTAATCTTTCGGTACCTAAATATTCATATTTTTCAGCGGATTTTTGTCATATCTTGTATTCCACCTTGTCTTGATCAACGCTATAGAAATTTTCAGTGCTCCCAAAATTAAGTTTTTTATACTACAAAAAGAACATTAAAAATTCGTCAAAGAAATGCAAATTTTTTAATAAATTATCAAAATTTGTCTCAAATTATTTAAAGTTTTTGTCTGAACTATCATTAAATAACGCCCAGAGTTTTGCCCCGTCGTTTGGTACCTCTCTCGACCACCCCCTATTGTAGGAAGTGCAAAACTTTTGATTGTCACACCTAACCTAACCTAATCTTTCGGTACCTAAATATTCATATTTTTAAGCGGATTTTTGTCATATCTTGTATTCCACCTTGTCTTGATCAACGCAATAGAAATTTTCAGTGCTGCCAAAATTTAAGTTTTGTATACTACAAAAAGAACATTAAAAATTCGTCAAAGAAATGCAAATTTTTTAATAAATTGTCAAAATTTGTCTCAAATTATTCAGTTTTTGTCTGAACCATCATTAAATAACGCCAAGAGTTTTGCGCCGTCGTTTGGTACCACTCTCGACCACCCCCTATTGTGGGAAGTGCAAAACTTTTGATTGTCACACCTAACCTAACCTAATCTTTCGGTACCTAAATATTCATATTTTTCAGCGGATTTTTGTCATATCTTGTATTCCACCTTGTCTTGATCAACGCTATAGAAATTTTCAGTGCTCCCAAAATTTAAGTTTTTTATACTACAAAAAGAACATTAAAAATTCGTCAAAGAAATGCAAATTTTTTAATAAATTGTCAAAATTTGTCTCTAATTATTCAAAGTTTTTGTCTGAACCATCATTAAATAACGCCCAGAGTTTTGCCCCGTCGTTTGGTACCTCTCTCGACCACCCCCTATTGTGGGAAGTGCAAAACTTTTAATTTTTACACCTAACCTAACCTAATCTTTCGGTACCTGAATATTCATATTTTTCAGCGAGTTTTTGTCATATCTTGTATTCTACCTTGTTTTGATCAACGCTATAGAAATTTTCAATGCTGCCAAAATTTAAGAGCTTTTTATACTACAAAAAGGACATTAAAAATTCGTCAAAGAAATGCAAATTTTTTAATAAATTATCAAAATTTGTCTCAAATTATTCAAAGTTTTTGTCTGAACCATCATTAAATAACGCCCAGAGTTTTGCCCCGTCGTTTGGTACCACTCTAGACCACCCCCTATTGTGGGAAGTGCAAAACTTTTGATTGTCACACCTTTTTTTTTTTTTTTTTTACGTGTGGGAATGCAATGACGCATATCCCTCCGCGGGGAAGGGCAGAGGGATTATGTCGGAGTCGCAGGGGTAAAAGAAGATGGAAAAGAAATAATGTACCTCCCGGAATACCGACTAAACCTACCACGGTGTTCCTCAACAAAACCACTATCGGCGGGGCCGCGCGAATCGCTTTCGCATGCGGTCGCGACCCCGCCGATTGATTGTCACACCTAACCTAACCTAATCTTTCGGTACCTAAATATTCATATTTTTCAGCGGATTTTTGTCATATCTTGTATTCCACCTTGTCTTGATCAACGCTATAGAAATTTTCAGTGCTCCCAAAATTTAAGTTTTTTATACTACAAAAAGAACATTAAAAATTCGTCAAAGAAATGCAAATTTTTAATAAATTGTCAAAATTTGTCTCAAATTATCCAAAGTTTTTGTCTGAACCATCATTAAATAACGCCCAGAGTTTTGCCCCGTCGTTTGGTACCTCTCTCGACCACCCCCTATTGTGGGAAGTGCAAAACTTTTAATTTTTACACCTAACCTAACCTAATCTTTCGGTACCTAAATATTCATATTTTTCAGCGAGTTTTTGTCATATCTTGTATTCTACCTTGTTTTGATCAACGCTATAGAAATTTTCAATGCTGCCAAAATTTAAGAGCTTTTTATACTACAAAAAGGACATTAAAAATTCGTCAAAGAAATGCAAATTTTTTAATAAATTATCAAAATTTGTCTCAAATTATTCAAAGTTTTTGTCTGAACCATCATTAAATAACGCCCAGAGTTTTGCCCCGTCGTTTGGTACCACTCTAGACCACCCCCTATTGTGGGAAGTGCAAAACTTTTGATTGTCACAACTTTTTTTTTTTTTTTTTTACGTGGGGGAATGCAATGACGCATATCCCTCCGCGGGGAAGGGCAGAGGGATTATGTCGGACTCGCAGGGGTAAAAGAAGATGGAAAAGAAATAATGTACCTCCCGGAATACCGACTAAACCTACCACGGTGTTCCTCAACAAAACCACCATCGGCGGGGCCGCGCGAATCGCTTTCGCATGCGGTCGCGACCCCGCCGATTGATTGTCACACCTAACCTAACCTAATCTTTCGGTACCTAAATATTCATATTTTTCAGCGGATTTTTGTCATATCTTGTATTCCACCTTGTCTTGATCAACGCTATAGAAATTTTCAGTGCTCCCAAAATTTAAGTTTTTTATACTACAAAAAGAACATTAAAAATTCGTCAAAGAAATGCAAATTTTTAATAAATTGTCAAAATTTGTCTCAAATTATCCAAAGTTTTTGTCTGAACCATCATTAAATAACGTCCAGAGTTTTGCCCCGTCGTTTGGTACCTCTCTCGACCACCCCCTATTGTGGGAAGTGCAAAACTTTTGATTGTCACACCTAACCTAACCTAATCTTTCGGTACCTAAATATTCATATTTTTCAGCGGATTTTTGTCATATCTTGTATTCCACCTTGTCTTGATCAACGCTATAGAAATTTTCAGTGCTCCCAAAATTTAAGTTTTTTATACTACAAAAAGAACATTAAAAATTCGTCAAAGAAATGCAAATTTTTAATAAATTGTCAAAATTTGTCTCAAATTATCCAAAGTTTTTGTCTGAACCATCATTAAATAACGCCCAGAGTTTTGCCCCGTCGTTTGGTACCTCTCTCGACCACCCCCTATTGTGGGAAGTGCAAAACTTTTGATTGTCACACCTAACCTAACCTAATCTTTCGGTACCTAAATATTCATATTTTTCAGCGAGTTTTTGTCATATCTTGTATTCTACCTTGTTTTGATCAACGCTATAGAAATTTTCAATGCTGCCAAAATTTAAGAGCTTTTTATACTACAAAAAGGACAATAAAAATTCGTCAAAGAAATGCAAATTTTTTAATAAATTATCAAAATTTGTTTCAAATTATTCAAAGTTTTTGTGTGAACCATCATTAAATAACGCCCAGAGTTTTGCCCCGTCGTTTGGTACCACTCTAGACCACCCCCTATTGTGGGAAGTGCAAAACTTTTGATTGTCACACCTTTTTTTTTTTTTTTTTTACGTGGGGGAATGCAATGACGCATATCCCTCCGCGGGGAAGGGCAGAGGGATTATGTCGGACTCGCAGGGGTAAAAGAAGATGGAAAAGAAATAATGTAACTCCCGGAATACCGACTAAACCTACCACGGTGTTCCTCAACAAAACCACTATCGGCGGGGCCGCGCGAATCGCTTTCGCATGCGGTCGCGACCCCGCCGATTGATTGTCACACCTAACCTAACCTAATCTTTCGGTACCTAAATATTCTAATTTTTAGCGGATTTTTGTCATATCTTGTATTCCACCTTGTCTTGATCAACGCTATAGAAGTTTTCAGTGCTCCCAAACTTTAAGTTTTTTATACTACAAAAAGAACATTAAAAATTCGTCAAAGAAATGCAAATTTTTAATAAATTGTCAAAATTTGTCTCAAATTATCCAAAGTTTTTGTCTGAACCATCATTAAATAACGCCCAGAGTTTTGCCCCGTCGTTTGGTACCTCTCTCGACCACCCCCTATTGTGGGAAGTGCAAAACTTTTAATTTTTACACCTAACCTAACCTAATCTTTCGGTACCTAAATATTCATATTTTTCAGCGAGTTTTTGTCATATCTTGTATTCTACCTTGTTTTGATCAACGCTATAGAAATTTTCAATGCTGCCAAAATTTAAGAGCTTTTTATTCTACAAAAAGGACATTAAAAATTCGTCAAAGAAATGCAAATTTTTTAATAAATTATCAAAATTTGTCTCAAATTATTCAAAGTTTTTATCTGAACCATCATTAAATAACGCCCAGAGTTTTGCCCCGTCGTTTGGTACCACTCTAAACCACCCCCTATTGTGGGAAGTGCAAAACTTTTGATTGTCACACCTAACCTAACCTAATCTTTCGGTACCTAAATATTCATATTTTTCAGCGGATTTTTGTCATATCTTGTATTCCACCTTGTCTTGATCAACGCTATAGAAATTTTCAGTGCTCCCAAAATTTAAGTTTTTTATACTACAAAAAGAACATTAAAAATTCGTCAAAGAAATGCAAATTTTTTAATAAATTGTCAAAATTTGTCTCAAATTATTCAGTTTTTGTCTGAACCATCATTAAATAACGCCAAGAGTTTTGCGCCGTCGTTTGGTACCACTCTCGACCACCCCCTATTGTGGGAAGTGCAAAACTTTTGATTGTCACACCTAACCTAACCTAATCTTTCGGTACCTAAATATTCATATTTTTCAGCGGATTTTTGTCATATCTTGTATTCCACCTTGTCTTGATCAACGCTATAGAAATTTTCAGTGCTCCCAAAATTTAAGTTTTTTATACTACAAAAATAACATAAAAATTCGTCAAAGAAATGCAAATTTTTTAATAAATTGTCAAAATTTGTCTCAAATTATCCAAAGCTTTTGTCTGAACCATCATTAAATAACGCCCAGAGTTTTGCCCCGTCGTTTGGTACCTCTCTCGACCACCCCCTATTGTGGGAAGTGCAAAACTTTTAATTTTTACACCTAACCTAACCTAATCTTTCGGTACCTAAATATTCATATTTTTCAGCGGATTTTTGTCATATCTTGTATTCCACCTTGTCTTGATCAACGCTATAGAAATTTTCAGTGCTCCCAACATTTGAGATTTTTATACTACAAAAAGAACATAAAAAATTCGTCAAAGAAATGCAAATTTTATAATAAATTATCAAAATTTGTCTCAAATTATTCAAAGTTTTTGTCTGAACCATCATTAAATAACGCCCAGAGTTTTCCCCGTCGTTTGGTACCACTCTCGACCACCCCCTATTGTGGGAAGTGCAAAACTTTTGATTGTCACACCTAACCTAACCTAATCTTTCGGTACCTAAATATTCATATTTTTCAGCGGATTTTTGTCATATCTTGTATTCCACCTTGTCTTGATCAACGCAATAGAAATTTTCAGTGCTCCCAAAATTTAAGTTTTTATACTACAAAAAGAACATTAAAAATTCGTCAAAGAAATGCAAATTTTTAAATAAATTGTCAAAATTTGTCTCAAATTATCCAAAGTTTTCGTCTGAACCATCATTAAATAACGCCCAGAGTTTTGCCCCGTCGTTTGGTACCTCTCTCGACCACCCCCTATTGTGGGAAGTGCAAAACTTTTAATTTTTACACCTAACCTAACCTAATCTTTCGGTACCTAAATATTCATATTTTTCAGCGGATTTTTGTCATATCTTGTATTCCACCTTGTCTTGATCAACGCTATAGAAATTTTCAGTGCTCCCAAAATTTAAGTTTTTTATACTACAAAAAGTACATTAAAAATTCGTCAAAGAAATGCAAATTTTTAATAAATTGTGAAAATTTGTCTCAAATTATCCAAAGTTTTTGTCTGAACCATCATTAAATAACGCCCAGAATTTTGCCCCGTCGTTTGGTACCACTCTAGACCACCCCCTATTGTGGGAAGTGCAAAACTTTTGATTGTCACACCTTACCTAACCTAATCTTTCAGTACCTAAATATTCATATTTCTCAGCGGGTTTTTGTCATATCTTGTATTCTACCTTGTCTTGATCAACGCAATAGAAATTTTCAGTGCTGCCAAAATTTAAGTTTTTTATACTACAAAAAGAACATTAAAAATTCGTCAAAGAAATGCAAATTTTTTAATAAATTGTCAAAATTTGTCTCAAATTATGCAAAGTTTTTGTCTGAACCATCATTAAATAACGCCAAGAGTTTTGCGCCGTCGTTTGGTACCACTCTCGACCACCCCCTATTGTGAGAAGTGCAAAACTTACACCTAACCTAACCTAATCTTTCGGTACCTAAATATTCATATTTTTCAGCGGGGTTTTGTCATATCTTGTATTCTACCTTGTTTTGATCAACGCTATAGAAATTTTCAATGCTGCCAAAATTTAAGAGCTTTTTATACTACAAAAAGAACATTAAAATTTCGTCAAAGAAATGCAAATTTTTTAATAAATTATCAAAATTTGTCTCAAATTATTCAAAGTTTTTGTCTGAACCATCATTAAATAACGCCCAGAAATTTGCCCCGTCGTTTGGTACCACTCTCGACCACCCCCTATTGTGGGAAGTGCAAAACTTTTGATTTTTACACCTAACCTAACCTAATCTTTCGGTACCTAAATATTCATATTTTTCAGCGGATTTTTGTCATATCTTGTATTCCAGCTTGTCTTGATCAACGCTATAGAAATTTTCAGTGCTGCCAAAATTAAAGATTTTTATACTTCAACACGAACATTAAAAATTCGTCAAAGAAATGCAAATTTTTTAATAAATTGTCAAAATTTGTCTCAAATTATTCAAAGTTTTTGTCTGAACCATCATTAAATAACGCCCAGAGTTTTCCCCGTCGTTTGGTACCACTCTCGACCACCCCCTATTGTGGGAAGTGCACAACTTTTGATTTTTACACCTAACCTAACCTAATCTTTCGGTACCTTAATATTCATATTTCTCAGCGGGTTTTTGTCATATCTTGTATTCTACCTTGTCTTGATCAACGGAATAGAAATTTTCAGTGCTGCCAAAATTTAAGTTTTTTATACTACAAAAATAACATTAAAAATTCGTCAAAGAAATGCAAATTTTTTAATAAATTGTCAAAATTTGTCTCAAATTATTCAAAGTTATTCTCTGAACCATCATTAAATAACGCCCGGAGTTTTCCCCGTCGTTTGGTACCACTCTCGACCACCCCCTATTGTGGGAAGTGCAAAACTTTTGATTTTTACACCTAACCTAACCTAGTCTTTCGGTACCTAAATATTCATATTTTTCAGCGGATTTTTGTCATATCTTGTATTCCACCTTGTCTTGATTTACGCTATAGAAATTTTCAGTGCTCCCAAAATTAAGTTTTTTATACTACAAAAAGAACATTAAAAATTCGTCAAAGAAATGCAAATTTTTTAATAAATTGTCAAAATTTGTCTCAAATTATTCAAAGTTTTTGTCTGAACCATCATTAAATAACGCCCGGAGTTTTCCCCGTCGTTTGGTACCACTCTCGACCACCCCCTATTGTGGGAAGTGCAAAACTTTTGATTGTCACACCTAACCTAACCTAATCTTTCGGTACCTAAATATTCATATTTTTCAGCGGATTTTTGTCATATCTTGTATTCCACCTTGTCTTGATCAACGCAATAGAAATTTTCAGTGCTCCCAAAATTTAAGTTTTTATACTACAAAAAGAACATTAAAAATTCGTCAAAGAAATGCAAATTTTTAAATAAATTGTCAAAATTTGTCTCAAATTATCCAAAGTTTTCGTCTGAACCATCATTAACCGCTCAAACCCCGTTGACGCCTTAAGGCGTCATCACTTTTGTACCCGTCAAACCCCGTTGACGCCTTAAGGCGTCAAGCAACAAAAAAAAGAGGGTCGCGCGCTAGTTTTTGCCGTTTTTGTATTGAAAGGCCTGTATTTAAAGTCTTGTATTGTATATCATTGTACTCGGAATGAACTGAGCTTTTCGAACGAACCATTTACTAACTGAATAATAATTGTCTAATATTGTTATTGTTATGTCACGTGACTTCGCGCCGAGCGTTCGTTCGTCGATGTTATTTGTGCCGCTGTTTACTGTCGTTTTTTGTAGGGCAAGTATATAAGTGTAATACATTATTGAAAAGCTTATTCTTTCTATTTTTAGAGACAATAAAAACAATACTGACTTACGTTATTTTTGTATAACAAACTGAAGCCCAAAGTAACCTATTATCATTTATCAGTTTTCCCGCGCTTTTTTATATTTGTTGTTTTTTAGTACAGTATTATATCGTATTTCAGGTTTCAATCACTATAATAGTGTTATTTATTAGTGTTTCTATAGAAATATCTGAATACAACGCACAAGGTTACGACTAATATTCTGTAAAAAAAAAAACAAAATTTACTTTTGCCGCGCTCTAAATGTACTCGTCACGCATGTCAATGCTACTTTCAAATGTCAATATCTTAATTTTTTCTCACAGACATATATAAAAAAAAAATGTTTAACTATAAAGAGCATATTTCTATTTTTAGACACAATAAAAACAATACTGACTAATGATAATTTTGTTTGTCAAACTGAAGCCCAAAGTAACCTATTATCATTTATCAGTTTTCCCGCGCTTTTTTATATTTGTTGTTTTTTAGTACAGTATTATATCGTATTTCAGGTTTCAATCACTATAATAGTGTTATTTATTAGTGTTTCTATAGAAATATCTGAATACAACGCACAAAGTTACGACGAATATTTTTTAACAAAAATTTCAATATTTACTTTTGCCGCGCTCTAAATGTCCATGACACGCACGGTAGTGCCACTTTCAAATGTCAATATCTTAATTTTTTCTCACAGCCATATATAAATACTTCGTTTTACTATAAAGAGTATTTATCTAGAAAATAGAAAAAGTAAAAACTCTTCTTATAGCATTTATATTTCTTTAGAAACAAATATTTTCAATAACGAACAATTTGTACAGTTCTGCTTTGTTTATCCAGGCGTATAAACTCAAGTATACACTTCAATGCGATGATTCATAATACTTGTCGTAGCTTACAATGTGTATTTCTAAGAAACACGAGCGATGTTATCATAACTCAGAGCTCAAAAACATAAACATCGATAGGGCGTGTCAAGTGGCGCTTTAAGTGCCGACCGCGCGACGGGTGTCCGATTACCGGGTAATCTGTTATTGTTTACATTAAGTGCGCGCGGGGCCGGACAGGTTAAATAACGCCCAGAGTTTTGCCCCGTCGTTTGGTACCTCTCTCGACCACCCCCTATTGTGGGAAGTGCAAAACTTTTAATTTTTACACCTAACCTAACCTAATCTTTCGGTACCTAAATATTCATATTTTTCAGCGGATTTTTGTCATATCTTGTATTCCACCTTGTCTTGATCAACGCTATAGAAATTTTCAGTGCTCCCAAAATTTAAGTTTTTTATACTACAAAAAGTACATTAAAAATTCGTCAAAGAAATGCAAATTTTTAATAAATTGTGAAAATTTGTCTCAAATTATCCAAAGTTTTTGTCTGAACCATCATTAAATAACGCCCAGAGTTTTGCCCCGTCGTTTGGTACCACTCTAGACCACCCCCTATTGTGGGAAGTGCAAAACTTTTGATTGTCACACCTTACCTAACCTAATCTTTCAGTACCTAAATATTCATATTTCTCAGCGGGTTTTTGTCATATCTTGTATTCTACCTTGTCTTGATCAACGCAATAGAAATTTTCAGTGCTGCCAAAATTTAAGTTTTTTATACTACAAAAAGAACATTAAAAATTCGTCAAAGAAATGCAAATTTTTTAATAAATTGTCAAAATTTGTCTCAAATTATGCAAAGTTTTTGTCTGAACCATCATTAAATAACGCCAAGAGTTTTGCGCCGTCGTTTGGTACCACTCTCGACCACCCCCTATTGTGAGAAGTGCAAAACTTACACCTAACCTAACCTAATCTTTCGGTACCTAAATATTCATATTTTTCAGCGGGGTTTTGTCATATCTTGTATTCTACCTTGTTTTGATCAACGCTATAGAAATTTTCAATGCTGCCAAAATTTAAGAGCTTTTTATACTACAAAAAGAACATTAAAATTTCGTCAAAGAAATGCAAATTTTTTAATAAATTATCAAAATTTGTCTCAAATTATTCAAAGTTTTTGTCTGAACCATCATTAAATAACGCCCAGAAATTTGCCCCGTCGTTTGGTACCACTCTCGACCACCCCCTATTGTGGGAAGTGCAAAACTTTTGATTTTTACACCTAACCTAACCTAATCTTTCGGTACCTAAATATTCATATTTTTCAGCGGATTTTTGTCATATCTTGTATTCCAGCTTGTCTTGATCAACGCTATAGAAATTTTCAGTGCTGCCAAAATTAAAGATTTTTATACTTCAACACGAACATTAAAATTTCGTCAAAGAAATGCAAATTTTTTAATAAATTGTCAAAATTTGTCTCAAATTATTCAAAGTTTTTGTCTGAACCATCATTAAATAACGCCCAGAGTTTTCCCCGTCGTTTGGTACCACTCTCGACCACCCCCTATTGTGGGAAGTGCACAACTTTTGATTTTTACACCTAACCTAACCTAATCTTTCGGTACCTTAATATTCATATTTCTCAGCGGGTTTTTGTCATATCTTGTATTCTACCTTGTCTTGATCAACGGAATAGAAATTTTCAGTGCTGCCAAAATTTAAGTTTTTTATACTACAAAAATAACATTAAAAATTCGTCAAAGAAATGCAAATTTTTTAATAAATTGTCAAAATTTGTCTCAAATTATTCAAAGTTATTCTCTGAACCATCATTAAATAACGCCCGGAGTTTTCCCCGTCGTTTGGTACCACTCTCGACCACCCCCTATTGTGGGAAGTGCAAAACTTTTGATTTTTATACCTAACCTAACCTAATCTTTCGGTACCTAAATATTCATATTTTTCAGCGGATTTTTGTCATATCTTGTATTCCACCTTGTCTTGATTTACGCTATAGAAATTTTCAGTGCTCCCAAAATTAAGTTTTTTATACTACAAAAAGAACATTAAAAATTCGTCAAAGAAATGCAAATTTTTTAATAAATTGTCAAAATTTGTCTCAAATTATTCAAAGTTTTTGTCTGAACCATCATTAAATAACGCCCGGAGTTTTCCCCGTCGTTTGGTACCACTCTCGACCACCCCCTATTGTGGGAAGTGCAAAACTTTTGATTTTTACACCTAACCTAACCTAATCTTTTGGTACCTAAATATTCATATTTTTAGCGGATTTTTGTCATATCTTGTATTCCACCTTGTCTTGATCAACGCTATAGAAATTTTCAGTGCTCCCAACATTTGAGATTTTTATACTACAAAAAGAACATTAAAAATTCGTCAAACAAATGCAAATTTTTTAATAAATTATCAAAATTTGTCTCAAATTTTTCAAAGTTATTCTCTGAACCATCATTTAATAACGCCCGGAGTTTTCCCCGTCGTTTGGTACCACTCTCGACCACCCCCTATTGTGGGAAGTGCACAACTTTTGATTTTTACACCTAACCTAACCTAATCTTTCGGTACCTTAATATTCATATTTCTCAGCGGGTTTTTGTCATATCTTGTATTCTACCTTGTCTTGATCAACGGAATAGAAATTTTCAGTGCTGCCAAAATTTAAGTTTTTTATACTACAAAAATAACATTAAAAATTCGTCAAAGAAATGCAAATTTTTTAATAAATTGTCAAAATTTGTCTCAAATTATTCAAAGTTTTTGTCTGAACCATCATTAAATAACGCCCAGAGTTTTGCCCCGTCGATTGGTACCTCTCTAGACCACCCCCTATTGTGGGAAGTGCAAAACTTTTAATTTTTACACCTAACCTAACCTAATCTTTCGGTACCTAAATATTCACATTTTTCAGCGGGTTTTTGTCATATCTTGTATTCTACCTTGTTTTGATCAACGCTATAGAAATTTTCAATGCTGCCAAAATTTAAGAGCTTTTTATACTACAAAAAGAACATTAAAAATTCGTCAAAGAAATGCAAATTTTTAAATAAATTGTCAAAATTTGTCTCAAATTATTCAAAGTTATTCTCTGAACCATCATTAAATAACGCCCGGAGTTTTCCCCGTCGTTTGGTACCACTCTCGACCACCCCCTATTGTGGGAAGTGCAAAACTTTTGATTTTTACACCTAACCTAACCTAATCTTTCGGTACCTAAATATTCATATTTTTCAGCGGATTTTTGTCATATCTTGTATTCCACCTTGTCTTGATTTACGCTATAGAAATTTTCAGTGCTCCCAAAATTAAGTTTTTTATACTACAAAAAGAACATTAAAAATTCGTCAAAGAAATGCAAATTTTTTAATAAATTGTCAAAATTTGTCTCAAATTATTCAAAGTTTTTGTCTGAACCATCATTAAATAACGCCCGGAGTTTTCCCCGTCGTTTGGTACCACTCTCGACCACCCCCTATTGTGGGAAGTGCAAAACTTTTGATTTTTACACCTAACCTAACCTAATCTTTTGGTACCTAAATATTCATATTTTTAGCGGATTTTTGTCATATCTTGTATTCCACCTTGTCTTGATCAACGCTATAGAAATTTTCAGTGCTCCCAACATTTGAGATTTTTATACTACAAAAAGAACATTAAAAATTCGTCAAACAAATGCAAATTTTTTAATAAATTATCAAAATTTGTCTCAAATTATTCAAAGTTTTTGTCTGAACCATCATTAAATAACGCTCAGAGTTTTCCCCGTCGTTTGGTACCACTCTCGACCACCCCCTATTGTGGGAAGTGCAAAACTTTTGATTTTTACACCTAACCTAACCTAATCTTTCGGTACCTAAATATTCATATTTTTCAGCGGATTTTTGTCATATCTTGTATTCCACCTTGTCTTGATCAACGCTATAGAAATTTTCAGTGCTCCCAAAATTATGTTTTTTATACTACAAAAAGAACATTAAAAATTCGTCAAAGAAATGCAAATTTTTTAATAAATTGTCAAAATTTGTCTCAAATTATTCAAAGTTTTTGTCTGAACCATCATTAAATAACGCCCAGAGTTTTGCCCCGTCGTTTGGTACCTCTCTCGACCACCCCCTTTTGTGGGAAGTGCAAAACTTTTGATTTTTACACCTAACCTAACCTAATCTTTCGGTACCTAAATATTCATATTTTTCAGCGGGTTTTTGTCATATCTTGTATTCTACCTTGTTTTGATCAACGCTATAGAAATTTTCAATGCTGCCAAAATTTAAGAGCTTTTTATACTACAAAAAGAACATTAAAAATTCGTCAAAGAAATGCAAATTTTTTAATAAATTATCAAAATTTGTCTCAAATTATTTAAAGTTTTTGTCTGAACTATCATTAAATAACGCCCAGAGTTTTGCCCCGTCGTTTGGTACCACTCTCGACCACCCTCTATTGTGGGAAGTGCAAAACTTTTGATTTTTACACCTAACCTAACCTAATCTTTCGGTACCTAAATATTCATATTTTTAAGCGGACTTTTGTCATATCTTGTATTCCACCTTGTCTTGATCAACGCTATAGAAATTTTCAGTGCTCCCAAAATTTAAGTTTTTTATACTACAAAAAGAACATTAAAAATTCGTCAAAGAAATGCAAATTTTTTAATAAATTGTCAAAATTTGTCTCAAATTATTCAAAGTTTTTGTCTGAACCATCATTAAATAACGCCCGGAGTTTTCCCCGTCGTTTGGTACCACTCTCGACCACCCCCTATTGTGGGAAGTGCAAAACTTTTGATTTTTACACCTAACCTAACCTAATCTTTTGGTACCTAAATATTCATATTTTTAGCGGATTTTTGTCATATCTTGTATTCCACCTTGTCTTGATCAACGCTATAGAAATTTTCAGTGCTCCCAACATTTGAGATTTTTATACTACAAAAAGAACATTAAAAATTCGTCAAACAAATGCAAATTTTTTAATAAATTATCAAAATTTGTCTCAAATTATTCAAAGTTTTTGTCTGAACCATCATTAAATAACGCCCAGAGTTTTCCCCGTCGTTTGGTACCACTCTCGACCACCCCCTATTGTGGGAAGTGCAAAACTTTTGATTTTTACACCTAACCTAACCTAATCTTTCGGTACCTAAATATTCATATTTTTCAGCGGATTTTTGTCATATCTTGTATTCCACCTTGTCTTGATCAACGCTATAGAAATTTTCAGTGCTCCCAAAATTATGTTTTTTATACTACAAAAAGAACATTAAAAATTCGTCAAAGAAATGCAAATTTTTTAATAAATTGTCAAAATTTGTCTCAAATTATTCAAAGTTTTTGTCTGAACCATCATTAAATAACGCCCAGAGTTTTGCCCCGTCGTTTGGTACCTCTCTCGACCACCCCCTTTTGTGGGAAGTGCAAAACTTTTGATTTTTACACCTAACCTAACCTAATCTTTCGGTACCTAAATATTCATATTTTTCAGCGGGTTTTTGTCATATCTTGTATTCTACCTTGTTTTGATCAACGCTATAGAAATTTTCAATGCTGCCAAAATTTAAGAGCTTTTTATACTACAAAAAGAACATTAAAAATTCGTCAAAGAAATGCAAATTTTTTAATAAATTATCAAAATTTGTCTCAAATTATTTAAAGTTTTTGTCTGAACTATCATTAAATAACGCCCAGAGTTTTGCCCCGTCGTTTGGTACCACTCTCGACCACCCTCTATTGTGGGAAGTGCAAAACTTTTGATTTTTACACCTAACCTAACCTAATCTTTCGGTACCTAAATATTCATATTTTTAAGCGGACTTTTGTCATATCTTGTATTCCACCTTGTCTTGATCAACGCTATAGAAATTTTCAGTGCTCCCAAAATTTAAGTTTTTTATACTACAAAAAGAACATTAAAAATTCGTCAAAGAAATGCAAATTTTTTAATAAATTGTCAAAATTTGTCTCAAATTATTCAAAGTTTTTGTCTGAACCATCATTAAATAACGCCAAGAGTTTTGCGCCGTCGTTTGGTACCACTCTCGACCACCCCCTATTGTGGGAAGTGCAAAACTTTTAATTTTTACACCTAACCTAACCTAATCTTTCGGTACCTAAATATTCATATTTTTCAGCGGGTTTTTGTCATATCTTGTATTCTACCTTGTTTTGATCAACGCTATAGAAATTTTCAATGCTGCCAAAATTTAAGAGCTTTTTATACTACAAAAAGAACATTAAAAATTCGTCAAAGAAATGCAAATTTTTAAATAAATTGTCAAAATTTGTCTCAAATTATCCAAAGTTTTTGTCTGAACCATCATTAAATAACGCCCAGAGTTTTGCCCCGTCGTTTGGTACCTCTCTCGACCACCCCCTATTGTGGGAAGTGCAAAACTTTTGATTGTCACACCTTACCTAACCTAATCTTTCAGTACCTAAATATTCATATTTCTCAGCGGGTTTTTGTCATATCTTGTATTCTACCTTATCTTGATCAACGCAATAGAAATTTTCAGTGCTGCCAAAATTTAAGTTTTGTATACTACAAAAAGAACATTAAAAATTCGTCAAAGAAATGCAAATTTTTTAATAAATTGTCAAAATTTGTCTCAAATTATTCAAAGTTTTTGTCTGAACCATCATTAAATAACGCCCAGAGTTTTGCCCCGTCGTTTGGTACCACTCTCGACCAGCCCCTATTGTGGGAAGTGCAAAACTTTTGATTGTCACACCTAACCTAACCTAATCTTTCGGTACCTAAATATTCATATTTTTCAGCGGATTTTTGTCATATCTTGTATTCCACCTTGTCTTGATCAACGCAATAGAAATTTTCAGTGCTCCCAAAATTTAAGTTTTTTATACTACAAAAAGAACATTAAAAATTCGTCAAAGAAATGCAAATTTTTAAATAAATTGTCAAAATTTGTCTCAAATTATTCAAAGTTTTTGTCTGAACCATCATTAAATAACGCCCGGAGTTTTCCCCGTTGTTTGGTACCACTCTCGACCACCCCTTATTGTGGGAAGTGCAAAACTTTTGATTTTTACACCTAACCTAACCTAATCTTTCGGTACCTAAATATTCATATTTTTCAGCGGATTTTTGTCATATCTTGTATTCCACCTTGTCTTGATTTACGCTATAGAAATTTTCAGTGCTCCCAAAATTAAGTTTTTTATACTACAAAAAGAACATTAAAAATTCGTCAAAGAAATGAAAATTTTTTAATAAATTGTCAAAATTTGTCTCAAATTATTCAAAGTTTTTGTCTGAACCATCATTAAATAACGCCCGGAGTTTTCCCCGTCGTTTGGTACCACTCTCGACCACCCCCTATTGTGGGAAGTGCAAAACTTTTGATTTTTACACCTTTTTTTTTTTTTTTTTTTTTTTTTTTTTTTTTTTTTTTTTTTTTTTTTACCTGGGGGAATGCAATGACGCATATCCCTCTGCGGGGGCGGGCGGAGGGATTATGTCGGACTCGCCGGGGTAAAAGAAAGATGTTAAAAGATAATGTACCTCCCGGAATACCGACTAAACCTACCACGGTGTTCCTCGACAAAACCACTATCGACGGGGTCGCGCGAATCACTTTCGCATACGGTCGCGACCCCGCCGAGGTTTCGGCCCGCCGTATGAAACGGCAGGCCACTACACGAGAGACCTACCCAAAATAGGCACTACTTCACACTATAAAAACCCTACTGTCTCCCCCCTAGAGGGGAGACGGACTCGACACAGAGGCGCGCGTGGGAACACGCACGCCGCCTCTCGGACCTGGTGCTGAATGGATGGCGAGCAGGCCCACAAAGCCCGCCACCCCCAGGTCAAACCTCAGGGTGGCTGGAGGTCATCGCGCGCCCTCCGGCGCCCGGCTCTGCGGTTGGGGAGACGGTGTATACGCTCCCTCTCCCGTTCCGCCGCCTCCTTGATGGAAATCACTTCCTCGCAGAAGGAGGCGACGGCGTTCCACGACCTCTCACTCCGGACCATAGACTGAACTACGGCCGGGAGCGAGAGGGCAACCAATCCGACTGCCGCGATCAAATCACGGCGCTGCGATGCCCAGGCGGGGCAAACCGCCAAAGTGTGCAGCGCCGTATCCTCTACAACGTCGCGGCAGTCGCCGCAGTGGTGACAACCGGGCGTCTCTGTCGCCGGTTCCTGTGTCGTATACGCCGGCAGGCGTATACGACACAGGAACCGGCCAAAACAACCGTGGCCAGTCAGTACCTGTGTCAGCCGGAAGGTGAAGGCGCCATGCCGCCTCTCCAGTCACTTCTCAAAAACGGGACTTACCGCCACGATCGTGGCGTGCCCGGCACTGGGGTGCACAAGTCGCTACTTCCAATTTGCCACTTGGACCTGGCGGAGCTCGGACCTTGCCGCCTTGACAGCGGGAAGATCCGGTCCCTCGCCCCGAGCTAGCGCCTCCTGGCGCCAACGATAGAGCGACGCCAAGAGCGCCGCTTCCAGGTCCCATGGCATCGATCCGGCGAGGAGGCTCGCAGCCTCGAACGAGATCGTGCGGTATATTCTAATCAACCTGACGGCCATGGCGCGCTGTGGTGCACGTAGCGCCGAAATGTTTCGGGCCGTCAGGTTGTCCGCCCAAACTGGGGCCCCGTATAGAGCCATGGACCGCACGACCCCCTCGTAGAGCCTCCGGCAGGAGGTGCTTGGCCCCCCAAGGTTGGGCAGCAGGCGCGAAAGCGCGCCTACAGCGCCTCGAAGAATGGGGGCCAAACGACGAAAATGGGCTGTAAAGTCCCATCGGCTGTCGACCAGAAGACCCAAGTACTTCAGGGTTGATTCGACGCCGATGCGGACCCCTCCTACCATAATATGGGCCCCTGGAGGTGGCCGTTTCCGAGGGCCGTGGAAACAAACGGCCTCGGACTTAGACAGGGCCACCTCGAGGCCCAACCGCCGGATACGACCAACGACTTGTGCGACCCCAGCGGTCGCCAGTATGGCCGCCGCCCGGTGCGACTTACCCCTCGCCGTGACAAGCGTGTCGTCGGCGTAACAAATGACGCCGACGCCACGGAGGAGCGCACCTCGCAGCACCCAGTCGTAGCCGATGTTCCACAGGAGCGGACCCAGAACCGACCCCTGCGGAACACCGCACGACATCTCTCGCCGACTCCAACCGTCGTGACCCGGGTAGACGACTACCCTCTCAGATAAATATGCCCCGACTATGCGGCGGAGGTAGGTCGGCACTCGATGGAAAATGAGTGCCTCCCTAATGCAACTCCAGGGCAAGGTATTAAAGGCATTCGCGATGTCCAAAGACACCGCGAAGACGACCTCGCCCCGGGACACCGCATCCTCCGCCAGGCTCCTCACACGCAGGACAGCGTCAATTGTAGAGCGCCCGCGGCGGAAACCGTATTGGTTGTCCGCCAAGTCCGGACCCACAGAAGAAAGATGCTGGACGAGGCGTTCCGCGATTATAAACTCAAACAGTTTAGCCACCTCGTCCAGCAGCACGATGGGCCGGTAGGCGGACGGACTGTCCGCTGGGCGCCCTTCCTTCCTGATCAGGACCAGTCTCCCCACCTTCCACTGGCGCGGAAACTGGCCCTGCTCTAGACACTCGCTGAGGAGCCCCCTGAGTCGGGGCGCGAGCTCGTCGAGGACCAGGGCCAATGCACGACCTGGAATGCCGTCGGGCCCTGGGGCGGTGTTTTTCGAGCGAAGTCTCGACACCGCCGCTCGCAATTCTACCTGGGTCACTTCGGGAACCACGTCGTCGTCAAAGTCCGGGCTGGACGCCATGGAAGGCGGAACCATCGACGGAGGAGTGTGCTCCGCCCGTGAAGGGAACAGAGCGGCCACCACCTCCTCCACCAACTGTGGCCGGAGACTCTGGGACAAGGGGGGCGCCCTGGGGCGAAGCTTGCCCCTTACCATAAGGTATGGACGCCCCCAGGGATTGAGGTCCAGAGTCCCCAGCAGCTCTTGGCGGGCCAGATCCTTGGCCCGCTTGATGGAAATTTTAAGAGCCTTCTTGGCCGCTCTGTATACCTCGTACAATTCCGCCTCCCTGGCGTCAAAATCGGGAGGGCGGCGACGCCTCCTACGAAGCCGGATGTACTGGCGTCTGGCCGCCACGCAGGAGTGGCGCAGGTCGGCTATATCATCCGACCACCAGTACACCCGGCGCCTAGCCGTAAAAGATAGAGGAACTCTAGGCATCGCCGCATCACAAGCTTGAGTTACGGCCTCCCGGAACCACTCGGCCTCCATCTCGATATTGTCAGGCCTGGCTGGTGCTGGCACCCAGGCCTGAACGATGGAGGCTTCCAGGAGGACCTCCCGATTTAGCTTCTTCAAAGCCCAACGTGGACCGCCCCCAACCGGGGCCCTTGGGGCTGGGGGGTCGGAGGTCTGGGCGGAGACGTCGAACCGAATATAGCGGTGGTCCGACAGCGTCTCCACCTCCTCGACGACGCGCCAGCCTAGGACACGGCGTGCTAGTGCGGGGCTAGCGAAGGAAACGTCGATGACGGAACCGCCCCGCTGACGCACACACGTGTGCACTGACCCACGATTGAGGACTAGCAGGCCGTTTTCTACGGCCCACTCCTCGAGTAATTCACCCCTCGCGTCCGTGGTCGCGGAACCCCAAGCCGAGGATTTGGCATTGAGGTCCCCGACGACGAGCACAGGCCGAGGGTGACTTCGAGCGACGACGACGTTCAGTTCGAGGAGATACTCCTCGAAGTCGGCGAGAGGCCGGTTGGGTGAGAAGTAACCGCCCACCACAACCGCTTCTCCTACGAGTGCTGCGACGCAGCCCCGTCCTCGGACGATGTTCTCGAAGGACGGGGCGCCGGCGGCGGCCGGCGAAATTAGCGCCACCGAGCCATCGAGGTCCCCTACCCAGTCAGCCCTGGGAGGGACGAAATAGGGCTCGGCTACTATTGCGACATGAATTGACCACTGCGCCATGCTCTGGAGGAGAAGGTCCTGAGCCCTAGCGCAGTGGTTTAAATTACACTGGAGGAGACGGAGGCGTGGAGGCATTACGTCTCCATCACCTCCGCCCCCCCGACCGCGGGAGCGGCGACCCTTGTTGTTGCCGATGCCGAGGCAGGCGGCCTTGGGGGTAACTTTTTATGGGTGGCGGCGCACTCCTTGCCACCCGCCCGGTGTTTCGTGGGTTTGCCCACTGCCGCACACAAAATGCAGTGCGGCGTGACCTCACATGTAGCGGCCATGTGACCAGGCTGACCACAACGGAAACAGCGGCCAGTGCAGTCAGCCTGTGAGGGGCACTTGACGCCCACATGGCCGATCGAAAGGCAGCGGTAACACCGGGCGGGCCTGGGGTCTAAGACCTTGACCTGCGCCGACACCCAACCCACCAAAATTCGGCGGCCATCAACCAGTTTTTTGGCGGCGGCCACGGGACAGCTTATTAATGCCGTTCCCATTCCCGGCCCTGCTTAATTTCACTGCTCTTCACTTGGTCTGCAGGGCACCCTCCGGTCTTGGCGATGGCAGCGACGACCTCTTCTTTGGTAATGGAGTCATCCAGGCCCGTGATGCGCAGATCAGCGCACTTTTGGGGCCTGGAGACGCGGACCTCTTCCGGTTGCAAAACCTGGCGGAGACTTTCCGCCAGACGGTCCGCCTGGTCGCCGCTAGCGACTCCCGGCACTTCTATTAGGCGGGCACCGGTCTGAGTTGTCCGGCACCGCAAGCCCGCCGTTATCCCTAGCTTGCCGGGGTCGATCGCCGTCCGCGCCTTCTTGAGGAGCTCCGCATAGGTGGTCCCTCGCTCGATGGCAGCCGGCTGCAGTGTAATGACCACCGCAGTAGAGCGAGGGGCCTGGAGCTTCCTGGCCGCCTTCTTGGCCGCCTGCCTGGCCTTCTTAGCCGCCTTCTTTTTCTGATTGGCTGCCTTTTTCTTCTGGCCGACAACCTCCCAGTCGTCGTCTTTGCGCGCGGTCTCAGCGGGTTGTATGCTGGGAGCAGCAGAGCATTCCTTGGCAGCTACGGGTGCGCGCTTTACCTGCTGCCTTTTCCTGCCATTTTGCTTGGCAGGAACACTTGAGACAGCCGTTGAAGCTGCTGGGGGCCGCAAGGTCTTCAGTTTAGCCGCATACGATGTTTGCGGGGCAGGCGTCGGGGGAGTAGGAAGGACAGGCTCTCTGAATCTGTCCGCTGCCAAAGGAGGGCGCAGCAGCCGACCCTCCATAACCGAGAGCTTGGCGCGAAACTCGCCAAGCTCCTGCCGGACTAGAGCCACGAGTTCTGACTCCTTCCTGGTAGCGTCTTGGTCCAGCTGCTTCTCAAACGCCTCCTGACGTCTCTTGAGCTCGGAGACCTCCTGCGCCAATTTAGCATTTTCTGCCTGCAGTTTTAGGACTTCGTCATTGGCTGTGCGGCTGAAGACGGCCTCCGCGATGTCCCGAATGGCCTCGATGGAGTCTTTAAGGGTCCTCTGGCACGTGCCTTTCAGACCCTTTGACTTTTTAGAGACCAGACGGATCGCCTCCAAAGCGTCACTCAGCCGTGTCTTCAGCTGGGACACCGGCAGGTCCTCAGCATCTTGCTCCATCACTGGTTGATGTTTTGCAGCAGTGACTCGCCGGGCTGCCGCAGCAATGAGGCCATCCTCGGACGTGCGCTCCTCGTCTTCGGTCTTCCGTAAAGCGGCAGCAAGTTTAGCCTTAGCCCTGCCCAGACCCACGTATTTGCCGTGGGTGGGCGGACGACCGCGTCCACGTCGCACTGTCGCGACTTTAGGTGCCGGAACCGCGTCCTCACTTGAGCCGTCCGACTCCGACTCCTGCGCCGACCGCAAGCGTTTGCGTGGAGCCTTCTCCGGTGTTGCCTCCGAAGTAAGCTCCACGACATCGCTACCGTGGTCCGACAGCACGTCCTCCTCGTCTTCCTCGGAGCGCGCAGAACTAGGCGTGCGCGACTCCCTCAACGTCTTTTTTAAGATTGATTTAATTGAGTTATCCATAATAATACCCACGAGTATGGGAGAAATATACGTCAACCCGGGCAGAGATCCCGATACCCGGGCAAGCCTAATACTTCAGGGGGACGGCAGGTACCCTGAAGGGGCCGCACTAGTGACTGAACTACCCATCAGCCATGCATCTCCTCGCCGTGCGGCAGCAACTTGAGATTCGGGGTGGTTTTTATAGAGGGCCACTCCCTCGCAGTCCGGGCGGTGAAGCCAAGACCCTCGCTCCCGTCAGCAGCCGCGAGACGTGATCCACGACACTGCACAATACGGGGTTACGATATGCTCTAGACGGTGACAACGGGGACAAAAGTCAGAAGAAAGGGGGGGGACAACGACGGACAACAAAAGGGGACAAGAAACAAATTTGGACGCAGAACCAAACCAAAAAAGGGGGGAACAAAACCAAAACACAAAACAAAAGGGGGAAAAAGAGGGGGAAAGAATCGTCAGAACGACGAGAAGAGACCCCGTTGTCTGTTCAGCGGCAGGGTGAGTGCACGCCGAACCCGTCAAAGGGGCTCTCCCATGTCCACTCTAAGACAGAGCGGTACTGGGAGAGCCGGGCCCAAGGATAGGGCCTCCGGCTTGGGGATGGGACTCACGTCCATCCCCCCGCCTCCGGTGCCAAACGCGACAAATGGCATCGGTTGTCAGAATATTAGCCACCAGCAACAATGAAAAGCATTGTTGCTGGTGCCCAGGGTGCACCACGGGGAGGTTTTCTGACACGCACCCCACACCTAACCTAACCTAATCTTTCGGTACCTAAATATTCATATTTTTCAGCGGATTTTTGTCATATCTTGTATTCCACCTTGTCTTGATTTACGCTATTGAAATTTTCAGTGCTCCCAAAATTAAGTTTTTTATACTACAAAAAGAACATTAAAAATTCGTCAAAGAAATGCAAATTTTTTAATAAATTGTCAAAATTTGTCTCAAATTATTCAAAGTTTTTATCTGAACCATCATTAAATAACGCCCGGAGTTTTCCCCGTCGTTTGGTACCACTCTCGACCACCCCCTATTGTGGGAAGTGCAAAACTTTTGATTTTTACACCTAACCTAACCTAATCTTTTGGTACCTAAATATTCATATTTTTCAGCGGATTTTTGTCATATCTTGTATTCCACCTTGTCTTGATCAACGCTATAGAAATTTTCAGTGCTCCCAACATTTGAGATTTTTATACTACAAAAAGAACATTAAAAATTCGTCAAACAAATGCAAATTTTTTAATAAATTATCAAAATTTGTCTCAAATTATTCAAAGTTTTTGTCTGAACCATCATTAAATAACGCCCAGAGTTTTCCCCGTCGTTTGGTACCACTCTCGACCACCCCCTATTGTGGGAAGTGCAAAACTTTTGATTTTTACACCTAACCTAACCTAATCTTTTGGTACCTAAATATTCATATTTTTCAGCGGATTTTTGTCATATCTTGTATTCCACCTTGTCTTGATCAACGCTATAGAAATTTTCAGTGCTCCCAAAATTAAGTTTTTTATACTACAAAAAGAACATTAAAAATTCGTCAAAGAAATGCAAATTTTTTAATAAATTGTCAAAATTTGTCTCAAATTATTCAAAGTTTTTGTCTGAACCATCATTAAATAACGCCCAGAGTTTTGCCCCGTCGTTTGGTACCACTCTCGACCACCCCCTATTGTGGGAAGTGCAAAACTTTTGATTGTCACACCTAACCTAACCTAATCTTTCGGTACCTAAATATTCATATTTTTCAGCGGATTTTTGTCATATCTTGTATTCCACCTTGTCTTGATCAACGCTATAGAAATTTTCAGTGCTCCCAACATTTGAGATTTTTATACTACAAAAAGAACATTAAAAATTCGTCAAACAAATGCAAATTTTTTAATAAATTATCAAAATTTGTCTCAAATTATTCAAAGTTTTTGTCTGAACCATCATTAAATAACGCCCAGAGTTTTCCCCGTCGTTTGGTACCACTCTCGACCACCCCCTATTGTGGGAAGTGCAAAACTTTTGATTTTTACACCTAACCTAACCTAATCTTTCGGTACCTAAATATTCATATTTTTCAGCGGATTTTTGTCATATCTTGTATTCCACCTTGTCTTGATCAACGCTATAGAAATTTTCAGTGCTCCCAAAATTAAGTTTTTTATACTACAAAAAGAACATTAAAAATTCGTCAAAGAAATGCAAATTTTTTAATAAATTGTCAAAATTTGTCTCAAATTATTCAAAGTTTTTGTCTGAACCATCATTAAATAACGCCCAGAGTTTTGCCCCGTCGTTTGGTACCACTCTCGACCACCCCCTATTGTGGGAAGTGCAAAACTTTTGATTGTCACACCTAACCTAACCTAATCTTTCGGTACCTAAATATTCATATGTTTCAGCGGATTTTTGTCATATCTTGTATTCCACCTTGTCTTGATCAACGCAATAGAAATTTTCAGTGCTCCCAAAATTTAAGTTTTTATACTACAAAAAGAACATTAAAAATTCGTCAAAGAAATGCAAATTTTTAAATAAATTGTCAAAATTTGTCTCAAATTATCCAAAGTTTTTGTCTGAACCATCATTAAATAACGCCCAGAGTTTTGCCCCGTCGTTTGGTACCTCTCTCGACCACCCCCTATTGTGGGAAGTGCAAAACTTTTGATTGTCACACCTTACCTAACCTAATCTTTCAGTACCTAAATATTCATATTTCTCAGCGGGTTTTTGTCATATCTTGTATTCTACCTTGTCTTGATCAACGCAATAGAAATTTTCAGTGCTGCCAAAATTTAAGTTTTTTATACTACAAAAAGAACATTAAAAATTCGTCAAAGAAATGCAAATTTTTTAATAAATTGTCAAAATTTGTCTCAAATTATTCAGTTTTTGTCTGAACCATCATTAAATAACGCCAAGAGTTTTGCGCCGTCGTTTGGTACCTCTCTCGACCACCCCCTATTGTGGGAAGTGCAAAACTTTTAATTTTTACACCTAACCTAACCTAATCTTTCGGTACCTAAATATTCATATTTCTCAGCGGGTTTTTGTCATATCTTGTATTCTACCTTGTCTTGATCGACGCAATAGAAATTTTCAGTGCTGCCAAAATTTAAGTTTTTTATTCTACAAAAATAACATTAAAAATTCGTCAAAGAAATGCAAATTTTTTAATAAATTGTCAAAATTTGTCTCAAATTATTCAAAGTTTTTGTCTGAACCATCATTAAATAACGCCAAGAGTTTTGTGCCGTCGTTTGGTACCACTCTCGACCACCCCCTATTGTGGGAAGTGCAAAACTTTTGATTGTCACACCTAACCTAACCTAATCTTTCGGTACCTAAATATTCATATTTTTCAGCGGATTTTTGTCATATCTTGTATTCCACCTTGTCTTGATCAACGCTATAGAAATTTTCAGTGCTGCCAAAATTTAAGATTTTTATACTACAACACGAACATTAAAAATTCGTCAAAGAAATGCAAATTTTTTAATAAATTGTCAAAATTTGTCTCAAATTATTCAAAGTTTTTGTCTGAACCATCATTAAATAACGCCCGGAGTTTTCCCCGTCGTTTGGTACCACTCTCGACCACCCCCTATTGTGGGAAGTGCAAAACTTTTAATTTTTACACCTAACCTAACCTAATCTTTCGGTACCTAAATATTCATATTTTTCAGCGGATTTTTGTCATATCTTGTATTCTACCTTGTTTTGATCAACGCTATAGAAATTTTCAATGCTGCCAAAATTTAAGAGCTTTTTATACTACAAAAAGAACATTAAAAATTTGTCAAAGAAATGCAAATTTTTTAATAAATTATCAAAATTTGTCTCAAATTATTCAAAGGTTTTGTCTGAACCATCATTAAATAACGCCCGGAGTTTTCCCCGTCGTTTGGTACCACTCTCGACCACCCCCTATTGTGGGAAGTGCAAAACTTTTGATTTTTACACCTTTTTTTTTTTTTTTTTTTTGATTCCCAGGAAAAATGCTTCATGCACTACCCGCCGGCTAGGGGACGGCACCGGCGGGGCGTGTGGGACTCCCAGCTAGAAAACGCGCTGGTCTACCCACTAAAAAACCTGGGGTGTTCCCTCTCTCACCCAATGGGGGGGGCCAGTTGGGAACTTAAAAGATTCAACCATAGCAGGCCCCCCCGTGTGGGTGCCGGCCGGGTCATTTTTTTTTTCGGACCCGACCACCTCTCGTCCCCAGGGGAGAGCCTGACTGCTCTCCCCTTTCGACATCAGAAAGGCGCGCGGGAACACCGCGCGCGCCCTCTCAGGGCTTTTAGTTTACGGGTGGCAGGGTCCCCTGAGGCCCCGCCACCCGGAGCCCCTAGGTCGGGGGCAGGAGAGCGACATAAGCGCGTCTCCTGCGCCCCCTCCTCTGGCGGCGGATGTCCGGGGCGTAAGGATCGTCCTCACGGCCCCGCTCCGCCGCCTCCTTCTGCGAGATGACAGCCTCGCAGAAGGACCTCATTGCGCCCCAGCACCTGTCGTCGCCGACCATCTTGGATATGACGGTCGGCAACGAGAGGTCGGGGCCAATCACGGTGACCAGGGCACAGCGCTCCGCGGCCCACGCCGGGCACTCCTCCAGCGTGTGCTGCGCCGTGTCCCGGTCACACACCTCACAATGGTGACATCTGGTTGTCGGCTCCCTACCGGCTATCTTGCAGAGGTACTCTCCGAAACACCCGTGTCCGGAGAGCACCTGAGTAAGCCGGTAGGTGAGCGGTCCGCGCCGTCTGTCCGTCCACTCCCTTAACACTGGACGGACAGCCTCGACTGTCCTCACCCCATAGCGGGGCTGGGCCAGCCTCTCCTGCCATTTGGCCTCCAGGACCAATCGAGCCTGGGACCTTCGCGTCTCCACCGCCCTGTGCGTGGGCTTCTCGCCCTGGAGCCGGAGGTCAGCGCGCCAGTAATACACTGACGCTTGGACCTCCGCCTCCAAATCCCAGGGCGGCGATGCCGCCAAAACGCACGCCGCCTCGTAGGAGACGGTGCGGTACGCCCGCGACACCCTGATCGCCATCGCCCTCTGAGGTCTCCTTAGGAGGGCGACATTTCGGCGATCCAGGGCGCCAGCCCAAATGGGCGACCCATAAAGGGCCATCGACCGCACCACCCCCAAATAGAGGCGGCGGCAGATGACACTCGGCCCCCCGATATTCGGCAGCAGAGAGCTAAGCGCTCCCGCCGCCGACATCAGCCGGGGGGCCAGGCGGCTAAAATGGACGCGAAAGTTCCAGCGGCCGTCGAGGTGGAGCCCCAAGTATTTCATACTCGGCTCCACCCCGATGCGGACCCCTCCAACGATGATGTGGGCATCTGGTGGCGGCGCCCGCCGAGGCCCGTGAAATAGAAGGGCCTCGGACTTTTCCAGCGCCACCTCCAGTCCCAACATCCTAATCCTGCCGACAACCAGAGCCACTCCAGCCGTGGCAAGACGGGCAGCTGCCCAGTAGTCCTCTCCCCGGGCCGTAACCAGCGTGTCGTCGGCGTAACAAGTTACGCCGACGCCCGGGGGCAGGGCGCCCCGCAGCACCCAGTCGTAACCGATGTTCCACAGGAGCGGACCTAGAACCGATCCCTGTGGAACACCGCACGACACCTCCCTCCGGAACGTCTCTCCGTTCCGCCCCACACAGAATACACTTCTCTGGTGCAGGTAGTCCCCGACTATTCGGCGCAGGTAGGGAGGCACCCCATGAAATCGGAGCGCCTCCCTAATAGTCGCCCACGGCAGGGTGTTGAACGCGTTGGCGATGTCCAAGGACACCGCCAACAGCACCCCGCGCGAGGCGACAGCCTCTGCCGAGAGGGCCTTGACGCGACTGATCGCGTCAATCGTCGATCGGCCCTCCCGGAATCCGAACTGGAGTTCGGATAAGTCGGGGCCCACCCGCACCAGGTGCTTGGAGAGGCGGGCAGCCAACACACGCTCAAAGAGCTTGCCCACCTCATCCAACAGCACTATGGGGCGGTACGCGGAGGGAGAGTCCGCGGGGCGGCCCTCCTTTCTCAGGAGGACCAGCTTGCCCGTCTTCCACATGGAAGGGAACCGTCCCGACTCCAAGCAGGCGCTAAACAGCCTGAGGAGCCGGTCCCCTAGGGCGTCATAGGCCAAAACCCAGGCGCGGCCAGGAATCCCGTCCGGCCCCGGAGCAGTGTTTTTGCCCCGGAGCCGCACCATTGCCGCGCCGAGCTCCGCCATTGATACTACTGGCGCCCCGGCATCGGCGCCGTCCTCCTCGACTTCGGGCGGCGCCATTACGGGAGGTGTGTGCTCCGCTCTCGAAGGAAAGAGAGCGGAGACCACCCCCTCCAATTGCCGGGGCTGGAGACTCTCGGTGACCGGTGGGGCCCAGGGGCGCAACTTGCCCCTGACCGTCTTATACGGACGGCCCCACGGGTCTGCCTCGAGACTCCCCAGGAACTCTTCCCATCTTTGGGCTTTGGCCTCGCTGATGGCGGGCTGCAGGGCGTGCTTCCGCTGTACGTATTCGCCCCGCAGCCGTGCCTCCACGGTCGGGTCACGGTACCGCCTGCGTCGGCGGTACCTAGTGTACTGGCGACGCGCCGCAATGCACGCGGCGCGTTTTTGGCTGATTTCGTCAGACCACCAGTACACCTGACGCCTTGGAGGTCGAGCACTGGCCCGGGGCATCGACGCGTCGCAAATTCGCGTCATCGCGCCCCGGAACCACTCCGCCTCTGACTCAACCTCCACAGGCCCTTCACCCATCGGGGTCCAGGCCTGGACGATGGAGGCTTCCACCAGCACGTCTACGTCGAGACGTTTCAACGCCCATCGGGGTGTGCACTCTCCTCGGGCGATCGTCCGGGATCGCCGGCGAGGCGGAGATGTCGAACCGCACGTAGCGGTGGTCCGACAGTGACTCCGCCTCGACCAGCACTCGCCAGTCCCGGACTTGGCGCGCTACGGCAGGGCTTGCGAACGAAATGTCCACGATGGACTCGCCCTGCCAGCGCACGCACGTGGCGACCGACCCCCGGTTAAGAACCACGAGGCCGGTCGCAATCGCCCACTCCTCCAGCGCGTCGCCGCGAGCGTCGGTGACAGGGGATCCCCAAGCCGATGATTTGGCATTGAAGTCCCCCGCCACCACGACCGGACGCGATGGGTACCGATTAATCACGGCGCCCACCGCGTCCAAAAAGCGCTCAAACTCGGCGAGGCGCCGGTTCGGAGAAAAGTACACCCCGATCAGGACGGTTCCCTCCCAATCAACACAAATATACCCCTCGCCCCTGTCTGTCATCACCAGGAGCGAGGGTCCGGACGAAACAATGGCCGCCGAGCCCCCGAGGTCCCCAAACCAGTTGTGTCGGCTGGGGACGCAGTAAGGCTCGGCGACCACGGCGATGTTTATTGACCACTCCGCAATGTGCTGCAGCAAAATATCCTGCGCTCTGGCGGAGTGGTTAACATTCACCTGTAGGAGGCGATGGGCCATAATTAATTATGTGTCCATCGCCTCCGTACTGCTCCCTGCTTGGGACGGGGCCGGGGCGGCCGGAGTCCTGGCGACCGCCCCTCTGGCCTTATGCCTTTTGGGTGGGGAGCAAGATTTGCTCCCCATCCGGTGCCCCGCCGGCCTTCCCGCAGCCAAGCAGATGCTGCAGGAAGCTTTTGCCGTGGCGCATGCGGCGGCCTTGTGGCCGGGCTGGCCGCAGCGATAACAGGAGTCGCTGCGGTCAGTTTCGGCGGTGCATTGCTGCCTCACGTGCCCCGGTTCGAGGCAGCGGTAGCACCGCCTAGGCCCCGACTCCAGGAGATTTACCTGAGCCGAGACCATCCCGACCAGCAAACGGCCGGCCGCCATCTTCTTCGCCGCGGCGATGGGGCAGCGCACCATCACCGTGCACAGACCACCATTGCCACGGCGCACCTCCCCCACCCTGACCTGCGCCTGAGGGCAGGCTCCGGCTTTTGCCACCGCAGCGGCGACATCCTCCGAGGAGGCCGAGTCGTCCAGCCCGGTTATCCGCATTTCCGCGGACTTCACCGGGCGGGAGACCTTGACCTCCTCAGGCGTGAAAAGTGACCGAATTTTTTCGGCCACCCTGTCCGCCTTGTCGCCGGAGGTGGCACCTGGGACCTCCAGTATTCTGGCCCCAGTGGCGGCAACCTTGAAGAGGACGCCTCCGGCGAGGCCCATCCCCGCGAGATCGCCTTTTATGGCCTCAGTGGCCCGCCGGAGGACGCCCGCATAGCTGACGCCTTTCCGGAGTCCCTCCTCCGTCAGCTCCACCACAACGGCGGTGGAGCGTGGGGGGCGCAGGTCAGCCGGGGTGGGGCCCTTCTTTTTGCTCAGCACTGGGGGAGCTCGGGATGCCTTCTTCTGCTTCCTCTTCCTCCTCTTCCTCCCGACGATTTGATTTTTACACCTAACCTAACCTAATCTTTCGGTACCTAAATATTCATATTTTTCAGCGGATTTTTGTCATATCTTGTATTCCACCTTGTCTTGATCAACGCTATAGAAATTTTCAGTGCTCCCAAAATTTAAGTTTTTTATACTACAAAAAGAACATTAAAAATTCGTCAAAGAAATGCAAATTTTTTAATAAATTGTCAAAATTTGTCTCAAATTATTCAAAGTTTTTGTCTGAACCATCATTAAATAACGCCCAGAGTTTTGCCCCGTCGTTTGGTACCTCTCTCGACCACCCCCTATTGTGGGAAGTGCAAAACTTTTAATTTTTACACCTAACCTAACCTAATCTTTCGGTACCTAAATATTCATATTTTTCAGCGGGTTTTTGTCATATCTTGTATTCTACCTTGTTTTGATCAACGCTATAGAAATTTTCAATGCTGCCAAAATTTAAGAGCTTTTTATACTACAAAAAGAACATTAAAAATTCGTCAAAGAAATGCAAATTTTTTAATAAATTGTCAAAATTTGTCTCAAATTATTCAAAGTTTTTGTCTGAACCATCATTAAATAACGCCAAGAGTTTTGCGCCGTCGTTTGGTACCACTCTCGACCACCCCCTATTGTGGGAAGTGCAAAACTTTTGATTGTCACACCTAACCTAACCTAATCTTTCGGTACCTAAATATTCATATTTTTCAGCGGATTTTTGTCATATCTTGTATTCTACCTTGTCTTGATCAACGCAATATATATTTTCAGTGCTGCCAAAATTTAAGTTTTTTATACTACAAAAATAACATTAAAAATTCGTCAAAGAAATGCAAATTTTTTAATAAATTATCAAAATTTGTCTCAAATTATTCAAAGTTTTTGTCTGAACCATCATTAAATAACGCCCAGAGTTTTGCCCCGTCGTTTGGTACCACTCTCGACCACCCCCTATTGTGGGAAGTGCAAAACTTTTGATTGTCACACCTAACCTAACCTAATCTTTCGGTATCTAAATATTCATATTTTTCAGCGGATTTTTGTCATATCTTGTATTCCACCTTGTCTTGATCAACGCTATAGAAATTTTCAGTGCTGCCAAAATTTAAGATTTTTATACTACAACACGAACATTAAAAATTCGTCAAAGAAATGCAAATTTTTTAATAAATTGTCAAAATTTGTCTCAAATTATTCAAAGTTTTTGTCTGAACCATCATTAAATAACGCCCGGAGTTTTCCCCGTCGTTTGGTACCACTCTCGACCACCCCCTATTGTGGGAAGTGCAAAACTTTTAATTTTTACACCTAATCTAACCTAATCTTTCGGTACCTAAATATTCATATTTTTCAGCGGATTTTTGTCATATCTTGTATTCTACCTTGTTTTGATCAACGCTATAGAAATTTTCAATGCTGCCAAAATTTAAGAGCTTTTTATACTACAAAAAGAACATTAAAAATTCGTCAAAGAAATGCAAATTTTTTAATAAATTATCAAAATTTGTCTCAAATTATTCAAAGTTTTTGTCTGAACCATCATTAAATAACGCCCAGAGTTTTCCCCGTCGTTTGGTACCACTCTCGATCACCCCCTATTGTGGGAAGTGCAAAACTTTTGATTTTTACACCTTTTTTTTTTTTTTTTTTTTTTTTAACGTGGGGGAATGCTATGACGCATATCCCTCCGCGGGGGCGGGCGGAGGGATTATGTCGGACTCGCCGGGGTAAAAGAAAGATGTTAAAAGACAATGTACCTCCCGGAATACCGACTAAACCTACCACGGTGTTCCTCGACAAAACCACTATCGACGGGGCCGCGCGAATCGCTTTCGCATGCGGTCGCGACCCCGCCAAGGTTACGGCCCGCCGTATGAAACGGCAGGCCACTACACAAAAGACCTACCCAAAGGTACTTACTTCATGAAAAACCCTACTGTCTCCCCCCTAGGGGGGAGACGGACTCGACACAGAGGCGCGCGTGGGAACACGCACGCCGCCTCTCGGACCTGGTGCTGAACGGATGGCGGGCAGGCCCACAAAGCCCGCCACCCCCAGGTCAAACCTCAGGGTGGCTGGAGGTCATCTCGCGCCCTCCGGCGCCCGGTTCTGCGGTTGGGGAGAGGGTTTAAACGCTCCCTCTCCCGCTCCGCCACCTCCTTGATGGAAATCACTTCCTCACAAAAGGAGGCGACGGCGTTCCACGACCTCTCACTCCGGACCATAGACTCAACTACGGCCGGGAGCGAGAGGTTAACCGATCCGACTGCCGCGATCAATTCACGGCGCTGCGATGCCCAGGCGGGGCAAATCGCCAAAGTGTGCAGCGCCGTGTCCTCAACAACGTCGCGGCAGTCGCCGCAGTGATGACAACCGGGCGTCTCTTGCCGGCGTATACGACACAGGAACCGGCCAAAACAACCGTGGCCAGTCAGAACCTGTGTCAGCCGGAAGGTGAGGGCGCCATGCCGCCTCTCCAGCCACTCCTCAAACACGGGACTTACCGCCACGATCGTGGCGTGCCCGGCACTGGGGTGCACAAGTCGTTCCTTCCAATTTGCCACTAGGACCTGGCGGAGCTCGGACCTTACCGCGTTTATTGCGGCAAGACCCGGTCCTTCGCCCCGAGCTAGCGCCTCCTGGCGCCAACGATAGAGCGTTGCCAGGAGCGCCGCTTCCAGGTCCCATGGCATCGATCCGGCGAGGAGGCTCGCAGCCTCGAACGAGATCGTACGGTATCCTCTAATCAACCTGACGGCCATGGCGCGCTGTGGAGCACGAAGTGCCGAGATGTTGCGGGCCATCAGGTTGTCCGCCCAGACTGGGGCCCCATATAGGGCCATGGACCGCACGACCCCCTCGTAGAGCCTCCGGCAGGAGGTATTTGGCCCCCCAAGGTTGGGCAGTAGGCGCGAAAGCGCGCCTGTAGCGCCCCGAAGAATGTGGGCCAAACGACGGAAGTGGGCTATAAAGTCCCATCGGCTGTCGAGCAAGAGACCCAAGTACTTTAGGGTTGGCTCGACGCCGATGCGGACCCCTCCTACCATAATATGGGCCCCTGGAGGTGGCCGTTTCCGAGGGCCGTGAAAACAAACGGCCTCGGACTTGGACAGGGCCACCTCGAGGCCCAACCGCCGGATACGACCAACGACTTGTGCGACCCCAGCGGTCGCCAGTATGGCCGCCGCCCGGTGCGACTTACCCCTTGCCGTGATAAGCGTGTCGTCGGCGTAACAAATGACGCCGACGCCACGGAGGAGCGCACCTCGCAGCACCCAGTCGTAACCGATGTTCCACAGGAGTGGACCCAGAACCGATCCCTGTGGAACACCGCACGACATCTCTCGCCGACTCCAACCGTCGTGACCCGGGTAGACGACTACCCTCTCTGAAAGATATGCCCCGACTATGCGGCGGAGGTAGGTCGGCACTCGATGGAAAATGAGTGCCTCCCTAATGCAACTCCAGGGCAAGGTATTAAAGGCATTCGCGATGTCCAAAGACACCGCGAAGACGACCTCGCCCCGGGACACTGCATCCTCCGCCAGGCTCCTCACACGCTGGACAGCGTCAATGGTGGAGCGCCCGCGGCGGAAACCATATTGGTTTTCCGCCAAATCTGGGCCCACCGTGGACAGACGCTGGACGAGGCGCTCCGCGATAATAAACTCGAAGAGTTTAGCCACCTCGTCCAGCAATACAATGGGCCGTTAGGCGGACGGAGAGTCCGCCGGGCGCCCCTCCTTCCTGATCAGGACCAGTCTCCCCACCTTCCACTGGCGCGGAAACTGGCCCTGCACCAGACACTCGCTGAGGAGCCCCTTCAGTCGGGGCGCGAGCTCCTCGAGGACCAGGGCCAATGCACGACCTGGAATGCCGTCGGGCCCTGGGGCGGTGTTTTTCGAGCGAAGTCTCGACACCGCCGCTCGCAACTCTACCTGGGTCACTTCGGGAACCACGTCGTCGTCAAAGTCCGCGCTGGACGCCACGGAAGGCGGAACCATTTGCGGAGGAGTGCGCTCCGCCCGTGAAGGAAACAGAGCGGCCACCACCTCCTCCACCAACTGTGGCCGGAGACTCTGGGACAAGGGGGGCGCCCAGGAGCGAAGCTTGCCCCTTACCATAAGGTATGGACGCCCCCAGGGATTAAGGTCCAGAGTCCCCAGCAGTTCTTGGCGGGCCAGATCCTTGGCCCGCTTGATGGCAATTTTGAGAGCCTTTTTGGCCGCTCTGTATACCTCATACAATTCCGCCTCCCTGGCCTCGAAATCGGGAGGGCGGCGACGCCTCCTACGAAGCCGGATGTACTGGCGTCTGGCCACCACGCAGGAGTGGCGCAGCTCGGCAATATGTTCCGACCACCAGTACACCCGGCGCCTAGCTGTAAAAGTTTGAGGAACTCTAGGCATCGCCGCATCACAGACTTGAGTTATGGCCTCCCGGAACCACTCGGCCTCCATCTCGATATTGTCAGGCCTGGCCGGTGCTGGCACCCAGGCCTGAACGATGGAGGCTTCCAGGAGGACCTCCCGATTTAGCTTCTTCAAAGCCCAACGCGGACCGCCCCCAATCGGGGCCCTTGGGGCTGGGGGGTCGGAGGTCTGGGCGGAGACGTCGAACCGAATATAGCGGTGGTCCGACAACGTCTCCACCTCCTCGACGACGCGCCAGCCTTGGACACGGCGTGCTAGTGCGGGGCTAGCAAAGGAAACGTCGATGACGGAACCGCCCCGCTGACGCACGCACGTGTGCACTGACCCACGATTGAGGACTAGCAGGCCGTTTTCAACGGCCCACTCCTCTAGCAATTCACCCCTCGCGTCCGTGGTCGCGGAACCCCAAGCCGAGGATTTAGCATTGAGGTCTCCGACGACGAGCACGGGCCGAGGGTGGCTTCGAGCGACGACGACGTTCAGTTCGAGGAGATACTCCTCGAAGTCGGCGAGAGGTCGGTTGGGTGAGAAGTAACCGCCCACCACAACCGCTTCTCCTACGAGTGCTGCGACGCAGCCCTGTCCTCGGACGATGTTCTCGAAGGACGGGGCGCCGGCGGCGGCCGGCGAAATTAACGCCACCGAGCCATCGAGGTCCCCTACCCAGTCAGCCCTGGGAGGGACAAAATAGGGCTCGGCTACTATAGCGACATGAATTGACCACTGCGCCATGCTCTGGAGGAGAAGGTCCTGAGCCCTGGCGCAGTGGTTTAAATTACACTGGAGGAGACGGAGGCGCGGAGGCATTACATCTCCATCACCTCCGCCCCTCCGACCGCGGGAGCGGCGACCCTTGCTACTGCCGATGACAAGGCAGACGATTTTGGGGTTAACTTTTTGTGGGTGGCGGCGCACTCCTTGCCACCCGCCCGGTGCTTCACGGGTTTGCCCACTGCCGCACACAAAATACAGTGCGGCGCGGCCTCACAAGTAGCGGCCATGTGACCAGGCTGACCACAGCGGAAGCAGCGGCCGGTGCAGTCAGCCTGTGAGGGGCACTTGACGCCCACATGACCGCTCGATAGGCAGCGGTAACACCAGGCAGGCCTGGGTTCTAAGGCCTTTACCTGCGCCGACACCCACCCCACCAAAATACGTCGGCCATCGGCCAGCTTCTTGGCGACGGCCACGGGACAGCTTATAATGGCCGTCCCCATTCCGGCGCGGCCCTGTTTAATGTCACTGCTCCTAACTTGATCTTCAGGGCACCCTCCGATTTTGGCGACGGCAGCGACGATCTCTTCCTTGGCGACTGAGTCATCCAGGCCCGTAATGCGCAAATCCACGCTTTTTTGCGGCCTGGAGACGCGGACCTCTTCCGCCTCTAAAACCTTACGAAGGCTTTCCGCCAGACGGTCCGCCTGATCGCCGCTACTGACTCCCGGCACTTCAATAAGGCGGGCGCCGGTCTGGGTTGTCCGGCACCTCAAGCCCGCCGTGATCCCTAACTTGCCGGGGTCGATTGCCGTCCGCGCCTTTCTGAGGAGCTCCGCATAAGTGGTCCCTCGCTCAATGGCAGCCGGCTGCAGTGTAAGAACCACTGCAGTAGAGCGAGGGGCCTGGAGCTTCCTCGCCGCCTTTTTGGCCGCCTGCCTGGCCTTTTTGGCCGCCTTCTTCCTTTTCTTCGCCTCTTCCTTCTTCTTGCCGACGACCTCCCAGTCGTCGGCTTTACGTGTGGTGGCATTTGCTTGTTCCACTGGAGGGGCGGGGCGTTCCTTGGGAGCTACAGCGCTTTTAGCCTGCCGTCTTTTCTTGCCCTTCGGACTGGCAGGTACATCTGTGGCGGCCGCTGAAATGGCTGCTGGAGGCCGCGAGGCCCTTACTTTGGCCGCGTAGGATGCCTGCGGCGCAGGCGTCAAGGGAGAAGGCGGGAGAGGCTCTCGTCGATCTGCCGCTAAAGGAGGGCGCAGTAGCCGGCCCTCCATGACGGAGAGTTTGGCACGGAACTCTCCGAGCTCCTGCCGGACGAGAGCTACAAGGTCAGTTTCGACCTTGTTTGCGCCCTGGTCGTGCCGCTTCTCGAACTCTTCTTGGCGTCTTTTGAGTTCGGATAACTCTTTCGCCAAGCGAGAATTTTCCTTCTGGAGTTTTGCCACTTCTTCGTTCTCCGTGCGGTTGAAGACGGCCTCAGCGATGTCCTTAATGGCCTCCACGGAAACCTTAAGGGTCCTCTGGCACGTGCCCTTCAACCCTTTCGATTTTTTGGAGACCAAACGGATTGCCTCCAGGGCATCACTTAGCCGGGTCTTTAACTGGGACACCGGCAAGTCTTCGGCATCCGGCTCCATCGGCTGTATCCTGCCAGCAGCGACCCGCTTGACTGCTGCGGCAATTAGGCTATCTTCCTCCGACGTGCGCTCCTCCGCATCGGCCTTCTGCAATGCGGCAGCGAGTTCGGCCTTCGCCTTACGCAAACCCACGTATCTGCCGTGGGTGGGCGGACGACCGCGTCCACGTCGGGCTGTCGGCACTTTCGCAGCCGAAACTGCGTCATCACTGGAGCCGTCTAACTCCGACTCCTGCGCTGACCGCAAACGTTTGCGTGGAGCTTTCTCCGGAGTTGCCTCCGAAGTAATCTCCACGTCACTATCGTGCTCCGACCGCACGATTTCCTCCTCCTCTTCGGAACGCGCAGTACTGGGCGTGCGCGACCTACTCACTCTTACCGACTTTTTCAAAATTGATTTTATTGCTGATTCCATATTTGAACCCACGAGTATGGGAGAAATAAAAGTCGACCCGGGCAGAGATCCCGATACCCGGGCAAGCCTAATACTTCAGGGGGACGGCAGGTACCCTGAAGGGGCCGCACTAGTGACTGAACTACCCATCAGCCATGCATCTCCTCGCCGTGCGGCAGCAACTTGAGATTCGGGGTGGTTTTTATAGAGGGCCACTCCCTCGCAGTCCGGGCGGTGAAGCCAAGACCCTCGCTCCCGTCAGCAGCCGCGAGACGTGATCCACGACACTGCACAATACGGGGTTACGATATGCTCTAGACGGTGACAACGGGGACAAAAGTCAGAAGAAAGGGGGGGGACAACGACGGACAACAAAAGGGGACAAGAAACAAATTTGGACGCAGAACCAAACCAAAAAAGGGGGGAACAAAACCAAAACACAAAACAAAAGGGGGAAAAAGAGGGGGAAAGAATCGTCAGAACGACGAGAAGAGACCCCGTTGTCTGTTCAGCGGCAGGGTGAGTGCACGCCGAACCCGTCAAAGGGGCTCTCCCATGTCCACTCTAAGACAGAGCGGTACTGGGAGATCCGGGCCCAAGGATAGGGCCTCCGGCTTGGGGATGGGACTCACGTCCATCCCCCCGCCTCCGGTGCCAAACGCGACCTAATCTTTCGGTACCTAAATATTCATATTTTTCAGCGGATTTTTGTCATATCTTGTATTCCACCTTGTCTTGATCAACGCTATAGAAATTTTCAGTGCTCCCAAAATTTAAGTTTTTATACTACAAAAAGAACATTAAAATTCGTCAAAGAAATGCAAATTTTTTAATAAATTGTCAAAATTTGTCTCAAATTATTCAAAGTTTTTGTCTGAACCATCATTAAATAACGCCCAGAGTTTTGCCCCGTCGTTTGGTACCTCTCTCGACCACCCCCTATTGTGGGAAGTGCAAAACTTTTAATTTTTACACCTAACCTAACCTAATCTTTCGGTACTTAAATATTCATATTTTTCAGCGGGTTTTTGTCATATCTTGTATTCTATCTTGTTTTGATCAACGCTATAGAAATTTTCAATGCTGCCAAAATTTAAGAGCTTTTTATACTACATACTACCTTCCTCCTGGACCGCGATAGCGTCAAGACGTATCCCAGTATTAGTTACGCGTATCTTTTTTTTCTTACTTATTTAAATTATAAATTAAAATAAATTAAATTAAATCACAAAATAAAGTTCTCAAGTACCAGGCGCCCAACTTCACGAAGGAGTCAACTTTAACCGTGCATCCGTGAGTAATAACTGCGCACTCACACACGCACACAAGCCCCACCCATCCTGCGCGTGCGTCTGCAGTGAGCGCCAACACATCGGCACTTCACTCACACACGCACTGCATAACTCGCGCCCGCTACGCACACGGATACACCTCCTCGCCTCTGCTGCTCGCCTAGTACAATGATGCGGTCGCCTTCCAAGAGCGCGTCGGACGTGGATATTACTCGGATAGACAGAACTCCGCCACCGGCGGCATTTGTTACATCGAGACAAAAGAGACGTCATGATAATGTTACACGGGATGACTTTGATGATTTTAAGCAGGAAATACGATCAATGTTTGTATCCCTCCAGGAGAATATAAGTAGGTACCTCGATTGTGAATTTTGAGAAAAGCATCGAGTTTATTTCTAATCAACAAGATGAAAACTGTGCCAAAATTAAAATACTAGAAGATGAGTGTAAAAACAATCGGAGTGAAATAACATCTCTGCAAGATAAAATGGAGGAATTACAACGTGTTTCAAAGCTATCGTTCATTGAATTAAGAAATATGCCATATAAACCCAACGAAACGAAAAAAGATCTTATTAATTATGTCTTGAACTGCTCTAATACACTCAATGTTAAACTGCAATCGTCGGATATCTTAGACATCTTTCGTTTAAACGGGAAAAAAACCTCCAACAGACCTATAATCGCTCAGCTTACACAAATACACCATAAAAATTCATTGATTGGCGCCGTGAAGGACCTTAACAAGTCAGCAAACAAGCTAAACACTGGACACGCGGGTTTAGTTGGCAACGCTTCACCGATATATCTCGCTGAGCATCTCACCATGCAGTCAAGAAAACTTTTCTACCTGACTCGTCAACTTAAAAAGGAAAATAAGATTAAATACTGCTGGACTAGTGATGGAAAAGTCCTGATCAAAAAAGCCGACGGCACTCCTACTGTCTACATCAAATCAGAAGCTCAGCTAGAAGCATTAACTCAAGAAAAGTGACTATACCTTAGATATTATTGCATGCATTACTGCCAAATATTTCTGTTTAATTTAGAGTTAGTTATTTTCATTCATTGCTTATTTTTTTCGAACAAAATACTTTTTATCACACAACACATACACATCCGCACTAATCACGCTGTCTCAAACACACAAGGATACCCATACATAAGTTTACTACTATACTCATACTATACTCCGGCTTTATATACTCTCACACTCGTGTCTTTATGTCAGAATAATGACCCTCTAGGGTCCCTAATGCTCATTACGGTGAAACTAATTGCTTTACCTCCTAACTGTGAATAGCATATGCGATTTATGTGAAGACGTAGATCAACTTTCTATCGCGAAATCTTTGACCTGCACTGCAGAAGAATGCTCCTCACACGTTTCCCACCCAAAAAAACTTTTTAAAATTATTACACAGAATATTAGATCACTAAATGCTAACTTAGATAATTTTCTTACACTACTTAATAGAATTAACTTAGACTTTGATATCTACGTCTTCACTGAAATCTGGGCTGATTGTAACGAGTTAATACCATCAATTGAGAACTTCTCTTACTATTGCTCTTCAACGCCTGTGAACAAATGTGATGGAGTCATTGTCTATATTAAAAATATACATAACTTTTCTGTCGAAGAGCCCCCATTTATGGACGCAAGTTGTCTCGTAATTAAGGATGGAACTGATAAAGCTATTATTTGCATCTATCGTTCCCCATCTTTCTCTGATATAGCTAATTTCTTAAATTCACTCTCCACGCTTTTGTCTAGACTTTCATCCTTTAAAAATATCTTCATTATTGGGGACATAAATCTCAACATTAATGGCTCTTCTCATACAGTTAATACATCAGCGTACCTCGATCTCATATCTTGCCATGGTCTTCTTCCAGCACATACCTTGCCTACAAGAGAAGATCGATGTCTAGACCATGTAATATTGAAAATTAATTCAAAGGTTGAGGCTCTAACGCTAGTTGTTGAGTCTACTGTCACAGATCATAATGCAGTTATCATCTGCCTTAAAGATAAAATAAGATGTAGGCAACAACGAAATGTTGTTTCAAAGATCAATTACAGTTCCCTCGATGGTGATATGGCTAAAATGGACTTCCATGGTATCTACCAGTGTACTGATGCAAATCAGGCACTGGAACTATTTGTCGACTCTCTTATGCTAACTATACATACTCACACTTCCATCATGAGACTGCCTAACCACAAACGAATGTTAAAGCCATGGATGACCCCCGGTCTTCTACGCTGTATGCGCAATAGAGACGCCATGCATAGAAAACTTAAATTGTCCCCAAATGATCAAATCCTAAGCACGACTTACCGTAGATATCGCAACTTTTGTACAAAGACTCTTAAAAAATTAAAAAGAGATCATGAAAGAACTGAGCTGAAGCTAGCTGGCAAAGATAATAAAAAGATCTGGCAGATAGTAAAGAGAATTACTCACACATCTAAGCCGAGAGTTTCTCCTATGGACTTACTAACATCCTCAGACCCACCATTACAATCAATTAACAATGTTAACGGCTTCTTCACCACCATTGGCAAGAACCTTGCTGATCAATTTATTACTCAACAGAGAGAGCACCCAAATGTGTCAAATGACCATCCATCCCAGACCCCACTTCACTCATTTGTGTTGTTAGAGACTGAAGAATCTGAGGTTGCAAACATACTTAAGACTTTGAAAACAGATTCCGCTTCTGGATGGGATAATATACCCACTAAGTTTCTTCAACGATATCAGAGTCTACTTATCCCACCCTTGACATACATCTTCAATCTTTGTTTTAGAACTAGTACCTTTCCTAAATACCTCAAAAAAGCGATAGTGCTTCCCATATACAAAGGAGAAAATAGAGACTGTGTCAATAATTATCGCCCTATTGCCTTATTGCCTTCGATCTCGAAATTGCTGGAACGTATACTTAACAAAAGACTCGTTAATTATCTTGAGACAAAGACACTATTATCCAAAAATCAGTTCGGCTTTAGACGCGGTAAATCAACAAATGATGCAATTATAGAACTTACAGATTATGTTGTGAAAAAGCTAGATAACAGCAAAAAAGCTCTGTCTGTATTTCTAGACCTTAAAAAAGCTTTTGACACAGTCTCTATTCCCCACCTAATATTGAAACTTGAAGGGCTCGGTATTCGTGATCATGCTCCGAATATATTCAAGGACTATTTATGCAACAGAACCCAGTGTGTCAGGATTGGAGATTGTGTAAGTGACGAACTCCCAATCACTTTTGGCGTTCCTCAGGGAAGCGTGATGGGACCGACACTCTTCCTTACCTACATAAATCAACTATGTGATCTTGATTTACATAAAGGCAAAATTACCACCTGTGCAGATGACACCGTCCTTACATTCTATGGTGAATCATGGGCAGATGTTTTTGATGCAGCTCAAACCGGTTTAAACAAAGTCACGGTATGGTTAAATAGACATATGCTAACATTAAATATCGACAAAACTAAAGTAATTACATACCACCTTCGTAATCCATCTCAACCACCCAATTCTTTCAGTCTAACCGCCCACTTCTGTCGATTTCCTGGCATATCACCCTGCACTTGTCTCAAACTCGATCGCACACGTAAAATTAAGTATCTTGGTATCATTATCGATGATAATCTTACATTTGAAGATCACATTGATACTCTTGTAACAAGGGTAAGGAAATTAATGTTCGTTTTTAAGACTCTACGTCATGTCACATCAGCACTGACTATCAAGCAAATCTACCTGTCCTTGTGCCAATCAATATTGGTGTATGGTATCTCTGTGTGGGGTGGAGCAGCCAAGACCCATTTGATGAAGTTGGAAAGGGCTCAAAGAGCTGTTCTGAAAGTCAGCACATTCCGTCCATTTTTGTTTCCAACTGAAACTCTATATAAATCCTGTGAATTGCTGACAGTCAGACAGCTATTTATTTTAAATATAGTTTTACAACAACACCATATTACCCCATATAAGGTAATCTTTAGGCGGCGCAGCGATAAAGTCTGCCAACCCTATAAATGTAACCTATCTTTTACCCAAAAATTTTATTGTTACCTAGGGCCACGCTTATATAATACACTTAATAAGAAGCTAAACATCTACCCACTCTGTAGTAATTCATGCAAAATGACCATCACAACGTACCTCCTAACATTAAATTATTATGAAACGGAGCAGCTCATCCTAACACATACCTAGTCACGTAACCACACACATATATACTCACTCACACAAAAACACTCACTAACACTCACATGAGTATTTATACTTACTACTACTAACTCAGCCAAATACAGAAAACACATTCAAATCACAGATTGACAATCTAATCCAATTACATACCACATACATTTACCAAAATTATTTCATTATTGTTACTGTAAGCTTTTCAATTAAATCACTATACAACTTAAATAATTAGTATATACCAAATGTAAACTAAAAATTGTTACTTATAATGTCTACAACAGGGATATGGGCCTGGCACCTTTAATACAAGTTGTTATCTAACAACTTAGCAAGGGTGCTGGTCACCACATAATGTGAGACTGTCATAGTTTAAGACTTATGGACTTATTCTTATATTTCTTATGTATGTACTATTCTATATTGTGGTGAAATAAACTTTATTATTATTATTATTATTATTATTAAAAAGAACATTAAAAATTCGTCAAAGAAATGCAAATTTTTTAATAAATTATGAAAATTTGTCTCAAATTATTCAAAGTTTTTGTCTGAACCATCATTAAATAACGCCCAGAGTTTTGCCCCATCGTTTGGTACCACTTTCGACCACCCCCTATTGTGGGAAGTGCAAAACTTTTGATTGTCACACCTAACCTAACCTAATCTTTCGGTACCTAAATATTCATATTTTTCAGCGGATTTTTGTCATAATATCCATTATTCGCAGCAGACTAGATTATGGTAGTTTTTTGTACGATAGTAGCATTAAAAGTCATTTGCAAAAATTAGAGAATATACAAAACCAGGCCATGCGTGTAATTGGAGGGTTTATTAAAACTACACCTATCCACGTAATGCAAAGCGAGTTATGTCTACCGCCGTTACAAAACCGTCGACGTTATCTTGCTGGCAAATTCTGGTTGAGAGCAAAATCATTTAATAATAATGTTACTATTAACGTATTACAAATTCTTGACCGGTGTTGTGACAGAGCTTACTGGCGAACTAAGAAGCTACCTATTTTGATTTATACCCATAGAAAATATACAGAGTATCCCATATATTCCAGCGATAAACTGCTTGTATATTCTGTAGACAGATGGATTACTTACTTTGATTTATCAACATTTGTACAAATAAACATAGACGGTATTAAGCAGGCCAAACGATCTATTGACATTAACACACTTCGTTCTCATTGTAAGTCTTTGCTTGATCACAAATATAATCAGCATTATTGTATCTTTACGGATGGCTCCAAGGATGACATTGGATCAGGGGCTGCATTTTTTGACCTTCAACTGGACATACGGATGAAATTCAAAATTGATAGTAATATTTTCATAATGCACTCAGAATTGATAGCAATTTCTGAGTGTTTATCCTACATTTTATCTATAAATTGCAGCAATTATTTTGTTATATTTTCGGATTCTAAAATAATATATAATATTCTACCACATACACACAACACTATCTAGCCCAAACTAAGCAGAGCTTGTACTATGGATACTAGACAATGGATAAACATACATATATACTTTTTTTTTTGTAAATACATACATATTATACATAGAAACACCCAGACCAAGACAAACATCCATGTTCATGCACACAAATATTTGTCTTGTGCGGGAATCGAACCCGCGACCTCAGGCGTGGCAGTCGGTTACACTAACCACTACGCCATCGAGGCAGTTCCTTGCATCACTTGGCTCGCATAACCTCGAATAGTCGAGGTCTACCGATTGCCTATACCATTATGGACACCATTCGTAAACTTCAAAAAACCAACAAAGCGATTGTGTTACAATGAATTCCCTCTCATATCGGTATCGTGGGTAACGAGGAGGCAGACTGCGCAGCACGACAAGCTATTAATGATGGTATTCTTTACACGTGTTTGCCGGTCTACACTGAGATATTGTCCAAAGTCAAGGAATCATGTCGACTGGAGTGGAAGGAATACTTCGACGAGCGATCGCGGTCCTTCGGAATATGGTACAAAACTATTCAAAATGATCTTCCTCGGTACCCATGGTTTGATAGGAGTAAATTAAGTCGAAAATATATAACTGGCCTGCTAAGGCTTCGTTCCGGGCATATTCCAACAAATAAATTTAAGTATCTCATGCGGCTGTCTGGCTCACAGAATTGTTCTCACTGCAATGTCGTAGAAGACGTATATCATGTTTTGTTGGAGTGTGCTCGGAGCGCTGCAGTGCGGCAGAGAACATTATTACCTAATAATTATAATATTGGTGCTCACAATAGCTTTTTGGCTTCACCGTTTTCAGATGAAGCCAAGAAGCTGCTGTTGATATACAACGCCACAGTTATGAAGAGCTCACCGGCGTTTTGATTGTGTAGCTTATAAGATTTTTATTGTTTTAGATATAAGTTTTTATAATAAGTAAGATTTGTAATGTATAAGCGTTTACTGGAGTGTCATAGCCACTTTATGGTCAAAACTCCAATGTTCAAATAAAGAATTTAAAAAAAAAATGTAGGTCGATGTAAACGACCGAACGCACAAATGCTTAGTTGCTTAAACTACATACAAGTAGACATGTATGGGTTTACCGTACAAACATAAATTATCGTAGTAAACTGGTCAGGCGATGTTGAGGTACTCTCTACTACTCACGCACTAGGAACAAATTCTGCAAACATTGAAACAACGGACACAAAGAACATCGAGAACACAACCATTTGTAGATCACACAAATTGTCCCGCGTGGGATTCGAACTCACGTCACTCGGCGCAATAGTAGAGGCGAGGCGATCACTTACACCATTATGCTATCCATGCATTTAATGTGTCTATTTCTTCTTTCCAAATTGGATTCCATCGACATTTGTGAATGACCTCATACAATTTCAGAACTACTCAGTGACATACAAGCAAGCGAGTAAAAATTAATGAACACGAAGAACATTCAGACTAAACAAACTACACATTTTTTTGTCCCGTGATGGATTCTAACCTCTACAATAAAAAATAGGTAAGTTGTTATTGCTTAATTTCGCATCTTCGTCAGCTCACTGTTGTTCAGTTTATCATACAGTCCCAGTTCTACAGATAACCCAACAGTCGGTCGCGCCGCATTAGCCTCACTCGCCGCTACTTTAAATACAAATACCTAACAACCGTGAACGACATGAAACTATATGAAAACATACATATGTACTCACGCCTGCATATTCTTAAAGGGGTCTACAGACATGAATATCTTTACTGCTTACTGCGGTAGTGAATGCGACTGTTGTGCATAGGGTCCCGAAGTTCTAATCGCAGGTCGGGCCAACGAAATGGTATATTTCTTTTTTAATAACCTTCTTCTCCCTAGCCTTTATTATTCCCAAGTCACTTGGGGTCGGCTTTTCTAGTCTAACCGGGTTTGACTGGATATCAGTTTTTACACGGAGCGGCTGCCACCTGACCTCCGCAACCCGAAGGTTAACGATACGCTAAGGCTAGACCAGTGTCAGGATATTATAGGGCACTGACTTCCAAATAACGACTGCCATAGATGTTCATGGCAGCCGGGACCGACGGCTTAACGTGCTCTCCGAGGCACGGAGCAGGCGATAATTGTCAATCAATACGCACATAATTTCGAAAAGTCATATAATTTCCGAAAGTCAGAGGTGCGCGACGTGGGTTCGAACCCGAGACCATCTGCATTGCAGTCTGTTGGTCTCCCCACTGAGCTATCGATTTTGTTGGTCTCCCCACTGAGCTATTTCTTTTTTAATAACCATAAATTTAAAATTTAAAGAACCCCCGTCACATAATTAATTTGTTACCCATATTGAGGGAGATGTGAAAAAAATGTATTTCGCAATTATGTGGTGTCGGCCATCTTGGATTTGAAATTTATCATAGTGTATAGTATTCTACTAGTCAAGCCTTTTCATTTGATACCCATATTGAGGGAGTTGTGAAAAAATATGTAATCCGCCATTTTATGGTGGCGGCCATCTTGGACCGATTTTTATCAAACGTAGCTAAGAACACTCCCGACTAATTCACATTTCAAACAAAAAAAACAAAATTCAAATCGGTTCATCCGTTCGGGAGCTACGATGCCACAGACAGACACACACACACACACACACACAGACACTTCAAACTTATAACACCCCGCCGTTTTTGCGTCGGGGGTTAAAAATACATCTCCTGCACTATGGTTATACCTTCTGTGTTGCGGGGTACTTCACAAACATTCATCACAAAGAACATCCAGACTTGAGACAACCATTTGTTGAATCATACTATCTTCCATCCCATGTGGGATTAGAACCCCTACAACACTCTATTCGGCAATACTTAAACATATACGCCATCCGCGCAGTCAGTTTTTCTGTTAAGAAACTTAATAGTAGCCCGGAGTTACAAAGTTGGTGGTGTTAGATACTTGATGATCTCTCTCTGGTCGTATCGCACTATAAGACTGTGGGAACAGGGAGTGCACTTGTGTTTGCACACACACTTGTGCACTGTCATATCTCCTGCAATGTCTAGTCTCCGGTAAGATTGGTCGCCGTCGTGACCTAAATTCGGTCTAGCGGTCATTATTATTATATCGCTACAAGGGCTAACTTGAGTCTATAATGGCCGCGAGTTGTCCATGTCGGTTATTATATATTTCTGCGCATGCTATATATTATGTATGTGGATCATACTAGGTACCGAAATTCTGGTTCTATTGAACGGTATTAGAACAATCGTTAATTCAACAATAAGCTACCAAAATGATAAAACAGTTTTTTTTTAATAATATTCTACCACATACACACAACACCATCCAGCCCAAACTAAGCAGAGCTTGTACTATGGGTACTAGACAATGGATAAACATACATATATATTGAAATTAAACTACTATATACGGATTTTATCGCGTTGTTTATTTAACACTCTATTACATAATTTTGAAACTGTTACACTACTATACTATACTATTAAACTTTACTAATTTTAAGATCGCTAAGATCTTAAAACAGGCAAGTCAAAAGTTATTAATACAAGTTATCAGAGAACATCGCGCTGACTTACGCAGCATAAATAGGAACGTTGAGATTTTGTCTAATTAAATACAGAGATTAATAACTCCATTTGATTTTAAACAATGCATCAATGCTATAAATCACAGAGAAAGATCAAAATATAATGCGTGTAAAACAAACAAAATTCAAAAATATGAAAAATTATTATCGAAATCAAATGCCAACAGCAAGAAACGAAACGTCAATGCACGGACCAATGACACGCCGCCGTCATCTCAAAGACAAGCAGTTATTAATCTGTCAAAACAAACTTTAGACAAAACAACCGAAAAAGTATTGAGTAGAGGTTTAAATTATGCTATAACACCAGCTAGGATACCGTATGAGGCCATTATTTGCAACGTCGAGGACTGCCTAGTCAAGAATAACATAAGAAAGGAAGATTTGGAGGCTATACGTCAGGACATTTCATCAGTCTTGCGTCGAAATAAAGTGCCCAGACCGAATCTTCCCAAAGATGAATTCGTCGCATTGAAGAACTTGCGGGCTAGACCAGATATTACAGTACTCCGTGCAGATAAAGGAAACGCTACGGTCATAATGGATACGTCAGATTATAAAAATAAAATTGAAAATTTACTTTCAGATGAAACAACATATAAACAGGTTAAAACAGACCCTACAAACAAAATATTGAACAAAACCAAAGACATCATACATAAATACTCCGAAAGACTAGATCTAGACGTTAAACAATTAATACCAGCTTACGTAAAACCTCTAAAGCTGTATGGGTTACCAAAAATACACAAAGAAAACGCTCCCCTACGTCCTATTGTGAGTCAGATCGACACACCAACTTACAGACTGGCTCAGCACGTAGCGAAGATACTCTCACCACTCAGAGGCAACTCGAGAGCATATGTAAAGGATTCATACCATTTTGTGAGTGAGATTAAACACCTATGTCTCACTAACAATGAAACAATGGTTAGTTTTGATGTAGAGTCATAATTTACATGCATACCTGTACATGACTGTATTGAAATAACTAAAAGGAAGCTAATAGAGTACAATATGCCTGAGGAATATGCAGAACTACTTAAGCATTGCTTAACAACTGGCTATCTGTTGTGGGACAATAAATTCTACATACAAGTAGATGGTGTGGCAATGGGCTCCCCTGTATCGCCTGTTGTTGCCGACATATATATGGAGGACTTCGAGGCTCGAGCTTTACAGACTGCCCCCATCACACCCAGGATTTATAAGAGGTTTGTAGATGATACTTTTACAATATTACCAACAGATAGTGTTAGTGTATTCCTAGAACATCTTAATTCCATTAATAACAACATCCAATTTACTATGGAATTAGAGGCAAATAATTCATTAGCATTCTTAGATGTACTTGTCATCAGGAATCCTGATCATACTTTGAGCCACACTGTGTATAGGAAAAAGACCCATACAAATAGGTACTTGAACGGTGAATCTCACCACCATCCTAAACAGTTAGCTACCGTGGGAATGTCTTTGTTTCAGAGAACCCACGGGATCTGTGACAAGAAACACCTGGACGCCGAGCTTCAACATGTCAAGCAAGTACTGCAAGACAACAAGCTCCAACAGCCGCGCCGCTGTCACAGATCCCGAGAAAAGCCAGCCACAGTCGAGCGCCAGCCTGCTATACTACCTTATGTAAGGGGTGTCACTGACAAGATTGGCTACATCTTGAAGCGAGCTTCAATCAACACATACTTCAAGCCGCCAACGAAGATAAGTCAATTTTTACCATCCGTCAAGTGCCAATTACCTTTACAAGATGCAGGGGTCTATAAAATAGATTGTGACTGCGGACTCTCATACATTGGTCAAACCAAGAGAAGCATAGGCACCCGCATAAAAGAACACATAGCTGACGTTAAACACAAACGCTCGTTGAAGTCTGCTGTGTGTGAACATGTACAACAGGGGACCAACCACTACCTGAGATTTGACAAACCACAGATTCTCGCTAAAGAACACCAATTCCTACCAAGGATGCTTCGCGAGGCTATTGAGATCAAAAAACATCCAAATTTCAATAGAGAAGATGGTTGGAATGTACCACCAGCTTGGGATCCAGTACTTCAAATAGTCAAACCCAAGAAGAAACAAACCACAGCTAGACTTCATGATACTTTGAGCTCATTCTGCGTAAATAGAAACACCAATAACTAAATTATGTTCGGGTACTTTGAAATAACTACACTGGAACATTGAGACAACTACCATCTTAGTCTCCCCGTGACCATGGCTGCTGAAAAGCAACCGAAACGTCGGGGAAAGTGTAAACTTAAAAACAAATAGATTTGATAGTTTTAATATTTTAATTAGCTTAAAATTAGTAAAGTTTAATAGTATAGTATAGTAGTGTAACAGTTTCAAAATTATGTAATAGAGTGTTAAATAAACAACGCAATAAAATCCGTATATAGTAGTTTAATTTCAATGAATAACATTCGCGTAAACAGAAGACAATATTACATACATATATACTTTCTATTTTTGTAAACTCATACATATTATACATAGAAACAGAAACACCCAGACCAAGACAAACATACATGTTCATGCACACAAATGTTTGACTTGAGCGAGAATCGAACGCGCGACCTCAGGTGTGGCAGTTGGTTAGACTAACCACTACGCCATCGAGGCTATAAAATCTACATCTAAAGTTAAAACAACAAACATAAAAGATGGGAATATTCACAGTTTCAGATTGCGATAGAACTTTGCTAGTTGTTAAGAGTTAGTTTTAATAATCCTTTAACTACGAATGTGAGATTGTTTAATTGTTTATAACGCTTTCACTCCTTAACTACTTGACCGATAATCATGAAATTTCGCAAACACGTTGTTTGGGATACAAAAAAGGACATAAGGTACCTTTCATCCAGAAAAAGTATTTATCCCGAGGGATAGAAAATTAACATTACCTACATTTACGCGAGCGATCTCGCCGAAAATGTATAATCTTTATAAATCACTAGCTGTAACTCATCAATATTTAATAACTAAATACAGACACGGCTTCTTAACAGTTTTAGGTGATAGCTCAGATGACGTAATGGTTAGGGGTCGCCTCGCCACTGCGACCGAGTGTTGTGGGTTTGAATCCCACACGAGACAAAAAGACGTGTGGCACTCGGAGACTGCCGCGGTAAAGCTATTGCATAGCATTTTTTATCAACTTATGTAATTATAATTAGTAACGCCGATACAACCAATGCCACCTAGAGGCGATTTGCAGAACTAAAGAGACAAGCGTGATATTTCAAAAAGTCATTAAAAGTTCTGCTATTCATCGATAGATGGCAAAACTAAAAAGTATCACCGCTGTGCCGGTCGGGGTGAGAGAGACACCCCCCGGTGTTAGGTTATTTTCGTTACGAAATTTCTGGATTCGGTCTCCACGCTCAAGGCCCGCGATAGAAGCTATGCATTAGCTTAAAAATTGTGTCATCCACAAATATTTGTTCCGAGTCTGTGTCCGGTTTTTTGTAAAAGGCTCTGCGGTACATGAATTATTTCTAGTGCGGGCGTTGTCCTTTTAAAGACAAATAATTCAGACACAGCTTTTTTACAGTTTTAGATGTACAAATGTGCGGGATTGTGGCAGACCTCAGCTGTGTGCCACATCTAACATAACGCAACTCGATGTTACTTAATCAGTCGACAGTACGTCGCGGTACTCTTGATATATAAACTATCATGAATATATATATAATATTATTTGTAATACTTCACGAAAACAATTAGTAACATTAATATATGGACTGTATGTGTTTTTGTTTGTTTGTTAAATTTTTTATTAGAATGTTAGGACAAGCCGACGAACCTTGGAGTTCTGAAATGTCAGGGGTATATGTTTAACTTTCTATATTTTCATCCGTCGCGTTTATACTGAATGATTCGAATTCGAAAGCTTAAATATGTATATATATACATATGTATGGGTCAAACCCGGACTTCGCGGTTCATAAGACATACATTATTATTTATAATAAATATAGTGTTGCAGGGGACTCAGTAGTCAGCTTATATATATATATATATAATCCTATCTCTCGGATCAGCTAGTTTATAATAATTATATGTATGTAGAACATGTATTATAATTAAACTGTGTCGGTGGCCTTATTATTACGTTTTATTTAACAACTAAGATGGCAAACAGTCATACGGCCCACCGGATGGTAAGTGGTCACCGTAGCCTATGGACGCCTGCAACACCAGAGGCATCACTTGCGCGTTGCCGACCCTTTAGGAATGGAAGTGGGAAGGAGAAGGAGAAACAGGGTGATTGGGCCTCCGGCACTCGGAAAACCTTCTTCTCCCTAGCCTTTATTATCCCCAAGTCACTTGGGGTCGGCGTTTCTGGTCTAACCGGATTTGACTGGATATCAGTTTTTACACGGAGCGGCTGCCACCTGACCTCCGCAACCCGAAGGCTAACGATACCCTAAGGCTAGACCAGTGTCAGGATATTATAGGGCACTGACTTCTCAATAACGACTGCCATATATGGCCATGGCAGCCGAGACCGACGGCTTAACGTGCTCTCCGAGGCACGGAGCAGATACATATAAAACTTATGAAATATGAGTGTAATACAACTCTGCCTACCCTATTTGGGATAGTAAGTCTGTATGTATTATCTAGGCATAATTTTGTGTCGCGGGAGACTTTACAAACATTCAAACAACGGACACAAAGAACACCCAGACTCGGAACAAACATTTGTGGGTCACACAAAGTTTTGTCCCGTATGGGAGTCGAACCCAAGTCACCCATTGGCGCGGCGACCTCTTAAGCCACTACGTTATTCGTGCAGTCGATATGATATGAGTAGGGTAGACTCCAGTTTCGAGGATATAACAGTATGTGCGGCTTCGTGGCGCAGCGGTAGTGAATGCGACTGCTGCGCATGAGGTCTCGGGTTCGAATCCCGGGTCAGGCCTACATAAAGTTATTGGGTTTTTCTGTTAAGAAATCTCAATAACAGCCCGGAGTTAGGAAGTTGGTGGTGTTAGACACCCTCGTGCCTCGGAAAGCACGTAAAGCCGTTGGTCCTGCGCCTGATCTCTCTCCGGTCGTGTCGGATTACCGTCCCATCGGATCATGAGGATTGGGGAGCAGAGAGTGCACTTGTGGTTGCGCACACGCTTGTGCACTATAATATCTCCTGCGCAGATGGCCAGTCTTCGTTCAGATTGGCCGCCGTGACCGAAATTCGGTCTAGAGGACATTATTATTATTATTATGTGCGGCATAAATCAATCGGGCAGCTGGGCTCGCATGCCTTACTCAATTGTTTGACCTTCGGGCAGGATACAGACTAGATAACTCCTTTAAGCATTTGACCGCCATATCAAAAAAGCAAAAGCGTGCTCTCGGCGCCCAGCTTCATCATCATTCATTCGAGTCGGCCTCAATGGCGTAGTGGTTAGTGTAACCGACTGCCACGCCTGAGGTCGGGGTTTCGATTCCCGCACAAGTCAAACATTTGTGTGCATGAACATGGATGTTTGTCTTGGTCTGGGTGTTTCTATGAATAAAATATATGAATTTACAAAAAAAAAAAAAAAATATTTATTTGTTAATCCATTGTCTAGTACCCATAGTACAAGCTTTGCTTAGTTTGGGCTAGATGGTGTTGTGTGTATGTGATAGAATATTATATTATGTAGAATATTTTCATAATTTAATACTTACATCGTCCCTGTAATCTTATGTTAATACTAGATGTTCCCTAGGTTTCCCACCCCCGTGGGTCGTAGCGTGATGTTATATAGCCTATAGCCTTTCTCAATAAATAGGCTATCCAACACTAAAATAATTTTCAATTCGAACCAGTAGTTCCTGAGATTAGCGCATTCAAACAAATAAACAAACAAACTCTTCAGCTATAAAATAATATTTGATGAAATAAATAGTAAGCATTTCATATAATATACATAGGAATGAGTCTACCTACATAATTAACAACACAAATAAGATAAACAATACTTTTTCATAACATTTATTAGCGTTTAAAAGTCTGTCATGTAGTCATGACCGTGGCATGTTCGCCACATTATGCTTCGTCATCTATATACAGGGTGTCTGGTAATTAAAGGATAACCTGGAAATGTCTTATAGTACAACTGATGGCCGTTCAGAAAAAAATATGTAAAAAATCTATCCTAACTACTACCTGAGATATGTGTTTTTTTTTAATTACCATGTATAACTTTCTTGTATACTACGACCATAAATGAATGAAATCCAACGGTTTTTTGTTGTTTTATTATTAAACACTAATTATGCTAATAGATAGACAGTCAAAAGTATGCCATGCTTATATAGCTTGCACTTTTTAATATATATCTTTTATTTTTTTTCTTTTCTTTTCCTTTTTTCTGCACGGCCTTCAGTTCTACTATAAGACATTTCAAGGTTATCCATTAATTACCGGATACCCTGTATAACTGTGGCGATCAAAAGATGAATACACGGCTAATAATATGCTAAATTCAACTCAGAGTCTTACGATTATATTCTGAAAGAGGTAGGCAGCGGTGCATTATTTACTAGATGAGCCCGCGGTTTCACTCGTGTTTATGATTAATACGCCGCTCCCGTGTGTTATAGCGTGATGTTATGTAGCCTATAGCCTTTCTCGATAAATGGGCTATCCAACACTAAAATAATTTTCAATTCGAACCAGTAGTTCCTGAGATTAGCGCGTTCAGACAAACAAACTCTTCAGCTTTATAATATTAGTATAGATAAGTATATTGAATATATTGTATAATTATTGTGGTACAACAATTCCTGTTTCTGGATGATCCCTATGTCTTATTCTGTTCCCCTGACAATGTACATATATGCAAAGTTTTATGATGATCGATCGAGTAGTTAAGGCGTGAAAGCGTAACAAACAAACTCACATCCGCATTTATAATATTAAGTTAGGATATATAAGTTAAACATCAGAATCTAGGTAATATAGGGCGAGCAAATTGTTCATCAGTCATAGTTTCAGACATCGTGCTGCGAATTTCTTTATAGAAAACCCAATTATTCCTATCCCCACCCAGGATTTGAACCTAAGACCTCATACCCAACTACTGCGTAGTTCACGCATTTACTCTCACGGCACCACCAATCCACCTAACTACAAGTGAACCCCAGCGTACAAACATATAACATCAAACACAAATGTTTATGTAACAAAGTTAATCTAAACAAATAATCGGCGGCGTGACTAAACTCTTTAGTTCGGACACATGTTTCGGTCAATTGAGCTCGCACTGAACCGTGATTAGCGAGGTCTTGCGAGAACACAATCATATCATCTACGGCACTACGTTAGTTCCGCGACAACATTAATTAAACTGAGCGGCTATCCGTCATGGAGCGATGAGTATATACGCGGGGAGCGCACAGAGAGAGTTGCGCACACGCCTCGCACACATGAACGTGTTATTAGGTGAGTACGAGAAATTGATGGGTTCTTTGACCACCACGTCAAAAAGCAAAAGTGTGCTCTCAGCGCTAAGCGATGATTTCATTCTTTAATTTGTGATGTAGTCGTGACCGTAGCGTGCTGGACACATTTTGCTTTGCCATATTGTATACTGTGTTGGTCAAAAGGTTAAAGAAGTAAAAGAAAAGTAAAAGACTGCACGGTTAGCGAAGTGAGTTAAGAGGTCGCGTCGACACTGCGGCCGCTTTGAGTGTTATGTTTTCAAATCCCACACGGGACAGAATTTGTGTGTGATCCACAAATGGTTGTTCCGAGTTCAGGTGTTCTTTGTGTCCGTTGTTTGAATGTTTGTAAAGTGCCGCGACACATGAATTATCCATAGTGCGGGCGTTGTCTTTTTTAAGAAAGAAATATTACTATATTATGTAAACCTTTATAGAAGTTGAGTCTTGTTTTGTAGGTATAACTTGTTATTGTGTGCATTAGCCGAATATGAAGACACGGTGTCAATTGCCGAGTCGTATAAGCTGGTTTTAAGAGTGATACGGTATTTTTAAAAACAAAACCGGCTATGTGCGGCTTAAAGTCTTGTGTCACAAATATTGACGTTAAAGTAAAACCTTTTAAGGTTACTAACGGTCGCCAACTAGTTGAAATTTGCCTATAATATATTTAAATTTTAAATTTGATTGTTATTCAAGTTTTATTGTCTATAACTTAATACCCTTATAATCACTTTTCATTTCGTCACCTACTCCACATACATATGTATGTAACCATAGTTACGAAGCATTCTACGAAGTCAACCGAACAATGCCGAAATACTACGAACGCGATTCGGTTGCGTATGTCAAATGCATGGTTGTATGCGTGTAGTATTTTTCCATTAATTTAATGTATTTCTAATGCATATTTTATAAAAATAAACACTCCTTCTCCATATAAATTATAACTGTGCCAAATTTCGTACTCCTCCGTCCGCGCAATTTTGGTAAAATGGGGACAAAGTTTTTGCTTCGCGTATTAATTTATAGATACTATAATATAATATAAATCTCGGAATTTTATCATTGTTTCTTTGCTATGTTATGCCTAAAAAGCTTATAATATCAGCCCTGTATTAAACTGTCCCACTGCTGGGCACGGGCCTCTACCCACTGTGAGAACTCTACAAAGCTTAGCTAATTAAAAACTTTGAGACTAGTTTTACAGACGATACGGCAAGAAGATTGGAGTCAATATTGTTTAAGCGTTTTATGTGTAAGTTAATGAGATGCTCCCATTCGACTCGCTAGATAGATAGATAGATAGTTATGCCGGGTCTGGATGTAATTTTTGTCCATTGTTTGGATGTTTGTAAAGTATCCCGTGATACAGAAATCATACTTGGTGTGGGAGTTGTCATTTTCAAACTAAGAAAAAGAAACAAAACAAGGAAATGAAAGGAGACCGTCCATATTCGGCTAGAACGTGTACAATCGTCTTATAAACAAAGTAAAATATTAAAAGATTTGTTTTAATATATAATAAATATTGGTTACTATCCAGTCGTATGAAATTGAAGTATAATAAAAAAATACTTTAATAATATTTTTATTTGGTTTATAATGTGTAACTGTAATGGACAATCCAAATGGCTTCTTTGTGTTGCCTAGTAAAAAACAGTGGATAAAAATTGGAACAAAGTGTTTAAAGATACCACATTTGGAAATATTAACGAAATCTGAAAATACGTTGATATTTTTTTCATTATTTACTATATTCATATTTTGAATTAGACAATAATAATTTATGTAAAAATGATATGATATTTGATAAAATATTACAAAATTGTTAAGTGTGTTGAGTAATTTATTTTCATATTCCAGCAACACTTGACTCATCTGTCAATTCTGTTTCCGTCATTCGCTTTGCGTTTGTTCGCTCGTATAGTGGATGTGCACGTGATATTTTGTGTTTGCTATTTTGTGTTTTATTTTATTATTTAACGAACTTGATACTAAACTTCATAGAATAATGTTTTCTACTTAGTTTAGGCTACTGAAAATTAATATTGTTATTACAATATAAAATTGTTCACGCCCAGGCCAGAGTCCCATACAAGTTGGTCGATCTCCATTAGCTAGGTATCACATTAGAAAATATTATGATGTATTAATTGCTGTGAATGTAACTATGGAACTTTACCCGTGCAGCTCTGTGTCTGTTGGCGCTGCAGCCAGCGGCGCTGTGGTGTCGCTCAGTGGACACGCGCGCCCAGGCCCCCTCGCCCCGCTCCTCCGAGTCCGAATCCGAGTCGTGGGAGTCGCAGGAGGCCGACCCTCCCACCCCCGCCTCCACGCACCGCAACAACATCGCCGAGCTACTGCTGCCTCTCATCGAGAGAGGCCTCTCTGCCGAGCGCCGCCCCATCCACGCCAAGAAAGTCATCCAGGTGCTGCCGATGCGAAGCTCTAAAGAGCGCTCCTCGTCTTGGCCGCATCTCAACTCGCGTAAGAAACATGTGGTGGAGATCACGCCGCTGCGAAGCAAAGGTCGGGATGGCAAGCCGCTAGCGTACATACTGTCCCCCGCCAAATCAGACCCGAGGCGAGCCTATGCCAAGCGCACCGACAGACATCACGCACATCACGAGCACAAAGACCACAGCGGGTACCACGCGCTGAAGAAGCAAGCTAAGCGTCCGAGCGAGTCCAGCTCCACTGAAGAGGCCTCAGATGAGGAGCCCATTATCTCCGTCACTAAAGAGGAACAGCAGTCGGAAGAAGGACCGGCGGTCACGAGCGAGGAGTACGGAACAGGCGTGACTAGCGAAGAATCGAACGACAGATCTGAAGACAAAGTGACAAATGATAGTGATGAACCCTACAGCGGGTCGGTCTCTGGCGATCACAGCCATAGCTATGAACCAGAAACTGATTCAGGATCTCTTACGCCACTTAGTTTTGTAAAAGACTATAGTAATAGTCCTTATAGTGATTCCGCTGACTTCGATCCGGATAGACAAGACTCTCAAGACTCTGATGTTGATAGTAGTGACGTATCTAAAGATAATAGTAAACCCGATGTTAGTAAAACCGGTGCCGATCAGTTCCTGTTCCCAGAAAGTGATTCTGGAGACATTGATAATAATGAAAGTGGATCCGAAAATAATGATTTAAGCCAGTCCAGTGATAATCCCGACGATAGTAAATATTCAAGCGAAGGTTCGGAAAGTCAGAGCAAAGGTGAAGATGAGGGTAAGAGTCAATCTGGAGACGGGCCAGCTGAAAGTCGTTCAGGTGATGAGAACAAAAAAGGCAGTGACCAAGAACAAGAAAATAGTGAAAACCGTCCTGAGAATACAGATAATGTGAGTTTGCCTCAAATAACACCAAGCCAAGAGGAAGCAGTGGGGCGTGCAGATGGTACACCTGCAGATAATAATGATGAAAATAGTCTACCTAAGTCTCACTTGAACGATAATACATCTAAACAGGAGCACACAGAGGAAAGCATATCTAAGAAAGACCACGGAGATGACTCTAATGCTGAAGAAAACCAAGAAAGTCAGCCTAAGCTTGGTGAGGTAAGCGCTAATGACGACAACAACCCTAAGGGTGTGCAAGATAAAGATGGACACAAAGAAGAGGGCAATCTTGACAAGGGATCAGTGGAACGCAAAGTTAGTAAAGAACTGCACGAAGAGAAATTACACTTCAAAAGTCACCACGAGCACAAACACTTCAAGGAAGAAGCCGAATATTCTCGCACTGAACGCAAATACTCTGACCATGACGCTGAAGACAAACAACCGAAGAGTGATAATAATCTAGAACAGTTGAGCTCTAGCGCAGACGAACAGAAACAGCCTGATGATAATAAGTCCGAGATTATTAACGACGATCATGCACAGAGCGGTAAAGGTCACATTGAAGGAGACAGCGTAGAGAAACATAGCAACGAGTACAATTTGGATGAGGCCAAGCTTGGTGAAGAACATGACACAGACAGTCCGTCAAGAAGGAAAAATGATTCAGAAGACAGCAATAGTGACAAGAGCCCTGATGAAGAGATCAAGAGTGCTAAAAGTCCTGAAGAAGAGGTAAAACATGATGAGAATGAAGGTGGCAACGCAAATGTCGAAGCGGATAAAAAGAGTGACGACAAAGTTCAGAAAGACGAAAGTAGTGCCAGCAATGACCTTGGTGGCCAAGAAAACCATTCAGATGTAGCCGAAACCAATGTAAAGCCAATAGAAAGTGAAACAGATGAGAAAGGTAAAGAAAACCAACTTAAAGAGATAGCCGAGAGTAGAAGCGGCCAAGATAATATAATAGAAAGTAACGATGAATTGAAAGTTAAGAGTCTAGAAGAAAAGACAGTCAGTGAGATGCCAGATGAAGGAAAATCAGTGCTTGACATTTCGACTCCGGCAGACACTCCAGTTTTGCATACCGGTGAAATAGAAAACATCAAAACGATTCTAGGAGAGCTTCAACAAACAACGTCACCGCAGCCGGACTTTCGACGAAACGATATCCTTATCACACAACAGGATAGCCTGAACAAGCTGTGGGAGCCGAGGTCAAGAGACATCATAGAGCTAATACAATCTTCGGAAGACGCCGCAGAACGCGTGACGCCTGCGCACTGCGACACTCGCCGACACGACGACAAACAGAGTGAACACACGCACGAACATAAGTCATACCGATTATCATTCTTATTTAATAAGTAATCATTCGAAAGCCTCTTACAAATCTAGTAAATATTCTTTAGATATACGACCGCATCTCTAAAGAATATTTGCTATTAAAACAGTTTATAACTTATATGTTATTGTTAGGTACCACGCTTATATACAATCAAGAATGTTAACTACTAACTTTTTTATACTCTACAAAGACCATAGTGGAATTATCTGCTCGTTCTTCAGAATTTAACGACTGTTACTAGTGGCAATAGTGACTTATTTTTGCCAGGTGCGAAGAAAACTCTTAGTGTCGCGGGTCTCCATATATTAACCGCTTATTTCAAGAGAACCGTTCGCTGGTCAATTTCTTTATTAACTAATTAAATATGTCATTTCACTAGTTTAAAAAGAAACCATCATCGTATATATCACTTGGATTTATTTTAATTATGTGCATTCTAACTTGTTATATTTAATTTATATCGTAATCGTATTCTATTCACTTCATGTCGGCATTTTACTTCTTCTGTGTGTATTGCTAAAGTTATGTGCACTCTTTCTTATATTTATACTATCTTTACAGCCTTCTCCACAAATTCGCTTTCTAGTGAGTGAAACCTCAAGCTAGAATCTAGTATTTGCTTTCCATCACTCGAATTTGTTACTATAATGATAGTTATCAATTATTCCAATAAAAATAATACTGCTTATTTCATTTCCGAGAAACTAGTTGCCGATGAGTGATGCAATTTCCCTTAAGTATTTGATATTTGTATAATATTATCTACTTTTCAATTATTGATTCATTCTTCGCCATTGTCTATTCGAATGCAATTGTGCGTAAGTCCATTCCTACCAAGAACTAAAATACCGCATAATTCAATCAACATTAAATTATAACCATTGTTATTTGAAACCACTTCAATCAATCTAATTTTTACAATAGTCATTCTGTATCGATATTTCAGGAATCAGATTTTGTAGACAGTAAACCTGTATAACAGTCCCAAATAAATATTTTTGTTATTACATATTATTATGTATATTCTTCAGTATTTCATTCTGCACTTACCCGTTATTTGATCTCCTATATTTATAACGACGACTTAAGCTATCGCAAAATGGACAAAACGATATTAAATACAGTTTTAAAACTGTATATTCCTTGTATTTACTTTTAGTTATATGTGAGCATCCCAAAAATGTAAAAAAAATGCGTCCACACGGGCGCGGTATGTCGAAGCTGTGGGTGTAACGCACACAGCGATGTTACTCTGTAAGGGTACTAATAAACATATATTATCTCAACTTATTGACTTTTTATTTTGTACAACCGTTGGCTGTATGGCTGACATGGATAATGAACACTTAAATATGGAGCAACTATCAATATTTGTGAATGATAGGCATTTATTTGTCCAGCTCTTCTATACAACTGATTGGGCAAACAAGCTTACGCTCCTTCTTTCAAGGTAGAGGTCGTGGTGCGACCACAACCTCTACCTTGACCATTTTTGTACCTGTGCATTTCTGGATTTCTACCTGAATTATTTTCTTGTTTCGTCCTTTTTAGACCCCTTTTTTTACGTAGTCGAGATATACGTTTTTAAACTTTATTTTTTCAATACTTTTTTGTAAAATTTATATAACCTATGTTACGGGCCATTATTACGAATCTATTGACACCTCATTCATTAAAATCGATTCAGTAATTTAGGCGCTACGGTGGAATATACAAACATATATACACAGACTGTCAAAATTTACCCTTCCTTTTGGTTTCGCCGTAGTCGGGTAAAAATATTGGACACGAATTTTTCTTACTCCCGCATACCAAGAACAACAAAGATACAATGCGTTTAAATTTCAACAAATGTAACAAAGGCATGTAATCGGTCCCGAACTTTAATGCGTTATATCTCAGTTCATTTTATTGTTTTTAAAAACCAAAAATAGCACTACAATATTTTTGCTAAAAATGGAGTTGTTAAAGTCACTTATTTTTTACTCTGTCATCATGCCTATTGTAGTAACATTGTTATTGCATTTCGTTTCTTAAGCTCACACACCTAACTGTCATATGCCTTTCCAGTCTTTGCCGCTGGTACTCCAAGGGTAAAAGCATTAAAGGTTGAAAGGAATGATCAAAGGGGAATAATTAAAACAACACATTCGCTGGTAGTCTCGTGTATTACTGATAGTACTGTTACACATCACACATACACAGGCTCTCTCTTGGATACCCGAGATGGGGTAGGCACAGGTTTATTACAAGCATATTTCTCGATATAGGTGACTAGCCTAATGGTGTCTATTGGGTACATAATCATGATATACATAGTTTGATTGTTTTATATATCACATGAATATATATGTATTTATAACATAGAGCTTCCGTAACATAATTAATCTTAACAGATTTATATAAAAATACGTGCCTTAAACTAATAATGGTAACAATAAATTGATAAGTGCATTCGTAAAGGGCGTATCTTTAATAGAAAATATACAAAAAGTGTACTTGCTACATAATAATAAGGTCTAATCTTCTATACATTATACAAAGGAAAACTCTTTTGCATTTAAATAAGACCAAAAAGATTATCTAAAATGTTCTTAATTAAGATACACATAAGAAATTAACTCTTTTCAAAACACATTTAAATAAGACAAGAAGTATCTGTAATATTCGTAATACAGTTATGATTATGACTATAATATTATTAATACATAATAAATAATTTAGGTAAAATTATATTAATTAAAGAGGAAATATTTAAGTTTATTTTATAGGAATTAATTTCCAACATAAATGTTAAGCATAATCGTATACTTAAACTATACTAAATATAATATTATTAATATAAATAAAATATTAATAATAACTATGTATGTGTGTGTAAAACCACTAGCAGTATCCACGGACATCGTGTCACGCACACACGCAAACACGACACGTGATTGGTCGTCGATTAAAATATCAACCGTTACATAGAGTTCGAATACACGCGACAGTGGAGATCCGCCATTATCGATGACGTCATAATCATACGAGGAAATAGAGAAGTGTAATATATTTTATATGCAAGGATAACGCTGTGGTATATGTGGTGGGTTTGTCATTGCCAGTGAGTCGAAAATTGTAAGTTTGATGGCTGAATAAAAAATTTCGTCATCGACAAATTGTTGTACTGAGTCTGGGTATTGGTGTAAGTTTGTGTCCGTAATTGAAATGGCTCTGCACGGGGACTAAAAAATTAAGTGGCGTTCCCCGTTTCGGCAGCCAACACACTTTGGGTCGCTGAGCTAACAAATTATTAATAGTAATTGGAATGTTTGTTGAACACAAGAATTATCCTTCGTATGCGTGATGTTCTTAAATAAAATTAATAAATCATATACATTAAATATATGATATAATATATTTAGAAATAGTCATACTATGTAATAATGATTACGAAGTCTTCAACTGTGGCGCGTCTCCGAACATTATGCTCTACTGAACGTTGTTCCACTGTGAGATTGCAATTGACTTGAAAACATTATACAAGTATAATGTATATTAGGAATGGAAAGAATATTTAACATTTTATAAAGCAGCAGATCTTCCCCGCTGCTTTGCTCCTGACGATAATTCAAGTAGTTAAGGCATGAACACGTAACAAACAAGATAACTACATTTATAATATTAGTTGGGGTCACACCTCTGCCTACATTTTCGAGGATATAGGTACAAGAGAGCGTTTTCGTGTAAGTATATAAAGAGTTTTCAGCACTCTTTCAATCAAATGGTCCAATCCAAAAATATGACCTAGTTAAATTTGGTTAACCGAATTACACTACATTGTTATTGAAAATACAATGTTATCTTTTATCTAAAGACTGAAAATTAAGATCGATCTTAATTTCAGCAGCAGTTTTAACAGGTAATAGTGTATCCGTGTACCATTAGTTAGGAGCATAGGCAAAATCTATAAGTAATAAAGACCTCCAATAAGTAATCTTGAAAACTATTAAGATTGTTTCCATGGTTTCTTGGAACCATTACAAGAAATACTTAAAGTATTATCGAATCGGATATAACAGTGGAACAACATACAGCCTCTTACATCTAGCATAATTATAGAATTAAGTAAGGCTCAAGAATGTGGTCGCTTAGTAATAAGTTAGAGATATAGGAAGAGATAAAATGTTAACTATGAGGCAACGCTTGACCTCAGCTTTAGCATATCGAGCTCATGCTTAGACAACTAAGATACTCATGATATATTGTCAATAGGTTATTGATGGGTTCGATGGCGTAGTGGTTAGTGTAAGCGACTGCAACGCCTGAGGTCGCGGGTTCGACTCCCGCACAAGTCAAACATTTGTGTGCATGAACATGGATGTTTGTCTTAGTCTGGGTGTTTCTATGTATAATATGTAAGTATTTACAAAAACAAAAAGTATATATGCATGTTTATCCATTGTCTAGTACCCATAGTCTAGTACCCATAGTACAAGCTCTGCTTAGTTTGGGCTAGATAGTGTTGTGTGTATGTGGTAGAGACCAACAGACTGCAATGCAGACGGTCTTGGGTTCGAATCCACGTCGCGCACCTCTGACTTTCGGCAGCTATATGACTTTTTGAAATTATGTGCGTATTGATTGACAATTATCGCATGCTCCGTGCCTCGGAGAGCACGTTAAGCCGTCGGTCCCGGCTGCCATGAACATCTATGGCAGTCGTTATTGGGAAGTCAGTGCCCTATAATATCCTGACACTGGTCTAGCCTTAGAATATCGTGAGCCTTCGGGTTACGGAGGTCAGGTGGTAGCCGCTCCGTGTAAAAACTGATATCCAGTCAAATCCGGTTAGACCAGAAAGGCCGACCCCAAGTGACTTGGGAAAAATAAAGGCTAGGGAGAAGATAATATATATTATTATATTATTAATAACTCTACTCAATCGATTGAGGTAATAAAGATGTATAATAATAATACCAGTCCTGTATTAAACTTTCCTACTGCTGGGCACGACTGAGCAGTTCTCAGTGGGAAAATGGTTAGCCCACAGTCCACCACGCTGGTCCAGTGCGTATTGGCTGCCTTCACATATCTTCGAGAATTAATGTTATAAAACTCTCAGACATGCAGGTTTCCTCACAATATTTTTTCTTCATCGTTAAGGCGAGCGATAATTAACTATTTAATACGCACATAAATTTGTCTGACCGACAGATAATTTTAATAATTTAAGTCTGTACAAATATATAGTATTTTCAATATTTGTAAAGTCCAGCGATACAATATAGTTCTGCCACTATGCTTGAAAGGGTTCAAATATTGTACTTCCTTTTTGTTAAGGGTTAGAGGAGTTTCAAATGCTTAGTATTTTATTGTTATTCCCATTTATAAGCAATACAAACAACATTTTATTGTTTAAATATTGTTTGATTTGTTTTACGAAAAGATACGAAAATCTTAGTTGCTAAAACGATAGCATGGAATACCAGATCGTGAGTTCCTACCCAACTTCATAGTTAGCATTTTTCAATTTCAATAATATAATTTAATGCTTTGCATGAGCGTAATTCTATAAAACTCTATTGAATTAGAAAGAGTCAAAATATATCGCTATTATATTCTAAAGTAGATTCAACAAGGTAAGACGAACAACTACTTTTAACAGATGTTTATACTTTATTGTACTGTGTAGCGAGGAAAGGAAGACCAACTAAAATATTAGAAAACGATAGACTAATATAGATCTAATTTACAAACATAAACATACGCCTATGTCTTGGTGGTCTGATATTTAATTTACTGTATTATAGATCTCATTATATTATTCATAATAGAAAGTTTGTTACTAACTTAATCTTTTTAGAACGTGTCTCACTTTGTTAGATAAGATACTACACAGCTTACAACGACTTGGATTTATGTCTGGGATTCCACCAGATACAACTAAGACTATACTTATATTATATCAAACATATTACGAATGCTTTATTACAGTAAATGCCTATATTAATCTTTGACTGGTGTAGTTAGTATTTTAGGGTCAATGATTATAATATGACCGTTCACATGCAGATGCTTGTATAGCCAGATGGCTTAGTAGCCTGACAGACTGATTCTCAGGTAAATGAAGTTCACTATTTTAAATGTATGTGAAAATCAGGATTAACGGATCTGTGAGCTAAGTGAAGTTACTATTTCAATTAGATAATTTGCTTCTTGTCATATTTATGATACAATAACCTCGTAAAATAAAATCTATGCTGAGGCATCACGATTGTTAGTCGCTTTCACTTATACCACCAGTCAAAGGTATTATTCACGGAAACGGGTAATGAAGTGCTTTGCTACTTTGATGATCTCTTGATATATTCTAATACACAACATTCAATATTTTGAGGTCCGTTTCACAGAACCTTTGTTGTTGTCTCAATAAGTGTAATTTTTGTTTTTATTGAGAATAAATTTCTTTACTCCTACATTTCCCCGACGTAAGTCTCGTGTTGCCTTTGTCTTACTTTTATAAAAAACAAAGAGGCTTGCTGCTTTTAAATCAGTCTATAGTTTCCTTTTCAATTAGTTGGTTTTCCTGCTTGCTATAACAATAGTCAAATATTAACGCCATGACAGCGTATATAAAATGCATCTTCGAGGGTTATTAGTATCCGACGTTTCAATGCTTGTTATTTTTATTTGAACATTCGAATTTTAGAAACGATTGATTTGCCCACTACGGTGTCGTGTGGGTTGATATGGAAGGAGAGAAGACTTGGAGAGTTACAATTTGCAAAACGTTCTTTGATACTTATTTAGAGATATTATCTAAGCAGGTACTTGAAATATTTGGAAGTTTAACAAAGTTACGTCTAAAACACATGCGGATCTAACATGGAACCCTGTCACAGTATCTACTGGTCAATTTATTGGACCTCGGACATCATTCGATCACTATAAACCAGCTGTGACTAAGAAACAGTTGAGTGGTCACCCATCTGTTTCCAAGCCTCAGCGAGTAGTACTTACTTTTATAACTACGTAATATAATACTTTTGTGTAGACATAATTTATTATTTGCTATTTGAGGTCCAATAGTAAGGTTTCTATAGAATAGAACGAATGCCAACGCCAACAAACGCACGTGCAATATATTAACTTGTTAGTGTCTGTAGTGTACAGTTCCTAACTTGATAGCGCCACTTTAAATCAATAATCAAAACTGTACTAGTTATTTTACTAGTAATATAATGCATAATGGTAGTTCTTATATGATAACATACGCTATTAAGCGATTAAACTGTCAATATATTTTAACGACTGAAATCTGAAACTGAATCGTTCGACCAATATTAATACGTCTTTATATGTTTCAATTTTTAAAACATTACTGTCGACATGTTACTTTAGCATTTCTTTAGAGAAATTAAAAGATTACTAGTCATGTCAGTACAGTACAAAAAAGAGGCCGATTGTAAAAAAAATAACAAGAACATACTGGTGGCGCCATCTAGTAATTTTTGTACACTTGCTTTGGTGGCAAAGTCATTAACAAGTTCAACATTTTTAATAGCTAGTGACGAGGTCCTAAGGCTCCTAGTCGAGTCAGTGATGTTGGAATATTATTGGAAGTACTAACTACAGATAGAATATACTATAATACTGAATAAGTATTGCTCTTCGTTACGTTTAATAGAGAATAGTTGACTGCGTTACTGATGATGAATGATATGGGATAAATGTATAGCTTTTCGTATCAACAGACTTATTACACTGTTCCACACTTCGTGATGCTAACTGATATTTTCCTTACATAACAACCAAACCCTTCCAGAGGTTAATAATACTCTAAATTATTAAGCCATATTCAAACTTTCATTAATAGAAGAACACTTGGTGTTGGTCGGTTTAAAACTTTATTGTCACTTTTATAATTATTTATATTTATCATACTGGCGAAATCAAATCTGCCATTAAAATAAATAATTAATCTTTACCCAGATTACATAAACATTATTATCATGTATCATGTGGACTTTTTATGGACTGTGTAGTGTATAAATAAGGTAAAGTTTGAAAATACCAAGGTAATAACACATTTTGAACGTAGAACATCATTTATCGTAGTAAATGATATTTTCGATTTCAAGTATTGCTAATACTATAAATATTTTTCAGAGTAAACATGTAATATGCAGCTATAAATATACTACCGAAATCTTTTGAAAATTTTGGCTGATAATTACTTTAGGTTCCTTAAATATAACCTTTAGGTATATTATTTGGTATATCACACAGATTCCAATCGAATGTATACTAAGTGCGCCATCTAGGGTGCGTGAGCACAATATCAATCTTATAACCATCAGTAACGCAGCATGAATTAGATTTAAAAGCCGAGAATATTAATAATTTGATAATATCTATGATAGAAGAATATCTTTAAAGACCTTTCACGCGCTTATTTGCAAATAGTAATAATTTATAATTATTAATAATAGTTAATAATACTTAGATTGTAATAATGTCATAAGATGTATTTGGAATATTAAGTATCTCAAAAGTTAATTGTAAGATATAAATGTAAAATTTATTAGCTATAGCTAAGTTTTTGTTTCGTTTATTTTGATGATGTCATTATAGTTATAAAGATTTTACAAGCACATTCTTAGTTCATCCCCGCATGTAGCAACCAAAACCATGTTTTAATTCTCTTTTTGTTTGATTAGTGCTTTATGAGTTAGAATATTTTAGGACGCATGACTAGCCATAACACTTTAACTATGTAGTCAGTTTTTACTATTTGGAAGTCATTGAATCTCCATGTCAACGTTTGAAATGATTTATTACAGTTAACTTTAATGACGTTGTATACACTTTCAAGCACAAAAGGTCTAATATTTCGTGTAATGCTGCTATTGAAAATTCCTTTAGATAAACTCTCAGTAACATTTGATTGTTATACTCTTAAACCCACAGATCATTAGAGTTTTGTTACGAGGTTTGACTGCCACTTGCGAGAATGAACAACAGAAGCGTATCTTACAAAATCCATGAATGTACTCGACAGAATAATCGGACCAACTTAAAGTTCACCCGTACTTGTTTAATTGAATGATAACAATGTGATGCTACTGTAGTTCGATATTCCGCCGAGCGAACAAGAGATGCAAAATGAAATCATTAATGATATGAATTAATCTTAAAATACTTCGTAATTAATTATTCTATGATTATAAAAGAAATAGCATTATTACTATACATACGTTGAATGCACATAGTTCGGTCGAAGCACTTCATAAGGCAGATATATTCGAAACTATCACGAATACTATCACCACATTTAGTTTTAATACTTCGAGTTTTTTAATTATACGCATCATGTTGTTATAATTGCAGTGCCATCTTGTGTACGACATATACTGGGTGTAAGAGACGGCGTACCGAAAACTTTAGCAAGACGTCTTTCTATAGGTACTTACTTGTTACGATGGAAACTTCTATTAATAAAAAAGGCGCAAGATAAAGATGTTATATTGATTAGTATTATTACGCTGTACGCAATGGATTGCTACCAATGCAACGCACCGCTCGCACCAGCGGAAATGACCTCTGCATTCCGCACGCATAAAAAACGGATCTGTTTAAATCACGACGATTTAATTACATTGCTCTATTTTAGTAAACTGATATTTTTGATTTTTATTCAATGAAATGGATGGTTTATGCATTGTTATGATTCTCAGTCAGATAAATAAAAATGCAGAAATAAAGTTGAGATTTTTCCTGAAGAAAATTCTAACGATTTAACTCAGAATAATAGTCTGAATCTAACTATTTCAGTTTTCGGTACACCGTCCCTGACACCCAGTATACATTATAAGTGGTGTCTATTTGCCAAAATACTTAATCTTTTAAATCAAATGCGATTACATGTCAGTATATCTTACCGGTAGGTGTCGCTTTTATCAGTTGAGTTTTTATACACAAGATGGCGCTCAACAATGTATGTATTTGTATATCTAAATGCTTAATATAAATCATAGCAATAGAACATCTACACCGATTGACACGTCACAATTCAAAGAATTTGAAATCCAAAATATTTAAATTCATTCTTTGATTAAAATTTCTCTCTTTGGCATAAGTGTGCACTTCAGCTGTCAGATTATAAGCCCACTGTTTCTGTTTTTTCCTAAAATTATAAATAAGACTGATTAACTTATAGGCGTTCTGATTAATTGACTGAACAGATGGCGTTTGGGATAAGGGGTCACCTTGCTATTGCCACTATTACAACTATCGAGAGTATACAATGGCTTACTTGTGCCACACGGAAAAATTGTGTGATTTCCAAATGGTTGTTCCGAGTCTTGATGTTCTTTGTATCCCTTGTGTAATGCGAGGACCTCCCTAGGAATTATTTCTAGTGCAAAAATTGTCTTTTCAAATACTGAGTGCAGTAAGTACTGTGTTTTGTAGGTGTGTGATAATTTGCATGAATCACTCAACAGCTGAATTTTCTTAAAGGTTATTTGGAAAGACACCCATAATTCAACAGAAATCTTCAGATCTGATGTTCTAAGGAGCAAAGCTTTTGCATGTAAGACTCTCCTGACTAAAACCGAGAAATTCTAAATTTAGATTTCAATTTATTTCTTATCACTGCATCATAATCTGTTAATCGAATAAGAATTTTGCTATTCATCTTTTAAAAATGCAAATGCTAGGTAGTTTTATTTATTAATAATATTTGTTGTTGCATAAAGGACGTCGGCGAATTTCGGCCCTCACAAAAACAGCGGACAGAAGTTTAATGTATGCAGAAAAAAAGTACTTATTTTTATTGACTTTTCATTACTGTAAACAGAAAAATCTATGGTTTAGATATAAATATCACGAAAAAAGGTAATAAACGTACTGTTATACTGGAAACAGTTGCTTCTTCGAATTTCTAATGTTGCCAGCCTTAAAAATAGATAAAGGCACTATTTATATATATATTTTTAAATTAATGTTTTTAATATACAATACATGGTCTCGATTGTCAGTTTGAACAGTTATAATAGTTTAAATAAATATCAATCACGGTAAGGTATGTTTAACTATAATTACTGGCGTTTGACTTTATGTTTATATGTGCGCTTCTTCTATTATTATTTTATTTTTATGTTGGATCAAACGGCTTATATTCAATAACAGAAACGGAATGGCAATAACGAACAATAAAGCTGTCAAAAATAGCAACAAGTTACATTCGTGTTGACTTTGCACTCGTGCGCAGTGAAAGTTAATAAACTAGTACTTATTTTTGCGACTATGATTTATTTGTGACCTGGCTATTTATTTGGATTCTGAAACTGCATCTTCGGTTGACCTGGCTTTGCTGTTAATGGATATTTGTGTAAGTTGTCTCAAGATATTAATTACAGTCACTACGGGCTGAGCCTCATTTTTCCCACGCAAGTTACTAATCAAAGAACAATAAAATAGTATTTATGAATATTACTATTTATACCTAAAATATTTTTATCTATAAAATACTTAAGATTTACTTATTATAATTATATAAACCATAAACAAATATGTACCTACAATTTTCGTACCTACAAAATGGTGTTATTATTATAACCTAGAATTATACATATTAACTCAAATATCTCTTTAATACCACCATTAATATACTTTTTTTTACATATATCATTATTTTGTATGTTTTTAGCAGTAATTTGATTACATTTTCACTCTTGTCCACGATGGGCCTGACGAACTAAGGGACCCCGCCCGTCTCCTTTTTGCTTTCGATTGCAATCACATATCGATAATTGGTAGTGGTTTAAGTGGTCACCTCGCCGCTGCCACAGCGCCGAGTGTTGTGGGTTTAAATCCCAGACGGGACAAAAATTTGTGTGATCCACAAATGATGATGTTTGAATCTTAAATAAGTTCTCCGCGACACAGGAATTATGCCTGGCGCGGGTGATGCCTTTTTAAGCAAAGAAATAGATATTGATTTATCTGAATGATTTTAAGAACAATCGCTTTAGTACAACACGCACTCCCGCCAAATAGAAAGAAATTTTAATCAGAACATTCGAGAACTCTTAGCCGATGACTAAACTAAGTACTTAAAGTTAGCGTAAGGTACACTCGGTAGTGTAAGTTTCATAAGCACAGCGGTCGAAGGTTAATCGATAATGGGCCTTGTGTCGATGGTGATAAGGTGGTGTTTGGTTCACCGCGGCTGCTGCGGTGAGCTTGACCTGCGAGAGCGTCGCTTCACCTTGCGCGTCACTGTTTCTTCTGTTATCTGAAAATATAAGATTAATCTTTATTTGTAGATTCTGGTTATTATATCGTGCCTCGGTGCTCACGTTAAGCCGTTAGTCCTGCGCCTGATCTGTCTCTGTTTGTTTCGGTGACGTCACATCGCTCTATGAGAGTGAGGGAACAGAGAGTGTATTTGTTTTTGTGCACTATCATATCTCTTGCGCAGATGACCAGTCTCCGTGAAGATTGGCCGCCGTGACCGAAATTCGATCTGGAGGACATTATTATGGTTATCTTAGCTTGTTTAAGCCTTTATTTTACTGCACGATAGTTTAAGAAGAAGACTTCAGTGTAAGTGCGTCAAGTGTTGCATTCGATATCCACACAGGACAACAATTTTTATGATTTACAAACAACAAGTTTAACAAGCATTTGTTCCAAATGTAAGTGTATCTTGTCCGCTATTTGAAGATTTCTAAAGTCCTAATAGATTATGCTATTGTCAACCAACAGTCAAATTTCACGACCACGTGCCGTTATTGCAAATGGTTTTCAGAAACCCAAACAATAATTCTCACGATCCTGGAATCGCACCTCATAATGATGCGGTATGACTGCGATAATCTTATACAGCACTGACAATACAGTTCAGCAAACTGTTGCCATAGTCAGTCTTGAATATCAAACATGGTAGTAGTATTCGATATCTATTAGTACATACACAAGCAGTGACTCTAGCCGGCACAGGCGGCGGTTGCCTCTTCTCCTCCTTCTTCTCTTTCTTCTCTTCCCCACCCACTACACTCTCCAGCGCACTACTCCCCGCGATGCTGCTGTCCGCTTCACTTCCACTGCCCACACCGCTCGTGGTACTGCTGCGTACACCGGTCTCTTTCTCACCGCTGTTAGAACTCCTAGCGCCTGTGCTCTCCTGGTAGATGGGGACGTGTGTGTCGGGTGCGAAGGTGATGGTGGAGGAGGTGGGGGGAGGGGAACAGTTGTCGGCGGCGGTGGAGCACGAGGCGCGAGCTGAGTCGGAACTGGCGATAACAACACAAAGTCAGTAATTGAATCATACTATATGCCAATAATTTTGGTTCTCTTGAACTGAATTAATTTACTTTTGTTGATTTCGATTGAGCCGTAATTGTATTTCAATTTCAATTATTGTAGTCGCAATAAGGCATCCACAGGACAGGCTTGCCTAGAACGGGCCAATGGATACGATAAGAAAAAAATTATTTAAAAAAAATTAGATGAAACCTGTCTACTATCTCTCCACTTATCTTGCCTTCAAGTTACGAAATGGTAAAAAAACTGCATTAAAGTATTTTTAGTGGTTTGTATGTGAAACCCTTAATTTTATTTATAATAAGTTTCTTTCAGCGTATCGTTATGCTATAAAACAACGTAAAAAGAAAATTAAGTCAAGGGTACTGAACATCGCCGTCAATATATTTTGTGTTTATGAGCGAGCAAGGGATTCTAGAACTCCTTAAAAATCGCTGTATCTTTGACAACAGAGGGACTTTGGTCCTTATTGGGACAAAACAATAACTCGTTTAAAATACTTATAAAAAAATATCGTGTTATCATTGCCACATTTTTCAGTGCCACTACTTGACTACAAATTGCAGGAACACAGCAAACATAAGGATATGGTACACATTGGTAAAGAAGTGGTTATATAAGGATTTACATAAAAAAATACATGGTGAAAACCACTATCTATTTTCAGTGCCACTACTTGACAACAAATCGCATAAGTACCAGGCACACAGCAAGCCTAACGATATTATTCTACGTATTGGTTGGTATTACAGAGTATACTGGTGCGCGGAGTGCAGAAGTACTAGGCATACAGCAATCCTAAGGATATGGTACATATTGGTTGGTATAGAAGTGGTATATTACAGAGTGTACCAGTGCGTTGAGTGCAGAAGTACCGGGCACACAGCAAACCTAAGGATAATCTACATATTGGTTGATATACAAGTGGTATGCATAATGTACCAGTGCGCACAGTGCAGGAGTACCAGGCACTCAGCAAACCTAAGTGTACTAAGAACACAGCAAGTGTAAGGATATTCTATACGTGTTGGTTGGTAATACAAGTGGCATGTATTACTTAATGTACCGGTGAGCGGAGTGTAGAAGTACCAGGCACACCTGTAACCTAAGGATATGCTATATATTGGTATGCACGTGGTATGTATTACAGAGTGTACCGGTGCGCGGAGTGTAGAAGTACCAGGCACACAGTAAACCTAAGGATATGCTACATATTGGTTGGTATAGAAGTGGTATATTACAGAGTGTACCGGTGCGCGTCGGAGTGTCACAAGAGCGTGTCGAGTGTGTCGAGCGAGCGCAGCAGTGCGGGGTCACGGCTGCACCAGCGCGCCAGCTCGTCCGGCGTCACCACGCCATCGCAGTTCGTGTCCATCAGCTGGAACACAAAACACACCGCACATACATAATACACTATATAGACACCGCCCTACATGACACACACCGCATGTAGTACAATTATACGTCGACAGATGTCGCTAGTGGTATAATTGAACACGTAGTAGACATTATGTGATAATAGATGGCGCTATTCACAAATTACATGCAAACACAAACTAACATCGGCAGATGTCGTTACCCGAATTAACCATAATACACATATGTGATAATAGATAGCGTTATCCATAAACACATTCTAAGCTCATTGTACGGCTATACTTTGATAGATGTCGCTAGCGGTATTAATCATGTAGTTAACACATGTGCCGATAGATGGCGGTATCAACAAATACATGCGACACTTTAGTCAAAGTCAAAAATCATTTATTCACTTAGGTCACAAAGTAACACTTATGAACGTCAAAGGGGTTAGTGAGTTTATTTACATTTACTGAATTTACATTTATGTTAGTTGCAAGGTTCAGGCAAAAGGTTGAGCCTATGAGAAGAAGCACGTAGTACGAGTATACTTTGATAGATGTCACTAGCGGTATCAACCACGTAGTTCGCACGTGTCGGTGATGGCGCTATCCACAAATAACAAGCAACACTTTACACCAGGTTAGTCTTTGCAGTACTCGAATACTTCAATAGATACTTCTTTTCGTAATTTGTGAACATTTATTCTTCATCATCCCACGACGATTACTTATGACTTTGAAAAGTTTATGCGTTTTATGTAAGTCTAAGCGTTGTCTGTAGCAAAAATTAAGTTGTCAAACCGTATATGGCTAGCATGGTCTATCGTGGCTTAACTAATCCCATTCCGAGAGGAGGTCCATAGCCATATAAAGATAGACTCACTCCTTTTTACTGGCGAATTTCCACTTGCTACCATCTTAACACATCTCTCTTGCATCATATACTCTCATTACATTACACATTCACGTCCATCAGTTTCGAATACTCTTAACCAGTTTTTTTTAAAAGTTAGACCATAGTCTGACACGTTAGCCAAGTCCAGCAGACTTCATACACATTCAAAACAGTACTCCACATAAAATATCCCATCTACCCTTTAACTGTAGGATACTCTTAACCAGTTTTTCTCCAAATTAGACCTCAGTCCACCACCGTAACCGTAGCTGATTTTCTCTGGTTTAAACCATAATCTGCCACGCTGCGCTGGACTAATTCTGGAGACTTCACTCTCCTTCAAAACAATAACTAACATGAAATATCCTTTCCACCCATCAGTTTCGGGAAACTCCTAGCCGTTTTTTCTCAGGGTTAGACCATAGTCGCTAGTCGCTAGTCTAGTCCACCAGACTGCACACACCTTCAAAACAGCAACTCACATGAAATGTACTTGGTCAGCATGGTTAATGGTGTACTCTTTTCATTTTCATGGATAGACTAGGAACAACCCACAGCTGTGATAATAAAAACCTCTCTTGGATCATTTACTCTCTGAAAACAGTTTAAAAGTATTCGAAACCTACGATTGATTAAACACTACTTATGCTTGTCCTCTCGCTATTAGACGGTGGCCTAGTATGACAGACTTCACACATCTTCCACCCACTATCTTCATACTTACATAAAATGAATACTCACATGAAATATCCTGTCAACGTGGTCTTTTGCGGCGGTACTGTGCACTGGTGGCACTGCGGCTCGGCCCAGCAGCTCGTAGATGGCCTGGACTACGGCCAGCATCTCGGCGCGTGAGATGCGTCCGTCGCCATCCACGTCGTACAGAGTAAACACCCACGACAGCTTCTCCTGGACCGAGCCGCGCGCCACGCGGGACAGGATGTCCAGGAACTCCTGGAAAGAGACCAGAGATTCTTATAGTTGGTATTTTTTTGACAGCTTAAGGTGCTTCAGGTCAAATTTGTACCTTTCTAATCTAGTGTTCAATTTGCCGTTATCGGTATTCGTTTAAATAAATAACTAAATAAGTGTTACTATTGCTAATTTCTTGAAAGAACACTTTTTCTATACGAGATCTCATGGACAGTCGCATATATGTATAGGTAAAGTAATAAATAATAAATAGTGTAGCCTAGCGATGCCTGAAAAAAGATTTCATTGAATTTTAATAGGATTGTTGACAATTTTTATTATTTACATTAAATTGTTGTCAAATTATTATCACCCATACTCAGAAAAATAAAGAAAGAAGTGTTTCAAATCTAGTAGTACGGATGAATGTTATTTTTATACGAGAGCGACTGCAGTTCCCTTGTGAGATTTATATTGTAATGCCACGCAGTCTCAAATTGGATGCTGCAATATTTGACTTGCCAAAGCTGTGTTTTAAATTGTAATTACTGCGCGCTTTAAAACGAAAAGCGGGCATCAAAACATTTAAAGAAAAGGCTTTTAACTGAACTATTACTGTTGCGCTGAACTCGGATGTAATATCAATGTGCAACTGAGATAACTACAGCTCGGACTGGTATGGTATAATACCAGAAAAGCCGATTTTAATTTTTTTTTCAATAACTATATTATGAGGAAAAGTTTGGCTGTGTATGCATGTTTTTATTTATAATTTTAAGAAGTTTAATTTTTTTGGAAACAACCCTATTATCGAGCAGGTTTTGTAATTTTCTATCGGCTCTAGTTCTTATTATAATTATTATTCAGGCAGTAAACAGATAAATAGATTTGCATTGACTAAAAGACCACATTTCTTCTGAAGGATACCTTCATGTCTGTTCTTATTTATTTTAAAAGATAATATTATGTTTGCCAACACGCACATGGCCAGTGTGATTTAGTCAGGCCCTTTTTAAACTGAGAAGACGTCCGTGCCTAGCGGCTGGATAGTATAGACACATATAATAAAAATGTAAAGGGGTTTGTCTGTTTGAACGTGCTAAGCATGGAAAGAACTGCAAAGATTTTAATGAAACTTAGTAACCTAATAGCTATATTACCGGATTAACATTTATGTTATGTTTCATCATAATCGGTTCAGTAAAATAAAGGTTAAAATCTAATTGATTTACCTATATTTAGTATGTACCAGTCATGATAATTTCCTCTTCGTATGCACGTTGCATACATATCATGACTTGTACTAAGAGAGAAACAATACGCAACAGTTCATTAATACAGATATAATAATGTTACGTGCTGGGTTCGACGGATAAGAATGTATACAATATTACCGACTATAACACGTTTTATTCTAGCACACAATTGAATTTAAAATACAATAAACACTATCTACACTTTTCCACTGTAACTGCTTCAAACTCCTTAGTATTTTCGCTTCCGTTCGCTCCGATGAATACTTGAACGCTTACGATTGTAAACTGACTCGGCGAGCGCTGGCCTTCCCGTTTCATACGCGGTTAAAGCGTTTCCGTAGTTTTCTAGAAACGTCATAGCCTGTATGTAAACAATGCGAAGATTCGGGAATGTGCCAGCGTTCTCTCTACTCTACTCGTACCGATGAACCTACGTAGTTTCGTAAGTATTCAATAGATGGCGCTGTAATAAGTTATTAGATGAAACTGCCGAGTCTTCCACACAATGCCGAGGGATAGCACTGGGTGTAACAATAATAACAGGATACTTAGATGGTACATACATATTTAGTCTGACGCCTATATACCTGAAGAGACATTATTTCACCAGCTGGTTCTGAGTCCCATGTAAGAGAAGGCAAGCCTTTTATCGTTACTGGGTCACAATATTAAACTGCGTGAAGCTACTGAGAATTTCTTGAGAGGATAACCCAGTAACACTTTGTCCAAACCGGGAGTCGAACTCAGGTACAGCAGTCGCATTCACAACCGCTTCGCCAACAAGGCAGACGCAACGACTTAAAAGAGTAGAGCAGTAAACAGTCTTCTCACACGCGTAAAACCGCGGGACACAGCTTGTATATATATAATACACAAATAGGGTGTAAAAAGAACAGTATATTTGTATACTAGGCTCACATAACTATTATAGAGGCTAAACGTACTCGGCTGGGTATCACTTGAATATGACATTGGCACGTAATGTGATTCGAACTCCTTTCGTTGTCTGCTGCCCTAATAGTTGTAATCTAGGTAAGTGGTCTGGCGTTCAGACAGACAAATTATCTCCCTAATGTTAACTACATTACATATAATACGTCCTTTCGGTTTGTTTGTCACAATAATTATTATTCATTATATTTTTATATTTGTATGTTATTGCGAATTTGCTGGACCATTCGAGATAACGTTTCAGCCATTATGAAAATGTATTTAAAATGGCGAAATATTTGCTTTGTTTATATAGGGTTTTAGGCTTATCTGACGAGCAAACTTAACAAGTAGCTACTAATCTGGCCCATAATAACTAATTGAAGGTAAAATGTTTACGACACTGCCACAAGTCGCTGAGACGTGCGACAATCTCGGTAATTTGTATAACCGCTGATCGTAGATATGACACAACGTTCCGCAATGTCGCTCTTCAAGGAAATTGAAAATTTGCTTCAAGCCTAGTGTAATGAAGGTGACATCTCCTCGAGACTTATGGACGCTTGGTACACGGAAACGTTATTAGCTGTTAAATCTGCTGCTGAAATTAATAATCGATCTGAATTTCAATCTCCAGATTAAAGATAACATTGTGTTTGCAATAACTATGTAATTTAATTGGGTAAAGCAAATTATCAAGGTATTTTTTTTTGGATGGGTGACTAAATGTCGAAGAAGTGCTGGCTGAGTTTATGCATACACGTAAACGCACACTTGTACCTATATTCTCGAAGCGATAGGCAGAGATGTAATTCTAACCTCCTAATTACTTACTTACTTCGTAAAATATAAAATTTTAACACTTACATCATTATATATCTACGAAACAGCTGTATTTGTGAAAACCAATCCACAACTATTTAATAAACTATTAGACTCTATTCGCAACCAACGTGATAATCATAAACTGTGCATGCAAACTGTAAAAACAGCGCTTTTGGGCAAGAGCATTTTCTGCATGGCACCCAAAATATACAATGAAGTACCAAATAAATTTAAGGACATTAACGTATTTAAACGTAATTTAAGAAATCTTTTATTGCATAAATGCTACTATAATATTAATGATTTCCTATGTGATAATCTTATATCATTTGTTGTCTTTGTTTTAATAATCGTTTATCAGGATCTAATTTAATTTGACATGTTCTTAATTAATATTGTGTTCTGTTTACGCGAATGTTATTCATTTAAATTAAACTACTATATATGGATTTTATCGCGTTGTTTATTTATCACTGTATTACAAAATTTTGAAAATATTACACTACTACTACTATTGATTTAATTTTACTAATTTATAAGCTAATAAAATTATTTAAACTATTAAATCTATTTGTAAACCAAAAATAAATAGATTTAATAGTTTAAATAATTTTATTAGCTTATAAATTAGTAAAATAAAATCAATAGTAGTAGTAGTGTAATATTTTCAAAATTTTGTAATACAGTGATAAATAAACAACGCGATAAAATCCGTATATAGTAGTTTAATTTCAATGTTCTTAATTATTGACTTCTTATCTATTACTATTTTATTATTGGAAATGACTTATTTATTCATTATTTTTTATATTTATTGTAAGGATTTGAACTGACCTATTTATAATATATCCCACTTCATTGTTAAGAGACGCTTAATTGACATGTTAATTATTATATTAGATCCAGCATAATTTCAAAATTCTTATTAAGCACATACATTTGCATGTCTGACCAGACAGAGCATGTTGAGATAAAAAATCTGTAACACCTGATTCTAGACATGTTGAGTCAAATAAATTTATCTTTATCTATATCTAACTAATATACAAATGAGAATTTGTTTGTATGTTACGCTTTCACGCCTAACTACTCGACCGATCAACATGAAATTACGCATACACGTTATCAGGAGAACAGAATAGCACATAGGATATTTTATCCACCAGGAAAAAGTACTGTTCACGAGGGGTATAAAATTGACATAACCTACAAGTATGTGACAGAAGCCGCGGGCAAAATCAAGGACACCTATAAGCCAACTATTTTTAAAATTCTAGCAATAATCTAGTGGGAGACCATTGGACTGCAAAACAGAGGTCTCGATTTCGATCCCAAGATACGCATTTCTGACTTTTCAAAGTTACGTGCGTATTAAATAGTTAATTGTCGCTATATAGCTATATAGCGCAAATATAGCTCGCTTTAACGGTGAAGGAAAACATTGTGAGGAAGCCTGCATGTCTGAGAGTTCTAGTTCATGTTCTCGAAGATATATGAAGTCTGCCAACACGCACTGGAGGCGGCGTGGTGGACTATGGTGTAATCCTTTTCACGGTGAGAAGAGGCCCGGGCCCAGCACTGAGATAGTTTAATGCAGGTCTGATATTATTACGTAGGAGCAAGCATGTTGCCACACTCCGAACTTCTACTGTTCAAATCCTCACAGAATTTAGCAGCACAGCTTTGATCAGATGCACTTTACATAAACATAGAGAGCATATATCATTTGCTTTTGCGACTGTGCATCAAATGTAATGATATTTTTTCTTTTAGAAATCGTCTTTATACACTAGAATCCGACATACGTAATGCCCGAACGAATAAAAACGTAAAATTCTATCGTAGCGCCGTATACTGGGTCCAACACCATTTTCTAATTTATATCCGTCTTAAAAAAAGGTTGAGGCTTTTAGTTCAGTTAATTTTATTAATGTAATTAAATTAAAATTAACAATATAATATATGGTTATTATTATTATTAAATGAGTATTTTTTGTAGAAATGTCAACATTTTCCAATGGCTCCTATTTTAGTTTTATGGTTTTAATTAGATCTTGGATGGCGAAGATAAAAAAGGCTTTTTATTATTTATAATTAGCGTCCCGCCCCGGCTAGCATCGCACGGGTAGTACAAAACTAAATTATACACCTAAACTTTCCTCATTCACCACTGTTTATTGGTGAAAACCGCAGAAATATCCGTTCAGTAGTTTTTGAGTTTATCGCGAACAGACAAAATCAAAATCAAAAATAAATTTATTCAAATTAGGTTACAAGGTAACACTTATGAATGTCAAAGTTACACGTAATTTTTTTTCTGTGAATTTACATTTACTGCCACGTTCAGCAAAGCAAGGGTGTAGGGCTCATGAGAAGAACGGGCAAGAAACTCATAGCCACTCTTTTTAATCGCAAAGTGTACAATAATATTTATTTTACAAATCATAACTGTAAGGTGCTGCAACCATTTCTCCATGAACTACTACTCAACATACTCAAGCATTTGATAAAAATTGATGGTAGCCTCTAAAGCAGCAGTATGGTAAATAGGAGCATCCCCTTACATGTACATACATAATCAAGACAAGACGTGATTGTAGTCCGTAGTTTAATCTAATTGTTTAAATAAAATGTAGTAAGTAAATTATCGAATTCCACGAAACCAGAAAAAAACCAGAAGACAGACAGACAGACGCGGCGGGGGACTTTGTTTTATAATATGTAGTGATAGTGAATAGTTTCCTAATGTATTTTCGATAAACTAGCCAATACCTAAAGGTATTGCATGCCTTAGCATTAATAAGTTTACTGGTACCTACCATTGGGTTAACCATCTGAATTTTCACCTAGGTAAACGTCATTGAAAATAGACCATATTCCGGATTATAAATAGAATACTTTTATTTTGATATACGTCTATTTATAGATTTTAAGCAAGCAAAGCAATAGTCTGGAACTAGTCCTACTAATATTATAAATGCGAATGTTTGTTTGTTACACTTTAACGCCTTAACTGCTTAACCGATCATCATGACATTTCACATACACGTTGTCAGGGGAACAGAAAAGGACATAGGGTACCTTTCATCTAGAAAAAGTACTGTTACTAGTCTAACTTAACATACATTTATGCGAGCGAAGTCGTAGGAAAATCTAGTAGTCTATAAATAATTAGAGCTTAAGCAAGTACCTGCATTAAACTACTCACAGCTTATACTTCAATAGGTTGTAATCTTTATTTAGAACGTAAACTTAAGTACAGACTTATCTATATATTAATACGTGAAGCAAAAACTTTGTGCCCATTTTTACGAAAATTGCGCGGACGGAGGAGTATGAAATTTGGCACAGTTAAAGTTTATATGGAGAAGGAGGACCGAACCCTAATATTTTTATATAATATGCATTAGAAATACATAAAATTAATGAAAAAACACTACACGCACACAACCATGCATTTGACACACGCAGTCGAATCGCGTTCGTAGTATTTCGGTATTGTTCGTCGGACGTCGTTCGATTCTTTGTAACTATGGTTACCTATACCTTATTTATATGTAATAGAGAAAAACAAAAAACAAAGTAGCAAGCTTAGGAATTTTGGTCGAATATTGACCACTAGGCGACCGCTAGTGCAAATAATAGTTAATCTGGTAACAATACTAATACATTTTACATAGCTTAGCTTTTCCTGCGGCTTCGCTTGGTAACAGCACTTTGCCTGGATAAAAGGTACCCTATGTCCTTTTCTGTATCCCTGATAACGTGTATGCGAAATTTCACGATGATCGGTCAAGTAGTTAAGGCGTGAAAACGTAACATACAAACTTACATTCGCATATAATATTAGTTAGGAACGACCGACGAAAAGGAAGAGGTTCTTAATTTGACACGTTTTATATTATATTACGAGCTGTCTCACGTGGTTACACTCACGTTTATAATGACTACACTGCTCCCGTGGCTTGTAGCGCGATGTTATATAGCATAGTTATGTTACCTCTGAATAAAGAAGCTTATTAATGGCGAAATAATTTTTTAAATCGGTTCTTTAGTTTTCTTTTAAATAGACAACTCCCGCGCTATAAATAATTCCTGTGTTGCGGGGTACTTTACAAACATGCAAACAACAGACACAAAGTACATCCAGACTTGGAACAACCATTTGTGGGTCAGGCACATTTTTGTCCCGTTTGGGGATCGAATTTTAACCTAGATTCTATCATGCACAACTTTATACTGGGTTATCTTTATATGGATTTTTTAAAAGATAGAGTATACTTCGAAGGTGGACTCATTTAAAGTTTAAGAAGAAATTCCACCCTTTAAGGGAAGAATTAGGCAGTAAACTAATGTAAGTATTTTTAAGCCGTCGTCGACTCAAAATTAATTAAATAAGACCTTAAGTTAAAAAGCATAGTTATTACAACTAAAAATATATACTTGGTATATTTTTACGGTTCAGGTTTTCAGTCGTTTTATTTTACTGGAAAATGATTTTCGCAACGAATTTCGGTCACGAAGGACAATCTTAACGAAGACTAGCCATACACAGAAGATATTAGTGCACAAGTGTGTGCGCAAACACAAGTGCACTCTCTGTTCTCTAACTCTCATAGTGCGATGTGACGTCACCGACACGACCTGAGAGAGATCAGACGCAGGAACAACGGCGCAACGTGCTTCCTAAACACAGAATGTTTATCTTCCTATCTATAATTCCGTTCATAACAGTCACTTTGTGATATAAATGAATAATTTTTTAACACATTGTAGACATTCGACGCTTTTATTTCCGACGGTGTCTCTGAAACAATAGCTCGCTGATAAGGCCATTTTTGCGCACAATTTTTACACAAAATACAGAAGGTATTGTAATATTTTTGTTAGAGAATATTGCAAGAAATTCTTTAGAAGTAATACCATTGTTTGAGCTGTCTTTGGGTTATTATACAAATATCGTCTTATTCATTGAAATTAAACTACTATATACGGATTTTATCGCGTTGTTTATTTAGCACTGTATTACAAAATTTTGAAAATATTCCACTACTACTACTATTGACTTTATTTTACTAATTTATAAGCTAATAAAATTATATAAACTATTAAATCAATTTATTTTTGGTTTACACTATCGCCGACGTTTCGGTTGCTTTTCAGCAGCCATGATCACGGGGAGAAATACAGTGCTAAATAAACAATGCGATAAAATCCGTATATAGTAGTTTAATTTCAATGAATAACATTCGCGTAAACAGAAGACAATATTAAATATCGTCCTATGTTTACGCGAATGTTATACATTGATATTTAACACTTTATACGGATTTTGTCGCGTTGTTTATTTTACTTTATAACACTGTTATTACATAATTTTGAAAACTCTAACACTACTATTATTGAACTTTACTACTATTTAAGCTATATATTTTTAATTAAAACTATTTATATTTAAGTTTACGCTTTACCCCGACGTTTCGGTTGCTTTAGAGCAGCTATCTTCACGGGGAGACTAAGATGGTAGTTGTCCCAATGTTCTGTAGTGTAGTAGTTAGTTAAAATAAATAACACGAAAATCCGTATAAAGTGTTTAATTTCAATGATTATACAATTGCTAAATTTATTTGTTTCAATAGGTGTTTATAACGACATCTATCTTTATAAAATACCAATTAATATTGTAAATGCGAATGTGAGTTAGTTTGTTTGTTTATTTGTAACGCTTTCACGCCTTAACTACTCGGCCGATCATTGTGAAATTTCACATACACGTTGTCAGGGGAACAGAAAAGGACATGAGTACCTTTCATCTAGATAAAAGAACTGTTTCTAATCTAACCTAAGCTACATTTACTCGAGTAAAGACGCGGTATATTAGGTATCTAGTATTGAATTCATTGTAAAACAGATCTTCCTTAAAATGAATAAAAAGTACACTGTATTTGAGAACGACGACCGAGTAATGCGGTCGGCGCCGGGTAATATCATATGTATGTATATGTTATTGGCAATATTTGACAAGAGCACATATCGCCAAGATTTCTTACTCACATGAAATATATGCTTATACTGAAATACATTTTATGAAAATCGTTGTTAACTCAATACAAGATCCCAGTCGTTGGACTGCCATTTTAGCAAAGCTAAATTTACAGTAAATTATGTACCGTAGAATGGAGTTACTTTGAATCGCGGGGTGACATTGATAAAAGCTTCGCTTTAGTTTTAAATTTAAATTGTGCAAATTCTCAACGCATCCTTTCAGTCTTACTTTTATGGCTGGCAGCATTGTATATCATTGTCATTGTGTGTTCAATCGTTGTGGATGGATCCGGGCCGATATGCGATAAAATACATATAAGTACTAATTTTGTGTATTTTTGTTCCTGTTTGGGGATACTTTCGATCGCCGTAATAAAAAAGGGGGTATCAAAGAAACCTCGATCATAGTTTAAAATTGATCACCGACATTTTATTATATTTCTCGAAAAATAATCAATAATAAATATTTTTATTAAAAATATCGGCAATATAATACAAAACCGATATTTACATATATTTGTATATTTTTTCGCTCGCGTATATAAGAATAAATATAGTTTTAATGCCAATTTTAGCTTTTGATTAATCGAAATCATCCCATTCTACCGTATTACTTGTTTTTTGCCGCGGTTTCACCCGCGTAAGTACCGTTCCTGTGAGAATATCGGAATATAAAGTAGCCTATGTGTGAATCCAGGTCTCCAGCTATCTACATACCAAGTTTCATCGCAATCGGTCTAGTAGTTTTTGCGTGAAAGAGTAACAAACATCCATACATCCATACAAATTTTCGCGTTTATAATTAGTTTTATAATTAGTAAGGATTTAGGTAAAGGAATGTCTTGAAACGCAGCGGTTGTGAATGCTGCTGCTGTGCTCATGGTTTTGGGTTCGAAGCCTAGGTGTAGTAAAGCCTTTATAACTAGATTTTACCCGCAACTTTTCTCGCGTAAATGTAATTTGGGTGAGGTTTGATGAATAACAGTACTTTTTTCTGAATGAAAGGTACCTTATGTCCTTTTCTGTACTAATCATAACGTGTGTACGAAAGGGGATTGCCCACTTTCTACAGACACTTTGGTCAATCGTGGACAAGTAATTTAGCTAATAATATGATATCAATTAAATACTTCAACATCAGTAAAAAGGAGAATATAACTCTTGTGTCAGAATTTATATTTAGATAGGTTTCTATATGTTATTGAACAAGGTAATTAATCAAATAAAAAGAACATATTTTTCATGAATATTTTATTAATCAGACTCATATGTAAGTAGTATATGATCAAGAAACTGGGCAGGTGGATTAATGTGCTCTTGATACCTTGCCCAGCCGAAAAACCATATTATGGTCATTATGTGAGCGCAGCAACCCACTGTTCTACGGCCCACTACGTTTTGTTTGTATGTTTTATTTATATGTTTTTTAACTATGTTTTGGTTTTTTGTTGTGTTAACATAATATACAAAGATTTTTAAAATAACATAAACGAAAAATAAATAATTCATGATTTTTTTTTCATAATATCGTGTCCACGGATGGCCAAAAGTGGACAATATCCTTTCATGATGATCGGACGAGTAGTTAAGGCGTAAAAGCGTAATAGAGGGTTGCTAGAAACTCATGACCTTGGCAAGGCCTGAATGAACACCCCGTGGTCGGCTTAGTCGGAAATACCCGGGACTTTCATCTTGCCTCGGGTGAGCCCGACATAACCTCTTTGGTCCCCTTTTCCGCAGAGAGGTATGCGTCAAGGCATTCCAACAGGTTAAAAAGAAAAAGGCCTGAATATTCTAGAGTAAACAAAATCTCCATCCCTTCTTTCATCCCACCGGCAGAAAAATTACCTCTGGGATATAAACATCCATGGCCAACCTGGAAGGCACTGAACAGGTTACGTTGTTGGCAGATCTAAAGAGAATATGTCAAGGTGGGGTTATATCGACCCAAGTGCAAATAAGTGCGACTACAACGCATCCCAACAGACAATGGGTCATTTGCTGACGTGCCCCACGAGCCCAGAATTGTGCTCGCTTGATGAAATATACCAAGCAATGCCTAATGCGATTCACGTTACCGAACTGGGCTAAAATCATTTAAAACTGTTGCGTTCGACACGATAACAAGAAGAAATAAACTTCTACCAACATTTTCTTTCTATAATATCAGTGCCATAGAAAAAAACCGGGTAAACAGAGCGTAAATTATGAATAATCCCCACATCGCGGTAGACTTTACAAACATTCAAACAACGGACACAAAGAACAAAAAGTTTGTGATCCACAAATTGTTGTTCAGAATCTGGGATTCTGAACAACAATTTGTGGATCACAAACTTTTGTTTCAAATGGGGTTCGAACCCACAGCACCTTAGCACTGCCAGTATCGAGGTGATCACTTATAATCACAGCGCCATCTGTGCAATCCATTTTAAAGTATTTAATTATAGAATTAACCTTTTGATACGGACATAATAAGCGCCTGAGTACCAGGCAAGCATATAATGTTAGGAGATAATCATGATCAATTAAACCTAATATACATATAAAAATATTGAAGCAATGGTCCCAAAGAACAAACAGCCCCTAATATAAAAAAAATTTAAAGATATCTCCCGCACTATGAATAAATCCTGTGTGTAGGATTCGAACCCACAACACTTCGGCACTGCTAGTGTCGAGGTTATCACTTAAATCAAAGCGCCATCTGTGCAATTTTAATTATTTGGATTATTAATTTCTCTTTTAATACGGATATCATAAGCGTCTTAGTACCAGGCAAGCATGTAACATTAGGAGATAATGATTTATCAATACAGTCTTTATACGCAACGGATACAAAGAACATCTAGACTTTGATTTCTTTGTCCTATCTGGGGATTGAACACACAGCACTTGGGATAAAGGCAGTTGTCAGGTGACCGTAAAACCCACTACACCATAGGTCAAATTAAGTCTTATTACAGAAGAAAATTTTCCGTAGCTAAAAAATGAGCGAGCCATTTATTAGGATACGTAGTTAAATGTGGTTGTCACAAACATGTGCCAACCTCCCGGGGGTTGTTAAGGTTGGCTTAATGCCACGTTTCATCTTAAAGAAAAAGTTTCTTTTATAAAAAGGCCTATTATTACATTCGTAAGTGAATTGAAACAATTACTTTTAAAACAAAAGGCCTGGCAGCCATTAAGTCTGCGTGCCTCTCTCTCACACACGCAACAACACGCATTTCGCCATCTCTTTCTAGTACTCAACTTCGAACAATCGTTTCGACAAGCTTTTGGCTTTAGTTCAAATTAGTTCTACAATTCGAAAGGTCAACTTATAATAGCATTTTCTGTAATGGCTTATAAAAACCAGTGTAAGTTGAGCCAGTTTGTTGAGGGCTCAAATTATAATTGATATTTATGCGTTTTGCTTAATTGACTGGCACTAAATGGTCTCTTTGAAAGCAAACTTGTACGATTTCAAGGAGAAGTTCAAATAAATTTAATTTTATGACTTCGACTTAGAAAACGGATGCTGAGGTATCAAATTATAATGGATATCGAATACAATCTGTAGATATCCATTTTATCTTGAACCGTGCCAAGTATATGAAAGTTACTCGAAGCTATTTCAAAGGCAGAGCTCAAATTATAATGGAATCTTCGCGTTACGTATAAGAAACCAGTGAAATAAGATCCGTTCAATTGTAAACTTTAGTTACAAAGCAATCGTACGATGTAGTTCAAGTAACACTGGACTTTATAGGATTAAATTATACAACCATTGTAAGTAGACCTCTGTATTTTATCTAGCGTCCTTGGTACTTGTTAACGGGTTAGTCCACGTGTCCCGTGACGTCACAATACTCCGGCCCCTTTTTGAGAGAGGACTGTTTCATTGGATCGGAGTGCTTACAATTTTATGATCCCGATTGAAAGGGTGGAAATGAAATTGGAGTACTTGGGTACCAGGAGTATATAAAATTATTGGAGGTAATACTATCTTTCGTCGTTGCAATGTCTTAACTTAAAATTGATCTTCTGTAATATTATGAGATTTCAGTATTTGCACGTGGATTATACGGGAACGCATACTAAGATAAAAATATAATATCGTTTAATAGAATGATCAATTAATGTTGTTGGTTTAATTATGGTTTTAGGAGTGACGGAGTACCAAACATCTTTCTTTACATATGATATTATTGTTTAGCTCGTGGCTTCGCCTGCTTAAATCCCACTAACTTACTTTTAGACATATCGATATGTATATAATACACAAAGAAGCGACGGGCAAATGTTTTCGGGAAAATGTGTGGCTTAAAAATTTAACGATTTCAAAGCCAATCAAAAAAACATTTATCCGTTTAGGTCATAAAGTAACACTTATGAGCGTCAAAATATATAGGTTAGTGAGTTTACTAAGTTACTGAATTTACATTTATGTTAGTTGCTAGGTTCATGAAAAGGGTTGAGTATATGAAAATAAACCTGCCATAACTCACGGTCACTCTTTAAATAATAATTTCAGTATTTAACAACTTATATGTATATTGTATAAGTTATGATTGTACTTTCAAAATGTTACTAGTTATTTACCGTATAGGCATCCTACACTTTCCTTGTATGAACAAGCAGGAGTGTTTTCTGTGAGGAAAATATTTGTGTACGAAATGTTGTGGAGATATCACAAAAAAGTTGTTCCCTATTTACCTACGTCACAAAAGTGCGTTGAACGCTGCCCTGTGCCTCGTGTTAAATCAACATTCAAAGGAACTATAATTATTTAGCTCCTCGTACGTATAATAAATGTAACAAAAATCATAAAGTAAGTAAATTGAATAATAATTAATTTAAAATGGTTATAATAATCTAATTGGCTAAAACCAATGGACTATGACGCTGTAGAAAATATATTAAAAGTGTAATGAATTTTGCAATCACACACATTCACACAACACACGACACACACACACACACACACACACATAAGCACACACACACACACACACACACACGCACACACTCAGAGACACGCACGCACACAGTAGAACAGACACACACACACACGCATGCACTTACCAAGAAATAATTTTAAGATAACTTTTCTTTTATTTTATTTTATTTTTGTTTTCTAAATTAATTACCTAGTAAGTATTCTATTTGATATAAAACTATTGTCAAAATAAGGGGAAGACACTGACACCTGCAACACAGTGTTTTACTAGCGCGGGTGTTAGAGAATTCTATAACATAATAATTGTATCGATTTTATGTCAATAAAGAATATTATTATTATTTTTATTCGAATCAATATTGAATACTAGAATTTGCCTGCGGTTTCGCTCGCCTAAATGTAGGTTAGGTTACATTAGATTAGTAACAGTCCTTTTTTGTCCCCCTGACAACGTATACACTTCATGATGATCGGTCGAGTAGTTAAGGCGTGAAAGCGTAACAAACAAACATACATTTGTATTTATAATATGTATTCGAATCAGTATAGTAATTCAATGCGCAATTGATGAAATTACTAATCCAAAGACGAGCCTACAAAATAGTCAACGATACTAGGCTACCAGCAGTGCCTAGGAGTCTCAAGAGAGTCTTACATTGTTACTTCCTTTATATTTCAGCAGTGTATCGTTACACGTGTGAACTCGTGTGTATTATGTAATAAGCAACAGGTAGGGACAGACGCAAGTGGTTGGGATCAGGCGTGACACAATGTCTTGTTCTAGAAGTTTCTTTCTTCTCTCAGTAGCAACCAAACATTTCAATAAGTAATAAAAAAATTAAATATGCCATCATTGTACTTACATAGCATAAAAAAGTGTCCACAATAAAGGCGGCACTTCACATGGCTATTTGTATTTAGTATTGGGTGTTTGCTGTACTTGGGCGAATATTTGACAAATAGGCAAACATACAGATATTGGCAACCATGACCGTCTACACATGGAGCCAAATAAGGCGTCAAATAACAAATACACAGACATTTTGAATGAGCAGAGGCAATTATTTACCAACAGGATGGACGTCTTCAAGCTTGCAGCAGGATTTTATTATTTAAACGCATGCTATTATTATATGCTTTGTATTGAAAAATACAAGGTTGTAAAATGACCGTGGAGAGCAAGGCGCTGGTGGACGTTGAGTATGCACAAAAATAATTTTCAAGACAACGGCCTGGGATGTCAAGTTGACAGCCCGCGCATTTGAAATTGACATGACTTTTCGCCAACGCTAGCCATTGTTTGGATGGTTTAGTCGCGTATTTGCCTATTTGCCCTCTTTGATGTGCGTCGAAAAACCGACAAGCACGCGGTAACGCGTGTTTGATATTTGCTGTACTTATCAAATAGGCAAGAAAGGCAAATACTTTGCCACACAAACCAACACATGATTATTATTTGTCAAATTTATCAAATACGCAAATCCAAACAACCATGTGAAGTGCCGCCATAAAAACCGTGAGCTCACACATTACATTTACACGATAGAGAATAATAGTGTGCATACATTCAATACGAGTGTTAATTCAGATGTCATGTTATCATTGTGTGTCGGTTGACAACTTAACGTACAGAGAGGTGACCTTATTAAGCTGTATTGGTGAGTGGGCAGGTAAGTTCTTTGATTTTAAATGAATTTGGCGTTTGGCTAATGGTACTTGAAGAAAATGTTATGAATTTAGTTTATGCTATGTTCAGCGTGAAATATATATTCAAATTCAGATAATTTATTTGCAAACTAAATGTATATACATTATTAGGTCTTAAATTTTTTATAATAGTTGCCTAAAATTTAGCAGGCTTTTACAGCCATAGCAAATTAGAGATGATTATTTAATTAGGTATAAGGAAAGTGGGAGTATACTGGGGATGTCTCGCGATCTCCCTCGCACAGCTGCATTTAAACAGAGGGTACGTCACAATTTGTATCGTGCATCCCTTTTCTGTCATTTTACAACTACCCCAACTACCAGATTTGAAACGCTTGCAAATTATTTATTATTAAAGATATTGCAAAAATTCTTTGTTTTCTAGAGTTTGGGTAATGTAACTAGTTATGTTTTATTTAATATTGTGAGCCAATTATCCTGCAGCGGTAGTGAATGCGACATTTATTTTCTTCTTTTTACTTTGCACCTCAAAATGACACTCACAAATTAGCAGCGATAACTCAGTGGGGAGACCAACAGACTGCAATGCAGAGGGTCTCGGGTTCGAACCCATGTCACGCACCTCTGACTTTCGGAAGTTATATTACTTTTCGAAATTATGTGCGTATTGATTGACAATTATCGCCTGCTTCGTGCCTCGTAGAGCACGTTAAGCCGTCGGTCCCGGCTGCTATGAACATCTATGGCAGTCGTTATTGGGAAAGTCAGTGCCCCCTAATATCCTGACACTGGTCTAGCCTTAGGGTATCGTTAGCCTTCGAGTTGCGGAGGTCAGGTGGCAGCCGCTCCGTGTAAAAACTGATATCCAGTCAAATCCGGTTAGACTAGAAAAAGCCGACCCCAAGTGACTTGGGAATAATAAAGGCTAAAGAAGACCTCAAAATGTCACACTCCGCCTGATGGTAAGCGATCATGTGGTCCAAGAGTCCACACCATGCTCATAGCAGCTGAGGCGATGTTGAGGTCCCTACTTTGACGGCCTGAGAATGTGCTTTTTCATACCCATTTTAAAGGACCCAGGATTGAAGGAAGAAACTGCTGTGGTTCGAATCCCATGTCGGGCTATGAATCTATGTGGCGTATAGAATAATAGAACAAGTTACAATCAAAGAGAAACAGGGTATAGAGTGGTCCAACTCGTATTTAAAACGCGACTATCAGATAATAACTTTTAAACTTTCACGTTGCCTGATATATATATATAATATGTAACGGGTATTAACGCGATCATGCATAATGTTTACCTTTTATATGCTTGACGTTTCGACCAGGTTACACCGGCCGTGGTCACAAGCTGACTGGTGCTGCGATGTCATGTCTTCGTTTGTGAGGCAGAAGAATCTTGATTCACCCTCACTTTTGGCATATTTTTGTGTGTCCATGTACCGTCACAAACGTCTATCAGATGTTTCCCTTACATAATGAAAGAGGTGAGTTTATGGACATGACGTATGTATATTTTTCTCCGTCACAGTTCACCGGAGTGATGTATACTATATAGTAGTTATGTGCTAGTTATGTAGTGTGCGCGAATATTGCGCTCGTTACCGACACTTGACCTAATCTCGCTCATGCTCGGGAACGCGCCGCAACGCTCGCTGTTGTGCGATTAACTACCAAAACGGTAGTATTTGGCATTTTTACTTTCGTATGGCATTACATATTTTTGTATATACAAATTAGCTTTATGTATGATATGATTCGTAGCGGGTATTAACGTAATCATGCACGTTTACCTTATTGATTCTTAATACGAATTTTAATATATACTAATATTATAAAGCTGAAGAGTTTGTTTGTTTGGTTGAAAGCGTTAATCTCAGGAACTACTAGCTCGAATTGAAAAATTATTTTAATGTTGGATAGCCTATTTATCGAGAAAGGTTATAGGCTATATAACATTACGCTACGACCTACGGGAGCGGCGCAGTAACCATAAACGCAGGTGAAACCGCGGGCACAGCTAGTTAATATTATAAGAGGGAATGGAGTTTGTTTGATTGTTATGCTCTCACACCTTAACTACTCGACCGATCATCATGAAATTTCGCACACACCTTGTCAGTGGTACAGAAAAGTACATACCTGACATCCAGCAAAAAAGGCTGTGCCCGAGGATAGGAATTTATTGACAAATTCTCTATTATCGCGAGTAAAGCTGCAGCAAAAATCTAGCTATAATTATGTATGTATGTATATATTATATATATCATGCAACGCGAAAGTTGTCCTCAAAACTCGAAAAGTAGTTGACTTGGCTTACAATTTTTAGATAACGTTATATTTCTATGTAGGAATGTTTTTATATACACGAAATTGCCACAGGGATGGAAAATTAAAAGTATCTGATTAAGCTACAACGAACGATGGACGGGTAGCGAGTATATTATGTACATCGTAACGCAAATTATAAACGCAAACGCCACAATTTTAAGGTTCACTGTTCTCAACACAAAAGTGCATTGATGACGAATAGTGTATTCCGCATGGCGCCACGAGTTTATACCATTTAAACCATTGAATAGAGCAGCGATAGCTTAGTGGGGAGACCAACAGACTGCAATGCAGAGGGTCTCGGGTTCAAACCCACGACCGCACCTCTGACTTTCGGAAGTTATATGACTTTTCGAAATTATGTGCGTATTGATTGACAATTATCGCCTGCTCCGTGCTTCGGAGAGCACGTTAAACCGTCGGTCCCGACTGCCATGAACATCTATGGCAGTCGTTATTGGGGAAGTAGGCACAAAAGATCCCACTGGGTCGAAGTGTCTCCGGTCTGTACTGACTGGCCCCCAGATAAGATAAGAAACCATTGAAGCCATTTATTTTCGTTACACATAAATATACAAAACTTACATGTTTATAGAATAAAGACAGCATTTACATGGTCACACATACAAAATAAATATCAACTGGCATAGGTACATGCATAACAAAGGGCTCCAGCTCAGTATTTGCTGCGCTCATGCACTACACTGGTTTTCAGCTGGGCCCTGACAATTGAATTAATATTAATAGCACATAAATGTACACAAAGAAGACAAAAGGTTACAAAACATCAAAGCATAAGTTAAAAGGACCCCCAACACATTAAAAAACAAAAAAAGCAATACAAACAAACATTATATTAAAAAGTATGAGCATCGATGTATTTAAACATAAAGTTAAACATAGTATTGATTGACAATTATCGCCTGCTCCGTGCCTCGGAGAGCACGTTAAGTCGTCGGTCCCGACTGCCATTAACATCTATGGCAGTCGTTATTGGGGAAGTCGACACAAAAGATCCCACTGGGTCGAAGTGTCGCCGGTCTGTACTGACTGGCCCCCCCACACAAGATAAGATAAGATAAACATAGTATACTTGTGGAAAAAGCCTATTATATTGTTAACGAATTTATAAATAACATCCAATGTAATAATGAGAAATAACGCATGGTATTTTTTATTTATTGACTCGACATATTTATTGAAATTAAACTACTATATACGGATTTTATCGCGTTGTTTATTTAGCACCATCCTAGTCTTAGTCCATACCATCTTAGTCTCCCCGTGACCATGGCTGCTGAAAAGCAACCGAAACGTCGGGGAAAGTGTAAACCAAAAATAAATAGATTTAATAGTTTAAATAATTTTATTAGCTTATAAATTAGTAAAATAAAATCAGTAGTAGTGTAATATTTTCAAAATTTTGTAATACAGTGCTAAATAAACAACGCGATAAAATCCGTATATAGTAGTTTAATTTCAATGAATAACATTCGCGTAAACAGAAGACAATATTATCGACATATTTAAATTTTAATTATTTTTTGACATATAATATATTCTTAATTGACTTGTACCTTATTAACATTGCCTAACATTTATTATTTTTAATAGAGTTATTATTGTATTTAATTTATTAATCATATGTGATCTATTATTAGTGTAAAATCATTAAAGACAAAATACCGATAAAATTGCATGCCTTCAGGCGGATTGTTTGTTTGTTCCCTCTACATTTATAAGACCTGTATATACATTATGGAGAGCAATAAACGAATTGATTTGAATTGATTATGGGGAGATCAATTTATTTGGATGTTACCTGAATTACCCATTTTCGCGATAAATGAGTTTGAATGTTGAGTTTCTGAGTTTTGAAATTGTGTATAAATTATATTTTATCTTTGGGTTTTCCGGTTTAAATTAAGGATCTTACTGCCATTTCTAAAGACAAAATTCGAAAAATCACAATACCGATATCAGATTAACAAATCTAACTCTGTCGCGCTGGCCCCAAACGAATTATTAATGAGGAAAAAAGAAAACTATTGCTTAGACTGGAATCACCTATGCAGTATTGACAAAACCGATTAAAACATATTTTTTATAAACCAAAAAGATTGTGTGCTACGTCTGTATTTATTATTTATTTATCAGTTTCATTTGGATGTTTAAAAATATCAGAATAATTAGAATATATTTGTGATTTTCAAAGGCCACTTATGAAAATTAAAAATCTTGAGAGGTGTCAAGGGACACCCGAATGAAACGAATTTCCTTTCGATTAATTAGTGAAGGAATTGTAATAATTTTTTTTAAATTAATTAATTTATAAATTGCCGAAAATCTAAAAAAATCCATAAAATTTACAGTAGCTTACAATAGCTTACTATAGCAAAAAGTATCGTGACCACTTTTCGTAAGAATTTTTGGAACGAAGTTCCTTATCGCGCGTTGTGAAAGGGGGCTAGACGGAAAAAAACTTTTCGTAAGATTTTTTTCCGTCCAGCCCCCTTTCACAACGCGCGATAAGGAACTTCGTTCCAATAACTAAAATAGCAAATCATAGAAACATGATAGTACTATTTAATTACTGTCATGTTTTATGGTTTGATATGACTATAGATTACATCATACATTGTTATCTCTAGTCATTATTCAGGATTATGTTTGTATGAGCTAAACGTTGTCCATATTTCTTCTTAAATCATTATAATTATGTATATATATATGCATGTGCTGGAATGAGACAGAGCATTACATAGCGTATAGCTTTATCTTATTTTCGTGCAAATACTTATATGCCTTTATAGAGCCTCGCTGATTTCAGCATGAATGTGCCGACTCACCTCTCAATGGGAAGGACTACCCCTCACAGAATATCGACGTGAAATACCAATATTCCTACTGTTGTGTTTCGTTCGGTGAGTGAGAGTGCCGGCGGTCCAATCACCCTATTTTCCCCTTTCCGCTCCTTCTCCTTCCCACTTCCTTTCCTAAAGGGTCGGCAACGCGCAAATGATGCCTCTGGTGTTGCAGGCATCCATAGACTACGGTGACCACTTACCATTAGGTGGGCCGCATGCTAGTTTGCCAAATTAGTCGAATTAAAAAAAAACATATTATTGTCTATATACTCACTTCAAAGTTCACCTTCCCAGTCTGCTTATGTTTTATAGTCTTGAACACGTAATGCGCGTACTGAGTTGCATCTGACAACAAACAATAACTATTAAATTATACTATTGAAACGAAATAGGCGTTACTTGGGGATCATCCGTTGTAATAAAATTATTGGGAAGAGAGGAACCCGCCACGCATCCCTGGGTTGCCCATCCCAACTATTGCAATAGAAAAAGGGGTCATTGCCGGTAAACAGTCTTGAAGATGCATTGCGCTGAGGCGAAACACTTGTCGACGCGTATTTTGTGTTCGAAGCGGAATACTGCAAATTGGAGTACACTCGGGTCCCACGTCGTGGCTGTTCCTATTCAGAGAAGTTCGGTATTGTCAAACTTTTAGGCAATCTAAGGGTGCGTAGTGAGTTCCTCTCTTCCCAATATTTTTATTAATATATGGCAGGGTTATTCCTGTCCCCCTGATCTGACACGTCGGAGGGGACTAACTAGAATTAATAAGTCCGATCTGTCCCCCTGTTGTCTACGATGGGACATATTGAACTAATTAATTTCCATCTGTCGCCTGCTGTTGGAAAAAAATCAGGAATAAAAAGGTTTGACCGATATTAAAATATTACTTAGGTATAGTTTAGCTATCTAATAGTGAAAAAAGAAAAGAAGAATTTGTAGATTCACAGATAAACATACAAATAAATTTTGTTTCTTTTCATTATTTGTTTTGTTTCTTTAATTAAAGCATGCACCCTCTGTATCGCGGAGACATTACAAACTTTTCAGATTCGGAACATTCAGAACACTCTATGTCCGGATTTTGAAAGGTTTTCAATACAACATTTGTTAACAGACGATCAAACGCATATTAACTGCTACGATTGGTTGATAGTATTAGCAACAGGTGCCACTGCGCCGAATGTTATGGCCTCGAATCCCAGAGAGGGACAAAAAATTGTGCGATCCACACATAGATGTACAGAGTCTGGATGTTCTTTGTCCCCGTTATTGGAATGTTTGTAAAGAAACCGCGGTACAGGAATTATTCCTAAAACTCGAGTTGTCTTTTTAAAAACAATCAAACTCCATTGACTTTGACACGTGATTGCTTTTAAAAACCAGAGCAAATATTTGTGGTTCACACAATTTTATGCCTCGTATGGAGATCGAATCCACAAGACATGGCGCAATAGTTTTAGTATTCATCAAGCCAAAGATCTGACAATCAAGTACATAAAATAGTCTACGGGCGGCTTGAAAATCTCTAGCGTTAGGTAAGCTTTAGAAAGGTTAAAGTACCAGGCGTTCATATGTATACAGAAGGTATAACTAACCTCCTAGCGGAAAGAATTGTGAGAAGATATGCTTGAAAGCTTCCTCATCCACCACACCGGTAGGACACTCCTAAAATACACAAAAATTGTTAGATATTACGTTGGATTGACAGCGATATTTGTAACACAAGCATCACTAAATTAAAAAAGATACTGTGCAATCGGTACTTCGGCGTCAATTGTTGACACCAAAATATGTAGGTACTTAATAGACTGCTAAATGTAGTCACATGTTTTGTTGTTATTGTAGTGCAAGCGATAGCCTAGTAGGAAACCGTTGGACTGCTATACAGAGGTATCGAGTTCGATCCCAAGGCGCGCGCATCTCTGACTTTACGAAGTATCGTTCGTTTTAACCGTGAAGGAAAACATCGTGAGGAAACCTGCATGTCTGAGAGTTCTATGTAATGTCCTTGAAGATATGTGAAGTCTGCCAACACGCACTGGGGCGGCGTGGTGGACTATGGGCTACCCTTCTTACACTGAGAAGAGGCCCGTACCCAGCAGTGGGACAGATTGTTTTTTCTTTTATTTTGCTCGTCAAAATGACCACACTCCGCCTGATGGTAAGCAGTGGTCTAAGAGCAGTGGCCTCCACATCGTCCTCATAGCAGCCGAGGCGATTCTGAGGTCTCTACTTGGACGGCCTGAGAAGGTGCTTTTTCACGCCCCGCTTAAAGGACTCAGGATTGAAGGAAGAAGGAAACACGTGCCTTGGCAGAGAATTCCATGCCTTGATCGTTCGGCAGAGGTATGAGGACCCAAACTTGTTGGTACGCACTCTAGTCGACTCCACCGTGTAAGGATGGCATCTGAGCCCAGCATGCGTTGTTCTGGATAGGAAAGGGGAGGGCGGGATAAGGTAGAATAACTCTTCAGAGCACTCCCCGTGGTATATTCTGTAGAAACATACCAAAGAGGCAATATCCCTACGGAGTTGCAGAGTATATTGAGTGCCATTTACCTGTTTGAACCCTCGGTACATGAGTTTGATCTCGTGCGCAGTGAATCGCGTGGTCTGTGCGAGCGCGCCGGGTGGCTCGGGCCGGTGTCGAACCGGTATTCCTCCGAACACAGACTCCTCGCATTCCTCCTCTGTCAACAAATACAACTAATTAGTATAATTATATACCAGCTTATATTATTAAATAATTTGCTCGCGGCTTCATTCGTTTAAAAGCAGGTTAGGTTTAGGTTATTTTAGTAACTCTTTTAAAGTGGTAATATAGCTTTATACTGGTGAAATAATTTTTCATCGTAATCGGTTAAGTTGTTTTTGAGTTAAATCGTTGCAAACAAACAAAATATCAAATCTTTCTCTTTATAATATTAATTAGATTTTTCCCGTGTTTATATTTAGGTTAGGTTAGAAAAAAAAATATATATATATATAAGTAACAGTACTTTTTTCTGGATGAAAGGTCCGAGGCTCTCTGTCCTTGTCTGTTCCCCTGAGAACGTGCATGCGAACTTTCGCATACAATAATACATACGCAATTTCGTATAAATCTTAAGGCGTGATATCGTAACAAACAAACACTTTCGCATTTATTATATTAGTTAGAATGTATTTTAATTAACTTAATAATCATTGACATAATATTATGTTATGTTTATGCGAATATTATACATTGAAATGAAACCACTTCATCCAATCCATACGGATTTAATAAACTAAATGTTAGTTAGTGATATACTACTTGATGTTAGTGGGTCATGTGCGCCAGTCTGTCTTGTGGTAGTTTCCAATCATCTCAACGTTATAAATATAATAATGTTTTACTCAGTGTACGATTGTGACTGTGTTTTTTTAAACAGAATATATATTTTGTTTTGTAGTCGAAGTTTTAAGTTACAGTGTGATTGCGGAGGATGATTCAGAATAAATGAGTTTTGTTGTACTAATATTGACTTCGCTGGGCTGATAGCTCTGTTCTGAGAGAGTATTTTTCTTTAAATGTGAGAGATATAAAGGGCATTGTGTACATAGTCCACGTGGCGTAGTCGATTTGCCAGTTTTAATAGCGCAACAAAACTGACTCAAGCAGCACGAATAATAATTTGTTTGTTAAGAAGACATCTCGCATAGTAGGGAGTTATCCCCGTGTCGCGAGCCATTTAACAAAATATCTATATATAGTAATACTTTTTTTTTATATAACTAAGGTGGCAAGCGAGCATACCACCCACCTGATGGTAAGTGGTCACTGTAGCCTATGGACGCCTGCAATACCAGAGGCATCACTTGCGCGTTGCCGACCATTTACGAAAGGAAGAAGTGATAAAGGAAGTGGGAAAGAGAAGGAGTGGAAGGGTAAACGAGGATAATTGGGCCTCCAGCACTCTCATTCACCGAACGAAACACAAGAGTAGGAATACTGGTATTTCACGTCGATATTCTGTGAGAGGGTAGTCCTTCCCCGGTCGAAGCGGCACATTCATGCTGAAATCAGCGAGGCTCTACTACTCGAAAATATAATATAATAATCTAAAAACTTGTAGTATACAGGTTTTATCTTTAACCTTAGAGATATGGGACCTTAAAGCTGAGGTCAGTCAGAGGTCTGTTAATTGCTACGAAGGAAATTAATGACCCGTAAGTCCAGCTCATTAACGTCCTAACAAATGTGCTCAATGACGCTAACTAATCTTCTGTAATGCGGCCAGGAGGTCAGAAATACGGACCCTTACTTATTAGACCATATTTATCACTCCCGAAGCTTCGAAGGAGTCAGTAACTACTCGACTGATATAATATACATATATAATAATATTCTATCACAAACACACAACACCATCTAGCCCACACTAAGCAGAGCTTGTACCATAGAAATATACTTGTTTATTATATCTATGGCTTGTACTATGGGTACTAGACAATGGATAAACATACATATACGGTTTTGTAAATGCACCCATATTATACATAGAAACATCCAGACCAAGACAAACATCCATGTTTATGCACACAAATGTTTGACTTGTGCGGGAATCGAACCCGCGATCTCAGGCGTGGCAGTCGGTTACACTAACCACTACGCCATCGAGGCCGAAATTTTGCATACACGTTGTCAGGGGAACAGAAAAGGACTTAGGACCTAGGACCTTTCATCCAGAAAAAATACTGTAAAATACTAACTTCACCTAGATTTATGCGAGCGAAGCCTTGGGCAACATCTAGTCAAGATTAAATGACAGACGCGCGCACGTTTAAATTCGGTCACCTCTCTGTACGTTAAGTTGTCATACGACACAAAATAACAACATGACATCTGAATTATAAACGAGTGTGAAACGGCAATGAATTGCCGTAAATCTTAGAGTTCGAAAAAATGGTTCAAGTAATGTGTAAAAATCACGTGGTACCATACCGTGACCTTGAAGTCAGAGGTCAAAGGTCAGTGATTTTGAGGGTATATCGACTATGCTGAGTCGAATGGCGTTGACTGCGAGTCTTTAGCTCTTACGGTTCTTGAGTTGAAAGTTGTATGACAGACGGACAAAGCTGTTGTATAAGAGCTTTTTCAAACTCTAAAAATACTATTTGTCCCCCGCGGTTTTACCCACGTCTATGATTACTGCACTGCTCCCGTGGCTTGTGACGTGATGTTATATAGCCCATGTAACTTCTGGATAAAGTAGCTTTCTAATGGTTAAAGTTTTAATAAAATCGATTCAGTAGTTTTTGAGTTTGTTCATTACAAAACAAAAATAAAATATGCTGCGTCATTTATTTTAAGAAAAGCTGTCTCGCTTTTCTGTAATATAATATTTAGCGAAGATAAACGCCGTCATAAGTCAGCGGAGGCGTCGGGCGCACATCTTAACTAGAATCTCAGATCATACCGTCTCTGACGGAAATTACGCGTTTTACGTAAATAACAGCGTAATGTAAGATAGCGTAAATATATACCGTGGCATATTTATTTTTTACACCTATACAAGTTAATAAGTTTTTTTTTTTTTTTTTTTTTATTCTTTATTTTGAAGAGAGTTTAGTCACAAGGTGACTATTCCACCCTCGTTGACGTGAGTTAAACACTAGCTACTAAATCTATCAACACAAACAATTTTTACTAAATCGTATAGCATTCTCGCTTCCTCAGATTTGGGGAAAGCGAGTATACTATTACACTGGCCAACATTACTAGATTTAGGAAATATTACAAGTTAATAAGTTAGTTGGCTATGTTCGATTTCGTACATTATTTACGCACAAGAGCAAATAATAATCAAAAGATATATATTTGTGAAAACTGTACCCAAATTAGTTGTAAAATAAGGGAGAGATTATTATTTGGGTATAAGTAAAAGTGGGGTGTAGTGGAGACATTCTCGCTATCTCCCTCGGACAGCTTCATTCAAATACCGGTTACGTCACAGTTTGTATCGCGCGCCCTTTTAGTGTCATTTGATATTTACTAGGAAAACAACAAGTATAAGGAGGTTTAAGGTAACCGTTACTAATACCAGAGAGACAAATAGATTACATACATGCAGACCTAAATTTAATAAATTTACTTGTGCGGTTTCACTAAACCTACTAGGAGCACAACAAGTGTAAGGAGGTAACCGTTAGTTATTCCAGAGATATACATGCAGACCTAAATTAGCTGCGGTCGTGGCAAATTACGGGCATTCGTTAGATATTCTAGCACAGACTAGATAATGGAACTAGATTTGTTTGTGAATATTTAGTTAGAAGTCTTATGTAAACTCCGGAAGCTTTATAGTTAGAATAAATCATAGAAATATGAATTTTTGTGATAATGTTAGGATGTTTGTAACTTATTTCCGTAAACTATATAACAGATTTGGATGGAACTTGGTACTCAGATAGACTATGTCCTAGATTAACTTACAGTATATATGTTATCCTAGTATCCCGTGGGATGCACGACGGGCGATGCCGCGCGCAGAAGCTATTTTCAATATCATAATATAATTAAACTAAAAAACATAATAATAATATCCTTACATAGAATTAAAGCTTTATTGGTGGAAGGTGCAATGCGCCCATATTTTGGCAGTTGTATTTTAGGTTTATGTACAGTAAGACAAGTTTATTTGCTTGACATTAGCCAACGTTGCCAGACTGTGTTGTTGTTGAAAATCTTCTTACAGAAAAACATTTATTTTGTTCGACCCGATAATCGAACGCGGCAATTAGCTTTGGTGAACATAGACACTAAGTTACTTCGCTCACCGCTTAACTATCTGACACATTAAAAGTCGCCCTTAACATTTTCTAGAAAGTTCCATTAATTAGTCGCTAATGAATGTAACTAACTTCAGATCGTTAAATAGCTCAGTTGCGGTAACTTTACACATTAAGTACTAGGCTAACAGAAAACTCTAAGAGTCAACCTCTTTAATGAAAACAAAGCTGCGTCACGTGCACAGACACGTCCGAGCGGTGCTTTCCAACAAGCGGCACGGTGTGTGTTCCGTGTCAGTTTGAATAAGGCGAGCGATAAAAGCTGTTGTTGCATGCATCAGTGTCACTCACTCAAAAAGCTTTCAAAAGGAATTGTTTGAAAAGGTATTATTCGGTACATGAGGCAGGCATTCGTTTACAGATCTATTGTGTGACGAAATTATGCTCGCCCGCGTTTTGTACCTTAACTCTGATTATACTCAACGAAATTATATTTTAGATTGAATTTTAAGCTACCAAGCTGTGCAATTTTTCTCAATATCCGATCAGTCGTTTTTACGTAAAATACAGAGCCGAATTTAAAATTTAACGCTTTACAGGAAATGCGGGTGCGTTAAATCAATAGAAATGTATTCTTTTGCTTTCTACTTGAATAATGTACAGAAATATATATTTGAGTACAAAAATAATAAGGTATAATTTATTATAATCAATATTTTCTACCACTTCTATCCTATGTTTTCCTGGTACTCATACTTCAATTAGGTATTATAAAAATCGCTCGGTAATTATAGTATTCGACATGGTAGCAATAACATAACATAACAGCGATAGCTCAGTGGGGAGACCAACAGACTGCAATGCAGAGGGTCTTGAGTTCGAACCCACGACGCGCACCACTGACTTTCGGAAGTTATATGACTTTTCGAAATGGTGTTTACATCATTTACAGACGTGCACAACATTATATATCTTAAAATATTACAATTGTCTTACTTATGTGATATTATAATATAACATAATATATAATATATATAATATATGTATATATTTTCGAAATTATGTGCGTATTGATTGACAATTATCGCCTGCTCCGTGCCTCGGAGAGCACGTTAAGCAGTTGGTCCCGGCTGCCATGAACATCTATGGCAGTCGTTATTGGGAAGTCAGTGCCCTATAATATCCTGACACTGGTCTAGCCTTAGGGTATCGTTAGCCTTCGGGTTGCGGAGGTCAGGTGGCAGCCGCTCCGTGTAAAAACTGATATCCAGTCAAATCCGGTTAGACTAGAAAAGCCGACCCCAAGTGACTTGGGAATAATAAAGGCTAGGGAGAAAAAAATAGTATTCGACATGGTCTATCTATTTGCTAAGATTAATCTACATCTGTATAACAATATGTGATATTAACAACATAAATTATATAGATTTCGTTTGCCATTTTGGCTACGGAATCTAAAATGGTTGTTAATTTTTAGATAGCAAACAAATATCATGATATTTATCTTGATTTTTCTGACAGATATTAGCACCCGGCGTCGAGATCTAGAATTATGGTTGGTAGCCGACAGTAATAAGTTCATTCCTTATTATGTAAGACCTAAACAGTTGGTGAAATATACGTGTATTTATTTTCGCCCGAAAACGGCCACATAGGGAACGTTTAAAAATAAATTTTTGATACTAGGGATAGTGCCTTGGTTGAAAAACCCATTCACCATTATTATAAACGGTTTCTATCAGTTGCAACAAATATATTCTGTCTGACTATTGGGAGATCATAACTGCACAGCGTTAACTTACAAATCAAATACAAAAAACATTTAGGTCACAAACACTGAACGTCAAAGTTTAGCGGTTAGTGGGTTTACTGAAGTTACCTGCAAGCTAAGAGTTGACCCTATTACGATTATAGACCGGCCTTGGTAGTAAAACCGACTGCTGTGCCATAAGGTCTCGAGTTTCAGTCCAAAAAGTCCAAATGGAAGTCTGAATTTAAGAAGAAGGCGGTCTTGTATACTTCAGTGCCTCAGTGCGCATATAAAGTCGTTGGTCCTGCGCCTGATCTCTCTGCGGTCGTGTCGGTTAAGTCCCATCGCATTATGAGAGTGAGGGAAAAGAGAGTACTTCCATAGGAAAGAAAGATAAGCTACATATTTACACTGGCGATAATACTGCAGAAGTGTGTGCAGCGACGTGCTTAGTATGAATATTTCTGGAACTTTTATAACTACTATAAAATGTATAAATAAATTTCTTTTAAGAATGGCCGCGCGCATCCACCGAGATTTCTCTTAATCCAAGAAAGTTTTCCAGCAAAAATAAATGACGTGGTTATTTCAACGAAAGTACTAGGATTACAGGGGTTTGAAGAGATCGCCGGCGGTTGCCAAATATATGGGTGTAGGAAATAGTGGGCAGCGTCGCTTTATATGAAGCTTAAGATAGGGATTTTAGAAACTATTTCTTGTTTATACATAATTTCCTTTGCCCTGCGGTTTATAGCACCACAAGTCGATAACTATGCAGTATGTATATCAATAAATAATATAGATATAAACTGCTATGCAGAGGTTTCGAGTTCGATCCCAAGGCCCGCAATAACTGACTTTTCGAAGTTATGTGCGTATTAAAATATTTCATTAACGCTCGCTTTACCGGTGAAGGAAAACATCGTGACGAAACCTGTATGTCTGACAGTTCTACATAATGTTCTCTAAAATGTTTGTTGAAATCAAATCTTGTATTAAAGCACTAAATTCTTCATATGATACACTTAGTGAGGAAATCTACAAGTCTAAAATGTCTCAAATTCATGCTGGTGTTCCCCAAGGTTCCATATTGGGTCCAATTTTCTTTGTAAATTTTATTAACGACCTTATACAATATGTAATTAAAACTGTAGGGGACTCTATCCAGCTAGTAATTTTTGCTGATGACACAAACGCAGTAGTATCCGCCGATGACATAAATACTCTAAATGTAAGAGTAAATAAGACCTTTTATAACTGGTTTACCGTGAATTGCCTTAAAGTAAATACAAGTAAGACAGACGCATTAATATTTCGTTCAACAGCCAAAAATAATGAAAGGTTAAGTAGTTTAAGAACGGTAAAAGCATTACCCAAATCTCGGTAGTTGAGTTCTTAGGAGTATACATAGATGATAGGTTAAATTGGAAATCAGAGTTAACGCATTTAGAAAATTCAATTTGTTCGGCTTGTTATGTACTCAGAAGTCTTAGAAACGAAGTAAGTTGAGAGCATTTAAAAATGGTATACTTCGCGTTAATCGAGTCAAAAAGATATAGCATCCTTTTTTGGGGAGGAAGCTATGAGTACAATATTCACAAGGCATTCGTTGAACGAAAAAGAGTGGCTAAGACCATAGTAGGAATCCAGCAACTAGAATCATGCAGATCATTTTTTAAAGAACTTGGAATATTGACAGTTCCTTGTTTGTACGTTCTTGTATTACTCACGCATCTATCAAAATATATCCTTGAGTATTAAGCGCAAGAAGAATGACAAATAAGGGAAAGAACTAGAAGGAAAGATTTACAAACCATTTATGTACCAAATCTTGATGTTGTAAAACATAGCGCTTATTAGAAATCGGTTAAGCTGTTTAATAAATTGCCGAAATAAGTAAAATCATTATTGTATAATAAGGATTTCCAAAATTAACTCAAGCTGTTGTTGTTAGAAGAATGTTATTATTCCATCAATGCCATGTAAACATCTATAATATAATTTATTTGTGATTGTGACATGCACTTACAATTATGTATATATAATTAATATTTGCCTTTGACATTCCTTTTTAACCCTCGACGCAAAAACGACGTGGTGTTATAAGTTTGACGTGTCTGTGTGTGTGTGTCTCTGTCTGTGGCATCGTAGTTCCCGAACGGATGAACCGATTTTAATTTTATTTTTTTTTGTTTGAAAGGTGAATTGGTCGGGAGTGTTCTTAGTTATGTTTGAAGAAAATTGGCCCAAGATAGCCGCCGCCACAAAATGGCGGATTACATATTTTTCACAACTTCCTCAATATGGGTATCAAATGAAAGGGCTTGACTAAATACTATACACCATGATAAATTTCAAATCCAAGATGGCCGCTACCACAAAATGACGAATTACATTTTTCTTTCACAACTCTCAATATGGGTATCAAATGAATTTTGTATCGGGGGTTTTTAAAATTTTAATTTATCTTATTAGACATTTTTTTATTTAAATTTTTTTTCTGACGTAACTACTTATTAATTTGTTTTTATTTATTATTTTAATTTTAGATTTAATTTGTTATCATCATTTGTAATGTTGTTTTTTATTTAATTGATCGTCTGTTTATTTTTGTCGTATATTCACATACAACGTTAAAATTGTTATTCAATGAATAAATGAATAAGAGGGACCACTTAAACCTACTTACAATACTGCTGCACCGAGACTATGATTTTTTGCCGGGGTCATGTTACCAGGCACGCATGTATTGAAAGTGGTTGCACGTCCCAATCAGAATAAATGTTGACATTCATACATAAGTGTTATAATAACTTTTATGTGGGTACTAGGGATCTGATCGATCCAGAAATAGGATTGGCCATGCCGTAGGGACGTGGTGCTTTGAGGTTAAGTTATGCAGAGATTACTAAAAGATAGAACAACAAATAACACTTTTAATTGACTAGTAACGAGAAATAAGAAATATGTATTTAACAATATTTACAAGATAGGTTCACAATCCTACGCGAACAGTAGACAGGGCGTGGTTCGTAAACAGGGTTTGCTCCCTGGTTCTTCAGAAGCAACACTTATCTTGATGTTGAAGCCAGCCGGAAAGTTGGCCTTGACAACTTTACGCGGACTGTGGGTGAGCGCAGAAGGCTCCCAACCGTCTGACACCGTCCTCCGCTTATATAGTCCGGCGCCGATCGCGGGTGGTGGCTAGAGACGTGCGCTCGCGCTTGTCGGGCGTCTAGGCGATTAACGTCACAACAATATCAGCCCTGTATTAAACTGTCCTACTGCTGGGCTCGGGCCTCGTCTCAGTGTGAGAAGAGTTAGTCCATAAGTGTTACTAAATTATTGTTGACTTTAACTTTGACTTAAACCTAACTAATATTAAAAATGCTAAAGTGAGTTTGTTTGTTACGCCCACACGCCTTAACTACTCGACCGATCATTATGAAATTTCGCGTACATGTTGTCAGGGATACAGAAAAGGACATAGGGTACCACCTTTCACGCAGAAAAAAGAACTGTTCCCGAGCGAACACGAGAGAAGCCGCGGATAATATGTACATGTGCTAAATATATAATAACAAAAACGGTATATACCTTTGCCAAAGATATTGTTTAAGGAATATAAACAATATATTTCAAATTGAAACAGTAAGAATTCTTTCGTGAGCATATTTGAATGTTTTTGTTACTCAATTACGCGTAAAAAGTTGAACAGATTTTGATAAAATTTGGCACACGGATTGACCATGTCCTGGAATACCATATAAGAGTGCTATATATTTTGTCCCGGTATATGCGTTCCTGTGGATTCATATGGGAGAAGCCGCGTAAAAAAAACCTAAAAAGAAACTTAATTTTGAGTGCGTAATGATGAAAAGTACTAGAATAGCAGAATGGACTAGAAGTAGAACACGCGACAGACTTTCATTAAAATTATACTGCTGGTGTCGGTGACCTATTAAATGTGGAGCTGTGTATGTGGTCTCGGGTTTACTTACCGGGTCAGGCCGTTACTGTGTCCGGATACGTTGATTGGGACCTAAAATCATAATTGGCGAAATGGGGATAACGCCGTGAGTCTATGTATGTTAATAAAATACATAGATGTTTATATAACATCATGTCGCGACTCGAAGAAGTAGAGCTGTAAATATAATCCAAACTAATATTATACAGCGAAAGTGAGTTTGATTGTTTGTTTGTTTGTTCCCTTTTCGCGTCTTAACTACTCGACTGATCATCACGTCAGAACAGTAAAGGAGCAGGGTACCTTTCATCCAAAAAGAAGTGCTGTTACTAATTTAACCTAACTTACATTTACGCGAGCAAAGCCACGGGCAAAATGTAGTATAGTATAAAATTTGATAAACGATATTTATTTATTTATTAACGATAAACGCGCAAGAAACCGCGGGTCACAGCGAGTATAGTAATAGATAATTAATCATAGTCACTAGGGCCGCAGATGTATGCAGCAATGCATCTTTCTTTCTATTATACTCTATATAAAAACTCCAGCTACAAAGAATGATTAGCATAATATTACAAAGAAATATAGGTACAATTTTAAACAGAAAGATATAAAAGAAACAAGACTGCGCCTCGAACGTTGGACCAAGTTTTTAAGAGACATTGTTTAAATGATTTTGTTTTAAAGTGACGTTACTTTTGTTTAACAGAATTTTTCTGTTGAACATAAGAATAAGCATAACTTCGGATAAGTGCAGATCTGTGAACGATAAAGAGAATAAACTCGGATAAGTTTTCTTTTATTTAATATTTTCTTTGATATTATTTGTATTTTATACACATAAATATATTGCAGGTATTTTTGTGTGCGGGTCTACAAGGACTAGGGGATTGACTCTCGAGTCGGGCAAGGTGGTTGTGGGTTTTTTTCTCTATAGAAATTCTTAGCACGGCGTTTGGAAATGCATCCGGTAACTTCTGAGGTAGGATTAGAATTTTTCAGGTAAAATCTCAATTTGTCGCACCTGGGAATCGAAACGGGCACTTCGCTATAAGCCACGTATAGCACAAAAAAGCCATGGTACCAGTGAAGCAGCATAGTAAAGTAGTTCATAAATCATCTCTTTCAAGACATGTGTGCCTGGTACTTCACAGGCACTGTTACTAAGGTATCATACGAAGTGCAAAGTTTTCTCGTGTCGCCGACGTACAAGCAAAGAGCGGCCATTTTATGCTTACGTCTTTTCATCGCTTTTGAATGGTCCGTGTGAAATGAAAGACGGTTTTAAATGACTAGTTTTATCTGAATGGGATGCCAGTAGTCTCTCTTTTACATAATGTGACTGAGTTATTGCGATGTTTTTCCTAAGGGTCAGCCAGAATATTAAAATATTACGCTTCTAGATACATACGTGCAATTCGAAAATTGTATGATTCTTCATCCGATGAGAGATCGATTGATTCGTCGTTACTGATTCGAATCCGAATTTAATATTCGTAACTCGATTTGATGACGATACCGTTTACAAAACATTTAAGTTTCGATCAAAATCGTATTCTCGTAATTTTGACAACCGCTGTCAGATACGCTCGCGTCAAGTTCGCGTCACGTGAGTGCTTTAGAGTATTCTACTGCTGCGCGTTTTATGTGCGTGATTCAGATCGCAACTTAATCAGTATTCACCTATTCATTTGACGTCTCAAATGACAGTTTAGTCCGATCAACGTGACACGTTAAACGTGCGATTCCATGTGATTACTTAGTGAGTAAATTAATTTCACTCATGTGGCCACACCGTGGGTATATTTAACTGTAGTAATGGCCCAAAAGCCTGAAAGCTATGTCAAAAGTATTACATACGACTGACGTACAGTTGACGCGCAGCACACGCGCAGTTTACGCATAGCTTACGTGCAGCTCACGCGCACCTAAACTATTACAAGAATTACATTCAGCGTAAGACGTAAACTTCATTGCAACTGCACCGCAACTTGATCGGCGCGTCAAGAAATTATGTGAATCAGCCTACTGGTGCTTTGTTTTATAATATTATGTAGACTAGCTTCTAACCGCGGCGTAAATGTAACAGAATACTAGGAAAACATGTATTTAGTATATCAGGACATAGTCTGTCAAACATTTAACCAACGTAAACAGCCATCATCACACAATGTTATGAGCATTGAACCCCACAGTACTTGGTAACAGGGGCGGGACAACCGCTCAAACCTTTGCGCTATTTCTATAATTATCCCATTTTAATTATTTAAAACAACGAGATTATCTTTAATACGGACATTATAAGCTCTTCGATACCAGGCGAGCATATACCGTTAGGAGATAATGATACCGGACGGGTGTTGTCAAGATTGTTCGCAGATAATGCGCTAAGCGGAAGGCAAAGTCCTGATACAAATCTGTTAAGCTTTAATCGATAGATAGTTAGTATTATCGTCGGCGGGCTCTCGGGATGGCTTTATTTTAGTTATATCATACATAAAACAGATTAAAGATATACCTATGTGTATATTTTCTTAGTGTCAAAAACAATAAAATTTTCTTAGCATTAAACGTTTTGTAATCTAAAATATGTATAAAGTAATGACAATAAGAATATAATGAGATTCTGTTGTTTCTGGGCAGTTAGAGTGTTTCTTCTATAACCTTTTCGAATTTTATGTAATCCTGGTAGTTGTCGTCCAATATTAGAATATTGGACGGCAACTACCAGGGTACCATATTAGTTAGAAACTAATAAAATATACATATGTGAATTTGTTTGTTTGTTTGTGTGTTACGCTTTTACGCATTAACCGCTTGACCGATCATGATGAAATTTTGCATACATGTACGTTGCATACATGGGTACGTGTCAAAATCAAACTCTTATCAATTGACTTGACTGGTTATTCAGAAAATAAAATGCTTCTAAAGTTCAATAATATAATAATAATATCAGCTCTGTTTATAAACTGTTCCATTGGTGGGATCTCTTTGCAACATGACAAGGGTTAGGCCTTAGTCCACCACGCTGGCCCAGTGCATGTTGGAAGACTTCGGAGAGTCTGGTGAGTGTGACTTGGGATTGAACTCGAGACCTCTGCGTGGCAGTCCAACGGTTTCCAATTAGGTAATCACTGGTTGATAAATACCCAGGGTATTTATCGTCTGAGCTATTGTTAATTGTGTTTTAGAAGTGTTTTACCCACGAAGTACACCTTAAATTAATGCAAGAAATAAATAAAAACTATCCTTACTAATATTGTAAATGCGAATGTAAGTTCGTTTGTTGTGCTTTCACGCCTTAACTGCTCGACCGATCATCATGAAATTTCGCATACACGTTGTCAGAAGGACAAAAAGGACGTAGGATATTATTCAGCTTAAAAGAAATACTGTTTGTACCAAGGGATAAAAAATTTACATAACTTATATTTACGCGAGCAGACGCTGGCAAAATCAGGTAATTTAACAGTAAATAAAGAAATACATAATATACATACATATATGTGTGTTTTTGTGAAAAGTGTGTCCGAATTGAGCGTATATAGTGTGTGTGTGCGTAACGTGTCTATGTGTGAATGTGTCTATATGTCATTGTGTGTTTTTGTGAAAATAAGTGTATGAGATTAGATCAATCCCACTCTCTACGATTAATCCAGTTTATGACAATTATAGCGTTCCCACTACAACAGCCTTTTGGTTATTTAATAAGAGCCGCTATACCTTCCAGTGCCTGAGAGCACCTTCTGGGACCAGTTATAGATAGGTCTGGTCCCCAAATCTAGATTTCCAATGCTCCATACTCTAGAGATTAGAGCAAACAAAATAGCAAGGAAATGCTAGATTTTCAGCACAAACTAACATTTTTAAGGTGTAAAGCTAAAAGATGTAGTTCGCCAAAGTACATACCAGTCTATTCACAGTACATAAAAGAGCTCCGCTAGCTATGTACTGCTCTTATATGCCACGTTAAACGTACACATAACAGCTTATGTGCTTGTGAGGCGATGATAACCTGAAAAATATGAACGCTGAAAATATTTTTAACGTCATTGAAAATAAACTGGGTAAGAGTGGATCGGTTTAGTGTATCGAGGGTTCTGTATGTTTCAGAAAATGTAATAAATATTGTTTTACTGGATTCGTTGACTATTTAAAGATGAACTCTTAGGATTATTGCTATAGGTATTACTAGTGGTTCTTAAGAATCTTTGTGCTTGGTGAACATTTTCGTGGTTTTCTAACAAACTACGCATGAGAGTTCTCAAAATATTTTAAGTGTAATCTTAATATATTTTCTCGTATTTGCAACTTTTTCCATTTATGCTCGGCTGCTATTGGTCGTAGTGTAATTTTATATAGCCTATAGCCTTCCTCAATAAATTGGTTATCCAACACTGAACAAATTTTGCAAATCGATCGTTTAATTCCAAACATTAGATCAACCAAACAAACAAACATACTCTTCAGTTTTATAACATTAGTATAGATAATTGAATGTGCACCAGCCATTTTATGTATTTTTATTATAACTGAAGGTTATTTAAATGTAAGCTTACACTGCCTTAAAATAGTATTATATTATCGGTAACGTAAACGTTACTAAAATAAATTATTTCAAAGGTTTCATACCTTTGAAATAATTTATTTTAGTAACGTTTACGTAAAAAAAAAAACGACCATTTTCTACTCGCTTGCCTTTTATAGGATGCCCCTCTATCTATTAAACGCACTTTTTTAGCCCCGACGCAAAAACGACGGGGTGTTTAAATAAGTTAAACGTGTCTGTGTGTGTGTGTGTCTGTGGCATTGTAGCTCCCGAACGGATAAACCAATTTTTATTTTGTTTATTTTGTTTGAAAGGTGAATTAGTCGCGAGCGTTCTAAGTTATGTTTGATGAAAATCGGTCCAAGATGGCCGCCGCCACAAAATGGCGGATTACGTATTTTTTCACAACTCCCTCAATATGTATATTAAATGAAAGGGCTTGACTAGTAGAATACTAAACACTATTGATAAATTTCAAATCCAAGATGGCTGGCACCAGAAAATGGTGAATTACATTTTTCACAACTCCTTCAATATGGGTATCATATGAATACTAGGCACGAGGTTTTTAAATTTTTTAAATTTGTCATTTATGATCTCATTTTAGAGCTCCTTGTACAATAATGATAGTTTTTAGATTTGCTTCATAAAAATCTTGACAATTAAAATGTTAAAATATTTTCTATAACAATATAGTTAAAATCAAAAATCAAAATCAAAATCAAAATAAATTTATTCAAATTAGGTTACAAGATTACTATATTACTATATTAGATAGTTAGTAGATCTTGCATCATGTATGGTAGTGGCTCTCATAAGTATCTGTGACATACATAATGTAAACAGACTATCGACACTTTACCAACAGGAGACCGTTTTTGCTATTTTACTACGGAACTCTAAAATATTTATACTACCTATAAAATAAATTTTACCATTATAGAAGCTTCAGAATTTTCAAACATGAATTTAACGCGATGCAAACTGTGCTTAGTACCATCTTCCTTCTATTAGACAGATTTATTCTGATCGTAACCTACAACCTTTTTCAATACATGCGACCCTGGTACGGCGACACAAGCAAACATTGTAAAACATGGTAAATGCCATGGGGTCTCGGGATTTAATATTTCTGGCAAGAAATAGTCAGTTTGAGTATAGATGACAATAGAAACCCATCACTTGCGAAATATGGAGTTAATCACTACTGCCTACCTAGTGGGTAGTTATAATATGAAATGACTGTATCAGTACTACAAATCATATTTAAATTATTTATGTATATTATTATATTTCATAGAATACAAGATATTAAATGACAAATACTAACACTTATGTTTTTTTTAATATATGTATATATTTTCTATTTTTTTTTGTGATTTTACACCTTGTTTAAGCTGGAATTTGCATTGTTGTTACATTCAGTCGTATTTTAATCAAGAAGAATGTGCAATGAAGACAACTCGTGATTATGGACAGTTCCGTTAAGCTTTCTTTTGAGTCTTATTCTGAATTCTGGTTTCGTGGAATTCGATAATTTACTTACTACATTTTATTTAAACAGTTAGATTAAACTACGGACTACAATCATGTCTTGTCTTGATTATTTATGTACATGTAAGTGGATGCTCCTATTTATCATACTGCTGCTTTAGAGGCTACCATCAAATTTTATCAAATGCTTGAGTATGTTGAGTTGTAGTTCATGGAGAAATGGTTGCAGCACCTTACAGTTATGATTTGTAAAAGAAATATTATTGTACACTTGGCGATTAAAAAGAGTGGCTATGAGTTTCTTGCCCGTTCTTCTCATGAGCCCTACACCCTTGCTTTGCTGAACGTGGCAGTAAAGGTAAATTCACAGAAAAAAAATTACGTGTAACTTTGACATTCATAAGTGTTACCTTGTAACCTAATTTGAATAAATTTATTTTAATTTTGATTTTATGATTTTGATTTTGATTTTCATATTTTCGGCTTGTGATGCTATAAACCACAGGGCAAAGCAAATTAAGTATAAACAAGAAATTGTTTGTAAATTCCCTATCTCTAAAATACTTTAATAAAAACTTAAGTGGCAACAGAATAATTGTTTTTTATTAGACATTTCGCACAAGATAGAACTAAATAAAATATATATATCTTAAGCTTCATATAAAGCGACGCTGGCCACTATTTCCTACACCCATATATTTGGCGACCGCCGGCCATCTCCTCCAAACCCATGTAATCCTGGTACTTTCGTTTAAGTAATCACGTCATTTATTTTTGCTTCGGACTTCTTTCTTGGATTAAGAGGAATACCGGCGGATAAGCGCGGTCATTTTTAAAAGAAATTTGTTTTACATTATATAGTAGTTTCAGAAATATTCGTACTAATAGCACGCCCCTGATACCGCACACACTTCTGCACTATTATCTTCTGCGTAGAATAGCTGTCTATGGCCCTATGGATGTACTCTCTGTTCCGTCACACACATAGTGCGATGGGACGTCACCCACGCGACCGGAGAGAGATCAGGCGCAGGATCTACTGCTTTAGATGCGCATCGAGGCACGGAAGTAAGCAAAACCGGTTTATTCCTAACTCCAGACTTTTTCTTAAACTTTTTGGAGTCAAGCTCGAGCTTATGCACAGCAGTCGGTTTAACTACCGCTGCGCTATGCAAGGCCAGTCTATAACCGTAATAAGGTCAACTCTTAGCTTGCTGGTAACTTCAGTAAACTCACTAACTTCTACTTCGACATTCAAGTGCTTGCGACCTCTTTTTTATATTCCATTTGTAAGTTTATGCTGTTATAAGCAATGAATAGTCAGACAGAAAATTACTGGAATTATTTTATTGCTATCATACTGATAGAACTGCTTGTAATTATGGTGATTGGGTTTTAGCAACCAATAAGCTGCCTATAGTACCAAAAATGCTCTTTTAAAACCTTGCTTATAACGGAGGAGAAAATATTATGTATGCAAGTTTTCTGGTGAAAATATAGGTGGATCTTTGAGTTTGATTTAATTTGCGTTGTTTTTCCGTAGCAGACCAACATAGTACTATATGATTAATGTACGCACATATTCTATGAACATAATATGCCAAAATGTAACTGTCCGTAGCTAAAACGACTCGTTTCTTAATAGGGAACTGGACCTAAAATATATAGGGTATCTATATGTACTGTAATAATATAATAATAATATTCTACCACATACACACAACACCATCTAGCCCAAACTAAGCAGAGATTGTACTATGGGTACTAGATAATGGATAAACATAAATATATACTTCTTATTTTAAATACATATTTTCATATATATAGAAATACCCAGATCAAGACAAACATCCATGTCCATGTACACAAATGTTTGACTTGTGCGGGAATTGAATCATCTCAGGCGTGGAAGTCGGTTACACTAACCACTGCGCCATCGAGGCCGCCATATAGGAGAGATGGAAAAACAATTTATTTATTTATTTATTTATTACTAGTTAAGCAGAAATGAGAAAGTAATGTGTGAGCAAGCTTAATAACAAGGTACCTCCTATAATTATATACCCAGGTAATACGCAACAGTTTAATTAGAATAAGTAGGATACAGATGTTGGCATCAAAATACCTTTAAATATTTTCACTTGAGCGACCAGGCGACCTATTTACCAGATGCTGAAAAATAGTTAAATTTCAATATTACTTTTAAAGTTTTCTGTCTCTCACTTTACTTATTTTCTATTTTTATGTTGTTCTTACCTATTTCTAGCCATAACTAAAAGTACTAGGAGCCCATAATATATAGAGAGGTAGTTTGTTAACAAGCGTTCTATAAAGATGTTAGCGGTATCAATGGACACATTACCGTGTCAGCACATCGGTCAACCGGGGGTGTGGTAACGGGCTCAAAGATGGATGGATGGGCGGCGCCGCCCTAGACACGATGTAAGCGATTACCCCATCAGTCAGGGGTGAGTTGGTCCAACTATAAATGACTGGAAATAAATGGTGTGTTGAATACAAATCAATATTTATTCCTACTAATATAAACTAGCTTATGCCCAGGGCTTTGCCCGTGTGGTGACTATTATAGGGATGTGTCAATCCATGATATGGTCAAAAATTTTAATTGAGAGCCGTTTTTCAATTAACGCGGGGCAACATATCGGTGCTTTAACAGACTTTAAATTAAATTATATTCAGACCCCACGTACAGACGATTGCTCTTTATATTTTATCTTCTATTTAAAAATATTCACTATTTTTATTTCCCCGAAGTATGTATTCAAACAAAGCGTGGGGCGTCGCGACACTCGACTGTATGACACTCGAGTGTCCGACACCGTCTGTCAGATACGGCGACACTATTTCTGTGTGCCTGTACTAGGATGACATGAGTAAGTAGGCGGTTTCTTTGGTGTTCTTAATGAGGACCAAGCACACGCTTTTAACGCTTTTAACTTTAATTAGAGTGAACTCTTTAACTCTTATGAAGTTATGAAGTCCTGGTACTTAGTTATATTATATATACGTATATAGTATTTCTTAATATCGACGGATCCCCGGCTATTTGAACTAAGCGACATTTTGAAAAAGTTACAGGCGAGAGAGGTTTAAAGTTTTGGTTTTCGAAAAATAAATCATTAAATAAAATCTATTGAGTGAATTTTAGTAATCTTAAAAAAGTATTTCCGTATGTACATACTGCATCTTGCTGAGGTAATATTGCGAATATATTAGTATTATTTTCTAAAATAAATGTCTCTTAATTCATCTCAATCATCATCATCTCAATATGCGTTGTGTGCTTTATTTTATGGAGTTAAGAAAAATGGCTCTGAATAGTTATTGAAAGTAAATTAGTTCAAATGTTTAATCAATATGGAATAAAACAAGACAAAATGGCATTTACAACAAACCTTGCAATAAATTATCTAAGTCAAATGAGTCGAAGCAGCATGTAACATTGAACTCGACTAGTGTAATTTGATACAGATGACGATCGGTGCGCAACCACACTTATGTAAAATGAACTTTTGCTATCATAAAAATCTTAGGTCACAGTTCTAATACAACCCTAATGGACATAACCATGAATGATTTGGTAATAAGTGATAATTTTACAATACTAAATTTAAAATTTAAAAATCCCCGACACAATATTCATTTGTTACCTATATTGAACAATTATAATTTGTGGAAATGTGTAATATTCTGGTGGCGGCCATCTTGGATTTGAAATTTATCATAGTGTATAGTATTCTACTAGTCAAGCCCTTTCATTTGATACCCATATTGAGGGAGTTGTGAAAAAATATGTAATTCGCCATTTTGTGGTGGCGGCCATCTTAGACAGATTTTTAACAAACGTAGCTAAGAACACTTTCAACTAATTCACCTTACAAACAAAAAAAAACAAAATTAAAATCGGTTCATCCGTTCGGGAGCTACGATGCCACAGACAGACACACACACACACACACACACACACACAGACACACAGACACGTCAAACTTATAACACCCCGTCGTTTTTGCGTCGGGGGTTAAAAACTAAAATGGTTCTAAAATGTAATATTTATAAAAGATTTATTCTTAGCGGTTTTCAGAACTCAAAATTTTATGAAAAGTTGTTAAAACAACATCTTAAATATTTCAGTCTCAATACTTTCGTATAGTTAAAATAAACTGGCTAAAAAGAATCACATTCATTTTGCCTCTGAAGGAATGCGTCCTCTTCATTGGTTTGCGACCATGTACACGGTTGCGACCATTTGTCTGGGAACATAATTATATCGTCTACGAGTAAAACTACAAAATTGTTTGGAAATTAAAAAAGGCCAAGTCTCAATGTCCCAAGCGGGGAGTACTTCGTTTTGGTTGCACGCTAAAAAAATAAAAAAGGTGTATAACTTTGCCTCCAGGTCCTTCAAAAGAGCCATTGCAAAGTCGTAGCACATCGGTAGAATTTGCGAGAGGCTTAAGCGTCTTCCTTCGGGAACTCGTGCATTCTGGTTTCTTGCCAAAGCATTCGAAGGAAATTTCTGCAAGCCATCCTTTCCACCCTTATACATGGGAAATGGTTCGTTGACCCACAACGCAAAAAATAAGGTGGTCTTCTGGTCAAACTTTTTGCGTTCAACTCGACTTTGGATGACGTCGGACAAGAACCGCCTGCCATACCGCGGTGTGAGGGTTGTATGCCGGATATCCGGTTCTACCAATGCTTAGTGCGCTTAGCACTTCTGTCCCTTGATATCCATAAGTTGAGTGGGCCTGATGGAATCACTCCAATTGTGTTGAAGATGTGCGCTCGAGAGTTGGCACCGGTCTTGACGCGACTATTTCGGCTTTCTTATTCTTCTGGATTCTTACATAATAGAAGACAGCATTGACTGTCTTCCATTTTGTAAGAAGCCAGGGTAGACCTACCCGAACCCAAAAAAAAGGCAACCACTCCAATCCGTACAACTACCGACGATAGCCATAATGTCTCGAAGATAATGAAATCCATTACCAACTGTCAGCTCTTACGGTACCTAGTGGGTCATCAGCTGCTTAATGACCAGCAGCACGCCTTCTGTAAGGGTCGGTCAGCTGATGATCTTCTAGTATACCAGACACTTCGTTGGGCACAGGCGATCGAGACAAGGGAGGAAGCCCTGGCGGTTAGTTTGGACATAGCGAAGATCTTCGATCGTGTCTGGTACAAAGCGCTTCTTTCGAAGCTCCCTTCATATGGGCTTCACAAAAGATTATTCGAATGGATCATTAGCTATTTAGCAGACAGAAGCATTAAGGTCTAAGTCAACGGTGAATGCTCTAACTCAATGTCTATAAATACTGGTCTCCTGCAAGGCTGTGTGCTATAGTTAGTGCCTGGTGCTCCCCGATATCAATGAAATGTTGCAAATTAGCAGAATTCATTGTTATGCGAACGACAGCACGAGCGATGCACTCTATACCGGCCGCGTTAACATCTCTCGGGAAAACATTAATGAGAGCCAAAACAAACTTGTGTTTGAAATTGCATTACATTATTTCACGCCGGCCCACCGCCTACTACTTTATAAGGCGCAGGTTCGGTCTCACATGAAATACTGTTATCTTATAACATATATAATATCTTTGGGCAGGGGTACCTTTGTACCAGATTCTCCTTCTGGACTGCATTCAACGGAGAGTGACTCGAATCGTCGACTGCCAGGATGTTTCAAATCGGCTAGATCCCTTGGCGCTGCGTAGAGATGTGGCCTTGCTGTGCAGCTTCTATCGCTTTTACTATGGGGAGTGCTCCGAGGAATTGTGTGGATTGATCCCTACTGCATCTTTTCACCATCATCCTACGTGACAGCATTTCCATCCCCATCATTTAGATGGTTGGCAGTCCACAACTATGCGTTTCTCCAGAAATTTTCTGCCTCGTACGACAAAACAGTGGAATGGACTCTCGCCTGCGGTATTACTGGACCAATACAACCTTCAAACCTTCCAGAAAAGAGCGTGCTTTTTTTTTAAAGCCCGGCAAGGCACTTGTTGCGCCTCTGATGTTGCGGGTGTCCACGGGCGGCGGTAATCGCTTACCATCAGCCGATCCTTCGGCTGCTCGTTTGCCCCCAATCCCATAAAAAAATGCAAAATGATTCAAGCGACTGATTTCATCATTCTGGTGTAGAATAAATTGACTCAAACGACACAATTCAGTATTTTAGCTGAAGGATAATTGAGTTAATGCGCATTACGTAGTCAAGCCGTCGTAGGCAAAACAATTCAACCGACTTATCAACAAAAATCAGAATAAGCTCATATAGTGTAAGTTACGGAATATAAAAAGTTGTCAACTTTTGTGTCGATTGATACCACGGTCATCAAAATGAGGGCAATGTTAGTTTTGGCGTTTGTAACCTTGAAGGGTACAAACGCCAAAAAGGTGCTCATGAAAATTTTTAACTCAGTTCAAACGACGCAAAAAAATTCGCCGATTCTAAATGTGTATTTAAGTAATTTTAGCAAAAAATGTCGCTTAGATCAAATAGCCGGGGAACCGTCGATATTATTAGGTGAGCAGAAACTTATATAATACTAGATGTGGCCGCGGTTTCACCCGCATTTATGATTACTGCGCCGTCCCCGTGGGTCGCAGCGTGATATTATATAGCCTTCCTCGATAAATGAGCTATCCAACACTAAAATAATTTTTCAATTCGGATCAGTAGTTCCTGAGATTAGCGCGTTCAAAGAAACAAACAAACTCTTCAGCTTTATTATATTAGTATAGATTATTGACTTTGACTATCCGAAAAAGGATCGTCGTCTAATATGTGGGTGCATTACGTCTCTCCTATCCCTAAACAGACGTAAATGATGACAATGGTTGGTAAATGAAAATCGACTGTATTTGGCAGAAGCCTACCCCTCCTAAGCGACAGCGTGAAGCCACGCTTCAGGCATAATAATGAACGATACAATTCAACGAGCTTATATCTATAAATCTAATGTACTCCGCAATAATGTCCGAACGGATTTGTTTACGTGAAATTATTGCTTTGATTAAAACGTCGCCATTTTGTTATTTTATGCGATACTATGTAGTTAAATGTGGAGCGGCGTTGAGATATATTGTGACGTAGTTCGATATATTGTGCGATTATATAATAATATCAGCCCTGTATTAAACTGTCCCACTGCTGGGCATGGGACATCTCAGTGTGAGAAGGGTTAGGCCATAGTCCACCATGCTGGCCTAATGCAGATTGACAGACTTCACATATCTTCGAGAACATTATGTAGAACTCTCAGACATGCAGGTTTCCTCACGATGTTTTCCTTCACCGTTAAAGCGAGCGATGATTAACTATTTAATACGCATATAACTTCGAAAAGTCAGATATGCGTGTCTTGCGATCGAACTCGAGACTTCTTCGTGGCATTGAAATTAAACTACTATATACGGATTTTATCGCGTTGTTTATTTATCACTGTATTACAAAATTTTGAAAATATTACTCTACTACTACTATTGATTTTATTTGACTAATTTATAAGCTAATAAAATTATTTAAACTATTAAATCTATTTATTTTTGGTTTACACTTTCCCCGACGTTTCGGGTGCTTTTCAGCAGCCATGGTCACGGGGAGACCGTCCGTAAATCCGTATATAGTAGTTTAATTTTAATGAATAACATTCGCGTAAACAGAAGACAATATTCTTCGTGGCAGTCTAATGGTTTCCCACTGGGCTATCACTACTTGCATTTCCTTTGCAATGTGCATTGTGCGATATATCTGACTATATTTACCCGGAGGGGTAGGGAAGGGTCATACGAGTTATATAATTGGGATATGTACATATTGTTCAGAACCCTTTCGTGTTGAGAATTTCCTTGCGCGAAAACACTTGCTCTTACTTTTCATATGGGGATTTAAGACATAATTGGAAAAAACTAGGTGTAATACTCCTCTAATCTGCTTACCTCTCTGCTTAGCCTTTTAGGGTCCTAAAGTCATAATAATCAAAGTCAGCGGCTTCGATGGCGTAGTGGTTAGTGTAACCGACTGCCACGCCTGAGGTTGCGGGTTCGATTCCCGCAAAAGTCAAACATTTGTGTGCTTGAACATGGATGTTTGTCTTGGTCTGGCTGTTTCTATGTATAATATGTATGTATTAATAAAAATAAGTATATATGTATGTTTATCCATTGTCTAGTACCCATAGTACAAGCTCTGCTTAGTTTGGGCTAGATGGTGTTGTGTGTATGTGATAGAATATTATAATTATAATAATTTATTCATTTAGGCCACAGAGTAACACTTATGAATGTCAAAAGAGTGCGTTGGTTGACTAAATTTACTGAATTTACATTTAGGTTGGTTGTTAGGTTCAGGCAAGGTTTGAGTCTATGAGAAGATACCTGCACGAAAATCACGACCACTCTTTTAGATAGATTTCCAATCTCTTAGCTGCTACTAAATATATTCGAACAAAATATTTTATAAACCTTGCCCAGGAATTGAACCCGTATCCAGTACCAGTACCAACAATCAAACTCATATACATACATAGACGATAACTTATGCTACAAAACAGATAATAAACATTAAAATAAAATTAAAAATTAAAGAAACATTTTCTGTTTAGATTTTGCCTGCGCTTTCGTTGGGGTATAGGTTGTGTTAGGAGTGAGATTTGAACCTGCAACGACCTCTAATTATTATTGTAGATTATGTATTTTTTTATTTCTAGGGAACAGTACTTTCTTTCTGGACGAATGGTAACCTATGTCTTTTTCTGTTCATCTGGTAACGTGTATGTGAAATTTTATGATGATCGGTTGAGCAGTTAAGGTGTGAAAGTGTACCAAACAAACTATAATAATAATAATAAATTGTCTTATGTTTACGCGAATGTTATACATTGAAATTAAACGCTTTATACGGATTTAAAGTAAAATAAACAACGCGACAAAATCCGTATAAAGTGTTTAATTACAATAATAATAAAATAAAAGAAATGTATTTATTGACACCAAGTACATTTACATAGATTGCTTATAATATGACAAGACATAAAAATGTATTTCACGGTATGCTCGAATTTTTGGTCCCAAACTAAGCTGAAGCTTATATTTTGGGTAACAAACTCACATTCGCATTTATAATATTAGTAAGGCATTTTACAATGTTAGCTTAAAGTTACTATCTCAATGAAGTACGATTCTAGCGAGATACATAGAAGCAACAATTTTGCTTCATTTCCTAAATTCTTCTAGCTTATGATGCCCTGGTAGGCCGTATGCCCGGAGGTCTCAAGTCACGCATCTCTGACTTTTCGAAGTTATGTGCGTATTAAATAGGTACTTAATTATCGCTCGCTTCGCAAAAGCATCGTGAGGAAACGTGCATGTCTAAGAGTTCTACATAATGTTCTCGAAGATATGTGAAGTCTGCCAATCTGCACTGTGCCAGCATGTTGAACTAACTCTCACACTGAGAAGATGCCCGTGCCCAGCATTGGGACAGTTTATATAGTGTTCAGCATTTTTTCGCCATGACCACAGTTAATAGTTACCTGCTGTAACTGCAAATTTAACCTCACATAACATGAAATCTCTCCTCTGATATTACCCGGCTCACATAACAACATTCATAAATCAAATTTAATTCACAATTTAATAACTCACGCGTGAACAAAACGCACGCATTGTAACAGCGAGCACGCATTCCAACGCGTGCGTTTACATATGCACGCATTTGCCTTCGTACGCAAATAACAAAAGCGGGGCCAGCTCGGAGCAAATCAAGACATATTTTTCCCGTGATTCGTACGTGACGAGAATCTAATAAGTAAGGTTTAGGGTTGGGAAACGCGGGACTGGAAAATGAAATGCGGGAAAAATACGGGATTGTAATACGGAAGGGTTGGCAAATATTATTGTTATATTCAAATTATGGAAGCAATTGACCGACAGAGGAAATATCGGTAATACGATTGCAGGATAGCTGTTGGGCGTGCAATTACGAGTATGTGCAAAATAAAATGAGTAATTTTATAATATTAGCGACCCGCCCCAGCTTTGCACGGGTATTACATAACCGTAACAAATTATACGCCTAAACCTTCCTCATGAATAATTTTGTCTATTGGTGAAAACTTCATGAAAATACGTTCAAAAGTTTTTGAGTTTATCACGAACAGACAGTCAGACACGGCCGGGGACATTGCTTTATAATAATATGTAGTCATTTGCTTAAAAAAAATATGTTTTAATTGAGTTATTGCCTTAGCGGCGCAGTAGTAGTGATGCGAGTGTTACGTAAGGTTTTAGGTTCGATTCTTGATAACAGTACTTTTCTAAATAAAATATAGCCTAAGTTACTAAGTGATAACATAGCTATCTAATGGTGAAAGAATGTTTAAATCAGTTGAGTAGTTTTGAGCCAAATCCTTAGAAACTAACAAACATACAATCAAATCATTCCTCTTTATAATATTAGTATAGACATAGAAAACCTAAAACTATAAACTGATTTTCTTCTTTCTTCTTTTCGTGTGGTTAGTGGCCAGCCTGTTGTCAAGAGTTGTTCAAGTAGGCCTCTGACATGGCTTAACGACTGCTGTCAATTTAGCAATAACCGGGACCGACTTTTTACGTGCCCTCCGAAGCACGGAGACGCTCAGATGAATTGCCACTAAGCGGTCACCCATCTATAGACTGACCGCACCCAACGTTGCTTAACCTCGCTAATCGTTTACCGATCAGTGAGTGCAACTGGCTATGATATGAAAAGTCTGTACAAAGTATTCCAATACTTATGGCGATTTAAACTAAGTATCCTCTTTTTTTTCCAATGATAGTGTTCTTGTAGTTCATAATATGATGTCACTGTTTGAGTTTGTTACGCAATGTAAGACAGACAGATATATGCGTTTGTTGCCGAGTCATTAGTGTTGTACCATATCCCGGGGTCGCAGCGTCACGGGATCGTTGTGTAATAGCGCTTAAAGTATTGTTACAAACAAACGTTTGTTCTCGATGTCGTTGCGAGGTTTAATGTACTGGAATTAGACTTAAATGGTTTTCTCCTGATTGTGGTAAGAAAACCTTTTTTTTCTCAATGGAAAATTTTGGATTTAAGGCTTAGATGCATGTACATTCATCCTGCTGTACTAGGACAATATGAGTAAGTAGGCGGTTTGCTTGACGTTCTTAATGAGGAAAGTAAGCACAGGTTGACAACGCTTGTAAGTTTTAATGAGAGTGATCTCTTTACTTTTATTAAGTTTTGGTACTTTATTATAACATGTATATTATAAGTATATACATAGATTACGGTTTTATATCCTCGAGGAATAGCCAAAGGTATATTAATATATCTACTATACATCAACATTTAACCAATAATATGTTTAGTTCTTATGTCAAAGAAAGTTCACCTGCTAACACATTTATAAACTCCGATATATTTCTATTTAACCCGAGAATTGAATCCGGGTAATCAAGATCGACAGTAAATAAACACAAAATTATGTCATCAGACCAACGAGAAAGTACTGAAGTGAAATTTTCATTGAACCTATAGATGCAGAGGCAAACACCGATGGCCTGACACAATAAATTTTTAATTATATCTGGTATTCTAATATTTGACAGATTAATAAAAATATCATAGAAACAAGAAAATCGAATGCAGTTAAATGTATTGATTGATTCCAAATTACTTTTATAACTCGACAATTTAAATCCCGGTCCTAGTAAAACGAGCACATCACTAAACAGTACGAGAGCGGCGCGTGCTATATCACTTAGCTCAAATTAATAAGGGCGTCTGCAGTCGGCGCGCGCATTACTCTGCGAAATTAGGTACCCGCCAGCGCGAACATTCCGAGTGTGTGGCCTGCCTGCGAACGAGTACTTAATTTTGTTAAGCAATATTTATACCTCCTATTACTTGCTGGTCTCCTGGTATGTGCTTTGATTCAATTGCATGGATTGTGCAGTAGTTTTAGCAGTCACATGACTTACTGTGTGGTGCGGACCGATCTTCGAGCAAAACTTGGTTTTAAAATCGATGGATAGTTTCATTAAGTCTTATTAGAAGAGCCTCGAGTTCGATTCCAGGCATGAGCAAAGTAAAAATTCTAAGTAGCAGCACATAATCGTCTGGAAATATGCCTACTAGACTGATTTATATTAGTGATGTATTTGAGAAATGCAGTTCTTGCCGGGATATGAAGTTCAGGAATGATATACAACTTCGCTGTACAACGTATATTGGCCGACTGGCTTGCTACAATATTTAAGACTGCGCCGAGCGTAAGACGCGGTTGGCCTGAATGACAGAGCTCGATATTCAAATCGGCGCGCGGACGCCATAGTAAAATTGTATGGAGGATTTAAAGTGCTTTTTTGATAAATATATATCTTTATTGTCAACCAATAACTTAAATATTTAGGAAGGAAAAATTGTAATATAACTATTTATCTTTCGTTTAAGTTGTTAAATAGGAAAGATTTCTACTGTTATAATCTAAAAATCACGTAACACGAGCTTACATTTTTGTAGTTTTCGTGCAAGTTTACGTAGTTTTGTAGGTGAAAATATTAATTATTTCAAGATTTTTACACGGAGTAATTGTAAACACATTCATTGTTATGGTAAAGGTATATTTTATATTTGTATTAAACAGAAAGTGTTGATTTTATCAACTTAACTGCGACCGCCTGTTTTGGCACATTTCGGTCGGCCCAGTCTTAAGTCGTACTTATCGCTACGTACCGTTGTCGTTGTACCCGCTATTTACAATATATTACATATAAGTGGCGTGATGTTTGCGTAATGCAATTAATACACATCTGCCTACCCCTTCTAACATAAGTAGATAATTCTATATAAGTACTAGCGAACACGGTAAACCTATCCCATTTAAACACACACAACACATTTCATCAGAATTGGTGCAGCCGTTAAGGAGAATTTCTGTGACATACATCAAGAATATTTATTGGAACGAAGTTCCTTATCGCGCGTTGTGAAAGGGGGCTAGACGGAAAAAATTCTTACGAAAAGTTGTCACGACACTTTTTGCTATAGTAAGCTATTGTAAGCTGTGCGGCGTGCGTAAGTAGTTACGCTATCTTGCTCGCACTGTTCATTCATGCGCCAGCAGATTACTTCATTATGGAAAAAACGCGTGACCTTGTGGCCAGCTGCAAGCTAACAGACTTCTTATTATTATGCACGCGCCATGTAGGGTGTGTATCTTATATGGATTTTTTAGATTTACGGAAATTTTTAAATAAATAATTAAAAATTTTATTACAATTCCTTCACTAATTAATCGAAAGGAACTTCGTTCCATCCGGGTGTCCCTTGACACCTCTCAAGATTATTTATATAAAAAGACTAGATTTTGTCCACAACAAAATATACTTTACGATCTATTCTCATACCTACCAAATAAACATAAAAATCACACATATGAGTATATGATTATGTTTGCATGTTTGTAACTCAATCACGCCTAAACCGTTAAACAGATTTGGATGTATTTTGCACACACGTAGACCATATAGAAAACTTTTTATTCCAGTATACGTTCCTGTAGGACCTAAATGCAACCGCGGGCGGAAACTAACCTAAAATAAAAGAAGAAGAATTGAGAAGAGAACAAGAGATGTTGCGTGATACAATGTTGCGTAACATTATGTCGCACAAACACACCCATGAGCAACAATCCTTAGTCAATTTATTCAGCAACAAATTTTATTTTATTCTCTACTTTATTTTATTTGAGTTATGGAGGATTAAAAATTGTTTATTGCTATAAAAATTCTGTTTTTGCTTATGGTTTAGCAGTTAAAGGTTGGAGGTTTACGGGCCGCTTATTTTCGTCATACAAGCGATAAACAAAGTATTATTCAAATTAAAAAATCATAAGTGTCACTCTTTTTCAGCCCTGTATTAAACTGTCCCACTGCTGAGCACAGGGTCTCTTCTCAGTGTATGGTTAAGCAATAGTCAACCACGTTAGCCCAGTGCGGGTTGGCAGACTTCACATATCTTCGAGAACATTATGTAGAACTCTCACACATGCAGGTTTCCTCACGATGTTTACCTTCACAGTTAAAGCGAACGATATTTTATTAATTAATACGCACATGCCTTCTAGCAGTCATCGATCTCGAGACCTCTGCAGGGCAGTCCAACGGTCTCTCACTAGGTTATCGCTGCTAAAAAGTCGCATAAGTAACACTTATGAACGTCAAAATATATAGGTTAGTGAGTTTACTAAGTTACTAAAGCTACATTTAGGTTAGTTGCTAGGTTCAGGAAAAGGGTCGAGCCTATGAGAAGATGCCTGCAAGAAACTCACAACCACTCTTTTAAATCGTCTATTAAATTTTGGTATTTCACAACTCATATCAACAAGATGTTGCAGCCATTATAACAAATGTTATTGACTTTAAAAATATGGATAAATATATGGAAATACAAGGAGATGAAATAATTCGTGTTTAATATTATTTAATATTAATCTTTAATAGACAGTAGGATGGCATGATGGCGCATTCACTTACACTTTGTGACAATGCAAAGGCAGTTCCTGACTAAATGCGGTTGTGCATTTATATTTTTGCATATTTTGCCCGCGGCTTCACTCGTATAAATGTAGGTTATGTTAGTAACAGTACTTTTTCTGGATAAAGGGTACCCTATGTCCTTTTCTGTGCCCCTGACAACGTGTATGCAAAATTTCATGATGATCGGTCGAGCAGTTAAGGCGTGAAAGCGTAACAAACAAACTCACATTTCCGTTTATAATATTAGTTTCGATTTTTCGATAGTATATAATTGAAATGAGAAGTAAGATACTAGATAAAATCACAAATAATTACAAGGTACCTCTACTTTATTAAACAAGTATATGCGAATACTAAAAAAGGAATCAAAAATTGAATCCTCGATGCACAAGTGAAGTCGTTGTTCCTGCGTCTGATCTCTGTTTGGTCGTGTCGGTGACGTCCCATCGCACTATGAGAGTTAGAGAACAGACAGTGCACTTATGTTTGCGCACACACTTGCGCACTGTAATATCTCCTGCGCAGATGGCTAGTCTCCGATAAGATTGGTCGCCGTGACCGAAATTTGGTCTGAAATATTTCTTAAAGCTCATTTTCATCTTATGTCTGTCATTGACCTTGTTGTGGTAAAAAGGAATTTGATTTATTGAAAACGGTCACCCATCTATTTCCAAGACACAGTAACGTAGCTTAACGCATTAATTATGTCGTAGAAACCCTAATCTTACTAGGTTATTTGATACTAGATGTTCTCGCGGTTTCACCCACCGTTTATCGTTACTGCGCCGCCCCCGTGGGTCGTTGCGTGATGTTATATAGCCTATTAGTCTTCCTCGATAAATAGGCTATCCTACACTAAAATAATTTTCAATTCGAACCAGTGGTGTCTGAGATTAGCGTGTTCAAGCAAACAAACAAACTCTTCAGCTTTATTTATTTTATTTTTATTTTATTTTATTTTATTTCGGAAAACTTACAGCTACAACACAATATAAGAACAAACATTAACAAAAATATGGCCAATTACAAGTTTTCACTAATAATAATTTAAACAAAGAGAATTAAGCCGGGCATACAGCATTATCTAAGATTCAACTAAACAAAGAAGTTTTTGCTCAAAATTTTTTTTAATTTGATTATTGTAGTATTAAAGATGTCGATGTCAGCCTCCCGACTTGCATCGTTGTATAAGCGGGCAGCCCTTACCAGGTATGAGTTCTGCCTATAAGTGGTCTTTACCTCGGGTATATATAGTAAACGAAATTTGCGCAGGAATGCAGACGGTATACACAGACCTATTTTGCTCACCAGCTCAGGACTATCTATTGTACCGTTCATTATATTAAATAAGAATGTCAAATCCGCAATGTTCCTTCTTAGATATAGAGGAAGAATGTGAAATTTCTTACAGCGCTGTTGGTAAGTTGGTTTGTAGCATTGTGAGCGATATTGAATGTACCTCATGAATTTTCGTTGTATACTCTCAAGGCGGTCTATGTAGATGTTATATGTTGGTATAGAAAAGAAAGAGATACAAGAAAGATTAAATAAAAGTTTTATTTAATATAAGTATGCTTAAAAGTACTAGGATGTTATGCCTGGTAAGGAGATATTAGACACTAAAAGAGAAAATGTGAGAAGATTTACGAGAAGTATTTATTTATTACGAGTTACAAATATGCCGACAGCTGGACAGGGTCTCATAGTAAATCAGTTGTGCCGCCTTTTAACTTGTGCTTGAATACCGGCCGCGTACCTAGTGATTGGTGCAAGGCCGTTATAGTACCTTTATACAAGGGAAAAGGCTCACAGCAAGATTGAAAAAGCTATAGAGGCATTAGCTTGCTCAGCGTCGTCAGTAAATTGTATGCGAAAATGTTAATTGAAAGGATTGTGAAAGTAACCGACGAGAAAATATGGGATGCACAAACGGGATTTCGAAAGGGTATGGGATGTACAGATCAAGTCTTTTCCTTACGGAGAATAGCCGAGAAAGTTTTGGCCAAAGGTCAAAAGGTCTATTGCGCATTCGTGGATCTGGAAAAGGCTTATGATAAAGTGGTGAGGAATGAACTTTGGTCGGTTTTGTCCATGTATGGAGTGAATAGCAACCTCACACGAGCTCTGAAATCTTTTTATGAAGATTCCAGAGCTTGTGTTAGGATAAATGGGACTTACACAGAATGGTTTAATATCGAATAAGGTGTTAGACAAGGATGTGTAGCGTCACCCTGGCTGTTTAACCTATACATGGACAATTGTTTGAAAGATTTAAAAGATTATGAATGGAGATTAAGAATGAATGAGTTACTTGTCAAATGTCTACTTTATGCCGACGACCAAGTAATACTTGCGTCATCGGCAGAACAGTTGCAGGCGATGGTAACTATTATGCATGATGCTTGTGAGAGTAAAGGAATGAAAATGAATGTAAGCAAGACGAAAGTAATGGTATTTGAAAGGGAGGAGTGCATGACGATGTGCAATATTATGATTGATGGAGAACAAGTGGAGCAAGTGAAAGAGTTTGTATATCTAGGTACTTTGTTTACAAGGGATGGTACACATGAGGGAGATATTGAAAAAAGAACGATTGCTGGCAATAAAGTGAATGGCGCTCTACGCGCTTTTATGAACAGTCGAAATGTATCCGAAAAGGCACGTTTGGCTGTTCATAGAGGACTATTAGTGCCTACACTTATGCATGGAAGTGAAAGTTGGGTATGGCAAAAGAAGCATGAGAGCAGAATAAATGCTGTAGAAATGAGAGCGCTGAGAAATATATGTGGTGTGACTCTGAAAGATAGAATAAGGAATAGTGTGATTAGAGAGAGATGCGGCATAAAAGTGGATATAGTTACGAGAATAGAAAAGGGTATGTTAAGTTGGTTTGGGCATGTAGAAAGAATGGACGAGAACAGACTGACTAAGAAAGTTTATAAGGCCCGTGTGAATGGAACAGTTGCAAGGGGAAGACCTAGGCGAACTTTTCCTGATCAGATCGGAGACGTTCTGGATAAATGCCAGGTTAAGAGCACCTTAAACCGGCGAGCGTGTATGAGGAATGTTATGGAAGTGAATGAAGCCAGAGAAGTGTGTCAGGATCGTAGCAAATGGAAATCCGTAGTCTCTGCCTACCCCTCTGGGAAACAGGCGTGAATTTATGTATGTATGTATGTATGAGTTACAAATATACTATCAAAGTACCAGAAGCCTGTGCCGGAATAGAAAGATTGGATGATATGAAGAGGACTTTTTATATATTACGAATATGATTGAGAGTACTAGGATGCTATGCCTTGTAAGGAGATGTTAGTTACTAAGAAACTAGTAAGAAAATTTTCGAGGAGTTTTAATTTGTAACTAGTATGCTTCAAACTACTAGGGAGGTATGCATGGCTGGTAAGAAAATAAAAATAATAAGAAAATTGCTGATATATGGAGGAATTTGTATTTGTACGTCAGATCTGTTAAGAAATGCTAGAAATTAAGAGAAAATAGTTGAGAGAGCCTTTATTTGCTACGAATGTTTCAAAGTACCAGGCGTCCATGTCGGGTAAGATGTGCGAAACTAAAACAACATTACGAAACATTCTTAGAACATTCCAACAATAGCAGGAACCGTCCCTAAAACTGTTTATACGCAACTTGTATAAACATTTATATACATATATTGTCTACAATTTACGTCTGCACCCTAATGACGTCATCACAACAAACGACGTCGTAGCACTCTCGTAGCAATAACAGTCGGCGCTCGTAGCGCGTAGATAGCCGCTACGTGACCGTAGCACATAGCACCGCCAGTGTTGCCAACTTCTAAATTGAAATAACGTACGAAAGAATTGAAATAAATTTGGTGTAATTGCTATGTGCATAGCAACGAATTGCGATTTTATATAAAGGCCTGTGAAGAAAGATTCTACTGATATTATTATTTTGATTTGTGAAGATGTTAAAATGTCTTTTGCTTATTGAAACAGTTTTGCATTTTTGTTTAAAAATACAACTCTAAGCGCTGTATGGCGGGGTATTTTATAAATATACAAATAATGTACATAAGTACACCTAGACTCTGAATAAAAATCATATAAAATATAATTATCCCATTAAAGTTGATAGATATACAGAATGAACCAGAAGTCGACGTCTAACTTCGATTTTTTTTATTTTTTCTGGTAGCTATTATAACTTACATAGCTTGTTACCTAATTCCGGCTTGACGTCGACTTCTGGAACACCATGTATAGATAGATCTTTATTTGCTAGGAATGTAGGTATTACAATAAGCTTTTACAATCGCTTAAACTCAAACCGTGTACATTTTGCCTGTGAAGCAAGCAGTTTTTTTCAATTCCTTCTTCCTTCATATAATATAAAATTTAAAACAATCGTGGTATAAAATTATTATGGTAAAATAATTCAAAGTTACTAATATTTAAAGAGGTTGGATTCTTAAATGTGTATTTATTAATTGTCATTTATTACCTAAGAACTAATTTATAGAATAATAGCATTTATCAACTGAAAAAGAAAAAGTATCTTCTTATTTTTCATTTTCATTCAGATTCAGATTCAAACCTACAACTCGTCTTGGTAAAGCGGCGGTGGAGCTTTTGACTGTACAAATTTCGCGCTTACCTGCAGTGCTATTAGTGCTGTCAAAAACAAATTGAAATGTAAATACAAATAGAGCAATAAATGAATGAATATAAAAATGACTAATAATACATATATCCATTAACAATCAATCTTCTCTATCAACACATTTTTTTATCCTGGTGATAACGTACGAAAACGTTCAACGTTATTGTTATTTTAACAATATTAAGAATGCTTATTTTACCAAGAGTTGGCAATGCCGAAGGAAATCATCATTATTTTACGCAATATAAGATCTGTAACGGGTTAGCCCATAGGCTACCACGCCGGCCACGCACACTGGCGTTGGCAGACTTCACATATCTTCGAGAACATTATGTAGAACTCTCAGACATGCAGATTTCCTCACGATGTTTGCCTTCACCATTCAAGCGAGCGATCATTAACTATTTAAACGCACATAACTTAAAAATGTCAAAGGGCTTGAACTCGAAAGCTTTGTGTGGCACTTCAACGGTCTCCCACTAGACTATCGCTGTTTTAAAACTATTTGTAACTACTCCACTCTACTACCAATCATCATAAATTGTCCATACACTTTATCAAGGAACAAAAAAGGACAAAGGATATCTTTCATCCAGAAATAAAGTACTGTACCCGAGGGTGTCTAGTATTTTGTTATATAGGTTATTAGTCAAATGCGAGTTAATTTAGTACAAAATAAGTAAGATTTATACGGTGGCAACACTGGTCTCAGCTTAGTAGATACTAGCAATTGTTGTTCATAGTGAATGCGTCAATAGTGACACTCTGTAAACTCTATAAACTGTATATGTACCAGAGATGCCATGCAGGTTTACTTGGAATTAATAAAATTTTACATAATATTTTTATGGTAAACGCCTATTATAGGACGGTTTTCCGATGGCTAGATCTTAATCGTGTATCGGTAAAGAAAAACAGTTCAGTACATTTTTTTTCTCTGTTTGCAAAAGTGTATATTCTCAGAAATATAATAAACTAATGTAAAAACGAAAAAGAAACTGATGTATGATGTGTATAATGTATTGTTATAATATTCAATAATAATTACGGTCGTTCTCCGACAACCGAGCGAGGTCTAGACATTTAAATATATGTATATAAAATCCAATTCCTTGGTTAGCGTATCCTATGAGAACCCATATGGCTTATATATTTTTTTAATGTGTGTATTGTCCGAATATCGTATTGGAGCAAAAAAATCAAGAAGATTGTGAGGGAAATTTTAGAAGTAAATATTGGAAGTGCAATTTTTAAGTTATTTAGATAGGACAACGTCTGTCAAGTCAGCTAGTAAAAAAATTATGTAAGACATTGGTTCTGTATAATTTGGAATTGTTTAATTAGTGGTTACGTCATATAAGAGTATCGTGCATACTTTCTGTTATTTTATTGTCAAATGTAAATTATCCTTTTTATCAGATTTAAAATCATTTTATTTATTTGAATATATATAAAATTATTGTTAAAAAAGGGTCCTTAACCAAAATATTAAAAACAATTCTCAAATGCCCATTATAATCTGTCGATATCTGTTCCAAAGTGATTTGTCCTAAGTATTAAACTCAAAGTAACTTGGCTAACTTAAACATAGCTAAGTTACAGATCTTCAACATCAAACAAGTGAACTTGCCTAAGTGGCTAAATTAGCGAACTTCAGGTGAAGTTATGTCAGAGATTATCTGACCACGAGATGTGCATGCCACGAGGACAAGTGGCCTTGTGCTCGATCATATTACATTTAATTTAGAGTTTGGTTTTTACTGTTGACAGTGCTATATTGTGTGTTGAGTAAAAACAAAATCAAAAATCCTATCTGTATAAATAAAAATCAATAGTTACATGTATGACGGAGCATCACTTGAAGACGTCTCGACAGATTTGGCTGCTTTTTTGTTTGTAATTGTCAGGACAAGGTTTGTATGAATGAAATGTCGAAAACTGAAACGGTATCTTTAATTACGTAAAATGTACTTTTAAAGATGGACGTCCGACAACTACTGTCGCGTCAGCTAATTATATAATAAAGGAGCATCAGAACAAAAACCGATTAATGACATGAAAATATTTTTTAGGAAATTTAAAAATAACATTTATGTCTATGAATTTGTAATATAGAGATGAACAAAGTTTACCAGTTTATTGGTGTTGGCGACACTGTCAGGATAGCCAAATGCCAATTTTGTATCTGCGGTATACGATGAGATATTTAAAAAAAACAAAATGGATTCATCGGTTTTCAATCAAATTTTCTTGTGTTTTATTAATAAAGCTGCCAAATATTGAATTGGCACATAAATATCAGGCTTGTCTACGGTTTCGTCATGAAATACTTTTAAGGAATATGTCTGTCTTTGACGCAACTAAAAGAATGATCTGTGAAAAACGGTAAGGATTTATCGGTATCCGTTCCAATCGTTATGCCGGTTGATACGACTGATTGGATTTATTGGTTTATGTTGAAATTAGTGTATTTAGAATAGGTTTTTGAAGAGAATTTAGCTGTTTTTGAACAGATTTGGTTTACGATGGCTATACATTTGTAGGAAACTACCAATTGCCATCATTAAAAAAAATTGACAATGTTGGATTTTGTTCGGACGCTCCATTATGTGAATGTAAGTTTGTTTGTTACGCTTTCACGCGTTGATAACTCGACCGATCATTATGAGATTTCGTATACACGTTATCAGAAGTACAGAAAAGGACATAGCGTACCTTTCATGCAGAAAAAAAGTACTGTTTCGAGGGATAGAAATGTATTGTCAAAATCTACATTAAAGCGACCGAAGACGCTGAGAAATTTAGTATGTTTATACATATTAGTCACAAAGTTTAAACGTCAAAGTTACACTTATTAATGTGAATTTACATTTACTTGTTGCCATGTTCAGCAAAGCAAAGAAGAACCGATGAGAAGAACTGGCAAGAAATTCACGGCTACTCTTTTTAATCGCCATGTTCAAATCACCAAAATTAAAACCGCAATATATTTAAAGAGATCAAAATAAGTCAACGAAGCCACGTTTCGCGAGGCTCCTATTTTTGGGTGAGTTTAAGAAGGAACCTAACATAACCTAACCCTTCCTAGACGGAATGCAGTGATTTGAGGCGTATAGGTACTCGTTATGATATATTTTAGTAAGCATATTTTGCTGCACAATTAGTATTTTTGGTGGCTTTCCATTATATTTAATCCCATTTATAAATCTACATAATTATGCTCTTAGTACACAATTCTTAACTGAAAAAGAAAACCATTTTTGGCTTCATATTTATAAAGTTCATAATCATTCCAATATCATTTAATTTTTTACTGGTTAGTAACTTTTGCCTGCCTGCTGATAAATAGGTTGATAGCTATTAATAAATCTCCATAAGTCCTTATTACATAGAACCGTAATTAATCATGCAAATTTTAATAACTAAATTGTTTATTCTTAATAAAGAGTGTGCGTGAGTTTATTGCAATTTGCAGGTATCTAGTTGTAGGTTCGACCAAAACCTAACCTGGACTAAGTGGACAAATGATTTTTGACTTTGGGCTTAACTCGGACACTTTTTGTCAATTCAGGTAATTTTAACAAGATCTCTGCATCTTAATACTCACCTGTTTCTGTTGGCGATTTCGCCCGCACGAATGCGAGATTAAGGGCTTTTTCCCACCATCTCGAAATAGCATCTATAAGATAAAAGTCTCACCATCTCTCTTCCTTTACCTAACAAGAGTGAGACAGCATGCGATTATCTTTCGGATAACTTTACTTGTTAGTTGTGGGACTAGCCATACAAGTATCATATTTATTAGCCTAGGATATGTCTACCTTTCTTTAAAATATAGGTAGGCAGATATATCATGTACATAAAATAGAAAAATAATCTACATATATTTTTTTTTCATCCAAACCAGTTTAACAGTTTACGCGTTATTAAGTAAGAAATATCTAAAATAAAGGCTTGTCTATGAGGCATATTTAAGACTTCGAGTTGCTGCCAAAAATTTCGTTACAAAGAAACCCAACAGCACTTTTTCTATTTTTTTTTTTTGCGTGGGTAATGCATTGACGCTTACCCCTCCGCGGGGGCGGGTGGAGGGATAATGTCGGACTCGCCGGGGTAAAAGAAAAGATGGAATAAGAAGAATAATGTACCTCCCGGAATACCGACTAAACCTACCACGGTGTTCCTCGACAAAACCGCTATCGGCTGGGCCGCGCGAATCACTTCGCATGCGGTCGCGACCCCTCCGAGGTTTCGATCCGCCGTATGAAACGGCAGGCCACTACGCGAAGAGACCTATCCAAAGGACTCACTCTCTATTATACCCTACTGTCGCCCCCCTAGAGGGGAGACGGACTCGACACAGAGGCGCGCATGGGAACACGCACGCCGCCTTCCGGACCTGGTGCAAACCTCAGGGTGGCTGGAGGTCATCTTGCGAACTCAACAGCACTTAGCTTAACCTAAAAATCATATCTAAAACTTCACAATCAGCCACAATTTTATTTTAAAGTAGGTACCTCGCCCACACTAATTATAATTCCTGTGTCGCGAGTTACTTTACAAACATTCAAACAAAACACACAAAGAACACACAGACTGAGAACAACTATTTATGCATCACACAATTTTTAGTGCCTTAAGAATTAGAACTCACGACACTCGGCTGTGGCAGTGGAAACAAATTTAAAATTCTATGTCTCATCCGGGGATTGAACACACAGCACTCGGGGCACAGACAAACTCTCGGTGTAGCGTCGGTGGCGACTTAAGCCATAACGCCATACGTGTAGTTAAACCTTCGAACCTACACTCCAAAAACAGCGAGTCGACGTTTTGTTTAAAAACAATGACTGAACTTAGAGTGAAACATGTAAAAGTTGGCGCTCGTTAAAATACCATTAGTCACAGTTTACCCTCTCAACTCCGAAGTGTATCCCAGAACTACGCTATATACACAAAATCCATGACACTGGTGAAATACTTAAGTTTTAACTCGTTTATATTAAATACTACATTTTGTCCGCATCTTCGCATGCTGAAATGTAGTTTAAGTTAGGTTAATAACAGTATGCCCTCTCGCTCCCGGCCGTGGTTCAATCTATGGTCTGGAGCGAGAGGTCGTGGAAAGCCGTCGCCTCCTTCTGTGAGGAAGTCAGGTCCATCAAGGAGGCGGCGGAGTGGGAAAGGGATCGCTTAAACCCTCTCCCTAACCGCAGAACCGGGTGCTAGAGGGGGTGAGATGACCTTCAGCCACCCTGAGGTTTGACCTGGAGGTGGTGGGCTTCGTGGGTCTGCCCGCCACCCGATCAGCACCAGATCCGAGAAGCGACTTGCGTGTTCCCACGCGTGCCTCCATGTTTTGCGCCCCCTCCCCCCTCCCCTCCTAACAGGGGACAGTAAGCCTTAAATGTAGTAAAAAGCTTGTTGTGTAGTGGCCTGCCGTTACATACGGCGGTCCGAAACCTCGGCGGGGTCGCGACCGCATGTAAAAGTGATTCGCGCGGCTCCGCCGATTGCGGTTTTGTCGAAGAACTCCGTGGTAAGTTTAGTCGATATTACCGGGAGGTCCATTATCATCATCAACATCTCTCTTTTACTCCGGTGAGTTCGACATAACCCCTCCACTCGCCCCCGCGAAGGGGTATGAGTTAATACATTCCCCCACGTAAAAAAAGTAACAGTATACCGATAACGTGTATGTGAATTTTCATGATGATCAATAGTTAAGGCATAAAACTCTAACAAACAAACTCACATTCGCATTTATCTATAATATTAAGTTAGTATCAGCAGCGATAGCTCAGTGGAGAGACCAACAAACTGCAATGCAGAGGGTTCGAACCTACGTCACGCACCTCTGACATTCGGAAGTTATATGACTTTTCGAAATTATGTGCGTATTGATTGACAATTATCGTCTGCTCCGGCCTCGGAGAGTAAGTTAAGCCGTCGGTCCCGGCTGCCATGAACATCTATGGCAGTCGTTATTGGGAAGTCAGTGGCCTATAATATCCGGACACTGGTCTAGCCTTAGGGTATCGTTAGCCTTCGGGTTGCGGAGGTCAGGTGTCAGCCGCTCCGTGTAAAAACTGATATCCAGTCAAATCCAGTTAGACTAGAAAAGCCGACCCCAAGTGACTTGGGAATAATAAAGGCTAGAGAGAATATTAAGTATGTCAGTTTGTTTATTCGTTAACTTAACGCTTTCAAACCTTAACTCCTTGCCCGATCATCATGTAAGTTCGTATACTCGTTGACAGGGGAAGGAAAAATAACATAGAGTATATTTCATCCAGGAAAAATACTATTACTAACATAACCTACATATATACAAGCGAAGCCGCGAGCAATATTTGACCTATAATATTAGTTAGAATAATTTTTTATTCATTGAAGTTCTTAATGGAGTATTGGTAGTAAATACGACTTCTATGCAAGACGTCTCAGATTCGATCGAACGACAAACTTATTGGATTTTCTATCAAAATTTTTTTGCCATTTTATAACAGTATAAATAAAATATATTAGTTATACATAAAAATGTAAACCAGAAAAGCGATTCTATATCAGATAATAGATTCGCTCGCGGCGCCATAAAGTATCGTATGGCAAACTCATATAAATGCGTCGTAAATAATAAACATAAAAATAAATTTGATACACTATGCCTGTTTGCATGTTGTTAAATGAAGTTGTGTGTGCGTTCGTGCGTGTGTGTGTGTGTGTTTGGTATAAAAAAGGAACCGAATTATAAGAAAATTATCATTCGAGCGGAAGTGTTAGCCGATACCAAGTTATGTTTTGTGATATACATAAATCATTAGAATGTGCTTTCGAATATAAAACACTGTATTCGAGAGTATATTCTAATGATACACAATCAACTCAGAAAATACTGTAATATAAGGTCCAATAAATTTGAATACGCCCAAATACAGTATTCAATAAATTCGTATATAATATTGTCTTATGTTTACGCGAATGTTATACATTGAAATTAAACACTTTATACGGATTTTATCGCGTTATTTATTTTACTTTAAACACTGTTATTACATAATTTTGAAAACTCTAACACTACTATTATTGAATTTTACTACTATTTAAGCTATATGTTATTTCTAATTAAAATTATTTGTATTTAAGTTTACACTTTGCCCCGACGTTTCGGTTGCTTTACAGCAGCCATGTTCACGGGGAGACTAAGATGGTAGTTGTCCCAACGTTCTGAAGTGTAGCTAGTTATTTTAAAGTACCCGAACATAATTTAATCTTTGTTGTTCCTATTTACGCAGAATGAGCTCAAAGTATCATGAAGTCTAGCTGTGTTTTGCTTCTTCTTGGGTTTGACTATTTGAATGACTGGATCCCAAGCTGGTGGTACATTCCAACCATCCTCTCTATTGAAATTAGGATGTTTTTTAATTTCAATAGCCTCGCGAAGCATCCTTGGTAGGAATCGGTGTTCTTTTGCGAGTATATGTGGTTTGTCAAATCGTAGGTAGTGGTTGGTCCCCTGTTGCATATGTTCACACACAGCAGACTTCAACGAGCGTTGGTGTTTAACATCAGCTATATGTTCTTTTAAGCGGGTGCCTATGCTTCTCTTGGTTAGGTGGTCAGGGGACCAACCACTACCTACGATTTGACAAACCACATATACTCGCAAAAGAACACCGATTCCTACCAAGGATGCTTCGCGAGGCTATTGAAATTAAAAAACATCCTAATTTCAATAGAGAGGATGGTTGGAATGTACCACCAGCTTGGGATCCAGTCATTCAAATAGTCAAACCCAAGAAGAAGCAAAACACAGCTAGACTTCATGATACTTTGAGCTCATTCTGCGTAAATAGGAACAACAAAGATTAAATTATGTTCGGGTACTTTAAAATAACTAGCTACACTTCAGAACGTTGGGACAACTACCATCTTAGTCTCCCCGTGAACATGGCTGCTGTAAAGCAACCGAAACGTCGGGGCAAAGTGTAAACTTAAATACAAATAATTTTAATTAGAAATAACATATAGCTTAAATAGTAGTAAAATTCAATAATAGTAGTGTTAGAGTTTTCAAAATTATGTAATAACAGTGTTTAAAGTAAAATAAATAACGCGATAAAATCCGTATAAAGTGTTTAATTTCAAAATTCGTATATATTCGAATATATTCGAATTATATGAATTATTTGAATAATCGGGCATTAATTGTACAAGCAAATAGTTGAACATTCCAATAACATAATAATAATAAAATAAGTTTATATTCCACCAAACATAATAATTTTACAATTTCGCACAATGTGATATTTCAACTACTTAAGTAGCAAAGTAAATATAACAAGTAGCGTATTAGGAGGGGTGGACAGGAGCCTAAACTAGGGAAACTCTGTATTTAAACATAAACAGTCGAATAATTTAAAATACGAGAAAATAACGTTTGAATAATTTTAACGTTCGAATAACTTATTTATTCCAATAATTCGAATAATGCCACATACATAAATCCAAGATCTCAATAAAAACATAACTGACAAAAAGTGGAAACATTATACATTTTTTATTTATTTGTATTTTTTTTTATTTAGCTCGTCAATATGACCACACTCCGCCTGATGGTAAGCAGTCGTGTGGTCTAAGAGCAGTGGCCTCCACATCGTCCTCATAGCAGCCGAGGCGATGTTGAGGTCTCTACTTTGACGGCCTGAGAAGGTGCTTTTTCACGCCCCGCTTAAAGGACCCAGGATTGAAGGAAGAAGGAAAAACGTGCCTTGGCAGAAAATTCCATGCCTTGATCGTTCGGCAGAGGTATGAGGACCCAAACTTGTTGGTACGCACTCTAGTTGACTTCACCGTGTAAGGATGGCATCTGAGCCCAGCACGCGTTGTTCTGGATAGGAAAGGGGAGGGCGGGATAAGGTGGAATAAGTCTTCAGAGCACTCCCCATGGTATATTCTGTAGAAAAATGCCGATGAGGCAATGTGCCTACGGAGTTGCAGAGGTTCCAGTGAATTCGTGACCTCTAGATCTCTTTTTGGGGTTAAAAAGGCATTGGTTTATAAGTACTGTAAGTTGTAAGTTTATATATACGAGGAGATGTAGAACGAGCATTATACCACATCCCAGTGTTTTACTTCGATGGCCGTATCTGCGTGCAATTCCGCGTCACTGCATGCCGACAGAGACGCGAGCATACGCGAGACAAGAGCGGGATACTAGTTAAGGTTTTTACTACTAATATCTATAATAATATCAGCCTTGTATTAAACTGTCCCGCTGCCGGGCACGGGCCTCTTTTCAGTGTGAGGGTTAGTCCATAGTCCACCACGCCGCCCCAGTGCGTGTTGGCAGACTTCACATATCATCGAGAACATTATGTAGAACTCTCAGACATGTAGGTTTCCTCAGGATGTTTTCCTTCACCGTTAAAGCGAGCCACATACAACTTCACCTTACGTAGAAATAAAACCCAGAACCATATTTATGTACACATTTTAAAATCATTCAGTTACTGCTTGCAGACTATTTTCTTTCTCTAATATATACAGACCAGCTAGTAGTTAGCGCGGAAGTAATACTTTTTCTGAATGAAAAGTACCCTTTACCCTTTGATGTGCCCCTTAAAACATGTATGCAAAATTTCATGATGATCGGTCGAGTAGTTAAGGCGTGAAATGTAACAAACAAACTCATATTCGCATTTATAATATTAATTAGGATTAGGATAACATAAATAGAAAGAGAATACATAGAGACGTGTCTCTACATATTGTCTCTAGCTACCAGTACGACATATTTGTTTACAATAAGACAAGTAAGAAAACATCCTGGCTAATATTATAACTGCCAATGTGAGTTTGTTTGTTTGTTACGCTTCTACGCCTTAACTACTCAAACAATCATCATGAAAATTCGCATGCACGTTGTCAGGTATACAGAAAAGAACATAGGGTACCTTTCGTATAGAAAAATAATTATTCCCAAGCGAATTATAGATACAAGTTAGGATACTAGATTTTGTCCGCGGCTCCGCCCGCGTGAATGTGGGTTAAGTAAATTTTATAGCCCTCGAGGACAGTACTTTTCCTAGATTAAATAATAATGATAATAATGATTTATTTGCTTAAACATGTGTACACATACAAAATTACAGTCGCATGCAAAGTGTTACAAATATATTTTGATCCAACATGTTTGGCATCCATATACGATGACATGCAAATATTAAATTAAAAAGATGTCAATTTACAATAATTAATATGAAAATTAATTTTAGCTACGTATACAACGCAAAAAAATAAATTAAATCAATACATTTATCATGACAATTAATACATAAAAAAAATAATGAAATGTCACAATGTCTAAACGTCAAAAAATATTTAAATATCAAATGAACTACATCATAAAAAATTTCATTTTAAAGAAACCCTATCTCCTTTTTTGTTCGCCTGATGCATACACGGTGTATGCGAAATTTCATGATGACAGCGTACCAGACAAGCAAAAAAACTCACGTTCGCATTTATAATATTGGTAGTACAGATTGTATACATTATAAAGTTACTAAACAACAGTTATTTTATCGCTATTTCTTCTAACTCGTAACATCTCGCTAGCTCATATATTCAGCTACGAGGGTGCGTTTTTAAGTTCGCGGAATGGAATAGAAGGGGATGAAATAATATTACAAAATTATTTTTCCTTTTCAATATATTCACCTGAAACCCTAATACATTTCTCAGATCTATGAATTAACTTATGAATACCTTCATAAAAAATGTTTTGTCTTTCTCTGAAAAATACGCCGAAACTGCATCCTTCACTTCTTCATCGGTTGAAAATTTCTTTCCTCGAAGCTCTTTTTTCAGATTTGGAAAGAGATAATAGTCGCTGGGAGCCAAGTCTGGGCTATAAGGTGGGTGATCAATGATATCGAAGCCCACCTTGTGCAAAGCAGCCAACGCAACTCGACTCTTGTGAACAGGAGCATTGTCGTGCAAGAGCAGGACACCTTTGGTCAATTTTCCTCTTCTATTTTCTCTGATTGCCTCTTTTAACTGCTCTAAAATTGAAGCGTAGTGTTCTCCGGTTATGGAAACACCTTTTTCTTTGTAATCAACCAACAAAATTCCTTCTGTGTCCCAAAAAACTGTCGCCATGAGCTTTCCCGCCGATTGCGACACCTTGAATTTCTTAGGCGGTGGTGTACCCTTTTTATGCCACTGCATGGAATCTTGTTTAGACTCAGGTTCATAGTGATGAACCCAAGTTTCATCCCCAGTAACAATTCGCTCCAAAAAACCATCCTTGTCTTCATTACACTGGCTCAAAAACGCACGCGAATACTCGACGCGCTTCTGTTTTTGAGGCGGTGTGAGCATTCTAGGCATCCATCTTGCACTGACTTTTGTCATGCCGAGATGATCATGGAGAACCTTGAAAATGGTCGTTTCAGATACTCCAACCATCTCTGCGATTTGTTTTTTCTTCAAACGTGCATCCTCCAATATTAATTTTTCGATTTTTTCGATAAGATCTGGAGTGGTGACCTCAACAGACCGCCCAGGCCGGGAATCGTCTTCAATTGATTCCCTGCCTTGCTTAAAGAGGTTGTGCCACTTGTATACCATGGTTTTTCCTGGACAAGAGTCCCCGTATACAGATGACATCTCTTCCAAAATGGTTTGAACATTTTTTCCTTGCTTGGTAAGGAACTTTATAACGGCGCGGAACTCGATTTTCTCCATACTTCACAATTTCTTCCAGATTGAGTTGCTTGAGGGACGATAGTTCAAAGACTAATGACCTCATTATGATAATACTCGGTATATATACTAATTATTAGTTGCTAAACACGTTAGTGACTAAACAAGCACCCCCACCACCTTCCATACCCTCCATTCCGCGAACTTAAAAACGCACCCTCGTAGTTTAGCTTATCGAACGACGAGTCGAAACGAACATGCCTTCAGGAACCGCAGAGATATATTAACATGAGAAATTAAATGAAAAATAGTTTATTACAGCGTTTAAATACATTAAAAAGCTTATCACATTACACAGTGAGGTAGGACTCCATATATTAGTAAAAGTATTGGCAATAAAATTAAGCTTGAATCGTTATATTATAGTAAAAACATCTCATTATAAATTATTGTTGTGTTTGTAATTTATATTGTGTAGTTATTATTTAATTATCGTTGTATTTATTATAATTTGAGTTTAAAACACAAATAATTATAATACTAAATATTTACAAAAATGGTTTAGGCATCGTAGAATTCTTCACCATCGCTGTCAACTGGTAAAGTGCCCAGAAGGCTGACAGCATTGCCACGTTGAATGGCAATGCTGATTCTTTGGGCCAAGAAAAAACGAGCCTTCTGATCGCGCGAAACGTCGATCAGGCGTTTTGCGAACTCCCTGTATAAAATACGAGCGCTTAAAATAATATATTTGCTTCCGAGTAAATTAATATATTTGCGCCGTTTGGGGGTTTCCGCAGTTGCAGCAGCAGCGCCGGCACATCCCGCAGTGCTTGGAAGATGTGATGGCGCAAGGGTGTCAACGCACGTTGCGTCTCACACCAAAGGCCTGCCCATCTTCCAAGGCAACAATGACATTCCGTCCGGTCTCTTCCCATCGTCGCGTACCAAGCCATTGGGTTCAAGTACAGCTGGAATGCCAGTAGTGACAAAATTAACGAAATTTTATGTTCTTCGTATATTTTAATTTGTGTGTTTTAATATAGATATAAGTGATTTGGTTGTAGGTAAATATAGTAAGCTTATATTTCATGAATAAATGATTATGATTATCAATCTAAAATATGTTATAAAATTAAGTAATTTACCAAGGACGGCAGAATTAAATAACATAATACAAACATTAAAGACAAATAAAAATAAAGTGCTTTAAGTATTGTTATAATATATGTATTTACTTTTAGCACTAACTGTAAATATATAACATTTGTGTACTGTAAAACAAGAGCGTGTTCAATGTGTAGTCTGTTCCGAATGGCAACGTTGCAAAAGTATCACATTTTAAGGTTTTTAATGTAATTAGTGTACTAGGGGGTATATTTTCAAAATCTTTTAATACACCACTCGTCGGCCTCGATGGCGTAGTGGTTAGTGTAACTGACCATGCCTGAGGTCACGGGTTCGATTCCCGCACAAGTCAAACATATTTTGTGTGGGTGTTTCTATGTATAATATGTATGTATTTGCAAAAAAATAAGTATATATGTATATTTATCCATTGTCTAGTACCCATAGTACAATCTCTGCTTAGTTTGGGCTAGATGGTGTTGTGTGTATGTAATAGAATATACTTCTCATCAGAAAAATCGAAACACCTTGCAAGTTTATGTTTTGTAAGGATTATCAGAAAAATGTGTATATTTAGGAATATATGTCAAATGTCGTTTAATAGTGAATAATATGAGGTTTTCAAATCCTAATGTTAATGTTCTAAATTCAAATTAAATTTTCATAGGTTTCGTATTTTGTTTAACAAGTCATTTTTACCCTGTATGGAGTATGAAGGAAATTGATAAAACAACACAAGTAAATGAAAAAAAAGCCAAGAAATGTTTATTTAATAACTTGTATTCCCTCCCCGAGCTCTTATTACTGCTTCCATACGGTTCTTCATCGATCGGATGAGAGTCGCGATCAAATGTTGTGGCATTCCATTCCATTCCTCTTGGATTGCATTTTGCAGCTGGCTAAGTGTTTCTGGGGCAGGATCTCTTGCACGAATTCGTCTCTTTAATTCATCCCATAGATGTTCAATCGGCTTCATGTCCGGGCTTCTTGCTGTCCATTCTATAATGGAGATACCGACTTCGGTAACATAATCTCGTACGACGCTCACCCTAGCATTGTCGTGCATGAATATGAAACCATTGCCAATAAAATGTGCATAGGGCATCACGTGAGGCTCAAGACACTGTTCGATGTACCGATGACTATATATACTGTAGCGACTAACACCAAAACGCTACTACAATTAACCGCCATCATTTGTACTTTGCGTCTTGTAAAATCACGCCACCCGATCAGGTGATCGTGACGTCAGACCACCGGCGAAGATTTTTAGCCACGCCTACCGCAAGATGGCTGTCGACGCCATTGTTCAACGGCGCGCGCGCAACATGGCCGCCGCGCGGCTATTGTTCTAATCTCCGCCTAATGGTGAAGACCGAACCATTATTACCATTAATTGAAAAATGTGTCAAGCACGATCGTTAATTATTATTAATAATTATTTTGTATAAATAGCGTGTCTAATGGAATTAAATATTATTGTTTCTTGAGCTCTGGTGCAACTAATTACATAGTAACTTAAAGTCTAACGTTTTTGATTACGACCAGTATCCCAGTACACTACACGTCACGTAGACCTGCACAACGAGTGGTCTCGGATACGAACCCTAACCACTTCAATACTATATCAACTTAGTATAAATATGTATCATAGATGGTATGTAACTATACTTCTAGTCCTTTTACATAATACGCATCGACCCAATCTTTACATAGTAACATATATAATAGAAATTAAATATATAAGTTTATAACATCTATGAAATTAATTAACTACATTTACAAACCTTAGGTTTTGCCTTGGTATACGTTTGATAGTAATTGTGAAGTGCGGGGACGAAGGAAGAATTGTCTTATGTTTAGGCGAATGGCTGCTAAATAGCAACCGAAACGTCGGGGAAAGGGTAAAATAAAATCTAAATAGTTTTTATAATTTAAATAACTTTAGTAGAAGTAAACAGTAACTAGTGAAAGTGTTTAACAATAGTAGTTTAAAGTTTTAAAATTATGTAATAATAGTGTTTGGGTATGGCACAAGAAGCATAAGAGCAGAATAAATGCTGTAGAAATGAGAGCGCTGAGAGAGACATAAAATGTGATGTGACGCTGAAAGATAGAATAAGGAATAGTGTGATTAGATAGAGATGTGGCATGAAAGTGGATATAGTGACCAGAAAAGAAAAGGGTATGTTAAGCTGGTTTAGGCATGTAGAAAGAATAGACGAGAAAAGACTGACAAAAAAGTTTAGAAGGCTAGTGTGAATGGAACAGTCGCAAGAGCAAGACCGAGGCGAACGTTACTTGATCAGATGGGAGACATTATAAAGGCCAGGTTAAGAGTACCTTTAATCGGCGAGCGTGTATGAGGAAAGTGAATGAAGCCAGAGAAGTGTGTCAAGATTTTAGCAAATGTAAATCCGTAGTCTCTGCCCCTCTGGGAAACAGGCGTGAATCTATATACTATGTATGTTTTATAAAAAATAAACAAAGCGATAAAATCCGTATAAAGTTGTTTAATTTCAAAGGAAGAATTGTTTAGTAGCCGCACGGATTCTAGAAATGTACTCGGCGGATAACTTAGCTTGTCGCCTATTATGTTAAATCTAAAAGCTGATGAAATGTGGATTTCATACACCTCTAAATATCTCCTACGGGGATAATTGCGAGCATCATATCTTTATATATACTAACGGTTGCCTAATGGTCAAAATTCGACCATAATTGATTTAAATTTTAAGTTCGATCGTTATTAATGTTTTCACATTTCATTTAAATTTCGCCAAGGCTATACAGGTTAATATAGCTTTCAATTATTATTTACTTAACTTTACTCTTTCATTGACGATATTTCTAAGCTTGCTACTCTGTTTCTTTATTACATATAAATAAGGTATAGGTAACCATAGTTACGAAGAATTGTACGACGTCAGACGAACAATGCCGAAATACTTCGAACGCGATTCGACTGCTTGTGTCAAATGCATAGTTTGGTGCGTATAGCGTTTTCCACTAATTTAATGTATTTCTAATGCATATTTCACAAAAATAATAGGATTCGCCCTTCCTTCCCGATATAAACTTTAATTGTGCCAAATATCATACTCCTCCGTCCGCGCAATTCTCGTAAAAAAGGGTACAAAGTTTCTGTTTCACTTATTAATATATAGATACATCTTCTATGCGTGTGTTTGTAATTAAACTCCTCCTAAACGGCTGAACCGATTTTGATGACATTTTTGTGTGTGTTCTAGTGGATTCGAGAATGGTTTAGATTTGCTATATTATACAACGTTTTCCTGGATAAAAGGTACCCTATGCCCTTTTCTGTTCCCCTGACAACGTTTACGCGAAATTTCATGATGATCGGTCGAGTAGTTATGACGTGAAAGCGTTACAAACTCACATTCACATTTATAATATTAGTTAGGATAATTAAATGACCCTTGAAGAGGTACATCGGGGTGTTTTCCACCCACATTTTGGCGGCTCTGCTTTAGGTTTAATAATCCTTCTCATCCAGCGGGAACTTCGCCAGGAACGAGTCTAATTGTAGCTATTTGTGTTAAATTATATTCTTGATAACGCTTTCAACTAAACTATCCTTAATTTTAACCAAATATGTTGTTTTTGTATCTTTATTACGTGGTTACTCTTACATTTATTAATTGATTTTGTTGATTCATTTTGTGTTGGCAGCTCATACTTAAAAGGTGGATCTTTATAAATTTTATAGATATTGATTTAGTGAATTTTTTTGTATTTTAACCCCCGACGCAAAAACGACGGGGTGTTATAAGTTTGACGTGTCTGTGTGTGTGTGTGTGTGTATTTGTGTGTCTGTCTGTGGCATCGTAGCTCCCGAACGGATGAACCGATTTTAATATTGTTTTTTTTATTTGAAAGGTGAATTAGTCGGGAGTGTTCTTAGTTATGTTTGATGAAAATCGGTCCAAGATGGCCGCCGCCACAAAATAGCGGATTACATATTTTTTCACAACTCCCTCAATATGGGTATCAAATGAAAGGGCTTGACTAGTAGAATACTATACATTATGATAAATTTTAAATCCAAGATGGCCGCCACCATAAAATGGCGATTTACATTTTTTTTTCACAACTCCCTCGATATATGTCGGGGGTTTTTAAATTTTTAATTTATAGTTCATGTTTGATGTGTATGACACTTACGGTGTACAGAAGACTGGTTCTAGAGAAATCAGGTGTTGTTTTAATTTTAAGTTTGTATGGCTTACTATAATGTCAATGACTTTTTAGCTCATAATATAATAAATTAAATTAAATACTTATTAAGAATATAATCCCGATGTCTAAATATTTATAAATTTTTTATTTCAAATTTAATTATTTATTATTTTATTTCACTATTATGACTATTACTTGAAATTGGCGAAGAGAAAAGGCGAATTTGGTTTATATTTTGTCATTATTACAAATATAATTATTCTTTTGTCAATTTTCAATTAAAACTATTAATAGTGTTATTTTTAAATTATATTTTACTATGCATGCTAATTTTGACATTTAACTTCATAAATATTTGTACGTCATACAATACGGCAAACATGTTGGGACAAAATTTATGTAACATCTTTCATGCATTTATATTTCTGTATGTATACACATGTTTACACAAATAAATTATCTTATCTTATCTTATCTTAAAGTCAAATTATGTTTATTTCTAAAATTTACTTAATTTTTATTAGAATTAGTTATAAAAATAAAATGTTTGAAATATATTGCCACTATAATAATTGGAAATATAAGGTTTGGAAAGAGAATACATAGAGAGCCATATCTGTGTATTGTCTTTCTTTTTTGTCATCTTCATTTATTAGAAAACGAGAACGCTCTGTTTTCACTATTTTAAAAATGAAAACTCCCGCACTAGTAACAATTCCTGTGTCGCGAGGACTTTACAAACATTCAAACAACGGACACAAGCAACACCCAGACTTGGAACAACTATTTGTAGTTCACACAAAGTTTTGTCCCGTATGGGATTCGAACCCACGATTCTCAGCGCAGTGGCAGCAGCGAGGTGTGACCACTTAAATAACTACGTCATCCGTGCAGTCAGAATTGATTTTGAAGATTCTTTGTTGTTCGGTAGGTCATACTTCAGAGGTGGCCCCATATAAACTATTAACCGACTTAAAAAAAAAACACATTGGAATTGAGAACCGCCTTTTTTTTTAAGCAAAAAGTAGGCGGTTCTTAATTCCACTGTATTTTTTTATGTGTTACCTCTTGTGTTAGAACTTATATATATGTGAACCGATTTTGATTATTATTTCCATCCCATGTGATCCTATTTAAATTTGATCAAGATTTGGCCAGTAGTTTTTGAGTTATCCCTAATAATACGTATTTTGGTGGACTTCGGCTACGTTTATGAAGTTCTCATTTTATGGTATTCCTTTTTGTTAAAATTTTTGTATATTTGTTACATGATTATTCCGGAAATTATGAATTGATTTTGATGATTATTTTTTTGTTTGGTAGTTTATACTGCAGAGGTGGTTCCATGTAAATTTTATCGAAATCAATAAAGCACTTTTCAAAAAAATCAACTGAAACAAAACCAAGTTTGTATAAACCTCTTTCCTTAATACGACCACACTTTTCAGACACATTCTTCATAGAGGTCATGTAAAATATCTCATAATCATATTTCAAGTACTAGGACACCATGAACTGTCAAAGATTCGACAGCAACTCATACAGTTTCTTAATATATTAGTAGTATAGGCTATAGCACACTAGCTGCAATTCCTATTGACGATTTTGCGACTGCGTTTATGCGACTTCTTTTGTTCAAATATGCGATTTTGCGACATTTATGCTGCTTTGTGATTTTGCAAGTCTTTGAATCATTTCGCCAGCTATGTTTTTAAACAATTTGAAATAGGCAGCACATGCTGTTACAGACTCCTCATTGCTAATGAGAATTATAACGTGTAGATTTTCACCACCGTTTCACCACCGGTGTCGCGAAAATGAATGAAATTTTTAAGTTGTATGTTCCCTAAAGGTTAAGTTACATTATTATGTATATGTGAAAACTTGTAATTGACCATATTTTGCAGTTAATGCTCTAAATATATTTATTAGTTAAAAGTTTTACAAAAATTATAAATTGAAATTAATCACTTTATACGGATTTTATCGTGTTGTTTATTTTACTTTAAATACTGTTATTACATAATTTTTAAAACTCTAACACTACTATTATTGAATTTTACTACTATTTAAGCTATATATTTTCTAATTAAAACTATTTATATTTAAGTTTACACTTTGCCCCGACGTTTCGGTTGCTTTACAGCAGCCATGTTCACGGGGAGACTAAAATGGTAGTTGTCCCAACGTTCTGAAGTGTAGCTAGTTATTTTAAAGTACCCGAACATAATTTAATCTTTGGTGTTCCTATTTATGCAGGATGAGCTCAAAGTATCATGAAGTCTAGCTGTGTTTTGCTTCTTCTTGGGTTTGACTATTTGAATGACTGGATCCCAAGCTGGTGGTACATTCCAACCAGCCTCTCTATTGAAATTAGGATGTTTTTTAATTTCAATAGCCTCGCGAAGCATCCTTGGTAGGAATCGGTGTTCTTTTGCGAGTATATGTGGTTTGTCAAATCGTAGGTAGTGGTTGGTCCCCTGTTGCGCATATTCACACACAGCAGACTTCAACGAGCGTTGGTGTTTAACATCAGCTATATGTTCTTTTAAGCGGGTGCCTATGCTTCTCTTGGTTTGCCCAATATATGAGAAAACTGTAAAGCAACCGAAACGTCGGGGCAAAGTGTAAACTTAAATATAAATAGTTTTAATTAGAAAATATATAGCTTAAATAGTAGTAAAATTCAATAATAGTAGTGTTAGAGTTTTCAAAATTATGTAATAACAGTGTTTAAAGTAAAATAAACAACGCGATAAAATCCGTATAAAGTGTTTAATTTCAATGTATAACATTCGCGTAAACATAAGACAATATTATAAAAATTATAAAATAAAATATAATAAAACAATTTGCCTGACCAGGGCAACGAATCCGAAATCTCATAATCATTCTCACTCACTAACTTTGCGCCATCAAAAATTACTTGAAAATGATATAAACTATTTTAGTCTTAATAACTACTAAACTCCTAAACTAATAGAATAAGGAGTCGGCGTCAAACAAACAATTAAGGCATATCATTAAATCATAGTATATGTATATAATATAATATATTTTATAGCACCTCATCCATTTCCTAGTTGGTTTAATGAGACGATAAGTATATCGTCTGCTCAGTCCGAGAAGCTATAAAACCGTGACCTTTAGAAGTCACACACGACTGGAGCGCTCCTATGAAGACATTAAGTCCTGGTACTTTATAGACACTACTCACGCAACGGATACTCGCTGATAGACAAACTACGGTATTAAGTATAGTATATATAGATAGATAGATACACATACAGACACACACTTATTTATATTCCTAAAAGAGTAGGCAGGAGTGCAATACACTCAGATTTCGCTAGATATGGTTTTAGATCACACGTTATTGGGAGCGACGGTATTGCCATCTACCGGATACAATTCCTGACTCCGTGATACTACAGAAAGTTTCGATAGATCTTTATAACTCTTTGGCTGACCTAGGAATAGAATTATCATACACTGTGCCATCTTTAAAGTTTAAAATGACTATATAATAAAATATAATAACAATAATATCAGCCCTGAATATAAACGTCCCACTGCTGGGCGCGGGCCTCTTCTCAATAAGAAGTTCATAGTCCACACTTCACATTTTATCTTCAAGAACATTATGTAGAACTCTCAGAGATGCAGGTTTCCTTACGATGTTTTCCTTCACCGTTAAAGCGAGCGATAATTAACTATTTAATACGCATATAACTTTGAACAGTCTGAGGACGAACTTCAGACCTCTGCGTGGCACTCCAAAGGTGTCCCACTAGGCTATCGCTGGTTTTATTTGATAACTACCTACATATTTAATACGCACACTCGAATTTAAACGTAGTAGCGCGTCTATGATTTAAATGTTTGACAATACCTAAAATATGACCTCTAATTCCCCGAATGTTAAGAGTTAAGTAATTAAATATCACGATCACCCTGGACCTTAGAGTCCGTAATGAAGTTGGACCTTTAGCCCTTGAGTATTGCCGTTTGTTTAAACAATTTTAACTTTAATAATAAACATTCTGTATAATTACTCTGTTTGAGAGGACCTCTCTCGGTGCTCGTAAGAATACTTTGTGTTATGTTTCGGGTTCGATATATGAGCCGGATATTTTTTTTGTATAATGTCGTAATGATTGAAGCCCGTTTGGAGGTAAGCAGTTAAGTCAGTCCAAAAGATAAATACCGAAATAATTTTCGCAACTACAACTATCAGCCCTGTACATAAACTGTCCCACTGCTGGGCACGGGCCTCTTCTCAGTGTGAGTTATCCCATAGTCCACCACGCCGCCCCAGTGTGTTTTGGCAGACTTCACATATCTTCAAGAAAATATGTGAAACTCTCAGACTTGCAGGTTTCCTCACGATGTTTTCCTTTACCGTTAATCATTCTAGCACACTAACGTCATAACTTGTTATAAGTAAAATTTGCATAGGTACCTACTACTACAACAATTTCTCTTACTAGGAACATTCTGTGCTCACATATTAGAGCCACAATCTGACTTTATACCGTACTGGCTATTCCTCGGAAACGGTACTTTTTCCGGATGAAGGGTACCCTATTTCCTTTTCAATGCTCTGACAACGTGTAGGCGAAATTACATAATGTCAAGTAGTTAAGGCGTGAAACTGTATCAACCAAACAAATAACCTTACCTTCGCAAAACCTTATCTATTAATACGTAACGACTAAGTAAAACCTCTTTGCGCTTGCTGAGTGCCTGGTATTTCTAGTGAAATTTGCACAAGAAACTACATTTAAACTAAATTAAGAATAATGCTTGCTACGGAAATTCTTTATCTTTACGTATAATAAATAACGTGAAGCAAAAACTTTGTACCCCTTTTTACGAAAATTGCGCGGATGAAGGAGTATGAAATTTCGGACAGTTAAAGTTTATATGGAGAAGGAGTGGCGAATCCTAATATTTTTATAAAATATGCATCAAAAATGTATTAAATTAATAAAAAAACACCACACGCACACAACCATGCATTTGACACAAGCAGGTGAATCCCGTTCGTAGTATTTCGGCATTTTTCGGCTGGTATCGTAGAATTCTTCGTAACTATATTACATAACATTCGTAACTATGTTACATACTATGTATGTGGAGTAGGTGACTAAATGAAATGTGATTATAGTGTATAGTTCTAGACAATAAAACCGTTGTCGGCCTCGATGGCGTAGTGGTTAGTGTAACCAACTGCCATGCCAGAGGTTGTGGGTTCCATTCCCGCACAAGTCAAACATTTGTGTGCATAAACATCCATCCTTCCTCACATATTTTTACATTTATAATATTAGTAGCTGCGCTCCGCGGTTTCATCCGCGTAAGTTTCGATACCGTGAAAATGTCGGGATAAAAACTAGCTTATATGTTGATCCAGATCTCCAGCTATCTACCTAACAACTTTCATCGCAATCGGTTTAGTAGTTTTTGCGTAAAAGAGTACCAAACATCTATCCGTCGATCCTCACAAACTTTCACATTTGTAATATTAGTAGGATATATAGAACACTGGCCTGGGCCGGACGGGGAATCAATGTGAATGGTGAGTACATCTCACACCTAACGGTTCGCCGATGACATCGTCATTATAGCAGAGTCGCTGGAACAGCTTAGCGGGATGCTGCACAGCCTAAATGGAGCCTCGCGACGGGTTGGTCTCGGCATGAACTTGGATAAAACCAAGATCATGTTTAATAGACACGTTATGCCGAGACCGATTTACGTCGATGGGTCGATGCTCGAAGTTGTTCAAGAGTATGTCTACCTTGGACAAGTGATTCGACTTGGTAGGAACAACTTCGAGAAAGAAATCGACAGGAGAATCCAGTTGGGGTGGGCAGCGTTTCATAAGCTTCGTCAGGTTTTCTCATCGCCTTTACCGCAATGCTTGAAGACCAAAGTCTTTGACCAGTGCGTCCTACCTGTTATGACCTACGGTGCCGAAACGAGGACACTCACGGTAGGGCGAGTCCAAAAATTTAAAATCACCCAGCGTGCTATGGAGCGAGCTATGCTAGGAGTTACTTTGAGGGATAAACTTAGAAATGAGGTTATCCGTAAAAGAACCAAGGTTACCAACATAGCTTGCAGAATAAGCAAGCTGAAGTGGCAATGGGCTGGCCATATCTGTAGAAGGACCGATGGCCGTTGGAGCAAGCGAGTCCTAGAGTGGAGACCGCGACTTGGTAAACGTAAGGTAGGACGCCCCCCGGCCAGGTGGACCGATGACCTGAAAAAGGTAGCTAGGTCAGACTGGATGCGGAAGGCGGAAGACCGGATGTTGTGGCGTAAAATGGGAGAGGCCTATGTCCAGCAGTGGACTGCGGTGGGCTGATTGATTGATTGATTGATTTAGAATTATGCCTATATTCGGGGTCGACAGAACTATATTACACATTTTAAAGAAAAGTCAAGAAATGCATCGATAGCCTAGTGGGAGACCGTCGGACTGCCATGCAGAGGTCCCAAGTTCGATCTGCACCTCGGACTTTTCAAAGTTATGTGCGTATTAAATAGTTAAGTATCGCTCGCTTTAACGGTGAAGGAAAACATCGTGAGGAAACCTGCATGTCTGAGAGTTCTACATAATGTTCTCGAAGATATGTGAAGTCTGCCAACACGCACTGGGGCGGCGTGGTGGACTATGGCCCACCCTTCTCACATTTATAAAAGGCCCGTGGCAGTAGTGGGAGAGTTTAATACAGAGCTGATATTATTATAAATACGCACTATGAGAGTGAAGAAACAGAGAATGCACTTGTGTTTAGACACACACTTTTTTTTTATAATTATCCTCTCAGGTGGCAAACAAGCATACGGCTCACCTGTTAAATGGTCACCGTAGCCTATGGATGCCTGCAACGCCAGAGGAATCGCTTGCGCGTTGCCGACTCTATAGGAATGGAACAAGAGAAAAAGAAAGTGGGAAGGGGAAGGAGCGGGAAGGGGTCAAGAGGATGATTGGGCCTCCGGCACTTACACACACACTTGTGCATTATCACATCTCTTGCGGCTTAGATTGGCCACTCTGCCTGAAATTCGGTCTTCAAGACATTATTAGTCTTTTATAACATAGCCTACTTTTATCTATAAAATGGCGAGAGAGCGATTCTTCAGTGAACTCTCGAAGCCATCAATGAATTATTCAACAGTCTCGAGTATAAGTGTGGGTAGAGTTCTGCCTACCCGCTGTTGACTTAGAGACGTTATGTACACTTCGCTTGTTCGACGCATCGATAAAGCTTCCGTGATTTTAAATGTGTCTCTTTAAAAAGAATATCGTTGCCTTGCTTCTGCTTGCTTGGATAGTTCTCTTGAAAAACTTCTATTGAATATATTTATATAAAGTATGACCTTCCCGCAACATCTTTTATTTTTTTAAGGGATCTCCCGCACTAGTAATAAGCCCTGTATCGCAGAGGATGATTAAATGGCGATTTAAAAGTGTGGACGTGAGTTTCTTTTAGCTATCTCCTCATAGGCTCAACGCTTTGCCTGAACCTTGCAACGAACATAAATGTAAATTCAGTAAGTTCAGTAATAGACTCACTATAAACCCTTTGAGGTTCATAAGTGTTACTTTGTGACCAAAATGAATAAATGAGTATTCATTTCATTTTTTAAATGCCTTTTTACGTGTAAGAATAATTCTTATGTCGTGGGGAACTTCTACAAACGTTTTAACAACAGACACAAAGTGCATCCAGACTTGGAACCCTTTTTTATGGATTACAACAAAAATCGGGATCGAACCCACAGCACTCGGCGAGGTGGCAGTGGCCAGGCAACCACTTTAATCACGACGCCATTCGTGCTGTCCTAAATTTGTGATTATGAATTAAATGATAGTCGCTTGATTTAACAGTAAAGGAAAACATCGTGAGGAAATATATGTCTGAGAGTTCTACATAATGTTGTCGAAGATATGTGAAGTCTGCCAACACGCACTGGGGCGGCGTGGTGAACTATGGGATAACTTCTCACACTGGGAAGAGCCCCGTGCCCAGCAGTGGGACAGTTTATGTACAACGATATTATTATATAATAGAAGCGAGTACATTTCTGTATACCGGGTACAGTTTTAGACTCCGCTACTGAGAATTTCCTTTTAGGCAACCCAATATCGCTAAGACCGGGCATCGAACTTAAGATCTGAGGCACCGAAGTCATATTCACTACTCCTACGCTACAACTAACACAAAACTCACAACAGTTTAATCGGGAATTCAAACCCAACACCTCACGCTCAGCAATCACATTCACAACCACTAACGCTACTAACGCACTTAGTTTTTAATTCATAATTTATATCTATTAAAGAAAGATAGGCCGCCATTGACAACCATAACCAAGATATTGATATTATAGAGTTAATAATAAACTAGACACACTCCTGTTTTATTTTTATAATATCGATTTAGTTAGTGGTGTGGCCACGAAGGAAACAGCGATATTATGCCGAGTTATAAATATTAATTAATTATTGTATATATATCTTACTTACCGCGGCTTCGTTCGCGTTAATACGGATTTTCTAATTAAGCTTTGTTCCTTACAGGAGCAGAATTATTTCTGGGTAGAAGGTATGTACCCCTGATGAATTTCATTGAAATCGGTCGTGTAGTTTAGGTGTGAAAACGTAACAAACAAACAGTTGAATGTTTATTAAGTCCCCCGCGACACAGGAATTACTCCTAGTGCGGGAGTACCCAGCCCTTGATAAAATAATCATATTCAACACATTCAACGTTTCACATCCGCATTTATTATATTATTTAAGATCGCTAACTAACAATTAAATGTGAAGTCATCACTTTGTATAAAGAAAATCGGCATCGTTGTGGAAAATTCAATATGTGTTGAATGGGTAATTCAAATTCTATGCCTTTTGTTCATGTCTTAATTGTATTAAGACCCAGTAGCCATACCACAGTTGGTTTGGCTTAAATTGACAAAAACATCAACTGTTTACGCGAATGTTATTCATTGAAATTAAACTACTATATACGGATTTTATAGCGTTGTTTATTTAGCACTGTATTACAAAATTTTGAAAATATTACACTACTACTACTATTAATATTATTTTACTAATTTATAAGCTAATAAAATTAATTAAACTATTAAATCTATTTATTTTTGGTTAACACTTTCCCCGACGTTTCAGTTGCTTTTCAGTAGCCATGGTCACGGAGAGACTAAGATGGTAGTTGTCTCAATGTTCCAGTGTAGTTATTTCAAAGTACCCGAACATAATTTAATTATTGGTGTTTCTATTTACGCAGAATGAGCTCAAAGTATCATGAAGTCTAGCTGTGGTTTGTCCCCTGTTGTACATTTTCATGTTCTGTTGTACATGTACGTTTGAAGTCTGCTGTGTGTGAAACACAAAAAATATCAACCATGGCGAATTGAAACAACGAATACGGGCAGACACTAAGCGATATAACTCTAAATACAAATTGAATAGTTAATAATTAATTAAAGACCCAATACATAGCTTCTTCAATTTATTCATTTACTAGCATCCGGGAACAGTATTTTTTCTGGTCAAAGAGTACCTCTCTTTTTCTATACCCCTGACAACGTGTATGCGAAATTTCATGAAGATCGGTCAAGTAGTTTAGGCGTGAAAGCGTTACAAACAAACAAACTAATTTCAATTATTGTCCATTAAAAAACTATTGATGAAATAGTATGAAAACTACCACGTTATCAATTTTCGTTAAACCAATCAGTAACTTCATATTTGAACCTCTATTATTATTAAAGATATAAAGACAAAGTCACAGGGCAAACATAACGTACTCTACAATCAAATCGAAAAAAAAGATCTTGTAAATGTAAATATGGCGAATATGAACTGTGACAACACAGAGGCACAGAGGTCGCAGTTACAGCTAAGACTGGCAACACTGCCTGTACTTAAATGCAGACCACTCTGTGACAGGTCCTCGGCAAAATGATTATTTATTGACTATACAAGAATAATTGTTTACTAACTAAACCTTATTAATATTATAAATGCGAATTTTAGTTAGTTAGTTTCGAACTAGTTGACCGACAGACTGACTAAATTAGCAACAGTCAAGCAATTCACTTGATATGAGTCATTGACGTTTTGACGCGTTAAATATAAATAGCCTTTGAGAACCCGGATTTTAACAATCAATTAAGTGTTTTAGTCACTGATCAATAATTAACTGTTGTTAAATAGCCCATCGCTGTTACTAAAATTTCACTTACTATAATATAATGTTGAGTAGTATTAGACACTTCGGGGCAGACCTAAACGAAGATGGCGAGATGACTTGGACGTCTTCAAAAAGGAGTGGCAGGAATGTCTTCAAACAGAGTGGTTTGGAAGGCCAAGGGAGTGGCTTTTGCCCAGCTATAGACATAACAAAAGGCAAAGGAAAATAAGAATATTCTAAGATGAAAGTGAATTTTCCTTATTAGTTGGTAGTTAAAACTTAGCTTCCTCTTTAGAAAAGCGTGAAAGCTCTTTTTCTTACAGCCTACTCAGGGCTACCACCTACTAACGGGTTATCAATTATTTACGACTGACCCTGTATATTAGATTGATTTATATTTGAGGCCGTTGGTCATTAAGACCGATGTAGGGGTGGTCGATTACTTAACTTATCTCTTATTAGAAAGGCAGTAAGCCACCGATGTTGCGTTGAGACGCCATTTTGGTGGCCACGATTCATATAGGAAGTAATCAGGTGATTGCTTCCGACATGGTCGCCACCCGTGCATCCCTCCCACACCCCTCCCTCGCCCGCAGTTATTACATATTTCAAGTGTCACTGACTAGCTAACTCAAACTACCAGGGTAACATGTCGGTATAGGAGATACCTATAATGAGATTGCCTTTATCATCAATACATCGTCCTTAAAGTCTGATGACTATCGATACTATTCTAAGAGTTAAAGAAGCTTATTTATATGCTAACAGTTTCTTAAAGCAAGCGTAATACTATCTTTGTCTTACTTCTCATATAAAATAGGGATACCATGATACTTGATTAAAAAATTTACGTGTAAATAAATTGTAGGCTCTAACTACGAAACTAGTTTGAAGTACTAGGGCACTATGTTAGTAAAAGGGTTATAAGAAGATGATTGCCTTTGACCTGACCTGGCCTTGTTGGCCTGAGCTGAGACCATATGTACCAAGTCATTCAAAAATTGTTTCTATCGCCTATAAAGTCAGCTATTTAATTTTGTGGTCAGAGATACGTCACCGAGTATAAAGACTCGGGATCTTTGACTTGGCAGCCCAGTGGTAATCGATCCACAAATGATTGTTGTTTTAGTCTACGTTGTGTCTGTCAACTGAATGTTTGTAAAGTGCCCGCGATATGCCAAGCACAAGACAGCATTGTTTTTATTAAATTTAAAAAAACATGATCATTATAGCCAATTGTTACGTTTGCCAACATTTTCAGCCAAAAAAATTATATTCTATTAAACACATCGGGAGTGAGCCACTATAACTGAGCGTGCAGTATTGGCATGCTGCCGCATCAACAACTAAGTTTGAGAAACCTCCTGCAGTTTATAATGTCCTAGTACATCCAAGATAATTTGAGGCTTCGGCCGAAATATAGGGTCGCCTTTCTATCTTAGGTAAATATTTCTTGGTACATATTATTGTGCCACGGAACACATGTAAAGCAGTTGGTCCTACGCCTGATCTCTCTCTGATCGTATCAGTCACATCGCTCTATGAGAGCGAGGGAACAGAGAGTGCACTTGTGTTTACGCACACACTTGTGCACTATCATTTGTCGGCCTCGATGGCGTAGTGGTCAGTGTAACCGACTGCCACGCCTGAGGTCGCAACATTTGTGTGCATGAACATGGATTTGTCTTGGTCTGGGTGTTCCCATGCATAATATGTATGTAATTACAAAAAAAAAAGTGTATATGTATGTTTATCCGTTGTCTAGTACCCATAGTACTGCTTAGTTTGGGCTAGATGATGTTGTGTGTATGTGATAGAATATTATATTATACTAGCTGTCCTGACAGACGTTGTCCTGTAGAGGCGAAAAAAAAAAACAACTCTAAACCATCTTCGAATCCTCTACAACACACACAAAAAAAATCATTCAAATCGGTCAAGTTGTTTAGGAGTTCACTGTCAACACACGTACAGAAGAATTAAAACCCACTTTTCACCAGCTATTAAGTTTTAGATCCCAAATAGTTCACACTCAGTCTGTCGGATATAGTTCCATATTTCGTGCTGACTTAGAACATCTTGACAGAAAAATTACTGACTGACTTTGCCAAGTTATGTGCGTATTAAATAGTTAACTATGTTTCTTGAAGCCTAGTTCGCCAGCTCAAACGCAGTTACAGAGTTGGATTTCCAATAAAAGGGTTGGTATTCCGCCGTCATCTATTTGGAAATGACGGGATGTTCCATTCCAATACTGCTTGATCTTAGTTTACAAAATCATAAATTCTGTGGAAAACATACCTTTTAGTTACCAGGAGTAAAGAAGCGGAGAGAAAGTGCTTATAATAATAATTAATAATAATTATTTATTTCTTCAATTGGTGGTTTACAATCAGTTTGTGATTGGAGCCTACTTTTAAGCAAATAATGCTTGTATTAGTAGACTCCAAAAGGCTTAGGCTTGCGAAGTTATATTAAAGAACTTCTTTATAGTAGGTAATCTGGTGTTTAAAGCTAGAATTAAGAGGAAATGCGAGCATCAAAATATTAAAAAAAAATGTTTTAGTTGGACTATGGCTATCGCGCTAAACTCAAACAAAATATCAATGTGTGAAAAAGATAGCTTTGATTCCTACTCTAAAATTAAACTGGTAAAAAAAACATATCAATTATTATGAAAATAATTTTATTAGAGTTCGAGTTCTTATAATATATAAATTATGGAATAAAGAAAGAAAGGAAATACAAAGCAGGAGATATTCTAATCTGTACTAGTCCTTACTTCCTTACTAATGTCAACCATTATTTTTAAATAGTGGGGTTATTGTGGAAGGGGAAAAAGTAACTCGGCTTTCGGCAAAAGATCGCTCAGTAGTGAGGAACGAGCATTCAACTTAGTAAGACGTTCTCAACAGTCCGTGTAATTTCTGTGAATTTGGAAATATAGTCACATAATATTTTATACAAGTTAGTTTCATTCTTCTTCTCCCTAGCCTTTATTATTCCCAAGTCACTTGGGTTCGGCTTTTCTGGTCTAACCGGATTTGACTGGATATCAGATTTTACACGGAGCGGCTGCCACCTGACCGCCGCAACCGGAAGGCTAACGATACCCTAGGCTAGACCAGTGTCAGGATATTATAGGGCACTGACTTCCCAATAACGACTGCCATAGATGTTATGGCAGCCGAGACCGACGGCTTAACGAACTCTCCGAGGCAGCAGGCGATAATTGTCAATCAATACGCACATGATTTCGAAAAATCATATAACTGCCGAAAGTCAGAGGTGCGCCACGTGGTTTCCGACCTGAGACCCTCTGCATTGCAGTCTGTTGGTCTCCCCACTGAGCTATCGCTGCTTTAGAGTGAGTTTCATTATACTAATATAATACATGCGAAAGTGAGTTTGTTTTTTTTTTTTTTTTTTTTTTTTTTTATTTTGCTCGTCAAAATGACCACACTCCGCCTGATGGTAAGCAGTCGTGTGGTCTAAGAGCAGTGGCCTCCACATCGTCCTCATAGCAGCCGAGGCGATGTTGAGGTCTCTACTTTGACGGCCTGAGAAGGTGCTTTTTCACGCCCCGCTTAAAGGACCCAGGATTGAAGGAAGAAGGAAACACGTGCCTTGGCAGAGAATTCCATGCCTTGATCGTTCGGCAGAGGTATGAGGACCCAAACTTGTTGGTACGCACTCTAGTCGACTCCACCGTGTAAGGATGGCATCTGAGCCCAGCACGCGTTGTTCTGGATAGGAAAGGGGAGGGCGGGATAAGGTGGAATAACTCTTCAGAGCACTCCCCGTGGTATATTCTATAGAAACATGCCAAAGAGGCAATATCCCTACGGAGTTGCAGAGGTTCCAATGAACTCGTGACCTCTGGATCTCCGATGATACGGACAGCCCGCCGCTGTAACCTGTCAAGAGCGTCTAGCAAGTACTGCGCGGAGCCATCCCAAAGATGAGAACAGTACTCCACGCAAGGGCGCACTTGTGCCTTATACAATAGGCACAGCTGCCCAGGCGCGAAGAACCGCCTCACCCTGTTCAGAACTCCGAGTTTTCGCGAAGCTTGCCTAATGACGCTCTCGATGTAGGTTTTGGGATTAAGGGAGCGGCAAAGATCCATACCTAAGATGGAGAGGCTGTCACGTATCACCAGTGGAGTGTTCTTCAGAGAAGGGAGGGGAAGGAACGGAGACTTTTTTGTTGAGAACGCGCATGCCTGGGTCTTCTTGGCGTTGAACTGGACCAAGTTCTTGGCACCCCATTCAGAGATGCGGTTCAAGGTCTGGTCAAGTTCAACGACAAGTGTTTGTTTGTTACGCTTTCACGCATCAACTATTCGACCGATCGTCATGAAATTTCGCAGACAAGATGTCTGCGTCAGGGCAACAGAAATAGACAAAGGGAAACTTTCATCCAGAAAAAACTACTAACCTCACCTAACCTAACCTACATTTACGCGAGTGGAGCCATACGCAGAAACTAGTAGATCATATCTCAAAATATTTTTGTTCTATTATTGTCTTTATTCAGTCAGAAAACAGAGAAATTATGTTTGTATGGACGAAACTCAGCCCACATTTTCTCTTAAAGCAATAAATACTGAACTTAGCTTACAAATAAGAATCTTTAGTTAATTGCAAAGTGTATGCGAGGTCTTTTGGTTTTGGTATGAATAGGTTTTCTATGTAAACCACCTTTGAAGCCTACTTTTTCTATGAAATGTTTAATTTCCGTAGAAAATGTGCCTTTCGGTTACCAGGAGTATAGTGTAGGGGAGGTTGTTTGCTAGCGGAGTTTTATTATAGAACTTTATGTGTGCTAGGTGAACTATAGTGCCGTGTTTAATTATGAGTAGCTTAATTAACGCAGTAATACAATATTGTTGTACATAACTGCAGCTAACTTGCTAACTACTAAACTTTGACGTTCATAAGTATTACTTTGTGGCCCAAATGAATAAATAACAAAATTAGTAAACATTTTTGTTACAAAATTATTTATTTATATTTATGTACTTGTATTTAAATATGCTGTACCTAAGGTGTATTTTACTGCCATTTGCTGGTCTTTAGATCTTAGGTTCGAATCTTAGGCCAGATAAACGAAAAGGCTTTCTGCTAAGAAAGCTTCCACATGATTGAATAAGAGAACAACCTAACTAATATTATAAATACGAATGTTTAGTTTATTCGTTTGTTACACTTTCACGTCTTAACTACTCGACTGATCATCATGAAATTTATATGCATGTTGGCTACCGAAAAGGACATACGCTACCTTTTATCCAGAAGAAAATACTGTTCCTAAACGAGCGCAGCCGAGAGCAAAAGCTAGTTATCTATAAGACTGTATAATTTGATCATACTTAACACACACACACACACACACACACACACACACACACACACACACTATTTATGTTCTATCTTATGTGTGTTGTGAATGTTCATAATACCAGGCGCACATAAGTACATAAGCAGCAGGAATATGTTTATTGTAACATGGTGCTCATGTGTTCGATATGTCACGGTGACAGATGAGACGTGTATTGATCGGTGAGCGACGTCGATTCGTTCGGGGATCACTTACAATAATGACTAGAGTTAATGTTTAAGATGATTAATTTTATTATTTTGAATTAAGCAGTTCCCCGCGGATTCACCCACGTTTATTAGTTAGTACCAATCCCGTGGTTCGTAGCGCGATGTTATTACTGGATAAAAACCTTTCATGGTGAAAGTGTTTTCAAAAGTTAAAGCAATTTTGAGTGAATTCATCTCAAACAAAAATACAAATCTTTCTATTTTATAATATTAGAAATAGGTATATAAAATGTGGTCAAAGTTGGTAATAAAATAAAATCTTTTTGATCTTGCTCACACTGCAACCCTCACCTTTATGCTTTCCTAGTACTTTTCACCGCTACAACTTTACCTTCACGCCTCTTTCCCTGAAGGGGTAGCCAAGAAGGACTATTATTTTGCCAACTGTGATTTTAGGTTCCTACCATGTATAGGTACTATTGTCATCTTCTAGGAACAGTCACATAACTCATGCTGCTACTGAAAATTCATTAACTGTTTTGTATTTTTTTGTACCTAAGAGTAGCATGTTTATTTTAGTGACATAATTAAATAATTAAAATAATATTATACAAATTATTTACTAGAAATAAGCATCAGCCCATCAATAAGCAGCTAAATTCGAAATTTAATATCTGGTACCTAGACGATGCAATGGCACCCTAGGAGGAGATGTAGAAACAGTATTACAAGATTTGTTACTTTCCAAAAATAAATTTCAGTCTAGGTTTGGAACTTAATCCAAGCAAATGTGAAATTTTTGTCGGCAATAACATCAATAAACTATCGGTAATAAGTTCAATTCTTTGGCACCTAATATTAAAATTTTTAGATGGAACCTCTCTTCGCCTCATTGGGTCCTCAATTTTAGATGAAGGTTTTTAATAGTTTTACAGAAGGCTCTCTCAGAGACAGTAGGATGGGTCGTTATGCAGCATAGTTCGAGAAAATCTCATAAATACATCTTCCTGAGCTACTGAACGTGCCCGCTTGCTGGGAGAGTGGGAGTCGGACCTTTGGCTTCAAGCGCTCCCGTCGTCCAACATAGGTACCATGTTGGACGATACCACGTTCTTGTATTTTCCTTGTGTTTCACCGCATCGGTGTCTTTGTGGAGAAGCCGTTGACAGTCTTGGTCAACATGGCCTGTTGTGCAGCAGGAGTGCTGGTCGTATAACACGACACACCAACCTGAATAACACCGTCAAGCTCTTGTCACCGCTGGCGTTCCAGCTCAACTTGAACCTCACGGCTTGATACGCGACGATGGCAAGGGACCAGATGGTATGTCATTATTGCCATAGAAAATGGGTAGGCCTTTGGTGTGGGACGTAACTTGTGTCGACACCCTTACGCCATCACATCTTTCGAGCACAGCAGGTTGTGCTAGTGCTGCATCAGCGGTGATGCTCAAACGGCGTAAATATCAAAACCTTATTGGTGAGTACATATCTAAGCCGTTTGGTGTCGAAATGCTGGAGCCATGGGGTCCAAGTGCTAGGTCTGTTTATAGAGACCTAGCTAAGCGGCTCATCAACGCTTCGCGTGACCAGAGGGCTGGTATTTTCTTTGCACAAAGAATAAGTATTGCCATTCAATGTGGCAATGCTGGCAGTCTTTTGGGCACGTTGTCAATTGACGACGATGCGGAGAAATATTATGACGCTTTTTAATATTGAAGTTTAATTTTTATCTTTAATTTATATTTCTTGTATATAATTTGTGTATATATTATGTTAATTATTTATTAACTAGGTGTACTAGTTTTAATCAGGCTGCTCTCCTAGTACTTATAATCATTTTGATTACAAACATGGTCCACTATTTTTCCCTCCACAGTTCTCCTACAAAAAGCCAGTTCATTTGTCCAGGATTAAATAAAAACCACTCTCCGTCCCATAAACTATCTCTGTACAAAGTAACTACGTGGCTTCGTTGGCCGCTGTTGCGAGAAATTCCGTCTATTTTAAATACAAGCTCCATTTTATAAACAAGTTACACACTCTCATTAAAGTTAAAAGCGCTGAAAGCGTGTGCTTAGTCGTTTTGTGCTCAGTACGAACACTAAAGAAACCGCCTACTTACTCATGTCATCCTAGTACTGCCGCACAGAAATGGTGTCGCCGTGTCTGACAGACGGTGTCGGACACTCGAGTGACATACAGTCAAGTGTCGCGACGCTTTGTTTGAAAACTTCCGGCAAATAAAAATAGTGAATATTTTTAGAGAGATATAAATGGCGATATTATGTCGTGTTGTTGACGTGGGACCTAGATATTTATGTACTTACATATGTTGTTGTTATATTTGATTGCAAGCAGTTATTATTAATGCATAGTCTCACGTCTGTTCCGTGGACTCACACTCTGTGAAAGGTCTACAATATCACCACGATCTAAATAGACGAGCCTATTGTGTGGATGGCTGATTTTGTTTTGAAAATACTGAGACCTATTTTATTGCTTACCCTGGTGAAAAAGGACTAGGAAAACAGAAAGGTGAAAGGGCTCACCTATTTTTATTCCCAGCTCTATTCACTATTAGGTATATTTACTTTTATACTAGCACTCTTTCATCAAATGCTCCCCTGGTATTCATCATGATTTTAGCCTTATATAAGTGCTTTTAAAGCCTACTGCCAGCTCCAGACTTCTACTGAATATATCTTTTAATAACACACCCAACGACCGAGGAATCGAATCTGAGACTTATTGCACAGCAGTTCATTCACTACGTCACTGAAACATTATATTTCAGTGAACAGATCAAAATAAAAGCTGGGAAAGAATTTATAAAAATAACCAGTCTATCGGAACAGCGAGCGAACAAGAAATACGCAGAGTCGGTCGTGTCATGTGCAAATTATAAAAAAATATTGTCGAGCGGTGTTCCACTTACTGCGAATCGTGGCAGGTCGATGGATTTTTTGTTCATTATTTAACTTTATATAAAGCGATATTGAAATCACCTGTATGGTGTAATACGGTCTTAAATAATATCAGCCCTGTATATAAACTGTCCACGGACTGGACACGGGCCTCTTTTAATTGTGGGAAGGGTTAGCCCATAGTCCACCACGCCGCCCCAGTGCGTGTTGGCAGACTTCACATATCTTCGAGAACATTATGTAGAACTCTCAGACATGCAGGTTTCCTCACGATGTTTTCCTTCACTGTTAAAGCGCACTGGACCAGCGTGGTGGACTATCGCCAAACCCTTCTCGCACTGAGAAGAGGCCCGTGCTCAGCCGTGGAACAGTTTAACACAGGGCTGATATTATTATAAAAGTATCATTATTATTTTATTCCATCGATGATACACTTTTACCTTAAGCAATAGAGTGATATAAAAATGTTTTTTAAATACAGAATTTCAATTCTTTATATTTAAAAACCTCAGAATATGATACACTTATTTGCGATGTTGCCACTTGGCGTATGTGGACTTTAAAAACAGAATATTTTTATAGAACACTTAACAGATTTAATTAAAACAAAAACTTCAATAAAATGCGAGTTATTATTTTTGTAAATTAAATACTTTTATTGAAAACAATAACATAAAAGTCTTCGGTTTTTAGGATACGAAAGTATTTCTAAAATGTTACGAGTCTATTACTGTTCAAAGCCGATTTTGATAACAATGACATGGACTCAAACCCAAGATCTCAAAATTTACAAAGCGCATAATCCTATACTACCAGCAAGTCGCATTATTTTCATCACAATACCAAATAACAACCCAACCCCAGCATCGAACCCACTAGAAACATACGATAGTCAAAAATAAATACATTTTAAACCATAAGTATATCGCTTATATCTCCTATAGTAGTGTAATGATAATTTAAAACAACCCAAAAAGCTATGGAGCCACATGAAGACAATCATTGAGGTCACCAAAACTAAAACCCATCAGCGCTGCACTACCTACCACGGTGCTGCAGCATTATGCTGAGATAAGTGCCATTTTTGGTCTCGCACTGGCGGTATGGTGATACTTGATTGCGTATTCTTATGTTTTCTTTGCTTTTATTTTTGTATTTATAATATTTCTTTGTTCTTTTTTTGTTTTTTGTTTTATGCCAGTGTAAAGGCCAAAATAAACTGTTTTCTTTCTTTCTTTAATGAAACGCACGATGATGCTACGAACGATAGTCTTTTATTTTTACTATTTTTAATATATTTTCACAAGTATAGATAATACCAAAAACATTAGTGCACATAGTTTATGCTACATGACAGTGGGAACTACATTTTGATATTTTATCTAACATATAGCAACATGAACTCCTAGTACCACTTTCCCTAAGGAGGTATATATTTTAAATGTGGCGTATTCTCATATTTCACGGCGAACATAAAAATTCGGAATGTTCTCTAGAAATGTTTCAGATCTGATATAAATAACTTCACTGTAATAACTGAAATGTAAGGGGATTTCCTCTCAGCTCTGACTTCCGGAGTATATATTTGATAGATTCAGCCCGCAGCTTCGTTCACCTAAATTAATGTTAGGATAGTAACAGTACTTTTCCTGGATAAAAGGTACCCTATATCCTTTTCTGTTCCCCTGGTAACGAGTATGCAAAATTCCATGATGATCGGTCGAGTAGTCAAAGCGTGAAACTTCAAACAGTAGGTAGTGTGTTTATAACATTAGTTAAGCCTCGTATCCAGTAGGCAACATTTGACGCGCGACATGTCGCACAATATTGTTTGCATACGGCAACGCGGAACTTGTTTAGCAACTTTCTCTGTCCACGCATGACCGGTCGTCAACAACATGTCGCCAGAAAAACTAGTGTTGATTTCAGCACACTTTATTACACCACACTACGGACATTCTTGCGCGTCACGTCTCCACTTTACAACACGTGATGCTCAACTGTATGTTGCACGGAAACAAACGACAAGCCGCGCGTATATTGCGCGTATTAACGTCGCGCGTTGTTGTGCAACGTTGCTGATCTTGCGTCACGTGTTTTGCGTCAATTGTTGCCTAGTAGATACGAGGCTTTAGGATTGCATAGATGGTACAGAGGTTTACATGGTCGCCACGCCATCGCCACTGCGCCGAGTGATGAGGATTCGATCCCCACACGGAACAAAAAATAATATTTTCTTTTTAGTTTGACTGAAGTAAACAGCTAGTATTTTTATAATATGCTATGCCGATTATTTATTTCAGTCATTCATCTAACTATACTGTAATACAATCGTTCTAGATAATCCAGTCTATGCTAGAATATCCAACGATTGCTTTGATGGTACTCTCGGAAGCTGTTCCGAGAGCTAATTTACGCCCCGCCCATACTGTGTATCCCACTAACTAACACCTCCTTTTACTTGCTGCTATCCTGGTACCTTTACTGATTGAATATACATTATAGAGTCACGTCTACATTCCCGAAGGGGTTGGGTAGGTGGAGGTGTATTACACTTAATTTTCGTCGCTATGTGCTTTAGGTCCCAAGCCTATCGCCGTCTACTGGACAACATTAGACCAAACTCTCTGAAAATTTCTTGACAGGAAAACGAAGAAACACTGCTCGATCTGAGAATCGAATCTGAGACCGCTTGACCACACGTATATTCAAGTTACCAACGAGAAATTTTCTTGATAGGTTATTATAGTAATGAAAAGGCTTTTTTTTTTTTTTTTTTTTTTTTTTACGTGGGGAATGCTATGACGCATATCCCTCCGCGGGGGCGGGCGGAGGGATTATGTCGGACTCGCCGGGGTAAAATAAGATGTTAAAAAGATAATGTACCTCCCGGAATACCGACTAAACCTACCACGGTGTTCCTCGACAAAACCACTATCGACGGGGCCGCGCGAATCGCTTTCGCATGCGGTCGCGACCCCGCCGCGGTTACGGCCCGCCGTATGAAACGGCAGGCCACTACACGAAAGACCTACCCAAAATAGGCACTACGTCGCATAAAACCCTACTGTCTCCCCTAGAGGGGAGACGGACTCAACACAGAGGCGCGCGTGGGAACACGCACGCCGCCTCTCGGACTTGGTGCTGAACGGATGGCGGGCAGGCCCACAAAGCCCGCCACCCCCAGGTCAAACCTCAGGGTGGCTGGAGGTCGTCTCGCGCCCTCCGGCGCCCGGCTCTGCGGTTGGGGAGAGGGTTTAAACGCTCCCTCTCCCGCTCCGCCGCCTCCTTGATGGAAATTACTTCCTCACAGAAGGAGGCGACGGCGTTCCACGACCTCTCACTCCGGACCATAGACTGAACTACGGCCGGGAGCGAGAGGGCAACCGATCCGACTGCCGCGATCAAATCACGGCGCTGCGATGCCCAGGCGGGGCAAACCGCCAAAGTGTGCAGCGCCGTGTCCTCAACAACGTCGCGGCAGTCGCCGCAGTGGTGACAACCGGGCGTCTCTTGCCGGCGTATACGACACAGGAACTGGCCAAAACAACCGTGGCCAGTTAGAACCTGTGTCAGCCGGAAGGTGAGGGCGCCATGCCGCCTCTCCAGCCACTCCTCAAAAACAGGACTTACCGCCACGATCGTGGCGTGCCCGAGTAATGAAAAGGCTTTCATTTAATTAATTAACTTTAATTACTAATTAATCAAATAGTTAATTAATGCCTAGCCCTCTGGGAATGGCGTGAATTTATCTATGTATGTATGTTAATTAATACTACTGATTAATTATATGATCTACTTATTTCCGACTTGATCCGAGTGAGATCAATTTTTTAACAAAGATATTAGTAATTGTTCCTATATCGCATGACTTTAAAAACATTCAAACAATGGACACAAAGTACACCCAGATTTGGAACAACCATTTGTGGATCAGAAAATGTTTAAGTGGGGATCAAACCCACAACACTCGGCGCACTGGCAATAGCTAGGTAATCACTAAAACCACTACGTCATGTGTAAAAAGATATAGTAATAAAAATTATTTATAATATGATGGAGAATAAATTGATCTAGACAGTATATAAGGCTATACTAGTAATAAATAGGGTGGTTAACTCACATTAAAATAATCACATTACCCAAACTGTAAAATACAAAGACCTTTTAAAATCTACTCAAATATGAATAAGATACAAGCGTATCTAATCTATTAGTAGGTGTAGCTGTCAAATGACAGAAAAAGGATGCACGATACAAACTGTGACGCAACCGATATTTAAATGCAGCTATCTGAGAGAGATAGCGAGTATATACTGGATCCTACATTTCTTTATTTTACAACCTATTTCGATACAGTTTGCACAAAAAGATTTCTTTTAATTGCTCTTGTGTGTGAAGCCCTAGCCTATTTTCTGTCGAGATCAGAGAAGTTCTGGTGATAGGTAGATTAATAATTTAAGGTTACATATTATTATCTAAATAGAATGAATAAAGTCTAAATAGCTAACAGCTGAAGCAATTGTACACTAGGGATCTCTCTCAAGCGCTAATTCAAGACCCGCCCCTCCTGTGTAACGACTAAGTAAAACCTCTTTGCGCTTGCTGGGTGCCTGGTATATCTAGTGTTTGCACAAATTCATTCCGTATATTAATTCCTTATACTAAACAATATATAAAAAATGTACGTTTGTTTGTAACACATAAGTTACTATACTATTTATCCAATTGTGATTAAAGTTTGATAAGTTTATAGATGTTCTGCGCATGGCCGCGAAGGGTAAAAAATAAGACAAGCGATATTTAAATAGGTTTCTAGTAATATGTTATACTAGTTTAACCCTAAGGCTTTGCCCATATTAAATCTAATGGGTACCGGACATGGTCTATCTATGTGCCAACTTTTGTTAAAATGTGGTTAACGGCTTACGCGTAATATAACAAACAAACTTTCACATTTATTTAATTAGAGAGGATAATAAGTAGCGCTCGATGTCGCAACACTGAAAGCGACTGCTATGCATGAGGTCTCTCATTCGATCCTAAGTCAAAGATCAAAGATATGTTGAAGTTTCTATCAAGAATTTTTTTATAGCAGCCCGGAGATATGTATGTGTATAGATCGCTTATAAATCTTGGGTGTACCAATGTATGTGAACACAATCACGTAACGTAATCCATTCTCTACTAGAATACGTAACGACTGCAGTAGTCGCACACTCGGGAGCTGTCGCGGAGCTAGTTCCAGCTCCGGCTATTCTTTGAATTAATGAACGGGCGATCTTCTATCGTTTGCTGCGTTCCTGGTACTTCTATTATCCTGGTAATTCTTCATAGTTAATATTTGACTAGTAGCGCAGCGGCTGACAAATATTTAGTGAGTAGGCAGTAAGGCAGTGAATGCGACTAATACGCACGAGGACTCGGATTCGATTCTCAGGTAACGTATTACTGCGATTTTTGTCAAGAAATTTTGAATAGCACCCCGGTGTTAGTAATAATGTCCTCCAGATCGAATTTCGGTCACGGCGGCCAATCTTAAACTACTAATTACACTGCACAAGTGTGTGCGCAAACACAAGTGCACTCTCTGTTCCCTAACTCTCATGATCCGATGGGACGGTAATCCGACACGACCGAAGAGAGATCAGGCGCAGGACCAACGGCTTCACGTACTTTCCGAGGCACGGGGGTGTCTCACACCGCCAACTTCCTAACTCAGGGCTGCTATTGAGATTTCTTAACTGAAAAACCCAATAACTTTTATTTGGCCCCACCCGGGATTCGAACCCGAGACCTCGTGCATAATAGTCGCATTTACTACCGCTGCGCCCCGGTAGTAGGCAGTGTTGGACACTCTCTTGAGAATCCTGATCCTCTACCTTCGTAACTAATATTATAAATGAGAATACGAGTTTGTTTGTTTGTTTCTTACGCTTTCACACCTAAACGACTCAACCGATCATCATGAATTTCGCATATACATGGTCCCCCTGACAGAAAACAACAACCTTTCACCCAGAAAAAAGTTCTGGTCTCGGATTGACAAAATCCACATTAATGCGTGTGAAACCGCAGGCAATATCTGCTATACGACAATAAAACTTCGAGTACACATATCACCAATGGGATACGCATGGGTGAATAACACCAATATATTGCTAGCTATTTTTAGGTCCGGCGTAACAAGGACGTAGTTGGTGAAAAGTTGGTTAATTACCTTCTTTCGGGGCAGTATACAAGTTTCTGTTGTTATAAATTAAGAGGCAGCCGCAAAACCTAACTTCGGTTAAACTAGTCGTTAGATAAACAGTGGCTTTAAGCTAAACGTTAAGCTACTTAACTGTGAAAACTGTATCAAAGTATATATAGTATGAGGCTTTTGCATGAAACTCGTACAATAAACAACCGATATATAAAATTAAAATCGTTTATTAATTGGATATGAGTGAGTTTTCTTTAACATAAGGTTACATTACAGTTTTTAAAGTATAGACTAGGAGATAGAACAGACGTTGTCCTGCCAGAATAAACCGAGTGCAGTGCCATCTACCGGGTCTAATGGTGGCTCTAAACTATACAAGGACTTACTCAAACATACGCAATATTTTTATCATTATCAAGTCCTGCGAAATAGATTCACAAATACATTCACTACCGCTGAGCTGGCAATCATTCAGTAGAATGCCATTTGATGTATCAGGAACGCAGCAAATAGTACGATTTGGAAGTCCAAAGAGAGGCTTTCCCCAGCAGTAGGACATACCGACAGGCTAATGAAGAAAAGGAATTGGTCCAGCCTTGTAGCAGTAGTCTAGTGACATACACACGCACAGAAGAATTATTATTTAAAGACTAGTTATTTCCACGGCTTCATCCGAATCTCACAGCATCGCATACTAAGAAATCTATTTATAATATGCATAATATATGTTGTCCAGAATATAGTCTATCATCTATGTAGCAAAATTTCATCCCTATCCGTATCTCAAAGCACACGCGTTATCACTGAATAAAATAAATATCTAAAAAAATTACACAGACATTATAACATTCTAAATATTAAAGAACTAGGAGCACATAGATTACATAGAGTTTAAAAGCTCAGCTCTTCCCATTAAAAACAGTAGCGGACGTGTGATTCAGTTAAATATAGTATTTGCCATGCGCAAACACAAGTGCAGTATTTAAACTCATCGCACATTCTGTTTGAGAGTAAACTGCACGAGATTTAAAACTAATATTATTTTAACTGATTGCTTTGAACTGTATATAATAACAAGATTAACTCATGTTCTTTGTAAACGGCGGTAGCCTACAGGATGTCATTGCAGTTCCAATCGAGATGTCTTAATTTCAATCCCTATTGCAATACTGACTCAAAGACAAAAAGCACTCTAACTTAGCTGTAGGTGTTAATAATAATATCAGCCCTATAATAAACTGTCCCACTGCTGGGCACGGACCTCTTCTCAGTGTGAGAAGGGTAGGCCATAGTACATCACGCTGGCCAAGTGTGAGTTGATAAATTTTTCATATCATATCTATACTAATATTTTAAAGAGGATATGATTTTTGTTTGTTAGTTTGTAAGGGTTTATCTCAAAAACAATTTAACCGATTTCAAAACTTCTTTCAACAATAGAAAGCTATATTATCACTGAGTAATATGGCTGTATATTATTTTTCAAAAATACTGTTACTAACTTTACCTTACCTAACCTACTTACGCGAGCAAAGCCGCTGGCAAAAGGTATCTTTGAATAAAAACGATGTTATATGTTCACGCAGAGCGTAAGAGAGGCTCATATACCTCTCGTTCCATCTTTATACCATGTTCTCGGTGTCGACAAAACATAATCAACAACGAGTTATCTCTTAATCAATTCTGTGTCCCTGGTAATGCAAGCGATTATAGGTACAATAACCACGTAAATAAATTTATAATTTCAACAGTAGTAAGTACATTGTAATATTAAAATTGAATCAATAAAAAGCTCCCCGAAGCAACTTGTGTACATAGGCAGACCACTGTGTATTTGTGTACTTCTGTGTATTTAGGTACTGTGTACAAACAACACACAGTTTTCTGTTAGGTTGATTTTATTACTTCTTTAGTCGACCGCTGAAGATAATACCGTTAATGTTCATAAAAAAATATTGCTTTTTGGGCGCGAGACTAAGAGAAATAAGGTTATAGAACTTACACGCGGCTTGTATTTGGATGGGTGGCGATGTAGGGAATATTTTATAGGGTTGGATTCGTGGCATGGGTACGTGGATTTAGCTATTTATTTAAAAGGTATAAAATGCGTATCATGGGATTGAATCCTAAATCTTCGTGTCCAGTAGAGAAGTTCACTGCACTAGCTGATTATATAGAAGTAGTAATGAAGTGATTGCTTTAACCTCTGACCTTAGGAGAAATTATTCGCTATTCGCATAACAAAGCAATAACTAATGACGTAATATCCTAGCATTTAGACAGAGGTGAATAACACCACTTTTCGCTCCACGTAACCGAGGGCGGGACCATTGCTATCTCTCTACATACCAATGACTTAATGTGACCTAAAAACGCTTTTGCCCGAGTTGACAATCGAATCTGACACCTCCTAATGGCACCCAAACTAAGCATAACTAAACCAATAAGGTAGTTTGGTCTATGTTTGCTTTTAAAATTACTTTCTACGTGTGAATTTTAATTAATTATATTGGAGTTACCAGGCGCGCAATATATCGAAAGGGTGTACTCGTACAAGTTATTAATTAAAAATATTAAAATGCTTTTAGAAAAGTTCACTTCTAGATACAGGTGGAAAATAAATAATGAAAATTACTGCTGTGGTGGTGGCGCAGCGGTGGTGAACGCTACTAGGAATGTTGTGCATGAGGTTTCAGGCTTGATTCTCTGGTCGGGCAGTGTTATTGGGTTTTTTGATAAGAAATTCTTAATAGTTGTATGGAGTATAGAACTGTGGGCGGTACATGACAATAGGCTATTTCCCTATTACGTTGGACCTAAACTCATAACTGGCAAATGTTGTTGCAATTCATCTTTACCGACCCCTTTGAGGCATTTTAAGCGTGAGACAGTATGTATGAACATTTTATTAACTTTACTGTTAAAACACTCCTTCGATATACTGTGCGCCTGGTAACAGTGAGCTACCAGGCACACAGTATATCGAAGGAGTATTTTTTATGTTCACTCTTAATTGAGGTGGACTTAATGTTTTAAATGAAATCTATTTCTTGATGTATGTATTTATAGTAAAATATGAGTGTAATTACACTTCTACCAAACCTTTTAGAGACATAAGGCGTGGCTTTATGTATTTCTTGTTAAAATGCATTATTTTAATTGTACATACATAGTTCTTCTTCGAAGTACCGCACGCCGGGTACCAGCGTTTCCTTATTTCAAAAATATACAGGCGTGAACATACATAGTTCTTCTTCGAAGTACAGGAGGCCTGGTACTACGGTTTCCTTTTTTCAAAAATATACAAGCGTAAACATACATAGTTTTTCTTCGAAGTACTGGACGCCTGGTACCAGCGTTTCCTTTTTTTAAAAATATACAAGCGTGAACATACATAGTTCTTCTTCGAAGTACTGGAGGCCTGGTACTACGGTTCCTTTATTCAAAAATATACAAGCTTAAACATACATAGTTTTTTTTAAAGTACTGGAAGCCTGGTACCAGCCTTTCCTTTTTCAAAAATATACAGGCGTGAACATACATCGTTCTTCTTCGAAGTACTGGAGGCCTGGTACAACGGTTTCCTTTTTTCAAAAATATACAAGCGTAAACATACATAGTTTTTCTTCGAAGTACTGGAAGCCTGGTACCAGCGTTTCCTTCTTTTAAAAATATACAAGCGTGAACATACATAGTTCTTCTTCGAAGTACTGGAGGCCTGGTACTACGGTTCCTTTATTCAAAAATATACAAGCTTAAACATACATAGTTTTTTTTAAAGTACTGGAAGCCTGGTACCAGCCTTTCCTTTTTCAAAAATATACAGGCGTGAACATACATCGTTCTTCTTCGAAGTACTGGAGGCCTGGTACTACGGTTTCCTTTTTTCAAAAATATACAAGCGTAAACATACATAGTTTTTCTTCGAAGTACTGGAAGCCGGGTACCAGTGTTTCCTTCTTTTAAAAATATACAAGCGTGAACATACATAGTTCTTCTTCGAAGTACTGGAGGCCTGGTACTACGGTTCCTTTTTTCAAAAATATACAAGCTTAAACATACATAGTTTTTCTTTAAAGTACTGGAAGCCTGGTACCAGCGTTTCCTTTTTCAAAAATATACAAGCGTAAACATACATAGCTTTTCTTCGAAGTACTGGAAGCCTGGTACCAGCGTTTCCTTTTTTCAAAATATACAAGCGTGAATTATGAGTGCAACACCTATGCCTGCTTTTTAGAGACATAACTTTATCTCTTTCTTACAAAATACCTAAAAGATATCATAATAAAACTTTAACTCTCAAGGGAACCAAAGCTGGAACCACCTTTTACATTAAATCTTAACTTTTGTTGGAAGTTTATAAGTAGAATAAATCTAACACTTACCCATTTTATGAAGAAGCTCGGCAGAAGCTTGCCCTCTCTGCTTGTCTGTGTATCTCGAACTCCAAAACTGCTGTGTTCAAACACTTACTAGCCGGATAATCACTTGTTTCTTTATGGAATATTACCTGAAAGGAAAGAAAAAGATATTAAAATACATAGTCCATAGAAAATTACTAGTTTGTTCGATCTGGGAATCAAATCCGAGACTTCAAGAATATCAGTCGCATTCTGGCCACTGTGCCACTGAGACAGTTCTCAAAATACTTTCACATATAAATAGCTACGTAATCCTGAGCAGCGATAGTCTAGTGGGAGACCGTTGTACTGCCACGCAGAGGTCTCGAGTTTGACCCCAAGGCACGCACCTCTGACGTTTCGTAGTTATGTGCGTATTAAATAGTTAATAATCGCTCGCTTTAACGGTGAAGGAAAACATCGTGAGGAAACCTGCATGTCTGAGAGTTCTACATAATGTTCTCGAAGATATGTGAAGTCTGCCAACCCGCACTGGGCCAGCGTGGTGGACTATGGGCTAACCTTCACACCGAAAAGAAGCCCGTGCCCAGCAGTGGGACAGTTTATAATCCTAATATGTAAACAAATATTATAAGTACAAATGTGAGTTTGTTTGTTACACTTTCACGACTTAACTACTCGACTGTTCATCATAAAATTTCGCATACACGTTGTCAGGGGCACAGAAAATGACATAGGGCAAATAGTATCGTTACTAACTAAACCTACATTTACACGACCGACGCTGCGGGCAAAACTTAGTAAGCTATAATAAAACATCACCTATTTTATTTTACTCAAGGATAAACACAAGCAAAGCCACGACCGGACCCTAGTTTATAATAATCCTTTCAACATGACCACACCTTTTATTAACATGCCGTATAATCCCCCGTGTGTACGGTTAACGTTTATCAGCCGGACACGAGAGACCGGCGTCCGGTTATACCCGGATATTGGCCCCGGGTGAGAATTGCAACTGCATTGTACATTTTAACGAGTGATTTATTATGAAATAAACTTAAGTTTTAATTGGAAGATGTCCAGATATATCCGGACGCCCGGGGTCTCGTGTCCGGTAGTTTGTGTTGAAGTTATTTTAATAATATGCTAGATTTGCCCGCGGTTTCGCTTGGGAATAGTATTTTTTTCTGGTTGAAAGGTACCCTATGTCCGGATTAGTATGAAACTTAAAGTGTTATACTAATCCGTTCAACGGTTTACACGTAATTAAGTTACAAACATTCAAATACGACATTGGGTGTACGGATGGCGTCTACCTGATCTATGTTCCTAATGTTCTCGAAGATATGTGAAGTATGTACCAGCGTGGTGGACCATGGGTTAACCCTCACACTGAGAAGTTTATACCTATATATAGAACTGATATCTATATATTAATACGTGAAGCAAAATCTTTGTACCCCTTTTTATGAAAATTGCGCGGTCGGAGGAGTATGACATTTGGCACAGTTAAAGTTTATATGAAGAAGGAGTGGCGAATTCTAATATTTTTATAAAATATGCATTAGAAACACATTAATATAATGAAAAATCACTACATGCACACAACCATGCATTTGACACAAGCAGTCGAAGCGCGTTCGTAGTATTTCGGCATTGTTCGGCTGATGTCGTAGAATTCTTCGTAACTATCGTTACATACCTTAAGTACCTATTGCAATATCGCGGTATATATATATAATAACGATATAGCTTACAATTTTAATCAATTATGATCGAATTTCGGTAATATAACCGCTAGTTATTATTAATTTGACATTAAACTGTACCTACTTTTTCGGACTTACACAGTCTTTTTTTCTTTTTATAATAATATCTCTTTTCTTCGTAATGTTATTTATTTTTGATTATTGTTTTTCTGTTTCTATTTTTAGATTGTCGTATGTACATGTATGCTCGCTTTCCTAGCGTCTTATAGTTTTAATCGAATAGTAATCTTAGGCTACATTACTATCTAGTTTTAAGTTGATTCTGTTGTTTTTATTAAGCTGCACTGCACATGTCCTAGGTTACAAATGGAAAATAGCACTAAATACTTAGGGTCATTATTAACAAAAATCTTAGTTTCAAACCACACCTAACTCTGCTAGCGTCAAGAATTTGAAAATTGATTTATGTAATCAAGAACCTCAGAAATGTAGTTGATAAAAACACAATTAAAATGACTTATCTTGCTTTATAGTTGTCAGTCCCTCCTCACATACTATATCACAGTGTGGGGTGGGGATGCAAAGTCTTTGATTCTTTCAGTGGAACAAGCTCAAAGAGCAGTTTTAAAAGTATCGCACTTCCTCCCGTTCTATTATCCAACATCTGACTTATACAGTTTCTGTAAACTGTGAGTACTCACAGTTCGCCAACTCTTTGTTCTCTATACAGTATTAAAAAACATTCCGAAATCAATTTCATATCATCTAACCACCCACAGAGACGAAGAAACAGAATATGTCCACCTGTTCTATATAGAAATAGCCTGTCCCACAAAATGTACTGTTTTCTGGGTAGCCATTTGTATAACAACATTAATTCAGCCCATGAAATATATTCCCTTCCGAAAAATAAATGCAAGAAAATTGTTTCACAATGGTTACACAATCTCCGTTACGAAGCAACAGAAAATCTTCTGAAAACATTGATATAAACATATTATACATCCATGCACACGCACACACTCTCTCTTACATAACAAACAAGTATGCGTGCGCGCGCGAGCGCACACACAGCCACACACACACACACGCACACACACGCACACACACACGCACACACACACACACACAAACACAAACATGCACACAAAAACGCACACACATTAATATTTGTAACTTAAATTTGTTTATCGTCACCTTCTATTTTACTTGGTATTAGTTCAATCACTTTATAGTTCACATAGTTTCCACTATCTGTGATTCGATATATGTAGGGAGCCTGGTAATCTGTCTGACAGGATTTTCCTAGTTCAGATACCAGTCTCTTACAAAGGTACATTTTGTTAATTAATGTTATAATAACATATACCTAGTATAAGTACCTCACCTTTGTGAAAGAAAATAAATAATCTTTATTATTATTATTTTTCTCATATCACTGGTACTTTCTAACATATTATATTAGAAAATACCTGGCCCTTTGGGAGGCTTACACGGAGACATGGGTCCAACGTGCAGAGGCCCTTCGAGAGTTTTAATCAAACGTGGGATGGAACACCTACAGCGGCACTGCCGCAGCAGGCGTAGGACTATTGCTACGTATGGATTCTAATATATGGGCTATAGGTATGGCTGTTTGGTGGACCAGTATATTATAATAATAATAATAATAAGGCTGTGCAATTATGGACGAAGTTGTTATGACGAACAACTACCGGAGATATATCCTGAAGGATGGGACGATTGACATATGTCGGGCATGTCACTAGCCCGGAGAATCTCTCAGACATATTATCTCCGGTTGTTCTTGTCTTGCCAATGGAGAGTATTTGCATAGACACAACCAAGTAGCCAGGATTGTCCATCAGCAACTTGCCTTGAAGTATGACCTTGTGGAATCTGAAGTGCCGTATTACAGGTATGTGCCCGATCCAGTTCCCGAAAATGGTCGTGCTACTTTGTACTGGGATCGGTCTATCATCACTGATAGGACAATTGTGACGAACAAGCCAGATATTGTGCTGATAGACCGATTGGAACGCCGAGCAATGATCATCGATGTCACCATTCCACATGACGGGAATCTTGTGAAAGCTGAAAAAGAAAAAAGTTGAAATACTTGCCCCTAGCTCACGAGATTGTCGACATGTGGCGTTTGGACTCGGCGATCATTGTGCCGATAGTCATTACAGTCAATGGTTTAATACCTAAGAGCCTCGACCACCACCTGCAGAGGCTCGCGTTAGATGGCTGGATCAAGTCCTTGATCCAAAAGGCAGTACTACTCGACACGGCGCGTATTGTGAGGAGATTCCTCTCTTTGGGGCCCTAACCACCGGCAGCTTGGACCATGTTCCCGATATCGGTGGGTCATTTCAGTTTTTATATTTTAAATATGTATAGTTTTTATATTTATATTTAAAAATGTAATAATTAGAAAAAAATAGAAATAAAGAGAATAATAATAATAATAATCCATTTATTTGTTAGAATATTGTTATTACAGTGGTGTTACAAAATGATATGTCCATAATATTCTGCCGTTTCCGGTGTACAAATCTTAAGCTTAACAACATAGTCAGATAACTTAGCTTTAAAATTAAGAATGCAATTACAATAATAAAACGATTGCAATAATAAGTTTGAAATAATTAGTAATAAATAGGTATATAAAATGTCAAATATTATTATAATGTCAAGTTACAATTTAAATTTCGTGTCAAATTTTTCACATAAGAAATCATTCGTCGAGTAATAGCATTTTTGTCCAGCAAGAAGCAAAATAATTTGTTTTTGAATGTAGTAAGGTTATATGTTTTAAAAATATCGGGTAATTTGTTGCAAATGCGTATTGCCATGCAATAAACATTCCTAGAGAAAAGTTCTATTCTTTGCTGGGGTACATATAATTTACGCATTTTTCGACTTTTTCTAATTACAACTTCATTATGTGTCTCAAACAGGCTTATATTTTTGTGTACAAAGATACAGATTTCGAATATATATAAAGCTGGGAGAGGTAATATTTTATTATTTTTAAAAAGAGGAACACAACTTTCTATCGATTGGGTTTTATTTATTGCTCTAATACACTTTTTTTGAGCTCTGAAAACATTGATGATGTCAACCGAGTTTCTCTATATTATAATACCATAGCGCAAAATTGATGAGACATATCCATGATATGCATATAAAGCGGCTTCAATACCGGCTATGTGAGTTATTCTGCTTAAAACAAAAACAAATCTATGTACTTTACTACACAATTCACTTATGTGTGCTTTCCAATTACAAAATTGATCTATCGTTATTCCTAAAAATTTAACGCTTTCAACTTCTTCGATTGAATCACTTGCATACTTTATTTGTAATTGCGGACGTCTGCTATTATAAGTTTGGAATTGTAACATTTTCGTTTTACCCAGTTTTAATCACTCTATCATATTGTTTAGCGTATCATTGATTTCATTTTCATAATTGGTAATACTGCTATCGGTAAATTTGATACTAATCGTTGTATCGTCAGCGTATAAAATACATTTATGTGGGGTAACATTGGGTAAATCATTTATATACAGTAGGAACAAAAAGGGACCTAATATGCTCCCCTGAGGAACACCATAAGAGTTTTGACGGTAGGCAGATTTGTATACCTTTTTATCCGATATTGTGCGCCTGGAGATTTCTACGTATTGTTGCCGTTCATTTAGGTAGCTTTCTAGCCAATTTAACGCATTGCCTCGAATTCCATAACGATTGAGTTTGAAGAATAGCAGCCTGTGATCCACGAAATCAAATGCTTTTGACATATCGAGGAACACAGACAGCACAGGCGTTTTATCATTGAGACTAGTAGTAACTAGCTTCATAAGACTGAAACAGGCAAGAGTAGTTGATTTATTTCATCGAAAACCAAACTGTTCTTCGCTTAATATTTTATGTTTTGTCACGAATGAGTATATAATACTGTCTTCTATTTACGCGAATATTGTACATAGATTTTTCAAATATTTTTGAAATAACTGGTATGAGAGTGATGGGACGATAATTATTCATATCACATTTATCTCCTTTTTTGAATAGTGGTTTAACTATGGAAAATTTTAGCCTTGTGGGAAATATACCTTGAGTTAGTGATAAGTTAACAATATAGCTAAGTGGAAGAGATATAAACTTAGAACAGCGTTTAAGAATTTTAGTATTAATATCGTCATAGCCAGTTGAGTTGGTTGTATTTAAAGAATTGATAATATTGAATATAGCAATGTCATTAGTCGGAGTCAAGTATATAGTATTATTAATGTCAGATATAGGATGTTTGTAGTCAATGCATGTTTTTGATTTAATTGGTTTATTTGTCAAATTAATAAAGAAATTATTAAACTTATTGGCTATCGTATTGGCATGGGTGTACGTGTTCTGATCAAGCGTGATACAATCAATATCGGACGCACCATTATTTCCAATGCTGTTATTCTTAATAATATTCCAGGCAGCTTTACATTTATTGTTAGAACGAAGAATGTAATTCGTATTTTCCGACTTCTGAGCATGTAAAATACATCGTTTTAAGATTTTTATTATTGCTAACTATGGATGAAAAACGGCGTCTGCCCTGAATACTCTAATAGCATCAATGCAATGGGCAGACGGTGACTCGCCAACTCTAGATGGGCCCCCTGATAAGCCACTATAGGCATACAAGCCAGCAGCAGAGGGCAACACCGGTGCAAGTGGCTAGGGGTGTCGAGCGGTGCGGCGCCGGTTTCACCATGATGGTGAATTAATTATTATTATTATTATTATGTAATGTGGCTGTTCGATGTTCCTTTTTTTAATAAAATAAACTATTTTATATGGATTTTATCGCGTTGTTTATTACCACGTTTATTACATAATTTTGAAAATATACATTACTACTGAACATTTAAGTTATTTAAATATATTAAAGCAATATACCTAAAGGGGCATGCCAAGACGCCATAGTAATTTGGGCCCACAGTGCATAACTATAAAGGCTAATGATAATAATAGTAAGCAATGCCAATAATTAATTAGCTTAAGAAGTGATTTACAAAAACTTGGCATTTTAAAGTTATCAAATCTTTTTATATCTCATTAATACAATTTATATTAAATATGTGCTATATTATTTTACACATTATTTTAATTTATTTATGAGTACAATCTATTAGGAATGAAATAAAACAGAAAACATTTCAGTTTTATATCTTCTAGGTAAAAGTCGTCGATATTAACCGCAATAAATAGACACTAACCGTCACAATGGAGTGACAAAACAAGCAATTATATTGACATTTACGTTTTCCGGCGGCATATAAGTTAAAGATGGTGGTGCTGCCATAATAAACACAAAACCTCGATACATCGATAATAGAAATTATTTTAAGTTAATCAAACGAAACTTGCTAAGATAAAAATAATAATAATTATTAGTTTTTGTATTATATTTGTATAAAAATTAAATGAACGATTAAAATAATAATTATATAATATAGCAATGGTAAAGTACTATTTCGATTAATTACCTGTCACCATATTTTGTATAAAGGCAATATTTTCACGTTAATGTACTTGTTTCCAAGTTCTATTACATTGTTTGTCGTTTTCTTGTTTAATATTTTAGAAAATATTACCGACTTGTACAGAATAATAATTACAAGAAAAACTAGGATAAATAATTATATTTATTTTTAGTGTAGCCAATTTCTTGTGCACCTCTTGGCCTAAAACCGACATGCCCCTTTACACTTGCCCCGACACGTTTCGGTTGCTTTTCAGCAGCCATGGTCACAGGGAGACTAAAATGGTGGTTGTCGCAATGTTCTGAAGTGTAGTTATTTTAAAGTACTTTCTATAATATTCGCGTGAAAGTAAGATCATATTATTATTATATATTATTCGAGTTACATTAAATACGAATAAATATATTTTAATCAGATATCACCATTTAATAACTCAAAATACAACTTAAAATCTGCGCAAGTGTCATATAATACCGTTTTGCAGAAATGGAGTTATGGTACATGGTAAAAAAACGTCACAGTGAACAGTCCGGGCGAAGTCACGGTCAAAAGCTAGGCATGGAATAAACTAAAGTTTTAATTGGAAAATGTCCGGATGTAAACGGATGCCCGGACGGCCGTGTCCGGTAGTTTTAAAGTTATTCTGATAAATTTATGTAAACCTTTTTTTACGTTTTTGGTTTCGTGACATGAGATTGCGTTTATTTTGAGTTTTCATGAGAGTGCTCGGATGACGTAGTGGTTTAAGTGGTCGCCTCGCCGCTGCCACAGCGCCGAGTGTTGTGGGTTCGAATCCCACACGGGACAAAAAATTGTGTAATCCACTAATAGTTGTTCTGAGTCTGTGTGTTCTCTGTGTCTGTTGTTTGAATGTTTGTAAAGTCCTTCGCAACAGAGGCATTACTCTTAAAGAGACAGTTGTCTTTTAAAAATAATGCAATAACACTTTGCCCGACTTGGATGTCGAACTCACTACCTTACGATCTGTAAGCTCATACTTAAGCGACGGTGCCATCTGTGAATATTTAAAGTACCAGTCAAAAATAATATATAAAAGAAATAAAAATCAAAAATAAATTTATTCATGTTAGGTTACAAGGTAACACTTATGAATGTCAAAGTTACACTAATTTTTCTGTGAATTTTCATTTACTGCAACGTTCAGCAAAATATAGTTTTAAATCTCGTGGAGTTTTTATCTGAAACAGAATTCACGATGAGTTAAAATGTTTGTGCATTTAGTATTTTACTGAAAATCTGAAAGATTTTAACGATGAAAGCTGTATGTGGGCTACTTTAACATAACATATAATACAATTGTAACGAGGACGATTTTATACAAGAAATATTGTTTCGATGTTGTATCTATACTAATATTATAAAGCTGAAGAGTTTGTTTGTTTGTTTATTTGTTTGGATGAACGCGCTAATCTCGAGAACTACTAGTGTGAATTGAAAAATTATTTTAGTGTTGGACAGCCCATTTATGCAGGCAGGCTATAAGTTATATAACACCACACAACGGATCCTATAGGAGCGGAGCAGCAATGAAAACTGTTGCAAAAACGGGAATTAAAGAAAAAAATCTCTTATCTTATATGAAGCAGATGAAGTAGGGCGTGTCAGCTAGTATTATATAACTGTACTGTCTGATCGTTCACTTGTAATCATTGTATGAACTTGTTTATTATTAAATGGTTAGTAAAATGATATGATATATTAATACGTGAAGCAAAAATTTGGTACCCCTTTTTACGAAAATTGCGTGGACGGAGGAGTATGAAATTTGGCACAGCTAAAGTATATATAGAGCAGGAGTGGCGAGTTCTATTATTATTAGTTTAAAAAATAATACAGGTAGGTTATACCTGGGTGTTGAAAATAAAAAAAATCGAATTTAAAATCTATAACATTCCTAGTGCCTAGTGAAATCAAGTAATAACTGAAAATCCGTGCGAAAAATTGACACAGATTAAAATAAAAATTATTAGGGGAACCTATGGCACCTTGGACAGTCTTTTACATTTCTAATTTTAATTGCTATTTGACTTACTGTACACAAACTATGTATATTATAGGCGCGGGAGGAGGGAGGTTCCCTGCGTGACAAGTATAAACCTGTCTGTACGCGCTGATCGCTGGGCACCGCCACCGCGCTGCTATGTATCGACCTCCGATATAACTTCCGGTTTAAATTTAGCGGAACCGAAATCGGAATCGAAGGTGCAAAATCAATCGAAAGTTCCGAACTTTCGGAATCGGAATCGTACCTCTGTAACATCTCTAATAACAATTAGGCAATAAGAACACGGACATTTTGAATGAGCAGAGGCAATTATTTACTAACAGTATGGACGTCTTCAAACTTGCAGCAGGATTTTATTATTTAAACGCATGCTATTATTATATGCTTTATATAAAAAAATACAAGGTTGTAAAAAGACCATGGAGTAAGTAAGTAGGTAGGTCAGTACCCCTAATATCCTGGCACTGGTTTTACCTTAGGGTATCGTTAGCCTTCGGGTTGCGGAGGGCAGGTGGCAGCCGCTCGGTGTAAAAACTGATATCCAGTCAAATCCGGTTAGACTAGAAAAGCTGACCCCAAGTGACTTGGGAATAATAAAGGCTAAGGAAAAGGAAAAGAAGTATGTAAGGATTTAACTCAAAAACTACTTCAACGATTTAAAAAATTATTTCATCATTAGAAAGATATATTATAAGTTATAACCAAGTAACATATGCTATGTTTTATTAAAAAAAGGAGTGTTACTAACATAACCTTTACTTTTACGCGAGCGATGCCGCGGGCAAAAGCTGGTTGTCGTATATATTGGAATAAAAGTTGGTGCCATTTATATTTATAATTCATTTACAGCCGACTCTCTTGGGCTGACACTCAAATAAATAATTCACAAGATATGCGACCTTATTAAAAATATACATTAAAAGACCGCGTGTAACTAACTTCTGTGGTCATATTACAAATAATATCTTTTACCCGCAGTTTCACTCGCTCGAGAATAGTGCTTTTTCTGAATGAGAGGTACCCTATGTTTATTTCTGTTCCCCTGACAAGTTGTATGCGAAATCTCATGCTGATCCGGTCAGTGAGTGAGTAGTTAAGGTACAAAAGTCTAACAAACTCACATTCGCGTTTATAATATTTATTGGTATTAGGAGAGCAGCGATAGTTTAATGGAAGACTTTTATCTCCCATTAAGTTATTTATATTCATATCTATATTGTGAGATTGTGTGAAGTATATTAAAGATAGTGGCCTATGGCTTAATCCTTCTCATACTGCGAAGCACGTGCCCAGCAGTGGGACAGTTTATAAACAAATGTTTTGCATCTGCGAGAAAGGTTAGCTCATAGTCCACCACGCCGCCCCAGTGCGCGTTGGCAGACTTCACATATCTTCGAAAACATTATGTAGAACTCTCAGACATGCAGGTTTCCTCACGATGTGTTCCTTCACCGTTAAATGAAGCAACAATTAACTAATACATACATAACTTTGAAAAATCAGAGGTGCGTGCTTTAAATCATGATTTATCTAAATTTATTCAATATAAGTTGTTTCAAGCAAACTGTCCACGCAATCAGAAGCAAGTCAAAGATATTCTTTTAAAAGAGACACATTTAAGATCACGGCAACATTACCGATGCATCGAACGAGCGAAGTGTACATAACGACTCTAAGTCTACAGCGGTTAGGCAGAACTCTACCCACACTTATACACGAGTCTGTTGAATAATTCATTGATGGCAAGCTTCGAGAGTTCACTAAAGAATCGCTCTCTCGCCATTTTATAGATAAAAGTAGGCTATGTTATAAAAGACTAACAATGTCTTTAAGACCGAATTTCAAGCACAGCGGCCAATCTAAGCTGCAAGAGTTAGATAGTGCACAAGTGTGTGTAGTGTGCCGGAGACCCAATCATCCTCTTGCCCTCTTCCCGCTCCTTCTCTCCCCCACTTCCTTTTTCTCTTCTTCCATTCCTTAAGAGTCGGCAACGCGCAAGTGATACCTCTGGCGTTGCAGGCATCCATAGGCTACGGTGACCATTTAACAGGTGAGCCGTATGCTTGTTTGCTACCTGAGAGGATAATTATAAAAAAAAAGTGTGTGTCTAAACACAAGTGCATTCTCTGTTTCCTCACTCTCATAGTGCGATCATATATAGAACTCTCAGACAGGTTTCCTCACGATGTTTTCCTTCACCGTTAAAGCGAGCGATACTTAACTATTTAATACGCACATAACTTTGAAAAGTCCGAAGTGCAGATCGAACTTGGGATCTCTGCGTGGCAGTCCGACGGCCTCCTACTAGGCCATCGATGCTTATCTTGGCTTTTCTTTAAAAATGTGTAATATAGTTCTATCGATCCCAACTATAGGCGTAATTCTATATATCCTACTAATATTATAAATGTGAATGTTTGTGAGAGTCGACGGATGGATGTTTGGTACTCTTTTATGCAAAAACTACTAAATCGATTACGATGAAACTTGATATGTAGATAGCTGGAGATTTTAATTAACATATAAGCTAGTTTTTATCCCGATATTCCCACGGTATCGGGACTTACGCGAGTGAAACCGCGGGGGCTACTAAAGAAGTTTGTGAGGAAGGATGGATGTTTGTTACTCTTTCACGCAAAAACTACTGAACGGATTTTGATGAAACTTTACAGTATTATTGTTTATACATCAGAATAACATATAGGCTCCTAAAATCTATCTTAACCTTTCGCTGTCGCATGATAGATACAATAGAAGATATATTGTCATGTATCATATGTGATTCATTGAACAGGGAACCTGTTAACATAAATCTACACTAACGCGAGCAGAGCCGCGAGCAAACGCTAGTATACTGTACATTTACAATGCAATAAGCCTTTATTTAAATAATTTATATACTTTTATGGCGTCATTACAATATATTATATAATTACACCTATTTATATGCAAATAGCATAAAATATCGTCGTACATTCGCTCGTTCACTCGTTAATAGTATGTACAACGATAACGATAATATGTCAAGTGGTTTGTAAACGGTGATAGCTTCATTACATAATGGTGTAGTTGTCTATGTTCGACTTTGTACATTAGTTTACACACAAGAGCAAATAACAATCAAAATATATCTTTTTGTGCAAACTGTATCAAAATTTGTTGTAAAATAAGGGAGTGATTGATATTTAGGTATAAGAAAAAGTGAGGATATATCGCTATTTCCTTCACACAGCTGCATTTAAATACTAGTTACGTCACAGTTTGTACCGTGCATCTTTGTCTGTCATTTGATAGTTACCTTTACTACCAGATTTGAAACGCTTGTACCTTTTTATTTTTGTGTAGATTTCAGATTATTTTTTTGTATTCTGGAGTTTGGGTAATGTAACTATTTGAATTTAATGATAAAAAAATGTGAGTTAATTATACTCTTGCGCAATATTGAGCTGCCTGTGGCGCAGCGGTATTGAATGCGTGAGATGTGGTAATCACACGTATAAAATAAGCTACAACTTACAATCAAAGAGAAACGCGGTATAGAGTATTTCAATCCTATTTAATAGTACTAGCGGTCACCTAGTGGTCAAAATTCAACCAAAATTCCTAAGCTTGCTACTTTGTTTTCTGTTTTTCTCTATTACATATAAATAAGGTATAGGTAACCATAGTTACAAAGAATTGTACGACGTCAGACGAACAATGTCGAAATACTACGAACGCGATTCGACTGCGTGTGTCAAATGCATGGTTGTGTGCGTGTAGTGTTTCTTCATTAATTTAATGTATTTCGGATGCATATTTTATAAAAATATAAGGATTCGTCACTCTTTCTCCATATAAACTTTAGCTGTGCCAAATTTCATACTCCTCCGACCGCGCAATTTTCGTAAAAAGGGGTACAAAGTTTTTGCTTCACGTATTTATACGTAAAGATAAAAGAATTTCCGTACAAGCATATTCTTAATTTACTTTAAATGTAGTTTCTTGTGCAAATTTTACTAGAAATACCAGGCACTCAGCAAGCGCAAAGAGGTTTTACTAAGTCGTTACGTATTAATAGATAAGGTTTTGCGAAGGTAAGTTTATTTGTTTGGTTGATACAGTTTCACGCCTTAACTACTTGACATTATGAAATTTCGCCTACACGTTGTCAGAGCATTGAAAAGGAAATAGGGTACCCTACATCCAGAAAAAAATACCGTTTCCGAGGAATAGCTAGTACGGTATAAAGCCAGATTGTGGCTCTATGTAATATGTGAGCACAGAATGTTCTTAGTAAGAGAAATGTCAGCCTCGATGGCGTAGTGGTTAGTGTAACCGACTGCCACGCCTGAGGTCGCGGGTTCGATTCCCGCACAAGTCAAACATTTGTGTGCATGAACACGGATGTTTGTCTTGGTCTGGGTGTTTCTATGTATAATATGTATATATTTACAAAAAAAAAGTATATATGCATGTTTATCCATTGTCTAGTACCCATAGTACAAGCTTTGCTTAGTTTGGGCTAGATGGTGTTGTGTGTATGTGATAGAATACTACTACTAGATATTATTGTAGTACTAGGTACCTATGCAAATTTTACAAAAAACAAGTTATGACGTTAGTGTGCTAGAATGATTAACGGTGAAGCAAAACATCGTGAGGAAACCTGCATGTCTGAGAGTTCTACATAATGTTCTCGAAGATATGTGAAGTCTGTCAATATGCACTGGGGCGGCGTGGTTGACTATAGCCAAATCCTTCATACACTGAATAGATGCCCGTGCTCAGTGGGACAGTTTATATCATTGGACTGGGCACCAAATCATTATACAATCGGCACATTCTGGTAACGGAGTCATAAAAAAGAGGTTTTATTCTCACAAAGTTGAAAAGGAAGTAATTTGTGCGAAGGTTTGCGCTTTGTAATGAGTAATGAAGTTAAACATCCTCCCTTAAATTTGGTCTTCAAAAAGACGAAGGTCTTCTCCCTAGCCTTTACTATTCCCAAGTCACTTGGGGTCGGCTTTTCTAGTCTAACCGGATTTGTCTGGATATCAGTTTTTACAGCGAGCGGCTGCCACCTGACCTCCGCAATCCGAAGGCTAACGATACCCTAAGGCTAGATCAGTGTCAGGATATTATAGGGCACTGACTTCCCAATAACCGTAGATGTTCATGGCAGCCGGGACCGACGGCTTAACGTGCTCTCCGAGGCACGGAGCAGACGATAATTGTTAATCAATACGCACATAATTTCGAAAAGTCATATAACTTCCGAAAGTCAGAGGTGCACGATGTGGGTTCGAACACGAGACCCTCTGCATTGCAGTCTGTTGGTCCACCCTAAAAACAGTAAGCTCACACATCACATTAACATGATAGAGAACGATAGTCTTCAGTTTTTAATACGAGTAATCGTGATAATACTATATTTATAATTCAGATGTGATGTTGTCATTGTGTGTCGAATGACAACTTAACGTACAGAAAGGTGACCGTATTTAAACGTAGTAGCGCGTCTGTCATTTAAATGTTTGGCAATACCTAAAATATGACCTCTAATAACCCGAATGTTAAGAGTTAAGTAATTAAATGTCACGATCGTCCTGGACCTTAGGGTCCGTAATGAAGTTGGACCTTTAGCCCTTGAGCATTGCCGTTTGTTTAAACAATTTTAACTTTAATAATAAATATTCTGTGTAATTATTCTGGTCAATGTTTGAGAGAACCTCTCTCGGTGCTCGTAAGAATACTTTGTGTGTTGATTCGGATTCGATATATGAGAAGGGTAATTTTTTGTACACTCTCGTAATGATAGAACCCCGTTTGGAGGTAAGCAGATAAGTCAGTCCAAAAGATAAATACGGAAAGGATTGTCGCAACTACAACTATCAGCCCTGTACATAAACTATCCCACTGCTGGGCACGGGCCTCTTCTCAGTGTGTGAGTTAGCCCACAGTCCACCACGCCGCTCCAGTGCGGGTTGGCAGACTTCAAATATCTTCGAGAACATTATGTGGAACTCTCAGACATGCACGTTTCCTCACGATGTATTCCTTCACCGTTAAGGCGAGCGATAATTAATTAACTATTTAATACGCACATAACTTTGAACAGTCAGAGGACGAACTTTAAACCTCTGCGTGGCACTCAACGGTGTCCCACTAGGCTATCGCTGGTTTTCTTTGATAAGTACCTACATATTTAATACGCACACTCGAAAGCGTGGTCGACGTGTCTGCCCCAGGATCGAACTACAGACAACTGCATGACAGGTATTACTTTTCAAAATTTCCCTGATATACTTCATACAGCATCGACACGTTTTATAACTGAACTAGCTGTCGCGCGGTTCCCACGGTTATGATGACTGCTCTGCGCGCGTGGCTCTCAGCGTGATGTTATATAGCCTATTTTACTTCTGGACAAAGTAGCTTTCTAATGGTGAAAGAGTTATTAAAATCGGTCTAGTAGTTTTTGAGTTTATTAAGTGCAAATAAACATACAAATCCTTACTAATATTATTAACTAGATTTTGACCGCGGCTTCGCTCGTGTAAATATACGTTAAGTTATATTAGTAACAGTACTTTTCTATGTCTTTTTCTTTACCCCTGACAACGTGTATGCGAAATTTCATGATGATCGGTCGAGTAGTTAAAAAGCATGAAAGCATAATAAACAAATGACTTTTATATGCAACATTTTGATACTTTGGGTTACATTGTTGTAATTTAAGTAGCAATATAATTAAAATAAAATATAGCCTTTGTTGCTCGGTGACAATATAGCTTTCTAATGGTGAAATAATTATAAAAACGGTTCAGTGTTTTTTGTGTTTATTCATTACAAACAAGAATACAGATCTTTTCTCTTTATAATATTAGTATAGATCACAGACAGTATATAATGTTATGTATATTTAAGCTATGTAGGTACACATTGGGTGTATCGCTTAAGGCTAGATTAAATAAATAACAGTGTATGTTGGTTTGGGCGCCGCCGGTGTGCAAACATCTTTACATAAAATATCATTGTACTATAAGAGGAATATTGATATCATTTCCAATATATGTATATAATATATCCTAATTAATATTGTGAATGCGAATGTACTTTGTTACAAGTTATATGCGTATTAAATAGTTAATTATCGCTCGCTTTAACGGTGAAGGAAAACATCGTGAGGAAACCTGCATGTCTGAAAGTTCTACATAATGTTCTTGAAGATAATATGTTCACATATTAACTAACCATTCTCATTGAGAAGAGGCCCGTGCCCAGCAGTGGGACGTTTATATTCAGGGCTGATATTATTATTATATTTTATTATATAGCCAGTTTAGACTTCAAAGATGGTACAGTGTATGATAATTCTATTCTTAGGTCAGTCAAATGGTAATAAAGATTTCTATCTCGAAACTTTCTGTAGTAACACGGACTCTGGAATTGTACCCGGTAGATGGCAATACCGTCGCTCCCAATAACGTGTGACCTAAAACTATATCCAGCGAAATCTGAGTGTATTGCACTCCTGCCTACTCTTTTAGGAATATGGGTGTGTGTCTGTATGTGTATCTATCTATATATACAATACTTAATACCGTAGTTTGTCTATCAGCGAGTATCCGTTGCGTGAGTAGTGTCTATAAAGTACCAGGACTTAATGTCTTCATAGGAGCGCTCGAGTCATGTGTGACTTCTAAAGGTCACGATTTTATAGCTTCTCGGACTGAGCAGACGATATACTTATCGTCTCATTAAACCAACTTGGAAATGGAGAGGTGCTATAAAATATATTATATTATATACATATTATACTATAATTTAATGATATGCCTTAATTGTTTGTTTAACGCCGACTCGTTATTATATTAGTTTAGGAGTTTAGTAGTTATTAAGACTAAAATAGTTTATATCATTTTCATGTAATTTTTTGTGGCGCAAAGTTAGTGAGTGAGAATGATCATGATATTTCGGATTCGTTTCCCTGGTCAGGCAAATTGTTTTATTATATTTTAACCTACGGCTAAAAATAAATTTAGAGCATTAACTGCAAAATATGGCCAATTACAAATTTTCACATTTATTCATAATTATGTAACTTAACCTTTAGGGAACGTACAACTTAACAATTAGGAAACACAATCATATGTACACATCAAAATTATTACAAACGATTGTTGCCGCGGTGGTCACCAAAAAACTGATCACTCAGGGAGCTTTTCATTTTCGCGACACCGGTGGTGAAAAGGTGGTGAAAATCTACATGTTACCCAGTATTTCGGTCATATAATTCTAATTAGCAACGAGGAGTCTGTAACAGCCTGCGCTGCCTATTTCACATTATCTACAAACACAGCTGGCGAAATGATGCAAAGACTCGCAAAATCACAAAGCAGCATAAATGTCGCAAAATTGCGTATTTGAACATAATAAGTCGCATAAACGCAGTCGCAAAATCGTCAATAGGAATTGAAGCTCGTCTGTTATAGCCTATACTACTAATATATTAAGAAACTGTATGAGTTGCTGTCGAATCTCTGACAGTTCATGGTGTCCTAGTACTTGAAATATGATTATGAGATATTTTACATGACCTCTATAAAGAATGTGTCTGAAAAGTGTGGTCGTATTTAATAAGGAAAGGGGATCATACTTGGGTCTATTAGTTAAATTATAAAGGTCTTGCCATCGAGAGGTCTTGGATTCGAATCCCATGCATTGCATTACGACGTGAACTTACACCTAACACAAGCATTAATAAGACCATTATTCTCACTTATTTTGATAAACAAACAAACTTATTACAAAATCATTCCAGTTATTGCTTTCTATTCTGAGTGCACGAATAGCGAAATAGTCGCCTCACCATTGCCTATGCGCCGAGTGTTGTGGGTTCGAATACCACACGGACAAAAACTTTGTATGCTCCACAAATGGTTGTTCCAAGCCTGTGTGTTCTTTGTGTCCGTTGTTTGAATGTTTTTAAAGTCACCCGCGGGTTCCTCTTTCTAAAAGCATGAAAAGAATAATCCCTACAACATATAATAAATGCGAAAGTGAGTTTATTTGTTTGTTACGCGTACACGACTTTATTTTGCATACACGTCCTCAGAGGTACAGAGGAACTAAGGTAACATTCATTAAGAAAAAAAACATGCGGGCAGTCTTTGGAGACTTCCAATAGAAGTGAAAACTGAGTAACTAGCGTGCGGTGACGATGACGCGAGTTTCACGCTTTTTGTTCACCCAAAAAGTACACATATATACACAGTATACATATAGCTCATGGAAAGCGTTCGGTGACGATGACGCGAGTTCCATGATTTTTATTCACCCAAAAAGTGCTCAACGCGCCTAAAGAAATTTACACTTCAAAAATCTGAGATCGTAATGTATTGCCTCTAGATACCAGTACGACATATTTGTTTAATAAATAAGATTAGTAAGAGAAATGCATCACAGTTTAGTTGGAGGCAATCCCGTCAAATGGAATCCCGTGATTAATAATATTCAATTTCGCTGTTTTGTACAGTAATTCACAGAATACGGACATATCGGCTAGAATACGTAATAGGGATACCGTAAGTGTAGTTTGTGACGGTATATGGACAAACAAAAATATGCCAAAAGTGAGGGTGAATTAAAATTCTTCTGCCTCACAAACGGAGGCATGATATCGCAGCACCAGTCAGCTTGTGACCACGGCCGGTGTAACCTGGTCGAAACGTCAAGCATAAAACAGGTAAACATTATGCATGATCGCGTTAATACCCGTTACATATTATATACATATGTATATATCATGCAACCCGAAAGTTTAAAAGTTATTAGTTGGAAGCGTTATCGAGAGTACAATTTAACACAAATAGCTAGGATTAGATTGGTTCCTGGCGAAGTGCCCGCCGGATGAGAAGGCTTGTAAACCTAAAGTAGAGCTGCCAAAATGTGGGTGAAAACACCCCGATGTACCTCTTCAATGGTAATTTATATTTATTATCGTAACTAATATTATAAATGCGAATGTGAGATTTTGTAAGGTACGCTATAACGAATTATCTATTCGACCGATCGCCAAAAAATTTTACATACGCGTTATTAGCAGTACAGAAAAGGATATAATTAAGGTAGTAGATCCTCGCTGGTTTCAGCACGAATGGGCCGGATCGACCGAGGTTGTACTTCCCTCTCACAGAATACCGGCTTGAAGTAACGGTACCCGTACTGTTGCGTTTCGTATCGGTGAGTGAGAGAGCCGGAGGGCCAGTTACCCCGATCCTTTTCCTATTCTTTCCTTTGTCCTTTCCCTCCTTCATTCCTTTTTAAACGGCTGGCAACGCACTTGTAACTCCTTTGGGGTTGCGGGTATCCATGGCCGGCGGTAATCGCTTACCACCAGGCGATCCGTCTGCTCGTTTGCAAACCTATGCAATAAAAAAAAACATAAAAAAAATGGTACCATTCATCCAGAAAAAAAATACTGTTCTCAGGGATTAGCTAGTATATAATATACATATATGATGCTAGCAATTATCACTTAATATTTAAAGTCCATATTTCGCTAGAATTTCAGTTTTCAACAATAAACGGCGAGCTAAGGAACCTTGCGATCTGATGTCAAGACTGATGCTACTAATGAGAATATCTCAATAGAAAACCCCGATAACAGATTATCCGACCATTTAAGCCCTATATGCCTATTATGTAAACATTAAAATATACCCATAGTCCAGTAGGCAGGCCGTTGAACTGCCACGCAGAGGTCTCAAGTTCGAATCCATAGCATATACCTCTGACTTGTCGAAGTGATCTGCGTATTACATAGTTAATTATCGCTCGCTTTAACGGTGAAGGAAATCTCGCACTGGAGTCCGACTCGCACTTCATCGGTCTTATATACTACATAATAGACGCCACTTATAGCCGTCTACTGGAAACAGTTCTAGTCTCCAAGTTGCTACTAAAAACATGACAGGAAAACCTAATAACATTGCTCGAGAATCGAGCTCATACACAGCTGATGTATTCATTACCGCTCCATCACTGAGGCAGGTCATCGAGGAGGTCTTTTGCATGACCTATAATATCAGCCCTGTATTAAACTGTACAGATGCTGGGCACGAGCCTCCTCTCAGTATGAGAAGGGTTAGTCCATAGTCCATCAAGCCGCCCCAGTGCGGGTTGACAGACTTCACATATCTTCGAGAACATTATGTAGAACTCTCAGACGTGTAGGATGCCTCACGATGTTTTGCCTTCATCGTTAAAGCGAGCGACAATTATCTATTTAAAACGCACATAACTTCGAAAACTCAGTGATGCGCACCTTGGGATCGAACTCGAGACATCTGCTGCTGGTCTGCTACTCTGTTAAGTCTACTATGGCCTAAAGTCACACTGAGAAGAGGCCCGTGCCCAGCAGTGGGACAGTTTCATACAGGGCTGGTAGGTATTATTATAGACATTTGTGGTAATAAATCATAAGAAGTATCCCGCTCGCTCTCGTGTCTCACGTATATTCGCGTCACTATCGGCATGCAGTGACGCCGAATTGCACGCAGATACGGCCATCGAAGTGAAACACTGGAATGTGGTATTGCGCTCGTTCTACATCTCCTCGTATATATGAATTCCTGGTACTTATAGATAAACTAACGGCTATTTATTCCCAAAGGCGTGGGCAAATTATTTCCACTTTTTGTCAGTTATATTTTCTACTGAGATCTGGGACTCAGGCATGTGGCATTATTCGAATTATTGGAATAGATAAATTATCCGAACGTTAAAATTATTCATTAACTCGTTTTCTCGTATTTTTAACCCCCGACGCAAAAATGACAGGGTGTTATAAGTTTGACGTGTCTGTGTGTGTGTGTGTGTGGTGTGTGTGTGTGTGTGTGTGTGTGTGTGTGTGTGCATGTGTGTGTGTCTGTCTGTGGCATCGTAGCTCCCGAACGGATGAACCGATTTTAATTTTGTTTTTTTTTGTTTGAAAGGTCAAGTCAAAGGTCAAAAGTCGGGAGTGTTCTTAGCTACGTTTGATAAAAATCATTCCAAGATGGCCGCCGCCACAAAATGGCGGATAACATATTTTTCACAACTCCCTCAATATGGGTATCAAATGAAAGGGCTTGACTAGTCAAATACTATACATTATGATAAATTTCAAATCCAAGATGGCCGCTATCACAAAATTAAATATTTTCAAAAATTTAAATTTTTCAATATGGACCGCTCAGTTTATTCGGATATCATATAGTATATTCGTAGATATTTATTGGATTGTATTAAAATATATTTGGATTAACTGAGTGTCATTGGATTGTATATTCTCGAATACAGTGTTTTGTTTTCGTATATTTCATACGATTCGAATGTATTCGAGTATATTGGAATTTTTTGGACCCTGTACTAAATTATTCTCTGAATTGATATTGTTTCATTAAAATATATCTACTTACTCTCGAATAATTTCGTGAATTTGGAGTATATTTCAATGGCACATATCGTTACAAAATACAATTTGGTAACACCTAACTCTTTCATGAATAAGTATTTTCGAATAATTCGATTTCTCTTTCAATACCAAACACACACACGCGCGCACACACACAACTTCATTTAACGACGTACAAACAGGCATAGTGTATCAAATTTATTTTTATGTTTATTATTTACGATGCATTTATATGAGTTTGCCATACGATACTTTATGGCGCCGCGAGCGAACCTATTATCTGATATAGAATCGCTTTTCTGGTTTACATTTTTATGTAACTAATATATTTTATTTATACTGTTATAAAAATAGCAAAAAATGTTGATGGAAAACCCAATAAGTTTGTCGTTCGATCAAATCTGACATGTCTTGCATAGAAGTCGTATTTACTACCAATACTCCATTAAGATCTTCAATGAATAAAGAAATATTCTAACTAATATTATAAGCCAAATATTTCCCGCGGCTTCGATTGTATATAATATGTATATTATGTTAGTAATAGTATTTCTTCTGGATGAAATGTACTCTATGTTATTTTTCCTTCCCCTGTCAACGAGTATACAAACTTATACGATGATCGGGCAAGGAGTTAAGGTTTGAAAGCGTTAAGTTAACAAATAAACAAACTGACATTCTAATACTAACTTAATCTTCTCCCCAGCCTTTATTATTCCCAAGTCACTTGGGGTCGGCGTTTCTAGTCTAACTGGATTTGACTGGATATCAGTTTTTACACGGAGCGGCTGACACCTGACCTCCGCAACCCGAAAGCTAACGATACCTTAAGGCTAGATCAGTGTCAGGATATTATAGGCCACTGACTTCCCAATAACGACTGCCATAGATGTTCATAGTAGCCCAGACCGACGGCTTAACGTGCTCTCTGAGGCACGGAGCAGGCGATAATTGTCAATCAATACGCACATAACTTCGAAAGGTCATAATACTTCCGAAAGTCAGGGTGGAGGGGTTATGTCGGGCTGGCTGGGGTAAGATGTTGATGATGATAATGGACCTCCCGGTAATACCGACTAAACCTGTGTTGTGGTGTTCTTCGACAAAACCGCAATCGGCGGAGCCACGCGAATCACTTTCACATGCGGTCGCGACCCCGCCGAGGTTTCAGCCCGCCATATGAAACGGTAGGCCAATACACAACAAGACTATTCTTTTACTACATTTAAGCCCTACTGTCCCCCCTAGGAGGGAGGAAGGACACAAGACACAGATACGCGCGTAGGAACACGCACGCCGCCTTTCAGATGTGGTGCTGAATCGGGTGGCGGCCAGGCCCACGAAGCCCACCACCTCCAGGTCAATCCTCAGGGTGACTGGAAGTCATCTCGCGCTCTCCGGCGCCCGGTTCTGCGGTTGGGGAGAGGGTTTAAGCGATCCCTCTGCCGCTCCACCACCTCCTTGATGGACATGACTTCCTCACAGAAGGAGGTGACGGCGCTTCACGACATCTCGCTCCGGATCATAGATTGAACCACGGCCGGGAGCGAGAGGGCATACTGTAATTAACCTAACCGACATTTAAGCATTCGAAGACGCGGACAAAATGTAGTACTTAATATAAACAGGTTAAAAACATATGTATTTCACCCGTGTCATGGTTTTTGTGTATATGAGGTAGTCCCAGGATACACTACGAGTCGAGAGGGTAAACTGTGACTAATGGTATTTTAACAAGCGCCAACTTTTACTTGTTTCACTTTGAGTTCAGTCATTGTTTTTAAACAAAACATCGACACGCTGTTTTTGGAGTCTAGGTTCGAAGTCTTAACTGCACGTATGGCGTAATGGCTTAAGTTGCCACCGACGCTACACCGAGAGTTTGTCTGTACCTCGAGTGCTGTAATCAATTCCTGGATAAGACATATAATTCTAAATTTGTTTCCACTGCCACAGCCGAATGTTGTAAGTTCTAATTCTTAAGGCACTAAAAATTGTGTGATGCGTAAATAGTTGTTCTCAGTCTGTGTGTTCTTTGTGTCTGTTGTTTGAATGTTTGTAAAGTAACTCGCGACACAGGAATTATAAATAGTGTGGGTGAAGTACTTTAAAATAAAATTGTGGCTGAATGTGAAGTTCTGGATATTATTTCAGATTAGGCCAAAGTGTTATTGTATTTGTTTGTGAGGATAATCTCATTAGCACCACAGGGTATTGCAATATGACTCAAACAGGTCATTTTTTGAATGTTTGTTACTCAATCACTCGAAAAGCGCTGGACGGATTTGAATGTAACTTAGTAGTTTTTTTCTTATGTATGTACATAAATGGATATGGTATATCTTTCAATCTATGTTTTTTAAATAAAAATCGTCATGTCCGGAGTTAACAAATAGGATACTTTTATTCCGGATCCATGCGGGTGAAATCACGTGTAAGAATTTGTTAGATTTAAAATTCGAGAATTTTCCTAGAATGACCGGTATCGTAAGAAAATATCCATGTAAAGTCCAAAGTCCTAAGTCAATATTCATCTAGTTAACGAAATAACACATATGAACGTCTAAGCTTGTTAGTTAATGAGTTTATTAAAACTGCATATAGATGGTATGTTTAGGCAAAGGGTTGAGCCTAGATACCTGCAAGAAACTCACGGAGTCTTTGAGAATAAACATGGCTACTAATTCAAATTAACACGATTAATTACGGTACTATGTAATTAGGACTTGGTAGATTAAATACAAGGATTAATTGGTTGGCGGACCACAATTTCCTCCATCTTTTAAAAAGAAAGAAAAGACATTTGTTCCTCCAATCAAAAGGCCATCAAATATAACACTACTTCGCTCTTTTTCAATAGTTATGTTTGTTTACTATTGTAATGACTAACTTAATAAGTCGTAGAGGCACAATAGATTTTTAATTTTGTCTGGTATTCTTAAAGTTACTTACATATATTACTTTGCAAATATAGGTTCAGTACATGGTGTTAAATAATAATATAAACAGAAGTAGCCATATTTTACCAGCAGGCATGTAAAAGGTACAATTTTAATAATATAAGTAATAATAATATCAGCCCTGTCCTACCGCTGGGCACGAGCCTCTTCTCAGTGTAAGAAGATAAAAACACATGAAAAATATAAATGAAATTAAAAGTGATTATAATAAAATAATATAATAATGTCCTCCAGACCGATTTTCGGTCACGGCAGCCAATCTTAACGGAGACTGGCCATCTGCGCAGGAGATATTATAGTGGACAAGTATGTGCGCAAACACAAGTGCACTCTCTGTTCCCTTACCCTCATGATCCGATGGAACGGATAATCCGACACGACCGGAGAGAGATCAGGTGCAGGACCAACGACTTTACGTGCTTTCCGAGGCACGGGGGTGTCTAACACCACCAACTTCCTAACTCCGGGCTCGTATTGAGATTTTTTAACAGAAAATCCCAATACCTTTATGTTGGCCCGACCCGGGATTCGAACCCGAGACCTCATGCACAGCAGTCGCATTCACTACCGCTGCGCCACAGAGGCAGTATTATATTTAGTGATTATTAACAGGTCAAAAATGGTTTTTTTTTCAGTTAAGAATAGTACTTAGAACATATTATGCAGATTAATAAATTGTCTTACTTAAAATATCAGTGTGTCTTCATTTTTTTATAAATTATTAGAGTTCTCACAGAATTGATATCGACGCTTGAAAGGCAAAAATTACTAAGCGACATGTTCGACGATATTGAGTTATATACATCATTGAAATCAGCAAAAAATTCTGCGTCGATTGGTCATACTCTCGTACTGCTAAGAAGAGTTTTGTTGTCGCTTGGTAACTTTAAAAAAATCATATTTTCACACATTTCGGCGACCAAGCGACCAAAATTTTACTGATTTATGAATAATTTTCACTTAGTAGGTATTCGATTTTAACTTTTTACACTTAGTAATTTTTGCCTTGATTCGAAATAATACGTTTAAACATTAAGTATTTTTTACCTTACGGTATCTAGGGTATAAGCATAGCTTAAGAAATTTTACCTGATTCATTTATTAGATTTTTCTTTATTTAAGACTTTTTAACACACCTTAATTATGTACTCATTTTCATTTAGTAGTTTTTTCCTAAATGGTAATATACTTTAAAACGTGATGTAGTAGTATTTTTCCTGCCTAAAAAGGATATAATATATTTTGTCGTTTAGTAATATTTTACCCACCTTTTTTTAAATTGTTTTTGTTACTTAGATAACTATTTCTGATATGAAATTTGTATAAAAATGAGCTTATCCCTGTTGCACCTATTTTGTTTTGTCGCATAAACGCGGTGAATATTAGATTTTGAATGGCGGTTAGTAAAAAAATATCGATTAGTCTTTACCGAACTGTCGCATAGGCAAACTGCGTGCTCACGCGCTTGGCACAAAGTACGTCGCGTAGCTCGAGATAAGCACATCTGGGGTGAGGCTATTGATAAGCAAGGCGAAGCTTTGGCAATCGGGCTGGACTTTGCTAAAGCCATTGATTGGGTCTGGCACCGTAGTCTTCTCTCCAAGCTGCTGGCATATGGTCTTCGCAGCCGGCTAGTTTAATCGGTCTCCAGTTTTTTAAACGAGCGAAAAATGCGTGGCCTCTTAGATGGATGCTTTTCACGTTTCGTAAGTGTAAATGCTGGAGTCCCACAAGGTTCCGTGCTCTCTTCCACTCTGTTTCTTCTGCATATCAATGACATGCTACCCCTTGGTGGCATTCATTGCTATGCAGACGATAGTATGGTTCATGGTTGTTACTATCCACAACCACCTAGCAACCGGTCACTGACCTCAACAGGGTGTTGGATGACATATCCGCTTGGGGTTCATCTAGCCTGGTTGAGTTCAGTGCTAACAAAACTCAGGTGTGCGCGTTCAGCTAAAAAAAAACCCTATTCTCTTCACTTCCCACTCTTTGGGGCACCACGCTGCCACTGCAGGATAGTCTTAACATCTTAGGCATAGACATCCGCCACGACCTTAATACTAGGGATTACATCAGAGTGTAATAACCACAACTGCACGCAAACTTGGAATTCTAAACAAGGTGCGGCGTCTCTTTACTCCTGAACAGCGGTATTCGCTGTACAAGGTCCAAGTCCGTAGCAGCATGGAGTACTGTTCACACCTTTGGAGTGGTTCCGCTAAGTACCTACTCGATGCCTTAGATAAACTGCAGCGTCATGCCGTACGTATAATCGACAGCCAGGAGGTTACGAAGGAACCTTCTTCCTTTTGAGAACCACACGGGCTAGTCTTCGTAACCACCGATGGACGGTTAGCACAATCCCGTCTCGCACCAAAAGGTTCAGCAATTCCTTTTTTCTGCCGTACCATGTCACTTTGGAACAGTCTTCCGGCACATGTGTTCCCTCCCTTCTATGACATTGGGTCCTTCAAACGTAGTGTGAAGAAGCATCTGGTCAGACCGGCATGACACTGACGACGACTAGAAGACATCTATCTTCTCCTCGTCGTCACTGTCTCTGGACTGTAATTGGGCTTACCATCAGGTCCGTTACAATCACTTTGTCGTGTCAAGATAAAAAAAAGTACTCGGTAAGTGTTTTCATTATATAGAATTTATGACCTATATAATACGCATTTTAAAGATTGATTTATATGTATTTATTTTTTTAGTTATATAATGAATCGCAACAAGCGAAAAGATAACATAATTAAACAGGCTATGTCCACCGCAGGTGTGGATAGCAGTAACATTACCAAAGTCAAAACCTTGGTAATGTACCTGCTTAGTTAAATACTAAATCATTATTCTATCAATTGTAACTATTAAAAGCAACTAATATTAAATTTAATGTCTAGGGACCAAGATATCGAAAAAATACTTATAAAGTCTAAAATCTGCGTAAGTTCGCAAAATCTTGTGTTTATTGCACTGGTATATTTTTAATTTATTAAATTTACTTGTAACGCATAGTATAAGTGTGTGTGTGCGCGTGTAGGTTGAATAAATTTTTGATTCGATGTTTTTGACATCGCTCCGTACACATTATTGTCCAGTATGATGAATGTTGAGAAATCTATATCTAATAAATTAATCAACGTAGTTTTACCGATCTTTACAACCTTTCTCACCAGACTGAAAGAATGGTAGAATTAGCAGAATTGGCACATTTTTGAACGTTGCTTGTTACCAATTCAAATCAATTTTTTATACTCTAGTAGGTACCATATCCCGTTATAAGCAAATCTGTAACATGTAGGTTAATGCATCTATTTTACTTTTGTTCTACACACTATAGCGCTATCACAGTAGCGATTTGTAAATGACAGTGATCTCGCAATGAGTGCAACGATCTCATTGCCAGTAAATATTGGTCAACAGTACCACAATTATAGTGAAGGATTGATGGATGAAATTGTAAGTGGCCCGTTAGGCCCCACCTTAGCATTCGTACCTGCATATTTATCTAAAGAACAGAATGCAGCACCAGTAGATGATTATTCTGTAGTTCAAATTGGCATACTAGATAAAGAACTTAGAAACATTGAGGTTGAATTGACTATACCGGAAACGTCCGACACAAGCAACACTCAATAATAAACAGTTAAAAATACTTAAGGTGGACTGACTACAGAAGAAATGTATATTGCAAGCAACACCCAAATAAGTGCTAATTCTACAAGTTCTACCATTGTGAGATGCTTACAATCTAGTGATTCAAAATCTACAAAGCCTGAAAATGGTCGTAAACGTAAGTGCAAAACTGATAAAATGTACATTAATTATTTATTAGTTGAAGATTTTTGATGATTTGATTAGAATTGCAGCTTCTTCACAATCGGTAAAGGTTGAGTACCTTTACCGATTGTGACCATATGTGTATCACTGTTGTTGTTGGAGGTGGACGTGTTACGATTTCTCCGTAATTTTTAAATAACACTATACGCGGAAATAGCTTCTATAGTTTGCAAGTTAGGAGCGTAATTACCTGGACTAAAGTGAATTGAACTTAAATAAAAATAAGTTATTAGTGTGTTGTCCGCGGCACTCAGCAGCGAGCGGGGGGACCGCATACCTCACCGCTACGGTAAGAGACAGAATCCATAATTTCCCTCTCTGTCTAAATCAGCTGCGTAAGCCCGCTATACCCGCGTTATATTTATATTTACAAGACAACAATCATAATGAGGCGTTGCGCTGCCGGTTGTACTAATGAATTAGATATTGATAACTTCATGGAATGTGTACGCTGTAAGGAATGTTATCATTACCTTTGCTTGAACATCTCACCAGGGGAAGTGACATTACTCACCCAGGATGTGAAGAACTGCTGGTTATGCCCCATTTGCTCAAGTAAACAACCAAAGGGTGGTAATACAAATCAACCCATTCGCCCCTCTACGCCAACATCTATGGCAGATATCACTTTTAATGTCACCCGCCGTAAAGCGCAACAAAGGTTGGAACCACAAATGTCTACTGCACCTATGGATTATGTATTGCGCTCGGAATTGAGAGATCTAATACGCGAGGAATTACGTAATGCTATGAAAGACTGCATAGAAGATTTAAATAATACATTTAAAGTTCATTTACGAGAAATGAACGAGCAAATAGGTAGCTTCAAAGAATCCCTTAATTTTTTAAGCGATCAATACGACAATATGCACAAAAACTTTGAAAACTGTAAGAATGAGGTAAAATTTCTAAAGCAGGAAAACGAATTGCTACGTGGTGAATGCGCTAACCTTTCGCATAAACTATTACAATTGGATCAGATGTCTCGAGCCTCAAACTTGGAGATTCTATGCGTTCCAGAAAATAAGTCGGAGAATGTTATAAGTATCGTGAAACAGCTGGGACGTGCCGTTGATTGCAATATCACTGATAATGAAATACACTACTGTTCACGCATTGCAAAAATCAATCGCAGCAGTCCTCGCCCTCGCTCTATTTTAGTAAAACTAAACTCGCCCCGAACCCGAGATTCGCTGTTGGCAGCCGTAATTCAACACAACAAGAAAAATGCACATGATAAATTGAACACTAGTGACCTAGGCTTCGGGGGTACTAGCAAGACGGCAGTCTACGTCGTTGAAAACTTATCCCCTGAGAACAAATCTCTGCACGCAGCGGCGCGCCAGTGCGGTAAACAACTGCAATATAAATTCGTGTGGGTACGCGGAGGTAGAATTTACATGCGAAAATCAGAAACAACCGACACTGTGTTCGTTCGCAATCAAGAAGTTCTCAATAAACTACAAACATAAGCATTGATACTATACATATTTGTTAAATTAAAACATTATGCAAGTACCGATAATCTATATAAATTAAATTCATTAATTTAAAACATGCACAAAACTCTAAAATTATTTGTTGTAGTTTGGTTATTGTTGTTCTTGATAATTATTCTCACACATACTCAATAATTATAACAGATCGGAGTATAATGTTCTGTTTTGTATTCTGTCACAATGAAACATCAGAATTATGCAGTAAATTGTTGTGGGTAAGTGGCAAGCAAATCACCTTGAAATTAAATAGTATGTATAATGATTTGTGCGGTGATGAGTACGGCCTGTTGTTTTGCAACAGATATAACGCACCTGTTTACGTTTTTGTATGCGGAGTTATACTAATGAACAAACCACTATTATTTAGAGTAGGTAGTCTATTTGTTTACATTAATTTTGAGATAATAACATTCAGGTGCTTCTTACAAAAATATGTACACACAAATATACACATTAGAATTTTGTTGGTATCTCGTGTAATACTTCATAATAATATATATAATCATTATTTACTGAGAATAAAATATGTGCTTTCCTGTCGGTCTTGTGTGCTTGTAACAAGGTATTGCATACATTATAATATTGGGCACTTCTTAAACATACATATTATAGAAATTGATATTAAATGCATTGTTTTAAATATTACACTGATGCTGATATCTATATATGTACCGCATGCGATCGTAAAGGATGACAGATACATAAATTACATACAAATATGTATAATTTTTGTACAATGGACTTATTGCATAATATCTAAAATTAAACCTAGTCTTTTATGTGTATATTTTCTTACCTGCGTATATCTCGGTATTAGTGTGCGGAACAACTTAAATGACAGAGAATTATCTCAAATAGCAACTGTTATATTACTATGTTGCTTTTTTTTATTGTCAAGCGCGTTTAAATATGTGGTTTCTTTATATATTAATTATATTAATAATGTCTAATAAATTAGTAATTTACTACCAAAACGTACGTGGGCTTCGAACTAAGTGCTTTAAGCTATTTAATGAGATATTGTGTAATGATTACGACATTCTCCTGTTTACTGAGACGTGGTTGCAGGTTGATATTTTAAGCCAGGAACTGTGCGATGGTAGATATGAGGTATATCGCTGCGATCGTGACTTGTCTTTAACAGGTAAGAGAACAGGTGGTGGCGTTATGATGTGTGTAAGAAGCAGCTTTGGACCTTATATCCGCAATGATATAGTATGTGACCGAGCGGAACTTTTGTGTGTCACCCTCCCGTCGCATGCAATCGGTACTACAGTCGATCTACATATCGTTTTGGTCTACGTACCGCCAGACGCAGTGAGCATCCTAGCATGTATAGAGAATATAATTCGTGTAATATCATACTTATCTGAGAGGTATCCCAGTAATTCTCTAATGCTTGTGGGTGACTTCAACCTCCCCTGTCTACGCTGGACTCATGTTAAATATAGCTTGATTAATCTAGGTTCGAATGATATTCAGAATACTGCCTCAAATTTCGTAGAAAATCTGGTATTCTCAGGTTTGTCACAATATAACTACATACTTAACGCCAATAACAGAACTTTAGATTTGGTTTTTTCCAATACTTATGTATCTGTGAATAAATGTCAGGACCCGCTATTACCCGAGGACAGTCACCATCCCTCTATCATAATCGAGTGTCATGATTTATATATAAATCCCCTCAAGGAGGCTGCCACTTCACGTCGTAACTTTTACAAATGTGATTATACATCCCTAAACAGACACTTATACAGCAAAGATTGGGAAAGTTTACTCAATGACTGTAATACGAACGAAGCGGTTGAAAAATTCTATTGCATATTAAATGATAGTTTCGAGAAATATGTGCCTTACAGTGACATAAATATTAATAAATGTAGACATCCAGCGTGGTACAGTCGTAGCTTAAAGAATATTATAAACGAAAAGGCCAAGATACATAAACGATGGAAAAAATACGGTAATCCAAGGGATTACGCTGAGTTCTCTCTCTTACGAACAAGACAGCACTTTATACAAAAACAATGTTTGCAGGCTCATAATACTTGTGTAGAGGAGGCAATCACTCGACAGCCTAAAGCTTTCTGGACATACGTAAAATCAAAGCGTGGTAGTAGTATTTATCCTAAGAACTTTCATTTGAATGGTGAGTACTTCAGTGACGGCAAAAGCATAAGCGAAGCATTTAACAGGTTCTTCCAAAGTGTCTTTTCTGAACCATCCGTTACCCCACCAACAAATGTAAGTGAGGAACAACCCAATTTCGGCGACGATATCATTACTCAAGTTGTAATCACAGAGGATATCGTGACTAAGTTGCTCAAATCCCTTGATAGATCAAAGGGACCAGGTTGTGATGGAATTCCAGCAATATTACTTTCTAATTGTGCAGAAAGCTTAGCGCGGCCTATCACGATATTGCTAAAAAAATCCTTGCAGGAATGTGTATTTCCACAGATGTGGAAAAGGGCACATATAATACCAGTTTTTAAGAAAGGGTCTAAATCTGCGATAGAAAATTATCGTCCGATATCCATCCTTAACACAATAAGTAAACTTTTCGAGAAACTTGTTTACGACACTATATATCCAATTATATCGCGCGGCATTCCTCTTGATCAACACGGTTTTATGAAAGGTCGATCGACTACCTCAAATTTGACAACTTTTACTAATTACATACTCTACGAGATGGAGAGCTCAGGACAAGTTGACGCAATATACACTGACTTTGAAAAAGCATTTGACCGTGTTGATCATGTAATTTTACTGGCAAAATTGCAAAGGCTTGGTATTAGAGGCAACTTGCTGAGGTGGATTCAGTCTTATCTGTCGAATCGTTCTCAGGCTGTAGTTATGGGTGGTTTTAAGTCTGACTTTATAGATATTTCTTCCGGTGTTCCGCAGGGATCGCATCTCGGTCCCCTCTTTTATTGTGCGTACTTACATGATATTAACAACTGCTTTAAGTACGCCCACCATCTTTTGTATGCCGACGACACAAAAATTTATTTGAACATCCGCTCAAGGCTAGACTGTGAAAAAGTGCAGCGAGACTTGAATGCTTTATACGAGTACTATAAACGAAATAATATAACTGTTAATATCAGTAAATGTCAAACTATCAGCTTCAGTCGCAAAGCAAGGCCCTTTAAGTATTGTTACAATTTTGGTGGCATTCTCATCGAGAGAGTAGAAACAATCAGAGATCTGGGGATCATGTTGGACTCTAAGATGCTACTTTCACAATATATTGATATGGTTGCAAGTAAAGCATATAGTAATTTGGGATTTGTTACCCGCACATGTGCACCATTCAAAAAGCCCGATACACTAAAGGTTGTTTACAACGCCTACGTCCGTAGCATTTTAGAGTACAATAGTCCGGCCTGGTCTCCTCAGTACTCAATTTATGTCGACAAACTGGAGCGTATTCAAAAACGTCTTGTAAGGCATCTAAACTACAAGACCCACAAACGACACGGCAACTATAGCGAGGACTGTAAGCAGTACAACCTAATGCCTCTCGTTGATAGACGCACGATGCTAGATATGTTGCTCTTGCATGATATTGTACGAGGTACCCTAAGCAGCCCTTATTTATTGTCCAGTCTCCAATTCAATACACCCAACACACGAACTAGACACACTGCACTATTCTCAGTGACTCATCATCGCACAAATTACGCTCGTAATTCAGTTATGGCACGTTTACCCCGTGTATATAATAGTAAATTTGAGAAATTGGACCTATTCTTACTGTCTAAGAACCAATTTAGGTCCAATGTTCTAAAAATGTTAATTAATTAATATGTCTTGTATTGTGTTGTATTGTATTGTCAACAGTTGTTATCTTTATTGTTAAATTCAAACGATTATATTGTAATTTACTTTCTTAGATGTAAACCTACATATTCAAATATTTCCGAATCTTATATTGTATAATATTATATTATGTTATTGTTGATTGGGATAAGATCTACGTTTGGATTAATTCTGCAACTCAAGATAAATATTTACGATTGCTTTTATATAAACAATTTTTGTAAATCGTTTACCTCTTAAAAATTGTCGTGGAACTCTGTTACTGGCTTAAGAGTTTGTAAACAACCAGTCAAAGCTGGTTGTATTAGCATTAATTGTAAGTTTCCTTATAAACAAGCTGTTGAGTTTCCTTATAATAAATAAATAAATAAATAAATAAAATTAATATGCTTTTTTTATTTTAGTTAAGTTTTTAACGACAGCCCACCTTCTTTATAAGATTAGCTATCCACGTTGCGAGAGATTAGACTGCAATATTAGTATACTGCTGCTTTTTATATTCAATGCCAATGCATATTTTTTTTGCTACAAGAGTTATTATTTTGACAGATCTTCCATAGAAAATATGTCAGAATTTTTACTCAGATAAAATGATGATGATGACAATATTTGTCGAAAACCTTTGTCCAAAAGTCTTTGATTTTGTGTACTAAAACCAAAATTAATTGTTACCTGTTCAAAAAATACCTACACTAACCTTATTTAATTTGCACTATAACTAAAATTTACTGGCAGAGAAGTTTTTTGTTTTCTATTTAGATAATTTTACCTAAATGTCAGACATGCGTTACTTATGGATGCGTAATTTTTCTTCAAATACAATTTTAAAATAAGGGTCTTCGTTTATTTTACTTGTTTTAAAATGAAATTTTGTTGTCGGTAAGTAACTTTTACCTGTTTGTGATTTTGATGAAATTATTACTAACCGACACTATTTCATAACATATTAAGAAAATTTATAATCTTTAAATGCCAGTTTATTAAGCCTATAAATTTCATTTAAAATTCGTTGGAATCAAGTAGTTATGACTAATAGGCGATTTATTATGATTTTTTTTCTAAAAAATTAAACTTTAAAATGCTCTAGTGTAAAGTTGCCAATATGTCGCTTGGTAATTTTTGCCTTTCAAGCGTCGATATTATGAACTCGACGATTAAAATGAGTGGCCGTGAATTTCTTGCCACTTCTTCTCATTGGTTCTACCTTGCTTTGCTGAACATGGCAACAGGCAAATGTAAATTCACATTAATAAGTGTAACTTTGACGTTTAAACTTTGTTACTAATATGTATAAACATACTAAATTTCTCAGCGTCTTCGGTCGCTTTAATGTAGATTTTGACAATACATTCCTATCCCTCGAAACAGTACTTTGTTTCTGCATGAAAGGTACGCTATGTCCTTTTCTGTACTCCTGATATCGTGTATATGAAATCTCATAATGATCGGTCGAGTTATCAACGCGTAAAAGCCTAACAAACAAACTTACATTCACATAATGGAGCGTCCGAACAAAATCCGATAAATCCAATTTTGTAAATTTTTTTAATGATGGCAATTGGTAGTTTCCTACAAATGTATAGCTATCGTAAACCAAATCTGTTCAAAAACGGCTAAATTCTCTTCAAAAACCTATTTGAAATACACTAATTTCAACATGAACCGATAAATGCAATCAGTCGTAATCAGATACCGATAAATCCTTACCGTTTTTTTACAGATCATTCTTTTAGTTGCGTCAAAAACAGACATATCCCATAAAAATATTTCATGACGAAACCATAGACAAGCCTGATATTTATGTCGGGCACGCCACGATCGTGGCGGTAAGTCCCGTTTTTGAGGAGTGGCTGGAGAGGCGGCATGGCGCCCTCACCTTCCGGCTGACACAGGTTCTAACTGGCCACGGTTGTTTTGGCCAGTTCCTGTGTCGTATACGCCGGCAAGAGACGCCCGGTTGTCACCACTGCGGCGACTGCCGTGACGTTGTTGAGGACACGGCGCTGCACACTTTGGCGGTTTGCCCCGCCTGGGCATCGCAGCGCCGTGATTTGATCGCGGCAGTCGGATCGGTTGCCCTCTCGCTCCCGGCCGTAGTTCAGTCTATGGTCCGGAGTGAGAGGTCATGGAACGCCGTCGCCTCCTTCTGTGAGGTAGTAATTTCCATCAAGGAGGCGGCGGAGCGGGAGAGGGAGCGTTTAAACCCTCTCCCCAACCGCAGAGCCGGGCGCCGGAGGGCGCGCGATGACCTCCAGCCACCCTGAGGTTTGACCTGGGGGTGGCGGGCTTTGTGGGCCTGCCCGCCATCCGTTCAGCACCAGGTCCGAGAGGCGGCGTGCGTGTTCCCACGCGCGCCTCTGTTTCGTGTCCGTCTCCCCCTTTAGGGGGAGACAGTAGAATTTTATTTTGAGTACCTATCTTGGGTAGGTCTTATTGCGTAGGGGCCTGCCGTTTCATACGGCGGGCCGGAACCTCGGCGGGGTCGCGACCGTATGCGAAAGTGATTCGCGCGGCCCCGTCGATAGTGGTTTTGTCGAGGAACACCGTGGTAGGTTTAGTCGGTATTCCGGGAGGTACATTATCTTTTTAACATCTTAGTTTACCCCGGCGAGTCCGACATAATCCCTCCGCCCGCCCCCGCGGAGGGATATGCGTCATTGCATTCCCCCACGTAAAAAAAAAAAAAAAAAGCCTGATATTTATGTGCCAATTCAACATTTGGTAGTTTTATTGAAAAATAATTAAATTAATTAAAAACCGATTAATCCATTTTGTTGTTTTAAACATCTTATCGTATACAGCAGATACAAAATTGGCATTTGGCTATCCTGACAGTGTCGCTAACACCAATAAACTGGTAAACTTTATTCATCTCTATATTACAAATTCATAGACATAAATGTTATTTTTCAATTTCCCAAAAAATATTCTTATGTTATTAATCGGTTTTTGTTCTGACGCTCCTTGATTAGTTGTCCTGTCAATATATACAAAAATACATTTCGCGTGATTAAAGATACCGTTTCAGTTTACGACATTTCGTTCATATAAACCTTCTCCTGACAAGTACAAACAAAAATTTTACTGTATTAAAAAAGCCAAATCTGTCGAGACGTCTTCAAGTGATGCTCCGTCATACATGTAACTATTGATTTTTATTTATACAGATAGGATTTTTGATTTTGTTTTTACTCAACACACAATACAGCACTGTCAACAGTAAAAACCAAACTCTAAATTAAATGTAATATGATCGAGCACAAGGCCACTTGTCCTCGTGGCATGCACATCTCGCGGTCAGATAATCTCTAACATAACTTCACCTGAAGTTTGCTAACTTAGCCACTGAGACAAGTTCACTTGTTTGATGTTGAAGATCTGTAACTTAGCCATGTTTAAGTTAGCCAAGTTACTTTGAGTTTAATACTTAGGACAAATTACTTTGGAACAGATATCGACAGATTATAATGGGCATTTGAGAATTATTTTTAATATTTTGGTTAGGGACCCTTTTTTAACAATAATTTTATATATATTCAAATAAATAAAATAGGTAATTCTTTCTTTTTCGTGTGGTTAGTGGCCAACCTGTTGTCAAGAGCTGTTCAAGCCGTCCGTAGGCCTCTGACATGGCTTAACGACTGCTGTCAATTTGGCAACAACCGGGACCGACTTTTTACGTGCCCTCCGAAGCACGGAGACGCTCAGATGTAGTACCACTAAGCGGTCACCCATCTATAGACTGACCGTACCCAACGTTACGTAACCTCGCTAATTGTTTACCGATCAGTGAGTGCAGCTGGCTATGAGCGCCTCAATAATGATTTTAAATCTGATTGAAGGGATAATTGTCATTTGACAATAAAATAACAGAAAGTATGCACGATACTATTATACGACGTGACCGCTAATTAAACAATTCCAAATTATACAGAACCAATGTCATATTACATAATTTTTTTACTAGCTGACTCGACAGACGTTGTCCTATCTAAATATCATAAAAATTGCACTTCCAATATTTACTTCTTGTACAATTTTCCTTACAATATTTTTGATTTCCAATACGATATTCGGACTATACACACATAAAAAATATATATAAGCCATATGGGTTCTCATAGGATACGCTGACCAAGGAATTGGATTTTATATACATATATTTAAATGACTAGACCTCGCTCGGTTGTCGAAGAACGACCATCATTATTATTGAATATTATAACAATACATTATACACATCATACATCAGTTTCTTTTTCGTTTTTTCATTAGTTTATTGTTTTTTTTTTAAATGTACACTTTTGCAAACAGAGAAAAAAGGTACTGAACTGTTGTTTCTTTACCAATATAGGTACACGATTAAGTAGGCATTTACCATAAAAAATATTACGTAAAATTTTATTAATTCCAAGTAAACCTGCATGTCATCTCTTGTTCATCATCTTCTTTAAGTTTATAGAGTTTACAAAGAGTCGCTATTGACGCATTCTCTATGAACAACAATTGCTAGGTATCTACTAAGCTGACACCAGTGTTGCCACCGTATAAATCTTACTTATTTTGTACTAAATTAACTCGCATTTGACTAATAACCTATATATTAAAATACTAGACACCCTCGGGTACAGTACGTTATTTCTGGATGAAAGATACCCTATGTCCTTTTTTGTACCTGTGACAAAGTGTATGGACAATTGTATGATGATCGGTCAAGTAGTTGAAAATAGTTTTAAAATAGCGATAGTCTAGTAGGAGACCGTTGAAGTGCCACACAAAGCTTTCGAGTTCAAGCCCTTTGACTTTTTTAAGTTATGTGCGTTTAAATAGTTAATTATCGCTCGCTTTAAAGGTGAAGGTAAAGATCGTGAGGAAATCTGCATGTCTGAGAGTTCTACATAATGTTCTCGAAGATATGTGAAGTCTGCCAACGCGCACTGGGCCGGCGTGGTGGACTATGGGCTAACCCTTCTTACAGATCTTATATTGCGTAAAAGAATGATGATTTCCTTCGGCACTGCCATCTTTTGGTAAAATAAGCTTTCTTAAGTATTGTTAAAATAACACAAACGTTGAAGGTTTTTGTATGTTATCACCAGGATAAAAAATGTGTTGTTAGAGGATATTAATTATTAATGCATATATATATTATTGGTAATTTATATATTCATTCATTAATTGCTCTATTTGTATGCTATACTGCATTTCAATATGTTTTTGACAGCACGAATATCATAGCAGGCAAGCGCGAAATTCGTATAGTCAAAAGCTCCACCGCCGTTTCACAAAGACAAGTTGTAGGTTTGAATCTGAATGAAAATGAAAAGAAAGATACTTTTTCATTTTTAGTTGATAAATGCTATTACTATATAAATTAGTTCTTAGGTAATAAATGACAATTAATAAATACACATTTAAGAATCCAACCTCTTTAAATATGTATTAGTAATTTTGGATTGTTATTACCATAATAATTTTACACCACGGTTATTTTTAATTTTATATTATATGAAAGAAGAAGAAAATTAAATAAAAATTGCATGCTTAATAGGCAGAATGCACGGTTTTGGTTTAAGCGATTGTCAAATCTTATTGTAATAGCAAATAAAGATCTATCTATACAGGGTGTTCCAGAAGTCGACGTCAAGCCGGAATCAGGTAACGAGCTAAGTTATAATAGCTATCAGAAAAATATAAAAAAAATCGAAGTTAGACTTCGACTTCTCGATCATTCTGTATATCTATCAACTTTCATGGGACAATTATATTTTATGTGATTTTTATTCAGAGTCTAGGTGTACTTATGTACATTAATTTTATATTTATAAAATACCCCGCCATTTGTATTTTTAAACAAAAATGCAAAACTGTTTCACTAAGCAAAATACATCTTCACAAATCACAATAATAATATTAGTAGAATCTTTCTTCACAGGCCTTTATATAAAATCGCAATTCATTGCTATGCACGTAGCAATAACACCAAATTTATTTCAATTCGTTCGTACGTTATTTCAATTTAGAAGTTGGCAACACTGGCGGTGCTATGTGCTACGGTCACGTAGCGGCTATCTACGCGCTACGAGCACCGACTGTTATTGCTACGAGAGTGCTACGACGTCGTTTGTCGTGATGACGTCATTAGGGCGCAGACGTAAATTGTAGACAATATATATAAATGTTTATACAAGTTGCGTATAAACAGTTTTAGGGACGGTTCCTGCTATTGTTGTGCTGAATGTTCTAAGAATGTTTCGTAATGTTGTTTTAGTTTCGCACATCTTACCCGACATGGACGCCTGGTACTTTGAAACATTCGTAGCAAATAAAGGCTCTCTCAACTATTTTCTCTTAATTTCTTGCATTTCTTAACAGATCTGACGTACAAATACAAATTCCTCCATATATCAGCAATTTTCTTATTATTTTATTTTCTTACCAGCCATGCATACCTCCCTAGTAGTTTGAAGCATACTAGTTACAAATTAAAACTCCTCGTAAATTTTCTTACTAGTTTCTTAGTAACTAACATCTCTTTACAAGGCATAGCATCCTAGTACTCTCAATCATATTCGTAATATACAAAAAGTCCTCTTCATATCAATCAATCTTTCTATTTGAATGCTTAACATCTCTTACCTGGCACAGGCTTCTGGTACTTTGATAGGATATTCGTAACTCGTAACAAATAAATGCTTCTCGTAAATCTTCTCACATTTTCTCTTTTAGTGTCTAATATCTCCTTACCAGGCATAGCATCCTAGTACTTTTAAGCTTACTCTTTCTTGTCTACTTACTCTCTTTCTTTTATCAAATAACATAGTAATTAGGGTTACTACGAAATATTTAATGCGTTAAGCTATGTTGCCGTGTCTTGGAAATAGATGGGTGACCGTTTTAAATAAATTAAATTCCTCTTTACCACAACCAGACGTCAATGATAGACATAAGATGAAAATGAGCCTAAATATTTCAGGCCAAATTTCGGTCACGGCGACCAACCAAAAATATTTTGAAAATATTTGAATCTTATCGGAGACTAGCCATCTGCGCAGGAGGTATTACAATGCGCAAGTGTGTGCGCAAACACAAGTACACTGTCTGTTCTGTAACTCTCATAGTGCGATGGGACGTCACCGACACGACCAAACAGAGATCAGGCGCAGGAACAACGACTTCACTTGCGCACCGAGGATTCAATTTTTGATTCCTTTTTTAGTATCCGCATATACTTGTTTAATAAAGTAGAGGTACCTTGTAATTATTTGTGATTTTATCTAGTATCTTACTTCTTATTTCAAATACATACTATCGAAAAATCCAAACTAATATTAAAAACGAGAATGTGAGTTTGATTGTTACGCTTTCGCGCCTCAACTACTCGACCGATCATCATGAAATTTCGCATATACGTTATCAGGGGTACAGAAAAGGACATAGGGTACCTTTCTTCCAGATAAAAGTGTTGTTACTAACATAACGTACATTTATACTAGCGAAGCCGCGAGCAAAATATACAAAAATAAAAATGCACAACCGCATTTAGTCAGGAACTACATTTGCATTGTCACAAAGTGTAAGTGAATGCGCCATCATGCCATCCTACTGTCTATTAAAGATTAATATTAATTAATATTAAACACGAATTATTTCATCTCCTTGATATTATTAAGATATTATTTTTATAGTCAATAATCTATATATTAATACGTGAAGTAAAAACTTTGTACCCTTTTTACGAAAATTGCGCCGATGGAGGAGTATGATATTTGGCACATCTAAAGTTTATAATATAATAATAATAATATATTCTACCACATACACACAACACCATCTAGCCCTAACTAAGCAGAGCTTGTACTATGGGTACTAGACAATGGATAAACATACAAATATACTTTTTTTTTTTGTAAATATATACCTATTATACGTAGTAACACCCAGACCAAGACAAACATCCATGTTCATGCACACAAATGTTTGATTTGTGCGGGAATTGAACCCGTGACCTCAGGCGTGGCAGTCGGTTACACTAACTACTACGCCATTGAGGCGAATCCTAATATTTATATAAAATATTCATTAGAAATACATTAAAGTAATGAAAAAACACTACACGCACACAACCATGCATTTGACACACGCAGTTGAATCGCGTTCGTAGTATTTCGTCATTGTTCGGCTGACGTCGTATAAGTATTCGTAACTATGGTTACATATAATTATAACTTATTTATATGTAATAAAGAAAAAGAAAACGAAGTAGGAAGCTTAGCAATATCGTCAATGAAAGAGTATAGTTAAGTTAATAATAATTTGTTTGAAAAGAATAGGTAAATTAACCTGTATAGCCTTGGCAAAATCTAGATGAAATGTTATTATAAGGGTAAAGTTATAGACAAAAAGGATCAAACTTAAAATTTAAATCAATTATGGTTGAAATTTGATCACTAGGCGACCGCTAGTATGTTATAATGGCTGCAACATCTTGTTGATATGAGTTGTGAAATACCAAAATTTAATAGACGATTTAAAAGAGTGGTCGTGAGTTTCTTGCAGGCATCTTCTCATAGGCTCGACCCTTTTCCTGAACCTAGCAACTAACCTAAATGTAGCTTTAGTAACTTAGTAAACTCACTAACCTATATATTTTGACGTTCATAAGTGTTACTTATGCGACTCTTTAGCAAAGATAACCTAGTGAGAGACCGTTGGACTGCCCTGCAGAGGTCTCGAGATCGATGACTGCTAGAAGGCATGTGCGTATTGATTAATAAAATATCGTTCGCTTTAACTGTGAAGGTAAACATCGTGAGGAAACCTGCATGTCTGAGTGTTCTACATAATGTTCTCGAAGATATGTGAAGTCTGCCAACATGCACTGGGCTAACGTGGTCGACTATAATTGCTTAACCATACACTGAGAAGAGACCCTGTGCTCAGCAATGGGACAGTTTATTAGAGGGCTGAAAAAGTGACATTTATGATTTTTTAATTTGAATAATACTTTGTTTACCGCTTGTATGATGAAAACAAGTGGCCCGTAAACCTCCAACGTTTAACTGCTAAACCATAAACAAATACAGAATGTTTATACCAATAAACAATTTTAAATCCTCCATAACTCAAATAAAATAAAGTAGAGAATAAAATAAAATTTGTTGCGAAATAAATTGACTAAGGATTGTTGCTCATGGGTGTGTTTGTGCGACAAAATATTACGCAACATTGTATCACGCAACATCTCTTGTTCTCTTCTCAATTCTTCTTCTTTTATTTTAGGTTAGTTTCCGCCCGCGGTTGCATTTAGGTCCTACAGGAACGTATACTGGAATAAAAAGTTTTCTATGTGGTCTACGTGTGTGCAAAATACATCCAAATCTGTTTAACGGTTTAGGCGTGATTGAGTTACAAACATGCAAACAGAATAACAGAATCATCATCACATATATATATATATATATATATATATATATATTTTATGTATATAAATATTCTGGACGTACGCCACAGAAATTCTCCTTAACGGCTGCACCGATTCTGATGAAATTTGTTGTGTGTGTTTAAATAGGCAGGTTTACCGGGTTCGCTAGTACTTATATAGAATTATCTACATATGTTAGAAGGGGTAGGCAGATGTATATTAATTGCATTACGCAAACATTACGCCACTTATATGTAATATAATGTAAATAGCGGGTACAACGACAACGGTACGTAGCGATAAGTACAACTTAAGACTACGCCGAGCGCCGACTTATTTACTATTTGAGCTACATTAAATACGAACAAATATATTTTAATCAGATATCACCATTTAATAACTCAAAATTCAACTTTATATCTGCGCAAGTGTCATATAATTCCGTTTTGCAGAAATGGAGGTTTGGTACATAGTAAAAAAACGTCACAGCGAACTGTCCGGGTGAAGTCACGGTCAAAAGCTAGGCATGGAATAAACTAAAGTTTTAATTGGAAAATGTCCGGATGTAAACGGATGCCCGGACGCCCGTGTCCGGTAGTTTTAAAGTTATTCTGATAAATTTATGTAAACCTTTTTTTACGTTTTTGGTTTCGTGACATGAGATTGCGTTTATTTTGAGTTTTCATGAGAGTGCTCGGATGACGTAGTGGTTTAAGTGGTCGCCTCGCCGCTGCCACAGCGCCGAGTGTTGTGGGTTCGAATCCCAGACGGGACAAAAAATTGTGTAATCCACTAATAGTTGTTCTGAGTCTGGATGTTCTTTGTGTCTGTTTGTTTGAATGTTTGTAAAGTCCTTCGCAACAGAGGCATTACTCTTAAAGAGACAGTTGTCTTTTAAAAATAATGCAACAACACTTGCCCGACTTGGATGTCGAACTCGCTACCTTACGATCTGTAAGCTCATACTTAAGCGACGGTGCCATCTGTGAATATTTAAAGTACCAGTAAAAAATAATATATAAAAGAAATAAAAATCAAAAATAAATTTATTCATGTTAGGTTACAAGGTAACACTTATGAATGTCAAAGTTACACTAATTTTTCTGTGAATTTTCATTTACTGCAATGTTCAGCAAAATATAGTTTTAAATCTCGTGGAGATTTTTTCTGAAACAGAATTCACGATGAGTTAAAATGTTTGTGCATTTAGTATTTTACTGAAAATCTGAAAGATTTTAATGATGAAAGCTGAATGCGTGCTACTTTAACATACCGTATAATACAATTGTATCGGGGACGATTTTATACAAGAAATGTCGTGTCGATGTTGTATCTATACTAATATTATAAAGCTGAAGAGTTTGTTTGTTTGTTTATTTGTTTAGATGAACGCGCTAATCTCGAGAACTACTAGTGTGAATTAAAAAAATATTTTAGTGTTGGACAGCCCATTTATGGAGGAAGGCTATAAGTTATATAACACCACACAACGGATCCTATAGGAGCGGAGCAGCAATGACAACTCTTGCAAAAACGGGAATTAAAGAAAAAAATCTCTTATCTTATATGAAGCAGATGAAGTAGGGAGTGTCAGCTAGTATTATATAACTGTACTGTCTGATCGTTCACTTGTAATCATTGTATGAACTTGTTTATTATTAAATGGTTAGTAAAATGATATGATATATTAATACGTGAAGCAAAAATTTGGTACCCCTTTTTACGAAAATTGCGTGGACTGAGGGGTATGAAATTTGGCACAGTTAAAGTTTATATAGAGCAGGAGTGGCGAGTTCTATTATTATTAGTTTAAAAAATAATACAGGTAGGTTATACCTGGGTGTTGAAAATAAAAAAATTCGAATTTAAAATCTATAACATTCCTAGTGCCTAGTGAAATCAAGTAATAACTGAAAATCCGTACGAAAACTTGACACAGATTAAAATAAAAATTATTAGGGGAACCTATGGCACCTTGGACAGTTTTTTACATTTCTAATTTTAATTGCTATTTGACGTACTGTACACAAACTATGTATATTATAGGCGCGGGATGAGGGAGGTTCCCTGCGTGACAAGTATAAACCCGTCTGTACGCGCTGATCGCTGGGCACTGCCACCGCGCTGCTATGTATCGACCTCCGATATAACTTCCGGTTTAAATTTAGCAGAACTGAAATCGGAATCGAAGGTGCAAAATCAATCGAAAGTTCCGAACTTTCGGAATCGGAATCGTACCTCTGTAACATCTCTAATAACAATTAGGCAATATATAAGAACACGGACATTTTGAATGAGCAGAGGCAATTATTTACTAACAGTATGGACGTCTTCTAACTTGCAGCAGGATTTTATTATTTAAACGCATGCTATTATTATATGCGTTATATAAAAAAATACAAGGTTGTAAAAAGACCATGGAGAGGTAGTCAGTAGGTAGGTCAGTACCCCTAATATCCTGGCACTGGTCTTACCTTAGGGTATCGTTAGCCTTCGGGTTGCGCAGGTCAGGTGGCAGCCGCTCGGTGTAAAAACTGATATCCAGTCAAATCCGGTTAGACTAGAAAAGCCGACCCCAAGTGACTTGGGAATAATAAAGGCTAAGGAAAAGGAAAAGAAGTATGTAAGGATTTAACTCAAAAACCACTTCAACGATTTAAAAAAATCTTTCATCATTAGAAAGATATATTATAAGTTATAACCAAGTAACATATGCTATGTTTCATTAAAAAAAGGAGTGTTACTAACATAACCTTTACTTTTACGCGAGCGATGCCGCGGGCAAAAAACTGGTTGTCGTATATATAGGAATAAAAGTTGGTGCCATTTATATTTATAATTCATTTACAGCCGACTCTCTTGGGCTGACACTCAAATAAATAATTCACAAGATATGCGACCTTATTAAGAATATACATTAAAAGGCCGCGTGTAACTAACTTCTGTGGTCATATTACAAATAATATATTTTACCCGCAGTTTCACTCGCTCGAGAATAGTGCTTTTTCTGAATGAGAGGTACCCTATGTTTATTTCTGTTCCCCTGACAAGTTGTATGCGAAATCTCATGATGATCCGGTCGAATAGTTAAGGTACAAAAGTCTAACAAACTCACATTCGCGTTTATAATATTTATTGGTATTAGGAGAGCAGCGATAGTTTAATGGAAGACTTTTATCTCCCATTAAGTTATTTATATTCATATCTATATTGTGAGATTGTGTGAAGTATCTTAAAGATGGCCTATGGCCTAATCCTTCTCATGCTGAGAAGCACGTGCCCAGCAGTGGGACAGTTTATAAACAAATGTTTTGCATCTGTAAGAAAGGTTAGCACATAGTCTACCACGGCGCCCCAGTGCGCGTTAACAGACATCACATATCTTCGAGAACATTACGTAGAACTCTCAGACATGCAGGTTTCCTCACGATGTGTTCCTTCACCGTTAAATGAAGCAACAGTTAACTAATACATACATAACTTTGAAAAGTCAGAGGTGCGTGCTTTAAATTATGATTTATCTAAATTTATTAAATATAAGTTGTTTCAAGCAAACTGTTCACGCAATCAGAAGCAAGTCGAAGATATTCTTTTAAAAGAGACACATTTAATATCACGGAAGCATTATCGATGCATCGAACGAGCGAAGTGTACATAACGACTCTAAGTCAACAGCAGGTAGGCAGAACTCTACCCACATTTATACATGAGTCTGTTGAATAATTCATGGGTGGCAAGCTTCGAGAGTTCACTGAAGAATCTCTCTCTCGCCATTTTATAGATAAAAGGATAAGTACTATGTTATAAAAGACTAATAATGTCTTGAAGACCGAATTTCGTTCACCAATCTTATCCGCAGAAGATATTAGTACACAAGTGTGTGCGCAAACACAAGTGCACTCTCTGTTCTCTAACTCTCATAGTGCGATGTGACGTCACCGACACGACCGGAGCGAGATCAGGCGCAGGATCAACAGCCATTTTGTCAAATTTTGTTAGTCGACTTAATTGATCACAAACTTATCCTAATTATGTCATTAATTAAATGTGAATGTGAGTTTGTTTGTGACACTTTCATGCCTTAACTACTCGGCTAATCATCATGAAATACTCGTGGTGAGGTATATAGAAAAGGACATAGAATTCCTTTTATCCAGGAGAAAATGCTGTTAATCACCTAACCTAACCTAGATTTTCGCGAGCGAAGTCGCGGGCAAGCTAGTGGTAAATTAATAAACTCATTATAAAATAATTCAGTTACCTACAGCTTTCAGACTATACTCGTTATCTAATAAATAGAGATGACAAAACGAAAGACAATACACAGAGATGGCCTGACGGCCTCGATGGCATAGTGGTTAGTATAACCGACTGCCACGCCTGAGTTCGCGGTTTCGATTCCCGCACAAATCAAACATGTGTGTGCATGGACATGGATGTTGTCTGAGTGTTTTTATGCATAATATGTATGTATTTACAAAAAACACATATATTTATTTATATCCATTGTCTAGTACCCATAGTACAAGCTCTGCTTAGTTTGGGCTAGATGGTGTTGTGTCTATGTGATAGAATATTATATTATTATTATATTATGGCCGTCTATATAACTAAAGAAGATTAGTAACAAAATATGGACTACTAACTATCTATCTCTCGAAAACAGTACTTATTTCTAGGTGAATTATACCCTATGTCCTATTCTGTTCCTCTGACAACGTGTATGCAAAATTTTATGATGATCGGTCGAGTAGTTAAGTCGTGAAAGCGTAACAAACAAACTCACGTTCGCATTTATAATATTAGTTAAGAGTTAGGATACGTGTTTTCCGAGACACAGAAGTGTGTAACACAAACTTTCTAACTGTGGACTTTAATTAAGATTTTTTTTATAGAAAAGCCTTCCTGGGTATTCGATCCAGAGAGCTCACTCACAGTAGTTGCATTCACGATTGCTGCACCACGGCACCAGTGTTGAATCTAAAACGATTTCCTTTTCACTCAGAATGCTTTTTTAAAATACTAGTTTATACTCGTGGCTTTGCTCACGTACAAGTACGTTACGTTATGTTAGTAACAGTACTTGTTTTATAATAAAACTAGCGGACCCGACAGACGTTGTCCTGTACTCACGAAAAAGAAATCTATTATAGTTCTTTATATATATATAAATCTTATGTGCGTGTGTTTGTAATTAAACTCCTCCTAAACGGCTGGACAGATTTTGATTAAATTTGTTGTGTGTTCAAGTGGGTTCGAGAATGGTTTAGATTTTGTTTTTTTTTGTTTCTTGTGTACAAGACTACGTCTGTCGTGTACGCTAATTTATATATATATAAAGATAATCTATGTGATTCGGTGATAATATAGCTTTCTAATGGTGAAAAAGGCGGTTAACAAAATGTCGTGTCTATACGAATTACGTGTATAAATAATATATAAGCGTCGTGCACACTGATAACGGTTATATATGTAATAGCACCGCGCGTGTGCACCCGCCGATAACACGTCATATAAATTATAATCTATACTAACATTATAAAGAGAAAATATTTCATTTTTGTTTATAAGGATTTAACTCAAAAACAACTTAACCGAATTTAAAAATTATTTCACCATTAGAAAGCTGTATTATCACCGAATAAAATATAAAAAAGTACTGTTACTAACATAACCTAACCTGATTTTACGCGTTTGAAGCCGCAGGCAAAAGTTAGAAATATCACTTTAATTAATTTTCAATCAACACAAGTTATGTAAAGTTTATTAATTGATGAAAATAGCTAACGGAGCGCTGAACAGCTAACTGGAACAAATGTACACGAGCTAGTCGAAATAACTTATGGGGTGATATGATTGTAATTTCATTACTATTAATTTAAATATAATGCGAAATCCAACGTATCTGACAATTACATTGATAACTTCTCTATGATATTTTTATCATTCTGACACTTTCTAGGCAGTTAAGCTTTTTAATTTTTTGTTCTACTATTATACCTGGTGGTCGCCAAGTGGTCGAAATTAGACCATAATTGATTTAAATTTTAAGTTTGAACGTTGTTAAGGTTTTATTGTCTGTCATCTCATTTTGTTTAGTCACCTACTCCAGATACATACATATGTAACCAGAGTTACAAAGAATTCTACGACATCAGCCGAATAATACCGAAATACTACGAACGCGATTCAACTGCGTGTGTTAAATGCATGGTAGTGTGCATGTAGTGATTTTTCATCATCTAATTTAATGTATTTCTAATAAATATTTTATAAAAATATTAGAATTCGCCACTCCTTCTCCATAAAAATATTTAACTGTGCCAAATTTCATACTTCTCCGTCCGCGCAATTTTCGAAAAAAGGAATACAAAGTTTTTGCTTCACGTATTAATATATAGATACTTCATTCAATGCTCAGTTGATAGCGGTTTGATGAAATTCGATTCTATAAATAATATTTGAGAACACTCAGTTGAGATATGCTTCTTTTCCCAATACAGGAACCGTGGGCGACTCTTCTCACAAAGAGAAGAGGCCCGTGACCAGCAGTGGGAAAGTTTATTTACAGGACTAGTATCCTGACTAATATTATAAATGCGAATATGAGTATGTTTGTTATGCTTTTACGCCTTAACTACTCGACCGATCATCACGATATTTTGCATACTTGTTGTCAGGGGTACAGAAAATTAGTAATAGTTATCATTATATTTATTCACGCACACATGCTTACACTTTACCATATTTACGTTAAAATGACTAATTGACTGAATTCTTTATACAACTGCGGTTGGAACAAGAAGAATCCGCCTGATGGTAAAAGTCATCGTAGCCTATGACTGCTTGCAGTACCTATAACTGAGAAAGAGGTATCATACGCGCGATGCTAGACTCAGGACAACTATCTAGACTGAAACTACTACGCCATCAGTTCACTCAATATTGAACGCTAAACGAAAATAGCTAATGCAGCATTTCGCTTAGCTGGCTAGTTCGAAACGAGAGCGCTCTAACCGTAATATATTAAAGATTAAAACGATTGCGTTTTGAATAAGAAGAAAATATATTATTTGATTCTGCCGTGCTCATATTGAATTCAATTCGGTATAGAAGCTATAAAATATATTTTAGCGCTTACTGCTAATACAAAAGCAAGTTAAATTGTGTATGTATAAATTAACCATCTCTGCTGACTTCCTGGAGATAACCGTGATGAGTACGGTAGCCCAATGGTTAAGACACTGGACTTGCAATCGAGGGGTTCGAATCCCACCCATCGCACTACTGACGTGAACCCACTCCTAACACAAGCATTCTAGCTTAGCTGAAAGGGTTAACAAGAATACTAGTAATTTGAAACACAAGTTGGCATTCTTTAAAAAAGATTAGTACCAGGGCCACAGAAACGTGAAGTGGCTGTTAAACATTAACTTGAAATATGACGCGTCACGATATACGAATGCAAAATCAAATATTCGAAACTTGTATAATCCTACATCCGAATTTTGGTAAAATCCTATAATCGCAACGGTCGAGAGGTGTATAAATAAGTAAATAAAAATATTCTCACACTGCTGCGCACGCGCTTCTTCTCAGTGTGAGGAGGGTAAGCCATAGTCCACCACGCTGGCCAGTGCGGGTTAGCACACTTCACATAATATATTAGAGAACATTATGGAGAATTCTCAGACATGCAGGTTTCCTCACAATGTTTTCCTTCACCGTTAAAGCGAGCAATAGTTAACTATTTAATACACACATAACTTCGAAAAGTCAAAGTCAAAACGATCAAGGCATGGAATTCTCTGCCAAGGCACGTATTTCCTTCTTCCTTCAATCCTGGGTCCTTTAAGTGGGGCGTGGAAAAGCACCTTCTAAGGCCGTCTAAGTAGAGACCTCAATATCGCCTCGGCTGCTATAAGGACGGTGTGGAGGCCACTGCTCTTAAACCATACGACTGCTTACTATCAGGCGGAGTGTGGCCATTTTAACGAGCAAAATAAAAAATAAGGTCTCAAGGTGGGTTCTAGCTTACTAATAAAAATATAATATTGGTAAACTTACTAAAAGCAAGTTGAATTTTGTATGATATTGACCTCAATTCTGCTGACTCTCTGGAGATAACCGTGATGAATACAGTAGTACTTTAGATCCAAGTATCAGAGTCACAGAAACGTGAAGAGTTGTAATTGGCTGTTAAACATTAACTTGAAATATGACGCGTCACAATATGTGCCTGCCCTCCACGCGCCCTAACACAGCCCCCTCACCTCTGCTCGCTTCCTGTGCGACGGGCACAAATATTTATAGAAGTGGCATCGATCTTAACAGAAATAACTTCGTATAAATTCTATACATTTTTGATTGTACTGCCTTGAAGCTTCTGGTCTCCTGGTAGCTATAAGCTTAAGGATTACTTTATTTAGCATAGTCTCCTCACTCTATTCCTAGAGAAGTTGCCAGAAACAATGGATTTCCACTTAATATTTTTTATTTTCATTCATATCCAGATTTGATTTTAAATAATTATGATGACGCTCTGGACGTAAGAAATACATTCAATAACTGATCATCAGATTATATTCATTGAAAGTGTCAAGTATATAATATATGAGGGGTTGTATGAAATTGCCGATTTGTACGGAAAAATTGAAACTCTTTTTTTCTAAGATGTACCATATTTATTTAATCGAAATATTTACTCTCATTATCTATACATTGCTGCCATCTAAACGGAACTTCATTTATGCCTTTACAATGGAACTCCCGGGATCTAGGTTCGACAAACTGTGTGAAAGCATTTTGTACTGCCTCCTAGGAAGAAAATTTAATTTTGATTTCTATTTGCAGCTCCTGTAGATTTACAACGGTTACTCGTGCAGTATGAGGTCTTGCGTTATCATGAAGCAATAATGGTGAAGATCGATTCACGAGTCGGGGCTGTTTCACTGCCAGTTTCACCATCATTGTTCGAAGTTCGCCATAGTAAACATCTGCTGTTATTGCTTGACCAGATCTGAGAAAGCTATAGTGGATAGAACCATGAAGAGAACACTGAACAGTTAGCATTGCCTTTTTATTGGTAAGCTTTGCTTTAGGGCGTTTGACCTGGGGTCAGCCATTGCATTTTTCTCTTAAGGTTATCTAAAGAATCCACTTTTCGTCAAAATTCGATCCAATATTCCTTCATTTCTGTACCAATTCCGGCAACTGTTTCAACACGTACTTATTTCTGCAGATCAGTCAAATCATGAGGCACCCGTTTTTCATATCTTTTATCTTATTGATTTGATGCAAATGAGCCAATATTGTAGATAGGGTATCGTTAAACCATACCGCTAATATCTGGGTAGTTTGACTCGGATCGGCTTCCACCATCTCCTTTAAATCAGCGTTATTCACCTGGCCCGGTCTTCCACGTGGTTCTTTCATCAAGTCGATGTTTCCATTCCGAAAGCGTTTAAACAAAAAACGCACGGCGCGTTCATTAGCAATCTCTTCTTCAAGCGCAGCGCTAATATTGCGAGCCGTTTCTACCGCGTTAGTTCCGCGTCGGAATTCGTATTCAAAAATGACTCGGATTTTCGAAGTATCCATCTTGCCCGTCTAAGCTGAATATAACAAAAAATTGAAAGTCGAAAATAGAATGTTGCACATTTTTTAAACGAAGAATCATATAGGTATAATAAAAAAAAAGTTTCACTCGAAAATCTCACACCATGAAGGTTTTATGTCAATTCAAAGTCTCTATTATTAAACAACGGCAACTTCATTCTTTAACTCCTATTATATGTATGTTAAGCGTATTGAATAATTAATTATCGCTCGCTCTAAAGGTGAAGGAACACATCGTGAGGAACACACATCATGCATGTCTGAGAGTTCTACATAATGTTCTCGAAGACATGTGAAGTCTGCCAACACGCACTGGGGCGGCGTGGTGGACTATGGCCTAACCATACACTGAGAAGAGGTTCGTGCCCAGCAGTGGGACAGTTATATACAGGACTGATATTATTATATTAAAACCTACTCTTTTGGGGATTTAAGAGCGACATCAAGATAAATAAATCAGACAAGGTCAATGTTCAGATATTATCGCTTTAATATAAACTTGTAAACATTTATATTTGCCAGTCATATTGTTTATATAGCGAGATGAAGTGTGTACTGTTATTTGTGATAGTCTCACTACAATGTGTTCTCGGTGATGAAGATTTAGTTAGTGTAGTTACTAATATCGGGGTTGTGAGAGGACTTAGGAGAGAATTCACTGCTTTTCTTGGTGTACCGTACGGTGAAGTAGATGATAAAGAACCATTTGGGGTGAGCTGTGTTTTACATTTTTCTAATAGTCTTAATATCGGCTAATGTCCGGTTCGTATATCAAAACAAGTGGTTTTAGATACGAATAGGTATACATATTTTTATAGAATATATATCAAAATAAACTATTCGTGGATAAAACGATTAGTTTCTTGTATATACGGGCCTGAGAAATTGCTGCCGGACTTTTGAAGTTATTAACATATAATTATATTCTTCTATGTGTGTGTTTGTAATTAAACTCCTCCTAAATGGCTGAACCGATTTTGATGAAATTTTTGTGTGTGTTCAAGTGGATTTGAGAATGGCTTAGATATGGGTACTTAAAAAAACTAGCTGTCTCGACAGAGGTTGTTCTGTACACACGAAAAATAAATTAAAAAAAGAAAACAAATCTAAACCATTCTCAAATCCACTTGAACACACACAATTTTTTTATCAAAGTGTAAATTTCAAAAAAGCAAGTGAATGTATAATATTGTCTTAGTTTACGCAAAGTTTTATTTTTTTATAATTTAAATAGCTTAAACAGAAGTAAACAGTAACTAGTAAAAGTGTTTCACAATAGTAGTTTAAAGTTTCAACATTATGTAATAATAGTGTTTTATAAAAAAATAAACAACATGATAAAATCCGTATAAAGCAGTTTAATCAACAAGTGAATATAATTAAATTTTGATTAAAATGTTTGCGGCTATATTTTGATAAGTAACTGGATACACATATTTTTTTGTCTATAATTATTTTAAAATTGCAATTTTATTGTGAAGAAAGCTGACTTCAATGCAGTTTGATGATATTTATTTATTTATTTTACTTTCATTAAAGTGGACATAATCCTAACTAATATTATAAATGTGAATGTGAGTTTGTATGTCAGTATGTTTGTTGTTGTACCCTTTACGCCTAAATTACTCGACAGATCATTATGAAAATATTAGTTAGAATATATATTATTACTAGCTGTCCCGACAGACGTAGTGCGGTACAGACGGGAAAAAAAACAAAAAAACAAATCTAAACCATCCTCGAATCCACCTGAACACACACAAAAAAATTCATTCAAATCGGTCCAGCCGTTCACTGTCAACACACGTACAGAAGATTTATGTATATATAAATATATTGAGTAATATTTGTTTTTTGAAATTAAACGACTATATACGGATTTTATCGCGTTGTTTATTTAACACTCTATTACATAATTTAGAAACTGTTACACTACTATACTATACTATTAAACTTTACTAATTTTAAGCTAATTAAATTATTAAAACTATCAAATCTATTTGTTTTTAAGTTTACACTTTCCCCGACGTCTCGGTTGCTTTTCAGCAGCCCTGGTCACGGGGAGTAGAGTGTTAAATAAACAACGCGATAAAATCCGTATATAGTAGTTTATTTCAATGAATAACATTCGCGTAAACAGAAGACAATATAATATTTGTTTTATTTAACTAACATTACCAAGATGGCCCACTAGCTCTTTGACCTCATAGTGCCTGATAGTAAATAATCTCTCTAATGTTATCTCTTGATGAAGGTCAAGGGAAACATTTAAAATGTATTCCGGATAGCGTTCGGGTACTTCACTACATATTATAAAACAAAGTCTCCCGCCACGTCTGTCTGTCTGTTCGCGATAAACTCAAAAACTACTGAACAGATTTTCGTGCAGTTTTCACCAATACACAGAGTGATTCATAAGGGAGGTTTAGGTGTATAACCTGTTAAGGTTACCCATGCGTAGCCGGGGCTGGTCGTATTTAACTTCACTTTTGCTTTTATCACCGAAAGTTTAGTGAAAGGTATTTTATAATCATTTTTCATTTACAATTTCAGTCCCACATAATAGGGGCAAGCTTATTGCCTATTGTGCATATATACGTACATAGTCTCACGTGAATATCTCCGCAAGGGGAGGCCAGGTAGACCTTACCTCTCGTAAGTTAGACTCTGATTACCGACTCATCGTGTGAAACCCAGTAATTGTGTTATTATCTCACATCGTTAGCAGTGTTTACTGTAAAAGAGTGAAACTTTGAACGAGCTCACTCATCAAACTGACTCTTATATTTAACTAGCTTATGCCCGCAACTTTGTTCGCGTGGAAACGTTACTATGGGCAACATTTAAATTTTTGTAGGATCGAGTGCCAGAGTCCCGATCACCCTTTTTCCCCTTCCCACTTATTTTCCTAAAGGGTTGGCAACGCGCAAGTGATGCCCCTGGTGTTGCAGGCGTCCATAGGCCAAGGTGACCACTTACCATCAGGTGGGCCTTATGCTAGTTTGCCACCATAGATGGACAAAAAAAACCTTTGTTTGCAAATATTTATCATACAAACTGCTGACGGCATTTCTACTAATCATACATGTGTTTCCGATAAATAATAATAATTATTATTTCGAGAAAAACAAATTAAATATTCTACACATACACACAGCACCTTCTAGCCCAAGCTAAGCAGAGCTTGTACTATGGGTACTAGACAATGGATAAACATACATATATACTTTCATTTTTTGTAAAAACATACATATCATCCATAGAAACACCCAGACCAAGACAAACATCCATGTTCATGCACACAAATGTTTGACTTGTGCGTGAATCGAACTCGCGACCTCAGGCGTGGCAGTCGGTTACACCATAAAGATTACAGATTTAAAAAACAAATATTAATAACCTTAAACCTTTGCCTGCGTCTTCTTTAGATCACACTTTACAATGTTGTACCACTTTCTGCAAAGCTCTATACTTTTACCAAAAACATATTATTTCATCAAGTTTATAATTACAAGCGCGCCGCGGTGTGTTGTTTGTTTACGCCGCTGCTAGTTTTCAACCGCTTGTAGTCTTAATGCGATTAGAGCAACCGATTACAATATTAAGTATATTGAATATTGTATTATCGTTACTAATATTATAGAGCAGGAGTTCCCTAAGTTTGGGACGCGAGCGAATATTGAGTTAGTCCCGAAACATAAGATAATCCGACCAATCGGGCTAACAGCCGGACCACTGCGGGCACGGCACTCGCGTTCTATGACTAGAGGTTCTCTGATCACAAAGACTAGGGAATCTGAGAATTACCAATATTTTATGACCCCTTTACAAGACGCCCAAGAGGTGAGTCCCGAATTTCGCAGTTTTTGTTTGGTAGGTCGAAGTCCAATCGAGTTTAGGTACCACTGTTATAGAGGAAAGATTCGATTTTTGTTTGTTTATTTGTAAGGGTTCCACTCAAAAACTACACAACCGATTTAAAAAATTCTTTTATCATTAGCAAGCTTTATTATCATAGAGTAATATCGGTAATTTTATTTAAAAAACAAGTAGGTACTGTTACTAACATAAACTAACTTACTTTTAGGCGGGCGAAGCCACGAGCATAAGCCAGTTGTATCATAAATCAAATAATGAATTATGGAAACTGGTAGAACAGAAGTTGTTAATTAAGATATATGTACATATGTAAATAAATTACGGATAAAGGGTTATTAGTTTCATTCAATTAACTCTGTGTAGTAATATTATCACGGTTTTTTATGACAGTAATTTTATATTTACTATTAATATTTTAATTTTACAACACTTTCGGATTTTCGCTTGTTTTCAGCAGACCTGTTCACGGGGAGACTAAAATGGTGGTCATCTTATCGTTTTAATGTATAGTTATTTAAATGTATCTGATCATAATAAAATTTGTGTTTCTATTTACGCAGAATGAACTCAAAGTATCATAAAGTCTTGCAATATTTGCTTGACACTTCTAAATCTTCTTGATACTTCTAAAATCCGAGCGAAAAATTCCGTACGTACTTAAATTCCAATAATATTCGTGAAAAAGCAGCGATAACCTAGTGTTAGGAACCGATGTACTTCCACGCAGAGGTCTTGAGTTCCATCGTAAGGCTCACACCTCTGACTTGCTGAAGTTATGTGCGCATTAAATTGTTAACTATTGCTCGCTTTAACGGCGAAAGAAAACATCGTGAGGAAACCTGCATGTTTGAAAGTACCACATAATGTTCTCGAAGATATGTGAAGTTTGCCAACCCGCACTGGGCCAGCGTGGTGGACTATGGCCTATCTCATATTGAGAAAAGGCCCGAGCCCAGCAGTGGGACTGCTTATAAACTTTTTATTATAACATTTGCGTATACTTAAAAGAATATTATTTAAAACACTTATCCAAATTCTATTTTTTTCAGGCAGCCAAACCTCACCTGCACTTTGAAACCCAATACGCCGCTTTTAACGACCCACCAATATGCCCGCAAATAGTCGACGGCATACCTCAAGGCGACATACATTGCCTGCATCTCAACATTTACACACCAAACAATGCAACACCTAACAGCACTTTACCAGTAATGGTATACATACATGGCGGTGGATTCGTCGAAGGGAACGGCAATTTGAGAACTTATTCACCGACGTTCTTAGTCAGACACAACGTAATACTAGTCACAGTCCACTACAGACTAGGCCCGTACGGATTCCTCTGCTTACCGCAACTAGGATACAGCAATCAAGGCTTAAAAGACATTGTTTTAGCTCTCAAATGGATAAAAGATCATATAAACAGTTTTGGAGGAGACGAAGACAATATACTTCTATTTGGACACAGTTCTGGGTCTGTTACAGCAGAACTTGTTCTATTATATAATGAAGACAATGTATTTAATAAAGCTATATTACAAAGTGCTCATATTGCTTCACCGTATATGGCGACAGAACCAGCTAATGAAGCTTTCGTAGCTACAATCGCTGAAAGACTTAACATTAACAAAGATCTTAAAATAGAAGATACTATCAAACAACTATCGGATCTAAACACAGATTTGGTCATAAACGCCAGTAACACATATGAATTCAGACCGTGTGTTGACAATACATTTATAACAAGAACTCTAAAACAAGTCAATATGAAAGATAAAAGCATAATATTAGGAACAACATCTAAAGAAATGCTATATTTCTACAAAGGTGACGAAGCAAACTACTTAAGTAAATTCAAAGAGGATTTAGACAAAGGATTTGTTGATTTATCAGAAGAAGATATTAATACAGTAAAGAACTTTTATTTAAATAATGATATTAAAGAAAATGCTGTTGATTTTGGCACTGATTACGTTTTTACTTATCCAGCTGAAAGATCTGTAAGGTTTTATTTAGCAAGTAATGCTACCGTATATCATTATGTATTTTCTCATGATGGTGGTCACAATTATATGAAATTGAGAGATAACATCAATGCAGCAGGCGCGGCACATGGTGATGAGTTGGGGTATCTGTTTTGTATGTTTATAGATACAGCACCGTTTAATCATATAGATGGTGTAGTATCAGCAGCTGTGACTGAGATGTGGACGAATTTCGCTAAATATGGGTAAGGATTTTGATTCTTTTAAGTTAATTATCGCTCACTTTAACGGTAAAGCATCGTAAGGAAACCTGTATGTCTGAGAGTTCTGCATAATGTTCTCGAAGATATGTGAAGTCTGCCAATCCGCACTGGGATAGTTTGGTGGACTATGACCTAACTCTTCTCATACTGAGAAGTTGCCCTTGCCCGGCAGTAGAACTGCTTATAAACAAGGTTGATTTATTATTATAGGGTGTATACTTAAGGATCGTAGGGTATTGGAGTGAGCTAAAATATATTGGTGTTAATCTAAATGTTTTTGTATACATATTTTCCCATATTGATAGGGGTAGGGTAACCGTAGGGGCAGGTAGGATTTTACTAGTCCCACGTTTCATCAGCTATTTAAGAGTTCACGTAATACGAGTATAGAGTGAGCCTATTGCCGTCTACTGGGAACAATTCCAAAGTCGGATTTACTACTAAGAATTCTTTATCGTAAAACCCAATAAAACTTCGCCCATCACCAGAAATAGAACCAAGATCTCATGCACACTACTCACATTCTCTTACGCTGCGCCATCGAGGCAGCCTTTAACAATAAAATATAAATTACAGAATTTATTGTTCATCGAATATTGGTGTCCCTCAAGGATCTGCACTTGTTCCAGTATCACTTTTTACGATTCACAACGACAATTTATAACACAATAATTGTTTTCAGGAATCCTACTCCAGAAGTTTCAAATCACATACCTCAGCTATGGCCACGCGTGGACAAAGATTCGGCATATTACATGAATATAAGCTACGCTTCAAACTTTTCCATTCAAGAAAGGCCTTACCACGATAGGATGGATTTCTGGGAGGCATTCTACCGAATTCACGGTAGACAATCTAAAGGCTTCAACTTCTGTGAGGATTTTACGGGAGAGTCTCCTGAACATGGCTGCTGAAAAGCAACGGAAACGTCGAGGAAAGTGTAAAATTAAATCTAAATAGTTTTATAATTTAAATAGCTTAAATAGAAGTAAACAGTTACTAGTAAAAGTGTTTAACAATAGTAGTTTAAAGTTTCAAAATTATGTAATAAATGAGTTTTATAAAAAATAAACAACACTATAAAATCCGTATAAATTTGTTTAATTTCATTGTATCTCTTTTTATATCGTGCATGGAGGAGTGTGAGATTTGATATATTAACAGTTTATATGTAGAACGGGTGCAGAAAGCTTAAATATGTAATTAAAAATAATGAATGAATAATCATTTTGTATCCATTTCAAGTGGCGGTAGCCCAATGGATAAGACATTGGACTAGCGATCGAGGGGTCGTGGGTTCGAATCCCACCTATCGCACTACTGACGTGAACCCACTCCTAACACAAGCATTCTAGAGTAGCTGAAAGGGTTAACAAGAATACTAGTAATTTGAAACCCAAACTGTTACTATGTATTATTATATATATTCTAGTGAATAAAGCATTTATTTATTTAATGAAATATTTATTTATTTTATTAAATGAATTACGGTCAAATTTCAAAAGACCTCTAGTTTTGAATGATTTCGCTTGCCGTTGTTAACTTATTGACAGTAGTGAACTAGTACTAACATTATAAATGTGAAAGTCTGTTAAGTATTAGATGTTATTTATTCAATATAATAATAAAGTTAAGTCGGTTTGAAAGGCACACAAAACTAACGAACGTTGGCTTACAACCCGATCGCAACACCAACTACCGGGGCCAACAGTGAACGCAGACACACACACACACACAAATTCATCAAAATTAACCTAGCCATTTAGATGGAGTTTAGTGACATCCACACGTACAAAATAATTATATATATAAAGAAAGTAAGTGTATTCATAAACAGGCAAAGATAAAACAGTTCAGTGCCTTTTTCTCTTCTGTTTGTCAGCATTTTTGAAGTGAAAACTTCTTTAGTCGCGTTGAGCACTTTTTGAATGAACAAAAATCATGGAACTCGCGTCATCGTCATCGAACGCTTTCCATGAGCTATATGTATACTGTGTATATATGTACTTTTTGGGTGAACAAAAAGCGTGAAACTCGCGTCATAGTCACCGCACGCTAGTTACTTAGTTTTCACTTCTATCGACAGTCACCAAAGACTGCCCCGCATGTTCTTTTGTTTAGTAGCTATTGATGAGATTTAGCGCTACCAATAGAAATATTGGATGGCTTGTTATTTCTTTAAATGTAAATTCATAAATAATAATATACGTACTCTTCAACTCTTCAATTATTGTAATGGTAAAATTTTGACCATTCGGCGCATACTAGTCTGCATAAACCTCAATACAATCCGTATAAAGTAGTTTAATTTCTGTGCACAGATAGAGCATCTCCTAGTTTACGTAGCATACTTTTTATCCCGCGTCTTATCCCGTGGGACTGAGTCGGGAGGAACTAGTAAATAATAAATATAATTCCCTAAACGAAGGCAGTAAGACACGCCACACGAATTTGTCATAAAAATGAACATTTTTAGTGTTCCCGCGACGACTGGCGATCTTAAATATTTAGTGAGACATTACCAGATGAAGATGGCGTCTTACACGTGTACTTGTGATGTGTGCACGTGTGTATGTGGTTGTGAGGCTGATCTTTCTCGTGTTTATGTGTAGTTCTTATTTATTTATGGAACTAACGTTGCAATGGTATTTTTTCAAATATCTAAATACATATAATATAAAAGTGTTGTTTTAGAATAAAATCTATAACCGACTTCAAGGCAATACATATATATACAAACTTAAACTAAAAAGTAGAGAAATTCAAAACTGTTGCTGAAGGGAACCACAAAGAACCAAAACATAAAAAGCGCTGAATAAATTTTGATTATCTATATACAATATAAAAATCTCGTGCCACGGTGTTTGTGGTCGCACTCTTCCGAATCGGCTCGACTGATTTTTATGTTTTTTTTATGTATATTTGGTAGGTATGAGAATAGGTAAAGTATATTTCATCTCGCTAAGAAATAATGTATATAACACCACACAGTTTGCTGGGTCAGCTAGTAGACTTATATGGGACCTCTGAAGTATTACCTACTAAACAAAAAAAGAAAAATCAACAAAATCAATTCATAATTGGCGGAGTAATCGCATATCAAACATACAACAAAGAAACATACGTACAGTTGAATGGAGAATTTCCTCCTATTTTGAAGTCAGTTAATAATTATAAGAACATTGTAACTGGTCTATGTTTCTACATAGGAGATGTTTAAGTGATATTTGAAAGTCTTACCTGCCTCACACACATTGTTCTAGTAGTAGAAATATCTTGAAGTTGTTGTTTTGGCTTCTCTAGCTCTTATACATTTGACTGCCTGTTCGTATGTTTGCAAGCATATCACGCGAAAACTACTGCACATAATTGTATGCGATTTTCACAGTTGTATTGCTGAAGATCTAACTTAAATTTTGGTAGATGTTTCATCTTTATATGTTGCCTCGAAGTTGAATTTAACAATAAAACAATTTGGATACGTCACCCAGAAGCCGTAACTATAAGAAATAGTGAGGTATGTCTTTGTGTGTAGATCAGCTTCGTCTTACCTGCAAAGAAAGAAAATATAGATAAGTAACTAATTATAAATTCTGAAGCCGCGAGTAAAAGTCAGTTATTAATAATCTAGGTGGTTAGTGTAACGGACTGCCACGCCTGAGGTCGCGGGTTCGATTCCCGCGCAAGTCAAACATTTGTGTGCATGGACATGGATGTATGTATTTACAAAAAAAGTATATAATTATATATGTTTATCCATTATCTAGTACCCATAGTACAATCTCTGCTTAGTTTGGGCTAGATGGTGTTGTGTGTATGTGATAGAATACTGATTATCATTATACTGACTGAACTAGCTTATTCTCGCGGCTTCGCTTGCGTAAAAGTAGACTAGGTTATGTTTGTAACAGTACTTTTAAAAATAACATATAGCATATGTTACTCGCTGATAATATAGCTTCCTAATGGTGAATGAATTTTTAAATCCGGCTGTGTAGTTTTTGAGTTAAACCCTTATAAACAAACAAGGAATCAAACCTTTTCTCTTTTTTAATATTAGTATAGATAAAGCTGAAGATTTTGTTTAAACTAACATTCGGATTTGTAAAGTCTATTGTGCATTTGATAGCTCAATTCTTGAGGAAGGTTATAGGCTATATAACATCACGCTACGATCCACGAGAGAGTCATAAACGTGGGTGACACTGCGGGATACAACTAGTCAATTATATATTGAACAATTGGTCTGTGTCTTCCCGGGTTCGTTACTTCGATTTAATAACTAGTGGTTTTAACAATTTAAGACAAATCATACTATACTCAAAGTGAAACAATCCGACATTTTAAATATATTATGTATAATTAATACGTGAAGCAAAAACTTTGTACCCCATTTTACGAATATTGCGTCGAAGGAGAAGTATGAAATTTGGCACAGTTAAAGTTTATATGGAGAAGGAGGGCCGAAACCTAATATTTTTTTAAAATATGCACGAGAAATACATTAAATTAATGAAAAAACTCTACACGCACACAACCATGCATTTGACACACGCAGTCGCATCGCGTTAGTAGTATTTCGACATTGTACGTCTGACGTCGTACAATTCTTTGTAACTATGGTTACCTATACCTTAATTATATTATGTAATAGCGAAAAACAGAAAACAAAGTAGCAGGCTTAGGCATTTTGACCACTAGGCGACCGCCAGTCTTATTTAATGTTTAAAATAATTGGTAAAGTAGCTTATATTGAAAACACATGAAACTGGCCATGAAAAATCAAATCTTTTATTTTATTGGCATGAAAAAGGAATTATGATTTACATAATTACGTTAACGTGAATGTTATACATTAAAATTAAACTGCATTATACAGATATCATCGTGATTTCTTTGAAAACACAATTTTATGAAAATCTGGAAACAATTTCTAAATTTTAAATTGCATTTTCGTCGATTATTATTCCTGTATATAAACTTTCCTACTGCTGGGCACGGGCTTTTTCTCAGTCTGTGGGTTAGGCACCGGCTAGGTATACTACGCCGGCTCAGGGAGGGTTGGCAGACTTCACGTTTCTTGAAGAACATCCTCACTAATATTATAAATGCGAATGTAAGTTTGTTTATTTATTTGTTTGTTACCACGCTAACTTAATGCAAATCGCCGAATTCACATATCTTCGAGAACATTATGGAGGACCCTAATTTGACCCTAAATCTTAAAAGAGTCCCATAAAAATCCCTTCCGGTCACCATTTCAAAAGGAATCGTCTAAAACTTCTGCTAATTCCCTGCGTAAGTAAAAACACAAAATCTTTTCAACGCAGCCTCGAAACAGCAAAACGAAATTATCTCCCGGTGTTGGTACGACACAAAGTTTACATTATATATTTCTTTTACAACTGTTTTGGACACTTTTAGACAGACTTCTACAAATTTAAAACGGGAAAAGAAAATTTTGTATTTCTGTAGTGAAAATCATAACATTTTTATATCGCTTTTTGGAGAGGAATGGTGTTGTATGTTATTAAATTAAAGAAAGAAAGAGAAAGAGCATAATAGTGAATAGTTATTACTCGCTTTAACGGTGAAGGAAAATATCGTGAGGAAACCTGCATGTCTGACAGTTCTACATAATGTTCTTGAAGATATGTGAAGTCTGCCAACCAGCACTGGGACGGCTTGGTGGATTATGGGCTAACCCACACATTAAGAAGTGGCCAGATATATTTTTGAGTAACCGTAGTCACATTCCGTATATTTTTTTATAGTTAATTAAAGATAAACGCTAAACGTTAAGCGGTCTACTCATTCCCCTGGGAAATGAACCCATTATCGGTGAATCCAGGGCATTATACAATATCCTACGTTTGAGCTCTCACTAGGAAGTGAGCAGAACTTAGAGCTTGTGAAAGAAACAACCGATGAAAAATGTACCTCTTTTATTTTCTTATCGCCTGGTACTTTTTGATAAAGGTATGCTAGTATATCGCGGAAAGATAAGAAGGTGTATGGCACCTCATTTTGTTTAGCTATGATTTTAGGTGTTACATTATGGGAGTGTATTATCGTTGCGAACTAAACAAAGTGCTGTTATTGAAAAATGTCGTAACAGAAAAAACAATATTTTCTAGTATGGGAATCGAACCTGAGACGTTTGCCTAACCAATATTATAAATGGGAATGTGTTAGATTTAATACGCTTTCAGGCTTTTTAACTACTCGACCGAAAATCATTAAGTTTCGCATACACTTTGTCAGGGGAACAAAAAAAGACATCGGGTGCCTTTTACCAAGAAAAGTAATGTTTATGTTATTTTTTATGTTATTTTGCAATTTTCTTGTAGCCCAAACTTCACAAAAATCCGATTAAATAACCACCTTTCTGCCACATTGCTGAAACGATTTGTACTTTTTCCAGTTCTCATATCGCTCGACCAAAGGCACTTTACACAAAATTCTTATTAAATTCTTCGCAGTACTATGTTCGTTCCATAGCTCGGTATATAGTTACAATAAGAGCCGCCATGTTGTACTAATGTCGTAGTTTTCACTCTATGAAATGGTTGTCGTGAGCATATTTCGGTGAAGCTGTCGTCTGACCGCTACTAGTACTACCCCTCCGGTACATAAACAATTAAATTTAAAACATTATAGAAAACTAATCACTAAATATAAAAAACATACATTGCCTTCTGTTTACGCAAATGTTATTCATTTAAATTGAACTACCTTATACGGATTTTATCGCGTTGTTTATTTGACACTTTATTACATAACTCTATATTTTAAAGTTTAATATATCTATAATATTGTCTTCTGTTTACGCGAATGTTATTCATTGAAATTAAACTACTATACAGATTGGCTCAGCACGTAGCGAAGATACTCTCACCACTCAGAGGCAACTCGAGAGCACATGTAAAGGATTCATACCATTTTGTGAGTGAGATTAAACACCTATGTCTCACTAACAATGAAACAATGGTTAGTTTTGATGTACAGTCATTATTTACATGCATACCTGTACATGACTGTATTGAAATAACTAAAAGGAAGCTAATAGAGTACAATATGCCTGAGGAATATGCAGAACTACTTAAGCATTGCTTAACAACTGGCTATCTGTTGTGGGACAATAAATTCTACATACAAGTCGATGGTGTGGCAATGGGCTCCCCAGTATCGCCTGTTGTTGCCGACATATATATGGAGGACTTCGAGGCTCGAGCTTTACAGACTGCCCCCATCACACCCAGGATTTATAAGAGGTTTGTAGATGATACTTTTACAATATTACCAACAGATAGTGTTAGTGTATTCCTAGAACATCTCAATTCCATTAATAACAACATCCAATTTACTACGGAATTAGAGGCAAATAATTCATTAGCATTCTTAGACGTACTTGTCATCAGGAATCCTGATCATACTTTGAGCCATACCGTGTATAGGAAAAAGACCCATACAAATAGGTACTTGAACGGTGAATCTCACCACCATCCTAAACAGTTAGCTACCGTGGGAATGTCTTTGTTTCAGAGAGCCCACGGGATCTGTGACAAGAAACACCTGGACGCCGAGCTTCAACATGTCAAGCAAGTACTGCAAGACAACAAGCTCCAACAGTCGCGCCGCTGTCACAGATCCCGAGAAAAGCCAGCCACAGTCGAGCGCCAGCCTGCTATACTGCCTTATGTAAGGGGTGTCACTGACAAGATTGGCTACATCTTGAAGCGAGCTTCAATCAATACATACTTCAAGCCGCCAACGAAGATAAGTCAATTTTTACCATCCGTCAAGTGCCAATTACCTTTACAAGATGCAGGGGTCTATAAAATAGATTGTGACTGCGGACTCTCATATATTGGTCAAACCAAGAGAAGCATAGGCACCCGCATAAAAGAACACATAGCTGACGTAAAACACAAACGCTCGTTGAAGTCTGCTGTGTGTGAACACGTACAACAGGGGACCAACCACTACCTGAGATTTGACAAACCACAGATTCTCGCTAAAGAACACCGATTCCTGCCAAGGATGCTTCGCGAGGCTATTGAAATTAAAAAACATCCCAATTTCAATAGAGAAGATGGTTGGAATGTACCACCAGCTTGGGATCCAGTACTTCAAATAGTCAAACCCAAGAAGAAACAAACCACAGCTAGACTTCATGATACTTTGAGCTCATTCTGCGTAAATAGAAACACCAATAATTAAATTATGTTCAGGTACTTTGAAATAACTACACTGGAACATTGAGACAACTACCATCTTAGTCTCCCCGTGACCATGGCTGCTGAAAAGCACCCGAAACGTCGGGGAAAGTGTAAACCAAAAATAAATAGATTTAATAGTTTAAATAATTTTATTAGCTTATAAATTAGTCAAATAAAATCAATAGTAGTAGTAGAGTAATATTTTCAAAATTTTGTAATACAGTGATAAATAAACAACGCGATAAAATCCGTATATAGTAGTTTAATTTCAATTTAATATATCTACTAATATTAAACTTTACTAATTTTTAAGCTAATTAAATCATTAAAACTACCTATTTATATTTAATATTGTCTTCTGTTTACGCGAATGTTATTCATTGAAATTAAAGTACTATATATTTTGAGCTCATTCTGCGTAAATAGAAACACCAATAACTAAATTATGTTCGGGTACTTTGAAATAACTACACTGGAACATTGAGACAACTACCATCTTAGTCTCCCCGTGACCATGGCTGTTGAAAAGCAACCGAAACGTCGAAAAAGTGTAAACTTAAATATAAATAGTTCTCTTTGACACGGCTGGATTGATTTTGACGGGACCTTCACTAGCAGATACATAATGTAGAAGAAGTAACTAAGGCTAATTTTAAATTAGAATGTTTTTTTTAACTACATCCCTTTTATTTAAATTCTACACGGACGAATTCACGGGTAACAGCTAGTCCTAACTAATATCATAAATGCGAATGTGAGTTTGTTTGCTATGCTTTTACGGCTTAACTACTCGACCGACCATCGCTAAGTTTCGCGTACACGTTCTCTGAGAAACAAAAAAGGATATAGGGTACCTTTCATCCACAAAATGTACTGTTTTTGAGCGAGTATTATAATAAAATCAGTATAAAGTAGATACTTCAAATAATCGTAACAATCCCATCGGTACAGTCCCATTATACTCAGTACTCGGATGTCAATTACGGCTTCGAGAGAGCGACGCGTTCGGCTCCCGGTCGTTGCATTATTGATGCGTCTGCCTCCCCCGACGTAACAGTCGTAATGATGCTGGCACTCAATTGGCTCGTTATAGCTTTGTGCTTGTTTGTGCAGATTCGATGTCGGGTTGACGTGTTATTGAGTTTTGTAAACTGTGTTAAGGTGATTGCATTGGTGGTGTAGTAAATGCGACTGTGCATCAGGCCTCGTGTTCGATTTCAGCGTCGGTTAACGTGTGATTGTGTATTTCGTAAGCAATATGTTTGTATAAACGTAAGTCAATCCTAACTAATATTAAAATGCGAATGTAAGTTTGTTTGCTTTTTACACTGTCACGCGTTAACCACTCGAATCACTTCTCTCAATTTTACTCATCATGAAATTTCGCATACACGTTGTCAGGCGAACAGAAAATAACAAAGAGTAATTTAATTCAAAAAAAGTACTATTCTCGAGAGAGCGAAGCCGCGGGCAAAAGCTAGTTAATAATTTTGTAGAAATTCGCAGTATGATACTTATTTTTAAAGAACACCTATTCCTACCACGGATGCTACGCGAGTCTATTAAATAGTACTAGCGGTCGTCTATTGGTCAAAATTCGATCAAAATTCCTAAGCTTGCTACTTTGGTTTCTGTTTTTCTCTATTACATATAAATAAGGTATAGGTAACCATAGTTACAAAGAATTGTACGTCGTCAGACGAAGAATGTCGAAATACTACGAACGCGATTCGACTGCGTGTGTCAAATGAATGGTTGTGCGCGTGTAGTTTTTTCATTAATTTAATGTATTTCTAATGCATATTTTATAAAAATATTAGGATTCGCCCCTCCTTCTCCATATAAACTTTAACTCTTCCAAATTTCATACTCCTCCATCCGCGCAATTTCCGTAAAAAGGGGTACAAAGTTTTTTGCTGCTCGTATCAATATAATATGGATCACATCGTAACTACATTAGTATTAAATACTAAGAGATGTCTGATATTTAAATGGTTACATCAACACAAGTTATCACTTATTTTTAAATAGGAGAAATATATTTATTATCGTTACAATTAACGCCGCCATTTTGCCTCCATATACGTTTATACGACAAACGGCAAACAATTAAATGACTGACGCGCTACATCGTTTAAATATGGTCATCTTTCTGTACGTTAAGTTGTCATCCGACACACAATGACAACATCACATCTGAATTATAAATATAGTATTATCACATATTGAAAATTATACACTATCGTCCTCTATCATAGAAGTGTGATGTGTGAGCTCACTGTTTAACGTGCACATTTATGGTTAAAACCTTTGTTCTTATTTATCCTTACTAATATTATAAATGCGTTTTAAACGTTTTAAAATCCATTTAAAGTAGTTTGATTTCAATAAATATGTACCACTAAATATTCAAACACGATACCTAATGCCTCAATAGCTTATTGGTCATAAATGCGACTGCTGAACATAAAGTCTCGGATTCGATTCCCAGGTAAAGTGTTAGTGGGTTGTTCAATTAAGATATTCTCAATAGCAGCTCTGTAAAGGACAATAGGCTCCCTATTACGTAGGACCTAACTAAATATAGTTCCCTATCCATTTGCATAACATTTTAAGACATAATAATAATAAAACGTGGCTTAGTTTTGTTTGTCCTAATTATATTTACGCATAACAGCTTACACATAATTTTTTTAAGTAACCTAACCTATCCTATCGTAAACTATATTTATGCGAAAATCAATTACATATGGCTAAGTATTATTATACCAAAAACAAAATATACCATTATAGTAATTTTGTCATAAGAAAACCGACTTCAACTAGACAAGTAATAAAATGAGAACATCATCAATATAATATAATAATATAATAATATAATATATTCTGTCACATACACACAACATCATCTAGCCCAAACTAAGCAGAGCTTGTATTATGGGTACTAGACAATGGATAAACATACATATATACTTTTTTTTTTGTAAATACATACATATTATACATAGAAACACATATTATATATAGTCGAAGTCAACCAAATACGCATTATTAAAGATAACGCAAAAACTACCGGTCATATCTTGATCAAATTTAAATAGGACCTCATGGGAAGCACTAGCTTTCAAACAAAAATAATCATCAATCATCGGTTCACCTAGAAAATGTTCTGAGGTAACACATAAAAAATGCAGTTGAATTGAGAACCTCCTCCGTTTTTTGAAGTCAGTTAAACGTTATACGAAAAGAAGGTATCCCGCTTAATGTGTCTGTAATACACTTCCTGCCTATCTCGTCTGAAATACAGCCGTGAGGCTTCTAATAAAATATTCAGAACGACAAAAATCTAATCAATATTAAACTATCCATTAATACGACCGAAACTTATCGACCAATACTATAATTACCAATCAATCAATGGAACCGAAACACTTATAGTGCACGACACAAAAAATAACTTTTACGGTTAAATTTAACTTAAACACGTATTTAATCTTATTAGTTAATGTTGATCTTACCTTTTTACAAGTATTTGAGTTGTGTGGATACTAGATGGTTTTGAAAATAAATGTTTTTAACAGGTGGTTTAGTTCGGACGTGATTTTGTTCGAATTGAACACACGTCTGTCCAGCACGGAGCGCGCGGCGGTACTGACAGTATGTCGGCAGTCTTAGGGTGATGTGGGCTGAAATCAGGATTGCTTTCAGGGTAAATTTTGCTGGAAGGTGGGTATTGTTTGTTTATGTTCCTGAGTTTATAAGGCTAGTGTGAATGGAATAGTCGCATGGTGAAGACCTAGGCGAACGTTTCTCGATCAGATCGGAGACGTTCTGGACATAGGCCAGGTTAAGAGCACTTTAAACCCGCGAGCGTATATTAGGAAGGAAGAAAGGAGAAGTATGTCAGGATCGTAGCAAATGGATATCTGTAGTATCTACCCACCCTTCTGGGACGTGAATCTATGTATGTATCATCAAAAAGGGTGTTAAAATGTTTTTACAGGGTCGGCAACGCGCAAATTATACCTCTGGTGTTGCAGTCGTCCATAGATTACGGTGACCACTTACCATCAGGTGGGCCGTATGCTTGCTTGCCGCTTTAGTAGTATACAAAATATGTGAAACTACAGGCTTGTTTTAAGGGTAAAGGGTTTTGCTTGGAGAAGCATGTAGAAGGTTTGTTCTTGGTGTTTTAGGTATGTAGGGATATAGGATATGTGTTTAATATTTTATTTTGTTTTATAGTTGTAGGTTGTGGCGAATTTTGGTGTATAGAGTCACGTCTGTGTTCTTGAGGTAGGCATAGATTGAGTATTTGTTCTTGTTATGATATTAAGTCAATATTTGTTTGTAATATACATACTACATTTTGCCCGCGTCTTCGCTCGTATAAATGAAGGTTACGTTAGTAACAATACTTGTTCTGAATGAAAGGTACCCTGTGTCCTTTTCTGTTTCCTTGACAACGTGTATGCGAAATTTCATAATGATCGGTTTAGTAGTTAAGGTATGAAAGCGTAACAAACAAACTCACATTCGCATTTATAATATTAGTTCGGATATCATATATGATATGTTTTGATTTGATTTCAAGACAAAATTTGTACATTCAGATTGAAATGTACATATTTATGTCTGTGAGTGTAAAATACCCACATTTAGCCAACTATATTATATTATATCCAATAAAATCTGTCCGATCCGAGAACAGACTATGGAACTTCACGATTGGCAGTACAAGTAATAATAATAATAATAAGTTTATTACTCCATAAGAATAACACTTAATCTAAGTACAAAATTTAGGGCTTAAGGAATATATAACAAACTGGAGACCCTGACTTCTAAACTAGGTATGGACCTGTATCTTAGAAGCCAGTGCTACCTTCTGATAATTACATTTATATAAGCCTAACAACAAATGGTTACAAACATTTATGAATATAAATATATCATAAATAGTGAGACAATACTAAATACAAAAAAGGGTTAGTGAAAATGGAGAAATGTGTCTTTCTTTAGTTTAATAATTTATATACTGGAACTCATATAAATAAGCCCACTATCCTACGGTATAATAAATTAAAATAAAAAATAATAATATTCTACCACACACACACACACAACACCATCTAGCCCAAACTAAGCAAAGATTGTACTACGGGTACTAGACAATGGATTAACATACATATATACTTCTTTTTCGTAAATACATACATATTAGAGATAGAAACACCCAGATCAAGACAAACAACCATGTTTATGCACAAAAATGTTTGACTTGTGCGGGAATCGAACCCGCGACCTCAGGCGTGGCAGTCGGTTACACTAACCACTACGCCATCGAGGCCGCAAAATACACAACAACAATGGCAACAGGTAAATATAAATTCATATTATATAGTTTAGTTAGTGTAACCTTGACGTTCATAAGTGTTACTTTGTGACCTACATGAATAAAACTATTTTGAATTTGACTCAAAACTTTGTGCGATTTGCAAATAGTTCTTCCGAATTTAGATTTTCTTTGAGTCCATTTGTTTGAATGTTTTGTAAACATGTATGTTTGTTACTTAATTACTCATAAACCGTTCAACGGATTTGGATAAAATTTGACATGCACATAGACCATGTCCTTGACTAACCAATATGATACATATATCTCGGTATTCCCGTGGGATTAACGCGAGGTAAACCGCCGGCAATGACTTCATAAAATAAACACTTACAGTAGTTTGAACTCAAGAACTTAACTAGAACTGCTTCTGTAACTAACATTAATTAACTATTAGCTTTATCAGTAACGAAAGCCTGATGGGAAACTGTTAGACTAAATTGCAGAGGTCTCGAGTCACAACTGACTTTTCGCTATATGCGTATTAAATAGTTAATTATCGCTCGCTTTAACGGTGAAGGAAAACATCGTGAAGAAACCTGCATGTCTGAGAGTTCTACATAATGTTCTCGAAGATATGTGAAGTCTGCCAACACGCACTGGAGCGGCGTGGTGGACTACGGTCTTACCCTTCTCACATTAGAAGAGGCCCGTGCTCAGCAGGGTATCAAAACCCGAGTACTCAGACACATCAGTCGCATACACACCGCTGCGCCATCGAGACAGTTGATAAGTTATAAAAATTGTTATTATTTAAGACGTAAAGGGGAGTGCGGGATGACTTGAACTCAAATGCGCTGGCAGGGGGATTAAAGAACTGAGTGTGTAGGAAATCTAAGGGACAGGTATGTAGGCACATTACAACTATATCACCTTAATATTTTAGACGTACTTACGACCTCAATTGTGCTGAAATACTATTTAATATTTTACTTAGTCATATATTTCTGTTTACATGTGTGTATATGTGTATGCTCACATATACTTAATATTGCATTATAAATATTCTCGTGATGATCAAATAAACAAGTACTCTGAACACGCAATCGTAGTTTTCACTACAGGCTTTTGCCTAGCAGTGGGACATACCAAAGGCTAATGACAAAATTATTGGTAAATGTAACTTTGCATATGGCAACACAAATGGTTTCCCGCGCGTGCGTTTTGCCGCCTAACATTTCGACCACCCTCCAATATCGTCACACACAATAATCTACTCTCTAACCGTTACACTAAAGCTCAATTTCGCTTGTATAAATCTCAGAAATAAGTTTTATTTGAAATGGTCGTAGATGCGTAATTATTGTGAAATGTAAACCTTATCGCGTTGGAAACATAACAAAGAGTGACTTTGTCTCCCCGGAGGGGTAGGTAGGGGTGTATTAGACTCACATTTCTTTGCTGTAGTTTTAGGTCTATCGTAAGAGCTAGCATATTTAGGACTTATAATATAACACTTATGTAGCCAGGTTCAGCAATGACCATGGATATTTCGAGTTTGGCATCCATGAAGTACTTTGGTAAGCAGAACTGTTTTAAACCCAATGCATTTAAAAAGAAGTATACCTATAGGAGGAGTTTGAAAAGGATTCTACTTTCCTTTTTAGTAAAGCGGGAGATAAAAATTAAGAATTTGTGTATAAATAGGCAAAGACTAAACAGTTCAGTAAGTTTTCCTCCTCTATTTGTCAAACCATTTTCTTTCTTTTGTTTTATTTAGAAGCTATTTTGAGTTAATATCTTTTTAACATATCCAAAGAATAAGAAGATAATCTTATATATAAAATTCTAGTGTCACAATGTTAGTTACCATAATCCTCCGAAACGGCTTGACCGATTTTTATGAAATTTTATATGCATATTTAGTAGGTCTGAGAATCGCCTACTATCTATTTTTCATACCCCTTAGTGATAAGGGTTGTCCAAACCTAACAATTTTTTTAAATTTCTTTGCCAATTATTTTTTATGGCAATACAACGTTTGCCGGGTCATCTAGTATAATATAATAAAGGATAATGGTAATAGTTGCTAAACTAACATAAATGTAAATTCAGTAAAATTACTAAACTCACCAATCTATACATTTTGAAGTTTATAAATGTTACTTTGTGACCTAAATGTATATATGATATTTGATATTGACATTAACGTCACTTAGAAAAAAGTATGGAGACATTTAGTTATTTTATTGTGATGAATTCACAATAAAATAACTAAATGTCTCCATACTTTTTGTTCTATCCTTAAAATTTCAATAATGATTATGACCAAATTTCGACCACTAGACGAAAACTAGTATTTATAAATATTAGAAAGATAAGTTACTCTTTATAACATCAGCTATCTGCCAGTGAAAGTCCCGTCAAATTCGGTCGAGCCGTTTCAGAGATTAGCCGTCTCAAACACAACAACAGAAAGACAACAATTTAAAATATTTTTTTTGCGTAGTAACATATATAATTTTGCATTTAGTAAAAAGCTGTTATTATGACATTACAAACAGACACTTCAATTTTATTTATTTGTATAGATGATCTTACAGGTAATTCTTATAGCAACACAATATATAAAATGAACTTATTAATAAATTAAAACATCGTCCATTGTTCACAGTACTCATTCCCGATTCGTTCGAAAGTTAAAAGGTGTCACTTCGAGACATCAATTAATAAGTCACGAGTCTAATGAAAGCGAAGTCAACTGATTACATGAATTTTTAATGTCGTGAAGATTAGTCTCTCTCGACTTCAATACTAATATTCAATTCAATAATAATGAGTGCACGGATGACGTAAACCTGCCAGTCTGAGAGTTCTCCATAATGTTCTCGAAGATATGTGAAACCACGCCGCACTGGCGGCGTGGTGCCCACTTCTCCATATAAAAAAACGGCGGGGTACGGATGGGATATAATAAGTTCGATCTCACCCCACGTAGATAACTGGGGGGAAAGATTAAACACTTTTTTCAGTTTGTCCCCCTGAGGTAATAGACAGATAGGAATAACCTGACGAAACGCTTCCCGTATTATAATAATATCAGTCCTGTATTAAATTGTCCCACTGCTGGGCACGGGCCTCTTCTCAGTGTGTGAGTTACGCACAGGCTAGGTCCACTACGCTGGCCCAGAGAGGGTTGGCAGACTTCACGTTTCTTCAAGAACATCCTCACTAATATTATAAATGCGAATGTAAGTTTGTTTGTTTATTTGTTTGTTACTCCTTCACGTCTTAAATACTCGACCGATCATGATGAAATTTCAAATACACGTTGTCAGGTACGCAGGTTGAACGCGCTAATCTCAGGAACTACTAGTTCTAATTGAAAAATTCTCTTAGTGTTGGATAGTCTATTCATCGAGGAAGGCTATAGGGTATATAACATCACGCTACGACCAATAGGAGCGAAGCATCAATGAAAAGTGTTGTAAAAACGGAGAACATTCTCTTAGGTAAAGAAGTCGAGGTTGCGCGGGACAGCTAGTGTTGTATATACATAATATACAGTGTGAGTCTTTATGAAGTGCACATATTAAAAAGGGTGAAAATATAAACAATTTTAACGACGGAAAAAATGTTTAAAAAAATCTAAAAAAAAATTATGTACTTTTAATTTTTTTTACTCTCGTCTTGGTACCCCATGCAAACAAAGTGTTACTACTTTTAAACTAAATGTGATATTAAAACAAAACAAAATTAATAATAATCTCGAATAATAGGCCGAGCTAATAAAGCCATAATTTTTTGAAAAATAAACCTCATAAATTAGTTAAAAAATTTTTGCAATTAATGTATGTTTTTGTGTTTACAACAGCGTGGCGGACATTTTGAGCAATTAATGCATTAGTTTTAAGTTTCATGTGAAATAATAAATGATTTTGATTAACCTAACCTACGCTTCTTTGTTTTATGAATCACATAGCCTTCATAAGAAAGTAATTTATCCTTTCGAATTAATAACACACCCGGTGGGCCTCTTTTTTAGCCTCTGATAGCAAATGTTGTGTTTTAGCTACAACCATGGGATTTTTACCAAAAACTAGCTAATACGATATAAAATAACATAAAATAAGAAAAAAGTAGGGTAAAGGGGACATTTTTTTGATAAATTTTACATTTATTGCAAAAATTGGTAGACAAACGGTAAATTTTCTTCAAAAAATCATTGATAACTAATTTATGAGGTTTATTTTTCAATAAATTATGGCTTTATTAGCTTGGTCTATTATTAGAGATCATTATTAATTTTGTTTTGTTTTAATATCACATTTAGTTTAAAAGTAGTAACAGTTTGTTTACATGGGGTACCAAGACAAGAGTAAAAAAAATAAAAAGCCCATAAAAAATTTAAAAATTTCTTTAGATTTTTTTTAACATTTTTTCCGTCGATAAAATTGTTTATATTTTCACCCTTTTTAATATGTGCACTTTATAAAGACTCACACTGTATAATGTAACATCATTAGCTAATAAACTAAAACAGTGCGAGCCCATTACAGTTATCTACGCTAGCGCCATCTAGATATCGTCGTGCGCAACTATAAATCCTAGTTATCTATCACCACAGACTGCACAACTTATAGACGTGGCATAACGCCGGAATTAAGAACAGTTAATTGTATTCGAATACAGTTTCACACAACGCGATTACTACTTTGCCTGGTCAAAGACACATTGTACTTATTTATATGCAAGATTTTTGGCAAATACTCAGCAAAATATCCTGCCAAAAATGGCACGAAAACTGCGGTATGAACGAAAACTTTCAGCAGATAAATACAGGCATAGGCGCCGGCAGCAGTACAAGGGGTGCAAGTGCAAGAAAATACATACATTTTTATTTTATTTTGTGTAGCGTAATATTATTAATCAAATACCCGCGCGATTTGGGTGGTACCAGATTTAACAATGGTGAAATATTTCAGACTGTATTCTGCATGTATTAGGCACACAAATATTAATAATTATATAAAACAATTAAAATATTACGATCACACGCACACACGCACACACGCACACACACATACACACACACACACACACACGCGCGCGCGCACTCACACCTTAAATGTATACTCAATATATAATTAATTCACTCCAATAGAATAAAAGGAATTTTAGTATAGTAGTATTAGTATTGTTGATATTGTTCCTCATCGTACACTAGGTTTATACTTAATCTTATAATACGGCTACTATTAGATCTTGGGGGCCTGGTGACCCGTGACACAGGTATCCCTATACCTATTTCGGGCACCAGTCTCTCACAAATGTCTTTTTATATTGATGTTAGATTAAGCCATATTACTGTTCAAACATTTGTGATGAGAAAATAAAATTATTATAGAATCACTACAGAGATTTAGTAGCCTGCACAATCGAGGAATAGGAAAAGCAGTGCCAATGACTGTTCTTCTGAGTGGTAGATAAATAGGAGTGATGTGAGCCCGAGGGTATTTATATGGAATGTTTGTTAAGACATAGGAATAAAAGCTTCTGCGCGTTGTCTTTGAATAATCCGTCTGGTCTACGAGACCAATATGTCTGCGTGTATGACAATGGTGTGTAGTTTACGGTGCGTGTCAGAGGGCGCGCTATATCTTCATACCGGAGCTGAACGTTTTAAGTGTTCAAGCGGACAGGGTGTAAGCAGGAGTGTTAGTTCGTTATTTAGTTTGTAGCCTAAATAAATCTAAGCCAGATTTCAGCGCTTGCTTTGCAGATGATCCCTTTGTTGTAGGGGATTTTACAAATATTGAAACTATCCACATAAAAATAAATTTTAGTTGTTAGTTAAATACTATAGTTGCGTTATATAGCAAATAGGTATGAGTTATAAAATACTAAAATTATAAGTGAATGGTGATTTGAAAGAGTGGCGGTGAGTTTCTTGAAGGTCTCTACCCTTTCTCTGAACCTAGCAACTAACATAAATAATATAATAATATATTCTATCACATACACACAACACCATCTAGCCCAAAATAAGCAGAGCTTGTACTATGGGTACTAGACAATGAATAAACATACTATTATATGCTATTTTTTTTGTAAATACTTACATATTATACATAGAAACACCCTGACCAAGACAAACATCCTTGTTCATTGATTGAGGGAATTGAACCCGCGACCTCAGGCGTGGTAGTCGGTACACTAACCACTTCACTAACTTTAGAAAGCTCATTAGACGGTAATTAACGTTATAAGTGTTCCTTTGTGACTTAGATGAATATTGATTATAATAATCGAACTTATTAAATTATTTTTGACTTTGACTACAGTTCGGGAATTTCTTAACAGAAAATCGCAAAAGTACTTTATTCGGGTATCGAACCCTAGACCTTATACACAGCAATCGCATTCACTACTACAGCGCCACCGAGACAGACCTCTAAGTTATAGACCTTAATATCTGCGTCATGGCTATTGCCCATGATACAAGAGCATTTATTACGGTGTAAGCTGTCACCGGCGCGCATTACACCCACTTAGAGTAATAAGGTGAATTAATTGAATGGAACCTGGTCAAGTGTGTGTTGTACACCCATAATAGAGGGTTTCTTGAGTGCTAGAGTTGATATTTATTTGGTGAAAGAAAGAATGAGCTGGCTCGCTAATATCTACCAACCGCTTACAGAAAGAAAGAAATAATTGTTTTATTTGATCCTTATTCTTATAAGATAACAGGAAACACAACCAATAGAAAAATAACAAATAAGGTCCTGCGTCAGCTATGTTGCAGTGTAACCACAACGTGTAAAAACCTTCTTCGACAAATGGGCTATCCAACACTAAAATATATTTTTAATTCGAACCTATAGTTCCTGAGATCATCACGTTCAACCAAAAAAACAAACTCTTCAGCTTTATAATATTAGTTTAATTATAATTCTATTGACTTTAATTAATTTTCTTATATTAAAAATTAAGAGCATGTATAGTCCCTTAAATGTATTTATAATTTTATTGTTAAATAATTTAAAATGAATTTCGATGTATTTTCATTTTTATAAACATATTTTTTACTATATTATTTGCTTTCATAACCATGTATCTAATGATGTAATTGTTCAAGTAATGTAACGCTTTTTAGTGGCACTTATTGATTATTTGTCTTTTGTGAATTTGCGGACGATGTAGTGGGCTGCAATATTAACTATTCGTTGTGCTGAACTGTAATGTGTAAACATATGTTGTAGCTGTTTATTGTCCCTAAATAAATAAAATAAAAACTCGACTGGGCAACGTTCGAGAAGTTAATGACATATCTTCGCGTCCAATATACCGCAGTGTCTCAAGAAGAAAGTCTTTGGTCAGTGTTTGTTGCCAGTGACGACTTACGGATCAGAGACGTGGTCGCTCACTATGGGCCTCATCACACGGTTCAAAGTCACTCAGAGGGCGATGGACAGAGCTATGCTTGGAGTTTCCCTGCGGGATCGAATAAGAAATGAGGAGATCCGCAAAAAAACTAGTTGCCGACATAACTCTCCGGATAGCCAAGCTGAGATGGCAGTGGGCAAGGCACATAGCGCGCAAAACCGATGACCATTGGGAAAGAAAGGCACTGGAAGACGTAGCAGCGGCAAGAGGCTCACCACAAGGTGGACCGACGACCGTAAGGGTCGCGAGAAGCGCTTGGATGCGGGTGGCCCAAGACCGATCTGTGTGGAAAACTTTGGGGGAGACTTATGTCCAGCAGTTGGAGGTATTTCGGTTGAGATGATGATACGAATTTTGTCGCGTTATTTATTTAAAAACACTTTTATTACATAATTTTGAACTATAACACTACTATTATTAAACTCTACTACAATTTAGGCTATTTAAATTATTTAAAACTATTTATATTTTAGTTTACACTATTCCCGACGATTCGGTTGCTGTTCAGCAGCCATATCGAACACTTAACTATATACTACTACATTTTTTCCGCAGCTTCACTCGCGGATATATTGATTTTGTCATGATTATTATATTATGTCCTTTTTAAGACGCTTTTATTATCTTCATACGTATGTTAGTATGTATGTAACGCATACTTTGAACGTGATTTCGATCCCTTTCAAACCGACGGGTTGATTTGAAACTTTGCTCACTTATCGCGAACCGATGACAATACAAGAATTAAGAAAAAAAGAAATTAAAAGTATATAATAGTTTAAAAAACTAAAACGCACGCTTTATGAGAAAAACCATTTTTTTTTATTTGTAGATACTCCTGACAACATGTATGCAAAATTTCTTGATGATTGAATGAGTAGTTTAGACGCCGAAAGCGTAACAAACAAACTTATATTCGCATTTATAATATTAAGTTTGTGTAGTTAGTGTACTGTATTGTGAGTTAATCAATTAAATAGCGTTACCGCCGAGCCACAGACAGTTACAATTGCGCAGCTATTAGTGCAGTCGACCCACATTCTTTTATAACCACAGTCAACTAGTTACATTACCAAACTATAAAATACAATCAACTTTTGACATCTGCTCAAAAATTAATAACACTAGGAAACAAAAAAATGTATACTTAACACCTAATTTTACAACTAATGTTGATACTGTTCGCACAAAAACATTTCTTTTGATTGTTATTTGCTCTTGTGTGTAAAATATTGAACAAAATTAAACATAGGCATCTACACCGTTATGTAATAAAGCTATCATCGTTTACATACCACTTTATATATAATCGTTATCATTATACATAGTATTAACGGGACAACGAGCGAATGTACGACGATATTTTATGTTATTTAAATATCTATATAATATATTATAATGGCTTCATTAATGTATATAAATTATTTAAATAAAGACTTATTGCATTGTAAATATAGAGTATACTAGCGTTTGCCCGCGGCTCAGCTCGCGTTAATGTAGATGTATGTTAAAATAGATTTTGTAATAGCCTATATGTTATTTTGATGCATAAACAATAATACTGTAAAGTTTCATCAAAATCCGTTCAGTAGTTTTTGCGTGAAAGAGTAACAAACATCCATCTATCCTCACAAACTTTCACAATTACAATATTAGTAGCTGTGCCCTGCAGTTACACCCGCGTAAGTCCCGATGTCATGGGAATAGCGGGTTACAAAGTATCCTATGTGTTAATCCAGGTTTCTAGCTATCTATATACTAAGTTTCATCGCCATTGATTTAGTAGTTTTTGCGTGAAAGAGTAACAAACATCCATCGATCCTCACAAACTTTCATATTCATAACATTAGTAGGATATACAATATGAAATTTATACTACCAGCCAAATTTCGTCTAGACGTTAGGTATCAGTAATAGACCCCATTTTTCAAAAAGAAAGTATAATATTAATAAAATATAATTAAAACATTTTTTAAAACAAACATTAATTTAGCGTGGTCACCGAGTCAACGTAAACACATGATTCTTTAACAATGCATTGAATGAAAGCGGGGTGGCGCGCGGGGTGTGAGAAAAGCACAGCTGCAACACAAATCGTAAATTTCGTATAGTCGCGTGCGCACTTGTGACGCAATCGCTTACTTCCGTGTTTACTTTTCCCGCGCGCGCCGCCGCCCTATCTTTTGACAATGTATTCAAACAGCGAGTACTACGAAATGGTGCGTTGTTACATTTTGAGTGGAGAAAGTTTAAATGGTGCTCAAAGACTTTACGAAGAACAAAGTGTTCCTCGCCTCCGTAATCAAGGACACGTAAATCCAACAGTGCCAAATCGTGAAACGATTTTAGCTGCTAATCGACGGCTGTTAGACTACGGCCAATTTACTACACCTTCGCATGCCCAAGGACGCGGCAGGCAGAGACTGCCTGTAGAAGTCGAAGACGAAATCTTCGATTTCTTTGAACGCAAACCTCGTGCAAGTACACGAGACGCCTCAACCAAAAACCTAAGCTGATTACATTTATTTTATAACGCATAAATCCAACTATTCTACTTTATACTTTTGTTTTACGTATTTACGATTTTTATGTTGTGTCTAATGAATAATTCAATAAATACTTATTAGGCCTTACGTCGAATAGTATCTTGTGCAAACTCCAGCTAATGAAATAATAAAGAGTAGGTTTGAAATTGATTATGTTATCACTGATATACCGCCGGCCGCGCCTGCGACGGCGGGGCGCGGGGTGCGCGGGGTGTCTTGCCGCCTAACGCGTAGTGCATATACGACGCGTGGTGTCCATAATCATAGAAGTTTTTAAGACAACTTTGTAGTGGCTGAATTCATTAATTTTGTACTACTTAGCATAAAAATAAAAAATACGTGTCTCATTATTTTACTCAAAGATTATTATATTAAAGTTTAGACGGGGACTAAAAAATCAGGTTGTATAGTATTACGTCTATATTCAGGATCGATAGAGCTATATTACATATTTTAAAGAAAAGTGAAGAAAAGCAGCGATAGCTCAGTGAGAGAGCGAACGTTGGACTACCACGCAGAAGTCTCAAAATCGATCTCAAAATACACACCTCTGACTTTTCGAAGTTAAGTATAAAATAGTTAATTATCGCTCGCTTTAACGCTGAAGGAAAACATCGTGAGGAAACCTGCATGTCTGAGAGTTCTACATAATGTTCTCGAAGATATGTGAAGTCTGACAACACGCACTGGAGCGGCGTGGTGGACTATGGGATAACTCACACACTGAGGAGAGCCCCATGTCCAGCAGTGGGACAATTTATATACAGAGATATTATTATATAATAGCAACGAGTAAACAGCCGTCTACCGGGTACATTTTCAGACTCCGTGATGCTATTAAGAATATACTAACAGAAAAACTTAATAATGATTTACCCGACCCAGAAATCAAACCCCACTTCAAGCACAGCAGTTACATTCAGTACCTTTACGTCATATACGCAGTAAGTATTAATAATTCGTAATGTTACTCATCTAACTAGCTTTTGCCCGCGGTTTCGCTTACGTAAAAGTAGTTAAGATTAGATTAAGTGCAACAGTACTTTTTAAAAATAAAATATAGCCCATGTTACTCGGTGATAATATAGCATTCTAATGGTAAAATAAAAAATTTTAATCGGTTGAGTAGATTTTGAGGTAAATCGTTTCAAACATTCAAACAAAAAATAAAATCTTTCCTCTTTGTAATATTCGTATAGATTAAGAAAAAGAAACACCGTCGTTGACAACCATAGACAATATATTGATATTATAGAGTCAGGAATAGACTAGATACACTCCTGTTTTAATTTTATATTATCGATTTAGTTAGCGGTGTGGCCACGAAGGAAACGGCGATATTATGCCGCGTTATAGATATAATAAACTATTGTAGTTTAAAGGTCTTACTTATAAAATACTAGGTTTTCTATTAGACCGCGGCTTCGCTCGCGTAAATGTAGGTTATGTTAGGTTAGTAACAATACTTTTTACTGAATGAAAGGTACTCTATATCCTTTTCTGTTCCCCTGACAAAGTGTATGCGAAATTTCATGATGATCGGTCGAGTAGTTAAAGCGTGAAAGCGTAACGAACAAACACACATTCGTATAGTCAGCAACAAAAGTAACTGAACGTTTAACAAAATTGTAAATGATGCTTTTAAAGCTTTACATTTGTTATAGCTTTTAAAAGATAGAGGCAATCGAAATCTCGCAAGTGAAGAGATTTTGAGCTCTAAATCAGTTGTTAATCAATTGCCACTGTAATTTAACTGTTATTCAACTGAAACTCAACTCTAAGTAACGTTTATACTTGAGATTCCTGATAAAACGCTAGTTAATACTTTGTTGCCCCATAAATATTTGACAGTAATTATTAATTTCGAAATAGAGTATTAATACAAATATAATATAATATTGACCCTAAACTAGGCAGGACTTCAACTATATCTAAGATTTTTACTTAATCTTAAGAGTTACTATAGGAAGTTACCGTTAAATATTCTAAAATGGGAATAATACTAATTTTAATACTTATTAAAAAGTAATACAAGTCACAAAAGTTTCATCAAGAAATTCTCAGCAGAAAATCCACATAATACCTATATTATATATATATTACATATATATATAATATACATATATAGGTATTATAAAGGACAAGTAACTGGTTAGTAGTATAATAATGTATGTATTTATATAAATAGGCTTCTGTAAAAGCTTACCATCAGTCGGCATTTTTGGAACGAAGTTCCTTATCGCGCGTTGTGAAAGGGGGCTAGACGGAAAAAATTCTTACGAAAAGTTGTCACGACACTTTTTGCTATAGTAAGCTATTGTAAGCTGTGCGGCGTGCGTAAGTAGTTACGCTATCTCGCTCGCACTGTTCATTCATGCGCCAGCAGATTACTTCATTATGGAAAAAACGCGTGACCTTGTGGCCAGCTGCGAGCTAACAGACTTCTTATCATTATGCACGCGCCATGTAGGGTGTGTATCTTTTATGGACTTTTTTAGATTTTCGGAAATTTATAAATTAATTAATTAAACAATTTTTATTACAATTCCTTCACTAATTAATCGAAAGGAACTTCGTTCCATCCGGGTGTCCCTTGACACCTCTCAAGTTTTTGCCTAGAACGGGGGCCCAAGTCTGCTATTATTATTCCATACTTTTATAATTCCGTCATCCGACACGACGTAACTGCAATTCTATTGTCATTTTGCTAAAAGTTCGTAATCTACTAAATTCAAAATGGTCGATCATTGGTCGGTCAATGGTCTCGTAATAGGATTGTGGTAGAATGTCATGCTGTTTGGCCATTATTATAAAACCCGTTAGAAGAAATGATTTTTGAAACTACATCTAAATTTGAACATTTATATCTTCTCCCTAGCCTTTATTATTCCCAAGTCACTTGGGGTCGGCTTTTCTGGTCTAACGGGATTTGACTGGATATCAGTTTTTACACGGTGCGGCTGCCACCTGACCTCCGCAACCCGAAGGCTAATGATACCGAAAGGCTAGACCAGCGTCAGGATATTATAGGGCACTGACTTCCCAATAACGACTGCCATAGATGTTCATGGCAGCCGGGACCGACGGCTTAACGTGCTACGTGTAACCGACTGCCACGCCTGAGGTCGCGGGTTCGATTCCCGCACAAGTCAAACATTTGTGTGCATGAACATGAATGTTTGTCTTGGTCTGGGTGTTTCTATGTATAATATGTATATATTTACAAACAAAAAGTATATATGTATGTTTATCCATTGTCTAGTACCCATAGTACAAGCTCTACTTAGTTTGGGCAAGATGGTGTTGGGGATACGTGGAAAAAAAAAATGTGATCAAAGTAATTGCTATATAGCAGATTACCGCATACAGTCAGTCGGTACCATTAGTCATTCATTTATCATTGTGTACGTGATTACCCTTCTATGCCATTTTTTCAATGGAGTGTCAGTGGTTGACCGTCGGAAAGTCATAATGACGTCATTATATTAGTAGATTACCAAACTTGTCAAATTCAACAATTATGAAATCAATGATAGACCATTCTGATACTATTGTTATAGCAGACTTGGGCCCCTGGTCATTTAAGTTTTTCATTAAGTTTCACATTATTTATTTCTTTTGTTCATTTCTAACGTGTCACTTATTTTAATAAAATAATTTTAAATTTATATTTTATGCTTTTTTGTTATATGTATGTCTGTGCATGCTGTGGTCTCCTATGACTGAAGGAGTACACTAAACAAAACTAATGTTCATTTGTCTGTGCAATTTTGTGTATATTCTTTGTTGAAGGTCATTAATAAATAAATAAAAATAAAATAATACACGGCAGTCACATACACTCCCGCTGCCCTGAATTCAATAAAGGAATAGACACAATTTGAGACATTTTGTATATTTTAGGTTTAATTAGAACGGGCTCAGGTCAATATTACCAACTAAACATAAGGATATAAAAATGTTTACAACAGAGAGAACAGGGGAAAACAAGACAATACCTTCTTCTCCCTAGCCTTTATTATTCCCAAGTCACTTGGGGTCGGCTTTTCTGGTCTAACCGGATTTGACTGGATATCAATTTTTACACGGAGTGGCTGCCACCTGACCTCCGCAACCCGAAGGCTAACGATAGCCTAAGGATAGACCAGTGTCAGGATATTATGGGGCACTGACTTCCCAATAACGACTGCCATAGATGTTCATGGCAGCCGGGACCGACGGCTTAACGTGCTCTCCGAGGCACGGAGCAGGCGATAATTGTCAATCAATACGCACATAATTTCGAAAAGTCATATAACTTCCGAAAGTCAGAGGTGCGCGACGTGGGTTCGAACCCGAGACCCTCTGCATTGCAGTCTGTTGTCTCCCCACCGAGCTATCATACATATTTCTCACTTCTTTTCATTCTTATTCTCATTCTAACTTTTAACATGTTTACAATAATATCGCGAATTCATTTATAATCACATCAATAGCTGGGTCTGAACCCAGGAGATCGTTAAGCGGATTGAGTGTAACAAGGTACAGCGTGACACAAAAACGATTTTGTAATTGCAAATATGGCGAATATCAATTAATGTGACAAAACAGAGGCACAAATTGCACGGTTACAGCCAACATTAGCAACACTGCCTGTATTTGAATGCAGAGCTGTGCTAGGTCCTGAGCAAAAACTATTATTTATTATCAATGTAATTATTTATTTTCTGGGCACACTACCACTTGACTGTGATGCGGAGGAATTCTATGACGCCTATTAGAGGGTTTTAGTTTTCTTTTTTATTTCTCTGTTTCATAATATTTTAGGTATAATTTAGTTTTAAAGAATTGTTTATATTATGTATATAATTAATAATTCGTATTGTTATTAGTGAATAATAAATAAACCATTATTTACTTAAGAAACTATATTGATGTATCTTGTTACTTAAAGATTTAAATCGTCGCGTCCTACTACATTAAAATACGGTATTGTACGTTAAGTTGTCATCCGACACACGATGACAACATCACACCTGAATTATAAAAAAATTGAGAGGTGTCAAGGGACACCCGGATGGAACGAAGTACCTTTCTATGAGAGAAAAAAAAAAAAAAAATATATATATATACATATATATATATATATATATTTCGATGAGAAAATAACTGGAAAATAACTTTTGGTCTTAATTTTCCGTCTAGCCCCCTTTCGCAACGTGCGATAAGGAACTTCGTTCCAATATAGTATTACTAGGTTTTGCCCGCGCCTTCGCTCGCATAATACGCTTATATTTAAAACTGTTGGTCATTACGACAGATGTGGGGGTCGATGGCTGTCTTCTTAATCAACCTATACCTCAGCTTTCTTTAAAAAGGTAGTAAGCAACCGACGCGATTTTGGTGGCCACGATTCATATTGGAAGTAATCAGGCGATTGCTTCCGACATGTTTGCCACCCCGCATATTCCCCTCACACACCTCCCTCGCCCGCAGTTATTACATATTTCAAGTGTCACTGACTAGCTAACTCGAAATACTAGGGTACTATGTCGATATAGGAGATAACTATAAGGAGATTCCCTATAACATCGACGGCGACGACACGTCGTCCTTAAAGTCTTGACTATCGATATTATTTTAAGAGTTAAAGAAGCATAATATATATTATTATGATGTCAATTTATTGAAGCAAGTGTATTGCCATCTTTGTCTTACTTGGCATTTAATTAAAACAGGGTTATCATCACTTGCTTTTGTGGTGACGTGTAAATTGTAAGATCTTACTTAGAAACTAAATAGTTTGAAGTACTAGGGCACCATGTCAGTATAGGATTTAAGTATAAGAATATGATTGCCTTTGACATGATCTGCTTTCCAGCTAACTTGTTGGCATGACTCCGATCGAAACAGAGGCAGACAAAAATATTTTCTGTCACCTATAAAGCAAGTTATTTAATTTTGCGATCAGAGATTCAAGGCTTAGAACTCGGGACAGATAATTATTGTTAAGTGTGCCAACATTTACAGCCAAAAAAATCTATTGTATTAAATACATCGGGAGTGAACTACAACTGAGCGTGAAGTGTTGGCACGCTGCCGCACCAACAACTAAGTTTGAGAAACCTCCTGCAGTTTATAATGTCCTAATACATTCAAGATCATTTTAGACCTCTACCGAAATATAGGGGTCTTTACAATTTTAGGTAAAATATGTATGTATAATATTTCATACATAGTTGTATCTCGATGCGCACGTTGCGCCGTTGGTCCTGCGCCTGATCTCTCTCCTGTCGTGTCGGTGACTTCTCATCGCACTATAGGAGTGTGGAAACAGAGAGTGCACTTGTGTTTGCGCACACATTTGTGCACTATATATCTCCTCAGATGGCTAGTCTCCGTTAAAATTAGTTGCTGTGACCGAAATTCGGTCGTATCAATATTTATATTGCGTGTGTATGTTTATGTTAAATATGTTTATATGTCATTGTTTCGTTTCTCTGAAATTGCTATATTCATATACTCACTGTATGCAAGATCACTCTAATATTGAAAGTAAAATTACCTGTAACAGAAAAACAGCAAAGGTAAGTGTACACATTTTATCAAATATTATACATAGATAATATTACTTTTAATTCCGAAAAGCGTCGCAACGCAATATCGAACTGGTAAGCTGAGGTGTTTCAAACCTACATTTCGCCAGCTATAATTTTAAGTCACTAATTATTACTGGAGCTCGATTGACAGTAATTACTGAGTGACTTGTCGAAGCCGTATTAAATGGTTTGTTCTATTGCGGGGATTATACGTTTGTATGGATGAAACTCAGTTCACATTTTCTCTTTAAGCAATAAATACTGAACTTTGTACAAATAAGAATCTTTAGTTCATTGCAAAGTGTATGCGAGGCCTTTTGGTTGAAGTATGAATAAGTTTTCTATGTAAACCACCTTTGGAGCTTACTTTTTCTATGAAATGTTTAATTTCTGTAGAAAATGTGCCTTTCGGTTACCAGGAGTATAGAAGTGACGAGGAGGTTGTTTGCTTGCAAAGTTTTATTATAGAAGAAGTTTATGTGTGCTAGGTAAACTATAGAGTCGTGTTTAGTATGCTTTAGTTTAGCGCAGTTATACAATATCGTTGTTAACTAACATAAATGTAACTGCAGTTAACTCGCGAACTGCTAAACTTAGACGTTCATAAGTGTTCTTTGTGACCTAAATGAATAAATAGATAACAAAAACAATAATATATTAAAATATGCATCTAAAGTGTATTGTACTGCTATCTGCGGGTTATTAGATGTTGGTTCGAATCCTAGGTCAGACGATTGAAAAGGAAAAGGTATTTTGGCAAAAGAATGTTTTATCTTGATTGAAACATCCTAATTAACACATTGAATGCCATGTAGCAGACACAATATTAATTAATTGTTCAATTATGTGTTAATATTACAACAATAAAATCTAGATTGTTACATAATATAAACGAACAAATTATTTACATGAAAGAAAACAAACATCAATATTTAAAAAGCGTCATCATATATACCTTCGCAAATAAATGCAAATGGGAGTTTGTTTGTTTGTAACATTTTCACGACTTAATTACACGACCGACCATCATGAAATTTAGCTTACACGTTACCAGGGTTACAGAAAAGGACCTAGAGTACCACCTTTCATCCACAAAAAATACTGTTACCGAACGAGTGAAGCGAAGCAAAGTGTATGAAAACGACTTTATAATTCAATTATACTTAACATATGTGCCGGCGCTGCTGCTGCAACCGCGGAAACCCTCAAACGTCGCAAATATAGTAATTAAGTCGGCAATTACATTTTTGCGCCGTTTGGGGTGGAAACCCTAGGTTCATGGGGTCCGAGCGCTCGTATTTTGTACAGGGAGATCGCAAAACGCCTGATGGACGTTTCGCGTGATCAGAAGGCTGGTCTTTTCTTGGCCCAAAGAATCAGCATTGCCATTTAACGTAGCAATGCTGTCAGTCTTCTGGGCACGTTACCAGTTGACAGCGATGCTGAAGAATTCTACGATGCCTAAACCATTTTTGTAAATATTTAGTATTATAATTATTTGTGTTTTTGTAATTATGTTATCTTTTTTAATACGTTTGTAAATATAAATAGTTGTAGGTATATATGTTGTAACAAATAAAAACACAAAATGGACATCAACTTAAAAAAAAAACTTAACAGATACACACACACAATACACATATGCAGGTATATTTATTTTCATTATACCAGGCGAACATAAGTACGCAGAAGGAATAATATGTTTATTGTAACATGATGCTAATGTGTTCGATATGTCACAGTGACAAATGAGACGTGTATTGATCGGTGAGCGAGGTCGATTCGTTCGGGGATCACTCAGAATTGCCTAGAGTTAATAATATAAAGTATGATTTTACAATTATCCTAACTTCCTAACTAATATTATAAAAAAACAGAAAAGAAAAAAGAAAAGAATGTCAACTGTCAAAAATGTGCAGTTTATTTAAAAATCTCTATTATATCTCTTGATCCTACATTTACGTCGGAACTAAACTTAGAAGAGGCAGTGTAAAAAGGCAGCCTAGTGGAAGAATTGTGAAACATCGAGGTGTAGACCGCAGCCGCAGGCTGGGTTCGGCCCTACTTTTAAAGAGGCTCCAGTGGCATGCCACTGCCGGTCGCCCATAATTGCCTTTTAAGAACGAGTCTGCGCCCCATCGCAATGCGCAACACTGACAGCTGTCAGAATCCTTCAATTTATTATTTTCAATTTTATTTTATGTACTGAATTATTTTTATTTGTAATAACGTGTTTGTAATATAGTAATTTTTAAGTTTAATGGAAAACGGCTGTGACGGCGATGGCGATGTGGAAATAAGTGCTAGTCAACCTACCACATCGCTAAATGGTTTGCTGCGTTGCCCCCACTGTATTCAGGCTCGATATTTCAAAGGTAAGCGGGGTTTGAAAGTACATTTTGGCAAAGTGCATAAATCCCAAGATGTACTTTTTAATGCCTCTACGTCAGTACAGTCATCCACCACCCAAATTCCCTTTTGGCAAGAACTAGCAAACTTAAAAAATTCTATTCTGGTTTTAAAAAGAGTTCCCCGTGGCGTGAGACCTGTAGTGGCGAAAAAACTAGCTGATTGTATAGGTCTCGTCGTACGGGAGATCACAAAAGTAGCTTGGGAACAGTTACTGACCTTCCCTTATAGAACTTTACATGTTGAAAAAAACCAGGCGACGACAAAATCTCTTACAGAACAAATTAAACAAAATTGTTACGTTTCGGCTCACACTTTTGGCACAATATTTACTTACAATAACAGGAAAACTGTTTTTCAATGTGTAGAGTCCAAATTAAGGGCAGGTGATATCAGGGGCGCGTCTAGGCTTCTATTTAGTAGTGATGTGGAGGCGCCTTGCTCTCCGGACACCCTCGCGGGTCTGAAGAGCAAGCGTGGATGCTTGCTCTTCAGACCGGTTGATGACCTCTGTTTCCCTGATCGGCCAGATAAGGATTCGGAACACCTTGTTACTACAGCCAAGGATGTTTTCACAGCTGTTTGCTCCTTCCGGAGTGGCTCGTCAGCTGGCCTCGATGGCTTGTCTCCTCAACATTTAAAAGACCTTTTATGCCCAAGCGCCGGGGAGGCTGGCGATACACCCTTGAGGGAGCTCACGGCTTTGATAAACTTAATGCTCTCCGGTGGTGTGAGCGATGCTATCATCGACATCTTATACGGCGCAAATTTATGTGCCCTCAATAAAAAAGATGGTGGTATTCGTCCCATTGCCGTGGGTTGTACGTACCGGCGTATGGCAGCCAGAATATGCTGTAAATTTTATTGTAAAACTCTTACTAATAAATTTCAGCCCCTGCAATTGGGTTTCGGCTCCAAAGGGGGCTGTGAGGCTGCCATACATGCCTTATCTACGTACCTTGGCTGTGGTAATGGAGATGTCATCCTAAAGGTTGACTTAAAAAATGCTTTTAATTCAGTAAATAGGGACACCTTGTTGACACAAGCAAAATTAGAAACACCTCAAATATTTAAATTCTTGTGGCAATGTTACAGATTTCCAAGTAAATTACTTTATAAACACAACCTTTTAGAATCTTCAGTTGGATGTCAACAAGGTGACCCTCTTGGACCAGTCATTTTCAGTTTAGCTATACACCCCATTATTCAGCAGATAAATTCTAAATTTAACATCTGGTATTTAGATGATGAAGCGTCCCGCTTGGAGGCGATGTAGAAACAGTACTACAAGATTTGGCACTACTGAAAAATAAATTTGCATCAATTGGCTTAGATTTAAATACCAATAAATGTGAAATATTTGTAAACAATATTAATAACGTAGACAAACATTTGATACTAACTAAATTCAACTCATTGGCTCCAGATATCAAAATTCTTGAAAAACATTCTCTTCGCCTGCTTGGATCCCCAGTTTTTGAAGAAGCTTTTGATTCTTTCTTAGAAGAGAAAGTCCAAAATTCTTGTGAAATTTCAGACCGCCTTTTCAAAATTAATATACATTCAGTTACTGCCTTTTCGTCCCTAAATTTACTCATGCTTTAAGGTCATCTCAGTTTTGGAAACATTTAACACCTTTAGTTAAAATTGACAAAATTATACAGAATACATTAAGGCAAATATTAAATGTGGACTTGAACGACCGAGCTTGGCTTCAAGCTTCTCTACCTGTTCGTTTAGGCGGGCTCGGCGTTCGCAAAATTTCAGATGTCAGTTTACCGGCGTTCCTGGCCTCGGTCTACAGCACGGAAGAATTAACCAGGTACATTCTGGCACCCACACTGGTTAGTTCAGAAGTGTTATGTAAGACCGACGCCGTGAACGCCTGGAAAATGGCTTGTCCAAATACTGATCTGCCTACCAACCCGTTGTCCCAAAGGCAGTGGGATGCTATGCAACACGGTAAGAGAAAATCTTTTTACTACATCTGTAAGTGTTGCTTAGCGCGCACGTTTGCTGGCTGTGGGAGAGTGGGAATCGGGTTTATGGCTTCAGGCACTTCCATCGTCCAACACAGGTACATTGTTGGACGATACAACATTCCGCCTCGCCACCTATCTTCGTTTAGGTGCCCCGTGTGTTTTTCCGCATCGCTGTCATTGCGGAGAAGCCGTCAACAGCCTCGGACACCATGGGCTGTCCTGCAGCAGAAGCACTGGTCATATTTCACGACACGCTCACCTTAATGACATTATCCGTCGTGCTCTTATCACCGCCGGCGTACCAGCAGTATTAGAACCCATAGGCTTGGTACGTGACGATGGGAAGAGACCCGATGGTATGTCTTTGTTACCTTGGAAAATGGGTAGGCTTTTGGTGTGGGACGCCACATGCGTTGACACCCTTGCGCCATCACATCTTCCAAACACGGTGAGCTGCGCCAGTGCTGCTGCTGTAGCGGCGGAAAACCTCAAACGGCGCAAATACAGTAATTTAATTGGTAATTACGTTTTTGAGCCGTTTGGAGTGTAGACGCTAGGTTCATAGGGTCCGGGTGCTCGTGCGCTTTTTAGAGATATATCTAAGCGGCTAAGAATCAGCATTGTCATTCAACGTGGCAATGCTGCCAGTCTTCTGGACACTTTCCCGATCTACAGCGATGTTGAGGAATTTTACGACGCTGCCTGAATCAGTCATTTCCTTTCTTTATATTAAATTTATAGACCCATATTTTGTTACTTTCATGTTTTATTTATAAGTGGTTAGGTTTGTTAATATTAATTAAGTTGTAAATTATAATTGTTGCTATGTTTATGTAAAAAAAATAAAATTAATATTATAAACATAATAAATAATATTTTCTAGTATAAAAAAAAAGAAAGTATGAGATGAATAATTTTATTTTTATGCATTACTAGATGTCCTGCGCGGTTTCACTATGTTTATTAGTTACTACCAAACCAGTGGCTCGTAGCGCAATGTTACTTTTGGATAAAGTAAATTTCTTAGTGTTAATGATAAAATTATTTTTTTAATATATAATAAATATATATATATATATATATATATTTATTATATATTATTTAATTTAATATATGTATTTATTATATATTTTCTTTATAATATTAGAAAAGGTATAGAAAATGTGGATGAAAACATTTATGCTTTCCTAGTACTTTTGACCGTTACGCTTACAATACATAGATCTTCACGCCTCTATCTCGGGATAACATGGTGCTTAACACCCACATTTGGCCATATTTCTTGACCAATAACCCTAGTAATTCTTCCCGAACCGGGAATCGTGGGTGTATTTAGACTTACATTTCGCAAACTGTAATTTTAGGTACCTACCACGTGAAGCACGGGCGAGCTTACTATCTTCAGAGAACAGTCACAGAACTCATAATGCTACTGAGAATTTATTGACTATACTATTAATAAAGCTGCTCTCCTAGTACTTCTGAGAATTTTGTTAAAACACGGTCCACCATTTTTCCATCCGCATAGTGGTTAGTGTAACCGACTGCCACGCCTAAGGTCGCGGGTTCGATTCCCGCACAAGTCAAACATTTGTGTGCATGAACATGGATGTTTGTCTTGGTCTGGGTGTTTCTATGTATAATATGTATGTATTTACAAAAAAAAAAGTATAGGTATATGTATGTTTATCCATTGTCTAGTACCTATAGTACAAGCTCTGCTTAGTTTGGGCTAGATGGTGTTGTGTGTATGTGGTAGAATATATTATTATTATTATCCTACAAAAAACCAGTTCATGTGTCCAGGATTAAATAAAACCACTCTCCGTCCCATAAACTATCTCTGTACAAAAAAACTACGTGGCCGCTGTTGCGAGAAATTTCGTCTATTTAAAATACTAGCTCCATTTTATAAACGAGTTACACATTCCATTAAAGTTAAAAGCGCTGAAAGCGTGAGATTATTCCTCATTAAAAACGCTAAAGGAACCACCTGCTTACTCATGTCATCCTAGTACTGCTGCACAGAAATTGTGTCACCGTGTTTAACAGACGGTGTCGGACACTCGAGTGTCATACAGTCAAGTGTCGAGACGCTTTGTTTGAAAACTTCGGGGAAATAATAATAGTGAATATTTTTAGAGAGATATAAATGGCGATATTCTGTCCTGTTGTTGAAGTGGGATCTAGATATTTATATACCTACATATTATGTTGTTGTTACATTTGATTGCAAGCAGTTAAATAATTGTTCATGCATAGTCTCAAGCTTGCTCCGTGGTCTCACACTCTGGTGAAAAGTTTCACCTCGATCTAAATAGACGAGCCTATTGTGTGGATGGCTGATTTCGTTTTGAAAATACTGAGACTTATTTTATTGCTTACCCTGGTGAAAAAGGACTAGGAAAACAGAAAGGTGAAAGGGTTCACCTTTCTTTATTCCCAGCTCTATTCACTATTAGGTATATTTACTTTTATACTAGCAACGCTTTCATCAAATGCTCCCCTGGTATTCATCATGATTTTAGCCTCATATAAGTGCTTTTAAAGCCTACTTTACTGCCAGCTCCAAATTTCTACTGAGTATATCTTTTAATAACACACAAAACGACCTAGGAATCGAAACTGAGACTTATTGCACAGCAGTTTCATTCACTACGTCACTGAAACATTATATTTCATTGAACAGATAAAAATAAAAGCTGGAAAAGAATTTATAAAAATAACCAGTCTATCGGAACAGCGAGCGAACAAGAAATACGCAGAGTCGGTCATGTCATGTGCAAATTATAAAAAAATATTGTCGAGCGGTGTCCCACTTACCTACTGTGAATCAAGCGAGTCCATGGATTTTTATATATTACATAACTTTATATAAAATGACGTTGAAATCACCTGTATGGTGTAATATGGACTTAAATAATATCAGCCCTGTATATAAACTGTCCACGGACTGGACACGGGCCTCTTTTAATTGTGAGAAGGGTTAGCCCATAGTCCACCACGCCGCCCCAGTGCGTGTTGGCAGACTTCACATATCTTCGAGAACATTATGTAGAACTCTCAGACATGCAGGTTTCCTCATGATGTTTTCCTTCACTGTTTAAGCGCACTGGACCAGCGTGGTGGACTATGGCCAAACCCTTCTCGCACTGAGAAGAGGCCCGGGCTCAGCAGTGGGACAGTTTCACACAGGGCTGATATTATTATAAAAGTATAATTATTATTTTATTCCATCTATGATACACTTTTACCTTTGTCAATAGAGTTAATTAAAAATATTTTTTAAATACGGTAGTTCAAATTAATTCTTTACATTTAAATACCTCAGAATATGAGACACTTATTTGCGATGTTGCCACTTGGTATGTGGACTTTAAAAACAGAATATTTTTATAGAAAACTTTAACAGATTTAATTAAAACAAAAACTTTAATAAAACGCGATTTATTATTTTTATAAATTAAATACTTTAATTAAAAATTATAACATAAAAGTCTTCGCTTTTTAGGATACGAAAGTATTTCTAAAATGTTACGAGTCTATTACTGTTCAAAGCTCATTTTGGTAACAATGACATGGACTCCAACCCAAGATCTCAAAATTTACAAAACGCATCATCATATACTACCAGAAAGTCGCATTCTTTTCATCACAATATCAAATAACAACCCAACGCCAGCATCGAACCCACTAGAAACATACGATAGTCAAAAATAAATACATTTTAAACCATAAGTATATCGCTTATATCTCCTATAGTAGTGTAATAATAATTTAAAACAACCCAAAAAGCTATGGAGCCACATGAAGACAATCATTGAGGTCACCAAAACAAAAACCCATCAGCGCTGCACTACCTACCACGGTGCTGCAGCATTATGCTGAGATAAGTGCCATTTTTGGTCTCGCACCGGCGGTATGGTGATACTTGATTGCGTATTCTTATGTTTTCTTTCCTTTTTTATTGTATTTCTAATATTTCTTTGTTTTTGTTTTATGCCAGTGTAAAGGCCAAAATAAACTGTTTTCTTTCTTTCTTTAATGAAACGCACGATGATGCTACGAACGATAGTCTTTTACTTTCACTATTTTTAATATATTTTCACAAGTATAGATAATACCAAAAACATTAGTGCACATAGTTTATTTTACATGACAGTAGGAACTACATTTTGATATTCTATCTAACATATAGCAACATGAACTCCTAGTACCACTTTCTCTAAGGAGGTATATATTTTAAACGTGGCGTTTTCTCATATTTTACGGCGAACATAAAAATTCGGAATGTTCTCTAGAAATGTTTCAGATCTGATATAACTTCACTGTAATAACTGAAATGTAAGGAGAATTTCCTCTCAGCTCTGACTTCCGGAGTATATATTTGATAGATTCAGCCCGCAGCTTCGTTCACCTAAATGAATGTAGATAGTATGTTAGATAGTAACAGTACTTTTCCTGGATAAAAGGTACCCTATATCCTTTTCTGTTCCCCTGGTAACGAGTATGCAAAATTCCATGATGATCGGTCGAGTAGCCAAAGCGTGAAACTTCAAACAGTAGGTAGTTAGTGTGTTTATAACATTAGTTAAGCCTCGTATCCAGTAGGCAACATTTGACGCGCGACATGTCGCACAATATTGTTTGCACACGGCAACGCGAAACTTTGTGTAGCAACTTTCTCTGTCCACGTATGACCGGTCGTCAACAACATGTCGCCAGAAAAACTAGTGTTGATTTCAACACACTTTATTATACCACACTACAGACATTCTTGCACGTCACGTCTGCACTTGACAACACGTGATGCTCAACTGTATGTTGCACGGAAACAAACGACAAGCCGCGCGTATATTGCGCGTATTAACGTCGCGCGTTGTTGTGCAACGTTGCTGATCTTGCGTCACGTGTTGTGCGTCTGAACACGACGAGCAGTCTGTGGGTCAATTATATTCAGAGGTCTCTCAGTGCCTTCGGCGTCCAATATAATAATGGTTTTGGGTGCTCTTAGGGCTGCCTCGCTTTTGTAGCGCCTCGAAAATGTTTGTAGAAACGAGAGTCGATGGCTTCCATGCTATAGTCTGCAAACGGGTGGCTTCCTTACTAACAAGAGTGAGGAATAGTACTAATGGCATCCTAAAGGTCATTTCGAAAAAGTATGACTCTGACATAATGAAGGGGTTCATTCGAGCCTTGGTTAAGTAGCTTGATCTGTTTTAAATATTTACTAACATAGCGTAAAAGAAAATTGTTACTAACATTATGGACTCTGTCTGAATAAATAAATATATTATTATCATTCTCTTTATTTAAATATTTTCAATACATTTTTCATTTTTAAATATACATATATCTATAAAAATACATATCATTTAAAAATATAAAATATATGGTACCCCACCGGCATCGGGAACAGGGTCCAAGCTGCCGGTGGTTAGGATTCCAGAGATAGGAACCTCCTCACAATGCGTGCTGTATCTAAAAGCACTGCCTTCTGCATCAAACCCTTGATCCAAGCACCCAACGCGAGCCTCTTTAGATGGTGATCGAGGCTCTTGGCTATTAGACCATTGACAGATATGACTATCGGCACAATGATTGCCGAATCAACGTCCCACATGTCGACAACCTCGCGAGCCAAATCGAGATATTTAATTTGCTTATCTTTTTCAGCTTTCGCGAGATTGCCGTCATGCGGAATGGTGACATCGATAATCAATGCGCGGCGCTCTGATCGATCTATCACCACAATGTCAGGTTTGTTGGCCACAACAGTCCTGTCTGTGATGATAGTTCGATCCCAGTACAACGTGACATAACCATTTTCGAGAACTGATTCAGCTACATACCTGTAGTACGGCACTTCAACATCTACAAGTTTGTATTTCAGATATTATTATTATTCACATTTATTCATTAATTATCAATAAAAATTACATTTTTAAATATATAATTATAAAAAAACACATTTAAAAATATAATTATTATTATTATTATTATTATTATTATTATACTAGTTTCAGCCTTAGACTTTTCCCATATTAAATCTAATGGATACCAGACATGATCTATCTATGTGCCAACTTTCGTTGAAATGCGTTCAACGGTTTACTCGTAATGTAACAAACAAACTTTCACATTTATTTAATAAGAGAGGATAAGTAGCGCTCGATGTCGCAACACTGAAAGCAATTGCTATGCATGAGGTCAGTCGATCCTAAGTCGGGCCAACAAAGATATGTTGAGATTTTTTTATTAAGAAATTTTTTATAGCATCGTATGTATAGATCGTTTATAAATCTTGGATGTACTATAATATGTATGTGAACACAATCACGTAACGTCATCCATTCTCTACTAGAATACGTAACGACTGCAGTAGTCGCACTGTCGGGAGCTGTCGCGGAGCTAGTTCCAGCTCTGGCCATTCTTTGTATTAATGAACGGGCGATCTTCTACCGTTTGCTGCGTTCCTGGTACTTCTATAATTATCCTGGTAATTCTTTGTAGTTAATATTTGACTGGTAGCGCAGCGGCTGTCAAATATTTAGTGGGTAGGCAGTAAGGCAGTGAATGCGACTAATCTGCACGAGGACTCGGATTCGATTCCCAGGTAACGTATTACTGCGGTTTTTGTCAAGAAATTTTGAATAGCACCCCGGTGTTAGTAATAATGTCCTCCAGATTGAATTTCGGTCACGGCAGCCAATCTTAAACGAGATATTATAGTGCATAAGTGCACTCTTTGTTCCCTAACTCTCATGATCCGATGGGACGGTAATCCGACACGATCGGAGAGATCAGGCGCAGGACCAACGGCTTCACGTGCTTTCTGAGGCACGGGGGTGTCTCACACCGCCAACTTCCTAACTCAGGGCTGCTATTGAGATTTCTTAACTGAAAAACCCAATAACTTTTATTTGGCCCGACCCGGGATTCGAACCCGAGACCTCGTGCATAATAGTCGCATTTACTACCGCTGCGCCCCGGTAGTAGGCAGTGTTGGACACTCTCTTGAGAATCCTGATCCTCTACCTTCGTAACTAATATTATAAATGAGAATACGAGTTTGTTTGTTTGTTTCTTACGCTTTCACACCTAAACGACTCAACCGATCATCATGAATCTCGCATATATATACATGGTCCCCCTGACAGAAAACAACAACCTTTCACTCAGAAAAAAAGTTCTGGTCTCAGATTGACAAAATCCACATTAATGCGTGTGAAACCGCAAATCTGCTATACGACAATGAAACTTCGAGTATACATATCACCAATGGGATATGCATGGGTGAATAACACCAAAATATTGTTAGCTATTTTTAGGTCCGACGTAACAAGGACGTAGTTGATGAAAAGTTGGTTAATTACCTTCTTTCGGGGCAGTATACACGTTTCTGTTGTTATAAATTAAGAGGCAGCCGCTGAACCTACCTTCGGTTAAACTAGTCGTTAGATAAACCGTGGCTTTAAGCTAAACGTTAAGCCACTTAACTGTGAAAACTGAATCAAACTACATATAGTGAGGCTTTTGCATGAAACTCGTACAATAAACAAACGATATATAAAATTAAAATCGTTTATTAATTGGATTTGAGTGAGTTTTCTTTAACATTAGGTTACATTACAGTTTTTAAAGTATTGACTAGGAGACACAACAGACGTTGTTCTGCCAGAATAAACCGATTGCAGCGCCATCTACCGGGTCCAGTGGTGGCTCTTAACTATACAAGGACCCACTCAAACATACGCAATATTTGTATAATTATTAAGTTCAGCGAAATAGATTCACAAATACATTCACTACCGCTGAGCTGGCAATCATTCAGTAGAATGTCATTTGATGTATCAGGAATGCAGCAAGTGATAGAAGATTATACGTTCATTAAAATATATGTAGTATGATTTGGAAGTCCAAAGAGAGGCTTTTCCCAGCAGTAGGACATACCGACAGGCTAATGAAGGAAATGAATTGGTCCAGCCTTGTAGCAGTAGTCTAGTGACATACACACGCAAAGAAGAATTATATATTTAAAGACTAGTTTCTCCACGGCTTCATCCGAATCTCACAGCAACGCATACTAAGAAATGTATTTATATTATAATATATGTTGTCCAGAATATGGTTTATCATTTATGTAGCAAAATTTCATCCCAATCCGTATCTCAAAGTATCACACGCGTGATCATCAGTAGGTAAATAAATATTAAAAAAATGACACAGGCATTTAACATTTAAAATATTAAAGTACCAGGAGCACATAGATTACATAGAGTTTAAAACTCAGCTCTTCCCATTGAAAAACAGTAACGGGCGTGTGAATCAGTTTTTTTTTTATTAATAGTATTTGCCATGCGCAAACACAAGTGCAGTATTTAAACTCATCGCGAATTCTATTTGAGAGTAAACTGCACGAGATTTAAAACTAATATTATTTTAACTGATTGCTTTGAACTGTATAAAATAGGAAGATAAACTCAGATTTTTTGTAAACGGCGGTGAGCTAAAGGATGTCATTGCACTTTCGAACGAGAGGTCTTGATTTCAATCCCTATTGCAATACTGACTCAAAGACAAAAAGCACTCTAACTTAGCTGTAGGTGTTAATAATAATATCAGCCCTGTAATAAACTGTCCGACTGCTGGGCACAGACCTCTTCTCAGTGTGAGAAGGGTATGCCATAATCCACCACGCTGGCCCAGTGTGAATTGATAAATTTCTGATATCATATCTATACTAATACTTTAAAGAGGATATGATTTTATGTTTGTTAGTTTGTAAGGATTTATCTCAAAAACAATTCAGCCGATTTCAAAACTTCTTTCACCAATAGAAAGCTATATTATCACTGAGTAATATGGCTGTAATTTATTTTTCATAAATACTGTTACTAACTTTACCTTACCTAACCTACTTACGCGAGCGAAGCCGCTGGCAAAAGGTATCTTTGAATAAAAACGATGGCGCATATATCTCTCGTTCCATCTTTATACCATGTTCTCGGTGTCGACAAAGCACAATCAACAACGAGTTACCTCTTAATCAATTCTGTGTCCCTAGTAATGCAAGCTATTATAGGGTACAGTAACCACCTAAATAAATTTATAATTTGAACAGTGGTAGTACATTGTAATATTAAAATTGATTTAATAAAAAGCTCCTCGAAGCAACTTGTGTACATAGGCAGACCACTGTGTATTTGTGTACTTCTGTGTATTTAAATACTGTGTACACACAGTTTTCTGTAAGGTTGATTTTATTACTTCTTTAGTCGACCGCTAAAGATAATACCGTTTAAAAAAATAATGCTTTCTGGGCGCGAGACTGAGAAATAAGGTTATAGAACTTACACGCGGCTTGTATTTGGATGGGTGGCGCTGTAGGGAATATTTTATTCGTGGTATGGTTACCTAGATTTAGCTACTTTATTTAAAAGGTCTTAAATGCGTATCATGGAATTGAATCCTAAATCTTCGTGTCCAGTAGAAGAGTTCACTGCGCTAGCTGCTTATATAGAAGTAGTAATGAAGTGATTGCTTTAACCTCTGACCATAAGAGAAATTATTCGCTATTCGCATAACATAGCACAATAACTAACGACGTATATCCTAGAATTTATAGTCAGAGGTGAATAACACCACTTTTCGCTCCACGTAACCATAACTATTGCTATCTCTCTACATACCAATAATGACTTACTGTGACCTAAAAACGCTTTTGTGTGAGTTGAGAATCGAACCTAATACCTCCCAATAGCACCCAAACTAAGCATAACTAAACCAATGAGGTAGTTTGGTCCATGTTTGCTTTTAAAAATAATATTATTTTCTACGTGTAAATTTTTAATTAATTATGTTGGAGTTACCAGGCGCGCAGTATGTCGAAGGGGTGTACCCGTACAAGTTATTAATTAAAAATATTAAAATGCAATTACAAAAGTTCACTTCTCAATACAGGTGGAAAATAATTAATGAAAATTACTACCGCGGTGGCCCAGCGGTGGTGAATGCTACTAGGAATGTTGTGCATGAGGTCTCGGGCTCGATTATCTGGTCGAGTAGTGTTATTGGGTTATTTATAAGAAATTCTTAAAAGTTGTATGGAGTATAGAACTGTGGGCGGTACATGACAATAGGCTAGTTCCCTATTACGTTGGACCTAAACTCATAACTGGCAAATGTTGTTGCAATTCACCTTTACCGACCTCTTTGAGGCATTTTAAGCGTGAGACAAAATGTATGAAAATTTTATTAATTATTATACTTTACTGTTAAAACACTCCTTCGATATACTGTGCGCCTGGTAGCAGTGAGCTACCAGGCACACAGTGTTTTTATATTCACTCTTAATTGAGGTGGACTTAATCTTTTAAATGAAATCTATTTCTTGATTATTTTACTTCTATAGTAATGCAGTCCTGGTCTTAAAATGTCTGCCTGATGGTAAAACGTTACCGTGAATTTTTTAAGACAGCTAAAGTCTAATGACCGTTGTATTGGACTGCCACTCAGAAGTCTCGAGTTCGATACCACGGCAATAGCGACGGTATAAAATAGTTCATTATCGTTCGCTTTAATGGTGAAGGAAAACATCGTGAGGAAACCTGCATGATGCTCTAAGAGTTCTACATAATGTTCTCGAAGATATATGAAGTCTGCCAATCCACACTGGAGCGGCGTGGTGGACTATGGACTAACCCACATACTGAGAAGAGGCCAGCGCCCAGCAGTGGGGCAGTTTATATACAGGATAAATGTATATAGATAGGCAAATAAATAAAAGGTTTTCTCTGTAAATGTTTGGCCTATACTTTTACAATTACGCATTGCTCAAAATTCGCCATTAGACTCAAAAGTTTGTTGAATAAAGAGTAAAAGGGTTTTCGTTGTTATTGAATTAAATACAAATAAAATAAAAGCTGAATCGACTTCAGGAATGCATTAATATATTTTTTTGGGATGTTTGTAAAAGACGAAAATAAATTATAACTTCTTCTTCTTTGCGTGTGGTTAGTGGCCAACATGTTGTCAAGAGTTGTTCAAGCCGCCCGTAGGCCTCTGACATGGCTTAACGACTGCTGTTCATTTGGCAACAACCGGGACCAACTTTTACGTGCCCTCCGAAGCACAGAGACGCTCAGATGAAATACCACTAAGCGGTCACCCATCTATAGACTGACCGCATCCAACGTTGCTTATCCTCGCTAATCGTTTACCGATCAGTGAGTGCATTTGCACTCACTGATCGGTAAACGATTAGCGAGTTGGCTATGAGCGCCTATATAACTAATATTATAAATGTGAATGTGAGTTAGTCAAAGTAACTGTTCCCGAGCGAAGCCGCAGGCAAAAGCTTGTTCCTAATGTTTTGACTTACAATGCGCAATTTATTTACAATATTAATTATAAAAAATAGTCTTTTCTCACACAGTGACTGACTATTCAACGCACTGCCCAAACTGTGTAGATTAAGGATTTGATGAAATCCTCACAGGGTAGAGAAAAATAGACGTTCACAATTTAATAGATTGCTAGCTTTGTGTTACATATTACAAGAATTCTTGTGGACCTCTCTAGCTAAGCTAATGCTTGTGTTTGAAGCGCGTTCACGTCGGTAGTGCAATATATGGGAATCGTACCCACGACCTTGCCACTGGAAGTCCAGTATCTTATTAGTGGTGGTACTAGGCGCGCAGTACGTCAAAGATGTTTGAGCTCTGCTTATCTTTGATTAAAATATGACTGTATTACGAAATCTCGAACTTCATACTGTGCGCCTGGTGGTAGGTGTCTCAGCCTATATTCGAGAATTATACATACAAGCGTGATCCCTCTAAACAGTTAAAATGTGAGTGTATCACTTCTTTTTGCCTAGCCTTTTATCTAGAGATATTAGCCGTGGCTTTAACTCTTTCTTTTTAAAAAGCATTATTTTATTTGTATATACATAGTACACTTCTTAGACGTACTGCGTGCCTGGTATCACCTCTGCCTATCTTTGAGAATATACATACAGTTGTTATTTCTATTAGTTAAAATGTGGAGTGTACATACACTTCACCAAATCTTTTAGAGACATAAGGCGTGGCTTTATTGTATTTCTTGTTAAAAAGCATTATTTTAATTGTACCTACATAGTACTTCTTCGAAGTACTGCGGACTGGTACAACCGCTTACTACTTTCAAAAATATACAGCCGTGAACATACATAGTACTTCTTCGAAGTACTGCGCGCCTGGTACCACAATCTCCTATTTTGAAAAATATACAGGCGTACCTAAATTACGTTTTATAATTGTGAGAGTATTTCACCTCCGCCTAACCTTTTAGAGAAATAAGGCGTGGCTTTATCTCTTTCTTACAAAATACCTAAAAGAAATCATAATAAAACTTTAACTCTCAAGGGAACCGAAGCTGGGACCGCCCTTAACATTAAATCTTAACTTTTATTGCAAGTTTATAAGTAGAATAAATCTAACACTTACCCATTTTATGAAGAAGCTCGGCAGAAGCCTACGGTGTCAATTTGTCTGTGAGCTTAGTACTCCGAAACTGCTGTGTTCAAACACTTACTGGGCGGATTAACACTTTAGTTTCTCAAAGGAATATTACCTGAAAAGAAAGAAAAAGATATTAAAATACATAGTCCATAGAAAATTACTAGAATACTTTGTCTGATCTGGGAATCGAATCCGAGACTTCAAGCATATCAGTCGCATTCTGGTCGCTGTGCCACTGAGACAGTTCTCAAAATACTTACACATATAAATAGCTACATAATCCTGAGCAGCGATAGTCTAGTGGGAGACCGTTGGACTGCCATGCAGAGGTCTTGAGTTCGACCCCAAGGCACGCACCTCTGACGTTTCGTAGTTACGTGCGTATTAAATAGTTAATTATCGCTCGCTTTAACGGTGAAGGAAAACATCGTGAGGAAACCTGCATGTCTGAGAGTTCTACATAATGTTCTCGAAGATATGTGAAGTCTGCCAACTCGCACTGGGGCGGCGTGGTGGATTATGGGCTTACCCTCACACCGAGAAGAGGCCCGTGCTCAGCCGTGGGACAGTTTATAAATAATTCTAATATGTAAACAAATATTATAAGTGTGAATGTGAGTTTGTTTGTTCCACTTTCACGCCTTAACTACTCGACCGATCATCATGGAATTTCACATACACGTTGTCAGCGGTACAGAAAAGGACATAGGGTACCTTTCATCCAGCAAATAGTATCGTTACTAACTAAACGTACATTTACACGACCGACGCTGCGGGCAACATTTAGTATGCTATTATAAAACATCACCTATTTCATTTTACTCAAGGATAAACACAAGCAAAGCCACGACCGGACCTAGTTTATAATAATCCTTTACAACATGACCACACTTTTTTTAACATGCCGTATAATCCCCCGTGTGTACGGGCCATAACGTCTATCAGCCGGACACGAGCGACCGGCGTCCGGTTATACCCGGATATTGGCCCCGGGTGAGAATTGCAACTGTATTGTACATTTTAACGAGTGATTTATTATGAAATAAACTTAAGTTTTAATTGGAAGATGTTCTGATATAACCGGACGCCTGGGGTCTCGTGTCCGGTAGTTTGTGTTGAAGTTATTTTATTAATATTGTTACGGCTAATGCCCTCTGTCGGCACTGTGGGGAAGAGTCGGTGGTTTCTAATAATAATTAATTACAGCACCATCTATTGACATTTTACGGAACTACGTATTTGTCGCTACGAGTTCAGTGGAGAAAGCGCTGGCACATTCTCGAACCATCGCGCTGTTGCGTGCCGTGTGTGACGTTTTCTGGAAAACTCCAGAAGCACTTTACCCGCGTATAAATAAGGCGCACGCGCACCGCCGAGTCAGTTTACAATCCTAAGCGATCAAGTGTTCACCGAAGCGAACGGAAGCGAAGAATACTACGGAGTTTGAAGCAGTTACAGTGAAAAAGTGCAGTATAGTGTTTGTTGTATATTAAAGTTAATTGTGTGCTAGAATAAAACGTTTTAGTCGGTAATATTGTTTTATATTCTTATCCGTCGAACCCAGCACGTAACAATATGCTAGATTTGCCCGCGGGTTCGCTTAGGAATAGTACGTTTTTTTTTCGTGTTGAAAGGTACCATATGTTTTTTTCTTACCTCTGATAACGTGTATGCGATTGATGATCGGTCGAGTAGTTAAGGCGTGGAAGTGTAACAAACGAACAAACTCACATTTGCATTTATAATATTAGCTAGGACTAACTTTAAAACGCGACTTCGTTCGCCAAAACCGATACATCACGATACGGCAGTACACACGTTCTCGCTTACACGACGTTGCAATAGTCACTGTAGTGACAGACCGACGAGTTACCTTTGTGTCTCAGCTCAAAATCAAAGTCAATTCAAATTGAAAAATCATTAAAAGAGCACAAGCGGATATTTATGAACATCAAAGCAGTTTACTTAAGTTAACGAACCGACCGACCGAGTTTGGCTGATCTCTGTTTAAATGTTTGTTCAGTCCCTCGCGACATAGGACTAAGGCCAAGTGCGAGTGCGGTTGTCTTCTTATTAATAACTAGCTGCGCCCCGCGGTTTCGCACGCGTAAGTCCCGATGCCGTGAGAATAGCCGTGAGGATAAATAGTAGCCTGTGTTAATCCAAGTCTTCAGCTATCTACATAAGCAATCGTCGCAAGGTTCAGTAGTTTTTGCCATGTATCCATCTAACCATCCATCCATCCATCTATCCATCCTTTCATCCATCCATCCATCGATCCATCCTTTAATCGATCCATCCATCCATACATCCATCCGTCTATCCATCCATCGATCCATCGATCCATCCATCCATCGATCCAACCAATAATCGATCCATCCATCTACCGATTCATCCATCCATCCATCTACCCATCCTTCCATCCGTCGATCCATCGATGCATCCATCGATTTATCCATCGATTCATCCGTCCATCGATCCATCCATCTATCCATCCTTCCATCCATCCATCAATCTATCCATCCATCGATGCATCCATCGATCCATCCATCCATGCATCCACCCATTCTCACAAACTATCACATTTATAATATTATTAGTAGGATACAATAAAATAATGTTTTAATTAATTTAGTTTTTAAAATCGTAACTATGTCTTTGTAAAGACAAATTCAAACTCATATCTTTATTGCTATGCCACGATCTAGCAGTTACATAATATATATGGTTGACTTATAGCTAATAATCAATTGTGGACCCGGGCGAAGTCACGGCCAAAAGCTAGGCATGAAATAAACTAAAGTTTTAATTGGAAAATGTCCGGATGTAAATGGATGCCCGGACTACCGTGTCCGGTAGTTTTAAAGTTATTTTGATAAATTAATGTAAACTTTTTTTATGTTGTTGGTTCGGTGACATGAGTTTGCGTTTATTTTGAATTTCGTTTTCATGAGACTGCTCGGATGGCTTAATGGTCTAAGTGGTCACCTCGCTACTACCGCCGCGCTGAGTGTTGTGGGTTCGATTCCCACACGGGACAAAACTTTGTGTGATCAACAAATAGTTGCTCCATGTCTGGGTGTTACCTATTTCTTTGCGTTGTTTGAATGTTTGTAAAGGTCTCTAGGAATTATCTATAGTGCGGGATTTATCTGTATTTATATATTTAGGTTTATCTACAGCAATGTACAAAAACATGTTTCAATTACTGAATTACCAGCGTACTTATTATGGCAATGACAAAAAGAAAAATAACTGTAGAAGTAATCTTATGAGTTCTTGTATAAGTGTCCAAATAAAATACTTCATGGTAGATATGGATTTATATCTATTTTCTAGTACCAGTCCATATTGAGCTACAACCAAACTCAGTGGAGCTTGCGGGGAGACGACTGTCGGGCGGCGCTACTGCAAACATGCGTCTGACTACATATATTTAAAACTAAAGCGTCAACTTTGCCTGACTTGGGTGTCAAACTCGCTACCTTACGATCTGTAAGCTACATATATACTTAAGCCACGGTGCCATCGAGGTTGTAAATATTTAAAGTACCAGTTAAAAATAATATATAGTTTTAAATCTCGTGGACTTTTTATCTGAAACTGAATTCACGATGAGTTAAAATGTTTGTGCATTTAGTATTTTACTGAAAATCGGAAAGATTTTAATGATGGAAGCTGAATGCGGGCTACTTTAACATAACATATAATATAATTGTAACGAGGACGATTTTATACAAGAAATGTCGTTTGTTTGGTTGAACGCGCTTATCTGAGGAACTACTGGTTCGAATTGAAAAATTGTTTTAGTGTTGGATAGCCCATTTACCGAGGAAGGTTATAGGCTATACAACATCACGCTACGACCAACAGGAGCGGAGCAGACAGAGCCACACTAACGCGAGCGAAGACGCGGGCAAAATGTAGTTGTTATTATAATAATACGTATTGATATTCAGATCAGAACGTATTTCATATTATTCTAATCACGGCACGAGGGCCCTGGATTATAAAATGGTTCTCTTTGTAATATCACTAAATCCTTCAATTAGAACACGGTATTTCAGAATATTTCATTAATTTAGCATAACTTTATGTTTCACTAGTTAGCGCGGTTACACTCACGTTTATGACGACTGCTCCGCTCCCGTGACTCGGAGCGTGATAACATCACTGTATATAAACTATGTTAGTTATAAAGAAGCTTTCTATTGATGAAATAATTATTTAAATCCGTTAAGTAGTTTTTGGGTTTATTAATTACAAATACAAATATAAATCGTTTATAATATTATTGAAGACTATCTTTTGCTAGTGGCTTCGCTAGGGTTAGTTATAACATAACCAACCATAATAGGCTTATTAAACGCGCTGCTAAAATGACAGCGCCTTTTGGAAGAGAGTAGATCTGTGTATGTATATATTTTGTGAAGTCGGTTAAAAATCTGTAAATGTAACAGATTTCAAAAATGTATATTAGTCATTATTACCAAAAAATTGTGCTTAAGTCAAAAAGCTTTCAACCGTCGATATAATAATTAGAAAGGCAGTATAATTTTTTTATTTTGCTCTTCATAATGACCACACTTCGCCTGATGGTAAGCAGTCGTGTGGTCTAAGAGCAGTGGCCTCCACACCGTCCTCATAGCAGCCGAGTCGATGTTGAGGTCTCTACTTTGACGGCCTGAGAAGGTGCGTTTTCATGCCCCGCTTAAAGGACCCAGGGTTGAAGGAAGAAGAAAACACGTGCTTTGGCAGAGAATTCCATACCTTGATCTTCGGCAGAGGTATGAGGACCCAAACTTGTGGGTACGCACTCTCACTCTAACGTGCTCTCCAAGGCACGGAGCAGGCGTGGAATAAAAGTTGGTCCCATATACATATATTTATAATTCATTTACAGCCGACTCTCTTGGGCTGACACTCAAATAAATAACTCACAAGATATGACAAGAATATACATTAAAAGGCCGCGTGTAACTAACTTCTGTGGTCATATTACAAATAATATCTTTTACCCGCAGTTTCACTCGCTCGAGAATAGTGCTTTTTCTGAATGAGAGGTACTCCATGTTTATTTTTGTACCACTGACAATGTATATGCGAAATTTCATGATGATCGGTCGAGTAGTTAAGGTACAAAAGTCTAACAAACTCACATTCGCGTTTGTAATATTTATTGTTATTAGGATAGCAGCGATAGTTTAATGGGAGACTTTCGTTTCCCATTAAGCTATCTATATTGATATCTATATTGTGAGATTGTGTGAAGTATCTTAAAGATAGTGGCCTATGGCCTTATCCTTCTCATACTGAAAAGCATGTGCCCAGCAGTGGGATAGTTTATAAACAAATGTTTTGCATCTGCGAGAAAGGTTAGCACATAGTCCACCACGCCGTCCCAGTGTGCGCGTTGGCAGACTTCACATATCTTCGAGAACATTATGTAGAACTCTCAGACATGCAGGTTGCCTCACAACGTGTTCCTTCACCGCTAAATGAAGCAACAGTTAACTAATACATACATAACTTTGAAAAGTCAGAGGTGCGTGCTTTAAATCATGATTTATCTAAATTTATTCAATATAAGTTGTTTCAAGCAAACTGTCCACGCAATCAGAAGCAAGTCAAAGATATTCTTTTAAAAGAGACACATTTAAGATCACGGCAACATTACCGATGCATCGAACGAGCGAAGTGTACATAACGACTCTAAGTCTACAGCGGGTAGGCAGAACTCTACCCACACTTATACACGAGTCTGTTGAATAATTCATTGATGGCTTCGAGAGTTCACTGAAACCATTTTATAGATAAAAGGATAAGTACTATGTTATAAAAGACTAATAATGTCTTCAAGAACGAATTTTGTTCACTGCGGCCAATCTTAGCCGCAGGAGATATGATAGTGCACAAGTGTGTGCGCAAACACAAGTGCACTCTTTGGTCCCTCTCTCTCATAGAGCGATGTGACGTCACGACACGACCGGAGAGAGATCAGGCGCAGGAACAACAGCCATTTTGTCAAATTTTGTTAGTCGACTTAATTGATCACAAACTTATCCTAATTATATCATTAATTAAATGTGACTGTGAGTTTGTTTGTTACTCTTTCACGCCTTAACTACTCGGCTGATCATCATGAAATACTCGTGAATGGTGTATAGAAAAGGACATAGAATTCCTTTTATCCAGGAGAAAGTGCTGTTAATCACCTAACCTAACGTAGATTTTCGCGAGCGAAGTCGCGGGCAAGCTAGTGGTAAATTAATAAACTCATTATAAAATAATTCAGTTACAGCTTTCAGACTACATCCGTTATCTAATAAATAGAGATGACAAAACGAAAGACAATACACAGAGATGGCCTGATGGCCTCGATGGCATAGTGGTTAGTATAACCGACTGCCACGCCTGAGTACGCGGTTTCGATTCCCGCACAAATCAAACATGTGTGTGCATGGACATGGATGTTGTCTGAGTGTTTTTATGCATAATAATTGTATGTATTTACAAAAAAACACATACATTATTTATATCCATTGCCTAGTACCCATAGTACAAGCTCTGCTTAGTTTGGGCTAGATGGTGTTGTGTGTATGTGATAGAATATTATATTATTATTATATTATGGCCGTCTATGTATTGTCTCTCGCTACCAGTACGAAATATTAGTTAACTAAAGAAGATTAGTAACAAAATATGGACTACTAACTATCTATCTCTCGCAAACAGGACTTATTTCTAGGTGAATTATACCCTATGTCCTATTCTGTTCCCCTGACAACGTGTATGCAAAATTTTATGATGATCGGTCAAGTAGTTAAGTCGTGAAAGCGTAACAAACAAACTCACGTTCGCATGTATAATATTAGTTAAGAGTTAAGATACGTGTTTTCCGAGACACAGAAGTGTATAACACCAACTTTCTAACTGTGGACTTTTATTACGATTTTTCTATAGAAAAGCCTTCCTGGGTAATCGATCCAGAGAGTTCACTCACAGTAGTTGCATTCCCGATTGCTGCACCACGGCACCAGTGTTGAATTTAAAATGATTTCCTTTTCACCCAGAATGCTTTTATGATATACTAGTTTATACTCGTGGCTTTGCTCACGTAAAAGTACGTTACGTTATGTTAGTAACAGTACTTGTTGTATAATAAAACTAGCGGAACCGACAGACGTTGTCCTGTACACACGAAAAAGAAATCTATTATAGTTCTTTATATATATAAATCCTCTGTGCGTGTGTTTATATTAAACTCCTCCTAAACGGCTGGACAGATTTTGATTAAATTTGTTGTGTGTTCAAGTGGGTTCGAGAATAGTTTAGATTATGTTTTTCTTTGTTTCTTGTGTACAAGACTACGTCTGTCATGTCCGCTAATTTATATACATATATATAAAGATAATCTATGTGATTCGGTGATAATATAGCTTTCTAATGGTGAAAAAGGCGGTTAACAAAATGTCGTGTCTATACGAATTACGTGTATAAATATTATATAAGCGTCGTGCACACTGATAACGGTTATATATGTAATAGCACCGCGCGTGTGCACCCGCCGATAACACGTCATATAAATTATAATCTATACTAACATTATAAAGAGAAAATATTTCATTTTTGTTTATAAGGATTTAACTCAAAAACAACTCAACCGAATTTAAAAATTCTTTCACCATTAGAAAGCTATATCACCGAGTAACATAGAAAACATTAAATTTAAGAAAGTACTGTTACTAACATAACCTATCCTTCTTTTACGCGAGTAAAGCCGCAGGCAAAAGTTAGTTAATTGTCAATCAACACAAGTTATGTAAAGTTTATTAATTGATGAAAATAGCTGACGGAGCGCTGCGCAGATAACTGGAACAAATGTACACGAGCTAGTCGAAATAACTTATGGGGTGATATGATTGTAATTTAATTACTATTAATTTAAATATAATGCGAAATCCAACTTATCTGACAATTACATTGATATCTTCTCTATGATATTTTTATCATTCTGACACTTTCTAGGCAGTTAAGCTTTTTAATTTTTTGCTCTAATATTATACCTGGCGGTCGCCAAGTGGTCGAAATTAGACCATAATTGATTTAAATTTTAAGTTTGAACGTTATTAAGGTTTTATTGGCTGTCATCTCATTTTGTTTAGTCACCTACTCCAGATACATACATACATATGTAACCAGAGTTACAAAGAATTCTACGACATCAGCCGAACAATGCCGAAATACTACGAACGCGATTCAACGGCGTGTGTCAAATGCATGGTTGTGTGCATGTAGTGATTTTTCATCACCTAATTTAATGTACTTCTAATACATATTTTATAAAAATATTAGAATTCGCCACTCCTTCTCCATAAAAATATTTAACTGTGCCAAATTTCATACTTCTCCGTCTGCGCAATTTTCGTGAAAAGGGGTACAAAGTTTTTGCTTCACGTATTAATATATACATACTTCATTCAATGCTCAGTTGATAGTAGTTTGATGACATTCGATTCTATAAATAATATTTGAGAACACTCAGTTGATATATGCTTCATTTCCCAATACAGAAACCGTGGGCGACTCTTCTCACAAAGAGAAGAGGCCCGTGCCCAGCAGTGGGAAAGTTTATTTACAGGTCTGGTATCCTAACTAATATTATAAATGCGAATGTGTGTTTGTTTGTTACGCTTTTACGCCTTAACTACTCGACCGATCATCATGATATTTTGCATACTTGTTATCAGGGGTACAGAAAGTTAGTAATACTATATTAATTCACGCACAGATACTTACGCTTTTGCCATATTTTACGTTAAAATGACCAATTGACTGATGAACGAATTCTTTATACAACTGCGGTTGGAACAAGAAGAATCCGCCTGATGGTAAAAGTCATCGTAGCCTATGACTGCTTGCAGTACCAGGAAAACATAACTGAGAAAGAGGTATCATACGCGCGATGCGAGACTCAGGACAACTTTCTAGACTGAAACTACTACGCCATCAGTTCACTCAATGTTGCACGCTAAACGAAAATAGCTGATGCAGCATTTCGCTTAGCTGGCTGGTTCGAACCGAGAGCGTTATAACCGTATTATATTAAAGATTAGAACGATTGCGTTTTGAATAAGAAGAAAATATATTATGTGATTCTGCCATGCTCATATTGAATTCAATTCGGTATAGAAACTATAAAAAAATATTTAACGCTTACTGATAATACAAAAGCAAGTTAAATTACGTATGTATAAATTAACTCTGCTGACTCCCTGGAGATAACCGTGATGAGTACGATAGCCTAAGGCATTGGACTTGCGATCGAGAGGTTTGTTACCACCCATCGCACTACTGACGTGAACCCACTCCTAACACAAGCATTGTAGCTTAGCTGAACAAGTTTGGGTCTTCATACCTGCCCAACGATCAAGGCATGGAGTTCTCTGCCAAGGCACGTGTTTCCTGCTTCCTTCAATCCTGGATCCTTTAAGCGGAGCGTGAAAAAGCACCTTCTTAGGCCATCAAAGTAGAGACCACAACATCACCTCGGGAGGACGGTGTGGAGGCCACTGCTTTTAAACCACACAACTGCTTACATCAGCCGGAGGGTGGCCATTTTGAAGAGAAAAAAAAAGCTTCAAGCGGGTTCTAACTTACTAATAAAAATACATATTACAATTATATTGGTAAAATTATCAAAAGGAAGTTAAATTGTGTATGTTGTTGACCTCAACTCTGCTGACTCTCTGGAGATAACCGTGATGATTACATTAGTACTTTAGATCAAAGTATCAGGGTCACAGAAACGTGAAGAGTTGTAATTGGCTGTTAAACATTAACTTGAAAATGCCGCGTCACGATATGTGCCTGCCCGCCCCGTGCCCTAACACAGCCTCCTCACCGGCGCTTGCTTCCTGTGCGACGGCCACAAATATTTATAGATGAGACATCGATCTTAACAGAAATAACTTCGTTTAAATTCTATACAATTTTGATTGTACTGCCTTGAAGCTAATGGTCTCCTGGTAGCTATAAGCTTAAGAATTACTTTATTTAGCATAGTCTCCTCACGCTATTCCTAGAGTGGTAGGCAGAAACAATGGATTTCTATTTAATTAAAATACTTAATCTGAAAATCTAAATTAGAGGTTAAAGTATGAAATTGCCGATTTGTTACTGAAAAATTAAAACTCGTTTTTTAAGATGTACCATATTTATTTAATCGAAATATTTACCCTTATTATCTATACATTGCTGCCATCTAAACGGAAGTTCATTTATGCCTGTACGATGTAACTCTAGGGATCTAGATTCGACAAACTGTGTGAAAGCATTTTGTACGGTCTCCTGGAAAGAAATTTTTTTATCACTTAGAAAATTTTCCAAATCACGAAAAATATGGTAGTCCTTGGGAGCAAAGTCTGGTGAGTACAGAACATGACGTATGGTTTCTAACTGCAGCTTCTGTAGAGTTACAACGGTTACTCGTGCAGTATGAGGTCTTGCGTTATCATGGAGCAATAATGGTGAAGATCGATTCACGAGGCGGGGCTGTTTCACTGCCAGTTTCGCCATCATTGTTCGAAGTTCGGCATAGTAAACATCTGCTGTTATTGCTTGACCAGACCTGAAAAATCTATAGTGAATAACACCATGAAGAGACCACCAAAAAATTACCATTGCCTTTTTATTGTTAAGCTTTGCTTTAGGGCACTTTTTCGGCGTTTGACCTGGGGTCAGCCATTGCATTTCTCGCCTAAGGTTATCGTAAGGAATCCATTTTTCATCACATGTCACAATTCGATCCAATATTCCTTCATTTCTGTACTGATTCAACAAGGCAATATGTGTTATATTACAACACGCACTTCTACAAATCAGTCAAATCATGAGGCACCAATTTTCCATATTTTTTATCTTATTGATTTGATGCAAATGAGCCAATATTGTAGGTAGGGTAACGTTAAACAATGCCGCTAATTCCTAGGTAGTTTGTCTCGGATCGGCTTCCACCATCTCCTTCAATTCAGCGGTATTCACCTGTGTGGGGGTCTTCCACGTGGTTCCTTCTTCAAGTCGAAGTTTCCATTACGAAAGTGTTTAAACCAAAAAGTCACAGTGCATTAATTATCTTCCGCGTCAGAACTCGTGTTCAAACATGACTCGGATTTTCGAAGTATCCATCTTTCCCGTCTAAGCTGAATAAAAAAAATATTGAAAGTCGAAAATCAAATGTTGCACATTTTAAAAGAAGAATCGTATAGGTATCATGTGAAAAAAGTTTCACTATCTCACACCATGAATGTTTTATGTCATTTCAAATACTCGTAGATACCTATTATTAAACAACGGCAACTTCATACTTTAACCCCTATTATATGTTAAGCGATGAATGCAGCGATAGCCTAGTGAGAAACCGTTGGATTGCCACGCAGAGGTTTCGACTTCAACCCCAAGGCTCTCTCTGATTTATCGAAGTTATGTGCGTATTGAATAATTAATTATCGCTCGTTTTAATGGTGAAGGAACACATCGTAAGGAAACATGCATGTCTGAGAGTTGTACATAATGTTCTCGAAGATATGTGCAGTCTGACAACCCGCAGTAGGCCAGCGTGGTGGACTACGGCCTATCCACACACTGAGAAGAGGTCCGTGCCCAGCTAAAACTGATATTATTATATTAAAACCTACTCCTTTGGGGATTTAACCGCGACATTAAGATAAATAAATCAGACAAGGTCAATGTTCAGATATAATCGCTTTAATATAAACTTGTAAACATTTATATTTGCCAGTCATATTGTTTATATAGCGAGATGAAGTGTGTACTGTTATTTGTGATAGTCTCACTACAATGTGTTCTCGGTGATGAAGATTTAGTTAGTGTTGTTACTAATATCGGGGTTTTGAGAGGCCTTAGGAGATAATTCACTGCTTTTCTTGGTGTACCGTACGGTGAAGTAGATGATAAAGAACCATTTGGGGTGAGCTGTGTTTTATATTTTATCTAATAGACTAATGTTCGGTTCTTATATCAAAACAAGTGGTTTTAGATACGAATAGGTATGTATTTTTTTATATAATATGTATCAAAATAAACTATTCATGGATAAAACGTTTAGTTTCTTAGATATACGGACCTGAGAAATTGCAGCCGAACTTTTGAAGTTATTCATATTATATAAATTTAAATTACCGCTGAGTCACTGTCTTACAGAAATAGAAGTCATACAAGAGGGAGTCGTAGGAAATAAGTAAATATAGCGTCGTATAGAGAATCGGTCAGAAGGCTCGGGAAAAATGCCTGACCGACGGAAGGTCAGCTCTTGGTGATGGTACCCCATCGGATCTTGGAAACGGTGATATCTACGGAAATCGTTCTTCAACAAAATCTTTCTAAAACTCTGGTAACTTTTAGGGAGGGCGAAAAAATACATGACTTCCATACAAAAAAACATGGGCGCCATACAAATTTTGACATCTAATATCTCCGAAATGGTTAGAGATAGGTGGAGAGTGTTCGAACAAATGTCATAGAGGTAGACGAGAGGTACAAATATAAATCGTTTATAATATTATTGAAGACTATCTTTTGCTAGTGGCTTCGCTAAGGTTAGTTATAACATAACCAACCATAGTAGGCCTATTTAACGCGAGGCTCAAATGACAGCGCTTTTTGGAAGAGAGTAGATCTGGGTATGTATATATTTTGTATTTTGTTGATTTTCTCACAAAGCGCTAAATCAATTTATATGGAGCCACCTCTGATGTATGATCTATCAAACAAAAAAAGAATTGTCAATAACGATTCATAATTAGCAGAATAGTCGCGTGAAATACATTTAAAAAAATAGTCGACTTGAGAACCTTCTCCTTTTTTGAGGTCGGTTAAAAATCTGTAAATTTAACAGATTTCAAAAATGTCATTTTGCCTAAAAATGGTGCTTAAGTCAAACAGCTTTCAACCGTCGATATAATAATGAGAAAGGCAGTATACAGGGTGTTCGGTAATTAATGGATAACCTTGAAATGTCTTATAGTAGAACTGAAGGCTGTTAAGAAAAAATGAAAAAAGGAATGTATATATTAAAAAGTGCAAGCTATATAAGCATTGCATACTTTTGACTGTCTATCTATTAGCATAATTAGTGGTTAATAATAAAACAACAAAAAACCGATGGATTTCATTCATTTATGGTCGTAGTATACAAGAAAGTTATACATGGTAATTAAAAAAAAAAATATCTCAGGTAGTCGTTAGGATAGATTTTTTATTTTTTTTTCTGAACGGCTATCAGTTCCACTATAAGACATTTCCAGGTTATCCATTAATTACCGGACAACCTGAATATTGGAATACAAGTTGGTTCCATATGTATTTATAATTCATTTACAGCCGCTTCTCCTGGTCTGACACTCAAATAAATAATTCATAAGATATTATGATGCGACCGTATTGAGAATATACATTAAAAGGCCGCGTGTAACTAACTTTTGTGGTCATATTACAAAATAATATCTTTTTCACGCGGTTTCACTCGCTCGAGAATAGTGCTTTTTCTGAATGACGTATATGCGAAATTTCATGATGATCCGGTCGAGTAGTTAAGGTACAAAAGTCTAACAAACTTACATTCGCGTTTATAATATTTATTGGTATTAGGATAGCAGCGATAGTTTAATGGGAGACTTTCGTTTTCCATTAAGCTATCTATATTGATATCTATATTGTGAGATTGTGTGAAGTATCTTCAGGATAGTAGCCTATGGCCTAATCCTTCTCATACTGCGAAGCACGTGCCCAGCAGTGTCCCACCAGTTTATAAACAAATGTTTTGCATCTGCGAGAAAGGTTAGCACATAGTCCACCACGCCGCCCCAGTGCGGGTTGGCAGACTTCACATATCTTCGAGAACATTATGTAGAACTCTCAGACATGCAGGTTTCCTCACGATGTTTTCCTTCAGCGTTAAAGCGAGCGATAATTAAATAATATACGCACATAAGGTGCATGGTTTCAATCATGCTTTATCTAAATTTATTCAATAGAAGTTGTTTTAAGCGAACTGTCCGCAACTTTAAGATATTCTTTTGAAAGAGACACATTTAATATCACGGCAACATTACCGATGCATCGAACGAGCGAAGTGTGCATAACGACTCTAGGCAGGTAGACAGAACTCTACCCACATTAATACATGAGACTGTTGAATAATACATTGATGGCAAGCTTCGAGAGTTCACTGAAGAATCTCTCTCTCGCCATTTTATAGATAAAAGGATAAGTCTTCAAGACCGAATTTCAGTCACCGCGGCCAATCTTATCCGCAGGAGATATGATAGTGCACAAGTGTGTGCGCAAACACAAGTGCACTCTTTGGTCCTTCACTCTCATAGCGCGATGTGACGTCACGACACGACTGGAGAGAGATCAGGCGCAGGAACAACAGCGATTTTGTCAAATTTTGTAACTTATCCTAATTAATATGATTAATTTAATGTAAATTTAAGTTAGTTTGTTTGTTACGCTGTCCAGCATTAACTGCTCGGCCGATTATCACGAAATACACGTGGTGAGGTGTATAGAAAAGGACATAAAATTCCTTTTATACATAGAGATGTGTCTCTGTGTATTTTCTCTAGCTACCAGTACGAAATATTAGTTGACTAAATAAGATTAGTAACAAAATATGGACTACCAACTATCTATCTCTCGCAAACAGTACTTATTTCTAGGTGAATTATACCCTATGTCCTATTCTGTTCTTCTGACAACGTGTATGCGAAATTTCACGATGATCAGTCGAGTAGTTAAGGCGTGAAAGTGTAACAAACAAACTCACATTCGCATTTATAATATTAGTAAGGAAGTAATAGTTCTAATTATCACTCAATCTAAATTATTTTAGACAAGCCTTCTCACACTTAGAGGAGACCCGTCCCCAGCAGTGGGCTAGTATATACATATATAGGTCTGATATTAGGTACAGGAAAGGACATAGGACCTTTCATCCAGAAAAAGCGAGCAAAGCCTTTCATCTAGAAAAATGTATCTTTCCCGAGGGATAGTTTATTGAGATAATCTACACTAACGTGAGCGAAGTCGCAAGCAAAAGCTAGTCTATACTAATATTATAAAGTTGTAGTTTATTTGTATGGATTTAACTCAAAAACTACTCAACCGATTTTAAAAATTCTTATACCATTAGAAAGCTATTATCTCCGAGTAACATATAACATATTCAATTTAAAAAGTACTGTTAATAATATATCCCATCCTTCTTTTACGCGAGTAAAGCCGCAGGCAAAAGCTATCACTTTAATTAATTTCCAATCAACACAAGTTATCTAAAGTTTATTAATTGATGAAAATAGCTGACGGAGCGCTGAGCAGCTAACTGGAACAAACGTACACGAGCTAGTCGAAATAACTTACGGAGTAATATGATTGTAATTTAATCTGTGGCATACTTGCATAATGGCAGATTGTATAATGCGATATCCAAAGTATCTGACAATGACATTGATGTCTTTTCTATGATATTTCTACCATTCAGACACTTTCTACGCAGTCAAGATTTTTAATTTTTTTGTACTAATATTATAACTGGCGATCGCCTAGTGCTCGAAATTCGACCATCATTGATTAAAATTTAAGTTTGATTAAGGTTTTATTGTCTATAACTATACTCTATAATCACATTTTTTTAGTCACCTACTCCAGATACATACATGTAACCATAGTTACGAAGAATTCTACAATATCAGCCGAACAATGCTGAAATACTACGAACGCGACTCGACTGCGTGTGTCAAATGCATGGTTGTGTGCGTGTAGTATTTTTTCATTACCTAATTTAATGTATTTCGAATGCATATTTTATAAAAATAATAAAATTCACCCCTCCTCCTTCATATAAACTTTAGCTGTGCCAAATTTCATACTTCTCCGTCTGCGCAATTTTCGTGAAAAGGGGTACAAAGTTTTTGCTTCACGTATTAATATATAGATACTTCATTCAATGCTCAGTTGATAGCGGTTTGATGAAATTCGATTCTATAAATAATATTTGAGAACACTCAGTTGAGATATGCTTCATACAGGAACCAAGGGCGACTGTTCTCTTTGTCTTCTCTTACTCTTCTTCACTGCTGTGGGAAAGTTTATTTACAGGTCTGGTATCCTAACTAATATTATAAATGCGAATGTGTGTTTGTTTGTTACGCTTTTACGCCTTAACTACTCGACCGATCATCCTGATATTTTGCATGCTTATTGTCAGGGCTACATAAAGTTAGTAATAGTTATCATTATATTTATTCACGCACACATACTTACTCTTTCACCATATTTTACGTTAAAATGACTAATTGACTGACGAACGAATTCTTTATACAACTGCGGTTGGAACAAGAAGAATCCGCCTGATGGTAAAAGTCATCGTAGCCTATGACTGCTTGCAGTACCAGGAAAACATAACTGAGAAAGAGGTATCATACGCGCGATGCGAGACTCAGGACAACTATCTAGACTGAAACTACTACGCCATCAGTTCACTCAATATTGAACGCTAAACGAAAATATCTGATGCAGCATTTTGCTTAGCTGGCTGGTTCGAACCGAGAGCGCTCTAACCGTTTTATATTAAAGATTAAAACGATTGCGTTTTGGATAAGAAGAAAATATATTATGTGATTCTGCCATGCTCATATTGAATTCAATTCGGTATAGAACTTCTGAAAAATATCTTAGCGCTTACTGATAATTCAAAAGCAAGTTAAATTACGTATATATAAATTAACCACCTCTAATGACTCCCTGGAGATAATCGTCATGAGTACGATAGTCTAAGGCATTGGACTTGCGATATTAGTAAAATTATCAAAAGCAAGTTAAATTGTGTATGTTGTTGACCTCAACTCTGCTGACTCTCTGGAGATAACCGTGATGAATACAGTAGTACTTTAGATCAAAGTATCAGGGTCACAGAAACGTGAAGAGTTGTAATTGGCTGTTAAACATTAACTTGAAAATGGTGCGTCACGATATGTGCCTGCCCGCCCCGCGCCCTAACACAGCCTCCGCACCCTCACTCGCTTCCTGTGCGACGGGCACAAATATTTATAGAAGAGACATCGATCAAAACAGAAATAACTTCGTTTAAATTCTATACAATTTTGATTGTACTGCCTTGAAGCTAATGGTCTCCTGGTAGCTATAAGCTTAAGAATTACTTTATTTAGCATAGTCTCCTCACGCTATTCCTAGAGGGGTAGGCAGAAACAATGGATTTCTATTTAATTAAAATACTTAATCTGAAAATCTAAATTAGAGGTTTAAGTATGAAATTGTCGATTCGTTACTGAAAAATTGAAACTCGTTTTTTTCTAAGATGTACCATATTTATTTAATCGAAATATTTACCCTTATTATCTATACATTGCTGCCATCTAAACGGAAGTTCATTTATGCCTGTACGATGTAACTCTAGGGATCTAGATTCGACAAACTGTGTGAAAGCATTTTGTACGGTCTCCTGGAAATTTTTTTTTTATCACTTAGAAAATTTTCCAAATCACGAAAAATATGGTAGTCCTTGGGAGCAAAGTCTGGTGAGTACGGAAGATGACGTATGGTTTCTAACTGCAGCTTCTGTAGAGTTACAACGGTTACTCGATATTAAATGATAAATATTCTAAATAATAATATAGTTTGCCATCTTGTTAATAAAATTTTAACTGTTTTATATAATTATTAATATTTGCATGCCTAATACAGGCAGAATATAGCCTGAACGATTCACCATTGTAAAATCTGGTACCACCTGTATTCTGTGCAAATAAATGTTTCTTTCTTTCTTTCTTTCTTTCTTTCGTACAGTATGAGGTCTTGCGTTATCATGGAGCAATAATGGTGAAGATCGATTCACGAGGCGGGGCTGTTTCACTGCCAGTTTCGCCATCATTGTTCGAAGTTCGGCATAGTAAACATCTGCTGTTATTGCTTGACCAGACCTGAAAAATCTATAGTGAATAACACCATGAAGAGACCACCAAAAAATTACCATTGCCTTTTTATTCATTGAAATTAAACTACTATATACGGATTTTATCGCGTTGTTGTTGTTGTAAACAACGCGATAAAATCCGTATATAGTAGTTTAATTTCAATGAATAACATTCGCGTAAACAGAAGACAATATTATGCCTTTTTATTGTTAAGCTTTGCTTTAGGTCACTTTTTCGGCGTTTGAGTTGGGGTCAGCCATTGCATTTCTCGCCTAAGGTTATCGTAAGGAAACCATTTTTCATCACATGTCACAATTCGATCCAATATTCCTTCATTTCTGTACTGATTCAACAAGGCAACACATATTACAACACGCACTTCTACAAATCAGTCAAATCATGAGGCACCAATTTTCCATATTTTTTATCTTATTGATTTGATGCAAATGAGCCAATATTGTAGGTAGGGTAACATTAAACAATGCCGCTAATTCCTAGGTAGTTTGTCTCGGATCGGCTTCCACCATCTCCTTCAATTCAGCGGTATTCACCTGTGTGGGGGTCTTCCACGTGGTTCCTTCTTCAAGTCGAAGTTTCCATTACGAAAGTGTTTAAGCCAAAAAGTCACAGTGCATTAATTATCTTCCGCGTCAGAACTCGTATTCAAACATGACTCGGATTTTTGAAGTATCCATCTTTCCCGTCTAAGCTGAATAAAAAAACAATTGAAAGTCGAAAATCAAATGTTGCACATTTTAAAAGAAGAATCGTATAGGTATCATGTGAAAAAAGTTTCACTATCTCACACCATGAATGTTTTATGTCATTTCAAATACTCGTAGATACCTATTATTAAACAACGGCAACTTCATACTTTAACCCCTATTATATGTTAAGCGATGAATGCAGCGATAGCCTAGTGAGAAACCGTTGGATTGCCACGCAGAGGTTTCGACTTCAACCCCAAGGCTCTCTCTGATTTATCAAAGTTATGTGCGTATTGAATAATTAATTATCGCTCGCTTTAATGGTGAAGGAACACATCGTAAGGAAACATGCATGTCTGAGTGTTGTACATAATGTTCTCGAAGATATGTGCAGTCTGACAACCCGCAGTAGGCCAGCGTGGTGGACTACGGCCTAACCACACACTGAGAAGAGGTCCGTGCCCAGCAGTGGGACAGTTATATACAGAACTGATATTATTATATTAAAACCTACTTCTTTGGGGATTTAACCGCGACATTAAGATAAATAAATCAGACAAGGTCAATGTTCAGATATAATCGCTTTAATATAAACTTGTAAACATTTATATTTGCCAGTCATATTGTTTATATAGCGAGATGAAGTGTGTACTGTTATTTATGATAGTCTCACTACAATGTGTTCTCGGTGATGAAGATTTAGTTAGTGTTGTTACTAATATCGGGGTTTTGAGAGGCCTTAGGAGAGAATTCACTGCTTTTCTTGGTGTACCGTACGGTGAAGTAGATGATAAAGAACCATTTGGGGTGAGCTGTGTTTTATATTATATCTAATAGACTAATTTTCGGTTCTTATATCAAAACAAGTGGTTTTAGATACGAATAGGTATGTATTTTTTATATAATATGTATCAAAATAAACTATTCATGGATAAAACGTTTAGTTTCTTGGATATACGGACCTGAGAAATTGCAGCCGAACTTTTGAAGTTATTCATATTATATACATTTAAATTACCACTGAGTCACTGTCTTACAGAAATAGAAGTCATACAAGAGGGAGTCGTAGGAAATAAGTAAATATAGCGTCGTATAGAGAATCGGTCAGAAGGCTCGGGAAGAATGCCTGACCGACGGAAGGTCAGCTCTTGGTGGTGGTATCCCATCGGATCTTGGAAACGGTGATATCTACGGAAATCGTTCTTCAACAAAATCTTTCTAAAACTCTGGAAACTTTTAGGGAGGGCGAACAAATACATGGCTTCCATACAAAAAAACATGGCCGCCATACAAATTTTGACATCTAATATCTCCGAAATGGTTAGAGATAGGTGGGGAGTGTTCGAACAAATGTCATAGAGGTAGACGAGATCTTTCCATAAAAGGTCATTTTCATGGTCACCAGGGTCATATTTTGTGGCTTCGGGGATTTTCAAAGTCCCTGAATCCGTATCTAAAATTAGTTTTTTGATTCCTTCCACTCTCGCAGTACACCCCCCCCCTCCACCCCCCACTCGCGGATATACATACGTATTTATGTATCTCTTTAAAATAAATTTACAAATATATAATTATGTACTTTAAATACATATATATATATATCTTTTAAATACAATGTAAACTTTCTAAAAAACAAGTGAATATATAATATTGTCATACGTTTACGCGAATGTTATATGTTTTATAGTTTAAATAGCTTAAACAGAAGTACATAGTAACAGGTAAAAGTGTCAATAGTAGTTCAAAGTTTCAAGATTCCGTAATAATAGTGTTTTATAAAAATAAGCAACGTGATGAAATCCGTATAAAGTAGTTTAATCAACAAGTGAATATAATTAAAATATTTGCGGTCTTATTTTGATAAGTAACCGCATAGCCATATTCCTCTATCAATCACTATTTTTAACTGCATTTTATTAAGGGAAAAGCTGACATCGATGCAGTTTCATAATAAGTATACTTATATTTATTTTACTTTCAATAAAATAGACATACCATTACCTAATGAGGGACCTGAAACAGACAAAACTAGCGAAAATTATGTATAAAACAACTCTGTATCGCTTATATTGTCTATACAGGCGCGAGACTGTGTGTATTTATTAATCACTAGTTAATATTGTGTTAGGTACGTTAACGCGAATGATATACATTGAAATTTAAAATTACTGAATACGGATTTTGTGGCGTTGTTTATTTTAGAACACTTTTATTACATAATTTTGTACTATAACACTACTTTTATTGAACTCTACTACAATTTAAGCTATTTAAATTAATTAAATTATTTAAATTAACGTTTACACTTTCACCGATGTTTCGGTTGCTTTACAGAAGCCATGGTAACGGGGAGACTAAGATGGTGGTTGGTTCAATGTTCTGAAGTATAGTTATTTCAAAGTACACCCTATAGTAATTATATAAAGCAGCGATAGCTCAGTGGCGAGACCAACAGACTGCAAAGCCGAGGGTCTCTGATTCGAACCCACGTCGCGCACCTCTAACTTTCGGAAGTTATATAACTTTTCGAGATTATGTGCGTATTGATCGACAATTATCGTTTGCTCCGTGCCTCGGAAAGCACGTTAAGCCCTCGGTCCCGGCTGCCATGAACATCTATGGCAGTCGTTATTGGGGAAGTCGACACAAAAGATCCCACTGGGCCGAAGTGTCGCCGGTCTGTACCTACTTACTAGCTCCCACACAAGATAAGATAAGATAGTAATTATAAAATAAAAGTGTTCTAAAATAAACAACGTGACAAAATCCGTATAGTTTTAATTTCAATCAATAAACACTAGCTGTCGCCGCGGTTTCACCCACGTTTATGATGACTGCTCGGCTCCAGTGGCTCGTAGCGTGATGTTATAATTATAGCCTATAACCTTTCTCAAGAATTGAGATAACGAATGCAAACATAGTGTTTATATCCGACTGGTAGTTCCCGAGATACGCGCGTTCAAACAAATATACAAACAAACTTCAGCTTTATTGTAATACTTGTTTTTGCACACGGCTTTGCTCGCTTTGATGTAAATATTATCAATAAATTATTATCTTACAGGATCACTAGTTTTGTTCACCTGAAAACGTGTATGAGAAATTTTATGATGATCGGTCGAATAGTTAAGGAGTGAATGTGTAACAAACAAACTCACATTCACTTTTATAATAGTACTAACTGAACCGGCAAACGTTGTACTGCCATAATATAATTCTGGATAGGGACACCCTAATCTCTTAGCAGTATTAAATATACTTTACAACCTAAACCGACCAACTATACATAAAAAAAACGTAAAAATCTGTCGAGCCATTTCGAAGAAGTGCGAAAAGAAGTGGGTACAAACACCGTGACACGAAATTTTTATATATCATAGATATATAGAAAAGTTAGGATATTGAGTAATATTTGTTTTATTTAACTAACGTTACCAAGATGGCCCACTAGCTCTTTGACCTCATAGTGCCTGACAGTAAATAATCTCTCTAATGTTATCTCTTGATGAATGTCAAGCGAAACATTTAAAATGTACTCCGGATAGCGTTCGGGTAATTCACTACATATTATAAAAAACAAGGTCCCCCACCGTGTCTGTCTGTCTGTTTGCGATAAACTCAAAAACTACTGAACAGATTTTCATGCGGTTTTCACCAATAGACAGAGTGGTTCATGAGGAAGGTTGGGGTATATAATTTGGTAAGGTTACCTGTGCGTAGCCGGGGCGGGTCGTATTTAATATATTCACTTTTGCTTTTATCACCGAAAGGTTAGAGAAAGGATTTTTATTTTCATTTTTCAGTTGCAGTTTCAGTCTAACGTAATAGGGGGCTAGCCTATTGCCTATAAATACCTACATAGTCTCACGCGAATAACCCCGCAAGGGTAGACCAAGTAGACCTTACCTCTCGTAAGTTAGACTCTGAAAAAAGGACTCATCGTGTGAAACCCAGTAACTGTGTTATTATCTCACACCGTTAGCTATGTTAACTGTACGAGAGTGAAATGTCGAGCGAGCTCACTCATCACTCTGACTCTTATATTTAACTAGCTTATGCCGGCAACTTTGTCCGCGTGGAATAGTTACTATGGGGAACATTTTAGGATAAAATTTTATGATACTATTTTTGAAAATAATCATCATACAAACTGCTGACGGCATTTTTACTAATCATACGAGTACATATGTTTCCGATAGATATACGTACATATATTAAACATAGACAGATTTGTTTGGACTTTCATACGAACTTTCATCTCCTATTTCATCCCCATGTAGATAGAAACTTCAAAAACACTGGATAAAATGTTTATTTACTTCTTATACAAAATTTCATGGTTTAATCTTCAATAATGACGAATTTTCATACAAACTTTCATGCCTTATTTCAACCCCTTTATGCCTTGTTTTACAACAAAAAGTAACCTATGTCCTTTCCCAAGGTCTAGTCTAAATCTGTACCAAATTTCATAAACATCGGTTCAGTAGTTTAGGCGTGAAAGCGTAACAGACAGACAGACAGAGTTACTATCGAATTTATAATATTAGTAAGGAAGTAATAATAATAATATTATATCACATAGGTACACACAACACCATCTAGCCCAAACTAAGCAGAGCTTGTACTATGGGTACTAGACAATGGATAAACATACATATATACTTTCTTTTTTTGTAAAAACATACATATCATTCATAGAAAATCCCAGACCAAGACAAACATCCATGTTCATGCACACAAAATTTTGACTTGTGCGTGAATCGAACTCGCGACCTCAGGAGTGGCAGTCGGTTACACCATAAAGATTACAGATTTAAAAAACAAATATTAATAACCTTAAACCTTTGCCTGCGTCTTCTTTAGATCACACTTTACAATGTTGTACCACTTTCTGCAAAGCTCTATACTTTTACCAAAAACATATTATTTCATCAAGTTTATAATTACAAGCGCGCCGCGGTGTGTTGTTTGTTTACGCCGCTGCTAGTTTTCGACCACTTGTAGTCTTAATGCGATTAGAGCAACCGATTACAATATTAAGTATATTGAATATTATATTATCTTTACTAATATTATAGAGCAGGAGTTCCCTAAGTATGGATCGCGAGCGAATATTAAGAGGGCCCCGAAACATAAGATAATCCGACCAATCGGGCTAATAGCCGGACCACTGCGGGCACGGCACTCGCGTTCTATGACTAGAGGTTCTCTGATCACAAAGACTAGGGAATCTGAGAATTACCAATATTTTATGACCCCTTTACAAGACGCCCAAGAGGTGAGTCCCGAATTTCGCAGTTTTTGTTTGGTAGGTCGAAGTCCAATCAAGTTTAGGAACCACTGTTATAGAGGAAAGATTCGATTTTTGTTTGTTTGATTGTAAGGATTTATGTCAAAACCACAAAATTAATTTTAAAAATTCTTTCACTTTATTATCATAGAGTAATATCGGTTATTTTATTTAAAAAACAAGTAGGTACTGTTACTAACATAAACTAACTTACTTTTAGGCGGGCGAAGCCACGAGCATAAGCCAGTTGTATCATAAATCAAATAATGAATTATGGAAACTGGTAGAACAGAAGTTGTTTATTAAGATATATGTAAATAAATTACGGATAAAGGGTTATTAGTTTCATTCAATTAACTCTGTGTAGTAATATTATCAGGGTTTTTTATTACATTAATTTTATATTTACTATTAAAATTTTAATTTTACAGCACTTTCGGATTTTCGGTTGTTTTCAGCAGACCTGTTCACGGGGAAACTAAAATGGTGGTCGTCTTATCGTTTTAATGTATAGTTATTTAAATGTATCTGATCATAATAAAATTTGTGTTTCTATTTACGCAGAATGAACTCAAAGTATCATAAAGTTTTGCAATATTTGCTTGACACTTCTAAATCTTCTTGATACTTCTAAAAGCCGAGCGATAATTTCTGTACGTACTTAAATTCCAATAATATTCGTGAAAAAGCAGCGATAACCTAGTGTTAAGAACCGATGGACTTCTACGCAGAGGTCTTGAGTTCCATCGTAAGGCTCAAACCTCTGACTTGCCGAAGTTATGTACGTGTTAAATTGTTAACTATTGCTCGCTTTAACGGCGAAAGAAAACATCGTGAGGAAATCTGCATGTTTGAAAGTACCACATAATGTTCTCGAAGATATGTGAAGTTTGCCAACCCGCACTGGGCCAGCGTGGTGGACTATGGCCTATCTCATATTGAGAAAAGGCCCGACCCCAGCAGTGGGACTGCTTATAAACTTCTTATTATAACATTTGCGTATACTTAAAAGAATATTATTTAAAACACTTATTCAAATTCTATTTTTTTCAGGCAGCCAAACCTCACCTGCACTTTGAAACCCAATACGCCGTTTTTAACGACCCACCAATATGCCCGCAAATAGTCGACGGCATACCTCAAGGCAACATACATTGCCTGCATCTCAACATTTACACACCAAACAATGCAACACCTAACAGCACTTTACCAGTAATGGTATACATACATGGCGGTGGATTCGTCGAAGGGAACGGCAATTTGAGAACTTATTCACCGACGTTCTTAGTCAGACACAACGTAATACTAGTCACAGTCCACTACAGACTAGGCCCGTACGGATTCCTCTGCTTACCGCAACTAGGATACAGCAATCAAGGCTTAAAAGACATTGTTTTAGCTCTCAAATGGATAAAAGATCATATAAACAGTTTTGGAGGAGACGAAGACAATATACTTCTATTTGGACACAGTTCTGGGTCTGTTACAGCAGAACTTGTTCTATTATATAATGAAGACAATGTATTTAATAAAGCTATATTACAAAGTGCTCATATTGCTTCACCGTATATGGCGACAGAACCAGCTAATGAAGCTTTCGTAGCTACAATCGCTGAAAGACTTAACATTAACAAAGATCTTAAAATAGAAGATACTATCAAACAACTATCGGAACTAAACACAGATTTGGTCATAAATGCCAGTAACACATATGAATTCAGACCGTGTGTTGACAATACATTTATAACAAGAACTCTAAAACAAGTCAATATGAAAGATAAAAGCATAATATTAGGAACAACATCTAAAGAAATGCTATATTTCTACAAAGGTGACGAAGCAAACTACTTAAGTAAATTCAAAGAAGATTTAGACAAAGGATTTGTTGATTTATCAGAAGAAGATATTAATACAGTAAAGAACTTTTATTTAAATAATGATATTAAAGAAAATGCTGTTGATTTTGGCACTGATTACGTTTTTACTTATCCAGCTGAAAGATCTGTAAGGTTTTATTTAGCAAGTAATGCTACCGTATATCATTATGTATTTTCTCATGATGGTGGTCACAATTATATGAAGTTGAGAGATAACATCAATGCAGCAGGCGCGGCACATGGTGATGAGTTGGGGTATCTGTTTTGTATGTTTATAGATACAGCACCGTTTAATCATATAGATGGTGTAGTATCAGCAGCTATTACTGAGATGTGGACTAATTTCGCTAAATATGGGTAAGGATTTTGATCAGCTATTTAAGAGTTTACGTAATACGAGTATAGAGTGAGCCTATTGCTATTGCTATTGCATCGAATATTGGTGTCCCTCAAGGATCTGCACTTGTTCCAGTATCACTTTTTACGATTCACAACGACACTATTTATAACACAATAATTGTTTTCAGGAATCCTACTCCAGAAGTTTCAAATCACATACCTCAGCTATGGCCACGCGTGGACAAAGATTCGGCATATTACATGAATATAAGCTACTCTTCAAACTTTTCCATTCAAGAAAGGCCTTACCACGATAGGATGGTTTTCTGGGAGGCATTCTACCGAATTCATGGTAGACAATCTAAAGGCTTCAACTTCGGTGAGGAGTTTACGGGAGAGTCTCCCCGTGAACATGGCTGCTGAAAAGCAACCGAAACGTCGGGGAAAGTGAAAAATTAAGTCTAAATAATTGTATAATTTAATAGCTTAAATAGAAGCAAACAGTAACTAGTAAAAGTGTTTAACAATAGTAGCTCAAAGTTTCAAAATTATGTAATAATTGAGTTTTATAAAAAATAAACAACGCGATAAAATCCGTATAAATTTGTTTAATTTCTTTATATCTCTTTTTATATCGTGCATGGAGGAGTGTGAGATTTGATATATTAACAGTTTATATGGAGAAGGGGTGCAGAAAGTTTGAATGTATAATTAAAAATAATGAATGAACAATCATTTTGTATCCATTTCAAGTGGCGGTAACCCAATGGATAAGACATTGGACTTGTGATCGAGGGGTCGTGGGTTCGAATCCCACCCATCGCACTACTGACGTGAACCCACTCCTAACACAAGCATTCTATCTTAGCTGAAAGGGTTAACAAGAATACTAGTAATTTGAAACCCAAACTGCTACTATGTATTATTATATATATTCTAGTGAATAAAGCATTTATTTAAATATTTTGAAATGAATTACAATCAAATTTCAAAAGACCTCTAGTTTTGAATGATTTCGCTTGCCGTTGTTAACTTATTGACAGTAGTGAACTAGTACTAACATTATAAATGTGAAAGTCTGTTCAGTATTAGATGTTATTTATTCAATATAATAATAAAGTTAAGTCGGTTTGAATGGCACACAAAACTAATGAACGTTGGCTTGCAACCCGCGCGCAACACCAACTACCGGGGCCAATAGGGAACGCAGACACACACACACATAAATTCATCAAAATTAACCCAGCCATTTAGATGGAGTTTAGTGACATCCACACGTACAAAATAATTATATATATAAAGAAAGTAAGTGTATTCATGAACAGGCCAAGATACAACAGTTCAGTACCTCTTTCTCTTCTGTTTGACAGCATTTTTGAACTGAAAACTTCATTATGCGCGTTGAGCACTTTTTGGGTAAACAAAAATCATGGATCTCGCGTCATCGTCACCGAACGCTTTCCATGAGCTGTATGTATACTGTGTATATATGTGTACTTTTTGGGTGAACAAAAAGCGTGAAACTCGCGTCATCGTCACCGCATGCTAGTTACTTAGTTTTCACTTCTATCGACAGTCACCAAAGACTGCCCCGCATGTTCTTTTGTTTAGTAGCTATTGATGAGATTTAGCACTATCAATAGAAATATTGGATAGCTTGTTATTTCTTTAAATGTATATTCATAATAATATACGTACTCTTCAACTCTTCAATTATTGTTCTGGTAAAATGTTGACCATTCAGCGCATACTAGTCTGCATAAACCTCAATGAAATCCGTATAAATTAGTTTAATTTCTGTGCACAGATAGAGCATCTCCTAGTTCACGTAGCATACTTTTATCCCGCGTCTTATCCCGTGGGACTGAGTCGGAAGGAACTAGTAAATAATAAATATAATTCCCTAAACGAGGGCAGTAAGACACGCCACACGAATTTGTCATAAAAATGAACATTTTTAGTGTTCCCGCGACGACTGGCGATCTTAAATATTTAGTGAGACATTACCAGATGAAGATGGCGTCTCACACGTGTACTTGTGATGTGTGCACGTGTGTATGTGGTTGTGAGGCTGATCTATCTCGTGTTTATATCTAGTTCTTATTTATTTATGGAACTAACATAAACTTTATGTAGCAATGGTTTCCTTTAAAATATCTATATATATTATACATGTGATTTTTAGAAGAAAATCTATAACCGACTTCAAGGCAATACATATATATACAAACTTAAACTAAAAAGTAGAGAAATTCAAAACTGTTGCTGAAGGGAACCACAAAGAACCAAAACATAAAAAGCGCTGAATAAATTTTGATTATCTATATACAATATAAAAATCTCGTGCCACAGTGTTTGTGGTCGCACTCCTCCGAAACGGCTCGACCGATTTTGTATATTTGTAAGGTATGAGAATAGGTACAGTATATTTCATCTCGCTAAGAAATAATTTATATAGCACCACACAGTTTGTTGGGTCAGCTAGTAGACTTATATGGGACCTCTGAAGTATTACCTACTAAACAAAATAAAAGAATCATCAAAATCAATTAATAATTGGCGAAGTAATCGCATAACAAACATACAAAAAAGAAACATACTTACAGTCGAATTGAGAATTTCCTCCTATTTTGAAGTCAGTTAATAATTATAAGAACATTGTAACTGGTCTATGTTTGTACATAGGAGATGTTTAAGTGATATTTGAAAGTCTTACCTGCCTCACACACATTGTTCTAGTAGTAGAAATATCTTGAAGTTGTTGTTGTGGCTTCTCTAGCTCTTATACATTTGACTGCCTGTTCGTATGTTTGCAAGCATATCACGCGAAAACTACTGCACAAAATTGTATGCGATTTTCACAGTTGTATTGCTGAAGATCTAACTTAAATTTTGGTAGATGTTTCATCTTTATACGTTGCCTCGAAGTTGAGTATTAACTATAAAACAATTTAGATACGTCACCCAGAAGCCGTAACTATAAGAAATAGTGAGGTATGTCTTTGTGTGTAGATCAGCTTCGTCTTACCTGCAAAGAAAGAAAATATAGATAAGTAACTAATTATAAATTCTGTAGTCGCGAGTAAAAGTTATTTATTAATAATCTACATCTATACTATATGTCGGCCTCGATGGCGTAGTGGTTAGTGTAACTGACTGCAACGCCTGAGGTCACGGGTTCGATTCCCGTACAAGTCAAACATTTGTGTGCAGGGACATGGATGTTTGTCTTGGTCTGGATGTTTCTATCTATAATATGTATGTATTTACAAAGAAAAACAAGTATATATGTATGTTTATCCATTGTCTAGTGCCCATAGTACAAGCTCTGCTTAGTTTGGGCTAGATGGTGTTGTGTGTATGTGGTAGAATATTATTATTATTATACTGACATAACTAGCTTTTGCTCGCGGCTTCGCTTGCGTAAAAGTAGACTAGGTTATGTTTGTAACAGTACTTTTAAAAACAACATATAGCCTATGTTACTCGCTGATAATATAGCTTTCTAATGGTGAATGAATTTTAAAATCCGGCTATGTAGTTTTCGAGTTAAACCCTTATAAACAAACAAGGAATCAAACCTTTTCTCTTTTTTAATATTAGTATAGATAAAGCTGAAGATTTTGTTTAAACTAACATTCTGATCTGTAAAGTCTATTGTGCGTTTGATAGCTCAATTCTTGAGGAAGGTTATAGGCTATATAACATCACGCTACGATCCACGAGAGAATCATAAACGTGGGTGACACTGCGGGATACAACTTGTCAATTATATTTTGAACAATTGGCTTATGTCTTCCCAGGTCCGTTACTTCGATTTAATAACTAGTGTTTTTAACAATTTAAGACAAATCATACTAAGCTCAAAATGAAACAATTTGACATTTAATATAATATCAAATTTAATGTTTAAAATAATTGGTAAAGTAGCTTATATTAAAAACACATGAAACTGGTCATGAAAAATCAAATCTTTTATTTTATTGGCATGAAAAAGGAATAATGAATTACATAATAACGTTAACGTGAATGTTATACATTAAAATTAAACTGCATTATATTACGCGATTTCTTTGAAAACACAATTTTATGAAAATATGGAAATAATTTCTAAATTTTAAATTGCACTTTCGTCGATTATTATTCCTGTATATAAACTGTCCCACTGCTGGGCACGGGCCTCTTCTCAGTGTGTGGGTTACGCACAGGCTAGGTTGGCCCAGGGCGGGTTGGCAGACTTCACGTTTCTTCAAGAACATCCTCACTAATATTACAAATACTAATCCAATGCAAATCGCCGAATTCACATATCTTTGAGAACATTATGGAGGACCCTAATTTGACCCTAAATCTTAAGAGTCTCATAAAAATCCCTTCCGGTCACCATTTCAAAAGAACTCGTCCAAAACTTCTGCTAATTCCCAGCGTCAGTAAAAACACAAAAACTTTTCAACGCAGCTTCGAAACAGCAAAACGAAATTATCTCCCTGTTTTGGTATGACAGAAAGTTTCATTATATATTTCTTTTACAACTGTTTTGGACACTTTCAAACATACTTCTACGAATTTAAAATGGGAAAAGAAAATTTTGTATTTCTGTAGAGAAAATCATAACGTTTTATATCGCTTTTTGGAAAGGAATGGTGTTGTATGTTATTAAATTAAAGAAAGAAAGAGAAAGAACATAATAGTAAATAGTAATCGCTCGCTTTAACGGTGAAGGAAAACATGGTGAGGTTCATCTAATAGTTCTACATAATGTTCTCAAAGATATGTGAAGTCTGCCAACCATCACTGGGACGGCTTGGTGTATTATGGGCTAACCCACACATTAAGAAGAGGCCAGATATATTTTTGAGTAGCCGTAGTCACATTCCGTATATTTTTTATAGTTAATAAAAAATAAACGTTAAACGTTAAGCGGTCTACTCACTCCCCTGGGAAATGAACCCATTATCGGTGAATCGAGGGCATTGTACAATATCCTACGTTTGAGCTCTCACTAGGGAGTTAGCAGAACTTAGAGCTTGTGAAATATTAATAAAGAAACAACCGATGAAAAATGTACCTCTTTTATTTTCTTATCGCCTGGTACTTTTTGATAAAGGTATGCTAGTATATCGCGGAAAGATAAGGAGGTGTATGGCACCTCATTTTGTTTAGCTATGATTTTAGGTGTTACATTATGGGAGTGTATTGTCGTTGCGAACTAAACAAAGTGCCGTTATTGAAAATTTCCTAACAGAAAAACACAATCTTTTCTAGTATGGGAATCGAACCTGAGACGTTTGCCTAACTAATATTATAAATGCGAATGTGTTAGTTTATTTAATACGCTTTCAGGCCTTAACTACTCGACTGAAAATCATGAAGTTTCGCGTACACTTTGTCAGGGGAACAAAAAAAGACATCGGGTGCCTTTTACCAAGAAAAGTAATGTTTTCAAACGAAGCCACTGATAATAATAATAAACTGATTTGTTCTCAAAAATATACAGCTAGCTCTTATTCCAGCATATAAAGAAATTTGCGATGCGCACAAACGAGACCCAAACTACAACCGGATACAATCATATATTATATAATTTAAGCGAGTTAGTAGTGTTGTTATTGGGTTCGCCTGAATACATCCGTGCACATCGCTAAACACAACCATGACAATGGTATTATACAAAGAGTAAGAGGTCATCGTTGGCTGCTATACTAGTACAAACTGTGACACAGCAGCCAGCGTCTTCCACCCTGTATGACACAACATAATATCATTTAACGTAGAAGATTCTTAATCATAGTACAAATGATACTTCTAAATAAATCCAAAATAGGTAACTAGCCTGCTTTAAAGCTGATATAAAGAGTGTGTGTGTGTCTTTTTTTTTTTTATTGCGTATGTTGGCAAACGAGCAGACGGATCGCCTGATGGTAAGCGATTACCGCCGCGCATGGACACCCGCAACCCCAAAGGAGTTACAAGTGCGTTGCCAGCCCTTTCAAAAGGAATGAAGGAGGGAAAGGACAAAGGAAGGGATAGGAAAAGGATCCGGGTACCTGGGCCTCCGGCTCTCTCACTCACCGATACGAAACGCAACAGTACGGGTACCGTTACTTCACGCCGGTATTCTGTGAGGGGTAGTACTACCCCGGTCGATCCGGCCCATTCATGCTGATACCAGCGAGGATCTACTATTGTGTGTGTGATGGTATACATATGATACACATATAACTTCCAAAAATCAGAGAAATTTAAAATATTTTTTTTTAGGTAGGCTTGTAGCAACAGCTGACTTCACTTGATGCAATATTCTGAACGTAATACTCGCGCAATCTGTTTAAATCTGTTTATATAAATTCTATAGGTATGTTATTTAACAATTAGCTTGTAGCCCAAACTTCACAAAAATCCGATCAAATAACCACCTTTGTGCCACATTGCTGAAACGATTTGTACTTTTTTCAGTTCTCATATCGCTCTACCAAAGGCACTTTACACAAAATTCTTATTAAATTCTTCGCAGTACTATGTTCGTTCCATAGCTCGGTGCATAGCTGCAATAAGAGCCGCCATGTTGTATTAATGTCGTAGTTTCCACTCTGTGTAATGGTTGTGGTAAGCATATTTCGGTGAAGCTGTCGTCTGACCGCTACTAGTACTACTACCGGAGGTATATAAACAATTAAATTGAAAACATTATAACAAACTAGTCACTAAATATAAAAAACAAATATTGCCTTCTGTTTACGCAAACGTGAATTTGAAATTGAACTACTTTATACGGATTTTATCGCGTTGTTTATTTAACACTTTATTACATAATTCTATATTTTAAAGTTTTATATATCTACTAATATTAAACATTACTATTTTTTAAGCTAATTAAATTATTAAAACTATTTATATTTAAGTTGCCCCCGTGACCATGGCTGCTGAAAAGCAACCGAAACATCGGGAAAGTGTAAACTTAAACATAAATAGTTCTCTTTGACACGGCTGGACTGATTTTGACGGGACCTTCAATGGCAGATAGCTAATGTTATAAGAAGTGACAAAGGCTAATTTTATATAAGAATTTTATTTTTAAACTAATATTTTTTTTTTATTCCACACTGATTAAGTCACGGGTAACAGCTAGTCCTAATATTATAAATACGAATGTGAGGTTGTTTGTTATGCTTTTACGCCTAATCTACTCGACTGACCATCGCTAAGTTTCACATACACGTTCTCTGAGAAACAGAAAAGGACATAGGGTATCCGTCATCCATAAAAAGAACTGTTTTTAACCGAGTATTATAATAAAATCAGTATAAAGTATATACTTCAAATAAACGTGACAATTCCATCGGTGCAGTCCCATTATACTCAGTACTCGGATGTCAATTACGGCTTCGAGAGAGCGACGCGTTCGGCTCCCGGTCGTTGCATTATTGATGCGCTTGCCTCCCCCGACGTAGCAGTCGTAATGATGCCGGCTCTCAATTGGCTCGTTATAGCTTTGTGCTTGTTTGTGCAGATTCGATGTCGGGTTGAGTTGTTATTGAGTTTTGTAAACTGTGTTATGGTGATTGCGTCGGTGGTGTAGTGAATATGATTGTTCATCAGGTCTCGTGTTCGGTTTCCGCGTCGGTTAACGTGTGATTGTGTATTTCGTAAGCAATATGTTTGTATAAACGTAAGGTAATCTTAACTAATATTAAAAATGCGAATGTCAGTTTGTTTGTTTGTTACACTGTCACGCGTTAACCACTCGAATCTCTTCTCTCAATTTTACTCATCATGAAATTTCGCATACAAGTTGTCAGGTGAACAGAAAATAACATAGGGTAATTTAATTTAGAAAAAGTTATAGTAGGTATTTGCCGCGGACATAAGCTAGTTAATTATTTTATAAAACTTCGAAGTATGATACTTATTTTTAAAGAACACCTTTTCCTACCACGGATGCTCCGCGAGTCTATTAAATAAGATAACATCCTAATTTCATTAGTGTTAAATACTAAGAGTTGTCTGATATTTAAATGAGTACAACAACACAACTTATCACTTATATGATAATATCAGCCCTGTATATAAACTGCCCCACTGCTGGGCCCGGGCCTCTTCTCAGTGTGAGTTAAGCCATAGTCCACCACGCCACACCAGTGCGTGTTGGCAGACTTCACATATCTTCGAGAACATTATGTAGAACTCTCAGACATGTACGTTTCCTCACGATGTTTCCCTTCACCGTTAAAGCGAGCGATAATTAACTATTTAATACGCACATAACTTCGTAATGTCAGAGATGCGCGCCTTAGGATTTAACTCGAGACCTCGGCTTGGCAGTCCAACGGTCTCCCACTAGGCCATCTCTGCTTACACTACAAGTAACTTATAACTCACTCTAATATAATTGTTATGGTTAAAAAATCCTTATAAACTCATACTAAGCGTGTGAACGAAACTCTAGCGCGATTCAGGATTCGTGGTTTAAAATAAACATTAATAGATATTTTCAATTAGCGTTTAACAATTAGAAAAGATGGTTGGAATGTACCACCAGCTTGGGATCTAGTGATTAATTTATATTTTGTATGAATAGCGAAGCAAAACCCAGCAAAACTTTACGATACTCTGAGCTCATACTGCGTAAATTAATAGACCAGAAAATAAATTATGTTCAGGTACTTTAAAATAATTACACTTTAGAACATTGAGACGGCCACGATCTTTGTCTCCCCGTGACCATGGCCGCTGAAAATCCACCGAAACATCGGAGAAAATAAACATCTTTAAAATTACCTTAAGTAGATTTTGTGTAAAACTTAAACAAACAAACAAAGAGGCATGAAAAAAAACATAGATAATAAATAATAAAATAAAAATGTTTGTATGGATATTACATCATCCTAAAAATGATCTCAAGCCGGCTGGATTGCGCGATCGTTAACCGGTGCTGCAAAATTTCTGCTGGACCTGCAGCATAGTGTAAGATGTGTAGTTTATTAGTTTATTAGTTTTTCCCATTTTATTATTTGTATTTTATTTATTTGTTCATTGTTTGTGTATAAGTTAGATAACTAACATAGTTATAAGTCAAATTGTTACTAACACTATGAGTTAATGTTACTTGAATAAATAATTTTATTATTATTACCGCATTGTTTATTTGAGATACACCCTTACAAAATACATACAAATAAATAAAATTGAAGTGCCTTTTTGTGATGTCACAATAACAGCTTCTTACTAAATGTATATAAGTATATACGATACTTGTATAAAAAAATCAATTATTTAAATTTTTGTCTGGCTGTCTGTTTGCGCCGGCTAATCTCTGACATGGCTGGACCGGTTTTGACGGGACTTTCACTGACAGATAGCTAATGTTATAAGGAATAACTAAGGCTACTTTTAATTTTAGAATAATCTTTCCGAACTAAACACTTTTTAGTTAAATTCCACGCGGACGAAGTCGCGGGTAACAGCTAGTCGTGTTCGTTACGCTTTTACGCCTACTCGGCGAATCGACATAAAATTTTGCTTTGATAAGTTAGGATTATACATACATAACTGAAATATAAAATATTATATAGGCAGGCAACGGTTTCTACGGATAAAAATAAGATAAAATCCTTATATCGCAGCGGACTTTACAGATAATGGACGCAAAGAATACGAAGATCTGGAATAATAATTATATGTATACACGGATGTCTTAGTGGTTTGAGTAGACGCCTCGTCACTGCAACTGCGCCGAGTGTTGTGGGTTCGAATCCCAAACGGGACAAAACTTTGTGTGTTGTACAAATGGTTGTTCAAAGTCTGAGTATTCTTTGTCTCCGTCACTTGAATGTTTGTAAAGTCCGCCGCGACACAGGATTGATTCCCAGTGCGAGAGTTGTCTGTTTAAATAAATCTATATATTAAAACGTGAAGCAAAACTTTGGTCCCCCTTTTTACGAAAATAGCGTGGACTGAGGAGTATGACATTCGGCACAGTTAAAGTTTATGTGGAGGAGGAGGAGCGAATTCTAATATTTATATAAAATATGCATTAGAAATACATTAAATTAATTAAAAAGTACTACACGCACACAACCATGCATTTGACACACGTAGTCGAAGCGCGTAAATATGGTTACATATATCAATTATAATGACATATATCAGCAATATCTTACAGGCAAACTTTGGCGAATTTCGAGCACGAGGCGACCGCTAGTCAAATCAATTATGTATGAATCGAACTTATAACACTCGGCGCAGACGAGATATGAATTTTCTGATCAAGTAGGTATATTATTTATTTGTCAACATAATTTCTTTGTTATACCTAACAAATTTCCACAGGAACTTATGTGTACAGTGACGAGAGTCTAGGTTCAATTACCGAGTCACCCTTAAATTTTATTTTGCTTTCCTATTTGGAATTCTCAGTATCAGCACGGAATCTGGTAATATACCTAGTAAACTCTAAAACATAGGTAATCTATATATATATATATATATATATATATATCTATATCTATTTAAAATATTATTAGGAATTTTTTTGTTTGCGGGGATAACTCAAAAACAAATAAACCGTTTTTAAAAATTATTTCTTCATTAAAAATCTATATATATATATATAGCCTAGTGAGAGACCGTTGGGCTTTAATGCAAAGGTCTCGAATTCGATCCCGAGGCTATCATCGCATAATTATCGCTAGTTTTAACGGTGAACGAAAACATCGTGAGGAAACCTGCATGTCTGAGAGTTCTACATAATGTTCTCGAAGATATGTGAAGTCTGCCAACACGCACTGGGGCGGCGTGGTGGACTATGGGCTAACCCTTCTTACACTGAGAAGAGACCCGTGCCCAGCAGTGGGACAGTTTAATACAGGGCTGATATTATTATTATACATAGGCTATATTTTTTTTTTTTTAAATTTCTGTTTCTAACATAACCTAACCTACTTCTACGCGAGCAAAACCGCAGGTAAAAGCTAGTTATTACATAATTTTGAAACTATTATAATTCTACTGTTAAACTTTATTACTATTAAAGCTATTTAAATTCCTTTTTATTAGCATAAAACACATCGCATTAATTTTTCTGATACATATCACTAAGTCATAGACCTTAATAAACAAGCGTTGTTCTCTGCTCGAGCACTTGTTCAGTTACAACATTACTAGATGATAAGTCAAAGTCAAAGTCAAAGTCAAAAATAATTTATTCACTTAGGTCACAAAGTAACACTTATGAACGTCAAATGGGTTAGTGAGTTTATTATATTTACTGAATTTACATTTATGTTAGTTGCAAGGTTCAGGCAAAAGGTTGAGCCTATGAGAAGATACCTGCAAGAAACTCAAGGCCACTCTTTTAAATCGCCATCAACTTATAATTTCAGTATTTTACAACTCATTTATGTACCAGGTGTTGCAGTCATTATGCCATATGTCACTGTCCATATAAAACTAAATTCTAAAATAAAGAAAAGTTGGTAATATTATGTAAAAAGCATTTGAGATTTGAAATCATATTTATCAGTACGTAGCCATTTGTAATAGACAATAGTATGGCATGAGGACGCATACACTTACACTTTGTGACATGAAAAGGTAGTTCGTGACTAAATGTAGTTAAAACAAAATTTACGTTATTACTTATAAAGTTTGTTTAAAAGAAAAGAAAGATACTTTAACACCACCAAATAAACACGAAGTACCTTCACATAACTAAATTGACTTATATAATACATACATTGTTTGAATCCTGTATGAAACAAGCAACTAGTTCCATGAGTTTTTATCATTTAAGTAATCATTGATTGAATAATAGCCCTTCCGGATAAGCTGACTTTTAACAGCACTTTTAAATTTTAGTAAAGGTAAATTTATAATATCAATCGGTAGTTTATTAAAAAAGCGTATACTGAGTCCCGCAAATGAATTGTGAACTTTATGTAAACGATGATACGGACCTACCAACTTATGCTTATTTCTAGTGTTTAAGTTGTGAATATCACTATTCTTATTATATAAGTGAATATTATGTTTTATAAACATAATATTCGTAAATATATATTGCGACGCAACAGTGAGTATACCAATTTCTTTAAAACGCTCTTTCAGGGAAACTCGTGGGCCTAAATTATAAATGCTACGTACTGCACGCTTTTGAAGAATGAAAATTGTTTCAATATCAGCTGCCTTACCCCACAATAGTATGCCATAGGACATAACGCTGTGAAAATAACTAAAATATACTAGTCTCGCAGTATCTATATCAGTAAGCTGTCTTACTTTCCTAACCGCGAATGCTGCTGAACTAAGTCTCCCTGCAAGACACGATATTTGAGCGCCCCACTGAACTTTATCATCTAAAGTAATGCCTAAGAAAACTGTGGATTGTACAAATGTTACTGTTTCATTATTTAAATTAACGTTTATGCTAGGACTCTTTATATTAGGCAATGTAAACTTAATACATTTTGTTTTTTTTGAATTGAGTAGTAAATTATTCGCCGTGAACCAGTCCAGGACTTGCGCGAGTGAAGAATTAACACCCTGTAAATTTGGTGTCTTACGGTCTACTTTAAAAATAAGTGATGTGTCATCAGCAAATAATACAATGTCGCACAAATTCTGTACGAAGAACGGCAAATCATTCACGTACGCTAGAAACAGAAAGGGTCCTAAAATTGAGCCCTGTGGCACGCCCATTGCGACTGGTAATCCAGAAGATCTACTTCCGTTGATTTCAACGTGTTGTAATCTATCGCTTAGGTAAGAACTAACGAGGTCGAGTGCAGCATTTCGAATTCCATAATGCCTGAGCTTTCGCAATAACGTTTGATGTTCAACGCAGTCAAAGGCTTTTGAGAGATCACAGAATACGCCAATGGCATCTTGCGAATTTTCCCAAGCAGCAAAAATATGTTTTAAAAGTGTAACACCCGCATCTATTGTAGATCGACCCTTTCTAAAACCATATTGTTGAGTATGAAATAAGTTGTTTACGTTAAAGTGGCTCTCTAATTGCTGTAATATAATTTTCTCAAATATTTTACTTATAGCAGGTAATATAGAAATCGGTCTGAAATTACATGGATCACTTTTACATCCATTTTTAAATAATGGTATTATTTTGCTACATTTCATTAAATTTGGAAAAATGCCCACATCAATGCATCCGTTGAATATTGCAGCTAGGTGTGGCGCTACGTTATCAATAATACTTGTAATTAATTTCATAGAAATACCCCACAAGTCAGCTGATTTTTTTGAATTAAGTGACTTAAATACTTTTATTATGTCATGCGGATGTACATATTTAAAACTAAACAGGACTTTACACTCCACCACGCTATCCCTAACCAAGGATTCTGCTTTTACTGGGCAAGACCTTAAGGAACTAGTTGTATTAACAGGTATCTTTGCAAAGTAGTTATTAAATGTTTCAGCTACTTGCAAGTTATTTGAAATTATCTTATTATTTACATTAAGTTTAATAGTATTATCACGCTGCTTGGTGCGTCCAGTTTCATTATTAATAATATTCCAAGTAGCTTTAATTTTATCGTCGGCATTTCGAATTTTGTTTTTTAAATAAAGGGACTTGGCTGTAGCACAAGCCTTTTTAAATAATTTTGAATAATTTCTAACATATTTAATAAAATTTGGATCAAAATTATATTTTTTTATTCCATATAATTCATATAACTTAGCTCTACTTGTATATATCCCAGGTGTTGCCCAATCACAAAACTTAACTTTTAATTTTTTGTAAAATGTCTTCATTTTAAAAATTTTGTTATATTCCAGTGTAATGACGTTAAGCAAAGACTCGTATAGTTCGTCTGGACTATTGCAATCTAGGTCCATATTGACAACCTTGGCATTAATGTTATTCTTAAATTCCTTTATGCGATTAGATGTCATTGGTCTACATGTGATGATAGTTTCGTTTTTAATTGTATTTATAGGAAATACAACCTTTTGCCCACAGTGGTCGGATGTCAAATCACTCAATATGGCCCTATTTAGAAATTGGCATTCGCAAAATATATTGTCTAAGCACGTAGCAGAGTGTGATGTAATTCTGGTTGGTTCGAAAAATAAATTATTTAAATTAAATGATCTAAATAAACTAATAAGTCTTACAGAAAGAACTGATCGCTGAAGTAAATCAATATTAAAATCACCACATACTACTATATGCCTATTACCAAAACTTAAGCGTTTTAAAATATCCTCCATTACTGTTTCGAATACACTAAAGTCACTCTGCGGTGGTCGGTACACGCAAAGTATGACATGTTGCTCCAGCTCCACACAAGATAATTCAACAGTGCGCTCGATAGAAAGATTTACTATATCATTTCTTTCCTTAAATTTAAGATTATTACATACATATATTAGAGAGCCACCATGTATAGAATTCCTTCTTACAAACGCACTTACAACGGTATAATGTTCATTATTAAATATTAGTTGACTACTTCTTAACCAATGTTCTGTTAAGCAACATATTTGGATGTCATGTTCTTTAAAAAATAAATCTAATTCTAACTCCTTGCCGGATAGACCCTGAATATTCTGGTGAATAAGTCTAATACTATGTGACTGCCTATCCTTTGTCTCATCTAATAGTTTAAACTAATAGAAGTATCAATATAGGAATTAGTAGTAATATTACTACTATGATCTAAAATCTTCACTACCGTACTGGTACCTGTGTCTCTAAATAATAATATATTAAATGCTAATAACTTAGCAAGTTGTTTTTTATAAAAATATGAAAGATACATTGTATCTTTAGTCAATAAAAATCTACTAATAAACTTATTAGTGTCAAAGAATTTTGTATAATTTGTATAACATGTACTGTTATAAAATAATAAATTCAGATTTTGAATATATCTATTCTGCTCCTGTGTTAATGAATAGGAATAAGGTAAAGCGCAAAGAATAAAGTTACACCCTACTTTACTATGTAATGATTCAATTACCTCAGTTAAATGTAAAGCCTCATTTTTTGTGACAGATAAGCTGTCACCATATAGAATTACTATGGTCGATTCAGAATTCAAAGTTGTCATTTTTAACCATTTAGCACCTGAATGGTTTGTTCTAAGGAAATAATTTTAGTATGGGCTTCATTCAGGCTTGCTTCAAGCTCAGTGCTGCGGCTCAATGACCTAGAAAAGACATCATTACAATTACTGAAGGATCTAACTTCATCTTCTAGTCGGTCCCGTTGGTCCAAGACATCCATATATTCTATATGAAGCTCCGTCAGTTGCCTTTTAAGCTCCAATACTTTGTTGTTAACTGTTTCAATTTCGCCTTCGCAATCACTGCGTTCCTTTAATAACATATATACATTTTAAACTTTAATTACAACTAGATACATTTTAAACTTTAATTACAACTAGATACCTTACTAACTACGCTAATTGGTTATCATAATTTTGTTTACTATCGTATTTTTCTCTGTAAGTGATTATTGTGATCTTTTGAGAATAAAATAAAACATGCGGGGCAGTCTTTGGGGACTGCCGATAGAAGTGAAAAGTGAGTAACTAGCGTGCGGTGACGATGATGCGAGTTTCACGCTTTTTGTTCACCCAAAAAGTACACATATATACACAGTATACATATAGCTCATGGAAAGCGTTCGGTGACGATGACGCGAGTTCTATGATTTTTGTTCACACAAAAAGACTTCAACGCGCCTAAAGAAGATTTCACTTCAATAAATGCCTTTAACCGTAAATTATTAAAACTATTTACATTTAAAATGGTGGTTGACGACCTTTTCAGTCTCACCATGACCATGGCTGCTGAAGAGCAAGTGTAACGCCGGGGAAAGTGTAAGTCGTTTTAGTTTTAAAATTATGTAATAAAAGTGTTTTAAAATAAATAACGCAATAAAATCCATTCAAAGTAGTTTGATTTGAATTCAATAGATGGCAGCAATTATATTTTGTTAATTTGCAGGGGTAAGTCTCCAGGACATGACGGACTCAGCATCGAGCATCTACAGCATGCAGGTCCCCACTTGCCGCGTGTTTTGGCCATGCTGTTTACGTTCTGCCTTCGCCATTCGTACTTGCCGGACGAGCTGATGAGGACGGTTGTAGTACCAATTGTTAAGAATAAAACGGGTGATATTTCAGATAAGAACAATTACAGACCGATCTCATTAGCGACAGTAATCGCGAAGGTATTTGACAGCATGCTTAATGCTCAGTTAAACAATACAATAACTGTGCACGATAATCAGTTTGGGTTCAGGCCCAAACTGTCCACAGATAGTGCTATACTGAGTTTAAAGCATGCTGTCAGATATTACACGGATCGGAACACTCCTGTTTACGCCTGTTTCCTCGACCTGTCCAGGGCGTTTGACCTGGTTTCGTACAAAGTGCTGTGGAAAAAGTTACTCGATAGGCAAGTTGCGCCGGAAGTTGTTAAAATCTTCCAGCACTGGTACGGGAACCAGGTCAATAATGTTAAATGGTCGGGAGCTCTGTCGGACTCGTACAGGTTGGAGTGCGGGGTGAGGCAGGGAGGGTTGAGCTCACCAACGCTCTTCAATCTGTATATCGATGGACTTGTTGCCGAGCTCAGCAGCCGCCATGTTGGATGCCATGTTGATGATGTTTGCTTTAACAACATCAGCTATGCTGATGATATGGTGCTGCTGAGCGCGTCAATAGGGGGACTCAGAGAGCTAACAAGCATTTGCGAAGCGTACGCTCATTCACATGGCCTAAAATATAACGTGAAAAAGAGCGTGCTTATGGTTTTCAATGCGGGTTCTAAGTGTCCGGCGGAGGTTCCACCAGTAAGACTATGTGGGGTGCCCTTGGAGCGAGTACATACTTTTAAGTATCTGGGCCATATTGTGACGTCCGATTTGAAGGACGACGATGATATTGAGCGAGAAAGGAGGGCGCTGTCGGTGAGGGCGAATATGATTGCCCGCAGATTTGCTCGTAGCTCCAAGGATGTCAAGATCACCTTGTTTCGAGCCTATTGCACATCTTTTTATACGAGTAGTCTGTGGGTGTCATATTTGCAGAAATCCTACAGCGCTCTCCGTGTTCAATATAATAACGCGCTGAGGGCGCTGTTGCGCCTGCCTCGCTTCTGCAGCGCATCGGGAATGTTCGCGAGCGTACGCATTGACTGTTTTTATGCCAGCATGCGCAAGAGGGCGACTTCGATAGCTAGCAGAGTGCGGGGCAGCGGCAACAGCCTTCTTAGCGTTGTTGCAAACAGGTTGGACGGACCTTTTATGCAGCACTGGCAGGCCTTACATGCACCCGTATATCGGGCGTGGGGCAGGTAAAAATGTATCCCAGAGATTATTTAGAATTTTAAAATGGTTTATAGTTTTTAATCATTTATCAATTTTAATAATTATAGTATTCAATTTTAGCGTATTTTAACTTAAATTTATTGTAACTGACTTATTTTATTTATAATTTTGATTACGGACATTCTACATTTTATATGACAAAATTGATTGTATTGTATTTTTATTTTATTTTATGTGCCACTAAGTTATAATAGTATTGTGTAATGTATATTTCTCTCTGATTATTATCTAATTTCCTACTAACATTATTTTTAAGTGTACTTACTAACTAAATTATGGATCGTTGTGTCTGATGCAAAAATAAATAATAATAATAATAATAATTATAAGTTACGGTTTGTTAATATTAATTAAGTTATAAATTATGATTGTTGCTTCAGTTTATGTAAATAATGAATAGTAAATAAAGACTTGATACCTCATATATATGTACCGCTTAACATTTAAACACAATACCTAATGCCTCAATAGCTTATTGGCAGTAAATGCGACTACTGAACATAAAGTCTCGGATTCGATTCCCAGGTATAGTGTTAGTGAGTTGTTCTGTCAAGATATTCTCAATAGCAGCGCCATAAGCGATAATAGGCCATGATACAATATTACGTAGGACTTGCCTAAATGTGGTTTCCCATCTATTTGCATAACAATTTAAGACATAATATAACATGGCATACTTTTATGTATCCTAATTATATTTGCGCATAACAGCTTACGTATAATTTTTTAAGCAACCTATCCTAATATAAACTATATGCCAAAAACAATTATGGCAAATTATTATACCAAAAAAAATTGTGCCATAGTAGTACCTACTGCCAAAGTTATTCAGAATAACAAAAAAGAAAACCGACTTCAACTAGACAAGTAATAAAATGAGAACATCATCAATGTAGTCGAAGTCAACGAAATACGCATTATTAAGAATAACACAAAAACTACTGGTCAGATCTTGATCAGATTTAAATAGGATCACATGGGAAGCACTAGCTTTTAAACAACACTCATCAAGTGTGCAGTCTGTAAATATATTCAACAAATTACCACCAGAATTAAAGAGTATTGTTAATGTGAACATATTTGTAAATAAACTCAAGACATTATTGATTCAGAAGTGTTATTACAGTATTGACGAATTTTGTAAGGATAAAAATAAATTATAATTGGTAATGATTAATTTTATAATGTATTGCAATAATTTAATATATCAATAATAGTATTTTGACTTCCAATAATTCAGATGATTTGACATTATGTATTTTAGTTATAGTATTATTATTTTAATGAATGAAAATGGATTTATGTATTTGATAAAGTGTAATCACAATAATAATGTATTATAAGTGTGTATTCAAATATTTCGATACTAATGTATATTTGTTTATGAAATAAGAATAACTAACTAACAAAAAATAATCATCAATCATCGGTTCACCTAGAAAAAGTACGGAAGTAACACATAAAAAAATGCAGTCGAATTGAGAATCTCCTCAGTTTTTTGAAGTCAATTAAACATTATGCGAAAAGAAGGTATCCCGCATAATGTGTCTGTAACATACCTCCTGCCTATCCCCCGAAATACAGCCTATATATAAAATATTCAGAACGACATAAATGTAATCAATATTAAACTATCCATTAATACGACCGAAACTTATCGACCAATACTATAATTACCAATCAATCAATGGAACCGAAACATTTATAGTTCACGACACAAAAAATAACTTTTACGTTTAAATTTAACTTAAACACGTATTTAATCTTATTAGTTAATGTTGATCTTACCTTTTTACAAGTATTTGAGTTGTGTGGATACTAGATTGTTTTGAAAATAAATGTTTTTAACAGGTGGTTTGGTTCGGACGTGATTTTGTTCGAATTTAACACACGTCTGTCCAGCACGGAGCGCGCGGCGGTACTAACAGTTTGTCGGCAGTCTTAGGGTGGTGTGGACTGAAATCAGGATTGCTTTCAGGGTAAATTTTGCTGGGAGATGTGTATTGTTTGTTTATGTTTCTGAGTTTATAAGGCTAGTGTGAATGGAACAATCGCAAGGTGAAGACCTAAGCGAACGTTTCTCGATCAGATCGGAGACGTTCTGGACATAGGCCAGGTTAAGAGCACTTTAAACCCGCGAGCGTATATTAGGAAGGAAGGAAGGAGAAGTATGTCAGGTTCGTAGCAAATGGATATCTGTAGTATCTACCCACCCTTCTGGGAAACAGGCGTGAATCTATGTATGTATGTATCATCAAAAAGGGTGTTAAAAGGTTTTTACAGGGTCGGCAGCGCGCAAGTGACGTCTCTGGTGTTGCAGGCGTCCATAGACTACGGTGACCACTTACCATCAGGTGGGCCGTATGCATGTTTGCCACTTTAGTAGTATACAAAATATGTGAAACTACAGGCTTGTTTTAAGGGTAAATTTTGCTTGGAGAAGCATGTAGAAGGTTTGTTCTTGGTGTTTTAGGTATGTAGGGATATAGGATATGTGTTGAATATTTTATTTTATTTTATAGTTGTAGGTTGTGCCGAATTTTGATGTATAGAGTCACGGCTGTGTTCTTGAGGTAGGCACAGAGTATTTGTTCTTGTTATGATATTAAGTCAATATTTGTTTGTAATATACATACAAGATTTTGCCCGCGTCTTCGCTCGTACACGTAAGTTATGTTAGTAACAGTATTTTTTTCTGGATAAAAGGTACCCTGTGTCCTGTTCTGTTTCTTTGACAACGTGTATGCGAAATTTCAAGATGATCGGTTTAGTAGTTAAGGCGTGAAAGCGTACCAAACAAACTCACATTCACATTTATAATATTAGTTCGGATTTCATATATGATATGATATGTTTTGATTTGATATCAAGGCAATATTTGTACATTCAGATTGAGATGTATTTATTATATATATATTTTTGTCTGTGAGTGTAAAACACCCACATTTCAACAACCATGCTATAGGTGCTGCGTAATTGGATAGAGCTCATACAATATTGAGAATTTGTTTATAGGAAATCCAAAAAAAAAACTGCCCTATCCGAGAACAGACTATGGGACTTCACGATTGACAATATAAGTGCAAACCTATATCATGGAACTTATATAAATAAGCTCACTATCCTACTGTATAAATAAAATAAATAAATAATAAAATATTCTATCACATACACACAACACCATCTAGCCTAAACTAAGCAGAGATTGTACTATGGGTACTAGACAATGGATAAACATACATACAACTATTTTTTTTTAAATACATACATATTATATATAGAAACACCCAGAACAAGACAAACTCCATGTACATGCACACAAATGTATGACTTGTGCGGGAATCGAACCCGCGACCTCAGGCGCGGCAGTCGGTTACACTAACCACTATGCCGTCGAGGCCGCAAAATACACAACAACAATGGCAACAGGTGAATGTAAATTTATATTTTATTTTCTTCAATTGGTGGTTTACGATCAGTTTGTGATTGGAGCCTACTTTTAAGCAAATAATGCTTGTATTAGTAGACTCCACTCTTCCATATCAAAAAATCGTTATAGATAATAAAAAGAACACAAGAAATATGTACTAGATATAACAATGAAAGAAAACAAAAATAAATAATTTTAAGTGGACAACTATTTGTTACATTTAAGTATGTATTAAGTTTTTGCCTAAGCGTTTGTGTGTATGTGTGTGTGTGTGTGTGTGTGTGGTGTGTGTGTGTGTGTGTGTGTGTGTGTGTATGTGTGTGTGTGTGTGTGTGTGTGTTTGGGTGTTTGGGTGTGAGTGTGTGTGTGTGTGTTAGTGAGTGAGAGTGCGAATGTTTACGTGTATACGTGTGTTATTATGAATTATTATGAATGTGTATTAAATAGCTTATTTTAAGAGTGCTTCCGTCTCCTCATAAGTAAGTTCTTTTATCCATTTAGTTATAGCTTTTTTACATTCACGATATTGTTTAGAGTATATAGATAATTCTTTATTTATCTTGTTGTATAATTTAGCCGAACGTTTGTTATACTGAATACAGGCAAAGCGGGTGTTTGTTTTAGGGATTTGTGTAATCATATCTTTTCTTCTTTTATTTAATTTAGATGCATCATAAGGTAGGGTCTTATGTGTTTTTAATATGCATCGTATAATATATAATTTTCTTACCGAGAGTAGATCACTAATCTGATAGAGACTTTCTGTAGGGTATCTTCGTTTTTTAAAATACATTGTCTTTATAAGAGCGCGTTGAGCTCGCTCCACCTCAATGAATTTCGTTTTTGCAGACCCGCCCCAAATAGGAATGCAGTACATCAAGACAGATTGCACCAAAGAGACATATATCTCATTTAGGACGTTTCTAAATGAGTTATGGCGACTAGTCACATTTTTTGGTACAACATGTCTTAGTGCACTGAATAACCAGCTTAGTTTTCTGACCCTGCACGTAACGTGTTCAAGGTATTCATATTATACTTTAGTTAGTGTAACCTTAACGTTCATTAGTGTTACCTTGTGACCTACATGAATAAACATATTTTGATTTTGACACAAAACTTTGTTTCATCCGCATATAGTTGTTCCGAATTTAGATTTTCTTTGTGTCCGTTGTTTAAATGTTTTGTAAACATGTTTGAATGTCTGTTACTTAATTACTCATAAACCATTCAACGGATTTGGATAAAATTTGACATGCACATAGACCATGTCCTTGACTAACCAATATGATACATATATCCCGGTATTCCCGTGGGATAATCGCGAGGTAAGCCGCCGGCAATGACTTCATAAAATAAACACTTACAGTAGTTTGAACTCGAGAACTTAACTAGAACTGCTTCTGTAACTAACATTAATTAACTGTTAGCTTTATCAGTAACGAAAGCCTGATGGGAAACTGTTAGACTAACATGCAGAGATCTCGAGTTCGATCCCACGGCACCTCTGACTTTTCGCTATGTGCGTATTAAATAGTTAATTATCGGTCGCTTTAACGGTGAAGGAAAACATCGTGAGGAAACCTGCATGTCTGACAGTTCTACATAATGTTCTCGAAGATATGTGAAGTCTGCCAACACGCACTGGAGCAGCGTGGTGGACTATGGTCTTACTCTTCTCACACTGGGCGAGGCCCGAGCCCAGCAGGGTACCAAAACCCGAGTACTCAGTCACATCAGTCGCATACACACCGCTGCGCCATCGAGGCAGTTGATAAGTTATAAAAATTGTTATTATTTAAGACGTAAAGGGAGAGTGCGGGATGACTTCAACTCAAATGCGCTGGCAGGGGATTAAAGAACTGAGTGTGTAGGAAATCTAAGGGACAGGTTTGTAGGCACATTACAACTATGTCACCTTAATATTTTAGACCTACTTACGACCTCAATTGTGCTGAAATACTATTTAATATTTTACTTAGTCGTCATATATTTCTGATGTGTATGCTCACACATACTTAATATTGCATTATAAATATTCTAGTGATGATCAAATAAACAAGCAATCTGAACACACAATCTTAGTTTTTACCACAGCCTTTTGCCCAGCAGTGGGACATACCAAAGGCTTATGACAAAATTATTGCTAAATGTAACTTTGCATATGGCAACACCAATTGTTTTCCCGCGCGTGCGTTTTGCCTCCTAACATTTCGAACACCCTCCAATATCGTCACACACAATAATCTACTCTCTAACCTTAACACTAAAGCTCAATTTCGCTTGTATAAATCTCAGAAATAAGTTTTTATTTGAAATGGTCGTAGATGCGTAATTATTGTGAAATGTAAACCTTATCGCGTTGGAAACATAACAAAGAGTGACTTTGTCTCCCCGGAGGGGTAGGTAGGGGTGTATTACACTCACATTTATTTGCTGTAGTTTTAGGTCTATCGTAAGAGCTAGCATTTTTAGGACTTATAATATAACACTTATGTAGCCAGGTTCAGCAATGGTGACCATGGAAATTTCGAGTTTAACATCCATGAAGTACTTTGGTAAGCTAAACTGTCTTAAACCCAATGAATTTAAAAATAAGTATACCTATAAGAGGAGTTTGAAAAGGATTCTGCTTCCCTTTTTAGTAAAGCGGGAGATAAACATTAAGAATTTGTGTATAAATAGGCAAAGACTAAACAGTTCAGTAAGTTTTTCTCCTTTATTTGTCAACCATTTTCTTTATTTTGTTTTATTTCGTAGTTATTTTGACGAGCTTTCGTATGTTCTTGTAAATATCTTCTTATCCTATCCAAAGGATAAGAAGATAATCTTATATATAAAATTCTCGTGTCACAATGTTAGTTACCATACTCCTCCGAAACGGCTTGACCGATTTTTATGAAATTTTATATGCATATTTAGTAGGTCTGAGAAACGGCTGCTATCTATTTTTCATACCCCTTAGTGATAAGGGTTGTCCATCCCTAACATTTCTTTTTTAATTTCTTTGCCAAATATTTTTTTTATGGCAATACAACGTTTGCCGGGTCATCTAGTATAATATAATAAATGATAATGATAATAGTTGCTAAACTAACATAAATGTAAATTCAGTAAAATAACTAAACTCACCAATGTATACATTTTTAAGTTTATAAATGTTATTTTGTGACCTAAATAAATAAATGATATTTGATATTGACATTAACGTGACTTAGAAAAAAGTATGGAGACATTTAGTTATTTTATTGTGAATTCATATCCTTAAAATTTCAATAAAGATTACGACCAAATTAACACTAGTATTTTTAAATATTAGAAAGATAAGTTACTCTTTATAACATCAGGTATCTGCCAGTGAAAGCCCCGTCAAAATCCGTCGAGCCGTTTCAGAGATTAGCCGTCACAAACAGACAGAAGGACAATTACTTTAAAATAGATTTTTTGTTATAAGTAGCGTATATACTTTTATATGCGTTTAGTAAAAACCTGTTATTTTGGCATTACAAACAGACACTTTAATTTTATTTATTTGTATAGATGATCTTACAGGTAATTCTTACAGCAACACAATATATAAAATGAACTTATTAATAATTTAAAACGTCGTCCATTGTTCACAGTATTCATTCCCGGTTCGTTCGAAAGTTAAAAGGGGTCACTTCGAGACATCAATTAATAAGTCACGAGTCTAATGAAAGTGAAGTCAACTGATGACATGAATTTTTAATAACGTGAAGATTAGTCTGTCTCGACTTCAATACTAATATTCAATTGTAGTAATGAGTGTACCGATGACGTAGCGGTTTAAGTGTTCGCCTCTCCGCTGCCACAGCGCCGAGTGTTGTGGGTTCGAATTCCACACGGGACAAAACTTTGTGTGATCCACAAATGGTTGTTCCCAGTATGGGTGTTCTTTGTGTCCGTTGTTTGAATGTTTGTTAAGTTCGCCGCGACACAGAATTTATTCCTAGTGTGGAAATTGGCTTTTAAAAAAAAACATGCTTAGCAGTCTTTGGTGGCTGCCGATAGAAGTGGAAACTAAGTATCTAGCGTGCGGAGACGATGACGCGAGTTTCACGCTTTTTGTTCACCCAATAAGTGCTCAACGCGCCTAAAGAAGTTTTTAGTTCAAAACCATATACACCCGCCGCATCTGTCTGTTCGCGATAAGCTCAAAAACTACTGAACGGATTCACCAATAGACAGAGTGATTCATGATGAAGGTTTAGGTGTATCATTTGTTAAGGTTTTGTACTACACGTGCGAAGCTGGTACGGGTCGCTGGTCTATAAGATGAGTCTTGCCATCTCTCTTCTATAACCTAACATGAGTGAGACAGCATGCTATTTATATTACGGATAACTTTTACTTAATAGTTGTGAAATTAGTTATAAGTTTACGTTTAAAAAAAATACGGGCAACGTAGCAGCGATAGCCTAGTGGGGGAGACCGTTGGATTGCCACGCAGAGGTTTCGAATTCGATCCCAAGGCAAGCTCTCTGACTCTTCGAAGGTATATGCGTATTTTTTTTATTTTTTATTTTCTTTTTTTTTTTTCTCGTCAAAATGACTACACTCCACCTGATGGTAAGCAGTCGTGTGGTCTAAGAGCAGTGGCCTCCACATCGTCCTCATAGCAGCCGAGGCGATGTTGAGGTCTCTACTTTGACGGCCTGAGAAGGTGCTTTTTCACGCCCCGCTTAAAGGACCCAGGATTGAAGGAAGAAGGAAACACGTGCCTTATTAAATAGTTAATGATCGCTCGCTTTAACGGTGAAGGAAAACATTGTAAGGAAACCTGCATGTCTGAGAGTTCTACACAATGTTCTCGAAGATATGTGAAGTCTGCCAATCCACACTGGACCAGCGTGGTTCTCATTTGTTTCCATGAAAAAACTGCGGAGGACGGATGGGATATAATAAGTTCGATCTAACCCCACGTAGATAACTGGGGGGAAAGATTGAACTCTTTTTTCAGTTTGTACCCCTGAGGTGATAGACAGACAGGAATAACCCTATTAAACGCTTCCCGTATAATAATAATATCAGCCCTGTATTAAACTGTCCCACTGCTGGGCACGGGCCTCTTCTCAGCGTTAGGCCATAGTCCACCACGCCGCCCCAGTGCGGGTTGGCAGACTTCACATATCTTCGAGAACATTATGTAGAATTGCGTTACCGAGGTGGTCAGTATACATACACATATATTATGTATACTAGCTGGAATTCAACAAAAAATATATAATAATTTTTTTTTTAATTAATGTTAGCTTACTCTTTTAATTAATTACTTCATATACTATCAGTATCTCTCAGTGAAAGCCCCGTCAAAATCTGTACAGCCGTTTCAGACAATAGACGGAACAAACAAACAGACATCCTACAATTTAAAATATTTTTTTTATAGTAGTACCTTATAATTAGGTATACTTTCTTATGCATTTAGTAAAAAGCTATTTTTCAGACATTACAAACAGATACTTTAATTTTATTTATTTGTATATATAAGTAATATATAATGTAACATCATCAGCTAATAAGCTAAAACAGTGCGCGTCCATTACAGTTATCTCCGCTAGCGCTAACTATAAATCCCAGTTATCTATCACCACAGCCTACAACACTTATAGACGTGGACCAGACCACCGCGCACCGGCTCTACAGACAGTTAACTGTGTTAGCAGTTACTTTTCGTTTTAACGCTTATTATATTAACTGATCGTTAACCTAATTGATATTACATATGCGTTTGTTACGGTTTCACGCCATAAATACTCGACCGATCTTCATGAAATTGCGCATATACGTTGTTCGGGGTACAGAAAAGGACATAGGATACCTTGTATCCTGAAAAATGTACAGTTTTCGAGGTATAGTATTTTTTGTTTTTTTAATGTGAGGGAATGCTTTGACCCATACCTCTCCGCTGGGCGACGGAGAGGTTAGTCGGACTCACCGGGGAAAGATGGTGTGCGACATCCCGGTAATACCGACTAAACCTACCACGGTGTTCCTCGACATATCTGTAATCGGCGGAGCCACGCGAATCGCTTTCACATGCAATCGCGACCCCGCCGAGGTTTCGGTCCGCCGTATGAAACGGCAGGCCACTACACAAATAGACCTACGTTTTGGGCACCACTAATTTAAATCCCTACTGTCCCCCTGAGGGGGAACGGACACACGATAGAGGTGCGCATGGGAACACGCACGCCGCTTCTTGGACTTGGTGCTGATCGGGTGGCGGGCAGGCCTACATAGCCCACCACGTCAGGGTGGCTGAAGGTCATCTCGCGCCCTCCGGCGCTCGGTTCTCCAGTTGGGTAGAGGGTTTAAGCGCTAGCTAGAACTCTCTAGCTAGCTTAGATTTACAATTGGACCTGCAATAGTCGCTAGCTATAACTATCAGTTAATCATCTATACTTAACCGTTAGTTAATCATCACGTTATACATCATGGCCACGTCTACGAGACTAGTGTGTCTGCATATATGACGATAGTGTATAGTTTACGGCGCGTGTCAGGGGGCGCGCTATATCTTCATACCGGAGCTTCACGTTTTAAGTGTTCAACCGGACAGGGGGTAAGCAGGGGTGTCGACTCATTATTTAGTTTGTCGCCTAAATATATTATTGAAATGAGATTTCAGCGCTCACTGTACGGATAATCCTATGTCGATGCATTTAAAAATAGACGTTCATAGTTAGTTATTTATGGTAATGGCTGATATGAGTTGTAAAATACTAAAATAATTGAATGGCGATTTGAAAGAGTGGTCGTGAGTTTCATGCAGGTTTCTCCTCATAGGCTCAACCCTTTGCCAAAACCTAACAACCAACCTAAATGTAAATTCAGTAAATTCTTCATGAACTTTGTCGTCTATATGATAAGTGTACTTTGTGACCTAAACCAGTAAATGATTTTCGATTTTGAATATAGTTCGTGTTGTTTCTGAAAATTTACAGTCAAAATGTCGGTATAATAGTTCATCCGAGCATTGAACTCGATATCTCAGGCCCAGCAGTCGCATTCATTACGACTGCGTTCTTGACAATAAATCGCAATAGCCCTTTATCTGGGTATTGAACTCGATACCTAGGGCCCAGCAGTCGCCTTCACTACCACTGCGTCACCGAGGTAGGCCACTATATAAAAATCTGATAGGCCTTTATATCGTCATGGATATTGCCCATGATATAAGAGCATTTATTACGGTGTAAGCTCTCACCGGCGCACATTACACCCACTTAGAGTAATGAGACGAATTAATTGAATGGCACCTGGTCAAGTGTGTGTTGTACTCCCATAATAGAGAGTTTCTTGAGTGGTAGAGTTGATATTTATTTGGTGGGAACGAGCTGGCTCGCTAGAAAGAAATATATATTTATTCCTCATTCTTATAAGGTAACAGGAAACACAACGAATAGAAAAAGAACATATTATAAGGTCCTGCGTCAGCTATGTTGCAGTGTAACCCCAACGCTGGTATTCTCGCAGAGCCATATACATACAAAACTGAATTTAAAATAAAACAACAATTCATATATATTAGGCAGAAGGTGGTCAAAGATGGCAAAAGTAAGTTTATACCAAATAATATGTAAAGGGTAAGTGACTTATATACCTTACACAAGATTGTGAATGGTTTACTGGATGGCCAGCTTGTTGAAATGTTAAACTTTAAGACACCAACGCGATCTGTGCGCACACCGCAACATTTTACTATAAGCCATAGTAATAATAATGTTTCATTTAACAACCCAGTTTCACGAATGTGCAGACAATACAATAGCATTTGCTCTGAATCGGATATCTGCCACGATAGGTATAATGTTTTTAAAAATGTTCTTTTAAAGAAAATTGTTTGAAATATTGCGCTCTATGTCTTCTCTTTCTTTTTTATAATCCTTTTACCATTGTTTACCTTAGCTCACTAAAGTTTTAAATATCAACTGAATGATGTGTATAGTTTTAATTGGACTTCAGGTTGGCAACTATTTAATGTTTAATTGAGTAATGTGTAAATATTAATCTGTTGTCTGTTACTGTACCTATTTAATAAAAATAAAAATAAAAATAAAATAAAATGATATTGGTATTTGTATAACATAGAAAGCTTAAGAATGGTGATACAAAGTACCGCCCATTGGCTGCAAATACGGCATCAGAGTTAGTAACACTGTTTCTGCGTTTCGTTCGGTGCGTAGTAGTTTCGGAGTCTACCCTACTCGGCAATTGAAAGTAGAACCCTGCGATCACAATGCAAAAGAAAAATGACAACAATTATTTCTCAATTCTGCTAAGTTAGATGCTTGTGGGTGGGTTCTAGTCGATAATGCAATAAGTGGGATTCGAATAGACGCTTCTTAAGGCCAAAGGTTTATTAATACACTACCCTCGCTTTTAAAATAAGCACAAAATGAATGCAGATAAATAGAATTGTAATCGCCATCATCAATTATTAATTTTAATAATTACGTCCATATTATCAAATAAACAAATTTTGACAAATATGAAGATAATTGTGCTCAACTACTATTTTTCCTGTTTTGGCAACCGGCTTTCTTTATGTATCGTAGTTATTAACAAGCTTTAGTTTATAATATCAATATAGAAGAAACGGCAACATATTTCTCCGACCATTATAAGAAAAAAAAGAATTAGTCTAATATTATAAAGCTGAAGAGTTTCTTTGTTTGTTCGGTTGATCGCGCTAATCTCAGGAACTACATACTAATTCAAATTGAACATTATTTTATTGTTAGATAGCCCATTTATTGAGGAAGGCTATAAGCTATATAACATCACGCCACGACCAAAAGGAGCGGAGCATCAATGAACAATGTTGCAGAAACGGGTAAAATTCTCTTATGTGACGCACGCGAAATTGTGCGGGTCAGCTAAAAGATTTTTGCATGAAAATGTAAATTCATTATAATATGTTCTTCTCAATTGGTCATATAGGCGTGGGTGACAAGCAAGCACACAGTCGGCTAGTAAGCTGTTACCGCACCCAATGTGAAGGAGGAGCTATTAAATATAGGGGTCAATGGGCCTCTAACACTTTTCAATTTATTTGACGGTGGACTCCTAAAAGTACTTCAGAATATATACCAAGTAATGATCTCCATTTACAATTATAGCAACGATTCAAACCGGCGCGGTGTAATGCTGGTTAAAAAGTACCTTCGATGGATCCATCTCGATCTTAGCTCTCAGTTATTGGCATTTTGATAATTAATTCGATCCATTTATCAATAGGAAAGTAACGATAGGTTAGTGGGGGGCAGTTGGATTGTAAGGGAGAGGTCTCGAGTTCGATCGCACGCACTTCTGACTTGCCGAAGTTATGTGCGTATTAAATTATATGACATAATGATTATGATATTCTATCACATACACACAACACCATCTAGCCCAAACTAAGCAGAGCTTGTACTATGGGTACTAGATAATAGATAAACATACATATATACAATTTTTTTGTAAATACCCACATACATATTATTATTATACATAGAACCACCTAGACTAAGACAAACATCCATGTTCATGCACAAAAATGTTTGACTTGTGCGGGAATCGAACCCACGACCTCAGGTGTGGCAGTCGGTTACACTTTAGTGGTGAAGGAAAACATCGTGAGGAAACCTGCATGTCTGAGAGTTCTGCATAATGTTGTCCAAGATATGTGAAGTTTGCCAGCCTGCACTGGGGTGGCGTGGTGGACTATGGGCTTATCCTTATCACACTGAGAAGAGGCCCGGGCCCAGCAGTGGGACAGTTTAAAAACAAGGCTGATATTGTAATTTTATTTTTTTTAAATATTTATTATTGCAATCTGTCTTGAGGACATATTACATATACAGCAATATTTATGTTGGTTGAGAGTGGTAGCGTGCGAGATATATGTCCAGTAGCATATTCTCATAATTTAAAAAATCAGAGTAAATCCTGTGGTAGTCTTTTCTTTAGTCTGCGTATTCCCGGGAATATACCGTCCATGAGGTGTTGTGCAAGTGTATTTGGATGTTGTTACAAACAGTCTTTGTATGTTTTAACTTTGTCTTTTATTTCCCCTTTCACTGTTTCGATACCAAGTGCGCGGTGGAGTCTCTCATTGGTGACATACCATGGTGAATCCATTATCATTCTCAATAGTTTTGACTGAAATCAAATCATAAATCATATAGTAATTAAGGTTTTATTTTTAAAATTGCCTTACACCAGCCTTTTGGGGCTACACCGGCTATGGGTAGGATTAATGGCTTGGTAAATACCAGCTTTCTGGGACTTTAAGCCAGTGTCTGAGAAATATTACCTGTAAAGAGGCCATCGGACAGTTTTAATCAAAATTGGGATGGCTTATGTACGCGTTAAGTGTTGTGGATTCGAATCCCGCATGATACAATTATGTTTGTGATTCACAAATAACTGTTCTTATTCGTGTTGTGCTCATTAACTATGATTACAAAATCCTCAAAACAGACCTTGAAAACTAAAGCATACATAGCCTTCTTTACAATGAAAATAATCCTCCATTACTCTAAAAGAAGCACAAACCAACAAACACACGTGCACACAATATTAGTGATCTATCCGTCACTCAATATATATTAGATCCTCAGTGCTGAGTCAGCTGTCGAGACGACGTAGATATTACAAGCCGTCGGTTGACTCAGCACACAGGTCCAATATCGGCGCTCTACTAATATAAATATAACTTCAACTACTGCTCTCTCTACATTGCACGAAGCTATACTCTCATTTAGTACTAGTTTGGCCCGCGGCTTAGCTCGCGTAAATGTAGGTTAGATTAGGTTTGTAATAGTACTCGTTTCTGAATTAAAGGTACCCTATGTCCTATTCTGTACCCCCAAAACGTGTATGCAAAATTTCATAATGATCGGTCGAGTAGTTAAGGCATGAAATTGTAAAAAACAAACTCACATTCGTATTTATAATATTAGTTATGATGAAATAGGTGTAATTTGTGTCTGTTAATTAAGTCAAAGTCAAAAATCATTTATTTATTTAGGTCACAAAGTAACACTTATGAGCGTCAAAATATATAGGTTAGTGCGTTTACTAAGTTACTGAAGCTACATTTAGGTTAGTTGCTAGGTTCAGGCAAAGGGATGAGACTATGAGAAGAAACCTGCAAGAAACTCTTTTGTAGCAAGAAATTATATTGATACTTAGTAAATGGGAGAGTAATTTGAAAATATAAGTTAATTATGTTAATTATTATAGTATCATTATTTCATACTGCCTTGTGGCGCAGCGGTAGTGTATGGACCTGCTGTGTATGAAGTATTAGGTACGACTCCCGGATTTTCTGTCACAAAATTTGGCAACATAATGTCTGGATCTGAGGCCGATAGGTGACAAGAGGCCTTTTGTTACGTGGGACCTAGAACTAAAACTAGCGAAATATGAGTGTAATTCGCTTCTAACTAACCCTTTACAGATATACTCGTAGTATATGTATATATATATAATAATAATAATATTCTATCACATACACACAACACCATCTAGCCCAAACTAAGCAGAGCTTGTACTATGGGTACTAGACAAGGGATAAACATACATATATGATATTTTGTTTTGGTAAATTCATACATATTATACATAGAAACACCCAAACCTAGGCAAATATCCATGTTCATGCACACAAATGTTTGACTTGTGCGGGAATTGAACACGCGACCTCAGGCGTGGCAGTCGGTTACACTAACCATCACGCCATCGAGGTCGCCGATATATGTATTTATATATATTTTTTATTATATACTAACTAAAAAAGCACTATCATTTTGTATTCCGTTACCACGAGTACCAGGGGAACATAGGTGCACAACAATTTTCAAACAATTCTGCTACAAACTAAAATTAACAAACTAGGTACTTGAGAACTTTCTGCGCTACTGGCTTCACAAACTGCTACGGGTGTAGTATTAGCTACATGCGTAGCACACTGCTACGCCGTAGCAATATACAGACGAAGGAAATTTTAATTACATAATTTTATTGTAATAGTTAAAAATAATTTATTCATGTAGGTCACATATGTAGTAACCCTTATGAACGTCAAAGTATATGAGAAGAAGTTCGTGAAGTTACTGAATTTACATTTAGTTTAGTTGCTAGGTTCAGGCAAAAGAGTTGAGCCCATGAGAAAACCCTGCAAGAAACTCACGACCACTATCTTAAATTACCATTATTATAAATAAATGAAAACAAAGATGAAACTCCTTTTTATTTTATTTCTTTCATTAAATCTGTAAGTGTCTTGTGTATTTGTTATGCTTTCACGGCAAAACTGCTACTCCAATTTCGATAAAATCTGATATGATAATTCCTAGATAGCACAGCGGTAGTTAATGCAACTGCTGTGCGTCAGGTCTCAGGTTCGATACCCGGGTCGTTTAAAGTCTTTTGTATTTCTTCTGTTAGTAAAATCACACAATCTCGCCCTCTGTTACGTATGACCTTAATCACTGCATGTAAAATGTAGGTTTTGACGGCCTCGATGGTGTAGTGGTTAGTATAATCGACTGCCATGCTTGAGGTCGCGGGTTCGATTCCCGCACAAGTCAAACATTTGTGTGCATGGACATGGATGTTTATCTTGGTCTGGGTGTTTCTATGTATGTATTTACAAAAAAAAGTATATAGGTATGTTTTTTATCCATTGTCTAGTACCCATAGTACAAGCTCTGCTTAGTTTGTGCTAGATGGTGTTGTGTGTACGTGGTAGAATATTATATTATATTATTAGTAGGTCTCAGTCACCTCTCCTTACTCCTTCGAAGATATAGTGTGATACAGGTGACATAGTATGTATATAAATATACTAACTTCTGCCCGCGGCTTCACTCGCGTAAAAGTAGGTTATGTTAGTAACAGTATATCTTTAAATAAAATATAGCCTATGTTACTCGGTGATAATATAACTTTCTAATGATGAAAGAATTCGTTTAAATTCGGTTGAGTAGTTTTTGATTTAAATCATTAAAAACAAATAATCAAATCTTTCCTCTTTATAATATTGTTAAAGATATAGATTATCACAAACTTTGCTACTACCAAAATTGTTCTGACATGAAATCAAACTTAACACCTCGCGATTTAACAAAAGCTCAAACATATACACAGCACCATTAAACCAACTTTCTTTTAATTAGTAAGCATATAAAAAACAGTAATTAGTGTGCAGAAGTAGGACAAACGACAGCGGTTCTCTCTGTCACTCGTTTGGTGACAATCAAATTAACATTAATTCGAACAGAGCGGTGAGACTGCTAATTACTGCAAGTGAAAAAATGAGAACTGCCTCGCTAGTTCTGTCGTATCAATATGCAATTATGATTGTAGACTGTGGAGTTTTGGATTTGATGCCAATTAGAGTAAAGTGTGTCTGTATGGTAACCTAGTGGTTTAAGCGGTCGCCTCGTCACTGCCGCCGCGCCGAGTGTTGTGGGTTCGAATCCCACACGGGACAAAACTTTGTGTGATCCGCAAACGGTTGTTCCGCGTCTGGGTGTTCTTTGTGTCCGTTGTTTGAATGTTTGTAAAGTCGACACAGAAATTATACCTAGTGCGGGATATTCTATTGCATTAATTTGCGATTATGATTGTAGCCGACTGTAGAGTTCTGGATTTGATGCCAATTGGTGTAAAGTGTTGTTAGAGTTTTCTTTTATGGTATTCTTAGTAGCTACATGGAGGCTGGTAATATGCAGGAGGCAATAGAAGCACTTTCTATATTTTGTTTTGTAACGGTCTAACCCGTCACACAATAAATATATATTTCACACGTTAATATTCTATTATGAAAGACACACATTTATTTACCATAAGTGGCGTTATCGTTATGCAATTAGCAAAACCATAAATTCTATGGGTCTGACAAGTATAACCTCTCAAACAAACATTAAATGTTTAAATTATGGGATAGCTGGACAAGTGCTCAATGCATTCTGTTAATTTAAGAAAATACTTGGCTACAAGGGTCTTGAGAACAAAGCATCCCCACATCTGGTAATCATAAAGTAGGCAACGAAGTGGACCTCTTTGCATTAGTTATAAAGAGATGTAAAAAAGGGTCATGAGACAAAAAACCATGAGAAAAGATCTTAGCAGGTTAACATGTTCGAAATAAGCAAATTAGGCGACACTTAGTTTTTAACGCTGGGAGAGGAAGGTCGTCGGAGCGATAGTTGAGTAAAGTGAGCAAGAATCGAGTGGTGATAATGGGTAAGCTAAAGGCAGAGTAGTTGTGTGGTGGTCTTACCTAATCCGGTGAGTGCTTAATATTCATATTACATTCGTGGCGTTATAGGTGTATAATATGCCCAATATATATGCATTAATATCCCAGGCTGAGTAAAGTATTATATTTATAATAATATATCCAGCAGTAAATTCGTGCAACGTTTGTCGCGTACGCTTTAGTATTGGTCCGGTACCTTAGCCAGAGATGAATGAAAGGATGTCCTGAGGATCGGGAATCAGGCGGTAGACCAGGTGCAGGCTTTGTAGGCTACGTGCTGAAGCCATCCCAATAGCATAGTGGGCTATGCACCCGTCACACCCTCGACGGGTTATCGGGGTTCGATTCCCCGTTGGGTGAGGCGTAAACCCTGCGACCCTGTAATCTATGCGCGGTGGCCTTATACGAAGGACGACGCCCGCGTGAACATCAATTATCGGGATGTAGACCAAGGTGGCTTTGATTCCACGTCGTATAATGCTCAATACAACCGTTGTCATGCGTGGTGGACGCAGCCTGGCCGTGGGCCTCGTTCATGAGTGTGATACGGCAGATAGCGGACATGACATCCGTAGGATGGCGGAAGATGCGGGTTTAATTCCCTGCCGTGGCAATCGTAGGCTATTGAAGTACGCGACCTTGCATCCTCTTTTCGGTATGCGATTGTATGAAAGAGTGATCACAAACCAATACTAATGTATCGACGTTCCAAAGTAGATATCTGTATTTCGTCCTCCAAGGTGTTATTTTGATATTCTCTCTTAATTCAAGTATTTACACTTTGTAAGTGCCATCGGTGGGAGGGTGTCCAGTAAGGGAGGAACCCTACAGGTTTTGCGCGGGGTTCGGGGCGCTAAACCCCCTCCACTGGGGGAGGGCTGATCATTAGTAAAAATCCCAGTTATAGGGAAATGTAAAATTTTAATCAGCCTGGGGTTTTCGGGAAACGGTTACAGTTTTATTAAAAAAAAAGACATTTCCCTACTAGGAATAATTCCTGCATCGTGGGCGACTTTACAAACATGCAAACAACGGACACAAAAACCATCCAGATTAAAAAAAACTTGAGAGGTGTCAAGGGATTAATTAGTGAAGAAATTGTAATAAATTTTTTTTAAATAATTAATTTATAAATTTCCGAAAATCTAAAAAAATCCATAAAAGATACACACCCTACATGGCGCGTGCATAATAATAAGAAGTCTGTTAGCTCGCAGCTGGCCACAAGGTCACGCGTTTTTTCCATAATGAAGTAATCTGCTGGCGCATGAATGAACAGTGCGAGCGAGATAGCGTAACTACTTACGCACGCCGCACAGCTTACAATAGCTTGCTATAGCAAAAAGTGTCGTGACAACTTTTCGTAAGAATTTTTCCGTCTAGCCCCCTTTCACAACGCGCGATAAGGAACTTTGTTCAGAATTTTTTTGTGGATTATACAATTTTTTGTTCGGTTTGGGGATCAAACCGCGGTTTCCACGTTCATGTTTACAGCTTCGCTCCCGTGACTCGTAACGTGATGTTATATAGCATTTGTTACTTCTAAAATAATATTTTTAATGGTGAAATCATTTTTATATTAATCGGACTCGTGTTTTTGCGTTTTTCATTAGAAAATGTAATACAAATTTCGTCTCATACTAGTATCGATTATTGTCAAAAAAATATTACAAATACTACGACTACTACCTCCTTATATTGCTGTGAATCCCTCCAGGTATATAGAATGCTTGTGTTAGGTGTGGGTCGTCGGTACTACAATGAGCGTGAATCAATTCCACGACCTAAATTCAATCATCAAAAATAACATCTTTTAGAAACTACTATTTAGAGGTATTAAGTTCGAATGATTAATAAATAATTGCTTTTTAATTATTTTTTTGTATTCTTGTTAAAACCAGCATCTAAACTAAATACTAGAGTTAGAAGTATTTCTCGTCAGTTGTGCCGTAGGTAGGTATCAAACCCAAAACCAATTCTTTATCTTTAGAGCTCTTGTCGCTTAGATTTAATTAAAAATGAATCTTAACGGATCGACTTAAGACCTCCTTTTGTGTAAAAGTCGACAAATCCTATCTAAAATTATAAATGCGAATATGAGTTTGTTTGTTACGCTTTCACTACTCAATCGATCGTCGTGACCATTCCCATACACATTATCAGAGGTACAGAAAAGGACATAAGGGCCCTTTTATTCAGGAAAATGGTATAAATTTATCTCCATTAACGCGAGCGAAGCCGCGGGCAACATCTGGTAGCATAATAAACGTAAAACTTAAATACATTAATACAAGAAGCCTTCTATTCAAAGCCTACAATACAAAATACAAGAAAATAAATGTACGTTGTTGTAGCACGTGCTACGGACGTGCTACGAATGAGCCGTAGCCCCGGTGCTACGAGGCATGCAGGTCTCGTAGCAAATTATATTGTTACTACAGTTTAGTGTTGGCAAGCGATGAATGCAGAATGCAGTAGTTTCGAGTTTTGTGGTTAATTTTAATATATGTATGCTTTTGTATTTTCATTCGGTTGTCTAAATGCTGGAGATGAATTTTTGTATTGTTTTTTGTTTAAATTCAAATAATTTATAATTAACTAAGTGCACATTTATGGTGTTACAATTATATGAGTAGTGCTTGTAACGTAGTGCATATAGCATTACAATATTGAAGGCAAACAATAATATACAGTACCCATGAATACACCATAAGATATACTAATTTTAAATAAGTATATACAAGTCAATTTTATATATACAAGTTATTTTTGTCATCTAGAACATCTGTAATCGTCTTTTACTAAATATGTTTATACCTAATCATTTTCAGTTTGTCTCCTACGTATGCAGTCCCACACCTACATATATCACCACGAGTAAGCAGAGGAGTACTAACTACTACACGTTTCTCCAGCTATGAATCATTTGATAATTTAGATGTTGCAAGTGTAATCATGTTTTTAAAGTTTGTTACTGCTTCGTCGCAGCCGCGCCTTATGGTTTTACCCGCTTCTTAGTGTCGTGGCTAGATTTTAGATAGTACTAGCGGACCCGACAAATGTTGTACTGTACACACGAAAAAAAAAATTTAAAATATACATATCTAACCCATTCTCGAAACCACTTGAACACATACAAAAAATTTCATCAGAATCGGTCCAGCCGTTTAGGAGGAGTTTTATTATAAACACACGCACAGAAGATGTATATATATAAAGATTTAACCTTTCGTAATAAATCCTAATTAATAAAATAAATGCGAATGCGAGTTTGTCAGTTTATAACGCCCAAACGTCATAAAATTTCGCATTCAGATTATTGGAAGTACAGAAAAGGCCACCGTTCAACCAAAAAAAAATATTGCTCTGGAGCGAGCGAACCGTGGGCAAAAGCTAGTATGCTATAAAGGCAAATATAATTTTCAAGTCACACTGAGAGTCCCAGAGTTTACCGTATTCAATACAAAGTAATAAAATTACAGTTTTATAATATTATTATATATACATTATTATTTATGTATTGTTCTAATTAAAGAGATAGTCACGACATTGGAATATGACATATGAAAAGTACTCCTGCCCACGATTTCGCCCGTATGCGTCTCACGGCCACTCATACTTAGGAAAAAACTCGTATGTTGTCCAGGATATGGTCTATCTGTGCGCCAATTTTAATGCAAATCCATTCAACAGTTTACGCATTTTTGAGTAACAAACGTCCAAATATCTTTACAATTTAATTATCTATATATTAATACGTGAAGCAAAAACTTTGTACCCCTTTTTACAAAAAATGCGCGCACGGAGGAGTATGAAATTAGGCACAGTTAAAGTTTATATGAAAAAGGAGGGCCGAATCCTAATATTTTTATAAAATATGCATAAAAATTCATTAAATAAATGAAAAAATACTACACGCATACAACCATGCATTTGACACATATAGTGGAATCGCGTTTGCAGTATTTCGGCATTGTTCGTCTGACATCGTACAATTCTTCGTAACTATGGTTACCTATACCTTATTTATATGTAATAAAGAAAAAAGAAAACAAAGTAGCAACCTTAGGAATATCATCAGTGAAAATGTATAGTTAAGTAAATAATAATTTGTTTGGAAAATATAGGTAAATTAACATGTATAACCTTGGCGAGATCTTAATGAAATAAAACTTTAATAACGAACAAACTTAAAATTTAAATCAATTATGGTCGAATTTCGACCAATAAGCGACCTCTAGTTTATATTAATAGGCTAAAACAATATCAAGAAATGTTATATATGATTACTGGGATACCTATTTTGATCACGATAACCAATCTTAACGGAGACTAGGCAACGCAGCAGATTTTATAATGCACAAGTGTGTGTGAACACAAGTGCACTGTCTGTTCCTTCACTCTCATAGTGCGATGGGACGTCACCGACACGACCGGAGAGAGATCAGACGCAGGACCAACGGCTTTACATGCACATCGAGATTTATTACCTAAGATTTCTAAAGACCCTATATTTCGCTAGATGTCTAAAATAATCTTGAATGTACTAGTAGATTATAAACTACAGGAGAGTTTCTTAAACTCGGTTGTTGGTGCGGCAGCGTGCCAACACGCTCAGTTGAAGTTCATTCCCGATGAGTTTAATACAATATAATTTATTGGCTAAATATGTTGGCAAACGTAACAATTGGTTATAATGAAAATGAGTCTTTTATTCGACTTGCGAATTAGTCCTAGTCGAAATTAAAATGATTGACATTTAGCTATGGCGTAGCGTTGTGCTACGCGCGTAGCTAATACTTCACCCGTAGCATTTTGTGAAGCCAAGTAGCGTAGAAAGTTCTCGAATAGTTTGTTAATTTCAGTTTGTGGCAGAATTGTTTTAAAATTGTTCTGCCCTTATGTTCCCTTGGTACTTGTGGTAACGAAAACTCAATCATACAAAATTATTGTTTTTTATAGATTTGCATTCACATAAATAATCACAAGCCTGTATCCCCCCGAAGGGGTTGGTAGAGGTGAATGTTTTGCCAATTATCGATTTAGGTCACACGTAATATGGGGCGTGCCTAATGCCTATCGGGCACAGTTCTTTACAGACCCCGTGCTAAGAATTTCTTAACCGAAAACTCCAATAACACTTTGTCAGACCCGAGAATCAAATCTGAGACCCCATGCTTACCAGTCACATTCACTTAACTTTACTTTATAATATTAGTATACTCTAGTCCAAACTCCGTGCTCCTACTGAGTAAACCCTTAATGTTAGATGCTATAGGTAATTAGGTACCTACGCAGGGTCCGAACCCACTATAAAAGTATCCATTTCTCAACTCATCGCACTTTGAAATATATCAATAACTCGTAGCTGTGTTCGTGTTCAATGTAGTAAGAAAAGTACATTAGATACACATTGTATGGGGTAAGCAGTAGTATAAGTTACAACAAACATTGAAATACTGATATTGTTTTACGATTACGCGAATGTTACGCATTGAAATTGAACCACTGTTTAAAAATTTTATAGCGGTTTATCTATACTAATAAGAGAAAAGATTTATTACTTTCTAATTGATAAATTTTGAAACTACTGAACCAATTTTAACTCATTTACGCGAGCAAAGCCGCCGGCAAAATCTAGTAAATATATAAAAGAAGATATTATATCAAAATTAATAAACTACTTTGTTGATCTCGTGGCATTTACATTTATGTTTTTGGCTGCACTTGCGACTTATCCAACCCTGGATTTAAATCCTATTCAAAATTACTACCGTAAGGGTATCTTTTACATTGTCTGAGTTTTATATATCATCTGTTATTTAACAGACAGACTACTAACTAAAAATAAAACCTAGAAATTTTTGTGGTAGTTTTTATGGTAAGTTTACTGTTAGTGTGTCTGCGACGTGGCACTGCCATTATTCATTTTATTTGTGTACGAAGAGCTACGAAACTACTGATAAGCCATTTATTTCCTTTGCATTCAGCTTCTAGACAACGTATAAAAATATATTATTATTGTTAATACTCGAGTTCTAAACGGCGTATCAAGGTGTAACATGTATCAAATTTTAAGTTAGACCTCCGGCAATACAACTATGTATGTATGTATTTAGTAGTAGTCCGTACCGCAGCGGTAGTGAATGTGACTGCTGTACACGAGGTCTCGGGTTCGAATCCCGGGTCGAGCTAACAAAATGGTATTGGGTTTTTCTGTTAAGAAATCTCAATACGAGCCCGGAGTTAGGAAGTTGGCGGTGTTAGACACTCCCGTGCCTCGGAAAGCACGTAAAGCTGTTGGTCCTGCGCCTGATCTATCTCTGGTCGTGTCGGATTACCGTCTCATCACACTTTGACATTCATAAGTTTTACATTGTAACCTAACTTGAATAAATTTATTTTGATTGATTTGATCATCGGATCATGAGGGTTAGGGAACAGAGAGCGCACTTGTGTTTGCGCACACACTTGTGCACTATAATATCTCCTGCGCAGATGGCCAGTTTTCGTTAAGATTGGCCGCCCTTACCGAAATTCGGTCTGGAGGACATTAGTTCTTAAGTGATACACATACAAACAGATAGACAGACAGACTAAAATCTGCAATAATAGGGTAATTGCCTGTTCCATTTTATATAATATTTTACACAAGAGCAAATAACAATCAACAGAAATGTTTTTGTGCGAACTGTATCAACATTAGTTGTTAAATAAGGGAGAAAATTCTTTACTAATATTATCAATTTGAAAGTAGCTCTGTCTGTCTGTTACCTTTTCACGGCTAAACCACTTAATCGATTTTGATGAAATATGGTACAGATATAGTTTATAAACTGGGTAAGGACCTAGGCTTCTTTTTATTGATATAGGTACTACGCGTGCGGAGCTGTAAGCAAAAGCTAGTATCTTATAAATTTGAATCTATCTCCCTCGCACAGCTGCTTTCAAATAGCGGTTACGTCATAATCTGTATCGTGCATCCTATTTCTGTCATTTACGAATTAACTTTACTACCAGATTTGAAACGCTTGTATAATATTTATTATAGAGCAGATTTGAAGAATCCTTTGTATTTAGAGTTTGTGTAATGTAACTATCTGACTTAAATAATAAAATAATGTGACTCATCTCCTCTATTGTTTTGGCTTCTCTAGCTCTTATAAAGAGCCTCCTTACATTAGTTACCCAGTGGTTCGTAGACTTCACTTATCTTGGAGAACAATATTGAGAACTCTCAGACATGCAGGTTTTCTCACGATGTATTCCTTCACCGTTAAAGCGAGCGATAATTAACTATTTAATACGCACATAACTTCGAAATGTCAGAGCGCGCCTTGTGATCGAACTCGAGTCCTCTGTGTGCCAGTCCAACGGTCTCCCATAGGCTATTGCTGCTTCTATCTAAATATCATCAATCTAAATATTCATCCCTTATTTCATAGCTCGATGTATTTCATCCCCACGGCGAAGGATTCTATTCAATCTTCGTGAGAGGTACAAAAGGGTGCAGAATATTAGCCTTATTTACACACAAACTATATAATGTTATGTGCTTTTAAATTTACGAGCATGCTTACATGACGGATTGAATGCTATTAACACGACTGTGGAGGTAAGAGATTCGGTTTCCGAGTGGCACAGTTTCGTTTACTACTAGAGTTAGACCGTGGCTTCGCTCGCGTTAAGCTTTAACAAATTTCTATTCCCCGGGAATAGTATCTTTTTCTAGACGAGATGCACCCTATGTCTTTTTTGAACCCCTTACAAAGTATATGTGAAGTTTCATAACTATTGGTTGAGTAGTTAAGGCGTGAATGTATAACAAACAAACAAAACTCACATATAAAATGTGACAAAGAGTAAAGCCTATTATTCCCTAGAGGGGTAAGGTACGCGTGTAATATCGCCATTCATGTTGTGATTGGCGGCTCTTGTATTAATTACTGTAATTAACGTAACAACTGACACCTCGCTGCTCAGGGATGTATTATATTCGCTTTTTATTTCAAACCTGTGATTTTGTTCATTCGATTTGTCTGCAGGGACGTGTAGAGTATCTATTAATACAAAACTTATACATCGTGTAACAGAAAGGTGTGGTCATATTTGAGTGTCACATAATATAGTCCCTGTGCAATGGAAAACCGCGACAAAAAGAAATTTATATACATCACTCTTTTTTTTTCGCGGATGCGCTCGCCTAAATGTAGGTTAGGTTTAGATGAAAGGTACTACTATGTCCTTTTCTGTACCTCTGACAACGTGTATGCGAAATTTCATGATGATCGGTCGAGTAGTTAAGCGTGAAAGCGTAACAAACAAACAAACAAAACATTGCATTTATACTCTTATTATTTGTTGGGATTTTCACTAAGAACATTTTCTTTTGTATCGATTTATCAATGTAAACACTTTCTAGTCGATTCTTATACAATTCTAACAGCTAACTCGGGTGATTTCAGTGAACACGAAAATGACCAGACGCCATTTTAATAGTGATCTGAAGCTTTTGTTTTGATGTTCAAATAACAAATAAATAAAGTGTTTGTATTAATTTTGATACGAAGGTAGTTTACATAGGTTTTTTATCAAATATATATTACGGTTATAATTATTATTATTTTTACTATTTGTTAAATTTCTTAAATGTTTGTAAAATGACCCACGACAAATGCAATATTTCTAGTGCGGGGGTTTTGTTTTATACGAAAGAAAAGGTAAGAAAGAAATATACACGTTTGCTGAGGTACGAAATCCTCGTTGACTGAGTCCAATTCATACTTGAGTTAGTTGTCTCATATTTTTGTATTCTTTATAGTTTTGCAACTATTAACACATAAGAACCGTCCACTCATAATCCGTGTATATAAATCGTCCCGAGGCGGCGCACTACCCCGCGGTCCGCGCCGCGTACAATTTACCCTCTAACGTTTTAATTATTCTGTAAATCCGCACTCACAGCGGATATTACGCAGACACAGTGTAGATAAAACAGAAGAACAAGTTCCAAATACATAATTATAATATCAGCCCTGTATTAAACTGTCCCACTGCTGGGCACGGGCCTCTTCTCAGAGTGAGAAGCCTTAGCCCATAGTCCACCACGCCGCCCTGTGCGGGTTAGCAGACGTCACATATCTTTGAGAACATTATGTAGAACTCACCTTGGCAGTCCATTGGTCCCCCACTAGGTTATCGCTGTTGTTTTTATTTTACCAGTTTATAATTACTTCGCTACATATTATGAAACAAAGCGCAAGTCTGTCCGCGATAAACTCAAAAACTACTGCACGGATTTTCATGCAGTTTCCACCAATAGACAGAGTGATATATGAGGAAGGTTTACGTGTATAATTTGTAAAGGTTTTGTGTAAATATGTTAAAATATGACGATATAAGTAAAAGTAAAAAGAGTTATTTTAATGTTATGCCCAATTCCTTTGAGATATAACAAAACAAGGTATAGTGGGATTGTTCCTCTTTTATAGATCTACGGATAAGTCCACAATAGCATCGTCTATCTTTTAACTAGAACTTACATATTCTAACTTCTACAAAAATTGCCATACGTAATGTGGTAATTTAAAAGCTATTTATTTTAAGACAGAGACAGTATTTATCTTTACCAAATTAAATACCTTAGTTATCTTAAGCATTTAATGCACATTATGATAGCCATGTACACTATACAATTTACATAAATATCTCAGGAGATATCGCAAAATAAAATCGCGAGATATTACGCGAGAATATAAATCCAGGCGGTCTTAAACCGACGAGACTCGCTTGATGCAACCATCCCATCCCATCACAAGTATTGTGTGCGGTACTCCCTTTCATCTCCTAAAATTGTTTTTTCGAAAATCATTATCCACAACACGTTCCATAACACCTTCAGTAACCATAATGTTCAAAAATTCGAAATTTTATTATACATAATTATCTATACTTCTAAAACTATTCTGTCATAATATCGAGTACTATAATAATTGAATCTCCTAATTTTGCATTAAATAAAGTCATATGTCGTAAATATGGTATTATATAATGCGTATTATTCCGAATATTCATTTATAATAAAATTGTTCGCCCTAAAATATTTACTGAAAATTAGGTTGTAGTGACAGAAACGAATCGCTGTGACTCCGACTCCACGCAGTCTTGTCTGCCCTACCCCTAGAATGTAATTTAGAATAGCGTAGGCGCGTAAGGGCGAGGCGGCCCATGGGCTGAGGAGCAGGATGCTGCGAGTGAGCCGCTGCGCCTGAGGCTGACCGGCGAAGCTGTGGTGTGGTGAGCTAAAGCCGTCTGCGACGATTAGGACGCGTGGGACCGCTGGAGACCCGCAGCGCCGGAGCCGTGTCAAAAGCCAAGCTTGGTAATACAAATTAAAAATTAAAAACATTATTAAAATAAATAAACAATAAATAAATTGAATTTAGGACTTATAACTTTTATTGAAAACGGTTTATAGGCTTTTTTTTATTATTGATTGTAATATTTGTGACAAACAAATTTAGGGCATATTGTATTTAAGGATTTTAATTTTATGGCATGTCATATTATGTGACATAAAGTTCGGGCAAGTTATTATTCGGACAAATGATGATTAAAAATAGAAATATGGCTCTTTAGATTATGGATAAAAAAGTTAGGTATCACAATAGAGAACCATTGTGGGCATATGTAGCATTGTATAATCAAATCCATTTGCTCAACGCAACAAGCTGATGCGACAATAATATTTATTTAATTATAACGGTTCTACACCAATTACAATAATTAAAGATTAGAATACATTAGACACACATACATAAATTAAAACAATGATATAAAAAAAATATATTATATAGATAATCATTAAGACAAACACAATCATCTCTTCTTCTCACAAAATCGCTGAACCTCTAACAATATATTCTGTACATCCATCCGCAAACAAGTCACATTCAGGATTGGCGTACAGGAGAGCGTTGCGAGTAGAAAGCGAGCGCGGTCAATTTTGTACTACCTGTGCGAAGCCGGGGCGGATTGCTAGTGTTCCTATAAACGCTTTTATTGTATAACTAGTTGACTCGCGCAACTTCGTCTGCTTCACATAAAGAGATATTTTGCCCATTTTGCAACTTTTTTATTGCTGCTCTGCTCCCTGGTCGTAGCGTAATGTTATATAGCCTATAGCCTTCCTCGATGAATGGGCTATTCAACAATAAAATATTTTCAAATTCGAACTTGTAGTTCCTGAGATTAGCGCGTTCAAACAAACAAACAAACTCTACAGTTTTATAATATTTGTATGGATATTATATATTTATCTATTGACATTGTTAAATTAATACAAATTAGTGAATTCCCTGGATACCGTGTTGTGTTACTGTTCAACATTACCCTGTGGCGCTATAAGCTCTCTCGCCGGATATAATTACACTAATTACAAACAATTAGTACATCCGTGTGAGCGCCGCCACATTGTTATACCTGTCATATAAGTGTTAGCTCGTTACCTGCGGCATTGGAGTTTTTAACCGGCTTCAAATAAACGAGGTTGATAGTTCGACACGTATGTATCTGATATTATTGGCTTTTTATTTATTTTTATTTTTTTTACGTTGGGGAATGCATTGACGCATATCCCTCCGCGTGGGGAGGGATTATGTCGGACTCGCCGGGGTAAAAGAAAGATGGAATAATAGTAAAGTACCTCCCGGAATACCGACTAAACCTACCACGGTGTTCCTCGACAAAACCTCTATCGACGGGGCCGCGCGAATCGCTTTCGCATGCGGTCGCGATCCGATCTGATATTATTGGCTCTGCAATACATTAGAATGAAACAAATCTTTATTGCTTTACATGCTTTAGGTGGGCAACCCATTGTATCGACTAATTATTTTTCTAATTTAATTTGGCATAATGAGTTAGGCATATTTTTTATGTCATAATAATAATTTGACATAATTGTTTTTGGGCATACTATTTCAGTAGGCATAAATATCATTAAGGCTGATGCTTTTTGCCCTAATTTTGATTGGCATAAAGTTATAACTTATAAGGCATGTATAACTTGGGTACCATAGTGTAAAAATAGGTTAGGGTGCGGCGGGCCTTTTTTTATTTTTTGGTTCCCAAGAAAAATGCTTTATGCATTGTCCGCCGGCTAGGGGACGGCACCGGCGGGGTGTGTGGGGCTCCCAGCATGAAGTGCTGATATACCCACTAAAAAACCTGGGGTGTTCCCTCTCTCACCCAATGCGGGGGAAGTCGGGAGCTCTCAAAAGATTCATCCATAGCAAGCCCCCCAAAACCAACATGTTTATTTTATATAAGAAAAGTATTTTATTAAATGCAAACACAAAATTTACAAACCTTCAAATTTATGCTTTATATGCTTAACAATTCTTATGCTTATAGAAATTATGCTTAAAAAATATGCCTAAGCAGTTATGCCAAATTAATATTGTGCGTAACTATTATTTGGATAAATAAAAGTATGCCATGTTAAATTATGAAATTATTTTATGCGAATAAATAGGGATCCATTTAAGGATAAAAAATAATAATAATACAAATATAGAAAAACAAACAAAAACAGAGTAACAGAATAAAATCAATAAACATCTAGTGACACATGCCATAGCTGCAGCAATTCTGGACTCTAGTTCAGCATTTGCCAGGTCCCAAGAAGCAGGCACTGGTCTTCCACTGGAGTCTGTCAATGCATACATAATAATAATAATATAATATTCTATCACATACACACAACAACATCTAGCCCAAACTAAGCAGAGATTGTACTATGGGTTAGTACCCATAATTTTCTTTTCTAAGTACATACATATTATACATAGAAACACCCAGACCAAGACAAACATCCATAACCATGTACATAAATGTTTGACTTGTACGGGAATCGAACCCGCGACCTCAGGCGTGGCAGTCGGTTACAATAACCTCTACGCCATCTTAGTTTGTGCTAGATGGTGTTGTGTGTATATGATAGAATATTATTATTATTATAGCGTAAACTTGAAACCACAGAACTACTAAATCTGTATGCTAGAAAATATTCATTATTCTGACCAGCATTTGACTTCAAAACTAGACGTCGCAAGGAATTATTCAAAGCCAGTAATTAAAGAGAGTTGCAGCTCGAGAACTGAACTCTTTATGTAAACAGGTTGCGGACACATTTGCAACTCTCTGTGTCCTCGTAGGCAACGCGTTTGTGACGTTAAATGAATATACAACACGAATAAAGATGCGGGTTTCGTATATCCATAGACTGGGATTATACAACATGTCACAGATAAGTGTGGTCATATTTTAAAGTGGATTTTTAGACTGCACGGATGTTTTAGTGGTTTAAGTGGTCGCGGTGTGCCGATCGTTGTAGGTTCGATGTCTACACGGGGCAAACATTTGTGTTGTCCACAAATAGTTGTTAGACTGGGTGAGTTTTGTGTCTGTTGTTTGAATGTTTGTAAAGCTTGCCGCGACACATGAATTATTATTAAAGTAGCAGCTTTATCTTCTAAACGTATTCTCAGTACGAATGAATTATGAGTTTTAAATTAAACTTAGCTTCCGAATTTAATAAAAATGTCGCCAGTCAGGTGCGTGTTGGACTCGGTCACCAAGTATTATTTATATACATAGTATCACGCCTTTGTCCCTAAAGGCATAGGCAGAGGTGCATTACACTAACATTTCTCAGGCTTGAGTCTATATAAAAGATCAACCCATTCAAAAAGAACATCACTTTAACGTTGCTTAACGCCACGCAGCAGTACATGTGTTTTTTATTTGTCACTCATTCATAAACTTGACTGCTATAGCATTGCTTAACCGCACGGATCAACTTTTAAACGTAAATCTATTATTTAAAAGGTCACCCTTCTAAAAGCATGACCGCTACAACAGTCCTTAACCTCACGATAAAAGTATTTATTTTTTCTAATGGTCACCTATCCAAAACTACGACCGCTACAAGACTGCTTACTCCTACGGCTCGGTTAACCTGTATAATAACTATTGCGTCACAACTCTCATGAAACACCTCGTCAGTAGTGAGTCGGTCACGCTCGTCGTGTCGCTAAAAGCATTGCCTAACCTTACGAATGAGCGCTTTAATAATCTAAATAGTATCTAAAACAGTACAGTCACACATTCAAAAATATGGGAATTTTTTGGGAGATTAAGTACACCCAAAGTTTCTTTTTTTTTTTTTATGTTGGAACTGTGTAATCATATTGTTCAACTTAATATTTACAAACGTATTAACATAGCCACAAAAACACAAATAATTATAATACTAAATATTTACAAAAATGGTTTAGGCATCGTAGAACTCTTCAGCATCGCTGTCAACTGGTAACGTGTCCAGAAGACTGGCAGCAATGCCACGTTGAATGACAATGCTGATTCTTTGGGCCAAGAAAAGACCAGCCTTCTGATCACGCGAAACGTCGATCAGGCGTTTTGCGATCTCCTTGTACAAAATACGAGTACGAGCGTTTGGACCCCATGAACCTAGGGTTTCCACCCCAAATGGCGCAAAAATGTAATTTCCGACTAACGTTCACAACACGTTTCTTTAGTTTAACTGTAGTACCTACTGCAATAGTTTTAACATCATGTTATAATAGTGTTTTAAAACAAACAAGGCGATAAATTCGTATGAATGATTAAATTCGTAAAATATACGCAATGGCGTTGTATACGCTTCACTTCAATCCTCTGAAATGCATGTATTTTCTTATATGTTCACCCATCAAAAACTTGACCACAAAAGCATTGTCTAACCTTACGAATCAGGGTTTAAATAATCTAACATGTGATTTTATGTAATTAATAGTCATCCCTCCAAAAATTGTTATAAAGTCTTAACTCTCTCTCAGTAGACATGTCGTCAGTAGTGAGTCGGTGTCGCTCGTCGTGTCGCTACAGCTGATAGCCGCAGCGTCCCGCGCTCACTGCGAACACTTGACACACCACTGTACCAAACTGTCGATAGTTGTATATAGCACTGCTATTTAACAGCTGCGTCTAAAATAGCACTCAGTCAAAGTCAAAAATCATTTATTCATTTAGGTCACAAGATAACACTTTTGTACCTCAAAATATATAAAACGAAGCAAAAGGTCCAGCAGGGTTTTTAAAAGCTGTGCGTCAGCAGAGCTGACGTCACTATTCTCAATAGATGGATCACTCATTGCAAATAATGAAACACGCTTTCGACAACTCAAATCAAACTAAATTTATTTAAGTCAGGTTACAAGGTAACAATTATGAATGTCGAAATTACTCTAAATTTTTTCTGTGAATTTACATTTACTGCCACGTTCAGCAAAGCAAGGGTGAGAAGAACGGGCAAGAAACTCATGGCCACTCTTTTTAATCGCCAAGACAATAAACACTTATAATTATTAAGCACAAGCTTCGGTAAAGCAACACAGTAAAAGTGTATATTAAATTTAGTACTCACAAGATTACAATTTGTTAAGAACTCTTGCCTCGGAGAGAACTCGTAATAGAATGCTTGACTACACAACGCCAAACGCACTTAAGATGGCGGGCGTTGTGAGGTCAATACACAATAACAATATTTCACTATTATTTTAAGACACTTCCTTATTACTTAATTTAATTACGTTAATTCTTTACAAAAATCAACAGACTGTTTTTAATATTTAGAACAATTTAATTTCAGTTCAAATGTTTTAATAACAGGCTTTTTGACACTTCAATTCAATCTTGAACTTGAAAGTATTCGAATTACTTTGAACTTAACAAACATATCTAGAAATTAATTCGTTATTACTTAAAAATCAAGTTATGAATTTAGCAATTGCTTAATTACTTCAAAATGAATGTTTTAATTATAATGAGTAATAGTTTGTCGTTTCGAACAACAACAAACCATTACAACTTTTATTTTAAGCAATAACTGGTAAAACTCGCATAAACAATGTGATAATCATGAAATAATCTTAGTAAATAAATAGAGACCTGATTATAAGTCAATGAGCACTTAATTGATGTATTAAAATAATTAGTTATGTGGACTTGCGCCGACATATACACTGTTTATAATGTCACAAATAAAAAATTACGCGAACATAATGCAAACAGTTGATACCGAGCTGTGTGTAGCGATAGTTACAATTATAGCACTATTATATAACAGCTGCGTCTCAAATAGCACAGATTAACTTGCTTAAATGACACAAATAAAAAATAAACGTTTCGTCTCTGTATAAACTCACGAATCATCTATTGAATAAGCATCTCATCTCGGACAATGAGGGAACGTGTGAACGAACATCCAACACGACCGGAGAGAGATCAGCTGCAGGACTAACGATTTTACGTGCGTACCGAGACGCGGGTGTGTTCAACACCGCCGATTACCTAACTCTGGGCAGCTACTAAGACTTCCTTAATATAAAATAGCAGTAACTTTTTATCGGTAGGCCCCAGAATTCGAATCCGGGACAGAAATATACCTGGCATAATATAGTAGTCTATCTACAAATATAATATACAGGTGAACATTTCTACTAGATATTCCTTCATTAACATTAATCCTACATACTTATATAACAGGTCACGTCACATCAAAACGCGTTAAAACTCTTGTAATTACAAGACCTACATTCCTTTCAGTTTAGTAATTAATTAGAACGTAACTTCTTTAAGAAACTGTTCATCTATAACTAATGCTAGCTTGAAAATAACGAGGTGTGTTTATATAACGTTATTTAATGATCATAATATTAGTCTGCTATATAAACTGTTATAAATGCTGAGCTTAGTGACACTTTATTAACGTATAACAGTATTAGATTTTGCCTGCAGCTTCTCTTGCGTTAATATAGATACTGTCAATAAACTTTTTATCCCTTGGATACTTGGACAATAATTAGTCCTGGATGAAGTGTGTGATAGACAAACGTACGTACAGGCAAAGTCGTAAGGCAGCTTCTTTCATTATTTTAGTACGGTAACCTAAAAAAAATAAGGCACCGTAATCCTTTAAAAGGCACTACTTTATACGCAATACTTATACCATTGTGACACTATATGTACATATGGGCGCAAATCGCCATCTATCGGCAATAATTGACAATAATTGTCAAATATTGATCTTTAAGTTTTAGCTTTTCGTTTAAATGATTATATTAATTTAGGAATGCCTGAAATATATTAGATTGATATTTAAGTAGTTATTTGTAAACATAAATTCGTTATGTATCAAGCTCTAATATTTAATTGACGCAGTGTTGACTGTTCAACTGTTTTGAAGATTAATAAGATTTAATTTATTGTTCAAATTCTCAACATCATTATTAAAAAAAGAATCTGTCCATTTATCCCAATTTATGCATCGAATTTAATTATTTTAAACAAGAAGTAAAACTTAATTTCATTTATTGAACATTTCATTTATGGTACAGCGCTATCTGTTGAGAATGTTTGTAACTATATTACTTGTTTATATTAAATAAACGTAATTCATGTAAAATAAATCATTTGGAGTTATGTAAAATTCATTAAAATATTTATTTCGAATATTAAACTATATTTCAAGACTTATTTTGTACTAAATTCGTTAGTCTGTCATTAGGGAAGTTGTAGTTGTTATAACTGTTTGAAGGCGTTGCGACGCAGATATAAAAAGCAGGAAGAAATTGTTGTAGGTTGATTTTTGTAAGATCGATGGTGCGAAAATAAACTAAGTATTGCTAACGTTGTATTTTCATTATAATGGACTCCGAACTTCCGACATCCTGGCGTGTCGCCTACAAACACTTAGTTGACAATAAATTATTTGAATTTGAATATAATAAATGCGAATGTTTGGTGGCATTCACGCGTTAAACTACTGCGAAATTTGATTAATTGTTATTTAACACCTATTCAAAAGAAATACTATTTTAATAGTAACTTTCAATAGCTATTAAACAATATCACTGTTATTGCACTTCTAACTGCTATTTTAAAAGTAACACCGTTATTTTACTTCTAACCGCTATTTAAAACTACTACCCTTATTTTTCAGTTATACAAACAGTTATCAAAAGCGGCGCTTTAATTAACTCCGCTGAATAGTTCAACTTACAGTTCTCACTGCGGAAAATGTCAACAACAACACAAGGTGAAAACATTCTATACCTCAAAGCCACACTGTTTAAAGAGAGACGCTAAGAATACTTCTTATATTTAAAGTACTAGCAACCCGCCCCGGCTTCGCATGCGTAGCACAAAACCTTAACAAATTAAATACCAAAACCACGGTAATGTTTTTAACAGTATTCTATCTTCATACAAACGGTCGGAGCTCGAGTCATACCTACGCACCTCGGCGTTGGTATGCGCTTGGTTCACAACCAGTCGCGAATGCGTCGCAGTGACGAACGGACGGTGTGATTGTTTTGTAAGCAGTAAGCGTGCGACTCGTGATGATTTGATTTTATTGAACACTTTGTATTTCATTCACTACGAATTTCATTTTTTATAATATATTATACAAATTGGCGCATAACTTATCACATTAAATGATATACTTACTGCCTTAAGCTGGTTGATATAAGACGGTTTACATAAACAAAAAACCTATTTTCACAGAAATTAAGAAATGATTTTTTGAACAAATAAAATAAAATAAAATTAGACACAAATTGGAACACCATTGTAATAAGCACACACTAACCTATTTCTTTTCGTCACAAGATTATGGACCTTATTTTCTTTGATTTTTATGTTTCTTTTTGTTTTTCTTTTGTTTGTTTTGTTTTAATATCGCTGCTTGAGGTCTTTGACATTTATCTCTGCATTAAACATGATGTACTAAATTAGCAAAACAAAAAAATGTCCTGTGGCTAAACTACTGATTAAATTTGATTCATAATTTGTAAATCGTCAAAGAATGTTGTATATGTGGTATCAATTAATGTGATAACATTTGCGTCACTTTGTATAATATTTACAATCACTAAACTAAAAGGAACTCAAATAGGTAGATAAAATGAAAATACTATAGGCGGGCAGCCTAACGCGTGTCTACGAACCGCGCTGTTGTAGGTAATTATTTCAAGGATAGGGCCGAGTTACAATACTGTATGGATATCATTACCATGCCAAAACCTTCTTCATTAATGAAATCTGTCTATTGATGATAACTGCATGAAAATCCGTTCAGTAGTTTTTGAGTTTATCGTGAACAGACGCGGTGGAGAACTTTATTTTATAATATGTAGTGATGGTAATAGTCAATCACTAGAAATAATTCTTTCTTGTGCCGCGGAGGACTTTACAAGCATTTGAACAACGGACACAAAGAACAATCAGACTCCAAACAATCATTTTTGTCTCGTGTAGGAATCGAACACTGGACGCAGAGCCAGCAGTGAGGCGAACATTTAAGCCACTACGCCACTGCACAGTCAGAATTATATAAATATTTGTAATAATGTAATTCAACTATTTAACAATATACATATATACTAGCTGTTACCCGCTACTTCGTCCGGATTGAATTTAACAAAGAAGTATTTGTTTATTTTCGCAGAGATATTTTTCTAAAAAAAAGCCTAAGTTACTTCTTATAACATCAGCTATCTGTCAGTGAAAATCCACTGAAAATCGATCCAGCCGTTTCAGAGATTAGCCGGAACAAACAAACAGACAGACAAAAATTTTAAGAATTGATTATTATATAAGTACTTTATACACTTCCATAATTATGCATTTAGTAAGAAAGCTGTTATATTGACATCGCAAACAAACACTTCGATTTTATTTATTTGTATAGACACATCTCTCGTTTGAATTCTACGAAACTACCAGGCTAACAGAAATATGAAAGAAGTATACAATATTTCATATCCCACGCAAAAGGAGGTGAACCTATACCGGGCACAGTTCTAAAAACCGCCGCGCCGTCTTCCTACTGAGAAGTTCTCGTCAAAAACTCTTTGCCCGACTCGGTTTTGAACCCGAGACCTCACGCACAGCAGCCGTATTCACTACCGCTCCGTTACCGAGGTACTTATAAATTAATAATATTGTAACTCTTAGCAATGTCACTTAGTTAATGAAAATAGTTTCGCAATATGGCGCCGGCTGGAGAGGACACGTATTAAAATTATAATTTTCTGAACCTTAACTTTATTTATTTGTTAAAAAGAAATTATTAGCTTTTGACACCAACTTCATATGGAATTTGGAAGTAGGCATCCTAATATATTTTTTGACTTCTAGGCGGCGTATTAAGATGAACAAGCATCAGATTTTATGTTAGACCTCTAGCAATACAACTGTGGAAAACGAATTCAATATTATTCAGTAGTTCTTGCGTAATGCGCGTACAAACATACAGACAGGCAAAACTTCTAAAATACATCATTGTCTTGATTATTTCTTAACTTCTATAGAAAATAATGTAAAGTGAATACCAGACTTAGCTATTTAACGAAATCTTTTAATGGCCGTATTTCGTCTTAAGAATATTGTTATTAAAGAATCTGTTAAATGGTGGTAACATTTTAGTATAAAAAAGTTCAAAGTAATATTTCCTTAGTTTGATTGACGGATGTTACACATAGGTATATACATATATTAATATGTGAAGAAAAACTTTATGCCCTTTCTACGAAAATTACGCGGACGGAGGTATGGAGTATGAAATTTGGCACAACTAAAGTTTATATGGAGAAGGAGTGGCGAATCCTAATATTTTTATAAAATATGCATTAGAAATACATTAAATTAATGAAAAAACAGTACACACACAACCGTGCATTTGACACAAGCAGTCGAATCGCGTGCGTAGGATTTCGGCATTGTTCGGCTGATGTCATAGAATTCTTCGTAACTATGGTTAAATAAGTATGTGGAGTAGGTGACTAAATGAAATGTGATTTAAGGGTATATAGTTATAAACAATAAAACCTTAATAACTATCAATCAAACTTAAAATTTAAATCATTTATGGCCGAATTCCAACCACTCGGCGATCGCTAGTTAAAATTAAACTACTTACTTTATACGGAATTTATCACGGTTTCTTAATTTAATATAAGTACCTACTTTATTTCGCGGAAAGGATGAGCATTGCCATTCAACGTGGCAATGCTGCCAGTCTTCTGGGCATACTACCAGTCGAATGTGATGCGGAGGAATTCTATGACGCCTATTAGAGGGCTTTAGTTTTCTTTTATTTTTTTATTTCTGTTCTATAATATTTTAGGTATAAGTTAGTTTATATTATGTATATAATTAATAATTTGTATTGTTATTAGTAAATACATCAATTTTGGATTTCCAAAAAAAAAAGGACCTACTATTGTTAAATATTATGTTTATTTGAATCAAAGAGAAGCCACGAACGAATAAAATCATTGGACACCAAAAACAGAGTCGCCTCGTGTCAGAACTCTACGAAATTACCAGGCCAACAGCGATATGACAGGAGTAGACGTTTACGTGTACAAAATGACACGCCAACTAAATAACACCTTTGACACCTTTTTCTTTGATGCCTAGCGCATACTGAGCTGGTAACCTTTTCAGCAATAAATGCTATGTTACCTTGTAATAAAATAAAATGAATTATGGATAGATGAAATATTAACTAAAATCAGCTACAATCATTATAATAAACACAGCCAGACTTTAAATAGCAGCCAGACTTGAAATGTTTTATTGATAGATTAATTACCTTCATTTATTTTAGGCACTTAAAAAGTCAAAGTTACATATTTACTTCTTGACCGAATACTACGAAAATACTAGGCCAACCTGGGGTGTACCCTCTCTCACCGAATGGGGGGGGCCTGTTGGGAGTCTATAGCAGGCTCCCCCGTGTGGGTGCCGGCCGGGTCAATGGGACCCGACCTCCTCTCGTCCCCGGGGGAGAGCATTTCACTGCTCTCCCCTTTCGACGTTAGAAGGCGCGCGGGAACACCGCGCGCGGCGCCCTCTATGGGTTCTTACTCACGGGTGGCAGGGTCCCCTGAGGCCTTGCCACCCAGAACCCTTAGGTGGGGGGCAGGAGAGCGACATAAGCGCGTCTCCTGCGCCCCCTCCTCCGGCGGCGGATGTCCGGGGCGTAAGGATCTTCCTCACGCCCCCGCTCCGCCGCCTCCTTCTGCGAGATGACAGCCTCGCAGAAGGACCTCATTGCACCCCAGCACCTGTCGTCGCCGACCATCATGGATACGACGGTCGGCAACGAGAGATCGGGGCCAATCACGGCGACCAGGGCATAGCGCTCCTCGGCCCACGCCGGACACGCCTCCAGCGTGTGCACAAAAGTACTAGGCCAACAGCAACATGAAAAAAGTATACAATATATTTTGAGCATATAAATATAATATAATAAAATAATATAATATAATTACTTAAAACTAGAGTTTTTTCAGTGTAAGAGGAAATTTGTCCATAATTCATTAAATTAAAATTAAAAGCACCCAATTAAATTATTTATTTTGTTAATAATATAACATCTACAGTGTTTCTAAATTTGGTTTTGAACATTTTACTTTCAGTAATCCTTCTTCATCGCATAATCTGTAAAACTATGTCAAATGTAACCTCCTCAATGCGCGCAGTATGCTTACAAAGATTTTTTATAAATTAATATACACATAAATAATTATGTATAATTTATAAACTAAAATCGACTACATTTTATAAGTAAAATCACACAGCTACAATTTGTATAGAAAAATAAACCATAGGAAATCAATTACGAATGTCCGAGCACTTAAAATCGATCATTTTTCAAGTGACCCGACGAACTGGCCGCCATTAATCTTATGAAACAATGGTTCAGTCGTACAGAACAGTTACATTAACTCCGGTAATATAATAAATGAAATATTGAAGGGTTTCGTGTATTAAGAGAGAATGTTTTCCTGTGGATTGGCTCGCGAATATAATATATTTTAATATGATGTTTGGATTTGTGATAACAGAATAAAGTCACTAAGGATTTTGTTTTACAAGACAACTCCCGCACTTGACATAATTCCTGTGTCACGGGGGACTTTACAAAGATTCAAAAAACGGACACAAAGAACATCCAGACTCGGAACAACCATTTGTGGATCACACATTTTTAAACCCATTTGGGATTCGAGTCCACAACACTTCGTCTACTAACAAATGGCAAGGCGACCAAGCCGGTTGGCGTCCATACATATAGATTAATGTTATAGTTTTGCATTTTTAATCCCCGACGCAAAAACGACGAGGTGTTATAAGTTTGACGTATCTGTCTGTGTTTGTGTGTGTGTGTGTGTGTGTGTGTGTGTGTGTGTGTGTGTGCGTGTGCGTGTGCGTGTGCGTGTGCGTGTGCGAGCGCGTGCGCGTGCGCGTGCGCGTGTGCGTGTGCGTGTGCGTGTGCGTGTGTGTGTGTGTGTGTGTGTGTCTGTGTGTGTGTGTCTGTCTGTCTGTGGCATCGTAGCACCCGAACGGATGAACCGATTTTAATTTTGGTTTTTTTATTTGAAAGGTGAATTAGTCGAGAGTGTTCTTAGTTATGTTTGATGAAAATCGGTCCAAGATGGCAGCCGCCACAAAATGGCGGATTACATATTTGTTCACAACTCCCCCAATATGGGTATCAAATGAAAGGGCTTGACTAGTAGAATACTATACACTATGATAAATTGCAAATCCAAGATGGCCGCCACCATAAAATGGCGAATTACATTTTTTTTCACAACTCCCTCGATATGTGTCGGGGGTTTTTATATTTTTAATTTGTTAATTTTCCGATTATGAGGGCGAATGAAATTTTTGGAATACTCACATAATCAATAAACGATTTCACGTTTGTTCTATAATTATATGGTAGAGAATAATCTATATCTTTATATATATAATTCTTCTGTACGTGTGTTGACAGTGAACTCCTCCTAAACGGCTCGACCGATTTGAATGATTTTTTTTTGTGTGTTCACGTGGATTCGAGGATGGTTCAGATTTGTTTTTTTTGTCTATACAAGACAACCGTCTAAAGGGACAGCTAGTATGTATATATAAAACTCGTGTCACGGTGTGTGTGGTCACACTCCTCCAAAATGGCTAGACCGATTGTTATTTTTATGTATATTTGGTAGGTATGAGAATAGGTCGTAAATTATGTTTCATACCGCTAAGAAATCATTTATATGGCAGAACAACGTTTGTCAGCTCAGCTAGTAGTAATATGCACCCTGTAATTAATATGAGTATGAGAGAATCACATATTTTCTTCTTATTAAAACGCAATCGTTCTAATCTTTATTATATAACGCTTAGAACGCTTTTAGTTCAAACCAGCCAGCTAGGCAGTGCTGCATCAGCTATTTTCGTTCTACGTTCAACATTGTCTGGTAATCTTGGACAGACGTAAATATATTTTACGTCAATATCCGCATGGGTACGATTCCATATAAATATATCAGTATTGTATTTAAACGGCTCCACTGCTGGACACGAGCTATTTCTTCGTGTGAGAAGGTCATAGTCCACCACGCCGCCCCAGTGTGGGTTGGCAGACTTCACATATCTTCGAGAACATTATGTAGAACTCTCAGACATGCAGGTCTCCTCATGATGTTTTCCTTCAACGTTAGCGAGCGATAATTGACTATTTAAAACGCACATAATTTCGAAAAGTCGGAGATGTGCGCTTGGAATCAAACTTGAAACCTCTGTATGGCACTCCAACGGTTTCCTACTCGGCTACCGATGCTTGCAGATAAAGCATTATTTAAACAAATGGAAATTTGAGTACAGTATTATAAGTTTCTCGTATAAGAATATGTGACATTCAAACAGACTATCGACATCACAACAAAAGGATACTGTTTTTGCTGTTTAACTACGGAACTGTAAAACCCATATACTACCTATTTAATAAAGTTTACCATTATAGAAGCGTTGGAAATTTCAAACATGAACATAACGCAATGCAGACATGGTGCTAAGTACACTCTTCCTTCTATTCAAAGTCAAAAATCATCATCAGTTCACACAGTAACATTTACAAATGTCAATATTTATTCTGATCGGCACCTGAAACCTCTTGTAATACATACGACCCTGGTAAGGCGACCCCAGCAAAAGTTAAAAGCGAGATAGACATAACCTTGGTGGCGCAGCTGCATCAGTAGTGAATACGATTCCTGTGTAATGAGGTCTCGTATTCGATTCACGATTAAGTTCTATTCTGTCTCGAAATCATCAGTAGCAGAACGGAGTTTAGACTCCGTGCTTACATTTAACGGTCACGGTTTTAGAACTGTGGCGAGCAGATGGTATAAGGATTGCCTCGGTTACGCGATACCCTTGGCTTAGTAGATCTGCCTACCCCTTTTGGGGACATAGCAGTGAGACTATGTATATACTTAGGTATATATAAGATCTAGTAGGTTAATATATATATAATAAAATAATATGAAATGACTTCATTCTTACATTAAAAACGATGTATAACGACAGCTGACACATCGGCTCTGTGGCGAACTCACTCAAGCTAACCCTTGACGTCTCTAAACAAACCAATAGAGAGTGTTTTTTTTAATTCTTATCACAGGAATAAATTGCATTTAAAAGGTTTTATTTTTGAGCCAGCTTAATATATTTATTTGTGTACTCACTATATAGTTTTCGACTAGTGACGCTATAAACCGTTAAGTTAGTTAAGTTATGTATAAACAAGCAATTGTTTCTGAAATCCTTTAAAATACTTTAATGAAAACTTTCCATGGAAACTTAGAATAATTGTTGTTCATTAGACATTTTCCACAAGATAGAGCTAAAATAAATATCTTAAGCTTCATATAAAGCGACGCTGCCCACTATTTCCTACACCCAGATATTTGGCGACCGCCGGCCATCTCCTCCAAACCTCTGTAATCCTAGTACTTTCGTTGAAATAACCATATCATTTATTTTCGCTGCAAACTTTCTTGGATTAAGAGGAATACCGACAAATAAGCGCGGCCATTTTTACAAGAAATTTTGTTATACATTTTATAGTACCTACTTGTAAAACTTTCAAAAATATTCATACTTAATAGCATCCCTCTGATACTACACACACTTCTGTACTATTATCTCCTGCGTAGATGGCTAACTTTCTATTCCCTATGGATATACTCTTTATTCCCTTACTCTCATTGTGCGATGGGACGTCATCGAAACGACCGGAGAGAGATCAGTCGCAGGACCAACGGCTTTACATGCATACCGAGACACGGAGGTACGCAAAACCACCTTATACCTAACTCCAGACTTAAATTTAGACTTTTAGATGTTAAATCCGAGACCTTATGCACACCAGTCGGTTTATTACCCGGGTCTACGCTATGCAAGGCCAGTCTATAACTGTAATAGGGTCAACTCTTAGCTTGCAGGTAACTTCAGTAAACCCACTAACCGGTAAACTTTGACGTTCAAGTGTTTGTGACCTAAATGTTTTTTGTATTTGATTTGTGACGTTGCGCAGTTATGAATATTATAGTCGTCCAATATTCAGGCAGAAATAATGAAATAATTTTTTACATTTGATATTAAGCGCTTTATATAATTATTATGATAAATGAATTAATTAGCAACCAAGGCGGCGCTTGTACGTCGAACTAAAAATGCCTAAAAATCTCGTTCATGGTGAAAAGGACAATTTGTTTTATGCAAGTTTCCAGGCGGAAATAATAGTATATTGTACATATTTGAGATGATTTGATTTGAGTTAGAAGACCCAAAGCCGTATAATATATAAAAACTAATTATACAATATGATTAAAATATTTAGGAGAGACGGAAGTAAAATCTATACTAGGTAATATTTATTTATTCATTTTAGGACCACCAGTGGTTATTACAAGAATGCAATCACAATAATAAAAACAATAAATTCCTAGTTACTTGCATAACCTTTTAAGCAAATAAGTGCATGCACAAATAAGTGAGCAATATAAATATTAATGTTTAGTATTTATGATTTATGAACATGATAGTAAAAAAAGGCAGGTCGCTAACTTTAAAAGATTATATAGACGAAGAAATCGTACAGTGAAAAGTAACAAAATACTTAATGGTAATACTAATGTAGAAAGATCATAGTAATAATAATTATTTAGGATTTAAAAGACAGGCGAAATTCTCAATGTTTCCTAGTCCACATAATAATAAAATAGGTAGCCAATAAATATGTCTAAATGAATAATGGTAGAACATAAATCATTAACAATATATAAATTCTAACAAATAATAGATAACAGAAACGAAAAAAAAATACAAATATAGCAAATTAAGTTGAAAATACATTACAATTAAGTTACAATTAACAAAAAAATAAAAAATCAGAACAAAGAAATAAATTAAATAAATTAAATTAAATTAAATTAAAAATTGATTAAGATATTCGTAAATGGATTATTAGATTGCATTAGACTAAACATATTAGCCGACTCCCTTACGGAACGTGGCTAGTGAGTCAAAATGAATGTCTACTGACGCGCAGCATCCATTCAATAGTCGGCACATACGTGGGATCACGGAGTTCCTCCCAAACTCTGTACGTCTAAACGGAGCACTAAGCGGTACAATATGGTTACGGGAGGGGGGGGTATCTAGATGGCACATTTATTTGTAATTATACTAATATTATAAAGCTGAAGAGTTTGTTTGTTTGGTTGAACGCGCTAATCTCAGGAACTACTAGTTCAAATTGAAAAATTATCGAGGAAGGCTATAGGCTATATAACATCACGCTACGACCAATAGGAGCGGAGCAGCAATAAAAAATGTTGCAGAAACCGGCAAAATTCTCTGATAATGAGTACTGTTTGAGCAAGCTACACGACAGTTTCTAGTATTTAGTAGGATACAGATGTTGGCATTGTAATACCTTCAAATATACCTGTGGTCAGAGGTGACCTATTTACCAGCTGCTGAAGAATAGTTAAATTTCAATATTATATACATATCCTGCGCCTTCGTTCGGGAATAGGTTGTGTTAGGAGTGAGATTTGAACCTGCGACGACCTCTAATTGAAGTTTATCTAATTTTTTGTCGTTAGGGAATTAGTACTTTCTTTCTGCGTGAATGGTACCCTGTGTCTTTTTCTGTTGCCCTGGTAACGTGTAGGTATCGGTCGAGTAGTTAAGGCGTGGAAGCGTTACAAATAAACTCCCATTCGCATTTATAATATTAGTCAGAATTTAATCATGTTGGCTTGAAGTTACATACATACATACATAAATTCACGCCTGTTTCCCAGAGGGGTAGGCAGAGACTACGGATTTCCATTTGCTACGATCCTGACACACTTCTCTGGCTTCATTCACTTTCATAACATTCCTCATACACTTGAAGTTACTCCCAGAGAAATACGATTCTGGCGAGAGAGAAGCAACTACCTTGCTTCGTTCACTAAACTCTTCAAGCTTATGATGCCTCGGTAACAAGCAGCGATAGCCTAGTGGGAGATCGTTGGCTGGCACGCAGAATTCTCGAGTTCGATCTCACAGCACGCACTTCTGTCATTTCGAAGTTACATGCGTATTAAATAGTTAATTACCGCTCGCTTCGCGAAAACGTCGTGAGGAAACCTGCATGAGTAGCAAAGTTCTACATAATGTTCTCGAAGATATGTGAAGTCTGCCAACCTACACTGGGACAGCATAGTGGACTATATAGCCTCTTCTCACTCTAAAAAGAGGCCCATGCCCAGCAGTGGGACAGTTTATACAGTGTTCAGAATTTTTCACTATGACCACAGTTTGTGGTTACATGCTATAACTGCAAAATAAACTCTATATAACATTGGTCCAAAATCTCTCCTCTGATATTAACCGGCTCACATAACAACATTCATAAATCAAATTAAATTCGCAATTGAATAACTCACGCGTGAACAAAACGCACGCATTATGACAGCGAGCACGCATTTCAATGCGTGCGTTATATGCACGTATTTGCCTTCACACGCAAATAACAAAAGCGGGGCCAGCTCGGAGCAAATCTAGACATATTTCTCCCGTGATTTGTACGTGACGAACATCTAATAAGTAAGGTTTAGGGTTGGGCAACGCGGAACTGGAAAATAAAATGCGGGACTAAAAACGGGATTGTAATATGAAGGGTCGGCAAATATTATTGTTATATTCAAATTATGGAAGCAATTGACCGACAGAGGAAATATCGGTAATACGATTGCGGGATAGCCGCTGGGGGTGCAATTACGAGTATATGCAAAATAAAAAAGTAATTTTACAATATTAGCGACCCGCCCCGGCTTTGCACGGGTATTACATAACCGTAACAAATTATACACCTAAACATTCCTCATGAATCATTCTGTCTATTGGTGAAGACTTCATGAAAATACGTTCAAAAGTTTTTGAGTTTATGGTGAACAGACAAACAGACGCGGCGGGGGACTTTGTTTTATAATATGTAGTCATTTGCTCATTTAAAATATGTTTTAAGTGAGGTATTCCCTGGGCGGCGCAGTAGTAGTAAATGCGACTGCTGTGCATGAGGTTCCGGATTCAATTCTTGGTCTGCGCAGTGTTAATGACTTTTTCTGTTAAGAAATTTTCAGTACCTACTCGGATTCTTGAAATGTATTCAGTGGACGGTGAAAGGCTACGTACCTATTACGTGCTAGCTTTTTCCCGCGGCTTCGCTCGCGTAAAAGTAGGTTAGGTGAGGTTGTTAGTAACAGTATTCTTTTTGAAATAAAATATAAATTATGTTACTCAGTGATATAGCTTCCTTATGGTGAAATATTTTTTACATCGGTTGAGAAGTTTTTGAATTAAACCCTTAGAATCTAACAAACAAAAAATCAAATCTTTCCTCTTAATACTATTAGTATAGATATAGAATACCTAAAATTATAAACTGATGAAAAGTCTCTACAAAGTATTCCAATACTTATTGGCGATTTAAACTAAGTATCATATTTTCTTTCCAATGATAGTTCTTGTAGTTCATAATACATTATGATGTCATTGTTTGAGTTACGCAATGTAAGACAAACAGATAGATGTGTTTGTTGCCGAGTCATTAGTGTTGTACCATATCCCGGAGTCTCAGAGTCCCGGGATCGTTGTGTAATGGCGCTTAAAGTGTTGTTACAAACAAACGTTTGTTCTCGATGTCGTTGCGAGGTTTAATGTAGTGAAATTAGACTTAAATGGTTTTCTCCTGTTTGTGGTAAGGAAATCTTTTCTGAGTGTAAAATTTGATTATCCTTAGATGTAAGTATATGCATACTGCTATACTAGGACAACATGAGTGAGTAGGCGGTTTACTCGCTGTTTTTAATGAGAAAACTAAACTGGAATTAGACTTAAAATGGTTTTCTCCTATTTGTGGTAAGAAAACCTTTTCAGAGTGGAAAATGTTGGTTTTATTTCTAATGTATGTGTATGCACACTGTTGTACTAGAATAAAATGAGTAAGTAGGTGGTTTGCTTGATGTTCTTAATGAAGCAACTAAGCGCAGGCTTCCAACGCTTTTAACTTTAATGAGAGTGACCTCTTAACTTTTTAAGTTTTGGTACTTTATTAAAACATGTATATTATAATTATATACATAGATTAAGGTTTTATATCCTCAAGGAATTACAAAAGGTATATTATATCTATTATACATGCACATTTAGCCGATAATATGTTTAGTTCTTACGTCATAGAAAGTTCACCTACCAACGTTCAGCAAAATTTATGAAAAGATTATTTTGAAACAATTGCAGACTTTTTTTAATAATTATAAATTACTTCACAATAAACAATTTGATTTAACAAAGGGTCGCTCCACCACTGACGCCGGTGTTGAGCTTGTAAAACATATTTTTGACGCCTGGGAGGAATCACGGGATGCACTAGGTATTTTCTGTAATTTGTCTAAGGCTTTTGACTATGTACTTCATGAAACATTAATCAGGAAATTACATCACTATGGAGTCAAAAATTCAGCACTGAATCTTCTTACATCCTATTTGAGTAACAGGATTCAGAAAGTTGATGTTAATGGTAAGTGATCTTCGGGGTCTGTGGTTAAAATGGGGGTTCCTCAGGGTTCAATCCTTAGCCCGTTTTTATTTTTAGTTTATATTAATGACTCACCCCACCTCATGAGGGATAAACATGAGATAGCGATTGCAGATCATACCTCACTATTATTTAAATTTAAACGCCAAGAAACGGTTCTGGACGATGTGAACATTGCTATCTCTAAGGTAGTTCACTGGTTTGATGTTAACAACCTACTTTTAAATGGGAGAAAGACCAAATGTATCCGATTTTTAACCCCAAATGTCAAACAAGTGAAGGCATCTATAAAAATTAAGGACGGCGTGTTGGACCTTGCTGATACCACCCAATTTCTAGGGATTACACTAGATTTAAAGTTGCAGTGGAGCCCACCAATTAGTAAGTTGTCGAATAGGCTCGGCTCTGCAGCATACGCAGTCAGGAAAATTCGCCACCTTGCTGACATAGATACCGCTAGGCTAGTTTATCATAGCTTCTTTCACAGTGTAATCGTATGGTATTCTATTGTGGGGGAATGCTGACGACATTCAAACTATCTTCGTACTGCAGAAAAGGGCTATTCGATCAATTTACAATATGAAATCAAGGGATAAATTAAGAAATAAATTTAAGGAAGCAAATATATTAACAGTAGCCAGCCAATACATATATGAAAATTTAATTTATGTATTTAAGAACATTGATTTATACTATAAGAAAAGCGATATACATAATATAAATACAAGAAATAAAAACAGACTACTAATGCCGGCTTCAAAAAATTAATAAGTTGTTTATAGGTCAATGTGTGTGCTTTTACAATATACTCACAAGTGAAATTCAAAATCTAAGTTTTAATAAATTTAAAACAGTTGTAAAACTTAAATTATATTCGAAAGGTTATTACTCAGTCACTGAATATATAGAAGATAAAAATGCTTGGGATTGAGTTGCTTCCACTCACAGGTTATTTCTAATCATATTATTAAGCTAACTGTAATATGAGTTGCTGTGACTATTATTTCATGTGTTATTAATATGTATCTTAGATGAACGAATTTTTACTTTTAAATCTTATTGAAATAAATAAGTAACAACTACACACAGCAGCTCATATAAGGAATATAATATAATATGGTTATATATAATATTACATTGAATTGTATTGATATCTAAACATTTGGCGATTGAAAAGAATGGCCATGAGTTTCTTGCCTGGTTCTCCTCATGAAAGCTCTACTCCTCGAACAGGCTTTTTTCAATGCAATTTTTTTATTTCCTTCTATTTATTTTTATTATTATTTTTTATTAATATAATATCCTTGATATGTCCAAGAATTGTTTGCACATTTTTATGGGAACAAAGATTTTTGACTTTGACTTTGACAACACTTTATTTCTATTTAACCCGAGAATTAAATCCGGGTAATCAAGATCGACAGTATATAAACACAAAATTATGTCATCAGACCAACAAGAAAGTACTGAAGTGAAATTTTCAGTTAACCTATTTAGACGCAGCGGCACACCGATGGCCAGAAATAATAGAATTACAATTACATCAAGACTACATGAAGAAAACGCAGCGGAATTGGGTACATTAATTTATTTCATATTATTATTTCTTTATTGCGGCACAACAATGTAAATCCAGTTCTCAGTAAAACGAGCACATAACTAAACAGTACGAGAACGGCGCGTGCTATATCACTTAGTTCAAATTAATAAGGGCGTCTGCAGTCGGCGCGCGCATATCTCTGCGAAATTAGGTACCCGCCAGCGCGAACATTCCGAGTGTGCCTGCCTGTGAACGAGTACTTTATTTTGTTAAGCAATATTTATATTATCTCCTATTGCTTGCTGGTCTTCTGGAATGTGTTTTGATTCAATTGTGCAGTAGTTTTAGTAGTTATATTACTACTGTGTGGTGATAAGGATCAATCCTAATGAGTAGGTACTTCATGTTGATAAGCAATACTTATATTTTCTATTGTTTGCTGGTCTCCTGGTATATTATATGCTTTGATTCAATTGCATGGGTTGTGCAGTAGTATTAGCAGTCATATGACTACTGTGGGTAGGTGGCGATTGTTCCCAACGAGTACTTAATTTAGTTAAACAATATTTATGTATATCTCCTATTGCTTTTTAGCCTCCTGGTATGTGCGTTGGATTAATGCAGTTAAACGCACATACCAGGAGACTTAATTGAGATTGTGCAGTAGTTTTAGCAGTCATATGACTGTGTGGTGGGGTTCGATTCCCGAACGGGACATGTTTTTATAATCGATGGGTAGTTCATTACATCATATTAGAGAAGCCCGGAATTCGATTCCCAGGCAATGTGTCATTAGATTTTCTCTTAGAAAATTAGCGGCACGGAATCCAGAAAAGTGCCTAGTAGACAGATAATTGAACCAATGCACATACCAGAAGACCAGAAAGCAATAGAAGAAATGAATATAGCTCAACGAAATTAAGTACTCCTTGGGATCGATGTTCTTCACCACACTATAAATATTACCGCTAAAACTACTGCATAATCCATGCAGTTGAATCAAAGCACATATCAGGAGACCAGCAAACATTAGGAGATAATATAAATATTGCATAACAATATTAAGTACTCGTTCACAGGCCACGCACTCGGAATGTTCGCGCTGGCGGGTACACAGGAGGTACCAGGAGATCACCAAACAATAGGAAATATAAATGGAGACGTCAAAATATAACTGGCGTAATGTTTGCGTAATGCAATAATACACATCTGCCTACACCCCTTCACATATATACAGGCAATTCTACAATCATAATTACATATGTTTTTAACTTAGATAAAGCATCAATGGACAATATCGGCGGTTGACTCTGTTTAACTATCAATATTACCTATTTATTGAATATGAATTAACTATAATATGGCCACGTTTAGTTTCGAGTATCGTAAGTACTAGGGGACCCGACAGTCTTGCCCTATTTAAAAAAACATACAACAAATTTCATCAAAATCGGTCTAGCCGTAAGAAGTTCAGTGACATACGTACAAAAGATTAATTTATGTAAAGATAGTAGCTGCCCGCCCCGGCTTCGTACAAGTAGTACAAAACCTTAACAAACCCCTAAACCGTTTTCATGAATCACTCTGTTTCTTTATGAAAACCGCATCAAAATCCGTTCAGTACTTTTTGAGTTTATCGCGAACAGACGCGGCGGGGGACTTTGTTTTATAATATGTAGTGATAGTGATTATTATGTTTATATGTTTGTTTCTCATTCACGCTTAAATCGTTAAACAGATTTGGATGTATTTTAGCACACAGATAGATCATAACTTGATTGAACATTAAGATACTTTTAATTAGGTAAAACAGTAGGTATACGTGCCTGTAGGATACGAGTGCAGCCGCGGGTTACTACTAGTCTATACTAAAATAATAAAGTGGAAGGATTTGATTTTTGTTTGTTTATTTTTAAGGATTTAAATCAAAATTTACATGTTGCGTGATACAATGCTGCGTAACATTTTGTCGCACAAACACACCCATGAGCAACAATCCTTAGTCAATTTATTCCGCAACAAATTTTATTTTATTCTCTACTTTATTTTATTTGAGTTATGGAGGATTTAAAATTGTTTATTGGTATAAACATTCTGTTTTTGTTTATGGTTTAGCAGTTAAAGGTTAGAGGTTTACGGGCCGCTTGTTTTCGTCATACAAGCGATAAACAAAGTATTATTCAAATTCAAAAATCATAAGTGTCACTCTTTTTCAGCCCTGTATTAAACTGTCCCACTGCTGGGCACGGGGCCTCTTCTCAGTGTATGGTTAAGCAATAGTCGACCACGTTAGCCCAGTGCGGATTGGCAGACTTCACACATCTTCGAGAATATTATGTAGAACTCTCAGACATGCAGGTTTCCTCACGATGTTTACCTTCACAATTAAAGCGAACGATATTTTATTAATTAATACGCACATGCCTTCTAGCAGTCATTGATCTCGAGACCTCTGCAGGGCAGTCCAACGGTCTCTCACTAGGTTATCTTTGCTAAAGAGTCGCATAAGTAACACTTATGAACGTCAAAATATATAGGTTAGTGAGTTTACTAAGTTACTAAAGCTAAATTTAGGTTAGTTGCTAGGTTCAGGAAAAGGGTCGATCCTATGAGAAGATACCTGCAAGAAACTCACGACCACTCTTTTAAATCGTCTTTTAAATTTTGGTATTTCACAACTCATATCAACAAGATGTTGCAGCCATTATAACATACTAGCGGTCGCCTAGTGATCAAATTTCAACTATAATTGATTTAAATTTTAAGTATGATCCTTTTCGTCTATAACTTTACCCTTATAATAACATTTCATCTAGATTTTGCCAAGGCTATACAAGTTAATTTACCTATTCTTTTCAAACAAATTATTATTTACTTAACTATACTCTTTCATTGACGATATTGCTAAGCTTCCTACTTCGTTTTCTTTTTCTTTATTACATATAAATAAGTTATAATTATATGTAACCATAGTTACGAATACTTGTACGACGTCAGCCGAACAATGCCGAAATACTACGAACGCGATTCAACTGCGTGTGTCAAATGCATGGTTGTGTGCGTGTAGTGTTTTTTCATTACTTTAATGTATTTCTAATGAATATTTTATATAAATATTAGGATTCGCCTCAATGGCGTAGTAGTTAGTGTAACCGACTGCCACGCCTGAGGTCACGGGTTCAATTCCCGCACAAATCAAACATTTGTGTGCATGAACATGGATGTTTGTCTTGGTCTGGGTGTTACTACGTATAATAGGTATATATTTACAAAAAAAAAAGTATATTTGTATGTTTATCCATTGTCTAGTACCCATAGTACAAGCTCTGCTTAGTTAGGGCTAGATGGTGTTGTGTGTATGTGGTAGAATATATTATTATTATTATATTATAAACTTTAGATGTGCCAAATATCATACTCCTCCATCGGCGCAATTTTCGTAAAAAGGGTACAAAGTTTTTACTTCACGTATTAATATATAGATTATTGACTATAAAAATAATATCTTAATAATATCAAGGAGATGAAATAATTCGTGTTTAATATTAATTAATATTAATCTTTAATAGACAGTAGGATGGCATGATGGCGCATTCACTTACACTTTGTGACAATGCAAATGTAGTTCCTGACTAAATGCGGTTGTGCATTTTTATTTTTGTATATTTTGCCCGCGGCTTCGCTAGTATAAATGTACGTTATGTTAGTAACAACACTTTTATCTGGAAGAAAGGTACCCTATGTCCTTTTCTGTACCCCTGATAACGTATATGCGAAATTTCATGATGATCGGTCGAGTAGTTGAGGCGCGAAAGCGTAACAATCAAACTCACATTCTCGTTTTTAATATTAGTTTGGATTTTTCGATAGTATGTATTTGAAATAAGAAGTAAGATACTAGATAAAATCACAAATAATTACAAGGTACCTCTACTTTATTAAACAAGTATATGCGGATACTAAAAAAGGAATCAAAAATTGAATCCTCGGTGCGCAAGTGAAGTCGTTGTTCCTGCGCCTGATCTCTGTTTGGTCGTGTCGGTGACGTCCCATCGCACTATGAGAGTTAGAGAACAGACAGTGTACTTGTGTTTGCGCACACACTTGCGCATTGTAATACCTCCTGCGCAGATGGCTAGTCTCCGATAAGATTCAAATATTTTCAAAATATTTTTGGTTGGTCGCCGTGACCGAAATTTGGCCTGAAATATTTAGGCTCATTTTCATCTTATGTCTATCATTGACGTCTGGTTGTGGTAAAGAGGAATTTAATTTATTTAAAACGGTCACCCATCTATTTCCAAGACACGGCAACATAGCTTAACGCATTAAATATTTCGTAGTAACCCTAATTACTATGTTATTTGATAAAAGAAAGAGAGTAAGTAGACAAGAAAGAGTATGCTTAAAAGTACTAGGATGCTATGCCTGGTAAGGAGATATTAGACACTAAAAGAGAAAATGTGAGAAGATTTACGAGAAGCATTTATTTGTTACGAGTTACGAATATCCTATCAAAGTACCAGAAGCCTGTGCCAGGTAAGAGATGTTAAGCATTCAAATAGAAAGATTGATTGATATGAAGAGGACTTTTTGTATATTACGAATATGATTGAGAGTACTAGGATGCTATGCCTTGTAAAGAGATGTTAGTTACTAAGAAACTAGTAAGAAAATTTACGAGGAGTTTTAATTTGTAACTAGTATGCTTCAAACTACTAGGGAGGTATGCATGGCTGGTAAGAAAATAAAATAATAAGAAAATTGCTGATATATGGAGGAATTTGTATTTGTACGTCAGATCTGTTAAGAAATGCAAGAAATTAAGAGAAAATAGTTGAGAGAGCCTTTATTTGCTACGAATGTTTCAAAGTACCAGGCGTCCATGTCGGGTAAGATGTGCGAAACTAAAACAACATTACGAAACATTCTTAGAACATTCAGCACAACAATAGCAGGAACCGTCCCTAAAACTGTTTATACGCAACTTGTATAAACATTTATATATATTGTCTACAATTTACGTCTGCGCCCTAATGACGTCATCACGACAAACGACGTCGTAGCACTCTCGTAGCAATAACAGTCGGCGCTCGTACCACGTAGATATCCGCTACGTGACCGTAGCACATAGCACTGCCAGTGTTGCCAACTTCTAAATTGAAATAGCGTACGAACGAATTGAAATAAATTTGGTGTGATTACTACGTGCATAGCAATGAATTGCGATTTTATATAAAGGCCTGTGAAGAAAGATTCTACTAATATTATTATTGTGATTTGTGAAGATGTATTTTGCTTAGTGAAACAGTTTTGCATTTTTGTTTAAAAATACAAATGGCGGGGTATTTTATAAATATAAAATTAATGTACATAAGTACACCTAGACTCTGAATAAAAATCACATAAAATATAATTGTCCCATGAAAGTTGATAGATATACAGAATGATCGAGAAGTCGAAGTCTAACTTCGATTTTTTTTTTATTTTTCTGATAGCTATTATAACTTAGCTCGTTACCTGATTCCGGCTTGACGTCGACTTCTGGAACACCCTGTATAGATAGATCTTTATTTGCTATTACAATAAGATTTGACAATCGCTTAAACCAAAACCGTGCATTCTGCCTATTAAGCATGCAATTTTTATTTAATTTTCTTCTTCTTTCATATAATATAAAATTAAAAATAACCGTGGTGTAAAATTATTATGGTAATAACAATCCAAAATTACTAATACATATTTAAAGAGGTTGGATTCTTAAATGTGTATTTATTAATTGTCATTTATTACCTAAGAACTAATTTATATAGTAATAGCATTTATCAACTAAAAAAGAAAAAGTATCTTACTTTTCATTTTCATTCAGATTCAAACCTACAACTTGTCTTTGTGAAACGGCGGTGGTGCTTTTGACTATACGAATTTCGCGCTTGCCTGCTATGATATTCATGCTGTCAAAAACATATTGAAATGCAGTATAGCATACAAATAGAGCAATTAAGGAATGAATATATAAATTACCAATAATATATATATGCATTAATAATTAATATCCTCTAACAACACATTTTTTTATCCTGGTGATAACATACAAAAACCTTCAACGTTTGTGTTATTTTAACAATACTTAAGAAAGCTTATTTTACCAAAAGATGGCAGTGCCGAAGGAAATCATCATTCTTTTACGCAATATAAGATCTGTAAGAAGGGTTAGCCCATAGTCCACCACGCCGGCCCAGTGCGCGTTGGCAGACTTCACATATCTTCGAGAACATTATGTAGAACTCTCAGACATGCAGATTTCCTCACGATCTTTACCTTCACCTTTAAAGCGAGCGATAATTAACTATTTAAACGCACATAACTTAAAAAAGTCAAAGGGCTTGAACTCGAAAGCTTTGTGTGGCACTTCAACGGTCTCCTACTAGACTATCGCTATTTTAAAACTATTTTCAACTACTTGACCGATCATCATACAATTGTCCATACACTTTGTCACAGGTACAAAAAAGGACATAGGGTATCTTTCATCCAGAAATAACGTACTGTACCCGAGGGTGTCTAGTATTTTAATATATAGGTTATTAGTCAAATGCGAGTTAATTTAGTACAAAATAAGTAAGATTTATACGGTGGCAACACTGGTGTCAGCTTAGTAGATACCTAGCAATTGTTGTTCATAGAGAATGCGTCAATAGCGACTCTTTGTAAACTCTATAAACTTAAAGAAGATGATGAACAAGAGATGACATGCAGGTTTACTTGGAATTAATAAAATTTTACGTAATATTTTTTATGGTAAATGCCTACTTAATCGTGTACCTATATTGGTAAAGAAACAACAGTTCAGTACCTTTTTTCTCTGTTTGCAAAAGTGTACATTTAAAAAAAAAACAATAAACTAATGAAAAAACGAAAAAGAAACTGATGTATGATGTGTATAATGTATTGTTATAATATTCAATAATAATGATGGTCGTTCTTCGACAACCGAGCGAGGTCTAGTCATTTAAATATATGTATATAAAATCCAATTCCTTGGTCAGCGTATCCTATGAGAACCCATATGGCTTATATATATTTTTTTATGTGTGTATAGTCCGAATATCGTATTGGAAATCAAAAATATTGTAAGGAAAATTGTACAAGAAGTAAATATTGGAAGTGCAATTTTTATGATATTTAGATAGGACAACGTCTGTCGAGTCAGCTAGTAAAAAAATTATGTAATATGACATTGGTTCTGTATAATTTGGAATTGTTTAATTAGCGGTCACGTCGTATAATAGTATCGTGCATACTTTCTGTTATTTTATTGTCAAATGACAATTATCCCTTCAATCAGATTTAAAATCATTATTGAGGCGCTCATAGCCAGCTGCACTCACTGATCGGTAAACGATTAGCGAGGTTACGTAACGTTGGGTACGGTCAGTCTATAGATGGGTGACCGCTTAGTGGTACTACATCTGAGCGTCTCCGTGCTTCGGAGGGCACGTAAAAAGTCGGTCCCGGTTGTTGCCAAATTGACAGCAGTCGTTAAGCCATGTCAGAGGCCTACGGACGGCTTGAACAGCTCTTGACCACTAACCACACGAAAAAGAAAGAATTACCTATTTTATTTATTTGAATATATATAAAATTATTGTTAAAAAAGGGTCCTTAACCAAAATATTAAAAATAATTCTCAAATGCCCATTATAATCTGTCGATATCTGTTCCAAAGTAATTTGTCCTAAGTATTAAACTCAAAGTAACTTGGCTAACTTAAACATGGCTAAGTTACAGATCTTCAACATCAAACAAGTGAACTTGTCTCAGTGGCTAAGTTAGCAAACTTCAGGTGAAGTTATGTCAGAGATTATCTGACCGCGAGATGTGCATGCCACGAGGACAAGTGGCCTTGTGCTCGATCATATTACATTTAATTTAGAGTTTGGTTTTTACTGTTGACAGTGCTGTATTGTGTGTTGAGTAAAAACAAAATCAAAAATCCTATCTGTATAAATAAAAATCAATAGTTACATGTATGACTGAGCATCACTTGAAGACGTCTCGACAGATTTGGCTTTTTTAATACAGTAAAATTTTTGTTTGTACTTGTCAGGACAAGGTTTATATGAACGAAATGTCGTAAACTGAAACGGTATCTTTAATCACGCGAAATGTATTTTTGTATATATTGACAGGACAACTAATCAAGGAGCGTCAGAACAAAAACCGATTAATAACATAAGAATATTTTTTGGGAAATTGAAAAATAACATTTATGTCTATGAATTTGTAATATAGAGATGAATAAAGTTTACCAGTTTATTGGTGTTAGCGACACTGTCAGGATAGCCAAATGCCAATTTTGTATCTGCTGTATACGATAAGATGTTTAAAACAACAAAATGGATTAATCGGTTTTTAATCAATTTAATTATTTTTCAATAAAACTACCAAATGTTGAATTGGCACATAAATATCAGGCTTGTCTATGGTTTCGTCATGAAATATTTTTATGGGATATGTCTGTTTTTGACGCAACTAAAAGAATGATCTGTAAAAAAACGGTAAGGATTTATCGGTATCTGATTACGACTGATTGCATTTATCGGTTCATGAAATTAGTGTATTTCAAATAGGTTTTTGAAGAGAATTTAGCCGTTTTTGAACAGATTTGGTTTACGATAGCTATACATTTGTAGGAAACTACCAATTGCCATCATTAAAAAAATTTACAAAATTGGATTTATCGGATTTTGTTCGGACGCTCCATTATGTGAATGTAAGTTTGTTTGTTAGGCTTTTACGCGTTGATAACTCGACCGATCATTATGAGATTTCGTATACACGTTATAAGGAGTACAGAAAAGGACATAGCGTACCTTTCATACAGAAAAAGTACTAGATAGAAATGTATTGTCAAAATCCACATAAAAGCGATCGAAGATGCTGGGAAATTTAGTATGTTTATACATTGAAATTAAACTACTATATACGGATTTTATCGCGTTGTTTATTTATCACTGTATTACAAAATTTTGAAAATATTACACTACTACTACTATTGATTTTGTTTTACTAATTTATAAGCTAATAAAATTATGTAAACTATTAAATCTATTTATTTTTGGTTTACACTTTCCCCGACGTTTCGGTTGCTTTTCAGCAGCCATGGTCACGGTGTGGTCATGGTTCCCGTGACCATGGCTGCTGAAAAGCCAAAGTACCAAAGTCAAAGTCAAAGTCAAAAATAATTTATTCACTTAGGTCACGAAGTAACACTTATGAACGTCAAAGGGGTTAGTGAGTTTATTACATTTACTGAATTTACATTTATGTTAGTTGCTAGGTTCAGGCAAAAGGTTGAGCCTATGAGAAGATACCTGCAAGAAACTCACGACCACAGTTTTAAATCGCCATCAACTTATAATTTCAGTATTTTACAACTCATTTATGTACCAGGTATTGCAGTCATTATGCCATATGTCACTGTCCATATAAAACTAAATTCTAAAAATAAAGAAAAGTTGGTAATATTATGTAAGAAGCATTTGAGTTTTGAAAATATATTTATCAGTAGGTAGCCATTTGTAATAGACAGTAGTATGGCATGACTAAATGTAGTTAAAACAAAATTTACGTTAATACTTATAAAGTTTGTTTAAAAGAAAAGAAAGATACTTTAACATCACAAAATAAACACGAAGTACCTTCAAATAACTAAATTGACTTATATAATACATACATACATTGCTTGAATCCTTTTTTTTTATCGTGACACGGCAAATTGATTGTAACGGACCTGATGGAAAGCCCAATTACAGTCCAGAGACAGTGACGAAGAAGAGAAGATAGATGTCTTCTAGTCGTCGTCAGTGTCACGCCGGTCTGACCAGATGCTTCTTCACACTACGTTTAAAGTACCCAATGTCATAGAAGGGAGGGAACACATGAGCTGGAAGACTGTTCCAAAGTTGTATGGTACGGCATAAAAATGAATTGCTGAACCTTTTGATGCGAGACGGGATTGTGCTACCCGTCAATCGGTGATTACGAAGACCGGCATGTGTGGTTCTCAAAAGGAAGGGAGAAGGTGGGATGAGGTCAAATAACTCTTCGGAGTATTCGCCATGATAGAGGCGATAGAAAACGCTAAGGGACGCAATGTTTCTACGAAGTTGTAGCGGTTCGATGTCCTTCGTAACCTCCTGGCTGTCGATTATACGTACGGCATGACGCTGCAGTTTATCTAAGGCATCGAGTAGATACTTAGCGGAACCATTCCAAAGGTGCGAACAGTACTCCATGCTGCTACGGATTTGGGCCTTATACAGCAGATACCGCTGTTCAGGAGTAAAGAAACGCCGCACCTTGTTTAGAATCCCGAGTTTGCGTGGAGTTGTGGTTATTACACTCTCGATGTAATCCCTAGAGTTAAGGTCGTGGCGGATGTCTATGCCTAGGATGTTAAGACTATCCTGCAGTGGCAGCGTGGTGCCCCGAAGAGTGGGAAGTGGAGAGAATAGGGTTTTTTTTTTAGCTGAACGCGCACACCTGAGTTTTCTTAGCACTGAACTCAACCAGGTCAGATGAACCCCAAGCGGATATGTCTTCCAACACCCTGTTGAGGTCAGTGACATGACTGTATGAAACAAACAACTAGTTCCATGAGTTTTTATCATTTAAGTAATCATTGATTGAATAATAGCACTTCCGGATAAGATGACTTTTAGCAGCACTTATAAATTTTTGTAAAGGTAAATTTATAATATCAATCGGTAGTTTATTAAAAAAGCGTATACTGAGTCCCGCAAATAAATTGTAAACTTTATGTAAACGATGATACGGACCTACCAACTTATGCTTATTTCTAGTGTTTAAGTTGTGAATATCACTATTCTTATTATACAAGTGAATATTATGTTTTATAAACATAATATTAGTAAATATATATTGCGACGCAACAGTAAGTATACCAATTTTTTTAAAACGCTCTTTCAACCTATATTAGCAAAGTAATATAGGTAACTTTATCTTTAATCTGTTAAGTTTGAGAATACCAGACAAAATTAAAAATCTATTGCACCGCTACGACTTATTAAGTTAATCATTACAATAGTAAACAAACATAACGATTGAAAAAGAGCGTAGTAGTTCTATATTTGATGGCTTTTTTTAAGATGGAGAAAATTATGGTCCGCCAACCAATTAGTCCTTGTATTAAATCTAACAAGTCCTAATTACATAGTACCGTAATTAATCATGTTAATTTTAATTAGTAACCATGTTTATTCTTAAAAACGAGGGGCTGTGAGTTTCTTGCAGGCATCTAGGCTCAACCCTTTACTGAACCTAGCAACTAACCTATATGTAGTTTTAGTAAACTCATTATCTAACAAGCTTAGACGTTTATATGTGTTACTCGGTGAACTAGATGAATATTGACTTTAGACTTTACATGGTTAACACTCTATTACATAAAGACAACTACTATCTTAGTCTCCCCGTGACCATGGCTGCTGAAAAGCAACTGAAACGTCGGGGAAAGTGTTAACCTAAATATAAATAGTTTCAATAATTTAATTAGCTTATAAAATAGTAAAGTTCGATAGTAGTAGTAGTGTAAAAGTTTCTAAATTATGTAATACAGTGTTAAATATACAACGCGATAAAATCCGTATAAATAAGTATCCTATATGTTAACCTCGGAAATGTCTATTTTTATTTAAAAAAGAAAGGTATACCGTATCCATTTATGTACATACATAAGAAAAATAATCTATCTACATATATTTAAGTTGCATTCAAATCCGTCTAGCAATTTTCGAGTAACTGAGTAACAAACATTAAAAAATGATCTATTTACCAGTCATATTGCAATACCCTGTGGTGCTAATGAGATTATCCTCACAAACAAATACAATAACACTTTGGCCTAATCTGAAATCAAATCCAAAACTTCAAAACACAATCAGCCAAAATTTTATTTTAAAGTACTTCACCCACACTAATTATAATTCCTGTGTCGCGAGTTACTTTACAAACATTCAAACAACAGACACAAAGAACACACAGACTGAGAACAACTATTTATGCATCAAACAATTTTTAGTCTCTTAAGATTTAGAACTCACAACACTCGACTGTGGCAGTGGAAACAAAATTAGAATTATATGTCTTATCCGGGGATTGAACACACAGCACTCGGGACACAGACAAACTCTCGGTGTAGCGTCGGTGGCGACTTAAGCCATAACGCCATACGTGTAGTTAAACCTTCGAACCTACACTCCAAAAACAGCGAGTCGATGTTTTGTTTAAAAACATACATAAAGTGAAACAAGTAAAAGTTGGCGCTCGTTAAAATACAAAGTCACAGTTTACCCTCTCGACTCCGAAGTGTATCCCAGAACTACGCTATATATTGAAATTAAACTACTATATACGGATTTTATCGCGTTGTTTATTTAGCACTGTATTACAAAATTTTGAAAATATTACACTACTACCACTATTGATTTTATTTTACTAATTTATAAGCTAATAAAATTATTTAAACTATTAAATCTATTTATTTTTGGTTTACACTTTCCCCGACGTTTCGGTTGCTTTCCAGCAGCCATGGTCACGGGGAGACTAAGATGGTAGTTGTCTCAATGTTCCAGTGTAGTTATGTCAAAGTACCCGAACATAATTTAATTATTGGTGTTTCTATTTACGCAGAATGAGCTCAATGTATCATGAAGTCTAGCTGTGGTTTGTTTCTTCTTGGGTTTGACTATTTGAAGTACTGGATCCCAAGCTGGTGGTACATTACGTACGCTATATACACAAAATCCATGACACTGGTGAAATACAAATGTTTTAATTCGTTTATATTAAATACTTCATTTTGTCCGCATCTTCGCATGCTGAAATGTAGGTTAGGTTAGATTAATAACGCCCCGCAGATTGCAGTTTTGTCGAAGAACTCCGTGGTAAGTTTAGTCGATATTATCGGAAGGTCCATTATCATCATCTACATCTCTCTTTTACCCCACTGAGCCCGACATAAACCCTCCACCCGCCTCCGCGAAGGGGTATGAGTTAATGTATACCCCCACGTAAAAAAAAGTAACAGTATACCGATAACTTGTATATGAATTTTCATGATGGTCGATAGTTAAGGCGTAAAACTGTAACAAACAAACTCACATTCACATTTATAATATTAGTTAGTATCAGAATGTGTTTGTTTGTTAACTTAACGCTTTCACACGTTAACTCCTTGCCCGATCATCATGTAAGTTCCTATACTCGTTGACAGGGGAAGGAAAAATAACATAGAGTACATTTCATACAGAAAAATACTATTACTAACCTAACCTACATATATACAAGCGAAGCCGCGGGCAATATATGACTTATAATATTAGTAAGAATAATTTTTTATTCATTGAAGTTCTTAATGGAGTATTGGTAGTAAATACGACTTCTATGCAAGACGTCTCAGATTCGATCGAACGACAAACTTATTGGATTTTCTATCATTTTTTTTTTGCTATTTTATAACAGTATAAATAAAATATATTAGTTATACATAAAAATGTAAACCAGAAAAGCGATTCTATATCAGATAATAGATTCGCTCGCGGCGCCATAAAGTATCGTACGGCAAACTCATATAAATGCGCCGTAAATAATAAACATAAAAATAAATTTGATACACTATGCCTGTTTGCATGTTGTTAAATGAAGTTGTGTGTGCGTTCGTGCGTATGTGTGTGTGTGTGTGTGTTTGGTATAAAAAAGGAACCGAATTATAAGAAAATTATCATTCGAGCGGAAGTGTTAGCCGATACCAAGTTATGTTTTGTGATATACATAAATCATTAGAATGTGCTTTCGAATACAAAACACTGTATTCGAGAGTATATTCTAATGATACACAATCAACTCAGAAAATACTGTAATATAAGGTCCAATAAATTTGAATACGCCCAAATACAGTATTCAATAAATTCGTATATATTCGAATATATTCGAATTATATGAATTATTTGAATAATCGGGCATTAATTGTACAAGCAAATAGTTGAACACTCCAATAACATAATAATAATAAAATAAGTTTATATTCCACCAAACATAATAATTTTACAATTTCGCACAATGTGATATTTCAACTAGGTATTCAAATTCATTTATTCACAAGAAATGTGGTTACATAATGGTGGTAGGGTAATAACAATCTCCTCACATTCTACCATAACAATGGTGTGTGAATAAGTCAGTCTTAATAAATACATAGTTAATTAATTACATCATTATAAGTTAATTATTCTATATCAGTTCTATAATTCATGAATGGTAATAATTGATAGCAAATAAATATAAGTCCTATATGAATGTCTAAAAATTGGAATAAAATGTAGATTGAATTAAATTAATATACATTATAATTTGAATAATATTATGTAATTACATTATTTTCTTTATATGTCATAAATTCTTTTAAGTTATAGAATCATTTTTCTGCAAGCCACGTTGTGATTCTTTTTTTAAACATCGTAATAGGTAGTTCTTTGAATGTGTCTGGTAACTTATTATAAACCTCTATAGCTTTAACAGGTAGCAAAGTAAATATAACAAGTAGCGTATTAGGAGGGGTGGACAGGAGCCTAAACTAGGGAAACTCTGTATTTAAACATAAACAGTCGAATAATTTAAAATACGAGAAAATAACGTTTGAATAATTTTAACGTTCGAATAACTTATTTATTCCAATAATTCGAATAATGCCACATACATAAATCCAAGATCTCAATAAAAACATAACTGACAAAAAGTGGAAACATTATACATTTTTTTATTTATTTGTATTTTTTTTTATTTAGCTCGTCAATATGACCACACTCCGCCTGATGGTAAGCAGTCGTGTGGTCTAAGAGCAGTGGCCTCCACATCGTCCTCATAGCAGCCGAGGCGATGTTGAGGTCTCTACTTTGACGGCCTGAGAAGGTGCTTTTTCACGCCCCGCTTAAAGGACCCAGGATTGAAGGAAGAAGGAAAAACGTGCCTTGGCAGAAAATTCCATGCCTTGATCGTTCGGCAGAGGTATGAGGACCCAAACTTGTTGGTACGCACTCTAGTCGACTCCACCGTGTAAGGATGGCATCTTAGCCCAGCACGCGTTGTTCTGGATAGGAAAGGGGAGGGCGGGATAAGGTGGAATAAGTCTTCAGAGCACTCCCCATGGTATATTCTGTAGAAAAATGCCGATGAGGCAATGTGCCTACGGAGTTGCAGAGGTTCCAGTGAATTCGTGACCTCTAGATCTCTTTTTGGGGTTAAAAAGGCATTGGTTTATAAGTACCAGGAGTTTATATATACGAGGAGATGTAGAACGAGCATTATACCACATCCCAGTGTTTTACTTCGATGGCCGTATCTGCGTGCAATTCCGCGTCACTGCATGCCGACAGAGACGCGAGCATACGCGAGACAAGAGCGGGATACTAGTTAAGGTTTTTACTACTAATATCTATAATAATATCAGCCTTGTATTAAACTGTCCCGCTGCCGGGCACGGGCCTCTTTTCAGTGTGAGGGTTAGTCCATAGTCCACCACGCCGCCCCAGTGCGTGTTGGCAGACTTCACATATCATCGAGAACATTATGTAGAACTCTCAGACATGTAGGTTTCCTCAGGATGTTTTCCTTCACCGTTAAAGCGAGCCACATACAACTTCACCTTACGTAGAAATAAAACCCAGAACCATATTTATGTACACATTTTAAAATCATTCAGTTACTGCTTGCAGACTATTTTCTTTCTCTAATATATACAGACCAGCTAGTAGTTAGCGCGGAAGTAATACTTTTTCTGGATGAAAAGTACCCTATACCCTTTGATGTGCCCCTTAAAACATGTATGCAAAATTTCATGATGATCGGTCGAGTAGTTAAGGCGTGAGAGAGTAACAAACAAACTCACATTCGCATTTATAATATTAATTAGGATTAGGATAACATAAATAGAAAGAGAATACATAGAGACGTGTCTCTACATATTGTCTCTAGCTACCAGTACGACATATTTGTTTACAATAAGACAAGTAAGAAAACATCCTGGCTAATATTATAACTGCCAATGTGAGTTTGTTTGTTTGTTACGCTTCTACGCCTTAACTACTCAACCAATCATCATGAAAATTCGTATGCACGTTGTCAGGTATACAGAAAAGAACATAGGGTACCTTTCGTATAGAAAAATAATTATTCCCAAGCGAATTATAGATACAAGTTAGGATACTAGATTTTGCCCGCGGCTCCGCCCGCGTGAATGTGGGTTAAGTAAATTTTATATCCCTCGAGGACAGTACTTTTCCTAGATTAAATAATAATGATAATAATGATTTATTTGCTTAAACATGTGTACACATACAAAATTACAGTCGCATGCAAGGTGTTACAAATATATTTTGATCCAACATGTTTGGCATCCATATACGATGACATGCAAATATAAAATTAAAAAGATGTCAATTTACAATAATTAATATGAAAATTAATTTTAGCTATGTATACCTACAACGCAAAAAAATAAATTAAATCAATACATTTATGATGACAATTAATACATAAAAAATAATGAAATGTCACAATGTCTAAAAGTCAAAAAATATTTAAATATCAAATGAACTACATCATAAAAAAATTCATTTTAAAGAAACCCTATCTCCTTTTTTGTTCGCCTGATGCATACACGTTGTATGCGAAATTTCATGATGACAGCGTACCAGACAAGCAAGAAAACTCACGTTCGCATTTATAATATTGGTAGTACAGATTGTATACATTATAAAGTTACTAAACAACAGTTATTTTATCGCTATTTCTTCTAACTCGTAACATCTCGCTAGCTCATATAATTCAGTATCTCCCGTTCAGCTAGTTTAGCTTATCGAACGACGAGTCGAAACGAACATGCCTTCAGGGACCACAGAGATATGTTAACATGAGAAATTAAATGAAAAATAGTTTATTACAGCGTTTAAATACATTAAAAAGCTTATCACATTACACAGTGAGGTAGGACTCCATATATTAGTAAAAGTATTGGCAATAAAATTAAGCTTGAATCGTTATATTATAGTAAAAACATCTCATTATAAATTATTGTTGTGTTTGTAATTTGTATTGTGTATGTTAATATTTAATTATCGTTGTATTTATTATAATTTGAGTTTAAAACACAAATAATTATAATACTAATTATTTACAAAAATGGTTTAGGCATCGTAGAATTCTTCAGCATCGCTGTCAACTGGTAAAGTGCCCAGAAGGCTGGCAGCATTGCCACGTTGAATGGCAATGCTGATTCTTTAGGCCAAGAAAAGACCAGCCTTCTGATCACGCGAAACGTCGATCAGGCGTTTTGCGAACTCCCTGTATAAAATACGAGCGCTTAAAATAATATATTTGCTTCCGACTAAATTAATATATTTGCGCCGTTTGGGGGTTTCCGCAGTTGCAGCAGCAGCGCCGGCACATCCCGCAGTGCTTGGAAGATGTGATGGCGCAAGGGTGTCAACGCACGTTGCGTCTCACACCAAAGGCCTGCCCATCTTCCAAGGCAACAATGATATTCCGCCTGGTCTCTTCCCATCGTCGCGTACCAAGCCATTGGGTTCAAGAACAGCTGGAACGCCGGCAGTGACAAAATTAACGCAATTTTATGTTCTTTGTATATTTTAATTCGTGTGGTTTAATATATGTAGATATAAGTGATTTGGTTGTAGGTAAATATTGTAAGCTTATATTTAATGAATAAATGATTATGATTATCAATCTAAAATATGTTATAAAATTAAGTAATTTACCAAGGACGGCAGAATTAAATAACATAATACAAACATTAAAGACAAATAAAAATAAAGTGCTTTAAGTATTGTTATAATATATGTATTTACTTTTAGCACTAACTGTAAATATATAACATTTGTGTACTGTAAAACAAGAGCGTGTTCAATGTGTACCTAGTCTGTTCCGAATGGCAACGTTGCAAAAGTATCACATTTTAAGGTTTTTAATGTAATTAGTGTACTAGGGGGTATATTTTCAAAATCTTTTAATACACCACTCGTCGGCCTCGATGGCGTAGTGGTTAGTGTAACTGACCATGGCTGAGGTCACGGGTTCGATTCCCGCACAAGTCAAACATATTTTGTGTGGGTGTTTCTATGTATAATAGGTATCTATTTGCAAAAAAATAAGTATATATGTATATTTATCCGTTGTCTAGTACACATAGTACAATCTCTGCTTAGTTTGGGCTAGATGGTGTTGTGTGTATGTGGTAGAGTATACTTCTCATCAGAAAAATCGAAACACCTTGCAAGTTTATGTTTTGTAAGGATTATCAGAAAAATGTGTATATTTAGGAATATACGTCAAATGTCGTTTAATAGTGAATAATATGAGGTTTTCAAATCCTAATGTTAATGTTCTAAATCCAAATTAAATTTTCATAGGTTTTGTATTTTGTTTAACAAGTAATTTTTACCCTGTATGGAGTATGAAGGAAATTGATAAAACAACAAAAGTAAATGAAAAAAATGCTAAGAAACGTTTATTTATTAACTTGTATTCCCTCCCCGAGCTCTTATTACTGCTTCCATACGGTTCTTCATCGATCGGATGAGAGTCGCGATCAAATGTTGTGGCATTCCATTCCATTCCTCTTGGATGAATTTTGCAGCTGGCTAAGTGTTTCTGGAGCAGGATCTCTTGCACGAATTCGTCTCTTTAATTCATCCCATAGATGTTCAGTCGGATTCATGTCCGGGCTTCTTGCTGTCCATTCTATAATGGAGATACCGACTTCGGTAACATAATCTCGTACGACGCTCACCCTAGCATTGTCGTGCATGAATATGAAACCGTTGCCAATAAAATGTGCATAGGGCATGACGTGAGGCTCAAGACACTGTTCGATGTACCGATGACTACCTATATATACTGTAGCGACTAACACCAAAACGCTACTACAATTAACCGCCGTCATTTGTACTTTGCGCCTTGTAAAATCACGCCACCCGATCAGGTGATCGTGACGTCAGACCACTGGCGAAGATTTTTAGCCACGCCTACCGCAAGATGGCTGTCGACGCCATTGTTCAACGGCGCGCGCGCAACATGGCCGCCGCGCGGCTATTGTTCTAAGCTTTGCCTAATGGTCAAGACCGATCCATTATTACCATTAATTGTAAAATGTGTCAAGCACGATCGTTAATTATTATTAATAATTATTTTGTGTAAATGACTGAATGATTATTTTGTATAAGTGAATCAAGCCAGAGAAGTGTGTCAAGATCTTAGCAAATGTAAATCCGTAGTCTCTGCCCCTCTGGGAAACAGGCGTGAATCTATATATGTATGTTTTATAAAAAATAAACAAAGCGATAAAATCCGTATAAAGTTGTTTAATTTCAAAGGAAGAATTGTTTAGTAGCTGCACGGATTCTAGAAATGTACTCGGCGGATAACTTAGCTTGTCGCCTATTATGTTAAATCTAAAAGCTGATGAAATGTGGATTTCATACACCTCTAAATATCTCCTACGGGGATAATTGCGAGCATCATATCTTTATATATACTAAGGGTTGCCTAATGGTCAAAATTCGACCATAATTGATTTAAATTTTACCTAAGTTCGATCGTTATTAATGTTTTCACATTTCATTTAGATTTCGCCTAGGCTATACAGGTTAATATAGCTTTCAATTATTATTTACTTAACTTTACTCTTTCATTGACGATATTTCTAAGCTTGCTACTTTGTTTCTTTATTACATATAAATAAGGTATAGGTAACCATAGTTACGAAGAATTGTACGACGTCAGACGAACAATGCCGAAATACTTCGAACGTGATTCGACTGCTTGTGTCAAATGCATAGTTGTGTGCGTATAGCGTTTTCCATTAATTTAATGTATTTCTAATGCATATTTCACAAAAATAATAGGATTCGCCCTTCCTTCCCGATATAAACTTTAACTGTGCCAAATATCATACTCCTCCGTCCGCGCAATTCTCGTAAAAAAGGGTACAAAGTTTCTGTTTCACTTATTAATATATAGATACATCTTCTATGCGTGTGTTTGTAATTAAACTCCTCCTAAACGGCTGAATCGATTTTGATGACATTTTTGTGTGCGTTCTAGTGGATTCGAGAATGGTTTAGATATGGTTTTCTTTTGTTTCTTTTTTTCGTGTGTCCAGGACAACGTCTGTCGAGACAGCTAGTATATTATACAACGTTTTCCTGGATAAAAGGTACCCTATGCCCTTTTCTGTTCCCCTGACAACGTTTACGCGAAATTTCATGATTATCGGTTGAGTAGTTAAGCGTTACAAACTCACATTCACATTTATAATATTAGTTAGGATAATAAATATATTAAATTACCCTTGAAGAGGTACATCGGGGTGTTTTCCACCCACATTTTGGCAGCTCTGCTTTAGGTTTAATAATCCTTCTCATCCAGCGGGCACTTCGCCAGGAACGAGTCTAATCGTAGCTATTTGTGTTAAATTATATTCTTGATAACGCCTTCAACTAAACTATCCTTAATTTTAACCGAATATGTTTTTTTTGTATGTTTGTTACGTGGTTACTCGACCATTTATTTATTATTGATTTTGTTGATTCATTTTGTGTTGGCAGCTCATACTTAAAAGGTGGATCTTTATAAATTTTATAGATATTGATTTAGTGAATTTTTTGTATATTCGACTTTTAATTTTAAGTTTGTATACTTATATACTAATAATAGTCTTAAAGTCAAATTATGTTTATTTCTAAAATTTACTTAATTTTTATTAGAATTAGTTATAAAATAAAAAGTTTGAAATATATTGCCACTATAATAATTGGACATATAAGGTTTGGAAAGAGAATACATAGAGAGCCATATCTGTGTATTGTCTTTCTTTTTTGTCATCTTCATTTATTAGAAAATGAGAACGCTCTGTTTTCACTCTTTTAAAAATGAAAACTCCCGCACTAGTAACAATTCCTGTGTCGCGAGGACTTTACAAACATTCAAACAACGGACACAAGCAACACCCAGACTTGGAACAACTATTTGTAGTTCACACAAAGTTTTGTCCCGTATGGGATTCGAACCCACGATTCATAGCGCAGTGGCAGCAGCGAGGTGACCACTTAAATAACTACGTCATCCGTGCAGTCAGAATTGATTTTGAAGATTCTTTGTTGTTCGGTAGGTCATACTTCAGAGGTGGCCCCATATAAACTATTAACCGACTTAAAAAAAACACATTGGAATTGAGACCCGTCTTTTTTTAAGCAAAAAGTAGGCGGTTCTTAATTCTACTGTATTTTTTTAAGTGTTACCTCAGAACTTATTTATATGTGAACCGATTTTGATTATTATTTCCATCCCATGTGGTCCCATTTAAATTTGATCAAGATTTGGCCAGTAGTTTTTGAGTTATCCTTAATAATACGTATTTTGGTGGACTTCGGCTACGTTTATGAAATTCTCATTTGATGGTATTCCTTTTTGTTAAAATTTTTGTATATTTGTTACGTGATTATTCCGGAAATTATGAATTGATTTTGATGATTACTTTTTTGTTTGGTAGTTTATACTGCAGAGGTGGTTCCATGAAAATTTTATCGAAATCAATACAGTACTTTTCAAAAAAATCAACTAAAACAAAACCAAGTTTGTATAAACCCCTTTCCTTAAATACGACCACACTTTTCAGACACATTCTTCATAGAGGTCATGTAAAATATCTCATAATCATATTTCAAGTACTAGGACACCATAAACTGTCAGAGGTTCGACGGCAACTCATACAGTTTCTTAATATATTAGTAGTATAGGCTATAGCAGACTACCTGCAATTCCTATTGACGATTTTGCGACTGCGTTTATGCGACTTCTTTTGTTCAAATATACGATTTTGCGACATTTATGCTGCTTTGTGATTTCGCGAGTCTTTGAATCATTTCGCCAGCTATGTTTTTAGACAATTTGAAATAGACAGCACATGCTGTTACAGACTCCTCGTTGCTAATGAGAATTATAACACCGAAATACCGGGTAACGTGTAGATTTTCACCAGATTTTCACCACCGGTGTCGCGAAAATGAAAAGCACCCCGAGTAATGAATGTTTTGGTGACCACCAAGGCAACAATCGCTTGTAATAATTTTTATGTGTATATATGATTGTGGTCTCTCTAGTAGAGGAAGACCCAAGAAAAGATGGATGGATTGCATAAAAGAAGATATGGCCAGGAAGGGTGTGAGTGCTGAGATGACGAGTGATAGAGATTTATGGAAGAGAAAGACATGTTGCGCCGATCCCAAATAGTTTGGGATGAGGGCAGGAGGATGATATATGATTGTGTTACCTAATTGTTAATTTGTACGTTCCCTAAAGGTTAAGTTACATAATTATGTAAAAATGTAAAAACAACTTGTAATTGACCATATTTTCCCGTTAATGCTCTAAATTTATTATTAGCCGTAAGTGCCTGACCAGAGAAATGAATCCAAAATCTCATTATCAGTGTCACTCACTAACTTTGCGCCTCCAAAAATAACTTGAAAATGATATAAACAATTTTAGTCTTAATAACTAAACTCCTAAACTAATAGAATAATGAGTCGGCGTCAAACAAACAATTAAGGCATATCATTAAATCATAGTATGTATGTATATAATATAATATATTTTATAGCACCTCATCCATTTCCTAGTTGGTTTAATGAGACGATAAGTATATCGTCTGCTCAGTCCGAGAACCTATAAAATCGTGACCTTTAGAAGTCACACACGACTCGAGCGCTCCTATGAAGACATTAAGTCCTGGTACTTTATAGACACTACTCACGCAACGGATACTCGCTGATAGGCAAACTACGGTATCAAGTATAGTATATATAGATACACATACAGACAGACACAGACCTATATTCCTAAAAGAGTAAGCAGGGGTGCAATGCACTCAGATTTCGCTAGTTATGACCTTAGGTCACACGTAGTTGGAAGCGACGGTATTGCCATCTACCGGGTACAATTCCAGACTCCGTGTTACTACAGAAAGTTTCGAAATAGAAATCTTTATTACCCTTTGACTGACCTAGGAATAGAATTATCATACACTGTACCATCTTTGAAGTCTAAACTGGCAATATAATAAAATATAATAATAATAATATCAGCCCTGAATATAAACTGTCCCATTGCTTGGGCACGGGCCTCTTCTCAGTATGTGAGTTATCCCATAGTCTACCATGCCACCCCAGTGCGTGTTGGCAGACTTCAAATATCTTCGAGAACATTATGTAGAACTCTCAGACATGCAGGTTTCCTCACGATGTTTTCTTTTACCGTTAAAGCGAGCAACTTTGAAAAGTCAGAGGACGAACTTCAAACCTTTGCGTGGTCTCCCACGACACTATCATTGCTTTTCTTTGATAACTAACTATTTAATACGCACATTACTTTGAAAGCGCGGTCGAGGTGTGTGCCCCAGGATCAAACTCCAGATATCTGCGTGGCAGGTATTACTTTTCAAAATTATCCCGATAATATGTACACACAGCATCGGAAAATTTTATAACTAACTAACTACTAGCTGTCTCGCGGTTCCCACGTTTATGATGACTGCTCCGCTCCCGTCGCTCGTAGCGTGATGTTATATAGCATATGTTTCTTCTGGATAAAGTAACTTTCTAATGATGAAAGAATTATTAAAATCGGTTCAGTAGTTTTTGAGTTTGTTCATTACAAACAAAACTCTTTTCTCTAATCCTTACTAATATAATAAACTAAATTTTAGCGTAAATATAGGTTATGTAATATTATCAACAGTAGTTTGCCTAGACAAAAGGTACCCTATGTTGTTTTCTGTACCCCTGACAACTTCTTCTCCCCAGCCTTTATTATTATTCCCAAGTCACTTGGGGTCGGCTTTTCTGGTTTAACCAGATTTGACTGGATACAATTTTTTCACATGGAGTGGCTGCCACCTGACCTCCGCAACCCGAAGGCTAACGATACCCTTAGGCTAGATCAGTGTCAGGATATTATAGGGCACTGACTGCCCAATAACGACTGCCATAGATGTTGATAGCAGCCGGGACCGACGGCTTAACGTGCTCTCCGAGGCACGGAGCAGGCGATAATTGTCAATCAATACGCACGTAATTTCGAAAAGTCATATATCTTCCGAAAGTCAGAGGTGCGCGACGTGGTTCGAACCCGAGACCCTCTGCATTGCAGTCTGTTGGTCTCCCCACTGAGCTATCGCTGCTCACGTGACCCCTGACAACGTGTATGCGAAATTACACGATGATCGGTCGAGTAGTTAAGGTGTGAAAGCGTAACAAACAAATTACTTTTATAGTCAACATTTTGATATCTTGGGTTACATTGTTGTAATTTAGATATGAACCTATTATAGTTTTGAAAATACAATATAGCCTATGTTACTCTGTGATAATATAGCTTACAAATAGTGGAAGAAGTTTTAAAATCGGTTGTGTAGTTTTTGAATTTATTCATTACAAACGACAATACAAATATTTCTCTATATAATATTAGCATAGATATGTTAGACAGTATATAATGTTATGTATATTTAAGCTATGTACACATTGGGTGTATCGCTAGCTAAGGCTAGATTAAATTAATAACAGTGCATGTTGGTTTAGGCGCCGCCGGTGTGCAAACATGTTTACATGATATATAATTGTACTATAAGACGAATATTGATATTATCCTACTTATATTATATATGTGAAAGTGTGTGAGGGTGGCTGGATGCATGTTTGCTACTCTTTCACGCAAAAACTACTGAACGGATTTTGATGAAACTTTACAGTACTATTGTTTATACATTAACATACAGGCTACTAAAAATCTATCTTAACATAAATCTACATTAACGCGAGCAGAGCCGCGGGCAATATCTAGTTCCCAATATATGTATCATGACTAATATCATAAATGCAAATATGAGTTGTTTTTTTAATACAACTTCGGTGGCAAACGAGCATACGGCTCACCTGATGGTAAGTGGTCACCGTAGCATATGGACGCCTGCAACACCAGAGGCCTCACTTGCGCGTTGCCGCCCCCTTAGGAAAGGAAGTGGGCAGGAGAAGGAGCGCGAAGCGGCACGAACGAAACACAACAGTAGGAATACTGCTATTTCACGTCGTTGTTTGTTTGTTACGCTTTCATGACTTAACTGCTTGACCGATCATCATGCAATTTCGCACACACGTTGTTAGGGGCAAAGAAAAAGACATAGGGTATCTTTTATTCAGAAATAAGTACGTACATTAACGCAGTGAAGCCGTGGACAAAATCTAGTATAATATAACTATGGAATAGAGACCCATCTCTATGTATTGTCTTTTATATCATCTTTGTTAGTTAGAGAATGTATACAGTTTGAAAACAGTGAAAATGCTGAACAAATTTTGTATGAAAAACGATAGCCTAGTGGTAGATTGTTGGACTGCCACGCAGAGGTCTCGAGTTTGATCCCAAGGCGCGCATCTCTGACTTTTCGTAGTTATGTGCGTATTAAATAGTTAATTATCGCTCGCTTTAACGGTGAAGGAAAACATCGTGAGGAAACCTGCATATCTGAGAGTTCTACATAATGTTCTCGAAGATATGTGAAGTCTGTCAACACGCCAGTGCGCCCCAGTGGGCGGCGTGGTGGACTATGGGCTAACCCTCACACCGAGAAGAGGCCCGTGCCCGGCAGTGGGACAGTTTATATACAGGACTGATAGTTGTAGTTGCGAAAATTCTTTCGGTATCTTCTTATTGGACTGACTTAACTGCTTACCCCCAAACGGAGTTCAATCAATACTACAGTGTACAAAAAATTACTCGACTCATATATTGAACCCGAGACATCACACAAATTATTCTTACGAGCACCGAGAGAGGTCCTCTCAAACGTTGACCAAAATAATTACACAGAATGTTTATTATTAAAGTTAAAATTGTTTAAACAAACGGCAATACACAAGGGCTAAAGGTCCAACTTCATTACGGACCCTAAGGTCCAGGGTGATCGTGACATTTTGTTACTGAACTCTTAACGGTCGGGGTATTAGAGGTCATATTTTAGCTATAGTCAAACATTTAAATCATATAATTATACGCTACTACGTTTAAATTCGGTCATCTTTCGAACATCGACAACTACACCATTATGTAATGAAGCTATCACCGTTTACATACCACTTGACACATTATCGTTATCGTTGTACATACTATTAACGAGTGAACGAGCGAATGTACGACGATATTTTATGTTATTTGCATACAAATAGGTGTAATTATATAATATATTGTAATGACGCCGTAAATGTATATAAATTATTTAAATCAAGGCTAATTGCATTGTAAATGTATACTAGCGTTTGCTCGCGGCTCTGTTCGAGTTAGTGTATTATCAATTCGTAATGTTACTCATCTAACTAGCTTTTGCCCGCGGTTTCGCTTGTGTAAAAGTAGTTTAAATGCAACTGTACTTTTTAAAATAAAATATTGCCTATAATAATCGGTGATAATATAGCTTTCTAACGGTTAAAGAATTTGAGTTAAATCATTACATACAAACGAACAAAAAATCATCTCATCATTTGTAATATTAGAATAGATTAAGAAAAAGAAACACCGTCGTTGACAACCATAGACAATATATTGATATTATAAAGTTAATAATAGACTAGATACACTCCTGCTTTATTTTTATATTATCGATTTAGTTAGTGGTGTGGCCACAAAGGAAGCGGTAATATTATACCGAGTTATAACCATAATTAATTATTGTAGTTTAAAGGTCTTACTTGTGATACAAAATTCCTAGGACTACATATTGATAATAAGCTTAATTGGAAAAGACATACTAAAGAGTTATGCAAAAAAATCACCAGTACAGCATATGCTCTTTTTAAACTTGCACCTTTTTTTAATCATGAAGGCATACTTAAAGCATATCATGGAATGACCGCATCCTATCTTAGATATAGCATAATATTCTGGGGAAATTCGATAAATAAAGATATTGTCTTTAAATCTCAAAAACAGTGCCTTAGACCGCTGTTTAAGTTAAAGTCTACAGATAGTTGTGTACCATATTTTAAGAAATATAAACTCATAACATTACCATCCTTATATATTTTTGAAACAGCAGTTTTTGTAAAGTCAAACCCAGAACTTTTTCAAACTTTAGCTGATACTGTTATTCGCAATAGAAGGGCTCACACCGGTAATAGAATCCGAATACGTACAGCAAATACCACATTAATGCACAACAGTATATTCTGTGTGGCACCAGCCATCTTTAATAAGATACCCGGTAACATTAAAAATCAAGACATAATCCTATTTAAAAAACATCTACAGGAATTTCTCATTGAAAAGTGTTATTATGATATAAGAGACTTTTTAGCCGGTTAATAAGAGTTGAATAAAAATTATATAAATTAAACAGACATGAATTAATATATTATCCGTTTTCACACGGCGTGCCGTAACCTCAGCGGGGTCGCGACCGCATGCGCAAGCGATTCGCGCGGCCCCGCCGCTAGTGGTTTTGTCGAGGAACACCGTGGTAGGTTTAGTCGGTATTCCGGGAGGTACATTATTTCTTTTCCATCTTTCGTTTACCCCGGGGAGTCCGACATAATCCCTCCACCCGCCCCCGCGGAGGGATTTACGTTATTGCATACCCCACGTAAAAAAAAAATATATATATATATATTATCCATGCCTCGGAGAGCACGTTAAGCCGTCGGTCCCGGCTGCCATGAACATCTATGGCAGTCGTTATTGGGAAGTCAGTGCCCTATATTATCCTGACACTGGTCTAGCCTTAGGGTATCGTTAACCTTTGGGGTGCGGAGGTCAGGTGGCAGCCGCTCCGTGTAAAAACTGATATCCAGTCAAATCCGGTTAGACTAGAAAAAGCCGACCCCAAGTGACTTGGGAATAATAAAGGCTAGGGAGAAGATTAATTTATATATTATACATACATAATTTTAGTTTTGTTTTTTTTAATTTAAAGAAAAATTATTGACTTTGTAATTGCTCCATTGACATCCTCAGTAATTGAATTTTATTTTGTAATTAGCTGCATTGACATATATTTAATTCTTAAATTTATTTGTATATATAATTAGTAATTGGCAGTTATTAATTCTGCTATTATGCTAAACTGAATTTAATATGTTGTATTGTTTTAATATAAGTGATTCAAAAATATTATTTATGCATGTTTTCAAATCTAGTGTTCTGCCAAATTAATTTTAAATTATTGTAAGCCTTATTGGCAGAACATAGTTGATCATTACCATTACTGTAAACATCTTATACATATACCTATGTTTCAATAAACAATAAAGAATATTTGGTTTGATTTGAAATACTAGGTTTTCTATTAGACCACGGCTTCGCTCGCATAAATGTAGGTCACTTTTTACTGGATAAAAGATACTCTATGTTCTTTTCTGTTCCCTTGACATCGTATATGCGGAATTTCATGATGCTCGGTCGAGTACTTAAGGCGTGAAATCGTAACAAACAAACTCACATTTGCATTTATTATATGAGTAAGGATAAGACCTATGTATAGTCAGCAACATATAATATAATAATATATAATATAATATTCTACCACATACACACAACACCATCTAGCCCAAACTAAGCAGAGCTTGTACTATGGGTACTAGACAATGGATAAACATACATATATACCTTTTTTTTTGTAAATACATACATATTATACATAGAAACACCCAGACCAAGACAAACATCCATGTTCATGCACACAAATATTTGAGTTGTGTGGGAATCGAACCCGCGACCTCAGGAGTGGCAGTCGGTTACACTAACCACTACGCTATCAAGGTTACTAATAATATGTTACTGTTAATAATAATTGTTTATTAAGTTTAAGTTGGCACAAATATGAATAACAATAGGTCTTAAAAATACTTAAAATAGGACACTACACTATAAAAAACTAATGTTCATTTGTCTGTGCAATATTGTGTATTTTCTTTGTTGAAGATCTTAATAAATAAATAAAAATAAAATAATGCACGGCTGTCAAATACACTCCCGCTGCCTTCAGTTCAATAAAGGAATACACACAATTTGAGACATTTTGTATATTTTAGGTTTAATTAGAACGGGCAATATTACCAACTAAACATAAGGATATAAAAATATTTACAACAGAGAGAACACGGGAAAACAAGACAATACCTTCTTCTCCCTAGCCTTTATTATTCCCAAGTCACTTGGGGTCGGCTTTTCTGGTCTAACCGGATTTGACTGGATATCAGTTTTTACACGGAGCGGCTGCCACCTGACCTCCGCAACCCGAAGGCTAACGATACCCTAAGGATAGACCAGTGTCAGGATATTGTAGGGCGCTGACTTCTCAATAACGACTGCCATAGACGTTCATGGCAGCCGCGACCGACGGCTTAACGCGCTCTCCGAGGCACGGAACAGGCGAAAATTATCAATCAATACGCACATAATTTCGAAAAGTCATATAACTTCCGAAAGTCAGAGGTGCGCGACGTGGTTCGAACCCGAGACCCTCTGCATTGCAGTATGTTGGTCTCCCCACTGAGCTATCATACATATTTCTCACTTCTTTTCATAAGTCATAAGTCATAAGTTATTTATTTCATAACAATACAGATTGTGTTGAAAATATTTGTTACAATTAAATGTTTTAAAAATTAATAATAACTATAAACTACACGAAATTCAAATTACATAAAATTCAAGATATACTACAATATTATAACCATAATTTCAATAATAAATAAAAAAGATGTCAACAGGTTATTAATAATACGATAAGACTACTGTTTGTCATTGATAAACTCGTCAACACTATAATAGCCTTTCCCCAATAAATATGTTTTCAGTTTATTTTTAAATAAGTTTGCACTATAAATACTTTTAAACTCTGTGGGCAGCTTATTATATAGAGAAATTGACTGTACTCTTAAACTATGTTGCACTACATTAAGTTTTGGTTGTATTGTTGAGGGTAGATCTTTTCTACGAGTGTTATCTCTAACCTTTCTTTCTTCGTCAGTTTCAATTTTATTGAGATTTTTAACTAAGTTAGACAATAGAACCAAAATATAAAGACACGGAACTGTTAAAATTTTCAATTGTATGAAATGTTCTCTGCATGAATCCGTTTGCTTAAGACGTAGCATTATTCTAACAGCCCTTTTTTGCATGATAAATGTCGTGCTTATATTATATTTATAACTATTCCCCCAAAATATAATGCTATATCTAAGCTTACACTCAACCAAAGCAAAGTATACCATCCTAAGTTGAGCCACCGTAAGTTCTTCCCTCAGACTTCTGATTGCATAGCACGCAGAACTAATAGACTATGGCCACAGATTTATGGCCAGTGTCTCTTGCTTCCAGTTTAACAGAGCATCTATGTTGACACCCAGAAATTTTACATTATCTACGACCTCAACTTTTTTACCGGAAGATACTACTTCAAGACTGGCATCATTTCTTATTGTAGACTTAAATAATAAACATTTTGTTTTATTTATGTTTAGTTTTAAATTGTTTATACCAAACCATTCTTCGAAAACTTTTAATGCTGTATTAACCTTGGCTTCTAAATCAACCATATTACCTGCAGATATTATTGCGTTTGTATCATCGGCGAAAATAATAAGTTTAGTGTCTGATATACGGCTTTTTACATACCCAACCAAGTCTTTAAGAAACAAGATGAAGAAAATTGGGCCTAAAACAGATCCCTGAGGAACACCACCGGATACTGTGGTTAAGTTGGATTTACAAATCTTTTCTTCTCCGTTTACCACTGATCTGACTTCTATATACTGTCGCCTGTTATGCAAATATGACCTAAATAACTCTAAGACATTGTTTCTAACACTATAGTATTCTAATTTGTCCAAAAGTATGTGGTGATCAACAGTGTCAAACGCGGAGCTAAGATCCAGGAAAAAACCTGCTACTTTACGCTTATCATTTAAATTACAGATGACTTCATCAATTAAAGCTTCTATGGCATCGTTAGTACCTACCGATTTTTGATATCCGTATTGCTCGGTATATAACACACTTTGAGATCTTAAGTGCCTCATGAGTCTATCCTTCATAATTTTTTCCAATAACTTCGACAAAACTGGTAACAAGGAAATCGGTCTATAATTCGAGGGGTCTGTCTTTTTACCCTTTTTATGAATTGGAAGAACTCTTGCAATTTTAAACTGATCTGGAAAAAGACCTACTTCTATGCACTCGTTAAAGAGTGATGCTAACGGGGCTGCTAACAAATCAATATTATTTTTAATGACAGTCAAAGGTATCTCGTCAAAGCCAACGGATGATTTACTGACCATTCTGTTCACCATTTTATATATCTCGGAGGCCGTCACTCGATCGAAACTCATATTTATATCAACTCTGTCAATACTTTCATTTAAATATGTCAAAGCTAATTTTTTGTTACATGAATTTAAGCATACAGAGTTGTCAAAGTGTTTTGAAAAGATGTTAGCCACATCTAAAGCATTGTTAATGATTGTGTTATTGACTTTAAGTAAAATTTGTTCATCATCAAATGTCTTAGTGCATTTACGCCGCAAATTGACTATCTTCCATATTTCCTTACTAGAATCGGATGCTTTTTCTATTTGATTCCTAATATAATTACGTTTTTCAATGCTAACAACCTTTTTGTATAGTCTGACATACCTGTTTCGATATTCCAGAACCGACTTATCACATTGTGTCTTATCTATAGTGTTAAGAAAACGTTTCACTTTGCTGGCTACCTTTACTCCGCTCGTTATCCATTTAGATGTCCCATTCCTTCTAATATTAAATTTTATTGTACGTTTCTTAAATAGTTTTGAATGTATGTCTTTAAATTTGCAAAGAAACGTGTTTATGCCAGTGCTCCAGTTTGTCTCTAATAGTGTTTTCCTAAAAATCTTCTTGTTCTTGTTATTATAACTTCTTCTACATAAAAGCACATAATTAGGTTGGTTTTGAAGCTCAACAATTTCCAAACGTGTTTCACAGAATAGCCCTGCGTGTCCGTCAGAAAGCCCATTATGTTCCACATTTATACTTTCAATACTCTGGTCAGATAAGTTAGTCAGGATATTATCTATGCACGATTCCGATTTATTTCATCTAAAAGTAGGTGAGTCTATTTCATTCTCATTCTCACTCTAACTTTTAACATGTTTACAATAATATCGCGCATTAATTTATAATCACATCAATAGCTGGGTCTGAACCCAGGAGATCGTTAAGCGGAGTAAGTGTAACTGAGCTACAGCGTGACAGACAAAAACGATTTTGTAATTGCAAATATGGCGAATATCAATTAATGTGACAAAACAGAGGCATAAATTGCACGGTTACAGCCAACATTAGCAACACTGCCTGTATTTGAATGCAGACCACTCTGTGCTAGGTCCTGAGCAAAAACTATTATTTATTATCAATGTAATTATTTACTAAAGAAACTATATTGATGTATGTATCTTGTTACTTAAAGATTTATATTGTCGCGTCCTACTACATTCAAATACGGTTCTGTACGTTAAGTTGTCATCCGACACACGATGACAACATCACACCTGAATTATAAAAAAATTGAGAGGTGTCAAGGGACACCCGGATGGAACGAAGTTCCTTTCTATGAGAAAATAGATATTTATATATAAAATATATATATTTCTATGAGAAAATAACTGGCTTGCTTTCTATGAGAGAGAGAGAGACAGACAGAGAAACACGCGCACGCCGCACGGCTTACAACTATAGCAACTATAGCAAAAAGTGTCGGAACAACTTTTGGTCTTAATTTTTCCGTTTAGCCCCCTTTCGCAACGTGCGATAAGGAACTTCGTTCCAATATAGTATTACTAGGTTTTGCCCGCGCCTTCGCTCGCATAATACGCTCATATTTAAAACTGTTGGTCATTACGACAGATGTGGGGGTCGATGGCTGTCTTCTTAATCAACCTATACCTCAGCTTTCTTTAAAAAGGTAGTAAGCAACCGACGCGATTTTGGTGGCCACGATTCATATTGGAAGTAATCAGGCGATTGCTTCCGACATGTTTGCCACCCCGCATATTCCCCTCACACACCTCCCTCGCCCGCAGTTATTACATATTTCAAGTGTCACTGACTAGCTAACTCGAAATACTAGGGTACTATGTCGATATAGGAGATAACTATAAGGAGATTCCCTATAACATCGACGGCGACGACACGTCGTCCTTAAAGTCTTGACTATCGATATTATTTTAAGAGTTAAAGAAGCATAATATATATTATTATGATGTCAATTTATTGAAGCAAGTGTATTGCCATCTTTGTCTTACTTGGCATTTAATTAAAACAGGGTTATCATCACTTGCTTTTGTGGTGACGTGTAAATTGTAAGATCTTACTTAGAAACTAAATAGTTTGAAGTACTAGGGCACCATGTCAGTATAGGATTTAAGTATAAGAATATGATTGCCTTTGACATGATCTGCTTTCCAGCTAACTTGTTGGCATGACTCCGATCGAAACAGAGGCAGACAAAAATATTTTCTGTCACCTATAAAGCAAGTTATTTAATTTTCCGATCAGAGATTCAAGGCTTAGAACTCGGGACAGATAATTATTGTTAAGTGTGCCAACATTTACAGCCAAAAAAATCTATTGTATTAAATACATCGGGAGTGAACTACAACTGAGCGTGAAGTGTTGGCACGCTGCCGCACCAACAACTAAGTTTGAGAAACCTCCTGCAGTTTATAATGTCCTAATACATTCAAGATCATTTTAGACCTCTACCGAAATATAGGGGTCTTTACAATTTTAGGTAAAATATGTATGTATAATATTTCATACATAGTTGTATCTCGATGCGCACGTTGCGCCGTTGGTCCTGCGCCTGATCTCTCTCCTGTCGTGTCGGTGACTTCTCATCGCACTATAGGAGTGTGGAAACAGAGAGTGCACTTGTGTTTGCGCACACATTTGTGCACTATATATCTCCTCAGATGGCTAGTCTCCGTTAAAATTAGTTGCTGTGACCGAAATTCGGTCGTATCAATATTTATATTGCGTGTGTATGTTTATGTTAAATATGTTTATATGTCATTGTTTCGTTTCTCTGAAATTGCTATATTCATATACTCACTGTATGCAAGATCACTCTAATATTGAAAGTAAAATTACCTGTAACAGAAAAACAGCAAAGGTAAGTGTACACATTTTATCAAATATTATACATAGATAATATTACTTTTAATTCCGAAAAGCGTCGCAACGCAATATCGAACTGGTAAGCTGAGGTGTTTCAAACCTACATTTCGCCAGCTATAATTTTAAGTCACTAATTATTACTGGTGCTCGATTGACAGTAATTACTGAGTGACTTGTCGAAGCCGTATTAAATGGTTTGTTCTATTGCGGGGATTATACGTTTGTATGGACGAAACTCAGTTCACATTTTCTCTTTAAGCAATAAATACTGAACTTTGTACAAATAAGAATCTTTAGTTCATTGCAAAGTGTATGCGAGGCCTTTTGGTTGAAGTATGAATAAGTTTTCTATGTAAACCACCTTTGGAGCTTACTTTTTCTATGAAATGTTTAATTTCTGTAGAAAATGTGCCTTTCGGTTACCAGGAGTATAGAAGTGACGAGGAGGTTGTTTGCTTGCAAAGTTTTATTATAGAAGAAGTTTATGTGTGCTAGGTAAACTATAGAGTCGTGTTTAGTATGCTCTAGTTTAGCGCAGTTATACAATATCGTTGTTAACTAACATACATGTAACTGCAGTTAACTCGCGAACTGCTAAACTTAGACGTTCATAAGTGTTCTTTGTGACCTAAATGAATAAATAGATAACAAAAACAATAATATATTAAAATATGCATCTAAAGTGTATTGTACTGCTATCTGCGGGTTATTAGATGTTGGTTCGAATCCTAGGTCAGACGATTGAAAAGGAAAAGGTATTTTGGCAAAAGAATGTTTTATCTTGATTGAAACATCCTAATTAACACATTGAATGCCATGTAGCAGACACAATAAAAAATTAATTGTTCAATTATGTGTTAATATTACAACAATAAAATCTAGATTGTTACATAATATAAACGAACAAATTATTTACATGAAAGAAAAAAAACATCAATATTTAAAAAGCGTCATCATATATACCTTCGCAAATAAATGCAAATGGGAGTTTGTTTGTTTGTAACATTTTCACGACTTAATTACACGACCGACCATCATGAAATTTAGCTTACACGTTACCAGGGTTACAGAAAAGGACCTAGAGTACCACCTTTCATCCACAAAAAATACTGTTACCGAACGAGTGAAGCGAAGCAAAGTGTATGAAAACGACTTTATAATTCAATTATACTTAACATATGTGCCGGCGCTGCTGCTGCAACCGCGGAAACCCTCAAACGTCGCAAATATAGTAATTAAGTCGGCAATTACATTTTTGCGCCGTTTGGGGTGGAAACCCTAGGTTCATGGGGTCCGAGCGCTCGTATTTTGTACAGGGAGATCGCAAAACGCCTGATGGACGTTTCGCGTGATCAGAAGGCTGGTCTTTTCTTGGCCCAAAGAATCAGCATTGCCATTTAACGTAGCAATGCTGTCAGTCTTCTGGGCACGTTACCAGTTGACAGCGATGCTGAAGAATTCTACGATGCCTAAACCATTTTTGTAAATATTTAGTATTATAATTATTTGTGTTTTTGTAATTATGTTATCTTTTTTAATACGTTTGTAAATATAAATAGTTGTAGGTATATATGTTGTAACAAATAAAAACACAAAATGGACATCAACTTAAAAAAAAAACTTAACAGATACACACACACAATACACATATGCAGGTATATTTATTTTCATTATACCAGGCGAACATAAGTACGCAGAAGGAATAATATGTTTATTGTAACATGATGCTAATGTGTTCGATATGTCACAGTGACAAATGAGACGTGTATTGATCGGTGAGCGAGGTCGATTCGTTCGGGGATCACTCAGAATTGCCTAGAGTTAATAATATAAAGTATGATTTTACAATTATCCTAACTTCCTAACTAATATTATAAAAAAACAGAAAAGAAAAAAGAAAAGAATGTCAACTGTCAAAAATGTGCAGTTTATTTAAAAATCTCTATTATATCTCTTGATCCTACATTTACGTCGGAACTAAACTTAGAAGAGGCAGTGTAAAAAGGCAGCCTAGTGGAAGAATTGTGAAACATCGAGGTGTAGACCGCAGCCGCAGGCTGGGTTCGGCCCTACTTTTAAAGAGGCTCCAGTGGCATGCCACTGCCGGTCGCCCATAATTGCCTTTTAAGAACGAGTCTGCGCCCCATCGCAATGCGCAACACTGACAGCTGTCAGAATCCTTCAATTTATTATTTTCAATTTTATTTTATGTACTGAATTATTTTTATTTGTAATAACGTGTTTGTAATATAGTTATTTTTAAGTTTAATGGAAAACGGCTGTGACGGCGATGGCGATGTGGAAATAAGTGCTAGTCAACCTACCACATCGCTAAATGGTTTGCTGCGTTGCCCCCACTGTATTCAGGCTCGATATTTCAAAGGTAAGCGGGGTTTGAAAGTACATTTTGGCAAAGTGCATAAATCCCAAGATGTACTTTTTAATGCCTCTACGTCAGTACAGTCATCCACCACCCAAATTCCCTTTTGGCAAGAACTAGCAAACTTAAAAAATTCTATTCTGGTTTTAAAAAGAGTTCCCCGTGGCGTGAGACCTGTAGTGGCGAAAAAACTAGCTGATTGTATAGGTCTCGTCGTACGGGAGATCACAAAAGTAGCTTGGGAACAGTTACTGACCTTCCCTTATAGAACTTTACATGTTGAAAAAAACCAGGCGACGACAAAATCTCTTACAGAACAAATTAAACAAAATTGTTACGTTTCGGCTCACACTTTTGGCACAATATTTACTTACAATAACAGGAAAACTGTTTTTCAATGTGTAGAGTCCAAATTAAGGGCAGGTGATATCAGGGGCGCGTCTAGGCTTCTATTTAGTAGTGATGTGGAGGCGCCTTGCTCTCCGGACACCCTCGCGGGTCTGAAGAGCAAGCGTGGATGCTTGCTCTTCAGACCGGTTGATGACCTCTGTTTCCCTGATCGGCCAGATAAGGATTCGGAACACCTTGTTACTACAGCCAAGGATGTTTTCACAGCTGTTTGCTCCTTCCGGAGTGGCTCGTCAGCTGGCCTCGATGGCTTGTCTCCTCAACATTTAAAAGACCTTTTATGCCCAAGCGCCGGGGAGGCTGGCGATACACCCTTGAGGGAGCTCACGGCTTTGATAAACTTAATGCTCTCCGGTGGTGTGAGCGATGCTATCATCGACATCTTATACGGCGCAAATTTATGTGCCCTCAATAAAAAAGATGGTGGTATTCGTCCCATTGCCGTGGGTTGTACGTACCGGCGTATGGCAGCCAGAATATGCTGTAAATTTTATTGTAAAACTCTTACTAATAAATTTCAGCCCCTGCAATTGGGTTTCGGCTCCAAAGGGGGCTGTGAGGCTGCCATACATGCCTTATCTACGTACCTTGGCTGTGGTAATGGAGATGTCATCCTAAAGGTTGACTTAAAAAATGCTTTTAATTCAGTAAATAGGGACACCTTGTTGACACAAGCAAAATTAGAAACACCTCAAATATTTAAATTCTTGTGGCAATGTTACAGATTTCCAAGTAAATTACTTTATAAACACAACCTTTTAGAATCTTCAGTTGGATGTCAACAAGGTGACCCTCTTGGACCAGTCATTTTCAGTTTAGCTATACACCCCATTATTCAGCAGATAAATTCTAAATTTAACATCTGGTATTTAGATGATGAAGCGTCCCGCTTGGAGGCGATGTAGAAACAGTACTACAAGATTTGGCACTACTGAAAAATAAATTTGCATCAATTGGCTTAGATTTAAATACCAATAAATGTGAAATATTTGTAAACAATATTAATAACGTAGACAAACATTTGATACTAACTAAATTCAACTCATTGGCTCCAGATATCAAAATTCTTGAAAAACATTCTCTTCGCCTGCTTGGATCCCCAGTTTTTGAAGAAGCTTTTGATTCTTTCTTAGAAGAGAAAGTCCAAAATTTTTGTGAAATTTCAGACCGCCTTTTCAAAATTAATATACATTCAGCTTTTACTATAATGCGTTACTGCCTTTTCGTCCCTAAATTTACTCATGCTTTAAGGTCATCTCAGTTTTGGAAACATTTAACACCTTTAGTTAAAATTGACAAAATTATACAGAATACATTAAGGCAAATATTAAATGTGGACTTGAACGACCGAGCTTGGCTTCAAGCTTCTCTACCTGTTCGTTTAGGCGGGCTCGGCGTTCGCAAAATTTCAGATGTCAGTTTACCGGCGTTCCTGGCCTCGGTCTACAGCACGGAAGAATTAACCAGGTACATTCTGGCACCCACACTGGTTAGTTCAGAAGTGTTATGTAAGACCGACGCCGTGAACACCTGGAAAATGGCTTGTCCAAATACTGATCTGCCTACCAACCCGTTGTCCCAAAGGCAGTGGGATGCTATGCAACACGGTAAGAGAAAATCTTTTTACTACATCTGTAAGTGTTGCTTAGCGCGCACGTTTGCTGGCTGTGGGAGAGTGGGAATCGGGTTTATGGCTTCAGGCACTTCCATCGTCCAACACAGGTACATTGTTGGACGATACAACATTCCGCCTCGCCACCTATCTTCGTTTAGGTGCCCCGTGTGTTTTTCCGCATCGCTGTCATTGCGGAGAAGCCGTCAACAGCCTCGGACACCATGGGCTGTCCTGCAGCAGAAGCACTGGTCATATTTCACGACACGCTCACCTTAATGACATTATCCGTCGTGCTCTTATCACCGCCGGCGTACCAGCAGTATTAGAACCCATAGGCTTGGTACGTGACGATGGGAAGAGACCCGATGGTATGTCTTTGTTACATTGGAAAATGGGTAGGCTTTTGGTGTGGGACGCCACATGCGTTGACACCCTTGCGCCATCACATCTTCCAAACACGGTGAGCTGCGCCAGTGCTGCTGCTGTAGCGGCGGAAAACCTCAAACGGCGCAAATACAGTAATTTAATTGGTAATTACGTTTTTGAGCCGTTTGGAGTGTAGACGCTAGGTTCATAGGGTCCGGGTGCTCGTGCGCTTTTTAGAGATATATCTAAGCGGCTAAGAATCAGCATTGTCATTCAACGTGGCAATGCTGCCAGTCTTCTGGACACTTTCCCGATCTACAGCGATGTTGAGGAATTTTACGACGCTGCCTGAATCAGTCATTTCCTTTCTTTATATTAAATTTATAGACCCATATTTTGTTACTTTCATGTTTTATTTATAAGTGGTTAGGTTTGTTAATATTAATTAAGTTGTAAATTATAATTGTTGCTATGTTTATGTAAAAAAAATAAAATTAATATTATAAACATAATAAATAATATTTTCTAGTATAAAAAAAAAGAAAGTATGAGATGAATAATTTTATTTTTATGCATTACTAGATGTCCTGCGCGGTTTCACTATGTTTATTAGTTACTACCAAACCAGTGGCTCGTAGCGCAATGTTACTTTTGGATAAAGTAAATTTCTTAGTGTTAATGATAAAATTATTTTTTTAATATATAATAAATATATATATATATATATATATATATATATATATATATATATATATATATATATATATATATATATATATATATATATATATATATATATATATATATATATATATATATATTTATTATATATTATTTAATTTAATATATGTATTTATTATATATTTTCTTTATAATATTCGAAAAGGTATAGAAAATGTGGATGAAAACATTTATGCTTTCCTAGTACTTTTGACCGTTACGCTTACAATACATAGATCTTCACGCCTCTATCTCGGGATAACATGGTGCTTAACACCCACATTTGGCCATATTTCTTGACCAATAACCCTAGTAATACTTCCCGAACCGGGAATCGTGGGTGTATTTAGACTTACATTTCGCAAACTGTAATTTTAGGTACCTACCACGTGAAGCACGGGCGAGCTTACTATCTTCAGAGAACAGTCACAGAACTCATAATGCTACTGAGAATTTATTGACTATACTATTAATAAAGCTGCTCTCCTAGTACTTCTGAGAATTTTGTTAAAACACGGTCCACCATTTTTCCATCCGCATAGTGGTTAGTGTAACCGACTGCCACGCCTAAGGTCGCGGGTTCGATTCCCGCACAAGTCAAACATTTGTGTGCATGAACATGGATGTTTGTCTTGGTCTGGGTGTTTCTATGTATAATATGTATGTATTTACAAAAAAAAAAGTATAGGTATATGTATGTTTATCCATTGTCTAGTACCTATAGTACAAGCTCTGCTTAGTTTGGGCTAGATGGTGTTGTGTGTATGTGGTAGAATATATTATTATTATTATCCTACAAAAAACCAGTTCATGTGTCCAGGATTAAATAAAACCACTCTCCGTCCCATAAACTATCTCTGTACAAAAAAACTACGTGGCCGCTGTTGCGAGAAATTTCGTCTATTTAAAATACTAGCTCCATTTTATAAACGAGTTACACATTCCATTAAAGTTAAAAGCGCTGAAAGCGTGAGATTATTCCTCATTAAAAACGCTAAAGGAACCGCCTGCTTACTCATGTCATCCTAGTACTGCTGCACAGAAATTGTGTCACCGTGTTTAACAGACGGTGTCGGACACTCGAGTGTCATACAGTCAAGTGTCGAGACGCTTTGTTTGAAAACTTCGGGGAAATAATAATAGTGAATATTTTTAGAGAGATATAAATGGCGATATTCTGTCCTGTTGTTGAAGTGGGATCTAGATATTTATATACCTACATATTATGTTGTTGTTACATTTGATTGCAAGCAGTTAAATAATTGTTCATGCATAGTCTCAAGCTTGCTCCGTGGTCTCACACTCTGGTGAAAAGTTTCACCTCGATCTAAATAGACGAGCCTATTGTGTGGATGGCTGATTTCGTTTTGAAAATACTGAGACTTATTTTATTGCTTACCCTGGTGAAAAAGGACTAGGAAAACAGAAAGGTGAAAGGGTTCACCTTTCTTTATTCCCAGCTCTATTCACTATTAGGTATATTTACTTTTATACTAGCAACGCTTTCATCAAATGCTCCCCTGGTATTCATCATGATTTTAGCCTCATATAAGTGCTTTTAAAGCCTACTTACTGCCAGCTCCAAATTTCTACTGAGTATATCTTTTAATAACACACAAAACGACCTAGGAATCGAAACTGAGACTTATTGCACAGCAGTTTCATTCACTACGTCACTGAAACATTATATTTCATTGAACAGATAAAAATAAAAGCTGGAAAAGAATTTATAAAAATAACCAGTCTATCGGAACAGCGAGCGAACAAGAAATACGCAGAGTCGGTCATGTCATGTGCAAATTATAAAAAAATATTGTCGAGCGGTGTCCCACTTACCTACTGTGAATCAAGCGAGTCCATGGATTTTTATATATTACATAACTTTATATAAAATGACGTTGAAATCACCTGTATGGTGTAATATGGACTTAAATAATATCAGCCCTGTATATAAACTGTCCACGGACTGGACACGGGCCTCTTTTAATTGTGAGAAGGGTTAGCCCATAGTCCACCACGCCGCCCCAGTGCGTGTTGGCAGACTTCACATATCTTCGAGAACATTATGTAGAACTCTCAGACATGCAGGTTTCCTCATGATGTTTTCCTTCACTGTTTAAGCGCACTGGACCAGCGTGGTGGACTATGGCCAAACCCTTCTCGCACTGAGAAGAGGCCCGGGCTCAGCAGTGGGACAGTTTCAGACAGGGCTGATATTATTATAAAAGTATAATTATTATTTTATTCCATCTATGATACACTTTTACCTTTGTCAATAGAGTTAATTAAAAATATTTTTTAAATACGGTAGTTCAAATTAATTCTTTACATTTAAATACCTCAGAATATGAGACACTTATTTGCGATGTTGCCACTTGGTATGTGGACTTTAAAAACAGAATATTTTTATAGAAAACTTTAACAGATTTAATTAAAACAAAAACTTTAATAAAACGCGATTTATTATTTTTATAAATTAAATACTTTAATTAAAAATTATAACATAAAAGTCTTCGCTTTTTAGGATACGAAAGTATTTCTAAAATGTTACGAGGTTATTACTGTTCAAAGCTCATTTTGGTAACAATGACATGGACTCCAACCCAAGATCTCAAAATTTACAAAACGCATCATCATATACTACCAGAAAGTCGCATTCTTTTCATCACAATATCAAATAACAACCCAACGCCAGCATCGAACCCACTAGAAACATACGATAGTCAAAAATAAATACATTTTAAACCATAAGTATATCGCTTATATCTCCTATAGTAGTGTAATGATAATTTAAAACAACCCAAAAAGCTATGGAGCCACATGAAGACAATCATTGAGGTCACCAAAACAAAAACCCATCAGCGCTGCACTACCTACCACGGTGCTGCAGCATTATGCTGAGATAAGTGCCATTTTTGGTCTCGCACTGGCGGTATGGTGATACTTGATTGCGTATTCTTATGTTTTCTTTCCTTTTTTATTGTATTTCTAATATTTCTTTGTTTTTGTTTTATGCCAGTGTAAAGGCCAAAATAAACTGTTTTCTTTCTTTCTTTAATGAAACGCACGATGATGCTACGAACGATAGTCTTTTACTTTCACTATTTTTAATATATTTTCACAAGTATAGATAATACCAAAAACATTAGTGCACATAGTTTATTTTACTTGACAGTAGGAACTACATTTTGATATTCTATCTAACATATAGCAACATGAACTCCTAGTACCACTTTCTCTAAGGAGGTATATATTTTAAACGTGGCGTTTTCTCATATTTTACGGCGAACATAAAAATTCGGAATGTTCTCTAGAAATGTTTCAGATCTGATATAACTTCACTGTAATAACTGAAATGTAAGGAGAATTTCCTCTCAGCTCTGACTTCCGGAGTATATATTTGATAGATTCAGCCCGCAGCTTCGTTCACCTAAATGAATGTAGATAGTATGTTAGATAGTAACAGTACTTTTCCTGGATAAAAGGTACCCTATATCCTTTTCTGTTCCCCTGGTAACGAGTATGCAAAATTCCATGATGATCGGTCGAGTAGCCAAAGCGTGAAACTTCAAACAGTAGGTAGTTAGTGTGTTTATAACATTAGTTAAGCCTCGTATCCAGTAGGCAACATTTGACGCGCGACATGTCGCACAATATTGTTTGCACACGGCAACGCGGAACTTTGTGTAGCAACTTTCTCTGTCCACGTATGACCGGTCGTCAACAACATGTCGCCAGAAAAACTAGTGTTGATTTCAACACACTTTATTATACCACACTACAGACATTCTTGCACGTCACGTCTGCACTTGACAACACGTGATGCTCAACTGTATGTTGCACGGAAACAAACGACAAGCCGCGCGTATATTGCGCGTATTAACGTCGCGCGTTGTTGTGCAACGTTGCTGATCTTGCGTCACGTGTTGTGCGTCTGAACACGACGAGCAGTCTGTGGGTCAATTATATTCAGAGGTCTCTCAGTGCCTTCGGCGTCCAATATAATAATGGTTTTGGGTGCTCTTAGGGCTGCCTCGCTTTTGTAGCGCCTCGAAAATGTTTGTAGAAACGAGAGTCGATGGCTTCCATGCTATAGTCTGCAAACGGGTGGCTTCCTTACTAACAAGAGTGAGGAATAGTACTAATGGCATCCTAAAGGTCATTTCGAAAAAGTATGACTCTGACATAATGAAGAGGTTCATTCGAGCCTTGGTTAAGTAGCTTGATCTGTTTTAAATATTTACTAACATAGCGTAAAAGAAAATTGTTACTAACATTATGGACTCTGTCTGAATAAATAAATATATTATTATTATTATTATTATTATACTAGTTTCAGCCTTAGACTTTTCCCATATTAAATCTAATGGATACCAGACATGATCTATCTATGTGCCAACTTTCGTTGAAATGCGTTCAACGGTTTACTCGTAATGTAACAAACAAACTTTCACATTTATTTAATAAGAGAGGATAAGTAGCGCTCGATGTCGCAACACTGAAAGCAATTGCTATGCATGAGGTCAGTCGATCCTAAGTCGGGCCAACAAAGATATGTTGAGATTTTTTTATTAAGAAATTTTTTATAGCATCGTATGTATAGATCGTTTATAAATCTTGGATGTACCATAATATGTATGTGAACACAATCACGTAACGTCATCCATTCTCTACTAGAATACGTAACGACTGCAGTAGTCGCACTGTCGGGAGCTGTCGCGGAGCTAGTTCCAGCTCTGGCCATTCTTTGTATTAATGAACGGGCGATCTTCTACCGTTTGCTGCGTTCCTGGTACTTCTATAATTATCCTGGTAATTCTTTGTAGTTAATATTTGACTGGTAGCGCAGCGGCTGTCAAATATTTAGTGGGTAGGCAGTAAGGCAGTGAATGCGACTAATCTGCACGAGGACTCGGATTCGATTCCCAGGTAACGTATTACTGCGGTTTTTGTCAAGAAATTTTGAATAGCACCCCGGTGTTAGTAATAATGTCCTCCAGATTGAATTTCGGTCACGGCAGCCAATCTTAAACGAGATATTATAGTGCATAAGTGCACTCTTTGTTCCCTAACTCTCATGATCCGATGGGACGGTAATCCGACACGATCGGAGAGATCAGGCGCAGGACCAACGGCTTCACGTGCTTTCTGAGGCACGGGGGTGTCTCACACCGCCAACTTCCTAACTCAGGGCTGCTATTGAGATTTCTTAACTGAAAAACCCAATAACTTTTATTTGGCCCGACCCGGGATTCGAACCCGAGACCTCGTGCATAATAGTCGCATTTACTACCGCTGCGCCCCGGTAGTAGGCAGTGTTGGACACTCTCTTGAGAATCCTGATCCTCTACCTTCGTAACTAATATTATAAATGAGAATACGAGTTTGTTTGTTTGTTTCTTACGCTTTCACACCTAAACGACTCAACCGATCATCATGAATCTCGCATATATATACATGGTCCCCCTGACAGAAAACAACAACCTTTCACTCAGAAAAAAAGTTCTGGTCTCAGATTGACAAAATCCACATTAATGCGTGTGAAACCGCAAATCTGCTATACGACAATGAAACTTCGAGTATACATATCACCAATGGGATATGCATGGGTGAATAACACCAAAATATTGTTAGCTATTTTTAGGTCCGACGTAACAAGGACGTAGTTGATGAAAAGTTGGTTAATTACCTTCTTTCGGGGCAGTATACACGTTTCTGTTGTTATAAATTAAGAGGCAGCCGCTGAACCTACCTTCGGTTAAACTAGTCGTTAGATAAACCGTGGCTTTAAGCTAAACGTTAAGCCACTTAACTGTGAAAACTGAATCAAACTACATATAGTGAGGCTTTTGCATGAAACTCGTACAATAAACAAACGATATATAAAATTAAAATCGTTTATTAATTGGATTTGAGTGAGTTTTCTTTAACATTAGGTTACATTACAGTTTTTAAAGTATTGACTAGGAGACACAACAGACGTTGTTCTGCCAGAATAAACCGATTGCAGCGCCATCTACCGGGTCCAGTGGTGGCTCTTAACTATACAAGGACCCACTCAAACATACGCAATATTTGTATAATTATTAAGTTCAGCGAAATAGATTCACAAATACATTCACTACCGCTGAGCTGGCAATCATTCAGTAGAATGTCATTTGATGTATCAGGAATGCAGCAAGTGATAGAAGATTATACGTTCATTAAAATATATGTAGTATGATTTGGAAGTCCAAAGAGAGGCTTTTCCCAGCAGTAGGACATACCGACAGGCTAATGAAGGAAATGAATTGGGGTTATGGATGAGATTCTAAATAAAATTTCAAAAATTAATAAGGGTATTATTATTTGCGGTGATTTTAACGTGAATTTACTAGAGGATAGCTATCTTTGTACTAAATTAAAAGCATTGTTTCAATCATATAATCTGAAGAACTTATTCTTAGAGCCCACAAGAATTACTGTGACTACTGCCACATGCTTGGATAATATATTCACAGATATTATAGTTGATAACAAACAAATTATTAGTCAATTAGATTCAGACCACTGTGGCCAACAAATCACTTTTTTGGATTATACTAAACATGTGGCAAAGCGAAATATTGTTGTTATACCGAAAACTGCAAATCGTTTTGAGAGTTTTAAAAATAAACTTGCTTTTAATCTCCCATTGTTAAACAGTGATGGTGATCCAAATTTATTATATTACGAGTTTTTTAATACAATTTGTACCGAATTCAATTCAGTCTTTACTCCTAAGACGATCACAGTTAAAGGTAATGCATCTTTTAGCGAATGGGCTACTGCTGGCTTACACAAGAGTAGAAAGAGACTATACGAACTATATGGAGAACGAAATTATAATAAAAGTGAAGAATTCCATGAGTATGTTAAAAAATATTCAAAAATTTTTAGGAGTACTTGCAAAGCTGCTAAGTCTCGATATCTGAGCTCAAAGATTAAAAGTAGTCATGATAAGATGAAGATCACTTGGAGTATTATTAATAGCGAGACCGGGAAATGCAAATGTAGAAATACAGAATTTTGTTTGAATGTTAATGATACTACTATCACATCAGATCTAGAGGTAGCCACAGCATTTGAAAATTTTTTCACAGACATTCCAGTCATTACTACTAAATCTTTGAACTCATCACCCACTGCTGCTGAATCCCTTCTAAAAGAAAATGTTACCAAATGTGACAGTGATTTTAAATTTCATTATGTTAGTCCATCAGATATTATAAAAGTTTTTAATAGCCTTAACGTTAAGAAAACCACTGACCTCTGGGGTAACTCCATTACAGTAACCAAATCTATTATTACTTTAGCAGCATTCAGACTAGCTTTAATTTTCAATAAATGCGTAGATGTTGGTGTATTTCCTGATTTAATGAAGAATAGTAAAATAATACCTCTCTTTAAAGCAGGTAACACATCAGACCCAACCAATTTTAGACCTATTTCTGTGTTACCTACGTTCAGCAAAATTTATGAAAAGATTATTTTAAATCAATTGCAGACTTTTTTTAATAATAATAAATTACTTCACAATAAACAATTTGGTTTTACAAAGGGTCGCTCCACCACTGACGCCGGTGTTGAGCTTGTAAAACATATTTTTGACGCCTGGGAGGAATCACGGGATGCGCTAGGTATTTTTTGTGATTTGTCTAAGGCTTTTGACTGTGTAATTCATGAAACATTAATCAGGAAATTACATCACTATGGAGTCAAAAATTCAGCACTGAATCTTCTTACATCCTATTTGAGTAACAGGATTCAGAAAGTTGATGTTAATGGTAAGCGATCTTCGGGGTCTGTGGTTAAAATGGGGGTTCCTCAGGGTTCAATCCTTGGCCCGTTTTTATTTTTAGTTTATATTAATGACTTACCCCACCTCGTGAGGGATAAACATGAGATAGTACTGTTTGCGGATGATACCTCACTATTATTTAAATTAAAACGCCAAGAAACGGTTCTCGACGATGTGAATATTGCTATCTCTAAAGTAGTTCACTGGTTTGATGTTAACAACCTACTTTTAAATGGGGGAAAGACCAAATGTATCCGATTTTTAACCCCAAATGTCAAACAAGTGAAGACATCTATAAAAATTAAGGACGACGTGTTGGACCTTGTTGATACCACCCAATTTCTAGGGATTACACTAGATTCAAAGTTGCAGTGGAGCCCTCAAATTAGTAAGTTGTCGAATAGGCTCAGCTCTGCAGCGTACGCAGTCAGAAAAATTCGCCAACTTACTGACATAGATACCGCTAGGCTAGTTTATCATAGCTACTTTCACAATGTAATGTCGTATGGTATTCTATTGTGGGGGAATGCCGCCGACATTCAAACTATTTTCGTACTGCAGAAAAGGGCTATTCGAGCAATTTACAACATGAAAACAAGGGATACGTTGAGAAATAAATTTAAGGAAATAAATATATTAACAGTAGCCAGCCAATACATATATGAAAATTTAATTTATGTATTTAAGAACATTGACTTATATTATAAGATAAGCGATATACATAATATAAATACAAGAAACAAAAATAGATTACTAGTGCCGGCCTCCCGGCTTCAAAAAATTAATAAGTCTTTTATCGGTCAATGTGTGCGCTTTTACAATAAACTCCCAAGTGACATTCAAAATTTAAGTTTTAATAAATTTAAAACAGTTGTAAAACGTAAATTATATTCGAAAGGTTAATAACCTTTCGAATATAATTTACGTTTCTCTGTCACTGAATATATAGAATCTCAGTCACTGAATATATAGAAGATAAAAATGCTTGGGATTGAGTTGCTTCCACTCACAGGTTATTTCTAATCATATTATTAAGCTAACTGTAATATGAGTTGCTGTGACTATTATTTCATGTGTTATTAAAATACATCTTAGATTAACGAATTTTTACTTTTAAATCTTATTGAAATAAATAATTAACAACTACACACAGCAGCTCATTTAAGGAAAATAATTGTATTGATATCTAAACATTTGGCGATTGAAAAGAGTGGCCATGAGTTTCTTGCCTGCTTCTTCTCATGAAAGCTCTACTCATCGAACAGGCTTTTTTCAATGCTAAATTTTTATTTCCTTCTATTTATTTTATTATTATTTTTTATTAATATAATAGTGAATTGACGTGTCCAAGAATTGTTTGCAGATTTTTGACTTTGACTTTGACTTTGAATTGGTCCAGCCTTGTAGCAGTAGTCTAGTGACATACACACGCAAAGAAGAATTATATATTTAAAGACTAGTTTCTCCACGGCTTCATCCGAATCTCACAGCAACGCATACTAAGAAATGTATTTATATTATAATATATGTTGTCCAGAATATGGTTTATCATTTATGTAGCAAAATTTCATCCCAATCCGTATCTCAAAGTATCACACGCGTGATCATCAGTAGGTAAATAAATATTAAAAAAATGACACAGGCATTTAACATTTAAAATATTAAAGTACCAGGAGCACATAGATTACATAGAGTTTAAAAACTCAGCTCTTCCCATTGAAAAACAGTAACGGGCGTGTGAATCAGTTTTTTTTTTATTAATAGTATTTGCCATGCGCAAACACAAGTGCAGTATTTAAACTCATCGCGAATTCTATTTGAGAATAAACTGCACGAGATTTAAAACTAATATTATTTTAACTGATTGCTTTGAACTGTATAAAATAGGAAGATAAACTCAGATTTTTTGTAAACGGCGGTGAGCTAAAGGATGTCATTGCACTTTCGAACGAGAGGTCTTGATTTCAATCCCTATTGCAATACTGACTCAAAGACAAAAAGCACTCTAACTTAGCTGTAGGTGTTAATAATAATATCAGCCCTGTAATAAACTGTCCGACTGCTGGGCACAGACCTCTTCTCAGTGTGAGAAGGGTATGCCATAATCCACCACGCTGGCCCAGTGTGAATTGATAAATTTCTGATATCATATCTATACTAATACTTTAAAGAGGATATGATTTTATGTTTGTTAGTTTGTAAGGATTTATCTCAAAAACAATTCAGCCGATTTCAAAACTTCTTTCACCAATAGAAAGCTATATTATCACTGAGTAATATGGCTGTAATTTATTTTTCATAAATACTGTTACTAACTTTACCTTACCTAACCTACTTACGCGAGCGAAGCCGCTGGCAAAAGGTATCTTTGAATAAAAACGATGGCGCATATATCTCTCGTTCCATCTTTATACCATGTTCTCGGTGTCGACAAAGCACAATCAACAACGAGTTACCTCTTAATCAATTCTGTGTCCCTAGTAATGCAAGCTATTATAGGGTACAGTAACCACCTAAATAAATTTATAATTTCAACAGTGGTAGTACATTGTAATATTAAAATTGATTTAATAAAAAGCTCCTCGAAGCAACTTGTGTACATAGGCAGACCACTGTGTATTTGTGTACTTCTGTGTATTTAAATACTGTGTACACACAGTTTTCTGTAAGGTTGATTTTATTACTTCTTTAGTCGACCGCTAAAGATAATACCGTTTAAAAAAATAATGCTTTCTGGGCGCGAGACTGAGAAATAAGGTTATAGAACTTACACGCGGCTTGTATTTGGATGGGTGGCGCTGTAGGGAATATTTTATTCGTGGTATGGTTACCTAGATTTAGCTACTTTATTTAAAAGGTCTTAAATGCGTATCATGGAATTGAATCCTAAATCTTCGTGTCCAGTAGAAGAGTTCACTGCGCTAGCTGCTTATATAGAAGTAGTAATGAAGTGATTGCTTTAACCTCTGACCATAAGAGAAATTATTCGCTATTCGCATAACATAGCACAATAACTAACGACGTATATCCTAGAATTTATAGTCAGAGGTGAATAACACCACTTTTCGCTCCACGTAACCATAACTATTGCTATCTCTCTACATACCAATAATGACTTACTGTGACCTAAAAACGCTTTTGTGTGAGTTGAGAATCGAACCTAATACCTCCCAATAGCACCCAAACTAAGCATAACTAAACCAATTAGGTAGTTTGGTCCATGTTTGCTTTTAAAAATAATATTATTTTCTACGTGTAAATTTTTAATTAATTATGTTGGAGTTACCAGGCGCGCAGTATGTCGAAGGGGTGTACCCGTACAAGTTATTAATTAAAAATATTAAAATGCAATTACAAAAGTTCACTTCTCAATACAGGTGGAAAATAATTAATGAAAATTACTACCGTGGTGGCCCAGCGGTGGTGAATGCTACTAGGAATGTTGTGCATGAGGTCTCGGGCTCGATTATCTGGTCGAGTAGTGTTATTGGGTTATTTATAAGAAATTCTTAAAAGTTGTATGGAGTATAGAACTGTGGGCGGTACATGACAATAGGCTAGTTCCCTATTACGTTGGACCTAAACTCATAACTGGCAAATGTTGTTGCAATTCACCTTTACCGACCTCTTTGAGGCATTTTAAGCGTGAGACAAAATGTATGAAAATTTTATTAATTATTATACTTTACTGTTAAAACACTCCTTCGATATACTGTGCGCCTGGTAGCAGTGAGCTACCAGGCACACAGTGTTTTTATATTCACTCTTAATTGAGGTGGACTTAATCTTTTAAATGAAATCTATTTCTTGATTATTTTACTTCTATAGTAATGCAGTCCTGGTCTTAAAATGTCTGCCTGATGGTAAAACGTTACCGTGAATTTTTTAAGACAGCTAAAGTCTAATGACCGTTGTATTGGACTGCCACTCAGAAGTCTCGAGTTCGATACCACGGCAATAGCGACGGTATAAAATAGTTCATTATCGTTCGCTTTAATGGTGAAGGAAAACATCGTGAGGAAACCTGCATGATGCTCTAAGAGTTCTACATAATGTTCTCGAAGATATATGAAGTCTGCCAATCCACACTGGAGCGGCGTGGTGGACTATGGACTAACCCACATACTGAGAAGAGGCCAGCGCCCAGCAGTGGGGCAGTTTATATACAGGATAAATGTATATAGATAGGCAAATAAATAAAAGGTTTTCTCTGTAAATGTTTGGCCTATACTTTTACAATTACGCATTGCTCAAAATTCGCCATTAGACTCAAAAGTTTGTTGAATAAAGAGTAAAAGGGTTTTCGTTGTTATTGAATTAAATACAAATAAAATAAAAGCTGAATCGACTTCAGGAATGCATTAATATATTTTTTTGGGATGTTTGTAAAAGACGAAAATAAATTATAACTTCTTCTTCTTTGCGTGTGGTTAGTGGCCAACATGTTGTCAAGAGTTGTTCAAGCCGCCCGTAGGCCTCTGACATGGCTTAACGACTGCTGTTCATTTGGCAACAACCGGGACCAACTTTTACGTGCCCTCCGAAGCACAGAGACGCTCAGATGAAATACCACTAAGCGGTCACCCATCTATAGACTGACCGCATCCAACGTTGCTTATCCTCGCTAATCGTTTACCGATCAGTGAGTGCATTTGCACTCACTGATCGGTAAACGATTAGCGAGTTGGCTATGAGCGCCTATATAACTAATATTATAAATGTGAATGTGAGTTAGTCAAAGTAACTGTTCCCGAGCGAAGCCGCAGGCAAAAGCTAGTTCCTAATGTTTTGACTTACAATGCGCAATTTATTTACAATATTAATTATAAAAAATAGTCTTTTCTCACACAGTGACTGACTATTCAACGCACTGCCCAAACTGTGTAGATTAAGGATTTGATGAAATCCTCACAGGGTAGAGAAAAATAGACGTTCACAATTTAATAGATTGCTAGCTTTGTGTTACATATTACAAGAATTCTTGTGGACCTCTCTAGCTAAGCTAATGCTTGTGTTTGAAGCGCGTTCACGTCGGTAGTGCAATATATGGGAATCGTACCCACGACCTTGCCACTGGAAGTCCAGTATCTTATTAGTGGTGGTACTAGGCGCGCAGTACGTCAAAGATGTTTGAGCTCTGCTTATCTTTGATTAAAATATGACTGTATTACGAAATCTCGAACTTCATACTGTGCGCCTGGTGGTAGGTGTCTCAGCCTATATTCGAGAATTATACATACAAGCGTGATCCCTCTAAACAGTTAAAATGTGAGTGTATCACTTCTTTTTGCCTAGCCTTTTATCTAGAGATATTAGCCGTGGCTTTAACTCTTTCTTTTTAAAAAGCATTATTTTATTTGTATATACATAGTACACTTCTTAGACGTACTGCGTGCCTGGTATCACCTCTGCCTATCTTTGAGAATATACATACAGTTGTTATTTCTATTAGTTAAAATGTGGAGTGTACATACACTTCACCAAATCTTTTAGAGACATAAGGCGTGGCTTTATTGTATTTCTTGTTAAAAAGCATTATTTTAATTGTACCTACATAGTACTTCTTCGAAGTACTGCGGACTGGTACAACCGCTTACTACTTTCAAAAATATACAGCCGTGAACATACATAGTACTTCTTCGAAGTACTGCGCGCCTGGTACCACAATCTCCTATTTTGAAAAATATACAGGCGTACCTAAATTACGTTTTATAATTGTGAGAGTATTTCACCTCCGCCTAACCTTTTAGAGAAATAAGGCGTGGCTTTATCTCTTTCTTACAAAATACCTAAAAGAAATCATAATAAAACTTTAACTCTCAAGGGAACCGAAGCTGGGACCGCCCTTAACATTAAATCTTAACTTTTATTGCAAGTTTATAAGTAGAATAAATCTAACACTTACCCATTTTATGAAGAAGCTCGGCAGAAGCCTACGGTGTCAATTTGTCTGTGAGCTTAGTACTCCGAAACTGCTGTGTTCAAACACTTACTGGGCGGATTAACACTTTAGTTTCTCAAAGGAATATTACCTGAAAAGAAAGAAAAAGATATTAAAATACATAGTCCATAGAAAATTACTAGAATACTTTGTCTGATCTGGGAATCGAATCCGAGACTTCAAGCATATCAGTCGCATTCTGGTCGCTGTGCCACTGAGACAGTTCTCAAAATACTTACACATATAAATAGCTACATAATCCTGAGCAGCGATAGTCTAGTGGGAGACCGTTGGACTGCCATGCAGAGGTCTTGAGTTCGACCCCAAGGCACGCACCTCTGACGTTTCGTAGTTACGTGCGTATTAAATAGTTAATTATCGCTCGCTTTAACGGTGAAGGAAAACATCGTGAGGAAACCTGCATGTCTGAGAGTTCTACATAATGTTCTCGAAGATATGTGAAGTCTGCCAACTCGCACTGGGGCGGCGTGGTGGATTATGGGCTTACCCTCACACCGAGAAGAGGCCCGTGCTCAGCCGTGGGACAGTTTATAAATAATTCTAATATGTAAACAAATATTATAAGTGTGAATGTGAGTTTGTTTGTTCCACTTTCACGCCTTAACTACTCGACCGATCATCATGGAATTTCACATACACGTTGTCAGCGGTACAGAAAAGGACATAGGGTACCTTTCATCCAGCAAATAGTATCGTTACTAACTAAACGTACATTTACACGACCGACGCTGCGGGCAACATTTAGTATGCTATTATAAAACATCACCTATTTCAGTTTACTCAAGGATAAACACAAGCAAAGCCACGACCGGACCTAGTTTATAATAATCCTTTACAACATGACCACACTTTTTTTAACATGCCGTATAATCCCCCGTGTGTACGGGCCATAACGTCTATCAGCCGGACACGAGCGACCGGCGTCCGGTTATACCCGGATATTGGCCCCGGGTGAGAATTGCAACTGTATTGTACATTTTAACGAGTGATTTATTATGAAATAAACTTAAGTTTTAATTGGAAGATGTTCTGATATAACCGGACGCCTGGGGTCTCGTGTCCGGTAGTTTGTGTTGAAGTTATTTTATTAATATTGTTACGGCTAATGCCCTCTGTCGGCACTGTGGGGAAGAGTCGGTGGTTTCTAATAATAATTAATTACAGCACCATCTATTGACATTTTACGGAACTACGTATTTGTCGCTACGAGTTCAGTGGAGAAAGCGCTGGCACATTCTCGAACCATCGCGCTGTTGCGTGCCGTGTGTGACGTTTTCTGGAAAACTCCAGAAGCACTTTACCCGCGTATAAATAAGGCGCACGCGCACCGCCGAGTCAGTTTACAATCCTAAGCGATCAAGTGTTCACCGAAGCGAACGGAAGCGAAGAATACTACGGAGTTTGAAGCAGTTACAGTGAAAAAGTGCAGTATAGTGTTTGTTGTATATTAAAGTTAATTGTGTGCTAGAATAAAACGTTTTAGTCGGTAATATTGTTTTATATTCTTATCCGTCGAACCCAGCACGTAACAATATGCTAGATTTGCCCGCGGGTTCGCTTAGGAATAGTACGTTTTTTTTTCGTGTTGAAAGGTACCATATGTTTTTTTCTTACCTCTGATAACGTGTATGCGATTGATGATCGGTCGAGTAGTTAAGGCGTGGAAGTGTAACAAACGAACAAACTCACATTTGCATTTATAATATTAGCTAGGACTAACTTTAAAACGCGACTTCGTTCGCCAAAACCGATACATCACGATACGGCAGTACACACGTTCTCGCTTACACGACGTTGCAATAGTCACTGTAGTGACAGACCGACGAGTTACCTTTGTGTCTCAGCTCAAAATCAAAGTCAATTCAAATTGAAAAATCATTAAAAGAGCACAAGCGGATATTTATGAACATCAAAGCAGTTTACTTAAGTTAACGAACCGAGCGACCGAGTTTGGCTGATCTCTGTTTAAATGTTTGTTCAGTCCCTCGCGACATAGGACTAAGGCCAAGTGCGAGTGCGGTTGTCTTCTTATTAATAACTAGCTGCGCCCCGCGGTTTCGCACGCGTAAGTCCCGATGCCGTGAGAATAGCCGTGAGGATAAATAGTAGCCTGTGTTAATCCAAGTCTTCAGCTATCTACATAAGCAATCGTCGCAAGGTTCAGTAGTTTTTGCCATGTATCCATCTAACCATCCATCCATCCATCTATCCATCCTTTCATCCATCCATCCATCGATCCATCCTTTAATCGATCCATCCATCCATCCATCCATCCGTCTATCCATCCATCGATCCATCGATCCATCCATCCATTGATCCAACCCATATTCGATCCATCCATCTATCGATTCATCCATCCTCCATCTAGCCATCCTTCCATCCATCGATCCATCGATGCATCCATCGATTTATCCATCCATTGACCCATCCATCCATTTATCCATCGATTCATCCGTCCATCGATCAATCTATCCATCCATCGATGCATCCATCCATGCATCCACCCATTCTCACAAACTATCACATTTATAATATTATTAGTAGGATACAATAAAATAATGTTTTAATTAATTTAGTTTTTAAAATCGTAACTATGTCTTTGTAAAGACAAATTTAAACTCATATCTTTATTGCTATGCCACGATCTAGCAGTTACATAATATATATGGTTGACTTATAGCTAATAATCAATTGTGGACCCGGGCGAAGTCACGGCCAAAAGCTAGGCATGAAATAAACTAAAGTTTTAATTGGAAAATGTCCGGATGTAAATGGATGCCCGGACTACCGTGTCCGGTAGTTTTAAAGTTATTTTGATAAATTAATGTAAACTTTTTTTATGTTGTTGGTTCGGTGACATGAGTTTGCGTTTATTTTGAATTTCGTTTTCATGAGACTGCTCGGATGGCTTAATGGTCTAAGTGGTCACCTCGCTACTACCGCCGCGCTGAGTGTTGTGGGTTCGATTCCCACACGGGACAAAACTTTGTGTGATCAACAAATAGTTGCTCCATGTCTGGGTGTTACCTATTTCTTTGCGTTGTTTGAATGTTTGTAAAGGTCTCTAGGAATTATCTATAGTGCGGGATTTATCTGTATTTATATATTTAGGTTTATCTACAGCAATGTACAAAAACATGTTTCAATTACTGAATTACCAGCGTACTTATTATGGCAATGACAAAAAGAAAAATAACTGTAGAAGTAATCTTATGAGTTCTTGTATAAGTGTCCAAATAAAATACTTCATGGTAGATATGGATTTATATCTATTTTCTAGTACCAGTCCATATTGAGCTACAACCAAACTCAGTGGAGCTTGCGGGGAGACGACTGTCGGGCGGCGCTACTGCAAACATGCGTCTGACTACATATATTTAAAACTAAAGCGTCAACTTTGCCTGACTTGGGTGTCAAACTCGCTACCTTACGATCTGTAAGGTACATATATACTTAAGCCACGGTGCCATCGAGGTTGTAAATATTTAAAGTACCAGTTAAAAATAATATATAGTTTTAAATCTCGTGGACTTTTTATCTGAAACTGAATTCACGATGAGTTAAAATGTTTGTGCATTTAGTATTTTACTGAAAATCGGAAAGATTTTAATGATGGAAGCTGAATGCGGGCTACTTTAACATAACATATAATATAATTGTAACGAGGACGATTTTATACAAGAAATGTCGTTTGTTTGGTTGAACGCGCTTATCTGAGGAACTACTGGTTCGAATTGAAAAATTGTTTTAGTGTTGGATAGCCCATTTACCGAGGAAGGTTATAGGCTATACAACATCACGCTACGACCAACAGGAGCGGAGCAGACAGAGCCACACTAACGCGAGCGAAGACGCGGGCAAAATGTAGTTGTTATTATAATAATACGTATTGATATTCAGATCAGAACGTATTTCATATTATTCTAATCACGGCACGAGGGCCCTGGATTATAAAATGGTTCTCTTTGTAATATCACTAAATCCTTCAATTAGAACACGGTATTTCAGAATATTTCATTAATTTAGCATAACTTTATGTTTCACTAGTTAGCGCGGTTACACTCACGTTTATGACGACTGCTCCGCTCCCGTGACTCGGAGCGTGATAACATCACTGTATATAAACTATGTTAGTTATAAAGAAGCTTTCTATTGATGAAATAATTATTTAAATCCGTTAAGTAGTTTTTGGGTTTATTAATTACAAATACAAATATAAATCGTTTATAATATTATTGAAGACTATCTTTTGCTAGTGGCTTCGCTAGGGTTAGTTATAACATAACCAACCATAATAGGCTTATTAAACGCGCTGCTAAAATGACAGCGCCTTTTGGAAGAGAGTAGATCTGTGTATGTATATATTTTGTGAAGTCGGTTAAAAATCTGTAAATGTAACAGATTTCAAAAATGTATATTAGTCATTATTACCAAAAAATTGTGCTTAAGTCAAAAAGCTTTCAACCGTCGATATAATAATTAGAAAGGCAGTATAATTTTTTTATTTTGCTCTTCATAATGACCACACTTCGCCTGATGGTAAGCAGTCGTGTGGTCTAAGAGCAGTGGCCTCCACACCGTCCTCATAGCAGCCGAGTCGATGTTGAGGTCTCTACTTTGACGGCCTGAGAAGGTGCGTTTTCATGCCCCGCTTAAAGGACCCAGGGTTGAAGGAAGAAGAAAACACGTGCTTTGGCAGAGAATTCCATACCTTGATCTTCGGCAGAGGTATGAGGACCCAAACTTGTGGGTACGCACTCTCACTCTAACGTGCTCTCCAAGGCACGGAGCAGGCGTGGAATAAAAGTTGGTCCCATATACATATATTTATAATTCATTTACAGCCGACTCTCTTGGGCTGACACTCAAATAAATAACTCACAAGATATGACAAGAATATACATTAAAAGGCCGCGTGTAACTAACTTCTGTGGTCATATTACAAATAATATCTTTTACCCGCAGTTTCACTCGCTCGAGAATAGTGCTTTTTCTGAATGAGAGGTACTCCATGTTTATTTTTGTACCACTGACAATGTATATGCGAAATTTCATGATGATCGGTCGAGTAGTTAAGGTACAAAAGTCTAACAAACTCACATTCGCGTTTGTAATATTTATTGTTATTAGGATAGCAGCGATAGTTTAATGGGAGACTTTCGTTTCCCATTAAGCTATCTATATTGATATCTATATTGTGAGATTGTGTGAAGTATCTTAAAGATAGTGGCCTATGGCCTTATCCTTCTCATACTGAAAAGCATGTGCCCAGCAGTGGGATAGTTTATAAACAAATGTTTTGCATCTGCGAGAAAGGTTAGCACATAGTCCACCACGCCGTCCCAGTGTGCGCGTTGGCAGACTTCACATATCTTCGAGAACATTATGTAGAACTCTCAGACATGCAGGTTGCCTCACAACGTGTTCCTTCACCGCTAAATGAAGCAACAGTTAACTAATACATACATAACTTTGAAAAGTCAGAGGTGCGTGCTTTAAATCATGATTTATCTAAATTTATTCAATATAAGTTGTTTCAAGCAAACTGTCCACGCAATCAGAAGCAAGTCAAAGATATTCTTTTAAAAGAGACACATTTAAGATCACGGCAACATTACCGATGCATCGAACGAGCGAAGTGTACATAACGACTCTAAGTCTACAGCGGGTAGGCAGAACTCTACCCACACTTATACACGAGTCTGTTGAATAATTCATTGATGGCTTCGAGAGTTCACTGAAACCATTTTATAGATAAAAGGATAAGTACTATGTTATAAAAGACTAATAATGTCTTCAAGAACGAATTTTGTTCACTGCGGCCAATCTTAGCCGCAGGAGATATGATAGTGCACAAGTGTGTGCGCAAACACAAGTGCACTCTTTGGTCCCTCTCTCTCATAGAGCGATGTGACGTCACGACACGACCGGAGAGAGATCAGGCGCAGGAACAACAGCCATTTTGTCAAATTTTGTTAGTCGACTTAATTGATCACAAACTTATCCTAATTATATCATTAATTAAATGTGACTGTGAGTTTGTTTGTTACTCTTTCACGCCTTAACTACTCGGCTGATCATCATGAAATACTCGTGAATGGTGTATAGAAAAGGACATAGAATTCCTTTTATCCAGGAGAAAGTGCTGTTAATCACCTAACCTAACGTAGATTTTCGCGAGCGAAGTCGCGGGCAAGCTAGTGGTAAATTAATAAACTCATTATAAAATAATTCAGTTACAGCTTTCAGACTACATCCGTTATCTAATAAATAGAGATGACAAAACGAAAGACAATACACAGAGATGGCCTGATGGCCTCGATGGCATAGTGGTTAGTATAACCGACTGCCACGCCTGAGTACGCGGTTTCGATTCCCGCACAAATCAAACATGTGTGTGCATGGACATGGATGTTGTCTGAGTGTTTTTATGCATAATAATTGTATGTATTTACAAAAAAACACATACATTATTTATATCCATTGCCTAGTACCCATAGTACAAGCTCTGCTTAGTTTGGGCTAGATGGTGTTGTGTGTATGTGATAGAATATTATATTATTATTATATTATGGCCGTCTATGTATTGTCTCTCGCTACCAGTACGAAATATTAGTTAACTAAAGAAGATTAGTAACAAAATATGGACTACTAACTATCTATCTCTCGCAAACAGGACTTATTTCTAGGTGAATTATACCCTATGTCCTATTCTGTTCCCCTGACAACGTGTATGCAAAATTTTATGATGATCGGTCAAGTAGTTAAGTCGTGAAAGCGTAACAAACAAACTCACGTTCGCATGTATAATATTAGTTAAGAGTTAAGATACGTGTTTTCCGAGACACAGAAGTGTATAACACCAACTTTCTAACTGTGGACTTTTATTACGATTTTTCTATAGAAAAGCCTTCCTGGGTAATCGATCCAGAGAGTTCACTCACAGTAGTTGCATTCCCGATTGCTGCACCACGGCACCAGTGTTGAATTTAAAATGATTTCCTTTTCACCCAGAATGCTTTTATGATATACTAGTTTATACTCGTGGCTTTGCTCACGTAAAAGTACGTTACGTTATGTTAGTAACAGTACTTGTTGTATAATAAAACTAGCGGAACCGACAGACGTTGTCCTGTACACACGAAAAAGAAATCTATTATAGTTCTTTATATATATAAATCCTCTGTGCGTGTGTTTATATTAAACTCCTCCTAAACGGCTGGACAGATTTTGATTAAATTTGTTGTGTGTTCAAGTGGGTTCGAGAATAGTTTAGATTTTGTTTTTCTTTGTTTCTTGTGTACAAGACTACGTCTGTCATGTCCGCTAATTTATATACATATATATAAAGATAATCTATGTGATTCGGTGATAATATAGCTTTCTAATGGTGAAAAAGGCGGTTAACAAAATGTCGTGTCTATACGAATTACGTGTATAAATATTATATAAGCGTCGTGCACACTGATAACGGTTATATATGTAATAGCACCGCGCGTGTGCACCCGCCGATAACACGTCATATAAATTATAATCTATACTAACATTATAAAGAGAAAATATTTCATTTTTGTTTATAAGGATTTAACTCAAAAACAACTCAACCGAATTTAAAAATTCTTTCACCATTAGAAAGCTATATCACCGAGTAACATAGAAAACATTAAATTTAAGAAAGTACTGTTACTAACATAACCTATCCTTCTTTTACGCGAGTAAAGCCGCAGGCAAAAGTTAGTTAATTGTCAATCAACACAAGTTATGTAAAGTTTATTAATTGATGAAAATAGCTGACGGAGCGCTGCGCAGATAACTGGAACAAATGTACACGAGCTAGTCGAAATAACTTATGGGGTGATATGATTGTAATTTAATTACTATTAATTTAAATATAATGCGAAATCCAACTTATCTGACAATTACATTGATATCTTCTCTATGATATTTTTATCATTCTGACACTTTCTAGGCAGTTAAGCTTTTTAATTTTTTGCTCTAATATTATACCTGGCGGTCGCCAAGTGGTCGAAATTAGACCATAATTGATTTAAATTTTAAGTTTGAACGTTATTAAGGTTTTATTGGCTGTCATCTCATTTTGTTTAGTCACCTACTCCAGATACATACATACATATGTAACCAGAGTTACAAAGAATTCTACGACATCAGCCGAACAATGCCGAAATACTACGAACGCGATTCAACGGCGTGTGTCAAATGCATGGTTGTGTGCATATAGTGATTTTTCATCACCTAATTTAATGTACTTCTAATACATATTTTATAAAAATATTAGAATTCGCCACTCCTTCTCCATAAAAATATTTAACTGTGCCAAATTTCATACTTCTCCGTCTGCGCAATTTTCGTGAAAAGGGGTACAAAGTTTTTGCTTCACGTATTAATATATACATACTTCATTCAATGCTCAGTTGATAGTAGTTTGATGACATTCGATTCTATAAATAATATTTGAGAACACTCAGTTGATATATGCTTCATTTCCCAATACAGAAACCGTGGGCGACTCTTCTCACAAAGAGAAGAGGCCCGTGCCCAGCAGTGGGAAAGTTTATTTACAGGTCTGGTATCCTAACTAATATTATAAATGCGAATGTGTGTTTGTTTGTTACGCTTTTACGCCTTAACTACTCGACCGATCATCATGATATTTTGCATACTTGTTATCAGGGGTACAGAAAGTTAGTAATACTATATTAATTCACGCACAGATACTTACGCTTTTGCCATATTTTACGTTAAAATGACCAATTGACTGATGAACGAATTCTTTATACAACTGCGGTTGGAACAAGAAGAATCCGCCTGATGGTAAAAGTCATCGTAGCCTATGACTGCTTGCAGTACCAGGAAAACATAACTGAGAAAGAGGTATCATACGCGCGATGCGAGACTCAGGACAACTTTCTAGACTGAAACTACTACGCCATCAGTTCACTCAATGTTGCACGCTAAACGAAAATAGCTGATGCAGCATTTCGCTTAGCTGGCTGGTTCGAACCGAGAGCGTTATAACCGTATTATATTAAAGATTAGAACGATTGCGTTTTGAATAAGAAGAAAATATATTATGTGATTCTGCCATGCTCATATTGAATTCAATTCGGTATAGAAACTATAAAAAAATATTTAACGCTTACTGATAATACAAAAGCAAGTTAAATTACGTATGTATAAATTAACTCTGCTGACTCCCTGGAGATAACCGTGATGAGTACGATAGCCTAAGGCATTGGACTTGCGATCGAGAGGTTTGTTACCACCCATCGCACTACTGACGTGAACCCACTCCTAACACAAGCATTGTAGCTTAGCTGAACAAGTTTGGGTCCTCATACCTGCCCAACGATCAAGGCATGGAGTTCTCTGCCAAGGCACGTGTTTCCTGCTTCCTTCAATCCTGGATCCTTTAAGCGGAGCGTGAAAAAGCACCTTCTTAGGCCATCAAAGTAGAGACCACAACATCACCTCGGGAGGACGGTGTGGAGGCCACTGCTTTTAAACCACACAACTGCTTACATCAGCCGGAGGGTGGCCATTTTGAAGAGAAAAAAAAAGCTTCAAGCGGGTTCTAACTTACTAATAAAAATACATATTACAATTATATTGGTAAAATTATCAAAAGGAAGTTAAATTGTGTATGTTGTTGACCTCAACTCTGCTGACTCTCTGGAGATAACCGTGATGATTACATTAGTACTTTAGATAAAAGTATCAGGGTCACAGAAACGTGAAGAGTTGTAATTGGCTGTTAAACATTAACTTGAAAATGCCGCGTCACGATATGTGCCTGCCCGCCCCGTGCCCTAACACAGCCTCCTCACCGGCGCTTGCTTCCTGTGCGACGGCCACAAATATTTATAGATGAGACATCGATCTTAACAGAAATAACTTCGTTTAAATTCTATACAATTTTGTTACTCGATATTAAATGATAAATATTCTAAATAATAATATAGTTTGCCATCTTGTTAATAAAATTTTAACTGTTTTATATAATTATTAATATTTGCATGCCTAATACAGGCAGAATATAGCCTGAACGATTCACCATTGTAAAATCTGGTACCACCTGTATTCTGTGCAAATAAATGTTTCTTTCTTTCTTTCTTTCTTTCTTTCGTACAGTATGAGGTCTTGCGTTATCATGGAGCAATAATGGTGAAGATCGATTCACGAGGCGGGGCTGTTTCACTGCCAGTTTCGCCATCATTGTTCGAAGTTCGGCATAGTAAACATCTGCTGTTATTGCTTGACCAGACCTGAAAAATCTATAGTGAATAACACCATGAAGAGACCACCAAAAAATTACCATTGCCTTTTTATTCATTGAAATTAAACTACTATATACGGATTTTATCGCGTTGTTGTTGTTGTAAACAACGCGATAAAATCCGTATATAGTAGTTTAATTTCAATGAATAACATTCGCGTAAACAGAAGACAATATTATGCCTTTTTATTGTTAAGCTTTGCTTTAGGTCACTTTTTCGGCGTTTGAGTTGGGGTCAGCCATTGCATTTCTCGCCTAAGGTTATCGTAAGGAAACCATTTTTCATCACATGTCACAATTCGATCCAATATTCCTTCATTTCTGTACTGATTCAACAAGGCAACACATATTACAACACGCACTTCTACAAATCAGTCAAATCATGAGGCACCAATTTTCCATATTTTTTATCTTATTGATTTGATGCAAATGAGCCAATATTGTAGGTAGGGTAACATTAAACAATGCCGCTAATTCCTAGGTAGTTTGTCTCGGATCGGCTTCCACCATCTCCTTCAATTCAGCGGTATTCACCTGTGTGGGGGTCTTCCACGTGGTTCCTTCTTCAAGTCGAAGTTTCCATTACGAAAGTGTTTAAGCCAAAAAGTCACAGTGCATTAATTATCTTCCGCGTCAGAACTCGTATTCAAACATGACTCGGATTTTTGAAGTATCCATCTTTCCCGTCTAAGCTGAATAAAAAAACAATTGAAAGTCGAAAATCAAATGTTGCACATTTTAAAAGAAGAATCGTATAGGTATCATGTGAAAAAAGTTTCACTATCTCACACCATGAATGTTTTATGTCATTTCAAATACTCGTAGATACCTATTATTAAACAACGGCAACTTCATACTTTAACCCCTATTATATGTTAAGCGATGAATGCAGCGATAGCCTAGTGAGAAACCGTTGGATTGCCACGCAGAGGTTTCGACTTCAACCCCAAGGCTCTCTCTGATTTATCAAAGTTATGTGCGTATTGAATAATTAATTATCGCTCGCTTTAATGGTGAAGGAACACATCGTAAGGAAACATGCATGTCTGAGTGTTGTACATAATGTTCTCGAAGATATGTGCAGTCTGACAACCCGCAGTAGGCCAGCGTGGTGGACTACGGCCTAACCACACACTGAGAAGAGGTCCGTGCCCAGCAGTGGGACAGTTATATACAGAACTGATATTATTATATTAAAACCTACTTCTTTGGGGATTTAACCACGACATTAAGATAAATAAATCAGACAAGGTCAATGTTCAGATATAATCGCTTTAATATAAACTTGTAAACATTTATATTTGCCAGTCATATTGTTTATATAGCGAGATGAAGTGTGTACTGTTATTTATGATAGTCTCACTACAATGTGTTCTCGGTGATGAAGATTTAGTTAGTGTTGTTACTAATATCGGGGTTTTGAGAGGCCTTAGGAGAGAATTCACTGCTTTTCTTGGTGTACCGTACGGTGAAGTAGATGATAAAGAACCATTTGGGGTGAGCTGTGTTTTATATTATATCTAATAGACTAATTTTCGGTTCTTATATCAAAACAAGTGGTTTTAGATACGAATAGGTATGTATTTTTTATATAATATGTATCAAAATAAACTATTCATGGATAAAACGTTTAGTTTCTTGGATATACGGACCTGAGAAATTGCAGCCGAACTTTTGAAGTTATTCATATTATATACATTTAAATTACCACTGAGTCACTGTCTTACAGAAATAGAAGTCATACAAGAGGGAGTCGTAGGAAATAAGTAAATATAGCGTCGTATAGAGAATCGGTCAGAAGGCTCGGGAAGAATGCCTGACCGACGGAAGGTCAGCTCTTGGTGGTGGTATCCCATCGGATCTTGGAAACGGTGATATCTACGGAAATCGTTCTTCAACAAAATCTTTCTAAAACTCTGGAAACTTTTAGGGAGGGCGAACAAATACATGGCTTCCATACAAAAAAACATGGCCGCCATACAAATTTTGACATCTAATATCTCCGAAATGGTTAGAGATAGGTGGGGAGTGTTCGAACAAATGTCATAGAGGTAGACGAGATCTTTCCATAAAAGGTCATTTTCATGGTCACCAGGGTCATATTTTGTGGCTTCGGGGATTTTCAAAGTCCCTGAATCCGTATCTAAAATTAGTTTTTTGATTCCTTCCACTCTCGCAGTACACCCCCCCCCTCCACCCCCCACTCGCGGATATACATACGTATTTATGTATCTCTTTAAAATAAATTTACAAATATATAATTATGTACTTTAAATACATATATATATATATCTTTTAAATACAATGTAAACTTTCTAAAAAACAAGTGAATATATAATATTGTCATACGTTTACGCGAATGTTATATGTTTTATAGTTTAAATAGCTTAAACAGAAGTACATAGTAACAGGTAAAAGTGTCAATAGTAGTTCAAAGTTTCAAGATTCCGTAATAATAGTGTTTTATAAAAATAAGCAACGTGATGAAATCCGTATAAAGTAGTTTAATCAACAAGTGAATATAATTAAAATATTTGCGGTCTTATTTTGATAAGTAACCGCATAGCCATATTCCTCTATCAATCACTATTTTTAACTGCATTTTATTAAGGGAAAAGCTGACATCGATGCAGTTTCATAATAAGTATACTTATATTTATTTTACTTTCAATAAAATAGACATACCATTACCTAATGAGGGACCTGAAACAGACAAAACTAGCGAAAATTATGTATAAAACAACTCTGTATCGCTTATATTGTCTATACAGGCGCGAGACTGTGTGTATTTATTAATCACTAGTTAATATTGTGTTAGGTACGTTAACGCGAATGATATACATTGAAATTTAAAATTACTGAATACGGATTTTGTGGCGTTGTTTATTTTAGAACACTTTTATTACATAATTTTGTACTATAACACTACTTTTATTGAACTCTACTACAATTTAAGCTATTTAAATTAATTAAATTATTTAAATTAACGTTTACACTTTCACCGATGTTTCGGTTGCTTTACAGAAGCCATGGTAACGGGGAGACTAAGATGGTGGTTGGTTCAATGTTCTGAAGTATAGTTATTTCAAAGTACACCCTATAGTAATTATATAAAGCAGCGATAGCTCAGTGGCGAGACCAACAGACTGCAAAGCCGAGGGTCTCTGATTCGAACCCACGTCGCGCACCTCTAACTTTCGGAAGTTATATAACTTTTCGAGATTATGTGCGTATTGATCGACAATTATCGTTTGCTCCGTGCTTCGGAAAGCACGTTAAGCCCTCGGTCCCGGCTGCCATGAACATCTATGGCAGTCGTTATTGGGGAAGTCGACACAAAAGATCCCACTGGGCCGAAGTGTCGCCGGTCTGTACCTACTTACTAGCTCCCACACAAGATAAGATAAGATAGTAATTATAAAATAAAAGTGTTCTAAAATAAACAACGTGACAAAATCCGTATAGTTTTAATTTCAATCAATAAACACTAGCTGTCGCCGCGGTTTCACCCACGTTTATGATGACTGCTCGGCTCCAGTGGCTCGTAGCGTGATGTTATAATTATAGCCTATAACCTTTCTCAAGAATTGAGATAACGAATGCAAACATAGTGTTTATATCCGACTGGTAGTTCCCGAGATACGCGCGTTCAAACAAATATACAAACAAACTTCAGCTTTATTGTAATACTTGTTTTTGCACACGGCTTTGCTCGCTTTGATGTAAATATTATCAATAAATTATTATCTTACAGGATCACTAGTTTTGTTCACCTGAAAACGTGTATGAGAAATTTTATGATGATCGGTCGAATAGTTAAGGAGTGAATGTGTAACAAACAAACTCACATTCACTTTTATAATAGTACTAACTGAACCGGCAAACGTTGTACTGCCATAATATAATTCTGGATAGGGACACCCTAATCTCTTAGCAGTATTAAATATACTTTACAACCTAAACCGACCAACTATACATAAAAAAAACGTAAAAATCTGTCGAGCCGTTTCGAAGAAGTGCGAAAAGAAGTGGGTACAAACACCGTGACACGAAATTTTTATATATCATAGATATATAGAAAAGTTAGGATATTGAGTAATATTTGTTTTATTTAACTAACGTTACCAAGATGGCCCACTAGCTCTTTGACCTCATAGTGCCTGACAGTAAATAATCTCTCTAATGTTATCTCTTGATGAATGTCAAGCGAAACATTTAAAATGTACTCCGGATAGCGTTCGGGTAATTCACTACATATTATAAAAAACAAGGTCCCCCACCGTGTCTGTCTGTCTGTTTGCGATAAACTCAAAAACTACTGAACAGATTTTCATGCGGTTTTCACCAATAGACAGAGTGGTTCATGAGGAAGGTTGGGGTATATAATTTGGTAAGGTTACCTGTGCGTAGCCGGGGCGGGTCGTATTTAATATATTCACTTTTGCTTTTATCACCGAAAGGTTAGAGAAAGGATTTTTATTTTCATTTTTCAGTTGCAGTTTCAGTCTAACGTAATAGGGGGCTAGCCTATTGCCTATAAATACCTACATAGTCTCACGCGAATAACCCCGCAAGGGTAGACCAAGTAGACCTTACCTCTCGTAAGTTAGACTCTGAAAAAAGGACTCATCGTGTGAAACCCAGTAACTGTGTTATTATCTCACACCGTTAGCTATGTTAACTGTACGAGAGTGAAATGTCGAGCGAGCTCACTCATCACTCTGACTCTTATATTTAACTAGCTTATGCCGGCAACTTTGTCCGCGTGGAATAGTTACTATGGGGAACATTTTAGGATAAAATTTTATGATACTATTTTTGAAAATAATCATCATACAAACTGCTGACGGCATTTTTACTAATCATACGAGTACATATGTTTCCGATAGATATACGTACATATATTAAACATAGACAGATTTGTTTGGACTTTCATACGAACTTTCATCTCCTATTTCATCCCCATGTAGATAGAAACTTCAAAAACACTGGATAAAATGTTTATTTACTTCTTATACAAAATTTCATGGTTTAATCTTCAATAATGACGAATTTTCATACAAACTTTCATGCCTTATTTCAACCCCTTTATGCCTTGTTTTACAACAAAAAGTAACCTATGTCCTTTCCCAAGGTCTAGTCTAAATCTGTACCAAATTTCATAAACATCGGTTCAGTAGTTTAGGCGTGAAAGCGTAACAGACAGACAGACAGAGTTACTATCGAATTTATAATATTAGTAAGGAAGTAATAATAATAATATTATATCACATAGGTACACACAACACCATCTAGCCCAAACTAAGCAGAGCTTGTACTATGGGTACTAGACAATGGATAAACATACATATATACTTTCTTTTTTTGTAAAAACATACATATCATTCATAGAAAATCCCAGACCAAGACAAACATCCATGTTCATGCACACAAAATTTTGACTTGTGCGTGAATCGAACTCGCGACCTCAGGAGTGGCAGTCGGTTACACCATAAAGATTACAGATTTAAAAAACAAATATTAATAACCTTAAACCTTTGCCTGCGTCTTCTTTAGATCACACTTTACAATGTTGTACCACTTTCTGCAAAGCTCTATACTTTTACCAAAAACATATTATTTCATCAAGTTTATAATTACAAGCGCGCCGCGGTGTGTTGTTTGTTTACGCCGCTGCTAGTTTTCGACCACTTGTAGTCTTAATGCGATTAGAGCAACCGATTACAATATTAAGTATATTGAATATTATATTATCTTTACTAATATTATAGAGCAGGAGTTCCCTAAGTATGGATCGCGAGCGAATATTAAGAGGGCCCCGAAACATAAGATAATCCGACCAATCGGGCTAATAGCCGGACCACTGCGGGCACGGCACTCGCGTTCTATGACTAGAGGTTCTCTGATCACAAAGACTAGGGAATCTGAGAATTACCAATATTTTATGACCCCTTTACAAGACGCCCAAGAGGTGAGTCCCGAATTTCGCAGTTTTTGTTTGGTAGGTCGAAGTCCAATCAAGTTTAGGAACCACTGTTATAGAGGAAAGATTCGATTTTTGTTTGTTTGATTGTAAGGATTTATGTCAAAACCACAAAATTAATTTTAAAAATTCTTTCACTTTATTATCATAGAGTAATATCGGTTATTTTATTTAAAAAACAAGTAGGTACTGTTACTAACATAAACTAACTTACTTTTAGGCGGGCGAAGCCACGAGCATAAGCCAGTTGTATCATAAATCAAATAATGAATTATGGAAACTGGTAGAACAGAAGTTGTTTATTAAGATATATGTAAATAAATTACGGATAAAGGGTTATTAGTTTCATTCAATTAACTCTGTGTAGTAATATTATCAGGGTTTTTTATTACATTAATTTTATATTTACTATTAAAATTTTAATTTTACAGCACTTTCGGATTTTCGGTTGTTTTCAGCAGACCTGTTCACGGGGAAACTAAAATGGTGGTCGTCTTATCGTTTTAATGTATAGTTATTTAAATGTATCTGATCATAATAAAATTTGTGTTTCTATTTACGCAGAATGAACTCAAAGTATCATAAAGTTTTGCAATATTTGCTTGACACTTCTAAATCTTCTTGATACTTCTAAAAGCCGAGCGATAATTTCTGTACGTACTTAAATTCCAATAATATTCGTGAAAAAGCAGCGATAACCTAGTGTTAAGAACCGATGGACTTCTACGCAGAGGTCTTGAGTTCCATCGTAAGGCTCAAACCTCTGACTTGCCGAAGTTATGTACGTGTTAAATTGTTAACTATTGCTCGCTTTAACGGCGAAAGAAAACATCGTGAGGAAATCTGCATGTTTGAAAGTACCACATAATGTTCTCGAAGATATGTGAAGTTTGCCAACCCGCACTGGGCCAGCGTGGTGGACTATGGCCTATCTCATATTGAGAAAAGGCCCGACCCCAGCAGTGGGACTGCTTATAAACTTCTTATTATAACATTTGCGTATACTTAAAAGAATATTATTTAAAACACTTATTCAAATTCTATTTTTTTCAGGCAGCCAAACCTCACCTGCACTTTGAAACCCAATACGCCGTTTTTAACGACCCACCAATATGCCCGCAAATAGTCGACGGCATACCTCAAGGCAACATACATTGCCTGCATCTCAACATTTACACACCAAACAATGCAACACCTAACAGCACTTTACCAGTAATGGTATACATACATGGCGGTGGATTCGTCGAAGGGAACGGCAATTTGAGAACTTATTCACCGACGTTCTTAGTCAGACACAACGTAATACTAGTCACAGTCCACTACAGACTAGGCCCGTACGGATTCCTCTGCTTACCGCAACTAGGATACAGCAATCAAGGCTTAAAAGACATTGTTTTAGCTCTCAAATGGATAAAAGATCATATAAACAGTTTTGGAGGAGACGAAGACAATATACTTCTATTTGGACACAGTTCTGGGTCTGTTACAGCAGAACTTGTTCTATTATATAATGAAGACAATGTATTTAATAAAGCTATATTACAAAGTGCTCATATTGCTTCACCGTATATGGCGACAGAACCAGCTAATGAAGCTTTCGTAGCTACAATCGCTGAAAGACTTAACATTAACAAAGATCTTAAAATAGAAGATACTATCAAACAACTATCGGAACTAAACACAGATTTGGTCATAAATGCCAGTAACACATATGAATTCAGACCGTGTGTTGACAATACATTTATAACAAGAACTCTAAAACAAGTCAATATGAAAGATAAAAGCATAATATTAGGAACAACATCTAAAGAAATGCTATATTTCTACAAAGGTGACGAAGCAAACTACTTAAGTAAATTCAAAGAAGATTTAGACAAAGGATTTGTTGATTTATCAGAAGAAGATATTAATACAGTAAAGAACTTTTATTTAAATAATGATATTAAAGAAAATGCTGTTGATTTTGGCACTGATTACGTTTTTACTTATCCAGCTGAAAGATCTGTAAGGTTTTATTTAGCAAGTAATGCTACCGTATATCATTATGTATTTTCTCATGATGGTGGTCACAATTATATGAAGTTGAGAGATAACATCAATGCAGCAGGCGCGGCACATGGTGATGAGTTGGGGTATCTGTTTTGTATGTTTATAGATACAGCACCGTTTAATCATATAGATGGTGTAGTATCAGCAGCTATTACTGAGATGTGGACTAATTTCGCTAAATATGGGTAAGGATTTTGATCAGCTATTTAAGAGTTTACGTAATACGAGTATAGAGTGAGCCTATTGCTATTGCTATTGCATCGAATATTGGTGTCCCTCAAGGATCTGCACTTGTTCCAGTATCACTTTTTACGATTCACAACGACACTATTTATAACACAATAATTGTTTTCAGGAATCCTACTCCAGAAGTTTCAAATCACATACCTCAGCTATGGCCACGCGTGGACAAAGATTCGGCATATTACATGAATATAAGCTACTCTTCAAACTTTTCCATTCAAGAAAGGCCTTACCACGATAGGATGGTTTTCTGGGAGGCATTCTACCGAATTCATGGTAGACAATCTAAAGGCTTCAACTTCGGTGAGGAGTTTACGGGAGAGTCTCCCCGTGAACATGGCTGCTGAAAAGCAACCGAAACGTCGGGGAAAGTGAAAAATTAAGTCTAAATAATTGTATAATTTAATAGCTTAAATAGAAGCAAACAGTAACTAGTAAAAGTGTTTAACAATAGTAGCTCAAAGTTTCAAAATTATGTAATAATTGAGTTTTATAAAAAATAAACAACACGATAAAATCCGTATAAATTTGTTTAATTTCTTTATATCTCTTTTTATATCGTGCATGGAGGAGTGTGAGATTTGATATATTAACAGTTTATATGGAGAAGGGGTGCAGAAAGTTTGAATGTATAATTAAAAATAATGAATGAACAATCATTTTGTATCCATTTCAAGTGGCGGTAACCCAATGGATAAGACATTGGACTTGTGATCGAGGGGTCGTGGGTTCGAATCCCACCCATCGCACTACTGACGTGAACCCACTCCTAACACAAGCATTCTATCTTAGCTGAAAGGGTTAACAAGAATACTAGTAATTTGAAACCCAAACTGCTACTATGTATTATTATATATATTCTAGTGAATAAAGCATTTATTTAAATATTTTGAAATGAATTACAATCAAATTTCAAAAGACCTCTAGTTTTGAATGATTTCGCTTGCCGTTGTTAACTTATTGACAGTAGTGAACTAGTACTAACATTATAAATGTGAAAGTCTGTTCAGTATTAGATGTTATTTATTCAATATAATAATAAAGTTAAGTCGGTTTGAATGGCACACAAAACTAATGAACGTTGGCTTGCAACCCGCGCGCAACACCAACTACCGGGGCCAATAGGGAACGCAGACACACACACACATAAATTCATCAAAATTAACCCAGCCATTTAGATGGAGTTTAGTGACATCCACACGTACAAAATAATTATATATATAAAGAAAGTAAGTGTATTCATGAACAGGCCAAGATACAACAGTTCAGTACCTCTTTCTCTTCTGTTTGACAGCATTTTTGAACTGAAAACTTCATTATGCGCGTTGAGCACTTTTTGGGTAAACAAAAATCATGGATCTCGCGTCATCGTCACCGAACGCTTTCCATGAGCTGTATGTATACTGTGTATATATGTGTACTTTTTGGGTGAACAAAAAGCGTGAAACTCGCGTCATCGTCACCGCATGCTAGTTACTTAGTTTTCACTTCTATCGACAGTCACCAAAGACTGCCCCGCATGTTCTTTTGTTTAGTAGCTATTGATGAGATTTAGCACTATCAATAGAAATATTGGATAGCTTGTTATTTCTTTAAATGTATATTCATAATAATATACGTACTCTTCAACTCTTCAATTATTGTTCTGGTAAAATGTTGACCATTCAGCGCATACTAGTCTGCATAAACCTCAATGAAATCCGTATAAATTAGTTTAATTTCTGTGCACAGATAGAGCATCTCCTAGTTCACGTAGCATACTTTTATCCCGCGTCTTATCCCGTGGGACTGAGTCGGAAGGAACTAGTAAATAATAAATATAATTCCCTAAACGAGGGCAGTAAGACACGCCACACGAATTTGTCATAAAAATGAACATTTTTAGTGTTCCCGCGACGACTGGCGATCTTAAATATTTAGTGAGACATTACCAGATGAAGATGGCGTCTCACACGTGTACTTGTGATGTGTGCACGTGTGTATGTGGTTGTGAGGCTGATCTATCTCGTGTTTATATCTAGTTCTTATTTATTTATGGAACTAACATAAACTTTATGTAGCAATGGTTTCCTTTAAAATATCTATATATATTATACATGTGATTTTTAGAAGAAAATCTATAACCGACTTCAAGGCAATACATATATATACAAACTTAAACTAAAAAGTAGAGAAATTCAAAACTGTTGCTGAAGGGAACCACAAAGAACCAAAACATAAAAAGCGCTGAATAAATTTTGATTATCTATATACAATATAAAAATCTCGTGCCACGGTGTTTGTGGTCGCACTCCTCCGAAACGGCTCGACCGATTTTGTATATTTGTAAGGTATGAGAATAGGTACAGTATATTTCATCTCGCTAAGAAATAATTTATATAGCACCACACAGTTTGTTGGGTCAGCTAGTAGACTTATATGGGACCTCTGAAGTATTACCTACTAAACAAAATAAAAGAATCATCAAAATCAATTAATAATTGGCGAAGTAATCGCATAACAAACATACAAAAAAGAAACATACTTACAGTCGAATTGAGAATTTCCTCCTATTTTGAAGTCAGTTAATAATTATAAGAACATTGTAACTGGTCTATGTTTGTACATAGGAGATGTTTAAGTGATATTTGAAAGTCTTACCTGCCTCACACACATTGTTCTAGTAGTAGAAATATCTTGAAGTTGTTGTTGTGGCTTCTCTAGCTCTTATACATTTGACTGCCTGTTCGTATGTTTGCAAGCATATCACGCGAAAACTACTGCACAAAATTGTATGCGATTTTCACAGTTGTATTGCTGAAGATCTAACTTAAATTTTGGTAGATGTTTCATCTTTATACGTTGCCTCGAAGTTGAGTATTAACTATAAAACAATTTAGATACGTCACCCAGAAGCCGTAACTATAAGAAATAGTGAGGTATGTCTTTGTGTGTAGATCAGCTTCGTCTTACCTGCAAAGAAAGAAAATATAGATAAGTAACTAATTATAAATTCTGTAGTCGCGAGTAAAAGTTATTTATTAATAATCTACATCTATACTATATGTCGGCCTCGATGGCGTAGTGGTTAGTGTAACTGACTGCAACGCCTGAGGTCACGGGTTCGATTCCCGTACAAGTCAAACATTTGTGTGCAGGGACATGGATGTTTGTCTTGGTCTGGATGTTTCTATCTATAATATGTATGTATTTACAAAGAAAAACAAGTATATATGTATGTTTATCCATTGTCTAGTGCCCATAGTACAAGCTCTGCTTAGTTTGGGCTAGATGGTGTTGTGTGTATGTGGTAGAATATTATTATTATTATACTGACATAACTAGCTTTTGCTCGCGGCTTCGCTTGCGTAAAAGTAGACTAGGTTATGTTTGTAACAGTACTTTTAAAAACAACATATAGCCTATGTTACTCGCTGATAATATAGCTTTCTAATGGTGAATGAATTTTAAAATCCGGCTATGTAGTTTTCGAGTTAAACCCTTATAAACAAACAAGGAATCAAACCTTTTCTCTTTTTTAATATTAGTATAGATAAAGCTGAAGATTTTGTTTAAACTAACATTCTGATCTGTAAAGTCTATTGTGCGTTTGATAGCTCAATTCTTGAGGAAGGTTATAGGCTATATAACATCACGCTACGATCCACGAGAGAATCATAAACGTGGGTGACACTGCGGGATACAACTTGTCAATTATATTTTGAACAATTGGCTTATGTCTTCCCAGGTCCGTTACTTCGATTTAATAACTAGTGTTTTTAACAATTTAAGACAAATCATACTAAGCTCAAAATGAAACAATTTGACATTTAATATAATATCAAATTTAATGTTTAAAATAATTGGTAAAGTAGCTTATATTAAAAACACATGAAACTGGTCATGAAAAATCAAATCTTTTATTTTATTGGCATGAAAAAGGAATAATGAATTACATAATAACGTTAACGTGAATGTTATACATTAAAATTAAACTGCATTATATTACGCGATTTCTTTGAAAACACAATTTTATGAAAATATGGAAATAATTTCTAAATTTTAAATTGCACTTTCGTCGATTATTATTCCTGTATATAAACTGTCCCACTGCTGGGCACGGGCCTCTTCTCAGTGTGTGGGTTACGCACAGGCTAGGTTGGCCCAGGGCGGGTTGGCAGACTTCACGTTTCTTCAAGAACATCCTCACTAATATTACAAATACTAATCCAATGCAAATCGCCGAATTCACATATCTTTGAGAACATTATGGAGGACCCTAATTTGACCCTAAATCTTAAGAGTCTCATAAAAATCCCTTCCGGTCACCATTTCAAAAGAACTCGTCCAAAACTTCTGCTAATTCCCAGCGTCAGTAAAAACACAAAAACTTTTCAACGCAGCTTCGAAACAGCAAAACGAAATTATCTCCCTGTTTTGGTATGACAGAAAGTTTCATTATATATTTCTTTTACAACTGTTTTGGACACTTTCAAACATACTTCTACGAATTTAAAATGGGAAAAGAAAATTTTGTATTTCTGTAGAGAAAATCATAACGTTTTATATCGCTTTTTGGAAAGGAATGGTGTTGTATGTTATTAAATTAAAGAAAGAAAGAGAAAGAACATAATAGTAAATAGTAATCGCTCGCTTTAACGGTGAAGGAAAACATGGTGAGGTTCATCTAATAGTTCTACATAATGTTCTCAAAGATATGTGAAGTCTGCCAACCATCACTGGGACGGCTTGGTGTATTATGGGCTAACCCACACATTAAGAAGAGGCCAGATATATTTTTGAGTAGCCGTAGTCACATTCCGTATATTTTTTATAGTTAATAAAAAATAAACGTTAAACGTTAAGCGGTCTACTCACTCCCCTGGGAAATGAACCCATTATCGGTGAATCGAGGGCATTGTACAATATCCTACGTTTGAGCTCTCACTAGGGAGTTAGCAGAACTTAGAGCTTGTGAAATATTAATAAAGAAACAACCGATGAAAAATGTACCTCTTTTATTTTCTTATCGCCTGGTACTTTTTGATAAAGGTATGCTAGTATATCGCGGAAAGATAAGGAGGTGTATGGCACCTCATTTTGTTTAGCTATGATTTTAGGTGTTACATTATGGGAGTGTATTGTCGTTGCGAACTAAACAAAGTGCCGTTATTGAAAATTTCCTAACAGAAAAACACAATCTTTTCTAGTATGGGAATCGAACCTGAGACGTTTGCCTAACTAATATTATAAATGCGAATGTGTTAGTTTATTTAATACGCTTTCAGGCCTTAACTACTCGACTGAAAATCATGAAGTTTCGCGTACACTTTGTCAGGGGAACAAAAAAAGACATCGGGTGCCTTTTACCAAGAAAAGTAATGTTTTCAAACGAAGCCACTGATAATAATAATAAACTGATTTGTTCTCAAAAATATACAGCTAGCTCTTATTCCAGCATATAAAGAAATTTGCGATGCGCACAAACGAGACCCAAACTACAACCGGATACAATCATATATTATATAATTTAAGCGAGTTAGTAGTGTTGTTATTGGGTTCGCCTGAATACATCCGTGCACATCGCTAAACACAACCATGACAATGGTATTATACAAAGAGTAAGAGGTCATCGTTGGCTGCTATACTAGTACAAACTGTGACACAGCAGCCAGCGTCTTCCACCCTGTATGACACAACATAATATCATTTAACGTAGAAGATTCTTAATCATAGTACAAATGATACTTCTAAATAAATCCAAAATAGGTAACTAGCCTGCTTTAAAGCTGATATAAAGAGTGTGTGTGTGTCTTTTTTTTTTTTATTGCGTATGTTGGCAAACGAGCAGACGGATCGCCTGATGGTAAGCGATTACCGCCGCGCATGGACACCCGCAACCCCAAAGGAGTTACAAGTGCGTTGCCAGCCCTTTCAAAAGGAATGAAGGAGGGAAAGGACAAAGGAAGGGATAGGAAAAGGATCCGGGTACCTGGGCCTCCGGCTCTCTCACTCACCGATACGAAACGCAACAGTACGGGTACCGTTACTTCACGCCGGTATTCTGTGAGGGGTAGTACTACCCCGGTCGATCCGGCCCATTCATGCTGATACCAGCGAGGATCTACTATTGTGTGTGTGATGGTATACATATGATACACATATAACTTCCAAAAATCAGAGAAATTTAAAATATTTTTTTTTAGGTAGGCTTGTAGCAACAGCTGACTTCACTTGATGCAATATTCTGAACGTAATACTCGCGCAATCTGTTTAAATCTGTTTATATAAATTCTATAGGTATGTTATTTAACAATTAGCTTGTAGCCCAAACTTCACAAAAATCCGATCAAATAACCACCTTTGTGCCACATTGCTGAAACGATTTGTACTTTTTTCAGTTCTCATATCGCTCTACCAAAGGCACTTTACACAAAATTCTTATTAAATTCTTCGCAGTACTATGTTCGTTCCATAGCTCGGTGCATAGCTGCAATAAGAGCCGCCATGTTGTATTAATGTCGTAGTTTCCACTCTGTGTAATGGTTGTGGTAAGCATATTTCGGTGAAGCTGTCGTCTGACCGCTACTAGTACTACTACCGGAGGTATATAAACAATTAAATTGAAAACATTATAACAAACTAGTCACTAAATATAAAAAACAAATATTGCCTTCTGTTTACGCAAACGTGAATTTGAAATTGAACTACTTTATACGGATTTTATCGCGTTGTTTATTTAACACTTTATTACATAATTCTATATTTTAAAGTTTTATATATCTACTAATATTAAACATTACTATTTTTTAAGCTAATTAAATTATTAAAACTATTTATATTTAAGTTGCCCCCGTGACCATGGCTGCTGAAAAGCAACCGAAACATCGGGAAAGTGTAAACTTAAACATAAATAGTTCTCTTTGACACGGCTGGACTGATTTTGACGGGACCTTCAATGGCAGATAGCTAATGTTATAAGAAGTGACAAAGGCTAATTTTATATAAGAATTTTATTTTTAAACTAATATTTTTTTTTTTATTCCACACTGATTAAGTCACGGGTAACAGCTAGTCCTAATATTATAAATACGAATGTGAGGTTGTTTGTTATGCTTTTACGCCTAATCTACTCGACTGACCATCGCTAAGTTTCACATACACGTTCTCTGAGAAACAGAAAAGGACATAGGGTATCCGTCATCCAGAAAAAGAACTGTTTTTAACCGAGTATTATAATAAAATCAGTATAAAGTATATACTTCAAATAAACGTGACAATTCCATCGGTGCAGTCCCATTATACTCAGTACTCGGATGTCAATTACGGCTTCGAGAGAGCGACGCGTTCGGCTCCCGGTCGTTGCATTATTGATGCGCTTGCCTCCCCCGACGTAGCAGTCGTAATGATGCCGGCTCTCAATTGGCTCGTTATAGCTTTGTGCTTGTTTGTGCAGATTCGATGTCGGGTTGAGTTGTTATTGAGTTTTGTAAACTGTGTTATGGTGATTGCGTCGGTGGTGTAGTGAATATGATTGTTCATCAGGTCTCGTGTTCGGTTTCCGCGTCGGTTAACGTGTGATTGTGTATTTCGTAAGCAATATGTTTGTATAAACGTAAGGTAATCTTAACTAATATTAAAAATGCGAATGTCAGTTTGTTTGTTTGTTACACTGTCACGCGTTAACCACTCGAATCTCTTCTCTCAATTTTACTCATCATGAAATTTCGCATACAAGTTGTCAGGTGAACAGAAAATAACATAGGGTAATTTAATTTAGAAAAAGTTATAGTAGGTATTTGCCGCGGACATAAGCTAGTTAATTATTTTATAAAACTTCGAAGTATGATACTTATTTTTAAAGAACACCTTTTCCTACCACGGATGCTCCGCGAGTCTATTAAATAAGATAACATCCTAATTTCATTAGTGTTAAATACTAAGAGTTGTCTGATATTTAAATGAGTACAACAACACAACTTATCACTTATATGATAATATCAGCCCTGTATATAAACTGCCCCACTGCTGGGCCCGGGCCTCTTCTCAGTGTGAGTTAAGCCATAGTCCACCACGCCACACCAGTGCGTGTTGGCAGACTTCACATATCTTCGAGAACATTATGTAGAACTCTCAGACATGTACGTTTCCTCACGATGTTTCCCTTCACCGTTAAAGCGAGCGATAATTAACTATTTAATACGCACATAACTTCGTAATGTCAGAGATGCGCGCCTTAGGCTTTAACTCGAGACCTCGGCTTGGCAGTCCAACGGTCTCCCACTAGGCCATCTCTGCTTACACTACAAGTAACTTATAACTCACTCTAATATAATTGTTATGGTTAAAAAATCCTTATAAACTCATACTAAGCGTGTGAACGAAACTCTAGCGCGATTCAGGATTCGTGGTTTAAAATAAACATTAATAGATATTTTCAATTAGCGTTTAACAATTAGAAAAGATGGTTGGAATGTACCACCAGCTTGGGATCTAGTGATTAATTTATATTTTGTATGAATAGCGAAGCAAAACCCAGCAAAACTTTACGATACTCTGAGCTCATACTGCGTAAATTAATAGACCAGAAAATAAATTATGTTCAGGTACTTTAAAATAATTACACTTTAGAACATTGAGACGGCCACGATCTTTGTCTCCCCGTGACCATGGCCGCTGAAAATCCACCGAAACATCGGAGAAAATAAACATCTTTAAAATTACCTTAAGTAGATTTTGTGTAAAACTTAAACAAACAAACAAAGAGGCATGAAAAAAAACATAGATAATAAATAATAAAATAAAAATGTTTGTATGGATATTACATCATCCTAAAAATGATCTCAAGCCGGCTGGATTGCGCGATCGTTAACCGGTGCTGCAAAATTTCTGCTGGACCTGCAGCATAGTGTAAGATGTGTAGTTTATTAGTTTATTAGTTTTTCCCATTTTATTATTTGTATTTTATTTATTTGTTCATTGTTTGTGTATAAGTTAGATAACTAACATAGTTATAAGTCAAATTGTTACTAACACTATGAGTTAATGTTACTTGAATAAATAATTTTATTATTATTACCGCATTGTTTATTTGAGATACACCCTTACAAAATACATACAAATAAATAAAATTGAAGTGCCTTTTTGTGATGTCACAATAACAGCTTCTTACTAAATGTATATAAGTATATACGATACTTGTATAAAAAAATCAATTATTTAAATTTTTGTCTGGCTGTCTGTTTGCGCCGGCTAATCTCTGACATGGCTGGACCGGTTTTGACGGGACTTTCACTGACAGATAGCTAATGTTATAAGGAATAACTAAGGCTACTTTTAATTTTAGAATAATCTTTCCGAACTAAACACTTTTTAGTTAAATTCCACGCGGACGAAGTCGCGGGTAACAGCTAGTCGTGTTCGTTACGCTTTTACGCCTACTCGGCGAATCGACATAAAATTTTGCTTTGATAAGTTAGGATTATACATACATAACTGAAATATAAAATATTATATAGGCAGGCAACGGTTTCTACGGATAAAAATAAGATAAAATCCTTATATCGCAGCGGACTTTACAGATAATGGACGCAAAGAATACGAAGATCTGGAATAATAATTATATGTATACACGGATGTCTTAGTGGTTTGAGTAGACGCCTCGTCACTGCAACTGCGCCGAGTGTTGTGGGTTCGAATCCCAAACGGGACAAAACTTTGTGTGTTGTACAAATGGTTGTTCAAAGTCTGAGTATTCTTTGTCTCCGTCACTTGAATGTTTGTAAAGTCCGCCGCGACACAGGATTGATTCCCAGTGCGAGAGTTGTCTGTTTAAATAAATCTATATATTAAAACGTGAAGCAAAACTTTGGTCCCCCTTTTTACGAAAATAGCGTGGACTGAGGAGTATGACATTCGGCACAGTTAAAGTTTATGTGGAGGAGGAGGAGCGAATTCTAATATTTATATAAAATATGCATTAGAAATACATTAAATTAATTAAAAAGTACTACACGCACACAACCATGCATTTGACACACGTAGTCGAAGCGCGTAAATATGGTTACATATATCAATTATAATGACATATATCAGCAATATCTTACAGGCAAACTTTGGCGAATTTCGAGCACGAGGCGACCGCTAGTCAAATCAATTATGTATGAATCGAACTTATAACACTCGGCGCAGACGAGATATGAATTTTCTGATCAAGTAGGTATATTATTTATTTGTCAACATAATTTCTTTGTTATACCTAACAAATTTCCACAGGAACTTATGTGTACAGTGACGAGAGTCTAGGTTCAATTACCGAGTCACCCTTAAATTTTATTTTGCTTTCCTATTTGGAATTCTCAGTATCAGCACGGAATCTGGTAATATACCTAGTAAACTCTAAAACATAGGTAATCTATATATATATATATATATATATATATATATATCTATATCTATTTAAAATATTATTAGGAATTTTTTTGTTTGCGGGGATAACTCAAAAACAAATAAACCGTTTTTAAAAATTATTTCTTCATTAAAAATCTATATATATATATATAGCCTAGTGAGAGACCGTTGGGCTTTAATGCAAAGGTCTCGAATTCGATCCCGAGGCTATCATCGCATAATTATCGCTAGTTTTAACGGTGAACGAAAACATCGTGAGGAAACCTGCATGTCTGAGAGTTCTACATAATGTTCTCGAAGATATGTGAAGTCTGCCAACACGCACTGGGGCGGCGTGGTGGACTATGGGCTAACCCTTCTTACACTGAGAAGAGACCCGTGCCCAGCAGTGGGACAGTTTAATACAGGGCTGATATTATTATTATACATAGGCTATATTTTTTTTTTTTTTAATTTCTGTTTCTAACATAACCTAACCTACTTCTACGCGAGCAAAACCGCAGGTAAAAGCTAGTTATTACATAATTTTGAAACTATTATAATTCTACTGTTAAACTTTATTACTATTAAAGCTATTTAAATTCCTTTTTATTAGCATAAAACACATCGCATTAATTTTTCTGATACATATCACTAAGTCATAGACCTTAATAAACAAGCGTTGTTCTCTGCTCGAGCACTTGTTCAGTTACAACATTACTAGATGATACATTTTAAACTTTAATTACAACTAGATACCTTACTAACTACGCTAATTGGTTATCATAATTTTGTTTACTATCGTATTTTTCTCTGTAAGTGATTATTGTGATCTTTTGAGAATAAAATAAAACATGCGGGGCAGTCTTTGGGGACTGCCGATAGAAGTGAAAAGTGAGTAACTAGCGTGCGGTGACGATGATGCGAGTTTCACGCTTTTTGTTCACCCAAAAAGTACACATATATACACAGTATACATATAGCTCATGGAAAGCGTTCGGTGACGATGACGCGAGTTCTATGATTTTTGTTCACACAAAAAGACTTCAACGCGCCTAAAGAAGATTTCACTTCAATAAATGCCTTTAACCGTAAATTATTAAAACTATTTACATTTAAAATGGTGGTTGACGACCTTTTCAGTCTCACCATGACCATGGCTGCTGAAGAGCAAGTGTAACGCCGGGGAAAGTGTAAGTCGTTTTAGTTTTAAAATTATGTAATAAAAGTGTTTTAAAATAAATAACGCAATAAAATCCATTCAAAGTAGTTTGATTTGAATTCAATAGATGGCAGCAATTATATTTTGTTAATTTGCATTTTGTTTTATTTATAAGTTACGGTTTGTTAATATTAATTAAGTTATAAATTATGATTGTTGCTTCAGTTTATGTAAATAATGAATAGTAAATAAAGACTTGATACCTCATATATATGTACCGCTTAACATTTAAACACAATACCTAATGCCTCAATAGCTTATTGGCAGTAAATGCGACTACTGAACATAAAGTCTCGGATTCGATTCCCAGGTATAGTGTTAGTGAGTTGTTCTGTCAAGATATTCTCAATAGCAGCGCCATAAGCGATAATAGGCCATGATACAATATTACGTAGGACTTGCCTAAATGTGGTTTCCCATCTATTTGCATAACAATTTAAGACATAATATAACATGGCATACTTTTATGTATCCTAATTATATTTGCGCATAACAGCTTACGTATAATTTTTTAAGCAACCTATCCTAATATAAACTATATGCCAAAAACAATTATGGCAAATTATTATACCAAAAAAAATTGTGCCATAGTAGTACCTACTGCCAAAGTTATTCAGAATAACAAAAAAGAAAACCGACTTCAACTAGACAAGTAATAAAATGAGAACATCATCAATGTAGTCGAAGTCAACGAAATACGCATTATTAAGAATAACACAAAAACTACTGGTCAGATCTTGATCAGATTTAAATAGGATCACATGGGAAGCACTAGCTTTTAAACAACACTCATCAAGTGTGCAGTCTGTAAATATATTCAACAAATTACCACCAGAATTAAAGAGTATTGTTAATGTGAACATATTTGTAAATAAACTCAAGACATTATTGATTCAGAAGTGTTATTACAGTATTGACGAATTTTGTAAGGATAAAAATAAATTATAATTGGTAATGATTAATTTTATAATGTATTGCAATAATTTAATATATCAATAATAGTATTTTGACTTCCAATAATTCAGATGATTTGACATTATGTATTTTAGTTATAGTATTATTATTTTAATGAATGAAAATGGATTTATGTATTTGATAAAGTGTAATCACAATAATAATGTATTATAAGTGTGTATTCAAATATTTCGATACTAATGTATATTTGTTTATGAAATAAGAATAACTAACTAACAAAAAATAATCATCAATCATCGGTTCACCTAGAAAAAGTACGGAAGTAACACATAAAAAAATGCAGTCGAATTGAGAATCTCCTCAGTTTTTTGAAGTCAATTAAACATTATGCGAAAAGAAGGTATCCCGCATAATGTGTCTGTAACATACCTCCTGCCTATCCCCCGAAATACAGCCTATATATAAAATATTCAGAACGACATAAATGTAATCAATATTAAACTATCCATTAATACGACCGAAACTTATCGACCAATACTATAATTACCAATCAATCAATGGAACCGAAACATTTATAGTTCACGACACAAAAAATAACTTTTACGTTTAAATTTAACTTAAACACGTATTTAATCTTATTAGTTAATGTTGATCTTACCTTTTTACAAGTATTTGAGTTGTGTGGATACTAGATTGTTTTGAAAATAAATGTTTTTAACAGGTGGTTTGGTTCGGACGTGATTTTGTTCGAATTTAACACACGTCTGTCCAGCACGGAGCGCGCGGCGGTACTAACAGTTTGTCGGCAGTCTTAGGGTGGTGTGGACTGAAATCAGGATTGCTTTCAGGGTAAATTTTGCTGGGAGATGTGTATTGTTTGTTTATGTTTCTGAGTTTATAAGGCTAGTGTGAATGGAACAATCGCAAGGTGAAGACCTAAGCGAACGTTTCTCGATCAGATCGGAGACGTTCTGGACATAGGCCAGGTTAAGAGCACTTTAAACCCGCGAGCGTATATTAGGAAGGAAGGAAGGAGAAGTATGTCAGGTTCGTAGCAAATGGATATCTGTAGTATCTACCCACCCTTCTGAGAAACAGGCGTTAATCTATATATGTATGTATCAACAAAAAGGGTGTTAAAAAGTTTTTACAGGGTCGGCAACGCGCAAATTATACCTCTGGTGTTGCAGTCGTCCATAGATTACGGTGACCACTTACCATCAGGTGGGCCGTATGCTTGCTTGCCGCTTTAGTAGTATACAAAATATGTGAAACTACAGGCTTGTTTTAAGGGTAAAGGGTTTTGCTTGGAGAAGCATGTAGAAGGTTTGTTCTTGGTTTTTTAGGTATGTAGGGATATAGGATATGTGTTGAATATTTTATTTTGTTTTATAGTTGTAGGTTGTGGCGAATTTTGGTGTATAGAGTCACGGCTGTGTTCTTGAGGTAGGCACAGAGTATTTGTTCTTGTTATGATATTAAGTCAATATTTGTTTGTAATATACATACTAGATTTTGCCCGCGTCTTCGCTCGTACATGTAAGTTATGTTAGTAACAATACTTTTTTCTAGATGAAAGGTACCTTATGTCCTTTTCTGTTTCCTTGACAACGTGTATGCGAAATTTCATGATGATTGGTTTGGTAGTTAAGGTATGAGAGCGTACCAAACAAACTCACATTCGCATTTATAATATTAGTTCGGATATCATATATGATATGTTTTCATTTGATATCAAGACAAAATTGGTACATGCACATTAAAATGTAGTTACATACATCTGTAAAGTATAAGTGTAGAACACCCACATTTAGCCAACTATGCTATAGGTGCTACGTAATTGGATAGAACTTATACTATACTGAGAATTTCTTAATATTGTCTTCTGTTTACGCGAATGTTATTCATTGAAATTAAACTACTATATACGGATTTTATCGCGTAGTTTATTTAACACGCTATTACATAATTTAGAAACTGTTACATTACTATAGTATACTATTAAACTTTACTAATTTTAAGCTAATTAAATTATTTAAACTATTAAAATTATTTGTATTTAAGTTTACACTTTCTCCGACGTTTCGGTTGCTTTTCAGCAGTCATGGTACTGAAAGCAAGCAACCGAAACGTCGGGGACAATGTAAACTTAAATACAAATATTTTGGTTGTCTTTTTTGTTTTTTGTACTTCGTTGTTTGTACAGGACAACATCTGTCGAGACAACTAGTAATATATATGTTGGAAAATACCTGTGATAATAGAAACATAATAATATTCTATTACACACACCATCTAGCCCAAACTAAGCAGAGCTTGTACTATGGGTACTAGACTATAAATACATACATAAAAACACCCAGACCAAGACGAAGATCCATGTCTACACACATAAATGTTTGACTTGTGCGGAAATCGACCCGCGACCGCTTGCGTGGCAGTCGGTTACACTAACCACTACGCCATCGAGGCTGCAGAATACACAACAACAATGGCAAGAGGTAAATTCAAATTCATATTATAGTTTTATTTAGTGTAACCTTGACGTTCATAAGTGTTACTTTGTGACCTACATGAATAAAACTATTTTGAATTTGACTCAAAACTTTGTGCGATTTGCAAATAGTTCTTCCGAATTTAGATTTTCTTTGAGTCCATTGTTTGAATGTTTTGTAAACATGTATGTTTGTTACTTAATTACTCGTAGACTATTCAATAGATTTGAGTACAATTTGGAACACATATAGATTATGTCCTTAACTAGCCCATATGATACATATATCGCAGTACTCCCGTAGGATTAACCCGAGGAAAGCCGCGGGTAAAAGCTAGCTTAAACAGCACTTCATAAAGTAAACGCTTACAGTAGTTTGAACTCTAGAACTTAACTAGAACTGCTTCTGTAACTAACATTAATTAACTATTACCTTTATCAGTAACGAAAGCCTTGTGGGTAACTGTTAGACTAACATGTAGAGGTCTCGAGTTCGATCCCACGGTATCTCTGACTTTTCACTATGTGCGTATTAAATAGTTAATTATCGCTCGCTTTAACGGTGAACGAAAACATCTTGAGCAAACCTGCATGTCTGAGAGTTCTACATAATGTTCTCGAAGATATGTGAAGTCTGCCAACACGCACTGGATCGGCGTGGTGGACTATGGTCTTACCCTTCTCACACTGGGAGAGGCACGTGCCCAGCAGGATATCAAAACCCGAGTACTCAGACACATCAGTCGCATACACACCGCTGCGTCATCTAGGCAGTTGATAAGTTATAAAAATTGTTATTATTTAACACGTAAAGGGAGGGTGCGGGATGACTTCAACTCAAATGCGCTGGCAGGGGATATTAATGAACTGAGTGTATAGGAAATCTAAGGGACAGGTTTGTAGGCACATTACAACTATGTCACCTTAATATTTTAGACGTACTTACGACCTCAATTGTGCTGAAATACTATTTAATATTTTACTTAGTCATATATTTCTGTTTACATGTGTGTATATGTGTATGCTCACACATACTTAATATTGCATCATAAATAATCTCGTGATGATCAAATAAACAAGCACTCTGAACACGCAATCGTAGCTTTTACTACAGGCTTTTGCCCAGCAGTGGGACATACCAAAAACTAAAGACAAAATTATTGGTAAATGTAACTTTGCATATGGCAACACAAAAGGTTTCCCGCGCGTGCGTTTTGCCGCCTAACATTTCGAACACCCTCCGATATCGTCACACACAATAATCTACTCTCTAACCTTTAGATTAAAGCTCAATTTCGCTTGTATAAATCTCAGAAATAAGTTTTTATTTGAAATGGTCGTAGATGCGTAATTATTGTGAAATGTAAACCTTATCGCATTGGAAACATAACAAAGAGTGACTTTGTCTCCCCGGAGGGGTAGGTAAGGGTGTATTAGACTCACATATCTTTGCTGTAGGTCTATCGTAAGAGCTAGCATTTTTAGGACTTATAATATAACACTTACGTAGCCAGGTTCAGCAATGGTGACCATGGAAATTTCGAGTTTGACATTCATGAAGTACTTTGGTAAGTTAAACTGTCTTAAACCCAATGAATTTAATAACATAAATTAAAAATTTAAAAATCCTCCGACTCTAAATTCATTTGATACCCATATTGAGGGAGATGTGAAAAAAAATCACCATTTTGTGGCGGCGGCCATCTTGGATTTGAAATTTATCATAGTATATAGTATTCTACTAGTCAAGCCCTTTCCTTTAATACACATATTGAGAAAGTTGTGAAAATATGTAATCCGCCATTTTGTGGCGGTGGCCATCTTGGACCGATTTTTATCAAACATAACTAAGAACACTCCCGACTAATTCACCTTTCAAACAAAAGAATCAAAATTAAAATCGGTTCATCCATTCGGGAGCTACGATGCCACAGACAGACATACACACACATACACACACACACACACACACACAAACGCACACACAGACACGTCAAACTTATAATACCCCGTCGTTTTTGCGTCGGGGGTTAATAAATAGGAGTGATGTGAGCCCGAGGGTATTTATATGGAATGTTTGTTAAGACATAGGAATAAAAATTTCTGCGCGTTGTCTTTGAATAATCCGTCTGGTCTACGAGACTAATATGTCTGCGTGTATGACAATGGTGTGTAGTTTACGGTGCGTGTCAGGGGGCGCGCTATATCTTCATACCGGAGCTGAACGTTTTAAGTGTTCAAGCGGACAGGGTGTAAGCAGGAGTGTTAGTTCGTTACTTAGTTTGTAGCCTAAAATATATCGAAGCCAGATTTCAGCGCTTGCTTTGTAGATGATCCCTATGTTGTAGGGGATTTTATAAATATTGAAACTACCCACATAAAAATAAATTATAATAGTTAGTTAAGTACTATAGCTGCGTTATATAGCAAATATGAGTTATAAAATAGTAAATTATAAGTGAATGGTGATTTTAAAGAGTGGCTGTGAGTTTATTGCAGGTATCTCCTCATAGGCTCAACCCTTTGCCTGAACCTAGCAACTATCGTAAATGTTAATTCAGTAACTTTAGAAAGCTCATTAGACGGTAATTAACGTTATAAGTGTTTGTTTGTGACTTAGATGTGTGGAGGAACAGGGTGTGAAGTCCCTCAAACACAAAGGGAGGATCCTCCGACCAGGCTGGCTGATCGTGCCTGGCGGGCTGTGGCCCGATGGTTGATGTCGGGAGCTTGTATATATACTCAGTCGCTGTGTAAACTTCACTTGTGCGATGCAGAATAGTATGACGTCATGTGAAGTGTGATTGTATCGCCATCTGTTGAATGTAGTCTGAACGTCTTCGTCTGTGCGGAGTCGCCACAGTATTCCCCCCCAAGACCAAAGGTCGATCAGGTTGATGAGAAGCTGTCGATGCTGCTGAAGAGCGTTGCCAGTGCCAGTGTAGAATGCTGCTAGTTCCAGTGAGTTGGAACTGTATGCCGCTAGTTCCAGTGCGTCGGAACTGTGTGTCGCTAGACCTCAGTGAGTCGGGTCTGAGTGCGATGAGCGGTGCGTGTGCCCCAGTGAGTCGGGGTCGAAGTGCGGTGAGCGGTGCGATTATAATAGTCGAACTTATTTTATTATTTTTGACTTTGACTACAGTTTGGGAATTTGTTAACAGAAAATCGCAAAAGTACTTTATTCGGGTACCGAACCCTAGACCTTGTATACAGCAATCGCATTCACTACTACAGCGCCACCGAGACAGACCTCTAATTTATAGACCTTAATATCTGCGTCATGGCTATTGCCCATGATAAAAGAGCATTTATTACGGTGTAAGCTCTCACCGGCGCGCATTACACCCACTTAGAGTAATAAGGTGAATTAATTGAATGGAACCTGGTCAAGTGTGTGTTGTACACCCATAATAGAGGGTTTCTTGAGTGGTAGAGTTGATATTTATTTGGTGATAGAAGGAATGAGCTGGCTCGCTAATATCTACCAACCGCTTACAGAAAGAAAGAAATAATTGTTTCATTTGATCCTTATTCTTATAAGATAACAGGAAACACAACCAATAGAAAAATAACAAATAAGGTCCTGCGTCAGCTATGTTGCAGTGTAAACACAACGCATAACAACCTTCTCGACAAATAGGCTATCTAACATCATCACATCACATCACAGTGTCATGTCCTATGGTATATTATTGTGGGGCAAGGCAGCTGATATCGAGACAATTTTTATTCTTCAAAAGCGTGCCGCGCGTGGTCCTAATAATGCTAAGTACAAGCATTTATAATTTAGGACCACGAGTATCCCTGAAAGATCGATTTAAAGAAATAGGCATACTTACTGTTGCGTCGCAATATATATTTGCTAACATTATGTTTATTAAACATAATATTCACTTATATAATAAGAATAGTGATATCCATAACGTAAACACTAGAAATAAGCATAAGTTAGTAGGCCCATATCATCGTTTACATAAAGTTCACAATACATTTGCGGGACTCGGTTTACGTTTTTTTAATAAACTACCTATTAATATGATAAATTTACCATTACTTCAATTTAAAAGCGCCGTAAAATACAACTTATTCGGAAGGGTTATTATTCAGTCAACGACTACTTAAATGACAAAAACTCATGGAACTAGTTGCTTGTTGCATACAGGATTTAAAGATCTGTATTACTTTTAAGTCAATTTAGTAATGTAGAGGTACCTCGTGATTATTTGTGATGTTAACAAGTAACTTGTTTCTTAATTTGATTATTATTAAAGAATATAAATGCACAACTGCATTTAATCACGGACTGCCTTTGCATTGTCACAAAGTGTAAGTGTATGCGCCATCATGCCATCCTACTGCCTATTTTAGATTTATATAAAACATATACCTTAGCCCAAATTATTTAATCTCTATAATATTATTAAGTTATTATTGTATTTATCTTTAGTTTTTTTATAGTCTGTAGTATATGGCATAATGGCTGCAACACCTTGTTAATCTGAGTTGTAAAATTCTGAAATTATATTTAATTGGCAGTTTAAAAGAGTGGCCGTGAGTTTCTTGCAGGTTTGGTCAAATATCATTTATTCATTCAGGTCACAAAGTAACACTTATGAACGTCAAAATATATAGGTTAGTGAGTTTACTAAGTTACTGAAGCTACATTTAGGTTAGTTGCCAGGTTCAGGCAAAAATCTCAGGACTACATACTAATTCAAATTGAAAATTATTTTATTATTAGATAGCCCATTTATTGAGGAAGGCTATAAGCTATATAACATCACGCTACGACCAAAAGGAGCGGAGCATCAATGAAAAATGTTGCAGAAACGGGTTAAATTCTCTTATGTGACGCACGAGAAATTGTGTGGGTCAGCTAAAGGAGACAGTAAGAAGTTTTTGTAAGAAAATATAAATTCATTATAATATGTTCTTCTCAATTGGTCATATAGGCATGGGTGACAAACAAGCACACAGACTGCTAGTAAGCTGTTACCGCACCCAATGTGAAGGAAGAGCTATTAAATATAGGGGTCATTGGGCCTCTAACGCTTTTTAATTTATTTGACGGTGGACCCTTAAAAAGTACTTTAGAATATATTATGCCAAGTAATGATCTCCATTTACAATTATAGCAACGATTCAAACCGCCGCGGTGTAATGCTAGTTAAAAAAGTACCTTCGATGGATCCATCTTGATCTTAGCTGTCAGTTATTGGCATTTTTGTAATTATTTGATCCATTTATCAATAGGAAAGTAACGATAGGTTAGTGGGGGGCAGTTGGATTGTAAGGCAGAGGTCTCGAGTTCGATCGCACGCACTTGTGACTTGCCGAAGTTATGTGCGTATTAAATGATATGACATAATGATAATGATAATAATCTATCACATACACACAACACCATCTAGCCCAAACTAAGCAGAGCTTGTACTATGGGTACTAGACAATGGATAAACATAAATATGTACTATTTTTTTGTAAATACCTACATACATATTATTATTATACATAGAACCACCTAGACTAAGACAAACATCCATGTTCATGCACAAAAATGTTTGACTTGTGCGGGAATCGAACCCACGACCTCAAGTGTGGCAGTCGGTTACACTTTAGTGGTGATGGAAAACATCGTGAGGAAACCTGCATGTCTGAGAGTTCTGCATAATGTTGTCCAAGGTATGTGAAGTTTGCCAGCCCGCACTGGGGTGGCGTGGTGGACTATGGGCTTATCCTTATCACACTGAGAAGAGGCCCGTGCCCAGCAGTGGGACAGTTTAAAAACAAGGCTGATATTGTAATTTTTAATTTTTTTATATTTATTTATTGCAATCTGTCTTGAGGACATATTACATATACAGCAATATTTATGTTGGTTGAGAGTGGTAGCATGCGAGGTATATGCCCAGTGGCATATTCTCATAATTTAAAAAATCAGAGTAATTCCTGTGGTGCTCTTTTCTTTAGTCTGCGTATTCCCGGGAATATACCGTCCATGAGATGTTGTGCAAGTGTATTTGGATGTTGTTACAATCAGTCTTTGTATGTTTTAACTTTGTCTTTTAGTTTTGATACCAAGTTCGCGGTGGAGTCTCTCCTTGGTGACATACCATGGTGAATCCACTATCATTCTCAATAGTTTTGACTGAAATCAAATCATAAATCATATAGTAATTAAGGTTTTATTTTTAAAATTGCCTTACTCCAGCCTTTTGGGGCTACACCGGCATATGGGTAGGATTAATGGCTTGATAAATACTAGCTTTCTGGGACTTTAAGTCAGTGTCTGAGAAATGAGACCTATAAAGAGGCCATTGGAGAGTTTTAATCTAAATTGGGTATTCATAATGATCGGTCGAGTAGTTAAGGCATGAAAATGTAAAAAACAAACTCACATTCGTATTTATAATATTAGTCAGATGAAATAGGTGTAATTTGTGTCTGTTAATTAAGTCAAAGTCAAAAATCATTTATTTATTTAGGTCACAAAGTAACACTTATGAACGTCAAAATATATAGGTTAGTGCGTTTACTAAATTACTGAAGCTACATTTAGGTTAGTTGCTAGGTTCAGGCAAAGGGTTGAGACTATAAGAAGAAACCTGCAAGAAACTCTTTTGTAGCAAGAAATTATATTGATAATTAGTGAATGTGCTAGTGCGATATGGACTCGTCCTGTTCACCACAGGCTCTGCAGATCAAATTGTGTGCCAATCTCAATCTGCACAGGAAGTCGTTGGTGCCAAAATGGCCAGTGAACGCTCCTGTGAGCAGGCGTATTTGGCTCTTGTTATACCCGCAGAACTTCCGGGTGAAGCCAACATACATACTAACTAAAAAAACACATTAAGTTTGTATGATTGCGTATAGTTTTCCTTTACCACAAGTACCAGGGGAACATAAGTGCACAACAGTTTCCAAACAATTCTGCTACAAACTGAAATTAACAAACTAGGTACTCGAGAACTTTCTGCGCTACTGGCTTCACAAACTGCTACGGGTGAAGTATTAGCTACGTGCGTAGCACACCGCTACGCCGTAGCAATATACAGACGAATGAAATTTTAATTACATAATTTTATTGTAAATGTTATTCATACTAAGTCTAAATCAATAGTCAAAAACAATTTATTCATGTAGGTCACATAGTAACCCTTATGAACGTCAAAGTATATGAGTTCGTGAAGTTACTGAATTTACATTTATGTTAGTTGCTAGGTTCAGGCAAAGAGTTGAGCCTATGAGAAGATAATTGCAAGAAACTCACAGAAACTCTTTTAAATGACCATTATGATTAATAAATGAAAGAAAGATAAAACTGTTTTTATTTTATTTCTTTTATTAAATCTTAAAGTGACTCATGTATTTGTTATACTTTCAAAACGAAACTATTTCATAATTTTTTTAAAAATCTTATATGATAATGCCTAGATAGCACAGTGGTAGCTAAATCACCTACTGTGTCTCAGGTCTCAGCTTTGATACCCGGGTCGTTAAAAGTGTTGAGTTGCTTCTATCAGTAAAATCTTAGTCTGGAACTGTGTATGGTAGGCTATAATCTCGCCCACTGTCACGTGTGACCTTAATCACTGCATGTAAAATGTAGGTGTTGATGGCCTCGATGGCGTAGTGGTTAGTGTATCCGATTGCCACGCCTGAGGTCGCGGGTTCGATTCCCGCATAAGTCAAACATTTGTGTGCATGGACATGGATGTTTATCTTGGTCTGGGTGTTTCTATGTATGTATTTACAAAAAAAAAAGTTTATGGGTATGTTTATCCATTGTCTAGTACCCATAGTACAAGCTCTGCTTAGTTTGTGCTAGATGATGTTGTGTGTACGTGGTAGAATATTATATTATATTATTAGTAGGTCTAAGTCACCTCTCCTTACTCCTTCGAAGATATAGTGTGATACTGGTGACATACTATGTATATAAATATACTAGCTTCTGCCCGCGGCTTCACTCGCGTAAAAGTAGGTTATGTTAGTAACAGTATATTTTTAAATAAAATATAGCCTATGTTACTCGGTGATAATATAACTTTCTAATGATGAAAGAATTTGTTTAAATTCGGTTGAGTAGTTTTTGATTTAAATCATTACAAACAAATAATCAAATCTTTCCTCTTTATAATATTGTTAAAGATATAGATTATCACAAACTTTGCTACTACCAAAATTGTTCTGACATGAAATCAAACTTAACACCTCGCGATTTAACAAAAGCTCAAACATATACACAGCACCATTAAACCAATTTTCTTTTAATTAGTAAGCATATAAAAAACAGTAATTAGTGTGCAGAAGTAGGACAAACGACAGCGGTTCTCTCTGTCACTCGTTAGGTGACAATCAAATTAACATTAATTCGAACAGAGCGGTGAGACTGCTAATTACTGCAAGTGTAAAAAGAACTGCCTCGCTAGTTCTGTCGTATCAATATGCAATTATGATTGTAGACTGTGGAGTTTTGGATTTGATGCCAATTAGAGTAAAGTGTGTCTGTATGGATAACCTAGTGGTTTAAGCGGTCGCCTCGTCACTGCCGCCGCGCCGAGTGTTGTGGGTTCGAATCCCACACTGTTGCCGACGATACCTCAGTGGAGTGTATAAATGAGACTAGTGGACTGTAGTTTAAAATGTATAATGATTTAGATATTTAATTACAATATTTGAATTAAATATGAGCGCGTAAACAATAGTTATAAATAATGCGCGAGCGCGGCCGTGTGCGATCGTGTCTGTGGCTGACTGCCGGTGCCGGCGGGCGAGCGACGATGGCTGGAGTGGGGCGGTGGGGCGATGACGTAGAAATCCCGTTAGCTCCGATCAGCTGTTAGGCGCGGCAGGTGCATGTCGAATACTCGACACACACGGGACAAAACTTTGTGTGATCCGCAAATGGTTGTTCCGCGTCTGAGTGTTCTTTGTGTCCGTTGTTTGAATGTTTATAAAGTCGACACAGAAATTATACCTAGTGCGGGATATTCTATTGCATTAATTTGCGATTATGATTGTAACCGACTGTAGAGTTCTGGATTTGATGCCAATAAAATTAGTGTAAAGTGTTGTTAGAGTTTTCTTTTATGGTATTCTTAGTAGCTACATGGAGGCTGGTAATATACAGGAGGCAATAGAAGCACCTTCTATATTTTGTATTATTAAAAAAAAAGACATTTCCCTACTAGGAATAATTCCTGCATCGTGGGCGACTTTACAAACATGCAAACAACGGACACAAAAACCATCCAGATTAAAAAAAAACTTGAGAGGTGTCAAGGGACACCCGGATGGAACGAAGTTCCTTTCGATTAATTAGTGAAGGAATTGTAATAAAAAATTTTTAATTAATTAATTTATAAATTTCCGAAAGTCTAAAAAAATCCATAAAAGATACACACCCTACATGGCGCGTGCATAATAATAAGAAGTCTATTAGCTCGCAGTTGGCCATAAGGTCACGCGTTTTTCCCATAATGAAGTAATCTGCTGGCGCATGAATGAACAGTGCGAGCGAGATAGCGTAACTACTTACGCACGCCGCACAGCTTACAATAGCTTGCTATAGCAAAAAGTGTCGTGACAACTTTTCGTAAGAATTTTTCCGTCTAGCCCCCTTTCACAACGCGCGATAAGGAACTTCGTTCCAAAAATTTTTTGTGGTTTATACAAATTTTTGTTCGGTTTGGGGATCGAACCGCGATTTCCACGTTCATGTTTACAGCTTCGCTCCCGTGACTCGTAATGTGATGTTATATAGCATATATTACTTCTGGAAAAAATAGCTTTTAATGGTGAAATCATTTTTATTTTAATCTGACTCGTGTTTTTGCGTTTTTCATTAAAAAATGAAATACAAATTTTGTCTCATACTAGTATCGATTATTGTCAAAAAAATATTACACATACTACGACTACTACCTCCATATATTGCTGTGAATCCCTCCAGCTATATACAATGCTTGTGTTACGTGTGGGTCGTCGGTACTACAATGAGCGTGAATCAATTCCACGACCTAAATTCAATCATAAAAAATAACATCTTTTAGAAACTACTATTTAGAGGTATTAAGTTCAAATGATTATTAAATAATTGCTATTTAATTTTTATTTTGTATTCCTGTTAAAACCAGCATCTAAACTAAATACTAGAGTTAGAAGTATTTCTCGTCAGTAGTGCCGTAGGTAGGTATCAAACCCAAAACCAATTCTTTATCTTTTGAGCTATTGTCGCTTAGATTTAATTAAAACTTAATCTTAACGGATCGACTTAAGATCTCCTTTTGTTTAAAAGTCGGCAAATCCTATCTAAAATTATAAATGCGAATATGAGTTTGTTTGTTACGCTTTCACTACTCAATCGATCGTCGTGACCATTCACATACACATTATCAGAGGTACAGAAAAGGCCGTAAGGTACCTTTTATTCAGGAAAATGGTATAAATTTATCTCCATTAACGCGAGCGAAGCCGTGGGCAACATCTAGTAGCATAATAAACGTAAAACTTAAATACATTAATACTAAAAGCCTTCTATTCAAAGCCTACAATACAAAATACAAGAAAATAAATGTACGTTGTCGTAGCACGTGCTACGGACGAATGTGCCGTAGCTCCATTGCTACGAGGTATGCAGGTCTCGTAGCAACTTATATTGTTACTACAGTTTAGTGTTGGCAAGCGATGAATGCAGAATGCAGTAGGTTCAAGTTTGTGTGGTTAATTTTAATATATGTTTGCTTTTGTATTTTCTTTCAGTTGTCTTAATGCTAGAGTTGAATTTGTGTATTGTTTTTTGTTCATATTCAAATCATATATTGTCAACTAAGTGCACATTTATGGTGTTACAATGATATGGGTAGTGCTTGTAACTTAGTGCATATAGCATTACAATATTGAAGGCAAACAATAATATACACTACCCATGAATACACCATAAGATAAACTAATTTTAAATAAGTATATACAAGTCAATTTTATATATACAAGTTAATTTTGTCATCTAGAACATCTGTAATCGTCTTTTACTAAATATGTTTATACCTAATCATTTTCAGTTTGTCTCCTACGTATGCAGTCCCACACCTACATATATCACCACGAGTAAGCAGAGGAGTACTAACTACTACACGTTTCTCCTGCTATGGATCATTTGATAATTTAGATGTTGCAAGTGTAATCATGTTTTTAAAGTTTGTTACTGCTTCGTAGCAGCTGCGCCTTACAGTTTTACCCGCTTCTTAGTGTCGTGGCTAGATTTTAGATAGTACTAGCGGACCCGAAAGATGTTTTACTGTACACACGAAAAAAAAAATTAAGATATACATATCTAACCCATTCTCGAAACCACTTGAACACATACAAAAAATTTCATTAGAATCGGTTCAGCCGTTTAGGAGGAGTTTAATTACAAACAAACGCACAGAAGATGTATATATATAAAGATTTAACCTTTCGTAATAAATTCTAATTAATATAATAAATGCGAATGCGAATTTGTCAGTTTATAACGCCCAATCGTCATAAAATTTCGCATTCAGATTATTGGAAGTACAGAAAAGGACACCGTTCAACCAGAAAAAAATATTGCTCTGGAGCGAGCGAACCGTGGGCAAAAGCTAGTATGCTATAAAGGCAAATATAATTTTCAAGTAACACTTGAGAGTCCCAGAGTTTACCGTATTCAATACAAAGTAATAAAATTACAATTTTATAATATTATTATATATACATTATTATTTATGTATTGTTCTAATTAAAGAGATAGTCACGACATTGGAATATGACATATGAAAAGTACTCCTGCCCACGATTTCGCGCGTATGCGTCTCACGGCCACTCATACTTAGGAAAAAACTCGTATGTTGTCCAGGATATGGTCTATCTGTGCGCCAATTTTCATGTAAATCCATTCAAAAGTTTACGCATTCTTGAGTAACGAACGTCCAAATATCTTTACAATTTAATTATCTATATATTAATACGTGAAGCAAAAACTTTGTACCCCTTTTTACAAAAAATGCGCGCACGGAGGAGTATGAAATTAGGCACAGTCAAAGTTTTTATGAAAAAGGAGGGGCGAATCCTAATATTTTTATAAAATATGCATTAAAATACATTAAATTAATGAAAAATACTACACGCACACAACCATGCATTTGACACATACAGTGGAATCGCGTTTGCAGTATTTCGGCATTGTTCGTCTGACATCGTACAATTCTTCGTAACTATGGTTACATATACCTTATTTATATGTAATAAAGAAAAAAGAAAACAAAGTAGCAACCTTAGGAATATCATCAGTGAAAATGTATAGTTAAGTAAATAATAATTTGTTTGGAAAATAGGTAAATTAACATGTATAACCTTGGCGAGATCTTAATGAAATAAAACTTTAATAACGAACAAACTTAAAATTTAAATCAATTATGGTCGAATTTCGACCAATAAGCGACCTCTAGTTTATATTAATAGGCTAAAAACAATATCAAGAAATGTTATATATGATTACTGGGATACCTATTTTGATCACGATAACCAATCTTAACGGAGACTAGGCAACGCAGCAGATTTTATAATGCACAACTGTGTGTGAACACAAGTGCACTGTCTGTTCCCTCACTCTCATATTGCGATGGGACGTCACCGACACGACCGGAGAGAGATCAGACGCAGGACCAACGGCTTCACATGCACATCGAGATTTATTACCTAAGATTTCTAAAGACCCTATATTTCGTTAGATGTCTAAAATTATCTTGAATGTACTAGAAGATTATAAACTACAGGAGAGTTTCTTAAACTCGATTGTTGGTGCGGCAGCGTGCCAACACGCTCAGTTGTACTTCATTCCCGATGAGTTTAATACAATAGAATTTTTTGGCTAAATATGTTGGCAAACGTAACAATTGGTTATAATGAAAATGAGTTTTTTATTGGACTTGCGAATTAGTCCTAGTCGAAATTAAAATGCTTGACATTTAGCTATGGCGTAGCGTTGTGCTACGCGCGTAGCTAATACTTCACCCGTAGCAGTTTGTGAAGTCAGTAGCGTAGAAAGTTCTCGAATAGTTTGTTAATTTCAGTTTGTGGCAGAATTGTTTTAAAATTGTTCTGCCCTTATGTTCCCTTGGTACTTGTGGTAACGAAAACTCAATCATACAAAATTATTGTTTTTTATAGATTTGCATTCACATAAATAATCACATGCCTGTATCCCCCCGAAGGGGTTGGTAGAGGTGAATGTTTTGCCAATTATCGATTTAGGTCACACGTAATATGGGGCGTGCCTAGTGCCTATCGGGCACAGTTCTTTACAGATCCCGCGCTAAGAATTTCTTAACCGAAAACTCCAATAACACTTTGTCAGACCCGAGAATCAAATCTGAGACCCCATGCTTACCAGTCACATTCACTTAACTTTACTTTTTTATAATATTAGTATACTCTAGTCCTAACTCCGTGCTCCTACTGAGTAAACCCTTAATGTTAGATGCTATAGGTAATTAGGTACCTACGCAGGGTCCGAACCTACTATAAAAGGATCCATTTCTCAACTCATCGCACCTTGAAATATATCAATAACTCGTAACTGTGTTTGTGTTCAATGGAGTAAGAAAAGTACATTAGATACACATCGTATGGGGTAAGCAGTAGTATAAGTTAGAACAAACATTGAAATACTGATATTGTTTTACGATTACGCGAATGTTACGCATTGAAATTGAACCACTGTTTATAAATTTTATAGCGGTTTATCTATACTAATAAGAGGAAAGATTTATTACTTTCTAATTGATAAATTTTGAAACTACTGAACCAATTTTAACTCATTTACGCGAGCAAAGCCGCCGGCAAAATCTAGTAAATATATAAAAGAAGATATTATATCAAAATTAATAAACTACTTTGTTGATCTCGCGGCATTTACATTTATGTTTTTGGCTGCACTTGCGACTTATCCAACACTGGATTTAAATCCTATTCAAAATTACTATCGTAAGGGTACCTTTTACATTGTCTGAGTTTTATATCTCATCTGTTATTTAACAGACAGACTACTAACTAAAAATAAAACCTAGGAATTTTCTGTGGTAGTTTTTATGGTAAGTTTACTGTTAGTGTGTCTGCGACGTGGCACTGCCATTATTCATTTTATTTGTGTACGAAGAGCTACGAAACTACTGATAAGCCATTTATTTCCTTTGCATTTAGCTTCTAGACAACGTATAAAAATATATTATTATTATTAATACTCGAGTTTTAAACGGCGTATCAAGGTGTAACATGTACCAAATTTTAAGTTAGACCTCCAGCAATACAACTATGTTTGTATGTATTTAGTAGTAGTCCGTGGCGCAGCGGTAGTGAATGCGACTGCTGTGACACGGGTTCGAATCCCGGGTTAGGTTAACAAAAAGGTACTAGGTTTTTCTGTTAAGAAATCTCAATACGAGCCCAGAGTTAGAAAGTTGGCGGTGTTAGACACCCCCGTGCCTAGGAAAGCACGTAAAGCCGTTGGTCCTGCGCCTGATCTATCTCCGGTCGTGTCGCATTATCCGTCCCACCGGATCATGAGAGTTAGGGAACAGAGAGTGCACATGTGTTTGCGCACATACTTGTGCACTATAATATCTCCTGCGCAGATGGCCAGTCTTCGTTAAGATTGGACGCCGTGACCGAAATTCGGTTTGGAGGACATTAGTTCTTGAGTGATGCACATACAAACAGTTAGACAGACAAACAAAAATCTGCAATAATAGGGTAATGCCTGTTTCATTTTACACACAAGAGCAAATAGCAATCAACAGAAATGTTTTTGTGCGAACAGTATCAACATCGGTTGTAAAATAAGGGAATAAAATCTTTACTAATATTATAAATTCGAAAGTAACTCTGTCTGTCTGTTACCGTTTCACGACTAACCCACTCAACCGATTGAGATGAAATATGGTACAGATATAGTTTATAACTTGAGAAAGTACCTAGGCTACTTTTTATTGATATAGGTACCACGCGTGCATAGCCGCGAGCAAAACCTAGTATCTTATAAATTTGAATATAATATGGGACAAGTATACTGAGGATTTCTCGCTATCTCCCTCGCACAGCTGCGTTTAAATAGCGGTTACGTCATAGTCTGTATCGTGCATTCTATTTCTGTCATTTGCAAATTACCTCTACTACCAGATTTGAAATGCTTGTATCATATTTATTATAGAGCAGATTTTAAGAATTCTTTGTATTTAGAGTTTGTGTAATGTAACTATCTGACTTAAATGATAAAATAATGTGAGTCATCTTCTCTGTTGTTTTGGCTTCTCTAGCTCTTATAAGGAGCCTCCATACGTTATTTTTCGTAAATATTTTCTATGTACAGACATTAACCAGTTACAATTTTATTAACCTCTGAGTCTTCTTCGAAGAGGTTAATGAAAACACTATGTGGGTCTGTGTGTATGTCTGTTATTGACAGGCATAGCCCCGGAACCACTGGACCGATTGACTTGTAACTTGGGGTGCAGATACCTTGGAGGCATTCCTCGGTCGAGGTTCAATATGTGCCCTGTGGGTCAAAAGACCCCTGAGATATAGGGGTCACAAGATCATAAGGTCAGGGGATATCCATCAACAAATCTCGAAGTCCAAGGAAGAGGCTTTTTCCAGCAGTGGGATATTACAAAAAGCTGATAAAAAAGGACATGAAGACAAAGCATTACACCCATCTCATTATAATTATGTATAAGTTTGTATAGCCTAGTGGGAAACCGTTGGACTGTCACACAGAAGTCTCGAGTTCGATCCCAAGACGCTATTTATAAATGTGAATAGTAAGGGTTTCTGGATGTTTGTTAGTTAATGACATATACACAAAGACATCCACCGCACGAGACACAAAGCCATGCGTCGCGGAGAACTTTACAAACTTATGTACAAAGTCAGCCCTGCATTAAACTATCCCACTGCTGGGCATGGGCCTCTTCTCAGTGTACGAAGGCCTAGTGGTTGGCCAACTTCACATATCTTCGAAAAGAATATTGAGAACTGTCAAACGTTCAGGTTTTCTCACGACGTGTTCCTTCACTGTTAAAGCGAGCGATAATTAACTATTTAATACGCACATAACTTCGAAATGTCAGAGCGCGTCTTGGGATCGAACTTGACAAAATAGGTTAATAATTATTGTTTGATTATTCACTTCAATGTTGCCAACTGTTAACGGAAGTCAGTAATTTTTGCTCATTAAAATTGATTACAATATATAACTTATACTTACAGATTTCCTACTGTTATTTTTAATATTTTCACAATAGATAATATTGATTATTTTTAATTTACTTGGATGTTATTAGTAAATCGGTTGACTTATGAATATGGTATAAAAGCAAGGCACAGTGATTGACCGGACACTTCTTGTTTGGCTGCCGGAGGAATCACTTTTACAATAAGTAAAGTATATTGTTATTTTGTTAGAATTATTATATACTGTTGTTATATAAAATAATGTAATTTATGGTTTATCTGTAATATGTAATTAATTTTGTTATGGGTTACTATGTTTGTTACTATGGGTATAACAAACAGCCTTGATTTGCTTGTTTAAGGTAATATTTATTATGTATAATGCTTAATAAATGATAAATATAGCACTGTTAAATGTTATTTGTAGTTTCTTTCATTAATACACATTATAAATTGCAATAACCTTAATTTAGTCCAGTCAAAGTAAATTAATTGTCTATTGCTTATATTTTCCCAATGCTGAATATAACAAACTCGAGACCTCTGTGTGCCAGTCCAACGGTCTCCCATTAGGCTATTGCTGCTTCTATCTAAATATCATCAATCTAAATATTCATCCCTTATTTCATAGCTCGATGTATTTCATCCCCAAGGCGAAGGATTCTATTCAATCTTCGCGAGAGGTACAAAAGGGTGCAGAATATTAGTGTTATTTACACACAAACTACGTAATGTTATGTGCTTTTATATTAACGATCATGCTCACATGACGGATCGAATGCTATTAACACCATTGTTAAGGTGAGGGGTTCGGTTCCCGAGTGGCACATTGTCATTTACCTACTAGAGTTCGACTGCGGTTTCGCTCGCTTTAATCTTTAACAAATTTCTAGCCCTCGGGAATTGTATTTTTCTAGACGAGAAGCACCCTATATCTTTTTTTGAACCCCTTACAAATTATATGCGAAGTTTTATAATTACTGGTCGAGTAGTTAAAGCGTTAATAATATTCTATCACATACATACAACACCATCTAGCCCAAACTAAGCAGAGCTTGTACTATAGACAATGGATAAACATACATGTATATACTTCTTTTTGTAAATACATACATATTACACATAGAAACACCCAGACCAAGACAAACATCCATGTCCATGCACACAAATGTTTGACTTGTGTGGGAATCGAACCCGCAACCTCAGGCGTGGCAGTCGGTTACACTAACCACTACGACATGTATACCAAACAAACAAAACTCACGTATAAAATGTAATAAAGAGTAAAGCCTATTATTCCCCAGAGGGGTGAGGTACGCGTGTAATATCGCCATTCATGTCGTGATTGGCGGCTCTTGTATTAATTACTGTAATTAACGTAACAACTGACACCTCACTGCTCAGGGATGTGTTATATTCGCTTTTTATTACAACACTGTAATTATTTTTATTTGATTTGACTGCAGGGATGTGTAGAGTATCTATTAATACAAAACTTATACATCGTGTAACAGAAAGGTGTGGTCATATTAGAGTGTCACGTAATATAGTCCCTGTGCAATGGAAAACCGCGACAAAAAGTAATTTATATAGATTACTGGATTTTTTGCGCGGATTCGCTCGTCTAAATGTGGGTTAGGTTTAGATGAAAGGTACCCTATGTCCTTTTCTGTTCCCCTGACAACGTGTATGCGAAATTTTATGATGATCGGTCGAGTAGTCAAGCGTGAAAGCGTAACAAACAAACAAACAAAACATTGCATTTATACTCGTATATTATTAGTTGGGGTTTTCACTAAGAGCATTTTCTTTTGTATCGACTTATAACACTTTCTAGTCGATACTTAAACAATACTAACAGCTAACTCGGGTGATTTCAATGAACACGAAAATTACCAGACGCCATTTTAATAGTGATCTGAAGCTTTTATTTTGATGTTTAAATAACAAATAAATAAAGTGTTTGAATTAATTTTAATCCGAGGATAGGTTATATAGGTTATTTATCAAATATATATTACGGTTATAATTATTATTAGTTTTACTATTTGTTAAATTTCTTAAATGTTTGTAAAATAATCCGTGACAAAGGCAATATTAATTCTAGTGCGGGGGTTTTGTTTTTATACGAAAGAAAAGGTAAGAAAGAAATATACACGTTTTCTGAGGTACGAAATCCTCGTTGACCGAGTCCAAATCACACATGACCGGTGTTCTTTTCTCATATTTTTCTGGGTTCTTCATATTTTTATTACTAGTAAAGTCCCAGAAAAATGGAAAGACTAAAGAATAAAAACTGTCCGTGTATATAAATCTTCCCGGGGCGGCGCGCTGCCCCGCGGTCCGCGCCGCGTACAATTTCCCCTCTAACGTTTTAATTATTCTAAATCGTGCGGATTTAGAATAATTAAAACGTATCACAGCCGATATTACGCAGACACAGTGTGAACAAAGCAGTAGAACAACATACATAATAATATCAGCCCTGTATATAAACTCTCCCACTGCTGGGCACGGGCCATTACCAGTGTGAGAAGGCTTAGCTCATAATCCACCACGCCGCTCCAGTGTGGGTCAGCATCCTTCACATATCTTCGAGAACATTATGTAGAACTCTCAGACATGCGGGTTGCCTCACGATGTTTTCCTTCAGCGTTAAGGCGAGCGATAATTTACTGTTTAATGCGCACATAACTTCGGAAAGTCAGAAGTGCGCGTCTTGGGATCGAACTCGAGACAGTCCAACGGTGTTCCTCTAGACTAGACTGTATGTTTTTTTGTATATTTGTTTCGCGATTACTCCGCTAATTATGAGCTGATTTTAATAATTTTTTGTTTGTTTGGTAGATCATGCTTCAGATATTGAATTATTTTATCCAAATTGGATCATCGCTTTTTGAATATTGAACATACCTAAACACAAAATATGTACTTTGATGAATTTTTGGTTTTATGTGGTTCCTTCCGCGAAAATTTTCTATTTTACTTTTTAGTTTAAACGTTTTAGGCTACTTAGTACTACTAGTTTCGACCGACTTACATCCATCGTGGTCACGGATTCAAAATAAGTAGTCAACCTGTGACCACGGTCGATGTAAGTCGAAATGTCGGGCAATCAATAGATTTCCCAGTGTAATTTTGTAAATGAAGGTATTTCTTTTTATTAACTTCTTCGTAGTATATACCTACATATATATATATTAGATCTTGTGTTTCTGTTCAAAAATTACCCTGTGACGCTATAAGCTCTCTCGCCGGATATAATTACACAAATTACAAACAATTAGTACATCCGTGTGAGCGCCGCCACATTGTTATACCTGCCATAAGTGTTAGCTCGTTACCTGCGGCATTGAAGTTTTTAACCGACTTCAAATAAACGAGGTTGATAGTTCGACCCGTATGTATCTGATATTATTGGCTTTTTATTTATTTTTATTTTTTTTACGTTGGGGAATGCATTGCCGCATATCCCTCCGCGGGGGCGGGCGGAGGAATTATGTCGGACTCGCCGGGGTAAAAGAAAGATGGAATAATAGTAAAGTACCTCCCGGAATACCGACTAAACCTACCACGGTGTTCCTCGACAAAACCTCTATCGACGGGGCCGCGCGAATCACTTTCGCATGCGGTCGCGATCCGATCTGATATTATTGGCTCTGCCATACATTAGAATGAAACAAATCTTTATTGCTTTACAGGCTTTAGGTGGGCAACCCATTGTATCGACTAATTATTTTTTCTAATTTAATTTCGCATAATGAGTTAGGCATATTTAATTTGTCATACTTAATAATAATTTGACATAATTGTTTTTGGACGTACTATTTCAGTAGGCATAAATATCATTAAGGCTAATGCTTTTAGCCCTAATTTTGATTGGCATAAAGTTATAACTTATAAGGCATGTATAACTTGGATACCATAGTGTAAAAATAGGTTAGGGTGCGGCGAGCTCTTTTTTATTTTTTGGTTCCTAGGAAAAATGCTTTATGCATTGTCCGCCGGCTAGGGGACGGCACCGGCGGGGTGTGTGGGACTCCCAGCATGAAGTGCTGATATACCCACTAAAAAACCTGGGGTGTTCACCCAATCGGGGGGCAGTCGGGAGCTCTCAAAAGATTCATACATAGCAAGCCCCCCAAAACCAACATGTTTATTTTATATAAGAAAAGTATTTTATTAAATGCAAACATAAAATTTACAAACCTTCAAATTTATGCTTTATATGCTTAACAATAATTCTTATGCTTAAAAAAATATGCCTAAGCAGTTATGCCAAATTAATATTGTGCGTAACTATTATTTGCATAAATAAAAGTATGCCATGATAAATTATAACATTTATTTTTATGCGAATAAATAGGGATCCGTTTAAAGATGAAAAAACAAAATAATAATAATAATAAAAATATTGATAAAACAAACAAAAACAGAGTAACAGAATAAAATCAATAAATATCTAGTGACACATGTCATAGCTGCAGCAATCAGGACTCCAGTTCATCATTTGCCAGGTCCCAAGAAGCAGGCACTGGTCTTCTACTGGAGCCTGTCAGTGCATACATAATAATAATATAATATTCTATCACATACACACAACAACATCTAGCACAAACTAAGCAGAGATTGTACTATGGGTTAGTACCTATACTTTTCTTTTCTAAGTACATACATATTATACATAGAAACACCCAGACCAAGACAAACATCCATAACCATGTACATAAATGTTTGACTTGTACGGGAATCGAACCCGCGACCTCAGGCGTGGCAGTCGGTTACAATAATCTCTACGCCATCTTAGTTAGGGCTAGATGGTGTTGTGTGTATGTGATAGAATATTTTTATTATTATAGCATAAACTTGAAACCACAGAACTACTAAATCTGTATGCTAGAAAATATTCATTATTCTGACCAGCATTCGACTTCAAAACTTGACGTCACAAGGAATTATTCAAAGGCAACAATTAAAGAGAGTTGCAGCTCGAGACCTGAACTCTTTATGTGAACAGATTGCGGACACATTTGCAACTCTCTGTGTCCTCGTAGGCAACACGTTTGTGACGTTACATGAATATACAACACGAATAAAGATGTGGTTTTCGTATATTCATAGACTGGGATTATACAACATGTCACAGATAAGTGTGGTCATATTTTAAAGTGGATTTTTAGACTACACGAATGGTTTAGTGGTTTAAGTGGTCGCGGTGTACCGATCGTTGTAGGTTCGATGTCTACACGGGGCAAACATTTGTGTTGTCCACAAATAGTTGTTAGTCTGGGTGATTTTTGTGTCTGTTGTTTGAATGTTTGTAAAGCTTTCCGCGACACATGAATTATTATTAAAGTAGCAGCTTTATCTTCTAAACGTATTCTCAGTACGAATGAATTATGAGTTTTAAATTAAAGTTAGCTTCCGAATTTAATAAAAATGTCGCCAGTCAGATGCGTGTCGGACTCGGTCACCAAGTATTATTTATATAGATAGTATCACGTCTTTGTCCCCAAAGGAATAGGCAGAGGTGCATTACACAAACATTTCTCAGGCTGGAGTCTATGTAAAAGGTCAACCCATCCAAAAAGAACACCACTTTAACGTTGCTTAACGCCACGCAGCAGTAGATGTGTTTTTTAATTGCCACTCATCCATAAACTTGACTGCTATAGCATTGCTTAACCGCACGGATCAACTTTTAAACGTAAATCTATTATTTAAAAGGTCACCCTTCTAAAAGCATGACCGCTACAACAGTCCTTAACCTCACGATAAAAGTATTTATTTTTTCTAACGGTCACCTATCCAAACTACGACCGCTACAAGACTGCTTACTCCCACGGCTCGGTTAACCTGTATAATAACTATTGCGTCACAACTCTCATGAAACACCTCGTCGTCTCGCTAAAAGCATTGCCTAACCTTACGAATGAGCGCTTTAATAATCTAAATAGTATCTAAAACAGTACAGTCACACATTCAAAAATATGGGAATTTCTTGGGAGATTAAGTACACCCAACGTTTCTTTAGTTTAACAGTGTACTACTGCAATAGTTTTAACATATTGTTATAATAGTGTTTTAAAACAAACAAGGCGATAAATTCGTATGAATGATTAAATTCGTAAAATATACGCAATGGCGTTGTATACGCTTCACTTCAAACCTCTGAAATGCATGTATTTTCTTATATGTTTACCCATCAAAAACTTGACCACAAAAGCATTGTCTAACCTTACGAATCAGGGTTTAAATAATCTAACATGTGATTTTATGTAATTAATAGTCATCCCTCCAAAAATTGTTATAAAGTCTTAACTCTCTCTCAGTAGACATGTCGTCAGTAGTGAGTCGGTGACGCTCGTCGTGTTGCTACAGCTGATAGCCGCAGCGTCCCGCGCTCACTGCGAACACTTGACACACCACTGTACCAAACTGTTGATACTTGTATATAGCACTGCTATTTAACAGCTACGTTTAAATAGCACTCAGTCAAAGTCAAAAATCATTTATTCATTTAGGTCACAAGATAACACTTGAACCTCAAAATATATACACAGTCAATAATGTACAAATAAAAACTTACGCGAACATAATGCAAACAGTTGATACCGAGCTGTGTGTAGCGATACTTATAATTATAGCTCTATTATTTAACAGCTGCGTTTTTTTTTACTTTCTTGGAGGCGGAACTGGACTGCACTCGATATGTCGACACCAAGTATTCCAATATTGGCTGAGGCAGTTATGGGGATGTGCTCAAAATGAGGCGATACGACCAACGGCAGATTTTTAGCGATGAACGCGCAGACTTATGTCTTTGTGGGGTTAAATCGGACCAAATTAAGTCTGCCCCAATCTGAGACTATCTTTAAAGAGGTCTCAATTCCACACACAAGTTTATTTCGGCTCTCAATGACGTTTTCCCGAGAGATGTTAGCGCGGCCGGTATAGAGAGCATCGCTCGTACTGTCATCCGCATAACAATGAATGTTGCTTGTTCTCAAATAGCACAGTTTAACTTACATAAATGTCACAAATAAAAAATATACGTATCGTCTTTGTATAAACTCACCAATCATCTTTTGAATACGCATCACATCTCGGACAACGAGGGAACGTGTGAACGAACATCCAACACGACCGGAGAGAGATCAGCTGCAGGACTAACGATTCTACGTGCGTACCGAGACGCGGGTGTGTTCAACACCGCCGATTACCTAACTCTGATCAGCTACTAAGACTTCCTTAACATTTCAGTCTCGATGGCGTATTGGTCAGTGTAACCGACTGCCATGCCTGAGGTCGCGGGTTCGATTCCCACACAAGTCAAACATTTGTGTGCATGAACATAGATGTTGTTTGTCTTGGTCTGGGTGTTTTTACGTATAATATATATATATTTCCAAAAAAGTAAAAAGTATATATGTATGTTTATTCATTGTCTAGTACCCATAGTACAAGCTCTGCTTCGTTTGGGCTAGATGGTGTTGTGTGTGTGTGATAGAATATATAAAATCGCAGTAACTTTTTATTGGTAGGCCCCAGAATTCGAATCCGTTACAGAAATATACCTGGCATAATATAGTAGTCTACCTACGAATATAATATACAGGTGAACATTTCTACTAGATATTTCTTCATTAACATTAATCCTACATACTTATATAACAGGTCACGTCACATCAAAACGCGTTAAAACTCAAGTAATTACAAGACCTACATTCCTTTCAGTTTCGTAATTAATTACAACGTAACTTCTTTAAGAAACTGTTCATCTATAACTAATGCTAGCTTGAAAATAACGAGGTGTGTTTATACAACGTTATTTAATGATCGTATTAGTCTGCTTTTTAAACTGTTATAAATGCTGAGCTTAGTGACACTTTATTAACGTATAACAGTATTAGATTTTGCCTGCAGCTTCTCTTGCGTTAATATAGATACTGCCAATAAACTTTTTATCCCTTGGATACTTGGACAATACTTAGTCCTGGATGAAGTGTGTGATAGACAAACGTACGTACAGGCAAAATCGTAAAGCAGCTTTTTTCATTATTTTAGTACGGTAACCAAAAAAAATAAGGCACCCTAATCCTTTATAAGGCACTACTTTATAAGCAATACTTATACCATTGTGACACTATATGTACATATGGGCGCAAATCGCCATCTATCGGCAATAATTCACAATAATTGTCAAATATTGATCTTTAAGTTTTAGCTTTTCGTTTAAATGATTATATTAATTTAGGAATGCTTGAAATATATTAGATTGATATTTAAGTAGTTATTTGTAAACATAAATTCGTTATGTATCAAGCTCTAATATTTAATAGACGCAGTGTTGACTGTTCAAATGTTTTGAAGATTAATAAGATTTAATTTATTGTTCACATTCTCAACTTCATCATTAAAAAAAGAATCTGTCCATTTATCCCAATTTATGTATCGAATTTAATTATTTTAAACAAGAAGTAAAACTTAATTTCTTTTATTGAACATTTCATTTATGATACAGCGCCATCTGTTGAGAATGTTTGTAACTATATTACTTGCTTAAATTAAATAAACGTAATTCATGTAAAATAAATCATTTGGAGTTATGTAAAATTCATTAAAATATTTATTTCGAATATTAAGCTATATTCCAAGACATATTTTGTACTAAATTCGTTTGTCTGTCATTAGGGAAGTTGTAGTTGTTATAACTGTTTGAAGGCGTTGCGACGCAGATATAAAAAGCAGGAAGAAATTGTTATAGGTTGATTTTTGTAAGATCGATGGTGCGAAAATAAACTAAGTATTGTTGACGTTGTATTTTCATTATAATGGAATCCGAACTTCCGACATCCTGGCATGTCGCCTACAAACACTTAGTTGACAATAAATTATTTGAATTTGAATATAATAAATGCGAATGTTTGTTTGGCGTTCACACGTTGAACTATTGCGAAATTTGATTTAACACCAATTGTTATTTAACACCTATTCAAAAGAAATACTATTTTAATAGTAACTTTCAATAGCTATTAAAAAACATCACTGTTATTGCACTTCTGCTTTTTTAAAAGTAACACCGTTATTTAACTTCTAACCGCTATTTAAAACTACTACCGTTATTTTCCAGTTATACAAACAGTTAACAAAAGCGGCGCTTTAATTAACTCCGCTGAATAGTTCAACTTGCAGTTCTTACTGCGGATAATGTCAACAAAAACACAAGATGAAAACATTCTATACCTCAAAGCCACGGTGTTAACTCTAGAGAGACGCAAAGAATACTTCTTATATTTGAAGTACTAGCGACCCGCCCTGGCTTCGCACGGGTAGAGCAAAACCTTAACAAAGTATACACTTAAACCTTCCTCGTGAATCACTCTGTCTATTAATGAAAATCGCATGAAAATTCGTTTAGTAGTTTTGAGTTTATTGCGAACAGACGCGGTCGATGACCTTGTTTTATAATATGTAGTGAAGTCAATACCAGCTTTAAGAATAATTCCTGTGTCACGGGTACTTACAGACATTCAAACAACGGACACAAATAACACCCAGACTTAGAACAACTATTTTTGTCTCGTGTAGGAATCGAACACTGGACGCAGAGCCAGCAGTGAGGTGACCGTTTAAGCCACTACGCCACTGCACAGTCAGAATTATATAAATATTTGTAATAATGTAATTCAACTATTTAACAATATACAGATATACTAGCTGTTACCTGTGTAATAGAGAAGTATTTGTTTAGACCGCAGATATTTTTTTGCTAAAATAAAAGGTTAAATTATTTATAGCACTATTCCCTTAAGGAGTTTCTACATTAAATAATTTAATATTTTAAATAACAATGTCACTAATTTAATTTAATTATCATACCTATGCAATAACTAGCATTATTTTAAAATGTAAAATATTTCGCATGCCACAATAAAGAGCTAAATGTATTAATTATACCACAACATCCTTATATGCATTTTCTGTGGAATAAATATCATTTATCATTTATCTGCTATTTGCCAGTGAAAGTCCACTGAAAACCGGTCCAGCCGTTTCAGAGATATTAGACGGAACAAACAGACAGACAACAATTTTAAGAACTGATTTTTTATATACGTATGTACTTTATATACTTTCATAATTATGCATTTAGTAAAAAGCTGTTATTTCGACATTACAAACAGACACTTCGATTTTCTTTATTTGTATAGACATCATCTCTCGTTTGAATTCTACGAAACTACCAGGCGAACAGAGATATGAAAGAAGTATACAATATTTCATATCCCACGCAAAAAGAAGCGAACATATATCGGGCACAGTTCTAAACGCCGTCTTCCTACTGAGAAGTTCTCGTCAAAAACTCTTTGACCGACTCGGTTTTGAACCCGAGACCTCACGCACAGCAGTCGCATTCACTACCGCTGCGCCACCGGGGTAGTTATAAATTAATAATATTGTAACTCTTAGCAATGTCACTTAGTTAATGAAAATATTTAATTAAAATGTTTGCACAATATGGCGCCGGGTGGAGGTGACACGTATTAAAATTATAATTTTGCTAAGCTTAACTTTATTTACTTATTTGTTGTTAACGCTGCACTGTGCAATGCGGCGTTTTTACCCACTGTGCACCCCTCCGCGGGGCGCGAGGGACGAGGGCAGCGCGGCCGCAACGCGCTCCGCTTCTGCGCGCCACCAGTCTGCTCGAGCGGGTCACTACAAACATACTGTGCTGTTTTTATTAACCAAAATTTGTAAAACGAACTGTCTGGAGCAATACAATTCTAGCAGAGCAGTCTCGCCTATTATTTACTATTACTACCTACAAGTGACCCATAGAATACTCCGACATTATTGGCGACCGTGTGACAATCTTCGAACCTACAACCGAGAACGATAACGGACAAGAAACTTCGAGAAACGACGGCGACACGTGGACGCCGAGCACGGAATACTTATGCACGCATGGCGCTTAAGCTGAGCTGAATACGGCTTATCAACGACAAGATTGGCGCGTATGCTGATCTTCAGTCACCCACGGGGCCTTCGGTCTACGCAAGCTACAAGTCAACGCCTGCACCAGAGGTCTAGCCCGAGGGAAGTAGTGGCGCGTATGCTGAGCTGAACACGGTTTATCAAAGACAAGATTGGCGCGTACGCTGTCTTCAGTCACCCACGGGGCCTTCGGACTACGCAAGCTGCAATTCAACGCCTGCACCAGAGGTCTAGCCCGAGGGAAGTAAGCCTGTTTCCTATATTCCTACCTATTCCACGATACCTATCTACCTATTTCTATTTGTGTGGATAGCCTAGTATGTTTCGCTCGAACGGTTATGGTATGGTCAGCTTGCATAAAAATCGTACATAGGTACCTATGTACCTACTACGTTATTCCTCGCTACACGTTGTGGGCGAGTCCATTTTAACGCGTGCGAGAATCGCGCATGTTGCATCTTCTATATATAATTATATTAAAAAATATAGGTAAATAGCTTTTCTAAGAGCCTAAATGTTTGTCTAGCTTCGATATAAGCACTAAATTCTAATTATTGCACCTCGATCTTAAAAGTTTGCCGCACATGGGCGAATCCATTATTGCGCGTGAGTGAACGGCGCGCACGTAGCATCTATCATTTATAACGTTTAAATGGCGTATGTATGAGCCTAAACGTTTCACCTAACGCTTCAATATAAGCATTAAAATCAAATTAGAGCACTTCGCACCAAAATATTACGCCTAAGCGCTTAACTTACATAAAGAAGATTGTGTTTTGTACATATTTCATAATTATGCAACTGGGAGTCGATACCTTGCCTAGGTTCTATTCTATACCTAGGTAATAACTTAAATAAATGATAGCTTTCTAAATACATAGTGCAGCCTAAAAGTAACAGTTATTTCACCAAAGCTTGCCGACTATTCCGGGTGTGGTGAATGTGCATGGCATGGACTGAGCTTCGCTTACGATGAACTGCTAGCCTACCTGCCTATCTACGCGTTGCAGTGCAGGCGCCTGGTGAGTGCTGCATGCTTCGTGCTGTCACAGCTTCAGTGTACCGTGAGTTGGCGTTTTTTTTTTTTGAGTTACTATATTGACTTACCTACCTACCCAATTCATTGTTGCCTACCTACATATAGGTTTTAATTAAAATATAGATTTAAATAACTTACTGTAATAGTTGAGTACTTTAAATTATTAAGATGGAAAGTGAATTAAATAAACTTCAAATGTCTGAAGTTCAACAACAAGAATTTAAAGTTTTACTAAGAAAACGTAGTGCTATTAAAGGTCAACTTACTAAATTTAAAGATTATTTAAATCAAATTTCAAAGAGTAGTCCGCTTAGTAGCTTACAAACCAAAGAAATAACTATGAAAATAGAAAAATTTCAAGCGTTACTGAGTACATTTGATGTCTTACAAAATAATATTGAATTAAATTGTCTAGATTTGGATGAGCAATTAAAAGATAGAGAGTTAATTGAGGAACAGTTCTTTTCATGTATATCATTGGCTCAAGAGTTAATTGAATCGGCCAATGTTCTTAAAACTGATCAACAACGACCTGAAGGCTCAATCTGTAGTTCAAATAATACTAATAATTACTTTAATTCAGTTAAGTTGCCCACTATAAAATTGCCTACATTTGATGGCAACTATATTAAATGGTTAGAGTATCGGGATACGTTTGATTCTTTGATAAATTCGAACGATTCAATCCCAAATATAAACAAATTTCACTATCTAAGGTCATCCTTGGAAGGAGGAGCTTTAGTGGTTATCAAATCCATAGAGTTTACATCCAGCAATTACAAAGTAGCTTGGGATTTAGTATGTCAAAGGTATAATAATAAAAATCTACTTATGAACAACCATATGAAAGCGCTTTTCAGTGTAGAATCAATAACAAGGGAATCTCACAAGGCATTGAGATATGTCATAGATTTAGTCTCAAAAAATTTAAGAGCGTTGAATACTTTAGGGCAGCCTACAGACCAATGGGATGCATTGATTATATATATGGTGTCAACAAAGCTGGATGTCACCACTAGTAGAAAATGGGAAGAATACAAAAATGGATTACCAGAACTACCTACCTTAGAACAATTTAATGACTTCTTGCGCAACAGGGCAAATGTAATAGAAACCACATTAAATCAAAGTAGGAATGATCACAGTAAGCCACATAATGGATTCAAAGAGCAAAGAAGTCATACTAAAGCTTTTTTGAGTTCTTCGAGTAGCAATTATTCAAAAAATACATGTGATCTTTGTAAGGACAATCATCCCTTGTATAGATGTACTAAATTTAAAGACATGTCACCTGAAGTTAATTAAGTTAGATACAGCTTTAAAGCTAAAATTATGTCTTAACTGTCTGCGAAGTGGACATACTGCCAAAAAATGTTTTCTTAAAAGTTCTTGTAAGCTTTGCAATGAGAAACATAATAGCTTAGTGCATAAAGATGAAGGATCCCGTAATATTAGCTCCAATTTAAATACAAATAATAATGATTTGTCTGGAACAAGTACACCTCCTGTAACATTGTCTGCTGTCACTGAGGGACAGGTGCTTTTGTGCACAGCACTTGTACAAATTGTTAATCCTGTGAATAATTCAATATACCTTGCACGGGCTCTCTTGGATACTGGAAGTCAATCTTCTTTCATGACTGAAAGACTTAAAATAAAGTTGGGTATACAAACTCAATGTACAGGGCCTATTAGAATCTCTGGCATTAATAATATACATTGCGACATTAAGGAGCGTTGCTGTTTAAAATTGTCCTGTCACGGTCGCCAATAATGTCAGAGTATTCTATGGGTCACTTGTAGGTAGTAATAGTAAATAATAGGCGAGACTGCTCTGCTAGAATTGTATTGCTCCAGACAGTTCGATTTACAAATTTTGGTTAATAAAAACAGCACAGTATGTTTGTAGTGACCCGCTCGAGCAGACTGGTGGCGCGCGGAAGCGGAGCGCGTTGCGGCCGCGCTGCCCTCGTCCCTCGCGCCCCGCGGGGGGGTGCACAGTGGGTAAAAACGCCGCATTGCACAGTGCAGCGTTAACAGAGGCATTACTCTTAAAGAGACTGTTGTCTTTTAAAAATAATGCAATAACACTTTGCTCGACTTGGATGTCGAACTCGCTACCTTACGTTCTGTAAGCTCATACTTAAGCGACGGTGCCATCTGTGAATATTTAAAGTACCAGTCAAAAATAATATATAAAAGAAATAAAAATCAAAAATAAATTTATTCATGTTAGGTTACAAGGTAACACTTATGAATGTCAAAGTTACACTAATTTTTCTGTGAATTTTCATTTACTGCAACGTTCAGCAAAATATAGTTTTAAATCTCGTGGAGCTTTTATCTGAAACAGAATTCACGATGAGTTATAATGTTTGTGCATTTAGTATTTTACTGAAAATCTGAAAGATTTTAATGATGAAAGCTGTATGTGGGCTACGTTAACATAATATATAATACAATTGTATCGGGGACGATTTTATACAAGAAATATCATGACGATGTTGTATCTATACTAATATTATAAAGCTGAAGAGTTTGTTTGTTTGTTTATTTGTTTAGATGAACGCGCTAATCTCGAGAACTACTAGTGTGAATTGAAAAATTCTTTTAGTGTTGGACAGCCCATTTATGGAGGAAGGCTATAAGTTATATAACACCACACAACGGATCCTATAGGAGCGGAGCAGCAATGAAAACTGTTGCAAAAACGGGAATTAAAGAAAAAAATCTCTTATCTTATATGAAGCAGATGAAGTAGGGAGTGTCAGCTAGTATTATATAACTGTACTGTCTGATCGTTCACTTGTAATCATTGTATGAACTTGTTTATTATTAAATGGTTAGTAAAATGATATGATATATTAATACGTGAAGCTAAAATTTGGAACCCTTTTTTACGAAAATTGCGTGGACGGAGGAGTATGAAATTTGGCACAGTTAAAGTTTATATAGAGAATGAGTGGCGAGTTCTATTATTATTAGTTTAAAAAATAATACAGGTAGGTTATACCTGGGTGTTGAAAATAAAAAAATTCGAATTTAAAATCTATAACATTCCTAGTGCCTAGTGAAATCAAGTAATAACTGAAAATCCGTGCGAAAAATTGACACAGATTAAAATAAAAATTATTAGGGGAACCTATGGCACCTTGGACAGTCTTTTACATTTCTAATTTTAATTGCTATTTGACGTACTGTACACAAACTATGTATATTATAGGCGCGGGAGGAGGGAGGTTCCCTGCGTGACAAGTATAAACCTGTCTGTACGCGCTGATCGCTGGGCACCGCCACCGCGCTGCTATGTATCGACCTCCGATATAACTTCCGGTTTAAATTTAGCGGAACCGAAATCGGAATCGAAGGTGCAAAATCAATCGAAAGTTCCGAACTTTCGGAATCGGAATCGTACCTCTGTAACATCTCTAATAACAATTAGGCAATAAGAACACAGACATTTTGAATGAGCAGAGGCAATTAACAGTATGGACGTCTTCAAACTTGCAGCAGGATTTTATTATTTAAACGCATGCTATTATTATATGCTTTATATAAAAAAATACAAGGTTGTAAAAAGACCATGGAGTAAGTAAGTAGGTAGGTCAGTACCCCTAATATCCTGGCACTGGTTTTACCTTAGGGTATCGTTAGCCTTCGGGTTGCGGAGGTCAGGTGGCAGCCGCTCGGTGTAAAAACTGATATCCAGTCAAATCCGGTTAGACTAGAAAAGCTGACCCCAAGTGACTTGGGAATAATAAAGGCTAAGGAAAAGGAAAAGAAGTATGTAAGGATTTAACTCAAAAACTACTTCAACGATTTAAAAAATTATTTCATCATTAGAAAGATATATTATAAGTTATAACCAAGTAACATATGCTATGTTTTATTAAAAAAAGGAGTGTTACTAACATAACCTTTACTTTTACGCGAGCGATGCCGCGGGCAAAAGCTGGTTGTCGTATATATTGGAATAAAAGTTGGTGCCATTTATATTTATAATTCATTTACAGCCGACTCTCTTGGGCTGACACTCAAATAAATAATTCACAAGATATGCGACCTTATTAAAAATATACATTAAAAGGCCGCGTGTAACTAACTTCTGTGGTCATATTACAAAATGATATCTTTTGCCCACAGTTTCACTCGCTCGAGAATAGTGCTTTTTCTGAATGAGAGGTACCCTATGTTTATTTCTGTTAGTTAAGGTACAAAAGTCTAACAAACTCACATTCACGTTTATAATATTTATTGGTATTAGGATAGCAGCGATAGTTTAATGGAAGACTTTTATCTCCCATTAAGTTATTTATATTCATATCTATATTGTGAGATTGTGTGAAGTATCTTAAAGATAGTGGCCTATGGCCTAATCCTTCTCATACTGTGAAGCACGTGCCCAGCAGTGGGACAGTTTATAAACAAATGTTTTGCATCTGCGAGAAAGGTTAGCTCATAGTCCACCACGCCGCCCCAGTGCGTGTTGGCAGACTTCACATATCTTCGAGTACATTATGTAGAACTCTCAGACATGCAGGTTTCCTCACGATGTTTTCCTTCGCCGTTAAATGAAGCAACAGTTAACTAATACATACATAACTTTGAAAAGTCAGAGGTGCGTGCTTTAAAACATAATTAATCTAAATCTATTCAATAGAAGTTGTTTCAAGCAAACTGTCCACGCAATCAGAAGCAAGTCAAAGATATTCTTTTAAAAGAGACACATTTAATATCACGGCAACATTACCAATGCATCGAACGAGCGAAGTGTACATAACGACTCTAAGTCTACAGCGGGTAGGCAGAACTCTACCCACACTTATACACGAGTCTGTTGAATAATTCATTGATGGCAAGCTTCGAGAGTTCACTGAAGAATCTCTCTCTCGCCATTTTATAGATAAAAGGATAAGTACTATGTTATAAAAGACTAATAATGTCTTCAGGACCGAATTTCGTTCACCAATCTTATCCGCAGGAGATATGATAGTGCACAAGTGTGCGCGCAAACACAAGTGCACTCTCTGTTCTCTAACTCTCATAGCGCGATGTGACGTCACGACACGACCGGAGAGAGATCAGGCGCAGGAACAACAGCCATTTTGTCAAATTTTGTTACTCGACTTAGTTGATCACAAGCTTATCCTAATTAATATGATTAATTGAATGTGAATGTGAGTTTGTTTGTTACACTTGCACGCCTTAACTACTCGGCTGATCATCATGAAATACTCGTGGTGAGGTGTATAGAAAAGGACATAGAATTCCTTTTATCCAGGAGAAAGTGCTGTTAATCACCTAACGTAGATTTTCGCGAGCGAAGTCGCGGGCAAGCTAGTGGTAAATTAATAAACTCATTATAAAATAGTTCAGTTACAGCATTCAGACTATATGCGTTATCTAATAAATAGAGATGACAAAACGAAAGACAATACATAGAGATGGCCTGATGGCGTCGATGGCGTTGTGGTTAGTGTAACCGACTGCCACGCCTGAGTTCGCGGTTTCGATTCCCGCACAAATCAAACATGTGTGTGCATGGACATGGATGTTGTCTGAGTGTTTTTATGCATAATAATTCTATGTATTTAGAAAAAAACACATAAATTATTTATATCCATCGTCTAGTACCCATAGTACAAGCTCTGCTTAGTTTATGCTAGATGGTGTTGTGTGTATGTGATAGAATATTATATTATTATTATATTATGGCTCTCTATGTATTGTCTCTCGCTACCAGTACGAAATATTAGTTGACTAAATAAGATTAGTAACAAAATATGGACTACTAACTATCTATCTCTTGCAAACAAGACTTATTTCTAGGTGAATTATACCCTATGTCCTATTCTGTACCCCTGACAACGTGTATGCAAAATTTTATGATGATCGGTCGAGTAGTTAAGTCGTGAAAGCGTAACAAACAAACTCACGTTCGCATTTATAATATTAGTTAAGAGTTAGGATACGTGTTTTCCGAGACACAGAAGTGTGTTACACCAACTTTCTAAGTGTGGACTTTTATTAAGATATTTTTTATAGAAAAGCCTTCCTGGGTAATCGATCCAGAGAGCTCACTCACAGTAGTTGCATTCACGACCGCTGCACCACGGCACCAGTGTTGAATTTAAAACGATTTCCTTTTCACCCAGTATGCTTTTATGAAATACTAATTTATACTCGTGGCTTTGCTCACGTAAAAGTACGTTACGTTATGTTAGTAACAGTACTTGTTTTATAATAAAACTAGCGGACCCGACAGACGTTGTCCTGTACACACGAAAAAAAAAACAATTATAGATCTTTATATATATAAATCTTCTGTGCGTGTGTTTGTTATTAAACTCCTCCTAAACGGCTGGACAGATTTTGATTAAATTTGTTGTGTGTTCAAGTGGGTTCGAGAATGGTTTAGATTTTGTTTTTTTTTTGTTTCTTGTGTACAGGACTACGTCTGTCGTGTCCGCTAATTTATATATATATATAAAGATAATCTATGTGATTCGGTGATAATATAGCTAATGGTGAAAAAGGCGGTTAACAAAATGTCGTGTCTATACGAATTACGTGTATAAATATTATATAAGCGTCGTGCACACTGATAACGGTTATATGCGTAATAGCACCGAGCGTGTGCACCCGCCGATAACACGTCAAATAAATTATAATCTATACTAACATTATAAAGAGAAAATATTTCATTTTTGTTTATAAGGATTTGACTCAAAAACAACTCAACCGAATTTAAAAATTCTTTTACCATTAGAAAGCTATATCACCGAGTAACATAGAAAACATTAAATTTAAAAAAGTACTGTTACTAACATAACCTATCCTTCTTTAACGCAAGTAAAGCCGCAGGCAAAAGTTAGAAATATCACTTTAATTAATTGTCAATCAACACAAGTTATGTAAAGTTTATTTATTGATGAAAATAGCTAACGGAGCGCTGAACAGCTAACTGGAACAAATGTACACGAGCTAGTCGAAATAACTTATGGGGTGATATGATTGTAATTTAATTACTATTAATTTAAATATAATGCGAAATCCAACGTATCTGACAATCACATTGATATCTTCTCTATGATATTTTTATCATTCTGACACTTTCTAGGCAGTTAAGCTTGTTATTTTTTTGTTCTAATATTATACCTGGCGGTCGCCAAGTGGTCGAAATTCGACCATAATTGATTTAAATTTTAAGTTTGAACGTTATTAAGGTTTTATTGTCTGTCATCTCATTTTGTTTAGTCTCCTACTCCAGATACATACATACATATGTAACCAGAGTTACAAAGAATTCTACGACATCAGCCGAATAATGCCGAAATACTACGAACGCGATTCAACTGCGTGTGTTAAATGCATGGTTGTGTGCATGTAGTAATTTTTCATCACCTAATTTAATGTATTTCTAATACATATTTTATAAAAATATTAGAATTCGCCACTCCTCCTTATTAATATATAGATACTTCATTCAATGCTCAGTTGATAGCAGTTTGATGACATTCGATTCTATAAAATATATTTGAGAACACTCAGTTGAGATAGGCTTCTTTTCCCAATACAGGAACCGAGGGCGACTCTTCTCACAAAGAGAAAAGGCCCGTGCCCAGCAGTGGGAAAGTTTATTTACAGATCATGTCTGCATCCTAACTAATATTATAAATGTGAATATTAGTTTGGTTGTTACGCTTTTACGCCTTAACTACACGACCGATCATCATGATATTTTGCATACTTGTTGTCAGGGGTACAGACAATTAGTAGTAGTTATCATTATATTTATTCACGTACACGTACTTACGCATTTGCCATATTTTACGTTAAAATGACTAATTGACTGACGAACGAATTCTTTATACAACTGCGGTTGGAACAAGAAGAATCCGCCTGGTGGTAAAAGTCATCGTAGCCTATGACTGCTTGCAGTACCAGTAAAACATAACTGAGAAAGAGGTATCGCGCGATGCGAAACTCAGGACAACTATCTAGACTGAAACTACTACGCCATCAGTTCACTCAATATTGAACGCTAAACGAAAATAGCTGATGCAGCATTTCGCTTAGAACCAAGAGCGCTCTAACCGTAATATATTAAAGATTAAAACGATTGCGTTTTGAATAAGAAGAAAATATATTATGTGATTCTGCCATGCTCATATTGAATTCAATTCGATATAGAACCTATAAACAAATATTTTAGCGCTTACTGATAATACAAAAGCAAGTTAATTTGCGTATGTATAAATTAACAATCTCTGTTGACTCCCTGGAGATAACCGTGATGACTACGATAGCCTAAGGCATTGGACTTGCGATCGAGAGGTTCGAATCCCACCCATCGCACTGCTGACGTGAACCCACTCCTAACACAAGCATTCTAGCTTAGCTGAACAAGTTTGGGTCCTCGTACCTCTGCCTAACGATCAAGGCATGGAATTCTCTGCCAAGGCACGTGTTTCCTTCTTCCTTCATTCCCAGGTCCTTTAAGCGGGGCGTAGAAAAGCACTTTCTCAGGCCGTCAAAGTAGAGACCTCAACATCGCCCTGACTGCTATGAGGACGGTGTGGAGGTCACTACTCTTAGAACACACGACTGCTTATCATCAAGCGGAGTGTGGCCACATTGACGAGCAAATAAAAAAGATCTTAAGGTGGGTTCTAGCTTACTAATAAAAATACATATTACCATTATATTGGTAAAATTACCAAAAGCAAGTTAAATTTTGTATATTGTTGACCTCAACTCTGCTGAGATAACCGCGATTAATACAGTAGTACTTTAGATCAAAGTACCAGGGTCACAGAAACGTGAAGAGTTGTAATTGGCTGTTAAACATTAAGTTGAAATATGACGCGTCACGATATCTGCCTATCGTCCCCGCGCCCTAACACAGCCCCCTCACCCCCGCTCGCTTCCTGTGCAACGGCCACAAATATAGAAGAGACATCGATCTTAACAGAAATAACTTCGTATAAATTCTATACATTTTTGATTGTACTGCCTTGAAGCTTCTCCTGGTAGCTATAAGCTAAAGAATTACTTTATTTGGCATAGTCTCCTCACCCTATTCCTTGGGGTTGCCAGAAACAATGGATTTCTACTTAATATTTTTTATTTTCATTCGCATCCAAATCTGATTTTAAATAATTATGATGACGCTCTGGACGTAAGAAATAAATGCAATAACTGATCATCAGATTATATTCATTGAAAGTGTCAAATATATAATATATGAGGGATTAAAGTATGAAATTGCTGATTTGTACTGAAAAATTTAAACTCGTTTTTTTCTGAGATGTACCTCGTATATTTATTTAATCGAAATATTTACCCTCATTACACTATACATTGCTGCCATCTAAACGAAGCTCCATTTATGCCTTTGCGATGGAACTCCGGGGATCTAGGGTCGACAAACTGCGTGAAAGCATTTTGTACTGCCCTCCTGAGAAGAAAATTTTTTTGTGACGTAGAAAATTGTCAAAATCACGAAAAAAGTGGTAGTCCGTGGGAACAAGGTGTGGCGAGTATGGAAGATGATGTATGGTTTCTAACTGCAGCTCCTGTAGAGTTACAACGGTTACTAGTGCAGTATGAGGTCTTGCGTTATCATGGAGCAATAATGGTGAACATCGATACACGAGTCGGGGCTGTTTCACTGTCATTTTCACCATCATTGTACACATCTGCTGTTATTGCTTGACCAGACCTGAGAAAGCTACAGTGAATAACACCATGAAGAGACCATCAAACAGTTACCATTGCCTTTTTATTGGTAAGTTATGCTGTAGGGCACTTTTACGGCGTTTGACATAGGGTCAGCCATTGCATTTTTCGCTTAAGGTTATCGTAAAGAATCCACTTTTCGTCACATGTCACAATTTGATCCAATATTCCTTCATTTTTGTACCGATTCAACAAGGCAACACATGTTTTTCAACACGCACTTCTTTCTGCAGATCAATCAAATCATGAGACACCCATTTTTCATATTTTTTGTCTTATTGATTTGATGCAAATGAGCCAATATTGTAGGTAGGGTAACGTTAAACCATGTCGCTAATTTCTGGGTAGTTTGACTCGGATCGGCTTCCACCATCTCCTTCAATTCAGCGTTATTCACCTGTGTGTGGTCTTCCACGTAGTTCGTTCTTTAAGTCGAAGTTTCCATTACGAAAGCGTTTAAACCAAAAACTGTCACGGTGCGTTCATCAGCAGTCTCTTCTTCAAACGCAGCGTTCATATTGCGAGCCGTTTCTTTCGCGTTAGTTCCACGTCAGAACGCGTATTCAAAAATGAGTCAGATTTTCGAAGTATCCATCATTCACGTCTAAGCTGAATAAAAAAAACAATTCAAAGTCGAAAATCAAATGCTGCACATTTTTAAAAGAAGAATCGTATAGGTATCATGTGACAAAAGTTTAACTCGAAAATCTCACACCATGAAGGTTTTATGACACTTCAAAGTATCTATTATTAAACAACGGCAACTTCATACTTTAACCCCTATTATATGTTAAGCGATGACTGCAGCGATAGCCTAGTGAGAAACCGTTGGACTGCCACGCAGAGGTCTCGACTTCAACCCCAAGGTTCTCTCTGATTTATAGAAGTTATGTGCGTATTGAATAATTTATTATCGCTCGCTTTAACGGTGAAGGAACACATCGTGAGGAAACATGCATGTCTGAGAGTTCTACATAATGTTCTCGAAGATATGTGAAGTCTGCCAACACGCAGTAGGCCAGCGTGGTGGACTATAGCCTAACCACACACTGAGAAGAGGTCCGTGCCCAGCAGTGGGACAGTTATATACAGGGCTGATATTATTATATTATTACCTACTCCGTTGGGGATTTAACCGCGACATTAAGATAAATAAATCAGACAAGGTCAATGTTCAGATATTATCGCTTTAATATAAACTTGTAAACATTTATATTTGCCAGTCATATTGTTTATATAGCGAGATGAAGTGTGTACTGTTATTTGTGATAGTCTCACTACAATGTGTTCTCGGTGATGAAGATTTAGTTAGTGTAGTTACTAATATCGGGGTTGTGAGAGGACTTAGGAGAGAATTCACTGCTTTTCTTGGTGTACCGTACGGTGAAGTAGATGATAAGGAACCATTTGGGGTGAGCTGTGTTTTAAATTTTTTCTAATAGTCTTAATACCGGCAAATGTCCGGTTCGTATATCAAAAAAAGTGGTTTTAGATACGGGTAGGTATGTATATATATCAAAATGAACAATTCGTGGATAAAACGATTAGTTTCTTGGATATGCGGGCCTGAGAAATTGCTTCAAATGGATTCGAGGATGGTTTAGATTTGGTTGCATTTTTTTTTTCACCTGTACAGGACAACGTCTGTCGGGACAGCTAGTATAATATAAGCTTAAATTACCACTGACTCACTGACTTAGAGAAATAGAAGTCATACAAGAGGGAGTCGTAGGAAATAAGTAAACAGAGAATCGTTCAGAAGGCCCGGGAAAATTGCCTGATCTTCGGAAGGTCAGCTCTTGGGGGTGGTACCCCATCGGATCTTGGAAACGGTGATATCTATGGGAGTCGTTCTCCAACAAAATCTTCCTAAAACTCTGGCAACTTTTAGGGAGGGTGAAAAATACATGGCTTCCATACAAAAAAACATGGCCACCATACAAATGTTGACCTCTAATATCTCCGTAACGGTTAGAGATAGGCAGAGTGTGTTTGAACAAATGTTATAGAGGTAGACGAGATCTTTCCAGAAAAGGTCATTTTTAAGGTCTAATTTTTGGCTGCGGGGGTTTAAAATACTATGTAAACTTTCTAAAAAGCAAGTGAATGTTTAATATTGTCTTAGTTTACGCGAAGTTTTATTTTTTATAATTTAAATAGCTTAAACAGAAGTAAACAGTAACTAGTAAAAGTGTTTAACAATAGTAGTTTAAAGTTTAAAAGTTATGTAATAATAGTGTTTTATAAGAAATAAACAACGCGATATAATCCGTATAAAGCAGTTTAATCAACAAGTAAATATAATTAAATTTTGATTAAAATGTTTGCGGCTATATTTCGATAAGTGACTGGATGGCATATTTTTCTGTCTATGATTATTTTAAAATTGCAATTTTATTGTGAAGAAAGCTGACTTCAATGCAGTTTGATAATATTTATTTATTTATTTTACTTTCATTAAAGTGGACATAATCCTAACTAATATTATAAATGTGAATGTGAGTTTGTATGTCAGTATGTTTGTTGTTGTACCCTTTACGCCTAAATTACTCGACAGATCATTATGAAAATATTAGTTAGAATATATATTATTACTAGCTGTCCCGACAGACGTAGTGCGGTACAGACGGAAAAAAAATCAAAAAAACAAATCTAAACCATCCTCGAATCCACCTGAACACACACAAAAAAATTCATTCAAATCGGTCCAGCCGTTCACTGTCAACACACGTACAGAAGATTTATGTATATATAAATATATTGAGTAATATTTGTTTTTTGAAATTAAACTACTATATACGGATTTTATCGCGTTGTTTATTTAACACTCTATTACATAATTTAGAAACTGTTACACTACTATACTATACTATTAAACTTTACTAATTTTAAGCCATACCTCTCAACTTATAGGAGTACCCGTTAAAAAGATTCCGATTTTAAAGATATGGCGTAAAACAGTGCGTGACTACAATGACCATAACATTAATAAATTCAAGGAATGTTTATGTAGTCTTTCGTTTTCTGAAGTATATGAAGCTACTGACCCAAATATCGCATATAATCATTTTTACAAAAACTTTAAATTATTTTATGACCTGTGTTTCCCAAAAAAACATATTATAATAAAATTGAATAATAAACTTAAATGGATATCTAGAGGGTTAAAGATCTGTAGCAAAAATAAAAGACGTTTACTTTGGCAATGCCGGCGAAATGCTAGTGTAGTAAATAAAATGAAATACTACAAATATAGTAAATTACTAAAAAAAATTATACATCTTACAAAACGCGCGCAAAATAATTATAAAATCACAACATCTACAAATAGGTCAAAGGCGACATGGCAAATTATTAATCAATCCCACCAGAATATACCAAAGGAACAAATAATAAATATTAAAACTGATAATAATTGCATAACAAATAATCCTGCTGAGATAGCTAACTATTTTAATAATTATTTTGTGGATAAAATCAAACCAATAAAAAATAGCGGTAATCAAGTTACTAGTCATATTTCTTACCGCAAAAATTCAATGTTTATGGTGCCAAGTCTACCTCAAGATATAATAAGCATAACAAAAAATCTTAAAAATACTAATAGTGTGGGGTACGACGGTTTTTCTACCAGAGTTATTAAATCAATTAATGAGGAAATATGCAACCATCTGAGTCATATCGTCAACTTGTGCATACAGACAGGCGTATTTCCTACAGATCTTAAAATTACTGTTATAAGACCTTTATATAAAAAAGGTGATAGTAAGTTAGTAGAGTCTTATAGACCTATAGCAATGATTTCGATATTTTCTAAAATATTTGAAAAGTATTTTTCAAATGCATTATACAATTACTTTGAAAAATGTGAAATACTGAGGAGTGAACAAAAGGGTTTTCGCCGTAACAAAAATATAAATATGGCTGTATACATATGACTTTCTAAAGTATGTTATATCACACGTCGATAAAAGGACTCCCATCTGCTCGATTTACTGCGATATGACGCAGGCGTTTGATTACGTGGATCATATAACCTTGCTAAAAAAACTTGAAGCGTATGGTATTCGTGGAAACGTATTAGAGCTGATAAATTCCTACTTGACAGGACGTAAACAAAAAACAGAGGTTCTAAGATTAAATTTAAATACAAAAATTGAAGAAACATATATGTCAAAAGAACGCTTTATTAAATATGGCGTACCTCAAGGTAGCGTAATGGGACCGCTCTTGTTCATTATTTATATTAATGATTTGCCACTTGCAATTGATCACCCAATGACGCTATTTGCTGACGATAGTACAGTTACTATATCTTGTGATAATTATGACATCTATGAATCTGACATAAACAATACATTTAAATTTATTAATACATGGCTACAGAACAATAATTTGAAAATTAATTTAAAAAAAACGAATATCATGCATTTCAACCAAAGGACCAAGAATTCATCGAACATCAGACTACTGTATGAGGATAGTATAATTTCGGAAACAGATACCACTCGTTTTCTTGGATTGATCATTGATAAGAAACTAAACTGGAAAGGTCACACTGAAGCACTGTGTAAAAGAATAAGTAGTACAGCATATGCCCTTTATAATCTCTCACCTGTTGTAAATACAAATGTATTATTAACTGCATATCATGGTCTTGCGGAATCTTTATTAAGTTTTGGAATTATCTTTTGGGGTAACTCTACAAATAAAGAAATGATTTTCAAAATGCAGAAGCGCTGCATTCGCGCAATGTTTCACCTTCAAAACACAGATAGCTGTCAGCCACTATTTAAAAGCCATAAGATTCTGACACTTCCGTCATTATATATAAAAGAATTAGCAGTGTTTGTAAAAACCAATCCGCATTTGTTTCCACGGTTGTCTGACAAAGTCATACGCAGTCGACGTGACGTTGACCGATTGTGCGTACAATTTTCAAAAACATCTTTAATGCATAGCAGTGTATTTTGTATGGCACCCATTATTTATAATAAAATACCAAATTGTTACAAACAATTAAATATCAATGCATTTAAATCTAGTCTCAAAACAGTGCTTATCCAAAAATGTTACTATCATATCAATGAATTTCTAAATGATAAATTTTGACATTGACATTTTCATAAAATTTTGACAATTGGATTCCTTATAATTATTATTTTTTTGAATACTTCGTACGTGACATTTTTATATTGTTAATATTTCATTAATTGTTATCAATAATAATTTCGAGACATTTCTTTATATTGCTAATATCTCATTAATTGTTATCATTAATAATTTCGTGACATTTTTATATTGTTATATTTCTTTAACTGTTATCATTAATAATTTTGAGACATTTTTATATTGTAAATTTGTATTTCATTAATTGTTTACGTTATTTTTTTTTTCCTTGAATTTTAACAATCTGTGCACTATTTTTATTCTAATGCAAATATTGTATGCTGGAATGGCAGGACATAGTAGAAATAAATAATTTTATGTGAACATCTACTGTACCTATGATCCACAATAAAAAAAAAAAATAAAAAAAAAAAAAAAAATAATAAAAAAAAAAAAATAAGCTAATTAAATTATTAAAACTATCAAATCTATTTGTTTTTAAGTTTACACTTTCCCCGACGTCTCGGTTGCTTTTCAGCAGCCCTGGTCACGGGGAGTAGAGTGTTAAATAAACAACGCGATAAAATCCGTATATAGTAGTTTAATTTCAATGAATAACATTCGCGTAAACAGAAGACAATATAATATTTGTTTTATTTAACTAACATTACCAAGATGGCCCACTAGCTCTTTGACCTCATAGTGCCTGACAGTAAATAATCTCTCTAATGTTATCTCTTGATGAAGGTCAAGGGAAACATTTAAAATGTACTCCGGATAGCGTTCGGGTACTTCACCACTTATTATAAAACAAAGTCCCCCGCTGCGTCTGTCTGTTTGTTCGCGATAAACTTAAAAACTACTGAACGGATTTTCATGCGGTTTTCACCAATAGACAGAGAAATTCATAAGGGAGGTTTAGGTGTATAACCTGTTAAGGTTACCCATGCGTAGCCGGGGCTGGTCGTATTTAACTTCACTTTTGCTTTTATCACCGAAAGTTTAGTGAAAAGTATTTTATAATCATTTTTCATTTACAATTTCAGTCCCACATAATAGGGGCAAGCTTATTGCCTATTGTCCATATATACGTACATAGTCTCACGCGAATATCCCCGCAAGGGGAGGCCAGGTAGACCTTACCTCACGTAAGTTAGACTCTGATAACCGACTCATCATGTGAAACCCAGTAACTGTGTTGTTATCTCACATCGTTAGCAGTGTTTACTGTAAAAGAGTGAAACTTTGAACGAGCACACTCATCAAACTGACTCTTATATTTAACTAGCTTATGCCCGCAACTTTGTTCGCGTGGAAACGTTACTATGGGCAACATTTAAATTTTTGTAGGATCGAGTGCCAGAGGCCCGATCACCCTTTTTCCCCTTCCCACTTATTTTCCTAAAGGGTTGGCAACGCGCAAGTGATGCCCCTGGTGTTGCAGGCGTCCATAGGCCAAGGTGACCACTTACCATCAGGTGGGCCTTATGCTAGTTTGCCACCATAGATGGACAAAAAAAACCTTTGTTTGCAAATATTTATCATACAAACTGCTGACGGCATTTCTACTAATCATACATGTGTTTCCGATAAATAATAATAATTATTATTTCGAGAAAAACAAATTAAGCCAATCAAAATAATAATAATAATATTCTACACATACACACAGCACCTTCTAGCCCAAGCTAAGCAGAGCTTGTACTATGGGTACTAGACAATGGATAAACATACATATATACTTTCATTTTTTGTAAAAACATACATATCATCCATAGAAACACCCAGACCAAGACAAACATCCATGTTCATGCACACAAATGTTTGACTTGTGCGTGAATCGAACTCGCGACCTCAGGCGTGGCAGTCGGTTACACCATAAAGATTACAGATTTAAAAAACAAATATTAATAACCTTAAACCTTTGCCTGCGTCTTCTTTAGATCACACTTTACAATGTTGTACCACTTTCTGCAAAGCTCTATACTTTTACCAAAAACATATTATTTCATCAAGTTTATAATTACAAGCGCGCCGCGGTGTGTTGTTTGTTTACGCCGCTGCTAGTTTTCAACCGCTTGTAGTCTTAATGCGATTAGAGCAACCGATTACAATATTAAGTATATTGAATATTGTATTATCGTTACTAATATTATAGAGCAGGAGTTCCCTAAGTTTGGGACGCGAGCGAATATTGAGTTAGTCCCGAAACATAAGATAATCCGACCAATCGGGCTAACAGCCGGACCACTGCGGGCACGGCACTCGCGTTCTATGACTAGAGGTTCTCTGATCACAAAGACTAGGGAATCTGAGAATTACCAATATTTTATGACCCCTTTACAAGACGCCCAAGAGGTGAGTCCCGAATTTCGCAGTTTTTGTTTGGTAGGTCGAAGTCCAATCGAGTTTAGGTACCACTGTTATAGAGGAAAGATTCGATTTTTGTTTGTTTATTTGTAAGGGTTCCACTCAAAAACTACACAACCGATTTAAAAAATTCTTTCATCATTAGCAAGCTTTATTATCATAGAGTAATATCGGTTATTTTATTAAAAAAACAAGTAGGTACTGTTATTAACGTAAACTAACTTACTTTTAGGCGGGCGAAGCCACGAGCATAAGCCAGTTGTATCATAAATCAAATAATGAATTATGGAAAATGGTAGAACAGAAGTTGTTAATTAAGATATATGTAAATAAATTACGGATAAAGGGTTATTAGTTTCATTCAATTAACTCTGTGTCGTAATATTATCAGGGTTTTTTATTACATTAATTTTATATTTACTATTACAATTTTAATTTTACAGCACTTTCGGATTTTCGGTTGTTTTCAGCAGACCTGTTCACGGGGAGACTAAAATGGTGGTCGTCTTATCGTTTTAATGTATAGTTATTTAAATGTATCTGATCATAATAAAATTTGTGTTTCTATTTACGCAGAATGAACTCAAAGTATCATAAAGTTTTGCAATATTTGCTTGACACTTCTAAATCTTCTTGATACTTCTAAAATCCGAGCGATAAATTCCGTACGTACTTAAATTACAATAATATTCGTGAAAAAGCAGCGATAACCTAGTGTTGAGAACCGATGGACTTCCACGCAGAGGTCTTGAGTTCTATCGTAAGGCTCAAACCTCTGACTTGCCGAAGTTATGTGCGTGTTAAATTGTTAACTATTGCTCGCTTTAACGGCGAAAGAAAACATCGTGAGGAAACCTGCATGTTTGAAAGTACCACATAATGTTCTCGAAGATATGTGAAGTTTGCCAACCCGCACTGGGACAGCGTGGTGGACTATGGCCTATCTCATATTGAGAAAAGGCCCGAGCCCAGCAGTGGGACTGCTTATAAACTTTTTATTATAACATTTGCGTATACTTAAAAGAATATTATTTAAAACACTTATTCAAATTCTATTTTTTTCAGGCAGCCAAACCTCACCTGCACTTTGAAACCCAATACGCCGCTTTTAACGACCCACCAACATGCCCGCAAATAGTCGACGGCATACCTCAAGGCAACATACATTGCCTGCATCTCAACATTTACACACCAAACAATGCAACACCTAACAGCACTTTACCAGTAATGGTATACATACATGGCGGTGGATTCGTCGAAGGGAACGGCAATTTGAGAACTTATTCACCGACGTTCTTAGTCAGACACAACGTAATACTAGTCACAGTCCACTACAGACTAGGCCCGTACGGATTCCTCTGCTTACCGCAACTAGGATACAGCAATCAAGGCTTAAAAGACATTGTTTTAGCTCTCAAATGGATAAAAGATCATATAAACAGTTTTGGAGGAGACGAAGACAATATACTTCTATTTGGACACAGTTCTGGGTCTGTTACAGCAGAACTTGTTCTATTATATAATAAAGACAATGTATTTAATAAAACTATATTACAAAGTGCTCATATTGCTTCACCGTATATGGCGACAGAACCAGCTAATGAAGCTTTCGTAGCTACAATCGCTGAAAGACTTAACATTAACAAAGATCTTAAAATAGAAGATACTATCAAACAACTATCGGAACTAAACACAGATTTGGTCATAAACGCCAGTAACACATATGAATTCAGACCGTGTGTTGACAATACATTTATAACAAGAACTCTAAAACAAGTCAATATGAAAGATAAAAGCATAATATTAGGAACAACATCTAAAGAAATGCTATACTCGTATTTCTACAAAGGTGACGAAGCAAACTACTTAAGTAAATTCAAAGAGGATTTAGACAAAGGATTTGTTGATTTATCAGAAGAAGATATTAATACAGTAAAGAACTTTTATTTAAATAATGATATTAAAGAAAATGCTGTTGATTTTGGCACTGATTACGTTTTTACTTATCCAGCTGAAAGATCTGTAAGGTTTTATTTAGCAAGTAATGCTACCGTATATCATTATGTATTTTCTCATGATGGTGGTCACAATTATATGAAGTTGAGAGATAACATCAATGCAGCAGGCGCGGCACATGGTGATGAGTTGGGGTATCTGTTTCGTATGTTTATAGATACAGCACCGTTTAATCATATAGATGGTGTATTATCAGCAGCTATGACTGAGATGTGGACGAATTTCGCTAAATAATGGGTAAGGATTTTGATTCTTTTAAGTTAATTATCGCTCACTTTAACGGTAAAGCATCGTAAGGAAACCTGTATGTCTGAGAGTTCTGCATAATGTTCTCGAAGATATGTGAAGTCTGCCAATCCGCACTGGGATAGTTTGGTGGACTATGACCTAACCCTTCTCATACTGAGAAGATGCCCTTGCCCGGCAGTGGAACTGCTTATAAACAAGCCTGACTTATTATTATAGGGTGTATACTTAAGGATCGTAGGGTATTGGAGTGAGCTAAAATATATTGGTGTTAATCTAAATGTTTTTGTATACATATTTTCCCATATTGATAGGGGTAGGGTACCCGTAGGGGTAGGTAGGATTGTACTAGTCCCACGTTTCATCAGCTATTTAAGAGTTCACGTAATACGAGTATAGAGTGAGCCTATTGCCGTCTACTGGGAACAATTCCAAAGTCGGTTTTACTACTAAGAATTCTTTATCGTAAAACCCAATAAAACTTAGCCCATCACCAGAAATAGAACCAAGATCTCATGCACACTAGTCACATTCTCTTACGCTGCGCCATCGAGGCAGCCTTAAACAATAGAATATAAATTACAGAATTTATTGTTCATCGAATATTGGTGTCCCTCAAGGATCTGCACTTGTTCTAGTATCACTTTTTACGATTCACAACGACAATATTTATAACACATTAATTGTTTTCAGGAATCCTACTCCAGAAGTTTCAAATCACATACCTCAGCTATGGCCACGCGTGGACAAAGATTCGGCATATTACATGAATATAAGCTACGCTTCAAACTTTGCCATTCAAGAAAGGCCTTACCACGATAGGATGGTTTTCTGGGAGGCATTCTACCGAATTCATGGTAGACAATCTAAAGGCTTCAACTTCGGTGAGGAGTTTACGGGAGAGTCTCCCCGTGAACATGGCTGCTGAAAAGCAACCGAAACGTCGGGGAAAGTGAAAAATTAAGTCTAAATAATTGTATAATTTAATAGCTTAAATAGAAGCAAACAGTAACTAGTAAAAGTGTTTAACAATAGTAGTTCAAAGTTTCAAAATTATGTAATAATTGAGTTTTATAAAAAATAAACAACGCGATAAAATCCGTATAAATTTGTTTAATTTCTTTATATCTCTTTTTATATCGTGCATGGAGGAGTGTGAGATTTGATATATTAACTGTTTATATGGAGAAGGGGAGCAGAAAGTTTGAATGTGTAATTAAAAATAATGAATGAACAATCATTTTGTATCCATTTCAAGTGGCGGTAGCCCAATGGATAAGACATTGGACTTGCGATCGAAATGTCGTGGGTTCGAATCCCACCCATCGCACTACTGACGTAAACCCACTCCTAACACAAGCATTCTATCTTAGCTGAAAGGGTTAACAAGAATACTAGTAATTTGAAACCCAAACTGCTACTATGTATTATTATATATATTCTAGTGAATAAAGCATTTATTAATTTAATGAAATATTTATTTATTTTATTAAATGAATTACGGTCAAATTTCAAAAGACCTCTAGTTTTGAATGATTTCGCTTGCCGTTGTTAGCTTGTTGACAGTAGTGAACTAGTACTAACATTATAAATGTGAAAGTCCGGTAAGTATTAGATGTTATTTATTCAATATAATAATAAAGTTAAGTCGGTTTGAATGGCACACAAAACTAACGAACGTTGGCTTACAACCCGATCGCAACACCAACTACCGGGGCCAACAGTGAACGCAGACACACACACACACACAAATTCATCAAAATTAACACAGCCATTTAGATAGAGTTTAGTTACATCGACACGTACAAAATAATTATATATATATATATATAAAGAAAGTAAGTGTATTCATAAACAGGCAAAAATAAAATAGTTCAGTACCTTTTTCAAGAGAACGAACTTTTTCAAACAGAAGACTGTTTGACAGCATTTTTGGAGTGAAAACTTCTTTAGTCGCGTTGAGCACTTTTTGGGTGAACAAAAATCATGGATCTCGCGTCATCGTCACCGAACGCTTTCCATGAGCAATTTGTATACTGTGTATATATGTGTACTTTTTGGGTGAACAAAAAGCGTGAAACTCGCGTCATCGTCACCGCACGCTAGTTACTTAGTTTTCTCTTCTATCGACAGTCACCAAAGACTGCCCTGCATGTTCTTTTGTTTAGTAGCTATGGATGAGATTTAGCGCTATCAATAGAAATATTGGATAGCTTGTTATTTCTTTAAATGTAAATTCATAATAAATACGTACTCTTCAACTTTTCAATTACTGTTTTGGTAAAATTTTGACCATTCCGCGCATACTAGTCTGCATAAACCTCAATTAAATCCGTATAAAGTAGTTTAATTTCTGTGCACAGATAGAGCATCTCCTAGTTTACGTAGCATACTTTTATCCCGCGTCTTATCCCGTGGGACTGAGTCGGGAGGAACTAGTAAATAATAAATATAATTCCCTAAACGAGGGCAGTAAGACACGCCACACGAATTTGTCATAAAAATGAACATTTTTAGTGTTCCCGCGACGACTGGCGATCTTAAATATTTAGTGAGACATTACCAGATGAAGATGGCGTCTCACACGTGTACTTGTGATGTGTGCACGTGTGTATGTGGTTGTGAGGCTGATCTGTCTCGTGTTTATGTGTAGTTCTTATTTATTTATGGAACTAACGTTGCAATGGTATTTTTCAAATATCTAAATACATACATATAATATAAAAGTGTTGTTTTAGAAGAAAATCTATAACCGACTTCAAGGCAATACATATATGTGCAAACTTAAACTAAAAAGTAGAGAAATTCAAAACTTTTGCTGAAGGGAACCACAAAGAACCAAAACATAAAAAAGCGCTGAATAAATTTTGATTATCTATATACAATATAAAAATCTCGTGCCACGGTGTTTGCGGTCGTACTCTTCGGAATCGGCTTGACCGATTTTTATGATTTTTTTATGTATATTTGGTAGGTATGAGAATAGGTAAAGTATATTTCATCTCGCTAAGAAATAATGTATATGGCACCACACAGTTTGTTGGGTCAGCTAGAAGACTTATATGGGACCTCTGAAGTATTACCTACTAAACAAAATAAAAGAACGATCAAGATTAATTCATAATTGGCGGAGTAATCGCATACCAAACATACAAAAAAGAAACATACTTACAGTTGAATTGAGAATTTCCTCCTATTTTGAAGTCAGTTAATAATTATAAGAACATTGTAACTGGTCTATGTTTGTACATAGGAGATGTTTAAGTGATATTTGAAAGTCTTACCTGCCTCACACACATTGTTCTAGTAGTAGAAATATCTTGAAGTTCATTGAAATTAAACTACTATATACGGATTTTATCGCGTTGTTTATTTAGCACTGTATTACAAAATTTTGAAAATATTACACTACTACTACTATTGATTTTATTTTACTAATTTATAAGCTAATAAAGAAATCTAGCTGTGGTTTGATGATTAATGAAGTCTAGCTGTGGTTTGATGATTTCATGATACTTTGAGCTCATTCTGCGTAAATAGAAACACCAATAATTAAATTATATTCGGGTACTTTGAAATAACTACACTGAAACATTGAGACAACTACCATCTTAGTCTCCCCGTGACCATGGCTGCTGGAAAGCAACCGAAACGTCGGGGAAAGTGTAAACCAAAAATAAATAGATGTAATAGTTTAAATAATTTTATTAGCTTATAAATTAGTAAAATAAAATCAATAGTAGTAGTAGTGTAATATTTTCAAAATTTTGTAATACAGTGCTAAATAAACAACGCGATAAAATCCGTATATAGTAGTTTAATTTCAATGAATAACATTCGCGTAAACAGAAGACATTATATCTTGAAGTTGTTATTGTGGCTTCTCTAGCTCTTATACATTTGACTGCCTGTTCGTATGTTTGCAAGCATATCACGCGAAAACTAATGCACATAATTGTATGCGATTTTCACAGTTATATTGCTGAAGATCTAACTTAAATTTTGGTAGATGTTTCATCTTCATATGTTGCCTCGAAGTTGAGTATTAACAATAAAACAATTTGGATACGTCACCCAGAAGCCGTAACTATAAGAAATAGTGAGGTATGTCTTTGTGTGTAGATCAGCTTCGTCTTACCTGCAAAGAAAAAAAATATAGATAAGTAACTAATTATAAATTCTGTAGTCGCGATTAAAAGTTAGTTATTAATATTCTACATCTATACTATATGCCGGCCTCGATGGCGTAGCGGTTAGTGTAACTGACTGCCACGCCTGAGGTCACGGGTTCGATTCCCGTACAAGTCAAACATTTGTGTGCATGGACATGGATGTTTGTCTTTATCTGGGTGTTTCTATGTATGTATATATGTATGTTTATCCATTGTCTAGTACCCATAGTACAAGCTCTGCTTACTTTGGTCTAGATGGTGTTGTGTGTATGTAATAGAATATTATTATTATTATACTGACATAACTAGCTTTTGCTCGCAGCTTCGCTCGCGTATTGGGCCTCTTCTTAATATGAGAAGAGTTAACCCATAGTCCACAACGCCGCCTCAGTGCATGTTGGCAGACGTCACATATCTTTATTTATTTATTTATTAAGATTTACCAATAGTTACTACAATATCACATACACATAAGAGATACATTTTGAGTCTACTAATTACAGGTGAATTCAGCATGCATTACATTTTAAATATTACATAAATAATATGACATAAGAAACAAAGATAAATAGAAGTGAAGAATTTTATGAATCTTCGAGAACATTATATAGAACTCTCAGACATGCAGGTTTCCTCACGATGTTTTCCTTCACCGCTAAAGCGAGCGATAATTAACTATTTATTACGCACATAATTTTGAAAAGTCAGAGATGCCTTGGGACCTAACTCGAGACCTCTCTATAGCAGTCTAACGGTCTTCTTAATATGAGAAAGTTTGGACCATAGTCCACCACGCTAACCCTGTGCGGGTCGGCAGACTTCACATATCTTCGAATACATTATGGAGGACCCTAATTCCCCCTTAATCTTAATAGACTAGGTCAACCTCATCCTTGTTTCGTCCCACAACCCTCCCGGTCACCATTTCAAAAGAACTCGTCCAAAACTTCTGCTAATTCCCAGCGTCAGTAAAAACACAAAAACTTTTCAACGCAGCTTCGAAACAGCAAAACGAAATTATCTCCCTGTGTTGGTACGACAAAAATTTTTCATTATATATTTCTTTTACAACTGTTTTGGACACTTTCAAACACACTTCTACGAATTTAAAATGGGAAAAGAAAATTTTGTATTTCTGTAGTGAAAATCATAACTTTTTTATATCGCTTTTTGGAAAGGAATGGTGTTGTATGTTATTAAATTAAAGAAAGATAGAGAAAGAACATAATAGTAAATAGTAATCGCTCGCTTTAACGGTGAAGGAAAACATGGTGAGGTTCATCTAAGAGTTCGACATAATGTTCTCAAAGATATGTGAAGTCTGCCAACCATCACTGGGACGGCTTGGTGTATTATGGGCTAACCCACACATTAAGAAGAGGCCAAATATATATTTTTGAGTAACCGTAGTCACATTCCGCATATTTTTTTATAGTTAATAAAAGATAAACGCTAAACGTTAAGCGGTCTACTCACTCCCCTGGGAAATGAACCCATTATCGGTGAATCGAGGGCATTGTACAATATCCTACGTTTGAGCTCTCACTAGGGAGTTAGCACAACTTAGAGCTTGTGAAATATTAATGAAGAAACAACCGATGGAAAATGTACCTCTTTTATTTTCTTATCGCCTGGTACTTTTTTATAAAGCTATGCTAGTATATCGCGGAAAAATAAGGAGGTGTATGGCATTTGTTTAGCTATAATTTCAGGTATGACATCATGGGAGTGTATTGTCGCTGCGAGCTAGACGAAGTGCTATTATTAAAAATTTCGTAACAGAAAAACACAATATTTTCTAGTATGGGAATCGAACCTGAGACGTTTGCCTAACTAATATTATAAATGCGAATGTGTTAGTTTATTTAATACGCTTTCAGGCCTTAACTACTCGACCGAAAATCATGAAGTTTCGCGTACACTTTGTCAGGGTACAAAAAAAGACATCGGGTGCCTTTTACCAAGAAAAGTAAGATTTCAAACGAAGCCACTGATAATAATAATAAACTGATTTGTTCTCAAAAATATACAGCTGGCTCTTATTCTAGCATATAAAGAAATTTGCGATGTGCACAAACGAGACCCAAACTACAACCGGATACAATCATATATTATATAATTTAAGCGAGTTAGTAGTGTTGTTATTGGGTTCGCCTGAATACATCCGTGCACATCGCTAAACACAACCATGACAATGATATTATACAAAGAGTAAGAGGTCGTCGTTGGCTGCTATACTAGTACAAACTGTGACACAGCAGCCAGCGTCTTCCACCCTGTATGACACTACATAATATCATTTAACGTAAAAGATTCTTAATCATAGTACAAATGAAAATTACTTCTTAATAAATGCAAAATAGGTAACTAGCCTGCTTTAAAGCTGATATAAAGTGTGTGTGTGTGCGTGCGCGCGCGCGTGTCTGCGTGTGCGATATATGATACACATATAACTTCGAAAAATCAGAGAATTTTAAAGCATTTTTGGTGGCTAGTAGCAACAGCTGACTTCACTCGATGCAATATTCTGAACGTAATACTCGCGCAATCTGTTTATATAAATACTATAGGTATGTTATTTTGCAATTTTCTTTTAGCCCAAACTTCATAAAAATCCGATTAAATAACCACCTTTGTGCCACATTGCTGAAACGATTTGTACTTTTTTCAGTTCTCATATCGCTCGACCAAAGGCACTTTACACAAAATTCTTATTAAATTCTTCGCAGTACTATGTTCGTTCCACAGCTCGGTGCATAGTTACAATAAGAGCCGCCATGTTGTATTAGTGTCGCAGTTTTCACTCTGTGTAATGGTTGCTAAGCTGTCGTCTGACCGCTACTAGTACTACTACCGGAGGTATATAAACAATTAAATTTAAAACATTATAAAAACCTAATCACTAAATATAAAAAGCAAATATTGCTTTCTGCTTACGCAAATGTTATTCATTGAAATTGAACTACTTTATACGGATTTTATCGCGTTGTTTATTTGACACTTTATTACATAATTCTATATTTTAAAGTTTAATATATCTACTTATATTAAACTTTACTATTTTTTAAGCTAATTAAATTATGAAAACTGTTTATATTTAAGTTGGCCCCGTGACCATATGGCTGTTATAGCAACCGAAACGTCGGGAAAGTATAAGCTTAAATATAAATTGTTCTCTTTGACACGGCTGGACTGATTTGACGGGACCTTCACTAGCAGTTAGATAATGTAAAAGAAGTAACTAAAGCAAATTTTATATAAGATTTTTTTTAAACTTAACTTTTGTGTTAAACTTCACGCCGATGAAGTCATGGGTAATAGATAGTCCTAATATTATAAATACGAATGTCAGTTTGTTTGTTATGCTTTTACGCCTAAACTACTCGACCGACCATCGCTAATTTTTCAAACACGTTCTCTAAAAACAGAAAAAGAAATAGGGTACCTTTCATTCACAAAATGTACTGTTTTTAACCGGGTATTATAATAAAATCAGTATAAAGTAGGTACTTCAAATAAACGTAACAATTCCATCGGCGCAGTCCCATTATACTCAGTACTCGGATGTCAATTACGGGTTCGAGAGAGCGACGCGTTCGGCTCCCGGTCGTTGCATTATTGATGCGCTTGCCTCCCCCGACGTAGCAGTCGTAATGATGCCGGCACTCAATTGGCTCGTTATAGCTTTGTGCTTGTTTGTGCAGATTCGATGTCGGGTTGAGTTGTTATCGAGTTTTGTAAACTGTGTTAAGGTGTTTGCATTGGTGGTGTAGTGAATATAATTGTGCATCAGGTCTCGTGTTCGATTTCCGCGTCGGTTAACGTGTGATTGCGTATTTCGTAAGCAATATGTTTGTATAAACGTAAGGCAATCTTAACTAATATTAAAAATGCGAATGTAAGTTTGTTTGCTTTTTACACTGTCCGCCTTAACCACTCGAATCCCTTCTCCCTCATTTTTACTCATGATGAAATTTCGCATACACGTTGTCAGGTGAACAGAAAATAACATAGGGTGATTTAATTAAGAAAAAGTTATAGTAGGTATTTGCCGCGGGCATAAGCTAGTTAATTATTTTGTAAAACTTCGAAGTATGATACTTATTTTTAAAGAACACCTATTCCTACAATGGATGCTACGCAAGTCTATTAAATAAGAAAACATCGTAATTTCATTAGTGTTAAATACTAAGAATCGTCTGATATTTAAATGAGTACAACAACACAACTTATTACTTATATGATAGCTCTGTATATAAACTGTCCCACTGCTGGGCACGGGCCTCTGCTGAGTGTGAGTTAAGCCATAGTCCGCCACGCCGCCCCAGTGCGTATTGGCAGACTTCACATATCTTCGAGAACATTATGTAAAACTCTCAGACATGTACGTTTCCTCACGATGTTTCCCTTCACCGTTAAAGCGAGCGATAAGTAACTATTTTAATACGCACATAACTTTGTAATGTCAGAGATGCGCGCCTTAGGATTTAACTCGAGACCTCGGCTTGGCAGTCCAACGGTCTCCCACTAGGCCATCTCTGCTTACACTACTAGTAACTTATAACTCACTCTAATATAATTGTTATGGTTAAAAAAAACCTTATTAACTTATACTAAGCGTGTGAACGAAACTCTAGCGCGATTCAGAATTCGTGGTTTAAGATAAACATAAGTAGATATTTTGCATTAGCATTTAACAATTAGAGAAGATGGTTGGAATGTACCACCAGCTTGAGATCATGTAATTCATTTATATTTTGTATAAATAGCGAAGCAAAACCCAGCAAAACTTTACGATACTCTGAACTCATTCTGCGTACATTAAAAGATCTGAAAATAAATTATGTTCGGGTGCTTTAAAATAATTACACTTCAGAACATTGAGACGGCCACGATCTTTGCCTCCCCGTGACCATGGCCGCTGAAAATCCACCGAAACATCGGAAAAAATAAACATCTTTAAAATTACCTTAAGTAGACTTTGTGTAAAACTTAAACGAACCAACAAAGAGGCATGAAAAAGAACACATAGATACAGTTTCAGAAATTCTTAATTAGTAATCTAAGCTAGTTTTCTTTCAATATCTTTAATGAACGGACACAGGTTTATATAATCTCGTCTTACGTTTACGCGAATGTTATAATACATTAAAATCAAAACTACTTTATGTGGACATTACCGTATTGTTTATTTGAGATAACGACCCTATACGTCTTATTAAGACTGCGCCGAGCGTAAGACGCGCTTGGACTAAATGACAGAGCCCGATATTCAAATCGGCGCGCGGCCGCCATAATAAAATTGTATGGAGGATTTGAAGTGCTTTTTTGATAAATATGTATCTTTATTGTCAACCAATAATTTAAATATTTGAGACGGACAAATTGTAATATAACTATGTATGTTTCGTTTAAGCTGTAAATAGGATAGATTTCTACTGTTATAATCTAAAAATCACTTAACACGAGCTTACGTTTATGCATTTTTCGTGCAATTTACGTAATTTTGTAGGTGAAAATATTAATTATTTTAAGATTAAGACCCGCAGTAATTGTAGTAAACACAATAATTGTTATGGTAAATGTATATTTTATATTTGTATTCAAAAAAGTACTGATTTTATCAACTTAACTGTGACCGCCTGTTTTGGCACATTTCGTTAATTATCGCTCGCTTTAACGGTGAAGAAAAACATCGTGAGGAAACGTACATGTCGGAGAGTTTTATGTAATGTTCTCGAAAATATGTGAAGTCTGCCAACCCGCACTGGGGCGGCGTGGTGGACTATGGCTTAACTCACACTGAGCAGAGGCCCGTGCCCAGCAGTGGGACAGTTTATATAAAGGGCTTTTATTATATATACATAGGCTATATTTATATTTAAAAATATATTTTTTAAAAAGACCCATTACTAACATAATCTATCTTTTTATTTATATTTCTATTTTCTACCTGAGGGAATGCTTTGACGCGTACCTCTCCGCGGGGCGACGGAGAGTTTATGTCGGGCTTACTCGGGGAAAGATACCCCGGTAATACCGACTAAACCTACCACGGTGTTCCTCGGCATAACCATAGACGGCGAGGCCGCGCGAATCGCTTTCGCCTGTTACTAATATAACCTAACCTACACCTACGCGAGCAAAGCCGCAGGCAAAAGCCAGTAATTACATAATTTTGAAACTATTATAATTCTACTATTAAACATGATTACTATTTTAATTCCTTTTTATTAGCATAAAACACATCGCATTAATTTTTCTGATACATATCACTAAGTCATAGATCTTAATAAACAAGCGTTGTTCTCTGCTCAAGCACTTGTTCAGTTACAACATTACTAGCTGATACATTTTAAACTTTAATTACAACCACCTTTCTAACTACGCTAATTGGTTATCATATTTTTGTTTACTATCGTATTTTTCTCTGTAAGTGATTATTGTGATCTTTTGAGAATTAAAATAAAAACATGCGGGGCAGTCTTTGGAGACTGCCGATAGAAGTGAAAACTAAGTAACTAGCGTGCGGTGATGATGACGCGAGTTCCACGCTTTTTGTTCACCCAAAAAGTACACATATATACACAGTATACATATAGCTCATGGAAAGCGTTCGGTGACGATGGCGCGAGTTACATGATTTTTGTTCACACAAAAGAGCTCAACGCGCCTAAAGAAGTTTCCACTTTAATAAATGTCTTTAACCGTAAATGATTAAAACTTTGACATTTAAAATAGTGGTTGACGACCATTTCAGTCTCACCATGACCGTGGCTGCTGAAGAGCAACTGTAACGCCGGGGAAAGAGTAAACCTAATACATAGTTTATAATTTAAATATCAATAGTAGTAACATTTTACATTAGTCGTTTAAGTTTTAAAATTATGTTATAAAAGTGTTTTTAAAATAAACAACGCGATAAAATCCATTAAAAGTAGTTTGATTTGAATTCAATACATAGCAACAATTATATTTTGTTAATTTGCACTTTGTTTTATTTATAAGTTACGGTTTGTTAATATTAATTAAGTTGAAAATTACGATTGTTGCTTCAGTTTATGTAAATAATTAATAATAAATAAAGAGTTGATACCTCATAGATAGATACCTTAACATTTAAACACAATACCTAATGCCTCAATAGCTTATTGGCAGTAAATACGACTACTGAACGTAAAGTCTTGGATTCGATTCCCAGGTAAAGTGTTAGTTTGTTATTCTGCTAAGATATTCTCATTCATTCATTTGCATAACATTTTAAGACATTATATAACATGGCATACTTTTGTTTATCCTAATTATATTTACGCATAACAGCTTACGCATAATTTTTTAAGCAACCTAACCTAATATAAACTATATGCCAAAAACAATTACTTATGGCTATTACTATAAAAAAAAATATGCCATTATAGTAATTTTATCATAAAATAAAACCGACTTCAACTAGACAAGTAATAAAATGAGAACATCGTCAATGTAGCCGAAGTCAACAAAATACGCATTATTAAAGATAACGCAAAACTACCGGTCATATTTTGATCAGATTAAATAGAGCTACATGAGAAGCACCAGCTTTCAAATAAAAAATATTATCAAAATGGGTTCACCTAGAAAAAAGTTCTGAGGTAACACATAAAAAAATACAGTCGAATTGAGAACCTCCTCCACTTTTTGAAGTCAGTTACAAAAAGCTATTATGCGAAAAGAAATTATCGCGCTTAGTGTGTCTGTAATACACCTCCTGCCTATCCCCTCTGAAATACAGCCGTGAGGCTATATATAAAATATTCAGAACGACATAAATCTAATCAATATTAAACTATCCATTAATACGACCGAAACTTATCGACCAATACTATAATTACCAACCAATCAATGGAACCGAAACACTTACAGTTCACGCCACAAAAAATAACTTTTACGGTTAAATTTAACTTAAACACGTATTTAATCTTATTAGTTAATGTTGATCTTACCTTTTTACAAGTATTTGAGTTGTGTGGATACTAGATTGTTTTGAAAATAAATGTTTTTAACAGGTGGTTTGGTTCGGACGTGATTTTGTTCGAATTGAACACACGTCTGTCCAGCACGGAGCGCGCGGCGGTACTAACAGTATGTCGGCAGTCTTAGGGTGGTGTGGACTGAAATCAGGATTGCTTTCAGGGTAAATTTTGCTGGAAGGTGGGTATTGTTTGTCTATGTTCCTGAGTTTATAAGGCTTGTGTGAATGGAACAGTCGCAAGGTAAAGAACTAGGCGAACGTTTCTCGATCAGATCGGAGACGTTCTGGACATAGGCCAGGTTAAGAGCACTTTAAACCCGCGAGCGTGTATTAGAAAGGAAGGAAGGAGAAGTGTGTCAGGATCGTAGCAAATGGATATCTGTAGTATCTACCCACCCTTCTGGGAAACAGACGTGAATCTATGTATGTATGTATCATCAAAAAGGGAGTTAAAAGGTTTTTACAGGGTCGGCAACGCGCAAGTGGTGCCTCTGGTGTTGCATGCGTCCATAGGTTACGGTGACCACTTACCATCAGGTGGGCCGTATGCTTGCTTGCCGCTTTAGTAGTATAAAAAAATAAAATAAACTTTCAGGTTTGTTTCGAGGGCAAATTTTGCTGGGAGATGTGTGTAGGTAGGTTTTGTTTGATTTTTAGATATGCAAGGAAATAGATTATGTGATGAATATTTTATTTTATTTTATAGTTTTAGGTAGTGGCAAAATTTGATGTATAGAGTCACGTCTGTGTTCTTGAGGTAGGCACAGAGTATTTGTTCTTGTTATGATATTAAGTCAATATTTGTTTGTAATATACATACTACATTTTGCCCGCGTCTTCGCTCGTATAAATGAAGGTTACGTTAGTAACAATACTTGTTCTGAATGAAAGGTACCCTGTGTCCTTTTCTGTTTCCTTGACAACGTGTATGCGAAATTTCATGATGATTGGTTTGGTAGTTAAGGTATGAGAGCGTACCAAACAAACTCACATTTGCATTTATAATATTAGTTCGGATATCATATATGATATGTTTTCATTTGATATCAAGACAAATTTTGTACATTCACATTAAAATATACTTATATACATCTGTAAAGTATAAGTGTAGAACACCCACATTAAGCCAACTATGCTATAGGTGCTACGTAACTGGATAGAACTTATACTATACTGAGAATTTCTTAATAGAAAACTCAATAAAAATCTACCCGATCCGAGAACCGACTATGGAACTTCACGATTGACAATATAAGTGCAAACCTAAATCATGGAATTTATATAAATAAGCCCACTATCCTACTGTATAAATGATGATATGTGAATGTAAATTTATATTATTTTTAGTTAGTGTAACCTTAACGTTCATTAGTGTTACTTTGTGACCTACATGAATAAACATATTTTGAAATTAAACACTTTATACGGATTTTATCGCGTTGTTTATTTTACTTTAAACACTGTTATTACATAATTTTGAAAACTCTAACACTACTATTATTGACATGGCATATATTTACATGGCTGCTGTAAAGCAACCGAAACGTCGGGGCAAAGTGTAAACTTAAATACAAATAGTTTTAATTAGAAAAAATATATAGCTTAAATAGTAGTAAAATTCAATAATAGTAGTGTTAGAGTTTTCAAAATTATGTAATAACAGTGTTTAAAGTAAAATAAACAACGCGATAAAATCCGTATAAAGTGTTTAATTTCAATATATAACATTCGCGTAAACATAAGACAATATTATGTAAACATATTTTGATTTTGACACAAAACTTTGTTTGATCTGCAAATAGTTGTTCCGAATTTAGATTTTCTTTGTGTCCGTTGTTTGAATGTTTTGTAAACATGTTTGAATGTTTGTTACTTAATTACTCATAAACCGTTCAACGGATTTGGATAAAATTTGACATGCACATAGACCACGTCCTTGTCTAACCAATATAATACATATATCCCGGTATTCCCGTGGGATTAACGCGAGGTAAACCGCCGGCAATGACTTCATAAAATAAACACTTACAGTAGTTTGAACTCAAGAACTTAACTAGAACTGCTTCTATAACTAACATTAATTAACTATTAGCTTTATCAGTAACGAAAGCCTGATGGGAAACTGTTAGAGGTTAACATGCAGAGGGCTCGAGTTCAATCCCACGGCACCTCTGACCTTTTCCTATGTGCGTATTAAATAGTTAATTATCGCTCGCTTTAACGGTGAAGGAAAACATCGTGAGGAAACCTGCATGTCTGACAGTTCTACATAATGTTCTCGAAGATATGTGAAGTCTGCCAACACGCACTGGAGCAGCGTGGTGGACTATGGTCTTACCCTTCTCACATTAGAAGAGGGCCGTGCCCAGCAGGGTATCAAAACCCGAGTACTCAGATACAGCAGTCGCATACACACCGCTGCGCCATCAAGGCAGTTGATAAGTTATAAGATTTGTTATTATTTAAGACGTAAAGGGAGAGTGCGGGATGACTTGAACTCAAATGCGCTGGCAGCGGGATTAAAGAACTGAGTGTGTAGGAAATCTAAGGGACAGGTTTGTAGGCACATTACAACTTCTTCTTCTCCCTAACCTTTATTATTCCCAAGTCACTTAGGGAAGGCTTTTCTAGTCTAACCGGATTTGACTGGATATCAGTTTTTACTCGGAGCGGCTGCCACCTGACCTCCGCAACCAGAAGGCTAACGATACCTTAAGGCTAGACCAGTGTCAGCATATTATAGGGCACTGACTTCCCAATAACGACTACCATAGATGTTCATGGCAGCCTGGACCGACCGCTTAACGTACAATCAATACGCACATAATTTCGAAAAGTCATTTAACTTCTGAAAGTCAGAGTTGCGCGACGTGGGTTCGAACCCGAGACCCTCTGTATTGCAGTCTGTTGGTCTCTCCACTGAGCTACAGCTGCTTTTTTTTTCGGGCATATTACAACTATGTCACCTAAATATTTTAGACGTAATTACGACCTCAATTGTGCTGAAATACTATTTAATATTTTACTTAGTCATATATTTCTGTTTACATGTGTGTATATGTGTATGCTCACACATACTTTATATTGCATTATAAATACTCTCGTGATGATCAAATAAACAAGCACTCTGAACACGCAATCGTAGCTTTTACTGCAGACTTTTGCCCAGCAGTGAGATATACCAAAGGCTAATGACAAAATTATTGGTAAATGTAACTTTGCATATGGCAACACAAATCGTTTCCCGCGCGTGCGTTTTGCCGCCTAACATTTCGAACACCCTCCAATATCGTCACACACAATAACCTACTCTCTAACCGTCACACTAAAGCTCAATTTCGCTTGTATAAATCTCAGAAATAAATTTTTATTTGAAATGGTCGTAGATGCGTAATTATTGTGAAATGTAAACCTTATCGCGTTGGAAACATAACAAAGAGTGACTTTGTCTCCCCGGAGGGGTAGGTAGGGGTGTATTAGACTCACATTTCTTTGCTGTAGTTTTAGGTCTATCGTGAGAGCTAGCATTTTTAGGACTTGTAACATAACACTTATGTAGCCAGGTTCAGCAATGGTGACCATGGAAATTTCGAGTTTGGCATCCATGAAGTACTTTGGTAAGCTAAACTGTCTTAAACCCAATGAATTTAAAATAAGTATACCTATAGGAGCAGTTTGAAAAGGATTCTACTTTCCTTTTTAGTAAAGCGGGAGATAAAAATTAAGAATTTATGTATAAATAGGCAAAGACTAAACAGTTCAGTAAGTTTTCTCCTCTGTTTGTCCACCATTTTCTTTATTTTGTTTTATTTAGTAGCTATTTTGACGAGCTTTCGTATGTTCTTGTAAATATCTTCTTATCCTATCCAAAGGATAAGAAGATAATCTTATATATAATATTCTCGTGTCACAATGTTAGTTACCATACTCCTCCGAAACGGCTAGACCGATTTTTATGAAATTTTATATGCATATTTAGTAGGTCTGTGAATCGGCTACTATCTATTTTTCATACCCCTTAGTGATAAGGGTTGTCCAACCCTAACATTTTTTTTTAATTTCTTTGTCAAATATTTTTTTATAGCAATACAACGTTTGCCGGGTCAGCTAGTATAATATAATAAAGGATAATGATAATAGTTGCTAAACTAACATAAATGTAAATTCAGTAAAATTACTAAACTCACCAATCTATACATTTTGAAGTTTATAAATGTTACTTTGTGACCTAAATGAATAAATGATATTTGATATTGACATTAACGTGACTTAGAAAAAAGTATGGAGACATTTAGTTATTTTATTGTGAATTCATATCCTTAAAATTTCAATAATGATTATGGCCAAATTTCGACCACTGGACGAACACTAGTATTTATAAATATTAGAAAGATAAGTTAATCTTTATAACAACAGCTATTTGCCAGTGAAAGTCCCGTCAAAATCAGTCGAGCCGTTTCAGAGATTAGCCGTCACAAACAGATAGAAAGACAACAATTTATAAATATTTTTTTTGCGTAGTACCATATATAATTTCGCATTTAATAAAAAGCTGTTATTATGACATTACAAACAGACACTTTAATTTTATTTATTTGTATAGATGATCTTACAGGTAATTCTTATAGCAACACAATATATGAAATGGACTTATTAATAATTTAAAACGTCGTCCATTGTTCACAGTACTCATTCCCGGTTCGTTCAAACGTTAAAAGAGGTCACTTCGAGACTTTAATGAATAACTCACGAGTCTAATGAAAGTGAAGTCAAATAACGTGAAGATTAGTCTGTCTTAACTTCAATACTAATATTCAATTCAATAATAATAATGAGTGCACCGATGACGTAGCGGTTTAAGTGTTCGTTATGGTTGTTCCAAATAAAGCTTAAAGGACGAAGGAATCACTCCATATATATCTGGGCCCAGTTGTTATCATAATCAAAGTAGCCTTATTTGAAAGAGAATATAATAACAAGTCGTCACCAAAAATTTTGTGATATTTCGCTTCCCAGAAATTAAGTTATATAAAATAAAGTAAAAGTGAGGTTATATGACATTAATCGTTTGCAAAATGTTATATATGTTTATACGGAGGTACTTTATCGAAGGTTTATCTATTTATTTACCAGTGGCGGTCTATGGGGGAGGCCCATGTTCAGCAGTGGACGTCTGTGGCTGATAGATAGATAGAAGTAGGCACCTCAGAAAACAAACATCAATATTGCTTTGATTTTTATGTACCTATAAATAAAACGTCCTTGTTTGTAACACGCAGATGCGAACCACTAAAAGACAAAGCAAAGATCTACTAGATTACTTAGATTGCGGCATTACCCTCTATAAGTATGCAACTGCACGCATTTTTTCACTTGCTATACCTACATACTTGCTATACCTATACCTATGCATGCCATTGACGTATAACTGATAAAATCGCTTCATCCTCCAAAACTCTTCTGCCAATAGAGTTATTGCGACCTATCGCAATGGTATAGTTCACACAGCGATCCATGTCGTCAATATCCAATTCAGAAGCGGAATCAGTTGTCTAATATGAAGTGCCAGGTAATTTTAAGTCACAAGATCCGTCGAACAGTCCTTTAGCAAGCCAAAGTCGTGGGGTAAAGCAAACAACATAACAAAACAAGAAAAGTACGTGCGCACTCCTAAGGAACAAACCACAGAGTACATTTGGAACAAACCGAACGAGTGTTGAACTTGATTTTGACATTAGCCGTTAAACTTGTCAGTCAGTGACCACAGGTAATTAATAACCAAAACACGATTTTCAATCGATTGAGTTTTTTTTTTTTTTTCTCTTTATTTATGGGCTTTATCGCTTAGCGATAACGTCGCCCATTGAGTTTTTATTATCATCATTCGATTATAGAACACATTTTGAGATTATACCGATTTAATAATACTCGATGGTATATAATTAGAGATGCATATTAATCGATTTTTTTTTTTTTTTTTTTTTTACGTGGGGGAATGCTATTATGCATATCCCTCCGCGGGGGCGGGCGGAGGGATTATGTCGGACTCGCCGGGGTAAAAGAAAGATGTTAAAAGATAATGTACCTCCCGGAATACCGACTAAACCTACCACGGTGTTCCTCGACAAAACCACTATCGACGGGGTCGCGCGAATCACTTCCGCATACGGTCGCGACCCCGCCGAGGTTTCGGCCCGCCGTATGAAACGGCAGGCCACTACACGAGAGACCTACCCAAAGGACTCACTTCATAAAAAATACCCTACTGTCTCCCCCCTAAAGGGGAGACGGACACGACACAGAGGCGCGCGTGGGAACACGCACGCCGCCTCTCGGACCTGGTGCTGAACGGATGGCGGGCAGGCCCACAAAGCCCGCCACCCCCAGGTCAAACCTCAGGGTGGCTGGAGGTCGTCTCGCGCCCTCCGGCGCCCGGCTCTGCGGTTGGGGAGAGGGTTTAAACGCTCCCTCTCCCGCTCCGCCGCCTCCTTGATGGAAATTACTTCCTCACAGAAGGAGGCGACGGCGTTCCACGACCTCTCACTCCGGACCATAGACTGAACTACAGCCGGGAGCGAGAGTGCAACCGATCCGAGTGCCGCGATCAACTCACGGCGCTGCGATGCCCAGGCGGGGCAAACCGCCAAAGTGTGCAGCGCCGTGTCCTCAACTACGTCGCGGCAGTCGCCACAGTGGTGACAACCGGGCGCCTCTTGCCGGCGTATACGACACAGGAACTGACCAAAACAACCGTGGCCAGTTAGAACCTGTGTCAGCCGGAAGGTGAGGGCGCCATGCCGCTTCTCCAGCCACTCCTCAAAAACGGGACTTACCGCCACGATCGTGGCGCGCCCGATATTAATCGATTATTGGTTAACTTAATTTAATATAAGTTTCTCGCTTTCTATGAAGAAATAATCAAACGTATTTTGGTGGTAAGTACCTAAAAATATAACGAATTGTTTGGTATCAATTACAATGTGATAACTGGTGGGCCCAGGGGTTCTCACCCTCCTTTGAAGTTTTGTAAACATTTCATTTAATAAAATACATTTCGTATATAAAATAAACATGTTGGCGGTTTATGCGAATGTAAGTTTCTTTGTTTATTTGGTTATTATTATTTCACGTCTTAAATTATCTTAGTGTTAGATAGCCTATTCATCGAAAAAGGCTATAGGCTATATAACATCACACTACGACTAATAGGAGCGGAGCATCAATGAAAAGTGTTGTAAAAACGGAGAACATTCTCTTAGGTAAAGAAGTCGAGGTTGCGCGGGACAGCTAGTGTTGTATATACATAATATATAATGTAACTTCTCCCTAGCCTTATTATTCCCAAGTCACTTGGGGTTGGCTTTTCTGGTCTAACCGGATTTGACTGGATATCAGTTTTTTACACGGAGCGGCTGCTACCTGACCTCCGTAACCCGAAGGCTAACGATAACCTAAGGTTAGACTAGTGTCAGGATATTATAGGGCACTGACTTCCCAATAATGACTGCCATAGATGTTCATGGCAGCCGGGACCGACGGCACGGAGCAGGCGATAATTGTCAATCAATACGCACATAATTTCGAAACGTCATATTACTTCCGAAAGTCAGAGGTGCGCGACGTGGATTCGAACCCGAGACCCTCTGCATTGCAGTGTGGTGGTCTCCCCACTGAGCTATCGCAACATCATCAGCTAATAAGCTAAAACAGTGCGCGTCCATTACAGTTATCTCCGCTAGCGCTAAATATAAATCCTAGTTATCTATCACCACAGCCTACAACACTTATAGACGTGGACCAGACCGCCGCGCACCGAGTCTAGAGACAGTTAAATGTGTTAGCATTTACTTTTCGATAACGTTTATTATATTAACTGATCGTTAACATAACTTATATTAAATATGCGTTTTTTACGGTTTCACGCCTTAAATACTCAACAAATCATCATAAAATTGCGCATACACGTTGTTCGGTGTACAGAAAAGGACATAGGATACCGTTTATCCTGAAAAATGTACTTGCCGAGGTAAATTTTTTTTAACCTAAATATCTAAGCCAGATATTGCTCTCTATGGCGCAATGGTCGCTAGCTAAAACTATCAGTTATCTATATGTACTAAACCGTTAGTTCATCACCACGTTATACATCATGGCCACGTCTACGAGACTAGTATGTCTGCATATATGACGATAGTGTATAGTTTACGGCGCGTGTCAGGGGGCGCGCTATATCTTCATACCGGAGCTTCACGTTTTAAGTGTTCAAGCGGACAGGGGGTAAGAAGCAGAGGGCAAGAATTAATTAAAAAGTTAAGTGGTTTAACTCAGTGTTACTTTGTGACTTAGATGATTATTGACAATTATCGAACTTCATAAATCATTTCTGAGTTTGACTACAGTTCGGAAATTTCTTGACTGTAAATCGGAAAAGCACTTTATTCAAGCATTGAACCCAATACCTCAAGCCCAGCAGTCGTATTCATTACCATGCGAGACAGACCACTATGCTAAAATCTTATAGACCTCTACGTCATGGCTATTGGCCATGATATAAGACCATTTATTACGGTGTAAGCACTTACCGACGCACATTACACCCACTTAGAGTAATAACGTGAATTAATTGAATAGAATCTGGTCAAGTGTGTGTTTACACCCATAATAGAGGGTTTCTTGAGTGGCAGAGTTGTTATTCATTAAAGGATACTGTCCTTTAATAAATAAGAGATGAGCCGACTCATTCAAAAGTTGCACACATTAATTGTCGGCGACTGGCGTTAAAGTTAGTAACACTGTTGCTGCCTTTTAAAGACTACCCGATTGGGTAATCGAAACTAGAACCCCGCGATCACAAAGCAAAAGATAAAAGACATTATCCCCTTTGTCAAAGTCAAAAATCTTTATTTCCATAAAAATGTGCGCAATTTCTGGCCACGTCAATTAACTATTCTTTTTTTTATACGACTAAGGTGGCATACAAGCATACGGCCCACCTGATAGTAAGCGGTCACCGTAGCCTATGGACGCCTGCAATACCGGAGGCATCAATTGCGCGTTGACGATCCTTTGAGAAAAGAAGAAGAGAAAAAGAAAGTGGGGAAGAAGAAGGAGCGGGTAGGGGGACTCCGGCACTCTCACTCATCGAACGAAACACAACAGTCGGAGTACTGCTATTTCACGTCGATAGTCTTTCCCCGGTCGAGCCGGCCTCTTCATGCTAAAATTAGCGAGGCTCTACAACTAGTAAAACTAAATGAGACATATAAAAAAATACAATTATAATAAGAAGAAAATAAATATTTAGAATTGAAAAAGCCTGTTCTATGACTGGTTATGTTAATTCAAATGCTTGTGTCAAAATAGTGGGTATACATCAGTAGCGCAATAAGTGGGATTCGAATATACGTCCTTTCGACTGTACGTCCAATGTCTTGTTAATATACTGCACTAATGACGTAGTGGTTTAAACAGTCACCTCGTCATTGCCACCGCATGGCGTGTTGTGGGTTCGACACACGCGACAAAAATACATCTTGTCCATAAAAACTTATATATTCGGTACGAATAAGCTGACTTATTGAAGTAGAGTCAGAAAAATAAGTAGCTAACTTTACTTTGAACTTTGTTAAATTATTTTGTGAACTACTAACTGTCCTGCACGGTTTCCTTCACGTTTATGATGACTGTTTCGCTCCCGTGGCTCGTAGCGTGATGTTATACAGACCATGTTATTTCTAGTCAAAGTACATTTGTAAAGGTGTAAGAATTTGTAAAATCAGTTCAGTAGTTTCAGAGTTTATTTGTCACAAACAGCCATATCGTGGGATCCAGGGTAAAATATTTCGCAAACTTTACTATTTAGCTATGTAACCCTGAAAAGTACTTTTAGAATATGTGAGAAGTAATGGTCTCCATTTACAATTATAGCAACGATTCGAACCGGCGTAGTTCGATGTTGGTTAAAAAGTACCTTCGATAGATCCATCTCGATTTAAGCTGTCAGCTATAAGGATATTTGTAATTCATTGGATCCATTAATCAATAAGAAAGTAGCGATAGGCTAGTAGGGGGCGTTGGATTCTCAAATCCGATCCGACAACAATCAGCTTTGCCTTTTCGAAATTCTGTGCGTATTAAGTATTTAACTATTGCTCTCTCTTTTTCCCTTTACCGCATTTCATTTTTCATCTATCGCTTTTTTCATTGTGAGGAAACCTGCATGTCTGTCAGTTTTCCATAATATTCTCGAAGATATGTGATGTCTATCTAATATAATACTACCTTACGTTTATGCGAATATTATACGTTGAGATTAAACTACTTTATAGTTTTATTTCAATATATTAAAAAACTGCCAACTCACACTGGGTCATCGTGGTGGACTATGACCCAGACCTTACACTGAGAAGAGGCTTGTGTCCAGCAGTGAGACAGCTCATAAATGAGGCTATTATATTTTATTATATTGTGTTGTTTTTTTTTTACAGGTATGCTCCACACTCAGACGTACTACATATACATCGGTCACCAAGGTGTTGCTGAAAATCAGCGCTGTTTCGGTTATGCGGCATACAGCTTCGGGTTGAGCAACATCTTTTTTTGACACACACTGCGACACACACTGCATACGCTAAGTTATATATTTATTAAATGGAGCCAAGGGTTTAATATTTCTATTTTTTTATTTGTTAATTTGCATGTTTTTGTTTTTTATTTCCTATTTGTGTTTATCTTTTTGTTTTTATAATTTATTTATTTATTTTATTTTTTTGCTTTCAATTATATTATGTTCGCTTAATGTAATATTTATTTTAATTAATGATGTCATTTTGTAATATTATTGTATTTTAAATTGTCATTTACTTTTGTCCTTGTGTCCCGTTGTCGTTTCCTGTCTAACGGTATACTACGTTTATGCTGTCTGCAGTATGTGTTGTGTGTTTTCTGTCAAAATAAAAGTATTTTATTTCTTTCTTTTCTTTCTTTCTTGAAATATATCCAAATATATCAATTTAAAATATGGCCATTTGGGACGTTTACACGGGGACATGACTTGGGACCATGCTTTAATGGTCATAACATAAGCTTTCTGGCACTTATAGTCAGAGCTCAAAAAATAAGGCTAGTTAAGAGGACATTGAAGAGTTTTAATCTAAATTAGGATAAGACACACACGCGTTCAATGTAGTGGAGTTGAACCTCACATGATACATTCATTTGTGAGATTCGCAAATAACTGCTCTAAACCTGAGTGTACTTTGTGTGCGTTAACTATGTTTGCAAATTCCTCAACACAGACCTTAAAAACTAACGCATACATAGCCTTCTTCACAATGAAAATAATCCTCCAGTACTCTAAAAGAAGCACAAACCAACAAACACACGTGCACACAATATTAGTGCTCTATCCGTCACTCAATATATATTAGATCCTCAGTGCTGAGTCAGCTGTCGAGACGACGTAGATATTACAAGCCGTCGGTTGACTCAGCACACAGGTCCAATATCGGCGCTCTACTAATATAAATATAACTTCAACTACTGCTCTCTCTACATTGCACGAAGCTATACTCTCATTTAGTACTAGTTTTGCCTGCGGCTTCGCTCGCGTAAATGTAGGTTAGGTTAGGTTTGTAATGTTGATGAAAGATTAGAGGACACGGCGCTGCACACTTTGGCGGTTTGCCCCGCCTGGGCATCGCAGCGCCGTGAGTTGATCGCGGCAGTCGGATCGGTTGCCCTCTCGCTCCCGGCCGTAGTTCAGTCTATGGTCCGGAGTGAGAGGTCGTGGAACGCCGTCGCCTCCTTCTGCGAGGAAGTAATTTCCATCAAGGAGGCGGCGGAGCGGAAGAGGGAGCGTTTAAACCCTCTCCCCAACCGCAGAGCCGGGCGCCGGAGGGCGCGCGATGACCTCCAGCCACCCTGAGGTTTGACCTGGGGGTGGCGGGCTTTGTGGGCCTGCCCGCCATCCGTTCAGCACCAGGTCCGAGAGGCGGCGTGCGTGTTCCCACGCGCGCCTCTGTGTCGAGTCCGTCTCCCCCCTAGGGGGGAGACAGTAGGGAATTTTTGAGGGAGTCCTTTGGGTAGGTCTCTTTGGGTAGTGGCCTGCCGTTTCATACGGCGGGCCGAAACCTCGGCGGGGTCGCGACCGCATGCGAAAGCGATTCGCGCGGCCCCGCCGATAGTGGTTTTGTTGAGGAACACCGTGGTAGGTTTAGTCGGTATTCCGGGAGGTACATTATTTCTTTTCCATCTTCTTTTACCCCGGCGAGTCCGACATAATCCCTCCGCCCGCCCCCGCGGAGGGATTATGCGTCATTGCAATCCCCCACGTAAAAAAAAAAAAAAAAAAAAAGTTGATGAAAGATACCCTATGTCCTTTACTGTACCCCTGATAACGTGTATGCGAAATTTCATAATGATCGGTCGAGTAGTTAAGGCATGAAAGTGTAAAAAACAAACTCATATTCGTATTTATAATATTCGTTATGATGAAATAGGTGTAATTTGTGTCTGTTAATTAAGTCAAAGTCAAAAATCATTTATTCATTTAGGTCACAAAGTAACACTTATGAGCGTCAAAATATATGGGTTAGTGAGTTTACTAAATTACTGAAGCTACATTTAGGTTAGATGCAAGGTAATAATAATAATAATAATAAGTTTATTACTCCATAAGAATTATTCATTTTATTATTAGGTTCAGGCAAAGAGTTGAGCCTATGAGAAGATACCTGCAAGAAACTCACATAAACTCTTTTAAATTACCATTATGATTAATAAATGAAAGAAAGATAAAACTGTTTTTATTTTATTTCTTTTATTAAATCTTAAAGTGATTCATGTATTTGTTATACTTTCAAGACAAATCTATTTCATCAATTTTTATAAAATCTTATATGATAATGCCTAGATAGCACAGTGGTAGCGAAATCACCTACTGTGCCTCAGGTCTCAGCTTTGATACCCAGGTCGTTTAAAGTGTTGAGTTGCTTCTATCAGTAAAATCTAAGTCTGGAATTGTGTATGGTAGGCTATAATCTCGCCCACTGTTACGTGTGACCTTAATAACTGCATGTAAAATGTAGGTGTTCACGGCCTCGATGGCGTAGTGGTTAGTGTAACCGATTGCCACGCCTGAGGTCACGGGTTCGATTCCCGCACAAGTCAAACATTTGTGTGCATGGACATGGATGTTTATATTGGTCTGGGTGTTTCTATGTATGTATTTACAAAAAAAAAGTATATGGGTATGTTTATCCATTGTCTAGTACCCATAGTACAAGCTCTGCTTAGTTTGTGCTAGATGATGTTGTGTGTACGTGGTAGAATATTATATTATATTATTAGTAGGTCTAAGTCACCTCTCCTTACTCCTTCGAAGATATAGTGTGATACAGGTGACATACTATGTATATAAATATACTAGCTTCTGCCCGCAGCTTCACTCGCGTAAAAGTAGGTTATGTTAGTAACAGTATATTTTTAAATAAAATATAGCCTATGTTACTCGGTGATAATATAACTTTCTAATGATGAAAGAATTTGTTTAAATTCGGTTGAGTAGTTTTTGATTTAAATCATTACAAACAAATAATCAAATCTTTCCTCTTTATAATATTGTTAAAGATATAGATTATCACAAACTTTGCTACTACCAAAATTGTTCTGACATGAAATCAAACTTAACACCTCGCGATTTAACAAAAGCTCAAACATATACACAGCACCATTAAACCAACTTTCTTTTAATTAGTAAGCATATAAAAAACAGTAATTAGTGTGCAGAAGTAGGACAAACGACAGCGGTTCTCTCTGTCACTCGTTTGGTGACAATCAAATTAACATTAATTCGAACAGAGCGGTGAGACTGCTAATTACTGCAAGTGTAAAAGTGAGAACTGCCTCGCTAGTTCTGTCGTATCAATATGCAATTATGATTGTAGACTGTGGAGTTTTGGATTTGATGCCAATCAGAGTAAAGTGTGTCTGTATGGATAACCTAGTGGTTTAAGCGGTCGCCTCGCCACTGCCGCCGCGCCGAGTGTTGTGGGTTCGAATCCCACATGGGACAAAACTTTGTGTAAGCCGCAAATAGTTGTACCGAGTCTGAATGTCCTTTGTGTCTGTTGTTTGAATGTTTGCAAAGTCACCCGCGACACACGAATTATTTCTATTGTGGGAGATGTCTTTTTAAAAAGAAAATTTAAACAAAAAATATTCAGTTGCATTAATTTGCGATTATGATTGCAACCAACTGTGGAGTTCTGGTATTGATGCCAATTAGGGTAAAGTGTTGTTAGAGTTACCTTTTATGGATCTTATTAGCAGTATTTAAGCTGCAATAGACTCACCTAATATACATTTTGCTAAATAAAGATTTGTTGGTAGATATCATCATTTAAAAATATGAATTTCTCTATTTGTGTTACAAATTACAAGTATTCTTGGTAATCTAGAATGCTTATGTTCATGTAGATAATGCAATAGGTGGGATTCGAACCCTCGACCTATTGGGGAGTCAATTTAATTATTTCCAAATTTCAATATCAAACGTAAATTACATTGAATAAACCACTTTTTAAGAGATATGCTGTTAAATTTATTTGCATTGCATTTAACATGTTCAGTATTCTTTTATCTTTAGCTAAACTAAATACTAGTATTAGGTGTGTTTTCTATCCTAATTAATATTATAAATGTGAATGTGAGTATGTTTGTTACGCTGTTACGCATTAACTACTCGACCGATCATCATGACAATTCCCATACACGTTATCAGGAGTACAGAAAAGAACATAAAGTACCTTTCATCCAGGAAAAAGTACTATTACTAAACTTTTTTTTTTTTTTTTTAACTTAACCATCTACGCAAGCGAAGCCGCGGGCAAATTTTAGTTATTGGATAATTGAAAACGTTTTAATCATCCTTATTAATATTATAAACGCGAAAGTTTGTATAGATTTATGGATGTATGGATGTTTGTTACTCTTTCACGCAAAAACTACTAGACCGATTGCGATGAAACTTGATATGTAGATAGCTGGAGACCTGTATTCACGCATAGGCTACCTTTTTATCCCGATATTCCCACGGGAACGGGACTTACGCTGGTGAAACCGCGGGGAAAAACTAGTTATACATATTTCTATCGAAATATACATTAACGCTAGCAAAGCCGCGGCCAACATCTAGTAACACAATAAACTTAAACTACAAAACAAAAATACTAAAGGTCTTTATTTTCAAAGCCTACAATACAGAATACAAGAAAATAAATGTACGTTGTCATAGCACGTGCTACGGACGTGCTACGAATGTGCCGTAGCTCTGGTGCTACGAGGTATGCAGGTCTCGTAGCATCTTATATTGTTACTACAGTTTAGTGTTGGCAAGCAATGAATGCAGAATGCAGTAGGTTCAAAATCGTGTGGTTTAATTTTAAAATATGCGTACTTTTATATTTTCTTTTTCTCTTTCAATTATTGTCTAGATGTTGTTTGCCTTATACACTTTGACTAAAATATCGCCAGCTATGGAGCATTTGAAAATTAGGTTAACATAGAGATTGTAATTAATTTCTAAGTATACCAGTAACATCTATAAGGTTTATTGCTCATTAGCTGTGCCTCGCGGTTTTACCCACCCCTAAGAGTTGTAACGTGCTGTTAGATTGTATTTGAATAAATAAGCTACTAAAAGCGGGCAAATATTTTAAACAGACTGGTAGTTACAGAGTTCGCTTGTTTAATGCAAAAAAAGAAACTGCCCCACTTTATAATATTATATTATACTTATAGTTAATGTTTGTCTATTTTTCTATAATTTGAACATTTACTTACGTCATTGTAGAAATTACATGTCTATTTATTATCAATCAACGCTTGCCCAAGGCTTCGCCAACGTGAATCTCACGACCACGGTTTCTTTGATAAAAAGTCCTATGTTACAAGCAACATAAGAATTACATACATAAAATAGAACAAATTCTGTATTGGAAAGTTTCATTAATTTTCCTTCACCGGTTTGCGCGTAAACAAACATCACAATATTTTCAAAAAGTTTCACCTTTATTTAATAGTAGAATTTATTGGAATTTCACATCTCAATGAAGACTATCTGCGATCTATCTGCTATCTCTCGAGAGATATGATAGTGCACAGGTGTGTGCACAAATATAAGTAAACTCTCTGTTCCCTTACTCTCAAAGTGCGATGGGACGTCACCGTCACCACCGGAGAGAGATCAGGCTCAGGACCAACGCCGCAACGTATGTTGTATATATATCTATATATATATATGTATATGACCCAGGACCCTATATTTATGTGGCTGTCTAACATTATCTCGAATGTACTAGGAAATTATAAACTGCAGGGAAGTTTGTTAAACTAATTTGTTGGGGTGGCAGCGTGCCAACACTTCACGCTCAGTTGTAGTTCACTCCTAATCGGATGTGCTTAATACAATAGATTTCTTTGGCAAACGTAACAATTGGCTATAATGAACATGACTTTTTCCTTCGATTTTGTTTAATTTGGTAATTTGCCCTGGTCGAAAATAAAATGCTCTTTATTTAGCTACAGCGTAGCAATATGCTACGCGCGTAGCTAATACTTCACCCGTAGCAGTTTGTGAAGTCAATAGCGCAGAAAGTTCTTGTATAATTTATTAATTTCAGTTTGTGGTAGAATTGTTTGGAAATTGTTGTACACTTATGTTTCCCTGGTACTTGTGGTAACGGAAACTATACGCAATCATACAAAATTATTGCCTATTAAAGATTTGTATATTCACATAAATAGTTTAACGGCTATCATAAGCTTAAATTGAAGTAAACAGTAACTAGTAAAAGTTTAAAGTTTTAAAATGATGGAATAATAGTGTTTTATAAAAATATTAACAATGCGATAAAATCCATAAAAAGTTTGTTTAATTTCAAGGTGACCCAATTACCTAAATTGTATAAATGTACTTTTTGTTACTGAAAATAAACATTTTTATTTATTTTTTTATATCACTCCCGAAGGGTGTGTTAGAGGTGAATTACACCTAAATTTTGCCAATTATCGATTCAGGTCACACGTAATATGGGGCGTGCCTAGTGCCTATCGGACACAGTTCTTTACAGACCCCGCGCTACGAATTTCTTAACCGAAAACTCCAATATCACTTTGTCAGACCCGAGAATCAAATCCTGCTCATTCACAGCAATTGCAGTCACTAAACAGATCTTTCTGTTTATGAAAAACTAGGCTTTGCCCGCGGCTTCGCTCGCGTAGTAGTAGGTTAGGTTAACCTAATAAGTTTCAGGTCCAGTAGTATTTGCGTGAAACAGTAACTTAACCTAAGGTACGTTAGTAACAGTACTTTAAAAAAAATATAGTCTACTACTCGGTAAAAACATAGCTTTCTAATTGAGGAAAAAAGACATAAAATCGGTCGAGTAGTTTTCGAGTTAATACCTTACAAACAAAAAATGAAATCTCTCTTCTTTATAATATTAGTATAGACTAGTCCTAACTCCGTGCTCCTATTGAGAAAACACTTAATGTTAGATGCTATAGGTCGACGTGGACGCAGGGTCCGAACCCACTATAAAAGGATCCATTTCTCAACTCATCGCACATTGAAATATATCAATAACTCGTAGCTGTGTTCGTGTTCAATGGAGTAAGAAAAGTACATTAGATGCACATCGTATGGGGTAAGCAGAAGTATAAGTTAGAACAAACATTGAAATACTGGTATTATTTTACGATTACGCGAATGTTACGCATTGAAATTGAACCACTGTTTATAAATTTTATAGTGGTTTATCTATACTAATAAGAAGAAAAATGTATTACTTTCTAATTGATAAATTTTGAAACTACTGAACCAATTTTATTAACTCGTTTACCCGAGCAAAGCCGCCGACAAAATCAATTTATTTTGATTTTGCTTTTGTCGACGTCAAGCCACAATCAGGTTGTAAAAGGCTAAAAAATAAAAATAAATCTACAACCTGTGACGGTCTTTTCACTCCTGACAGAGTGACTAAAGATATTTTCTTTTTTAATTATTTTTTAATTATTTTTTTGTCATGTAATGTCGAATAATTTAAAAAAATCGAGAGCTTAAAGAAGCATTACTCACAGGATAAAGATATTTTTTTAAATGCGTATAATTTATAAAATCCGTGCTTTAGATTTTTAATATTTTTCTGATAGCTATTATAACTTAGCCTGTTACCTGATTCCGGCTTGACGTCGACTTCTGGGACACCCTGTATAAAATAAATGATAATATCAAAATACATATACTACTTTGTTGATCTCGTGACATTTACATTTATGTTTTTGTGCGAACAGTATCAACATCGGTTGTAAAATAAGGGAATAAAATCTTTACTAATATTATAAATTCGAAAGTACCTAACTCTTTCTGTCTGTTACCTTTTCACGGCTAAACCACTCAACCGATTTAGATGAAATATGGTACAGATATAGTTTATAACCTGGGAAAGGACCTAGGCTACTTTTTTACCTTGGGACCTATTGATATAGTATCGTATAAATTTGAATATGGGACAAGTGCAGTGAGGAATTCTCGCTATCTCCCTCGCACATCTGCGTTTAAATAGCGGTTACGTCATAGTCTAAATCGTGCATCCTATATCTGTCATTTGCAAATTACCTCTACTATCACATTTGAAACGCCTGTATAATATTTATTATAGAGCAGATTTGAAGAATTCTTTGTATTTAGAGTTTGTGTAATGTAACTATCTGACTTAAATAATAAAAAAATGTGAGTCATCTCTTCTATTGTTTTGGCTTCTCTAGCTCTTATAAAGAGCCTCCTTACATTAGTTACCCAGTAGTTGGCAGACTTCACATATCTTCGAGAACAATATTGAGAACACACAGACATGCAGGTTTCTTCACGATGTATTCCTTCACCGTTAAACCGAGCGACAGTTAACTATTTAATACGCGCATAACTTGGAAATGTCAGAGCGCGCCTTGGGATCGAACTCGAGACCTCTGTGTGCCAGTCCAACGGTCTCCCATTAGGCTATTGCTGCTTCTATCTAAATATCATCAATCTAAATATTCATCCCTTACTTCATAGCTCGATGTATTTCATCCCACGGCGAGGGATTCTATTCAATCTTCGTAAGAGGTACAAAAGGGTGCAGAATATTAGTCTTATTTACACACAAACTACATAAAGTTATGTGCTTTTATATTTACGAGCATGCTTACATGACGGATTTAATGCTATTAACACGACTGTGGAGGTAAGGGATTCGGTTTCCGAGTGGCACAGTTTCGTTTACTACTAGAGTTAGACCGCGGCTTCGCTAGCGTTAAGCTTTAACAAATTTCTATTTCCCGGGTATAGTATTTTTTTCTAGACGAGAAGCACCCTAAGTCTTTTTGTAAACCCCTTACAAAGTATATGCGAAGTTTCATAATTACTGGTCGAGTAGTTAAGGCGTGAATGTATAACAAACAAACAAAACTCACATATAAAATGTGACAAAGAGTAAAGCCTATTATTCCCCAGAGGGGTGAGGTACGCGTGTAATATCGCCATTCATGTCGTGATTGGCGGCTCTTGTATTAATTACTGTAATTAACGTAACAACTGACACCTCACTGCTCAGGGATGTATTATATTCCTTTTTTATTACAACACTGTGATTTTTTTTATTTGATTTGACTGCAGGGATGTGTTGAGTATCTATTAATACAAAACTTATATTTCGTGTAACAGAAAGATGTGGTTATATATGAGTGTCACATTAATATAGTCCCTGTGCAATAGAAAACAGCGACAAAAAGAAATTTGTATACATTACTCGTTTTTTTTCGCGGATTCACTCGCCTAAATGTGGGTTAGGTTTAGATTAAAGGCACCCTATGCCTTTTTCTGTTCCCCTGACAACGTATATGCGATATTTCATGATGATCGTTACAGTAATTAAGCGTGAAAGTTTAACAAACAAACAAACAAACAAAACATTGCATTTATACTTATATTATTATTTGTTGGGATATTCACTAAGAGCATTTTCTTTTGTATCGACTTATCAATTTAAACACTTTCTAGTCGATTCTTAAACAATACTAACAGCTAACTCGGGTGATTTCAGTGAACACGAAAATGACCAGACTCCATTTTAATAGTGATCTGAAGCTTTTATTTTGATGTTTAAATAACAAATATATAAAGTGTTTGAATTAATTTTGATACAAGGATAGGTTATATAGGTTATTTATCAAATATAAATTACGGTTATAATTATTATTATTTTTACTATTTGTTAAATTTCTTAAATGTTTGTAAAATGATCCGCGACAAAGGCAATATTTCTAGTGTCTATTCTAGTTTTGTTTTTATACTTAAGAAAAGGTAAGAAAGAAATATACACGTTTTCTGAGGCACGAAATCCTCGTTGACCGAGTCCAAATCACACATGACCAGTGTTCTTTTCTCATATTTTTTTTAATAATAATAATATCATTTATTGCGAATATAGGTTTTAACAAAGGTTTCACATAATATTCAGAGCTTCTATATTCTGCTATTTAGCATGCAAAGTTTTTATAATAGAATATAGTATCTTGGTTCAATTTATTTACTTATGTAATTAATCTTGAATAATACGTTATAACGGTCAGTGTATATTTTAATTTAAAAAGAATATAATATCGATACCTCAATGTCAAAACAAATATTTTAAAATGTCCGGTACTTATAATAAGCATTAGAGAATAATGTCAAATTAGGTTATTAATTATTATTAGTCAAAGAGATTTAGTCAAAGAAAATTTATTAGAATATGTCAATATATTTGTACGGATTAATTATGTTTTGTCATTAAGATATTCTGTCACATTATAATATGCTTTCTTTATAAGAAATTGTTTAAGTGAAACTTTTAATTTGTCTACATTGCTACATTTCAATATTTCTTTAGGTAGATGGTTATAAATTCGAGGAGCCATACAAAAAACACTTTTACTAAACTGAGCAGTTCTGTTTGCAGGAAAACACACTCTAGTCTTATGACGCTCACTCAAGGGCGATTTAAACAAAGTCTTATTCATGGCAACAAACATAACAATCTCATATATATAAATACATGGCAGGGTTAAGAGCTTTAGGTCAATAAAGTCAGATTTACAGCTATCAGTAAAATGAAGTTTACAAATTGCTCTCACGCATCTCTTTTGTGCTTTGAACATCATTTCCTTGACTACCGAGTTATCCCAGTTCTGGGTTCTTCATATTTTATTACTAGTAAAGTCCCAGAAAAATGGCAAGACTGAAGAAGAAAAACTGTCCGTGTATATAAATCGTCCCGGGGCGGCGCGCTACCCCGCGGTCCGCGCCGCGTACAATTTCCCCTCTAACGTTTTAATTATTCTGTAAATCCGCACTCACAGCGGATATTACGCAGACACAGTGTGAACAAAGCAGTAGAACAACATACATAATAATATCAGCCCTGTATATAAACTGTCCCACTGCTGAGCACGGGCTCCTTACCAGTGTGAGAAGGCTTAGCTCTTGATCCACCACGCCGCCCCAGTGCGGGTTAGCATCCTTCACATATCTTCGAGAACATTATGTAGAACTCTCAGACATGCAGGTTGCCTCACGATGTTTTCCTTCAGCGTTAAGGTGAGCGATAATTTACTGTTTAATGCGCACATAACTTCGGAAAGTCAGAATTGCGCGTCTTGGGATTGAACTCGAGACAGTCCAACGCTCTTCCTCTAGACTAGACTGTATGTTTTTTTGTATATTTGTTTCGCGATTACTCCGCTAATTATGAATTGAAATAGTTTTTTGTTTGTTTGGTAAATCATGCTTCAGATATTGAACATACCTAAACAAAAAATATGTACATTGATGAATTTTTGGTTTTATGTGGTTCTTGCCGCGAAAGTTTTCTATTTAACTTTTTAGTTTAAACGTTTTTAGAATACTTAGTACTACTAGTTTCGATCGACTTGCATCGATCGTGGTCACGGACTCAACTTAAGTAGTCAACCTATGACCACGATCGATGTAAGTCGAAATGTCGGGCAATCAATAGACTTTTCCAGTTTAATATTGTAAATGAAAGTTTTTTGTTTTTTAAATTAACTTCTTCGTATTATATACCTACATATATAAATTAGATCTTGTGTTACTGTTCAACATTACCCTGTGACGCTATAAGCTCTCTCGCCAGATATAATTACACGAATTACAAACAATTAGTACATCCGTGTGAGCGCCGCCACATTGTTGTACCTGCCATAAGTGTTAACTCGTTACCTGCGGCATTGGAGTTTTTAACTGACTTCAAACAAACGAGGTTGTTAGTTTGACACGTATGTATATGATATTATTGGAATTGCAATATATTTACATAATATGACAATCTATTATGGATTACAAAATTACAAACAAATATACAAAATTATGGATATGTATATTTGTCTGTTGAGGTTGTAGTGGTGGATATGCATGTGTCAATAAAAGTCTAGTTAAAAACCAGCGTCAGGCATTTGTCTGACCTGACTCATTTATTCTAACAATTATCTTCTCCCTAGCCTTTATTATTCCCAAGTCACTTGGGGTCGGCTTTTCTAGTCTAACCGGATTTGACTGGATATCAGTTTTTACACGGAGCGGCTGCCACCTGAACTCCGCAATCCAAAGGCTAACGATACCCCAAGGCTAGACCAGTGTCAGGATATTATAGGGCACTGACTTCGAATAACGACTGCCATAGATATTCATGGCAGCCAGGACTGTCGGCTTAACGCGCTCTACGAGGCACGGTTATTCTAACAATTATCATTTGACAAAAATACAATCAAAGAATATAATTTATTAAAACATCAGCTTAGCCAGTGATGACATAACGTACCAAGCTTACTTGTGCTGGTGCTGCTGCTGCATCAGCGGAGACGCTCAAACGACGCAAATATCAACACCTTATTGGTGAGTACATATTTGAGTCTTTTGGTGTCGAAACGCTGAGGACATGGGGTCCAAGTGCTAGGTCTGTTTACAGAGACCTAGCTAAGCGGTTCATCGACGCTTCGCGTGACCAGGGGGCTGGTATTTTCTTTGCACAAAGAATAAGTATTGCCATTCAACGTGGCAATGCTGCCAGTCTTCTGGGCACGTTGCCAATTGACGACGACGTGAACGAATATTTTGACCCTTTTTAATATTGTTGTTTTATTTTTCTCTTTAGTTTATATTTTTTGTAAATAATTAGTGTATATATTATGTTAATTATTTGTTTATTTGATGTGCAATAAATATTCCATTAAACAGAAAAAGAACTTACAAAATACATAGACATGGCCATCATTCATAAATTTATTTCTTATTTGAAGTAATAAATTTATGAATTATTTTATTGTTATAATTATTATAAGTAATCTTTGTTTTTACGTTGGCAAAACAGCTGTTATATTTTTGAAGGAGTGGTAATGCGAGAGTGTTGTATTTGGCATTACAAGCGTCCGTAGGGGACTGTAAACGTTTGTCCTTTATATGCTTTTTGTTAGATTACATAAAAATAAAAGAAGTTATCACTTGACCACCTCGATGGCGTAGTGGTTCGTATAACTGACTGCCACGCCTGAGATCGCGGGTTCGATTCCCGCACAAGTCAAACATTTGTGTGCATAGACATGGATGTTTGTCTTGGTCTGGGTGTTCCTGTGTATTTATTTATTTAAACAAGTATATATGTATGTTTATCCATTGTCTAGTACCCATAGTACAAGCTCTGTTTAGTTTGGGCTAGATGGTGTTGTGTGTATGTGATAGAATATTATTATTATAGCTTTACTAACAAACAACTTTAAACCACAGAACTACTACATCTGTATAAATTCTAGAAAATATTCATTATTCCGACCAGCATTCGACTTCAAAACTAGACGTTGAAACGAATTATTTAAAGCCAGCAATTAAAGAGAGTTCGAGACCTGAACTCTTTATGTAAACAGATTGCGGACACATTTGCAACTCTCTGTGTCCTCGTAGGCAACGCGTTTGTGACGTTACATGAATATACAGCACGAATAATGATGCGGTTTTCGTATATTCATAGACTGGGATTAAACAACATGTCACAGATAAGTGTGGTCATATTTTAAAGTGGATTTTTAGACTGCACGAATGACGTTGTGGTTTAAGTGGTCGCTTCGCCGCTGCGTCGATTGTCTTAGGTGCGATGTTTAAACGGCCTCCGTGACGCAGCGGTAGTGAATATGACTGCTGTGCTTGAGGTCTCGAGTTCGAATTCCGGATCGGGCCAAAAAAAGTTTTTATTCTTCAGTTAAGAAATCTTATAAGCAGCCCAAAGTTAGGAAGTTGGCGGTGTAAAACACCCCCGTGCCTCGAAGACCACGTAAAGCCGTTGGTCCTGCGTCTGATTTCTCTCCGGTCGTGTCGGATTATTCGTCCCATCGGTTCATGAGAGTTAGGGAACAGAGAGTGCACTTGTGTTTGCGCACAGACTTGTGCACTATAATATCTCCTGCGCAGATGGTCAGTCTCCGTTAAGACTGGCCGCCGTGACCGAAATTCGGTCTGGAACGCTAACTCTTCAATCATACAATTTGTGGATTGAGTACACCCTGGGAAGTCCAACGTGATAGCCGATACACTTTCTTGCCCAGCCCCTGTTGATGATTCCGATGTCGATATATGTCAAACTAATGTTGACTAGCCATCGAGACAGGCGCAAGATTACCGTGAATCTCAGTTGCAAGACCCCAAAGTCTCTAAGATTATGCAAGACTTGTATTGCAGAAGTCAGCGGTCTGGAAGTTATTATTATTATTGTTTACACGTGACAAACATTTGTGCTGTTCAGAAATAGTTGTTAGAGTCTAGAATTTACAAACATTCAAACAAAGGACACAAATGCCCTTTGTTTGAATATTTGTAAAGTTCCACGCGTCACAGGAATTATTCCTATTGCGGAAGTGTCTTTCTAACACGCTTTTATTAGCTCAGTATGTATCTATTTATCTTTGAATCTATGTATCCATGAATCTATGTATCTATGAATCTATGTATCTATGAATCTATATATCTATGAATCTATGTATCTATGAATCTATATATCTATGAATCAATGTATCTATGAATCTACGTAACGGAATCTTTGAACGTGTTTTCACCCCTTTCAAACCGACGGATTGATTTGAAACTTTGCACACTTATCGAGAACCGATGATTATATAATAATAGTTAAACAAAATAAAAATAAATAATAGCATTAAAAAAAATAGTTTAAAAACTAAAAACACGCTTTATTAAGAATAGTGAAAAATAATTTAATAATTTGAATGTAAAAAAGCGTGGGGTGCTTTCTAAGATATTTTAATAAACTCACGCTTTTTTACATTAAAATTATGTCATTATTTTCTAAACTTTTTAATAAAACGTGCTTTGTAGTATTTTAAACTATTATTTATTTAAAAGAAAATTTGTTTTCAGAATTAATAGAAATATTCTCAGTTGAGTTCAAGTCGGACTCGGTCATTAAAGTTTTTGTACCTTGAAATAAAACTTATAGAAAGATATATATACGTAGGTATTTAAGTAGGCTGAGGTGTTTAACACAAGCATTTCTCAGACTTGAGTCTATGTAAAAGGTCAACCCATCCAAAAAGACCACCACTTTAAGGTTGCTTAATGCCACGCAGCAGTAAAAAGCATATGTGTTTTTGTAATTTCACCCATCCATAAACTTGACTGCTATAGCGTTACTTAACCTCACCAACCAGCTCTTAAATGCTCTGCACTGTGTATATTTTTAAAGGTCACCTATTCAAAACCATGACCGCTATAACATTCCTTAACCTCACACGGTTCGGTTAACATTTATAACAGTTATTGCCTCAAGACTCTTATGAAATATCGCGACAATAGTGAGTCGGTGTCTTCAATCGTCTCAAATTTATGTTTATATTCTTTAGTATATGGTCACCTATCCAAAATTTGAACACAAAAGCATTTTCTTACTTACGAATCAGCGCTTGAATTATTTAACATGTGATTTATTTAATAAATAGTCCCCCATTTAAAAACCCCATGGATCGGCTGATCTTTATCTATACTAATATTATAAAGAGGAAAGATTTAATTTTTGTTTGTAAAAATTTAACTCGAAATCTAATCAACCGATTTTAAAAATTCTTTCACCATATTGTCTTATGTTTACGCGAATGTTATACATTGAAATTAAACACTTTATACAGATATTTTCGCGTTGTTTGTTTTACTTTAAAACACTTTTATTACATAATTTTGAAAACTCTAACACTACTATTATTGAACTTTATCATTTATATATATATCATTTACTCGGTAGATGGCAAACAGCTTAATTCTTGAGCATGTAAGTGTTTTGATGTGTACACTGTAAGCTTATATTGGAGTTAATAAAAATATACATAAGCTTAATATCTTTTATGTTGAATGTCATAAGTAACACATGCACACACACAGATACATGCACACACACAGATACATGCACACACTTGTTATATTTATGTTTTGTTATTATATTTTATTTACTTTAGTTGTATTTTAATTTGTTCATTATTTAATTTAGATTCATTTCTAGACTTTACCGTACATACCTATAATTTTTACCATAATATGTGATTTCGATAGAGAGAGAGCCTGGAGATTGGTCACACAGGTTTCGAACCTATTACAGAGTCCAGCTCTCACAAAGGTTTATTTTGAAACTGTTACTATACTCTATTTGTGTTTAAAACTATGTGTGCACCTTTTGAGATAAATAAATGAATTTATTATTATTATTATTTTAAACGGAAATAGGAAATGTTATTGAAAATCTAATGTTCTTGGAGTCATGGTGACTACAGGTGAGCTCAACCTGTTAAAATTGATTTAGATAAATTACCTAAATAGTTATTCAAAAGTAACACCACTTTATTGTTTGTAACATCAATAATAATTTGGAAGTCCAACATTTTTGTGAAGTTTCAGACCGACTACTCAAAATTAATATTTGGCTTATACAATCATTCGTTATTGCCTCTTCGTTCCTAAACTCACACATGCCCTCCGATCCTCTCAATTTTGGAAGCATTTAATACTTTGGATGAATTTGACAATACTATTCGGCATACACTTAGCAAAATTTTAAATTTGGCCATTAACGACCGAGTGTGGCAATTCTACCAGTTCCCTTGGGTGGCCTCGACGTTCGCAAAATTAGTGATGTCAGTTTAACGGTATTCCTGTCTTCAGTCCACTGCACTGAAGAATTGACCAGGAAAATTTTAGCTCCCACACTGGTTAATTCTGAAGTGTCGTGCAAGTCCGACGCAGTGATCGCTTGGAAAATGATCTGTCCAAGCTCTGATTTGCCACCTGATCTATTCTCTCAGAGTCGGTGGGACGGGCCGCTCTGCAACATGGTGAGAGAACATCTCATGAACACATCTCCTAATTTTTTGAAATTGAACTACTATATACGGATTTTATCGCGTTGTTTATTTAGCACAGTATTACAAAATTTTGAAAATATTACACTACTACTACGATTGATTTTATTTTACTAATTTATAAGCTAATAAAATTATTTAAACTATTAAATCTATTTATTTTTGGTTTACACTTTCCCCGACGTTTCGGTTGCTTTTCAGCAGCCATGGTCACGGGGAGACTAAGATGGTAGTTGTCTCAATGTTCCAGTGTAGTTATTGATGACCTTGTTTTATAATATGTAGTGAAGTCAATACCAGCTTTAAGATTAATTCCTGTGTCACGGGTACTTACAGACATTCAAACAACGGACACAAATAACACTCAGACTTGGAACAACTATTTTTGTCTCGTGTAGGAATGACCACTGGTCGCAGAGGCAGCAGTGAAACGACCGTCTTAACCACTACGCCACTGCACAGTCAGAATTATATAAATATTTGTAATAATGTAATTCAACTATTTAACAATATACAGATATACTAGCTGTCACCCGCTACTTCGCCCGGATGAAATTTAATAGAGAAGTATTTGTTTAGATCGCAGAGATTTTTTTGCTAAAATAAAAGGTTAAATTACTTATAGCACTATTCCCTTAAGGAGTTTCTACATTAAATAATTTAATATTTTAAATAACAATGTAACTAATTTAATTTAATTATCATACCTATGCAATAACTAGCATTATTTTAAAATGTAAAATATTTCGCATGCCACATTGTGACTAAATGGAAGAGCTAAATATATTAATTATACCACAACATCCTTATATGTACTCCATTTTCTGTGGAATAAATATCATTTATCATTTATCTGCTATTTGCCAGTGAAAGTCCACTGAAAATCGGTCCAGCCGTTTCAGAGATTAGACGGAACAAACAGACAGACAAAAATTTTAAGAATTGATTTTTAATAAGTACTTTATATACTTCCATAATATGCATTTAGTAAGAAAGCTGTTATATTGACGTCACAAACAGACACTTCGATTTTATTTATTTGTATAGACACATCTCTCGTTTGAATTCTTCGAAACTACCAGGCGAACGGAGATATGAAAGAAGTACACCTACAACATTTCTTATTCCACGCAAAAGGAGGCGGAGGAACCTATACCGAGCACAGTTCTAAAAGCCGCCTCGCCGTGTTCCTACTAAGAAGTTCTCGTTAAAAACACTTTGCCCGACTCGGTATTGAACCCGAGACCTTACGCACAACAGTCGCATTCACTACCGCTGCGCCACCGAGGTAGTTATAAATTAATAACATTGTAACTCTTAGCAATGTCACTTAGTTAATGAAAATATTTAATTAAAATATTTGCACAATATGGCGCCGGCTGGAGGGGACACGTATTAAAATTATAATTTTGCTAAGCTTAACTTTATTTACTTATTTGTTAAAAATACATTATTTTTATTAGCTTTTTACCCTAACTTTGTACGTATGGAATTTGGAAGTAGGTACAAATTAATTTTTCGGCTTTTAAGCGGCTTATCCATATGGAACAAGCACAAGAAATTCCGTAAGGTCTCCAGAAATATAACTGTCGATATTATATTCAATTTCGTGCAGTCGTTTTTGCGTGATGCGCATCCAACGTACAGACAGGCAAAACTTCTAAAATACATCATTGTCTTAATTCTTTTTTATCTTCTATAGATAAAAAAGGGAATATGAGACTACGATTACAAAAGTAAAATCGAACCAAACTGTTGTTATCTCTTTCGCACATTGATATTTCGTTCGGACCCAGTGCAATAGCAATACATTTAAGTAAACGTAAGACTATTAAGCAATACATTTATTTAACAAAATCTTTAAATGTTTTAATGTCCGTATTTCATCTTAAGAATAAATGTCAATCACATAATCACCCACAAGGCATAATATTATTTATCTTATCTTATCTTATGTGGGGGCCAGTCAGTACAGACCGGCGACACTTCGACCCAGTCCCATCTTTTGTGTCGACTTCCCCAACAACGACTGCCATAGATGTTCATGGCAGACGGGACCGACGCGCTTAACGTGCTCTCCGAGGCACGGAGCAGGCGATAATTGTCAATCAATACTACATAATAATCATACCTAATACAATAATAATATTTAATTATGTAATTTAAGAATCTGTTAATAGTCATTTTTTATATGTAATAAGGGGATTCGAACCCACAACACTCGGCGCAGTGGCAAGTAGCGAGGCGACAACTGAAACCACTACGTCATTCGTGCAGTCGATCTCTATCTAACTAAACTATGTTTTATCTTAATCAAAAAGAACCCAAGGATATAATCAATAAATAATTGGACGCCAAAAACAGAGTCGCCTCGTGTCAGAACTCTACGAAAGTACAAGGCCAACAGCGATATGACAGAAGTATTCACGTTTACGCGTACAAAACAGGCCAACTAGAAAAATATGAATTATGTATAGATGGAATATTAACTGAAATCCAGCCACAATCATTACAATATTACCATACATCCATACTATATCGGTCATACTTTAAATAGAAGAAACCATTGATTGATAGATAAATCATTCCCCTGACAGGCACTTAAAAAGCCAAGGTCATATTTACTTCTTGTTCGAATTCTACGAAAGTACTAGGCCAACAGCGATCTGAAAGAAGTATACAATATTTACGTTTATGAAATAAAAACTACTGCTTGCCCGGTGGTAAAGGCGCACACACGTACCTAATTGATTAATTAAAAAAAAAACGTGTTGTACAATTATTGTTACATACATTTTAGCTTTCAATTCGCCCTCTCCATATAATTATACCTTCCTTCGGGCGTGCAATTTTCTTATAATACAAAGTTTCTTTATGTATTCATTAAAATCTATATATTAATACGTGAAGCAAAAACTTTGTAACCCTTTTTACGAAAATTGCGCGTTCGGAGGAGTATGAAATTTGGCACAGTTAAAGTTTATATGGAGAAGGAAGGGCGAATCCTAATATTTTTATAAAATATGCATTAGTAATACATTAAATTAATGAAAAAACACTACACGCACACAACCATGCATTTGACACATGCAGTCGAAACGCGTTCGTAGTATTTCGACATTGTTCGTCTGACGTCGTACAATTCTTTGTAACTATGGTTACCTATACCTTATTTATATGTAATAGAGAAAAACAGAAAACAAAATAAAAAGCTTAGGAGATTTAGGCGATTTTGACCACTAGACTACCGCTAGTAAAAATAATTATGTATAGCTTATGAACTAAAATCTAGGTACTGTAATTATTCATAGTAGAAAAATAACCCATGGATATATCAACAATGAATGTGAGTGAGGCACTTAAAGTCGAGCCATATGTCACGCAGTTCTTGCTAACTCCACGAGAGTACCAGGTGAACAGCGATACGAAAGAGGTTACTACGCACAGTTGTTCGTGAACAGTCTCTCGATCATTTTTCAAGTGACCCTACGAACTGGCCGCCATTAATCTTGTGAAACAATGGTTCAGTCGTACAGAACAGTTACATTAACTCCAGTAATATAATAAATGAAATATTGAAGGGTCTCGCGTATTGAGAGATAACGTTTTCCTGCGGATTGGCCCGCGAAAATTAAGTTGTTTGGTTTTGTGATTCAATCGTGGATGAAAGTTGAACTGATTTGGATGAAATCTTGCACATATATAGATAGACAATCACCTGGGTACTTTTTATCCCAGGTTAAGCCGAGATCGTAAGCTTGTTCAGTAATTTATAAAGTTAAATCTTTTAAAGGCGATTGTACACTGACTGATAAGTATACTTAGAATGTTTTCACTACGCTCGGTTTCATAACTTATTTATTTCATTCAATATTTCCGTAACACATTATCACAAGGAAGATTCACGTGAATGTGCAAGACAAGGGTATTTAAGTTAATTTACTTTTTACCTTATTATATGATATGACAACGATCAGCTAGTTAACTGATCGCTTTCTGATCAGATCAAATTAATTACTCGCTGCATCCGGATAGCATAAGATATGAAGAGGATCTTTGTTTCAAAGTCAATACTAAAAGATCATAGGTAATAGTATACCAGAACATTGACACGCTTTCATCGTTTACCCATACATTGGCAGACCTAGCAAAATATGCTTAACCTCAAATTAGAGCTAAATTACTTCTCTGATCCCATAAAACCGATCAGCTAGTAAACCGATCGCTTTCTGACCATCGTCATCATCATAACATCAAATTCTATTACTCGTCGTACCAGGCTATGATAAGATATGCAGAGGACTTTTGTTTCAAAGTTAATACTCGAAGATGATCAGTTGATCACAAAGTATATGGTTAAGAGAGCATTGTCACTCTTACTCTAAGCATTCACCCAACTATTCATAGTCAAACCTAGCCAAAAATGTTTAACCTAAAATCAGAGCTAATATACTCTGTTCTAATCATATAACACCGATGATTTAACTAGCTGATTACAATCAGAAAATCTAATGCAGTTATGAACCAGGCTAGTATAAGATATGGAGAGGTCAATGGTTTCAAAGTCTATATATATTCTAGCAGATTCACAAAGTCAAGAGTAGATATATATATAAGAACATTGTCACTCTTATTTTATTGATATTATTTATTGATCCACACATCCATTTGCAGATACTGAGCGTCATATCAGAGCTATATAATTTACTCCCTGATCATAATAAATAACACCGGTGGACCAAAACTAGCTTGATCACAATCAGAACAAACCAACATCTAATTCAATTACGCCACAGTACTGGGTTAGCATAAGATATGAAGAGGTCCTTTGTTTCACAGTTACTACAAACAGATTATCACAAAGTTAAGGGTAGCTAAATAGGTTTGGAATTGGATCGGATGTCAACAATAATAATTTAAGGATAGATTGGAACTACAGATAGTTATTAAACTATGCAAAGATAGATTGAATTTACGGATAATCGCAGCTTAATTGTTAAACTTTGCGGTATATAGGACTGAAGATTGTCATAATTTTTATTTAATGAGTTGCTTAGCTTTATGTTAGCCTGGTAAATGGTTAGTTTGTTAGAGTTAAAAACTTAATTGGTACAATCACCAGAAGTTTTACGCAACTTTTGCCTGGCTGATTTGCTTGCAGTAAAATAATCTACACTAATATTATAAAAAGAAAAGATTTGTATTCTTGTTTGTAATGAGTAAACTCAAAAACTACAGGACTGTTTTAAAAACTTTATCACCGTTAGAAAGCTCCTTTATTCTAAACTAACATTGGCTATAAACATCACGCTACGAAGCACGGGAGCGGAGTAGTCATCACAAACGTGGGTAAAACCGCGGGGACAGCTAGTTATATCAATATAATATTCTAGCCCGCGACTTTACTGTGTAAAAATAGGGTAATAGGTTAAGCTACGCTAGGAACAGTACTTTTCTAAAATTAAATTATATCCTATTTTACTCGGTGATAATATAGCTTTCTAATGGTAAAATAATTTAAAAATCGATTGAATGGTTTTTGAGATCAATCCTTACAAACATACATACAATCAAAACAACGAAATTTTCCTCTTTATTAGAATTATACCAATATAAGTTATATATCCACATAATGTACTACTAAACCACTTAACAATATATAGGTCTATTAATCTTTTGTTCAGACACTAATGGCTTCTAGCCGAAACAATTAAAGACATATATTAAATGTTAAAAGGACCGTGACTCACTGTTCTGCTCCTTCATGCTTAGATAGCGTGAACAACATCATAAGTGCTTTAATCTTAACTAATATTTTAAATGAGTAATGAAAATTTCTATTAACTATATATTAACAAGAATCTATATATTAACAAGAATGCTAGTAATTTGAAACCCAAATTGCTAGTAATCATAAAAAAATGCGATTGTCTGTTTGTTTGTTACGCTTTCTCGCCTTAACTACTCGACCTTCTTCTTCTCCCTAGCCTTTATTATTATTCCCAAGTCATATGGGGTCGGCTTTTCTAATCTAACCGGATTTGACTGAATATCAGATTTTACACGAAGCAGCTGCCACCTGACTTCCGTAATCCGAAGGCTAACGATACCCTAAGGCTAGACCAGTGTCAGGATATTATAGGGCACTGACTTTCCAATAACGACTGCCATAGATGTTCATGGCAGCCGGGACCGACGGCTTAACGTGCTCTCCGAGGCACGGAGCAGGCGATAATTGTTAATCAATACGCATATAATTTCGAAAAGTCATATAACTGCCGAAAGTCAGAGGTGCGCGACGTGGGTTCGAACCCGAGACCCTCTGCATTGCAGTCTGTTGGTCTCCCCACTGAGCTATCGCTGCTCATAAACTTAACTACACGTTGTCAGGTTACAAAAAAGGACATTCATCCAGAAAAGTACTGTTAAAATTCTAACCGAATCTACATTTACACGAGCGGTGCTGCGGGAAAAATCTAGTAATATTATAAATGTGAATGTGAGTTTGTTTGTTACACTTTCACGCCTTAACTACTCGACTGATCATCATGCAATTTCGCATACACGTTGTCTGGGATACAGAAAATAATATAGAGTACCTTTCATCCAGAAAATAGGTTCAGTACCTGAGTGAACGAAGCCGCGGCAAAAGTTAGTAATAAATACAGCAGCGATAGTTTAGTGAGCACGACAGTGGGAGATAGTTGGACTGCCTCGCAGAGTTCTCAAGTTCAATCTCAAGGAACGCATTACCTGACTGCCAAGTTATATGCGTATTAAATAGTTAATTATCGCTCGCTTTAACGGTGAAGGAAAACATCGTGAGGAAACCTGCATGTCTGAGAGTTCTACATAATGTTTCCCTTATTTTTACCCGACTACAGCGAAGCTAAAAGGAAAGGTAATGATTTTGTATGTTCCATCGTAGCGCCTAAACTACTGAACCGATTTTAATGAATGAGGTATCAATTCGTTATAATGGCTTGGGTGACATAGACTATATAAGTTTTAAATACGTACTTTTTAGACCCCTTTTTTACGTAGTCGGGTTATAGTTTTTAAACTATTTTACAACAAAACATAGCCTATGTCCTTTCCTAAAGTCTAGTCTATCTCTGTACTAAAGGAGATTGACCATCTATGTATGGACGTTGGACCAAGTGCCGCCCAACATTGAAACATAGTGCACAATGTGCCTTAGATTAATACTAGTCTGTAACCCAGAGCGCTTCAAAATCTATCCAAGGAGTTATGAGAAAAAAAAAATTGAATGTAGAGGTCTTTCATTAACAAAAATCATAACCAACAGTTTATTTTTAAAATAAAAGACGGTATATTACAAACAATGAATTTATTTGAAAAAAAAAATAGGTTTACAGAGATGGTAAACATAACAAAATGATACCCTATGTTATAATACCTCATGTAGGCACTAACATAATCAATCGTCATCATCATTGTCGTCTAAGATTATTGTATCTAAAAATAAAGCAGGGCGTCTCATAACGTCTTGGTGCCTAGCCCACCCCAAAAACCAAACCAGGCACATAACGTGGGCACAACTGCCAATTGTTCTTCGTCCAGTAAAACATGAGCAGCAATAATGTTCAATGGAACCAAGCCCATGATTGATCTCATTGATTAAAATGTAACAATGGTACACTTTCGACGATGTATGTCTGCTCTTTATGTGCGCTCGAATTAGTTGCACATTACTGGAGGGCATCGAAAAACCGGATAAGTCATTAAGTTGACCGTTATAGTTTTGAATTATGAATGAATCCGTGATTCGAATATGCTCGCTATAATAGCTAGGCGCAAGTTTGATTTGGTAGGTTCCTACTGCGAAAAGAGTCAATTCCTCCGGTGTTAACACAGGAAATGCAGTAACATTATCCCTACCTACCGAAATATTTTCGAAGTTGGCTCTGTTCCGATTTAGCCTTCTTTCATCAACATACTCAGCTAAGTGATTGGCAACATTCAGCCGTTCTCTAGCTATATTGATGAATTCACTTGCATTGGCATTGTTTATAATATCAACGTGGAAGGCATTAGTTATCGCTGCAGCAATCTTAAGATCTGTAAAGAAGTGACTCATGGCCACATTACAGTATTCATGACGAAAAATCTTAAAATCACGTTTGAGTCGTCCGTTTACCACCTCAACAGGCCACCGGCAAATGGTGCACAACCGCGATTTATTGGCATCGATTGTGGTTAGTTGAGAACCTCTTCTAGTCTGCAATTGTGGCATGATGCCAATATATCCATGGGTTTCTAATGACGCTATAGAATCGCGAAAACCTCTGTCTAAGATGAAAATATCACCAGAATGTAACAGCCAATGAATGGCTCTTTCCGGACCATCTAAAAGGTTATTTAAAATGGTTGCATCGTTTGTAGTCGCAGCATAGGGCCCACACACCTCAATAATATGTCCATCGCATGTGACCAATAAAAATGGTTTAAGTAGGTTCCTGTACTTGTGCATGCTGTACGTGTCTTTTTGAAATGAGAAATTGCTACTCTTTTGAATGTATATATAGGTTCCATCACAGATAACAATAGCTTCCTCATTTGCAAATAAAGACGTAGGAACCGCTAGATTTCTTTCAACGATTTGTTGTCTAGAAATATGGTCGAATCCCAAGTGGCGAGGTACAAAATCATTATCCAGACACTCCCTAGCTATTTTCATTCTTCGTTCTAGACTTGTACGAGACATGTTGAAAAACGTGGCGAGTCTTTCATTGGATTCTCCAGTTCTTAGTTTTGCAAGTATTATACCTAATGCGGTTCTTGGATTATGACATCGTTGTGCTAAAAGTGAAGTTTCGTTAAATAATCTTTCGAATTTGTCTCGTGTGCGGCCAGTCCAATAATACAATTCTTCATCATGCTGTTCGTTAAGATTTTCAAAATCTATTATATGACTTCTGGGTTGTTTTAATAATTCCAACATTTGAAATACTTGTTGGGGGCTAAAATCAAAACAACGATTTGGTGCTGTAAAAAGAACATCCCAGGTATTGTCCTCTAAATGTTCCTGACATACACGTGCGTATGGTGGAATGTAATAATTATTATTAAGTATTAACTGCAACTTTTAGACTTTTTGGTACTCGCAGACGAGTATTATTTGTGCAATTGTACACCATACAAGCATTTGATGTATTCGGAGCTCGGCAGTAACCAGGAAGAGGAAATGTTACGTCATCCACAGCGGGCTGATCTTCCACCGCGGGCTGATCTTCCACAGCGGGCTGATCATCCACAGCAGGCGCATCTGCCACAGCAGCCATTGCCGGCAGCGTACCGCGCCGCGCTCTTGTCCAACAATTATGGCAGAGGTGTTCCTCATTATTGAATGTTATCTGAAACCAATAATAAAATCATTAGATACATAATCTACGATATAACATGCAAGAAGTGGAAACAATAAGATTTTAAACTCGAACCGGTCACCTATACAATAACTGACAAACAAGCCTTCAAGGGCCGTATATGACCTGTTAGCTATATAACGAGTTAATGGCTTATTTTGTATAATAATAGAACTAAATAAAATATAAGTACTTACCTCGCGTGTCAGAGCTCGAATGATGTTTTGAACTATATGTTGATGTTCGTTTTGGAGATCTCGAGTTAACGTATGCCTTCTGATTCGTTCCACAGAACGATTACAAAACAAACACAATCTATGACGTGGTTGATACATCGTGTTTTCCAATTCAAATGAATAGCCAAGCCAACAGGTAATGCGGAATAGATACGATAGCCCGAAAAGAATGCCAGGTTTTTTAAATGGAGATAGAAAAGCGCACAGTACACAACGGTTCACGTCAACAAGAGTGATGTTAGACTGCGACACAAACACGTGCGCGCGCGCTAGCTGGTACAGATAAGCCCAACGTGCGCGAGAGGGACAGACGCATAGCATATCTGAATATGAGCAAGCGAGACAGGTGACATCGTTGAGTAGGATACTCGGGAGCTAGAATAAGTAGGATAATATATTTTTAACGTAAACCTCATAAATGTTCAAAAAATAACAAAATATCAAAACTTAAAGCACTAAAAGGACTTGTTGCTACTTGTTTACATTCTTATTTTTGTATTATTGCCGTTTTCCCTGTAATCAGAGCTTAGCTCGTATTACGGGGACTAAATAATTGGTGTGAGATGTCCAGGAATTATTTATTTATTTATTTATAAATCCGTGGCAGGATTTTTTTTATTATATTTTTTTTAAATATCTTTTCATGTAATGAAACATATTGAAGTGTTCCCATGCTTGGGCAGCATTTGGTCCAAACTGGTCAATCTCCTTTAGTACAGAGATTTGTTTGTATGGAAATTCGTCATAATCGCGCCTAAACCACTGAATCGATTTTGATGAAAGGAGATTGACCAGTTTGGACCAAATGCTGCCCAAGCATGGGAACACTTCAATATGTTTCATTACATGAAAAGATATTTAAAAAAAATATAATAAAAAAAATCCTGCCACGGATTTATAAATAAATAAATAAATAATTCCTGGACATCTCACACCAATTATTTAGTCCCCGTAATACGAGCTAAGCTCTGATTACAGGGAAAACGGCAATAATACAAAAATAAGAATGTAAACAAGTAGCAACAAGTCCTTTTAGTGCTTTAAGTTTTGATATTTTGTTATTTTTTGAACATTTATGAGGTTTACGTTAAAAATATATTATCCTACTTATTCTAGCTCCCGAGTATCCTACTCAACGATGTCACCTGTCTCGCTTGCTCATATTCAGATATGCTATGCGTCTGTCCCTCTCGCGCACGTTGGGCTTATCTGTACCAGCTAGCGCGCGCGCACGTGTTTGTGTCGCAGTCTAACATCACTCTTGTTGACGTGAACCGTTGTGTACTGTGCGCTTTTCTATCTCCATTTAAAAAACCTGGCATTCTTTTCGGGCTATCGTATCTATTCCGCATTACCTGTTGGCTTGGCTATTCATTTGAATTGGAAAACACGATGTATCAACCACGTCATAGATTGTGTTTGTTTTGTAATCGTTCTGTGGAACGAATCAGAAGGCATACGTTAACTCGAGATCTCCAAAACGAACATCAACATATAGTTCAAAACATCATTCGAGCTCTGACACGCGAGGTAAGTACTTATATTTTATTTAGTTCTATTATTATACAAAATAAGCCATTAACTCGTTATATAGCTAACAGGTCATATACGGCCCTTGAAGGCTTGTTTGTCAGTTATTGTATAGGTGACCGGTTCGAGTTTAAAATCTTATTGTTTCCACTTCTTGCATGTTATATCGTAGATTATGTATCTAATGATTTTATTATTGGTTTCAGATAACATTCAATAATGAGGAACACCTCTGCCATAATTGTTGGACAAGAGCGCGGCGCGGTACGCTGCCGGCAATGGCTGCTGTGGCAGATGCGCCTGCTGTGGATGATCAGCCCGCTGTGGAAGATCAGCCCGCGGTGGAAGATCAGCCCGCTGTGGATGACGTAACATTTCCTCTTCCTGGTTACTGCCGAGCTCCGAATACATCAAATGCTTGTATGGTGTACAATTGCACAAATAATACTCGTCTGCGAGTACCAAAAAGTCTAAAAGTTGCAGTTAATACTTAATAATAATTATTACATTCCACCATACGCACGTGTATGTCAGGAACATTTAGAGGACAATACCTGGGATGTTCTTTTTACAGCACCAAATCGTTGTTTTGATTTTAGCCCCCAACAAGTATTTCAAATGTTGGAATTATTAAAACAACCCAGAAGTCATATAATAGATTTTGAAAATCTTAACGAACAGCATGATGAAGAATTGTATTATTGGACTGGCCGCACACGAGACGAATTCGAAAGATTATTTAACGAAACTTCACTTTTAGCACAACGATGTCATAATCCAAGAACCGCATTAGGTATAATACTTGCAAAACTAAGAACTGGAGAATCCAATGAAAGACTCGCCACGTTTTTCAACATGTCTCGTACAAGTCTAGAACGAAGAATGAAAATAGCTAGGGAGTGTCTGGATAATGATTTTGTACCTCGCCACTTGGGATTCGACCATATTTCTAGACAACAAATCGTTGAAAGAAATCTAGCGGTTCCTACGTCTTTATTTGCAAATGAGGAAGCTATTGTTATCTGTGATGGAACCTATATATACATTCAAAAGAGTAGCAATTTCTCATTTCAAAAAGACACGTACAGCATGCACAAGTACAGGAACCTACTTAAACCATTTTTATTGGTCACATGCGATGGACATATTATTGAGGTGTGTGGGCCCTATGCTGCGACTACAAACGATGCAACCATTTTAAATAACCTTTTAGATGGTCCGGAAAGAGCCATTCATTGGCTGTTACATTCTGGTGATATTTTCATCTTAGACAGAGGTTTTCGCGATTCTATAGCGTCATTAGAAACCCATGGATATATTGGCATCATGCCACAATTGCAGACTAGAAGAGGTTCTCAACTAACCACAATCGATGCCAATAAATCGCGGTTGTGCACCATTTGCCGGTGGCCTGTTGAGGTGGTAAACGGACGACTCAAACGTGATTTTAAGATTTTTCGTCATGAATACTGTAATGTGGCCATGAGTCACTTCTTTACAGATCTTAAGATTGCTGCAGCGATAACTAATGCCTTCCACGTTGATATTATAAACAATGCCAATGCAAGTGAATTCATCAATATAGCTAGAGAACGGCTGAATGTTGCCAATCACTTAGCTGAGTATGTTGATGAAAGAAGGCTAAATCGGAACAGAGCCAACTTCGAAAATATTTCGGTAGGTAGGGATAATGTTACTGCATTTCCTGTGTTAACACCGGAGGAATTGACTCTTTTCGCAGTAGGAACCTACCAAATCAAACTTGCGCCTAGCTATTATAGCGAGCATATTCGAATCACGGATTCATTCATAATTCAAAACTATAACGGTCAACTTAATGACTTATCCGGTTTTTCGATGCCCTCCAGTAATGTGCAACTAATTCGAGCGCACATAAAGAGCAGACATACATCGTCGAAAGTGTACCATTGTTACATTTTAATCAATGAGATCAATCATGGGCTTGGTTCCATTGAACATTATTGCTGCTCATGTTTTACTGGACGAAGAACAATTGGCAGTTGTGCCCACGTTATGTGCCTGGTTTGGTTTTTGGGGTGGGCTAGGCACCAAGACGTTATGAGACGCCCTGCTTTATTTTTAGATACAATAATCTTAGACGACAATGATGATGACGATTGATTATGTTAGTGCCTACATGAGGTATTATAACATAGGGTATCATTTTGTTATGTTTACCATCTCTGTAAACCTATTTTTTTTTCAAATAAATTCATTGTTTGTAATATACCGTCTTTTATTTTAAAAATAAACTGTTGGTTATGATTTTTGTTAATGAAAGACCTCTACATTCAATTTTTTTTTTCTCATAACTCCTTGGATAGATTTTGAAGCGCTCTGGGTTACAGACTAGTATTAATCTAAGGCACATTGTGCACTATGTTTCAATGTTGGGCGGCACTTGGTCCAACGTCCATACATAGATGGTCAATCTCCTTTCATCCCTTATGTCTAATAGAAAATACTTTACGCAAGACCTTGGCTTCGAAGTCGGGTTCTCGCAATCACACCCAAATTTAACATCCCAAACAGAACAATACGCACTTCGCTCAATTCGGGAATAAATAAAACCAAGACCTTATGATCGATAAATTCAAACTAATGCCTAAATGCCTTCAGTTTAAACAGTTTAATACACTTTATAATAGTCTTCTGCTTACCCCAAAACTTTTAATACTTTGTATCGAATTAATATTTCACACTAACTATATTCCAAGTAAGTTATTCAAACTTTTGTACTTAATAATTCAACTTTACGAGCATAAGTTTGAATTTTGCGGTTTTTATAATGTTGCTTTGAATATCTTGAGGAATTTGACTAAATAAAATAATATTTTCATAAGTTACGGTACCTAAGTAGCGATAGCCTGGTGAGAGATCGTTGGACTGCCACCCACAGGTCTCGAGTTCGGCCGCAATGCACGCACCTTTGTCTGTTCGAAGTTATATGCGTATAAAATAGTTAATTTGTTGTTAATTTAACAGTGAAGGAAAACATCGTGAGGAAACCAGCATGTTTGACAGTTCTACATAATGTTCTCGAAGATATGTGCCAATAGGCACTGCGGTGGCGTGCGCGTGGTGGGTATATGGTTGAATTATGCAGTTTTAATAGTGTTGCCTTAAATCTCTTGAAAAATTTACGTATACATTAATTTCCTAAATAAAGTAAGATTATAGGTGGCTGTTGTGAGAGCTTACCAGACAATTTGTACGTTTGTTTGTTTGACAAAGTATATATATCTTATCTTATCTTATCTTAAGTGGGGGGCCAGTCAGTACAGACCGGCGACACTTCGACCCAGTGGGATCTTTTGTGTCGACGTCCCCAATAACGACTGCCATAGATGTTCATGGCAGTCGGGACCGACGGCTTAACGTGCTCTCCGAGGCACGGAGCAGGCGATAATTGTCAATCAATACGCACATAACTTCGAAAAGTCATATAACTTCCGAAAGTCAGAAGTGCGCGACGTGGGTTCGAACCCGAGACCCTCTGCATTGCAGCCTGTTGGTCTCCCCACTGAGCTATCACTGCTCTAAGTATATATATAGTCTCAAGTCTATGTCACCGAACATGTAGGCAGAGGTGTTTTAGACACTCGTTTCCACATCTATGATTTTGGTGTCCTAAGTAATAGTGGGGCTTATAGCCGTTTACCAAACTCCTCAAAAATCTTAATTGAAACCCAAATAAGATTTTGTCCGACCGAGGAATCAAACTCGAGACCTTAAATACATAATCGCATACACTACGACTTCGCCACCAATAATAATTAAAAAGATTCCCTTTTTCTTTTTTTCGTATGATTAGTAGCCAACCTGTTCTCAAGACTTGTTCAAGCCGCCCGTAGGCCTCTGACATGGCTTACCGACTGCTGTCAATTTGGCAACAACCGGGACCGACTTTCACGTGCCCTCCGAAGCACGGAGACGCTCAGATGAAATACCACTAAGCGTCACCCATCTATAGACTGACCGCACCCAACGTTGCTTAACCACGCTAATCGTTTACCGATCAGTGAGTGCAGCTGGCTGTGAGCGCCTCATTAGCCAGATGACGTAGATGCTGAAGTGGTCCTCGTTGCTGCCAGTGCGCCGAGAGTTATAGATTCGACCGCCACTTGAAACATAAATTTATGTGATGCACATATGGCTGTACCAAGACTGAATGTTCTTTATTTCTGTTATTTCAGTATATGCTCTACCGCATCACATAAATAATTACTAGTGTAAAAAAAGAAACTGACAGGTACTTGTAATGGAATTGAACTCGAGACTTCTGCACAGTCTAACGATCTCCAACTAAACTACAGAAATGGGATCACGGACTGTATTAAAAAAAAACATATCGATATTAAACAACTTGGCGTAAAACTAATGTTGTTAACCGAAAACAGTTACAGACGCCATGCTGCTAATGGGAACTTTTTAATAAAAATCATATACAATTTTTTTTATTATACTAATATTTATTTCTTAAAAAGGTTACAAACAGTATGAACACAGAGAACACTTTTGCACAGAAGTCGCATTATAAGTAATCGATGTTCACGTTTCGCGACTTGGCCGTGCTCTACCACGCTGCTTACCCCAAAACCATTAATATAAGTCAAATGATCGTTGTATAAGTAATGGTATTGTGATGTAGCACCCCTCACCCACGCGCCATTGTATATGGGGTCAGCAGATATACTCACACGTCGACTAAATTATGATTAATTATTTTAACTCTATATAATAATAAAAATAGTAATATCAGCCCTCTATTAAACTGTCCCACTGCTGGGCACGGGCCTCTTCCCAATGTGAGAATGGTTAAGCCATAGTCCACCGCACCGCTCCAGTGCGTGTTGGACTCGGAGTTCTGAACAGGGTGAGGCGGTTCTTCGCGCCTGGGCAGCTGTGCCTATTGTATAAGGCACAAGTGCGCCCTTGCGTGGAGTACTGTTCTCATCTTTGGGATGGCTCCGCGCAGTACTTGCTAGACGCTCTTGACAGATTACAGCGGCGGGCTGTCCGTATCATCGGAGATCCAGAGGTCACGAGTTCACTGGAACCTCTGCAACTCCGTAGGGATATTGCCTCTTTGGCATGTTTCTACAGAATATACCACGGGGAGTGCTCTGAAGAGTTATTCCACCTTATCCCGCCCTCCCCTTTCCTATCCAGAACAACGCGTGCTGGGCTCAGATGCCATCCTTACACGGTGGAGTCGACTAGAGTGCGTACCAACAAGTTTGGGTCCTCATACCTCTGCCGAATGATCAAGGCATGGAGTTCTCTACCAAGGCACGTGTTTCCTTCTTCCTTCAATCCTGGGTCCTTTAAGCGGGGCGTGAAAAAGCACCTTCTTAGGCCGTCAAAGTAGAGACCTCAACATCGCCTCGGCTGCTATGAGGACGATGTGGAGGCCACTGCTCTTAGACCACACGACTAATTACCATCAGGCGGAGTGCGGTCATTTCGACAAGCAAAATAAAAAAAAAAAAAACGTTAGAACTATGTCGGGCTCCCCTGAGACTTCGGGCCTACCGACTAAACCTACCACGGGATGCCAACTCACTGCTTTGGTAGGTGGGTCGCTGGAACTAAAACTACATCAGCGACCCACCCAGCAACATAAATGTACATTAACGCGAGCTAAGCTGTGGGCTACATCTAGTATACATATATTCCGGAAATCTCTGTTCTCCATAAACTTTACATTCGGCACATGTCGTCGCACGGCAGTAATAATTCTTCGCTAGCAGAGCTCTGCTGACACCTCGTAAATATCCGCCGTGACGCGCGCTAACATATGACCGTGTCGCCGCGATAATGCGACGTATTTCTAAACTAATCGCGACGAAAACCTTTTTAACACGCTTATAAATCGATCTGAATTTGTGTGAATATCCCAAGGCGCGTGATAGATTATTTCAATCTTTATCATTAATTGGACACAAAGAACAACATCCCTATAATAATTATAACCTTGTCTACATGTGAGACAACAGTTTCTTATCAAAATCTTTAAATACAATTACGAAATACGTTTATAACCTAAGTTTAAACTGTGTTCTTTCATTGTTGTTTCCTATAACATCATATTTAACGGTTTAACGTGACTTATTTACTAATTATGTCATTGTAAGACCAAGTATGTAACTGAACTAATTAATTTCAACATATTTACTCTATATTTATAATAGTTTTATGTTAAAATGCAAGTCTGTATTAAAATCATACGATGTGACGTCACTTGTTTACCACCAACTATAAAAACCGTCGCTCCGCCGTACTCGGCACATTCGCACCGGAGCAGTCACATCGAACGGACCTAAGTTAAGTAACCTTGCCTTGCTGGCTAACTCTTATGTATTTTTACTAAATAATTTCTAATATATTTCTGTTATGTGATTTATGTGTATACTTCAACTAATTTATGGTACAATACAAGTATATAATATTCCTATGTCTATAAAATAAATTACTATAATAAACTGCTTACTAAAAATTTGTGTATTTCCTTTACAAATAAATAGTACGACTATTATTTTTAGCTCTTCCCAATATTTTAATCTTTCACGCGCATCTCTGACTTTTCGAAGTTATGTGCGTATAAATAGTTAATTATCGCTCGCTTTAACGGTGAAGGAAAACATCGTGAGGAAACCTGCATGTCTGACAGTTCTACATAATGTTCTGGACGATATGTGAAGTCTGCCAATCCGCTCTGGGGTGGCGTGGTGGACTATGGTTTAACCGTTTTCATACTTCGACAAGCGACAACACGTCGACAAGTGACATGTTTCTAAGCTAATCGTGACAAAAAACTTTGTAACACGTTTTAAAATCGATGTGGGTTATGTTAGCTTGTATTAGAGTGGAGTCTAGTTGGTGCCTGGGTCGGTAAAGTGGTTATACATCTTTATATAGCACTAGTTTTTGTACGCAGCTTCGTCTGCGCTTAAGATTGCCAACCGTACTTTATAATAAAGTATTGTACGTTATTTCGGGTAAACGTACTTTATACTTAATTAGGCAAAAAAATACGTGAAAATACTTAGGTAAAATACTGTAGTGTGTGTACAATGTGTTCTAGCCCATTGTATATATACCCTATATATACCGGTCGGCCTCAGTGGCGTAGTGGTTAGTGTAACTGACTGCCACGCCTAAGATCAAGGGTTTGATCCCGCTCAAGTCAAACATTTGTGTGCATGAACATGGATGTTTGTCTTGGTCTGGGTGTTTCTATGTATAGTATAGTAGCGCTCTACGGGTTGGGAGCCTTCTGTGCTCACCCACAGACCGCGTAAAGTTGTCAAGGCCATCTGAGGCCAAAAACTAACAGCTATAAATAAAGCTGCCAGCTGTTCCACCTGCAGTGCGGCTAATGAAGATACGTGGTCCATATTGCTCTCCAGCTGGACCACGTAGCGAGCTCTTTATAAGATCCACGCCCTATACCTATTGTCAACTAGTAGATAATATTTATTGTTGATACAGTGCCGAGTTGCTAAATTATTAATTACAAACCTTTTATTCGCGAAGTTTCTTTTAATTTCTCCCCGCTACACAACTACCCTGGTCAATCTAGTCCCTAAAGCTGGATTAGCCGTCCATAACGTAACACAATTAATCTGAAGTAAGCCGCAGCCTGTGGCTTTGCTCGCATGTTCTCACAAGAACGTATACCGTGGTAAATAGCACTTCACATATCTTCGAGAACATTATGTAAAACTCTCAGACATGCAGGTTTCCTCACGATGTTTTCCTTCACCGTTAAAGCGAGCGATAATTAAAATAAAATACAATGTATACTCTATGTTATTTCAGGGCATGGTCTATCTGTGTGGTAAGATACATCCAAATCTGTTTAGCAGTTTACGCGTGTTTAAATAACAACCATTCATATTTCAAATACATTTCGTACTTCTATATATATTTCATTGGTAACTATTATTCAAAAGGGTTACAGCAATATTCAGATGAGCTGTGCGGAGATGGGAGTAACGGAGAGGTGATGTTTAAAATATTAGAAACGTCTGTCAATTATTTGATACATATATAGCCTCACGTCCTGTATCTCCGAAAGGTAGGCAGAGTTGTATTATAAATAAATATTCTATCACATACACACAACACATATTTTGATTGCTATTTGCTCTTGTGTGATATGAAAATTTATATACAGGGTGTCCGGTAATTAATAGATAACCTTAAAATGTCTTATATAACTGAAGGCCGTTCAGAAAAAACAACAAAAATAAAAAAGTTAAAAAAAATATATATATATTAAAAAGTGCAAGCTATATAAGCATAGCATACTTTTGACTGTCTATCTATTAGCATAATTAGTGTTTAATAATAAAACAACAAAAACCGATGGATTTCATTCATTTATGGTCGTAGTATACAAGAAAGTTATACATGGTAATTAAAAAAAAAACACATATCTCAGGTAGTAGTTAGGATAGATTTTTTTCATTTTTTTCTGAACGGCCGTCAGTGCCACTATAAGACATTTCCAGGTTATCCATTAATTACCGGACAACCTGTATATATAAATCTTCTAAGTGTGTTTGTAATTAAACTCCTCCTAAACGGCTGGACCGATCTTGATGAAATTTTTTGTGTGTTTAAGTGGATTCGAGAATGGTTTAGATTTTTTCATTTTATTTATTTTCCCTGTGTACATGACATCGTCTGTCGGAACCGCTAGAAATATGTAAAATGAAATATCCGCAACTACCTTATAATAAAAATATTTACGGCTTCGCTAAAATGTAGGTTAGGTTATTAAGGGGTGCCTGCTATGGATGAATATTTTAAGAGTGCCCAACTGGTCCCCCCTATTGGGTGAAAGAGGAAATACCCCAGGTTTTTAGTGGGTATACCAGCACTTCATGCTGTGAGTCCCACACACCCCGCCGGAACCGTCCCCCAGCCGGCGGACAGTGCATAAAGCATTTCTCCTGGGAACCAAAAAAAAATGTTACTTTAGTAACATTTTAGTACTTTTTTCTGAATAAAAGGTACTGTTGCCCTGACAAAGTGTATGCAAAATTTCATCATAATCGGTCCAGGAGTTGAGGCGTGAAAGCGTAACAAACAAACTTACATTCGCATTTATAATATTAGTAAAAATTTTGATTTTCGTTTTCTCCACTCATCTTATAACATCTCATCTCATCTGCCACCGTGTCCTCAGCCTTCAGTGCGGGGTACAACCACAGATTTATGTGCACTGCTCGGCCGAGCAGAATCGCGTTCATCACGAGGGCTCCACACAATATACAGTTGAGATTACCTACACACTACATAAGCCTTTCATTTATACTAGCGAGAGTGCACGGATGGCTCAGTGGTTTAAACGGACTCAGTAATGCCACCGTATCGAGGGTTGTGGGTTCGATGAAGGGGCAAACATTTGTGGAATTCAGGAGTAGTTGTTCCGAGTCTGGCTTTTTTTGAATTTTTGTTTTTTGTGTGCTTTGTTTGAATTTTTGTAAAGTCCCCGCGACACGTACTTAATTACTAAAGAGGATGAGTAGCGCTAGGAATTATTTATTTATCGTTCGACATATAAACTACATAATTATCTCTATACATATATAGATTTACGCCTGTTTCCCAGAGGTGTAGGAAAAGACTACGGATTTCCATTTGCTACGATCTTATTCACTTCTCTGGTTTCATTCACTTCTCGGCGGTTGAAGGTGCTCTTAACGTGGCCTTTGTCCAGAACGTCTCCAATCTGATAAAGAAACGTTCGCCTAGGTCTGCCTCTTGCGACTGTTCCATTCACACTAGATTTCATAGATTTGACTAAATGACACATTCTCTATACATATAAAAATGAATGCCAGTTTCCCTTGGTCTCGCCATAACTTGAGAACGACTACACTGATTTCATTCATCTATTTATTAAGTTTTCTAATAATTTGTAGAAAGTTCTTACGGAAAGAAAAGTTAAGAAAATTTTATAATTTCAGTACACTTAATAACTATTTTGACCGCGCGAGTTTGACAGACGTCTGTTCAATCAGCTAGTAGACAATAAAACAAAGGACACAAAACACAGCCGAGTCTCTCTTAACTAATGGTGGAAAATTATAAAAAAAAATTCAAACTGTAGTATATGTAAATTATGTTCAAAAGATTATTATTCAGTCACAGAATATATCTATACTAATATTATAAAGCTGAAGAGTTTGTTTGTTTGAATTGATGAAAATTATTTTAGCGTTGGATAGCCCATTTATCGAGGAAGGCTATAGGCTATATAACATCACGCTACGACCAATAGGAGCGGAGCATCAATGAAAAATTATGCAAAAATGGAGAAAATTCTCTTATGTGAAGCAGATGAAGTTACGTGAATCAACTAGTAGAAGATAAAAATGCTTGGGATTGAGTTGCTTTCACTCACAGGCTATTTCTAATCATATTATTAAGCTAATTGTAAATATGAGTTGCTGCGATGTATGCTTCGTTTGTTAGATATCAATATGTATCTTAGATTAAACAAACTGTTAGGTACTTTTTAAATCTTATTGAAATAAACTATAGTAACAATTACACACAGCAGCTCATATAAGAAAAATAATACACAATTTAATTGTATTGTTATAAACATTTGGCGATTGAAAAAAGTGGACGTGAGTTTCTTGCCTGCTTCTTCTCATGAAAGCTCTAATCCTCAAACACGCTTGTTTCAATGCTACTTTATTATTTCCTTTTATTTATTTTTACAGTTAATTGAAATTGTTTAAACATTTTTATATGGAAATAAAGTTTTTTGAATTTGACTTTGTAGATCACACATTTTTTTTGTCCTAATTGTGGCTCGAACTTAGAATACCTCGCGTGGCATACCGACGAGCTATCCACATAAACCATTTCACCATCCATGCAGTTTTTCTAACAAGCATCTAAAATAACAAACAACAATAAAATGCTTTACATTTCCAGCTTTTAAAAGCAATCCCAAGTCGTATCTTTCTCCCATACATCTTACTCTCTAAGATAAATGGCGAGATTTCTGTGTGCAGTTCCGTATTAGCGATACTATACATATTATTGTACACAATATATTATATGCTAGCTTCCTAGACACCTCATTTATCAAGTTCTGTTTATATATAACTAGCGACCCGCCCCGTCTTCGCGCGTGTAATACAATACCTTAACAAATTATACACCTAAACCTTCATCATGAATCACTCTGTCTATTGGTGAAAACCACATGCAAATCCGTTCAGTAGTTTTTGAGTATCGCGAACAGACAGACAGACAGACGCGGCGGGAAATTTTGTTTTATAATTTGTCAGCCCTGTATTAAACTGTCCCACTGCTGGGCACGGGCTTCTTCTCACTGTGAGAAGGGTTAGACCATACTCCACCACACCGCCGCCCCAGTGCGGGTTGGCAGACTTCACATATCTTCGAGAATATTATGAAGAATTTCATATAGGTATTAATACTACATATTGTATTTATAAAGGCTAGTGGAAAACTGTTGGACTCCAACGCAGAGGTCTCGAGTTCGATTCCAAGGCGCGCAGCTCAGTTACCTGTCATATCATGTTATATCGTTATCAGTTTGTAATCTATGTTAATTATTCTAATTGGTTTCTTTAACCGTTGTAATTAACAATAAATAAATAAATAAACGTCTGAACATGGCAGCTGAAATGCAACCGAAACGTCGGAGAATGTGTAAACTTAAATATAAATAGTTTACATAACACGAACTGCGCGGATGGCGTAGTGAGGAGCGTATTATTGCAATAATACGCTACTGTTGATCTGTGATTCGTGTGATTAATGTGTTTCACACTAAATCAAGTCTGGCCGTGTTATTTATAATCATAGAGTCGCAGAAACTTGAGTGTGGTGAACTGACTTCTTACCTGATCAACCACTATTCATTTCACAACTATCAAGGGTAAAAATGTTTATGTGGTCGCTTCGCCGCTGCCACTGCCGAGTATTGTGGGTTCGAATCCCACAAGGGACAAAAAATTGTGAGATCCACAAATGATTGTTCCGAGTCTGGGATGTTCTTTGTGTCTGTTGGATGAATGTTAATTAAATCCCCGGCGACACAGGAATAATTCACAACAGTAACAAATCTCATAACATGTTTTGTTGTTAGTTGCGTTCACACTAATGACAAACAACAAAACTTTTGAATCTGTGGATTTATTGTTATCTGTGTTAGCACTTACCGATGTTTAAGATTTGTTACTGTTTTGTCGATGTATCTGTCTAGTTTGACGTTCGCACTGTTAACATTATTGATATGTCAAACATGTTTCACAACAGTATGTTGTTATACAGTGCGAACACAGTGCGATACATTGTCAAAAAACAAGTATTTGTACATGTTTTTATGTGAATGTTTAGTCAGTGCGAACTCACGGTAACACCGCCTTAATACGAACAAATCTATTGCAGTCTAGCAGTCTACATTCATAGATGCCAATAAGATCGAACTAAACCATATCTAGCGACCACTAGGCATTATAGATCTCTGTTACCCATTCAGAAATATACCATTACACAAACGTAAACCTAATAATGTACTTATAAATATTTATGTTACATAAAAACTTAAGATAAAACTTTTTATTAAAAACCTTAAAATTCCGAACAAACTGTCAATATAACAAAGTTAAACAGACAGCGCGTAATTTGAAAAGTTTTAACAAAAACAAAATGGAGAATGCTTTCAATAAATTGTTAACTTACAGTTGACACGGTACAGCGAGAAAGAAAATTTTCATTTAGTATATAGTAACGCCATCTAGTAGTGAGTAGCAACATTCACTATTATTGTAGAATAAAATTTGATTTTAAGGACTATAACCGCTCTCTGGATACATTCTGTATTTATTTATTTTACAGAATGCTTACAGACTAATATTCTTATATATAAATACAATAATTAAACTCTATTGCTAATAACGATCTCTCACATATTATGTATATGACAACATACAATTAAAGTTTGCATTGTACTTGCAACTAAGGTGATATTATAATACGTAGTTACTGAGTTATGAACTTATGATGGTTAGTTGGAATACAACCATTAACTTTACTAACATTCAAATAATAAATAAAGAATTACCCAAACTCTGAACAATTGTAAATCACACAAAATTTCGTCTCGTACGGGGATCGAATCCACAATACTCGGTGTAGAAGCAGTTGTGAAACGAACACTGAAACCACTACACTATCCATGAGATAAAAATATATTTTTTTAAGTTTAGAGGTACCTATTTAATTACTTAACAAATAAATCAAATATCTTAACGGTTACCTCGCCATCATGGTGTGTTGTATGTTATGGATTCCATCTTTATAAGCGCCTAACATTTCTATGAATTACGTATTTCTAATTGTGGGGATGGTTATTAAAATAAATAGTAAATGATTGACCGCCTCACAACAGATGTTCCCGATTAATGAAGGAAATAAAAATAAAATAATAATGATGTGTACAGCGTGTAACAGAGAGGTGTGGTCATATTTAAACATCACATAATATATCCCCAGTACAATGGAAAACCGCGACAACTAAATCCATATACATTATTTTCACTAAGATACAGCATTTTCTTTTTATCGACTTATCAATATCACATACTGTAATCGATACTTAAACAACACAAACAACTGACTCGGGGGATCTCGGTGCGCTATTTGAATAGTGATATAATGCGTTTGTTACAATGTTTATATTAAAATTAAATAAATTGTCATAAAATTTAAATATTTTTATCATCCGGGAATTGGGCACATAAGTTATTTATCAAATATATGTATATCTCGGCCTTAAAATATGACCACGCCTTTCTGTTACACGCTGTATAGAAACCATTCGGTAAATAGGACCTTGCCCCATAATGTTATTGTCGACAAAATATACTTTCCTATGCACTTCACATCTCAAAATTGCCTCTCACATCCTTTTGGAAACGTCCACGAACTAACTAACTTTCCATTTTCATAATGTATGAAAATGGAAAGGCAATCTCGACAGCCGAAGTGGGTCGACAATTGTGACATCTATATATTTAGGTAAAATGAATCCCTGTTTCCTTTGCTCACGCCATAACTCAAAAACGACTTTATTCAATACATTTTTTTTTAAGATTTCGCATAGGTACTTTACAGAAGGAAAAAAAATATTTAATAAATTGCAAAGAAAAAGGATAATTAAAAAAAAAATGAACCTCTATTTTAACCTCGAAAGTTTGACAGTTCATCTAAAACAGGACGTCTGTCGGGTCAGATAGTAAACACTGAAACCGATTCGAAGCAATTTTACTAAGCTGGCTAATGGTTTATACAGAAGTCAAACGCTTATGTTCCAGGCCGTGGCCGCTAGATGGCAGCACGACCTCTATGCCTTACGGCGCTTAGTTATAGAACTTAGTAGCTTGCATTCTTGAAATTGTTGTTAGTTACATTAGCGTTACAAAGATGGCCTTATTAATGTATTTTACAAATAAATTAAAATATGAGTCTCGTAAAAGTACGGACTTTATTAATTTATGGGTTGTATTATTAAAACACCTAAATACATAAATATTCTTACGCCTATATACCTAAAAGTATATATTCTATTTACCATACATCTGAACTTTTTTCTTTTTCTGAACGAGGTAGTAAATGTAAATGAGTGTTATTATGTTAATCAAATTAAAATGTTTTAATTTAATTTAATTTATCTAAATTAGTATATTATTAATTAATTAATGGTAAAATCTTTTTGTAAAATATGTTCACTTTAAATTGATATATCAAGATTATAATACTGTCATTAAAATAAAATTAAAGTGATCTAAAATCCATGGAAGGCGCTGGCACCTGTGATACAATGCTCGCATTAGTACAGGTGTCAACGACACAAAATACTTGTCATGTTCTTTTAAAACTTAAGAAATTATCATTGTAAACATGTTTGTGAAGAAATTCAGTTAAATAAATTATTATTATTACTATTATTATTATAAATTCACAGAAATATTATTTTTTTAACTTTGACATTCATAAGTGTTACCTTGTAACCTAACTTGAATAAATTTATTTAACTTATCATTTTTATAGACAGAGGTATTTTTCAGGTTTCTCATTTCGCCAGCCAAAAATAAATATAATAAATAATACTATTACATTAGTATGTCAGCAGCTAATGTTTTAGATCCCACATAACAGAAGGCAGTTAGCTGTCTGGCGTAGTGGTCAGTGTAACCGACTGCGACGCCTGAGGTAGCGGGTTCGATTCCCGCACAAGTCAAACATTTGTGTGCATGAGCATGAATGTTTGTCTTGGTTTGGGTGTTTCTATGTATAATATGTATGTATATACAAAATAAAGTATATAGGTATGTATGTTTATCCATTGTCACCCATAGTACCTACAAGCTCTGCTTAGTTTGTGCTAGATGGTGTTGTGTGTATGTGATAGAATATTATATTATATTATTATTATAATACATACAAAACGACTGCAGTAATGTTTTTTGAGTATGTGTTTTTTTAAGTCCTCAGATGGTTTAGGTATACAATTGGACTCTATAGGTGGCGCTGCGATCAGTTCGTTAGAGCAAGATGTCTGTCGAGACCTTATAAATAGTACCTATATATTGTTATTTTTATATTGATACTAGCTGACCCGGCAAACGTTGTTTTGCCATAAAAAATGTTTTGACCAAAAGATTTAAAAAATGTTAGGGCTGGACAACCCTTATCACTAAGGGGTATGAAAAATAGATAGTAGCCGATACTCAGACCTACAAAATATGCATATAAAATTTCACAAAAATTGGTCTAGCCGTTTCGGAGAAGTATAGTAACAAACATTGTGACACGAGAATTTTATATATAAGATATTGTATGGACGTGTAAACTTCACTAACCTGACGGAGGATTGAGTCTCCTCTTCACGTACTCCACGAACTTCTCTGTGAGCCCGCATCGTCTGGGCTCCCTTTCTTCTCCATTCTGCAACAAAAGAAGAAAATTTGTATTTACAAGTGATTGCTCTGTGGTCTTAATTCTACCGCGATTAAAAATATTTTATAGAAATTCCTTATAATAATAATAATCATTTATTTTCAGGCTGCATAGGCCCATAGACATAAACCCATAGATATATACCATTAAATAAATGTACATATTTAAAAAAATTGTGTTCTTAAATACACCTTATCTTATCTTGTGTGGGGGCCATCCCCTTTCTCTACGACTATCCCAGTTTATGATATAGCGTTTCCCTACACTAACCATTAGGTTATATTAGAGGAGCCGCTGTACCTTCCAGCGCCCGAGAGCACCTTCCGGGATCAGTTATAGACAGGTCTTGTCCCCAAATCTCGACTCTCCACCCTAACCTCAGAGATCCGGTTCTCGTAAGCGAGCTACCTCGTGCCCAAGTGACACTACCTATTCTCCAGATAGGTACCGGAGCAATAAAGCCGCTCACTACTCGCAACTCAAAGGAGTTGCTAACGATAACCTCGCTGAAGCCGACGGAGAAGCCGCCTCCCATATCTCCAGTATGGTACCGGAGCTGTGTAAGGCACGCTCACTTCCCGACATACATCCGTACGCCTACCCAAATAGGCCTACAAGCTGGGTGTGGCCCAAGTCACTCCAGCTATGACTCTTACTTGCTGAGCAGGCAAGCGCCCGAGATGCGTTGTGGCAGTGAAACCACACTGCCACTTCGCTAAACTCCGTGCCTCATGCGACCGACTGGTTCGCACTGGCCGCACCTGACTCCGACGCTCAAACGCAACGTGCTTGCCGAGCAAACGAACATGTCGTCCTCAGCGGCCAACCACATACCCCTGCGAGTCCAACACCAATGTCAGGCACCGCGCACTCTAGTCAGCGGTCGATAGAACACGCCTTTCGAGGCGCAGTTGGCTTCCTGACCCCGCAGTACCCTGGTCCAAAGGGGGAGACCCGTAGTTCTCCTCCCGAAACCCTATCTACTCGGGTCCTAAAGATAGGGACTGAAGATAGGGAATTGAAAAGGAAATTGAAAAATTCTTTTAGCGTTGGATAGCCTATTTATATGCCCGTGCCTGCGGTTTCACCCGCGTTTATGTTTACTGCGCCGCCCCTGTAGATCGTAACGTGATGTTATGTAGCCTATAGCCTTCCTCGATAAATAAGCTATCTAACAATAAATTATTTTTTAATACAAACCAGTCGTTAACCTGAACTTTCTCCAGAACGTCTCCGGTCCGATCGATATATGTTCGCCCAGGTCTTCCCCTTGCGACTGTTCCATTCACACTAGCATCCTGATACACTCTCTATTATTTGTTACCTAAACCAGAGCTACTGAAATATCGGTGTAATACACATATGCCTATACTTTCAGGAATACAGGCGTGAAACTACGAATGTTATTTAAAAGTAATTTATGACGTTTCACAGATAATTGTGTGCACAATAATTGGCAAGCACCCAACATCGATAGCACACCGCGTAACATAAATCTTATGTATTTGATTACTGAGAGAGTAAGAGGCGTGCATAGACCTAATCGAAAAGATCAGCGCAGTAACCAAAAACACTTTTTAACACGGATAAAACACGGTGCACTACTATTCGTCGGCCTCGATGGCTTAATGGTTAGTGTAACTGTCTGCCACGCCTGAGGTCGCGGGTTCGATTCCCACACAAGTCTAACATTTGTGTGCATGAACATAGATGTTTGTCTTGGTATGGGTGTTTCTATGTATAATATGTATGTATTTACAAAAAAAATGTATATATGTATGTTTATCCATTGTCTAGTACCCATAGTACAAGCTTTGCTTAGTTTGGGCTAGATGGTGTTATGTGTATGTGGTAGAATATATATATATGTCCGATAGACCACAATTGACTCGATCCTTATTAACCTCTGAGTCTTCAAGAGGTTAATGAAAACACTATGTGGATCTGTGTGTATGTCTGTTACTGACAGGCATAACTCTGGAACCACTGGACCGATTGACTTATAACTTCTAACGGTGTGCAGACACCAGTCAAGTTTTAATATAGGCCCTGTGTGTCAAAAGACCCCCGAGATATAGGAATTTCTTTTCATTACTTTTATATTTATGTGCCATGCCAGTACTAGCCTATGGTACGGAAACCATAACTCTTACACAGAAGTCCGCCGAGAAGTTCCGAGTCGCGCAGAGGGGCATGGAGAGAGCTATGCTCGGGATCACCCTACGAGACCGGAAACGGAATGATTGGATTAATAGCACAAAGAAAATGGACATGGGCAGGGCACATTGCGAGAATGGACAAGAGCCGCTGGACAAGACTAGTCCTAGAATGGAGACCCAGAGCGGACACCCGAGGGCGCGGAAGACCACCACAGCGCTGAGTGGACGACATTCGACGACATGGAGGTCGAGACTGGATGAGTCGGGCACAAGATCGACAGGAGTGGAAGAAGAGGAAAGAGGCCCACATCCAAGACTGGATAACCAAAAGGCCGCCATGATGATGATGACTTTTACATTTAAGACGAAGAGGTTGAATCCTGGGTTTTTACACTCATCTCGTTACGTTAAAACTGGAACTGTAGCTGGTGATATGTGGTTGTTAATACAGCCCTGCCTATCCTGATATAGTTAAGATGAGATAGGGAAAGTTATAAACTATTAGAAGTGACCATAGGGTAGGTCTTTTCGTGTAGTGGCCTGCCGTCTCATACGGCGTGGCGGGGTCGGATTGCATATGGTGGGTTTAGTTGGTATTACCGGGATGTCAGTCACCATCTTTCCCCCAGTGCATCCGACATAACTTCTCCGTCACCCCGCGGAGAGGTATAGGTCAAAGGATACCGATACATGAAAATTAAAAAATGGTATAGGCTATACGCATCACGCTATGATTCAAAATAGCAGCGCAAACCATATTTAACCACCAATATATACAGGGTGTCCGGTAATTAATGGATAACCTTGAAATGTCTTATAGTAGAACTTTCAGAAAAAATTAAAAAAATTAAAAAGAAAATATATATTAAAAAGTGCAAGCTATATTAACATAGCATACTTTTGACTATCTATCTATTAGCATAATTAGTGTTTAATAATAAAACCAACAAAAAACCGATGGATTTCATTAATTTATGGTCGTAGTATACAAGAAAGTTATACATGGTAACTAAAAAAAACTCAGGTAGTAGTTAAAATAGATTTTTTCATATTTTTTTTCTGAACGGCCATCAGTTCCACTATAAGACATTTCCAGGTTATCCATTAATTACCGGACAACCTGTATAATTATTTTCCCTCGGTAAATATAAAGATATTCGTAATCGAAACGTTTGTCAACTACGCTAACGGTTTGCGCAATCAGTTCGCTGCCGGTACTTTGTTTGCTCCGCGTGCACTGCATTATTTATCCAATCACTGACATGTAGCTTTAAAATATTCCCAATTTCCATTCTTATGCTATTATTTTGTTAAAACAGAAATTGCATTTTCGACTGCATGAGTTGTGTGGTGAATTTAAGTGATCGGTAGTTAGTAATACGCTGTTTTTATTTTCTTTGGTTCAAATGCAACCAGTCATAAGTTGAAATTCAAGATATATGGAATACATAATATGAATTTAAATACTACCTACATTATTTCTACTCTTTTACATTCGTTCGTTAATAGCGACTAATCAAAGGACAAGAAAATCTGTTGCAAACCAGAGTTTTTAGTTTTTCTGTACCCCTGACAACATGTACCTAGGGTACTTATGCGAATTATGATGATCGGTCGAGACAAACTCGCATTCGCATTTATAATATTAGATATGGAACTAACGGTTTTCAATTATTTTCTTAATAATTGAGAAGAGAGAAACCTAAGTACTGCAATTATAGTTAAAGGTTGACAATACTGAACTCCTCCGAATAGGGACAGCCACGACGTGGGACCCGGGGTACTGTAACTTGCAGTATTCTGCTTCGAGCACAAAATATGCGTCGACACGTGTTTCGCCTCAGCGCGAGGTAACCTCAGGACCGTTTGGCAACGAATGAGCTATCTAGCTAGCTTTTATCGCCTTTCTATTCTCCTTCTACCCTCACTACCGTAAGAATTAAAAAGTGAATTATCGCGTGCGTAGAGACAAAAATTAAGAAGGTATTGCTTCTATTATACCTTTTTATTTTTTGATAAGTAAGTTAAAGTTTTTTATTTTCCCGCCACAATACATACATTTTACAAAATATGAAAGAGTTGCTTCTTATACTGTCGGAGACTGGTGCCTAAACTAGGCACAAGGCCTGTATTTCAGGATGCATAATGTAATTAACTATGTATTAGTAATAGGTCAAATAATGTGCAGTCAAATAATGAATTGGCGTACGGAGATAAATAAAATCGACAATACGCAAGTCGGGCTCATGCGTTGAGGGTTCAATACTACGCAATATCGTAAACTATCGAACTAAGTTGTTAACGCCGCCATACAATGACGTGATTCCGATTCACCCTTGGTCGGATCTTCTCCCTAGCCTTGATTATTCCCAAGTCACTTGGGGTCGGCTTTTCTGGTCTAACCGGATTTGACTGGATATCAGCTTTTACACCGAGCGGCTGCCACCTGACCTCTGCAACCCGAAGGCTAACGATATCCTAAGGCTAGACCAATGTCAGGATATTATAGGGCACTAACGTCCCAATAACAACTGTCATAGATGTTCATGGCAGCCGGGACCGACGGCTTAACGTGCTCTCCGAGGCACGAAGCAGGCGATAATTGTCAATCAATACGCACATCATTTCGAAAAGTCATATAACTTCCAAAAGTCAGAGGTGCGCGACGTGGGTTCGAACCCGAGACCCTCTGCATTGCAATCTGTTGGTCTCCCCACTGAGCTACCACTCCGATTCACCCTTGGTCGGATTGTACGAATTGTTGATTTACTTATGTCAGCCTTAGTGGTGTAGTGCCGACTGCCACGCCGGAGGTCGCAGGTTCGATTCCCGCTCAATTCAAACATTTGTGTCCATAAACATGGATGTTTGTCTTGGTCTGGGTGTTTCTATCTATAATATGTATGTATTTACAAAAAAAAGTACCTATATAATTATGTATGTATATCAGTCTAGTAGGTACCCATAATACAAGCTCTGTTTAGTTTGGGCTAGATAGTGATGTGTGTATGTGATAGAATATTATTATTATTATATTATTATTATTATTACTTCAAACCATAATACTATAAGCTTTGGAAAAGACTAAGTACAAAATTTTGAAATGACTTTTATTTTCTTATATGGGGCTCTGTGTAATAGCAACATTCGAATGCAGTGTCATGTTCTTCTAATTATACGGATCTTCACGATAGCTTCGATGTAATACCTACATGTAGGTATATATACTGGAATTTGCAGTTACATTGTCGTGTAGAACAAATAATTATATTAATTATAATTTCCTATTAATTATAAAGCAAGCATTTCGCAGTGGTATTTGTACCTTGCGCTGACAGCACAGATACAACTGCTTGGGCTGTTATTTAGTGATGACGTGTTAGAAAATATACCCCAGTTATAGCATAATAATAAAATTTGTAATAGTGGCATCTATGGTTCAAAATAAGAACTATATTAAAATATATCGTACGACTTTTGGATACTAGATGGCAGGTTAATAAATTAATACGCATGATGCAGTCAAATTTTAAATTAAGACAGTCAAAGTCAAAAATCATTTATTCATTTAGGTCACAAAGTAACACTTATGAACGTCAAAATATATGGGTTAGTGAGTTTCCTAAGTTACTGAAGCTACATTTAGGTTAGTTGCTAGGTTCAGGCAAAGAGTTGAACCTATGAGAAGAAACCTGCAAGAAACTCACGGCCACTCTTTTAAATCGCCAATTAAATATAATTTCAGTATTTTACAACTCAGATTAACAAGGTGTTGCAGCCATTATGCCATATACTACAGACTATAAAAAAACTAAAGATAAAAACAGTAATAACTTAATAATATTATAGAGATTAAATAATTTGGGCTAAGGTATATGTTTAAATATAAATCTAAAATAGGCAGTAAGATGGTATGATGGTGCATACACTTACACTTTGTGACAATGCAAAGGCAGTCCGTGACTAAATGCGGTTGTGTATTTATATTCTTCAATAATAATCAAATTAAGAAACAAGTTACTTGTTAACATCACAAATAATCACGAGGTACCTCTACATTACTAAATTGACTTAAAAGTAATACAGATCTTTAAATCCTGTATGCAACAAGCAACTAGTTCCATGAGTTTTGGTCATTTAAGTAGTCGTTGACTGAATTATAACCCTTCCGAATAAGTTGTATTTTAACGGCGCTTTTAAATTTAAGTAATGTTAAATTTATTATATTAATAGGTAGTTTATTAAAAACACGTATACCGAGTCCCGCAAATGTATTGTGAACTTTATGTAAACGATGATATGGGCCTACTAACTTATGCTTATTTCTAGTGTTTACGTTATGGATATCACTATTCTTATTATATAAGTGAATATTATGTTTAATAAACATAATGTTAGCAAATATATGTCGGAGAATTATTGAATCAAGTGGCGCCATCTATCAGTAGCTCGAGGCATCTCGAGGTGGCGCCATCTATCGATTCATTTAAGAGTTACTCACTTCCTTAAGTCAGTAGTTTCGAGCGGAAGTCTGTGGTGGCGCTGTCAGCGTCGTCAGTGAATAAGTGACGAGTTGAACGAAGGTTGTGCGAGTGAAGTAGTGGTGGTACAGGTTAACTCGTTCATTCGTTCGTGCAGTCACTTGACTTCGAGAGCTCGACCGCGTCGGACGTACGCACTGAGTCATTTATTTTATTTCGTACACAATATGGCGGACGAAGAACAATCTTATGAACGGAATCGGTTTCCATCCGCGACATATATATTGCAAAGCAACAGTAAGTATGCCTATTTCTTTAAATCGATCTTTCAGGGAAACTCATACATTTTATAAAACACCTGGCTAGTCTCACTATTCGATAATAGATGGCGCAGGAAATAATTGTGTATTATCCACATATTATCTAATGTGAAGTATATTTATTATTACAGTTACATATCACAAATAAACTATAATGATGACATTTTTTATAAGAACAGTTTGGCCCTGAGAGGAAACAAAGGCTACTTTAAATATATACATCAACGAGTTCGCAATCTAATTGGTTATATAATATAGCTAGGACGATAAATCTTTTACCCCCTTTTAATAGACGTTATTAAATATTAATTTTGTGCGATACGTTACCTAAATGCTACGCTGGAGCTATGCTTAAGGAAATGCTAAATTAAACACTGATTGGAAAACACTTTAACTTTTATTTAGCTCAAAGAGTACCTAATCTATGCTATGCTAAATGATAATGGATGATAGGAAATTGCTAATAATGAATGCACCCGGTTTGATGTCCGATTTCGCACTGACGGCGCTGCGCACTCGGCGCGCGGCGTCGCCGTATTAGGTTGCTAGATCAGCAATTCGTGTTCGATGCAAGTATTGCCTCGAACATGCTCCCGAGGGGAGAAGATGAGATGAAAATATGGAAGTTTTAATATATAAAGATAAGGTGTTATATATTATGAGTATGAGTTATACTAATGAACGTTAGTACAATGCTTCGATTTGATAAATGATTTACAAGATGATAGAATAATAAAATCTTTTAAATCTAGTAACTAAATCTATGTACACTCAAACATTTGTGCCATGAGTAAAAAAGTCAGATTGTCTTTTCGCTATTGGAGACGTCGCCTTGTCTCGTTTTGTCAAACGTAAACTAGACCACTTTTTCGATAATCGATCACTCGCACTATCACATACACTGTGTCCCTGATCAGATCGGGGCAGATCTCGCGCACTTACACTAGCATTTTGCTCTGATTGGTTCACACACACACTCACAGTGGCTGGCACACTCTCGACCCGTTCTGGCATTGGTGCGGGCGCACTTGTGCGCCTGCGCCTCCTCCACAGGAACCATAGAACCGCTGCGACCGCTGCTGCTACTAACCCGTACGACACAGTATAATGATGTATATCATGTGTCGTTAGGTGATCTGTCTGTTGAGCTGATGATTTTTTCATTGATTTTATTGCTATATCGAGTTGCTTTAGAGAGTCATTGATATGCAACTCCTCGTTATCAGATGATTTAAAATGTTGTATAGGTAGCGTAAAGTTGTTAATTAAATGTTTGATCGGCAAAAGTTTGGTATCCAATGCGTTGAGCTTGAGATTGAGCGTATTTTCTAATTGATGATAAGAGTACAATGTTATGTCACGACCTTTCATCATGCATTGCTTAGTAAGGCGAATAAGCCCGGCCTTGCTGACTTGACGCGTGTCGAGTTGTTGTCGCATATAATTTTCAATGAGTATGAATTACAACAGAAGTATAAATAGGTGGAAAAGGCATGCAACAGAATCCATTGGTTTTCACAGCTCGATTTTCTCATTTCGCAAGTTAATGAATCTACCTTTTTACAAAATGTTTCTTCAGGACTTAAGTTCATAATAGGTCCCTGCAGATGACAAAGGTAAGTGTCTTCTTGATATTCACAATTTTGAATATCGTTCATATTTGTTAAAACAAATGCGTCTCTCCTTAGATTAATTGCTATGTATTTTGATAATGGTTTTATAGTGATCATGCTATTGTTGAATTGAATAGGTACTGGTATCAAATGGTATACCTGAAATGTGTCTCTGCTAATCAAAGGTAAGCTAATTTCAAATATAAAATATTCCTTAGTCATTCTAGCTTTGACCTTTAATAATTTGTATATCTTATACAGATTAAGCTGAATATTATCAACTGGCAACGCCAATTCTTTAGATAGTTGACTAGACACAATTTGCAACTCTGCACGAAGTTGGTTTGGTGTCAAAAGATGTAGATTAATCTGGCCATGATAAATTTCAGTTATTGTATCCAGAAACGTATCTTGAATTCGTTTTAAGTTTTGAATCATATTGATTGTCGCTAATGCTGCTAATGTGAAATCTTGCTGAATCGTCATTACATCAATCTCCCTTTGTAAAGTATTTGTAGCGCTGTCTAAGTAATTAATATGCTTGTTAATTATCTTATGTTGTTTTTCAATTTTCACTTCTGTCCTTTTTAGTATATTGTACTCTACTTCGATAACTGATGTTTGGTTCTTATACAACTGAGTAAGATGGTTCATGTTACTACGTACTAGGTCAATGTCACGTTGGTATTTTTCTGCGAAATCCTGGTCGAGTATTCCAAACAACATGTTTGATATGGAACCTACTGCGTTTATGAGTCCGCGTCTAGCTCGCGAGCGTCCAAAGTGCTGATTCAACAACAGCTGATTGTAATATTTCAGTTCATTGTACTCGTGTTGTATTTGTAGAATGATTAAATGACAATGACTGTGGTTTTTTATTTTATCACAGGATTGATCGAGGTATTTCGTAAATTGTGTGACAGCTTTATCTCCTTGCCAGTAAGGAGACATATCATAGTACATTATGACCTTCCATTTGTCATGAATGAGCTGCATTTTTCCCAGAGGATCAAAGTATAGCGTTTGATTATGTTCAAATGTTGTAAAATTGTAAGACGCTTTAGTAGGTATTACGATAGTAATAAAATATAACAATGTTAGTGCTAGACTATATTACAGTTGGATAATTGTTAGATCGCTTACTTTTGACCACTGCTTTATTACTTTGCTGCTTCATATCTTGCTGACATTGCTTACTTGATTCTTTCTCTGCTATAGGTAAAATAGACAACTTTAGAACGGGGCGTTTTATGTAAGCATTTTTTGTTTTCAAAGTTACCACCCTTATAATTCCATCCTTTCCTGGGTGGACTTCTACCACTCGACCAACAGGCCATTTACCAGAAGGTATATTGTCGTCGTGAATGATTACCATATCGCCTACTTCAATATTTCTTTGCTGTTTTAACCATTTACTACGTACAGATAACTGACTGAGATATTCAGTTTTCCATCGCTTCCGTAAGTCTTGAAACATTTAATGCACCATATACCATCTCGTTCTAGCATCTTGGGCCGTTTCTATGGCGATAAGATCGGCTCGACTTGTTAGAAAATGTCCTGGGGTGAGAAAATCAATGTCGTCGATATCCTCAGATAGTGAACACAACGGTCTGCTGTTTAGGCTCGCTTTGATTTGAGATAATAAAGTGCTGTATTCCTCGAATGTTAAAGCTTGGTCACCGATGACTCGTTTTAAATGCTGCTTTAGACTACGAATAGATCGCTCCCATATACCTCCAGCACTTGGTCAAGATGGACAATTCCAATGCCATTCTATGCTCATCTCAGTTATTTCTTTATAAAAATGATCATTAAATATATGCTCTAGTTGTAGCTGCTCTTCTTGTAATATCTTGTTGGCACCCACGAAATTAGTTCCGTTATCCGAATATATGTGCTTCGGGGTCCCTCGTCGTGCTGCCATACGACGTAAAGCTGCTATAAATGATGAACTGCTTAGGTCAGAAACTAGTTCTATGTGGACCGCTTTCGTAACCATACATATAAATAAAGCGATATATCCTTTGCATGTTTTAACCCCTCTACCCTTGCTGGTCTTGACTCGAATGAAACCGGTTAGGTCAACTCCAGTGTGATAAAATGGAGGTGCTGGATTAGATCGATAATCGGGTAAATGTCCCATTATTTGGTGCAGTTTTCTAGGCTCTTGTTTTTTGCAAATTACGCAGTTACGTAGTTGTTTTTTGGTAGCCCGATTTCCTTTAAGTATCCAATATTGCTGTCTCAACAAAGATAATGTAAGACGAGGGCCTCCATGGAAAGTAAGCTCATGCGCTTGCTGTATAAGAAGCTCTGTCAACCTTCCGTGATACGAAATTATAATCGGATTTTTCATATCCGTGCTAATATTTGCATTTTTAAGACGTCCAGCGACTCTCAATATGCCGCTTTGATCTAAAAATGGATTTAGGTTCAACAATTTGCTATGTGAACTAAGTTGATTCTTGTGTAACAAATTATCAATATCTGCGTCGAAATCAATGCGCTGTATGTGTTTGATAATTGTGTACTTTGCTTTCCGTAGTTCTTGTAACGTGATATATGACGACATTTGTTTACGTGTCGGTGCAAGTGTACGTAATAACCAAACTAAGATACGATTTCCTTTTATAAAAGAGCTGTGTCTATTTAAAAGATCGACAATGATGCTATTTTTATAATCGTATTGTTGAACATTTATAACTGATTTTCGTATCTCTTCATTTGTCGAATATTTTTGTTGCTCTTGTTTAGGTTCAAACTGGAGGTTCGATAACCAGGCTGGTCCACTCCACCATAATAAATTTTCTCTCAATTGAGGCATAGATAAACCTCTGCTTGCTGAATCTGCAGGATTCTCTTTAGTCGGCACATAATGCCAAACATCTGAAGGTAATACGCTTGTAATTTTCTTAACTCTATTTGATACAAAAGGCTTCCACTTATCTGGGTTGCCTTGTATCCAGCTAAGAGTGACCTTGGAGTCACTCCAAGCATAGATTTTATGATCTATGCTGCTTCCTATGCTAGTTAAAATTTTTGAGAAAAGTTTTGACAATAACTCCGCTGCGCATAGCTCCAATCTCGGTAGCGACACCGTTTTACTGTTAGGTACCAACCTTGTTTTTGCAGAAACTAGTACTACTGAGGCTGCGTACGTTGATACGATGCGGGCGTACACGACACATGCGTATGCTTTAAGAGATGCGTCGCAGAATCCGTGTAATTGGATAATGTCATCTCGCTTGCTGTTGAGCCACCGTGGAATGTGAATCTGGTTTATCAAACCCATATTTTCGATTATGTTGACCAACTGTTCTTGATTTCAGATGAAACTTCATCACTCCATTGAATTTCTGAATCTTGCCAAACCTTTTGAAACAGTAATTTTAACTGAGTTGTAAATGGAGCCAGCCAACCCAAAGGGTCAAATAACTTAGATATTTCAGATAGCAGTATTCTTTTTGTTAGTCTTGTAGCATCTACTGATATAGTATATTGGAAACTAAATTCATCCTTGACAGGGTTCCAACGCAACCCCAGGGTTTTCGCTGTGTTTTCCGTTTTAAAAATAAAAGAGGTTTGGGTATATTGGTCAGATGAATTTATATTTTCCAAAAGCTTTTTCTCGTTCGATGACCACTTTCTCAATGAAAAGCCGCCACTGCTGAGACATGAAAGTAATTCTGCTATGCTGTTTTCAGCTTCGTCTATACAATGTGCTCCCGAAACATAATCATCCATATAAAAATCCTCTGGTAAGGATTTAGCTGCGTTAGGAAATCTGTCCTGCTCATCAGACGCTAATTGTTGAAGCGTCATCATTGCTAAGAATGGGGCCGACTTTGTGCCATAAGTAACCGTAGTTAATTGGTATGATTGGCTTGTTTGTATGTTATCGCCAAACGATTTGTTGCAGCTTTTGATCTTCTTCCGAGATAAAAATCTGGCGATACATTTTTTCAATGTCTGCCGTGTACGCGTAACGATATATCCTCCATTTTAATAAAAGTTCTTGCAAGTCTTTTTGCAGATTTGGCCCCTTATACATAAGGTCATTGAGGCTGTACCCAGAGGAGGTCTTAGCGGACGCGTTAAACACGACACGTAGTTTCGTTGTGGAAGAATCTGCTCGTTGTACAGAATGGTGAGGTAAGAAGCATGCCATCTGTTTACTATTAAGAGTAGCTAGTCTCATATGCCCTAATTCCTGATACTCGCTTATAAATGGCTTGTATTGCTGTGCTAGATGTTCTTCCTTACAAAATTTTCTTTCCAAATTCCTGAATTGTGCTATAGCTATATTCTTAGACGAACCTATTTTTTCGCTTGCTTGCTGTTTCAACGGTAATCGAACCTCATAACGACCGTTTGCTAGACGTTTTGTTGTTGAAATGTAATAGTCAACACAGTGTTGTTCTTCGGTCGACATTTCATTTTGTTCCTGAATATCTTCAATCTGCCAGAATTGATGGATATCTGATATATTATTTAGGATGACATTACAGTGGAATGCTTGTATGCCGCCGCTCAATATCCACCCGAGCTGTGTTTGTTGGGCTAAAGGAGAAGCTGTATTGGAGTTTCTTATCATACCATCTAACATGATAAGAGCGTAAACGTCTGCACCGAGTAATATGTCTACTGGGCGACTTGTGTAAATTTCGGGATCGGCTAAGTTAATGTGCTCCAAATGTGACCAAAAAAGCTTTGTAAATGACTTGTTAGGAAGATTTTTTATAAGATTATTCATAATTAATACTTCGGTTTGAAATTTGTAGTTAGTAAACATTGATTGGCATGTGATATTGAGCTTGCCCTTACAGTCGCTATCTCTTTCCCCGATACCAAAAATAACTCCACTAAAGTGTTCGCGTTTTAAACCTAACTGTTGGGCTGCTTTCTCAGTAATTAATGATACTTGTGAACCTTGGTCGATAAGGGCTCGTAAAACAAGTTGGGTGCTGTCTGCTGATGTCACTCTCACTAATGCCGTAGCTAATAGAATTTCGTTAAATTCTTGCTGAGATGCGTGCACGTTTCCAGAATTATGAGCTTTATTATCATATTGCTGCCTTATCCTTAGACATACATCTGTCACGCAAACTGCTGCGTTCCTCAAGGAAAAACCTACGTCATCTAGTGGGTATAATAACGGGTCACTGTTCACTCAACAAACACCTGTTTAACATCGGCATCACTGACAGCCCTTTATGTAGAGGCTGCATGGAGACCGAGGAGACACCGGCTCACGTGCTGCTGCATTGCAAAAGCGTGAGCAACCAACGGGCGAAACTACTAAACGGTCCGGAGACGATGAAGGAAGTGCTGTGCAACACCGGTCCCCTATTGTCTTTCTGGACAGAGCTGAGGTGGTATGAGTAACCGAACAACTTTTTCGCGTCGGTCACTTACGCACAATGGCCCAATTGCGTGGCTAAGTGCGGATAACATACGTCTAACTAAAACTAAATCATATTGCTGATTCATATTGGATACTTGCTTTTTCACGCCGGTTGTAGGTTTCTGTTTCGCAAAACAATCGTGTAATACAGCCCTACTAACCTGTTCATAGGCAGATGGCTGCCTCAACTCATCATAATGTTGCTCAATAAGTCCTTTGACCGTCAAATACAATTGCTTTGCACTTTCGTACTCTGAATTGACAAAATATTTATGATTTGTCTTTTCAAAGGGCAGAATTTTTTCATGATTAACTTGGAAATCTTGCCAATATTTCTCAAGCAGCTCAAGTTTACTCTTACAATAATCAAACGATTTACGATCTACGCTATCCTTTTTAAAATTAACGAGGAGTTTTTTAATGCTCTCTGTAATCTCTGATTGACAAAAATACAGACTCTCCATTTTGCTGCTGTTACTGCCTTTGATAATAATATAAGAAAAAGAACGATCTCACTTGGATTGCAGGCTCGGGGAAGGATGACCTGCACGTTCGTGCTTGCTGCTGAGATTTGAGTTGCAGGCTCGCTGTTGCTGAATGTGTACCTCAAGAAGTACTGCTGGCACTGTCGTCGGTTACACTGAATGTCTAATATCACTATTTGCTGCTATAAACGCTTTTTTACAACGTTCGCTGTTAGATAGTTCGCAATAGATAGTCCACTGCAAACTGCTAGATAGTTCACTGCTAGTTCGATCGTTGTTCAAATGCTAAAGTACTTTACTTTGCGTTAGTCCCGATAAAACGAATTAACCGGCCGCGAAGTCCTTTTAGGCTCGAAGGACCAAAAATGTGCGATACGTTACCTAAATGCTACGCTGGAGCTATGCTTAAGGAAATGCTAAATTAAACACTGATTGGAAAACACTTTAACTTTTATTTCGCTCAAAGAGTACCTAATCTATGCTATGCTAAATGATAATGGATGATAGGGAATTGCTAATAATGAATGCACCCGGTTTGATGTCCGATTTCGCACTGACGGCGCTGCGCACTCGGCGCGCGGCGTGGCCGTATTAGGTTGCTAGATCAGCAATTCGTGTTCGATGCAAGTATTGCCTCGAACAAATTTACTGTAATAAAAGGCGCTCGGGTTATTTTTATGTCGCAGTTATACTTATATTATGACTGACTGATGCAGTACATTCATAGGGAGATAGCTCAGGGATAAACCTCGGGGCCGACACAAAAGATCCCACTGGGTCGAAGTGTCGCCGGTCTACAATGACTGGCCCCCGGATCAAGATAAGATAAGATAGGATATACTTATATTATGATTTTATGTGAAAGTATCGTCGCTGCCGCCGCGTCCTGGCTTCCTCTTTGATTCAATATGCCATTACTAAGCTATTCAAATTATTAATTAAACTGCCTCGTTGTTACTGTAACCTAAGGTTACGCCGATCGTTTGGTCCTAGGTTCAGTTTAGAAGCCGTTTTTTATTAGAATATTCTCTATAGCAGTTTCACCGCACATGCTTATGCTTGGTAAACAGCAATAAGCATGTACCCTAAGCTATTACTTAGACTTGAAACATAGCTATAAGTTCAATACTCTTCTGCCTACCCCTTCGGCGATCTATAGTAAGTTCAATACTCTTCTGCCTACCCCTTCGGCGATCTATAGTAAGTTCAATACTCTTCTGCCTACCCCTTCGGCGATTTATAGTGAGTTCAATACTCTTCTGCCTACCCCTTCGGCGATCTATAGTAAGTTCAATACTCTTCTGCCTACCCCTTCGGCGATTTATAGTAAGTTCAATACTCTTCTGCCTACCCCTTCGGCGATCTATAGTAAGTTCAATACTCTTCTGCCTACCCCTTCGGCGATCTATAGTAAGTTCAATACTCTTCTGCCTACCCCTTCGGTGATCTATAAGCGTGATGCTATCTATCTATATATAAAGATATACTAACATATCTTGGTCATGTAAAAAGAACGGTCGACAAAGGATTAACCAAGAAAATATAAGGCAAAAGACAACAGGACAGCTAGTCACTTCTTGGCGAATGCAGTAACGCAGGGGCGGGTGGAGAGATTATGTCGGGCTCACCCGGGGAAAGATAGATAGTCCCGGGTCCTACTGACTAAACCTACCACGATATTCCTTCACATCCTGCAGAGGCCTTTCTTTAAGGAGAACACCTAGGCCTAAATGGTCTTTGACTCGTTGTGGTCTTTTAGATGTTCTAGAGAAGGGCCAGGTTAAGAGTATCTAAAACCGTCAATCGTGCTTAAATAATGTAAGACTTAAGATCTTTAGTTCTCACTATCAATATAATATTTACTTACATAACAAACACAATACTAATAATAACATGTAGTTGATATCACACAGGTATAACAAACTATTCAATTTGTTTAAACATACTATGACTATATTTTACCAATGATATATTATACACAGAAAACTATTAAGAATAAGAATAAGAATATTTATTTGTATAGAAAACAGGTGTAACCAGGTGGATTATTGGTAGTTTATGTGCAAACTGTAATCTGCCTATTTAAGGCATGCAAATATTGTTAAGCACAAACAATAATTGAATTAACTTATGAATTAAGATACATACAATTTCCATTATAATTATACTACATTCGGTACTACTAATACATAATAATATTATTTATTTAGATTACAATTACATTAAAATCACCCTACATGTCACCTCGTTATTATTATACATTATTACACATTTCATGTCATTACATTATTATACATTTCATGTCATTTTATAGTTATTATTTTATTACATTATCAATTCAAAAATTCTTGCACAGAATAAAATGAATGAAATTCAAAAATTATTTATTGGGAGTTCTCTTATTTCCTTAGGTACCTTATTGAAAACTGTAATACACTCATTACAATATGAAGGTAGACACGAAACGATACACTGACCGATAACCCCAGGTAGGTAATATTACTTATAGAATAAGACGTTGTTACTAGATGTGACGTAGGTAAACATCTAACTTTGATAACAAGTGTAAATTGAAAAATACTAATGACCAATTACCCTCATTTTTTATTTTTATCTTGTGTGGGGGCCAGTCAGTACAGACCGGCGACACTTCAACTCAGTGGGATCTTTTGTGTCGACTTCCCCAATACCGACTGCCATAGATGTTCATGGCAGCTGGGACCGACGGCTTAACGTGCTCTCCGAGGCACGGAGCAGGCGATAATTGTCAATCAATACGCACATAATTTCGAAAAGTCATATAACTTCCGAAAGTCAGAGGTGCGCGACGTGGGTTCGAACCAGAGACCCACTGCATTGCAGTCTGTTGGTCTCCCCACTGAGCAATCGCTGCTCTTTATCAATTACCCTTACTAACATTTTTTTAAATACACATATTTATATAGGTATCTCTAATCAGAAATCACATTAAACTACACGCGGTCGCAAAATAAATCAGCGACGTAAATAAACAACACCGCGGAGTGAGAGAGAGGGTCCGTTGTGCAGAGGGCGTGCAATTATCTACTTGTTAAAGCGGACTTGATTAAAACGCATTGATTACTATAAATTGTTTATTTATTTATTTTATTAGGGATTAAACTACTATATACGGATTTTATCGCGTTGTTTATTTATCACTGTATTACAAAATTTTGAAAATATTACACTACTACTACTATTGATTTTATTTGACTAATTTATAAGCTAATAAAATTATTTAAACTATTAAATCTATTTATTTTTGGTTTACACTTTCCCCGACGTTTCGGTTGCTTTTCAGCAGCCATGGTCACGGGGAGACTCCCCGTGACCATATTATTAGGGATTTACAAATAGTTACACACGAAGGATAATTGCAATGAATGACTTAATTAACTATGGCTAAATATGCACTCACAGCGTAATCCACAGAATATTTTTGATGTTATGGCAATTTCTGCAATTAATTTGTTATTACTTACGTGAACAATAAAGAAAAAAATGGTGGAAGAATAAGAGAAATAGTCACTATATAAACCAAAAACTGCTATTTTTTATCTGCTTAATACATTCAGTTAACATACATCGAAATGTGTTTGCATGCATGGCAAATATGTCTGTGAAATTATCATTAAAGTCTTGACACATGCGTCGCAAAGGTGCGCGACCTCCGGCGTTTGTTTTACAAGATGGTACAGCGAACAACGGACATGCGCGCACCTTTCGCCTTATAACAGTTCTAGGAACAAAATTTAATGTAAAATTATTCCGAAATTCCAATAATGTTTTTTTTTATTGTAATACTTGCATTTGCCCTCGACGTCGTCCACGTGGAATAGTTACATTGCAGCATTTGAATTTTTTTAGGATACTTGTTATGCAAATAATTCTCAAAAACTGCTGCGGTTTACAGCAAATAGCTTATTTTAATACATTTTTATAGGATACGTTTTTTTCATCCTTTGCTAAACCATAAAGATTTTGCCGATTTGATACTTTTGAACACGCCACATAGTTGCACATGTAAACAGTTTTGTCTATTGTTATCGTAAATACTGCTTTTAGGTGAAACTGCACTCTTTTAACCTAATCGGTCATAATGATTAGAATAAGCGGAATTAAAATATTTTCCCTTTTTGCCATTTGTTCATGATTATAGCTTTTTCCTAGATGAGTAATTTGTAGCTGTGTACCATTACATAGCCTTGGTGCATGATTTCTCATTGACAGGACTGGTACACCAATTTTTAGCCTCAACTTATGGTAAAGCACTCTTGATAATTCTAAAGAGTTGAGTAACTCTATAGGTACGATGTCACTTGTTTAGTGTCCATAACATTGTCTACTGAGGTACACGACAACACCTCTACATCTGACATAATTTGTTCGTTTATTACCTACTGTTATTTGTCGACAGTTTAGGCATAAAAGCGTAACAGATAGACAGACAGACAGAGTTACTTTCGCATTTATAATATGAGTAGTGATAAGAAAGGTAGGTCAAAATTTCAAAAACGCTGAAACAAATGTTAATTTACTTCTTATCAAGGGCCTAAATACAAAGTCACATGGTTTTATCGACGATAATGACGAATTCTCATATAAACAACTTTCATCCCTTATTTCAACCCCTACATGCCAAAAAGGTAGTTTTTGACAAAAAAAGGTAGCTTAGCGCCGCCCCTGTAGATCGTAACATGATGTTACATAGCCTATAGCCTTCCTCGATAAATAGGCTATCCAAAATTAAAAGAAATTTTCAATACGAACCAGTAGTTCCTGAAATTAGCGCGTTCAACCAAACAAACAAACAAACAAACTCTTCAGCTATGTAATATTATTATAGATTGTTATATAATTGCATATTTACATTTTGATTATTTCTATTATTAATAATTATCATTGTTATTTGATACTGTACTAATTTTACATCTTAAAATGTAATTAATCAATATTTAACTCTCCATTTGATACATTGATAAAAACATAAATAGGAGATTAACAAAGGATTATTCTCGATACGACTGGCGGTTAGGACGTTACTCTGTTCAAATATATATCTATTGTGTGTGTAAAAATCATCTCGACAACCAACAGGCGAGTCGTAAGCCTGTTTGCTATATTCGTTGTGAATAAAAGAAAGTTATCTGTAGGTAATGTTTTCTAAGAATAAGATTTTCTTTTATTTTTTTGCAAAAAGGTAGTTTTTGACAGAAAAAGGTAGCCTATATCCTTTCCCAAGGTCTACTCTTCCTCTGTATTAAATTTCATCAAGATCGGTTCAGTGGTTTAGGCGTGAAAGCGTAACAGATAGACAGACAGACAGAGTTACTTTCGCATTTATATTATTAGTAGTGATTTGTATAACAGGTATTGGCAAAAATAGCTGACTTAAATATAATTTCCAACTCTACTCGTATATTAGCTTTAGTTTTTTACAAATAAATATAATAAATAATAATTATGTTTGATTGATTGATCAATTGAGGTTTAGTATTTTCATTTCACCCGTATTTTTAACGACATTTTGTAACCATATACCATAGAATGTAATGGGAGCACATAAAGCAAGGGAGGTACGCCAGTGTGTGTTCAAATGGATTCGAGGATGGTTTAGATTTATATATTTTTTTCTCCTGTACAGGACAACGTTTGTCGAGACAGGTAGTATACATATATAAAGATAGCAAATACTCGTGTGCCTACCCCTTCGGGATCACTCCGTAATCACACACATCTACGTAACCAAAACTAATCAAATCATGTACTAAGACATCATAAACATTGCAGAGACTACTCAGAATCACGCCGCAGTTATTGCAAGTAGTATCGCCGCAGAATAACTAACAATACACTCCACTATTATATACGCCATAGAATACACAGCCTAGCCATAGATACCTGGAACACACTTACAAATACACAATGACAAAAATAGATCCTTAGAAATTATATACATAATATAAACACAATTCTTGAAAACTAACTTATACCTAAAATATGATTAAACAGAAATAAAAAAGAAAAAGAAAACTAAAACTCTCTAATTGGCGTCATAGAATTCCTCCGCATCACATTCGACTGGTAGTGTGCCCAGTTGAAAGGCAATGCTTATTCTTTCCCCGAAGGCCAGCCCTCGATGCCAGCCAGCCAGCCCGTGATAGGTCACGGGAAGCGTTGATTAACCTTTTCCCTATGTCTCTATAGAGAGCACGAGCACTGGGACCCTATGACCCTAGCATTTCGACCCCAAACGGCTCAAAAACATAATCCACTGCCAGATTTTTGTATTTGCGCCGTTTGAGAGTCTTCGCGGATGCAGCAGCAGCGCCAGCACAACCCGCCGTGTTGGGAAGATGTGATGGCGCAAGGGTGTCAACACACATTGCGTCCCACACCAAGGGCCTACCCATCTTCCAAGGCATCAATGACAGACCGTCCGGTCTCTTCCCATCGTCACGTGCCTAACCATTAGGTTCTAGATGAGCTGGCACGCCGGCGGTGACAAGAGCACGACGGATAATGTCATTAAGGTTGGCGTGCCGCGAAAAACGACCGGCACTCCTGCTATATGCAAGGCCATCGACGGCTTCACCACAGTGACATCGATGCGGAAATAGATTAGAATTTAATAGATTAGATTGCATGAATGGCGTAAATGGTTTAAGCGGTCGCCTCGACACTGACACTGCGACGAGTGTTTGGACACACACGTGTGACAAAAAAATGTGTGATTCTTTGTATCCGTTATTTGAATATTGATAATGGCCGCCGCGATACATTGATATTCATGCCATAGATATTCATGGCAGCCGGGACCAACGGCTTAACGTGCTCTCCGAGGCACGGAGCAGGCGATAATTGTCAATCAATACGCACATAATTTCGAAAAGTCATATAACTTCCGAAAGTCAGTGGTGCGCGACGTGGGTTCGAACCCGAGACCTTCTGCATTGCAGTCTGTTGGTCTCCCCACTGAGCTATCGCTGCTCCATCCGTACTCAAGTAATCTATGTCCCCGAGCTAAAACGAACCTTTAATATTAAGCAACTACTTGTCTAGTTACAGTACACACGAGAGCGACATCTAGCAGCGAGTAGCGGTACTTAGCTCTTAACTATCTAATTAACGGATTAATTAGAGAAGAGGAAGGCAGTGGTTTAAGATTCCATCTTGTATGTTCTTGTCATAAGTCATTTATTTCATAACAAATTACATTTGTGTTGAAAATAAGTTTGCATTTAGTAAAATAAAAACAAAAACATGCACATTAATTTTATGACAATGTTAAATACAATTGAAATATAATATAATAAGGTCAACAATAATTAAATAATTAAAACAGAATGTCATTAAATTCATGTCAAAAAAATAAAATATATATTAAAACCAGTCAGAACAATGTTAAAAGTCAAAAATAAACGCTAGAATACACAAAAAGAAGTATGCCTGAAATGGATTTAGATGTCAATATAAATTCAAAAATATCAACAATAAAGTATATCCTTATAAATTCTATTCAAAAAGATAAAATAAATTTAAATAAAATGGAAATTACTTTAATATATGTTCTTTATAATTTAAAATTCATCAATACTATAATAGCATTTTCTCAGTAAATATGTTTTTAGTTTATTTTTAAATAGAATTGAATTTTGTATAACTTTTAGTTCTGTTGGTAATTTGTTGAACAACAATACAGCTTGATAACGAGTGCTTGTGGAATGCACGGATGATTCTGTGGTTAAGTGGTCACAGTCAAGGCCTAAGTGTGAAGGGCAAAAGAAGGAACGAATGTGCATTTTTTATTTTTATTTTTTATTATATTATTATATTTATTTAAATAATAGGTACCTACAATAATTTATAATAAACGACAAATTAATTAAAAATACATTTGTTGTTGTTTACCCGAACTAAATTGAACCTGTGGCTCGGGAAGGCAATACTAATCTAAAATTATACTTCCCCTCTCGCTCCCGGCCGTAGTTCAGTCTAAAATCCCGTTAAAATGCCAGGAATTTTATTTCGTCAACTTTTTCTATTGTTTCATCTCTGCATGTCAAATTGAAATTAATAGGTATTAATTTTGTCTAAATCATTATAATTATGAAATGAAATGAAATGTGATTAATTTAGTTTTTGTTAAATTTACCTGCAAGTTATTATATTCCATCCAGTTTAAAATACATCTGAGGCAATCATGTACATATGTTCTTAATAAATAGTTTACATAATTTTCATTGTTTCATAATGGCGTATTCTGGTGTATGATTTAGTTTAATTTTATACAAATATTAGTTTCAGTTATTAATTGTTTGGCGAGCAATTACGCTGTTTATTTAACTAATAGTGATATATTAACACAGAAGGAATTTCTGTTTCTATAAACACCTTTATTCTATGTTGTCCTAGTCATTTGGTATAATTTCTCCCTAGCCTTTATTATTCCCAAGTCACTTGGGGTCGGTTTTTCTAGTCTAACCAGATTTGACTGGATATCAGTTTTTACACGGAGCGGCTGCCACCTGACCTCCGCAACCCGAAGGCTAACGATACCCTAAGGCTAGACCAGTGCCAGGATATTATAGCGCACTGGCTTCCCAATAACGACTGCCATAGATGTTCATGGCAGCCGAGACCGACGGCTTAACGTGCTCTCCGAGGCACGGAGCAGGCGATAATTGTCAATCAATACGCACATAATTTCGAAAAGTCATATAAATTCCGAAAGTCAGAGGTGACTAAATTCATTATATAATAAATAAAGTACAAAAATATAATACATAGAGAGTCTTTATACTGTCCCACTATTGGGCACGGGCCTCTTCTCAGTGTGTGGATTAGCCCATAATCCATCACGCTGTCCTAGTGCGTGTTGGCAGACTTCACATATCTTCGAGAACATTATGTAGAACTCTCAGACATGCAGGTTTCACCATTAAAGCGAGCGATAATTAACTATTTAATACGCATATAACTTCGAAAACTGAGGCTTGCCTTGAGATAGAACACGAGACCTGTACGTGGCAATCCAACGGTTTCCCACTAGGCTATCATCTTTTGTAAAATACTGAAATTGTATATGATGTCGACTTAAAAGGGTGGCGGTGAGTTTCTTGCAGGTATCTTCTCATAGGCTCAACCCTTTGCCTGAACCTAGCAACTAACGTAAATGCAGTGAACTCACAAAATTAAACTGAGTTTCATAAGTGTTACTTTGTGACATAAATGAATAATTTATGTTTGAATTTCACTGTGAAATAACTCGCATTTCCTCTTAACTTGACATAACCTTTGCATTATAAATTGTACATAATAGAGGAAAATGCGTTTCTTTTTTATTTTACAAGCAATCTCACTATTTTTATTTTATCTCTTTTCTACATTGTGTAATGCTTGCCTCTGAAATTGGTTTCATTCTGTTTTAATGTTATATTCCTAAGGGTACATATTTTCTTGCCTGCATGGTCGAAAGGGGAAGGCAAAGGTGTAAGATTCTGTTATTTTGATGTTTTCGGTCTTACGCAATAAAGGATGAGTCTTTCCCGCCTACTGGGCACTGTTCTAGACTCCGTGCTGCGTTTGAGAATTTCTTGATAGGATACCCAATTACACTTCCCGATCTAGGAATCGAACCCAAGACTTCGTGCACAGCAGCTCACAACCGCTAGGCCACCATGGCAGTGAGTAAGACTTAACTGAATATCTGAAGTACTAGGGCAACATATCTTGCAGGTAGTCTTTATAATTAGATAATAATGTATACCAATATTATAAAGAGATTTGTATTTTTGTTCGTGATGAATATTTATTTCACCATTAGAACTCTTTGCATGGATACAAGTTGCCGCCAGGAAGGCTCAAGAGTCGTAATAGCTTTTTGACTTCTACAAAGTCCAGTCAAGGTCCGCCAGAGACAACTAGGCACAAAATTTGGCAAGAGGAAGTTCCTCTGCCAATCGTCTATTTAAAATTTTTAAAACCTTACCACCTGGGTCAAAATTACCATGGCTAATATGGAAATTCCTAAATCGACTTCGTACTCAAGTCGGCCGCTGTGGATGCAACCTGGTAACATGGGGAATCAGGGAGCCTCACAAGGCACGTGTGAATGTGGTGATCCTAATTAAACATGTCACATATGTTGAAATGCCCAAATTGTCCCTGTAGGTGCATTATGGAGGGCTTGATGGACGTAACTGCTGATGCGATTGCCGTGGCTACACATTGGGCAGGACATATTAAAAATAATTGTACCATCGACTCGAGAAGAAGAAGACTATTAGAAAGCTCCAAGAGTAACATATGCTATATAAAATTATGCTACGAGCTAGGGGAGCGGAGCAGTCAACATAAACGACGATAATACGCCCGGGACAGCTTGTAATAAATAAATCATATCGAGATTCGTTTGAATCGAATCGCAATCGTTAACTCTTCCCAATCGCACGAAGATTGAGCGGCAATATAACCCTTAATCGTCTATAAATTGTAATGACCAATAAAACGCACTCCTACCACCGCATATTGAGCCTAAAGCAGCGGCAATAGTGTAGTTACTATGTTCGATTTTGTACATTATTTTACACAAGAGAGCAAATACATAGCAGTCAAAAGAAATCTTTTTGTGCAAACAGTATCAACATTAGTGATAAAATAAGAGAATAATTTTTCAAACTAGTTTGTGCCCGCGGCTTAGCTGGCGTAAATATTTTATTTATTTATTTATTTACTTATTTGCTAGAAGCATGGTACAAAGATGTTACATACCTATAATTTTAGTACATCATGTTTCACCGACACAGCGGCATACAAATGTATTATATTATAATTATATTTATTAAAATTAACATTAAACATTAATTAATTAATAAAAACGAAAGAGCATATTATATTCTATATTAAATTTGATATTAAATTAAAATGATTATAACAGGCACAATAAATAATTAATGTTCAGAACCAATCTAAATGATTGAAAAATATTATTAAAATCTATCTACTATTACTACAGTGGAATAAAATACCTAAACTATCAATTACAAATGTTATTGCACATGTTGTTATAATTTATGTCTGTAGTTTAATGCAAGATCATGCGTATGACATTTACATGGATATTTTGCAAAATACTCATGAATAGAATAGAAACATTCCTGCACCAGCCACCTTTTTAGTTCAAAGCAACAATTTTTGAAGGGCAATTAAGTAATTGACTTCGGTAGAGCCTTATAAATCAAAGGGGCCATATAAACACAACTCTTCCGAAATAGTTCTAATTTGGGTATAAATATTTCGAAGTCCAAATGAGTCACTTTTCTCTTAATTGTATTATCTTTCGGCTTAAAAGTAGATGATAAGTTCTCAAAAACCTAGCTACCTCGTAAATATACAGGGAAGGTACTGTTAAAAGTTTGTGCGTTTTGAATACAGGTCTACACGAGTCGGACCGCTCCATATTGAGCAATAAAGATTTTCTCAATTTCGGTAGAGTTTCCCCATACGACTATACCGTACCGAATTATCGAGCAGATGTAAGCATGGTACAATCAAAGAGGCATGCTTAGTCGTGACATCTTTAACCTTTCTTATAGCAAATATAAATTGGTTGATTTTCTTACAAATCATTTCAACATGGTTTTCCCAAGTAAGATGCTCATCAAGTACCTAGAAACCTTGCATTATGAACTTGATTTATATTAATATTATTATATCCAACGTTAAGTTGTACAGTTTTAATATTCCAAGTTTTAAAATGAAGCACGTTAGTTTTCAAACTATTGATTTTTAATTTTTTAATGTCTAGCCATTTTATAACATCATTAAGCGTTTGGATAATTTCGGTGTCATAGGTTTGTCGATTTTTACATTTAATTAGTATCGTAGTGTCATCGATTGTAAATTGGACAAGATCAGTAACAGTAGTGTTTCTGCATGAGGGGTAAATTTAGGAATTTGGATATGATAAAATGTGGTTTTGTAGTGACGATGTCTGGCTATCTCTCTCGCACAGCTGTAGTTAAATAGCGGTTACGTCATAGTCTGTATCATGCGTGCTTTTTGTAATTTGACAATTACCCCTAGTACCAGATTTGAAACGTTTGTATGTTATTTATTCTGGAGTAGATTTAAAATTGATTTATTTTAGAGTTTGGGTTATGTTTGTATTGTTTAACTATTTGAATTAAATACTTAATAAAACATTGTGAGTAAACTACCCTATAGAGTTAAAATGTATTAATATATAAATAGTATCGATAGAAAAAACAAATGTATACCCCATAAGAATTAGCCAGAGGTAAATTATACCCAAAAGATTTAATCATAGATGCGCTACTACGATTAAATTCGGTCACCTTTCTGTACGTTAAGTTGTCATCCGACACACAATGACAACATGACATCTGAATTATAAATACAGTATTACCACGATTACTGTATTGAATATACACTATCGTTTTCTAGTATTTGAATGTAATGTGTGAACTCACTGTTTTTAGTGTGGACAGTTCCGTGCGATCTACGTACTGTGAGGCCACATACATAATATATAATTTGAATCTTTGTTTACACCAAATTGCCTGTGTGGTCATAAAAATAGAAATGTATTTTGTTGTCTTCATGTATTGTGTCTAGCTATCAGGATTTAGAACGACATATTGGTTTACTAAAGAAGACAATTAAGATATAAACTAAATAAACTATTGTCAGGCGATCTTCTGGTTTTAGCGTCCCGTCAGTGTCTTCTCGATGTTTTGCCAATGATTGCAACGCGCGGACAACTGGTTGGCACGCGAGCATTCCGTACCAATCACTTCAGACGTATCGTAGTAACGACCAATAGGAGCGCGCGTGACCGCGTGCTGCAGCACAGCGACGCGTTGTGATTGGCCGATTGTTCGCGGCTGTAAAAATGGCGCGCAATGTTTGCGATTCGACACGCGTCACGCTTGTGTTCACTCATTGTTTTCTTGATAGTCGAGGCCGTGACGGTGAAACCTACGTCATTTTATAAATCCTGACAGTTTCTCTGCATATGTATGTACCTCATACAGGTAAAACGATTCTCAACTATGAAGTTTGGATTACAGTTTAAATTAAACAAACTTTATACGGATTTTATCGCGTTGTTATTTTTTATAAAACACTATTATTATTTAATTTTGAAACTTTAAACTACTATTGTTAAACAGTTTTACTAGGTTCTGTTTACTTTAATTTAAGCTATTTAAATTATACAACTATTTAAATTTATTGAAATTAAACACTTTATACGATAAAATCCGTATAAAGTTTTAATTTCAATGTATAACATTCGCGTAAACATAAGACAATATTATATTTAAATTTAATTATACAGTTTCCCCGACGTTTTGGTTGCTTTTCAGCAGCCATGGTCACGGAGACTAAGATAATAAATAATAAATATTCTACTACAAACACACAACACCATCTAGCCCAAACTAAGCAGAGCTTGTACTATGGGTACTAGACAATGGATAAACATACATATTTTTATACATACAAATATATTTGTAAATACATACATATTATACATAGAAACACCCAGACCAAGACAAACATCCATGTTCATGTTTAAATGTTTGACTTGTGCGAGAATCGAAACCGAGACCTCAGGCGTAGCAGTCGGTTACACTAACCACTACGCCATCGAGGCCGAAGATGGTAGTTGTCTCAATGTTCCAGTGGATTACGGTTGTTTCGAAAGGTAGCAAAGATGTATAAAACTGCACCAAATTCGTTAAAGCATAAATATGTTTTTATATATTTATATTATTAGAAATCATGTCCTCCATTGTCAGTCACTAAGTACAGTTGCAACCCCCTTGCAGACACCCTTAAATTATAATCTATATATTAATACGTGAAGCAAAAACTTTGTACCTACCCCTTTTTACGAAAATTGCGCGGACGGAGGAATATGAAATTTGGCACAGTTAAAGTTTATATGGAGAAGGAGAGGCGAATCCTAATATTTTTATAAAACATGCATTAGAAATACATTAAATTAATGAAAAAACACTACACGCACACAACCATGTATTTGACACACGCAGTCGAATCGCGTTCGTAGTATTTCGGCTGACGTCGTACAATTTTTTGTAACTATGGTTACCTTATATACCTTATTTAGGTATATGTAATAAAGAAAAATGAAAACAAAGTAGCAAGCTTAGGAATATCGTCAATGAAAGAGTATAGTCAAGTAAATAATAATTTGTTTGAAAAAGATAGGAAAATTTAACCTGTATAGCCTTGGCGAAATCTAAATGAAATGTGATTATAAGGATATAGTTATAGACAATAAAACCTTAATAACGATCAACTTAAAATTTAAATCAAGTCGAATTTTGACCACTAGGCGGCCGCTAGTGAATTATAATTATACTTACGTCATAGTATAAAAACTGAATTTTTGAAATGTTTCTTGAGGAACTGTCAAAAGATGTTTCCTCGTAAATCAGATAGCTTCGATGGTTCTTACACCTTGTCAGACACATTAAGACTCTGGTGGGAGAGTCCTCGTGTAACCAAATTATAAGTTCTTATGTATATTTGTGCGTTTTAATTCTACACCCTCATAAACTAGTCAATACATACTGTTGAAATTTTCACGAATCATATTATGTCAAATATGTGTCAAATAGATAAGATTTATTTTACGCGGTGTGATATCGATGTTGGGTGCTTGCCCAATTACTGTGAACACAATTATCTGTGAAACGTCATAAATTACTTTTAAATAACATAATTATTTATGTAGTTTACCCGAAGGGGTAGGCGTAGAATAGTAGATCTTATACATATTACATCGATTTTTCGCGAAGTATAGTTGTGAGTACCACGTATTACAAGTCAATTGACTAATTTAGACCCCGTGCGGGAACCAGGAATTAAAACATAGATCTCATGCATGGCAATTGCATTTACTACCGCTGCACCAAAGGAGAACCTTTTTTTAAATAAATTAAAATATATTTTATTAGCTTTTAACCGCGTTTTTAGTTTCATAATAATTGAACGGACAAATATTTGTTCTGTGATAGTATCGAACCCACGACACTTAAATCACACTGCTATCCGTGCATTCAAAACAAAATTTTATCATCAGGTACTAGGCGTACATAAAATTATAGGAGTTCATCCTTTCATAGTTTTCTATAGGGATTATGTTCTGGGATACACTTTCTCAACAATTCAAATAATTAACAACGGCGGCCTCTACTCAAAAGATGCTATGTAACTTAAATCAATTAAAGATCACACAAGAAAAAAACAAAATCCTCTTTTTATAACTATTTTCCTGTGGCAACACTGAGTGTCGCCGCTCTATATGTCTATAGTTGGTCTTGACGTCAATAAATTGTCTATGCCTGCACCTAATGATCTGCGGCCGCTTCGTTCAAGTGCTTTTTCTCACAATTATATATACTCTATTAAACCTTTAGCTTATTTGATGGAGGTCTATTTATCTTACGAGTTGTGATCGTCGACCTCATCAAAGTATGGATAATTTATTTCAATAATTAGCTTATGCCCGCGGCTTAACTCACTCGGGAACAGTACCTATATTTTTCTGGATGAAAGGTATCCTATGTCGTTTTCTATACCTCTGAAACGGGTATGCGAAATTTCATGATGATCGGTCGAGTAGTTGAGGCGTAGAAGCGTAATAAACTCACATTCTCATTAATACATAATATTAGTTAAGATATGACCTTTCTTTTTTACAATTCTTTAACCAAATTGATAAACAGATAGGAATAACCTATATATAGGCGCTAGACACCCAGCAAACAAATATAACGAACATAAATTAATACATACAGAATTACAGACATTGATAGAAATACTTAACATATTATTTAAAAAATATATTTAAATAGATTTAGTTAATAGAAAGGATACAGGGGAAAACGAGATGACTTTGTAAAATTTACATAGCCCGAACTGTTACGAGTTATCTCTTTCGCACACTGATATTTCGTTCGGACCTACCGCGACAGCAATAGTTTTGTTAAAAACCTTTTATTTGTTACGATGCTCGCATTTTCTCTTATACATATTAAGCCAATACTTTGAGCCCCTTTTTAATCATATTGCGCGCAATATACATTATGGAGAAGGAATGCAGAAAGTATTATTTATATACATTGCTAATAATATGCTAAATTCAACTCATAGTCTTACGATTATATTCTGGAAGAGGTAGGCAGCGGTGTATTATTTACTAGATGAGCCCGCGGTTTTACTCGTGTTTATGATTAATGCGCCGCTCCCGTGTGTTATAGCGTGATGTTATATAGCCTATAATCTTCCTCGATAAATAGGCTAGGCAACACTAAAATAATTTTCAAATCGGACCAGTAGTTTCTGAGATTAGCGGGTTCAAGCAAACAAACAAACTCTTCAGCTTTATAATATTAGTATAGATTAGTTAAGTTCCCAAGCGTTACTTTGCTGAACGTGCTGATAGGTAAACGTGAATTCTCAGTAGAGCTTAGCGAGTGTAACTTTTATATTTTATAACTGTCACTTTGTGCCCTCTGAATATAAACTATCTTTGACCAGGTTTACCCACATCTTCGCTCGCATTAATGTAGATTTTGTTAATAAACTATTCAATAGTTCAATATATAATAATATTATATATATTATTACTAGCTGACCCGTACAACTTCGTCTGCTTTATATAAGATAAGAGAATTTCTTCCCTTTTTGAAGATGAATGAAAAGAAAGATGAATTAGTGTCGAATTTCGATTACTGGGCGACTATAAGTTCCTGTTGCAGTCAAAATAAATACGCCTTTGTTTTGCGCCATCTGCCGGGTTAGCTAGTATAAATATAAGTACCAACAAGTTTGGGTCCTCATACCTCTGCCGAACGATCAAGGCATGGAATTCTCTGCCAAGGCACGTGTTTCCTTCTTCCTTCAATCCTGGGTCCTTTAAGCGGGGCGTGAAAAAGCACCTTCTCAGGCCGTCAAAGTAGAGACCTCAACATCGCCTCGGCTGCTATGAGGACGATGTGGAGGCCACTGCTCTTAGACCACACGACTGCTTACCATCAGGCGGAGTGTGGTCATTTTGACGAGCAAAAAAAAAAAAAAAAAAAATAAGTCGATCGAAAAGTGAAATATTTATAAGGAGCTTGATCCAAATCTTACTAGCTGACCCGGAAAACGTTGCTTTGCTGGAAAAATTTTTTGAAAATAAGATTTTAAAAAAAATGTTAGGGGTGGACAACCCTTATCACTAAGGGGTATGAAAAATAGATAGTAGCCGATTCTCAGACCTACTAAATATGCATATAAAATTTCATAAAAATCGGTCAAGCCGTTTCGGAGGAGTATGGTAACTAACATTGTGACACGAAAATTTTATATATAAGACTAGCTGACCCGGCAAACGTCGTTTTGCCATAAAAAAATGTTTTGACCAAAAGAATAAAAAATTGTTAGGGGTTGACAACCCTAATCACTAAGGGGTATGAAAAATAGATGTTGGCCGATTCTCAGACCTACTCAATATGCTCACAAAATTTCATGAGAATCGGTCAAGCCGTTTCGGAGGAGTACGGGAACGAACATTGTGACACGAGAATTTTATATATAAGATAGAGACCATAGATTTTGTTTAAAATCTGTTGTGAAACTTAACCGGGCCAGTAATTCAAGTCGTAATGGCTGACGAAACGTAGCGTAGTCTTTAAAATTGACAGGACAAAATGATTTACTTGAACTTCTTTAAATATATGGACGCCTGGTAGATGACCAAAATATAATGAGAAATCTCAAAAATGTATGTGTATGAAAAGTGAATAAAGCCAGAAAAGTGTGTTAGGATCGTAGCAAATGCAAATCCTTAGTCTCTGCCTACCCCTCTGGGAAACAGGCGTGAATTTATGTATGTATGTATGTACCTCAAAAATAAAATAAGGTTATAAATATGTATGATGACTAAATTATACGGTTGGCGTAGTGGTTTATATAGTCATCTCGCCATTGCGAATATACTAAATCTAGTGGGTTCGATCCCTGGAATAAACATCTGTGTGATCTAAAAATACACAGCTGTTTTGAGTCTAGGTGTTCTTTGTGTCCGTTGTTAGAATGTTTCTTTGCAGTAATTATTAGAGCAGGACCGAAGTAATCAAATAAAGAAACATACTCATCAATATTTCTACTAAATATCTTAAAAGGGGCAGACAGACACACACCCACCCAATGTTTTAGATACCATATTACAAATGGCGTCCATTTGATGATGCTACTGAGAATTTTAAACAGACAAAAACACAAACCCAATCCGGGCATCGAACTTACTATCAGCCGTATAAATATGCGCAGTGTTTTCATTTTACGCGTCTACAGTTCTAAGATATACTCGATTCTATAATATACCTTACTATTTGACACGAAAAGTCAGATATTTTCAGACGGATTAAACATCTAGAAAGAAAGAAAGAAGAAATAAATAAATCACGTTTATTTCGTACAGAACACACACAATTAATTAAAACAAAATAAACATAAAAAATAATACAAGATAAAAAAAAATGTGTATGTAATTGTCGGCCTCGATGGCGTAGTGGTTAGTGTAACCGACTGCTACGCCTAAGGTCGCGGGTTCGATTCCCGCACAAGTCAAACATTTGTGTGCATGAACATGGATGTTTGTCTTGGTCTGGGTGTTTCTATGTATTATGTATAATATGTATGTATTTACAAAAAAAAAAAGTATATATGTATGTTTATCCATTGTCTAGTGGGCTAGATGGTGTTGTGTGTAGAATATTATATTATTATATTATTATTATTATATAAATAAAATACGTCAATATCAAATAAATATATATTAAGGGAGTAGGTACAAATAAAAAATAAAAAACTCATTGCATAATAGGCACTGATGACACAATATTAAGCGCAGAGTGAAACGTAAACAAAGTGAACGACTTCAGCGTTGTAGGCTATTTGTATTGTTTTGTTTGTTTTTGTTTTGATATCCTTTTTCTCTTTCCTACAAGACAAAAAAATACCTACTGAATAAATAACATTTTTTTCTTTGGTTAACGATACAAGAGTACCAGGCGCCCAAACAATTGCAGGAGTTAAACAATTCGCAATGAATTCGGCTCTAGAGACCAGTTAAGAGATATGGTTAAAAACCGAGTTAATATATTGTATTAATCTTCTATATAAACCGTATAAAATAAAACAAATTGGTACTTCAAGTAAAATAAGCAACGTTTATACCGCACCACATGTGCAACTTTCTGGCGTTCATCCAAATCTCTGAATATAACACCAAGAGCCTATCGTTATAGCAAAATCTATATAGGGGTTAGTTATTAAACTTCTTTGATAATATGGACGCCTGGTAGGTGATGAAAATATAAGCAACGTCACTCATTAAAATGTAGGTTTACATGAATATGTATGATGCATGATCTATATTATAATAATTAATTATTATTGAAAATGTGTTTAATTATATTATCTTACGGCTCTCTCTCGTCCTCTCACTTTTAGATATAAATATCCTATCACTAACACAGCAGCGATAGCCTAGTGGGAAGCCGTTGGACTGCCACGCAGAGGTCTCGAGTTCGAACCCAAGGCGCGCATTTCTGCCTTTTTGAAGTTATATGCGTATTAAATAGTTAATTATCGCTTGCTTTAACGGTGAAGGAAAACATCGTGAGGAAACCTGCATGTCTGAGAGTTCTACATAATGTTCTCGAAGATATGTGAAGTCTGCTAACCCGCACTGGACCAGCGTGGTGGACTACCATGGCCTAACCTTTCTCACACTGAGAAGAAGCTCGTGCCCAGCAGTGGCATAGTTTAATTCAGGGCTGACTTAATAATAAAAAAAATCACTAATAACATCTTAGCTAAATCGAAATTTTGAATCCTTAACGGTTATTATCTCCTGGTATTGAGATTAATATTCTTCTAGAAGATTATTTTTGATATTATCCTGTCTCACCATGGGGTTAAGGATGGATGGCCAGATACACCACAAAAGTTTGTTTATTTTATATTCCTTTTTCTTGCTTTTCTTGCAGAAAAGACCGTCGCAAGAGACTTTAAAAACATTCAAACAACGGACACAAAGAACACCCAGACTTCACAGATGTACACTCCGTGCCGCTGTGAATTTCTAGACAGAAATTCCTAAAACACATTGCCTGGCCCGGGTATCAAACCCTCACCTCAGGCACAGCAGTTGCGTTTACTACCGCTGCGCCACCGACGCAATCAACTCGAGAAAAATACCAAAGGATTATTTTTGTGGCTCTACGCAATTGAAGCACTTCACACGTTGGCCTTTTGTCAAAATTATTTAAATATTCATGCTTCGCGGGACGGTTTTTATATTCTGTGACACATATTCTTGGACCACGTTTGTCGTTTTATAGGCGCCGGCGATCTTGGCCTATCCTTTTCTATTATTAAACAGCAAGGATTTTTGTTTGGAATTGGCTATAAAAACAAAATTACACTAATAAAGGTCAGTTCAGCAGGAACAGCCTAGTAGGAAACCCTTGGACTGCCACGCAGAGGTCTCGGGTTCGATCCCAAGGCAAGGAAGTTATGTGGGTATTAAATAGTTGAAAGTCATGAGAAAACCTGCATATCTGAGAGGTTTCCATAAAGTTCTTTAAAGATATGTAAAGTCTGCCAACCCACACTAGCGTGGTGGACTGTGGCCTAATCTTTCTCTCATTGGAAAGAGGTCCGTGCCCAGCAGTGGGACAGTTTAATACAGGGCTGATATTACATTATATGTATATATTATAATAAACTTCAAGCAATTACAACAAGTAAATAGAGATGTCTTGCACCCACATGTTTCTAGCCTATGTTTCCAGCTATGTTTAAGATCCTATAGTTGCCCATCGATGACTCCGTGTTACTGAGAATTTCGCCAAATACACAGTTATATTTTGACCGATTTGAAATTTGACTCTAAGACTTCACGACCAACGAGATCAAAGCAGTTAAGCAATTACGGCATAAATAGGGATTTCTGTGAAGGATTTAATTTTACAGTTATTTTAAAATCACTGCTAGAAAGTTGATTGTCGCTAAGCAACCATATTGACGCAAAATATTGGATGAGGTGCGTCTTGAGAGTATGCTAAACCTTTGTTTGTTTATAAAGTTGGTAATTCCGACTGCTTGAAAAGTTAATGTTAATTTCTGAAATCTAACCATTAAAATGCAACTTTTGTATCTGTTTTACTCTTCCATAAAAACGAATGTAAGTACTAGGCGCCCATACCATTGCAGGAGTGAACAATTCAGTATAAATTCGACTCGAGGGAGCTAAAGTTGGTAACAGACATGATGTTTCGTGAACTGGGTTTTAATTAAATATACAAATGTTTTATAAAGTTTATTTATTAGTAGATTTAGAAGTTTGGTCTGTTGGGACGCCGGCTGCCATTTTGGAGACTGAATAATTTTGGCGGGAACAAAAATAAAACATATGTGATGGTAGCCAATTTTCATTGTTGTAAGTATTTAAGCGATCGGTAAGGGTTTCCAAATACTAAAAAACTGCTGTGTTGTCGTTAGGCGAGTCATGGGGATATGAAATTAAAAAGGTCCAGAATTACGAGAGCTTTACTTTAAATATTGTATAGCGAGCTTTAAATCTGTAGACGCCTATGGCACGGATACGACCCGGCATTCGCTAGATACATTCCACACATATCTGTGACGCGATAAAAATATGTGACGTTTATAATTTGACATTGTTGTGCACTCGGCGCCTTTCGATACTCAGTTCCAATATTATTATTGCAACCGTTCAAACGGCGCAAATATAGTAATTTAGTCAGCAATTACAATTTTGAGCCGTTTGGGGTGGAAACCTTAGGTTCATGGGGTCCGAGCGCTTGTATTTCGTACAAAGAGATCGCAAAACGCCTAATCGACGTGTCGCGTGATCAGAAGGCTGGTCTTTTCTTGGCCCAAACAATCAGCAATGCCATTCAACGTGGCAATGCTGCCAGTCTTCTGGGCACGTTACCAGTTGACAGCGATGCTGACGAAATTTGCGATGCCTAAACAATTTTTGTAAATATTTAGTATTACAATTATTTGTGTTTTTTAAGTATGTTATCTTTTTAATACGTTTGTAAATATACATAAATTAGATTAATTAGTTTTAAAATTAATAAAGGAAAATAATGTACAAAATTAAAAAAAAATTATAACAAAATTATTACTTTCGTCTGAAGTGGAAGTGTGCTGTCTTATGTAGCTATGAGTATATTTTAATGAACTATCTTCTAATGCTTATTTGCCTTATAGTCGTTCTTAGTTGAAACTTGCAAATACACACGTAAATGTCGTAAAATTGAATTACTAAAATACACTTCCGTTGCGCTTCTCCTCTTAATTGTATACTTAATTATTGAGTATAAAATGGGACAAACCATCGTATTCTTGGCAATGTTGCTCACTGTCTCAGTGCAATAAGAAAGGGAAGGGTAACTACGGGTCTCAAAGCAGTGAAAATTCTACCACAAGCAGATATCAGCTGGATTTGATAAGAAATAAATCTCAGAAAATGTTTTACCAGCAAGTACTTTATATAAAATTAGTAAGTATAATATTATAATTATCTAGTACTGGTCATCCATCCCTAGCTTAACCTTAACAAGATTGCTTAATTCACTATTGCTGTTCTGGGCAAAGATTCTTTCTTAATCTTTCAAACTTCTTCGTCTATGCCATAAAAATTACAGAAGATTAGACAAAAAAGAATAGAAGTGAATGTTCTAAGTTCTGTAATACTAGGAGAAAATGTCATGTAAGGAGGTGATTGTTATCCGAAGCTCGAAAACTTGTATGACCCATATATTATTACGTCCCATATAATTTACTCTCAGAATAATAATATTGTTCTCCATTACAAAAAGAGGTGATCATTGCTTGGAACCACTTACCCATCTTTACTTAGACCTTGATAACGTTGCTTAATATGGTATCATGGTTATTAACTTTGTCACGGACACACGCCACAAACACTACCAGGCCAATATTTATGTCTTATAAGATGTTTGGGCTATCTCGAATTGATAATAATCAATCTTGCTTTCCATAGGATTGTTCTAGTATCCTAACTTCTAACTAACATTTTAAACGCGAATGTATCTACGTTTGTTTGTAACGTTTTAGGGCCTGAGCTACTCAACCGAACATCATAAAATTTCGCATATATAGTACCTACATAATATGTTGTCACGGGTAATCTATAAAATAGTCAAACCCAAGAAGAAGCAAAACACAGCTAGACTTCATGATACTTTGAGCTCATTCTGCGTAAATAGGAACACCAAAGATTAAATTATGTTCGGGTACTTTAAAATAACTAGCTACACTTCAGAACGTTGGGACAACTACCATCTTAGTCTCCCCGTGAACATGGCTGCTGTAAAGCAACCGAAACGTCGGGGCAAAGTGTAAACTTAAATACAAATAGTTTTAATTAGAAAAAATATATAGCTTAAATAGTAGTAAAATTCAATAATAGTAGTGTTAGAGTTTTCAAAATTATGTAATAACAGTGTTTAAAGTAAAATAAACAACGCGATAAAATCCGTATAAAGTGTTTAATTTCAAAGCATATGTTTACTGTGCCGAAATTCGAACAATGATGGCGAAACTGGCAGTGAAATATCCCCGACTCGTGAATCGATCTTCACCATTAATTGTTCCATGATAACGCAAGAACCCACACTGCACGAGAAACCATTGTAACTCTCTCTATAGGAGCTGCAGTTAGAAACCATACGTCATCATCAGTACTCGCCAGACCTTGCTCTAACAGACTACCATTTTTTTGTGACTTGGACAATTTTCTACATGATAAAAAATTTTCTTCCCAGGAGGCAGTACAAAATGCTTTTACACAGTTTGACGAAATGTGTGTAATGTAAAGGTATAAATGAACTTCCGTTTAGATGGCAGCAATGTATACATAATGAGGGTAAATATTTCGATAATAATATATGGCACATCTTAGAAAAAACTAGTTGTAAATTTTCAGTACAAATCGGCAATTTCATACTTTAACCCCTAATATTATATACCTACCTACACAGCGAGGTGAAGATCGTTTGGAACCACTCACCCATCTTTACTTTGACCTCAATACCGATGTTTAACATCATGCAAGCCGTGCTGGTAAGAGATCATGGTTTCCTCTATATAGGAGAGTTGTTAGGGAGAAGAGGAGATACAAGAGAAGTGGGAAGTGGAGAGTCAAGTCCTTGTAGCAGTTCAAAAAGTACCAGGATAACATATCATGTAAGGAGATATTAAGGTCAACTAAATTAAGGTAATTTTGCTTGTGATAAACCTGTGTGTGATCATTTCTGATGGCTGTCAGTAAATCTATGTATTTAACGTTCAATCATCAGATTGTAGGGACTACCCACCCACCTATTGACGTCACGTTGAGCATTATCACGGCACATCGGCACACGGATCATTGTCGCTATCCAAAGAAGGACAGAGAGAGGTAAACTATAGAAGTCGGGGAGTCAAGTCCTTGTTCACCAGTTCTAAAGTCAAGTACATTATATCTTGTAAGGAGATGTTCAGGGCACCTAGAACTGATAACCAATCTTTCTCTTCAAAGCTCAAGCCTGTGTTTCGTACATTACAAATGTTATAAAATATTCCACCCACGTAAATGCACTTCGTTTCAAACTTTCATATGTTCACGCCATTCGGTTTATGAGGCCTGGCAGCAATTCAAATGTAGTTTGAAGCATTTGCGAGCTCATATTAAACATGTATCTATCTTTCCTATAATAAAATTGTAAAGGTAAAAGGATCTGTACATTGAATAGATTTTAAATGACTATATCATGTAAATGTAATGTGTGAGCTCACTCTTAGTGGGGACAGTTTAATGTGCAGTGAGGGCACATACACCTATCGATACCCCTAGAAGATACAAGCGCAGGTATACGTATTTGCTCGTAAATTTTCACGAAAATGTCTACAAAATCTAGCTACACAATATGGAAATTATCAAGCCAAAATATAGTGTTCACACTGCGTATACCAAACTTGATACTTGGTGATTTAAGCCATAATAGTAACTTAAAAAGGCTTTGTAAGCGAAATATACCGCGTTTACCAAAATATTGCCGGACGAGATACGCTTGATACTTTAGTAGCATCTTATATGGACTAACGCGTTCCCAGGGGGGTAGGGAAAACTTGGGATTTTATTTTGCTGCTAGTAGAAAGGTAGTGAATGCTACTGCTGTGTATGAGGGTTTGATGCCAGAGTTGAGCAAAGATTTTGTAGTATTTTGTAAAGAATTATCACTAGAAGCAGCACGGAGTCTAGAAATGTGTTCGATAGACGACAATAGGTTCGCTTCAGCGACCACACAGCCTGTGGGCTGTGTGGTCGCTGGTTCGCTTCTATTACGTGGGAACATAGTTGGCTAAAAGTGAGTGTAATACACTTGTTCGAGGATTTAGGCGTGAGATAGTCTTAAAATGCGACTTCGTTAACACCTGAAGCTACAGCTGTGGAAATATTCCACACACAGAACATCGAGGTGACTAGGGCACCAGACTCCTTAAGGAGGTGTGCTGTTAGCGAGATGAGTGTAAAATCCCAGGATTCAACCTCTTCGTCATAAATGTAACAATAATGAAAATAATTATTCCTATATCTCGGGGATCTTTTGACCCACGGGGCCTATATTCAAACTCGACTGAGGTATGACCCTAAGGTGACTGTACCAAGTTACAAGTCAATCGGTTCAGTGGTTCCGGCGCTATGCCTGTCACTAACAAACTGTCACTAACAGACAGACCCACATAGTGTTTTCATTATTTTGAAGAAGACTCAGAGGTTAATAAGATCAGTATTGTCTCTTGTACTGCAGGTATATCGACTGCCTTTGAGTGATCGGCATCGCGTAAGTGATACCTCTTTATCTGTTCTGTGCCCCTGGTATTACAAGCTACATAATTATAGGCTGCCGTAACTGGGACCTGGGTGTATAAACTATCATCTCTGGGGATAAAATATATAATCGTGAGAGTAATTTAGTATATTATATTGTAAATAAAGTTCATTCATACATAGTCTCACATCCAATCCCCGAAGGGGTAGGCAAAGCTGTGTTACATTTTGCCAGCAATCATTTCTTACGAAATAGGAAGCGAGCCTGAGTCTACTGAGCCCAAGTATCATACTGGTACTGCGAAGTTTTCAGACGAAAATGTCACTAACACTTTGCTTTACTAAGCCATCAAACCCGGGACGTCACGTACAGCAGTCGCATTCACTACCACTGCGCTACCATTTCTTATAATACCTCATTTGAATAATACCATTTTTATTTTGTCGCGATAAAGTTCGAACTCACAACAGTCGGCTATACGTGCAGTAAAATATTTTACTGCAGTCAGAACGTCATCGTAACCCTAAAGACTGCATTGGTCACCGGTAACCGCTGGAAAAATACTGTTATGTGTTCATCGAACGATTTACAATGGTTTAATAGCTGTGCTGGTGACATCCATCGAATATATTGTTTGATGTGGTAACGTGTTCCCCGAGAGAGCTTTCTGTATAGTTGACATAAGTTTGCGAGCGTTATGAGGTACTAAATTCAAGTCCCGTGTCGGGCAAAATCTTTTTAATTTAAAAAATTTTAACCTTTACAATTTTGATAGATCCATTTTTTTATATAAGCTCGCAAATGCTTCAAACTACATTTGAATTGCTGCCAGGCCTCATAAACCGAATGGCGTGAACATATGAAAGTTTAAAACGGAGTGCATTTACGTGAGTGGAGTATTTTATATAATTTGTAATGTACGAATCACAGACCTGAGCTTCGAAGAGAAAGAGATGGGTTATCAATTCTACGTGTCCCTAATATCACCTTACAGACATAATGTCCTGGTACTTTAGAACTAGTACAAGAACTTGACTCGCCGACAATTTATCTTCTTCTCTCTGTCCTCGGATAGCGGATTTCATGGCTGTGCTTTGTGTATCGTTGACATACGTTTGAGGTTGTTTGCTTGCCTGTTCAAATCCCGTGTCGGCAAAATCTTAAAGTTATGTGTGGTAATTATCGCGCGCGGTATACCGTGAACGAAAACATCTTGAGGAAGCTTGCATTTCTGAGAGTTCTACATAATGTTCTCAAAGATATGTGAAGTCTGCCAACCAGCACTGGTTCAGCGTAGTGGACTATGACCTAACCATTCTCATATTAAGAGGCTCGTGCCCAGCAGTGGGACAATTTATACAGGGCTGATATTATATTATTATATGCATTCCTAGTAATAAGGATAGGTGTCCTCACCTGGTCTCGATGCTTGCCCCGACCGCCGCCTTCCTTTTGTCCAGCCATTACACCATACATCACTTCACAATTAATTTTAACTAAATAAAATTATAGTTCCACTACACAACATACAAAATGCAGTCCTTTTAATATAACAAAGATGACAAACAAACATACAGAGCGCCTATAATAGCTTACGATGATTTGTAATACCAGGAACATATAACTGAGAAAGAGGTATCATTCGCGCGATGCTGATTCTTCAGAAAAGAGAAGATAATTATGTTTTGCGATTGCGAGTACGAGGGATACCGGTCTTGTTGACGGCACAGCTCTTCAATGACTCTGAAGCCCTAGTCATCGATCTGTTCATGTGAGTGAGAAAATCTCAGCTTTTAAAGAATATACCGCTGTGCTCTTTCCACTATATTATTTATAAATGCATGCACCTGTCCTACGTAGCCTATTGGCCGTCTACTAGGAAAAGTTTCACACTTCGTGCTAATATTTCGAATTTCTAGACAAAACTACTTTAACACTTTGTACGAGGAATTGAATCCAAGACCGCATGCAATCGCATTCACTATTGCTCTGCCATCGAGTTAGTCCGCGTATGAATATGCAAAAGATATAAGATGCCATGGTTCACAAAAATTATTGTCCCTTGTTCAAACCTAACACTCAGCGCAGGTATTGCTAAGATGTTTATTTAAACCACTGCCTACGTTATCTACGTAAATATCAAAACTATTCAAGCTTACTATAAATATTTCTTTTAGTAAACTTTTACTCCAAACTTGCATCTTAAAAATAACTAAGACATAAATTGAAAAAATAACGGCCTGCCAGAGACAATCTCAAAAGTCTTTGCGCTAAAGGAAGTTAAAAAGTTTTTAAGTTAATTTAGTTTTGTTTATGATCAAGTACACGGTCTTGTTGGTATATTGGCATAATTTTGCAGTAGTGTAGGTCCGGATATGATTCCCAGGTTGAGCAAAGTGATATTGCGTTTTTCAGTCAAGAAATTCTCGATGGACGGCAATAGTTTTCTTCTTATAATTTTCGACCTAAAACACAGTTGGCGAAATTTTAGTGTTATCCATTTCTGCCTACCCAATTTAAAGATAGCATCTATGTATACATATTATAAAGTTTCGTCTCTTTTGTATATTCGTTTGAGCTCTTATATCTCAAAAACAACTAGGCCGATTATGTTGAAATATACATTCAGCTATATGTAAGTAAACTCGTATTATATTTGTTTATAATATTTATTTATAAGTGGTTATATAATTCTGCCTACACATTTATGAAATACTGGCATGAAGAATTATTTATTCATGTCTTTTCTCGACAATTTATCCCGATAATTTCGATCAGCTCACAGGAAAACATAAAATGTAAGAGGAATGGTTTTCATTAAAGTCATAAATATTATGTGTGACTTTAATATAACAGATGTAACAGATTGTATAATAAGTGTTAATTACAGTTTTGCCTACGCTTTCGGCCATATTAAGCAAAAGTTGAAAATGCGTATTTAATTTACAACTTTGCATCGACAATTTTATTATTCGTAAACTTGAATAACAACAGGAAAACGTAAACGGAAGGAGGTTATATTTTCATTTAAAATCAATATTTACGATGTAACTGTGAACTTTAAAACATATTTATTCAGCAGAATGTAAGTGTTAATAACAACTTTCCCCGTGACCATGGCTGCTGAAAAGCAACCGAAACGTCGGGGAAAGTGTAAACCTAAATATAAATAGATTTAATAGTTTAAATAATTTTATTAGCTTATGAATTAGTAAAATTCAATAGTAGTAGTAGTGTAATAGTTTCAAAATTATGTAATACAGTGATAAATAAACAACGCGATAAAATCCGTATATAGTAGTTTAATTTCAATGAATAACATTCGCGTAAACAGAAGACATTATGTTATACATGGTAATTAAAAAACAAACACATATCTTAGGTAGTAGTTAGGATAGTTTTTATTCATTTTTTTTTCTGAACGGCCATCAGTTCCTCTATAAGACATTTCCAGGTTATCCATTAATTACCGGACGGACACCTTTGTATAGACATTGAGTTTATTACGCGTATATTTTATTACCACAGGAAAACATAAAACGTAAGAGTGTATTATTCTAATTACGCGCGATTTAAACATGTAGCGGTATAATAGAAAAGTACACCTCTGCTTAGCCCTTTAGGTATATCGGCGCTTACAAAAGTAATCAACAATTACCCCATAATTTTGAACGGCGCACAGGAGTACATACAATCTAAGAGGTATGGTTTACGTTTTGATTTAAAACACGACACCACCACAAGACATAACGTGGATTATTTAGTAGAGAATTTATAGTAACTTGTAAATTATAGCCCTGCCTACTTCTCAAGGCGTACGTGAGATACAGGTATGTTATTTATGCATCGACAATTTTACTTTTAATAACAGAAAAAATTTCCATTTAAAAATCACCACTTATTTAAAGGGAGGACTTACAACACAATATTTAGCCGAACGTAAGTGTCTGTCTATCCCTTCCTGTATTTAGGCTTTTTAAAGCGTAAGTAAGTTATTATAAATTTTCATCAAAAATTTAAGCCCGATACTTATAAACAGCTACCAGGATATTATAAAACGTAAGAGGTTATTGTTTTCATTAAAACAATGTCACTTCTTATTACGTGGGGCTTTAAACTAGGGGATGTAAATACATGTAAATTACACCTCTGCCCATCTATCATAAGGCGTGAGGTTAATTAATATAGGTACATCGACTATTTAAACAAGAGAACCTCATAAACAAAAGAGTATATATTTTCCATTCAAAAACTATCTTTTAGTAGGTAGTTTTACAATATGTTTACCCGAATGTAATTATAATTACACTTCTCTACCCCTTTAGTCATTTAAAAAGCGTGAGGAGTTTATTTTACAAACTTTTCAATTTTATCCCGGTACTTATAAACAGCTACCAGGATATCATAAAACTTAAGAGGTTATTGTTTACATTTGAAACAATACATACCACCTCTTATCACTTGAAAATAGAACATAAAATAAGCTGAAATAAGCACTTCAGATTACCCCTTTATGCAAAGGCGTAAATTTAATAAGATAACCAAAAATGTTCGTAAAAAGATATTCCTGCTCTGGTCTGCTACTCACAGAAGAACATCAAAACAAAGAGTACTTTTCCACATGCAACACAAAATTCTTCATCTATTTTTAAGTATGTATTTACATTTCTTAAAATGTCTTATATACATATAATCTTAAAATATGACTAAGCTATTACATAAGTCAAACACTGGTCAAAAACCGCGTATTTTTGCGTTTAGTTAGTCAAATTTGCGTCAAACGCGTCCAAACCGGGCCGCGCGTATATACATACTGAAATACAGTACTACGGTATTGCAGTATCCTGGAACTCTACCAAGTATTATTTACCGTTCAAACACGTATCTTTAGACCTTATTCCGTTGGAATAAGGTTAATTTTTTAATTCAATAACTGCATTTAAAAGGACAATGCGTTTTGGCGCGTAATTCTCATTGTGCTAAATAGATAAGGAACGGTGACCGAGTGAATGAATTGGACTGCCACGCAGTAGTCTTGAGTTCGATTTCATGCACGCAACTTTGATTTTCCGAAGTTATGTGCGTATTAAATAGTTAATTATCGCTCGCTTAATGTTGAAGGGAATCATCGGAAACGTGCATGTCTAAGAATTCTACATAATTTTTTCGAAGATATTTTGTAAAATCTGCCTAAAGCTTATCCTTCTTACACTGAGAAGAGGCCCGTGCCCAGCAGTGGGACAATTTATAGACTGAGCTGATATTATATAAGTGTATGATTGTAAGTCCCCCGCGACACAGTACTTAATGCTACTTACTGCACTTGAAAGGCTGCCAGACCTCATTAACGAAATGGCATGAACACATGAAAGTTTAAATTACGCAGCAATTTTGACTTAAATCGGCCTAATGTCAAAGTAGTGCTTTTTTGTGGTAATGAAAGCGACTGCTGTGTATGAGGTCTCGTGTTTGATACCCAGGTCGGTAAAGTGTTATTGGGCTTTTCTGTTCAGTAGTCGCTTGCGTCCTTTTCGTGGTACCTAAATGGATAGCTAATGAAATGTGAGTGTCAAACACCTTTGGCTTTCCCTTAGGGATTTAGGATTTCTCGAGTGTAGTTAAGTAGGCCATCTATTTAAATCTCGTCTATGGCGTAGAGATCACGCACTTTCATGTCTCGAAGAAAAGACTGCTAGATGTTCCAAACATCTCCTTACTATAAATGTTTTCCTAGTACTTTAGAAGCCAAGTTAGTAGTAAATCTCTTCGACTTCTCATATTTAGGATAAAGTCGTAGAAACCGTGACGTTAAGCAACATTGTTAAGTTTAAGGAAGAGATGGGTGACCAGTCTCCAAAAATTACATCTCTCTTGGTTTAAGCTAAGCCATTTTTTTTTTACATGGGGAAATGCGCCTGATGGATGCCCTCTCGCCACAAGGGGAGGCGTGAGGGTTATGTTCGGTTCTCCCGTACTTCGGGCCTACGGACCAAAACCCCCCGGTGTGCACGCTCGCTGCCTTGTATAGTGGATGGTCCGCTGGCAAAATTACTACCTCAGCGACCCACCCAGCAGTCTACAACTCCTCGGCGACGCCCCGGCACTAAGGTTTTAAGCTAAGCCTTTTTTTTTTTAAGCCTAGATTAGCCATGCTAATTTAGTACTGATAATAGCATACCAGTTTCACGTTTCAAACATCTACAAGAATTATGTTGTCCTAGTACCTACTTCAGATGTTAAAATCTCTCTTCTTTCATATTTCGGATAGAGAAAGCTAAAGGCATAAGCTGCCGAGGCGTTAAGCAACGTTGTCAAGGTTACGGCAGAGATGAGTGACCAGTCTCCAAAAATTGCACCTCTCTTGGTTTTGAGGCTGGATAAATCAGGATATTGGTACTGATATTGTTTCACGTTTCAAACATATTCTCTTACCAAGATATGTTGTTCTAGTACAAATTTTAATATACTGAACGGCTTTCTCATGACACCCTACTCCGTGAAAGAGACAGTGATGTTTTCCATACACCTCTCACGTTTAGGAGACCAAAGCAAGACCTCTGTGAGACCCGGAGTTCCATCGTGCGGTTAATACAACGTAGCTGAGGCCATACCCTGGATGTATGACCAATGACAAACAAACACAATTATCTCGAAATTCTGTATTTTCTTTTAATATAATGCAATTCATCAATTAAATCAAAAAAAAAAATTTGACGTTGTCAAACAAGGTGTGATTTTTTCTGCTCTATAGATCTCTATAAATTTTGCATATATTTAATACAATTATACAGGTGCTGTCCAATTTTTATAGCAGCCTTATAAGCAGCAATTATAAGAATAAACTAAAAATTTAAAAATTTTAAATACAACAATCGGCGCTATTTGCCGCGTTTCAAACGAAACACTTCGCTACCGGCTGTGAGGTGCTCAGTGAGGAGGTGGCGGAGGCTTTAAGCTTTGACGGGACGCGACGCCGGCACCTTGGCGACGCCCCGTCGCCATGCAGACGGCAGCCGTAGACGTCGACAAACAAGGCAACAGTCATAGTGACAAACGTCATACAAATTTTTAATAAGTTTATTTTATTATTTCATATAAAATCATTGTAAATATTTAGCGTAAGTAAAACTTTGTTTGGTTATGTTGCAAAACTTAGGCAACAAAAGTGATGTGGAAGTGAGTGCCGGTCAACCTGCCACATCCCTAACAAATCTGGTACGTTGCCCTAATTGTTCGCAGGCTCGTTTTTTTAAAGGTGAGCGGGGCTTGAGAGTGCATTTTGGTAAAGTTCATAAAAACCAAAATGTACCCTCTAGTCCCAGCACAATATTACTAAGTAATCCCTTACCTTTAACACCCCAAATTCCCTTTTGGCAATATTTAGGACGCATGAAAAATTCCATTCCGATTTTAAAAAGAGTTCCTCGAGGTGCGAGACCTTCAGTGGCTCAAAAATTGGCTCACTGCATAGGTCTTGTCGTTCGAGAGAACTCTAAAACAGCTTGGGAACAATTACTTACCTTTCCTTATAGGATTCTACATGTTAAAAAAGTTGAGAATACACAAAAATCATTAACAGCACAAATTAAAGATAATTGCAGTTTTAGTTATAACTATTTAGAACCAAAAGACACCACCTCCTACAATAGCAAATCATTGTACCAATATGTAGAATCCAAATTAAGGGAAGGTGACATTAGAGGTGCATCTAGGTTATTGTTCAGTAGCGATGTGGTGGCGCCTTACTCTGCAGAAACACTTGCGGGTCTGCAGAGCAAGCATCCAGCGCCCACTGATGGTCTCTCCTTCCCAGACGCACCTGATGCTGACATGGATTGTCTCAAGGTGACAGCCAAGGACGTATTTACAGCCGTTTGCTCCTTTCGAAGTGGATCTGCTGGTGGCCTCGACGGCTTGGCACCGCAACATTTAAAAGATCTTTTGTGTTACAGCGCCGGGGAAGCTGGTGATGCACTTTTGAAGGAGCTGACGGCTTTAATCAACTTAATGCTCTCCGGCGGTGTGGTGGATGACATCATCGATATTTTGTACGGGGCAAATTTATGCGCCCTACGTAAGAAAGATGGTGGCATTCGTCCCATTGCCGTGGGGTGTACCTATCGTCGTTTGGCAGCCAAGCTATGTTGCAAATACTACAGTGCCCCCCTCGCAGAGAAATTTCAACCAGTCCAGCTTGGTTTTGGTTCGAAGGGGGGCTGTGAGGCTGCCATCCACGCTCTCTCCACGTACCTTGGCTGTGGCGAAGGTGAGGTCATCTTAAAGGTTGACTTGAAGAACGCCTTCAATTCTGTGAATAGGGACACCTTGCTGACGCAAGCTAAATTAGAAACACCCAAAATTTTCAATTTTTTGTGGCAGTGTTATAGACACCCATCTAAATTAATTTATAGAGACAACCATTTAGAATCTGCAGTTGGGTGTCAACAAGGTGACCCTCTTGGACCAGTCATTTTTAGTTTAGCCATTCACCCAATTATTGAAAAATTAAATTCTAAATTTAACATCTGGTACCTGGATGATGGGACCCTAGGAGGCGACATGGAAACGGTTTTACAAGACTTGAAACTTTTAAAAAATAAATTTAATTCAATTGGTTTAGAACTAAATTCCAATAAATGTGAAATTTTTATTAACGATAAAGTTGATAAATCTTTGGCTTTATCAAAATTCAATTCTTTGGCTTCAAACATAAAAATTATTGAAAAAGTTTCTTTTCGCCTTCTCGGGTCTCCCGTATTGGAGGAGGGATTCGAGTCTTTCATAGATGAGAAGATCCAAAATTTTTGTGAAATTTCAGACCGACTACTCAAAATTAATATTCATTCGGCTTATACAATCATTCGTTATTGCCTCTTCGTTCCTAAATTCACACATGCCCTCCGATCCTCTCAATTTTGGAAGCATTTAATACTTTTGGATAAAATTGACAATACTATTCGGCATACACTTAGCAAAATTTTAAATTTGGCCATGAACGACCGTGTGTGGCTCCAGGCAACCCTACCAGTTCGCTTGGGTGGCCTCGGCGTTCGCAAAATTAGTGATGTCAGTTTACCGGCGTTCCTGTCTTCGGTCCACTGCACTGAAGAATTGACCAGGAAAATTTTAGCTCCCACACTGGTTAATTCGGAAGTGTCGTGCAAGTCCGATGCAGTGAACGCTTGGAAAATGATCTGTCCAAGCTCTGATTTGCCATCCGATCTATTCTCTCAGAGTCGGTGGGACGGGCCGCTCTGCAACATGGTGAGAGAACATCTCATGAACACATCTCCTAATGTTGCTGAGCGTGCCCGTTTATTGGCTGTGGGGGAATGGGAATCGGGTCTTTGGCTTCAAGCACTCCCATCGTCCAACATAGGCACTATGTTGGATGACACAACGTTCCGCATCGCTTCTTGCCTTCGTTTAGGTGCTCCATGTGTTTCTCCGCATCGATGTCACTGTGGTGAAGCCGTCGATGGCCTTGGCCACCATGGCCTATCATGTAGCAGGAGTGCCGGTCGTTTTTCGCGGCACGCCAACCTTAATGACATTATCCGTCGTGCTCTTGTCACCGCCGGCGTGCCAGCTCATCTTGAACCTAATGGTTTGGCGCGTGACGATGGAAAGAGACCGGACGGTATGTCATTGATGCCTTGGAAGATGGGTAGGCCCTTGGTGTGGGACGCAACGTGTGTAGACACCCTTGCGCCATCACATCTTCCCAGTACGGCGGGTTGTGCTGGTGCTGCTGCTGCATCCGCGGAGACTCTCAAGCGGCGCAAATACAAAAACCTGGCAGGGGATTATGTTTTTGAGCCGTTTGGGGTCGAAACGCTAGGGTCATGGGGTCCCAGTGCTCGTGCTCTTTATAGAGACATAGCGAAAAGGTTAATCGACGCTTCCCGTGACCAGAGGGCTGGCCTTTATTTCGCGGAAAGGATAAGCATTGCCATTCAACGTGGCAATGCTGCCAGTCTTCTGGGCACACTACCAGTTGACTGTGATGCGGAGGAATTCTATGACGCCTATTAGAGGGTTTTAGTTTTCTTTTTTATTTCTCTGTTTCATAATATTTTAGGTATAAGTTAGTTTTAAAGAATTGTTTATATTATGTATATAATTCATCAATCAATTAATCATCTCCTAACTAACATTATAAATGTGAATGTGTTTGTTTGTTTGTTTGTTACGCTTTCACGCCTTAACTACTCGACCAATCATCATGAAATATTGCATACACGTTGTCAGGGGTACAGAAAAGGACATAAGCTACCTTTCATCCAGAAAAAGTAACATCTCTGAGAGATAGCAAATTGACACAAATAACCTACATTTACGCGTGCAAAGGCGCGAGTAAAATCTAGTAATAGGTATTACTAACGTGAATTTGAGTTTGTTACGTTTTCATGCCTTAACTACTCGACCGATAATCATAAAATTCGCATACACGTTGTCAGGGGTACAGGACATATTATACCTTTCCCCGCAAAAATTGCTGTTACCAAGGAATAGAAAATTATTGTCAAAATCTACAAATAACGCGAGCAAAGTTGGGGGACTTAAAACTTAGTATATATATAAAATCTACATAGGATTCTACATAAAAATATTAAAATACAAACCTTACGTATTGTTGCCGTTGCGACGAAACATCACAATTTAGACACTAGTATTCACTTAGCTGGTATGGCGTCAAACCAGCGCTGCAGGCACAGCATAGATTGCTGGTTTGAGTCAAAACAGCGGGTTGTCATTTATTCATAAACTGTTCTATTTGCCAACATCGATAAACAAAGCTTAATATTACATTTAAATCAAACTACAACTACTTACACACGGCTTATTTAAAAAATAACATTACTTTAAATAATTAAAATCTATTTAAATTTACTTTCACCGACGTTTCGGTTGCTTTCCAGTTTCCAGCAGCCATGTTCACGGGGAGACTAAGAACTCACGGAGCGATTTTGTCCCGTACCCGCCGCGGTGGTGGAACTGCGGTTTCATTTCCAAACTCACGAGACGAGTTATTTGCGCGGTTACGCAGCCGTCGCGGTTGAGATCATCGCCCGCGAACGTGGCGAGCGATGATCGCAAGACGGGCGGTTGCAAGACGGGCGGTTAACGATCAGTTGAGGTCCACACCGCCATGGACACACACCAGAAACGAGCTGTTGCGTTATACTTACTTTACAGAAGAATAAAAAAAAGAAAGCCCAAAAGGTTCTGGGTGCATCCACTGATTCAGGATAGAGATCGTTATGGATTATTTGTTACTCTTATTACTGAATTAAAGAAGGACGAAGAAAAATTCTTTAATTATTTTCGAATGTCCGTATCTAGTTATTTAGAACTATTAAGAAAAATGGACACTGCTCTTCAAAAACAACATACTAATATGCGAGATCCTATATCACCGGAGGAAATGTTGGCTGTAACATTAAGGTATGTATGCTTATTTAAATAAAACTAGTGGTAATATTGCAATTATTATATTTCTTTATTCAAAATACACATCATCTGACAAATTGGACAAATTAGTATTAACTGGAGAGGCTGATGGAAGATTTTGTGGACTTTGGGAATTGCTTTCAGGAGTAGACTGGTAAGAAGAGGTACGATAGCCGCAATAGTTATTACTGTTATTTTCTTGACTGTAATTATATGATGTATATTGATAAGATGAAAATGCTGGAAGATTATTATCAAGATTAACAATAATTTGTAGAACTGCTATTTGAAATTTTCTTATTTTTGCTTCATCGAAATTTTGCAATGAAGGTAGAATTCCACGAAAAAATGACAAATGCCTATCTTCGCGATGAGACAACAACTCTATTAATGCTTTATCGGCGTCGTCCTTTTTTTTCTTTTTAGCAGCTGTTTGAGAAGAGGCTGGTGTAGGTGTAGCAAAAGCATCTGACGTTGATGCAACAGTAGTAGTATTAGTAGTTTGTTGAGCTGTAGCACTGTTTGTTAAGGTTGAGGTGGTATTTTCAATGGGTATATTTTTTTTCAAAAACTGTAACTGGTCATTATATATGTATTTTTTGGTTTTTTTAGCTCCCGATCCAGATTTTGTTTCTGTTTCAACTTTTTTGTTGTTTTTCATCCAGCAATCTTTAATATTTTTCCATTTTTTAATTACCATGTTTCCTGAAAAGTATATAATTAAATTTATTTATTTTCAGATACCTAGCAAGTGGGACTTCAATGAAAGATTTGCACTATACATTCAGAATTGGGCACACAACTATATCGACAATTATAAGAATAACATGTGAAAAATTATGGGAGGTGTTGTTGCTTGAATGTTTTCCGGTAATCACTACAGAAGTTTTGGAAGAAATCAGCCAAAAATTTTACAATTACGCAAACTTTCCTCACTGCGTCGGAGCAATAGATGGGAAACACATAAGAATAATGAAACCAGATAACAGTGCTTCAACTTACTACAATTATAAGGATTTTTTTTCATTTGTGTTAATGGCTGTGGTTGATGCGGATTACTGCTTTGTTTTTGTAGACATCGGAGCCCCGGGAAGTAATGCTGATTCAACTATTTTTTAAAATACTACTTTTTGGAATGCGCTTAATAGCGATTCTATCAAACTACCCGATGACAAAATACTACCCGGATCTACTTTGCCACCTGTGCCATACATATTCGTAGCCGATGAGGCATTTGGGTTGCATCGAAACATAATGAGACCTTATGGTGGTCAGTTTTTGAGTGTTCAAAAAAGGGTATTTAATTATCGCCTATCTAGAGCTCGGAGATATGTAGAATGTGCATTTGGCATTTTAACGAACAAATGGCGAATATTAAATCGTGCTTTAGATGTATCAATAACTTTATCAATTGATATTGTGAAGGCATGTTGCATACTTCACAATTTTGTACGAAAACGAGACGGCCATCACATTAGAGAAGAAGATTTTAGTCATAATCTTGAGAGTATACAGATAGCTCGATCAAAACGCAGCGGAAGACAAGCCAACAACATTAGAGATGTTTTTCAACAATATTTTATGAGTGATAGTGGAGCCTTAAGTTGGCAATTGTTAAAAATTTAACGATATAAATTATTGTAGGTATAGGTAACCGGAGTCAATAAAGAAAAGAATCTAATATGGTGGCGCTAACAATTAAAAATAAACACATATACCTACTTATACTTACCATAATCTTTTTTATTTGCCTCGTCCCAATTTTCAAAATCTTTATTTAAAATACCACAGATTTCTTCCCATGCTTTGAGCGTCAAATTCTTGTACTTATATTCTTCTAAGCTCTTATCCCATATAACTGGCCTTTCTTCCACCAAAGTTATTAGGAGATCGATTTCAATATCCATTTTTGTTTACAAACGTGCACAGACACGTCACGACGCCTCGAGTAATAACAAGTCACTGCGGTCGCCCGCCAACCGATCGCAGAGCGCGCGGGCGCAACCCGCCGAGGCCGCGGACGACCGCGGCCCGCGCAATTCTACAAGTTGCCCGCCAGCGCTGCGGCAGCCGCAAACAATCACGCACGCTGCGGGCATAAATCGCGTCGTGAAATTTGCTATATCCATTTTCGTGTATTATATGTTTCTACGAGTGTTGCGGTCCCGCAACCGCGGCGGGCGCGGCTGAAAATCGCTCCGTGAGTTCTTAGCCTAAGATGGTGGTTGTCTTAATGTTCTAAAGTGTAGTTATTTTAAATTATTAAATCCTTACTAATATTATAAAAACGAAGGTGAGTTTGTTTGTTTGTAACACTTGCACGCCTTAACTACTCGACCGATTTATTTTCATCAGCTTTTCATAATGTCCCACTGCTGGGCCAAAGCCACTCCTTGGACTTCCAAACCACTCTGTTGGTGGATATCCCCTGCCAGTCTCTATCAAATGCGTCTAGGTCGTCTCGCCCTCTCCGTTTAGGTCTGCCCCGTCGCCGTAGACTGTCTTGTGGCACCCAATTGGTGACGATTGGTGCCTACCTCTCTGGGTGCCTGCGGCAGACGTGTTCGCCCCAGTCCCACTTCAACCTGGCTGATTTCACACCTACATCAGCTATGCGTGTTTTGGAGCGCAGAGTAGTGTTTCGGACGTGATCCATCCTTTTCACTCCGAGAATGCTACGCTCCATAGCCCTCTGGCAGACCTTAAATTTGGACTTTTGATTCTCAGTCAGGGACCATGTTTAGGCACCGTAATTGTATTGTTCCTATATTAAGCTGCTGGCAAAATCTAGTTGCATAAATATTATAAATAGTGCCTTTTTAATATAAACTGCGGTAAAATCCGTTTATACTAGTTTAATTAGCTATGCCTGCGGTTTCACCCGCGTTTATGGATACTGGGCCGCCCCATGGGTCGTAGCATGATGTTATATTGCCTTCCTCGATAAATAGGCTATCCGACACTAAAACAATTTTTCAATTCGAACCAGTAGTTTCTGAGATTATCGCGTTCAACCAAAAAAACAAACAAACAAATTCTTCAGCTTTATAATATTAGTATAGATTTAAGTTATTTTTTTGTTTATAAACAAAGTTCTAAAGTACCTCGCGACGCGTTCAGAAACGAAACGAAATCCAGATATTTTTAAAAAGAAAAATACTCTGTAAATTGTTTATTATATAAGAAAGTATATTGTTTTCTACCAATAGCTTTCTAAAATTGTGTCGAAAAGTGAATTTACAGAACCGTTTACCTGTATCTGACTTTAATAGTGTAAAACATTTAACAACGAATTTAGGATGAACCATTAAATACATAGACTGAACATTACACGGCGTTTAACTGGCAACATTTAAGTATTTTAACGAGTAGAAACACTGTTTACGTAGCTTACAGCTGTAAACGGCGATGGTGATGGATGAGGCATTGGTCTTGAGAGGTCGCCGGTTCAAATCCTACCTATTGCAGTATCAATGTGAACCTACTAACACAAGCATTCTAGTTAAGCTGGGGTTAACAAGATTTTTTTCGTAAATTGTAACACATCCGCAAGCGATAGCTTAGTAGAAAACCGTTGGACTGCCACGCAGAGGTCTCGAGTTCGATCCCAAGGCCTGACTTTTCGAAGTTACGTGCGTATTAAATAGTTCATTATCGCTCGCTTTAACGGTGAAAGGAAACATCGTAAAGAAACATTATAGTTGCATGTCTGAGAGTTCTCCATAATGATTTCGAAGACATGTGAAGTTTGCCAACCCGCACTGGGCCGGCGTGCCGCCATCTCACACTGAGAAAAGGCACGTGCCCAGCTGTGGAACAGTTTAATATAGGGCTGATATTATTATTATTTATTGTAACATTTTTATTTTTTTTTTATTTAGTTTTAAAGAGGGCATACGGACTAATACATGTGTGATAAGTTACAAATTAAATGAACAGTGCCAATTACAAGCCCCCACTAATGGGTATAAAATTGTCGATAACAAGTGAGAAAAAAAGTAATAACATTATACAATTATAAAGAGCAAAACTAAGATTAAAATAACAAAATGCAGTAAGTATAACAAATGAGAAAAAATAACAAAGAAGAAACAAATTAACACAATTAAAAGAAGGAGACAATTTAATTTACTAAGATTTGTACTCATTGCTCCACGTTATTAAAAATAGGCATTAGCCAAAAGCCGTCTCATTGTCGCTACACTGGTACAGAATAAATCGATATTAAGGTCCCGTGGTAGGTCATTAAATCTAGCTGCACTTCTTATAGCAAAAGCATTGCGTCTGTAGTTACTTGGCGCAAAGGCAACACTAAGTACGGGCCGGTGACGAAAACCTAATAAGTTGGTACGCAGTGATATAGTGGCTAATAGCTCGGGGCAGTCAATACGACCATTTGCTATATGTAGTAGCACGCTTAAGCCTCCAATGTGACGTCTCGTTTCTAGTGGTAAAAAGTGGTACCTTTTGCATCTATGATTGTGATCAACTGAACACTGCTGCGCCCTATAATCGAGATAACGTAGAATTTTTTTTTGAACACCTTCTATACGTGTCTTATAAACCTCGTACTGAGGGTTACAAACCTGCGATGCATATTCGAGATGGCTGCGTACGAATGAACAGTACAAAATTTTTAGTGGTTTTAGGGAGCGAAAACAGGCTGTGGTCCTCATTATAAATCCTAGAGCTTTGGAAGCTTTTTTCACAATGCCATCTATATGTTGGTCAAATAGTAACTTACTGTCCTGTATGATTCCCAGGTCTCTAACGCTGTTTACCCTACTAATAACTTGATTGTTTATGGTGTATCTGGAATTAATTAACGATCTACAGCGTGAGAACGTAACGTGGAAGCACTTAGAGATATTAAGTTGGAGCTTGTTTCGGTGACAGTAGGCTTCAAACCTACACAAATCATCCTGCAGCTGATGTACGTCAGATATGTTTTGTACGACTTTATGGATCTTCATGTCATCAGCGTACAGCAAAATATACGAATGTCGGAAACAATGTTTGATATCAGCAATAAACAATATGAATAGCAGAGGACCAAGAATGGAGCCTTGGGGCACGCCTGATGGGACAGAAATCCAGCCAGATACATATCCCTGGAGAACCACAGCCTGTGTCCTACTTTCAATATAAGAGGAAAACCATCTGTACAAGTCACCGTGTATTCCAGCAAGTAATAGCTTCTCAAGCAGCACTTGATGATCAATACGATCGAAGCATTTATTGTAATCTGTATAAACCACGTCAACTTGTCCTTGGTCCATCCCGTTTGTTATGTATTCGTGTGACAATAGCAGGTTAGACGTAGTTGATCGATTCCTCACAAACCCGTGCTGCTCATCACTAAGACCTGAGTTTAAGGCTGCGTAGACGTCAGTGTAAACTATTCTTTCCAGAATTTTGGCAAAAAGGCATATCTTGGATATCGGACGATAATTTTCGATATTTGCTTTATCTCCTTTTTTAAATATCGGGGTAACGAATGCAGACTTCCAAATCTTAGGTACTGAACCCTCAGTTAGAGAGCGCCTGAACAGAATAGAAATAGGTTCAACAAGACTATCAGCACAATTAACAATAAATACAGGAGGAATTAGGTCAGGGCCACCAGATTTGGTGATATCCAGTGATTTGAGCAGCTCTGATATGCGTATGTGATTTATATCAACTATGCCAACAGACAATGCAGTTCCACTATAAGGATCTCTGGAGGTGCATTCGTGACTCGGTGTCGGTTCAGGTTCTATAAAGGTAGACTTAAAGTAGGTAGCAAATAAGTTACTAATATCGTCCCCTGTATCTGCAATGGTCTCACGATAATACATAACGTTGGGATAAGTGCCAACAATGCGCTTATTTTTCACATATGTCCAAAATGTTTTAGGATTTTTAACGATTGAAGCTTCAATATTTTCCATGTATCTATCATAGCAGGTCTTTTCAAAGTTAATAAATCTATTGCGAAGTAAGGAGAATGAATGATAATCTGAAAGATTTTTATACTGTTTATATTTTGTATGGTATTTATATTTTTCCTTTAATATTTTATTTAACGCTGGCGTGTACCAGGGAGGGTAAGAAGATTGTCTCGGTGTTTTAAATGGAACGTATTTATCCCTCAGCTTATATAAAGTATTATAAAAACCAGTGACAGCTTCCTCCAAACTAACTGAGAGCAGTAATTGAGGCCAATCGATCGAATCAAGTTCAGATCTAATAGAAACATAATCGCCCTTCGAAAATATAAAACGCTTCTTTGGTTTATCGATAAGTTGACGAATGTCAACGAATTTAGTCTGAACTATTAACGGTTTGTGGTGTAAGTCAACGGGCTGTGCTAGTGGCTCTTTACTTTCCTCAACGGTTACGATATCGTTACAAAATACCAAATCCAGTAATCTATCATTGACATTCCGCTCACCATTGTACTGCAACATATTTAATGTTTGGATTGTGTCAAAAAATTCATTGGTACGCTGCGACGATATATGCAAAGGGATTTCACTATTAAACATATCGCTATGACGCCACTGAACGTCATTACCAAAATTGAAATCGCCTATTAATATAAATTTATCAAGTGGATGTGCTATAACTAATTGGTTAAGATTGTCAGTAAAGTTACTTAATTGAGTACTATAGGAATTCCCTAAATGTTCCCTACACAGATAAAGTGCACATATATGTAAATTGCAACTAACCTGCGGTTCTGATCTCTTAAGTATCATGGACAGCCAGATATCCTCAGCTGAACTGCGCCAATCCTGCCGCTCGACAACTGTGAGTTCTTTTTTCACAGCTATCAAAACACCACCGCCCTGTTTCTGACCAGTTCGGGAATAATCACGATCGCGTCTCCATACCACATATCGACCATCAAACAATTCACTATTGTAATAATTATCGTCTAGCCACGTTTCCGTAAATATAATGATATCGTACGAGCATACACATATACTTCGAAAGACACTGTTCGTTTTCGTACGCAGACCACGCACATTTTGATAGTAAATGTTAAGCATATCTATAACTAAACTTTACTATAATCAAATAATTAAAACATATGCACCGTAATACGACAAATAAATTAAAATTTAATGTTATAAACGAATATTTAAGTTCATTACGTTGGAGACTTTCACAAAATGCATGTGAGGTAGTTGATAAAAAGAGAAACAGCAATGCACAGTGTTCAAAATAAATTACAAGATAGAAACAAATGTTTTGAATAGAAACAAAAGGCCACGACCGGTATTGAGACACAAACAACTCGAAGATAATAGTCATAAGTACCGACATTTGTTGCAGGAAAATGTACCATATGTTGTAAAGCATACGGTCAAAATCTGCGTGAAGAGTAGTAATATTGCAAAAATAATATGGAATAAAATAATTAGGGAGCACAGTGTAGCGACACAATACTATTAGGAATACGCAAGTAGCACACATTCGACCATGATTCTCAAACTGTTTTGCCTTGTATATTAGAAAAAGTGACTTTAACGCGTGTGACATATTATTGTTGGATGTTATATCTATCAAAATAGAACAATTTAAACAATTTTTTCCAAATTCTTTTCCGTCTTGACCATCACTATGGGTGACGTATCGTTTTTTCGTGTATGTATTTTCGCGTTTTTTACCCACACATATCGGAATCCTTTTTCAGTCGCAGTTTTCTTGGTCTTAGACAATAATATCTTGTTTTTGATGGTTAGGTGGTCGTTTATGAATATTTTCTGATTCCCATCCAATCCTATTTTAGTTGGTGTTAGGGTCGAGGTTTTCAGTTCATATCTGGCTGCAGCTATAAAGTCCTCCTTTACGTATCGTTGACAAAAACTTACTATGATTGGTTTTATATGTTCTCTGTCACGTGTGGGCACTCGAGTAATGAAATTGATCTGATTCTTTGATACGGGGTAGTTGACTTTTGCGCCGATCTTTGCTATTATTTCAAATAAGTTCTCACTACTTGACTGCGGTACACCCTTTACTTCAACGTTGTTGGAGCGTGACCATTGATCTTTATCGTTCTGGTCTTCTTCTAAACGGTCTAAGCGAGTTTGTAGCTGTTCATCTTGAGTTTGAAGCTTTTCCACCTGTGTGATACGTAATTCCATGTCGTTGATTTTGCCGGTAATTTCCTTCATGACCTCGTTGTGTTGGTTAGTCATAGAGGTTTTGAACTCTGCGAATTCATTCCTTAGCGCCACAATGTCTTCCTTCATATTCTCCAGTGAGGCAAGTCTCGCAGATAGCGTGCGCAATTCCTGCAGGATTGTTGAATCCGGTACTGATAGCGGCGATCGCGGCGAGGATTCCTGGATTGCCGGATTCCCTTTGTTGTTTCCTGTCCGCTTACATTTAGAACAGCGCCATGATGTCTTTCGCTCTGCACCCAGCCTCCGGTAACCGGATTCGTTCACACCCCCACAATGGAAGTGTACGCTAAGGTTACATGCCGTGCAGTGTGCACCATCAGTTAAGGGCTCTCTGCAAATACCGCACTTGGATGTATCCGCCATTATTGAGAAGGTTGCCAAAACAAATTTATCAACTGACACAGAATAAAAACTTTGAGAACTAGTGGTTTTCTTTAAAAAATCGACAATATATTTACTCGGAACGGCCGTATGGACGGAGGTCAGCGACCGTAATGGCAAATATTGGCAAAGATGATTTATTTTTGGTGTTAATTTTTATTTTGTTGTTTTCTTTTTTTTATGATATAGGTGGCAAACAAGCAGACAGATCGCCTGATGGTAAGCGATTACCGCCGCCCATGGACATCCGCAACACCAGAGGAGTTACAAATGCGTTGCCCACCTTTTAAAGGAGTACGCTCTTTTCTTGAAGGTTTGTAGGTCGTATTGGTCCGGCAATACCGCAGGCGACATTTTATATAGATAACTTCGGTAATAGGAACGATGCCTGTGTGTGCCGGGGTTTTTAATTTTTGTCTCGTATAGAGATTGAACCCAGAACTCTTGACAATATAATAGATACATATAATAATAATTAAGTTATCGTAATTTTGTTAGCTGGTTAGTTTGTTCCCATAGTAGGATGCAAACTTCTAGCCGTTTACCAGATAAAGTTCCAGATTCCGAGCTGCTCCTGAGAAATTCTTGACAAGTAGATCCAATTACGCTTTGATCGACCCGGGAATTAAACACGAGACCTCCCTCATCCATAGCATTCGTATTCACCACCGCTGCGCTACCGATTCAAAGAAAACTCACTTTACTTAATATCTGGAGTACCAGGGTAACATATGTTGCAGGCAGTCTTTATAATATGCATTGTAAATGCAATATTTAAATTAAACGTTTATATTTAAAATCAGCGTCTTTCTCATGCACGTATGTACTCAATTATTCGGAAACACACGCAAAACCCATGCATTACGTGACTATAAAGAAGTCATTTCATTATATATTTATAGCACATATGGTGCGGCGCCATTTTTAAATCATTTCACCATAATATGCAACGATTTATGTCTTAGATGTGCCCTCACCGAACTTTGGTCGTACGAAAAAGTGTCCATACATTGGTTAGAGAACGTTATTGTACAATTTTAAATAGGTACGAGTGATCGTGATAATACTATATTTATAATTCAGATGTCATGTTGTCATTGTGTGTCGGATGACAACTTAACTTACAGAAAGGTGACCGAATTTAATCATATTGCACGCACGGAGAAGTGTGAGATTCGGCATAATTAAAGTTTTTATAGAAATGAGTGCAGAAATTTAATAAATTATGATTGTATTGATTTTTAGACACCTGGTTTACGACCCAAGATTACGGAAAAAACTGGTGGTCACTAGTTTTTCGTTATCTTGGTCACACTAAACTTTTAAACAATATAGTAAAAGGTTCTAAGTAATAAGAGTCACCTAGGATGTTTTAACATTTACTTCCTCAAATAAATGAATTTCCTCTTTGTGATCTTTTCTATTTAGTGTCTACCTAATAAATCTGCTCTCCTAGTACTTGTCATGATTTTGGCATTCATGTGAAGCGACTGTTATGTACGAGGTCACGGGCTAGATTCCCGTTTTAGGCAAAGTGCTATATCCCCGAGTGGGAGGAAAACAAGTATATTTGTAACACCCATATTTGATGGCCAATTGCTGTATATTGCTAATGCCAGATTCTGTGCTGCTTGCTACTCGTACTAAGAATTTCTTGGCAGAAAAACCTTACAACACTTTGCTCGACCCGGGGTTCAAACACGAGACCTCATGCACAGCACTCGCATTTACAACCGCTCCGTCACCTAGGCATTTCGAATATTTATTTTCTTTTTCACAGAATATTAGCTGTAAGCAACTAGAAACTATATAATTATACAAAAGAACTCAAATACGACTAAACGGTCACCCATCCATATACAAACCTTGATGAAGATTGCTTGCCGCTACTAACGCTCTATTCGCACAATAGGGTCAGCCTCAACGACATCATAAAGGACCATAAATACTTAAATAGAACATTTCGTTCAGAGGCCCGACGGACCCCTATTTAAATATTTATACAATAATAATAATAAATAACGTTTCAGATACTACAGTGGGCAAACTAATATTTGACCTCTCTCATTCTTATAAATATAAAAAGAAAAGGAGGAAAGATAGATGCTTACCTAAAGGAAGCCCAGTATTTGACCTATCGATCTTCTGAATGAGTTTTAGAGTTCGGAAAAACTCTTATACAACAGCTTTGTCCGTCCGTCTGTCTGTCATACAACTTTCAACTCAAGAACCGTAAGAGCTAGAGACTCGCGGTCAACGCCATTCGACTCAGCATAGTCGATATACACCCGAAATTACTATGGACCTTTGACATCAAATTAAGATTTGCGGCAATTAATTGCCGTTTCTCACTTGTTTTTTTTATACAAAGGTGACGAAAACAACATACTGCGTCTTATATTATAGCAATTACCGTAGCTTAGGATTGCTATCAGTACCAGGAGCAAAGAACTGAGAAAGAGGTGAAACGCGCGTTGCCGTCTCTAAAGAATATTTAAGACCGTCTACGCCGTGTAGCTTCGTCTGTGCCACATAGCAACGTGTGGGAGACAACTAATGGCAGACCGTTGGATTGCCAAGCAGAGGTCTCGATTTCGATCCCAAGACTGACAACTGAAAGAAAATCTATACATTAATACGTAAGTAAAAGCTTTGTATCTCTATTTACGAAAATTGAGCCGATGGAGGAGTATGAAATATGGCACATTTAAAGTTTATATGGAGAAGGAGGGGCGAATCCTAATATTTTTATAAAATATGCATTAGAAATACATTAAATTAATAAAAAAGTACTACACGCACTCAACCATGCATTTATTTGACACAAGCAGTCGAATCGCGTTCGTAGTATATCGGCATTGTTCGGTTGACTTCGTAGAATGCTTCGTAACTATGGTTACATATATATGTAGAGTAGGTGACTAAATGAAATGTGATTATATGGGTATAATGGTATAATTACAGACAATAAAACCTTAATAACGATCAAATTTAAAATTTAAATAAATTATGGGCGAATTTCGGCCCCTTGGCGACCGCTAGTTATATTAAAGGTAAAGAAAAATATCGCGAGGAAACCAGCATTTCTGAGAGTTCTAGCGAGCGTAGCGGACTATATTTTTTATATACAGGGTGTCCGGTAATTAATTGATAACCTTGAAATGTCTTGTTCTAGAATTGAAGGCCGTTCAGAAAAAATATGAAAAAATTCTACTATTATAAGACATTTCGGCCTCGATGGCGTAGTGGTTAGTGTAACCGACTGCCACGCCTGAGGTCGCGGGTTCGATTCCCGCACAAGACAAATATTTGTGTGCATGAACATGGATGTTTGTCTTGGTCTGGTGTTTCTATGTATAATATGTATGTATTTACAAAAAAAAAAGTATATATGTATGTTTATCCATTGTCTAGTATCCATAGTACAAGCTCTGCTTAGTTTGGGCTAGATGGTGTTGTGTGTATGTGGTAGAATATTATTATTATTATTATTATTTCCAGGTTATCCATTAATTACCGGACAACCTGTATATAAATTTCAAATATAATACTTCTGCACTGGGAATAATTCCTGTGTCGCGGGGAACTTTATAAACATCCAAATAACGGACACAAAGAATACCCAGACTCGGAACAACCATTTGTGGATCACACAAAGTTTTGACAAAGTCAAAAGTCATTTATTCATTTAAGTCACAAAGTAAAACTAATGATCGTCAAAATATATAGGTTAGTGAGTTTACTAAGTTACTGAAGCTACATTTAGGTTAGTTACTAGGTTCAGGCAAAAGGTTGAGCCTATGAGAAGATGACGACCTACAAGAAACTCACGCCCACTTTTTTAAATCGATCGGTCGATATCGAATTGATATCAAGAAGGTTTTGCAGCGATTATTCCAAGTGTTACTGACTAAACAAATCTAAAACTTATAATAAAAATTACTTAATAGTCTCCTTTAAGATGAAATAATAAGGATTTAATTTAAAAAAATATTAATATGTAATATACAGTAGGATGGCATGAGGGCACATACACTTACATTTTGTGACAATGCAAAGGCAGTCCGTGACTAAGTAAATGCGATTGTGCATTCATATGTTTAATTTTATTTTTAATAATTATTTAATCAAAATGGGAATTACTATACTTGATAACATCACAAATAATCACGAGGTACACACAGCGACGCATCAACTCAGACTGTTTGGACTTAACTATTAGAAGTTGAACACTGCGAATCGTGCGTTATATTTTTGTTACGTTCTATCCTTACCATTACATCGACACCACTATGCACTGTCCCTTGCCGACAATTCTCTATTTTATATAATAGTTAGTTAGTAGGGTGTCTAACTTGACGTGTAGCCTTGTGTACATACCTCTACATTACTAAATTGACTTATAAGTAATACAAAACTTTTGTGGCGTAGGTATATACGCACAAAATCAAAATCAAAATCAAAATAAATTTATTCAAATTAGGTTACAAGGTAACACTTTTGAATGTCAAAGTTACACGTAATTTTTTTTCTGTGAATTTACATTTACTGCCACGTTCAGCAAAGCAAGGGTGTGTAGGGCTCATGAGAAGAACGGGCAAGAATAATAATAATAATAATAATAATAATATTCTACCACATACACACAACACCATCTAGCCCAAACTAAGCAGAGCTTGTACTATGGGTACTAGACAATGGATAAACATACATATATACTTTTTTTTTTGTAAATACATACATATAATAATAATAGACACGATCAAGTTGCAGCAATAATCCATCAGAACCTAGCCCACAAATATTCCTTTATTGGAAAAAAAACTGCCTATTACAAATATAAGCCCAGTACTGTTTTAGAGAATAATTCCTTTAAAATGTACTGGGACAGGACTATTATTACTGACAAAACCATACACTACAATAGACCAGATATAACTATACTGGACAAAACAAAAAAATCTGTTTTCATAATAGACATCGCAGTATGTAACACACATAATCTCCTCACTACGCACGCAGAAAAAATGTCGAAGTATGTTGATTTAGCTACCGAAATAAAAAGGCAATGGCAGGTAGACACTGTTAAAATCATCCCTATTGTCATATCTACAACCGGAGTAGTCCCTAAGACACTTCTACATAGCCTGAGCATACTTGACATGCCAAAATCTACAATCACAGTCATACAAAAAGCCGTTCTTCTTAACACATGTCGCCTCACACGTAAATTTCTTGCATCATCTACTTCTTAACTTTCCCCCTCTGGCACACTTGGCTAAGGCCCGTGTGTCAGGTTTTTACCCCTTTGAAATAAAAGGGAGATTAAATATAAATTTAAAAAAAAAATAATAATAATAATAATAAACTTTATTGGGCTCAAAAAAAACAGGTTACAATTGTTTTTCCACTATTTAAATGTACACTAAGATTACTTACAATTTGTTTTGTTTTGTTAGTGGAAAAGGTTACCTGTGCCCTATGCTAGTTGAAAAACTGTATTACAGGGCACAGGGCCTTCCGTATTTTTAGTATACAATTTTAATATTGCTGAGTCAATCATACATTTAATATTCCAATAAGACAAAGTAAAAACAAAAGAATAAGAAAAATTAAAATAATTATAAAAATAAATCGATAAACAAACAAGCGCAAAGTCTTTATTATATTGTTTTAATATTAACAATGTTTTGCGTATGTGGGCGTGTGTGTACGTGTGTGTGTGTGCGTGCGTGTGTGTGTGTGTATGTGTGTGTGTGTGAGTGTGTGTGTGTATGTGCGTTTGTGTATGTGTGTGTGTGTGTGTGCTCGCGTTATTGAATTATGTGTAGGAGTTGTTCAGTTTCCTCATAGCTTAGTTTTTGTAAGTATTCAGATAACTTTGTTTTGCATTTTATTGTCGTTAAAGAGTAAATATCAATTATCTTATTAATTCTATTATACAGATAAGGGCCAGTGAAATCAGAAAATTTTCTGCTGAACGTGGTTTTGCGTTGTGCATTGATGTAACATACCATATGCCTTCGACGTTTATTAAGCACTTTTGGATCATAAGATAGTTTACTATGTTGTAGCAAGACGATTTTTAAAATAAATAATTGTCTAACAGTTAAGACTCTACAGGTTTGATATAGAAGCACGGTTGGGTAGTAAATAGGTTTGAAAATGCAAACTTTGAGAACAGCACGTTGGGCAACCTCTAAGGGCTTCATTGTGGTCTTTGAGCTACCTCCCCAAGAAGTAATGCAGTAGGTTAGGAGTGACTGGCACAGTGCAAGATATACTCGCCCTACCAATTTTGACTCTGCAATATGCCTAAGCTTTTTGAACACGAACAACAGCTTACGTACCCTACCGCATAGGAGTTTAATGTGCTCTTTAAAGTTCAAACAGCTATCCAATATTACACCTAGGTATTTTATAGTATCTACACGTTCTAGCGATGGGCAATTGCAGCTATTTTCAGAGTGACATTCATGCGATATAATTTTATGCTTATTATATAGTGGAGTGCTATCTTTTATACTAAAGCAAGTATATTTCGTCTTATCTATATTTAGGGTTAAGATGTTATCCTGTAGCCAACCCCTAACCGCATTGAAGCCATCCTGGGCAGCGTTGAAAACTTCATCCCAGGTATTACCGGCAAAAACAAGAGCTGTGTCGTCAGCGAAGGATATGATATTACCCAGGGTGAGCTTCAGTTTCGTGAGCTCGTTTATATATACGAGAAAGAGGGTAGGACCTAAAACGCTGCCCTGCGGAACACCGTGAGTGACTGGAAGGTAGGTACTTCTAAATTGATCTACACGGACACATTGAAATCGCCCAGAGAGGTAGCTTTTGAAAAGCTCAAGTTGCATTCCCCTGATACCGAGATTTTCGAGATTTTTTAGTAAAGTTGCGACAGAGATCGTATCAAATGCCTTGGCAAGGTCTAGGAAAATGGTTAGACATTTTTTCCCATTTGACATATTAGTGCTTAAATAGCTTACGAGCTTGTTAACAGCATGCTCAGTGCTCTTTCCATGCCGAAACCCGTATTGATTTTCGGATAATATTTCATTATTGTCTAGATAGTTGATTAGCCTTTTGTTAATAATTTTTTCTAGTATCTTCGAGATAGCCGGTAAGATGGATATAGGTCTATAATTACAGATACGATCTTTGTCGCCGCTCTTATGAATAGGGCATACTTCTGACCTTTTTAGTGAATCCGGGAATACCCCAGTTTGAAGGCAAGCGTTAAAGATTTTAGTTAGAGGTTGTACTAGAACTTGCTTGTATTTCTTCAGAAAACCACAACTGATTTTGTCTGGTCCTGGTGCACAATCTGTTTTTAGGCTGGTGATAATGTTGTTTACTTCATCTTCATCTATTTCCAGCATTACAAATGAGTTAAGTTTGCTAGTGTTGTTTGTGTGAGAAGTTTTTGAGTGGTTTTGTGATTTCTCTCCGTGAATTTTGCTTGCTAGTAAACTGCCGACATTAATAAAGTATTTGTTAGCTTCATTTAGTGACTGTTCGGGTGTAGTATTAGATGATAGAAGTTGTTTAACATGTTGTGTTGTTCTTGTAGTGTTAGTTACTCTTTTAATAACCTTCCATAATTCTTTGTTATCTTTTGCAGTAGACATTTCAGCCCTATCGTATGTTTCCTTAACCTTTTTTATTAAATTGTTGCAGAAATTCCGGTACCGTTTGTAGGTGGCTTTTAATACTACATTTTTTGGTGAGGAGTTGGCTCTTTGGTGTAACTTGTCCCTATTTTGCAGGCATCGTAGTAGACCTGGCGTTATCCACGGCTTTATAATTTTTTTGCGTCGTGCGAGAGTAATTATTTCAGTGTTACCTTCTATTATATTTTGTAAAGACTTTGTAAAGTTGTTCAAGCTAATATTTGGGTCCTCTGAGGAGAGTATATTGCTGAAGTCTATTCCTGAAATTTGTCGTTCAATATTTTCCTGATTTATTTTAGTTATCGTTGAGATAGTGAAATGTCGGGTTTTTTTTTGTTTCATAGATAATAACACCGGGTAATGATCCGTTAGTGTTGCTTGTGGGACTAGAGTAATAGATGAGTAATTTGATTTTAGTAGCACATGGTCTAGACACGTCGCACTACTGGGTCGTGTGATTAAGGTGTGGGCAGGTAGAAGGCCATGGGTGGCCGCTAAGGTAAGGTATCGTTCTCCATTTCGATCGATATTATACATAGAAACACCCAGACCAAGACAAACATCCATGTTCATGCACACAAATATTTGTCTTGTGCGGGAATCGAACCCGCGACCTCAGGCGTCGCAGTCGGTTACACTAACCACTACGCCATCGAGGAAAACTCATAGCCACTCTTTTTAATCGCCAAGTGTACAATAATATCTCGTTTACAAATTATAACTGTAAGGTGCTGCAACCATTTCTCCATCCACTCAACATACTCAAGCATTTGATAAAAATTGATGGTAGCCTCTAAAGCAGCAGTATGGTAAATAGGAGCATCCACTTACATGTACATAAATAATCAAGACAAGACGTGATTATAGTCCGTAGTTTAATCTAATTGTTTAAATAAAATATAGTAAGTAAATTATCGAATTCCACTAAACCAGAATTCAGAATAAGACTCAAAAGAAAGCTTAACGGAACTGTCCATAATCACGAGTTGTCTTCATTGCACATTCTTCTTGATTAAAATCCGACTGAATGTAACAACAATGCAAATTCCAGCTTAAACAAGGTGAAATATTACAAAAAAAAAAAAATATATATACATATATTTTAAAAAACATAAGTGTTAGTATTTGTCATTTAATATCCTGTGATCTAATGCAAATATTAGTGCCATGGATGTTTGTCATTTAAATAACCATCTATATTATAATATGCTTTAGAAATAATAATTAAGCAAGTTTTAATTTTAACTTTAAATTTATTCTCTGGTAATTCTAGAATATTACTCGGGATTTTATTATAAAAACGTATACCAAGACCCATGAAGGAACCACGAACTTTATGTACCTAGACGGTAGAATGGAACACGTAATTTATATTTATTGATGTTATGTATGTCACTATTTTTTATGTATAAATATATATTTTGACGGACATGCATGATATTAAAATAAATATATTGTGATGCTACAGTAAAATACCTATATTCTTAAATTTTTCTCTGAGCGAGATTCTAGTTCCTAATTGATAAATTGCACGCACAGCTCTTTTTTGCAATATAAAAATACTTTGTATATCAGCTGCTTTTGGCAACAATTAAGTTTACGAGGAACCTGGAATCGAGCGGAGCATCATACGTCTAGCCGCGCCGAAAACAACTTATGAACTGAGTGACGCAGTGGTCTCGAATGTCGAAATGCGAAATCGGTAGATCTACCGAGTGAAATCGGTATATTTGGACCAAAAATCGTTAAATTGAGTTAAAATGAAGAAATTTCATCAAATCTCTATATTATAGGCGAACGGACCGATTTTCTATTTTTTTTAATTCTCGGATCCTCTCGACTCAACCTATTTTTTTTTAGAAATGCTCTGGTCCTACCCTCTTAACCTACCGCGGTGTTCCTAAGTGAACTTCCTTAGGTATTGAACATATTGGTATTCCCCAGAATATCCGTTGATCGCAAACTTTTAAGCAGTACGGAATCCCCGTAAAAGCAAAAAATAGGGATGCGAACTGAGATTGTTGGAAATCGGTAGAAAAATCGGGAGAAATTCCTTACATTGACAAAATCGTAGAAAAATCGTTCTATTTCGGTATTTCGGTAGGACAAGTGCCAAATCGGTGGAAATACCGAAAAATCGGTAGCTGCCAGACCACTGGAGTGACGCCCGAAGATGCCACCCCTTTTTATACGCCGCCGCGCCGCACGCACACACGCTCAAGGATTTCCAAGAATTCCTGCGGTGATTTTAGAATTTTGTTTTCTTGTTGCTGATTGGTGCAAATGAATATTGTGCGTATTAGTGCGAGCGCTACTTGTAAGAACAATAAATTGAATTTAAAAAGGATTAAAATTGTAAATATATTCTCAGTTGAATCAGTCTACGCGTTTCACTATAACCCTAACGGTTATCAGCTACGGACTTGGTTTATGCCTGCCGGTTAATAATCCGTTAAATTTTAATCCTGTATAGAATAAGCAACTAGTTCCATGAGATTTTGTCATTTAAGTAGTCGTTGGCTGAATAATAACCCTTCCGACTTAGCTGTATTTTAACGGCACTTTTAAATTGAATTAATGGTAAATTCATTACATGAATGGGTAATTTATTAAAGAAACGTATTGTCCCGTGCGTACCCACAACAATCAGCGATAATTATAATAATAATAATTATAATAATAATGATTAGTGATGAGGCGGCCATTTAAACCAAACGGATGGCGTCCGTACAGTCGACTATGGCCTTAATCTTCTCACACTGAGCAGAGGCCAGCCCAGCAGTGGGACAGTCTATAAACACAGGTATGTAGCAAATATTATTCCATTTCCTACTCATATTATAAATGAGAAAGTTTCTGACGATGTTTAAATGTATGTTATTCAATCACGCGTAAGCTATTGAACAATTTTGGATGTAATTTGGCACTTAAACAGACCATGCCCTGGATTAATACATAGGATACTTTTTATTCTGGTATCATTTCCCGTCGGATTTACGAACGAAGCCGCAGGCCGAAACCAGTTACTTCTAAAAAGAGTTCCGATAAAGCTGTCAATATCATAAATAAGCTTAAAAAAGTTATCTCAGCATATTTCCGAACGTTGTTACGTGAACGACATTTAATAAAGTTAAACTGTCCAACAGCCATCGTCTCTCAAAGTTTGTAATCTCAAGTCGTGGTTTAGAATATTAACTTTTGGATGAAAGATCGGGGAAGATAATTTATCTGAGAAGTTTCATTTATATGGATTTTAATAATATACTGAAGTATGATTTAGAATGATTGAATCGTTGGTTTTGTGGAATAAGCTTGCGCTAGGTATCGACTATCGTAATTCCTATTTGCTGGTCAAGCAAAGTGTTTTGAGTGTTTTGGGCTTTTATGTTAATAAATTCTTGTAATGCCTGGAAAAGCTGTAGTAAATATCATTATATTACGTTTAGGAATTGTTACCTAATGAAAGGAGATGTTTCGTTAGCCGGCGTCCTATACAAAAGTGTAACATCTCCTATAACTAATTACGATTTAACCGCAGCTCATTTTAAAACACGATGAATAAAATAACTATAAATATTTAAATATACACTTTCTCATACGTTTTAGCTTCTCATTAGAGGTATAACAACCTCAAAATTATACAAAGTATACTCATTAAATATAATTAACTCACTAACCGCTAAATTTTGACGTTAAAAGTGCTATGTACTTAAAAAACAGATACATTTTGCCCACTTAGAATAATTCATGTGTCGCGAGCTTCTCAACTACGACAAACCTTGAATCTACTTCCACAAAGGACATCCAGACTCGGAACAACTATTGTGGATCACACCAATTTTTGTTACGTGTGGGGATCGAAGACTAGGCCATACCAAGCCACCAAGCCAAGTATTGTGGCGAGGCGACATCTACCGACAATCTTTGTCACCTTTATGATGATTTTTAATTGACAGGCAATATAGGTTTCTCCCCTCGGAGCCTAAAGCATGACTAGCAAGCAATAGAAAGCTAGGCTTTCTGTCGACCCCTTCGGGTTTAGTCAGGCTTGAGTCTTTGTATATAAATTCAATAATGCGTGTATTAAGTTCTTAATAATTATAAAAGTTTTATAACCATAACTTTCCACTTTGAACTCAATTAAAATTCGTATTTCTCCACAAAAATAATGATGTTTTGATATTAAACTAATTAGGTATTGAAATGAATCTCTCGTAGGCACTGTAGAAAAATAACTACAGCCACAAACAACAAACGTTATTGACTGTTCCTGTAGTCTAAATGAATCGAATGGCGAGTGTAATGTTCACTGGGTTAATAAAACACACTTTGATAGATCTCGTAGGTGAAGTAGTATATGCGTCTAGCGCACGTCCGCTCTCGCTCACGGTTGGCACTCGACTGCCCGCGCGCCGCCCAGGCGCATACACTACATCCCTTCTTTATTTTATAAATAATTAAGTTACAATAACTTAAACAGCGATATTAACAATGAAATAACAGAATAGATTTAATAATATATAAACTAGTAAATCAGGCATACAACATTATATCATCAACAAAGTCACAGACAGATAATAATTTTAATTGCTTAAAGGTATATTGCAATACTTTAGTCCTCATTGTTTAATGACCCTGTGTCCTTATTATCATTGTCCACAACCTGCCAAGAATCATTAATTTTCTTTAAATGTACAATATTTCGACGATACTCTTTACCTGTTTCGTCGTTCCGTACATGAATATCACCATCGGTGACTCCCGTCACTGTGTGAGAGGTAGGGTTATAGTTAGGTGTCAATTTGTTATCCTTAGTTATATTTTTTAACATTACCTTTTCCCCTATTTCTAAATTAGAATCAGTAGCTCTTCTTTTTATATCCCCATATTCTTTCCCTTTTTCTTTCATTAGCATATCCCTATCTCTCACATCGGAATCTATGAGTTTATTTTCTACATCTGGACCGAAAGGAACTTTATCTCGAAAGCGTCTTTTAAAAAATAACTCAGATGGTGTTGTACCTGTAACAGAGTGGGGTGTACTATTATACATCATTAAATAATTTAAAACATCTTCTTTCCAGTCCTTATTTTCAGCTTGGCTAATTTTAAGTCTCTTTAGTACATCTCGATTTTGTCTTTCGACTTCCCCATTCATTTGTGGCCAATAGGGAATAATACTATTGACAACGATACCGCATTCTTTGCAGAAATTGCGGAACAGATCGCTCGTAAATTGATTCCCGTTGTCACAGGTTATAGTTGCGGGAAAACCTAACCTTGAAAATATTTCTTTTAGGACTTTAATGGTGTCAAGTGCAGTGATACTTCTCATAACCTTAATTTCTTTATACCGGCTATAATAGTCGACCAGAATTAGTATGTAGTCTCGACTCGGAAGTGGCCCTAGAAAGTCAATGGCCACATCTATCCATGGCTCTTTAGGTAATGATCGCCTTTTCATCGGGTGTGGTGGATTAGGAGCCGATACAAGAGTGCATCCGTGACAACCTTTCACTACACGCTCAGCATCCACATCGATCCTAGGCCACCACACTTTTGCCCTTAGGCGACCTTTCATTGCCACTATACCAGGGTGCCCTTCGTGAGCAGCTTCCAATACCCTCTGGCGTAAATCTTTTGGTATGACTATCCTAGTACCCCGCAGCAAAATATCTCCGCAAAAACAAAGCTCGTTTCTTATGATTTTAAAACAATTTACGGATTCGTGCCAATCTTCATTGAAAATACCCCTTTTTACCTTTGAGACTTCTTCATCTTTTGATGATGATGCCTCTATTTCATTTAGGGACGCAGCGACAGGTCGAGAGTATGTCACAATTTGGTTTATATAATTTTCGCTATCAAATGGCTTCGATGGAGCTATTTGACATAGTCTAGAAATGGGGTCGGCAATATTTGACTTACCAGGGCGATAGATAACTTTGAATCTATATGCTTGAAGCCTGAGTACCCACCGTTCAATTCTCGCGCAAGGTTTTGAATGTCGTCCAAAAATCGTTTCTAACGGTTTGTGGTCGCTTATGAGCTCAAAGTCTTTGCCAAAAAGGTATATTTTAAAATGCTCAACAGCCCAAACTAGTGCCAATGCTTCCTTTTCGGTTTGGCAATACCTTTTTTCACAATCAGTCAGAGCTTTGTGTCCATAAGCGATAACTCTAGGACCTTCCGTATCTATTTGGACAAGGACAGCACCCAGTCCCACTGGTGATGCGTCAGCAATAACCTGCGTTTGGTCACTGGGATTGTAGTAACCAAGACATTTTATATTAGTTAAGCTAAGCTTTAGAGCTTCAAATGTTCTACTTTGTTTGGAAGTCCAAAATTTGTCGACGGTTGCCGATTTTCCAAGCCCTAATCTCAACAACTGTCTAAGGGGGTCGGTAAGTGTTGCCAAATTTGGAATCCATTTCCCCACAAAATTGACTAAACCGAGAAAACTTTGTACTTCTTCAATCGTGTTTGGGCGTCTACTAGTTTTAATCGAAGATAAGTATTTTGCAAGGGGTTTTATTCCATCTTCTGTAAGTTCGTGACCGAGAAACTCGATTTTGTTGGTTTTATATATGCATTTCTTTTGATTTAAAAGAACATCATTTTCTTTTAAAACCCTTTGCACCTTACTCAATCGATCATCGTGTTCTTTGTCTGTTGCCCCATACACAATAATATCATCAATAAAATTAAATGTACCTTCACATCCCAACAACATTTTCTCTAGAATTTTTTGGAACATTTCCGGAGCACAGGATATACCGAACATTAATCTTTTATAACGGAATAGTCCCTTGCTAGTACTAAAAGTAGTTATGTATCTACAATCCTCATTAATTTCAAGCTGATGAAATGCTTGTTTAATATCGAGCCTAGAGAACCATTTTGCCTGTCGAAAATTAGGAAGCATCTGGTTCATTTAGCTTCTTGGCAACCTTTTCTTCTAAAGGGATAGGCACCCTTCTATACGGTTGAATTACGGGCTTTATCGTTTTGTCGATTGGGATTTGGACAGTTACCCCTTTGAACTTGGGAAAGGCTGCTGGAGTATTGTTTTCAACTGTGTTAATATGGAGGCCTATCTGGAGCACTCCCAATTCGATCGCGGTAGCTTTACCCAACAGATCACGCGAACCATTTCTGATAACGTAAACAGTGGATTCTTTACTCCTTTCACCCACTGATATAATCGCGTTGAAAGAACCTATGACGTCTAAAGGCTTCTTGTTGCCATAAGGGACTAAAATTTTGTTTGGTTTCCGGATTTGGTTAGTGACATAAATGTTACTTTATTTTAAAAACTGCCAGGTCTTATCTGTGATTACATTGCATCTAATCCCGGAGTCTATCAACATGTCTAAGTTTACTCCGCCTATGTTGCAATTAATTACGCTGTCTTCATCTAAATGGAAAATGTAGTCAATTTCAGATTTTTGGTTTGGCGTTGAGTCTAATCTCTGTTTTTTATTTGCTGGATCCGTGGTCTTATTATTTGTAAATCGTCTTTTCCGCCTAGTCCGGCAACATTCTCGGAAGTGACCAACAAAATCGCATTTTAAACATCTTTTGTCTTTAGCTGGGCACTTAGTATCATTTGATTGGTGATTAACACTACCACAACGGCTACATCCGAGATCTTTATTTAGTTTAAAGTTTTTCTTTAAGGGTTTCTTGGAATCAATCTTGTTTATTTCAATTTTTTTGCTGTCAGTTTGGTTGTTGGAGTTACCGAACTGCTCAAGTTGTCTAGTAACAACTTCTAAGGCATTTGCCTTAGAAATGATTTTATCTAATGTAATTGAATCTCCGATTTTTAAAATGTTTTTCCTCAAATCAACAAGTCTACATTTTTCTGTGATTTGGTCAATCAAATGTTCGTCTTTATTTGTAAAGTTACATTTTGAAGCCTGATTCCTTAATCTCAATATAAACTTTTCAAATTTTTCTCCTTCTTCCTGTTGCATGAGCCGGAAAATGTATCTTTCATAAATATAGCTTTGCTTTGGGGAAAAATAACCGTCAAGTTTTTCAAGTGCAATTTTATACACATCTAAGTCTTTCCCGTCATCACCTTTACCTTCCTCTGCATGGGCCCCGGGCAAATTGTAGTAAATCTCCTGTAGTGCTAATCCACCAACATGGAGAAGAGTAGCTCGCTTTTTATTAGGGGAGTCAATATTAGCAGCTAAAAGATAAATTTCGAGGGCCCGTTTCCATTTCTCCCCTCGGGTACAAACTGATGTCGTGTCACCCTCACAATCAAAGTGATCTAAAGTTGTCAGCATTGAAGTTGCGTGAGTAATTTTTTTGGGGCGTCCTGTAACAGGATTTTGAGACTCTTAAGCGTGGCCTTTTACCATTTTTATATATATATATATATAACGGTAACACTACTGCATAGCCTTAGGGTACTTGTTAGTATTTGCGTGCACATTAGAGTATTTCGGATTCGACCTTTAACGTAAGCATAAGTATGACTAACTAAATATACTAAATAACTTTATTCAATAGCGTTATTTTACTACTATTATGGAAATTGACTGATAATAACCTTTATATATTAACAAATTATTATATTTACTAACTAGTTAGCAATAAATATGCTAGTAATTAAGTCATTATTGATGCTTACACTAACGTTTCCCGGTCTTTTCTCTCATTTATTCTTTATGCGTGGTCGTTTGTGCGAATAGTATTTGCGTGACCTTGATATTTCTGTGTCGAAATGCAAACGATTGATCCTAGCAAAACCAGTGACCTGATTAAAATAGCATCTACTGATTTTGTTTTATATTTACAATAAGTGGGTATGTAGGTTATTTACAACAGAAAAGTTAAGTATGTCCAAGATTTATGATAATAGTTGGTTATTATTTTTATTTGAAATAAGAATCGTACAAATAACTCAATTATCTTGTTATTTAAATGAAAGCACTTACTCAATAATAATAATTTACAATAATTTACTGTTTGCATTACAGCACATTTAAAATAATTGCATACTATTCAGGCATGACCCTTTGTTTTGTTGTAAACAACACTCACTGCATGGCCTTTGTAACATTTACGCTTATCAGTTGTTTACATCAATCGAAGCAGAATTTAGTTACTTAATCATACGAAACTGAGGCAACAAAGTAATCATTAGCTGTGAACATCTACCTTGATAACGGTTTATTAACGTTTATGTAGGTAGGTACCGCGTGACTACGTTCCGTTTTCACTTAAGTATCCAAACTACTAACGATCCTTATCGAAATATAGTCGCTTAACTGATCGTAAACAACTTGCATTATTTTTCGGCATGCATTCTTCCCCCTTTTTTGGTAAATGTTTTCAGTACTTACTTTTATCCTCGTCGCCACTTGTAATGTTCACTGGGTTAATAAAACACACTTTGATAGATCTCGTAGGTGAAGTAGTATATGCGTCTAGCGCACGTCCGCTCTCGCTCACGGTTGGCACTCGACTGCCCGCGCGCCGCCCAGGCGCATACACTACAGCGAGTCAAGCAAAAAGAAAGTTATTGGATTTAATCTGTCTATAAGATCTTGCCTGCGGCTTCACTCGCATTAATGTAGGTCAGGTTAGATTAAATTAGTAACAGTGGCCGCTGATGTAGTCTCCATTCCAGCGGCCCATCCACTATACAAGGCAGCGAGTTGGCACACCGTTGGCACACAAGGTTTTGGCCCGTAGGCCCAAAGTACGTGAGAGCCAGACATAACCCTTTCGCCTCCCCTTGTGGCGAGGGAGACGCATATTGAGCATGTCCACACGTAAAAAAGAAAGGTTAGTAACAGTACCTACTTTTTTCGGATGAAGGTACCCTATGTCCTTTTCTGTACCTAGCGTGTATGCGAAATTTCATGATGATCAGTCAAGTAGTTAAGGTGTGAAAGCGTAACAAACAAATAAACAAACACAGATTCGCATTTATATAACATTAGGTAGGATTAAATTACTGTAACATTGCATTATGAGAGTAAAAGAATAGAGGGAACACTTGTATTTGCGCATACATGAAAATGAATGTATAAGGTATGCAGATAAAAGAGCCCAGTTTATCAATAAAGTAGCTGACCCGCGCAATTTCGTCTGCTTCACATAAGAGAATTTTCCCCGTTTTTGCAACATTTTTCATTGATGCTTGGTTGTAGCGTGATGTTATAGCCTATAGCCTTCCTCGATTAATTGGCTTTTTTCAATTCAAACCAGTAGCTCCTGAGATTAGCGCGTTCAACCAAACAAACAAACAAACTCTTCAGCTTTATAATTATTAGCTATAGCTATTAAGATTAGTCTGTGCTATTGTTGTAGAAGTCGTGTGTTTTTTTAGAATAAATTACAATGGGATTGACATTGTCATTATTTTGTACAAAATTCCCTGTTCCTGAAAATTACTATCCCAAAAATTACGTCACTTTATTGCTAGTCTCACCAATCCAACCAATTTTAATTACGGTTTTCACAAAAAGTTTTAATTTGAGCGTTATTAATTACTATTTGTGTAGAACAAGGCGCAAAATTCAACATTGGCAATTAGCTACTCTAAACATTCGACCAAATAGATCCAAATTGCTGTTGTCTATAAAAGCAGTTTGTACCATCGTTTCTAGAGATGCCAGAACTATTCTGTAAGTCGTTACTCGATATTGTCGAATTCACTTCCAAAACAGCAGTTACAACTATGTCGTTTCTGTAAATAGAGAGCAAACTACGTTAGTGCTACTAAATATTTGACAGAATTGGAATTCCTGATAAGTATGTTCAATTTGTACCTTCCCTAGTTTTCAGTACACGTACTCGTGATAAAATAAAATGACCCAATTCTTTTCTTATCTTCTTTTCGTGTAGTTAGTGGCCAACCCGTTGTCAAGAATTGTTCAAGTCGCCCGTAGGCCCCAACATGGCTTAACGACTGCTGTCAATTTGACAACAACCGGGACCGACTTTTTACGTGCCCTCCAAAGCACGGAAACGCTCAGATGAAATACCAATAAGCGGTCACCCATCTATAAACTGACCGCACCCAACTTAACCTCGCTAATCGTTTACCGATCAGTGAGTGCAACTGGCTATGAGCGCCTCAAAAATTATTTTCTTATGAAGATAACTGTCACAGTTAGTCCAGTCCGTAATATGCATCGCAGACTTTACAAGCATAGAATTAAAAGACAAAAAGACGATCGAAAGTTGGAAAGGTATTTGTGGGTCTCAATTATTTTTATGTGGTTTAAGTTTCGTTGGAGTTTCTTTAAGATACTTGCAAGAATATCACAAAGACATCTTTCGTTCTAAGAGTAAGTCATGTGTCGCAGGGGATTTTACAAACATGCGAAGAACACCCAAACTCAAAACAAATTTTGTAGATCACACAATTGTTTTCCCGTGTGCAGATTGAATCTGTAGCCACGCACGACACCACAAGACATTAGACAAGACCAATGGTTTCCAATTATTGCACGAGAAACGACTCGCTCCGACGTTAGCGCCGCGCACGGAAGCTAGCGTAAACTAAACTCTTTTCTTATTCGACGAATCAGAAAAGGTCTTGCCTAATGTCTTGTGGTGTCGTGCGTGGCTACAAACCCATAACATGTTAGAGGGTAAGATTACATCTATTATGTAAACCTTTTTTAATTTTTACGCTCAGTTATGTCAATTTCAGTAATAAGCAAATGGTTTAATAGTTGCAGCTCCTTACCAACAAATATAATATATAAGATAAGCAGCACTGTAAAATTGGCGATTGAAAAGAGTGGTCGTAGATTTCTTGCTCATTTTTCTCATTCTTCTCTACGCCCTTGCTTTGCTGAACCTATTGCCAGGTAAATGTAAATATGTAAATTATTGTTTAGTTAGTGTAACCTTCACGTTCATATGTGTTACTTTGTGACTTAAATTAATAAAAATATTTTGATTCGATTTGATCTAACACTCAGCGTAGTGGCATGCAAGGCGACCACTGAAACTACTACCTACGCCATTTGTGAAGTTAAAAATTGGTATTGAATTACAAACAAATCAAATTACAACTCGCATCTGCAAGATATAGCAGCAATATTACCATTACAACTGACTAGTCTAAGTACTAACTATATAAATTTAAAAATATCCATGTGGCGCCACAATATTTTCCGTTACGGCGAATCCTGGCTCCCCTGGTCACTATGAGTGTGTCTACCACCATAATTTATTATGTTTGTTGCTATTGCTGACGATAAGCGGCAGTCGCGGCGAAAACTCAGCATCACAGAAGCAATTCTAACACAACCAAGCAGCTGCTTACCGTAAACCATATACAGGTATACAGGTGTCAAACAAGTACAGGGTCAATCTGGTCTGGAAGAAGAAGGGAGAAGAAAGGATCTGAGTGATGTTTAAGCGCCCAACGCTCTCAGTCAGACTGACACACCGAACGAAACGAATAATTACAACTCAAAGATCTTTGAGTAGATAGTAGGTACTTGCTCGATTTTTCTTATTCCAGGCATTTTATAACATTCTTTAGGGTTTACATTAACCGGCTAATGACTAATATAATTTTGTGTGTATACTATTTGATTTATCGCAGCGGTACACCAGCGGTCAGACAAAATAGATTTTAATTATGTCTGGTACTTTAAGACTTGTCAGATTAATATTTTAACGATATTACTTTGGCCTTGTAAAGTTTTCACAACAATCTGTAAAAGAGACTAAACTGATGTTATCGTTGCTCATCCCTCTATTATTGTATAATCTATATACATCCTAGCAACTGTCAAATCTGTCAGGGTTTAGTTGTAACATTGGTTTTTGAGATGAAAAATAAAATATAATTCGATATTATACATAGATTTATTCCATGAAAATCTTTTTACATAAAAGTTTGAATGCTTGAAAACAATTTGAATGTAGATTTTGTATAAAAACCTTTGGAAATGGAGACTTCTACAGTGCCAGATTTGCTAAATATTTTTAGAAAAATAGTTTGTGACCGAAAGGAATATTGTTTTGTATGTCTACGTACTAAGGAGGAGAGACGTTTAGTATCACCTCATTGCTTCAAAAAGTTCATAACAGCTGCTAAAATCAACGCAAATGGGTGTAATGTAAGTATTTTAATATTTTTGTTTTCAAGCACGGTTCCCGCGCGACGCTATGAATCAGTAGGTAGTGCTGCGATCGGGTTACAACCCAATGTTAGGTACAACATGCCACGTTCACCAATATCATCATACATATATACATAGATTCACGCCTGTTTCCCAGAGGGGTAGGCAGAGACTACGGATTTCCATTTACTACGATCCTGATACACTTCTCTGGTTTCATTCACTTTCATAACATTCCTCATACACGCTCGCCGGTTTAAGGTGCTCTTAACCTGGCCTTTTAATGCCACACCTCTCTCTAATCACACTAATCACATAGGTCTCCCCGTGAATAGAGGTGCTAAAAAGCAGCCTAACAACGGTGTCAATACAAATAATTCTCGAAAGTTATTTAACAACAATAAACTTTGATAAAATCCATTTAAAGTTGTTAATTTTATCTGACTGCACAAATGGTGTTGTCAGGAATAGTCCTTATTCTATCTTTCAGAATCACACCACATATATTTCTCAGCGCTCCCCTTTCTATAGTATTTATTCTGTTCTCATGCTTCTTTTGCCATACCCAACTTTCACTTCTATGCATAAGTGTAGGCACTAATAACCAATATCAAATAAAAATAACAATTTAAAATCTAATGATGCCCAAATGAGTGCTAGCAAAAGCCTTTGTATATTTTTGTTATACTAACACAGCTTGTAGTAATAGATTGCAGAGTATAAAGCTCTTATTAACTGTCTGCTGCTATTTGGTTTAGTGCCTTTTTCATCCAATTCTCATTCAGCCTTCTTTACCAATGGTACAGTTGACAAAGAAAGAGTTCTACCAGTTTTGACAAAAGTTCCTGTGACATCTATTTAGAGGTGAGAGAGGTGAGTTGTTGTTAGCTGTGATAATTCAAACTTGACACGACTTGCCATGACATAAATATTATACATGATAAAGGAGCAATCAACCATGTTGTTTCATAACATTCAAATAAACCTCAACCGTAGGATGGTAGACCACATATTTGGCCGACTGTGTACATTAGCTGCCTTTTTAATTTATCTGTTATATGACTTATACTTATCTCTGTTTCCTGGCAGAAGTTATTGCCGCATGCCAGGTGTATTTCCAGACTTCACATTGTTCATAAGAAATTCTCAACTAATAACTTTGTCCAATCCAGTAACCAAATTCAACACCTTATGTACAACTCAGTTGAATACAATTTTATTCTATTTAGGGTCGATTTTTCAATCTTCAGATAACTTTTATCTGGGGAATATGTTTGACATTTTGACAGCTTTTGTATAGAAAATATGTCATACCGCCATATTTATTCATCAGAAAAAAGTTATCTGACGATTAAAAACCGGCCCTAAGATGGTTAATAAATCTATTTGTTCAACCCCTTGCTGGCTTTATCATGAATGTGCCGGCTCAACCATGGATATACTATGCTCTCACAGGATGTTCAGTTTACTTCATATCCAGGGCCCAGCGTTCGTCGCTTTTGAACCGAGTAGTCACGTTTTATTTTGCTCCGCAAAATATATCAGTTTTAAGTGTTAAATTTAACATATTAACATTTGTTTTATCATTTACTTAAAGTTTATTGTGTTATCTAACTATTAGTGAAAACCAAATTTGATAATTCAACCAAACTAAAAAGTTATCACAGTTTTAAGATAAAAAGTTTTTATAATATTCGCCGATCCCTGACCTACCCCAACCCGTGGATCGCTCGCTGTGACGTCAAACATCGCCCGTGCCACCGAGCGCACACCTGCACTGCACTCTGCCGCCCGCCACCCGCCCGCTCCTCCGCGCAAATTCCAGGAAACGATATCAAATACATCGTATCATCGGGTGCGCAATAATAGTGAACGAAAATCTCAAAGGACTGTATATAGTCGTAATAGAACTTTGAAAACGCATATAAAGTTAAGTGGAGACGCTACATAATCTAATATAACAATCGTAATAAGTTATCAAAGTGTATATACAAAACAAATAAAATATCTAAACTAAACTTTTTAAGTGCAATTCATTGTGACTTTGGAGTTAGTGCATCGGATTTTCACGGTTACGTGGACGACATAACCGTGACAATTGCCGTTACTTTGACACTGTTATAATGTCATCCTCTCAGTCGCACATTTGTACTGGATGTCGAAACAAAATTGAGGACATTAAAATAGACTGTTCGAAATGTGGAGGCGTCTATGACTTGCTATGTGCCAATGTTACAATAGAAGCGTTTAGGAATTCAAACAATGAATTCATATCAACCTGGATGTGTATAGGGTGTCGCTCCAAACTACCTAAGGGCGATAATACAAACACTCCTGTACGCTTGGCCGTGCGTAATGTTCTCCCAGGCGAACTGCCCTTATTTGTGAAACCAGCAACAGCATCACCTAACAGTTTCGAAAACGTAACGACCTTCCGCGGCGGAGTTCGTAAAGGCCGACAATCAGCTGATTGTGCCCAATCAGTCACACTAGAGAGTATCCGGACTATTATTCGGGAAGAACTGGAAAAGGTGGTTGATGATAGGCTTCCAAGTATTATAAGTCGACTTCTAGACAATCACCACACAGAGAGCAATATATCTCAGACAATTCAACAGCTGAATGAAGGAATGCATGCAATTAACAAGAAAATTGAATCCATAATTGTGACTGAGTTATCGCCGTCTCGGAAGACTCCAAATCCTATACCCAAGAATGCTAAGCGTGTAAAAACTGCTGACAGCAATATCCGGACTTCGCCATCCCTTGCTACAACATCACAACCGATTGCTAATTCAATGGCGTCTAGGATGAATGCCGTCGCGGTGCCAAATTCCACGGGGAAAAGGAATAGTAGAGGACCACTGTCTACATCCATCGTTACCACTGCGACATCGGAGTCTCAAACGTCAGCCGCCTTCCAACAACCACAAGCATCGAACTCCTGCACTTCCTTGCCAGTGCCGGTCTCTGTTGACTCTGTGACTGACACAGTTACGGGGGATGAAGATCAGACAGCAAACAGTTGGACAGAGGTTCGGCGAAAAAGACACTCACGGCTCTCCACTCTCACTGTATTGCGTGGTACAGCCGCACCAGGTTCTACTGGCCTAGAAGCTTCAGAAAGATGGAAGTATCTTCACCTATTTTATGTCAAACAAGGTACAACTGTTAACCAGGTACGTGATCATCTATCTAATATCTGTGGAAGCGATATCTGCACTGTAGATTTACTTAAAGCTCGTGGAAATTACGCGTCATTCAAGCTGGGTGTACCGTCGAGGCTCGCTGACCAAGTAATGGCGGCTAAAAACTGGGCAGAAGATATATGTGTAAAACCATGGCGCCGTAACTTTCGTCCTAAAAATGACGAACTTCAATAAACCACTTAGACTTGTTACTCCCGCTATAAACAAAAGCTACAGCCACCTGCATATATTGTATCAAAATGTACGTGGATTGAAAACCAAATTACCCACTTGGCGATCGGACTTGTTACTCACTGAACACGATTTGGTGGCAGTTACTGAAACAAACCTTGATAACTCAGTTGAAGACTCGGAATTATCATATGGACAATGGAGCATCCTGCGTAGAGACCGATCAACTGCAGGTGGCGGAGTTCTGTTAGCCGCACGCTCTGGTACTTCTCTGATTAGACGAACGGAATATGAGACAAACAACGGGGAGGACATGTGGGCAGCACTTACTACACGCGGTACAATTAATGTAAATATCTGCGTTGTCTACATCAAGCCCTCTGCTACTGATGAGGACTACATGACATGGTTTTGCAAAGTCGAGAGCTTTATTTCGAACTTGAGTGGATCGGTTATAATATTAGGCGACCTTAATTTAAAGAGTGCCTCTGTCAATATTAATAATTATTTTTGTTATTTTTTGAGTTTTTGTAACCTGGTTGAGATGAATGAAGTTATGAACATGCGTGGAAGTAAGTTGGATGTGGTACTGGTGCGAGCGAGTCTTAGTGTAAAATGCGAACAAGGCGTGGGCTTGGAACTAGTGCCAATCGATCTTTACCATCCTGCACTAGATATTACACTTAATATTTCTACACCTAAGTGTAATGACACATTAGACCCCAGTAATATTGAGAAAAGCAAGGACTGGAATTTCAGTAAAGCAGACTTTTCACTAATATACGAGCAAATTCGTACAGCCCATTGGCAGGATGTTCTTAGTGTCAATGATCCTTGCTCTGGTATTGATATGTTTTATTCAATCATATATAGTATTTTTAATTCCTATATCCCGAAGAAAAAACGATTGGCATCTCGAAATAGACGTTATCCTGTTTGGTTCACTAAAGATCTAATTCACGACGTGAGACGCAAAAACCAACTCCACAAAAAATGGAAGGTCTCACTTTGTGAACAGGCACATGTAGAGTTTAGTATTTTACGTTCGCAATTAAAGACTCGAGCTAGGCATGCTTACAGCTTATATTGTTGTACTGTGGAGAACGATATTAAAAGAAATCCACTACAATTTTGGCAACACGTGAAAAACTTACGATCGAAAGGTGGGTTTGAACCAAATGTTACGTACAACGGTGTCGCTAGTTCAGGAGTCAGAGCTGCTGAAGCATTTGCTCAGTATTTTTCCAGCGTCTTCTTGCCCGACAAACCTGAATTGGATCCTAGCAGTCTTAGACCATGTGCCGGTGGAGGTAACGTTGCACTGCCCGTCATAACAGAACAGGACGTAGTTAAAGCGATTAGGAAGCTCAAACCTGGTAATTCGATTGGTCCTGATAACATACCTGGCTTCATCTTGAAGGACTGCAAGGCAATTTTGACTGTTCCACTGTGTCACGTATTTAATCTAGCCCTTCAGACTGGCGTGTATCCTACGCAGTGGAAACTATCGCGAGTTACACCTATACCTAAAAGTAGTGACAAAATATCTGTTGAGGAGCATCGACCGATCGCCATCCTCCCAACTGTTGCCAAGGTATTTGAAATTATTCTCCACACAATTATTTATAAACAGATAGAGGAACACCTATCTGACGCACAGCATGGCTTTCGACGTGGACGCTCTGTAGACTCAAATCTTCTGATCCACACGGACTATATCTATCTAAGCTTGGATACGGGAGGTCAAGTTGACGTTCTCTATTTTGACTTCCGCAAAGCGTTTGATAGAGTTGACAATGATGTCCTTTTACAGAAGTTGGGAAATATTGGGTTTACGCCAGGCCTTCTCAACTTCTTCGCCAGCTATTTAAAGGACCGTAGACAGTTTGTCAGGCATGGTTGCTTCGAGTCTAAGGCTTATGACACCAGTTCAGGCGTGAGTCAAGGGTCTGTGTTGGGTCCGCTTTTGTTTCTTATTATGCTAAATGATCTCACTAATGAGGTAAAATCGGCAAAATGCCTGTTATATGCCGATGACCTGAAAATAGCTCTGGAGATCAAAACAACTGCGGACTGCATCGCCCTACAAAAAGATGTCGACAAGCTTTATCAGTGGAGCATTATTAATAAACTTAATTTTAACACGAATAAATGCTATGTGATGAGCTATGGCCGAGGGTTGAGACCGATCCACTACGAATACACATTAGATGGTACATGCATAACCAGAGTCCACAACATTAAGGATTTAGGCGTAATCTTCGACCGTAGCATGACATTTAAAAATCACGTGTTCGAGCTTGCTAAGGAGTGTTATAGGCGACTAGGTTTTGTTCTGAGAAATGTTACAGACTTCCAGAACCCTCAGGTCATATGTCTTTTATATACCTCCTTAGTAAGAAGCAAATTAGAGGCCAATTCATGTGTCTGGAATCCTTATACAGCGTCCCAGACTCTCATGCTCGAAAAAATTCAAAAGACCTTCCTCAGATTTCTTTTTAAAAAGATTTATAATTTCTTTCCGTATATGTACCCTACTAACTACCTTTTAGGGATGTTAGGCTTCAATTCTTTAGAGGTCAGACGAGGCTTTAATCAACTCACGATGGCTAATAAAGTCTTTCATGGACGAATCGACAGCCCTGAGCTCCTTACTTTGTTGCTTAGGTTATATGTACCTGATAAATACGTCAGGCACCGTGAAAGCTGCCGGCCCAAATTATTCGCCAAACCGAAATGCCGCACTGTTGCTAGAGCTCAGTCGCCAGTGTGCCGTTCCCTGGAGGTGCTTAACGCCCTCATGACTGCCTGCCCTAAATGTGATGTGTTTGCGGATGAATGGAATAAGCTTATGCGAGAGTGCTTAATTTTCTGCGAGAAGAGGTATGAGAGGGAATCAACAATTCCATATTAATTTTTATGTTATGTTTCTGTTTTTGTTGTAATTATTATAGTCTTTTATTGTATTTCTTTCTTTTTATGTTTTATGTTTGTAATATGATTTTTATTGTCTCTATGTTAATTAATGTAATTGGTGTACTGCCGTTTTAATTAACTATAATAAATAAATAAATAAATAAATAAATATCCAGCGTCATCACATTATTTTGTTAGAACATCATTTTCATAGAATTTTTATTTTTGAACATTTATTTTTTAAACTTTGTTAGAACCTATCTCTGGGTAAAAAGGATTCACCTAACTGTGTAACACAGGCTTCACCCGGAAGTTCTGCGGGTATAACAGGAGCCAAATACGCCTGCTCACAGGAGCGTTCACTGGCCATTTTGGCACCAACGACTTCCTGTGCAGATTGAGATTGGCTCACAATTCGATCTGCAGAGTCTGTGGTGAACAGGACGAGTCCATATCGCACCTACTATGTGAATGCGACGCGTTGGCTGGATTGAGGATGGGTCTGATGGGATTGGCATATCCAAACCCTGAGGACTTCAGGCTTCTCCCTCTGAATACGCTACGACTGATGCAGTACATTCATAGGGAGATAGGGATAAATCTTGGAGCCGACACAAAAGATCCCAATGGGTCGAAGTGTCGCCGGTCTGTGCTGACTGGCCCCCATACATAAGATAAGATAACTGTGTAACATGTGGTGTTGTTGAGGCTGTTCAACATGTTTTGGAAGAATGTCTAAGCTATAATGTTTTGAGGGCACAACTTATAGATGCCACAAATATATCTGCATATAGTGTAGGTTTATTTCATGGCATTTTAGCCAATCCTGCATGTGATGATGCTAAGGTTTTATATTCTTTTTTATTAGGTAAATAAATTAGTTGATATAGTATTTAGGAGTAAGATATTTTGTACATGAACAATGGGATTAGCGTAGTCAAGGCTGAGTACTGAAATCACTTAAAAAAAAATTTATAGAAAAAGAAAAAAGAACCTATTTTGGTATATTTATAGTTAAGTAACTAATGTATACTAGCATGTGCCTCAAGCCTTGAGCTGAGAGTGAAAGCCGGTTTGAACGCCTCTATTGATTTAAAAATTTATAACAAAGAAATTTAAAAAGTCTCTGTTTTTATATATATATATTGTATTTAAGGAATTATTGAATCTTTTATCCTTTGTAATATTGTCTTACATTTATGCGAATGTTAAACATTGAAATTAAACAACTTTATATGGGTTTTATCACATGGGTATTATTATATACATCTCCCCGTGAACATGGCTGGCGAAAAGCAACCAAAACATTGGGGGAAGTGTAAAATTAAATCTTAATAGTTGTAATATTATAATTTAAATAGCTTAAATCGAAGTAAATAATCTCTTCAATGGCGTAGTGGTTAGTGTAACCAACTGCCATTCCTGAGGTCGCGGGTTCGATTCCCGTACAAGTCAAACATTTGTGTGCATGAACATGGATGTTTGTCTTGGTCTGGATGTTTCCATGCATAATTGTAAGTATTTACAAAATGAAAGTATAAACATATATACTTTTATCTTATGTTTATCCATTATCTAGTACCCATAGTACAAGCTCTGCTTAGTTTGGGCTAGATGGTGTTGTGTGTATGTGGTAGAATATATTATATTATAACTAAAACTGTTTAACAATAGTAGTTTAAAGTTTCAAAATTATGTAATAATATGTATAAATTTATAAAAATTAAACAATGCGATAAAATCCGTATAAAGTTGTTTAATTTATATTTTATCCTTTGTGTTGATTAGTTTTTATAAAAAGAAAATATTACCATTCAAAGAAAATATTAATATATTTTACATTAACTAAGTTACTAGGTACAGTATATGTATTGTGAGTTTTCTAGTAAGGTTGATTTGATTATGTAGGTACCCCATATCCTTGTCTTTACCACTGACGAAAATATGCCAATTGTCATGGTGATCAGTCAAGTAGTTAGGCGTGAAAGTGTAACAAACAAACAAACAAGCCTTAACTGTGATATTATAAATGCAAATGTGAGTATCTATTGGAAACGCTTTCACACCTTAACTACTGGACCGATTATCATGAAATTTCGCATATACGTTGTCAGGGGTACAGAAAAGGACATAGGGTACCTTTCAACCAGAAAAAAGAACTGTTACTAACCTAACCTAACCTACATTTAGACGAGCGAAACCGCGGGAAAAACTGATAGACAGATAAATCCAATAACTTTCTTGTTTGCTCGACGCAGTATTTGAACCCAGGACCTTATGTAGACTACAGGGACAGTCAATAATGTTTGTTATTTGTGGCTGTAGTTATTTTTCTACAGTACGAGAGATTCATTTCAATACCTAATTGGTTTGATATCAAAATATCATGAAATTTCGTATACACGTTGTCAGGGGAACAGAAAAGTACATAACCTTTCATCCAGAAAATGTCGTTCTCGAGGGTTATCTAATAAACCATATTGTTTGTTCAGGTGCACTATGTCTGCCATATCTGCGAGCGCCAGGCGTCGAAAGCCCTGAAGCTGATCCGGGCGGCCGTATTCGCCTCCTCCGTCGGTATGATCGTGCGCGAGCTGTCCAAGAGAGACATACCGAACCACAGGATTATATTCGAGAAGAAGTATTTTAAAAGAGTGCTGAATAAAATTAAGACGGTAAGAATATGTTGGAGGTTATTTTCCAGGCTCCTGAATAATTATTGACTACATGCCGCCTTATAAGTTTGTGTTAAATCCTAACATTCTAGGGTGGGATAAACATTTGTGGGGTGGGCCAGATAATAGGCATGTTGAAAGTATTAAAAATAAGTAATTTTAATTAGTCCATCTTTTAGATTAGCCAAAAATATTGGACACCTATTTTTTGTTTTAGCAAAACAATAAAATTTACTTAAATATATATTATTATTATTATAAAATTTGTACCGACAACTGACGTAACACGAAATTAAAACGCGTTGTATCTTCGTTGTTATTAGTTTGTGAGACAAAAGAAAATACGTGACCAAAATTTTTTGCTGATCTAGTAGACGGAATAAAACCTTTTTTTTAGGCATCATGCCTATTCTAGGGTGAGCCAGACCATTCTGAGGTAGGCCGAACAATTCTGCGGGCGAGCTAGATTACTCTGAGGTAGGCCAGACAATTCTGCGGGCAAGCTAGATTACTCTGAGGTGGGCCAGACAATTCTGCGGGCGGGCTAGATTACTCAGGTGGGCCAGACAATTCTGCGGGCAAGCTAGATTATTCTGAGGTGGGCCAGACAATTCTGCGGGTGGGCTAGATTACTCAGGTGGGCCAGACAATTCTGCGGGCAAGCTAGATTATTCTGAGGTGGGCCAGACAATTCTGCGGGCAAGCTAGATTACTCTGAGGTGAGCCAGACAATTCTGCGGGTGCGCTCAATAACTCTGAGTTAGGCCAGACAATTCTGCGGGTAGACTATATAACTATGAGTTAGGCTAGACAATTCTGCGGGTGGACTAGATAACTCTGAGTTGGGCCAGACAATTCTGCGGGTAGCCAGACAATTATTGGGGGGATCAGTCGATTCTGGGATGGACCAGACAACTTAAGGGATGGCTAGACAATTATGGAGTGAGCATGCAGCGTAATGGACTATTGTAGACAATATGTCCACCACGCTGGTCCAATGCGGGTTGGCAGACTTGGCTGTGTATTATTATAGATGACGTATATTGTTCCAGAGCGCACAGCTGACTCCAGAATATATAGATGAGGAGTTAAAGTCTACCAGGAAGTACAGCGTACTGACAGAGACGGATACGCTCGTTATGGACAATCAGCAAGTAAGTGTTGTAACGTTATATTTAGTCAATCTAGTTTTAGGCAGTAGATTGACCAGGGTAGTTATGTAGCGGACATAATTAAAACATATGTCACACAGACCGCGCGAGCCATGACGGCTGCGCGCGAGTCGGAGTGGTGGCTGGCGCCCCCCTTCCCCTCCTGCCCGGCGGTAGCGATATATAAGCCGATCGCGTCCTGGACCGCGACTTCTTCCGGCCCGGCTCCACACCTATAGCTAAGTGTCCTGATTGTACAAGGACCACGAAGCAAGTCTTTAACGAACCACGCCCTGACTATTGTTATGTAGTAAAGATTATTACTTCTTATACTTGTAATCTAAATATATTAAAAGTGTAATTGTCATACCTTATATTATTATTCTCTCTCATTAAATTCACCTAGGGACACCACGCCCCTACGGCGTGGCCTGTTCCTTTTATATCAACAGATCTCCTATAGAAACCACTCTAAAGGTTACACATATACTACGAAATTAAAAGGTTTTGTAATTTTAGATTACAAAATTTAGTACAGAATGAATTGGTAGAATTACAATAAAACAGGTCGCGGTTTTTATATAAGGCTCGCTACGTGGTCCGGCTGGAGAGCTCAATGGACCACTTATCTTAGTCGGCAGCAGCAGAGAAGAGGGCCTGCACCACTTTTTGAAGTGAAATCTTTAGGCGCGTTGAGCACTTTTTGGGTGAACAAAAATCATGGAACTCGCGTCATCGTCACCGAACGCTTTCCATGAGCTATATGTATACTGTGTATAGGTATATGTGTACTTTTTGGGTGAAAAAAAGCGTGAAACTCGCGTCATCGTCACCGCACGCTAGTTACTTAGTTTTCACTTCTATCGGCAGTCCCCGAAGACAGCCCGCATTTTTTTTTGTGCCTTAATTTGCCTCATTTGGCCTTACGCGGACTGGGTGAGCGCAGAAGGCTCCTAACCCGTTATAAAGTAAACTAGACAACGTTAACCCCCAAGGGCGGACTACCACGGACATCGGCTTGGGGCGTTGTCGGCAATTCCGTGGATCTGAGGTGATCCACGGAATTAACGTTAACGCGACGCGTATTCCGACCTCTGCGGCGAGGGCGGAACCGCGGACGACTTTGCGTAGCTTCGCGAGCCGAGGGCGCGGTCGATTTATATATCGGCCGCCACTGGGAAGGAGAAATCAAGAGCCCCTCTCTCTCGCCACCACTTCGACTCGCGCGCAGCCGCCATGCGCGACCAGTCCGTATGACAGTGTTCTTGTTTTGAGTAGTGGAGTTTTGTACAATATGTATAATTTTTTTTTAAAGAGACTGCCTCCGCTCTAGTAATAATTATAGCTAGTGCGGGTGTTGTCTAACCAACCCGCGCTGGGGCGGCGTAGTGGACTATGTCCTAACCCTTCTCACACTGAGAAGAGTCCTGTGCCCAGCAGTGGGACAATTTACATACAGGGCTGACAATTATACAATCTATGATATTATAAAGAGGAAATATTTGAAATTTTGTTTATTTGTTTGTAAGGATTAAACTCAAAAACTACACAAACGATTTTGAAAATTCCTTTACCATTAAATAGCTATATTATCACCGAGTAACATAATTTAATTAAAAAATAAAAATGCGCGGCAGTCTTTGGGGACTGCCGATAGAAGTGAAATCTAAGTAACTAGCGTGCGGTGACGATGGCACGAGTTTCATGATTTTTGTTCACCTAAAAGGTGCTCAACGCGCCTAAAGAAGTTTTCACTTCAAAAAGTACACTTACTAACATTTATTTTATTTATTTATTTTATTTATTTTATTTATTAGAAAAAACATTTACAATATCTTTACAGACTACATTGTCCAAAACGAAATTGTAAGCTAAATTAAATAAGAAAAATAAAAACATTAAATCACAAAGTAGGGTTACTAATTACAATACACCTTTGTGCTGCCTCTGTGAATTTCCGCAGGTTACAGTTATAAATGTCTATATCTAAAGAAATTAGATTAATGAGTTGTATGGCACGTGATATGGGAGCGAGTTTTAGCAGGTTTGTTCTTGCTACTGGTACACTGAGTGTAGGAGGACGGCGACGTGCACCTATCATACCAGTGGGGGCACACAGCCGCAGCTCCGCCAGGACGGCAGGGTGTTGCAGCTGTCCACGCAGCACACGCCATACATACGTGACCAACGAAACATCACGCCTCACGCTCAACCGCACGTACCCTACCATTCCAATCACGAACAAACTCGGATACATAAGTGGATAAAAGGGGTACACTCCAAATTCTTTGAGGTATAAGAACCGTGTAAATTTATTTTGGATTCTCTCCACCATGAGGTCATATTTATTCTCATGGGGATTCCAGATAATAGCTGTCGATTCAAGATGACTTCTAACTAATGCGTTATATAACGTTTTGACAATCAAGGTGTCATTGAAGTCCTTACAATTTCTCAAAATAAACCCTAAACTACGGAAAGATTTGGAACAAAGGTTCACAATGTGCTTACGAAATGTCAGCTCGGGTACCATTTCAACCCCTAAGTCCCGGATATAACCTAACCTACGTTTATGCAAGCGAAACCATGGTCAAAAACTAGTTATTATAATAAAATTATTGGGAAGAGAGGAGCTCGCCACCATTGCCCACCCCGACTATTGCAATAGAAAAAGGTTGACAATGGTGCCAATTCTGTTGTCACAAAATTCTCTTATCTTAGCTAAAAATCTCTAAAATTTATTTTAGTCCTGTCACTTTTAGCGATTTCAGAATACGAAATGTTGTTTGGACAGGACTAAACTAAATTTTAGAGATTTTTAGCTAAGATAAGAGAATTTTGTGACAACAGAATTGGCACCATTACCGATGTCCTCTGGATAGGGACAGTCACGACGTGGGCTTTGCAGTATTCTGCTTCGAACACAAAATATGCGTCGACACGTGTTTTGCCTCAGCGCGACGCATATTTCAACGTTTGGCAACAAACGAGCCTAGTTTTTATATAAATTTCCTCTCATTAGGTGTACGAGAGTTAGGTTATCTATATATTAATACGTGAAGCAAAATCTTTGTACCCCTTTTAATGAAAATTGCGCGGACGGAGGAGTATGAAATTTGGCACAGTTAAAGTTTATATGGAGAAGGAGTGGCGAATAATTTTATAAAATATGCATTACAAATACATTAAATTAATGAAAAAACACTACACGCACGCAACCATACATTTGACAAATGCAGTCGAATCGCGTTCGTAGTATTTTGGATTTGTTCGTCTGACGTCGTACAATTCTTCGTAACTATGGTTACATATACCTTATTTTTATGTAATAAAGAAACAAAGGTGCAAGCTTAGGAATATCGTCAATGAAAAAGTATAGTTAAGTAAATAATAATTTGTTTGAAAAAGTTAGGTAAATTAACCTGTATAGCCTTGGTGAAATCTAAATGAAATGTGATTATAAGGGTAAAGTTATAGACAATAAAACCTTAATAACGATCAATCTTAAATTATAAATCAGTTATGGTCGAATTTTGACCACTAGGCGACCGCTTGTAATTATTATTATTTTAATAACAGTTTTTTTTTTTTCACTCGACAATAGTATAGCTTTCTAATGGGGAAAGAATTTTTAAAATCGGTGGAGTAGTTTTGAGTTAAGTCCTTACTAACTAAAAATCAAATCTTTTCTGTTTATAAGTATAAATTATACAATTGCCTCTCGTCTCAAATGCCGGTCAGATATGACCGTGAACAATTTTAAATCAATTTCTTTCACCATTAGAAAGTTATATTATCATCTAGTAACAAGCTATATTTTATTAAAAAAGAAAGGTACAGCCACTAACATAATCAAAACTTTGAGGAATCCGTGCTAGTCCGGATAAATGTCGTAGTCGACGACCTATAAATATTTGTGCGGGGTCATTGACCTTTTTTTTGCGACAGCTTTTTTTAATGTCCCACTGCTGGGCAAAAGCCTCTCCCTTGGACTTCCAAATCACTTTGTTGGTGGATATCCCCTGACCTTATGATCTTGTGACCTATATCTCGGGAAATATTTTTACTCATAGGGCCCATATTCAAACTCGACCAAGGGATGACCTGAAGGTGTCTGCACACCAAGTTACAAGTCAATCGGTCCTGTGGTTCCGGAGCTATGCCTGTCACTAACAGACAGACACACAGACCCACATAGTGTTTTCATTAACCTCTTCGAAGAAGATTCAGAGGTTAATAAATAAAATTGAAGTGTCTGTTTCTAATGTCAACATAACAGCTTTTACTAAATGCAAATGAAAGTACGGTACATCTTTTAAACTTTTGTCTATAGGTCTGTTTGTTACGGCTAATCTCTGAAACGGCTGGACCGATTTTGACGGGACTTTCACTGGCAGATAGTAACTTAGGCTACTTTTATCTACGATATTTTTTTTTAATTTCCTCGTAGGCGTAGTAATAGCTGGTCATATCATAAAGTGTCTCTCGTCTCCAGGTATACGAGTCAGCCCCAGCCCCCACGGTGGTGGGACTCACCACAACCAAGTCTGAAGCCCAGGACGTGATCATCCAGTGTCCAGTGCCACACGCGTTGCACAGGAGTGCCACTCCCACCATACTCCCGGACAAGGATGCTGCACAGGAAACACATCAGTTCAACAAGTAAGATTAATTTATCCTTTCAGTGTCAACGATAATTTTTTTGTTCACGTAGGTAGAGTCATAAAAGAGGATTCAGCGATAGCCCAGTGGGAGAGCGTGCGTTGGACTGCCACACATAGATCTCGGGTTCGATTCCAAGGTGCGGTAAAATATTAGATGCTTATTAAGATGCCATGCAGACGTGAGTTTAATCCTAAGGCATGCACTCCTGACTTTTCGTAGTTATGTGCGTATTAAATAGTTAATCATCGCTCGCTTTAACGGTGAAGGAAAACATCGTGAGGAAACCTGCATGTCTGAGAGTTCTACATAATGTTCTCGAAGATATGTGAAGTCTGCCAACACGCACTGGGGAGGCGTGGTGGACTATGGAGTAACCCTTCTTACACTGAGAAGAGGCCCGTGCCCAGCAGTGGGATAGTTGAATACAAGGCTGATATTATTATAGGTTGAGTACCTTATGAGAACAAAAAATCGTTCTTGTGCCCAGAACTGTATATATATAACATTGACTGCCTCCGTGACGCAGGAGTAGTAAACTCGACTGCTGTACATGAGGCTTTGTGTTCGAATCCCGGATAGGGCCAACAAAAAAATATTGGTCTTTTCTGTTAAGAAATCTTCAATAACAGCCGGGAGTTAGGAAGTTGGCGGTGTGAGACACCTCTGTGCCGTGGAAAGCATGTGAATTCGTTGTTCCTGCGCCTCATCTCTCTCCGGTCGTGTCGGTGACGTCACGTCGCTCTATTAGAGTGAGGGAACAGAGAGTGCACTTGAGCACTATAATATCTCCTGCGCAGATAGCCAGCTTCCAATAATATTAGCCGCCGAAATTCGATTTGGAGGACATTAAATAAAGAATAATAAGATATTATTTATTTTTCAGCTCATCAGAAACATACGTCATACTAGACGACGAAGATGACCCCTTAAAAGGGTCCGCAACGCAAAACCAGCCACCTCCACCCCTGCAACCGATCATCACTCAGGCACTGAACCTGAACTCTAACCTAGTAGTGACCACCAATCCACCCAGACTGCTCACTTTTCAAGAGTTGATGCAACAGCCGCAAAGTGACACGAATTTTTTGCTCCACCCTATATTTCTGGCTGAAAATAATCAGCTGAATGTCCCATCACTATCTGCTGTTATTATTAATGGCTCGCTAGTATTTTATGACACGAAAAATAAAATCATTAATCAGTTGCCTCTTAGTGTTAACACAGATGTCATTACGCAAAATTTAATGTCAAATAACGAAGTTTTCATACAAAATTGTGATAATTTCCAACTACCCAACAAAAACTGTGATTTGATCGTTTTAAATCCGAATGTGAGCTGTCAGAAAGAAGTGTTGGAGCAAGCTCAAAACGTTCTGATTTCAAATAACAACTGTCCGAAATTTACGACGCAAGGCGTTCTGAATTCGAATAACTGCCAGACATTTGCCCCAAGCATTCTAAATACAAATAACAACGGCCTGAATTTTCCGACGCAACCCATTCTGAATTTAAATAACAACTGCCAAAATTTTGCGCCGCAAAGCATTCTGAATTCAAATAACAACGGCCTGAATTATGCGACGCCAAGCGTTTTTAATGCAAACGAGAGATTAAATTTTGAAATTAGGAACGTTCTAAATTTGAACGTGAATTGTCAAAATGAACTGCCAGTGTATCCTACTAAGAAGATGAAGGTAGATGATGCTATACTAAAGAATATGCTCTCAGGGAGAAAGACACCGAGTAATGTTTTGAAAGGGAAGGGCGCTATTATGTCGGATGTGACCATTTCTGACATTAGTAGTGATATGGATTGTGTGGCGTCTTCAGGGAGTAAGGTCATAGACACACGGACAGATTGGGAGGATAAGATACCTATGGATGTCATTTCTTTTGTGGTAAGTTTTTTAATCTATACTAATTTATTCAATTAAAACGATTATATTTTAGCTATGACACAAATTATTATAAAATAAAAACGATTTAAACAAATAAACATTACAATAAAAAGATATTATTTGCCCTGATGCATGGCTAATTGGTTCAGGTGGTCTTCTCGCCGCATCGATAGTTGTGGGTTTGATCCCCACACGGGACTAAAATGTATGTGCATCACAAACTAAATTTTATGTGTACACACGGCTACACATCAAGTTAGACACCCTGTATATGCATATCTACGCTACATACAAAATAGAGAATTGTCGGAAAGGGACAGTGCATAGTGGTGTCGATGTAATGGTAAGGATAGAGCGTAACAAAAATATAACGCACCCTCTCGCACGATTCGCAGCGTTCAACTTCTAATAGTTCAAAGTCTAAACAGTCTAGGTTGATGCGTCGCTGTGTGTACCGAGGAGTTAGAAACTAGGGACATTTCGCGTTAGTCACATTTTACGAAAGGGACATTCCGCGACGATTTCTTTTTATACTCGATAGCAAACTAGCATACGGCCCACCTGATGGTGAGTGGTCGCCGTAGCCTATGGACGCCTGCAACATCAGAGGCGTCTATTACGCGTTGCCGACCCTTTAAGAAAGGAAGAAGAGAAAAAGGAAGTGGGAAGGAGAAGGAGCGGGAAAGGGGAAAGAGGGTGATTTGACCTCCGGCACTCTCACTCACCGAACGAAACACAATAAGAATACTGCTATTTCACGTTGATATTCTGTGAGAGGGTAGTCCGTCCCCGGAGCCGGGTCCATTCATGCTGAAGTCAGCGAAGCTAATATGGCTTAATACAATCTTTAGTTCAACGTAGGGTGCTATTGTTAATGTCTAACAATTTAGGCCCGAGAGATGGATGGATAGATATTTAAATGCACCTTTATCTTATCTTGTGTGGGAGCCAGTCAGTACCTGCGACACTTCGACCCGGTGGGATTTTTGTGTCGACTTCCTCAATAACGACTGCCATAGATGTTCATGGCAGCCGGGACCGACGGCTTAACGTGCTCTCCGAGGCACGGAGCAGGCAATAATTGTCAATCAATACGCACATAATTTCGAAAAGTCATATAACTTCCGAAAGTCAGAAGTGCGCGACGTGAGTTCAAACCCGAGACCCTCTGCATTGCAGTCTGTGGTCTCCCCACTGAGCTATAGCTATTAATGCACCTTTACTTACAAATATCAGTCCTGTATTTAAACTTTCCCACTGCTGGGCACGAGCCACTTCTCAACGTGACAAGGGTTAGCCCATAGTCCACCACGCAGCCCCAGTGCTTGTTGGCAGACTTCACATATCTTCGAGAACATTATGTAGAACTCTCAGACATGCAGGTTGCCTCACAACGTGTTCCTTCACTGGTAAAGCGAGCGATAATTAACTATTTAATACTGTAACAGGTTTGTACGAACAAACACAATTTAAAAAGAACGGAACGTAGTTTATTGTTAACATAAAATAAACTAACTATAGTCTAGTACAGTACAGGGAGCGGGACCCCGTGCGTGTGCTAGCGTGTAACTAGTTCTCAGAGCTGTCCGACCAGGAAGGTTGAAGCAGTCCGAGAGCGCAGTGAACACTCTCCTCGCACACTATGCGTGGAAGTTAAATGTGTGCACTAGTTCTCAGAGCTGTCCGACCAGGAAGGTTGAAGCAGTCCGAGAGCGCAGTGAACACTCTCCTCGCACACTATGCGTGGAAGTTAAATGTGTGCACTAGTTCTCAGAGCTGTCCGACCAGGAAGGTTGAAGCAGTCCGAGAGCGCAGTGAACACTCTCCTCGCACACTATGCGTGGAAGTTAAATGTGTGCACTAGTTCTCAGAGCTGTCCGACCAGGAAGGTTGAAGCAGTCCGAGAGCGCAGTGAACACTCTCCTCGCACACTATGCGTGGAAGTTAAATGTGTGCACTAGTTCTCAGAGCTGTCCGACCAGGAAGGTTGAAGCAGTCCTTGAGCGCAGTGAACACTCTCCTCGCACACTATGCGTGGAAGTTAAATGTGTGCACTAGTTCTCAGAGCTGTCCGACCAGGAAGGTTGAAGCAGTCCGAGAGCGCAGTGAACACTCTCCTCGCACACTATGCGTGGAAGTGAAATGTGTGCACTAGTTCTCAGAGCTGTCCGACCAGGAAGGTTGAAGCAGTCCGAGAGCGCAGTGAACACTCTCCTCGCACACTATGCGTGGAAGTTAAATGTGTGCACTAGTTCTCAGAGCTGTCCGACCAGGAAGGTTGAAGCAGTCCGAGAGCGCAGTGAACACTCTCCTCGCACACTATGCGTGGAAGTTAAATGTGTGCACTAGTTCTCAGAGCTGTCCGACCAGGAAGGTTGAAGCAGTCCGAGAGCGCAGTGAACACTCTCCTCGCACACTATGCGTGGAAGTTAAATGTGTGCACTAGTTCTCAGAGCTGTCCGACCAGGAAGGTTGAAGCAGTCCGAGAGCGCAGTGAATACTCTCCTCGCACACTATGCGTGGAAGTTAAATGTGTGCACTAGTTCTCAGAGCTGTCCGACCAGGAAGGTTGAAGCAGTCCGAGAGCGCAGTGAACACTCTCCTCGCACACTATGCGTGGAAGTTAAATGTGTGCACTAGTTCTCAGAGCTGTCCGACCAGGAAGGTTGAAGCAGTCCGAGAGCGCAGTGAACACTCTCCTCGCACACTATGCGTGGAAGTGAAATGTGTGCACTAGTTCTCAGAGCTGTCCGACCAGGAAGGTTGAAGCAGTCCGAGAGCGCAGTGAACACTCTCCTCGCACACTATGCGTGGAAGTTAAATGTGTGCACTAGTTCTCAGAGCTGTCCGGCCAGGAAGGTTGAAGCAGTCCGAGAGCGCAGTGAACACTCTCCTCGCACACTATGCGTGGAAGTGAAATGTGTGCACTAGTTCTCAGAGCTGTCCGACCAGGAAGGTTGAAGCAGTCCGAGAGCGCAGTGAACACTCTCCTCGCACACTATGCGTGGAAGTTAAATGTGTGCACTAGTTCTCAGAGCTGTCCGACCAGGAAGGTTGAAGCAGTCCGAGAGCGCAGTGAACACTCTCCTCGCACACTATGCGTGGAAGTTAAATGTGTGCACTAGTTCTCAGAGCTGTCCGACCAGGAAGGTTGAAGCAGTCCGAGAGCGCAGTGAACACTCTCCTCGCACACTATGCGTGGAAGTTAAATGTGTGCACTAGTTCTCAGAGCTGTCCGGCCAGTGAGGCTGAAGCAGTCGGCTGTCAGAGAGCGCAGCGAACACACTCTGAGCCGTTCATCATCATCGCGTCGGTCTTATATAGCGGCCGGCGCGTAACGGGGGAGCCACGCTCCGCCCACTTGATGACGTCTAACGCTGCGAAGTAGGGGCGCGGCGTGTGCGCTGCATGACGACGTTTAGTTGTTACAATACGCATATAACTTCGAAAAGTTGGGTGGGGTCGCGGGTTCGATTCCCGCACAAGTCAAACATTTGTGTGCATGAACATGGATGTTTGTCTTGGTCTGGGTGGTTCAATGTTTAATATGTATGTACTTACAAAAAATAAGTATATATGTATGTTTATCCATTGTCTAGTACCCATAGTACAAGCTCTGCTTAGTTTGGGCTAGATGGTGTTGTGTATGTGATAAAATATTATAGATGCGTGCCTTGAGATCGAACTCGAGACCTCGTCGAGGTGTCAGGAATATTTTAATTTAGTTATAATTACAATATTTTTTTCTTACCTTGTTTCCAGGACGCAGTGGATCCTAACGCAGACTCAGTATTAAAAGGAAAATTACAGCACTCTACCGCCAGTGTGATGTTGGTCGGTGACGTGAGATCATTGGCTAACGAAGTGTCAGACATCATAGACTTGTGTTAAAATACATATATGAATGTGTAGTGTGAACCTGGAGTAAGTAGTGAATGCGACTGCTGTGGCTGGTTCCAGGGTTGGACAATATGATGTTATGTGACCAGGACTTCAGCAGTGTTTTTCGGTTTGACTGTTAAGAAATGATGTGTTACGAAGTTTTCCAGTTTTTTTAATATGATGTTAAGAGTAACCGGCAAAGCCAGGCAAAGTGTTTTTTGAGTTTGCCTCTTAAGAAATTATCTATAGTATAGAGGAGTTTTTATCCGGTAGATAGCAACGTTCAGGTTCACAATGTCCCTTTAGGTTCGCTTCGCGGGAAAAACAGTTTCTCATGGCGAAATTTGGGTGTAATACACCTACTAGAATATAAGTAAAAAATATGTATTCGAGTTCGAAGTACCCGTGCGTAGTTGTAAAGTGCGCAGTATTATTTTATTAAGCCATCTATTTGAATCTAGTTTGTGGCATTCCTTGAAGAATTATTCCTAGGCGTTTCAAACATCTCCTTACAAAATGTGTCACTCTGGTACTTCAGTTTCTTCGGTTTGTTATATTGTTATATTCGGGATAGAGAAAAGTACAATTTGTCTACCACTTCGGGATACAGTTGTGAGACCTACGTATGTATGAATATATTATATATATATATATATATATATATTCAAATAGATGGCCGACTAAAATAATACAGCGCTCAGCGCTCTCTACATCGAATATATATATATATTCGATGTAGAGAGCGCTGAGCGCTGTATTATTTTGCAAGCCATCTATTTGAATATAGTTTGTGGCGTTCCATGAAGAATACTGCTAAGTTTTTCAAACACCTTACAAAATACGAGGGTGCGTTTTTAAGTTCGCGGAATGGAATAGAAGGGGATGAAATAATATTACAAAATTATTTTTCCTTTTCAATATATTCACCTGAAACCCTAATACATTTCTCAGATCTATGAATTAACTTATGAATACCTTCATAAAAAAATGTTTTGTCTTTCTCTGAAAAATACGCCGAAACTGCATCCTTCACTTCTTCATCGGTTGAAAATTTCTTTCCTCGAAGCTCTTTTTTCAGATTTGGAAAGAGATAATAGTCGCTGGGAGCCAAGTCTGGGCTATAAGGTGGGTGATCAATGATATCGAAGCCCACCTTGTGCAAAGCAGCCAACGCAACTCGACTCTTGTGAACAGGAGCATTGTCGTGCAAGAGCAGGACACCTTTGGTCAATTTTCCTCTTCTTTTTTCTCTGATTGCCTCTTTTAACTGCTCTAAAATTGAAGCGTAGTGTTCTCCGGTTATGGAAACACCTTTTTCTTTGTAATCAACCAACAAAATTCCTTCTGTGTCCCAAAAAACTGTCGCCATGAGCTTTCCCGCCGATTGCGACACCTTGAATTTCTTAGGCGGTGGTGTACCCTTTTTATGCCACTGCATGGAATCTTGTTTAGACTCAGGTTCATAGTGATGAACCCAAGTTTCATCTCCAGTAACAATTCGCTCCAAAAAACCATCCTTGTCTTCATTACACTGGCTCAAAAACGCACGCGAACACTCGACGCGCTTCTGTTTTTGAGGCGGTGTGAGCATTCTAGGCACCCATCTTGCACTGACTTTTGTCATGCCGAGATGATCATGGAGAACCTTGAAAATGGTCGTTTCAGATACTCTAACCATCTCTGCGATTTGTTTTTTCTTCAAACGTGCATCCTCCAATATTAATTTTTCGATTTTTTCGATAAGATCTGGAGTGGTGACCTCAACAGACCGCCCACGCCGGGAATCGTCTTCAATTGATTCCCTGCCTTGCTTAAAGAGGTTGTGCCACTTGTATACCATGGTTTTTCCTGGACAAGAGTCCCCGTATACAGATGACATCTCTTCCAAAATGGTTTGAACATATTTTCCTTGCTTGGTAAGGAACTTTATAACGGCGCGGAACTCGATTTTCTCCATACTTCACAATTTCTTCCAGATTGAGTTGCTTGAGGGACGATAGTTCAAAGACTAATGACCTCATTATGATAATACTCGGTATATATACTAATTATTAGTTGCTAATCACGTTAGTGACTAAACAAGCACCCCCACCACCTTCCATACCCTCCATTCCGCGAACTTAAAAACGCACCCTCGTATGTCGCCCTGGTACTTCAGAGTCTTTTATTTGGGATTGGAAAAGCTAAGTTGTTAAGGTTAAGACAGAGATGGGTGCTATTATTAATATTACTTACCAGATTCGCGTTTCAAACATCTCCTTACAACATAATATCTCGCCCTGGTACTTCAGTCTCTTCAATTTCTTATATTTGGGATAGAGAAAGCTAAGTTGCGCTGACCGTGACGTTAAGTAATGTTGTCAAAGTTAAAACAGAGATGGGTGACCAGTCTTCAAAAATCGCATCTCTGGCTCTAAGGCTTAATGTTCTACTAATATTAATTACCAGTTTCGCGTTTCAAACATCTTCTATAGTCAGTATTCCTGTCAAGAAATTCTCAATCGCAGCAGAGAGTGACCATTAGACGGTCATAGGCCCTATTACATGGGGTCCTAAATACATAGGTAGGAAAATGTGGATGTGATGCACATTTTTCTACCGACATAGGCGTAACTGTCTATAAATTTTTTAGTAGAAGCACGGGGTCTGAAACTGCGCAAAAAACTACTTTAGACAATAATATAAGATCTAAGAAACATAGTAGGCAATGTGCCTACCCCTTGGGGGATAATATAGCCAGGGGCTATGTATTTATGTGTTTACTATATGGTAAAGCAACGTTGCCACCGTTGCGGATATAGATTAGTGACCAAGTCACAAGCACTGTATATACATACAAGCCATTTTATATGTGTATATAAATATTAAAATTTTTCAAAGGTAAGATTTTTTGTAAGAAATTTCTTACTAACAGATAAAAAAGGGTAGTTGCCTGACATTTTTTTTTATTATTTAATTTAAATAGTTACATTACCTAAACTCTAAAGTACAAAGAATTTTAAAAACCTATTCAAAAATAAATAAGATACAAACGTTTTATATAGCTGGTAGTGGTAATTGTCAAATGACAGGAAAAGGATGCACGATACAAAGTATGACGTAACCGCTATTTAAAAGCAGCTGTGCGAGGGAGCTAGCGAGATCTTATATCCAAATTTAAAATTTAATAACTCTCTTATTTTATAACCAATTTGACTAACAATGACCGAGTCTGGGTGTTCTTTGCGTCTGTTGTTTGAATGTTTGTAAAGTCCCCGTCATAGGAATTAAACAAAGAGCGGATGTAGAATTAAAAAAATAATTCGTTACCGGTGCACAAAAAGATTTCTTTTGATTGCTATTTGCTTTTGTGTGTAAAATATGTCTACTAATAATGTGTACAGCCAGCCTCCTGTTTCTGGTGCCGTGTCCCCCGTCTGGGTGGATGCGGGAGGTGGGACGTCCTCTGGCTCCATGGGTTCCTCCTCTTCCCAGCCTTCCCTCGGTGGTGGCTCGGGGACTCTCACTTTCTTCTTTGTTTTGCTTGTCCCTGGATCTTCCGATTTGCGACGAGACCTTGTGGACACTCCTGGCGCGTGAAGGGGCGCAGACGTCACTCCCTGATGCACCACTTCGCCTCGGGTCTTCGTCTGTAGGGTGAGTATCGCATCGTCGAACATTTCCTGTTGTTTCCTGCCTGGAGGCAGTCTTGCCTCCAGGCTCCCCAGCCGCGCGTTGATCATTGTCCCAACGGACGTCATGACCTGGCGCAGCTGCGCGTCGGTCAGCAGGGAGCGCTGCTCCTCTGCTTGCCGAGGTATGGCATTCGGCTGCCGCATGGAGTCACGAAATTGGCTGAGCGCGGCGCGAAGCTCAGCCACCTCCCCTGCCAGGCGGTAATTTGCCGCCCGCAACCGCCTCGTCTCGTCGGAGGTGGTGCGCTCCGCGAGCGTATGCACCACCTCCTGGAGGTGAGAGGCCGCCTTCTTGAGGGCACTGGTGAAAGTGCCCTTCAAGTTTTGACTCTTTGTGGCCACCGTAATTATGGCGGCCACAGAGTCTGCGGCGGACTGGACGAGGTCTACATCCGAGCTCGGGTGCCGGGTCTCGTTCAGGAGCTGCGCAACAAACTGTTCTGTTGCGCGCTCCCACTCTTGTCGGTTGCGGGCGATCAATGCCCGCCTATTGAACGGGGTCGGGGTCACGGATCGGCGAATCCCTTCGGTTCGCAGTCACCTTAGTGGCTGGTGCACTGCGCTCAGATTCTGGCGACCTGCTCCTACTGCGCTTTCGGGTCCTAGAGACCCGGCCGCTGAGGTCGCGGGAGTCGAGGTCCTCGGACCCGGACTCGACGCCGAGGCTAATTGAGCTCCTCCGGCTTCTATCAGGCGTCGATACTAATGACGTAGGCGTGCATGCCCCCATTCTTCTGCCATCGCTGGCAAGTCGTGAAGGGCGCTTAAAGCGCCCTTTGGAGTCCCGCAATGGGCCTCCGTGCTCCTCCGTCTTCCTCTCCTTTTCTTCTTCTTCGGGTTTTTGTTTAATTGAATTCTCCATTTGATTCCCACGAGATGAGACGATTTAAAAGGGGCCCCCGGGTGACGCTCATTCCGGGGGAAGGCCTACATACTGCTGGGGGACGGCAGGTGCCCAGAGGTTTTTACAACTTCGCTGTTGGGTAGTCTGAGTTTTCCTTCTCGCGGGCCGGCCAACTAAGGCAAGCCCCTCGGTCCCGTTGAGCCGCTAGACGTGATCAACGACACTCAACGGGTAACAATATGAAGACGGAGGCAGGGTTAGGTTTCCCCTCCCCTATGTGCCCCCGCCTAATGCGGCCAATAGCCAGAGCTATTGGCAGCCTTCAACCCTGCGCGGCAGGGTAGCCTCCAGTAGTCGTTCCCTTGCCAGCCCTGATAACAGAGGAGTGCAAGGGAACGTGAAACTGGAGGGGGCCCACTCCTCCCCGGGTCCCCCAATGTGGGAGAGCTGAGTTGGAGTGGACGGTCGGTCCCGCAACCTCGGAGTCCCCTGCTACAGGGGAGCTGAGGAGCGGAGACGACGCTTGTGATTTTTTAAGGAGTTTTCTTCTCCGCGACCCCCACCTCGAAAGGTGGCGGCCCTCGTTCCGGACGCCTACGGGTCCGGGCTACGAGTTGGCGGTCTCGCGAGAGACCCTCTCTTGTTGGGCCTTACGGCTCCCGCTGGTGATTTTTTAAAGAGGTTTTCTTCCTCTATCCCCCCCGTCTCAAATCCACGTGTCCTCCGCTATTCAGAGGAACACGTGGATCTGAGACCCCCAAACGCGGCCCTCGCGAGCCGATAGCCCCGAGACAAGATGCCTCGGGTTCCTTACGCGCGTGCCAGAGTATTAGCCACGAGTAATAATGCCCCCGAAAGGACATTATTACCCGTGTTGCCCGGGGTGTACCGGCTCAACGACTGCCGTTCCAATCCACGAAAAGTGTAGAAAGGACCAGCAGCCGTCAGGCACACTAGGAGGTTCTCTGGCCACACACCCCAACTTGGTTCAACCCGGGGTGGCTGTTGGGGTCACGGACCCTGCTGTATGAAATATTGGGGTCTCCCTGCTTCGCTGCCTCCCATGCCTCATGCAAGGCAACTGCCTGGTCTAGGGATCTCCAAAGCCCTGCAATGTGACTTAATAAATAGGTCCATATATTGGACTGCCTTCAGGGACGCAAACTCCCAGACAAGTTTTATCTGTGCAAGGATGGCCCCCTCTGGTCCTATTTTATTGAGCTCCATCACTCGATCCACTATCTCCATTCTGAGGTCCGGCTTGCCTGTGACTGCAGTATGGAATATGTTCGTAATGTTTGTGATGCCATTCCTAGAGGTGGCGGGGATAAGGTCAGTGATATTTTGAGACGCAAGTGCCGCTTTCCACCTCTTGGAAATGTATAAAATCAAACATACGCAACTTACCCTATTAGCAGCATCAGTTAGAATATTCTAAGCGGCTTGGAAACTTGAACCAATAGAATCAATAGTACTAGGCGCCCAGTAACGCTAAGAGGTCTATCTTAACATTCTTAAAACTAACCATTCATATGCTATATTTGTTTGTTCTTGTGTGTATAATGTACCAAATCGAACATAGGCAACTTACCCTATTAGCATCAGTTAGAATATTCTAAGGAAAACTTGAATCATTGGAATCAATAGTACTAGGCGCCCAGTAACGCTAAGAGGTATATCTTAATATTCTTAACACTAACCATTCATCATATGCTTTTTTCTGTAATGTGTATAATGTACAAAATCGAACATAGGCAACTTATTACCCTATTAGCATCAGTTAGAATATTCTAAGGAAAACTTGAATCACTGGAATCAATAGTACTAGGCGCCCAGAAACGCTAAGAGGTCTATCTTAAAATTCTTAACACTAACCATTCATATGCTTTTTATCTTGTGTGTGTAATGTACAAAATCAAACAAAGGCAACTACCCTATTCCGGGAGATTATAGCGGGCTCGATACTGCGGCGGAACTAAACTTAGTTGGTGTAAACTGGGTGTTATACACCACTATTTATCCATTTAGGGATGGTAGTATATATTTTAGATATGGCGTTTCGGTTTTGTGATCTAAAATAAGAAAATATATTTCGTTTTTATTTTTGTTATTATTGTAAATATATTTTTATAACATTTAGTAATAAGAGTAAGCATTTAATTGTCTGAATTTATTCTAATATAGTGTTGATAGCACAGTGGTAAATCCGACTGCTGTGCGATACTTCCATCGGGTTCAATTATGGGGTCGGGTTTTCTTTAAAAATATCTCAGTAATAAAAAATGTGTTGGCTCGCCTCTTATTACTCAAGACCTAAAGGCCTAGCGAAAAGTGAGTGTAATCAGCCTAGAGCTTATTAAAATGAGCGTGTGATACAATAATATCAGCTCTGTATCAAACGGTCCTACTGTTGGGCACGGGCCTCTTCTCAATGTGAGGAGCCCATAGTCCACAACGCCGCCCCAGTGCGTGTTGGCAGACTTCACATATCTTCGAGAACATTATGTAGAACTCTCAGACATGCAGGTTTCCTAACGATGTTTTCCTTCACCGTTAAAGCGAGCGATGATTAACTATTTAATACGCACATAATTATGAAACGTCAGTCAGTTCAAACTCGAGATGTCTGCCTGGCAGTCCAACGGTCTCCGACTAAGCTATCGCTGGACCAGAGGTTGGGATATTGGATCCCATTGATAAACATTAGTTCTTTGGGGTAACCAATCTGTTGCGGCGAGAAGTTATCGGAGGTGGTGTATTTGGGTTTGTTTAATTGAATAGACGCTCGTTCTTTGATGCCGTTTATTGGTAGGTACTACATACATATATACATACTAACTAGGTAGATAGGTATACGATGCTTGGTACGTGTATTACGGTCAGTGAGGAACGCGGCACGGCGGCGGTGCGGCACGGTATCTATCATTTATGTGTGCGCGAGTTATTCACACACGGAGATCGCTTCGACACAATCCAATATCTGGATTTCTGCTTACCCCACATCTGTATAACAGTAACAGTATGTATATGTTTATACCGGAGCAATATTTTGTTCTATGCGTGTAAGTTTTTAAATTGTTTAACAAAATTAAAAGTATTTTAAATGTATATTTTGTTTGATTTTATCCTAAGTATTATTAATGGGAATATGAGTATGTTTGTTAGTTACTTTATTTTTAATTAAAATTACAGATATAAAAGTATATTAACGATTTAAACTTAGTCTTACTAGGTATATGGTATTAAAATTTGGTGTGTTCAGTTTAAGATCTCGCCATGTGTTTTCAATTAAGTGAATAGTGGTCCCGCCATTTTGATATCAAAATAGCGAGACCACTTTCTTTTCAATTTTGCTGCCTCCGTGGCGCAGAGGTAGGTTGTGAATGCGACGGCTGTGCATGAGGTCTCGGGTTCGAATCCCGGGTCGGGCCAACAAAAAGGTATTGGGTTTTTCTGTTAAGAAATCTCATAGCAGCCCAGAGTTAAGAAGTTGGCGGTGTGAGACACCCCCGTGCCTCGGTAAGCACGTAAAGCCATTGGTCCTGCGCCTGATCTCTCTCCGGTCGTGTCGGATTACCGTCCCATCGCATCATGAGAATTAGGGAACAGAGAGTGCACTTGTGTTTGCGCACACACTTGTGCACTATAATATCTCCTACGCAGATGAAGAAATTCGGTCTGGAGGACATTATTATTATTATTATTAGAATATTTTGAAAGTTTATGGGTGTAGAGAATTATAGTATGAAAGTATGATATAGTAGAAATATTGTATTAAATCTTATTTACATGATATTCTAAAAACCTGTCGAGGTCCCGTCATCATGAAATTTTGCTTAGACGTTGTCGGGGGTACAGAAAAGGACATAGGGTATTTTTCACCCAGGAAATGGTACTGTTCCCGAGGGATAGCAATCAATTGACAAAACCTAGATTATTGCGAGCGGAGCCGCGGGCAAAATGTAGTTACTTCACATTTTGGTCCTGGTGACGGCCTCGGTGGCGAAGCTGTAGTGTATGCGACTGCTGTGCCGTCAATGAAGTCTCGGGTTCGAATCCCGGGTCGAGTCAACAAATTTCAAACTAAATGTAGGTTATGTTAATTTTCTATCCCTTTGGGAGCAGTACTTTCTGTGAATGAAAGGTACCCTATGTCCTTTTCTTTTCCTCTGACGACGTGTATGCAAAATTTCATGATGACCGGTCGAGTAGTTAAGGCGTAAAAGGGCGCATTTATGACATTAGTTAGGATTAGGATAATATGAAATTATACACCAGTAGTTAAATCCCGACAATAAAAAACGGAATATTCATTCATAAATTACATCTGTGTTGCTTGCTACATTCTCGATTCAATTTAATCGTTAATCTCAAAACCTACATTGAGAGCGTCATTAAGCAAGCTTCACAAAAGCGCGGAGTTCTAACCAGGGTGAGGTGGTCCTTCGCGCCTAGGCAGCTGTGCCTATTGTATAAGGCACAAGTGCGCCCTTGCGTGGAGTACTGTTCTTATCTTTGGGATGGCTCCGCGCAGTACTTGCTGGACGCTCTCAACAGGTTACAGTGGCGGGCAGTCCGTATCATCGGAGATCCAGAGGTCACGAGTTCACTGGAACCTCTGCAACTCCGTAGGGACATTGCCTCATTGGCATGTTTCTACAGAATATACCACGAGGAGTGCTCTGAAGAGTTATTCCACCTTATCCCGCCCTCCCATTTCTTATCGAGAACAACGCGTGCTGGGCTAAGATGCCATCCTTAGACGATAGAGTCAACTAGAGTGCGTACCAACAAGTTTGGGTCCTCATACCTCTGCCGAACGATCAAGGCATAGAATTCTCTGCCAAGGCACGTGTTTTCTTAAGTAGTTGAACTACCTCAGTGTTGTTGCTTAACAACTGGCTATCTGTTGTGGGACAATAAATTCTACATACAAGTAGATGGTGTGGCAATGGGCTCCCCTGTATCGCCTGTTGTTGCCGACATATATATGGAGGACTTCGAGGCTCGAGCTTTACAGACTGCCCCCATCACACCCAGGATTTATAAGAGGTTTGTAGATGATACTTTTACAATATTACCAACAGATAGTGTTAGTGTACCTATTCCTAGAACATCTTAATTCCATTAATAACAACATCCAATTTACTATGGAATTTGAGGCAAATAATTCATTAGCATTCTTAGATGTACCTACTTGTCATTAGGAATCCTGATCATACTTTGAGCCACACTGTGTATAGGAAAAAGACCCATACAAATAGGTACTTAAACGGTGAATCTCACCACCATCCTAAACAGTTAGCTACCGTGGGAATGTCTTTGTTTCAGAGAGCCCACGGGATCTGGGACAAGAAACACCTGGACGCCGAGCTTCAACATGTCAAGCAAGTACTGCAAGACAACAAGCTCCAACAGCCGCGCCGCTGCACAGATCCCGAGAAAAGCCAGCCACAGTCGAGCGCCAGCCTGCTATACTGCCTTATGTAAAGGGTGTCACTGACAAGATTGGCTACATCTTGAAGCGGGCTTCAATCAACACATACTTCAAGCCGCCAACGAAGATAAGTCAATTTTTACCTTTACAAGATGCAGGGGTCTATAAAATAGATTGTGACTGTGGAGTCTCATACATTGGTCAAACCAAGAGAAGCATAGGCACCCGCATAAAAGAACACATAGCTGACGTAAAACACAAACGCTCGTTGAAGTCTGCTCTGTGTGACCACGTACAACAGGGGACCAACCACTACCTGAGATTTGACAAACCACAGATTCTCGCTAAAGAACACCGATTTCTACCAAGGATGCTTCGCGAGACTATTGAAATCAAAAAACATCAAAATTTCAATAGAGAAGATGGTTGGAATGTACCACCAGCTTGGGATCCAGTACTTCAAATAGTCAAACCCAAGAAGAAACAAACCACAGCTAGACTTCATGATACTTTGAGCTCATTCTGCGTAAATAGAAACACCAATAACTAAATTATGTTCGGGTACTTTGAAATAACTACACTGGAACATTGAGACAATTACCATCTTAGTCTCCCCGTGACCATGGCTGCTGAAAAGCAACCGAAAAGTCGGGGAAAGTGTAAACTTAAAAACAAATAGATTTGATAGTTTTAATAATTTAATTAGCTTAAAATTAGTAAAGTTTAATAGTATAGTATAGTAGTGTAACAGTTTCTAAATTATGTAATAGAGCGTTAAATAAACAACGCCATAAAATCCGTATATAGAAGATTAATTTCAATTGAATTTGAGATTGATTATTATTGTAAATAAATTCATTAAATCGAGATCATTTCAATAAAAATTATATAATATTTTAATCAAATTATATGTAAAATTAAAGATTTCTCGTTTTCGTTTACATGTCAGAATTAATCGAATTAAGTGAGTAGAAATAATTAATAAAAACAAAACATGCATAACATTAAATTAGGCATTTTAAAACACCGAGTTTTAGTCGTAATACAATGTCTCTTAATCAGTGCAGTAACGACAAGAACTATTATTTAAAAAGTCTTTGATGGAATAAAAGTTTTCCTGGATAAGCCATTCCCGCAAAGCACAACAAAAGTTCTTATTCAGTAAATTCACTATCCTCTTGGGCAAGGAGTTGAAAATGAGTGGTGCCATATAGACACAACTTTTCCTAAATAATTCCAACTTGGGCACAGGCATTCTTATGGATAAGTGGGTGACATGTCGCTTATTCGTATTGTCGATTTTTTCAAAAAGGTAATTGTTAGATTTGACAAATTTAGCCACTTCATAAGTATGGATGCTGGGAACAGTTAGTAGCTTATTCGATTTGAAAATAGGTTTACAGGACTCAGACCATTTTATACCGAACAATGCGCGAATGCATTTTTTTTTGCGCTATAAAACGCGTTACCAGCCGGCGGGCAGAAGCCAGGTCCTTACCTGGTAACCGTTAGGGTTAATTGAAACGCGCAGACTTATTCAACTGAGAATATATTTACAATTTTTCACCTATCTTATATCCCATTTATTAGTCATGCAAGTAACGCTAACACTAATGTGTACAATAATTATTTACACCAATCAGTGACAAGTAGACAAAAATCTAACATTTACATTCGTTTTCCAAGAAATCATTCGATTTCTTGGAAATCTGTTCGCGAGTATAAAAGTAGTGCCACGTATAAAAAGCAGAGGGAAGCTTCGCGCGTCACCAGTTCGAAAGTTGATATCGTCGTGGCTAGACGTATGATGCTCCGTTCGATCGCCTTCGCGCGTCGCTTGGTTTTGGCGCGGCTAGTTGTACGATGCTCCGTTCGATTCCAGGTTTCTCGTAAAGTTATATGTTGCCTGTGCGTATATACATACGCCACAAATCTCTTAAAATTTCGCTCGAGTTGCCCCATACAACTATGCCATAACGTATTATAGAGCAAATGTATGAGTGGTAAATCATTATGGCAGTTTGCCTGGATGTTGTTTCTATAACTTTCCGTATGGCAAAAACGAACTTATTTATTTTTGTGCATATCTTGTCAATATGTTCCTTCCATGTAAAATGAGCGTCTAAAGTTATTCCTAAGAATGTTGTACTTTGTATTTGCTGGACTTCTGTATTTTTATAATTGATATTTAATTGAATATGTCTTATGAGCTTTCGCATCACACAGCGCTTAACAACATCCCATGTAGCCTTGCCTTTGTTTTTGGATGTTAATATGTGCCTTAAGTTACACAATGACTGCGTATTATTGACACATTTTTTAAATAATTTCGAGTATATCTATCTTAGTTCCCGTTTAATTTTAGAACTAACTTTAAGTCCCTTTGTAACCCATGATAATTTACCAGCTCCACAGCGATTCTTTATTCGAATAAGAGGGAAACAAAGTTTAAAAAACAATGTTAATTCGTTGTGAAACATATTAAAGGCATCATTTGTGTTTGAGATATTATAAATTTCAGAAAAAGAAAGTCTACTAATACACCCAGTAAACTTGTGTAAATTATTTTTGCTAAGATCATGAATCGTTGAAAAGTAATACCTTGCTAAAGCATCTTTCTGGTAGTTTTCAAATTCGATAGATTGCGCTGTGTTATGATCTAATAAACAGAAATTGTGAGTCTTTCCTTTTGCCGTTGGGATGTTACTTATAATGTTGTCAATGCATTTATTTAATCTTGTTTGTTCCTGAATATGACACTTCAAACCGTAGTTTAATAAGTTCCAAAAATTTGATACTTATTTTATCTTTAATAAGTATATTAATATGAGTCACCGCCTATTATTATCTTACGTCTTTTATAATGAAGCTTATTTAGTGTTTCATAAAGTTTGTCAAAGAAGAGATTGATATTGGAATTCGGAGTTCTGTAAAGACACAAGATAATAAGCTTTAATTGAGCAATTTCGACCCCACAGATTTCAAAATGCTTTGCAATGCTCATTTTATTTATTTCATTCAATACAATAGATTAGATTATTACGTAACAAAATACAGAAATTCTTTGCGTATTCCGGCAATAGATAATCGATAAAAAAGAATTATTTAACTTTAAAAATTGCTCCTCCCCTTTTAATATAAAATGCTCACTCAAGCACACGGCAATAACATTGTAATTAGACTCATGTAATTCGTTAAGAGCTAAGACTAGATCTTCCGTCTTATTTAGAACCCCAGCAATGTTTTGGTGCAATATAAATAAATTACAATGTACCTATTATACTCTTCCGAGTGGCAACGAAAAAACATATCATTATTGGTATTTTCAGGGGATTTATTTACAGGTTTGGTTTTTTTAACTGCTCGGAAGTAATAAGGTATTGTGCCTCTGCGGGGTTCCGATTGCGAACGGGTTAAAGGATTTTTTAACATATAAGAAAAAACAGCATAAATGAAGTTATTCAAATCTTTAAAAATAGTTTTTAAACCATTATTATTAAGCAAACTACTGTCGTTAGATAACATTGTATTATCATATCTGAGATTAAAATTGGAATCGAATAAAATTGCATAATTATAAGTACATATATCGCGGTACAATAAATGATTAAAAACTTCTACTCTTGAGTTGAACATAAGATTAGTTCTATTAAATTTATAAGTTGGTAAACATAGAACTATATTAGTTTGTTGTATTTTAATTAAATTGTTACGGATGTCTAAAATTAATTTATGATAGTTGTTAGTTATCTCAAAGTCTTTACTGCCTATAAAAATCAAGCAATAGTATGTTTTGTGAAACTCGCCAGTTTATGGTCTAAATTATTACATAGCTGTTTAATTACACAGTCTGTTAAAAGATAGTGGCAAAAATCATAAAAAGGGAAGGTGTTCTGTGCTGTAGATAGTATATTGTTAACGCGGTTACTAGTAACTATAAAAAGTTTACTTCGTTGTACAGATTCTGCCAGCATCGGTCTATTGGAGGAGCCAGTGATGCCATCTGTGTGCAATTGCGCGTAGTTCTCTACACAAGGTGATGTCGTGTTGATATCATAGCTGCTGTAATGCGCTTCCTCTTTGGAGTTTATTATACTGGTAACGCCATCTGTTGTCATGTCGTTGGTATTATTAAGCCCCAAGTCAATAAAACTCGTGTTCAATTCCCCATCAAATGACAATCGTAGATTCCTCATATTTATTTTATTTCTTGTAACTTTCGACATATTACATAGTTTCTTCTTTGGTTCTGAGCAAATTTTTTGTAGTTGTAATGATTTATTTCTTCGAATAAAGCATTTTTCAATGAAGTGTTTTCTTCGTTAAGTTTCTCTATTTCTAAATGAGCACTTTCAAGCTCACTCCTGAGCTTTAATATTTCTTTTCTCAAGTCTTCTCTGTCGCTGTCATATCCCGTAGATAGATCCGGTAGACCACAGAGGACATTTGTATATAGGAAGCGGTAGACTACGCCTCCCAAATTCAGAATTTGGGGATACAAAAGAGAGGTCATGTGAGTCGTTGGCAATCGTTATATGGCGACAAATAGTCACATTCTCGTCTTTCATTTTGAGAAATAAACTTTCCTTCATACGGTTTAGTCCTTCAAAATTAATAAATAATAGATCGATAAATCAAATAATGTTAAAGTGCCATCTGTTAGTGTATTCCAAAAATGCCTTGTTAGGGGACCAATGATTGTAACATGTGTCTAAATTATCACTACTCAACGCAAGATGGCACTTTTCTAAGTAAACTAATTAGCAAGATCTGATTTTCAATCATGAGTTTAAAAAAAACCGTCACTGAGTTTGTTATTTTGTTCTAGTGGTTCCATATGTACTAAAGATTCAGTGGTTTTGGTGTATATAGAATTGGGATTGTTTGTTTCCATGTATACACTGATGTATATAGAGATATAAAGTAAACATGCTGTTCGTGACATGACGTTCCTTGATAATAAATATTTGTTAGATGTTCTTAAGCAACAAAACATGTGGAAACAAACAGCAGGATACTTTTTTTTCAGATCTTGTACTTTTTTTTACTTCGGAAAGTAAATATACTCTATTGTTCAAAAACCTTTATTTTGAACAATAGAGTATATTTACTTTCCTAATTAAACCTGTAAAACCTTTATTTTGAACCTAGTGGTTTAAAAGAGATCTCAGTTTTGATCCGATCGATTTTGAGTCACAGACTCACGATACCGAAATTGCATTAAATGCCACATCGATTTTACCAATGACATTAAGTATTAGATTGAATAATTTTGTGAATGCATCGATTTTTTATAAATCGACTAAATAGCAGAACTTTTAAACAACATGTCTTTCTAAACTGCCACATACTCCAACATTGGATAATTTATTCCGTTACTATAGATACTGAAAAGCATCCGTAACGTCAAAGTGCAAATGAAAATAAACTTTGTAAACACAAATAACGATGAAATACGAAAAGATTATTTCAAAGTGTAAATATAAATTAAATGTTACTTCCACAAACCATTGGACAATCAAATAACATTACAAATTAAAACAAGGCAAACATGGATGATAAAAATATTCCCGCCATTTTCATGGATAATAATACAAACAATGTCGCGAAACCCATGGCTAAGACAATTATTAAGCCTACTTCACTCATGGATGCTACAAGAAAAACTGATATTCCCATGGAGGGTATAAAGAAGGCCGATCTAAGTTTGCCTGCTTACATAAATGCGTTTCGTATTCGTGGTCCGGTGTATGGAGCTAAATATTGTCCCGATCGGTACATTTTTTCTATAACAGTGTTGGGTGCTAGTCTAATTTGTATAACCTTGATTGGATATGCGTTTTTGTTTATAATTTAAAAGTTTAACAATAAAATTGTTGAGAATTTATCATGTTGTTTTTAATCGTTATAAGTAAAAGACAAAACAGTCGTTCAATATTTATTTCAAAGAACAGAAGAAGAAGAAGTATACAGAAGAGAAACCGGCGACATCATTAAGTGGTTGCCTCGCCACTGTAGGCTAGTCAACAAGTTCAAAAACGTGTTTAATCTTGATAAAGCTTCCAAAAATATGAGCGATGGCTCATTCGATTCGGAATGACGTCTAGAAAAATGTATCCAAATTAGGTATGTATTAGCACATAAAAAATGCAATTGTTATTAACAAATTAAGATGAAAAAAAGATAGCATTTCGTTTTTTGTTAATAACTCAAAAACTATTAATATTTAAGAAATTTTGAAACAAGATGCTTAAAATGAAGGAAATTTCCGAAAAAGGGTTCTGACACCCGGAACTCTGTCCCTTTTCTATTTTAATTCATCTATTAAAATTTATCTAATTTTAATTCAACGCCGAAAAAAGGGCTCTGCCGTAATGACATAGGCGCAATACCGCTGAGACAGTGTACCATATAAAATAATAAAATAAATAATTATTTTTTATTATCAGATATTATTATTCGTAACTGCACAATCGACGAAAGTCTGTCTTGTATGCGAAGCTCTTCGAGGATGGAATTATTTGTTTGAAACGCTGTCCACGGTATTTTTAACATGCGTCTCCAACACCACATCTCCAGAGCATCGACTTTTCGGTGATCGGTAGCTTTAATGTCCAACTCCCAGCGCCATAGAGAAAGATTGGAAATACCAGACACTTCATTAGACGAGCCTTGGTATTCTTCGTTATTCGGTTGTCTTTCCATATCTTTCCCAGTCGCTCTACTGCCGACCTTGTGATAGCAGATCGGCGCTTGATCTCGTCTTCACATCCTCCAACGTACGAGATAGTGGAACATAGGTAAATATAGCTCTGTACTACTTCGCAATTAGCTATAAACAGTACTCCTGTATTGTCATGATCAGCCCGGTCCACTATCATGACCTTTGTTTTGTCCCTATTAAGAGCGAGTTGAATCGGAGGCTAATCGTTTCCAGACGTGTTAAGAGCTCTTCCAAATCTTATTCTTGCAAAAAGTTGTGGTAGTAAAGTGGTATCCTCACCATATCGCAAGTTGATTATCACCCGTCCACCCACTGATATCGTATTGTCCCAACCATCCCAGACGATGCGCATGATGTATTCGGTAAAGGTGTTTATTAGTAAAGGCGACAAAATACATCTCTGGCAAACACCTGATTCTGTCTTAAAAGTTTCCGAGAGAACCTCATGTAGTCTTACTGTTGCAGTACTATCTTTGTAAAGTCGTTTTAATAAGAATACAAGATGTTGTGGTACTCCCATCTCTAGTTACACTTTCCAGAGGCACTCCCATATGATAGTGTCAAATGCCTTTCGGAAATCAACAAAGCACATGAAGAGTGATGTGTTAAATTCCCTGGCTTTCTCGATGATCTGTCGCAGTATAAGTATCTGCTCACGCGTGCCTCTCGCTTTAACAAATCCGGTTTGTTCGGGTGAAATTTGGTGAGCGGGGCAAGCTTGCAATCTAGTGTTAAGGATGTGAAGTAACACTTTGCTTGCGTGCGATATGAGAGAGCTGCTGAGCCTGTAGTTATAACCATTTTTTGGTGGAACCTTTCTTGTGCAGCGGTATAAATATTGATTGGGACCAGTCGTCAGGCCATAACCCAGATTCCCACGTGCAACAGATAGTGTACAGGAAGTCCACTACTGCCTCTCCCTTAGCTTTAAATACGTCGATTGGGGTCTCATCTACTCCAACAGCCTTATTGCTCTTAAGACGTCGAATAGCCGCTCGTACTTTGTTTCCGCAGTACATCAGGCTCCCGGTTACTTATGTGATTCAAAGCGTATAGATTGTCTGCAGTTGTCTGATTAGCGAAGAGAGACTTACTGTAGTTCTTCCAAACGTTCACTATGCCCCCAATCTCAGTTACTGTTACACCAGCGGCGTCTTCTTCGGCCCATATCTTGGGTTTGAATTGACGAGTTATGAGTCGCATTTTATCATATAATATATAGATTAAAAATATATATTTTATAAATCATTTCATTGTTTGTTAACTTAACAATTTGTTATAAACAAATTCTACCAAATAATTTCTTTTTCTAGAGCTAAAAATAATTACAAAAACTATCTGTCTATTTGTTTATAAAAAATTAAGATGTAAAAAAAGTTTCCAACGTTACTGAATGCCATTGTTAGATAAAAAAATAGCAACAACATAATATTTGGAGAAAAAGAAATTTAACCACATTTTATGAACTTTTCATGCTTTGCTAACTTTAAAAGATTATATACAAAATAATACACTATGATTTACTTTTATCGCGTGATCTTGTCAAGTATATGCATAAGAAGGGCTCCACGAAGCCAGAAATTTATAGGTATATTATTTAAACTTGTGTGTAGTAATATAAGATAAAAGAGATTGGAAAAAAATTAAACTCCTTCGAGGCAGCGAGCCTCGCCGGATCGATGCCCTGGGACCTGAAAGCGGTGCTTCTGGCGTCGCTCTACCTTTGGCGGCAGGAGGCGCTGTCTCGAGGCGAAGGACCACCTCCTCGCGCTCTAGAGGCGGCACGGTCCGAGCTCCGCCAGGTCCTGGTGCAAGAACGGAGAAATCGACTTGTGCACCCCAGTGACGGGCTTACCACAATAGTGGTGGTAAGACCCGTTTTTGAGGAGTAGCTGGAGAGACGGCATGGCACCCTCACCATCCAGCTGACACAGGTAATGACTGGCCACGGTTCCTTTGGCCAGTTCCTGTGTCGCATAGGCCGGCAAGAGACGCCTGGTTGTCACCACTACGGCGACTGCCGCGACGTTGTTGAGGACTCGGTGCTGCACACTTTGGCAAACTGCCCAGCCTGAGCATCGCAACGCCATGAGTTGATTGCGGCAGTCGGTATGATTGCCCTCTCGGTCCCGGCCGTGGTTGAGTTTATGGTCCGGAGTGAGAGGTCGTGGAACGCCGTCGCCTCCTTCTATGAGGAAGTAATTTCCGTCAAGGAGGCGGCGGAGCGGGAAAGGGAGCGCTTAAACCCTCTCCTCAACCGCAGAACCGGGCGCCGGAGGGCGCGAGATGACCTCCAGCCACCCTGAAGTTTGACCTGGGGGTGGCGGGCTTCGTGGGCTTGCCCGCCATCCGATCAGCACCAAGTCCGAGAGGCGGACATCGACAGCGGACATCCGCAGATGTCAAAAAATCTGCATCCGCAACATTCCTGGTTCCGAGTATTCTTTGCGTCCGTTGTTTGAATGTTTGTAAAGCCTCTCGCGGCCCAGGATTTCTTCTTTGTGCGAGTTGTCTATTGAAAGAAAAATAACGTTTCCCCACAATGTTTTCCTTCACCGTTAAAGCGAGTGATAATTAACTATTTAATACACATATAACTTTGAAAAGTCAGAGATCGACCTTGATCGCAATTGATACCTCTTCGTGATAGTCCAACGGTCTCCCACTAGTCTGCTGTACCGGCACTCTATAGTGGTTTTAGTCTGTAGGCCTGAAGTCTCGTGAGAGTCCGACATAACCCTTTCGCCTCCCCTTGCGGTGAAGGGGTATGCACCAGAATAATTTCACCACGTAAAAATAAAAATGGCTTCTGTACTGGCTATAGAAGGTTAGAAAAATACATTTTGACTGTATTACATTTTAATTACAACATTATACAGCATATAACTAAATAATATGACAGATAGAAGCCCACTGAGAACAAGCAGCATCACGACACAATTATAAACCCAGGATCCATGTCTTCCACCAACTGACACAGCATAAGAATGATGTGATTGCTTCTGATCTGTACCTTCTACGTTATCTATACGTACGTGCATGGTGTGTTTGCTCGTCTCGTCCATGACTATGCCCGGTTTACCGGCTGCGCCTGTGAGTTCAGCCGATTTAATTTGCTTCTTCTCGGGGAGTGGCGGCTGCTTTAGGGTTTCCATTGTATTTGTCGGTTTTGGTCTGTAAAAAGAAAAAAAAATATATATACTAGCGGTCGTCTAGTGGTCAAAATTCTACCAAAATTCCTAAGCTAGCTACTTTGTTTTCTTTTTCTTTAATGCATATATATAAGGTATAGGTAACCATAGTTACAAAGAATTGAAGCATGTCAGACGAACAATGCCGAAATACTACGAACGCGTTTCGACTGCGTGTGTCAAATGCATGGTTGTATGCGTGTAGTGTTTTTTCATTAATTTAAAGTATTTCTTATGTATATTTTATAAAAATATTAAGTTTCGCCATTCCTTCTCCATATAAACTTTAACTGTGCCAAATTTCATTCTACTCCGTCCGCGCAATTTTAGTAAAAAGGGGTACAAAGTTTTTGCTTCACGTATTAATATATAGATGAAGGGAAGAGTCACTTGTTTTATTTACTCACTAGATGCACCCTACGGTTTCACCCGCGTAAGACCCTATGCCGTGGGAATATCATAATAGTACCTATTATCAAGATAACTGCTGTAATTAATTTAAATCGTACGAAGAAACCGACGCGAGTTTGGCAAACTTTAAAAGATGGTAAGCATAAATGACAATTTTCTTACTGACTTTGTATTTATCCTTCTCACTTGCACAATGTTTATTGAAATCATTCATCTAGAAGTTCTTAATTCAAGCTTCCTTTTTAAGTCGTAGCAGAACTCCTAGCTACTCTATTTTAGCACATTAATGATTTTGGTTTATGATGTTTATGAAACTTTTTTATTCATATCTTTTCGTCTATCGTGTAATTTTGTCTATGGTTTGATTGCAATGACAAATATAAATATTAGGTCTAGTATACACATATTAGATTGAGTTTCGACTATCTGTAGTTAAAATTCAAAATAATTTACTTCTAACAAACATTTTAAATCAGAATTTTCTCTCACCGTTTGTACTCGTAGATTCCTTTGGAAAAGTGACACTTACATAGCCATGATATATAATGATAAACTATATTTATAATTCAGATGTCATGGTGTCATTGTGTTTCGGATGACAACTTAACGTACAGAAAGGTGACCGTATTTAAACGTAATAGTCCATTATTTAAATCTTGTGTTAAGAGTGGGTTTAAGTCGGTAGTGATATGGGTGGGATTTCAATCGGCGACCTCTCAATCCAAGTCCGATGACTTATCCATTGAGTTTTCGCTTCTATTTAGATGTTTGTTATTCCATCACGCGTAAACCGTTGAGTGATATTGTATAAAATTTGGCACGGACCAAATTTTGGAATGGTAATTCCGGTATGCATTATGTCGGACACACGAAGGCGAATTTAAATATAATAATAAGCCCCCTAAAAACCAACCACACGTCCTGATCGACCATCTGATCACGTGGGGGGCGGACACACGATAACAAGTATAAACTTTACTAGCGTGGCTAACGTGGTACTGGTAGGTGAGTAGTTAGGAGTAGGACCCAAGCTAAGGTGGAACAGCATACACCAAGAGCTGCGTGGCTAAGGGGGAGCTTAGTCGCTAGTATGCGAACTCTGGAGACCAGGGAATCTTTAGTTTTATGTGCCCTTACCACGGTGAATGCAGGGCTGTGCCGTGGCTGACCGTTTCGTCTCTTGCTACTCGTGGGAAAATAATGAAGAAGTACAACACAAGAAAATATAATCTTAGAACGCTTCCTTTGGGTCGCCGGGACACAATTAGTGATGATGATACCACGTCTTTATTTTCATCTGTGCCATCTACTCGCCCTTCGTATATGACTAGGAGCACAACTACATCATCCACTACTAGTAAGCTCGATAGTGTTGTGCAAGAGGTCAATCCTGACATAGAACTTGCACCCACCTCGGGCACAACGCGCAAAAGATGGACTCCTGAAATGAATAAATTCATACTGTGCACCTATCTTCAACTAACAGCATTAGACACTGATACAAAAACTTATTTAGAACCTCTACACGTTAAATTTATTGAAAAATATCCCAATATGCAAGTAAGCCGACAAAGAGTAGGAGATCAACGTAGAGCTATTATCCGGAACAAATTACTATCACAAATAACAATAGATCAGATACGAGACGAAATAAAGGAAAAACTAATTCAACTGCAAACAAACTTCCAATCTCAAACCATACAAATTCATCGCAATCAAACACAAGAACACCAATTAAATAGTTTTAAACATACACAGCCCATAAGCATAGACAAACAAAAATCCTTAAAAATAACACAAACCCGTATGCGATAGACTAAAGAACAGAACGAAGCAATAATGCGGTCATATTATCGAATGACAAACTTCGGCACCAACGAAACTGCATACCGAAAACATATGTATGACGATTTCATTAGCAAATTTTCTTCACTGGGACATTTAAGTGGACAACGTATAGCTGATCAAAGGAGAGCAATAATAAACAATAAATATATTAGCAAAGACCGACTAATCGCTTTAAAACAAGAAATATCTGAAGAAATAGGAGTAAACTTTAATTGCCTAAGCAGCGGATCAATTGAACACTTGATAAGTACAGAAGTGAACATCACATCATCACTTCATCATACCCAACACATAATAACGATAACATTCAAACGCAAACCTCGAACATTAATTATGTACAAGAGTTACCACAGTTTACAGATACAGACACTTTAGAGAGAAACGCGTATATAGATTTAATTTTCCAGCAGGCATTTCAATTTTACAAACATACGGAACCGACAGATAGAGGCTACATTCCAAAACAAAAACCGTCTATAAACTAGCTAACATACCTAATTCAATATCTATATAAATAAAATTACTCTTCCTGGGAACACTAACACAAACACAGATTTTCAGACATTACAAACTATTATATATTGTGCAGCTTGGACAGCTGCTAAAGTTAATGGAGCGAAAATAGGTCTTCAAAATAATGAGGGGCGACAACGAACAAAAACAGAATATAAGCCAAACTGGCAAAAACTACTAGAACGGAAACTAGAAAACCTACGAACCGAAATAGGGCGACTAACGCAATTCATAAACGGCAACAGGAGTAGAAACGTAGTAAAACACGCCAACATAATTATAGAAAAATATAAAACTCATACCGTACACGAAGAGCCAAATTCACAACCCACACACACACTAGACACACTCAAACAAAAATTCTCAGTTGTAACAGGGCGACTACAAAGATATAAATCATGTACACTTAGAAAGAAACAAAACACTCAATTTATTTACAACGAACAAATTTTCTATTGCAACATCCTACACGAAACTACTAATAGCCCAGACAAAGTCACAAATGATACGCCGAATTACCCCACACCAGAGATTATAGAAAATTTTTGGGCAAGAATATGGACAGACCCTATTCAACATAACACTGAAGCCAAATGGATTCAAACAGAAATTACAAATAATAATATGTATTTCCTTCAAATCTTTCAAAAAGTACTAAGTAATTTACACAACTGGAAATCACCAGGGTTATACTTCGTTCATAGTTATTGGTATAAGCAATTTACTTACATTCACAGCTACTTACACAACTACATTAATATTTTCATCCAGGACCCCAACACTATACCACCATATCTAACATTAGGTAAAACATATATGATTTCTAAAGACCGCAATGATCCCTCTGATCCTGCCAAATATAGACCTATCACTTGCCTACAGACCTTATATAAGATAATCACATCCTGACTGTCAGAATTGATATGTTCACATATTGATGTCAATAATAAAAGTAAAATTACGAAGGCCATCGAACCGCTACAACTTCGTAGAAACATTGCGTCCCTTAGCGTTTTCTATCGCCTCTATCATGGCGAATGCTCCGAAGAGTTATTTGACCTCATCCCACCTTCCCCCTTCCTTTTGAGAACCACACGTGCCGGTCTTCGTAATCACCGATTAACAGTAAGCACAATCCCGTCTCACACCAAAAGGTTCAGCAATTCCTTTTTATGCCGTACCATACAACTTTGGAACAGTCTTCCGGCGCATGTGTTCCCTCCCTTCTATGACATTGGGTCCTTCAAATATAGTGTGAAGAAGCATCTGGTCAGACCGGCTTGACACTGGCGACGACTAGAAGACATCTATCTTCTCCTCGTCGTCACTGTCTCTGGACTGTAATTGGGCTTTCCATCAGGTCCCTTAAAATCAATGTGCCGTGTCACGATAAAAAAAAAATTATAATAATATCCTGGCCGAACAACAGAAAGGATGCCGTAAATTTAGTCAAGGATGTAAGGAACAATTAATTATAGATTCAGTTATCCTTAAACAAGCTCAGAAAACACAATCAAATATTTTTAGTATGTACACAGATTACAAAAAAGCATATAACTCAGTACCTCATTTGTGGCTATTAAAAGTTTTGGATATCTACAAAATACATCCCACAATAACTGCGTTTTTAAGAAACATAATGACAAAATGGTCAACTGTACTTACACTCACTACCCCAATGGACACAATAGAAACAAACCCGATCCGGATACAGAGAGGTATTTTTCAAGGAGATGCGCTAAGTCCACTATGGTTTTGCCTTGCTTTAAATCCTCTCTCTAACATATTAAACTCAACTACAATAGGATACCCTTTAAAAGATATAGAAACACCCAGACACACTACTACAGAGAAAATATAGTAAATCATTTGCTTTATATGGATGATATTAAACTTTACGCTAATACTGAGAATGAATTATTTAATCTAGCTAACTTAGTAGAGAAATTTACAAATGACATTAAGATGCAATTTGGGATAGATAAATGTAAAATAAACTCAGTTAAAGCAGGCCAGACTTATCATCATCAATACACGCTAAATACAGGAGAAAATATTGAATCATTAGACGAGCATGACACTTACAAATATCTCGGATATAAACAATCACTACAAATACATCACAAAGACAACAAACAAAAATTTACATTACAATTTCAACACAGACTTAACACGATACTGAAAACGCAACTTAACTCTAGAAACACAATAAAAGCCATCAACACTTTCGTCATTCCTCTACTCACTTACTCTTTTGGAGTAATAAATTGGACCAAAACCGAACTCAAGGATGTACAGAGAAAATTAAACACTACAATGACTAAATTTCGAAAACATCACCCAAGATCTTGTTTACAAAGATTGACATTGCCCAGAAAAGAAGGAGGCAGAGGCCTCATAGACATTCTAAACTTGCATAATAAGCAAATAACGACCCTTAGGCAATATTTCTTCAGCAAATCTCAATTATCTACACTCCACAAGTCAATAGTACAAACGGATCAGAAGTTAACCCCACTTAACCTAAAGGACCCCGCTAAACAGAATAATGAAATGCTGACAGACGAAAAAACCAAGCTATCAGAATGGATCCAAAAATATCTGCATGGGAGACATCGTACAGACTAATGCCATCAAAACGTCGACAAAGAAGCATCGAACGCGTGGCTGAGCCGAGGAGGACTTTTCCCACAAACTGAAGGATTCATGATCGCTATACAAGACCAGATAATCGAAACCAAAAACTACAGAAAGCATATAATCAAGAATTTAACAACTGACAGCTGCCGCAAATGCAATAGTTCTCCAGAAACAATCCAACACATCACAGGAGCCTGCAAATCAATTGTCCAAACTGACTATAAGTATAGACATGACCAAGTAGCCAATATTATACACCAAAGTCTTGCACATCAATATAAACTCATAGAAACCTCTACAGCATATTATAAATATAGCCTGCAAACTGTTTTAGAGAATTCCACAACAAAACTATATTATGACCGAGCCATTATTACTGATCGAACCATCCATTATAATCGACCAGACATAACCTTGATAAACAAGATAAATAAAACAGGATATTTAATAGACATTGCCGTACCAAACACACACAACATACAAATTACAATAGCAGAAAAACTTAGCAAATATACAGAATTAAAAGATGAAATTACTCGACTCTGGCATCTACAAAAAGTAACTATAGTCCCTATTGTTCTTTCTACTACTGGAGTCATACCCAAACAACTACACCAATCACTCAAAACTTTAAAACTTCCACCTACAACCTACTGCCTGCTACAAAAAGATTAAGCTTGTGTTATGGGTACCAGAGCCCTCACAAAGGATTTCCCATTTTTGTTCATCGAACGTGGCAGACATGCAATTGGGACTACTTACTTACAATGGTTATGCGCGAGTACGCGCGCGTACGTGTTGAGTTCACGTGCGTTATAGGCATGGTTATAGGTGTGTGTATTTGTACGTGTATGCTTGCATGTGTGTGTGTGTGTGTTTGTGTGTGTATGCGTATGTATGTGTGTGCTTGTATGTATAATAGATCGTGATGATAATATCAGCCATGTATTGAACTGTCCCAATGCTGGGAACGGGCGTCTTCTTAGTTTAAGCAGGGCTAGGGTATAGTCCACGCTGGACTAGTGCGAGTTGGAAGACTTCACATATCTTCGAGAAGATTATGTCCTTCACCACTAAATCAAGCGAATCTTTTCTACTCCCTAGCCTTTATTATTTCCAAGTCACTTGGGGTCGGCTTTTCTGGTCTAACCGAATTTGACTGGATATCAGTTTTTGCACGGAGCGGCTGCCACCTGACCTCCGCAACCCGAAGGCTAACGATACCTTAAGGCTAGACCAGTGTCAGGATATTATAGGGCACTGACTTCCCAATAACGACTGCCATAGATGTTCATGGCTTAACGTGCTCTCCGAGGCACGGAGCAGGCGATAATTGTTAATCAATACGCATATAATTTCGAAAAGTCATATAACTTCCGAAAGTTAGAAGTGCGCGACGTGGGTTCTAACCGGAGACCCTCTGCATTGCAGTCTGTTGTATGCGAATCACGCATTAAATACTACACAGAATTGAATGCGGTTTTCACAGCTGTATTGTTAGGGTCTAGCTTTAAACCTGGTACATGTTGCATCTAGTACGATGTCTAGAAGACAAATATTATGTGTGTAGAGCAACTTCTACACATGTAAGTAAAAAAATCTAAATAGATACATATTTCCAACCGTACTGTTACGGAGTCCATATACGAGGTCGTTTAAAAAAAAAAGACTATTAACTAAACAGACGGCCTCGATGGCGTAGTGGTTAGTGTAACCGACTGCCACGCCTATGGTCGCGAGTTCGATTCCCGCACAAGTCAAACATTTGTGTGCATGAACATGGATGTTTGTCTTGGTCTGGGTGTTTCTATGTATAATATGTATGTATTTACAAAAAAGGTTTAGAATTATGTTTATCCATTGTCTAGTACCCATAGTACAAGCTCTGCTTAGTTTGGGCTAGATGGTGTTGTGTGTATGTGGTAGAATATTATTAATTAACTAAACTATTTATTGGAAACCGTACAAAGAGAGGTGAGGACCCGATGTTCGCGAGAGCTGAGAATAGAATAAGATTAGTACGGATTTGCTGTCCCATCAATGGTCAAACTGCTGAACTAGCAGAAATGGTCACACGTGTGACTGGGTGCCATGTCATGAAGTCAGGGTCCAGTATAAGGTTATAACAGTACACAGTCGCGAATAAAAGCTTGTCCTAAATTAAAATTATAAATGTGAATGTGAGTTTGTTTGTTACCCTTTCACTCCTTAACTACTCGACCGATCATCATAAAATTTCGCATACACGTTGTCAGGGGTACAGAAAAGGACATAGGATACATTTTATAAAAAAATGATTTTGTACCTGTTCCCGAGGGATAGAAATGTATTAAGTAATAACTAGCTCTTACCCGCGACTTTATCCCCGTGGAAGGTTTTTTGTGCGTGACCCAATTTTGTTTCTTAAATAAATGTAGTGGGAAACCGTTGGACTGCCACGCAGGACTCGAGTTCGAACCCAAGGCGCGCATCTCTGACTTTTCGATGTTGTATGCGTATTAAATAGTTAATTATCGCTTCCTTTAACGGTGAAGGAAATCATCGTGCGGAAACCTGCATGTCTGAGAGTTCTACATATTGTTCTCGACGATATGTGATGTCTGCCAACCCGCACTGGGCCAGCGTGGTGGACTAAGGCCTAACCCTTCTCACACTGAGAAGAGGCCCGTGCTCAGCAGTGGGACAGTTTAATACAGGGCTGATATTATTATTATAACATCAGCTATCTGTCAGTGAAAGTCTCGTCAAAATCAGTCCAACCGCTTCGGAGATTAGCCGGAACAAACAGATAGACAGAGAACAATTCTAAAAAGTGTTTTTTTCATATAAGTATCAATTACTTTCATATACATTTATTAAAAAGTTGTTATTTTAACACTACAAAAAGACACTTCAATTTAATTTAATTGTATAGATTGAAACTAGAAACGATAGTACATTTTTATTACAATCCACAATATATACATAGTGAACAACGTAGTAAATAAACCGCACAAGACCATCACAGATAATACGAGGTTACGTTTAAAAAAACTCATGGCTGCAAACACAGGATGACTCTCATGACCTATTCGGCAATGTCTCAGATCGCTCAACACAGGCTGACCGGGTGCCATATCTCTCGGATGATTTATCAGTTCCATTAATTTATCATATTCGTCTCTTGGTTTATTCATGGATTTACCAGACTGTGTACCGTCCATGGGAGTGGAACGATTTTTATTATCAACAGGTTTTTTAGTATTTTTCGTGTCAACTAATGGGTTATTTGTGTTATTAGTAACTTGACTAGGTCCAGAGCTATCCATGGGTGTAGCGGACGCTGTGCCCGTTAGTTTATTAGCCCGGTTTATGCTATCCGTCTGTGTAACGGTGTCCTTTGTGGTGTCGGTTGAATTAGTAGGTTTCGTGCTAGTAACGTCCATGAGTGTAGCCGACTTTTTATTAGTTGATGCGTCCTTTTCTGTTTTAGGAGCGTTTGTATTATCGTCAGCGTTGCTTGTTGTCGCCTTATTTTTTCCATCCATGAGTCCAGCAGTTTTTCTAGAATGTGAAGTATCCTCCTTTTTGTTGCCTTGTTTCTTGTCTTTGAAGTTGCCAGAATTATTTCTATTATGTTCTTAGATAGATTATTGTCAGTTTACTTTAAGAAAGAAATCTGACACTTATACAGAAATAGGAACGGTTATGTAAATATTAATTTTAGTTGTTATTTTCTATGAAAAGTAAAATTAAATATGACCAGAATGTATTCAAAGCTGTGATATTTAATGTAAACTGACATGTTTATTATTCTTCTTCGCATTTTTTTGTTTGTTATCTATGATAGCGTAATTTGACATGAGACGTCTTTATGTGTACCTCAGAATACAGAATAATTTATTCTGTATTTGCGTCTATTATGAAAAATTCTGTGAGCATATCTGTTGCAAACTTTAAGAAGAGGTTATAAATGAATTTTCTCCTAGCTATTGAATGATCTCTCTGCCATGATTTTTGCAAAACATATATGTGGTTCAAGAAGGATATAAAGTTTCTGATAGTCATCGAAGCCCGAGTGATATCCTCAGTGTTTCACACGGCCATAAGCCACGGTAACCATTTAGCATCAAGCACAATTTATGCTTGTCTGCCACTATTGTAAAAATAATATAATAAAGAGCCAGAGAGAGCCTGTTCAAAATGACATTTATATGATTCCTTGCTAAACGACCATTGGATAAAATTATCACAAGATAAATAGTAGCAAAGCGAGGGATCTTGCAGTAGAAACAAATCGTTTATTAAATATTCCACGTGGCTGGCTGATACAGTCTCTGTCACTGACTGGAGTTTTTGGTTCAATTATTTCACCTAGATAATATCAGCCAGGTGAAATTATTCCACATTTTGTGAAATTAGTTTACCTTGCGATTAACGGTGGACTGTAGTAACATAATTTATTAATTTCGTTGTGTTGGGTTGCACTTGTTGACTTTAATCATCCACATATAACTTTTTACAGAAGAATGCTAATAAAGCTGCAACAGAGATCGGGTAATACTGACTACCTTTAATATTTAGCTAGTTTTTAACCATACCAAGACTTTTGTTCATACGTACATACATATACTCGTTTACTCCTGTTTTCTGCAGAAATAGGCAAGCAATCCTAATTTCTATAAGCACAATCCTGGTATTATATCTTTGTACACACTCTCATAATATTGTTTATACACTTATTATTAGATTTTGTTTTAACCCCCGACGCAAAAACGACGGGGTGTTATAAGTTTGACGTGTGTCTGTCTGTGCGTGTGTGTGTGTGTGTGTGTTTGTCTGTGGCATCGTAGCTCCCGAACGGATGAACCGATTTTAATTTTGTTTTTTTTTGTTTGAAATGTGAATTAGTCGGGAGTGTTCTTAGTTATGTTTGATGAAAATTGGTTCAAGATGGCCGCCGCCACAAAATGGCGGATTACATATTTTTCACAACTCCCTCAATATGACTATTAAATGAAAGGGCTTGACTAGTAGAATACTATACACTATGATAAATTTCAAATCCAAGATGACCGCCACCACAAAAGTGCGAATTACATTTTATTCATATCTCCCTCAATATGGGTATCAAATTAATATTGTGTCGGAGAGTTTTTAAATTTTTAGTTATTTTATTTATTCGTTTGTACAACAACAGCATTAGGTACATGTTACATCTAATACATATTTCTTACAATAATGAGTCAGTTCTGACATGCATGCCTATTACAGGTGTACACAGCAATCACGTTAAGACAACAATCCGTTCATAGATGTATACTTACACATAAACAAGTTCAAGCAATAATAAAAAGAAAATAAAAAAGATTAGACAATTGTTCTTAGATATTCAAATAATTTTTATTTGTCCTCTCAAACCCCGGATGCCCCATATAGGGTCGGCGGATTTGTATCCGTCAAACCCCGCTGACGCTATATAGAGTCAGCAAAAAATAAGATGGTGCCACAAGGAACAACTTATGAACTTAAAATTGACGCCAAGGTACCAAAACTTTAATTACATTTACCTGTTGCCACGGCCACGTTCAGACCTCTGACCCCACGCGCGCTTAATGTAAACAATAAACCATCGCCGGTAATTAGACACAGTCGCGGCGCGCGCCACTTGAGCGCCACTTGAGACGCCTTATCGCTGTTTATGTTTCTGTGCTCTAAGTTATTATCTTATCTTATCTTATGTGTGGGTCCAGTCAGTACAGACCGGCGACTTCGACCCATTGGGATCTTTTGTGTCGGCCCCAAGATTTATCCCTTAGCTATCTCCCTATGAATGTACTGCATCAGTCGTAGCGTACACTTCAGAGGGAGAAGCCTGAAGTCCTCAGGGTTTGGTTATGCCAATCCCATCAGACCCATCCTCAATCCAGCCAACGCGTCGCATTCACATAGTAGGTGCGATATGGACTCGTCCTGTTCACCACAGGCTCTGCAGATCGAATTGTGTGCCAATCTCAATCTGCACAGGAAGTCGTTGGTGCCAAAATCGCCAGTGAACGCTCTTGTGAGCAGACGTATTTTGTATTTGTTCCTGTTATACCCGCAGAACTTCCGGGTGAAGCCTGTGGCTCTGTTTGCAATAAATTTCTTGGAGCATTCCAGACTCCTAAGGGCCATCCACTCCACCCTGTGTCTATCATTGCCGTATGCATTCAAAGCTGCCTTGACGGTGCTCTCAGAGAGTCCCACGAATGGCTCGGGGCCCACAAACAGTTGCTCCGAGCCCTTTCTGGCTAATACATCAGCCTCCTCATTGCCCTGCATCATGCCATGCCCCGGAACCCACACCAGTCTGCCTGTGTTCTTCCTGCCAAGTTTGTTTAGGGCCTTAACACAGTTCAGGACCAGTCTGGAGTCCACCCTACACGAGTCCAGAGCCTTGAGAGCTTGCAGCTTGACTATCACTGACACTATACACAGTCCTGTCAGTGACGTTACTGTTGATATTCTCCTGAGCACAGACAATTATAGCATAGGTTTCCGCTTGGAAGACCGTTGCAAATTTGCCCATGATTTGGCTCACCTTGCAGTCGTCGGTATAGATACCAGCGCCCGATCCTAGTTCCATTTTTGGAACCAGCAGTGTGCCAGATGAGACAACCCTTGTCAAGGGATTGTAGACCTTGTCTCCATTCGTCCCTCGTGGGGCCCTGTATTTTAAAATTCTTTTTGAATATGTGATATGGTTACATTTTGTCGCATCCCATGCTCATAATCCTTTTGAGATCCTTTGAAATCTCCAATTTTGTGTGTCGAGTTACCGGCATGTTGACGCTCCACAGCCCATGCACAGATAGTCTGTGTAGCGCCTTTATCGCCTCTGACTCCACAACAATGTGTAGCGGCGTTACACCCAGCAGGACCTCTAACGCTGCCGTTGTTGTAGTCGGGAACGCCCCTGTTATAGCCATGCAGGCCAATCGCTGCACCTTCGACAGCGCGGTCCTGCATGTAGCTAGTTTAGTTCTTGGCGACCAGACAATGCTTCCATACGTGAGTATGGGTCTAATCATCATCGTGTATAGCCACTTGATGACCTTGGGCTTCAGCCCCCAGGTCTTCCCATAAGTAGAACGAATCATACCGAAGACCCACTGGGCCTTCTCTATGACTTTGTCTACATGAGGTTTCCACGTTAGTTTGCTATCTAAGGTCATGCCTAGATACTTCACCTCCTACTTATCTAAGTAATAGAAAACAATATGTTGAAGTAAAGGATATTAATAATAAAAATGAAGAAATATCTGTAAAGTCCTCATTAGAATATAACAGGGTTGGTGTGCCCCAAGGAAGCATTTTGGGACCGCTTCTCTTTATAATCTACATTAATGACCTACCTGATTATATAAATTACCCATGTAGTCTATTCGCTGATGATATTGCTGTAGTAATTTCACGGAATACCACGCTTAATTTTAACGAGCAGATAAACTCTACTGTTACTAAAGTAGTTGAATGGATGGAAATTAATAATTTAAAAGCAAACATAGAAAAAACTAAATATGTACAATTCTTCAACCGACACAAAATAAATAATAAATTAAATATAACCTACAATAATCACTCATTAATAGAAACTAACAATGTAATGTTTTTGGGACTAAATGTGGATAATCAATGTACATGGAATCTGCACATAGATAATATATGCACCAAGATCAACAAGTTTTCATATGCACTTTGGCGACTTACAAAAATATGTAACGTAAATATTGCACTACAAGCGTACCACGGATATGTAGCATCAAACCTGAGATACTGCATACCTCTGTGGGGTAATTCTGTAAATATAAATAGAGTGTTCATTGCTCAGAAACAGTGCATACGCGCTATGTGTAATGCGGAACCATTGTCTTCTTGTAAACCGCTTTTTTGTAAACTCAAAATTTTAACTGTGCCCTCAATGTACATATTTGAGTGCAGTGTCTTTGTTAAAAAATATCCTCAATTATATAAGTCTTTTGGCGAACACTGTAATTTCAATACCAGGTATCCCTCTAGACTAATACTTCCAAATATAAAAACGAGGTATTATAATGTGAATTGTTATCCTATGACAATAAAAATATTTAATAAGATTCCAAACAATATAAGAAATCTGCCCCTATCACTCTTCAAAGTTAGGCTGTATTCGTGGCTAGTCGAGAAATGTTTTTATAGTATTAATGAATTTTTAAAAAGTACTCATGCATAGTAATTACATTAATTTATATTGTTAATAAGAAGATAAGATATTATAATAAGTAATAATAGGCTAGCAATACTGTTCTTGAGCTATGTAAACATTTATTTATAAGATTTTAGTATTCGCATGCCTAGAAAAGGCGAAATATGTTGTGGACATGTTCTTTTTTTCCAACAACCTTGTAACCATGTTTCGTGCGAATAAATGTTTCTTTCTTTCTTTCTTTCTTTCTTTCCATGGACCATTGTAACTGCGTGCCATACATGGAGAAAGTTTCCAACCCTGTCAGATCCCTCATCCTAGTAAACGGCACGACAGTAGTTTTCCCTGGGTTGATCGATAAATGATTGCTACTGCACCATTTTTCCACCATAATCAGGGCCCTCTTCATGAGACTAGATACTGTACTCGGGAACTTTCCATTGACGAGTACCACCAAGTCATTCGCATATCCGACCGTTAAGTACGGACCTTTGTTGAGTTGTTCTAGGAGTGAATTGACAACCAAGCACCATAAGAGTGGTGGTCCACCCTGAGGGCAGCCCTTGCACCACAAAATGTAGTGCCGTCTCAGTGGATTAAGTTATGATACGACAAGTATAATTAATCATCGCATTGACGTGTATACTGTAGTTTATACGCCTGGTTAAACTAACCAGAGCTGTACAAATTGTTCGACATTGAAAATATTTGCTTCTAAAGAAATGTAAATGTAATAAAAAGAGGTTTTACTTTTTCTGTTTCCTAGATAAATACTCTTTATAGCAAAAAAAGTATTTATATATGTCTGTGAGAAAAATTAAGATATTGGCATTTGAAAGTAGCACTGACATGCGTGACAAGTACATTTAGAGCGCGGCGAAAGTACCTAAATGTTGTTATTTTTTATTTTTAATATTTGTCGTAACCTTGTGCGTTGTATTCAGATATTTTTATAGAAACACTAATAAATAACACTATTATAGTGATTGAAACCTGAAATATGGTATAATACTGTATTAAAAACAACAAATATCAAAAAGGGCGGGAAATCTGATAATTGATAATAGGTTACTTTGGGCTTCAGTTTGTTATACAAAAATAACGTTAGTCAGTATTATTTTTATTGTGTCTAAAAATAGAAGGAATAAGCTTTCCAATAATGTATTACACTTATATACTTGCCCTACAAAAATTTACAGAAAACAGCGGAACAAATAACATCGACGAACGAACGTTAGGAGCGAAGTCACGTGACACAACAATAACAATATTATCTAAATATTATTCAGTTGGTAAGTGGTTTATTCGAAAAGCTCAGTTCATTTCGAGTACATTGATATATAAATATAATACAAGACTTTAAATACAGACCTTTCAATACAAAAACAGAAAACAATTGAACGCGCGACCCTCTTTTTTGGTGTCGACCCCATATGGGGCTTCCGGGGTTTGAGAGGAGAAGCTTTGAATATTCTTACCCTTTCCTCAATGTCTCCGATCTTGTCGGAGTACTTACACCTTAATCCCTTCCCGTTTCCTATCCTTTCCAACTATCTTATCAACATTCGCCTTATATACTTTTTAAGACAATATTTTGTCGTCTTATCTTTCTACATTACGATCTAAATAAAAAAATTAATAAATAATGTCACTAAATCAAAAATATACTGGGTGTCCGGTAGTTAATGGATAACCTGGAAATGTCTTATAGAGGAACTGAAGGCGGTTCAGAAAAAAATATGAAAAAAAATCTATACTGAACTTTTTTTTTCCTGGGTGAATGCATTGACGCATATCCCTCCGCGGGGGCGGCGGAGGGATTATGTCGGACTCGCCGGGGTAAAATAAAGATGTTAAAAAAGATAATGTACCTCCCGGAATACCGACTAAACCTACCACAGTGTTCCTCGACAAAACCACTATCGACGGGGCCGCGCGAATCGCTTTCGCATGCGGTCGCGACCCCGCCGAGGTTACGGCCCGCCGTGTGAAACGGCAGGCCACTACCCGAAGAGACCTACCCAAAGGACTCACGCTCAAAAATTCCCTACTGTCTCCCCCTCAGGGGGGAGACGGACTCGACACAGAGGCGCGCGTGGGAACACGCACGCCGCCTCTCGGACCTCGTGCTGAACGGATGGCGGGCAGACCCACAAAGCCCGCCACCCCCAGGTCAAACCTCAGGGTGGCTGGAGGTCATCGCGCGCCCTCCGGCGCCCGGCTCTGCGGTTGGGGAGAGGGTTCAAACGTTCCCTCTCCCGCTCCGCCGCCTCCTTGATGGAGATTACTTCCTCACAAAAGGAGGCGACGGCGTTCCACGACCTCTCACTCCGGACCATAGACTGAACTACGGCCGGGAGCGAGAGGGCAATCGATCCGACTGCCGCGATCAGCTCACGGCGCTGCGATGCCCAGGCGGGACAAACCGCCAAAGTGTGCAGCGCCGTGTCCTCTACAACGTCGCGGCAGTCGCCGCAGTGGTGACAACCGGACGTCTCTTGCCGGCGTATACGATACAGGAACTGGCCAAAACAACCGTGGCCAGTCAGTACCTGAGTCAGCCGGAAGGTGAGGGTGCCATGCCGCCTCTCCAGCCACTCCTCAAACACGGGACTTACCGCCACGATCGTGGCATGCCCATTCCTGACCTACTACCTGAAATATGTTTTTTTTTAATTACCATGTATAACTTTCTTGTATACTACGACCATAAATGAATGAAATCCATCTATTTTTTTTTTGTTGTTTTATTATTAAACACTAATTATGCTAATAGATAGACAGTCAAATGTATGCTTTTTTTTTTTCTTTTTTTACGTGGGGGAATGCAATGACGTATATCCCTCCGCGGGGGCGGCGGAGGGATTATGTCGGACTCGTCGGGGTAAAATAAAGATGTTAAAAAAGATAATGCACCTCCCGGAATACCGACTAAACCTACCACGGTGTTCCTCGACACAACCACTATCGACGGGGCCGCGCGAATCGCTTTCGCATGCGGTCGCGACCCCGCCGAGGTTACGGCCCGCCGTATGAAACGGCAGGCCACTACACGAAAGACCTACCCAAAATAGGCACTACTTCACATAAAACCCTACTGTCTCCCCCCCTAGAGGGGAGACGGACTCGACACAGAGGCGCGCGTGGGAACACGCACGCCGCCTCTCGGACCTGGTGCTGAACGGATGGCGGGCAGGCCCACAAAGCCCGCCACCCCCAGGTCAAACCTCCGGGTGGCTGGAGGTCGTCTCGCACCCTCCGGCGCCCGGCTCTGCGGTTGGGGAGAGGGTTTAAACGCTCCCTCTCCCGCTCCGCCGCCTCCTTGATGGAAATTACTTACTCACAGAAGGAGGCGACGGCGTTCCACGACCTCTCACTCCGGACCATAGGCTGAACTACGGCCGGGAGCGAGAGGGCAACCGATCCGACTGCCGCGATCAAATCACGACGCTGTGATGCCCAGGCGGGGCAAACCGCCAAAGTGTGCAGCGCCGTGTCCTCAATAACGTCGCGGCAGTCGCCGCAGTGGTGACAACCGGGCGTCTCTTGCCGTCGTATACGACACAGGAACCGGCCAAAACATCCGTGGCCAGTCAGAACCTGTGTCAGCCGGAAGGTGAGGGCGCCATGCCGCCTCTCCAGCCACTCCTCAAACACGGGACTTACCGCCACGATCGTGGCGTGCCCGAGTCAAATGTATGCTATGCTAATATAGTAGCTTGCACTTTTTAATATTCTTTTTCTTTTTTCTTTTTTCTGAACGGCATTCATATTTTCTACTATAAGACATTTCAAGGTTATCCATTAATTACCGGACACCCTGTATAAAATCTTTTTCAATTAATGTTAGTTCTCTTATTTAATTGTTAAAAAATTTGTAAAACATGATTGTAGTTTTAATGATTATTCTTCCGATTCGAATGCTTTTTAAAGGCAAATTATGGATTAGTAGCTTTTCAACTGATATACACCTGGTTACACCTGTGCAAAGCAGAATAAGTATTCTTATTATTTTCACACATTTTTGTCTATAAGATTATTCCCATAAACAAGGCAACCCGACCACGTAAAATGTTTTATTCTCTTAGTGTACACACTGACATAATAATTAACAATTAAAAACATACCCAATTAATAATTTCTGAAATGTGTGACGATAAACTATTATTATTTGAGTTAACTATGCTTTTCAGGTTTTCCAGTAAATTTGGGATGATAGGCACATTAGGTACGAGAAAGAATTTCATTTCCTCTTCGTGCCACTGATTGAAATTTTAATGTGACGCCATGATATATGCTCTACTTACATTGCTTAATAAAAATTATAAAATAAAATACAAATATCTTATATGTACTTACATGTGTTATGCATATTTTGTATTGCTTTATTTATGTATAAAATAATGTTTTCCTATGTAATTCAATTTATAATTATGAGTATGACCCGTAGTACAACGGTGGAATTATGTCCAACTAGTTGTACCCCGGGGATAGGTACCTAAAATAAGTTAGAATTTATTTTTTGTGTAAATCTAATGAACGTCTACAATACAAAGTAACGTCTACAAAACAGACGATTATCAGAAAGTGATCAGCCAGCGATAGGGCTTACAATAAACAGGTGCATGCGATTTGGCCCTTATAGACAATTCATGACAGCCTTTTTTGGGTGTCTGACATTAATAAGTTAAAAAAATGATAAATTCTGACTATTCTGGAAATTACATTTCAATCGGCAACGCGCAACGTTCGGAAACCGAATATAATAATATTTTGTTTAACGCTGCAAATATAATGATAAAATTCATGATATGATAGCATAAAGATATATGTTTTATATTTGCCTAAAAATTATAGTTTTAATTATATTATCATAGATAATACGATAAAATTAAAACCGTTATTTACCAACAAACATGTATGTATTTTTGAACGATGCACTGTCAAGTCACAAATCGGCCAGCGATTGCCAGGCAATACTCGATCACCTGTCACGTGACCGCTGACTGGCTGGAGTTAGCGCGTTTATAATACGAAATTGCAAGGCAGTTTACTTTACGCCGTATACTGGCTGGAAATAAGAGTTTGTAATAAGGCCCCTGGTGCATCAATGAAGTAATCATTTCAAGGAGCACTTTTTACACACACATTTAAATCTTTGAACACAAAGAACCATCACGCTCGAAACAGCTAATTCTGAACCTAACAAATGTTTGTCCCTTTTGGGGATCGAACCACAGGTTTATTGCCAATAGCTCCATGGTACAGTTCCGTGACGGAACTACTGAGACGTTTATTTCCCGTTAGTTCCGCGGAGCTAATGTTACACATATTTTGGTCCCATTAGTTCCATTATCAATTAAATGTCTGAAATATGTACAATCGGTTACATGCACAATACTCGGCATTGTTAAGAACGATACAAATGAAGATAAATGAACAAATTCTTTATTATTTACTACTAAGGTAGGATACAAGTATATGCCTGGTTAGGTTACTTACTGCAGCCTATGATCGCTTGCAGTACCAGGGCCACAGAACAGAGAAAGAGGTATCACTTGCACGTTGCCGTCTTTATAAAACGTTAGCGACAAAATGATCACTGGTGTCTCCGCTAATAGCACAATAAGTTTGGTGCCCTAGTCCCCATAGGAATAAAACTGAAACTGAAAAAAATGAATGAAACTGAAATATGAAGGTTCCACTTTAATAATTAAGCTGTTCCAGATTGGCTGAAATCCTAGGCTTGACCAAGAATTCCGTACTGCCTCTTGCATAATTTATCTTGACTTTCATACAAAAGCGATTTTGAATTAGTAGCCTTTTAAATTTTTGTGTATGAATACGTTGTGAGAAAACCTGTACGTCTGAGAGTTCTACATAATTTTCTCGAAGATATGTGAAGTCTGCCAACCCGCTCTGGGGCGGCGTGGTGGCCTAACAATTCTCATACAGAGAAGATGCCTGTACCTGACTGTAGAACCTTTTATAAACATTAATAATATTATTATAGTAGGTAAATTTTAGTACCTAATAAAAACGTTTGTAAGGTTGTGCTTAAAGAAGTAGCAGCTCGGAGTGAGGCAGTTGCTGGTGTTGCACGTTGCGCCGTTGGTCCTGCGCCTGATTTCGGTCCCGGTCGTGTCGGTGACGTCCCATCGCACTATGAGAGTACGTTTGCGCACACACTTATGCATTATATTATCTCCTGCGCAGATGGCTAGTCTCCTTTAAGACTGGGCGCCCTGACTGATATTCACTTTTAATATACTAAAACTGAAGAGATTGCTTTTGTTATTGGACCGCGCCATTCTGGAAATACCAATCGGAATTCAAAATATTTTTTACATTGAATAGCCCATTTCTTGAGGAAGGTTAGAATAAAATACAAACATGCTTTACCTATAACTTTGTATGGATTTGTTTAGAATGATTTCTGTTTTATGTAAACTAGCTATAAATAAATAATATTTTGCAGTGCCCTCTTATATGCCAAGGCTGTAAAAGCCCGCTAAGTTTACGTAACTATTATAAAATATTTAAGACCTTATCTATGTACACTTAGTTTGCAAATAAGTGATTTGATTTGCTGTATAAGGTCACGCTACAGGAGCCACGGGAGCGAAGCAGTAATTATAAACGTTTGTGAAACGACAGACAGCTGGTACTAAATAAAACCTTATTTCTACAAAACAATTTTAATACGCATAATGATGTATTATATACCACACAAGTAATATGACCATTGCAACTACAAAAATAACGACCAATCCAATCATAATCTTGAAGAAATTGCGCCCTAAAAATCCGTCCATGCCATGGATCGAACCTCTTATTTGCAATACATTTACAAAGGCCGGCACAGCCAAATGTGGTTTAGTGTCATAAATTGAATTTTGCGGTGGCATGATATTACCGGGAGTATTTGGATCATATTTGGGAGAGACTGGTATGCTTGGGTTAATGTTCGCTGGAATGTTTTGGTTAATATTGGCTGGAATGTTTTGGTTAATATTGGCTGGTATGTTTGGGTTAATGTGAGCTGGAATGTATGCGTTCATGTTTGTGTTAATGTTCGCTGGAATGTTTGGGTTAATGTTCGCTGGAATGTTGGCGTTAATGTTATCTGGAATGTTTGAGCGAATGTTCGCTTCAATCTTTGGGTTAATGTTCGCTAGAATGTTTGCGTTAATGTTCTCTGGAGTTTTTGTGTTAATGTTCGCTGGAATGTTTGCGTTAATGTTCTCTTGAATGTTTGCTTTAATGTTCTCCGGAATGTTTGAGCGAATGTTCGCTTCAATATTTGGGTTAATGTTCGCTGGAATGTTCGCATTAATGTTATCTGGGATGTTTGAGCGAATGTTCACTTCAATGTTTGGTTTAATGTTCGCTGGAATGTTTGCGTTAATGTTCTCTGGAATGTTTGTGTTAATGTTCGCTGGAATGTTTGCGTTAATGTTCTCTTGAATGTTTGCGTTAATGTTCTCTGAAATGTTTGAGCGAATGTTCCCTTCAATGTTTGGGTTAATATTTTCTAGAATGTTTGAACTAATGTGCGCTGGAATATTTGCGTTAATGTTCGCCGGAATATTTGAAGTAATGTTCGCTGGAATGTTTGTATTAATGTTCACTGGATTTTTTGGATTAATATTCATGGCGGTTAATCGCATTGCGAGCAGTGTTTCTATTAGCTGCAACATTGCGTGGAATAGTCCTCTTCGTAACAATGCTCGGTCTATTTGGTTTAGCCATGAGATTGCGTAGTTATTGTTTGTTAATTATCTGTAAAAGAAAATGTTTATTAGTATATACATATCAAGATGGGATACGATACACCTGGTGGCAAGCGGTTATCGTATACTAGGATCGCAATACCAGGGGCGCAGAACAGAGAAGAAGGTATCACACAGCTCTGTCATTACCGATACCAGGAAAAATAATTAATAATATATAATATCATCCCTGGCCAAGTGGCCCGTGGCCAAGACTGGCAGGGAATCCACCTCTTGGCATAAAATTTTAATAGCATAATATTACTGTGGCATAATAATACTTTAGCATTATGCAAAGGTTGGCATAACTATCATATGATCTAATTTGTATTGGAATAATAGGGAGTAAGACATAATATTTATTTGTCTAATAATCATGAGCCATATATATATAAAACCCATAATTGGGTGTATTAACATTAAACATTAAAATTAAAATTATTGGCTATTAATTTTATTTTTAATGTTAGGTTTGGTTAGGTATTCCGTCTACCGACCCATCGTGTTGCTGGACGAAGTTGCTAAATTGTTTGAATTTATCGTTGCGGAGCGCCTCGTCCAGCACCTTTCTTCAGTGGGACTTGGCGGACAACTAGTATGGTTTCCGTCGCGGGCGCTCCACTATCGACGCTGTTTTGCGTGTGAGGAGCCTGGCGGAGGATGCGATGTCCCGGGGCGAGGTCGTCTTCGTGGTGTCTTTGGACATCGTGAATGCCTTTAACACCTTGCCCTGGAGTTGTATTAGGGAGGCATTCACTTTCAATCGAGTGCCTACCTACCTTCGCTGCATTGTCGGGGCATATTTGTCCGAAAGGGTAGTAGTCTACCACCCGGGGTCACGATGGTTGGAATCGGCGAGAGATGTCGTACGGTGTTCCACAGGGATCGGTTTTGGGTCCGCTACTGTGGCACATCGGTTTCGACTGGGTGCTGCAAGGTTCGCTCCTTCGTGGCATTGGCGTCATTTGTTACGCCGACGACACACTTGTCACGGCGAGGGGTAAGTCACACCGGGCGGCGGCCATACTGGCGACTGCTGGGGTCGCAAAAGTCGTTGGTCGTATCCGGCGGTTGGGCGTCTAAGTGGCCTTGTAAGTCCGAGGCCCTTTGATTTCACGGCCCTCAGAACCAGCCACCTCCTGGGGCCCTTATCGTGGTAGGAGGGATCCGCATCGGCGTCGAGTCAACCCTAAAGTATTGAGGTCTCTTGTTCGACAGCCGATGGGACTTTGCAGCTCACCTTCGTAGCTTGGCACCCCGTCTTCGGGGCGCTGCAGGTGCGCTCGCACGCCAAACTGTTGCCTAACCTTGGGGGGCCAAGCACCTCCTGCCGGAGGCTCTACCAGGGGGTCGTACGGTCCATGGCCCTTTACGGGGCCCCAGTTTGGGCGGACCACCTGACGGCCCGTAACATTTCGGCGCTTCGTGCGCCACAGCGCGCCATGGCCGTCAGATTGATTAGAGGATACCGCACGATCTCGTTCGAGGCTGCGAGCCTCCTCGCCGGATCAATGCCATGGGACCTGGAAGCGGCGCTTCTGGCGTTGGCGCCAAGAAGCGGTACCTAGGAGCTAAGGACATATTTTTTTTAATTTTGCTGTTCAAAATGACCACACTCCGCTTGATGGTAAGCAGTCGTGTGGTCTAAGTGCAGTGGCCTCCACATCGTCCTAATAGCAGCCGAGGCGATGTTGAGGTCTTTACTTTGACGGCCTGAGAAGGTGCTTTTTCACGCCCTGCTTAAAGGATCCAGGATTAAAGGAAGAAGGAAACACGTGCCTTGGCAGAGAATTCCATGCCTTGATCGTTCGGCAGAGGTATGAGGACCCAAACTTGTTGGTACGCACTCTAGTCGACTCCACCGAGTAAAGATGGCATCTTAGCCCAGCACGCGTTGTTCTGGATAGGAAATGGGAGGGCGGGATAAGGTGGCATAACTCTTCAGAGCACTCTCTGTGGTATATTCTGTAAAAACATGCCAAAGAGGCAATATCCCTACGGAGATGCAGAGGTTCCAGTGAACTCGTGACCTCTGGATCTCCGATGATACGGACAGCCCGCCGTTGTAAACTGTCAAGAGCGTCTAGCAAGTACTGCGCGGAACCATCCCAAAGATGAGAACAGTACTTCACGCAAGGGCGCACTTGTGCCTTATACAATAGGCACAGCTGCCCAGGCGCGAAGAACCGCCTCACCCTGTTCAGAACGTTAAGAAGTTTTCGCGAAGCTTGCTTAGTGACGATCTCGATGTAGGTTTTGGGATTAAGGGAGCGGCAAATATCCATAACTAAGATGGAGAGGCTTTCACGTATCAGCAGTGGAGTGTTGTTCAGAGAAGTGAGGGGAAGGAACGGAGACTTTTTTGTTGAGATCGCGCATGCCTGGGTCTTCTTGGCGTTGAACTGGACCAAGTTCTTGGCACCCCATTCAGAGATGCGGTTCAAGGTTTGGTCAAGTTCAACGACAAGATCCTGCTTTTTCCTCTCAATCTCAGCTTGTTTGGCCCCAGGATGTCCAAAATATCGCCCATGCACGGTACTGTCGTCTGCATAACAATGTATGTTGCCGAGATTCAACATATCATTGATATGCAGAAGAAAGAGCGTAGGGGATAAGACGGACCCCTGAGGCACTCCTGCATTGACCTGTATAAATTTGGAAGCGCGACCGTCGCAAAGGACCCGAATACGACGCTTCAACAGGAAACTTGCAATCCAGGTGCACAGTTGAGGGGGCAAGCCATAGGCCGGAAGCTTGGAAAGAAGAGACCGGTGCTAGACTCTATCGAAAGCTTTGGCTATGTCTAGGCTGACAGCCAAAGACTCTCGCCGTGCTTGTCCATAGCCTCACCCTAGAGGTGCGTGACGAACGCCAGAAGATCACTCGTTGATCGTTTAGTCCGAAAGGCGTATTGGCGATTATTGATCAACGAGTGATCCTCCAGGTAGCGGACAATTTGGGTGTTTATAATCCGCTCGAACACCTTGGAGAACACCGAGGTGATAGCTATCGGTCGATAGTTGCCTGGCTCGTAACGGTCCCCCTTTTTGGGAATCGGTTGAACGTTCGCCTCCTTCCAAGCCTCAGGCACAGTGCCTCCGGCGTAAGATGTCCGGTATAGGCGCGTGAGTGTGGGAGACAACTCCGCTGCACATTTTTTGAGGACCTCAGCTAGGATGCCGTCAGGTCCACTGGCTTTCCGAACATCGAGAGTCTGCAGTATCGCACGAACGTCACGTTGCCTGATACGTATATCAGGCATGGTGTAGCCGCAGTTGGCAATGTTAGGCGGCTGCGAACCGCAGTCATCGATTCGGGAGTAGGCCGCAAAGAGATTTGCAAGCAGATTTGCTTTATCTTGCGGCGGATGAGCCAGTGATCCATTTGGATATCTCAGAGAGGGCAGAGAGGTCTGGTAAAAGTTGGACTGCACGGCTTTGGCCAGGCGCCAATAGCTACGACTGCCCGTAGGATGTGCCATGAGCTCCTGGCCGAACCGTGCGACGCGCTGGGCATCCGCTGTTAAGTATGCCCTCTTGCAGACCTTTGTGGCTTGGTTGAACGCTGTCTTCAGGTGATCCACGTTAGAGTCGTGGAGAACGCGAGCCCTGGTCCAAGCGCGGTACGCTGTCTGTTTGCGTTCAACAGCATCAGCGCATTCACGACCGAACAAGGGCCTTGTCCTGTCCTTGTCTGTTCGCTCGTGACATCACTGTATGGAATGTAATATTCCATACCCAGGATGATTTCATCAGCGTCAGCAGTAGCGCTCTCTGATGGATCCCTGTTCTCAAAGCAGCGTTGAGCCCAAGGGATGGATGCGAAGTACTCCCGCATTTCATCCCAGTCTGCTGACGAGTAGTGCCACAGTCGTCGTCTTGCCTCCTCGGGTCGTGGGGGCGTAACAACAACAGCTGTGGCACAAACCAGACAGTGGTCTGAGGTGCCCAGAGGAGCACTAATCGACACACTGTACCGGTTCGGGTTACTTGTCAGCAGCAGATCGAGCAGAGAGGGCGCCTGACCTGCAATGTCCGGTATCCGGGTGGGCTGGAGTACCAGTTGAGACAGGTCATGCGTGAGAGCGAACGCATGAGCAATTCGTCCCGCGTGGTCTGTTTTGGGAGAACCCAACCAGGTCTCATGGTGGGCATTGAAATCTATCAAGAACACCAACTCAGCGTTCGGAAACTGCTCCTGCGCGTCGTCTGCCGCCTGACTCAGATAATCAAAGAGATTTCTCAGCGTCTCCTGAATGGGATCGGTAGAGGCACATGTAGGCACACCCAAAGGACAGAAAAGAAAGGATCCTCTAGGCAGTGTAGACGGGGACAGCAAATATCCGCCCTAACAAACAAGCATACCCCGGCTTTCGCGAAGAAACACTCCTCTAGCACGTGGCCGGGATATTGCAGGTAGGTTGTGTCTGCAGGACGGCGTATTTGTGTCTCCGTTAGAAAAAGCATTGCCGGCCTAGCCGTCTCCAGGTGTTGATGGATGGCATTAAGGTTAGCGTGGAGTCCTCTGATGTTAATAAACTCCATGATACAGGAAGAGGAAGCAGCGGTAGGGTAAAGGCGATTGGCTGCTGTTGAACGACAATGTTTTTCGTACTGCCATAGAGTGAAAGGAAGGGAAAGCGTGAAAAAAAGAAGAGGCGGCTATTCTCGCAGCAAAGTGGGGCAAGGCGCAGAGCAAGTTTCGTCATATTACTGTGTGGTATGGCGATAGCCGATCCGACGGACGGAAGGACCCCCGTACCCTCCCGAAAGTGATCGCTGGGACCCACCCTCCGGTCACCATCCGGCACAACGAGCCACCTCGAGATTATGCGCGGCATGATGAGGCAGCCAACCAAGTTAGGCGCGTAACGCGACAACCATACCGCGGGCGGCCAGCAGAGCACCGTTTCTACGGCTTTCCCTGGCCGCCGGATCGACCCGCGCTACCCACACAATGACTCTACGGATACTCTGCAGGTCCCTCGTAAGCTGCGAGAATCGTTACCTCATGCTTAGGCCTCTGGCACTCTCATTCACCGAACGAAACACAGCAGTGAAACACTGCTGTTTCACGTCGATTTTCTGTGAGAGGATAGTACTTCCCCGATCGAGCCGGCCCATTCTTGCTGTAACCAGCTTGGCTCTACTACCTAGCAAACCTGCTCTTCCCGCGCTAGAGGCGGCACGGTCCGAGCTCCGTCAGGTCCTGGTGGAAGAATGGAGAAATCGACTTGTGCACCCTAGTGCCGGGCACGCCACGATCGTGGCGGTAAGGCCCGTTTTTGAGGAGTGGCTGAAGAGGCGGCATGGCGCCCTTACCGGCTGACACAGGTAATGACTGGCCGCAGCACACGCTGGAGGAGTGTCCGGCGTGGGCCGAGGAGCGCTGTGCCCTGGTCGCCGTGATTGGCCCCGACCTCTCGTTGCCGACCGTCGTATCCATGATGGTCGGCGACGACAGGTGCTAGGGTGCAATGAGGTCCTTCTGCGAGATGACAGCCAGGAGGCGGCGGAGCGGGGGCGTGAGGAAGATCCTTACGCCCCGGACATCCACCGCCGGAGGAGGGGGCGCAGGAGACGCGCTTATGTCGCTCTCCTGCCCTCCACCTAAGGGTTCTGGGTGGCAAGGCCTCAGGGGACCCTGCCACCCGTGAGTAAGAACCCATAGAGGGCGCGCGCGGTGTTCCCGCGCGCCTTCTAACGTCGAAAGGGGAGAGCGGTGAAATGCTCTCCCCCGGGGACGAGAGGAGGTCGGGTCCCATTGACCCGGCCGGCACCCACACGGGGGCGCCTGCTATGGATGAATCTTTTTAGACTCCCAACAGGCCCCCCCCATTGGGTGAGAGAGGGAACACCCCAGGTTTTTTTAGTGGGTATACCAGCACTCGGCTGGTGAGTCCCACACGCCCCGCCGGTGCCGTCCCCTAGAAAAAAAAAAAAAAAAAAAAGTTAATGACTGGCCACGGTTCCTTCGTTCTTGTGTCGCATAGGCGGCAGGAGAGATCACCACAGTGATGACATCCGGGCGGATGTCATCACTGCGGTTACTGCTTGTGGACGCGCCGCTGCAAACTTTGGCGGAATGCCCCGCCTGGGCATCGCAGCGCCGTGAGTTGATCGCGGCAGTTAGACCGGTTGCCCTCTCGCTCCCGGCAATGGTTCAGTTTATGGTCCGGAGTGAGAGATCGTGGAACGCCGTCTCCTCCCTCTGTGAGGAAGTGATTTCCATCAAGAAGGCGGCGGAGTGGGACAGGGAGCGCTTAGACCCCAACCGCAGAACCGGGCGCCGGAGGGCGCGAGATGACCTCCAGCCACCCTGAAGTTTGACTGGGGGTGATGGGCTGTGTGGGCCTGCTCGCTACCCGATCAGCGCCAGGTCCGAGAGGCGGCGTACGTGTTTCCACGCGCGCCTCTGAGACGTGTTTTTTATGTCCCCCCTAAAGGGCCAGTAGAGGAAGTGTTATGTAGTGGCCTGCCGTTTTACACGGCGAGCCAAAACCTCGACGGGGTCACGATTGCATGTGAAAGCGATGATTCGCGCAGCCCCGCCGCCTATGGTTATGTCGAGGAACACCGTGGTAGGTTTAGTCGGTATTACCAGGGTATCTTTCCCCCGGTGAGTCCGATATAGCCTCTCCGTCGCCCCACGGAGAGGTACGCGTAAAAGCATTACTCCAAGTAAAAAAAAATATATTTTAATTCCTAAGGACATTATGTGTAAATATAACTTTTAAATTATTTATTTATTTATTTATTTATTTATTTAATAATAAGGCTTACCAACTAAAATACATACCAGACATTTATGCTTCATTATTATTATGACAACAGTACATATTTATGGCAATAATTATGAATTATAGCACAGTACCAGTACATATAATATTATGCGTAATGATCATTATGTTGAATTTAGTTATGCCAATGAAAATGATGACTTCAACAATATACTTTATACTGATCATTAGTAAACCGACTGGCGCAAGACAGAATATGCTGAAGTGGTCAGTCAGAGGTGCGTGCCTCGTTTTCGAATTCGAGATCTCTGCGTTGCAGTCTAACGGTGTTCTACTAGGCTATTACTACAATTACAACTGTTTATTTATTTATACTATTGTTCAAGACCATAATTGATTAAAAATTTTAGTTAGATTATTATTAAGATTTTATTATCTATAACTCTACCTTTGTACCTAATCATATTTCATTTAGATTTCGCCAAGGCTATACAGATTAATTTACCTAACTTTATCAAACAAATTATTATTTACTTAACTATACTCTTTCATTGACGATATTACTAAACTTGTTACTTTGTTTTCTTTTTTCTTTATTATATATAAATAAGGTATGTAGGTAACATTAAACTTTAGGACAGCGATTGCGATTAGACGTGTGCATCCGTATTTTATTTTAATTTCAATTCGTAAAATCAAAATTCAATTCAATTCCTTGAATTATTCCGCGCACCTACATTCCGCACCTGCATCACTACGTCATCTTACACGTGCTACCATAACGCTTGATCCGCGTCATAAGCGACAGCGTTTTAAAGGACATTAAATTTAAACAAGTGACATTACAGTGAAATAAACTATTAATTAAACAAGTGAGAATACAGTGAAAATTAATAAAATATACAGACAATACATAAATAAAGCATGCACCGCTCGCAACGTCATACATCTCTCAGCAACATTTAATTTGCAAAACATAGTTTAAAGTGAAAGATTACCATTAAAATTACCTAACTTTTAAATACTTAATAAATATTGTACAACTATTGACAGTGATTATTAGTGACAATAACTAACAATAGTTACATAAAAACTAAATAAAACAGTGAAAAAACATCGACCATATTGGCAAAATAGAAGCATCGTGCTTTTGCTCACGGACTGCAATTCTGCGAATCCGGACAGCGGTGGGTGCTTGTTTACGTTGTTACACTGATTTGCAAAGCTTAAATACCTATATAGCATAGAAATGAAGTGCGATAAATGTCTAAAAGTAACGAAGGCATATACAGGGTGCCCAGTAATTAATGGATAACCTTGAAATGTTTTATAGTAGAACTGAAGGCCGTTCAGAAAAAAATATGAAATAAATCTATTCCTAGAACATCTTAATTCCATTAATAACAACATCCAATTTATATAATATTCAATAATTAATTAGCATTCTTAGATGTGTGACTGTGTATAGGAAAAATACCCATATAAATAGGAACTAATACAGTGAATCTCACCACCATCCTAAACAGTTAGCTACCGTGGGAATGCCTTTGTTTCAGAGAGCCCACGGGATCTGTGACAAGACACACCTGGACGCCGAGCTTCAATATGTCAAGCAAGTACTGCAAGACAACAAGCTCCAACAGCCGCGCCGCTGTCACAGATCACGAGAAAAGCCAGCCACAGTCGAGCGCCAGCCTGCTATACTGCCTTATGTAAGGGGTGTCACTGACAAGATTGGCTACATCTTGAAGCGAGCTTCAATCAACACATACTTCAAGCCGCCAACGAAGATAAGTCAATTTTTACCATCCGTCAAGTGCCAATTACCTTTACAAGATGCAGGGGTCTATAAAATAGATTGTGACTGCGGACTCTCATACATTGGTCAAACCAAGAGAAGCATAGGCACCCGCATAAAAGAACACATAGCTGACGTAAAACACAAACGCTCGTTGAAGTCTGCTGTGTGTGAACATGTACAACAGGGGACCAACCACTACCTGAGATTTGACAAACCACAGATTCTCGCTAAAGAACACCGATTCCTACTAAGGATGCTTCGCGAGGCTATTGAAATCAAAAAGCATCCTAATTTCAATAGAGAAGATGGTTGGAATGTACCACCAGCTTGGGATCCAGTACTTCAAATAGTCAAACACAAGAAGAAACAAACCACAGCTAGGCTTCATGACACTTTGAGCTCATTCTGCGTAAATAGAAACACCAATGACTAAATTATGTTCGGGTACTTTGAAATAACTACACTGGAACATTGAGACAACTACCATCTTAATATCCCCGTGACCACGCCTGCTGAAAAGCAACCGAAACGTCGGGGAAAGTATAAACTTCAATACAAATAGTTTTAATAATTTAATTAGCTTAAAATTAGTAAAGTTTAATAGTAGAATAGTAGAGTAACAGTTTTCAAAATTATGTAATAGAGTGTTAAATAAACAACGCGATAAAATCCGTATATAGTAGTTTAATTTCAATGAATAACATTCGCGTAAACAGAAGACAATATTACCCTCTTATAATTTTAAGATACTTACACTAAATACAAGGAGCATTGCAAAAAACTCTGACAGTCTACTCATTGGCATTAAACGTCTACGAGTCAACTTAGATATACTATACTTAACGGAATGCTGGTTAAACGACAATAATATCATTCCACAAATCCCTAGGTACACCTCTTACAAAACCAATGAATTTATTAATCAAAACGGAGGTGTGGTAGTCTACGTTAGGGACTTGTGGAATGCTGTAAGCAAAGAACCAGTTCTCGAAGACGCCAATAGTGTTATTATAGAAATACCCAATGTTGTTACAATTTTCGCAATATATCGCTCACCATCCTTCGGAAGAGGTGATAACTTCCTAAATTCGCTAGATGCCAGCCTTGCATTATATGACGACAGACGACCATTCATCATAACAGGTGACATAAATATAAATATCGGCAGCATGTCTGACGATCAATATTGTACAGAGTATCTGTGTCTCCTGGCAGAATATGTACTATCACCTCCTATCACCAAACCTACTAGAGGTTTTTCTATATTAGACCACTGCTTCGTGAGAACTAAAGACCCAGTAAAGGGTATCGCATGTCAATTAGACCTTACCGACCATAACCCTATTTTGCTAGGAATCAATAGATCTAAAACTCACACTGCATGTCCCAATCGCGATCCTAAAAAGGGACACCGTGGCAATCAAAAATAACTTAAAAGAAATAAACTGGACAGAACTATTAGACCAAACAGACGTTGATAAGGCTGTAATGGTCTTTATGGACACACTACTAAGGGTCGTAGACAAACACACTTACAAAGTTAAGATCAGCCGAACTAAATACAACCTAAAACCATGGGTAACCCTGGCCTAATGCGCTGCATGCGACACAAAGATAGTTTACTCTTACGTGCAGAAAATAAACCTAGTGACCCTGTAGCTCAATTAATATACACTAGATACCGTAACTTTTTTGTGGAACTAATGAGGAAAGTTAAGAATAACTTCAATAATAAGACACTTATAGACAACAAAAGAAAACCTACAAAGCTGTGGAAGGCTATTAAAGAAATATGTCATATCTCCAGTAAAAACTCGCAATCCAATACATTGCTTTCCCTTCCCGGAACGAACAATTGGAAACAATCCCTGAACTTATGAAATGATCATTTCTCTACCGTCGGGCAAACACTAGCAAATACAATATTACTAATCAATGACGCAGATGAAAATATTCTAGCAGCTAACACAATAACTTGAGACACCCCATCTAACTCTTTCTTTCTCGAACCTACGGACACTACAGAAGTGGAAGCTATGATTAGGAATCTGAATAACGATAAAGCTCCGGGCATCGATAATTTAAGCAATAGTCTGATCAAATCTATATGAGACTCAATAATTGAACCACTAACTATTATTTATAATATGAGCATAATTTCAGGGCAATTTTCCAGTGATTGGAAAACAGCTGTGGTTTGCCCAATTTTTAAAGCCGTTGATGCAGACTCTCTAGAAAATTACCGCCCAATCTCTCTTCTAGGAGTCTTCTCAAAACTTCTAGCGAAAATTATAAACAAAAGGCTTACTATATACCTTGAAGAAAAAGTTTAATCTCAGCAAATCAATTTGGCTTTCGTCAGGGTAGATCGACCAATGATGCGGTGACTAGGTTAACTTCTTTTGTGGTCTCTAATCTAGATAAGTCTAAGAATTGTATTGGTGTCTTTTTGGATCTGGCAAAAGCCTTTGATTCTGTCTCCGTTCCGATACTATTAAAGAAACTGGAAAACAAAGGTATAAGAGGTATTCCTTTAGAATGGTTCAAAAGTTATCTGACGGCACGGAGACAGTGTCTAAGAGTCTCTGGTCAACTAAGTGACTCCAGAAATATTAATTATGGTGTGCCACAAGGCAGTTTGTTAGGACTTAGTTTGTTCAATATATATATAGATGATATCCACAAACTATTTCTCCCCAATTCGGAAATGATTTGCTACGCAGATGACACTGTTATACTCTTTAGGGGTGCAAACTGGGAAGAAACATTTGACAGGGCAGAAAGTGGCATGGCTACAATAGCGAATTGGCTTAATAACAACCTTCTGACGCTTAACTTAAACAAAACCAAATTCATGTGCTTCTATAAAATTGCCGCTTCTGCTCCGCCTACTTCATCAAAACGGAAGCTACACATATGTCTCAATCCATCCTCCACTAAATGCACTTGTAGCATCATCGATAGAACTCCTGAAATCAAATACCTTGGTGTCATGATAGACCAAAAACTTAATTTCCAAATCCACATTAACTCACATTCGAACAGAGTAAGAAAAACTATAAAGATAATGAGACAACTAATCTTAGTTGTAGAGGCGGCATATCTATGCCGCCTCTCCAGAAACACTTAAAATGACTTACTGTGCACTGTGTCAATCACTGCTCATCTACTGCATCCCCTGCTGGGGTGGAGTAGCCAAATCACACATGATTCAACTAGAGAGAGCACATCGCGCTTTATCGAAAACTATGCTCAAAAAGCCAAGACTATACCCAACCACTAAACTCTACGAGGAATGTCAACTCCTAAGTGTCCAGAAACTGTTTATATACTTTATTATTTTACCTGTGCACAAAACAGTTATTGCATCTCCGGAATATAACGACCTGATCAGCCGTCGTCTCTTTAGAGTACCTGTACCTTTATGTCGCACTAAATTTTCCAACGCTTTTACCCGTTCCTATCAGCTTACATTTATAATACTGCTTCCAAATGCTGTGACATACGTGTGAATACAGCATCAGAGACAAAAATAAAAGCCTACGAATGGTTAAGTAAACTCACCTATGAAGAGACAGAACAGTTGTTAACTACGATAGCATAGAACATATTTACTTATTTATAATATTTAGAACTATGTTTTACTAATATATATAATAGTATGCCCTATATGTGTTATATTTATAGTTTAATAAGAATATAAGATAATTAGAAATTTAAACGTGATCTCTTAGTTTTAAGTATTTTAATATTTTTATTTTGTTAAATTGTCTTGTTGTCTTACCTTATATAGGTATAAACACTGTTTTATTTGTATTTTGTAATTACAATTGTGAAGTGCAGGAGCTCTAAATCTCTATTGTAACTACGTTTGGCTGGGACCCCACGATACAGGCTTGCCTAGTGTTGGGACTGCGTTAAATATTTACCTGATAAGATCTGCTGCACTAATTTTATGTTTTGTTAAGCACTTTTATAACTTTCTTATGTTACAAAATAAACGTTTATTTATAACCATAGTTACGAAGAATTGTACGACGTCAGACGAACAATGCCGAAATACTACGAACACGATTGGACTGTGTATGTCAAATGCATGGTTGTGTCCGTGTAGTGTTTTTTCATTAATTTAATGTATTTCTAATGCATATTTTATAAAAATATTAGGATTCGCCACTCCTTCTCCATATAAACTTTATCTATGCCAAATTTCATACACCTCCGTCCGCGCAATTTTCGTAAAAAGGGGTAGAAAGTTTTTGCTTCACGTATTAATATATAGATTGAATGCTTAAGTGATATTCTCAATGTAACAAACGGCCATAAGTCACGCTAACCATCTACCATCAAGCACAATATAATGTTTGGCACAATGGTAAAAATATACTATAGACTAGCTGTTACCCGCGACCTCATCCGACTGGAATTTAACAAAAGAAACTAATATAAAAATAGTGTTACTCCTTATAACATCAGCTATCTGCCAGTGAAAGTCCCGTCAAAATCGGCTCAGTCGTCAGTCAGAGACAGACAAAGAAAATTTAAAAAATGATTTCATATACATAATAATAATCATTAAGTGAATTTTATTGAAATAGAAACATTACATTTCTTTTAAACACATCAAACTGCATAACAGTTTGTCGGCGGGATGGTGCTAACCAGTTATACGGTCTCGGTTAACACAGTGACTTAATAATTAAGAGTATCAGTATAGGTACCTACTATACACTTTCATTTTTATTTAGTAAACAGCTGCCCTCATTTCCAGCTCGACAGATTTTAACTCGTCAGATTTGCAACTCGACAGACTGTCATGATATTATCACAAAGGTACAGTCTTCTCCCTAGCCTTTATTATTCCCAAGTCACTTGGGGTCGGCTTTTCTGGTCTAACCGGATTTGACTGGATATCAGTTTTTACACGGAGCGGCTGCCACCTGACCTCCGCAACCCGAAGGCTAACGATACCCTAAGGCTAGACCAGTGTCAGGATATTATAGGGCACTGACGTCCCAATAACGACTTCCATAGATGTTCATGGCAGCCGGTACCGATGGCTTAACGTGCTCTCCGAGGCATGGAGCAGGCGATAATTGTCAATCAATACGCACATAATTTCGAAAAGTCATATAACTTCCGAAAGTCAGATGTGCGCGACGTGGGTTCGAACTCGAGACCCTCTGCATTGTAGTCTGTTGGTCGCCCCACTGAGCTACAGTGAAAAAGAAAATTTATTAAAAGAAGATAAATAATGTTTATTTAAAAAGAAAATAGGTATAACTATTTAAATTTGATTTAATTCACTTTGAATGATGATGTAATGCATTACATAGAGTATTTAATATTTCATCTACATTAATATTATTCTTTAATCCATCTTCTATAATTCGGTCTATTCTATTTTGATCAATTTCTTCTTGTCTACGTTTCTTTCTAGGATTGTGATACACACTGTTCTTTACTTAGCGAAACTTGAAACATGCTTCTTTTTTCAATAATTTAATAAAATACAATACTGATGGATTTTTGGGAATCCTATTATTAATATGTCTATGCCAGCTTTCTATGCTATTATTGGTTCTGAAAGACTCTTTGTAGCAACTGAATATGTCGCTAGTTAGTGTTGAAAATTTTTAGTAGCCTCGTTATTACATACATTAACAAAAATTGACAGTAATGCTTCAGGAATCAATATAGGCGGCAAGAGTGCAAGGCGTGAACAGCGGTTGGTGATATTTTTGCCGTCATTAGTAGCGGTTAAACCTAATTGTTTGGATTTTCCAAACATTTTTCCAAACAGCATAATTGTAGTAACAACCTTTTACTAAAACATTTTGGAAACCGTTTTTACCGCATTAATGGCGGCTAATTCGAAATCACATTTAAAATAACTTATGTGCAGAGAAAATCTGTCTCGTAACATTGTGAATAGCTTTGTTTAAACATCTTGAGTTTTGTTTGGTAACAAGGCATATACCCACGGTATGAAGTTAGCATCTTCATCACTATCATCCATATTTTCGTGTGTGCTTCGGACATACTCTGAAGGTTCCATCTCCATAGTAAATCGAATTTTTCGTAACATACTCTTTTGCCACGAGCGTTAAAAATATTATTATATTGTCTTTTTCACCCTCTTCGTACAATATAAAATCAGAAAAAAAGGAATCTGGTAACTTTATACCTTAACCTTTTTTTAAATTGAAGAGTCTTATACCTGGTTCTGTAGAGTGTAGACTGTTTAGATGAAAATTTTGGTAAATTTGGATCTAACTGCATGTCTCGTTGATTTAAGTCAGTAAAATGTTTTTCAAAGATTCTAGTAATGCGCTCCATGTTTGTTTGTACTTCAGCTTTGCAGTTATCAAATAATTTATCATAATATGTTGAAGTTTTATCCCGAGAACAGTTATGTGGGCCATACCATCGCGTATTGTTACAGATGCACTACAAATATTTCGTTTAACACAGTGCCAATTATTTTTAAAACAAAATTGTACTTATAATTATCGCATAGTAATATTTTACGCTCTGACTCTCCCTAAACACTATTTTACTATTTACATCCATTTTAATTAAGATATTTGTAAATCACAATCTCATACATATCTTAATTGTCAGAAAATTTATAATGACACACAATTCAATTTTTTTTTCTGCATATACTTTTGGCCACTATTAACCTATAGGTTTCCTTCAACGAGGTTAGTATACATAATTTATAAATCTAGTTATAGGCAAATATCTTTTGAATGATGTATGAGGAAAAATAATAAGAAAATGTTTATTCAATTGTACATAATGTCATGACAGCCTGTCGAGTTGCAAATCTGACGGGTTAAAAATCTGTCGAGTTGTAAATGAGGCAACAGCTTTATCTCGACATACCAAACAGATACCTACTTAAATTTTATTTATTTGTATACCAAACAGATACCTACTTAAATTTTATTTATTTGTATAGATGGCCTTAGAGAAAATCTGCCAAAAGATTACTACTATCTTTAGATCAAGTTAGCCTTCAAAAGATTGATTCGTTGCATTTTGAGTGGTATTGGAAAGTATTGAAAGGTTAAGCAACATAAATCGGGCGTAGTCACAACCGTTATCAGCTACCACACGTGCAAGGCGGATAAAAATCGGGAAATATAATAATCGTAACATTCCACAGTCTCACTACTATCTATATTATAATATTATAAAGCTGAAAAGTTTGTTTGTTTGTTTGAACGCGCTAATCTCAGGAACTACTGGTTCGAATTGAAAAATTATTTTAATGTTGGATAGCCTATTTATCGAGGGAGGCTTTAGGCTATATAACATCACGCTATGATCCACGGAGGCGGCGCAGAAACCATAAACGCGGGTGAAATCGCGGGCACAGCTAGTTTATAATAAATTCATGCGTGATGCATGTATTTTGAATGTTGTGGTTATACTAAAACAGTTAGCTGACACAGGACCTTATTTGTTCTGTTTAAAATGGTTGTGTTTTAGTACAGGTAATTTTACCTGGAAAGTCTTCCGAGAGTTTTGCAAATTTGTAGTTTTATAGATTTCGATGTGCTCTTTCCGAATGTCAATTTTGCCGCCTCGTACCTTTGCCGCTCGCGCCACCATATTGGAAAAATGGCGCCTGATAGCAGTTTTTGACAATATCTCCCTTCCAACACTTTTTACGATAAAAAATCTTATACTTATCTTATACTTATTAAAATAGAGAAAATTTCCTACGATTTATCTAATAATATTTCTTTTGTAATATCTTCACTTCTGGCGTACGAGCGCCATAAACTTTTCATTACTACTATTCATCTACACCAACAGATGTTTTCGTATATTTACGTAAAATAATTATACTATGCCTAGTCCTACCGCCAGATCGTGAGTACAAATTTATGATTTCGATATGCAATAATGAGTGCATAATAGCTGAAACTTTGAACACCATTGCTTCGGTCCATGAAGAGCAACATGATAATGTAGGTATCTATTAATCGCCGAGATCCATACTTTTAAAACAAAAACACGGCTACTTCGACCTGTAATAAAGATACAAAACATTTCGGCCTTGCCGCGGCAATTATAGAATGTGTTGCGAGAACAATGCTTTTCTTCGATTGCTTATCTTGTGTGGGGGCCAGTCAGTACAAGCCGGCGACACTTCGACCCAGTGGGATCTTTTGTGTCATGTTCGATTGCTTAAGAGACGTACACAGATTTCGATGACGGTGACCTCAGAAAATATGGATCTTTTGCTTTATGCACTCTAATATGGCTTGCTAAACCAAACTTGGTCTTAAATGTCTTACTACACGTGAGACAGTAGAGTTGGCCTGCGGATATGTATATATAGGTGTAGGAGGGTCTACGTCTTTCTTTACGATTACACACAACCGCGTCTATTTTTGTTTTGCTACAAACTCTGCTGTTATCTAAACAGCGCACAAAAAGCAATAATCTTTAAATGAGAATAATTATGGGTACCTAGGTTGCAATTGTGGTTGAGGGATAGTGATATCGCTTCCTCTACGCAATAATGCAGCGATTAACTACTCATTATTATATCGTTTTCGAGATTCATCGTGAATTACTATCGAATTTATTTCCTCCAACTGAACAGGGCGAGGCGGTACTTCACACCAGGTCAACGTCTTGTGCTTTACAAAGCCCAGGTCCGACCGCACGTGGAGTACTGCTCACATCTCTGGGCAGAGGCCCCTAAATACCAGCTCGACCCACTTGACTCCCTACAAAGACGGGCAGTTCGAATCGTCGATGATCCCAATCTCACGGATAGATTGGAGTCATTGGAGCAACGGAGAGACTTTGGGTCTCTCTGAGTGTTCTACCGACTCTTTCACGGGGAGTGCTCTGAAGAACTGTTTGATTTAGCACCAGCGGCCCTTTTCTATCACCGTACCACTCGACAACGAAGCAGGTTTCATTCATATCACCTGGAAGCGTTCAAATCCAAGACGGTACGCTTTTAGCGATCATTTCTCCCACGTACGTGCAAGCTCTGGAATGAACTGCCTGCTTCGGTGTTTCCCGAGCGCTATGATATGTCCTTCTTCAAACGAGTTTTAAAGAGAGTTCTTCTTTCACGGTAGACAGCGACTTTGCTGTGTCCTGACATTGCTAAAATCCATGAGCAGTGGTTACCACTTTTCATCAGGTGGGCCACTTGCTCATCTGCCACCAAAGTCTTCAATCCTTTTCCTTCACTTTCTTGTAATGGATTCTCACAAATAAAACAATTCACTGCGTTAGAAGCCAAAACTCTAGAATCGCTAACAACACTGTAAAACGATAAACGTATACTGATAACTAATACAAAAAACTCCATTGAGTGCTGCAGGCAGATTTTATTGTCGTATTTATTTTTTTTTTATAAAAGGCAACTCCTGCACGAGGAATAATTCCTGTGTCGCGGGAAACTTCACAAACATTAATACAACGGACACAAAATACAACGGACACAAAATACAACGGACACAAAATACAACGGACACAAAATGCACCCACACACGGAACAACTGTTTGAGGATCACACAAAGTTTTGTCCCGTGTGGGATTCGAACCCACAACACTCGGCGCAGTGCCAGTGGCGAGGCGACCGCTTAAACTATTTCATTTTATTTCATTTATTTACTTATTCAATCTATTTTAAAATTGTGTGTGAGTATACAATAATAATAGATAGACAATCAATTAAATAAAAAAAAACATTGCAATAAAAATTAAATAAATTAAAAAGTAATCATGACAGAAAAAATAAAATGAAAAATGTCTAAAAAGGAATGTCAAAGGTAAATATTAATTATACAGGTGTCCGGTAATTAATGGATAACCTGGAAATTTCTTATAGTGGAACTGAAGGCCATTCAGAAAAAAATATGAAAAATAATGTATCCTAACCTACCTGAGATATGTGTTTTTTTTAATTACCCTGTATAACTTTCTTATATACTACGACCATAAATGAATGAAATTCATCGGTTTTTTGTTGTTTTATTATTAAACACTAATTATGCTAATAGATAGACAGCCAAAAGTATGCTATGCTAATATAGCTTGCACTTTTTAATATATATATATATATCTTTTTAATTTTTTATAATTTTTTTTTCATTTTTTCTGCACTTCCTTCAGTACTACTCTAAGACATTTCAAGGTTATCCATTAATTACCGGACAACCTGTATACATAATTGTAGGTGCATGTCACAATCGTAAATAAATTATATTATAGATGTTTAAATGTTATTGGTGGAATAATAGCATTCTTCTAACAACAACAGCTTCAGCTCATTTTGGAAATCCTTATTATACAATAACGATTTCGCTTGTATAGGCAATTTAATAAACAGCTTAACCGATTTGTAATAAACGCTATGTTTCACAACATCAATATTTAGTACATAATTGGTTTGGAAATCGTTCCTTCTAGTGCTCTGCCTTATTTGTCGTTCTTCTTGCATTTCATACTCTTGAATATATTTTGATAGATGAGTACTACAAGGAAGTACAGACACAGAAGTGTCAATATTCCAAGTTCTTTAAAAATGGTCTGCTTGATTCTAGTTGCCGGATTCCTACTATGGTTCTAATCGCTCTTTTCTGGGCAACAAATGCTTTGTGAATATTGTACTCATAGCTTCCTCCCCAAAAAAGAAAGCTAATATCTTAATTTTGACTCGATTAACGCGAAGTATACCATTTTTAAATGATCTCGATTTACTTCGTTTCTAAGACCTCCGAGTACATAACAGGCCGAACTAATTGAATTTTTTAAACGCTTTAACTCTGACTTCCAATTTAATCTATCATCTATGTATACTCCTAAGAACTTAACTACCGAGATTTGGGTAATGTTTTCACCATTCATTATACTACTTAACCTTTTATTATTTTTGGCTGTTGAACGAAATAGTAATGCGTTTGTCTTGCTTATTTTCACTTTAAGGCAATCCACGATATACAACTGCTTTATTTTTCTTAAAAAGACGTCGTGTGTCTTTACTGTCTTTCAAACAACGGACACAAAGAACATCCAGACTTAATACAAATATTTGTGGATACAAAATCGAGGTAATACAAGCGCACAGACTATGTCGCGGTAAACCAGGGGCACAGAACAGGGAAAGACAAAACACTTCTGCGTTGCCGACTCTATACAACACTTTCGAAGCTCACTGGTGACACAGCTAACAAAAAAAATGCTCTTAATTTCTGATATCCTTGCCACTGTAAGATCACAATACAATACATAGTTATTTGTCTGTCAATGTCCTGTAGTTTTCAAGTACCTACTTCAATAAAGATTGGGATCCTAAGATTGGGATTCATCGAGAATGCCGCCGTGCCTCTTTCTTGCGATTATCTTGAATTTCATTTCGGTGAAGGAAAACACCTGCATGTCTGAGAGTTTTACGTAATTTTATTTCATTTTATTTTTATTAAATAGTTACAGTAACAGACAACAGATTAAATATGTACACATTACTCAATCGAACATTAAATAGTTGCCAACCTGAAGTCCAATTAAAACTATACACGTCATTCAGTTGATATTTAAAACTTTAGTGAGCTAAGGTAAACAATGGTGAAATAAGTATTAAAAAAAAGAAGACATAGAGCAGATATCCGATTCAGAGCAAATGCAATTGTATTGTCTGCACATTCGTGAAATTGGGTTGTTAAAGGAAACATTATTATAACAATCTTCTTCTCCCTAGCCTTTATTATTCCCAAGTCACTTGAGGTCGGCTTTTCTAGTCTAACCGGATTGGACTGGATATCAGTTTTTACACGGAGCGATTGCCACCTGACCTCCGCAACCCGAAGGCTAACGATACCCTAAGGCTAGACCAGTGTCAGGATATTATAGGGTACTCTGACTTCCCAGTAACGACTGCCATAGATGTTCATGGCAGCCGGGACCGACGGCTTAACGTGCTGTCCGAAGCACGGGGCAAGCAATAATTGTCAATCAATACACACATCATTTCGAAAAGTCATATAACTTCCGAAAGTTAGAGGTGTGCGACGTAAGTTCGAACCCAAGACCCTCTGCATTGCAGTCTGTTGGTCTCCCCACTAAGCTATCGCTGCTTAAACATTATTATTACAATGGCTTATAGTAAAAAGTAATGTTCTCAAGATATGTGAAGTCTACCAACCCACCTTGGACCAGCGTGGTGTACTATGGCCCTATTTTTCTCTCAGTGCTTAGCGGCTTATAAACATGGCTGATATTATTACAGTAGGTAATTTTATTAGTGAAAGCTGCTACTGTTTTAGACCTGCTTAATTGATCAAGTCAAAAAGTAATTTCTGTCAAAAACTTTTAATACCTGCTCGGACTAAAGAAGTTAGCAGTGTTTCACTCGACCGTTTCTCGGTAAGCACGTAAAGCCATTACTCTTGCGCCTGATTGCAGCCCTTTCATCGGACTATGAGAGTGAGAGCACAGTGTGCACTTGGCTTGCGCACACGCTTGCGCACTATAATATCTTCTGCGCAGATGACCTACCCTTAAAACTGACCGCTTTAACCAAAGAGTATGGGTGTCACGCACTCAGAAACCATTTAAAATCTATACTATCAATATAATAAAACTAAAAAGATTGCTTTTTTGTTTGACCGCGCCAATCTCGTGGAACTACCAGTCGGGTTTTTAATAGCCCAATTCTTGAGGAAGGTTATGGGCATTATAATATAACGTTATGAGACACTAAATAAAACTATATTTGCAAAAAAAAAATTTATTACGCCTAATGACGTATAATATAGTACACAAGTAATATCAGCATTATTACTACAAAAACAATGACCATACATATAACGATCTTGGTAAAATACGGCTCTATCAATTCTCGTTTTCCAGGTGTAAATTGTGCACGTTTTTCTTTCGGCTCAATTGTACTTTGTGGTGGCATTATGTGACCGGGAGGAGCATTTGAGATAAATTTGGACTTCAGAGGAGTTTTCAAGTTAATTGCAGGAGTGGTTGGTACGTCTGCGTTAATATTCGCTAGAACGTTTGGGTTAACGTTATCTGGAATGTTTGAGCGAATGTTCGCTTCAATGTCTGAGTTAATGTTTGCTGGAATGTTCGCATTAATGTTATCTGGGATGTTCGAGCGAATTTTTGCTTCAATGTTGGAGTCAATGTTCGCTGGAATGTTTGCGTTAATGTTATCTGGAATGTTTGAGGGAATGTTCGCTTCAATGTTTGGGTTAATGTTCGCTGGAATGTTTGCGTTAATGTTATCTGGAATGTTTGAGGGAATGTTCGCTTCAATGTTTGACTTAATGTTCGCTGGAATGTTCGCATTAATGTTATCTGGGATGTTCGAGCGAATTTTCGCTTCAATGTTGGAGTCAATGTTCGCTGGAATGTTTGCGTTAATGTTATCTGGAATGTTTGAGGGAATGTTCTCTTCAATGTTTGACTTAATGTTCGCTGGAATGTTTGCGTTAATGTTATCTGGAATGTTTGAGCGAATGTTCGCTTCAATGTTTGAGTTAATGTTCGCTGGAATGTTTGCGTTAATGTTATCTGGAATGTTTGAGGGAATGTTCGCTTCGATGTTTGACTTAATGTTCGCTGGAATGTTCGCATTAATGTTATCTGGGATGTTCGAGCGAATTTTCGCTTCAATGTTGGAGTCAATGTTCGCTGGAATGTTCGCATTAATGTTATCTGGGATGTTCGAGCGAATTTTCGCTTCAATGTTGGAGTCAATGTTCGCTGGAATGTTTGCGTTAATGTTATCTGGAATGTTTGAGGGAATGTTCGCTTCAATGTTTGAGTTAATGTTCGCTGGAATGTTTGCGTTAACGTTATCTGAAATGTTTGAGGGAATGTTCGCTTCAATGTTTGACTTAATGTTCGCTGGAATGTTCGCATTAATGTTATCTGGGATGTTCGAGCGAATTTTCGCTTCAATGTTGGAGTCAATGTTCGCTGGAATGTTTGCGTTAATGTTATCTGGAATGTTTGAGGGAATGTTCGCTTCAATGTTTGGGTTAATGTTCGCTGGAATGTGCGCGTTAATATTATCTGGAATGTTTGAGCGAATGTTCGCTTCAATGTCTGGGTTAATGTTCGCTGGAATGTTCGCATTAATATTATCTGGGATGTTTGAGCGAATGTTCGCTTCAATGTTTGGGTTAATGTTCGCTGGAATGTTTGCGGTAATATTCTCTGGAATGTTTGGGTTGATGTACGCCGAAACGGATGGGGTAATGTTCGCTAAAACGTTTGGGCTAACGTTCGCTGACACGTTTGGGTTGACGTTCGCTGAAACGTTTGGGGTAATGTTCGCTGAAACGTTTTTGTTAACGTTCGCTGACACGTTTCGGTTCACGTTCGCTGAAACGTTTCGGTTAATGTTCGCTGACACGTTTCGGTTGACGTTCGCTGAAACGTTTCGGTTAATGTTCGCTGAAACGTTTCGGTTGATGTTCGCTGGAATATTTCGGTTAATATTGATTGGAACGTTCCGGTTAATCGTATTGCGAGCTGTGTTTCTATTGGCTGCAACATTGCGTGAATTAGTCCTCTTCGTAACATTTTTTCGCGGTTTCTTTGGTTTAGCCATAAGATTGCGTAGTTATTGTCAATTAATTATCTGTAAAAGAATTTTTTTAATTAGTATTAATTTTATGTTTACAAATATACATATGTATCATCCTTCCATAGGCTACAAGTAGGCTACAGTAGTAAATAACCATATGAGTCGCCTGGTGGCAATCGGTTACCATAACCTATGATCTTATACTTGCAGTACCAGGGTCACAGAATAGAGCAAGAGGTATTACTTGCACACTAGAAAAGAGTAATTAATCTATATACATAAAAATTTTGTGTGACGGTGTTTGTGGTCGCATACCTCCGAAACGGTTCGACCAAATTTTATAATCTTTTTATTTATATTTGGTAGGTATGAGAATAGATCGTAAAGTATGTTTCATACCGCTAGGTGATTAGGGTGTAAGTACCTATCGCTTAAATTTATATAACAGAAAAACGTTTGCTGGGTCAGCTAGTGGCGCAGCGGTAGTGAATGCGACTGTGCATGAGGTCTCTCGGGCCAACAAAAAGTTATTGAGGTTTTCTGTTAAGAAATTTCAATAGCAGCCCGGAGTTAGGAAGTTGGTGGTGTTAGACACCCCTGTGCCTCGGAAAGCACGTAAAGCTGTCCCGATGTCTCTCCGGTCGTGTCGGATTACCGTCCCATCGGATCATGAGAGTTAGGGATCAGAGAGTGCACTTATGTTTGCGCACACACTTGTGCACTATAATATCTCCTGCGCAGATGGCCAGTCTCCGCTAAGACTGGCCGCCGTGGCCGAATTTCGGTCTGGAGGATATCATATTATTATATATACATATATATTTGGTTTATAACAAATGTGCTACATTTACATTTTTACATTATTTCGCCAAACTGTATAACAGTTTGTTGGCGAACATTGCATACAGTTAACAAATTAAAATTATGTAACCCCACATTTAAAACATATTAGTTTGGGATAAAGTACAATATAGTTATTATTTATATTACACACATCAAAAGTGTCTAGGGATCAAGTATATTTTTAAGTATACAGTCAAAGTCAAAGTCGAATTTAGGTCACAAAGTAACACTTATGAACGTCAAAATAAATAGGTTAGTGAGTTTACTAAGTTACTGAAGCTACATTTAGGTTAGTTGCTAGGTTTAGGCAAAGGGTTGAGCCTATGAGAAGCAACCTGCAAGGAACTCACGGCCACTCTTTTAAATCGCCAATTAAATATAATTCAGTATTTTACAACTCAGCAGCCATTATGCCATATACTACTGACTATAAAAAACTAAAGATAATAACAATAATAACTTAATAATATTATAGAGATGAAATAATTTGGGCTAAGGTATATGTTTTAATATAAATCTAAAATAGACAGTAGGATGGCATGATGGTGCATACACATACATTTTGTGACAATGCAAAGGCAATGCCGTAACTATGTAAATGCGGTTGTGGATTTATATTCTTCAATAATAATCAAATTAAGAAAAAATATACTTGTTAACATCACAAATGATCATTTGGAACCTCTACATTACTAAATTGAGTTATAAGTAATACAGATCTTTGAATCTCTATGTCTATTTCTTTAAATCGATCTTTCAAAGAAACTCGTGGTCCTAAATTATAAATGCTACGTACTGCACGATTTTGAAGAATAAAAATTGTCTCGATATCAGCTTCCTTGCCTCACAATAATATACCATAGGACATGACACTATGAAAGTAACTGAAGTATACTAGTCTCGCAGTATCTACATCAGTAAGCTGTCTTACTTTCCGAATTGCGTATGCGGCTGAGCTAAGTTTCCCTGCAAGACACGAAATATGCGCCCCACTGAACTTTGTGATCTAAAGTCAAACCTAGAAAACTGTTGATTGTACGAAAGTAATAATTTCATTATTTAAATTTATATTTATGTTAGGACTTTGATACATTTTGTTTTTTTAGACTTTAGTAGTAAATCATTCGACGGAAACCAGTTCAGGATGTGCGCGAGCGAATCATTAACACTATTTAAATTTGTTGCTCTTCTGTCTACTTTAAAAATAAGAGATGTGTCATCTGCAAATAAAACAATGTCATACAAATCCTGCACGAAGAACGGCAAATCATTTACGTAGACTAGAAACAGAAAAGGTCCTAAAATTGAGCCCTGTGGGACGTCAATTGTGACTGGTAATCCAGAAGATCTACTTCCGTTGATATCAACGTGTTGTTGTCTATCACTTAGGTAGGAACCAACTAAGTCAAGTGCAGTATCTCTGATGCCATAATGCCTGAGTTTTCGCATCAGCGTATGATGGTCAACGCAGTCAAAGGCTTTAGAGAGATCACAGAATACGCCAATGACATCTTGCGAATTTTCCCAGGCACCGAATATATGTCTTAAAAGCGTAATACCCGCATATATAGTAGAACGGCCTTTCCTAAAACCATATTGATCTGCATTCAATAAATTGTTTACACTAAAGTGGCTTTCTAATTGCTGTAATATAATCTTTTCAAATATTTTACTAATAGCAGGTAATATTGAAATTGGCCTATAATTACTAGGGTCACATTTGCATCCATTTTTAAATAAGACATCCATTTTTAAATAATACATTTCATTAAATTTGGCAAAATGCCCACATCAATGCATCCGTTGAATATTGCGACCAAGTGTGGCGCTATATTAACAATAATACTTGCAACTAATTTTAAAGAAATACCCCAGGAGTCGGCTGACTTTTTTTAATTGAGCGGCTTACGTGCCTTTATTATATCATACGGATGTACACATTCAAAACTAAATTGTGTCTTGGACTCTTCTACGCTGCTTCTAACCAAGTATTCTGCTCGAGCTGGGCAAGACCTAAGGGTACTAGTTGTATTTAATTTTTTTTAAGTAGTTATTAAATTTATCGGCTACTTCCAAATTATTTGAAATTACGCTATTATTTACATTCAGTTCAAATTTATTATCACGCACCTAGCTGCGACCTGTTTCATTATTAATAATGTTCCATGTAGTTTTAATTTTATTAATAGAATTTTGAATTTTTGTTTTTAGGTAAAGGGACTTGGCAGTGGCACAAGTTTTTTTAAATAATTTTGAATAACTTTTAACATATTGAATAAAATTTGGATCGAAATTGTATTGTTTCATACCATATACTTCGTATAGTTTTGCTCTATTCAATTTCAATTCAATTTCAATTTCAATGCTTTATTGCTCTCCATATGTATAAATGTTGTTACAAGAAAATACAAAAGATCAAATATGGACCCTGTCGGGCACGGCAAGCAGATAGAAGAAAGGAGGAAGCCACTGAGTTAATATTGTATCATTACTAGTTAAAATAAACAATTAATCAAGAAGTCTGAAATAAATATAATTCTAAATTTGCAAATTGTTTTGTTTATTAATTATATACTTATGATATTAATTTATTATATGTTATATTAATTTATTAGATGTCGTATTAATTTATTAAATGCCATATTAATTTATTAGATGTCATATTAATTTATTAAATGTCATATTAATTTATTAAATGTCATATTAATTTATTAAATGTCATGTTCATTTATTATATGTTATATTGATTTACTAAATGTCATATTAATTTATTATATGTCATATTATTTTGATATCATATTAACTTTATTAGATGTCATATTAATTTATATTCAATTATTGATGTCAATTTATTTACAAGTCATTGGTGGATCCGTGAAATATATTTGTAGTTAAAATTGTCATTTAGGTATTCGTTTATAGTGTAATAGCTTTTGTTTATGAGGAATTGTCTTAATTTATTAGTAAAACTGTTGTATTTATTTATGTTCCTAATTTTATCGGGTAGTTTGTTGTATATTTTTATAGACATTACAAACGTGCTGGTCGAGTGCATATTTAGTCGTGAGCTAGGCAGATTAAGTCTGTTTTTGTGCCTTAATAGAATTTTTGTTTGTATGTCTTCCCTTTTAGTATAAAATTCCGGATATTTGCGGACAAATTTACATATTTCATATAAGTATAAGCTAGGCAAAGTAAATATTTTTAGTGATTGGAAATGGGGCTTGCAACTGTCTGTTTCGTCAATGTTTACTATGATTCTGATTAGCTTCTTCTGTATTGTAAATAATGTGGGTGCATCTGTACTATTTCCCCATAAGATTATTCCATATTGTAGCCAAGCGTGGGCATACGCATAGTATGTGGCCAACGCTGTTTTGAGATCGGTTGTTTTTTTAATCTCACGGAGAGCGTATGAGAATTTTGATAATTTAGCTCTTATCCTTTTGACATGCGACTTCCAGTTGATATGCGAGTCTATGTCTAGGCCTAATAAGGTGAAGTTTCTAATTTGTGTCCATTATAACTAAAGTCTACATTAATCGGTATTTTTTGGCGGGGGTAAAATGTTATAATTTTAGTCTTCTTAAAGTTAATTTCCAGATTATTTTCCGTCATCCAGTTAGATGTAGAGTGTAGTATGGTGTTTAATTTTGTATTTAAGTTCATATTAGTGTTACAGGAGGTAAGTATGGAGATGTCATCCGCGAATAGAACACAAGGTTCATTGATGTTGTTTGGAAGGTCATTGATATAAATAATGAACATGAGACATCCTATGACGCTTCCTTGCGGAATTGAGGCATTAATGGCTTTGCTATCAGACCGTATTAGTTCTTTATTTTTTGTGTTCTTGTTGTAATATTCTATTTCTACTATCTGTTCCCTGTTTTGTAAATAGGATACGAACCAATCATGACTTTTACCGCGAATGCCTATGTTATATAATTTATTTAATAATATTTCGAACTGTACTTTGTCGTAGGCTTTGGTCATATCTAGTAGTACACAGATTGCATATTTTTTTGAGTTGATAATATTTAAGGCTTCCTGAATGTATTTGTAAACTGCCAATATGGTAGAACGGTTTTGGCGGAATCCATTTTGACAATCATTGAGAATTTTGTACTTTTCACAGAACTGATATATGCGGTTGCACATGGCTTTCTCAAATATTTTAGAGGCAGTGGGTAAAAGAGCTATGGGGCGATAGTTATTGGGGTCAGTTTTCAGGTGTTTTTTATAGATTGGTTTTATAATTGACTTTTTTAACAGGTCGGGAAAAACGCCCGCCTCGAAAGACTGGTTTATTAAATTATAAAATGGTAGTGTTAGTTCGTCCGCACATTTTCACAGTAAAATGGGGGGAAGCTCGTCTATACCATAGCTTGTTTTGTTTTTTAAGTTTTTTATAATTACATTTACCTCATAGGGTTCTATTGGACTAAGATAGAACGAGTTTTGTGTCTTGGATGTTACAGTAGGTGGTTTGTTATGAGATAAGCTCTTGCAAGCTTGGCCTATTGAAGCAAAAAAGTTATTAAAGGTGTCAGCTACTATCTTGGGCTCTGAGGTTAACCGGTTACCTATTTGTAATGATAAATTTCCCTGGTCACGTTTTATTGTTTTATTTGTTTTTTCGTTGATGATACTCCACATTGTTTTAGATTTATTACCTGAATTTGCCATTACAGTTTTATAATGTAGTTTTTTGGCTGATATTATTATTCTCTTTAATATTTTTTCATAAGATTTGTAGTATTTTATTAGAACCGGATTTTGAGTTTTAGTTGTGAGTATTTTTAGTAATCTCTTATTTTTACATGATTTTTTTATTCCTGTAGTTAGCCAGCGTTTCTGGTAATTCGATTTTAATTTGATTTTCCTTAAAGGTATATATTGATTTAAGATTTTTATAAGAGCATCATTAAATGCTTTATAATTAACGTTAATATTTTGTTCGGGTTTTATAATACCGTTCCAGTTTAACTGCTGTAACTTAGATTTAAATTTTAATATGTTTACATTATTGTAAAGTCTTTTCTTAGTGTACCATATCGTATGGTTTGTTTGCTGTGGAAAATTTAAGTGCAAGATAGTACTGTTATGATCTGAAAATCCTAGTTCTTCTACTTCTATATATCCCAGTTCTCTACTTCTATATATCCCAGATGTTGCCCAATCACAAATATTAATCTCATTATTCTGGTTCTAAAGGTCTTACATTTAAGAGTATTATTATATTCTAAAGTAATTATATTATGTAAAGACTCATATAGTTCGTCTGGATTATTCAGAGAAAGGTCCATATTGACAACTTTGGCACTTCCTTTAAGTGATTAGATGTTATCGGTCTGCACGTGACCTTATTCACTTTATGAATTGTACTCACAGGAAATACTAACTTTTGCCCACAGTGGTCAGATGTCAGTTCACTCAATATGGCCCTATTAAGAAATTGGCAGTCGCAAAATACATTATCTAAGCAGGTAGCAGAATGTGAAGTGATCCTAGTGGATAAAAAAAATAAATGCTTTAAATTAAATGATCCAAATAAACTAATAAGTCTCAAAGAGAGAGCTGACTGCTCAAGTAAATTATCATGAAAATCATCACACACTACTATATGCCTATTACTAAAACTCAAGCGTTTTAAAAAATCTTCGATTATGGTTTCAAATACATTAAAGTCACTCTGCGGTAGTCGGTACACACAAACTATGACATGTTGCTCTAATTCCACACAGGATAATTCAACAGTGCGCTCGATAGAAAGACTTACTATATCTTTACGTTCTTCACATTTTAGATTGTTACATACATATACTAGAGAGCCACCATGTATAGAATTCTTTCTTACAAACGCACTTACAGTTAATTGATTAGGTTTTCACCAATTTTCCATTATGCAACATATTTGAATGTTATGTTATTTAAAAAATAAATCTAATTTTAACTCCTTGCCGGATAGACCCTGAATATTCTGATGAATTAGTCTAATACTGTGTGTCTGCCTATCCTTTGTCTCATCTAACAGTTTAAACTACTAGAGGTGTCAATATGAAAATTTGCAGTAGTAATACTACTATGTCCTAAAACCTTCACTACCCTACTGGTACCTACCTGAGTCGCTACATATATATATTAAATGCTAATAATGTAGAAATTTGTTTTTAATAATAAAAAGATAGATACATTGTATCTTTAGTTAATAAAAATTTACTAATAAACATATTAGTGTCAAAGAATAAACTATAATTGTTGTAACATGTACTGTTGTAAAAAAGTAAATTAGGTTTTTCAATATTCCTGTTTTGTTCATTTGTTAGTACATAGGAATATGGTAATGCACATAAAATAAAGTTACACCCTACTCTATAATGTAATGATTCTATTACCTCTGTCAAATGGATAGCCTCTTTTTTAGTGACAGATAAGCTGTCACCATAAAGAAATATGACTGTTGACTCTACATTTAATTTTGTAGTTTTAACTTATCAATTAAAGAACTTAACTCCAGGGGAATAAACATTTATGCAAGACGATTCTGTATAAGAATTAATTAGCCTACTAAAACCTACCCCTATTTGGTCAGGCAAAACTATCAAATGAATATTTGCCAAATCTAGTCTTCCAGTCTAGCTTTTTACTTTAATTCCTATGTTTAAGTTATTAAATTATTCCTGTTTTTTTGTAATAATTAAGAAAATTTGAAATTTAGGCAGATTGTGGAAAATTAACCCAAGTTAATGTAAATGGAAAAATAGGCAAAATGAGGATCTTTTATAATTTATATTTTAAAGATTATCAAATTAATAGTCTGTGTTTCCACCATTGAAACGAATAACACACACAGCGATTTGGCATGCTTAAAATCAGTTCATCAAAATCACTTTGAGGAAAGCCCGCCCCCCCCGCGTTCTTTCTAACAAGTCAAAAAGATGTTGTGGGGTATGTACGGCATCCATACTCGGCAGAGCTCTTCTTTGGAGCATATCCTAGGTGAGTTCAATTGGGTTGAGGTCTGGAGATTGAGCAGGCCACGGCAGGACGTTGATACGAGCATCGGCAAGAGTACGTGTTACGACTCTAGCCGTGTGTGGACGTGCATTGTCATGCATTAGTCGAAATTAATATTCCAACGAGTTTTGCAAAGGGATAAACACGCCTAAAACAATCCTCTCCGCATAAATCTAAGCATTGAGGTTGCCCCTAACCCAAGTGAGATCGGTTCTTCCACCGATCCAAATACTGGCCCAAACCATTATTGTTCCACCTCCATATGAATGAACTTTCTAACAAAGTTTCAAACTTTCTTGACATCCAGAAGTCCTCCAAACCCGAGTACGTCTTGTATCTGGTCTCACACCGAAACAAGATTCATCGGAATAGCAAACACAACGCCAGTCTTCTTCCTCCCAATTTCTGTGTTCGCGAGCCCAGTGCAAACGGGACCCACGATTGCAGGGTGCTATAGGTGGAACCCTCAGCGCCCTTCGGGAACGCAGACTCACTTCACGTAAACGATTTCGGTTTGATCGCTTATCAGCAAGCCTGAAGAGCTGTGGAGCCTCGTAGCTAACATCATGGCGGTCATGTTACGATTCCATCGAGCAGTATTTTGGGTGTACCGATCCTGTCTGTGAGTGGTGATGCGAGATTGTCCTCCATGTCACTCGGCCACGCTGCCCGTGATACGATAGCGTGTCCAGAGACGACTTATAACGCTCTGTGTAGTGCCAAGAGCGGCAGCCACAGTACGTTGCCTAGAACCAGCTTGCAACATTCCGACGGCTCTCATCATCTCTTCTTGTGTTAAATGATGTCTTCGCTCCATATTGATGCAGTTTTTTCAGTTCCGATGCAGAAATTGTAATGGTTTTATAAAAACGGTATTACACACTTTTATAGAAATCCTGATTGACAATTTATTTGAAAAATAGCGAAAATCACTAAAAAGAACCTATTACAATCAAACTGCCTCTAAAACGTATGTATGTATTTGATCCCTAGATACATTTGATGTGTGTATTAGACTTTTTAGAAATTAAGTTGACTTTGAGATACATTTAATTTACTTGGAAGGCTGTTTAATCTTTAATTTGATCATTAAATAGGTAGTTATAACAATAGTTTTTTGAACTTTTTCTTATCAGCCCTGTATACAGGTTGTCCGGTAATTAATGGACAACCTGGAAATGTCTTATAGTAGAACTGATGGCCGTTCAGAAAAAAATATGAATAAATCCTATCCTTACTACTACCTGAGATATGTTTTTTTTTAATTACCATGTATAACTTTCTTGTATACTACGACCGTAAATGAATGAAATCCATCGGTGTTTTGTTGTTTTATTATTAAACATAATTATCCTAATAGATAGAAAATCAAAAGTATGCTATTCTAATATAGCTTGCACTTTATAACATATTTTTTTAATATATTTTTTATTTTTTTCTGAACGGCCTTCATTTCTACTTTCTACTAATTGCACTAGGCCAGCGTAGACTGTGGCTTATCCTTCTTACACTGAGAAGAGGCCCGTATCCAGCAATGGGACATCATATACAGGCTGTCCGGTAAATAATGGATAACCTTGAAATGTCTTTTATTAGTACTGATAGCCGTTCCGGAAAAAATAAGAAAAAAAGAATGTGCAATAGCTAGCATACTTTTGATCTATTATCATAATTAGTGTTTAATAATAAAACAACAAAAAACCGATCGAATTCTTTTATGGTCGTAGTGTACAAGAATCAAATCATTCAAATCATTTATTTCGGGCTGCATAGGCTCATAGATAAATACCATAACCTAGATTTACATATTATAAAATTTTATAATACATACACACAACACCATCTAGCCCAAACTAAGCAGTACTTGTACTATGGGTACTAGACAATGGATAAACATACATATATACAAATTTTTTTTTTGATGATACGCAGTAAAAAATAAACGCAGCAGAAAATAATAAGAAATATGTTAATTAAAAACAATCATATCTCAGGTAGTAGTTAGGATAGAATTTTTTTCATATTTATCTGACCGGCCATCTTTTCTTCTATAAAATATTTCAAGGTTATCCATTAATTACCGGACACCCTATATAAGGAAGGCATGCAACGGGTTGGGAGCCCTCTGTCTGCCTGCCACAGTCTGCGTAAACTTGTAAAGTTATTTTTCTCTCGACCCTTGGCCGCCGTGTAAATTAAATGTCAGCAACCTATCTTCCTGCCTGGAAACTACGTATCGCCAGGAAGCTACGGCCTGGTATTGGTTCCTTTGTAATTCTGTTGGATATAAATAGTGATAAATGTACCTATTTAAATTGTTTTCATTTTACATCTCATGGTCTCTTTTTCCCTCCTAATTGCTTAACCATTTTTTATTTTTCCAGGAGCATATATTCGTTTACGGGTCAGCTCCTAAAGCCCCCCAAATTAAGTCACTTGTGTTACAAAGTATTTCCTTTCGTGTACCCCTGACTACATGTATGCGAAATTTCATGATGATCGGTCGAGTAGTTAAGGAGTGAAAACTGCCTCCGTGGCGCAGCGGTAGTGAACGTGACTGCTGTGCATGAGGTCTCGGGTTCGAATCCCGGGTCGTGACAACAAAAGTTATTGAATTTTTCTGTTAAGAAATCTCAATACGAGGCCGGAGTTAGGAAGTTGGCGGTGTTGTACACCCCCGTGCCTCAGAAAGCACGTAAAGCCGTTGGTCCTGCGCCTGATCTCTCTCCGGTCGTGTCGGATTATCCGTCCCATCGGATCATGAGAGTTAGGGAACACAGAGTGCACTTGTGTTTGCGCACACACTTGTGCACTATAATATCTCCTGCGCAGATGGCCAGTCTCCGTTAAGATTGGCCGCCACAACCGAAATTCGGTCTGGAGGACATTATTAAGGAGTGAAATCGTAACCAACAAATATACTAACATTCTCATCACATATAATTATAGTTAGGATTAAATAATGTTTTGATGTAATGAAATGCTGTCTTTCAATTATTTGTCAAATGACTTATAACAGAAAGAATAGTTTGTAAAGCTATATCTTTATCTTTATATATATAATTCTTCTTTACGTGTGTTGACAGTGAACTCCTCCTAAACGGCTGGACCGATTTGAATGAATTTTTTGTGTGTGTTCAAGTGGATTCGAGGATGGTTTAGATTTTTTTTTTGTCTGCACAGTACAGCCGTCTGTCGGGACAGCTAGTCAAGTATAAATTTATCTAACGTTATTTTTTTCCTTTTTTTAAATTAATCTTTGTAATTCATTATTTGTTAAATGGCAGGGCACTTGAAATTAAACACAAAATATTATTCAAAAGCTTTATTACGCATAAGTTCGGAACAGGAACCAAATAAATATTCCTGTAGTGACTCCAAGAAGACTGCCAACCATCATCATTATGATTATAGAAAGGTTTCTGCCAAGCCACCCATCCATCCCATACACAGGCCCCTTAACTCGAAACGCGTTGGCATACGGCATGCGTTGACGAGTCTTCTTGGCTTGCTTCATCTTTTTCTCTTTCTGTTCTTGTATCTCATTTAACATCTGTAAATAAAAAAGGATAGAGAATTATATATACATATACACGTTATCACAGTATTATAATAATATCAGCCTTGTATTAAACTGTCCCACTGCTGGGCACGGGCCTATTCTCAGCGTAAGAAGGGTTAGGTTAGTCCACCACCGCCAGTGCGTGTTGGCAGACTTCACATATCTTCGAGAACATTATGTAGAACTCTCAGACATGCAGGGTTTTCCTTCACCGTTAGGCGCCGAATACATCGCCCCGGCGGTCTGCGTTCTGCGATCGAGTTCCTCTTTGATAATATACAGTTTTTCTTTGACCGCCGCGTTCTGACTGCATACATCACAGTGAACGCGGAACGCAGAGTTCGGAGCTCTGTCCATGGTCTGCGTTCTGCGATCGAGTTCCTCTTTGATAATATACAGTTTCTCTTTGACCGCCGCGGTCTGATTGCATACATCACAGTGATACGGAACGCAGAACTCGGAACTCTGACCGCTGATCGCCGGCAGTGCGGTCGGCGCCTTTAAGCGAACGATAATTAATAATTTAATACGCACATAAATTCGAAGTGTCAGAGGTGCGTGTCTCTGGATTGAACGAAACCTCTGCGGGGCAGGCCAACGTTCTCCCACTAGATTATCGCTGCTTTTTGCTGATATCACAATAAAATGTAATAATAATTAATAAATACTCAGTACATTATCTTTAGGCATACTCATGTAGTGTAGTTATTTCAAAGTATCCGAACATCATCAAGTATAGATATAGTTAGATACAAAATAGATATTAGTAGCTCTTAGGGACAGGTGGAGAAACTTGATTACGTAAGGCATGAAGCTCCACGATAGAGCGTGGTTCGACAAGCTTGCCGAAAAGAGGACCAAAAGGCAAGAAAGCTACATCCTTCCATAAAGTTTTTTGTTTTTTTATGCAGGTATGGTGTAAAACAAGCATCTGGTCCACCTGATGGTAAGTGGTCACCGTAGCCTATGGACGCCTGCAATACCAGAGGTATCTCTTGCGCGATGCCGACCCTTTAGGAAAGGAAGTGGGAAGGAGAAGGAGTGGGAAGGGGGAAAGAGGGTGAAACCGAACGAAACACATCAGTAGGAATACTGCTATTTCACGCCGACAGTCTGTGAGAGGGTAGTCCTTCCCCGGTCGAGCCTGCCCATTCATGCTGAAATCAGCGAGTCCATCAGTCGCGATATACGTATGCTCTGTTTGCGGTCGATCTTGCCGCTCTAGAATTGGAATAAATAGTCATTTCAAGAAGTGTTTAATACAATCACGCACTGCTTAAAACATCTTAAATAGATGAAAAGACCAATAGATAGATAGATCTCTGTTCAAAAAACACCTATATTGTTACCACTTCCTGACTGATACCATTGATTGAGCCTATTTTTTATTTAATATTTAATAACAATTATTAGTAATTTCATTATTTGTATTTTATTATTTTTATTTCATTATTTGTATTACGTTGTTTGTATTTCATTATTTGTATTTCATTATTTGTATTTCATTATTTGTATTTCATTATTTGTATTTCATTATTTGTATTTCATTATTTGTATTTCGTTATTTGTATTTCGTTATTTGTATTTCATTATTTGTATTTCGTTATTTGTATTTCATTATTTTTAATTAATTATTAGTAATTTACTATTTGTAACTTTGTCCAATTTCGCCAACTGTATGTATGTTTTTACTTTGCATGCTGTGGTCTACTGTAAGTGGGGGTGCACACTTAATCTATTGACCTAACACTTTTGTATTTAGCTTTAAATAGTGAGTATCTTTGTAGATGGTCCATTAAATTAATAAATAAATAAATAAAAGTAGGTGACCATACAAAACTTTTTACACATTCACCGACGTTTCGGTTGCTTTTCAGCAGCCATGTTCACGGGGAGACTAAGATGGTGGTTGTCTCAATGTCTTGAAGTGTAGTTATTTCAAAGTAACCGAACATAGTTTAATATTTCGTGTTCCTATTTAGGTAGAATGAGGTACCATTATCATGAAATTTCGCTGTTTTGCTGTTTGTGAATACATGTAACAGGGGCCAACCACTACTTGAAATTCGAAAGACCACAGCTACTCGCAAAATCACATCGACTTCTACTAAAAATAACAACACTTCAAGACATTGAGATGGCCCCCATCTTAGTCTCCTCGTGACCATGGCTGCTGAAAAGCAAACGTCGGGGAAAATGTAAATTCAAATATTTAAATCGTTTTAAAATATCTAAAATTAATGATTTAGAATAAGCCGCGATAAAATCCTCATATAACTACTTTAATTTCAATGTATAACATTCGCGTAAACGTAAGATATTATTTAGGTATTGCTAATGTAATTTTGTTTATTACGTTTTCATGCCTTATCTGCTCGACCGATCATCATGAAATTCCGCATACACGTTGTCAGGGGTACAGAAAAGGACATAGGGTAACTTTCATCCAAAAAAATTACAGTTACTAACATAACCTAACCTAAAATTAATTAAATATATATTAATACGTCAAGCAAATACTTTGTACCCCTTTTAACGAAAATTGCGCGGACGGAGGAGTATGAAATTTGGCACAGCTAAAGTTTATACGGAGAAGGAGTGGTGAATCCTAATATTTTTATAAAATATGCATTAGAAATACATTAAAATAATGAAAAAGCACTACACGCACTCAACCATGAATTTGACACACACAGTCGAATCGCGTTCGTAGTATTTCAGCATTATTCGTCTGAACTTTGACGTCGTACAATTCCTTGCAACTATGGTTACCTATACCTTATTTATATGTAATAGAGAAAAACAGAAAACAAAGTAGCAAGCTTAGGAATTTTGGTCGAATTTTGGCCACTAGACGACCGCTAGTTTATGTAGATATGTAGGTATTTCCTTGTCACAAAGAAGTAACATAATTTTATACTAGCCTACTCGCATCTTTGTCTGCTTCATTCACAGCAAATAAATTTCCCGTTCTTGCAACATTTTTCATTGATGCTCTTCTCCTATTGTTCGTAGAGTGATGTTATACCCATAGCCTTCCTCGATAAACGAGCTATACCCAATACAAAAAAAATATTCATTTTGTACCAGTAGTTCCTGAGATAAGCGCGTTCAACCAAACACACAAACTCTTCAGCTTTATAATATTAGTATAGATTTTTAGTTTTTCAATGATTTAATGTAATTGTAATAATTATATACATTTCATCCATTATTACCTAATATTATAAATTCGAAATTAACTCTGTCTGTCTGTTACCTCTTCACGGATACACCACGTAACCGATTTAGAATAAAATTGTTATAGATATAGTTTAAAATCTGAAGAAGCGAACGCGGGCGGAGCCGCGCGCAAAAGCTAGACTGCTATATTTTTAAAACTCGGTGTCGTAACGGAATTAAATGCGAATGCTGTATTTGTCTCGGATTCAATTCCAAGTCGCGTAGTGTTATTAGATTCGACTGATTATAATATTATTAAGTTATTATTGTTATTATCTTTAGTTTTTTAAAGGCAGTAGCATATTCTGGTATAATGGCTGCAACACCTTGTTGACAATAATATAAGTTGTAAAATACTGAAATTATATTTAATTGGCGATTTCAGCCATGAGTTTCTTACAGGTTTCTTCTCATAGGCTCAACCCTTTGCCTGAACCTAGCAACTAACCTAAATGTAGCTTCAGTAACTTCGTAAACTCACTAACCTATATATTTTGACGTTCATAAGTGTTACTTTGTGACCTAAATGAACAAATGATTTTTGACTTTGACTTGACTTTGCACCGGTGGCATAGTAGTTTAAGAGGTCGCTTCGCCGCTGTCACTGCCCCAAGTGTTATGGGTTCGAACCCCATACGAGACAAAACTTTGTGTGATCCACAAATGGTCGTTTCGAGTCTGGATGTTCTTTGAGTCCGTTGTTTGAATGTTTGTAAAGTCCCGTGCAACAGGAATAATTCCTAATGCGGGAGTAATCTTTTAAAAAAAAAAACATTTGTATGTGAAACATGTCCTAATAGCAACACGGATAACATAATATAATTAACAATAACAGTAGTTGATATTTGTACTTGTTATAATAATAATATATTCTATCACATACACACAACACAGTTTCGTGACGGTGCAACGGAGGAAGGGCAGGTCGCGAAACATTAAGAACGGATGTGGCAAGGCACCTGTGGACACCAACCAGAACGTGCGTGCCGCGTCCCTGAACACGCCGGTGTACATATCGCGCCTGCATTACACTACTGAGGTGGAGGACATCGCGAACTACGTGTGCCAAAAGCTGAAGTACGTGCCGAAAGTGCAGCTGCTGGAGTCGTGCCGCGACGTCAACTTTAAAAGCGTTCGTCGTGTGCGTACCCGACTGTTACCTGCACCAGGTGTTGGACGAAAGCTTTTAGCCGCAAGACGTGGTATTCCGTCGCTTCCGCGGACAAGTACCAGCCGAGCGCACTAGTATTAAGTGTGCGAAGTGAAATTTTACTAACATAGTATTAAAGATGTATTTACTAACATCAATCCAGTCAAGTTTCCGAGTACGGTATCTAGTCTCATGCAGAAGGCCCTGATTATCGTGGAGAAATGGTGCAGTAGCAATCATATATCGATCAACCCAGGGAAAACTACTGTGTGCCGTTTACTAGGATGAGGGATCTGACAGGGTTAGGAACTCTCTCCATGTATGGTACGCAGTTACAATGGTCCATGGAGGTGAATTATCTAGACATGACCTTAGATAGCAAACTAACGTGGAAACCTCATGTAGACAAAGTCATAGAAAAGGCTCAGTGGGTCTTCGGCATGATTCGTTTTACTTATGGGAAGACCTGGGGGCTAAAGCCCAAGGTCATTAAGTGGCTATACACGATGATGATAAGACCCCATACTCATGTATGAAAGCATTGTCTGGTGGCCAAGAACTAAACTAGCTACATACAGGATCGCGCTGTCGAAGGTGCAGCGATTGGCCTGCATGGCTATAACAGGGGCGTTCCCGACTACACCAACGGCAGCGTTAGAGGTCCTGCTGGATCTAACGCCGCTACACATTGCTGTGGAGTCAGAGGCGATAAAGGCGCTACACAGGCTATCTGTGCATGGGCTGTGGAGCGTCAACATGCCGGTAATTCGATACACACAATTGGAGATTTCAAATGATCATAATCCTTTTATGAGCATGGGATGCGACAAAATGCAATCATTGTACATATTCAAAAAGAATTTTAAAATAAAGGTCCCTACGAGGGACGAATGGAGACAAGGTCTACAATCCCCTGACAAGGGTTGTCTCATCTGGTACACTGATGGTTCCAAAATAAAAACAGGATCGGGCGCTGGTATCTATGCCAACGACTGTAAGGTGAGCCAAAGCATGGGCAAATATGCAACGGTCTTCCAAGCGGAAATCTATGATATAATTGCCTGTGTGTATGTAATATTGACAATAATGTCACTGACAGGTGTATATTCTCAGTGACAGTCAAGGTCTGGACACGTTTAGGGTGGACTCCAGACTGGTCCTGAACTGTGTTAAGGCCCTTAATAAACTTGGCAGGAAGAACACAGTCAGGCTGGTGTGGGTTCCGGGGCATGCAAGGGTGCAGGGCAATGAGGAGGCTGATGAATTAGCCAGAAAGGGCTCGGAGCAACTATTTGTGGGCCCCGAGCCATTCGTGGGACTCTCTGAGAGCACCGTCAAAGCAGTTTTGAATGCACATGACAATGATAAATACAGGCTAGAGTGGATAGCCCTTAGGGGTCTGGAACACTCCAAGAAATTCATTGCAAACAGAGCTACAGGCTTCATCCGGAAGTTCTATGGGTACAACAAGAGCCAAATACGTCTGCTCCCAGGAGCGTTTACTGGCTATTTTGGCACCAACGACTTCCTGTGCAGATTGAGATTGGCACACAATTCGATCTGTAGAGCCTGTGGTGAACAGGACGAGTCCATATCGCACCTACTGTGTGAATGCGACGCGTCGGCTGGATTGAGGATGGGTCTGATGGGATTGGCATATCCAAACCCTGCCTGCATGAAGTGCCGCCGATCTGTACTGACTGGCTCCCACACATAAGATAAGATACTAACATCAAATTTTATAATATGTATGTATTTACAAAAAAGGTATATATGTATGTTTATCCATTTGTCTAGTACCCATAGTACAAGCTCTGCTTAGTTTGGGCTAGATGGTAGTGTATGTGATAGAATATTATAATATTACTAGCTGACCCGGCAAACGTTGTTTTGCCATAAAAAAATGTTTTGACCAAAAGATTTAAAAGAAATATTAGGGGTGGACAACCCTTATCACTAAGGGGTATGAAAAATAGACAGTAGCCGATTCTCAGACCTACTAAATCTTTATATATATATAATTCTTCTGTACGTGTGTTGACAGTGAACTCCTCGTAAACGACTGGACCGATTTGAATGAATTTTTTTGTGTGTGTTCAAGTGGATTCGAGGATGGTTTAGATTTGGTTTCTTTTTGTTTTCTTTTTGCCTGTGCAAGACAACGTCTGTCGCGACAGCTAGTATGCATATAAAATTTCATAAAAATCGGTCAAGCCATTTCGGAGGAGTATGGTAACTAACATTGTGACACGAGAATTATATGAGGCTTTTAAAGGAGTACCTAAGAAAATTATAACTGATCCTACTAATATTATAAATGTTCAAGTTTGTGAGGCTGGATGGATAGATATTTGATACATTTCACGTAAAAACTACTGAACCGATTACGATGAAACTTGGTATGTATAGATAGAGACCTGGATTAGCACATAGGCTACTTTTTATCCCGATATTCCCATGGCATAGCGACTTACGCGGGTGAAACCACAGGGCGCAGCTAGTATTATGAATGTGAGTTTGTTTGTTACGCTTCCACGTCTTAACTACTTGACCGACGAGACGTGAAGACTAACCTAACCAAACTAAAATTATGAATACGAATGTGAGCTTGGATTTCCTTTCTTATTTTTTAAAGACGTCTGCCGCATTTGGTAGAAAAAAACTAAAACATAGAATTACCAGATTTGGAACAACCATTTGTAGATCAAACAAATCTTTGTCACGAGTGGGCATCGAACCCGTAACTCTCGGCGCGATGACAGTTGCGAAGCGACCACTTCAACCACTACACACTGCTGTGTAGTTTGTTTGTTACGCTTTCACTCCTTAACTACTCGACCGAACATCATGAAATTTCGCATTATACACGTTGTCAGGGGTACAGAAAAGACATAAGATATCTTTCATCCAGAAAATGTAGGGACCAAGGGCGATGGCCAGTAAAATTATAAAATAAAATTTAAAACATCAGTAAAATTTATTTAATTATGTCCAAATCATATCGAATCAGCAAAAGTATCAATGCAAAGTATGCTAAAAATATTATAAAAATTAGTGTTATTATGATATATATTAGAATATAAAATCTCCTGTCTAGAATAACATTTATTGTTTTTTGGGACACGACGGGGTCCATATCTATGAATGTTCCGATTCTGTTCCATTCATTCACAGGTTAGATCTATTCGCGTTAGTTGGCAGACATCTGTACCTGAAATAACGTAACATTCATGTAATACCCTGTCAAAATCTCAAAATATTCTGATGGGAATACAAGAGCATGCATGTTAAAATGTTCCGTTGGGAATGTTACTTTTTATAGAACAAGCATTTAAACTTCAATTGCGATCTTAGTGTTCCGATGGGAATAAATAATGATGATAGAAATATAAATTTAATTCAATTATTAACAATATTCTGTTCAATAAATTAGTTAGTCATCATTGAAAAATGTTCCAAAGGAACAATAATCTTTGTTGCCAACTTTAACGAGTATATCTAACCAGGAAAGAGAAAAATATGGTTTATGCATATTTTAAACTGGTAACTATCCATGAAGCAGCGATAGCCTAGTGGGAAACCGTTGGACTGCCACACAGAAGTCTCGGGTTCGATCCCAAGTCACGCATTTCTGACTTTTTGAAGTTATGTGCGAATTAAATAGTTAATTATCGCTCGCTTTAACGGTGAAGGAAAACATCGTGAGGAAACCTGCATCTCTGAGAGCTCTACATATTGTTCTCGAAGATATGTGAAGTCTGCCAACCCACACTAGGCCAGCGTGGTGGACTATGGCCTAACCCTTCTCATACTGAGAAGAGGTCTCAGTATGAGAAGGGTAGCCAGCAGTAGGACAGTTTAATACAGGGCTGAAATTATTATAAATAGTCTAGCGTTACAATTCTTTGTATTGTTTGCAATAGATCATGATCCACATTCGATGTCCGGGTCAGCAAACTATTTAAACGTACAATGTGCTCAGTAGACATCAATAAGTTCATAATATATTCTTATTTGGGACTTTAATATATATGTAACTCATCTAACGGGTCTTCTCTTCTCTCAAAGAATATACAGCCGTGGGCCTTCAGAACTCACTAACCAATAGACTTTGACGTTCATAAGTGTTACATTGTGACATAAATGAATAAATGACTTTTTGTGTTTAATTTCCTAAATCTAGCTGAACCGCGCAGCTTCGTCTGCTTCACATAAAAAAATTTTCGCCAGTTTTGCAACATTTTGTCGGGCTCGGTGGCGTAGTGGTTAGTGTAACTGACTGCCACGCCTAAGGTCGCGGGTTCGATTCCCATTCCCATAGACATGGATGTTTGTCTTGGTCTGGGTGTTTCTATGTATAATATGTATATATTAACAAAAAATAAGTATATATGTATGTTTATCCATTGTCTAGTACCCATAGTACAAGCTCTGCTTAGTTTGGGCTAGATGGTGTTGTGTGTATGTGATAGAATATTATTATTATATTATTATTATGTTTCTCTTATCACAGGTACTTTCTAACATAATATATTAGAAAATACCTGGCCCTTTGGGAGGCTTACACGGAGACATGGGTCCAACGTGAAGAGGCCCTTTGAGAGTTTTAATCAAAGGTGTGATGGAACACCTACAGCGGAATTAGCCGCAGCAGGCGTTGGACTATTGCTACGTATGGATTGTAATATATGGGCTATAGGTATGGGTGTTTGGTGGACCGGTATATTGCTAACTATGGATGAAAATCGGCGTCTGCCCTGAATACTCTAATAGCATCAATGCAATGGGCAGACGGTGACTCGCCAACTCACTAGATGGGCCCCCTGATAAGCCACTATAGGCATACAAGCCAGCAGCAGAGGGCAACACCGGTACAAGTGGCTAGGGGTGTCGAGCGGTGCGGTGCCGGTTTCACCATCACGGGTCTCGTGACAACGGAGACCCGGAGTGGGTTTTCCCGTAGTTATGCCCTTGAAAATGACACTTCCACCCCCAAGCATATAGCTCTAGCGGCCCCCCTCTGGCCGGCCGACCAAGGCAAGCCAGAGTTGAGAGTCCTACGGGCGCTCTTGAAGTTCCACCCCGGCCAACCAGTAACGGCAAGCCGGGGACGAGGCCCTAACCAACTCTGAGGCATTCAGGACCGCAGTGTCGCCACTCACATTCAGCCCGCCACAAGCTGCCCTGCGGTTTGTGCGCTTTAATTTAACCTGGTGATACGTTTTTTGTTTATATCACAAGGCGAAGGTGATAGTTTTTTATTATTATTATTATTATTATTATTATTATTTATCATGGATGCTCCGCTCCTATTGGTCGTAGCGTGATGTTATATAGCCTATAGCCTTTCTCGATAAATGGGCTATCCAACACTAAAATATTTTACAATTCGAACTAATAGTTCCTGAGTTAGCGCGTTTAACCAAACAAACAAACAAACTCTATAGCTTTATAATATTAGTATAGATTCATATATAATTTTGTTTGATACGCTTACACTCTTTAATTACTCGACCGATCATCATAAAATTTCACATAAACGTTGTCATGGGTACAGAAAAGAACATAGGATACCTTTCATCCAGAAAGAAAGTACTGATTGAAATTAAACTACTATATACGGATTTAATCACGTTGTTTATTTGACACTTTAGAATTTGACAATTTAGAAACTATTACACTAGTTACTACTACTATTAAACTTTACTAATTGTAAGATAATTCAATTATTAAAACTATTTATATTTAAGTTTACACTTTCCCCGACGTTTCAGTTGCTTTTCAGCAGCTATGGTATGTAGTGTAATAGTTTCTAAATTGTCAAATTCTAAAGTGTCAAATAAACAACGCGATAAAATCCGTATATAGTAGTTTAATTTCAATGAATAACATTCGCGTAAACAGCAGACAATATTATAAGAAAGTACTGGTCTCAAATGAACCCGCGAGCAAAAGTTAATATGTATATAAATATTTAATTAAATTTGATCGTAGTTTATGTTAAATACCCAGTAGCAACACTGAAGCTAAAAGAAAAAGCCGGCCATATCTACATATTATAAAAAATAAAGTCCCCCCGCCGCCGCGTCTATCTGTCTGATCGCGATAAACTTAAAAACTACTAAACGGATTTTCATTTGGTTTTCACCAATAGACAGTATTTAAGAAAGGTTTAGGTGTATACTTTGTTAAGGTTTTGTACAACCGTGCGCACCGGGTCGGATCGCTAGCCTAACAATAATCACAAAAAAGAAAAGATCACATCAGTTCCAATATTTTAATCCAAAACTTTAAAATACATAATACTGTTTTAAAACTAATAACGTCATGTACACTAAAATTAGTGTAAATAATATAATCATCCCAACGATCCAAATTGTATTGAAATGCCTCCCTAAACATGTGTTCTCACCGTACAGAGGCATTTTAAACTCTTCTCTCAATTCCTTTGACTTTTATTCACCTGCAATATCGAAAGAAATACATCAGACGGAATATAGTTTCACTAAAACAATAATATCAGCCCTGTATCAAACTGTCCCACAGGTGGTCACAGACCTCTTCTCAGTGTGCTAGTCCATAGCCCACCACGCCGCCCCAGTGCGTGTTGGCAGACGTCACATATCTTCGAGAACATTATGTAGAACTCTCAGACATGCAGGTTTCCTCACGATGTTTTCCTTTACCGATAAAACGAGCGATAAATTAACTTTTAATACGAAAATAACTTTGAAAGTCAGAACATCAAAACAGCAGCGATAGCTCAGTGGGGAGACCAACAGACTGCAATGCAGAGGGTCTCAGGTTCGAACCCACGTCGCGCACCTCTGACTTTCAGAAGTTATATGACTTTTCGAAATTATATGCGTATTGATTGACAATTATCGCCTGCTCCGTGCCTCGGAGAGCACGTTAAGCCGTCGGTCCCGGCTGCCATGAATATCTTTGGCAGTCGTTATTGGGAAGTCAGTGCCCTATAATATCCTGACACTGGTCTAGCCTTAGGGTATCGTTAGCCTTCGGGTTGCGGAGGTCAGGTGGCAGCCGCTCCGTGTAAAAACTGATATCCAGTCAAATCCGGTTAGATCAGAAAAGCCGACCCCAAATGTCTTGTGAATAAAAAGGCTAGGGAGAAGAACTTTGAAAGTCAGAGTTGGCATCGAACTGAAGATCTCTGCCTGGTCATTCATTCGTCCCAAAACTATTTCCTTATATGCCCCTAAATTTAAATAAATAATGTAATTTTGTCAGATCTTAATTTCTATTTGTATGGAATTTTTGTTGTATCGTCATCCGAAAAATATTTATCTCTCGGCAGAACTTTGGGCTTACGATGGCATGACATCATGAGCCCGACAATGAAAAGATTTAATATTATTTAACCATGTTCTGTTTTGGTAACCATATGCACAAATATGCAGGACGAAAAGGAATAATTTAAAAAGACGGGCGAAGGAGGAACATTTTGGAATGCGGGACGTAATTTAGGAGCAAATGCGGAAGAAACCCTTAAAGGGTTTAATCCATATGCCAAACGTACAGCATAGAAGCATAGATTATTTATACATTTGGGTCACAAAGTGGCGTAGTGGTTAGTGTAACCGACTGCCACGTCTAAGGTTGCGGGTTCGATTCCCGCACAAGTCAAACATTTGTATGCATGAACATGGATGTCTTTGTCTGGGTGTTTCCATGTATAATATGTATGTATTTACAAAAAATAGTATATATGTATGTTTATCCATTGTCTAGTACCCATAGTACAAGCTCTGCTTAGTTTGGGCTAGATGGTGTTGTGTGTATGTGGTAGAAAATTATTAATTATTATTATTATTTGTACTTTAAACTATTAGAAGTTGAACGTTGCGAATCCTGCCATAAAATATAACGCACTCTCGCGTTATATTTTTGTTATTTTGTCTCATTCACGCTGAACGGGACGTCGCGTCTCTATCCTTACCATTACATCGACACCACTATGCTCTGTCCCTTTCCGACAATTCTCTATTTCGTATGTAGCGTAGTTATGCGTATATAGGGTGTCTAACTATAATGTGTATGTGAAAGAATATTTCTTTATAAAATTTCCTAAAAAGCGTTTATAAATATCACAATTTAAATAATTACTTATACCTATTGGTTTTAAAGACACACTTATGAACGTCAAAATGTAAACCAATTCATATAGGTCACAAAATAAAACTTAATATTTAGTATTATAATTATTTGTGTTTTTTTACTTATGTTATCTTTTTTAATACGTTTGTAAATATATATTAGATTAATTAATTATTTATAAAAAAACCCAATACAACTTTCATAAAAAAAAAACTTATGAACGTCAAGTATTAAATGTTTATTCATTTAGGTCACAAAGTAACACTTATGAACGTCAATGTATATTTAGTGAGTTTAACTAAACCTACATTTATGTTAGTTGCAAGATTCAGGCAAAGGGTTTTGAATTCATAAGAAGATACAATTGCTACCACAGTTTCGATTTCCTATTGAAGGCAAAGCTGTTTTCCATTTTTCTTTTCCATTCCTTTACAATAGGCATCGGATTGGTTGTGTTTCCTTTTATTATAATATCTATAATAATAATTAATATATAATAATTTTATGTATAATACGAGGATGTATGTATTTACAAAAAAAAAGTATATATGTATGTTTATCCATTGTCTAGTACTCATAGTACAAGCTCTGCTTAGTTTGGGCTAGATGGTGTTGTGTGTATGTGATAGAATATTATTATTATTATGTTTCTCTTATCACAGGTACTTTCTAACATATTATATTAGAAAATACCTGGCCCTTTGGGAGGCTATATTATTATTATTATTCTGTTTATTTAAATATTTTCAATATATTTTTTATTTTTAATTATACATATATCTATAAAAATACATTTAAAAATATAAAATATATGGTACCCCACCGGCATCGGAAACAGGGTCCAAGCTGCCGGTGGTTAGGATTCCAGAGTGCTGTATCTAAAAGCACTGCCTTCTGCATCAAACCCTTGATCCAAGCACCCAACGCGAGCCTCTTTAGATGGTGATCGAGGCTCTTGGCTTTATTTATTATTATTATTATTATATATATAGGAACTCGTATATACATCAAAAGACATGGCTATCACGCATACGTCAGTCTGATAGTAAGCTATTTCTGCCCATGATGGCTTGCAGTACCAGGGGCACAGAACATAGAAGGAGGTTTATATCACATGCGCGTTGTCGTACGGACAAGGGATGCTATATGGGATAAAAGGAGAAGTGTCTATGTGAGCTACAATCTTTCTATTTTTACAATAAGTTGTGAGAGGTTTGTGTTTACCTGACCTTTTTTTAAACAACATTTTAAGCAGCGTATAAAGATGAAGATTTTAAGTGAAGCCTCCAGCAATACAATTGTAAAAACTACATTTAATTTTGTGCAGTAGCTTTTTAATTGTTTTGTCTTTAAAAGGTCTTATAAATATCTCCTACTAGATTTTGTCGGCGGCTTTGCTCGGTTTAATGTAGATTTTGTTAGTAAATTTCTTTCCCTGGGGAACAGTACTTTTTCTGTAAACCTATTATAATATCAGCCCCGTATTAAACTGTCCCACTGCTGGGCACAGGCCTCTTCTCACTGTGAGAAGGGTTAGGCCATAGTCCACCACGCTGGTCCAGTGCGGGTTGGCAGACTTCACATATCCTAAAGAACATTATGGAGAACTCTCGTTACCTCACGATCTTTTCCTTCACTGTTAAAGCGAACGATAATTAACTATTTATTACGCATATAACTTCGAAAAGTCAGAGATGCGCGCCTTGGGTTCAAACTCGAGACCTCTGCGTGCCAGTCCAACTGTTTCCCACTAGACTATCGCTGTTAAAGAGGAATAATCACACCATACATTGTTTTGTTATGGGTAGTATTTAACAGCACAGTAAAAAAAATCTAATTGAACAACAAAATATGCTTACCAAAAATGCTAATTGCACACCAAAATATATTTAAAGAGATCAAACTAAGTCGACGGAGCCCGCTAAGTGGGGCTCCTATTTTTGGGTGGGTTTAAGAAGGAACCAAACATAACCTAACCCTTCCAAGACGGAATGCAGTGATTTGAGGCGTAGGCTCGTTATGCTGTTCAATTAGTATTTTTGATGGACATTATATTTAATCCCTTTTGTTATATCTCAAAGGGATTAGGCAGCATTTTCGCTTAAAGCTCCCAGTCAGCTTGATTTCTGCCGATATATTTCTTTGTGCTTCTAAAGTGGCAAACACGCTTACGACTCACCTGATGGTAAGTGGTCACCGTAACCTACGGACGCCTGCAATACCAAATGCATCACTTGCGCCGACCCTGCTAAAACCTTTTAACACCCTTTTTGAAGAACCCCATACTGTAGTCTTATGGGAAATCTTCAACAATTATCGTCAAATTTTAACAAATTTTAAACAAATCTTTAACGAATCATACACCTTAACCTTTTTCATAAATCACTCTGTCAATTGGTGAATATTAATCGAATGAAAATTCGGAGTTTTTTCAAACAGCCAGACAGACGCGGCGTTAGACTTTGTTTTAATAAAGAAATGCCAGACATCGACCAGTATATTATTATAATAATATGTATAGATAATGAAATCAGAAAGTTACTAACTAAAATCGAAATATAGACGTTTTTTTAATATTTTTATATATGAATAAGTTTAAGGGACTGAATAACTTAACTATTTGACTTAAATAATAAAAAAATATGAATCAACTACCCTCTTGCCTTACCCAATAAAAAATATTTCCAGTTTAAAATGTTTAATCAAATATTTAAATTTTTCCATATATTTTTAAAACCAACATAACAAAGAATAAAATTACTAGTATCACCATTACAGTCGAAAGTACCACCCAAAAACGATAAAAATTCCTTCCAGTGCATATATTGTCTAATTTGTCTCGAAACGTCGACTTTTTGATATTTTGGTGTGTTGGGGCCTGCGGACTCATTTTTGTGTAATCACTTACTGCTCCTCTCTTTTTAATTGTAGCGTAATGTTTTTATACCATATCGTTCATGAATAAACAAGTTATCCAACCATAACCAAAAGAATCTTTCAAATCGAATCAGTAGTTTCTCAGATATGCGTTTTCAAACATGGAACGTCTTCAGATTTACTTTACAATATACGAGTCATAACTAAAGGCAGCTGAGTAAACCTGGAATAGAAAATAAATATGTAACTGCCTTTTTAGTTTCTAATTGTCGATAAAAGCACGGAGTGTGGCAATGTACCTGGTATTTGGTAAGAAACTCACCGCTGTTACGTGGCGGGACTTAAGACTGCGCCGAGCGTAAGACGCAGTTGGACCGAATCGACTGAGCTCGATAATCAAATCGGCGCACGGCCACCATAGTAAAATTGTATGGAGGATTTGAAATGCTTTTTTGATAAATATGTATCTTTATTGTCAACCAATAACTTAAATATTTGGGACGGACAAATTGTAATATAACTATTTATGTTTCGTTTAAGCTGTAAAATATTATAGACTTCTACTGTTATAATCTAAAAACACGTGACACGAGCTTACGTTTTTGCATTTTTCGTACAAATTTACGTAATTTTGTAGGCGAAAATATTAATTATTTTAAGTTTTTTACACGGAGTAATTGTAAACACATTTATTGTTATGGTAAATGTATATTTTATAATTGTATTAAACAAAAAATGTTGATTTTATCATCTTAACTGTGACCGCCTGTTTTGGCACATTTCGCTCGGCGCAGTCTTGAGGTATATGTTGGCGATTGCGTTTGTGGAAACTGTCGATAGAACCACGGAGTGTGGCAGTGTACCTGGTATTTGGTACGAAACTCACCGCTGTTACGTGATGGGACTTAAGTCTAATTGGCGAGATGTGAATGCAATACAATTCTGTCTACCTCGTGAGATCCACATAGATATCCTTAGATATCTAAGAAAGAGATTGTATCCTTAGTAATAAAAAGGGTGTTTGTAAGATATCCTTCTATGACGCATAGTTAAATAAACGCATTTTTATTTACTTAGAAGCACGGTTCTTGTCAATAATTATTTTAATTTATTTATTTATTGTTATCGGTTCTTGTGACAGTTATATGTCGTTAAAAGCAAATAAGCTTTATTAGTGGTGTTGCCAGTGACCAAAAGTGAAATGATATTTTTTTTATTATAGTGTTAGTATTTGTTTTTATTATTGTTTTGCTTTTTCTTTTATTTTCTTTTCTTTATATTTCGGGTGTACCCTTTTGTGTCCCAAATAAATCATTTTTCTTTATTTCTTTCTTTCATTATTATACAACTATGGTTGCAAGAAAACGTAGGTTCCGTCTGATGACAAGTGGCCACAACAGTCGACATTGGCATGTGGAAGCTTGAAGGCACCACACATTTACATTGGGTAGTATTTAACTGTTCCTCAATTTTTTGCTTTTGTTCATAAAAAATACTAATTACACTGCAAAATATGCTTACAAAAAATACTAATTGCATACCAAAATATATTTAAAGAGATCAAACTAAGTCGACGGAGCCCCGCTCCGCGGGGCTCCTATTTATGGGTGGGTTTAAGAAGGAACCTAACATAACCTAACCCCTTCAAGACGGAATGCAGTGATTTGAGAAGTGCTGGTTATGATATATTTTAGTAAACATATTTTGCTGTGCAATTAGTATTTTTGGTGGTCATTATATTTAACTTGGGAAAACAAACAGTAGTATTTTATGAGTATAATTTGAGTATTTATTACCGATACAGCAAAAAAGGAGTTATTGCATATATAGGTATCGTTAGACCAGAAATAAGTGGACCCTGGCATAAGCTGGGATTAATAATCGCTAGAAAGAAGAAGTAATAGGCTGATAACCTTTTCCACCGATTTGTCACATTTATTATACGTAAATACAAAGTTTTACGTCTAAATCCCCAACGGTTTACAACCCACATAATAGGCTCTACCGCGCACAGTTCTAGATTCCCTGCGGCCACTGAAAATGTCATAACTCAAAAATACTATAACACTGAGCCCGACCCGGAATTCAAAGCCGAGTATTCTTAATCCTCACGCACACCAATCGCATACACTACACTTAGGCAATATATTTGTGGGGGGGCCTGCTATGGATGAATCTTTTAAGAGCTCCCAACTGGTCCCCACCATTGGGTGAGAGAGGGAACACCCCAGGTTTTTTAGTGGGTATACCAGCACTTCATGCTGACATATGACACACCCCGCCGGTGCCGTCCCCTAGCTGGCGGACAGTGCATAAAGCATTTTTCCAGGGAAACAAAAAAAAGGCAATATATTTCTATTTTATTTATACCCTCCTAAATAAAAAACGATAAAACCTTTCAAATCTTATAGATGGTAGTAATTGTCATTGACAGAAAAAGGACACAACATACAACGTTGAGACATAACCACTATTCAAGCTCTGGTCGTCTCCCTAGCCTTTACTATTCCCAAGTCACTTGGGGTCGGCTTTTCTAGTCTAACCGGATTTGACTGGATATCAGTTTTTACACGGAGCGGCTGCCACCTGACCTCCGCAACCCGAAGGCTAACGATACCCTAAGGCTAGACCAGTGTCAGGATATTATAGGGCACTGACTATTCAAGCGCTGGTATTCAATCGAAATACCCTCATTACGCTCCCTACTGAGCAGTATTTACTTTACATTTTCCTTTTTACACGAATAGTTCTTTGCAAATACTATATTGCTCTTTTATATGAAATAGATGAGCAGCGATACCTCAGTGGGGAGACCTACAGACTGCAATGCAGAGGGTCTCGGGGTCGGAACCACGTCGCGCACCTCTGACTTTCGCAAGTTATATGACTTTTCGAAATTATGTGCGTATTGATTGACAATTATCGCCGGGTCCGTGCCTCGGAGAGCACGTTAAGCCGTCGGTCCCTGCTGCCATGAACATCTATGGTAGTCGTTATTGGGGAAGTCAGTGGCCTGCATTGCAGTCTTTTGGTCTCCCCACTGAGCTATCGCTGCTACTAATCCTATAAAAACCTAATGCTAACAATAATATTATAAATACGAAAATGAATTTGTTTATTCGTTTGTTAAGTTTTTACGTCTTTCCTACTGAACCGATCATCATGAAATTCCGTATACACGTTGTCTGATACCTTACATCCAGAAAAAAACTACTATTCCCGAGGGATATTAACAAAATCTAGTAACAAATCAAATATGGAAATTAAACAAAGATTTTTATTTTCAAAACATTTTACAATTTTTAACAAACTATTAAACATTGGTAACATTTTAAACACATTTTACACTTTTTTTATATTTATCATACGACTAACATTTACAGATGTAGACTAATAAATTTACGTAAAGATATTACAATTTACATACACTTATTGTCAAATTGCCGATATACCACCTAGCTCTCAGGATGGCGCAACGGTACGGTAGTAGAAGCGCTTCGATTCCCAGGTCAAGCAAATTCATAACAGAGAAGAATGTGCGTGTCTTACGTTTACGCGAATGTTATACATTGAAATTAAAATTACTTTATACGAATTTTGACGCGTTGTTTATTTTAGAACACTTTTATTACATAATTTTGAACTATGACACTACTATTATTGAACTTTACTACAACACCAGAGGCATCACTTGCGCGTTGCCAACCATTTAGGAAAGGAAGAAGAGGGAAAGGAATTGGGAAGGAAAAGGAGTGGGAAGGGGGCAAGAGAGTGATTGGGCCTCCGGCACTCTCACTCAGCGAGCGAAACACAACAGTAGGAACACTGCTATTTCACGTCGATATTCTGTGAGAGGGTAGTTCTTCCCCGGTCGAGCCGGCACATTCATTCTAAAATCAGCGATGCTGAATCAGCTTAAATTGTAGTATATTTCAATAATAGTACTGTTGTAGATTAAAATTATATAATAAAAGTGTTCTAAAATAAACAACGCGAAAAATCCACGACAGCTTCTTCTATAACCAGCCAATGTTATGTACATCGTAAGTGTCATACATATTAAAAAATACCATGTAACGAAATTGAATGCATGATGTGGTTGTGCTATTAAATAAATAAATAAATAACGCTTTACCCGACAGTAAAATCAAACCCAAGACTGCACACAGCAGTCGCATTCACTTCCGTTGCACCATTAACACAGACAGAACCTGACATTACTTATTCAGTAATATAGTTAAAACTACTGTTCCGACAATGACGCAGGCTGCGAAAGTGAACATCATGGCATATATCTTGTTCGGGTCCACAAATGGAGTGTAGCTGAGATGATACTGAGGTTTAGTCATTATCGGCAATACCGCTGAAAAATAAATTAAAAATTTAAAAATCCCCGACACGTATTGAGGAAGTTGTGAAAAAAATTTAAATCGCCATTTTATGGTGGCGGCCATCTTGGATTTGAAATTATCATAGTGTATAGTACTCTACTAGTCAAGCCCTTTCATTTAATACCCATATTGAGGGAGATGTGAAATAATATGTAATCCGTCATTTTGTGGCGGCGGCCATCTTGGACCGATTTTCATCAAACATAACTAAGAACACTCTCGACTAATACACCTTTCAAATAAAAAAAACAAAATTAAAATCGGTTCATCCGTTCGGGAGCTACGATGCCACAGACAGACACACACACACACACACACACACACACACACACACACACACACACACACACACACACACACACACACACACACACACACACACACACACACAGACACGTCAAACTTATAACACCCGTCGTTTTTGCGTCGGGGGTTAAAAAGGAAAAATAATAATATACTCCAGACCGAATTTCGGCCACGGCGGCCAGTCTTAACAGAGACTGGCCAAGAACGCAGGAGATATTATAGTGCACGAGTGTGTGCGCAAACACAAGTGCACTCTCTGATCCCTAACTCTCATGATCCGATGGGACGGTAATCCGAGACGACCGAAGACAGATCCGGCGCAGGACCAACAGCTTTACGTGCTTTCGGAGGCACGGAGGTGTCTCACACCGCCAACTTCCTACCTCCGGGCTGCTATTGAGATTTTTAACTGAGAAACCCAATAACTTTTTGTTGGCCCGACACGGGATTTGAACCCGAGACCTCATGCACAGCAGTCGTATTCACTACCGCTGCGCCACGGAGGTAAACATTTAATTTATCTTATCAAACAGACATCTCCCGCACTAGTAATATTCCTGTACCGCGAGGGACTTTACAAACATTCAAACAACGGACACAAAGAACAGCTTGTGTCTGGACTTGGAACAATCATTTGTGAATCACACAATATTTGAGTCCCGTGTGGAATTTGAAACCAGATCTACTCTAATCTATACCTACATATAAAAATCTCGTGTCACTGTCTTTGTGGTCGCACTCCTCCGAAACGGTTCGACCGATTTTTATGAAATGTTTTATGTATATTTAGTAGGTATGAGAGTAGGTCATAAAGTATGTTTAATACCGCTAAGAAATAATTTATATGGCAGAACAACGTTTGCCGGGTCACTAGTAATATAAATATTTAAATTTTTAAGGTTCCTCTTCTGGGCATCCCGTGTTAAACTCCCCAGAGTTTACAAACACTCAAGATTCACAAAAAAGACTTTTTTGTCTCGTGTGATTTGATTCGAACCCACAACATTTGGTGCAGTGGCAGTGATGAGGCGACCACTAAAACAACTACGTTATCCGTGCTGTCAATTATTGCCAACATTTATTGCTAAGACCAAAGAAATAAATTACTTTGCTTCATCCAGGAATCAAACCCTCATACACAGCAGTAGCATTCTCTACCACACTACCAGTAGCAAAATGAAATCCATAGTTTCCCTACCCCCCTGGAAACGCGTTAGTCCATATAAAATGCTACTAAAGTATCAAGCGTATCTCGTCCGGCAATATTTTGGTTTAACGCGGTATTATTTTGCTTACAAAGCCTTTTTAAGTTACTATTATGGCTTAAATCACCAAGTATCAAGTTTGGTATACGCAGTGTGGACACTTTATTTTGGCTTGATAATTTCCATATTGTGTAGCTAGATTATGTAGACGTTTTCGTGAAAATTTGCGAGCAAATACCTGCGTTTATATCACCCAGGGAGATCGGTAGAGGTATAGGTGTAGGTACTCAAAGATTCAAATCGTGCCCTCAACGTACTTAAAAGTGTCCACACTCAGTACAGTGAGCTCACACATAATTACAATAATAGTATACAATTCCCAATACGTGTGAGCGTGATATTACTATATTTATAGTTCTGATATCATGTTGTCATTGTGTGTCGGATGACAACTTAACGTACAGAAAGGTGACCGTATTCAAACGCATTAGGCATCTATGATTTAAATGTTTGAAGCTTGGTAGCCAAAAATCCAAATATCCATTTTCTAATTAGTATCATCCACAAATTACTGTACATTGTAGTTTTTGTTCCAATTGTTCGTTGAAATTAAACACTTTATACGGATTTTGTCGCGTTGTTTATTTTACTTTATAACACTGTTATTACATATTTTGACAACTCTAACACTGCTATTATTGAACTTTACTACTATTTAAGCTATATAATTTTTAATTAAACTATTTATATTTAAGTTTACACTTTGCCCCGACGTTTCGGTTGCTTTACAACAGCCATGTTCACGAGGAGACTAAGATGGTAGTTGTCTCAACGTTCTGAAGTGTACTTAGTTATTTCAAAGTACCCGAACATAATTTAATCTTTGGTGTTTCTATTTACGCAGAATGAGCTCAAAGTATCATGAAGTCTAGCTGTGTTTTGCTTCTTCTTGGGTTTGACTATTTGAATGTCTGGATCCCAAGCTGGAGGTACATTCCAACCATCATCTCTATTGAAATGAGAATGTTTTTTAATTTCAATAGCCTCGCGAAGCATCCTTGGTAAGAATCGGTGTTCTTTTGCAAGTTTTTCTGTTGTTCGTAATAAGCAAAAAGTAAAATGTAGAATTTACAACTAAATCATTGTAATGTTTGTTTAAAAAAGACGATTCCTGCACTAAGTATAGTTTGTGTCGCGGTAGACTTTACAAACACAAAAACTAAATAAAAATTCAAAAAAAGAATTGCGGTGCAGACATGTATGCTATACTAGCTTTTGCACGCGGCTTCGCTTGCGTCAATGTAGGTTAAGATAGGATAGTTTAGTAAACCGAGTCTCATCTGCCACCACTGCGAGTGTGTGGAGGACAAGGCGCAGCACACGCTCCAGTAATGTCCTGCTTGGGCGGTGCAGCGCCGTGAACTCATTGAGGTTGTGGGAGAAGACCTCTCGCTACCGTGATCAAAGCAAAGACAGCGAGAGGAAGTGGCCAGCGGTCGTATCCTTCTGCGAGGACGTCATCTCGCAGCAGGAGGCGGTGGAGCTGATCCGTGAGGAAAGTATCCTTGCGGATCCGAGCTGTCGCCGGCGAACCGGGCGGGAGAACGGAGATCTCCCACCCGCCAGCCATTGAGTCGGTCCGACGCCCTCTATAGTGCCGGGGCGTTGCCCAGGAGTCGTAGTCTGCTGGGTGGGTCGCTGAGGTAGTCTCTTTTCCAGCGGCCCATCCACTATACAAGGCAGCGAATAGGCACACCGTGGGGTTTTGGTCCGTAGGCCCGAAGTACGGGAGAGCCGGATATACACCTCTCGCCTCCCCTTGTGACGGAGGGATATGCATAAGGCGCATTTCCCTACGAAAACAAAAAAAAAAATTTTTTTCTGGCTGAAAGGTACCCTTTCATCTAGAAAAAATATCATCTTAACTAATATTATAAATTATGCGAATATGAGTTCTTTATTTGATACGGTTTCACGCCTTAACTAGTCAACCGATCATCATGAAATTTCACATATATATACGTTGTCAGAGGAACAAAAAAGGACATAGGGTACCTTCCATCCAGAAAAAAGAAATAGTACAATTATTTTTTATTTTATCCTCTTTGGCTTGCATTTACGCACCGTCCGCGCCCGGGCGGGTGTGTGGGACTCGAGCCAGAGAAGCCGGCCCCATACCCACTAAACCCCTGACGACGTTCCTTCAGTACCTAGTGTCGGTGCCACGGGGTTCGCACTAGCATTCACCGCGACACCGACAGGTCTTGGCCCGCCACGTGGACCGGCAGGCCCCAGCTGTTTGGGAGACGACCAGATGATACAGCCCTCCCCTCCACTGAGGGGAGCGCGCGGAATGCTTACGCCCCTCCCTCGGGACTGTGCTGCTCGGGCGGCAGACTACCCAAGTCCACCGCCCGCAGGTCGCCCCATAGGGTGGCTGGAAGTTTGCGCGCGCCCTATGGCGGCGCCCTGGATGTCTCCTGCGGTTTGGGTGGGGAGAGACCAGCTCCCTCTCCCGTTCCGCCGCCTCCTTCACGGACATCATTGCCTCGCAGAAGGTGACGGTGGCCTTCTATGCACCCTCGCTCCGGACTATGGACAGAACCATTTCCGGCAGCGAGAGGATTTGGACACCCAGTGCCCCGGTTAACGACCGATGCTGCTCCTCCCAAGCCGGGCACTCCACGAGTGTGCACACTCGGCTGTGCCCGGCTTGGTGCAGCGCCGTATCCTCAGGGCTGTCACCGCAGTGGTGACAACAAGACGTCTCCTCCCGGTCTATACGACACAAGTACCTCCCGAAGCATCCATACCCGGTGAGGACCTGCGTCAGCCGGAAGGTCAGGGCGCCATGGCGCCGCTCCAGCCACTCCTCCAAGATCGGACTTACCGCCGCAATTGCGGCGTGCCCTGCACTCGGTCGCGCAAGCCGTTCATCCCAGTCCGCCGAGAAATCTGGCCTCCAGGTCCCAGGGCGGTCATTCGGCCAGGAGGCTTGGCGCCTCAAAGGAGATCGTGCGGTACCCTCTGGCGACCCTGCCGGCCATCACCATATGCGGCCTAAGCAGAAGAGCGGCGTTACGGGCCGTCAGGTTATGCCCCCGAATGGGGCTCCCATATAGGGCCATCGGCCGCACGACCCTCATGAAGAGCCTTCTGCAGGAGGCGTTTGGCCCCCCAAATTGGGTAGCAGCCGCGACAATCCTGCGGCTTCTAGTACTGTTACTTTTTTTTTATTTTTTTTTGACCCAGGAAAATACTTTTTTTTTTTTTTTTTTTTTTTTTCAACGTCAGTGGAATGCCTTTACGCACCTTCCGCGCCCGGGCAGGGCGCGGGTGTGTGGGGCTCGAGCCAGAGAAGCCGGCTCCATACCCACTAAACCCCTGACGACGTTCCTCCAGTACCTAGTGTCGGTGCCACGGGGTTCGCGCTAGCATTCGCCGCGACACCGACAGGTCTTAGCCCGCCAAGTAACTAGGCGGGCCCCAGCTCTTTGGGGGAGGACCAGATGGTACATCCCTCACCTCCACTGAGGGGGGGCCCGCGGAACGCTTACGCCCCTCCCTCGGGCCTGTGCTGCTCGGGTGGCCGACTAGCCAAGTCAACCACCCGCAGGCTGCCCCCTAGGGTGGCTGGAGGTCTGCGCGCGCCCTACGGCGGCGCCCTGGACGTCTCCTGCGATTTGGGTGGGGAGAGACCACCTCCCTCTCCCGTTCCGCCGCCTCCTTCGCGGACATCACTGCCTCGCAGAAGATGACGGCGGCCTCCCATGCACCCTCGCTCCGGACCATGGACAGAACCATTTCCGGCAGCGAGAGGATTTGGACACCCGACCCAGGAAAATACTAACATAACCCAACCTAACCTTCTTTTACGAGAACGAATCTACACGCATAATCTGGTAAGGTATAAGATGGGTGTAAAAACCCACGAACCAACCTCTTCAACTTCATGTTACCTTTTTTATTTTTCCATCAGCTTTTTGTAATGTCCCACTGCCGGTCAAAAGCCTCTCTCTTGAGCTTCCAAATCACTCTGTTGGTGGATATCCCCTGACCTTATGATCTTGTGACCCCTATATCTCGGGGATCTTTTGACCCACAGGGTCTATATTCAAACTCGACCGAGGGATGACCCCAAGGTATCTGTACACCAAGTTACAAGTCAATCGGTCCAGTGGTTCCGGAGCTATGCCTGTCACTAACAAACTGTCACTAACAGACAGACATACAGACCCACATAATGCTTTCATTAACCTCTTCGAAGAAGACTCAGAGGTTAATAAAAGCATTGGCTTTATCTCTTTAAAGTTCAAAGCAAAATGATCAAATTAATGCTTGATTCTTCTTCTTCTTCTTCTTTTCGTGTAGTTAGTGGCCAACCTGTTGTCTAGAGTTGTTCAAGCCGCCCGTAGGCCTCTGACATGGCTTAACGACTGCTGGCAATTTGGCAACAACCGTGACCGACTTCTTACGTGCGCTCTGAAGCACGGAGACGCTCAGATGAAATACCACTAAGCGGTCACCCATCTATAGACTGACCGCAACCAACGTTGCTTAATCTCGCTAATCGTTTACCGATCAGTGAGTGCAACTGGCTATGAGCTTATGGCTTGATGGCGCAACAGTAGTGAACACAACTGCTGTGCATGAGATATGGTTAAACTCCCGGGTTGGGAAAAGTGTCATTGTGTCAGAAAATTCTAAGTAGCAACACGAGGTCTGGAACTATGTCCGCTAGATGGCAATAAGCTCACCACCTATACAGTGTGACTAGTTAAACATTGTAAATACATAGGACATGATAATTTAAGGTCAGACGTGACGCATAAAAAAATTAAAAAAAAAACTGTGTAACCTGCAAAGAAAACCTTTATAAAAATTTGTATGAAATATCAATAAAATGTGGACACCGCGCGCGTCGCACACAGCTGCTACCGAGGCTAATGACCTTTGATAAGAAAAGGACGGGCGGGGGTGCAATTGGTATATGCGCAAGAGTGACCGCACATTAAGTTTTTATTGGATAACTAGGTAAAATTTTAAGTGCCAATTTTTTTTAGATATTTATATCGAGAATCGAGTACTGAATATCCTCTTTCAATATGTCCAGTCTTTTACCAATCAGCCTGTATACTACTTATAATTTTACTGCATAGATGACGTAGTGTTTTTATTTTATTTTTATTTTTAACCCCCGACTCAAAAACGACTGGTTGTTATAAGTTTGACGTTTGTGTGTGTGTAAATCGGTCCAAGATGGCCGCCGCCACAAAATTGCGGAGTACATATTTTTTCATAACTCCTTCAATATGGGTATCAAATGAAAGAGCTTGACTAGTCGAATACTGTACACTATGATAAATTTCAAATCCAAGATGGCAGCTACCACAAAATGGCGAGTTACATTTTGTTTATATACCATACTCTTTTGGCAAGTCTCTAGCTAGCCTGAGATATCGTGTTCTGAAGGTTGTGTAGCGTGAAATAATACTTCGGGACAAGAGTTCCAGATGGAAGTTATATTGCAACTAAAAACTTTTAACGATCGCGGGCGCAGCCGCACGTAGGCACACATACAGTACACATACAAATGCATTCTATATTGTATACAACATGCTTAGTTAACAATAATTATCGTACTTGTGTCCCTACACTCTCAATATGGGTAACAAATGAATTTTGTGTAGGAGGATTTTTTAAATTTTAATTTATTTTTTAATTTGTTATCTCATTTGCAATGTTGTTTTTTATTTAATTGATTGTCAATCTATTATTATTGTATATTCACACAGAATGTTACAATTGTTATTAAATAAATAAATGAAATGAAATGGTTTAAGTGGTCGCCTCGCCACTGCCACTGCGCCGAGTGTTGCGGGTTCGAATCCCACACGGGACAAAACTTTGTGTGATCCACAGATGGTTGCTGCGAGTCTGGGTGTTCTTCGTGTCCGTTGTTTGAATGTTTGTAAAGTATCACGTGACACAGGAATTACAACAAGCAAGAGAGATGACTTTAAAAAAAAGACATGCGTGGCAGTCTTCGGGGACTGCCGATAGAAGTGAAAACTAAGTAACTAGCATTCGGTGACGATGACGCGAGTTTCACGCTTTTTTTTCACCCAAAAAGTACACATATATACACAGTATACATATAGCTCATGGAAAGCGTTCGGTGACGATGACGCGAGTTCCCTGATTTTTGTTCACCCAAAAGGTGCTCAACGCGCCTAAAGAAGTTTTCACTTCAAAAATATGTGAGAAATAAGTAATGAAAATTCAAATTATTATTAATAAATACTCACGGTCACCAATGCGCGCCATTCTTCAAAAATGATCTAGAAAACAAAAATAAATAATCACTGTCATTTAATCCGTTTTAAAAAAATTGTGTGATCTAAGTATATAAATAAATTTCAATTGCCATATGTATGAAGGAGCATCACTTAATAACGGCTCGACCGATTTGGCTATTTATTTTGTTGTGTTTGTAATTGTCAAGACAAAGTATGTATTAACAAAATTTGCGAAAAATCCGCGGGATATATATAATAAGAATATTTTTATAAAATATGCATTAGAAATACATTAAATTAATGAAAAAACACTACACGCACACAACCATACATTTGACACACGCATTTGAATCGCGTTCGTAATATTTCGACATTGTTCGTCTGACGTCGTATAATTCTTTGTAACTAGGGTTACCTATACCTTATTTATATGTAATAGAGAAATACAGAAAACAAAGTAGTAAGCTTAGGAATTTTGGTCGAATTTTGACCAGTCGACCGCTAGTTAAATATATTAAAGTGAAAATAATTTTTGTACAGCAAGTAAATTAAATTAATTAATATATGCTATGTAATGTTTAATTATCACATTATTTAATATCATCTTATGTTTACGCGAATGTTATACATAGAAAATCAACTTCTTTCTACACATTTTGTCGCGTTGTTTATTTTAAAACACTTCTATTACATAATTTTGAACTATGACCCAACTATTATTGAACTTTACCACAATTTAAGCTATTTAAATTAATCAAAACAATTTATATTTAAATTTACACTTTACCCCGACGTTTAAGTTGCTTTTCAGCAACCATGATCACGGGGAGACTAAGACGGTGATTGTCTTAATGTCCTGAAGTGTAGTTATTTTAACATACCCGAACATAATTGAATCATTGGTGTTTCTATTTAAGCAGAATGAGGTCAAAGTATCATGAAGTCTAGCTGTGGTTTGCTTCTTCTTGGGTTTGACTACTTGAATTACTGGATCCCAAGCTGGTGGTACATTTCAACCATCGTCTCTTTTGAAATTAGGATGTATTTTGATTTTAATAGCCTCGCGAAGTATCCTTGGTAGAAATCGGTGTTCTTTTGCGAGAATCTCTGGTTTGTCAAATCCCAGGTAGTGGTTGGTCCCCCGTTGCACACAGCAGATTTCAACGAGCGTTGGTGTTTAACATCAGCTATATGTTTTTTTATATGGGTACGTACCTATGCTTCTCTGAGTTTGACCAATGTATGAGAGTCCACAGCCACAATCTATTTTATAGACTCCTGCATCTTCAAAAATAATTGGCACTTGACGGATGGCATAAATTGACTTTTCTTTGTTGGCGGCTTAAAGTATGTGTTGACTGCTGCTCCCTTTAAGATGTCGCCAATCTCACACACAGCCGACCACAAGGCACGAGCTAGTGAAATTGTATTTGTAATACACCCATGCCCACCCCTTCGGGGATTTAGAAGTAAGACTACGTATGTATAAGAGCATCTCAATTGAGAAAGTGTTTGTATTATTTAGAAGGTTGAGAGGAAAACTTACTCTCTCAGACTCTTCTACACCAGCAATGTTAGTATATATAAATTAATGTTTAATATAAGACCTCAATGTACCATAATATAGTGAGAAAGAAATGCTTTTCTATTTTAGATCATATCAGACTCGAACCTCCTGGGTGAGAGCCAGGTTTCTATTCTGTCCATTATTTAAAAAAGAGTCTATTATCTCAATCACACAATACGTTTAAATTACATTTTTAGGAGATCACCTTTTAAGCATGGAGTTTGTATTAGGTGACTCTTCTCCTTAAACATAAGCAAGTGTTATGCAATTGAAAAAGGAAACAAGAATACAAAACAAAGGGATTTTTTTATATTCTATAATTTACTTTTATATTGTATTGTAGAATAATCGCAACTAAAATTGCGATAAGAAAAACCTATAAAAAGCAGCGCTCCACCGGGGAGCGGCCATTTGCATCTCAGCTTTCGAACGTAACGGTCGTGTGCGGCGTGACTTGTTTATTCGTATATTGTGTGAATTGTGTAAAAAGAGTTCAGATAGTGATTGGTGCCTTCTTTTCTTACTTGCGAATTATTAAGATCAAGAGTATTACGTGATTATTTGTTGATTTGTGTACATTTCATAAAATTATTAATTTTAAGTGATAATAAATTGTTTTTTTTTAAGTAATTTAATTTAATTTCCTTAATTCAGAAGTGGGATTCCTATTCAAAGCTCATTGGGCCTGAAGAGAATCTATTTCTTTATTGAGGGCACCAGTCAGTGTTGAGATTCACTCTGCTCATGTAAGTAGATCTTTTGATTTTATTGCTTCTACCGTGTTCATTTTGTATAAAGCATGGCCGATAAGCGGCAAGATTATAAAAACAGGTCACGTCAGCGCGACCCGCGGTCTAGGTCGCGTGATAAGTCTCGCTCGAGACACACTAGGCTGCGAGGTAGATCTCGTTCGAAAAGTAGGCATAGCTCGCGGGATAGGCTACGGACTAGGAGTCGATCTCGACTACGTGAAACGAGTCACTCGCGTGATAGATACCGCTCGCGCTCCACTAGTCATTCGCCATACCAATTGCGATCAAAACGTGACCTCCGCGATAGTAACGTAGTAATGCAACGTACTTTAGATACGATCCTTTCGCGATTAAATACCCTCGAAAGTGAGCGTTCGGGTAACGAATTAGTTACCGCGAATATACCGGAGAGATCGCATACCCCTTCGGTTCCATTAAGTCAAAATAACGCTGTCATTGTGGGTACACACCTGACGAGAGAAAATATAAACTGCCAGGATAGTACATTAACTTCTAGAAGTCATGAATTAGATGCGTCGATGGTAGAAAACACCGCGTCCGACCTACCCTCTAATATGTCATCAATTGGTCAGCCCCAACGCGAACAGGGAACGTTAGACACTACGCGTATATTGGCTGATGCAATTAAAACATTTAGATCGGAAGGGAGTCAAAAGTATTTTGTATCGAACTTTGACCCTGATGTACACGATATTAATGTATGGTGTGAGGAGGTTGAACGGGCTAGAGTTAGTAACGGATGGGGGGACGCTGAGTGTTTATCACGTGTATCATTATGTCTTAAGGGTGACGCGCGGACCTGGCTAAACGAGTGGGTAACCAATGATAGGTCCTGGTCTAACTTTATTCTCGAGTTCAAACCCTTATGCCCGCGAAAGTTAGATTACGCGAATATTTTGTTTAATACGATGCAAACTACCTCCGATAAATACAACACGTATGCCGAGTACGCGAGGAGAACTCTATTGCGTCTCAAAACGGTTAAAGGGTTGAGTGACGAGTTAAGGGTACTAATTGTTATACGAGGTATTACCGATCCACTAGTGAAGGCAGCAGCAACTAACGCTGATTTGACCTGCGCCGATTTGGTATCATTTTTGTCAATATACACGAAGCCCAGTCGTACTAAACAGGATTCAAAAAATTTAATGTACAAACGGCCCGTTTTAAATCAATTACATAATTCAAGATGCTTTATTTGTCGATCGCCGGGTCATAAAGCTATTAACTGTCCTAAAAGGTCAAACAACGACCGGAGCCCTAAACCTACTACCAGCGACCCGAATAGATTAACATGTAGCTTTTGTAAAAAGCCTGGTCATTTAGAAAGTACTTGTTTTATAAAAAATAAGTCTGATCCACGCAACAAGCGCAATATAAATTTATGTAATGAACCCTTGTCTGACTCGTCCCAAAGTAGTGATTTAAAATCTGCCGTTATACAAGGTGTCCCAATAGACGTTCTTATAGATACTGGTGCTTTAAATATTTCATTAATTTCGTCGGCAGTATTAAAATATTTCTCGTGCGAAAGGAAGCCTAGGCATTGCCTGTTAAAGGGAATTAGCAGCACTATCATTGAGGCCGATAGTTATGTAACTTTGACAATTGAGTTCGATGAAATTTCGATTGAAGCTGATCTTGTAGTAGTACCGGGAAATACTTTAAGTACCCCCATTATAATAGGTACGGACATTCTTAACCGCGACGATATCACTTACGTACGAACCAAGAACGGTCAATACCTGACACGATCAACTAAAACGGTTTACGCTGTCCCCTCTAATGACACTCTCGACGTAAACACGCCTCTTCAAGGTCATGAACGTGAGTCTCTCTTGTCAGTAATCTGCAAGTTTTCGAAATATTTAATATCTGGTACAGCGTCAACCACAGTTAATACGGGAAAGATGAGCATAACCCTCACGGATGACACCCCAGTCGCTTATAGGCCGTATAAATTATCCCATTCGGAAAAACTTAAAGTCCGAGAGATTATAACCGACCTCGAAGACAAGGGTGTCATTCGAGAGTCTAACTCTCAGTACGCTAGTCCAATAATCTTGGTAAAAAAGAAGGATGGTAGCGACCGGATGTGCGTCGATTATAGGGCACTCAACCGCCTCACGGTTAGGGATCGTTACCCTCTACCTCTGATAGACGATCACATAGACCGATTAGGTGATTTTAAATTCTTCAGCAGTCTTGATATGGCTACCGGCTTCTTACAAATCGAAATTGATGAAGAATCGGTTCACAAGACCGCTTTTGTTACCCCAGAGGGGCACTATGAATTTCTTCGTATGCCGTACGGTCTCACTAATTCTCCTGTTGTCTATCAACGCATAATCAATGAGACTCTCCGCGATCATATAGAGGCTGGCAATGTCCTCGTGTACGTTGATGACGTGCTCATTATGAGTCACACAGTAGAGCAAGGTATCTCCCTGTTAAACGATGTACTGGAAACATTAACCAAGGCAGGTTTCTCAGTTAACCTTCGTAAGTGCTCATTCTTATGCAAGGAAGTGGAGTACTTAGGGCGAGTAGTTAGCCAGGGTCAGGTCAGACCGAGCCCCCGCAAGGTCGAAGCCTTGGTCAATGCCCCTGCTCCTCGTAATGTCAAACAAGTACGGCAATTTTTAGGTTTAGCGGGGTATTTTAGACGCTATGTTCAGGACTATGCCAGTAAGACCGCGTGTGTATCTCAGCTAGTTAAAAAGGAAGTGCCGTTCCATTGGGGCCCAGAACAGGAAAAGGTCCGTCAAGAAATAATAACGACTCTTACTAACACTCCAGTTTTGTCTATTTTTGACCCCACTCTATTGACCGAAGTACATACCGATGCCAGTAGCATTGGTTATGGCGCGGTATTGATGCAAAAGAAGGCGGATGGTACTAAGCATGTAGTTGCCTATTTTAGTAGAACCACCCAAGGCGCCGAATGCAGGTACCATTCCTATGAATTAGAGACTTTAGCAGTAGTAAGAGCATTGCAAAATTTTCGTCACTATTTAGTCGGTCTAAAATTTAAAGTCGTTACAGATTGTAATGCCCTTAAGGCAACACAAAAAAAGAAGGACCTGCTTCCGCGCGTCGCTCGGTGGTGGGTTTACCTACAAGACTTCGATTTCGACATTGAGTATAGGAAAGGCACAATGATGTCTCACGCTGATTATTTAAGTCGAAATCCATTACCTGCTAAGGTGCATCAGATCACTAGGCCACGTAACTGGGCACAAATTGCTCAGATGGCGGATGATGAGACTCAAAGTCTTTTACAGAAATTACAGGACGGAGAGTTAGATTCTCAACGCTATGTTCATCAAAATGATCTCCTTTATTACCGATACTCCCCAGTAGGTGAAGAGTCTAGACTATTATGTTATATCCCTAAAGGACACAGGTTAAGTTTGTTAAGAATATTTCACGATGAACATGAACATATTTGCGCTGAGAAAACGATCGATTTGATTCTGAAACATTTCTGGTTTCCTGGGCTTCGCCAATTCGTGGCTAAATACATAAAACATTGTTTAGTATGTGTTTCCAAAAAGCGTATTCCTAGAGCTCCACATCAACCTATTACGTCTTGGAAAAAACCAAGCGTTCCGTTTGAAACCGTTCACGTAGATGCACTTGGCCCCCTACCTGAATCAAAAGGCTTTAAATTCATTTTAATTATGGTAGACTCGTTTACGAAGTTTTGTTTGTTATACCCTATCTGTAGACAAGATGTAAGTGAACTCAAACGAACCTTTACCAATGCTATATCACTGTTTGGCACCCCGAAACTCTTGGTAACCGACCGCGGACGGATGTTTGAGTCGTCCGAGTTTTCAATGTTTCTTACGGAGCTTGGTTGCGATATACATTTTATCACACCTGAGATGCATAACGCCAATGGGCAGGTTGAGAGATATGTCAGAACCGTGTTAAACATGCTGCGCGTCGAGGTAAATCACAAACTTTCAGCTTGGCCCGACAAGTTATGGAAACTTCAGCTCGTGATCAATATGACGAAGCAGAAGACCACACAAGCCTCTGCTCTTAAGCTGATGATTGGTGCTGACGCCGCAACGCCTATCATCCGTACGTTAGTTCGTGATGTGGCCATCGAGATGTCCCAGGATCGCGAAGGTTGGCGCGAGTTGTGCAGAGCCAGGGCTCACGAATTATTAACACAAAATCAGGCCAAACAAGACGCTTATGTTAACCGGCAGCGACGTACACCACGTTCTTTTCAGATAAAGGATCTAGTTTTTGTGATTAAATATTCACAGTCAACGGGTAAACTAGATCCAGGCATGCGAGGACCGTACCAAGTGATCAAGGTGCTACCCAGCGGGCGGTATCAGCTCAAGTTGCTCAGCGGGTCTTATGGGAAGACCACGCAGGCTGCGGCTGAGTACATGGTGCCTTGGCATGGAGAGTGGTGTCCAGATTCGTGCGCTGCCTTCTTTGATGGTGAGTAGATCAATTGATGTTGGTGACGACGGTGGCTTGCCTCATTATGTGCCTCCAGAATCATTTACCTTAATAAGTAACTCCACCCCATAGTATTTAATTTTTGGGTACCTGTTTCTTATTGTTTGCATAATTAACTAACATAGCTACTGACCTAACAACGAATTCTATGTAGTTATCTCCTCTAAACCTTCCATGAGGTCATAATGGGTTGATACTCCGGCGGCGCTAGCATCTTTTGTCAAGTGGCTCATATCCGGTGACGTCATGGTGCATGTCGTGCAACCGGAGCGGACATGCGAATCAGAGATGCCTCTGTCCAGGACACGCGAATCAGGGATGCCTCTGTCCGTGTGATTAAGTAGACAAGCGAATCAGAGATGCTTCTGTCTACTAGTTTAAAGTGTAGATGTGCGAATCAGAGATGCCTCCATCTACCTTAGGCAGCGGGGACGCCTTCTGCCTAATCTGTTCACAGGTGCGGTTGCGGAAAGAAAGCTATACGTGCAATATAGAACACGAGGATAATAACAGCTGCAACGTTACTAGTAGCGTTTGTATCGTGGGTGTTTACATTAGAGAGCTCTCATATTCACCTTGTTGTTGGCCATAAGATGATTACTTTGCATGTATTTACGCTGTGTGTGTGTGTTGTTTCACAACTATTTCGATCGTGCAAAGTCTTAGTAACTCTATGTTTCAGATGATAATAATGTACTTGATGCTGAAGATCTGGGACCGTCGACGTCTCGTGGACCCGATTATCATCCCGACGAAGTAGCAAATTAATAGCTGCAATAAGGTTAAATGGAAGGATTCGTCGAGGACGACTTCAGCGTCAGGGACGGCCGAATAATCGCAACTAAAATTGCGATAAGAAAAACCTATAAAAAGCAGCGCTCCACCGGGGAGCGGCCATTTGCATCTCAGCTTTCGAACGTAACGGTCGTGTGCGGCGTGACTTGTTTATTCGTATATTGTGTGAATTGTGTAAAAAGAGTTCAGATAGTGATTGGTGCCTTCTTTTCTTACTTGCGAATTATTAAGATCAAGAGTATTACGTGATTATTTGTTGATTTGTGTACATTTCATAAAATTATTAATTTTAAGTGATAATAAATTGTTTTTTTTTAAGTAATTTAATTTAATTTCCTTAATGTAGTATATTCTTTACTTTGCTTCTTAAGCAGAACCAGATTTAGAAAGAGGTCTTTACAAAAACATACACAGAGAATTCAATTAATAACAACCATTTTTCGCAATCTGTGTGTAACATTGGGGCTTAAATATTCTATATCTTCATATATCTGTGCGTGTGTTTATAATTAAAGTCCTCCTAAACGGCTGAACAGATTACGATGAATTTTTTTCTGTGTGTTCAAGTGGATTCGAGAATGATTTCGATTTGTATTTTTTCGTGTGTACAGGACGACCTCTGTCGGGTCCGATAGTAGGTACTTAAAGTTAGAGGGTAGGTAAAGTTGCAAAAATTATTTGACTCCAGCTTTCCGCTAGCACAGGGTTTACTAGAAAGCCTTTAATACCTTTTATGAAACAGAGGGTATGCTGCAACACGGTATCAAGGTAGTCGTTATCACTTGTCTCTCTCCCTCTCGCTTATATTAACAGCAACTTTTCTAACATTGGTTATATTATGAACTCGCTGATCGCATAGTGTTATAATCTTTTGACCGCCACGGTTGGGTATAGCCGACAAATGAAAAATTGCCCATCACGCCACCGTCGACATAAGCCGCCAAATAATAACATGTTTTAAGAACAAAATGAAGATATTTATGTTCCTTTACCTTTATTTAAAACTACATTAATCATCGCCTAGCTTAGGGAGCACGGCGCTGTGACGGTCAAGAGGATAACAATACGATAGATGACGTATAGTATCGTCTTACATACGAAATACAGAGACAAATTTCGGCCCTCGCGTATAACCAGGAATAGCTCAGTTGGCAAACAACGACATGCGTCGACTTCTTAGGTTCGAGTCCTGTTTCATAGATAATAATTCCCTGTTATAATAAATAGATTATTTGTCTATGTTTAATTTGAATGCTATATTTAAACCAAATAGCAATAAAAAATAATATTTATGAACAGTATCAATATTGGTTGCAAAGTAAGAGGATAAATAAGGGGCAAGACAAACAGAAAAGACGAGGACGCGTCGCAGACGCAGTGCCTCTTCAATCAATGTTCATACAAAATGTATAGAAGCAATGAAGATTATGAAATATAAAAATATATATAAAAAGATGAAGATGATTGAAGGGGCGCCGCGTCTGCGACGCGTCCTCGTCTTACGTCTTCTGTTTGACCTGCCCTTAATATTTCAATATTTAAGAATGAGAAAAAGTGTAATATCGATGTCTCAGTATATCCCTCGGATGCAGCTGGCATTTAAATAATGGCTACGTGACAGTTGTATCGTTCATTATTTTGCTGTTATTTATATGGGAACGTACTTCAAAATTTCAGAATTGTGTATTTTAGAGTTTCAAAAAATAACTATTTAATTTAAGTAATAAAAAAGGCAGTAACGATAGCTTAGTGGGAAACCGTTGGACTGTCATGCAGAGGGCTCGAGTTCGATCCTAAGGAACTCTGATTTTTTGAAATTACTTGCCGGGTAGTTAATTATCGCTCGCTTTAACGGTGAAGGAACACATCGTGAGGCAACCTGCATGTCTGAGAGTTCTACATAATGTTCTCGAAGATATGTGAAGTCTGCCAACACGCACTGGGGCGGCGTGGTAGACTGTGGTTTAACTTCTCACACTGAGAAGCCCGTGACCAGTTGTGGAACAGTTTATATACACATATGTATGAAAATGTGATAAGTAGTATTTAATATATTATCTAGAATATAAGTACATATTAAGTCTTTAAAATTATATAACAGGTGTCGATACAGAGAACGTTTTGCATGTTGTGTTTGCCTATAATGTCCTCCAGACCGAATTTCTGTCACGACGGCCAATCTTAACGGAGACTGGCCATCTGCGCAGAAGATATTATATAGTGCACAAGTGTGTGCGCAAACACAAGTGCACTCTCTATTCCCTAACTCTCACGATCCGATGGGACGGTAATCCGACACGACTGGAGAGAGATCAGACGCAGGACCAACGGCTTTACGTGGTCACCGAGGCACGGGGGTGTCGAACACCGCCAACTTCCCAACTCCAGGCTCGTAATGAGATTTCTAAACAGAAAAACTCAATAACATTTTATTGGCCCGGGACTATAATTTATTTATTTATCTAAATACTACATTACACATTCATTGAAATTAAACTACTATATACGGATTTTATTTGCGTTGTTTATTTAACACTCTATTACATAATTTAGAAACTGTTACACTACTATACTACACTTACTAATTTTAAGCTAATTAAACTATTAAAACTATTCGTATTTAAGTTTACACTTTCCCCGATGTTTCGGTTGCTTTTCAGCAGCCATGGTCACGGGGACACTAAGATGGCAGTAGATGGGAGAAAACTACAACGCGATAAAATCCTTATTTAATAGTTTAATTTCAATGAATAACATTCACGTAAACAGAAGACAATACTATACATTACACATTTTTATAATTGGCAGCGACTTCCGCACTAAGCTCGAGGCTTGTATCGCGGTAACCACACGTTATACATTAATCGCTTAACATCTAGAGTATGCAGACATCTGTTTGAAAACAAATAAAATATAAAAACTAACAAAAATTAAACTTAATAACGTTCGAACGATTTGAAGATAATAAAATAAAAATGCTGGAAATAAAATAGGGAAGTACTCTTGTAAGTGATGAAAATGTGTGGGGTTTAATGATTGGTATGAATGTGTTATGTGAGTTATGTATGTGTATATGTGTGTGTGTGTGTGTGTGTGGCTATATGCGCGCGCGCGTGTATTTGTGTGTGTGTATGAGCATGTGTGTGTGTGCGCGTGTGTGTTCGTGTATTAATGTTGTATCTTTGTCGTCAACTGTGATTGAGAAGAATCAGTTCAGTTTCTTCATAAGAGAGCTTAAAACTGCGCCGAGCGTAAGACGCGGTTGGACTGAACGACAGAGTTCGATATACAAAATCGGCGAGCGGCCGCTATCGTAAAATTGTATGGAGGATCTGAAGTGCTTTTTTGATAAATATGTATCTTTATTGTCAACCAATAACTTAAATATTTGGGACGGACAAATTGTAATATAACTATTTATGTTTCGCTTAAGCTTTAAAATAGGACTGATTTCTACTGTTATAGTCTCAAAATCACGTAACACAAGCTTACGATTTTGCATTTTTCGTGTAAATTTACGTAATTTTGTAGGCGAAAATATTAATAATTTTAAGTTTTTTACACGGAGTTATTGTAAACACATTCATTGTTATGGTAAATGTATATTTTATATTTGTATTAAACAAAAAGTATTGATTTTATTAACTCAACTGTGACCGCCTGTTTTGGCACATTTCGCTCCACTTAATTTTTCCATTGTAGCATGTGACGTACAAACTATGCTGTATATTTTGGGACATAGGTAGATTGCCTGTCTTTTTATAAAAGTGGAGTTTATTAATTGATAGAGCAGTTAGATTTTTTTTTTTTGTCTCCCTTTACTCTGCCGTCTGTCACCACAGGGACATTTTGTCAGTGGGTTGGTTGGGTTTCTGATTGGTATGCTCGGTATACGACCAGTGTCATATCCTACTTTACTTCACTGTTGCAATTTAAGTGTGTCTTTCGTTTCGTTTCAATCTGCGAATTATACTGCTGTCTTCTATCAAAACATTGGCCAGGCTGTTCGGATGGTCTTTAATTCTTTCCTTATAGTTGTTTGTATGGAAGAGAATTTTCTGATTGACTGTGGTCATGTTCAGGTCGTGATGTAGTTGTTCATTTGTGACGAACCAGGGAGCACCGGATATCGTCCTCACGATTTTGTTTTGAAATTTTTGTATTGTTTGTATGATTTCGATATTGGAATGGGAAGTCCCCCAGAGTTGTATACCGTATGTCCAAATTGGTTTTATAACACAAATAACGCAGTTAGATTTAAGACACAAATACTTGTATGTTCCTATGCTAATAATATCCTCCAGACCGAATTTCGGTCACGGCGGCGAATCTGAACGGAGACTGGCCATCTGCGCAGGAGATATTATAGTGCACAAGCGTGTGCGCAAACACAAGTGCACTCTCTGTTCCTTAACTCTCATAATTCGATGGGACGGTAACGACACGACCGGAGAGAGATCAGGCGCAGGACCAGCAGCTTTACATGCTTCCCGAGGCACGGGGGTGTCTTACACCGCCAATTGCCTAACTCCGGGCTGCTATTGAGATTTCTTAACAGAAAATCCCAATAACTTTTTGTTGGCCCGACTCGGGGTTCGAACACGAGACCTCATGCACAGCAGTCGCATTCACTACCACTGCACCACGGAGGCAGTTCTTCCTATTATATCTATAACAACTGTTGGTTAACCTTAATTAAATTATAAATAAGCCAACTACCTAAAATACCCACCTTGAATGAAATCGTAGATATCGTTTAACTTTGTCTCTGGATCTTCTTCAAACTTCGGCTCGTTTCCAAGGTTCTCGAAGGCACATACAAGAGTCATAAGAAGCAACAGGATAGATAACAATATCACAGTGAGGATTCCAAAGAATCTCTTGTCATCTGGAGACCACGTGAAAGGGCTTTTAGTAAACCTCTCACAAAACTGCCTCCCTTGTGGGCGTGCTAAAAGAAAACATTATTTTTATTAAGTTTAATTATTTATTTTTGACATCAAATAGAATGACTTGCGCCAATTACACTATTTCATCGCAATAATCCTTACTTATCTACATATACAGAGTGTCCGGTAATTAATGGATAACCTGGAAATGTCTTATAGTGGAACTGATGGCCGTTCAGAAAAAAATATGAAAAAGATAGATTTTTGTCATATTTTTTTCCTTCTTCCTAACTACTACCTGAGATATGTGTTTTTTTTTAATTATCATGTGTAACTTTCTTGTATACTACGACCATAAATTAATGAAGTCCATCGGTTTTGTGTTATTTTATTGTTAAACACTAATTATGCTAATAGATAGACAGTCTAAAGTATGCTATGCTTATATAGCTTGCACTTTTTAATATATTTTTTCTTTTTTTCTGAACGGCCTTCATTTTCAAGGTTATCCATTAATTACCGGACACCCTGTATAATACTAATATTATAAAGCTGAAGAATTTGTATGTTTACTTGGTTGAATGCGCTAATCTCAGGAACTAATGGTTCGAATTGGAAAATTATTTTAGTGTTGGATAACCCATTTATCGCGGAAAGCTATAGGATATATAACATCACGCTACGAACCACGGGGGCGGCGCAATAACCATAAACGCGAGTGAAACCGCGGGCGCGTCTAGTCTATACTAATAATATAAAGCTGAAGAGTTTGTTCGTTTTGTTTGAACGCGCTAATCTCAGGAAATACTGGTTCGAATTGAAAGATTATTTTAGTGTTGGATAGCCCACTTATCGCGAAAAGCTATACGATATATAACATCACGCTACGACCAATAGGAGCGATGCATCAAAGAATTTTTTTGCAGAAACGGGGTAAATTCTCTTATGTGAAGCAGAACGAAGTCAGATGAAGTTGAATATTATAATTGCAGAAGTATCTTTGTCAGTCTGTCCATCCCTCTATCTGTGACGTCTTCACGGCTAAACCACGCAATCGATTTAGATGAAATTTGGTACAAAGATAGATTAAAATCCGGGAAAGGGCAGAGGCTACTTTTTGTTAATGCAGATACCACGCGTGCAGAGCCGCCCGCAAAAGCTAGTATATCATATATTTAAAATTTAGCATTCACGCTTTCTGCTCACAATACCTCATTCTAATAATAATATCTTCCATTCATCCGCAAAAATATCAACATACGTACATACATACAGTTTTGTAACGACTTTATTTGCTGTATATGTCAAATAATGTCTAATATTATTATTTTAATTCATTATTTTATATCATTGTAAATTGTTAATAATTATCCATAATTTTTATTTTAAATATGTAATTTTACGGTATGGAAGACCGGAGCCTCCTAACACAAGCATTAAATGCTTAAAAGCAGACTCCACAAACTAACTTAAGGATATTTATTGTTGAAACGAAATAAAATAATTTGAATTTGAATTTTAATTTTGAATTTGAATACACAGATTCGAGCCTGTTTCCCAGAGGAGTAGGTATTAATTAATTGTTAATTAATTAACCTGGCCTTTGTCCAGAACGTCTTCGATCTGATCGAGAAACGTTCGCCTAGGTCTTCCCCTTGCGACTTCCATTCTTAGTCAGTCTTTTCTCGTCCATTCTTTCTACATACCCAAACCAGCTTAACATACCATTCTCTATTCTTGTCACTGTATACACTTCCATGCCGCATCTCTCCCTAATCACACTATTCCTTATTCCATCTTTCAGAGTCACACCACATACGTATCTCAGCACTCTCATCTCTACAGCATTTATTCTGCTCTAATGCTTCTTTTGCCGACTTCTGTCGACTGTTCATAAAAATATCAACTTCTGGTTTCAAGTCCAAGAGAGCGTTAAGCTGCTTTAGTGACCAAGTTATGGGTGAGTTAAAGCATGCCACGGTACGGCTCGCTGGGACCGAACCGAAGCGAACGGTGCAACAACGAATTTTTTTTTTAATGCTTTAAGAGGCAAACTATTAAATGGATCGCCCCCAGCAGAAGGGGAGGGAGTGTTGGGCCTCCGGTACCTCACCGTACCGGTCACTCACTCGACGAAACACAACGCAAGCACTATTTCACGCCGGTTTTCTGTGAGGTCGTGGTATCACTCCGGTCGAGCCGGCCCATTCATGCCGAAGCGTGGCTCGCCCACGTTGGAAAAATTGAAATAGTCTTTATATACTACATCTAATTTCGTAGTTTCTGTACAAAATGCTATGGTTATCTTAAAATTTCATTTAAATATTTTTCGATAATAGACTATATAATTCAAGGAGCGCTAGCAACCATCAGCAGCGATCACCTAGTGGGAAACCGTTGGATTGACACGCAGAGGTCTCGAGTTCGAAACCAAGACGCGCATCTCTAATGTTTCGAAGTTATGTGCGTATTAAATAGTTAATTATCGCTCGCTTTAACGGTAAAAGGAAACATCGTGAAGAAACCTGCATGTAGAACTCTCAGTTCTACATAATGTTCTCGAAGATATGTGAAGTCTGCCAACTCGCACTGGGGCGGCGTGGTGGACTATGGCCTAACCCTTCTCACAATGAGAAGAGGCCCGTGCCCAGCAGTGGGACAGTTTAATACAGGGCTGATATTATTATTATAATTAAATATATGTATTATTCTAATCAGCAAAAAGCAGCGATAGCTCAGTGGGGAGACCAACAGACTGCAATGCAGAGGGTCTCGGGTTGGAACCCACGTCGCGCACCTCTGACTTTCGAAAGTTATATAACTTTTCGAAATTATGTGCGTATTGATTGACAATTATCGCCTGCACCGTGCCTTGGAGAGCACGTTAAGCCATCGGTCCCGGCTGCTATGAACATCTTTGGCAGTCGTTATTGGGAAGTCAGTGCCCTATAATATCCTGACACTGTTCTAGCCTTAGGGTATCGTTAGCTTTCGGTTTGCGGAGGTCAGGTGGCAGCCGCTCCGTGTAAAAACCGATATCCAGTCAAATCCGGTTAGACTAGAAAAGCCGACCCCAAGTGACTTGAGAATAATAAAGGCTAGGGAGAAGACATATATTATTCTAATCCTACCTAATATTATAAATGTGAATGTGAGTTTATTCGTTTGTTACGCTTTTACGACTAAACTACTCGACCGATCATCATGAAATTAGGCTTCATTCACACGTATCACAACCACACCACATCGACGCGACAAAAGGTGATCAAACAGTGGTTACACGTGTGAATAGTGTCGCTGCAGCTTTTTGCAGTTGCGTTGTGGTTCCTACAAAAAGTTGATGTTGTTGATTTGTCGCTAATAGTTGCGATGTGGTTGCGACGTCGCAATGACGCTCACGAGTGCAGACAGACAGATCGACACCGATTTTCGTTGTCAAGCGCAGTGTCGGTGCGTCGACGCAGCGTTGTGTCTGCGATATGTCGCTGGTGGTTGCGATATGGTCGATATTACCCACGTGGTCGATAATGACGGCAAAATTTGGTCCGTGTAAATTCTACAATTCATTTTCAATACGAAATTGCGCCCGCCCACGTGATGCGGTTATGGTTGTAGTGTGGTTGAGGTACGTGTGAATGAAGCCTTACGCATACACGTTGTCAGGGGTACAGAAAAGGGTATAGGGTACCTTTCATCCAGACAAAGGTACTGTTATTAACATAACGTACATTTACAGGAGCGAAGCTGCGGCCGAAATCTAGTATATTATAAATGTTAATGTGAGTTTGTTTGTTACACTTTTACCCCTTAACTACTAGATCGATCATCACGAAATTTGCATACACGTTATCAGGAGAACAGAAAAGGACACAGATTACCTTTCATCCAGAAAAAAAGTACTGATAGAAATGTATTAATTAAATTATTTAAGTACATCAAAATGTAGCTGTTAATAAATATTGATAACTTTTTATATAATTTGTATTTAAATTTATATCGCTTAGTATCTGCCCGTATTCGTTGTTTCAATTCACCATAACGACATGATGGTTGAGGTTTTTTTAAATTGATGATTATCTATAGTGGCTTAAATACAAGTACACATGAAAAAAGAAACATAGAATTCGAATTGGCCATTCAAAAATAAGGTAAGGATAGGAATAAGTTAGGAAGTTGGCTGTGTTAGACTCTGAGATGTTATTGAGTTTCTTAACAAATAAACCCAGTAACTTTTCGTCTTGGATTCGAACCCGAGACCTCACGCATAGCAGTCGCATTCACAACCGCTAAGCCACCGAGGCAGTGAAATGCAACAAACATATCCCCTTAATTGAAAGCGATTATAGTAACCTATGGTGGCTAGAAGTACCAGGCGCTCAGAACAGATGAAGAGGTATTACTCGCGCGTTGCTAAGAATTGTAGGGTAGAATGAAAGAACATAATTATTCGCGGCTCCTAAACTCCTTCTTTTAACAAACTTCTCAGTATCCGTGTTAAGTACTGTTACGTCGGATTTCTATAATAATGTCTTCCAGAACGAAGTTTGGTCACGACGGCCAATTTTAACGGAGACTAACCATCTGTTCTCTCACTCTCATAGTGCTATGAATGTCACCGACACAACCGTAGAGAGATCAGGCGCAGGACCAACGGCTTCTAGGTACTTTCCGAGGCACGGGGTTATCTAATACCGCCAACTTTCTAACACCAAGCCAGAAAATTCCAATTTGTTGACCTGACCCAGGATTCGAACGCGAGACTTCACGCACAGCAGTCGCATTCGGACACCGATGCAGTGAAACGCATCAGAATAATATGGTCCGCCGGAATGGAAGCGATTATATAGTAGATGAAAACTAGAAATACCAGGCGCACAGAACAGATGAAGAGGTATTACTCGCGTGTTGCTAAGAATTGAAGATAGGGTTGAAAGAAAATACATGGCAGCTCTTATAAAACTCAATATTATTATCTAATTTTTAAATCAATTTAAGCCGTTCATAACCACAAAAATAAAAGTTTAATATAAAAATTAATACTGGGCGATATCTGTACATCCTAACTAATATAATAAATGCGAATGTGAGTTTGTTTGTTACGCTTTCACGCCTTAACTACTTGACTAATCATCTTTCAATTTCGGATACACGTTGTCAGGGGTACAGAAAAGGCCATAGGGTATCTTTCATCCAGAAAAAGGTACTGTTCCCAAGGGATAGTCAGTAAGAGATATTTAGGGAAAATAAAGGTTATATACAATGTGACTGGTTAAACATTGTACATACACACATGGACACAGGACATGATAATAAACGGTCAGACGTAACGTACAAAAAAAAGTCTGTGTAACCTGCAAAGAAAAACTTTATGAAAATTTGTATGAAATATCCATAAAATGTGGACACTGCGCGCGTCGCACACAGCTGCTACCGAGGCTAATGACCTTTGATAAAAGGACGGGCCAGGGTGCAAATTCGGGAGAGTGCGGGGTGCGGTAGCGTGGGGGTTTTGTTTAGCTGTGGTATATGCGCAAGTGTCCACACATTAAATTTTTATTGGATAACTAGATCAAATTTTAAGTACCTAATTTTTTTGGATAGTCGGTTTCAGAATCGAGTACTGAATACCCTCCTTCAATATGTCCAGTCTTTTACCAATCAGCCTGTTTAATATAAGAGCTAAATAAGTCTAAAAAAATTTTTAGATCGATTTTCTAAATGTCTGTATGTTTGTACATGCATCACGCAAAAATTACTACATGAAATTGAAAGCGGTTTTCACAATTTATTGCTGGATGTCTAACTTAAAATCTGATCACATGTTTTATATTAATATCATCGCCTAGAAATAAAGTATTAGTTATAAGAAATTTTGATACCTCGAATTCGTAACAGCAATTTGTTTACTAAGGCAGATTATGACATGTTTTTTATAGAATATGTGTCAATAAATTTACATCCACGCCCCGGCATTGTGCCTATTTTAAACCAACTAGTTCTTCTACCGATTTCAGGCAGTCTTTGGCGAGCTGCTAGCGATAGATTTTTGTCCTAAGATTCCTTTTTCATATATCCTATTCTGTCCTATCGAATGGGATCTGTCACGCGATCGGTTACCCACTTAGCTCATTCTGCGCAGGTTAGCTCGTGACGAAGCTATAACGGCAAGGTGCAGTGGACCTTTCTCTAAAAGGTTCCCCAGGTGCGTGAGAAGAAAAACTTTTCTCTTGACCCTTACCGCCGCTTAAGTGATCAAGAATTTATCCTCCTGCCTGGAATCAACGTATCGCTAGGTCGACACGCCCCGGGCTTATGTGTATTGTAATTCAATTCCATTGGTAATAATTGTGATTTTTATTTTTAAAACTCATGGTTTATTTTTCCTCCTAATTGCTAAACTATTCCTCAATTTACCACGAGCCTTCCCAATTAGTCTTCCTAGTAACACCATTTTTATAGGAACCGAGCCTAAATAAGATATACTTACAAAAAATACTATGCAGTAGTTTCTATGAGTAAAAATATTAATATATATAATAGGTACTCACCGCTCATCGCTTTTGGTTTCATCCAGGTTAATATCTAGAACAAAATTCACTGTCACTAATTAATTATTGAATAATAAATTTTACGTTGCATCTATCTATATAAATAAAATCAATAGCCACATGTATGACGGGGCATCATATAAGAACGGCTCGACCGATTTGGTTGATTATTTTTTGTTGTTTGTAATTGACAGGTCGAGGTTTGCATTAACAAAAATTTGCGAAAATTTCGCGGGAAATGTCGAAAATTTAAATGGTATATTTATATGAAAAAAATTGATTGACGTTTTGATATTGAATCTAATTATGTTAAAGGTATTTTTGTATACATTGACAGGACAACTACTATCTATGAATCCACATCAAATATTATAAATGAATCCCTGTTCCCCTTGGTTACGCCATAACTTTAGAAAGACTTTTCCGATTTAAATCATCTTTTTTAAAGTATTCTAATATTTTGTAGAAGGTTCTCACAAAAAGAAAATTGCACATAAAATCGGATAATTTCAGAAACTTAACGCCTTTTTTGAGCTCGCGAGTTTGACAGTTCGTTTAGGACAGGACAAGTCTGTCGGATCAGCTAATTATTTATTCAATAGGCAGAGATGTAGGAATTCAGAGACAGCACCTTCCAAACTAAAATTGTTTCGTCTCATGTATGAAAATCAAAATGAGGCATCCTTCTAATTCAAAATCCCGTGTCTAATAAATGCATTGTAAAAAAGCTTTTTCATTAATTTATGTTAAAACTTTATTATAGGTATACAGCATCGTTATTAGGCAAGCAAACATTGTTATGCATTATTATAAACAATACTTTTTAGAATTTTTAATTATAACGACGGTATATATTTTATTTACCTTGTTTTATGCTCTGACGCATACATCTCCGCGGGGCGATGGAGAGGTTATGTCAGGCTCACCGGGGAAAAGATACCCCGCACGCCGCCCCTCAGCTGCTCCGTATTGGGTGAGCCATATTGTTTGTCTCTTAATCCTTTCATTCCATGTTTATACTTGTGTGTGAGTAAACGCGTGGGTGATATCTCTTCCTCTGTTCTGCACCCCTGGTATCTACTGCAAGCGCTCATAGACTACGGCAACTGCTTAGTATTAGGCGGGCCGCGTTGTTTGTCTCTCAATCCATTCATTCCAAAGTAATTTACATACTTGACTCTAGGTAAATGCGTAGGTGATACTCTTTCTCAGTTCTGTTTTCCTGGTACTACAAGCGCTAATAAGCTAACTGCGTATTGAACGGGCCGCGTTGTTCGACTCTCCTCAATACATGAATTCCATGTTTATTAGATTCGAAAAATCTCTTATACAAGCTTTGACTGTCAGTCTGTTATACAACTTTCAACTCAAGAACCGTAACCGAGACTCGCGGTCAACCCCATTTGACTCAGCATAGTCGATGTTCCCCGAAATTACTATGACCTTTGACCTCTGACCACGGTCACGGATCAAGGTCACGTAATTAAATTTTTTCGAACTCTAAGATTTACGGCAATTCATTGCCGTTTCTCACTTGTTTTTTTCTTGTCTCTAGGTAAACGCGAATGATACCTATTTCTCAGTTATGTGCCCCTGGTACTGCAAATTGTCATAGGTAAGAAGGTATATTAGGCGAAACGTATTAGTAACCACCACAAAATTAATTAAATTAGCAAGATTAAACTTACATTTATAATGTGTAGTTGTGATGTTTATTCTTTCTTGATATCTTAATATTTCCAACCACTTCACGATTATACGTAATTGTGATAACGTTGAAATTTATATATATTAGGTGCATTTACGATTTAAATCTTTATTGCAAATGCATTAAAATCTCTTGCGCGGATGCTGATACGAGTATATCCACTGAGGACCAGAGATAAAGATTAATTTTAAGAAATCTTACTATTTAAATTACAAATTCCTACCATTATTGTTAACGCAGATTCAATCGCTAGTGGATTGGCCTTATCCATTTGGGCTGGCTAGTTTTCTTGTATCTTTTACCCGGCTGCGTCAAAAAGAGCGTAGCTATTTTCGGATAAATATTTAAATGTGCGTAGAAATGTAAGTTACATCAAATAATGCTAAGATACGTCTCTAGCCGATTTGTATAAAAAGTAAAATAGTAAATAAGATTTAAGTAAATTTAAGTATAAGTGAAATAAATGTTAAAAAACCGTAAGCCTACGAAATATTTAAAAGGAAAATAATATTCAACTAAAATATTAATATCCCACAATTATTTCATAATATTAATTTATTATACATTAGTCAGGTATCAAACAAGCATACAAGCCGCCTAATCGTAAATGATTACCATCATCTATAATCGCCTGCAGTACCAGGCGCATAGAACAGAAAAAGAGGTATCAGTGTGATGTGTTGCCGATCCTTTGATAAACGATAAACGCTTGCAGCACTAAATGTGTCGCTCGAGAATTACCGACCGTAGATAGCTTCTGTTGTCCTATTAAGTGGGATCTAAAATCAGAGCTGCGAAATGTGAGTCTGATACATATTTACACCTCTTCTATATGATACTAGATATTGACTGCGGCTTCGCTCGCGAAACCTGCACATCTGACAGTTCTACATAATGTTCTCGAAGATATGTGAAGTTTGCCAACCCGCACTAGGCCAGAGTGGTGGACTATGGCCTCACCCTTCTCATACTGAGATGAGGCCCGTAACTAACATTTTATTATTATAGTACTTAAGTAGAGTTTGAGTCGTTCTAAACATGTAATTCTCAATTCAGAAACTGGGAGTTAGTGTGCGTTGATACCATACATAATGTATGCAAAACTTTCACAGTTTATGAGGGTTAGTCTTTACTATGCCCGCCACCGGTGGCCTAGCGTGCGACATCACACAGACAAAGAAGTTACGACACAAATGTCAATAGATGGCGCTATAAACAATTACACGCTTCGCCATACAATCCTGAACCGCGCAAGCGAATTTTTCACAGCGAGTTTCTATATACACAAGTCCCTGGCATCAACCGCTGCGCCATAATGATTCTCCACAAAAAGAAACGGCAGGGTGGATTTACCGAAAAAAACGAATCATCATCCAATTACGTCATAATCTGTATTCGCAACAACACGTGATCCACACGCGCCATTACTGGCGGACCTTATAAAAGACGTGCGCAGCTGCAAATCTGGCATTTGTTTGCCGGCACTCGAGGTAGACGGACAAGTCATAATATTGTCGGTGAGTTAGTTTATTTAATTAATTTATTATTATTCGATCTTTGGCTATAAAATTACCGTTTATGTAGATCTAATTTTGTAGATTCTGTACAAAATGTAATGGCTATTTTAAAAATTAAATTGCTTATCGAGAATAGACTATATATATTATTAATAACATGTCTTGTTCATAATAAATATCAATAACCTTATATACAATTTATATTTAAAGTGATATCGTTGAGAGTGCTTGTACTCGTTGTTTCAATTCGTCATAATTACATGATGGTTGATGTTTTAAGGGAGACCATAGTAGTCTAAGTGCTGGTTCACGTAAAAAAGCGCGGGCGCGTTGGCGGGTGCGGGCGCGGTAGACGTGTCGAGTCGTGTTCACATTGACCACCAGGCGTTTGCGCGAATGTGACGTGTTGTCAGAGGTTGAAAAGGTGCCAATGCACTAATAAACTCTTCTGTATTGAACGACATGATGAAAACGTGCTATCGTTTCTAGCGACAAGTTCAAACTGCTTGAACTTACCTGACGTCGCGAGTAAATCGCGCGCTCCGCCGCTAGTTCGCACGCGTCGGTCGCTAGCTTACCCGCTACTTACACCGCGCCCGCGAATCAACGTGAACAAGCACTACATACAACCAACTTTACATAAAAAACAATTATCACCATTAGTACCACTGTTGTCTTTTACTGTGTTTCAATCATTAGTCATTATCATTATCATCCAATAGATACCTATTTTCTTACACACGATCTCTTAATCCTTCTTCTTATATCGTCAACGCAAGAGTGATACCTCTTTATCTGTTCTGTGCCCCTGGTACTACTACATAATATATAGAAGTAAATAATAATCTAAGTTATGTACTATCCGCTGTTTGTACTCTTTTTATCACTAATTCCACTTTCCTGAGTGGTCACCGCGCCAGTGATCTCTCGCCTTTTCATCTGTTCTGTGCCCCTGGTACTACATGTAGAGGTAGTTAGTATAAGCTAGTAACTGTTGCTATATTTCAATCTAGTAGATAGATTGAAATATAGACCTTTTATTTATTTCTTTTTTTTTCTCTATGTCATCAACCCGTGAATGATATCTCATTATCTGTTCTGCGCCCCTGGTACTACTACATATAAATCTAAGATAAGTACCACTACTAACTTTTACACTACAGCTTTCAACTCTAATTCCCAATGATCAAAAGTCTGTATCCTTCTGCATTTAGTATGTGTGTAATATATATAAATTAGGTTACGATGGGACTAACATATTACTCTGTAATCAAAGTCTCTAAATTAAATAAAGATTAAAAAAAAAAAAGAAACTAATTCGATTTTCCTGAGTCGTCGTCAACTCCGGAGTAATACCTCTTTATCTGTTCTGTGGCCCTGGTACAACTACATATCGTTCAACTCCAAAGTAATAACCTCTTTATCTGTTCTGTGGCCCTGGTACAACTACATGTAGACTATCGTATCGTATCACTATTATTACGTTTCAATCGACTAGATCAGATCTCAATTTACGCCGTCTAATTCGTTTTCCCTGAGTAGTCAACGCGTGAGTGATACCTCTTTATCTGTTCTGAACCGCTAGTACTGCAAGCGATTATAGACTACGGTCACAGCTTACCATCGGGCGAGCAAAATGCTTCTTTGCCACCACAGTCGCATCAAAAAGAAGCAGGAAAGCTACTCAGATGACAATATCGACAACATATTATAACTTCACCATTCGTCTGATAGAATGTTTTTGTTCCAATTGTAAATAACGGCCATATTCATAAAAAATATCTTACCAATATAATAATAAACAATGGGTAGTTAAAATATTCAATATGTCTAATAAATGCTTTTAAAAGGACGGTAGATACTATTTGTCTTCTGGAGATCTGACACACAGGGTTATCCCAAATATAGACTCCAGTCTCTCACAAAGAAATTAGCTTTACGTAAACTGCTATAACCAATTGATTGTACTATTCTTTGTGAAGAGAGAAGTAAATAAAAAATATTATTATATACAGCATCGTTATTAGTCAAGCTAGCATACTTATTCATTAGTTTGAACAATACTTTTGAGAATTTTTACTTATAACGACGTTATAATCCTGTTGTAACTTTTATGAATATGACCGTAAGTCAATAATTATTGTCAAGCATAAATAAGTTGATAAGCATCCTCGCCATATTAAATGAGTAATAATAATACTAGCCCTTTATTAAACTGTCCCACTGCTGGGCACGGGCCTCCTCTCACTGTGAGAACGTTAGGCCATAGTCCTCCACGCTGGCTAAGTGCAGGTTAGGAGACTTCACATATCTTCGAGAACATTATGTAGAACTCTCAGACATGCAGGTTTCTTCACGATGTTTTCCTTCACAGTTAAAGCGAGCGATAATTAACTATTTAATACGTACATAACTTCGAAAAGTCAGAGATGCGCGCGCCTTGGGGTCGAACAAGACCTTTGCGTGGCAGTCCAACGGTTTCTCACTAGGTTATCGCTGCTTTAAGTTTTTTTTTTCTCCCTAGCCTTTATTGTTCTCAAACCACTTGGGATAATAAAGGTTTGGGATAATATTGCGATATCGCTGCTTGAAGTAATCTATATATTAATACGTGAAGCAAAAACTTTGTACCCCTTTTTACGAAATTTGCGCGGGCGGAGGAGTATGAAATTTGGCACAATTAAAGTTTGTATGGAGAAGGAGGGGCGAATCCTAATATTTTTATAAAATATGTATTAGAAATACATTAAATTAATGAAAAATCACTACACGTACACAACCATGCATTTGACACAAGCAGTCGAATCGCGTTCGTAATATTTCGACATTGTTCGTCTAACGTCGTACAATTCTTTGTAACTATGGTTACCTATAACTTAGTTATATGTAATTTTGGTCGAATTTTGACCACTAGGTTAGGTTAGTATCATTATTAATTAGGAAGACAATTAATAAAAGAATATATGAATAATATATGTATACCTACACATAAATTAATTACTTAACGTTTTAAGCTGCAAAGGCCAATTGGTTGCAATTTTCAATAAGGTTCTTGCTTATGTTTGATTTTGTATATAACTTTACACACAAGAGCAAAAAAAAAATATTTTTGTGCAAACAGCAACATTGGTTGTAAAATAAGGTAGGAATTATTATTTTAAAGTTGTAATAAGAAAAGTAGAGTCGTAGTTCGAACATCTCGCTGTCTACTTCTCGCAGCTGCATTTAAATAGCGGTTACGTCAATTCGTATCTTGCATCTCTTTTCAGCCAATTGACATTTAACACTACTACCAGATTTAAAACGCCTGCATCTTATTTATTATCGAGTAGACTTAAAAATACTTTGCTTTTTTACATTTGGTTAATGTAACCATTTAACCGAAATAATAAAAAAAATGTGAGTTAACTACCCTCTTGTGTGTGCCAATTAACAAATTACCAGTTATAATTCAAGCAGTCGTAGACATAACTAACATGACTGTAAGCTCAAATAAAGCGGTCTCTAAGGCATAGTAGTATAATATTTATAGTAAAATGAAAAAGTATTTAATATGTAACAATTCCACTCGGGCCAAGAAATTACATCATGCAACAATACTTATATACTACCAATGTAATCCTGAATCTCGCAAGCGAAGTTTATACGATGAAGTAAATAAACATGTTGTTGAACGGACATCGCGCCACGTACCTCCAGAATTAATCTGGTAATTAATATGGTGAAGGAAAACATCGTGAGATATCCTGCATATCTGAGAGTTCTAACATAATGTCCTCGAATTTGTGAAATCTGCCTACTCTTCCCGCCTCAGTATAGTCTGGTAAAGTAATCTTATTCTTTGCATTTTACGAAAAAGCCATTATTTATTAGTGAATAGATAAACTTATGTAATGTTATATTTATTATTTTATATTTGGTTTTTATCTTTATATAAGAACTGAATAATATGGCCTTTCAAACTCAACACAATGCATACTTTTTGTTAAGTTGTAAGCTGCCGATGTATACCCGGCAGCTTATGATCCAATATGGAATATACCTACACTAATCCATATATATATAACAATTAGACGTCCGTATGTTTGTTTTCAAACTCAAAAACTAGCTATGTAGTGAATTGTCTTGAATTTTTTACGAAACGTGATTTTCTATGTAGGAGTACTTATGCTTTTTATGCCGAAGTGCCTACGGAAATGGACAATACAAATTTAAGAAAGAGAAGAAGCGAAGCATGGTCCTGTCTATCTGATCAGTGTTTACCTTTACAAACTTATAATTTTTAGGATTTCTGTCATTTGTTAAACTATAAACTTCCTACGACTAGGTTAGTGTTGCCAGTGGTTCTTACTTGTGTCGTCCATGATTGTACACGGTTACTTTGACCTATCAATGTAAGCAAGACCAAAGGTCATCACGCAGCTTTACAATAACTATTTTAAGCTTTGGAACCTCATGCTGTAATTTCTAGTGAAAACCAACGCAGGCAGGAACAAATTCAATGGTTGAGAGGCACGGATGAATTGTAGACACCGAATAACTTATAGTTCAAACAAAAAAGATCTCAGCCCTCGAGATGGAATGGCCTTTGAAGGCAAGTTACTGTAGCCTTTTTTGCCCTTTCCTATATCCGGTGCTGGCAGCTCTCATGATAATATGGCGAAGATACTAATCAACGAATAATCTAAAATTTAAGTACTTACATTTCTGGAACTCTTCTATCACTGTGGCATCCGTCATTAAATTAATTTTAATAAATTATTGTCTTTCACAAATTGTTCTCTACCACATAATGTTTGAAAACTCATAAATTATAATATTTTTAGCATCAAAAATATGTTTGTTTTGATCAATGTGACATCACTTTGACAATAACGTTTTTATTCGAAGTTTTCTTCAATCATTTATGGCAAACGAAGTAGAGAGGATTTATGTCATAGAACAAACTTGGTTCTTAATAGTTAATTATGAGAAGAGATATTATAAATAATTTAGTAAGTCTTTGAGGACTGCCGATAGAAGTGAAAACTAAGTAACTAGCGTGCGGTGACGATGAAGCGAGCTTCACGCTTTTTGTTCACCCAAAAAGTACACATATATACACAGTATACATATAGCTCATGGAAAGCGTTCGGTGACGATGATGCGAGTTTCACACTTTTTGTGCACCCAAAAAGTGCTCAACGCGTCTAAAGAAGTTTTCACTGATATGATAGCCTAGTGAGACACCGTTGAACTGTCACGCAAAGGTCTCGAGTTCGATCTCAACGCCAACGCATGTGAAAAATTGCAGTGATTAGTCGTTCATGTGTACAAAGGAGATAGTTAAAGGTTGTGGTCCTTTAAATATATTTTAAATAGCTGTACTTTCGCGCCTCCTGTTACCAGGTCCAGTAATGTGTAGGTTAATAAAAAAGTTGACAGCTTTTTCATGGAATATGACAAGGTAAAGGAATCTTTGAACTTTTAAGCATCAGGTGATGACTTTCTTTTGGAGCAGTTCAGTAACTATAATAATAATATAAAATAATATTCTACCACATACACACAACACCATCTAGCCCAAACTAAGCAGAGCTTGTACTATGGGTATTAGACAACGGATAAACATATATAATTTTTTTTTGTAAATACATACATGTCGGATAAAGTGCGTCAGTAACACCGTCTACAGACATAATTCGGGCGTACAATAGGGTGATCGAGCAAAGTGAAACAATAAATGCACACTTATCATTTTTAACACGAATGTCTTGCACGAAACGAATGACAGTTCCTAGCGAGGAGGTTCGCACTAGACGACGATAGAAACATCCGTCCAATATAGCGTGCACCTCTCTTAAGTAGGCTCTGTCGTAGCACGAAGTGAGCTGCGTGTCGACGTCATCGCAAGTTGACTCTCGTGCCGCGTTTCGTAACCGTACTAATGACCGTCTCCGACATACATATTATACATAGACAAGAAACACCCAGATCAAGACAAACATCCGTGTTCACGCACACAAATATTTGACTTGTGCGGGAATCGGACCCGCGACCTCAGGCGTGGCAGTCGGTTACACTAATCACTTTTTTGACGCATACCTCTCCGCGGGGCGACGGAGAGGTTATGTCGGGCTCATTGGGGAAAAGATAACCCGGTAATACCGACTAAACCTACCACGGTGTTCCTCGACATAACCATAGAAAGCGAGGCCGCGCGAATCGCTTTCACATGCAATCGCGACCCCGCCGTGGTTTCGGTCCGCCGTGTGAAACGGCAGGCCACTACAGAAAAATACTTCCTCCACCGTCCCCCTGGAGGGGAACGAAGACACAACACAGAGGCGCACGTGGGAACACGCACGCCGCCTCTCGGACCTGGTGCTGATCGGGTGGCGAGCAGGCCCACACAGCCCACCACCCCCAGGTCAAACCTCAGGGTGGCTGAAGGTCATCTCGCGCCCTCCGGCGCCCGGTTCTGCGGTTGGGCAGAGGGTTTAAGCGCTCCCACTCCCGCTCCGCCGCCTCTTTGATGGAAATCACTTTCTCACAGAAGGAGGCGTCGGCGTCCCACGATCTCTCACTCCGGACCATGGACAGAACCACGGCCGGGAGCGAGAGGGAACCAGTCCGACTGCCGCGATCAACTCACGGCGCTGCGATGCCCAGGCGGGGCATTCCGCCAAAGTGTGCAGCGCCGTGTCCACAACAACATCGCGGCAGTCGTCGCAGTGATGACATCCGGGCGTCTCCTGCCGGCCTATGCGACACAGGAACTGGCCAAAGGAACCATGGCCAGTCATTACCTGTGTCAGCCGGAAGGTGAGGGCGCCATGCCGCCTCTCCAGCCACTCCTCAAAAACGGGCCTAACCGCCTCAATCTTGCCGTGCCCGACACTATTCATTACGCCATCCATCGAGGAGTAACTTGCATGCTAACCAAAATTTATTTTATATTTTACATTTCTGAACGTTTATTTTACCTTATCTTATCGCTGCTGCTGCTATTAATCCTTGTAACGTTATTTCCAATAGGCCCAGGAGTTTTTATGCCCAAAACTAGCAGCAAAACGTAAAATTTCTGAATAATTTACAGAAAAATTTCGTTCGTTCACTGCCAGTTCAGACGAGGAAAAAGACAATCCATCAAGCAGAACTTGAATTTGTGACCTAGATAAAATCGCTTGACCAACTAAGTTATTCATTTCTTTGTTTTGCATCTAAGGCGTCGCTATTCCTGATCATATATTTTTATAGAACTAAGTTTTTTTTGTGGTTTAACGGCTATACACCTTTTTTGCCAACGGGCTATCTTTATTTTTATGGCAGTAAACGATGTTATATTATATTATAATCGACAAAGACTTAAAATATAGTAGCGTAATTGTTTATTGTTAACAATACAACAAGTGTTGTTTTAATATTTGTCAAGATGCATACAATTTCTAGACGATATAGGTTATTGTCAACTTTCTCTCAAATGTTGATAAAACGTCAACTTGACATTATCTTTATCAATGAAAGTATAAACTTGTAAGCAATACTTGAAAATAATGACTAAAATAAAGCGATAAACACAAAATTCTCATCTAAAATGGCATTCCCTAAAATCGATGGATATGTAGTAACAGAGAAACTAGGCTCCGGCAGTTATTCTACAGTCTACAAGGCTTATACGAAGGTAAATAAAAAGTATTTATTTAGTGTTCTCTATGTCAATACTTATAAGCTTTATTTATTTAAATTATATCAAATTTTGATCAGTCATACAGGACGTTTACCTCTAGGACATGAATCTAGAATACTTTGTTGTAATTTTTATTAGATAATGATGTATATAAATCTGCAGGTATTCAAAAATATACATACGAGAGTATATTACTTTATTTTCCTAAAATAGCTGATTAGGTCTTTGTGACACGAATGCTATTTACGTGTACGAATGCAATTTTAAATTATAGGTAACACCATTTTGAAAACTGAAGAAATCAATATAATTTGTATTTTTATTTTTATGCTAGTTATTATTTTTGACATTAATTGAGTCTTATATTATATAGTTCAGTAACTTAATAGTAATAATAAACAGAAAATATATTTTTCCTTTATGGTCATAATTATATTGTTTCATAATAAGAGTTATTATTTTTAATTACCCAAATGCAATATTTTGAGCAGTACAAATACAAATAAAATGAAATATTGTTAAACCATTGGAAATTATTTGCTGTCTGTCCATTATGAAGTAATACTTATTTTCTTCATTCTGTCGGGTCTTAAAATGTCAGACATATTTGAAAACCTATGGTATCTGGCTGCCGATATACTGCTGCGATTCAATAGGCTAAACATGGATTCAAGACAGTTTTATTATTGCATAAGCCAACAAATGTTTCTCCAATAAATTCCTGATGAAACATTAACTTGTACTACATGACACATTGTATTAGAAACAAGTAACTATATTGCCATTACAGCAACCTTTTTATTTAACACTCCATTTTGCCCACCACTTTGCTCATATATACAGGGTGTCCAGTAATTAATGGATAACCTTGAAATGTCTTATAGTAGAACTGAAGGCCGTACAGAAAAATAAAATAAAAAAATTATAAAAAAAATATATTAAAAAGTGCAAGCTATATTAGCATAGCATACTTTTGACTGTCTATCTATTAGCATAATTAGTGTTTAATAATAAAACAACAAAAAACCGATGGATTTCATTCATTTATTGTTGTAGTATACAAGAAAGTTATACATAGTAATTAAAAAAAAACACATCTCAGGTAGTTAGGATAGATTTTTTTTCATATTTTTTCTGAACCGCCATCTTTTCCACTATAAGACATTTCCAGGTTATCCATTATTTACCGGACACTCTGTATATATATATATATATATATATATATATATAATGTAATTGTGATTATGTTAGCAGTAACTATACTTTTTTCTGGACGAAAGATACTCTACGTCTCTTCTGTTGCCCTGACAATGTGTACGTGAAATTTCAAGGTGTGAAAGTGTAAGAAAGAAACTTATATTAAAATGATTATAAAAATTGAAATTAAACACTTTATATGGATTTTGTCCCGTTGTTTATTTTACTTTAAAACACTGTTACTACATAATTTTGAAAACTCTAACACTGCTATTATTGAACTTTACTACTAGTTAAGCTATATATTTTTAATTAAAACTATTTATATTTGAGGAGCTGGCGAACAGAACCGGACTTGTCCACTACTATTCAAAAAATGTTTTTTTTTTGAATCGTGATGTCTTGACCTAGTGTCGTCGATCCCTGTTAATATTTTCAATCAAAACCGGCTAGAAGTAGGCAAAAAAAGGCTTTAAAAAGTAAATTTTCATACAAAACCGGACTAGTCCGATATCCAACACAAAGATTTAAAAAGTTTTTTAGCTACCGTGTAAAATTTATTTTCGTGGACTAATAATAATAATAATAAAAATAACATTTATTTGCGTAAAATGTGGTTTATACAAAAGTTGGTACAATATTATTATATTTAGAGCAGCGACACATTCCGCCAAATGAAGTTGGCATGCAAATATTTAAGGCTTATATTTAACTTCGTATTTAAATCAACATTACTTATACAATCATCTACAGTGCATTTCCATATATATAAAATCGACATGACCCTTTTTGTAGAAATTCTTCAACTGTATAAAAGCTCTCCACAATTAACCATTTTTTTAAGTCAATGCAGAATTTATTGCAAGGCTGTTTAACTATTTCTCGCGGCAAAGAATTATATATTAAAGGTGCCATATATGAGCAGTTTTTACGGAACAACTCTAAGGAAGGAACAGGCATTTTCAGACTAATATGTGTAGTCGTCCTTTTATTGAAATTTGAATTAACTTCAAACATTGTTATATTATATTTGACAAATTTGGCCATCTCGTAAATATAGATGCTAGGTACAGTAAGTATTTTTTTAGTTTTAAATAAGGGCTTACAAGATTCATCCCATCGCATACCATAAATAGCCCTGATACACTTTTTTTGGGCTATGAAAACTCTTAGTAGATCTGTTCCATTCCCCCAAACAATAATACCATATCGGATTATCGAGCAAACATAGGCGTGGTAGACTGTGAGTAAAGTTGCTGCAGGTGTGCAATGTTTTAATTTTTTTAAAGCAAATACTAGATTATTTAGTTTATTACAAATAGCTTCAATGTGATTCTTCCACGACAAGTGTTTTTTTTTTTTTTTTTTTACGTGGGGGAATGCAATGACGCATATCCCTCCGCGGGGGCGGGCGGAGGGATTATGTCGGACTCGCCGGGGTAAAATAAGATGTTAAAAAGATAATGTACCTCCCGGAATACCGACTAAACCTACCACGGTGTTCCTCGACAAAACCACTATCGACGGGGCCGCGCGAATCACTTTCGCATACGGTCGCGACCCCGCCGAGGTTCCGGCCCGCCGTATGAAACGGCAGGCCCCTACGCAATAAGACCTACCCAAGATAGGTACTTACTCAAAATAAATACTACTGTCTCCCCCTAAAGGGGGAGACGGACACGAAACAGAGGCGCGCGTGGGAACACGCACGCCGCCTCTCGGACCTGGTGCTGAACGGATGGCGGGCAGGCCCACAAAGCCCGCCACCCCCAGGTCAAACCTCAAGGTGGCTGGAGGTCATCGCGCGCCCTCCGGCGCTCGGCTCTGCGGTTGGGGAGAGGGTTTAAACGCTCCCTCTCCCGCTCCGCCGCCTCCTTGATGGAAATCACTTCCTCGCAAAAGGAGGCGACGGCGTTCCACGACCTCTCACTCCGGACCATAGACTGAACTACGGCCGGGAGCGAGAGGGCAACCGATCCGACTGCCGCGGTCAACTCACGGCGCTGCGATGCCCAGGCGGGGCAAACCGCCAAAGTGTGCAGCGCCGTGTCCTCTACAACGTCGCGGCAGTCGCCGCAGTGGTGACAACCGGGCGTCTCTTGCCGGCGTATACGACACAGGAACTGGCCAAAACAACCGTGGCCAGTCAGAACCTGTGTCAGCCGGAAGGTGAGGGCGCCATGCCGCCTCTCCAGCCACTCCTGAAACACGGGACTTACCGCCACGATCGTGGCGTGCCCGTCCACGACAAGTGTGCATCAATATGTATACCTAAGAATTTTATATTATTAACTTGTTCTATAATTTTACTGTTATGCTTAATATTTAATGTTATAGGTTTTCTTTTATATGTTTTAAAATTGATTATTTTAGTTTTATTTATATTTATTTTAAGATTATTTGAATTCATATAATTAATTACAATTTTAAAACAATTATTAATGTCATTTTCATGTTTTTTTATGTCACTAGATTTTATTACTATGGTAGTATCATCTGCAAACAATATACTTTTATGTCTAATTTCTGACGGCAAGTCATTGACATAAATCAAAAACAGCAAGGGTCCTAAAATGCTCCCTTGAGGCACACCACGACCATTGCTTTTGGATTCCGAATCATAATTGATTAGACTGTTTGAGGCTAAGTCGAGTTTAGTGATTCTGGTGATCTGTGTTCTATTAGTCAAATAAGTCGTGAGCCATTGTTGAGCTGGGCCTCTAATGCCATACTTTTCTAATTTGTTTAATAGGATAGTATGGTCCACATGGTCGAAGGCCTTACTTAAATCAAGAAAGAGGACTGAGCAAAAGGATCTTGCATTTAAAGTATTTATTATTGAACTTACAAGGTCATAACTAGCCAATACTGTAGATTTGCCCTTTCTAAACCCATACTGCGAATCTGTAAAAATGCCATGAGTATTAAAGAATGATAACAACCTCTTATACATAACCTTTTCAAAGACCTTTGAAAGGACAGGTATTAATGCTATCGGACGGTAGTTATCTTTATTATATTTAGAACCTTTCTTATGAAGAGGTTTGATGATTGATAATTTAAGTCTATCCGGAAAATATCCTTGCTCCATCGATAAGTTAATGATATAGGAAAATGGTGCTGACACGTAGCGACGAATATCTTTAAGAAGTCTAGTCGTAATACAATCATACCCCGCTGATTGTGTATTGTTTAAGTTACTAATGATTCTGTAGATTTCCTCAGGGGTCGTAGGATCAAGAAAAATACTACTACAGGTTGAAATAATCTTAGTTGACGTATAACCTTGATCTATGAATGAAATAGTAGGACCAGTGTCAGCAGTTTCAGTAAAAAAGTTATTTAAAATATTAGCTATATCTGTACCACATGAAATAATAATGTCATCATCCTGAATTCGATTCAGTAACTCCCTCGACCTTAAGTTACCTATTTCACTGTTGACAACTTCCCAAGTTGCTTTAGCCATGTTTTTAGCAGTAGTTATATGTTTTTCATTGTTGATATATCGAGATTTATTTAAACATGTTTTAAGTAATTTTGAATAAACTTTGAATTTTGTTTTATTTTTATTATTTTTATTGTTGTAATACTCGAACCTTAACGTTCTCTTAGTTTTGCAACTTATCTTAAGTCCCTTTGACAGCTTTTTACGTTTAAAAATTTTGAAGACTTTTTTTATCTTGATAGTAGGGAAACACAGTCTATGAAAAAGAATTAAAAGATCATGAAATATATTGAACGCATCATTAGCGCAAGAAGTATTGTAGATATCTATGAAACTCAGACTACCTATACTATCAATGAACTTTGCTGAGTTTTCTTTGCACATATCTAAGACTTGTTCAAAATAGAACTCTGACTGCATATTATATTGAACATCTTTCAAAATTGCAACTTGTGCTGATTCGTGATCAGACAAAAAGAGCTTGACTGTTTTTCCTAAAACATTCGGAACATTACTTATAATATTATCTATGCACGTCAATCGACGAGTTGGTTCGCGAATATGAAATTGCATGCCATTATTTGATAATAATTCTGAGAATTGAACGCTGTTTCGATCTTGTGCTAAAATATTAATATTGAAATCACCACAGATTACAATTTTAACATATTTACGGTCTAGTTTAGGAAGAACAGACTGTAGCTTTGCAAAAAATATGTTTGGATTCGAATTAGGTGTTCTGTAAATACACAGCACACACAGTTTCATCGACTTTATACCAACACCACATATTTCAAAATGACTATCTACCCCGAAATCTTTTATAAAAGCCAAGTCAGCGCAATCTAGATCGTTTTTAATTAATATGCACGTACCTCCTCTGCGTTGGTTATTCCGACAGTAAATGGACGCAAGTCTATATTTATTAAGGCTAAGATATTTTTCATCACCTTTTTGAATGAAATGTTCGCTCAAGCAAATCACAGACGCTGGTATATTAAATTTATCGAGTTCACTTAAAGCAACTTCTAATTCTTGAGTCTTATTTAATAGTCCTGCTATGTTTTGATGAACAACGATAAACTGTGAGGATTTTTGATTAGTTTCGAAAAATTGTAAATTCATTTGTAATAGATAATTTGCAATTTCTTACCTTTTTTATAACTGGGAAATAATCTGTTATTAATTGCTTACGACCTGCTACAGGTAAAGATTTTTCTTTGGCACAATTTTTAGCTTTCATTTTATGAAAATAAAATGGTATAGTGCCCTTTATGGAATGCGTAGGAATTTGTTTAGACGTACGATTAGTGTATAATGATATAGGCTGGGTATTGTAAATATTATTGTTATTTTTTGTTTTTTTAGTGTAATTAAGATACGTACTGTTATACTGCACCACATTTACGTGATGTATGATTTTCTGGGCAATATCAGGAGTACAAGAGTTAGTTTGAATATAGACACAGTTACTGTAATTATTAGCGAGGAGTCGTATGTGATTGTTAAGCTTTCTTTCATTCAAAAATGCATTGTAGATGACGTTAATAACATAGACATTACAATTCCGTAGAAGCTTGAGAGCTGAACTGAGCTCTGACAATACATTGATCGGATTTGTATCGTTACATCCAGTCATAATAATGACATGATCATCTTTAGTTAAGGTCTGTGCTATCGTATGACAATCGGATAAAACAGCATCGGTTCTTGCATCTATTTTCCTATATCCTATAATTCTGTAGTCCTTGATTATTAATTTACTTTTATTTTGTACAATGGTTGGAATTATATTTTCTCCTTGATTGTCAGCAAAAAGAATAATGTTGCCACTAGTACCGCTTGTTGTATTACGAGACAATTTATCCGGACTTTTATGTACAATTGGCGGTGTCTGTGAGTTACTTGACACCCGTGAATGTATTTCCTGGACGGTCGGTGAATTTGACAGAGATATTTTGGTGCTGCGGCGCTGAGGTGTATCCAATTCGGTCTCCAAGTCTAAGCGGCGGGCAGTAATATTCAGCTTATTTGATTTTATCGACCTTCGAGAGATTTTACAACTTGAGATCGTGTCGCTGCGTTTAATACTCATACTTCTGACGTACATCTTTTTCAATTGCTCGTTTCTTTTTTTCTCGCTATTGACAAGTACTTTCAAAGAAGTGTTTGTGTGACTAATCCGGTTCTGTTCGCCAGCTCCTCATTTAAGTTTACACGTTGCCCCGACGTTTTGGTTGCTTTACAGCAGCCATGTTCACGGGGAGACTAAGATGGTAGTACCTATGGTGATGATGGTGTCAGAGTTTTCAAAATTATGTAATAACAGTGTTTTAAAGTAAAATAAACAATGTGACAAAATCCGTATAAAGTGTTTAATTTCAATGTATAACATTCGCGTAAACATAAGACAATATTATGATTATAAAAATATTACAGTCCTGCCATATTTTGTTTCATCACTTTCCTTATCTACCCACATGTTTAATGAATGCTTATTTTCCAAAATATGTACAATCTGGGTAAAGACTGTGGAGAAACCCTTATAACAATGCTATAACTAGCATGAGATGAACTCTGTGTTGAAATTGTAGTATCACTCCAAGAATGAAAAGTGTTAAAATTAATAAAAACTTTTATTACAGAAGATATGTTTTCGTTTGTTACTACCAAATAGGTGACACCTTGGGTGGGCCACCTCTCATGGCTCTACCCCTCTCTCATCTCTATTTACACTGTTACCCTAAACACTACAGGGTAGTTGACTCAATGTTTTTTATTATTTAAGTCAAATACCCAAAATCAAAAATATAGATCTTGCAATCCTCAAACATAAATAAGCAACAAGCATTTCAAATCCGACAGTAGAGGTTATTGTCAAATAAAAAAGTATCAAAAGAAAGGATTGATTAATAAAAGGTTTTTGCAAGGTTGCCAACGCGCAAGCAATGCCTATGGTGTTGCAGGCGTCCATAGACTACGGTAACCACTTACCATCAGGTGTGCTGTATGTTTGTTACTGAGGGAGATAGGGAGATATCTCTGATACCCTCTCACATTTTCTTATATCTAAATTTAAAATATTAATTACTTGTTTATTTTGTAATCTATTTTGATAATGTTTGGGTGTAAAATAATAAACAAAATTAAACATAGGCAACTAACCTATTTTAACCATATTGGTAAACTGTCCCACTGCTGGGCAGAGACCTGCTCTCAGAATGAGAACAATTAGGCTCTACGGCAGAGACCTGCTCTCAGTATGAGAACAATTAGGCTCTACGGCAGAGACCTGCTCTCAGAATGAGAACAATTAGGCTCTACGGCAGAGACCAGCTCTCAGTATGAGAACAATTAGGCTCTACGGCAGAGACCAGCTCTCAGTATGAGAACAATTAGGCTCTACGGCAGAGACCTGCTCTCAGAATGAGAACAATTAGGCTCTACGGCAGAGACCTGCTCTCAGTATGAGAACAATTAGGCTCTACGGCAGAGACCTGCTCTCAGAATGAGAACAATTAGGCTCTACGGCAGAGACCTGCTTTCAGTATGAGAACAATTAGGCTCTACGGCAGAGACCTGCTCTCAGTATGAGAACAATTAGGCCATACTCAACCCTACTAGTCTAGTACCATACCACTGGCGCAAACTTACCATAGGATCTTAAAAGACCATATCAATATGACCATGGCCTCGATGGCGTAGTGGTTAGTGTAACCGACTGCCACGCCTGAGGTCGCGGGTTCGATTCCCGCAGAAGTCAAATATTTGTATACGTGAATATGTATGTTTGTCTTGGTCTGGGTGTTTCTATGTATAATATGTAGGAATTTACAAAAAAACAAAGTATATATGTATGTTTATCCATTGTCTAGTACCCATAGTATAAGCTCTGCTTAGTGTGGGCTAGATGGTGTTGTGTGTATGTGGTAGAATATTATTATTATTAATATTTTGCCCACAGGTGGGCGCCCGTTCAATAGTGGCGATAAAATGCGTGGACAAATCTCGCGTGAAGAACTCCGGCTCAGCGGTGGACAACCTGATCACGGAGATCAGACTCCTCAAGACGCTCACCCATCCGCACATCGTACATATGAACAACTTCACTTGGGATGACAAGTAAGTACTCGCGACTGGCAAACTGTTTGTGCGAGATAGTTTGCTGCGAACTGTTTGTGGCAGTTAGTTTGCTGCAAACTGTTTGTGGCAAATACTTCGATGCAAACAGTTTGTGGCAGATAGTTTACTACAAATAGTTAGCTGCAAATTGCTAATGGCTTAAGCTTATTGTATCTGTTTTTATTTTAATAGCATCATCCCTGTGTATAAATTATCCCACTACAAGGCACGGGCCACTTTTCAGTCTGAGAATGATTAGATCCCTGGTCATAATTTAACTTGTTTATGTACCTATTATTAAAAATATTGTGTATATTTATATTATTTTTTTATAAACACTGATACTCCTTGTTATTTATTTGTTTACATTGCAAATTTAATTTTTAATTTAATTATAAATCCGTACTTTCGTTCGTGAGTCGCTCGTAGGCGCGTGAAAATCAGCGCTGCGGTCATCCGCAGCACAGGCTGAGCTGAAGCCTTTTAGGCACGCTCTGCTGTTTTTAATGTTAGTGTTTATACTATATGTGTGTCTAATAAAGAGTTCATTCACTCATTCATTCATTCACCAAGCTGACCCAGTGCGTGTTGGCAGACTTCACATATCTTCGAGAACATTATGTAGAACTCTCAGAGATGCAGGTTTCCTCACGATGTTTTCCTTCACAGTTAAAGCGAGCGATAATTAACTATTTAATACGCACATAATTTTAAAAAGTCAGAGATGCGCGTCTTGGGATCGAACTTAATGTCAAGACTTCTGGCGTCCAAAGGTCTCCCACTAGACTATCGTTGCTTGTTATTAATGCTACCATTTATTTTATTTACAGAAACATTTATATAATTATGGAGTATTGCTGTGGAGGCGACCTGTCCAAATATATTCATAGATATGGAAGAGTTCCTGAGAAACAGGTGAGATTTCAACACTCCAATAAAGTTAGGACGAGCAATGAGACAACCATAGAAACTTAAATGATATATTGTGAGACTGACCCTAATTACAAGAAAGAAAATGGCTACCGTGCGCGACAACAGATAACGTGTCCGCCATGCCGTGTGGGACTTTTATCCAGAAAAAGTATTGTTGCCGAGGGATAGATCTTTTTTTATAAAATCAACATTTACGCGAACGAAGCCGCGAGCAAAAGCTAGTTATATTTTAAATCAATTATTAGACTACAGAAATATTTCATTATTGACAGATTTCTTAAAATAAACAAACGCTTATCCGTTAATATTTTATTTAAAGAAAAGGAAAATCCCGCTTTAGAAATAATTCCTGTGTTGCGGGGGACCTTTACAAACATTCAAACAACAGACACAAAGAACACATAGACACGAAACAACCATTTGTGGATCGTACAAATTTTTGTCCCGTGTGGGTACCGAACCCACAACACTCACCTTAAACCTCTACGCGATCCATGCAGTGAATTAAATAAACGATCATTGACTTTGTGAACGATCAAGACATGCAATTCTCTGCCACGGCACGTGTTTCCTTCTTCCTTCAACCCTGGATTAAGCGGGGCGTGAAAAAGCACCTTCTCAGGCCGTCAAAGTATGGACGGTGTGGAGGCCACTGCTCTTAGACCACACGACTGCTTACCATCAGGCGGAGTGTGGTCATTTTGACGGGCAGCATAAAAAAAACGAATCACACAATTTCTTATCCACTGTGTGGATGAGGAACAGCTCGATGGTATAGTGGTTTTGAATACCACTACTATCTATGCTTGTGGTCTCGGTTCGATTCGAGTCGGGCAAAGTGTTATACCATCGGGAAATTCTTAGTAGACGCACGTAGGCTCTATGCAATAAATATATAATAATAAAATATTTATTGAGTCCAAAACATATGAATTTAAACATTGAAATCCCACCAAACTGCTTAAGTTTGTCGGCAGGAACACTTATTTATAATAACTAAATACACTTAAGCTTAATTATGAAATAATAAAACAAAAAATAAAAAACATATTGCATAAGGTACACACAGCGACAGATCAACCTAGACTGTTTGGACTTTGAACTATTAGAAGTTGAACACTGCGAATCGTGCGAGACAGTGTGTTATATTTTTGTTACGCTCTATCCTTACCATTACATCGACACCACTATGCACCGTCCCTTTCCAACAATTCTCTATTTTGTATGTAGCGTAGTTATGCGTATACAGGGTGTCCGGTAATTAATGGATAACCTGGAAATGTATTACAGTGAAAAAAAAATTTATCCTTACTACTACCTGAGATATGTTTTTTTTTAAATACCATGTATGTTAACTTTAAACTTTCTTGTATACTACGACCATAAATGAATGAAATCCATCGGTTTTTTATTGTTTTATTATTAAACACTAATTATGCTAATAGATAGACAGTCTAAAGTATGCTATGCTTATATAGCTTGCACTTTTTAATTTGTTTTTTTTTTATTTTTTTCTGAACGGCCTTCAGTTCTACTATAAGACATATCAAGGTTATCCATTAAGTACCGGATACCCTGTATAGGGTGTCTAACTTGCTGTATAGCCGTGTGTACCATTACACACATTATAGCAACTTGAGGATCTAAACGTACCTAACAGTTATTTGTGATGTCAGCATAATGAGTTCATGAGGATCCCCTGGGGGATCGGGCTAGGGGATCCTGGTGGACAACATCAGCAAGTAGCAATTTCTTTAGCTTGTGTTTTAGAGATAATTTACTTATTTTAATATTCATGTCTCTAAGCCATCTACGTTTGTTATATATTGTAGGGAAATAAGCTCGTGGGACTTAAACCATGTTCTTAGTGTCCGTTGTTTGAATGTTAGTAAAGAACCCCGTGACACAGGAAGTACTAGCGCGGGAGTTCCCTTTTCGTTAAATAAAATATTAATGTATTTTCTTTCTTTGTTCTTTCTCCTTTTTTCTGGTTAAAAGGTCTATGTCCTAGACCTACCCAATGTCTTTTTCTATACCCCTGAAAATGTGTATGCGAAATTTCATGATCAGCCGATTAATAAAGGCGAATGCATAACAAAATAACAAACTCACATTCGTATTTATAATATTAGTTAGGTGAGGACTGGGATTATTTTTAATGTCTCCAGATTAGTTAATTAGTTGTGCAGCAGAAGTTTTACTTCAGTGGAAATAGAACCTGGGAATCCTCGAACGCAACTCTAAACCTTCAACCATTAAGCTATCGTCTCTATATTAATAATATAATGTCCACAGGTATTATATTTTCTTCAACAATTAGCATCGGCGTTAAAATTCCTCAGTGAAAAAGGTTGGTACATTTATAATGTTATAAATAAACTAATTTTTATATCATAGATGTGTCCTCACTGTACTTTTCTTATTTTGTGTGGGGGCCAGTCAGTACAGACCGGCGACACTTCGACCCAGTGGGATCTTTTGTGTCGACTTCCCCAATAACGACTGCCATAGATGTTCATGGCAGACGAGACCGACGGCTTAACGTGCTCTCCGAGGCACGGAGCAGGCGATAATTGTCAATCAATACGCACATCATTCCGAAAAGTCATTTAACTTCCGAAAGTCAGAGGTGCGCGACGTGGGTTCGAACCCGAGACCCTCTGCATTGCAGTCTGTTGGTCTCCCCACTGAGCTATCGCTGCTCTCATCTCACTCACTGTACTTAGCTCGCACGATAGTGTCCACATTAAGAATAGTGAGCTCACACATTACATTTACAATTTTGTTGTTATTGTGTGTCGGATGACAACTTATTTAGAATAATAATAATAATATTCTACCACATACACACAACACCATCTAGTCCAAACTAAGCAGAGCTTGTACTATGGGTACTAGACAATGGATTAACATACATATATACTTTCTTTTTGTAAATGCATACATATTATACATAGAAACACCCAGACCAAGACAAACATCAATGTTCATGCACACAAATATTTGACTTGTGCTGGAATCGAACCATGAATGCATATCAATATTTTAAACATGTTAGTTATGTCTATAAAAGGCTAATTTGAGAGGAATCTATAAAATAATTGTGTAAGCACAAGTGAACTCTGTTTCCTCACTCATATGCGATGTGACGTCACTGACACGACCGGAGAGTGATCAGGCGCAGGAACAACGGCGCAACTTGCTATCTCTGTGTGGGTTAACTCGATTAGAAAGGTCTCGATTGAGCTATCGCTGCTATTAAGAGCAGCGATAGCTCATTGGAGAGACCAACAGACTGCAATGCAGAGGGTCTCGGGTTCGAACCCACGTCGCGCACCTCTGACTTTCGGAAGTCATATGACTTTTCGAAATTATGTGCGTATTGATTGACAATTATCGCCTGCTCCGTGCCTCGGAGAGCACGTTAGGTCGTCGGTCCCGGCTGCCATGAAAATCTATGACAGTCGTTATTGGGGAAGTCGACACAATAGATCCCACTGGATCGAAGTGTCGCCGGTCTGTACTGACTGGCCCCCACACAAGATAAGATAAGATAAGGTCTCGATTATAATGATAGTTGTTTTGATTGTTAATAATCAAATTGTATTTAAATTGAGATTCGATGATTTAAGACAGCGGTCGGCAATAGAACTAGCGGCTTGCGGGCCGCATGCGACCGCACCGCGTCTCTCCTCTTTGCGGCCCGCAACTGGTTTGTAAATAAGGTCTTATCATTTGGAATTATTTTAATATCGCGCCAAAACTAAAATCATCTCCAGCCGCGAAAACAGGCACTGGCCCACAAAATACTTCTCAACATTTGTGGTTGCTTTTTGCATTTCTAACATAATCGATAAAGGCATACAAAGTTATGAACATATCCGGCCCGCCTCTATTTAATTTTGTCACTATGTGGCCCGCGCCTGCTAAAAGGTTGCCGACCGCTGATTTAAGATATCACAAGATTTTCATATTTTCGTGCGGTCTTACATTACATTTATATTGTTACGTGCTGGGTTCGACGGATAAGATAAGATAAACAATATTACCGACTAAAACACGTTTTATTCTAGTACACAATTAACTCTAACACACAACAAACACTATACTACACATTTCCACTGTAACTGCTTCGAACTCCGTAGTATTATCGCTTCCGTTCGCTTCGATGAACACTTGACCGCTTACGATAGTAAAATGACTCGGCGGTGCGCGTGCGCTCTATTTATACGCGGGTAAAGTGCTTCTGGAGTTTTCCAGAAAACGTCACACACGGCACGCAACAGCGCGATGGTTCGAGAATGTGCCAGCACTTTCTCCACTGAACTCGTACCGACAAATACGTAGTTCCGTAAGATGTCAATAGATGGTGCTGTAATAAATTATTATTAGAAACCGCCGACTCTTCCCCACAGTGCCGACAGAGGGCATTAGCTGTAACAATATGATAGAGAACGATAGTGTACATAAAGGTGGCCTGTGTTTAATTTTAACACGGTTTTATTACCTTGGTATGTATCTATAAATCGATGTAACGGAATCTTTGAACGTGATTTTTACCCCTTTCAAACCAATGGATTGATTTGAAACTTTGCACACTTATCGAGGACCGATGACAGTAAAATAATTTATAAAAAAAGCTTTGTTTGCTTTCTAAGATATTTTGATAACCACTCCACGCTATTTTACATTAAAATTATTAAATAATTTTCATTTTTTTTTAATAAAGCGAGTTTAGTTTTGTTAGCTATTATTTATTGTACATTATTTTACACACAAGAGCAAAAAGCAGTCAAAAGAAATCTTTTTGAGTAAACAGTATCAATATTGGTTGTAAAATCAGAGAGTAATTAAAATTTTAAATTTAGATATAAGAAAACTGGGGTGTTAGTGGGGATATCTTGCTATCTCTCTTGGATAGCCGCATTAACGTAGTGGTTACGTCACATTCTGTATCGTGCATCCCATTTCTGTCATTTGACGTTTACCGCAACTACCAGATTGGAAATACTTGTATCTTATTTATGAGTAAATTTCAATATATATTTTTATTTTCGTTTATAAAATATATAACTTCAATATTAGAAATCGTTAATAGTGTTTATTATAAATTTAAAAAAATGTGTATCAGTTACCGTATTTTCAATATGAGTGGTCGTGATAATTCAGATGTCATGTAGTCATTGTATGTCGGATGATAACTAAACGCAGTAGGGCGAGTTTATGATATAAATATTTGCTTAGAAAGCGATACAAAGGTTTTATTTATGTATTAACTAGCGACTCACTCCAGCTTCGCACGGGTAGTACAAAACCTTAACAAATAATACACCTAAACCTTTCTCATGAATCTCTCTGTCTATTGGTGAAAACCGCATGAAAATCCGTTCAGTAGTTTTTGATTTATAGCTTCGCACGGGTAGTACAAATTCTTAACAAATTATATATAAAGATAAAGATAAAGATAAAGATCATTTATTTTGTGAAACATGAGTATACAATACAAGTTACATTAGCTTGCATGCAAGGTGGTCAGTTAAAGTAAGTTCTACATGTTTTACCATACGGCGTACAAAATTCGATAATTGCAATGTCTTACATTAAAATTATAACATAATAATAACATGTTACGAATGTTTTGATTTAATTATAATCATACAATATTTCTAAATATAAGTTTGTTAATTAGATAAAAATAATGGGTATTATTGCAGTAATAGGGATAAAAATGAATATGTGAGTCATAGTTATGTCCAAACTTACCTACACCACAAAGTAATGTCAGGGTTTGCATTAACAAAGATTAAATAAACATTGTAAACAAAAAACAATAATAATATAAAATGTCAAAAGTCAGTAGATTAAGAAATGTCAAAATGTGGAATTGGTATATGAAATAATTATTTATTAGAACATTACATTTACGAGTCATTCAGATACTCCGCTAAACTGTAATAGGTTTTATCAATTAGGTACTTCTTTAAACGTATTTTGAAATATGAGACACTTAATTGTTTAATTTCTTTTGGCACTTTATTATAAATAATCGGCGCCATACAAAAAATACTTTTATGCATTAGGGTGGTACGAGATTTTACAACACACAGTCTCTCATTATCTCGTCGATTGCGACGGTTAACTTCGGATAGCTTGTTAAATAAATGTGGATTTGATTTAGTGAATACTGCTACCTCATATATATAAAGCGAAGGTACAGTCAATATTTTATATTTGTTAAAATACGGTTTACAGCTATCAAGAATTGTGAGTCCAAACATGGCTCTAATGCATTTTTTTTGCGATTTAAATATTATGTCCTTGTTTGTAGAATTGCCCCAAAATAAGATCCCGTATCTTAATATGGAGCCAACCATACCGTGATAGGCTGTCATTAGAGCAGCGGTGTTAATAGTAGTGGTGAGTCTATAAAGCGCGTAGACCAGTGAATTTACCCTCTTGCTTAATTGTTCAATATGAGGTTTCCAGTTTAGATTTTTGTCGACAATTAAACCAAGAAACTTCGTTGAGTCTACTTTCATGATTTCAGTTTCTTGATAAATTAGCTTAACATCAGGAGTTGGTACGCGCTGACTAAAAAACATAGCTTTAGTTTTTTCTAAATTTATTTAAAAAAATATCTAAACCTTTCTCATGAATCACTCTATCTTTTGGTGAAAACCGCATGAAAATCCGTTCAGTAGTTTATGAGCTATGGCTTCGCACGGGTAGTACAAATTCTTAACAAATTATATATCTAAACTTTTCTCATGAATCAGTCTATCTATTGGTGAAAACCGCATGAAAATCTGTTCAGTAGTTTTTGAGTTATGGCGTATAGACGCGGCGAGAAACTTTATTTCATAATATGTAGTGATATACATATATATTGTTTATATTCTCAGGTGTAGTACATATGGATTTAAAACCACATAACCTACTACTTCATAAAGGATCCGATGGGAAATATATGCTGAAAGTGGCTGATTTTGGGTAAGATATCTTTATTTATTTATTTACTACACAGGTTGTCCGGTAATTAATGGATAAACTGGAAATATCTTATAGTGGAACTGATGGCCGTTCAGAAAAAAATATGAAAAATATCTATCCTAACTACTACCTGAGATGTGTTTTTTTTTAAATTATTATATGTATAACTTTCTTGTATACTACGACCATAAATGAATGAAGTCCATCGGTTTTTTGTTGTTTTATTATTAAACACTAATTATGCTAATAGATAGACAGTCAAAAGTATGCTATGGTAATATAGCTTGCACATTTTAATAATCATTTTTGTTTTTAATTTTTTTTTTCTTTATTCTTTCTGAACGGCCATCAGAGTTCTACTATAAGACATTTCAAGATTATCCATTAATTACCGGACACCCTGTATATAAGCCAGTAGTATACATGTACAACATTGTTTAAAAACATATTATATATAATGAAGCGTTAGACGGCCATCTCGCTTTAGACATTATGAAGCAACAAAATATAGGCATGGTATTATACCTCGTACGTATAATAATGATAGGCAAATACAAAAGAAATTAAACAATAAAGGTTGTCTTTGATTAACACTGATTTGATCGGTAACGCAGCAAGTTCGTCACACCGAAAAGCATCCGCGCATATGTTTCCGGCGCTTATATAGTGTCAAAATAACACTGACAGCTATAACTGTCACTCCAACTGACACATCGGCTCAGTGGCGACCTCACTCAAGCTAACACTTGAAGTTCCGAAACAAACCAATAGACAGCGCTTTATTAAATTCCAATCACAGAAATAAATTGTCTTCTGTTTACGCGAATGTTATTCATTAAAATTAAACTCATTTATACGGATTACACTGGAACATTGAGAGAACTACCATCTTGGTCTCCCCGTGACCATGGCTGCTGAAAAGCAACCGAAACGTCGGCGAAAGTGTAAACCTAAATATAAATAGCTTTAATAATTTTATTAGCTTAAAAATTAGTAAAGTTCAATAGTAGTAGTAGTGTAACAATATCTAATTTATGTAATACAGTGATAAATAAACAACGCGATACTATCCGAATAAATGAGTTTAATTTCACAGAGGCTTCGATATATATGTATGTAACTATAAAAGGCAATATTTAATATAGATTGAAAAATATGTATATTTATCATATATAATTGTCACATAATATAGTTCCTGTATACACAGCGACACATCAACCTAGACTGTTTGGACTTCGAACTATTAGAAGTTGAACGCTGCGAAACGTGCGAGAGAGTGCGTTATATTTTTGTTATTTTGTCTCATTCACGCTGAACGGGACGCGATGCTTTATCCTTATCATTACATCGACACCACTATGCACAGTCCCTTTCCGACAATTCTCTATTTTGTATGCAGAGTAGTTATGCATATATAGGGTGTCTAACTTGATGTGTAGCCGTGTGTATAATGGAAAGCCGCAGCAAACGAAACCGTATACTATATTCAATATTACAAAAACCAAAGCTATAAATTTCAAACAAAGACAAAAGCTACATGACATTAATCTCAAACTGACTTATAAAAGTGATAAGATGAGGTAGAATCGACAAAAATTTTAGTTTTATACATAGTTTTAATGGTGGTGTAATGCGTTTGTTTCGATATTTTAAATAATAAATATATAAATATTTGATATTGACATTAAATTAAAATAATTTGTATTTCTCCGGGGCCAGTGGCACATAGTCTAACCTGCATGTCTGAGAGTTCTACTTAATGTTCTTGAAGATAATATGTGAAGTCCGCCAATCAACACTGACACATCGTGGTAGACTGTGGTCTAACCATTCTCACACTGAGAAGAGGCCCGTGCCCAGCAGTGGGACAGTTTATATGTGTATACAGGGCTGATATTATTATTATATCAGACTATATTTTGTATTACGACTATAGTATTGTGACTATATTATTTAGGTTGCTAATCTTCTATCCCTGGGCAACAGTAGTTCTCTCTGGATAAAAGGTACCCCATGTCCTTTTCTGTTCCTCTGACAACGTGTATGCGAAATTCCATGATGATCGGTCTAGTGTTTAAGGCGTGAAAGAGTAACAAACATTCATCCATCGTCACCATCTTTTACATTTATAATATTAGTAGGATTAGTAGGGTTTATAATATTAGCAAGATTAGTAGGGTTTATAATATTAGCAGGATTAGTATGGTTTATAATATTAACAGAATTAGTAGGGTTTATAATATTAGCTGAATTAGTAGGGTTTATAATATTAGCAGGATTAGTAGGGTTTATTATATTAGCTAGATTAGTAGGGTTTATTATATTAGCTGAATTAGTAGGGTTTATAATATTAGCAAGATTAGTAGGGTTTATAATATTAGCAAGATTAGTAGGGTTTATTATATTAGCTGAATTAGTAGGGTTTATAATATTAGCTGAATTAGTAGGGTTTATAATAGCAAGATTAGTAGGATTAGTTAGATTTATAATACTAGGAGGATTATTATACTAATCTAGTGACGCAATGATTGTTTCGTACCCCACAGGTTCGCTCAACACATGACGGGAGAAGGGGCGCGCTCCGTTCGCGGATCTCCTCTGTATATGGCTCCAGAGATGCTGTGTGGAGAGTATGATGCTAGGGTCGATCTGTGGAGTGTAGGTTAGTGGTATCGCGGTTCTTACTGTCATTTCATCATGTAAGAGTAAAACTGTTGCAAGGACACACATTAATGTAAAATAGTTGTACTACCGCTTTTTTTTGGATATGTCTTCGCTCGCGTAGGTAAATGCTTTTCCTTTATTTCGTTTAACCTATCGTATATTTATATTTTCGTAGCACCTTATGATATGTCCTTTACCGAACACAAATCCATTCGTAGCCGATAAGCAATCAGTTTTAAGCGTTACGGTTAGTGAAATAAAGTTTAAAGTGGCGCGCATTTGGTGGCTCCTATCCGAGCCGGTAACAAATACACGGTGTATAAATGTAGCGGCTCGTATGCGAGCTTCTATCAAAGGGCAGGTTTAGAGTTTTTATAGAGATTTATACGCCAACCCTATTGTCTCATATAACATGATTGCACGCTAAAAGGAAATACATATGATAATTTATGAAGCTAAATACATAAATTATTGATGTATGATATTTGCCAAACAACATTATCATTTAGCTACATTCGTCTTTGGATATGACAGGATAATAATAATAATAATAATTCATAATTAATAAATAATTGATAAGAGAAACATAATAATAATTCTATCACATACACACAACACCATCTAGCCCAAACTAAGCAGAGCTTGTACTATGGGTACTAGACAATGGATAAACATACATACATATATACTTTTTCCTGTAAATACATACATATTATACATAGAAACACCCAGACCAAGACAAACATCCATGTTCATGCACACAAATGTTTGACTTGTGCGAGAATCGAACCCGCGACCTCAGGCGTGGCAGTCGGTTACACTAACCACTACGCCATCGAGGCTTATGTTATTAACAGTATTATTTTTTCTGGATAAAAGGTACCCTATGTTCTTTTCTGTATCCCTGACAAAATGTATGAGAAATTTCACGATGATCGGTCGAGCAGTTAAAGCTTGGAAGCGTAACAAACAAACTCACATGCTCATTTATAATATTACCTAGGATTAAGTTACCGTCGGTTTTGTAATGATAATAGATTATTTGTTACAGGAGTTATAATGTACGAATGCCTGTTTGGTAAGGCGCCATATTCGTCCAACACGTTTAAAGAACTTGTTGATAAAATACAGCGGCAAGCTCCTATAGAGGTTAGTATGGAAAATAATTACTTATTTATTTCGTAGATAATGGATTTGGTAATAATAAAATAATATGGAATGGTTGTGCAATGAACTTCCTGCCGAAGTTTTCCCACAAGAGTACAGTATGGGGTTCTTCAAAAGGGCGTTGAAAGGTTTTTACAGAGTCGGCAACGCGTAAGTGATGCCTCTGGTGTTGGCGGCGTCCATAGGCTACAGCGACCACTTACCATCAGGTGGGCCGTATGCTTGTTTGCGATAATAGATTTTGAAATAAAATAATATCAGCCCTGTATGAAACTGTTCCACTGCTGGGCACAGGTTTCTTCTCAGTGTGAGAAGGGTTACGCCATAATCCACCACGCCGCCCCAGTTCGGATTGAGAGACTTCACATATCTTCGAGAACTTTATGTAGAACTCTCAGACGTGCAGAAAATATTAATTATTTTTACTAAAATCCAAAAATAAACTTATTTTTTTAAAGTTGGAATCACGTTATCCTAATCGGCTTCATTGTGACGTCACATGTTTGTTAACGCATCTAACGTATATTGTTTACAAACGTGTTACGTCACTTGATGTCTGGACGCCATATTGCCGGCGCAAGCGTTTTGATAGTTTATATAATCAGTATATTTACTAAATACTGGAAATCAACATTTTTGCAGGTTCCATAGAATTCTCAGACATGCAGGTTTTTCGCGATGGTTTCCTTTACCGTTGAAGCGAGCGATAATTAACTATTTAATAGGCACTTAACTTAAAAACGTCAGAGGTGCGTGCCTTGGGATCTAATCAAGACCCTGACCCCCAAGACACTAGGCTATCGCTACTTTATCAAACATTCTTAAACTCTAATTTTCTTACATTTATACAGATTCCTCCTAACTCTTCGATATCTCCCGGCTGCCGGGATCTCCTGACCAGGCTTCTGCAACACGATCCAAACAAGAGGATAACCTACGAAGACTTCTTCTCACATCCATACCTTGACTTAGAACATATGCCTTCCAAAGAGAATTATGAAAAGGTGAGCTCCTACAATTTTATGTGCGCCTGATACCCATGTTCTAAAGAAATGCTATGAAAAAGTAAACTGCTGCCATTAATTATAATGGCTATAAGAGCTTACGACTACAGCGTATAGGTATTTAACCTATATGCTGTAATCGATTGTAAGCTCTTATCATTTTCTGTGCGCCTGGTAAATGTACTAACGTCATTATTTATGTTATTAAGAAAATATATAAAGTAGTAAGTAATTTATTACCGGTAATGATAAAAATAATAATATCATTATAATGATATCATTGCAAGTAATTTTAATGAAAGTTAGAGAGAGTATTATCTCTTCTTGTAATTTTTATTTTTTTCAACCTTTTTTTTTATATTAGCAAAAAATATTATATAACTTAGTTTAATCAATGACATAATTAACATATTATATACACAAATTATTTACAAGAAAAATATAAACTAAAGAGAAAAATAAAACTGCACAATTGGCAACGTGCCCAGAAGACTGGCAGCATTGCCACGTTGAATGGCAATACTTATTCTTTGTGCAAAGAAAATACCAGCCCCCTGGTCACGCGAAGCGTCGATGAGCCGCTTAGCTAGGTCTCTATAAACAGACCTAGCACTGGGACCCCATGGCCCCAGCGTTTCGACACCCAACGGCTCAAATATGTACTCACCAATAAGGATATTTACGCCGTTTGAGCGTCTCCGCTGATGCAGCAGCAGCCCAGAGCAACCCGCTGTGCTAGAAAGATGTGATGGCGCAAGGGTGTCGACACAAGTTGCGTCCCACACCAAAGGCCTACCCATTTTCCATGTCAGTAATGACATACCATCTGGTCGCTTGCCATCGTCGCGTACCAAGCCGTGAGGTTCAATGATATCATTATATAATTATATAGATCATTTCGAGAAGATAACCTCTTAACATTTACTGTGCGCCTGGTAAGTGATGTACCTTATAGCAATGTTTTATTATAACGAGTTAAATAAACTGTTAATACGGTTCATGTCCAGATGGTGACCTCTTACCATTTTCTGTGCGCCTAGTAATTTTATTTATGTAATTATAAACTATTATATAATAAATGTAATTAATTATAGAATGTATATGTGCTGCATAATACCAATACACGGTATAGATAATTTCGAGACGGTAAGCTCTTACCATTACCTGTGTCCCTGGTAATTTATATTACACCACCGGTTTAAAAATAAGTTATGCTATGAACGGAATTGTAAACTGTGAACATTAATAAACAACTGCGTCTGGCGAATCCCATAGGTCATCATCATCATCATCATCAGGCTATAATATTCCACTGGACCCCTGGCCCGCTGGACATAGCCCCTGAATCCCATAGGTATATCGACTTAAATCTAAAAGATTCTAAAGCTTCTACTATCGTCTAATCTTCTAAAGACTAAGAAGCGCTAATAATAAATATTGTGTTAGATTAATAATTATTATTTATCCAAAAAGATCTATAAAAACGTAAGCTTCTGCAGTTATATGTGCGCCTGGTACGTTTTGCCAATGTTTTGCTCTAACGTTCGCGTTTTGTAAAAGGAAAGCTAATCACTATCCTCGTTCTTTCTCATTCTCTTGTCCTCCTACCTCCATTTCTTACATCTTAACTGGTTACCATAGCAGACCTTGTCCTTATTAGCCCCGTATGCGGTTAACGGTAGGGCTGCTTGATCGCGTCAATTCATGCGATGGTTACCATTTACCATCAGCTGGACCTGGCTTGTCTGCCACCAACAGCAATAAAACAGCCATATTGTTCTACCCAGGCAGTGACGCTGATAAAAAGAGCTATAGAGTTAGACAGCGCGGGACAGCTAGAGCCGGCGTTCGTGTGCTACCGGGACAGCTTGCTGTACCTCGTCCCGTGCGTGGGATGTGAGACTGACTCGCTCCGGCGCGCCGCCCTCGCCGCCAAGCTCACTCGGTGAGTGCTTTATAAGTGGGTAACCAGGAATGCAGGTGTCAACATTTGATATTTTTTTGCAATTTATTAGATTATCCTAAACTATGTGCCCGCGGTTTCACTCGCGTTTATAATTACTGCGTCGCTCCCGTGGGTTATAGCGTGATGTTAACGTATAACCTTCCTCGATAAATAGGCTAGCCAACACTAAAATAATTTTTCAATTTGGACCAGTAGTTCCTGAGATTAGCCCGTTCAAGCAAACAAACAAACAAACTCTTCAGCTTTATAATATTAGTATAGATAATATTATAATGCGACTGTGAGTTTGATTATTACGCTCTCACGCCTTAATTGCTCGACCGATCGTCGTGAAATTTTGCATACACGTTATCAGAGAAACAGAAATGGACATAGGGTACCTTTCATCCAGAAAAAAATACGGTTACTAATTTTTCCTACTTAAATTTAAGCGCGAGCGAAGCCGCGGGAAATATCTTGTGATAATATAAATACGCCATATTTATGATATTATATTTGCAGATACATGGAACGCGCTGAAGAGCTAAAGCTGTACCTAAAAGGAGCAAATTCTAGGTGTCTGACACGCACTGATAGCAACATCGCAACATGTTGCCCCGCAACTAATGTTGCCACCTTTAATAATTCTAATAGTAAGTATTACCTGATCTATATACACGAAGGGGCAGGCAGAGATGTTTTAGCCGAACGACGTCTACTGCTGGACATAGGCCTCCCCCAAGGTTTTCCCCGCAGACCGGTCTTGGGACACCCGCATCCAACCGCTGCCCATGACCATTATCAGGTCGTCGGTCCACCTTCCCCTGCTGTGTCTTCCAGTGCGTGGCCGCCACTCCAGAACTTTCTGCCCCAACAACTACCCGTGTTAGAAGACTGGAAGTAGAATCGGTTGAATGGTTTAGACCTGAAAAGGTAAAAGACAGACAGACAGAATTACTTTCGAATTTATAATATTATAGTCTATTCAAATCCATTCTGATGAAAATATATACAAATCAAATTGATGTTAAATTTGTTAAATTTATCACATAATTACTTACTTAATGGAATAAATAACATATTTATTCGAATTTTTAACATTTTCACATATCTTAGTGTATTTAAAGCAATTGGCGTTTATAATAATAATAAACGTATCAATCTCTACTCCTCGAACAGGCTTTTTTCAATGCTAAATTTTTATTTCCTTCTATTTATTTTTATTATTATTTTTTATTAAATTTGTTACGTGCTGGGTTCGACGGATGAGAATATAAAACAATATTACCAACTAAAACACGTTTTATTCTAACACACAATTAAATTTAAAACACAACAAACACTATACTACACTTTTCCACTGTAACTGCTTCAAACTTCGTAGTAGTTTCGTTTCCGTTCGCTTCGATGAACACTTGACCGCTTACGATTGTAAAACTCTGGCTCGGCGGTGCGCGTGCGCTCTATTTATACGCGGGTAAAGTGCTTCTGGAGTTTTCCAGAAAACGTCACGCACGGCACGCAACAGCGCGATGATTCGAGAATGTGCCAGCGCTCTCTCCACTCGCCTCGTACCGACAAATACGTAGTTCCGTAAAATGTCAATAGATGGTGCTGTCATAAATTATTATTAGAAACCGCCGACTCTTCCCCACAGTGCCGACAGAGGGCACTAGCCATAACAATATAATAGTGAATTGACGTGACGGAAGAAGTGTTTGCACATTTTTATGAAAATAAAGATTTTTGACTTTGACTTTGAAAATAGTCCTACGCCTGCTGCGGCTAGTGCCGCTGTAGGTGTTCCGTCACACCTTTGATTGAAAACTCTCGAAGGACCTCTTCACGTTGGACCTATGTCTCCGTGTAAGCCTCCCTAAGGGCCAGGTATTTTCTAATATAATATGTTAGAAAGACCTGTGATAAGAGAAACATAATAATAATAATATATCTATTACATACACACAACACCATCTAGCCCAAACTAAGCAGAGCTTGTACTATGGGTACTAGACAATGGATAAACATACATATATACTTTTTTTTTTGTAAATACTTACATATTATACAAAGAAACACCAGACCAGGACAAACATCCATGTTCATGCTGTAACCTTTTGTAAGGTTATTAATTAGGGATCTGAATATAGGACGGGACACGCCGTAGGGGCGTGATGTCTTGAAGGTAAATTATGCAGAGATCAATTAAAGATGGATCAACAATTAACACTTTTAATAGACTAATAAGGAACAAGTTATGTGTTAGACAATATTCACTTTCCTACGCGTAGGGCGTGGTTCGTCCAAAGGGCTTGCTTCGTAGTCCTTCAGTAATAAGGACACTTAGCTGAGAAGTGAAGCCGGCCGGTAGAGGTCTTCGTCTGACACCGTCCTGTGCTTATATAGTCCGGCGCCGCCGGTCGCGAGAGGTGGCTAGTGACGTGCGCTCGCGCTCGACGGGTACCTAGGCGATTAACGTCACAATGCACACAAATGTTTGACTTGTGCAGGAATCGAACCCGCGACCTCAGGCGTGCCAGTTGGATACACTAACCACTACGCTATCGAGAAATCCATTGAAAATCTTACACGAAAAGTGAGATTATTTGTTAGATGAAAAATATCTAAGTATAATATTTATGACTACATAAGGCTATACGACAAAAAAAAATCGTTTGCGTCGTAAAATTTTTAGTAATCGGTTATAATAATAATAATAATAAATAATATTAGCCTTGTATTAAACTGTCCCTCCCACTGCTGGGCACGAGCCTCTTCTCAGTGTGAGAAGGGTTAGGCCTTAGTCCTAGTGCGCGTTGGCAGACTTCACATATCTTCGAGCAAATTATGTAGAACTCTCAGACATGCAGGTTTCCTCACGATGTTTTCCTTCACCGTTAAAGCGAGCGATAATTAACTATTTAATACGCACATAACTACGAAAAGTCAGAGGTCGCGCCTTGGGTTTCAACTCGAAACCTCTGCGTGGCAGTCCAACGGTTTCCCACTAGGCTATCGCTGCTTTTTTAAACAAAATATCGGTTAGTTAAACAAAATTTGTTCAACAAAAAGAAAGTTAACGTTAACTTGTAATTAAATAAATATTCGGTATTTAGAAGGATTTAAAATTGTGGCTTACAGTACTAGGGGTACAGAACAGGGGAAGAGGTATCACTCGCGCGATTTAGAAGGATTTAAAATTGTGGCTTACAGTACTAGGGGTACAGAACAGGGGAAGAGGTATCACTCGCGCGATTTAGAAGGATTTAAAATTGTGGCTTACAGTACTAGGGGTACAGAACAGGGGAAGAGGTATCACTCGCGCATTGAAGACTTAGGCAGCAACATTAGTGTGGAATTGAACCAGACCTTGGTAATCTTATTATATATTGCAGTTCACTCTCGCGACACGTGTACAGGCCCGTCGAACGACACAAACTTATCTGGACAAGTGCCTTCGGACCACCGGAAGGACAACCCTAATGTACCTTTGGAGGAACAAGTAAGTGACAGTCATGTAACTCAATTCAATATATTATCTGCATTTCACAATGTCTACATAAGATGGTAAAATTTCAATAGATTTTTTTGGATCCTGTCGGACACTGCAATGCAGGCGAGAGGAAATTTTTATCTAATACAGTTAAATGATGTGTTTATATTTTGTATCATTATTCCTATTTTGGACTTCTTTATCGTTAAGGAATTCGTTTATACTGTTACGTGCTGGGTTCGACGGATAAGAATATAAAACAATATTACCGACTAAAACGTTTTATTCACCAATCACACAATTAAATTTAAAACACTACAAACACTATACTACACTTTTCCACTGTAACTGCTTCAAACTCCGTAGTATTGTCGCTTCCGTTCGCTTCGATGAACACTTGACCACTTACGATAGTAAACTGGGTAAAGCGCTTCTGGAGTTTTCCAGAAAACGTCACACACGGCACGCAACAGCGCGATGGTTCGAGAATGTGCCAGCGCTTTCTCCACTGAACTCGTACCGACAAATACATAGTTCCGTAAGATGTCAATAGATGGTGCTGTCATAAATTATTATTAGAAACCGCCGACTCTTCCCCACAGTGCCGACAGAGGGCATTAGCCGTAACAATACTATAGTAATATTCACCCGGGTATGTCTTGTTATATCGCAAAGGCATCGTTTTCGATTAAAGTTTCCAGGCGGCATGACTCTCCGACAGTTTCAACAGTTCATCATATCACAACCAATTTACACAAAACCTTAACAAATTATACACCTAAACCTTCCTCGTGAATCACTCTGTATTTTGGTGAAAACCGCATGAAATTCCGTTTAGATGTTTTTGAGTGTATTGCGAACAGACAGACAGACGCATTGGAGGACTTTGTTTTATTAATATGTAGTGATGTAGTGTTATAATTAAATTATAAAAAAAGATTAATACTTTGCATTAATAATGTTTATTACTCTATTAATTAAAGTTGACCTACTTTATTAATTTAAAATATTTATCATTATTCATAAATTCATAAATTATTAACAAATATTCATCATATCTTTTTAATTCAAATTTGTTGAATGTTCAATTCAGCATTATGTGCACCTCTAATGATTTTTTCTCTTTACTAAGTAAACATCAATCATATATTTGATTTAAATAATCAAAAATCGTTCCAATTTCGATTGAAGTGGTGGTATTATCTCCAGAATTTATTAATTCACTAAAGAAACTCGATATTAATAACGTCGATGTAATCGAGAATCGATTCTTTTCACATCTCTTAAATCATATGAATCAATTCTCGACAAAAATCGATTAATCTAATATATTGCTAATCTTGATTTAATCGTGCATTGATTATTTATTTATTATTAATTTTTAGATTATTAATTTTTATTTATGACTCAATACCATAGTCATATATAATCTATGCCCTTAGTCAGCATGCACCAAATCTCAATTTAATTCGATTAACCAAAAATCTACCCAGTCTTGCTTCAATCAAAAATCAATATATTTAGGTACTTTCGATTCAAACATAGATGTTTTTATCTATGACTAACTGTTAACCGCGGCTTCGTCTGCGTAGATTGTTACCTTTTCGCGGAGCCCTAACATTTCTAGAATAAAAGTAGCTTAAGTTACTCTTTATATCATCAACTATCTGCCAGTGAAAGTCCCGTCAAAATCGGTCCAGCCTTTCAGAGATTAGTCGAAATAGACACAGGCAAAAATTTTTAAAATATCATTTTTGTTATCGCTACCGTAAATACTTTTATTTTGGCATTTAGTAAAAGCTGTTATTTTGACATTACAAACAGACACTTCAATTTAATTGATTTTTATAGATATAGATATTTGTATAGGTGACAGGATGTATGTATGTGTGTTTCATCCTTCACAGAATGAACCCCCTAAGCCGTCAGCAGCAGTGACCGGCACAACTTCTAAGCCTTCCCCTCGGTTCGCCTTCAAGAGATTGTTTGGAAGACAAGCATCCATCCCATACTTGGATACTAAGGATTCCAGCATTGTAAGTTAATATTTTTGTATAATAAATTTTATCTATACAAAGATTGATATCAAAGATGTGCTCGCACCGCACATAGATCGGACGAAAGTGTCCACACCAGGAAGAGTGAGCTCACACATTACATATTCAGGAATATTCAGGATAGTGTACAATTCTGAATAATTTTTAAGGAATTCTATAATTAAAGGTTTTTAGATTTATTGTTATTTCTGTTTTGTAATATTTTAGGCATAAGTAAGTTTAAAAGAATTGTGTTAATTAATAATATTCTTACAGTGAATATATTTTTTTAATATAAATATCTTGTTATAATACAGTCAAAACCGGATATAACGACATTGAAGGGACCATATAACTTCGGACGTTATATCCGATAGTTGTTATAAGCAATATACGTAGTCATATAATTAATAATAATAATAATAATTAGAAAAAAATAGAAATAAAGAGAATAATAATAATAGTTATACAATTTCTGGAAAGGGCCATGTGAGACTGGCGAACGACATTACAGGTTTCTAACGGTGCAAATACATTAACGACAGATGAAATATATATTGAGAATGGCATATTTCAGGGACATTCGCTGAGTCCCTTATGGTTTTGTCTCGCTCTTAATCCGCTGTCTTATCTCCTTAACAATAACACTAACGGGTATAAATTAAGCAGCAATACATATATTACTAATCTTATGTACATGGATGGCATTAAACTTTTCGCTAAAACCGATAACTGTCATAAGAAGCTAATTGAAATTACTACATTATTTAGCAAAGATATAAACATGTCATTCGGTCTCGATAAATGTCGAACACTACACATTTGCCGAGGCAAAGCAGTTAGTAATATTTTAAATTCAGGTCAACCTCACACATTTGCATCTATGAAACCAACAGATTTTTATAAATATCTCGGTATTCATCAGTCTGATGCTATCAACCACACTCAGATTAAAAAGATTTATCCCAAGAATATACTAACCGACTAAACAGCATCTGCAAAAAACAGCTTTACTCAAAAAACCTATTCAAAGCCATTAATACTTTTGCAATACCAGTCTTAACATATACCTTTGGAGTTGTTAAGTGGACGCGCACTGATATTAATCGATTAGAAATTAAAACCAGAACTACATTAACTAAACACAATTACTTACACCCCAAATAAGAATTAGAAAGAATTTCAGTTATGAGGGAAAAAGGGGGTAGAGGCCTTACTGACTTTAAATTATTATGGGAAGGACAGATTCAAAATATCAGATACTTTTTCTATACCAAATCTGCAACTAGTGATATTCATTTATCCACAGTTAGAATAGATAAGAACTTCACTCCGCTAAATTTGCACCATAAAGAAATTGTCTACAAAACCCCGGCAGAACATGTACAGTATAAAATAGATAATTGGCGTTCCAAAGAATTGCATGGCAGACATTTACATGACCTAGAACAGCCGCAGATAGACTTGGAAGCCTCAAATAAGTGGCTAAAATTAGGACTAAGTTCCAAGTATCCAGGACCAAGTTATTAGCACCAAAAACTACAGAAAGTTTATTCTAAAAGATCCTTACACTCAAAATGATAAATACAGGACTACGCAAAAAGCATCCATACTAAACACCTGCCGAATCGTCCGAAAGTTTTTGCAGGAAGATATAGCTCCTTAAACGAACCTTTCTAATGAACTCCACTTGGTGTAAACCCGTGGTTTTCATTTATTGACCGAAATTACTACACATTTCCAGAAAACATATAAAATAACAAATAATAATAATATTCTATCACATACACACAACACCATCTAGTCCAAACTAAGCAGAGCTTGTGCTATGGGTACTAGACAATGGATAAACATACATATATACTTTTCTGTTTTAAATACTTACATATTATACATAGAAACACCCAGACCAAGGCAAACATCTATGTTCATGCACGTAAATGTTTGAATTGTGCGGGAATCGAACCCGCGACCTCAGGCGTGGCAATCGGTTACACTAACCACTACGCCATCGAGGCCGACAAATTGTCAATTACAATACAATTGTTATACATATGTATGTTTAGAAATTTTAAATATGTTCAATTATGTAGTAGGGCTGTATGGGTGTAGGTTATGCTTAAGAACTTATTTCAAATAAATATCGAAAATAGAAATAAAAATATTTATTCTGAAAAATCTTATACAGGATGTCCGGTAGTTAATGGATAACCTTGAAATATCTTATAGTAGAACTGAAGGCCGCTAAGAAAAATGAAAAACAACAATGAAAAAATTAAAAGAAATGTATATATTAAAAAGTGCAAGCTATATTAGCATAGCATACTTTTGACTGTAAGCATAATTAATGTTTAATAATAAAACAACAAAAAACCGATGGATTTCATTCATTTATGGTCGTAGTATACAAGAAAGTTATACATGGTAATTAAAAAAAAACATATCTCAGGTAGTAGTTAGGATAGATTTTTCATATATTTTTCTGAACGGCCATCAGTTTCACTATAATACATTTCCAGGTTATCCATTAATTACCGGGCACCCTGTATAATACTAAGTGTAGTATATAAGCTGTACTCAGCTTAAAATATTCCTTCATAGATTGGAATAAGCTAAAATTTTGTAATAATTAAATTATTCGAATTGTTTTGTTTTGCTAGAACAAGTAAAACGGTTGGTCGTTCAATCTAATGAATATCGATAAAGTTCCGTCGTTTTAAACGATATGTCGCTGTATCCGAAGTTGTTATAGGCGATATGATTACTTAATTGTTTATATAGGTTTCGGGCGGGACCTTGACATTCGGTCGTAATAACCGATCCGTCGCCGCGTCGTAATAAACGATGTCGTTATATTCGGTTTCGACTGTAATATCAGCCACGTTATAAACTGACCCAATGCTGGATTCGGGCCACTGCCCTCTATCAGAATGGTTAGCCCATAGTCCACTACGCCGCCCCAGTCTTCACATTCTCTGGCATCTGGCAGACTTCACATATCTTCGAGAACATTATGTAGAACTCTCAGACATGCAGGTTTCCTCACGATGTTTTCCTTCACCGTTAAAGCGAGCGATAATTAACTATTTAATACGCACATAACTTCGAAAAGCCAGAGGTGTGTGCCTTGGGATAGAACTCGAGACCTCTGCATTGCAGTCCAACGGTCTCCCACTAGGCTTTCGCTGCGTAAACCTAACGAGATTGTATATGCCTCGTATCACATTTTAAGTCTTTACAAGGGGTCTTTTACACCTTGTATTACTTCAAAGAAATAATCCTAACTAAAATTATAAATGCTAATTTGATATATGTTTACTTGTTACCCTTTCACGCCTTAACTGCTCGACCGATCATCATGAAATTTCGCATACACGTCGTCAGGGGTACAGAAAAGGAAATAGGATACCTTTCACATAGAAAAAAGTACTGTAACCAAGCAGAGACGCGGCCAAAAACTAGTAATAACTCCTCTTTCTTCTTCCAGACAGCAGATACCAGTCAACAAGAGAAGAAGATCCCACTAGGAGAAAACAATGATGGATGTAGGATAACATAGAACTTGTTATTTGTGACGATAGGTGGCGTTGATTGTTTTATATAATAACAATTTTCTAATCTAGTGGATTCAGTGGTCATCTCGTCGCTGCCACTGCGCTATGTTGTGGGTTCGAATCCCACACGGGACAAAACTTTGTGTGATCCACAAATGGTTGTTTCGTGTCTGGATGTTCTTTGTTTGAATGTCTACCCCCGCGACAAAGGAATTATTATTAGAGCGAATATTTGAAAGGAGAAATAAAATACAAGAATGATTTTTTAAAGACAGATTGTTGGTAAAGATCAACAATTTGTCTTTTTAAAAGAAATATAACACTAACGAGTGTTGCCAGACTGGAATACGGAGTGGCAAGAGGAAATTCTTTTCCCGTCTTATCCCTTGAAGCAGTAACACCTTTCCCCATCACATAAAAAAATATGTCTTTTAAAAAGATTGCTGAACGTGGCAACAGATAAATGTAAATTCATATTATAGTTTAGTTAGTGTTACCTTGACATTCATAAGTGTTACTTTGTGACCTACATGAATAAAGACATTTTGATTTTAGACTGCTTTGGTAATAAGCTTAATTTTCTGTGTCGCGGGGATATTATAAATGAATTGATTACGACTGCCGCCCGCTGCGATGGGTAGACCAGTGCCTTTAAATGTTCGTAGCTTTGTCACGCGGAGTGACTGCATGTTTACGGTGTTACTGCGTGACATGACAGTAAATGTCTTAGTGAGCGACGTGACTAACATGTGTATGAAACGGTGTCACGTGCCGTGACATGTGTTCTTAATATTGTAACTCGGCTTTATAACATATAATTCATGTGTATGGTGCTGTCACGCAGCGTGACTTTGTCACGCGGCGTGATATAATTTTTTATAACGTTGTCACGTAGCGTGACACCTGTTACTTGGACATTAATGCTAGAGAAATACATTTTTAACGAATCTTTGTCATCCAGCCGTGACAAACCACTATCGACACTAATGTAACAAACACACAGACAAGATAACACGCTTGTTGTATTATAAGAGAATTTAAATTAAACGCACGCAGTTTTGTCACGCTAGCTTGTCACGGCCCGATGTCACGCCGCGTGACATGTCACTGATGCGGACGCACGCTTATTGGACCAATGATGCTATATTACGTTTAGTTTAATTTGCAATAAAAGACTTTTATGATCCCAGATTTAAAGGCAAAACTGAGATTTTTACAGAATATGTGTAAAATAGTTGGCGCAGCGGTAGCTTGTTACTGCTGTCTCCTCGGTTTGATTCCTGAGCCGAGCAAACCGTTATTAGGTGTTACTGTCAAACTTAAAGCTTGCTTTTTTATCAAATAATTAAAAGGTTTATTATAAATATTAATAACGTTTTACCTGTGACTTATTTGGAAATCGCCCTCATGGCATAATATCGTTAGGCATAACCTTTTCGCATAAATTTTATTAGCATAATATTACTATGGCATAATAATAATTTGGTTTGCGATAATTTGGAGTTGTCTAAATTTTTAAGGCATAATATTTATACATCTAATAATTAATCATGATTCATAAGTATAAAAAGTCATAATTTTCAATATAAATTATGATAATATATTTTATGCTTATCATTAGTAAATTTCTAAGCTCTTTTTTTTCGCATAATGTTTTTCCCCTAATATACTTTGACATAATAACTCTTCGCATACAGTTTATGTTGCCATAATTATCTTAATGACAACCTAAAACATAGTTTATGTTGCCGCAAGCGACCAGTTGTGATGATATAAAATTCAACATTATAAATGCTTAAAATATGTATGCCTATATATGACAGACAAAGTATGCCATATTATATTGTCTTAAAAATTTAATGCAAATGGTTAGGGAACCCGTATTAATACATACTTATCAAACTTTTATCAGTCTTTACGCCATTGATGTTAAGAAGACACGGTTAAAATGATAATATACAGTAATATCCCGACTTACGCTACCCCGATTTACGCATCCTCGACTTACGCGAACCCGGAGTTACGCGATTTTCTAATCTCGTCTTTTGTTCGAGCGTCACATAACTCGCGATTATCAATCATAAACTTACACACTATTATTCAGGAATCGAGAAAATCATGTTAACTACTTTGTTAAAATGTATCTATTGACTTAATATTGTCGTCTGTTTACGCGAATGTTATTTATTGAAATTAAACTACTATAGGCGGATTTTATCGCGTTGTTTATTTGACACTTTATTACATAATTTAGAAAATTATCGTGGGAAGCGTAAACTTAAATAAAAATGGTTTTAATAATTTAATTAACTTAAAAATTAGTAAAGCTTATCTATCGACTATTAAATTATTCATTACAATTACTACGTTGTTAGATTTTATTAAAACTTCTACACCAAAATAACTTATGATGGCCATTTTATATAGGTAAGTATAATCTAAGAATCTTTAAATAAAAATTGCCCCATTTAAAAATAATTTATATGTATTTATATGCGAAATTATACAAGCAGCGATAGCTCAGTGGGGAGACCAACAGACTGCAATGCAGAGGGTCTCGGGGTAGGACCCACGTCGCGCACCTCTGACTTTTCGGAATTATGTGCGTATTGATTGACAATTATCGCCTGCTCCGTGCCTCGGAGAGCACGTTAAGCCGTCGGTCCCGGCTGCCATGAACATCTATGGCAGTCGTTATTGGGAAGTCAGTGCCCTATAATATCCTGACACTGGTCTAGCCTTAGGGTATCGTTAACCTTCGGGTTGCGGCGGTCAGGTGGCAGCCGCTCTGTGTAAAAACTGATATCCAGTCAAATCCGATTAGACCAGAAAAGCCGACCCCAAATGACTTGGGAATAATAGATGCTAGGAAGAAGAAGATATGCGAAATTATACCCTGACTTACGCGAATTCGACTTACGCGGTTATCGCTCAGTCCGAACTATCGCGTAAGTTCGAGGTATTACTGTATTTCATTTAATCTTGTTTATAGCCTGTAATATAGAGGTATGCTTTAAAGTCCTACATAATAATAGCCTGAAACAGATTCCGTGTTGCTCTGAGAATATCTTGACAGAAAATCTCAATAACACTGCCTTACCCGGGTATTAAACCAGAGACCTTTTCACAGCAGTCACATTCACTACTTAACTCTGGGATCTAATTATATAATAATAATAATAAAAAAACGTTGTTTCAAAGTTTTAAGCGATAAATTATACCTAGATTATTATTTTTTACTGTTGTTGTTATTTTATTATTTATATAGGTATATTTTAATTTCTGAATTTTAAGATTGGTTGTTTTATATATTGAATAACGCTGAAAGATGTTTCAATGTTTGTTATTCAATAACTCGTAAACTGTTGAACAAATTTTGATGTAATTTGGCACATACACCATATACTGTATAAATTGTATTTAAAATAAATGTGCCTTGACACCTTGCCTCGATATATTTGTTTTATTTAAAAGTGTTTATGCCTTCTTATCCCATTCTATATTTTTTGGAAAATGTCCCATTCGCCACCGGAGTGGACAATGCAGGTGGCGAATGGGACTAACCCCTTTTGCCCACGGCATCGCTTGAGTAAAAGTAGGTTAGGATATGCTAGTCGAAATACTTTCTTTAAATAAAATATACCCTATATTACTCGGTGATAATATAGCTTTCTTAAAGAGAAATAATTTTTAAAATCTGTCTAGTAGTTTTTAAGTTCATTCGTTACAAACAAAAATACAAATCTTTTCTCTATAAAATATTTTTTATTTTTATTTTATTTATTTGGTTAGCTAACAAATGATACACATTTCTTACATCTAAACAATAATTGACAGACATAGCTTGTGCTAGTTTACTTACAGGCAACCACATCTAACAAGAATAAAACATTCGCCACAAAAATTAAATGAAAAGCTCTAAATATTGATCAGCAGCGATCCTAATGTTTAATAATCTACTTCATTTGGACTTACAAAATAATGACTACGCGTATATATTTGACTGCAATAGTGACCTGTCTCCCAATATGGTTTCCAATGTGACTGGCATAATAAATAAACACGAAATGCATAATATATACAAGGGAATAATTAAAAATATATTTAGTAGATATAAACTTATTTTACACATTAACAAGAATTCACAATACTTTATTTCTGACCCGCACATAGAAAACGCTAGTCACATGCAGACTTCGGACTTTTTTCGTGTACAATAATTTTTATGTCCTGCATCAAAATATTGCTGGCTTATTAAATAAATCAAATGCATTGTCAATTTGTCTGGATGAACTTGTTGAAAGAGACATAAACGTTGAAGAATGAAGAATATTATGTATTACTGAGCACTTTATGATGGCTGGTTATGAAGCTTATTTAGATATGCCAAACTATTCACTAGCTGCATGTTATAGCAGACGCCACAGCAAACGGGGAGGTGCGTGCATTCTCGTGAAAAATGGTAATCAGTGCAAGGAGTTACTATACATACATACATACATAAATTCACGCCTGTTTCCCAGAGGGGTAGGCAGAGACTACAGATTTCCATTTGCTACGATCCTAACACACTTCTCTGGCTTCATTCACTTTCATAACATTCCTCATACACGCTCGCCGGTTTAAGATGCTCTTAACCTGACCTTTATCCAGAACGTCTCCGATCTGATCAAGAAACGTTCGCCTAGGTCTTCCCTTTGCGACTGTTCCATTCACACTAGCCTTATAAACTTTCTTAGTCAGTCTGTTCTCGTCCATTCTTTCTACATGCCCAAACCAACTTAACATACCCTTTTCTATTCTCGTCACTATATCCACTTTTATGCCGCATCTCTCTCTAATCACACTATTCCTTATTCTATCTTTCAGAGTCACACCACATATATTTCTCAGCGCTCTCATTTCTACAGCATTTATTCTGCTCTCATGCTTCTTTTGCCATACCCAACTTTCACTACCATGCATAAAAATATAATAATACTTTATTGATAATAATAATACATCATTACAAAGCTTAAACAGTTACAATAAATGAACAATACGTGGAATAGCGAAACTTTGTAAACAGCTTGGGAACATCTGCAACCGAACTAGGTGGTAACCTGTATCTCGGTATGCAGATCATCCCCTTGCAAAAATTGTACAAATTTAAAAGCCAGTTTCTAAACGTTATGGTATCTACTTATAACAAACTAATAGGTTGCCGAAGCATAGGTATGGTGTATATATAATATGTGTGTGTGTGTGTGTGTATATGTGTATGTGTGTGTGTGTGTGTGCCTGTGTGAGTGCGTGCGTGTGGATCATGTATGTCCTGTTCAACAACTATAATAATTAAATTACTCTGGAATAGTGATTATAGCCTCAGTTTCATCATATGAGAGGCCCATTAGATAGTCCTGTATTCTCTTTTTGCAACTGAATTTATTAAGTGAATAGATATTGATAGCTTTGTTAATTTTATTGTATAGGTAAGGTCCAAGGAAAACAAAAAATCTTCTAATAAATGAGGTTTTTGGGGAATGTTTGCGTAAGCACACGTTATAGTGTCTCCGTTTACTTGAAACGCATGGGTCGTATATTAGTTCAGCATGTTGATTAAGCAGAATGCATTGAATAAAGAGTTGTCCAACAGAAAGAACTTTACAAGATTTATACAGCAATGAGGTGGAATAAAGAATAGATTTAAAAGTAATTATTTTTAGAATAGCACATTGGGCAATTTCCACATTTATCATTACAGATTTTGGTGCACCTCCCCATGATGAAATGCAATACGAAATAATATATTGGCACAGAGCAAAATAGATTTGTTTTAACAGAGTATAGTCCGCAACATGTCTGAGATTCTTAAAAACATATATGAGTTTCCGTACTCGACCACAAAGTTGTTTAATATGATTTTTAAAATTCAGGTGATTAACTATAGTGATACCGAGATACTTTATGTTGTTCACACGCTCGAGAGATGTACAAGAGCATACCGCCCCAGTGAAGCACTCATGTGATACAATGTTAAGATTATCGTTAATTAAATGAGAGCGAGCACTGAAAGTAACATATTTTGTTTTGGCAACATTTAGGATCAGAATATTGTTACGAAGCCACCTTTTCACCACATTGTACCTATCCTGTGCAGCATAGAACACCTCTTCCCAAGTGTTGGCGGAGAAAAGAAGAGCAGTGTCATCTGCGTAGGAGATCAATTCGCCTTGAGAAAGATTGAGGTTGCACAGGTCATTAATATACAAAAGGAACAAGGTTGGGTCTAAAATACTACCCTGTAGAACTCCGTAACTGACTGGCAGGTCGCTACTAATATGGGTACCTAGTTGTACACACTGCTTTCGTCCAGAGAGATAGCTTTTAAAAAGCTTGAGTTGAGTGCCCCTGATACTAATTCTTTCAAGCTCATTTATCAATATGGTAACAGAGATCGTATCGAAGGCTTTACTTAGATCAAGGAAAATAGATAGACATTTCTTTGCATTATCTAGGTTCGTAGATATAAAAGTGGTCAGAGACTTCACTGCCTGATCTGTTGACTTACCCCGACGAAATCCAAATTGTTTATTTGACAATAGGTTATTTTTTTCAAGAGAGCTGATTAAAACAAAATAAAGTTACTATACTACTAATAAAATTTTCTAAAATTTTTGGCATTACGGGCAAGATTGATATCGGCCTATAATTGCTTATTAGATTTTTGTCTCCACCTTTCTGTATGGTATGATCGTATTACAGATTTTTTTAGCAGTTGAGGAAAATACCAGTTTCGAGACATGTATTGAAAATGAACGCAAGTGGTAGAATCAAATAGCTCTTATTTTCTTTTAATATTTTGTTAGAGATATTATCCCAACCTACTGAAGAACTAGCTTTAAGTGCAATAATCAGTCGTTCAATTTCCTCTTGAGAAACGGCAAAACATCGCGCGCGACCCTCTTTTTTTTTGCTTGACGCCTTAAGACGTCAACAGGGTTTAACGGGTACAAATGTGAGGACGCCTTGAGGCGTCAACGGGGTTTGAGCGGTTCAGTAACACTTGTCATCATAAATGAATTAGGATTATTCGAGAAGACTGTATCAACTGGGTCAGATTCTTGATTATGACTTGATTCAATACGGGTTTGCGCTAAATGTTTATCTACAGTATTTAAATAATGGTTTATGTCATTTATAGCTAATTGTGGTGTCGAGCGTATTTCTAAAAGCTTGTCATGACCATTAGTGTCCTTACCGGTATTGGCCAAAGATTTAATTGTTTTCCAAAGAGTTAGGATCGTTTCTGACTTTTTCAATTTGAGATTTATCATACGCTCTTTTTACATTTTTGTGCAGTAATTTCTATAACGAACGTACGTAGTCTTTAAGATTGCATTATCAGGAGCTAATTTAGATTTATGGTGCAAAAATCTCTATTTCTCATACATCGTATGAGTCCATTTGTGATTCAAGGCTTAATCATTTTTCTACGTCTCGACAATGTAGTAGTTTTAGTACATTGTTTCAAAGCTAGTTGTATGTTAGTTATAAGATAATTTATTGAAAACTCTGGATCTTGAGATGCAAAAACAGGGTGCAGGTCAATTTTGGATATGGTTATTTTTAAAGTCTAAAATCTATTTTAGTTATGGACGTAGTAGCAAAGTGGCGTGGCTGTTTAAATTCGATGCATGTAAGAACTGGGTAATGATCGGTAAGTGTTGCATGGGGAATGATAGTGAGCATAGGATATTTAGTTTTAACCAGAATGTGATCCAGACAAGTCCCACTGGCTTCACGTGTAACTTTTGTATGCGCAGGTAGAAGCCCATGAGACGCAGCTAGAGTACTGGAAATAAAAAGACTCTCAATTTCAGGGCTTTGTGAATGTTGCGCAATAGAGCTTACTGTTTATGAGATTGTTATTGTATGTGTTTACAGAGTGCCTAAAGTAGACAATTTTAACACTTTTTTTAGTAGGTTAGAAATCATGTTACAATTGTTAAATTTAATAAGAGATGTTATAAAAACGTTATAATCGCCAACCATTCAGCACCAGGTCCGAGAGGCAGCGTGCGTGTTCCCACGCGCGCCTCTGTTTCGAGTCCGTCTCCCCTCTAGGGGGGAGACAGTAGGGAATTTTTAGAGTGAGTCCTTTGGGTAGGTCTCTTTGTGTAGTGGCCTGCCGTTTCACACGGTGGGCCGTAACCTCGGCGGGGTCGCGACCGCATGCGAAAGCGATTCGTGCGATAGTGATTTTGTCGAGGAACACCGTGGTAGGTTCAGTCGGTATTCCGGAAGGTACATTATCTTTTCAACATCTTTATTTTACCCCGGCGAGTCCGACATAATCCCTCCACCCGCCCAGTGGAGGGATATGCACCATCGCATACACCACGTAAAAAAAAAAAAGATGTTTTATAACATTGATTTGTTGAAACAAAATAATGTAACTTTGGATTTTGAAACTTTACTGATAAATTATAATATGACTTTAGCTTTAAAAGAACCGACTAGATTAATAAGTAAATCTTGTATTGACAATTATGCTCACAATTTATCGAAATCATGTAAGACGGAAGTGTTAGAATTTGCTTTGTCAGACCATACAGCACAGCTAATACAATTTAGAATAAAGAAATATTTATTAATACTATGGCGAAAACAAAGTCGTGATTTTTGTGCTAAAATATTCAGAAATTTAACGAATGCCTTATTAATTTATCTTTTTCCGAGTTATATGATGAGAGCGACCCTAATAGAGCATATAACTATTTTATAGAGCACTTTAAACTGTTCTATGATCTGTGCTTTCCTTTTAAAATTATAAATATCCATGTTAATAGGAAAATAAAATAGATATCACGGGGATTAAAGAGATGTAGTGCAAAGAAAAATAACTATTGTGGAATTTTCGATTAAAGCCGTTAAAGAAAAATAAAGATATTTACCAAACCTATACAAAGTTGTTTAAAAAGGTAATCATTCTGACGCAACGTGCACAAAATAATTATAAAATAAAGACTTCGGTAAATAAATCACAGGCTACACGGAATATAATAAATAATTCTAGGTTTAATCTTCCTCGTGATAATATTACTAAAATTAAAGTACATGGTAACGTTATTACAGAGCCAATTGAAATTGCTAATGCCTTCAATAATTATTTTATTGACAGAATAAAGCCCATATTGCATAGTGGCAACAATGACATCAAAAATGAATAGCATGACACACTCTATTTTTATGACTCCAAGCATACCGAATGACATACAAAATATTATAAATGGACTGAAGAATACCAATAGTGTAGGTTTTGATGACATATCAACCAAAGTAATTAAATTTGTTAATCAAAAAGTGATAAAAAGTGGTATATTTCCGGACTATTTGAAAACGTCAATAATAAAACCGTTGTTTAAAATGGAGGACAAAGAGTCGATGGAGTTTTATAGACCTATATAGCCTTAGGATCAATTATTTCAAAAAAAATTTAGAAATATATTCATAGTAAATTGTATACCTACTTAGAAATTAATAAATTACTTTGCCAAAAACAAAAAGGATTTAGACAAAATAAGGGTATTAACTTAGCTATCTACGATTTCTACAAAACAATAATAACAAATGTCGATAAAAGGTCTCCTATTTGCGCTATATACTGTGATATGACGCAAGCCTTCGATTATGTGGATCACAGTATATTGCTAACTAAACTGGAATTCTATGGTATACGCGGTAATATTTTAAGTTTAATTCAATCATATCTTTCCAATAGATTACAAATGACTAGCATTTCTAGAATAAATTCACGAACTAAGCACGATGAAACATATTATTCGGAATCGCGGTTAATTAGGTATGGTGTTCCTCAGGGCAGCGTTCTCGGTCCACTATTGTTTCTTCTTTACATAAATGACCTGCCTAAATGTACGAGCCTTCCAATGTCCTTGTTTGCGGATGATAGTACCGTTTCAATTCAGTGTAGAGCAATTGACAAATATCAAGCCGATATAAATGATTGTCTGGCTTCAATTATTCGTTGGCTAGACAATAATAACTTAAAAATAAATGTAACAAAAACCGAAGTCATGCATTTCAATCAAAGACCCAAGCTGTATAATTCCATTAATGTCCGCTATGATAATCAATCTATAAGCGAAGTAGTCTCGGCTAAATTTTTAGGCTTAGTCATTGATAGCCAGCTGAATTGGAAAGACCATGTAGCTGAGCTATGCAAAAAGGTTAGCAGTTCTGCTTACGCTCTCTACAAATTATCTTCAATTGTTAATACTGATGCTGTCCTTACTGCTTATCATGGTCTTGTGGCCTCAATATTACGATATGGTATAATTTTTTGGGGCAATTCCACAAACAGCATAATGGTTTTTAAAATCCAGAAGCGGTGCGTACGAGCCATGTATGGTCTGAAGTCATCAGATAGTTGTAAGACTTATTTTATCAGAAACAACATCCTGACACTTCCGTCTCTATACATACTGGAGGTAGCTTTGTTTGTACATAAAAATCCTCAATTATTTCAGCGCATATCAGATGTTGTGAAGCGAAATAGGCGCAACAATAACAGATTATGTTTACATAGCGCAAAAACAAGTCTGATAGGCAAAAGCCTGTTATGTATGGCGCCAAAAATTTATAATATAACACCATGTAACAAAAAGCTGTTTAATATAGAAATATTTAAAAATAAATTTAAAAAGATCTTGACGGAGAAGTGATATTATAGTATTAATGATTTTTTGAATGACAATAATCTTAAATAAATGAAACTTTGATTTTCAAATTTATTTTAACATTTACATTTTGACATTTAATTTATTTTGACTCTTACCTTATGACATTTTTAATTTATTTTTATAATTTGTTTTAACTTTTTCTTTTGACATACAAATGTATTTATCTAAATGTATTTTTAGTTAGTTATGCATGAGATTTTAACTGAATTGGTTACATTTTATTGATTTATTATCTAAATAAGTAATTTGATAATTTAATGTTTTTATATTTTTTTTTATACTCGACTCGTTCATACGCCTCCACAGGCAGATTTTAGTGGTACTAATTTAATAACCTTTTGTAATCATGTAATACCCAAAATTAATTGAATAAATGATTTGATTTGATTTGATCCTAGTGGGAGACCGTTGGACTGCCACGCAGAGGTCTCGAGTTCAATCCCAAGACGCGGCGCATCTATGTCTTTTCGAAGTTATGTGCGTATTAAATAGTTAATTTGCATGTCTGAGAGTTCTACATAATGTTCTCGAAGATATGTGAAGCCCAACCTGCACTGGGGCGGCGTGGTGGACTATGGGATAGCGCTTCTCACACTGAGAAGGCCGTGCCCAGCAGTAGGACAGTCTCAATACGGGGCTGATATTATTATATAAATATCTTCTCCCTAGCCTTTATTATTCCCTAGTCACTTGGGTCGGCTTTTCTGGTCCAACCAGATTTGATTGAATATCAGTTTTTACACGAAGCGGCTGCCACTTGACCTCCGCAACCCGAAGGCTAACGATACCCTAAGGCTAGACCACTGTCAGGATATTATAGGGCACTGACTTCCCAATAACGACTGCCATAGATGTTCATGGCAGCCGGGACCGACGGCTTAACGTGCTCTCCGAGGCACGGAGCTGGCGATTGTCAATCAATTCGAAAAGTCATATAACTTCCGAAAGTCACAGGTGCGTGACGTGGGTTCGAACCCGAGACCCTCTGCATTGCAGTCTGTTGGTCTCGCGACTGAGCTATATATTATATAAATATATTTCAATAAATAAAACAGAATGTCTACTTATAACAATTTTATTGACTATTTAAAGCTATTTACAATTATTACAATATCAACAAGTTTTTACCACCATAGTGGTAAGAGGCCATCCATAAATTACGTCACAAGAATTTCATGACTCTTCCTTTCCCCGTTCTTGTCACAACTGATCTTATTTGTAAGACTCCCTTCCTAGTTAGATGACACATGTTTTGCAATTTTACATGTGGAAATTATTAAATTAAATAGAAAAAGAATGGGAATCCCTTCAGAGAAGAATTTTTTGTGTTAGACCTCTGACTTTAAGGCTCTGAATCTTCCCCATCATACATTTCCCTCACTACCCTCAACAACTCCATCAAATTCAATCCCGTCTTCGCAGATATCCCAATCACTTCCATTTTCTCTCTAATCTCTTCATAACTTTTTCTCCCTTGAGGGAGATCTATCTTATTTAATACCACACAATGTTTCCTCTCCATAAATCTCTTATTATACTTCTTTAGCTCGTATTGAAGGACTTCTAATTGGTTGAGAGGGTCTTGAGTGGAGTCTAAGAGGTATATTAAGCCTCTGCATCGTTCAGCGTGTTGGAGAAACTGAATACCTGGAGAAAATATCAAAAGGTAACATAAAGAAGTTACGGCAACAACAGATGGCGCTGTAATTAATTACACACCAACTCCGAAAAATATCTAGCTATCCGAAGTAGTTAAGTTTGTTAATATTAGTTAAGACTGCGCCGAGCGTAAGACGCGGTTGGACTGAATGACAGAGCTCGATATACAAAATCGGCGCGCGGCCGCCATAGTAAAATTGTATGGAGGATTTGAAGTGCTATTTTGATAAATATTTATCTTTATTGTCAACCAATAACTTAAATATTTGGGACGGACAAATTCTAATATAACTATTTATGTTTCGTTTAAGCTGTAAAATAGGATAGATTTCTACTGTTATAATCTAAAAATCACTTAACACGAGCTTACGTATTTGCATATTTCGTGCAAATTTACGTAATTTTGTAAGCGAAAATATTATTTTAAGTTTTTACACGGAGTAATTGTAAACACATTCATTGTTTATGGTAAATGTATATTTTATATTTGTATTAAACAAAAAGTGTTGATTTTATCAACTTAACTGTGACCGCCTGTTTCGGCACATTTCGCTCGGCGCAGTCATAGGTTGTAAATTGTGATTGTTGCTTGTGTTGATGTAAATATTCAATTTCAACAAATAAATAGATTATTTATTTATTTATTTCAAGGTACATCAACAATATACGTTATACAGAATCGGTTAATTATCTGAATCAATTGAGGCGAGACCACATAAGGATAATAAAAAATACGGATAATTGGATTTTCAAAAAATATGTTCTTGTACATTCATCACATATTTTAAAGAAATAGAGTTTATTTTTGACACTGCATGCATTTTTAATTTGAAATTGTAAAACAAACATTTTAAGTACACACAGCAACGCATCAACCTAGACTGTTTGGACTTTGAACTATTAGAAGTTGAACGCTGCGAATCGTGCGAGAGAGTGCGTTATATTTTTGTTACGCTCTATCCTTACCATTACATCGACACCACTATGCACTGTCCCTTTCCGACAATTCTCTATTTTGTATGTAGCGTATTTATGCGTATATAAGGTGTCTAACTTGATGTATAAATGATTTTTTGAAAAAATATCCCGTTGCAGACATATTTTTTGATAAGCCTTATGTATTTAGTAACCACGTAATGACATATTTAAATAATGCCTAATTGTATAAGTTTTAATTAATTCTAAAATGTAATTTAGCTTTTCACATTTAACTGTATTATAATTTTTCTTGCTAATTGTATTCTACTATTATTTTGTATATTATTAATTTGTATTTTAATGAAATAATACTGTAAAACCCAATTTGACATAACATATAAGCGCCTTGGTGTTACACTGTAAGCTTGTGTTGTTTAAATAAATAAATAAATTAAATAAAAATAAAAAAATGTGTACAAACATATTTTCTTCTTATAACATAAAAGACATCTCACGTACTAGTAATAAATCCTGTGTCGCGGGAACTTTACAAACATTCAAACAACGGACACAAAGAAAACCTCGACTCGGAACAACCATTTGTGGATCACACAAAGTTTTGTCCCGTGTGGGAATCGAACCCACAACACTGGCGTAGTCGCGGTCGAATTTATTTCACACATTATATTTCAGTTTTTATATACAAGTGTCAAAAAGTCATATTTCTAGACTCCATTCTGAAACTACCATTTAAAAATTTCCTAGATAGGCATCGACCTCGTACCTCACGATAGATCGCAAACTCAAAGCATAAACCAAAATAATTTATTTACCTAAACCCATGTTCTTGTGTGACCCGGGAATCAAACCGGGGAGATCCGCAATAGCCACCTGTTCATAATCATCATACGGCACCATACCTGAAAATAAAAGACATCACCACTGAAAATATAAATTTTGCAGCATACAATATGCCACAAACACTGGCAAACGGTTAGGGGCATATCGTTTGAGAACAATAGTCTATACAATTTGCCACAAATCATTTGCAACATAAAAAAAACTTATAAATAAAAGCTAACGTAGATATAAGAACTGTATCTACTCAATCAATAACAAGAAAGTTTACTTTGCTTTACATACAGTTTGCCACAAACAGTTTGCCGCAGACTGAAAGACTTACCTATATGAGGTTTAAGCGTCGTGAAGGGGTACGGAGCGACCGTGGGACGTGCTCTGGTAATCGCTCGTAACAAAGTGCTTTTCCCAGCGTTGGGCAAACCGATGAGCCCTATGTGGGCCATGGAGCGCACTTCTAGTGTGTAGTAATTCGTTTCGCCTACAGCGCCTAACTCTGCTATATCTGGCGCCTACAAAACAAACATAGATAATATAAAAGCTGACTGAGAATCAGAAGTCCAAATTGAAGATCTGCCCTCGGCTATGGAGCCTAGCATTCTCGGAGTGAAAAGGACAGAGCACCTCCGAAACACTACTCTGCACTCCACAACACGCATAGCTGATGTATGTAGGTGTGAAATCCGGCAGGTTGAAGTGGGACTGGTCCAGACACGTCTGTCGTATGCACCCAGAGAGGTGGGCACTAATCGTCACAATCGTCACCAAATGCCACAAGTTAGTCGTTATTTTTCATAATAATAGTTGGATGTTTATCTTGGTCTGGGTGTTTCTATGTATAATATGTATGTATTTACAAAAAAAAAGTATATATGTATGTTTATCCATTGTCTAGTACCCATAGTACAAGCTCTGCTTAGTTTGGGCTAGATAGTGATGTGTGTATGTGATAGAATATTATTATTAACTAAAATAAAGTGTTTCTTCAAAAAGCCTAGAAGCCCTGCCTAGATATTAGTACCTGTTCGGTATCTGTAAGGAAGAACTTATTCCCCCTCCCACCAGAGCCTCCTCGAGCCGCCACAAACATCATCCCCTCCACATTTAAATCCCCCACAACCTTCCCCTTTTCGTCTCTTATAATTGTACCTACAACAAAGATAGTGATATATTAATCACAAAGCAGGAAAAATCGTGTGGATATCTGCATGTCTGTCAGTTCTCCATATTGTTCTCGAAGATATGTGAAGTCTACCAACTCGCACTGGGGCGGCGTAGTAAACTATGGGCTAACCCTTACACTGAGAAGAGGCCCGTGCATAACAGTGGAACAGTTTATATCTCTACTATAATACTAATATTATACAGCTGAAGAGTTTGTTTGTTTGTTTGGTTGAACGCGCTAATCTCAGGAACTACCGGTTCGAATTGAAAAATTCTTTTAATGTTGGATAGCCCATTTATCGAGGAAGATTATAGGCTATATAACATCACGCTATGACTAATAGGAGCGGAGAAGCAATGAAAAATGTTGCAAAAACGGGGAAAATTCTCTTATGTTATATGAATCAGACGAAGTTGGGTCAGCTAGTATATAAAAATATCAGCTCTATATTAAACTGTCCCACTGTTGGGCACGGGCTTTGTATACAAGGCTGAAATATTAGAGGGTTTACGCCATATGATCTGCTCCTAGGGGCAATGTGGCCGCGCAGCGGTAGTGAATGCGACTGCTGTGCATGAGGTCTCAGGCTCGAATCCCGGGTCGGGCAAACAAACAGTTATTGGGTTTTTCTGTTAAGAAATCTCAATAGCAGCCCGGAGTTAGGAAGTTGGCGGTGTCAGACACCCCCGTGCCTCGGAAAGCACGTAAAGCCGTTGGTCCTGCGCCTGATCTCTCTCCGGTCGTGTCGGATTACCGTCCCATCGGATCATGAGAGTTAGGGAACAGACAGTGCACTTGTGTTTGCGCACACACTTGTGCACTATAATATCTCCTGCGCACATGGCTAGTCTCTGTTAAGATTGACCACCGGGACTGAACCTATGTCTGAAGGACATTATTATTATGTAATTATTTTTAAATAAAGATAAAACTTACCTATAGGCACAGGTATTATAATATGTTGTGCGTTTTTGCCATTACATTCCTTGTTGTACCCTTTCTCTCCATGTTTGGCTTGTATAACCGACTTGCAGTTGTTCAAACTCGTAGTTGAATGTGCAGCCTGGAATGATTAAATACATAAATAAATAAAGAGGCACATAAGTGTGGAAGATTGTTGGAGTACCATGCAGAGGTACGAGTTCAGTCTCAAAGACACACACCTCTGACATGTCATAGTTATGTGTGTTTTAAATAGTTAATCTCTCAGTCTCAGAAACAATTCATATACTGTGTGTTTCTTTGTTTCAACTTTTGTTCAGAGACATTGCCGAAATCGCGGAAAAAAACAGCTCTTCCTTACAAAATTGGACTTAGACCTCGACAAAATGTATGGAACAGCTGATTTTTTTTCGCGATTTCTTCAATGTCTCTGAACAAAAGTTGTTCATATTAACAAGTATAATAACACCCTGAGAGGTTTTCACTATACTAAGAAACACCCAGTACATGTTCTGCATGTTTTTCTGTACCCCTGACAATATGTGTGCAAAATTTCATGATGACCTGTGGAGTTGTTAAAGTGTGAAAGTGTAACAAACAACAAACTCATTACATACATTTTTAATCCTAATAAGGATGGGTTTTTAAAAACATTTCCATCGTCTTTCATCGTTCATCACACAATGGAAATTTTAAGTTTCTCGGTTTACGTTTCTCAAAAAGATTTTGTACTTACTAATTAATAAACAAGTCATGATCCTCCTAGTTCCTAGAGGTTCATTATTACTTTTGATCTTTGTATTTTGTTTAAAATATAACTCCATAGCACTAGATAAATTTCCTGTGTTATGGGGACTTGACAAACATTCAAGACGAGAGAAAAGCACAACAAACACAGACTCAGAACAACTATTGATGGATCACTCAATGTTTTGTCCTGTATACGATCAAACTCACAATACTCGGTGCAGTGGTAGTAGCGAAACAACTACTTAAACCAATACGCGATCCGTGCAGTTAATCATCATGAATCAAGTATAAATATAATTATTTTAACCTGAAATATAACATGGCCGCCGTTCCCGCCATCTCCACCGTCTGGTCCCGCGTGATCCTTACACCAGGCACTGAGAAACGATATACAGCCATCGCCCCCCGACCCACCAACAGTCCGAATCCTGAACGAATCCACATAATACTGCACAGTATTCCTAGTAGACTTCGCCTTCAAACTTCGTAACGGTTTCGGCACGTACTCGGAACTAAAATGTGCAATTTGCACCTGTGTTGTCAATTTTAACGATTTAAATATGTTTATTAGTCTCATTTTTGTATTTTCTCGTTGTTTTCTTTAGACTTTTAGGTTATTCTAATGTTATGAAATTTTTGACAGCCGATAGATTTTGACAGTGACAGTTGATAGTGGGGATGTTATTGATAGAGATGTCTTTCGAATAGTAAATTTATTAGTGGATTTTATTATATTACTAAATTAAAATTACGCATCTTGTAATATTTAAATACTAGTAATACGTTCAATGTTTGTCATAAAGGTATTCAGGTTGCCACCATAGCACTGCAGCGCTAACGAAGAGTGGAATAACTCAATTTTGGTCGATTTTGAATTATATATGTATTCGGAATCAGCGAATCGAGGTCTATAATTCTGTATAAGCACTATTTTCTCAATTTCAGACCATAAGCTTCATATTTTTCACGTCATACATATTTTTATTTGTTCTTCTTTCAATTAGTACAAATTTCATGAAGATGGGTTCACTATTACAGGAGATACAAAGAAAACAAAGTTCAAAACTTTGAGCGCGTTGTTCTCGAAAGTTGTAAAATCGAGTTATTGTACACTTCGTTAGCGCGGCAGAGTAAATAGTACACATATTACAAAGAGAATAGACTAATCTACTTTTGTTAGTAATTAATAAACTCGTAAAATACACAAACAAGTTTAGAAATTCTTTTACCAGTGGAATCTTATTTTTACAGAAGTAACAAAGTTTATATAACATGAACTGCAAGACGAGAGCGTAGCGTAATTCCATTTGTATTTTAGTGAAAATACAAATGGAAACAAGAACACATTTCATTGTGTAAGTTAATTGACACTTATGACGTGCTACTACCACTGCGCTGAGTATTGTGGGTTCGACTCCCGCACGGGACAAAACTTTGTGGGATTCACAAATGATTGTGCCAAGTCTGGGTGTTCTTCGTGTCCGTTGTTTGAATGTTTGTAAAGTCTCCCGCAACACAGAAATTATTCGTAGTGCGGGAGTTGTCTTTTCAAAAACGAAACTTTTTTGTTCTTTTTGTTCTTTTTTTTTTTTTTTGACCCAGGAAAATCCTTTATTTATGTGCGACTCTCCGCCCCTGAAGGGGGTCGGTATACACACTAAAAACCTGGGGTGAGCAGTCCCTCCGCCGTCGGGGTAGGGCGAGATGGGGTCGCGTTAGCAGTCACCATCCCACCCCGGCGGTTGGCCCGGCTGATGGTAACCGGGCCTCAGCACCTGTGGAGGGGTAAACATATAAACAAATTATAAAGGATGTTCTCTGTATCCGTTTTCTGAATATTTGTAAAGTCTTCGCGACACAGGGTGATTCTAAGCGCGGGATTGACATTTTTAAGAAATTTAAACCTATTTATGACTTAAAATTCTAACTATTCATCTATATTTTTGCACTAACTAATATTATAATTAATTATGAATGTGAGTTTGTTTATTACGATCTCACACCTTAACTACTCAACTGATCATCATGAAATTTTACATACTCGTTGTCAGGGGAACAGAAAAGGACATACGATTATAATAATAATAATAATATATAATATTCTACCACATACACACAACACCATCTAGCCCAAACTAAGCAGAGCTTGTGCTATAGGTAGGACAATGGATAAACATACATATTTACTTTTTTTTGTAAATACCTTCATACATATTATACATAGAAACACCCAGACCAAGACAAACATCCATGTTCATGCACACAAATGTTTGACTTGTGCGGGAATCGAACCCGCGACCTCAGGCGTGGCAGTCGGATACACTAACCATTACGCCATCGAGGCCGACCTTTCATCCAGTAAAAATGTACTAATCTATATATATTTTAACTGCCCATCGTATTAATCCTTTAGTAAGATGTTTTTATGAAGGTGGTATATGTTTACAAGCATTTAGCCTCATATTTAAAGCAAGCTGTCCAACCGCAATCTGTTGGCCAATTCACGTAATATCTCGACGCACCGATCGAGTTTAGATGCAGTCCGTATGCAGTCGCAGTTAAGTTTTACGTCGGATTTTGTATCTAAAACATCAGCCGTCAAAATTACGTGAATACGAAAATTGCTATTTTGATCGAAACTTAACTGCAACTACACTGCAAGTAAACACATTTAAATACGTGAATTGGCCTACTGACCGCACCGTTATCACGCCGTCATTAAACAATTGCCAATAGCGCGCACAGCCATTTGTACTCATTTACGATGGGGTAAATGAGTACAAGTGGCAGTGCCTATGAATATACCCATAAGTGTTTATAATTTATTTTATCTTACCAAGCGCCTACTACCTACTATTATCATTATTTTGTATTTATAATAAATTGTAGAAAAGTCATGAAAAATTTGGTAATAGTGAAGAGCTCTAAGGTACATTAGTAATACATAACAACGGTATGCTTTTTTTGCACGTATGAATTCAAATTACAAAAGGCTCTGCTGGGCAGACAACATTTTCTGACTGAATTTCTCCTGTTCTGTTAAAGATTCCTGGGAGTTAATACATGAATCGAGAGGTACATTGGCACAAGTTACGATCAGTATTAGTTTTATTTATTACGAGCGTAATACAACCATGGGCCCCGCTGGATGGATGAGGCGATTTATTGTAATTTCTATCATAATAATTGAGGTACATTGGATCTTGTTAATAAATTCGTGAGGTACATTGAACAAACAAAGCATTGCCACTAGTTTTTTCGGTCTAGCTCGAGGGGCCCAGCTAGATCGATACACATATTTACGTCAGCTAAATAAAGTGCAATATCACTTAAAACTTAAAAGCACTTCTGATTGTCTTCGCTATCATCTTATCGTCTGGATATCTACTTATAAAGACACTTTACTTTCTTCGTTGTGATTTAAAAATACATATAATTATTTCCTCGTGTGAATCATATTATGTACTTTTAATAAATAAGACAATGATACAGAATATATAGAAATTAAACACTTTATACGGATTGTGTCGCGTTGTTTATTTTACTTTAAAACACTTTTATTACATACCTACTTAATTTAGAAACTCTAACACTACTATTATTAAACTTTACTACTATTAAGCTATTTAATTTAGGGCCGATTTTTCAATCGTCAGATAACTTTTATCTGATGAATAATTATGGCAGTATGACATATTTTCTATACAAAAGCTGTCAAAACGTCAAATATATTCCTCAGATAAAAGTTATCTGACTATTGAAAAATCGACCCTTAATTAAAACTATTTATATTTAAGTTTACACTTTGCCCCAACACGCGCGACGTTTCGGTTGCTTTACAGCAGCCATGTTCGCGTAAACATAAAACAATATACAGAATATATTTTAACCCTAATGTTTGGCCCTAAATTTGATACCAAGGTAACAGTCGGATATAGATATGGCTGTCTTTAGCCCTACCATTCCTGCCGCCATGTTGGACTGTCACGCAGAAATCTTAATTTCGATCCCAAGGCAAGACTTTCAATATCATGTACTTATTAAATAGTTAATTATCGCTCGCTTTAACTGTGAAGGGAAACATCGTGAGGAAACCTGCATGTCTGAGAGTTCTACATAATGTTCTCGAAGATATGTGAAGTCTGCCAACACGCACTGGGCCGGCGTGGTGGACTATGAAGCGGTGGTAGCCCAATGGATAAGGCATTGGACTTGCGATCGAGAGGTCGCGGGTTCGAATCCCACCCTACCGACGTGAACCCACTCCTGGTATAAGCATTCTAGCTTAGCTGGAGGGGTTAACAAGAATACTAGTCATTTGAAACACAAATTGTACCAGCAATGTGTGTGCAAACTTAAAAAAAATATTTTCTTCGCTTTTTGCTTCTCATACTGAGAAGAGGCCCATGCCCAGCTGTGGGACAGTTTGTATCTTTATACATTTATGGTAGAATATTATTATTATAGCCCTTTGGCTATAATAATAATATTCTACCACATACACACAACAACATCTAGCCTAAACTAAGCAGAGCTTGTACTATGGGTAAAACACAATGGATAAACATACATATATAAATACTTTTTTTTGTAAATACATACATATTCTACATAGAAACACCCAGACAAAGACAAACATCCATGTTCATGCGAACAAATGTTTGACTTGTGCGGGAATCGAACCCGCGACCTCAGGCGTGGTTGTTATACTTACTAACCACTTATGAAGTCATCGAATCATGCCAAAATCACTTTTCAATTAAGAATTATAATGAGAAACGATGCAACTACCAAAACAGTACAACATCACTTACCACTGTTTTTTTTTAATATAAAACAGCAACGATAATCTTGAAGGGAGACCGTAGGAAGCTTGAAAGAAACGAAGGGCGCTCGAGTTTGGTCCCAAGGCTGACTGCTGATCTCTGACTTTTCGAAGTTGTATGCGTATACAATCATGTCTATTATCATTCAACGTGGCAATGCTGCCAGTCTCCTGGGCACTTTCCCGGTCGACAGCGATTCTGAGGAATTTTACGACGCTGCCTGAACCAACCATTTCCTTTCTTTATATTAAATTTATAGACCCATATTTTGTTACTTTCATGTTTTATTTATAAGTGGTTAGGTTTGTATAATAATTACAAAATCATTTTCCCTAAATTAACTTAAGTCGGCTACTTTACTTTTAGTTTAGTTTAGTATAGAGATAAGAAAGAGTATATAATGCAAATAGTGTATTTCCCTTTTTCATTGTAGTCGCTAATAAATAAAAAATCATGTCTTGTCTTGATTATTTATGTACATGTAAGTGGATGCTCCTATTCACCATACTGCTGCTTTAGAGGCTACCATCAAATTTTATCAAATGCTTGAGTATGTTGAGTAGTAGTTCATGGAGAAATGGTTGCAGCACCTTACAGTTATGATTTGTAAACGAAATATTATTGTACACTTGGCGATTAAAAAGAGTGGCTATGAGTTTCTCGCCCGTTCTTCTCATGAGCCCTACACCCTTGCTTTGCTGAACGTGGCAGTAAATGTAAATTCACAGAAAAAAAATTACGTGTTACTTTGACATTCATAAGTGTTACATACCTTGTAACCTAATTTGAATAAATTTATTTTGATTTTGATTTCGTATTAAATAATAGTTTATTATATTTTGCGGTAAAAGAAAGCAGGCATTGAGACACCCTGCAATATATCTTCGAGAACATTAGGTACCTATGTAGAACTCGTGGATATATGAATTCTGTCAACCTGCACTGAGCCAACGTGGTGGATAATGGACTAACATTTCTCCCACTGAGAAGAGGTTGTACCCAGCAGTGGAACCTTATTCTTTTATACACTCTGATTAGGAATAATTCCTGTCGTCGGGACTTTACAAACATTAAAACAATGGACCCACAAATAACACCCAGACTTAATATTTGAATCACACATTTTTTGTCCTGTTTTAGTATCAAACTCATTGCACTCGGCACGGTGATAGTGGCGAGGAGACCAATTAAATGACTACGTCATCAGTGCAGGGTACGTCTCAGACGAGAGACTGAGACTGACTTTGACTGTAATGCAGAGGGTCTCGGGTTCGAACCCACGTCGCGCACTTCTGACTTTCGGAAGTTGACTTTTCGAAATTATGTGCGTATTGATTGACAATTATCGCCTGCTCCGTGCCTCGGAGAGCACGTTGAGCCGTCGGTCCCGGCTGCCACGACATTCTGTTCCCTCACTCTCATGATCCGATGGGACGGTAATCCGACACGACTGGAGAGAGATCAGACGCAGGACCTACGGCTTTACGTGCTTGTCGAGGCACGGGGGTGTCTTACACCGCCAACTTCCTAACTCCGGACTGCTATTGCGATTTTTTAACAGAAAAACCCAAGAATTTTTTGTTGGCCCGACCCGGGATTCGAACCCGAGACGTCATGCACAGCAGTCGCATTCACTGCCGCTGCGCCATAGTTTATATTGAACTTATATTTATCGCGTATATTACGTTTCGAGTCGCATTTGTCATGACAATTCTTATGCATAGATGCTTATTAGTGCAACCTTACTCAGAAATACTATTAGATGAAATTTGATTGTAATACTTCTGACAGCTCCTTAAAGTATACATAGAAATTGACGTAATCGCTCTAAAGGTAATAACAAATAAACACTCAAATATTTCTGAAAACACTTCAGCACAAGTAAACTCCCTCACTGAAGAACTCTTGAAGTATATCTATTTAAGCCAACGTTCTGAACGTGAGTGCCATTCCAGCTTGTTGTTGTTGTTATTTCAACATGAAGTTGCTATTAGTCGCTTGTCTGTTCGTGTTCGCGAGCGCTGAAGATGCACCTTCAGCTGAAAGGAACCCTGAAGGGAACTCTTCATTGGCTGAAAGGTCTATTGGCTATCATCAAAGGCAAGGTGTCCCGGACGCAGAAAGACTGAAGATCATCGAAGCTGTGAATGCCAGAATATCCAATGGTTACGCATCGTATTCTGGAGAACATCCTTATATGGTAAGTGTTTTGAATATCTATACTAATTATTATAAAGCTGAAGAGTTTGTTTGTTTGTTTGCTTGAACGCGCTAATCTCAGGAACTACTGGTTCGAATTGAAAAATTCTTTCAGTGTTGGATAGCCCATTTACCGAGGAAGGCTATAGGCTATATAACATCACGCTACGACCAATAGGAGCAGAGCAGCAATTAAAAATGTTGCAAAAACGGGAATAATTTTCTTATATGAAGCAGACGAATTTGCGCTGGTCAGCTAGTTTTTATATATAGGTATAAATCTTCTGTGCGTGTGTTTGTAATTAAACTCCTCCTAAACGGCTGGACCGATTCTGATGAAATTTTTTGTGTGTCTCTCGGGACAGCTAGTACAGGATAAGAATTTATTGATCCACTAGCTTCTGCCCGCGGCTTACCTTGCGGAAATGTAGGTTAGGTTATACGACATAACCTCTCCGCTCCCGTTTTTGCAGCAGCGTCAATGCATTCCTCTACGTTAAAGAAAGGTTATGTTCGTAACAGTATTTTTTTTCTGGATGTAAGGTACCCTGTGTCCTTTTCTGTACCCTAACAACGTGTATGCGAAATTTTATGACGATCAGTCGAGTAGTTAAGACGTGGAAGCGTAACAAACAAACACACTTTCGCATTTATAATATTACTAGCTGACCCGGCAAACGTTGTTTTGCCATTAAAAAAATGTTTTGACCAAAAGATTAAAAATATTTTAGGGATGGACAACCCTTATCACTAAGGGGTATGAAAAATAGATAGTAGCCGATTCTCAGACCTACTAAATATGCATACCTATAAAATTTCATAAAAATCGGTCAAGCCGTTTCGGAGGAGTATGGTAACTAACATTGTGACACGAGAATTTTATATATAAGACTAGATGTTGCCCGTGGCTTTGCGTGAATGTAAGTTAGGTTATATTTATAACAGTGCTTTTTTCCTGGATGAATGGTACCTTATGTCTTTTTCTGTTTCTCTGACAATACGAAATTTGATGATGATCGGTTATGTAGGGCATGAAAACGTAACAAACTCACATTCGCATTTATAATATTAATATTAATACATGAAGCAAAAACTTTGTACCCCTTTTTACGAAAATTGCGCGGACGGAGGAGTATGAAATTTGGCACAGTTAAAGTTTATATGGAGAAGGAGTGACGAATCCTAATATTTATATAAAATATGCATTAGAAATACATTAAATTAATGAAAAAACACTACACGCACACAACCATGCATTTGACACACGCAGTCGAAGCGCGTAACTATGGTTACATAAAACAATTATAATGACATATATCAACAATATCTTACAGGCAAACTTTGGTCGAATTTCAAGCACTAGGCGACCGCTAGTAAAATATTAATTAAGTTTCTACTTTAATCACCTAGATTTACAGATGCTAAAATAATAATTTGGACTAAGTCGATTATGGACACCTGATGCTGATTATTTTCACAGGTGATCATTGCATCCTTAAGCGTCACCTATGATCATCCAGGTGATCAAAGTGGAATAGACAATTCGGTGATATTGATACCAGCAAAATGAACTGGTCAAATGCAAGTCCGACTTCCACACGAAGGGTACCCAGGCATTGTCTTAGTAAATAAAAATAATAATATTCTACCACATACACACAACACCATCTAGCCCAAACTAAGCAGAGCTTGTACTATGGGTACTAGACAATGGATAAAAATACATACATACATTTTTTTTGTAAATACTTACATATTATACATAGAAAAACCCAAACCAAGACAAACATCCATGTTCATGCACACAAATATTTGTCTTGTGCGGGAATGGAACCCGCGACCTCAGGCGTGGCAATCGGTTACACTAACCATCGAGGCCGACTGTATTGTACAAAATCTTTATTTTTTATAATATTGTTGCGTGTGCTCTGTGTCCATAGCAGCGATAGCTCATTGGGGAGACCAACAGACTGCAATGCAGGGTCTCGGGTTTGAACCCACGTCGTGCATCTCCGACTTTCGGAAGTATATGACTTTTCGAAATTATGTGCGTATTGATTGACAATTATCGCCTGCTCCGTGCTTCGGAGAGCACGTTAAGCCGTCGGTCACGGCTGCCATGAACATCTATGGCAGTCGTTATTGGGAAGTCAGTGCCCTATAATATCCTGACACTGGTTTAGCCTTAGGGTATCGTTAGCCTTCGGGTTGCGGAGGTCAGGTGGCAGCCGCTCCGTGTAAAATCCGGTTAGACCAGAAAAGCCGACCCCAAGTGACTTGAGAATGATAAAGGCTAGGGGAAGAAGAGTATGCTGTGTCCATTTCTGTTCATCTGACAACGTGTATGCGAAATTTCATGTTAATCGGTAGAGTAGTTAAGGCCTGAAAACGTGACAAGAAACTCACATTCGCATTAAAATAATAATAAAAATAATAGCCCAGATGTATTTGACATACGTGGCAATAGTCCAAGGTCTGCTGCGGCTAAACTACCGTAGGTGCTCCTTGGAAGAGAGTTCCTTAGAGAAGGTGAAAACCTTAGAAGATCAGATTCTCAGAGGGCCTCTTCACGTTAGACCTATGTCTCCGTGTAAGCCGCCCAAAGGACCAGGTATTTTCTAATATAATATGTTAGGAAATACCTGTGATAAGAGAAAGTGCCTGAAACACAGGTCTCTTACCTAGTTCAGGTAATACAATGTAAAAACAGACTTCATAAACAAGTCTCTTGTGTCCAAAATTTAAATAGTAAATGATTTCCTTTGGTTAAATGTGGTGTATATGCTATTTATATTATAATATATTTACGTATTTATATGTAATAAAGAAAAAAAGAAAAATTAGCAAGCTTAGGAATATCGTCAATTAAAAAGTCTAGTTAAGTTAATAATAATTTGTTTGAAAAATATTGATAAATTAACCTGTATAGATCGAAATCTAAAGATTTCGGTATAGTTCTAGATAATAAAACCTTAATAACTATCAAACTTAAAATTTAAATTAATTATGGTCGAATTTCGACCACTTGGTGACCGCTAGTAATATTTTTTTTTTTATACGACTACCTAATGTTGCGAACAAGCATACGGCCCACCTGATGGTAAGTGGTCACCGTAGCCTATAGACGCCTGCAACACCAGAGGCATCACTTGCGCGTTGCCGCCCCTTTAGGAAAGGAAGTGGGAAGGAGGAAAGAGGGTGATTGGGCCTCCGGCACTCTCACTCACCGAACGAAACATAACAGTAGGAATACTGCTATTTCACGTCGATATTCTATGAGAGGGTAGTCCTTTCCCGGTCGAGCCAACCCGCATTCATGATGAAATCAGCAAGGTTCTACTACTCAGAAATAATAATCATAATAATGATGCCTACTTCCTCAGTGTTAATAGTGAAGCCGTAGTTCTCCTCTCTAACTTATAACTCCTGTTGCAGGCTGGTCTCCTGGTAACACTGACGACAGGACAGACCTCCCTGTGCGGCGGAACTCTGCTGAACTCAAGGAGAGTACTGACGGCGGCCACGTGTTGGTATGACGGGTACTCACAGGGAACCAATATCTTGGTAAGTTCCACCTTATAGCTGAGCAGCCAAGTGACTGAACGGAAGTGGTCGTCTCGCCCCTGCCACAGCGCCAAGTGTTGTGGGTTCGAATACCACACGGGACAAAACTTTGTGTAATCCACAAATATGTAGTTGTTCCAAGTATGGGTGTTCTTTGTGTCTGTTGTTTGAATGTTTGCAAAGTCCCTTGCAACACAGAATTTATTCCTACTGCGGGCGTTATCTTTTTAAAAAAAAAGCAAAATGGAAAATAGATCGTGTATAGCTTGAAGCGACAGTAGACAGTTAATAATAATAATAATAAATATATACCGGTCCATCAAACACCCATACCCATAGCCCCTATATTAGAATCCATACGTAGCAATAGTCCTACGCCTGCTGCGGCTAGTGCCGCTGTTGGTGTTCCATCCCATCTTTGATTAAAACTCTCGAAGGGCCTCTTCACGTTGGACCCATGTCTCCGTGTAAGCCTCCCAAAGGGCCAGGTATTTTCTAATATAATATGTTAGAAAGTACCTGTGATAAGAGAAACATAATAATAATATAAATCTGGTACATAAAACTATCCCAGCCGTTGTCCTATCTTAGACGAACTGACAAATTCGCGAAGTTAAAATAAGAATTCAAATTCAAATAGTTTATTGCGAATATAGGTTAATACAATGGTGTTGACATAGTTTTATCAGTATTGAACAAACATTTAGTGCAGCTATATTCCGCCAATTGATCAGATTACTCATTTATATACTTTTATATTAAATTATTTAAACATGCTCCAGTTATAATTAAAGTTCAATCAATAACAATATAAATATTAATTAATTAAATGTTATCCATGTCATTGTTTACATTATACAAGTGAATTTAGATAAAATAATATAAGTCCAGTGTAGTTACAAGTCATTAAAAGCTAATTATAATTGAATGTCATATTTGTCTTCGATATATTCTTTCAGTGTGTAGTATGCCTTATTAACAAGAAATTGCTTCGATAGCGTTTTAAACTTATCTGTGTTGGAGCATCTCAATATGTATAATAGTACTTAAATGGTTATAAATTCGAGGGGCCATACAAAATATGCTGTTGCTAAATTGCACTGTTTTGTTTGATGGAAAACATATTTTATGATTATTACGTTTACTCTCGTTTGCGCTCAAACAAAGAAGTAGGTATGTGTAAAAACAAAGACGGCTACCATTATATATAAAGGCAGGGAAGCGTTAACAATTTCAGACTAATAAAATATATTTTACAAGTATCCGTTATGTATGTTTTAACTTCACAATGGCCCTTACACATCTTTTTTGGGCTCTAAATATTATATCATTGTCTACAGAGTTACCCCAAAAGATGACACCATACCTTAGTACTGATTCTACTTAACCGTGGTACGCAGTGATAACAGCAGATTGATTCTCAATCAAGAAGAAGTCGTTAAGTTTACGGAAATTATCCAATTCTCTGCGCATTTTTCCTAACTTTTCTTTCCGTAAGAAGCTTCTACAAAGTATTAGAAAACTTAAAAAGATGAATGAAATCGGTAAAGCCGTTCTCAGGTTAGGGCGTGACCAAGGGATTCATTTTTATATGTATAGATATATCAGACCTATATATGAAGTCGCACTGCTGTGCACGGGCCTCGTCTCAGTGTGAGAAGGGACCATAGTCCAACACGCCGCCCCAGTGCGTGTTGGCAGACGTCACATATCTTCGAAAACATTATGTAGAACTCTTAGACATGTAGGTTATCTCACGATGTGTTCCTTCACCGTTAAAGCGAGCGATCATTAACCATTTAATACTCACATACACATAACTTTGACTCGAGCTCTCTTCGTAGCAGTCCAATGATCTCCCACTAGGTTGACTGCTATATTATATACTTTATTCACAGGTGGTGCTCGGCTCTATATACATATATTCTGGAGGCACCAGAGTGTGGGCTACTCAGATCTACACGCATTCCTATTTCAACCCTTACACAGCAGCTAACGACATCGCCTTGCTAGTCATACCTTATGTCAGCACCTCCGGTAAGTATTCCTCTCACGCCTAGAATAAGAAGTCATAATATCGTTACGCGCTGGGTTCGACGGATAAGAATATAAAACAATATTACCGACTAAAACACGTTTTATTCTAGTACACAATTAACTTTAACACACTACAAACACTATACTACACTTTTCCACTGTAACTGCTTCAAACTCCGTAGTATTGTCGCTTCCGTTCGCTTCGATGAACACTTGACCGCTTACGATAGTAAACTGACTCGGCATCATCAGGGGTTCTTCTCGTAGACCCGTTCGGGGTCTCGGGGTAACCAGACCAGGCCGTGGGCCTGTCTTGGTGGTGGTCGTCGCCGCCTGCTAATACAGGCGGGTCACTGGGGTGGGCCCGTGCGGGCCCGTTGGTCAGTCCGGGTCGTCAGAGCCGGTGGGTAGCGCAGCTAGCGAGGTCCAGCCCGCACGGGTCAGTCCCCGCGGGCGACCAGCGTGCCAGCAGCGCTTGGGTCGAGTCCGATGAGTCCCTCTTGCGCTTGGCGAGGTCGAGCTCCTCGGGAAGAGTTTCCCGGGGAGCGCCCGTCAGCCAGCGTCAGAGGGAGCGTTGATGTAGGTCCGGTGGGGGTTGCCACGGAGACGAGGTCTCGCGGCAAGGCCATCCTGTCCGGCGGTCGCCGATGGTAAGGCGCAAGCTCCCGCAGATGGCGGGCGTGCGATCCGTCGGCGCGCACGAACAAGTTGGTGCTCAGGCGTCTCACGAAGTCGTCCAAGCTCTCCATGCACAGGTCCCTGGAGATCGTCCTGTTCCGCACGAAGCGAGGGGCGTCGGTGATGGTGCGGAGCGCGAGCGACTGCTGCGCACGCAACCGGCGGCGGTTCGTCTCAGAGGTGAGCGCGAACCAGGCCGGGGCAGCGTAGGTGAGTCGGCTGCGGATGTACGCCTTGTACACGCCGAGCTTTGCGCGGAGCGGCAATCGGAACGATAGCACGGGTCGCAGGAGGGCGCGCGCGGTGCGCGTTTGGACGACTACGTTGTTGACATATGGCTTCATGGAGAGGGCGCGGTCGATGGTCACGCCGAGGTATTTCACCGTCGCGGACCACTCGATGTTCTCTCCCATGAGCTTCAACTGTGGTAAGGCTATGCTGCCCATGGAGATCGCCTGAGTCTTCGCCACGTTAACCGTCAGTCTCCAGTCCTTCAGCCAGCTGGGAAGTGCGTCTAGGGTGCGCTGCATCTTAGTCACCGCGTGGACACCGTTCATCGATGTCGAGATGTAGGCGGCATCGTCGGCGTACAGCGCGAGCTTGACGCCGTCGGTGACGGGGATGTCGTCCGTGTACCATGCGTAGCACACAGGAGAGAGGCAACTTCCCTGGGGCACACCGGCGCGGATGAGCCACTCTGTAGACAGGGCGCTTTCAACCGCCACTTGGAAGCGTCTGTCTTGCAGGAAGGTGGCCACGATCCTAACTACTCGACGGGGAGTAGTGGATGTGGACAGCTTGTACAGCAAGCCGGTGTGCCATACGCGATCGAACGCTTTCTCCATATCGAGGAGTACTGCGACGGCACGCTCGCGTTTGTTGCGAGCAACCGCGATGTCGTGCAGTACCCTCGCGAGCTGGTGGGTCGTGGAGTGTTCGGCGCGGAAGCCGAACTGTTCGTCGCGTGGCTGGAGGTGTGGCGTCATATGCAGCAGTAGCAGCTTCTCGAACAGCTTCGATGTCGTCGAGAGGAGCGTAATAGGTCGATAGCTTCCCGGCAGCAGGATGTTCTTCCCCGGCTTTGGGAGCATGATGACTCTCCCTAGTCGCCATGCGGAGGGAAAGTGTCCGGTACGGAGGATGCCATTGAAGAGGCGCGTCAGCGTCGCGATTGCTCGCGGTGGTAGGTGACGCAGGGCTTCGTTGGCTACCCGGTCAGGTCCGGGGGCTTTTCGAAGGGGCGTTCGGCGAATCATCCGCTGGACTTGGCCTGGGGAGACGACGATGGGATCCTCTGTCGGGGCTATCGGCTGTTCGAAGTAAGACTTCAGCTTCCTCTCGACCTCTGCTACATGCTGCATGTTGAGAGCAGGGTTGGGCTGGAACTGCGCTTCCAGGGAGTCGGCGAATATCTCCGCTCGGTCCTCGACACGGTAACGTGGGGTTCCGTCACCGGCCAGTAGGGGCCTAATCGGAGATGGCTTCCCGGAGAGTTGGCGGCACAAACGGTGTATGCCCGACCAGTCTTCACTAGCTTGCTCAATGGTGCGTTGCCAGGACTCCGCCGCGTTTGTTGCCAACGCAGCAGAGATCTTCGCAGCCAGAGTATTCAGCTGGGACTTCATGGTCGGACATCGGGAGCGCTGCCACTGCCGGCGCAGTTTCCTCTTCCTCTCGATCATCGCCAGGATGAGGGCAGGGAGCTGGAAAGGCCTCCTTGCGGTCGCGGCGTCGAGCTTCGACTCTCGGAGTGCGGATTGTAGGGCCGCGCTTAGATCGTTCGCAAGCCTTTCGACGTCAGCGAGTGTCTCCACAGGGAAGGAGGGCGAGTGCTCAGCCATGTAGTCGGCGAAGACCCGCCAATCTTGGCGTGATCGAGGGGGAGGTTGTGTCGTCTGCGGGATGTCATCCAGTGTCAGACTCACCGGCTGGTGATCTGAGATGAGGTGGTCGTCCAGGACGTCTAAATATACAGCCGCGTTGATGCCACGGGTGACGGCTATATCAATGACGTCCGGTGTGTGGGCTGCACAGTACGGGTAGTGCGTCGGGACCTCTGGTCCTAAAACCTCATATCCGTGTCGGTCTGCATCATCCAGGAGGCGGCGGCCATCTGGGCAGATGGTATTAGAGTTCCACGCCGTGTGCTTCGCGTTGAAGTCGCCGGCGACGATCGTGGGTAGTGGCGAGTCCAACAATGTATGGACATCAGCTACTACGAGTCGCTGTCGTGGCGACTTATAGAACGCATACACACGGGTGGGCTGGCATCCGATGCAGATCTCTACACCGAGGGCATACGCGGACTGTAGAGCTGGTACTGGCAGCGCTTGGTGGACGACTCTCCTCTTGACCAGGACTGCTAGACCCCTGTAAGCAGTCCCTGTCGGCGAGCGTTGGTCCTCCCGGTAGACATGGTATCCGCCCATCTTCCATTTGTCTACTGGTCTAAGGTGTGTCTCGCTGAGCAGGGCTACATCCACCTGCCGCTGAGCTAGCAGCAGTTTTAGTAGCCTGGTCTTCTCTGGTGACATCCCGTCGGCGTTCCAAAAGAGCACGCGCAGACTACGCAGATCCAGGACTGCATAGTTCTGCCATGCATTTGAGGATCAGAGGGATGGGATCCCTCTTCTCCTGTAGTGCCACCAGCACTTGCTGCAGAGTGCCGATGACGCTGGTAAGCCGTGGGTCCAGGTTGACCGCAGCCGGCTGGGTTGCCGGTGACGGTCGGAACGACCGCTTCGCCTTCGTCCCCTCGAGAGGGGCAGCGACCACGGTGGCCTTCCTGGACTTGTCCTTTTTATCAACGGCCGTCTGTTCGGCCTGCTGCGTCGGGGGCTTCGCTTTATGCCTTCTCATGCGTCGCCTTTTGTGTCGCGCATGCTCCTGGGGTACGTTTGCGGATGCCATAAGCGAGCCAGGGGCGTTTCCGTCCTCGACTACGGTGGGCTTCGGACGAACTGTTGCGGTGGTTCTCGCGACTGTACCGGCCTTCCTGTTTCGGACCTCCCGCTTGAATACCGGGCAGGTAGCGTTGTTGGCGGTGTGCGCACCACCACAGTTTGCGCATGTGGGTGCTTCTTTTAGAGGTCGTGGGCAGTCTTTCGCAGCGTGGGCTTCTCCGCATCGCACACAGGAGAGCGGCCTGTGGCAGTTGTGCGACGAATGCCGGAACTGCTGGCACCGATGGCATTGTGCGGGCCCCTTTTTCCCGCGCCATGCTTCGATGATTACACCGGGCATACATAGAAGCTCGGTCACTTCGTAGATGCCCGGTGTAAGATTGGCAGTGCGCGCTAACTGCGCGAAATACAGGCAGCCGGGGCGACCTTGGCGGGCTTGGATGGGACGCACGTGCTCAGGCTTGTAGCCGAGCTCTGTGAGCTCCCGTTCGATCTCCTCCGGCGGCGTGTTGACAGGGAGGCCACGGATGGCCACCTTGAGGCTACGTTCTGCAGGGAGGGAGTACGAGAACCAGGAGATCTTCTCCTTTGTCTCCAGGGAGTAGAGGTACCGCTGGATAGTGCGGTACTCCTGGTCCGACTTCGGGATGAATCGAACTCCCTTCCCAAACGGGCGGCCGTTCGGCGCGTGCCCGAGAGCATTTTTGAGCTCCCGGAAATGCTTCGGCCAGTCCGGGAGTACTTCCACAACTAGGGGTGGGTAGCGGGGGGTAGGCGGCTTCTTTCCCGGAACAGCATTGGTGTCAGTGGCAGCAGAAGTGGGGGCAGCGGCGGCGGCTATGGCGGCAGTACTGCCGGTTGCGGAACCAGGGTTGATGATGGCATGGCCGGCGGTAGTGGTAGCAATGGTGGCAGTGCGCGTACCGACCGCGGCAGCATACGAGGGTCCCACAGTCTCCATCGGGGACACATTCGTAGCTGGCGGCAGACTAAACGGCGGCGTCGTAAACAATGCACGACGTTTTTCCTGTTGCGGCGGCGACGGAAACCGGTCCGGTGTAACCGTAGTCGGTGGGGCGGGGAAGCGCGGCGGGGGCGCCGACGTCTTGCCTCTCTGTGGCAGCGGGTGTGCTGCTCGGGTGGGCACTGCGGGGGACGGCGCTTGTCGCGTGGCAAGCACAGGAGCGGCAGTTGGCTGCGTTGTCGCGGGCCAGATTGCGGCGGGGACGTTGAGGGGCGATCCGGGTGTTGGTGGTGACGCCGGCCGCGATAGCGAGGGGAGGCTGAAGAATTCCTCTCCAGCGCCCGGTGTCGGCGTTGAGGCAGCCGATGATGTCGGCGTTGGCTGTCTCTGTAGCGGTGGCTGCGGGAGGTTTCGGGTGCGGGCAGCTTGGTCTGCGGCCACCACACGGTCCAGCGCGGATAGCGCGGCACCGCGGGAACGGACGAACACCCGCTTGGCCACGCCGGTTGAAGTCGGCGGCAGCGGGCGAGTGGCCCGGCGAGTGGGCGGGTGGTGAGGCGGGGACGGACGCACTGACTCGGCGGTGCGCGTGCGCTCTATTTATACGCGGGTAAAGCGCTTCTGGAGTTTTCCAGAAAACGTCACACACGGCACGCAACAGCGCGATGGTTCGAGAATGTGCCAGCGCTTTCTCCACTGAACTCGTACCGACAAATACGTAGTTCCGTAAGATGTCAATAAATGGTGCTGTAATAAATTATTATTAGAAACCGCCGACTTTTCCCCACAGTGCCGACAGAGGGCATTAGCCGTAACAATATGTTACAGCGACACATCAACCTAGACTGTTTGGACTTTGAACTATTAGAAGTTGAACGCTGCGAATCGTGCGAGAGAGTGCTTTATATTTTTGTTACGCTGTATCCTTACCATTACATCGACATGCACTGTCCCTTTCTGACAATTCTCTATTTTGTATGTAGCATAGTTATGCGTATATAGGTTGTCTAACTTGATGTGTAGCCGTGTGTACAAGCCCATTTAGCCATTTCAAATTATTATTATATAAAGTTATAAATCCACAACATTTCATGTGTCACAATATGCATAATAACTTAATGAAATAACACTGATCGATAACGAAAAATCGTTAAAAGCATTTGCAGGTATTGAATTTAGTAAAATTAGTATAAATTATTATATAATTAAGTCAGGTTTTAAAAGTCATATCATTCAACACAAAAATATTAAATTTCTAAATTTATAAATACATTTATTTGTTACAATTACTTAAATTATTTGTGGCAGCATATATACAACTATTTATATTTACAAACGTATTAAAAAAGATAACATAATTACAAAAACACAAATAATTATAATACTAAATATTTACAAAAATGGTTTAGGCATCGTAAATTTTATTGTAAATTAAATTTTTTATTTATACAATATCAATTACGAATCAATTATAATACGATTATATTTTATTTATTATTCGGATATATCATTATTTTAAAAAAAGTCTCTATGGAAGTAGAAATTGCACTGCATGAGTCACGAACGTAATTTTGAAATTAATTTATTTAGTGGTAATACTTTTAAATGATTAGGGATTTTTATAATATTATACACATGGCATATGAGTTATTTTGCAGTCGATTACTTCTCGGTATCATGTTTACCACAAGCCTGCCTAAATTTCTTATGTTATCAACTTATCACGTCGAGTAACATATTTTGTCTGTTTGAATACTTGAGGGTGTTGTTTAATAAATTGCACTACTTCTAATACATACATAACATATATGAAACAGTAATTTTAGTTACTTTAAATGAGACGACATCTCTTCTGAGCAATAAACACTTTCTGTACAGTCATCTGTAACAGTGCATGGATACCTTAAGGTTAAAAATCCTGTGAACACTCGAATTAGAATGAATATGAATGAACTAGATGGCGTTGTTTTATAAATATTGCAACGCGTACTTATTTAAGCAAATAGGTAAAATTTTAATCTCAACCGAAATGCCACTCAAACAGGGACAGAATAATGTTTGCGTACGAACTGAATAGCAAGTAAACGAAAGTATCTATAAAATTAACTACCCACAATAAAATTATAAATTCATTTGTTATTCTTTGCTGTAATTTTTGTTTTATCCTGAAATGTGCTTTATTTTTTTTAAACTATTGTGAATAGAGTTTAAAACATTGTTTAAAGTAAATTAAATCTGCTTAGTTTGGGCTAGATGGTGTTGTGTGTATGTAATAGAATATTATATTATTATTCACATTTATTTATTACTAATCAATAAAAATTACATTTTTAAATATATTTATAAAAAGAAAACATATTTAAAAATATAAAAATTATGGAGACCCCTGCGGCATCGAGACAAGGTCCAAGCTGTCGGTGGTTAGGGGTCCAGAGAGAGGGATCTCCTCAATATGCGTGCCGTATCGAGGAGGACTGCCTTCTGCATCTGACCCTTGACCACCTAACGATGTTGGTCGAAGCTCTTGGCTATTACATTATTATTAATTTATCAAAACTGTGTTATTAAGAAATTACTTCTTTTTATGTTATAATAGTGCACCGCCATCTATTACGATATAAATAAACTACTTAACAGTTCTTGTATCGATTTCCGTTGGATGGCGTCAATTATCGGCTAATACCATTTTAGTTTTGACATGGGTATGCATTTTTGCAGCTCTCTGTACCTCTGAGGTATTCCCTTTTCTATATTCTATATCTCCGAAGGGGTGGGCAGAGGTCTATACTTTATGTATAAAACAGCTACGGTTCTAGTTTCCACGTATAGTAAGAATATTTCAATTTTATTATAAATTTATATTCCAAACTCCATGCTGTTACTAAGAGTGACTTTACAGGCAAACGTAATAGGAATTAAATTTCTTATTATAACTGCCCTGCGCAACATTGTCAGCGTTACGTAAAGAATTTCCCCCGTATTTGCAACATTTTTCATTGATGCTACGCACCTTTTGGTCGTAGCGTGATGTTGTATAGCTTATAACCTTCTTTTATAAATGGGATATCCAACACTAAAATATTTTTAAATTCGAGTCATTGGTTCCTAAGATTAGCGCGTTCATGCAAATAAAAAAAACAAACAAACTCTTCAGGTTTATATTATGAGTATAGATTACTAGATATTGTACATGTGTAAACAATAATACTGTGAAGTTTTATTAAAATCCGTTCAGTCGTTTTTGCATGAAAGAGTAACAAATATCCATCCATACATCCTCACAAACTTTCAAATTTATAATACTAGCGATCGGCACCGGCTTCGCACGTGTAGTACAAAACCTTAACAAATTATACACGTAAACCTTCATCATGAATCACTCTGTCCATTGGTGAAAACCGCATGAAAATCCGTGCCGTAGTTTTTTAAGTTTATCGCGAACAGACAGACAGACATACGCAGCGAAGAACTTAGGTAGTTTTATAATATGTAGTAATTAGTAAGATTTCACGCGGCTTCAACCTCGTTAATGTCGAAATTTGTGTACAGTACTTAATCTATCCGGGCACAGTACTTTTTCTGAATGAAATGTACCTTCTATCCTTTTCTGTACCCCTGACAACGTGTATGCGAAATTTTATGATGATCGGTCAAGTAATTAAGACGTAAAAGCGTAACAAACAAACACTTATTCGCATTTATAATATTTATTTTATGTTTCAGGCCTCTTGAAACCGATTGTCCTGCCATATGGTCCATATTTGTCTTACTCTTACAACGGATGGACTGGTGAGGCCATCGGCTACGGAAGAACTTTTGAAGGTAAGGATACAGTAATACCTTGACTTACGCTACCTCGACGTACGCGATTTCGAAGTTAGTCGATTTTAAATCTCGTCGATTCGTCTTTTCGATATATATCGATTTTAGACTTATTGTCCCTACACTATTGTTCAGGAATTGAGGCAATATTACGGGAGAAGCAGTCTTTAAGGCGTCAAAATACTTTTACAGATTTTGTGAAGCCTTCTACATCACAATAGCGTCAGATGGCGATTTTATATTTGTAAAATCCAATATGTATTTATATGCCAAACCACAGATAATATAATACTATACTAGTACAGATACTCAATCCCATACAAAAATCTTGGACACACCTAACTCTGGCTATTCTACTTGCTATTTTGGTACCTATCTTTTTTCACTAGATGGCAGCACAAAACTAGCGTCGCTGCCATCTACCCATAACAAGTACACAAGTTCCGAATCCTATTTAATAACAGCTCATAAGAGATGGCGTTGTGACAGTAAAATAGGTACTTGACTGTTTACCGCGGATAGTACATATTATATAAACGAGCCGATGCAAAATATGCGCAATTTTAAAAATAAAAGTTATCTGCCTATAGTGTTGTGTGCCGAAATGCGTACGATCACACTTTGGTGATTCTCATTTACTCGGTCGGATTTTCGTGAATATATCGTGTTACTGTCAAAATTTGACCTAGTATATATTTCTTCCATATAATTTTAATGAATGCGTTTTAAAAAGTTTTAATAAAACAATATATTTCATTATGTATGCGATTGTGATTGATGTTCGGGTACTTTGAAAATAACTCATTGGCGTATAGAATTCTACTTTGGCAGTTAGTTATCTATATTTCACTATAATTGTAAATATAAAATAACATAAATTATAGCGCTCAGATTTTTGAAAACAACTGTGCAATGCCTAGTATTTAGTCTCTGTTGAAATTTACTGAGTTATTTATAAAATACATCACATAGATTATTTTGAATTTAATTATCGAAAAATAAATATAATAACCAGCACTTTTTTTTAAAAGACTCATATGGTTACTCTTTTGCCGTATAACAGACTCAACACAAAAAATATGTTGAACATAATTTATTTTCCACTTCAGTCGCCTTATCGCTGATTATGTTTCTGAGCTCTAAGTTATGATAACATCGCTTGTGTTTCTTAGAAATATACATTGTAAGCTACGATAAGTACAATGAATCATCTCATTGACGTGTATACTTTAGTTTATATGCCTGGATAAACTAAGCCGAACTGTACAAATTGCTCGTTATTGAAAATATTTGTTTCTAAAGAAATGTAAATGTAATAAAAAGAGTTTTTACTTTTTCTATTTCCTAGATAAATACTCTTTATAATTAAAAGAAGTATTTATATATGTCTGTGAGAAAAAATTAAGATATTGAAATTTGAAAGTAGCACTGACATGCGTGACGAGTACATTTAGAGAGCGGCAAAAGTAAATTTTGAAATTTTTGTTAAAAAATATTCGTCGTAACTTTGTGCGTTGTATTCAGATATTTCTATAGAAACACTAATAAATAACACTATTATAGTGATTGAAACCTGAAATACGATATAATACTGTACTAAAAACAACAAATATAAAAAAGCGCGGGAAAACTGATACATGATAATAGGTTACTTTGGGCTTCAGTTTGACAAACAAAATTATCATTAGTCAGTATTGTTTTTATTGTGTCTAAAAATAGAAATATGCTCTTTATAGTTAAAAATATTTTTTTATATATGTCTGTGAGAAAAATTAAGATATTGACATTTTAAAGTAGCACTGACATGCGTGATGAGTACATTTAGAGCGCGGCAGAAATAAATTTTGTTTTTTTTACAAAATATTGGTCGTAACCTTGTGCGTTGTATTCAGATATTTTTATAGAAACACTAATAAATAACACTATTATAGTGATTAAAACCTGAAATACGATATAATACTGTACTAAAAAACAACAAATATAAAAAATCGCGGGAAAACTGATAAATGATAATAGGTTACTTTGGGCTTCAGTTTGTTATACAAAAATAATGTAAGTCAGTATTGTTTTTATTGTCTCTAAAAATAGAAAGAATAAGCTTTTCAATAATGTATTACACTTATATACTTGCTCTACAAAAAACTACAGATATCAGCGGAACAAATAACATCGACGAACGAACGTTTGGCGCGAAGTCACGTGACGCAACAAAAACAATATTATCTAAATACTATTCAGTTGATAAATGGCTCATTCGAAAAGCTCAGTTCATTCCGAATACATTGATAATATAACAATACATTGATAATATAATAATATAACACAAGACTTTAAATACAGACCCTTCAATACAAAAAAGAAAACATTAGAGCGCGTGACCGTCTATTTCTTGCTGACCCCATATAGCGTCAGCGGGGTTTGACGGGTACAAACTTGCCGACCCTTTAAGGGGCGTCCGGAGTTTAAGCGGTTTATATCCATATTAAAAAAAAGAGTGGCCATGAGTTTCTTGCCTGCTTCTTCTCATGAAAGCTACTCATCGAACAGGCTTTTTTCAATGCTAAATTTTTATTACCTTCTATTTATTTTTATTACTATTTTTTATTAATATAATAGTGAATTGACGTGTCCAAGAATTGTTTGCACATTTTTATGGAAATAAAGATTTTTGACTTCGACTTTGACTTTGACTTATTGATTTTGTAGGGAAATCAATAATTAATATGTAATAATAGTTTAAAGTCAAGTAACAAAACAATAGATAAGTACCTACCTACTTAATGAATATTGTGGTACTTATGTAAGTAAAGATCACATTAATATACCGTGATAAATGCGATGTTACTAATCCTAAAACACTATTCATGCTTTGGTATGATTTATTTAAATATTCGTGTCTAAATAATAATTATAAGGATATATGGTGACTACGACGTCCAAGAAATATTTATCTCATGTAATATTAGGTACTATTACATCCGAATATTTATTACAATGTTAACCAAACCAGATATGAACACATTAATAGTAACTAGTTAAAAAATGATGATTGTGATGTGATAAGTGAGTGATGTGAGTAAAATAGTAAATGATAATATTCGAAACGCAACATGATGTCATAATATCGTCACTATGACGTCGACAAGAGGAAGAAGCAAACCGCAACCAATTTTTAAAAATATTGCTCATAATTTATATTTTTCGAAGCAGAACAAATAGTAAACATCGTTTCATACTTGGCCTTGCCGCGCCCGCACCAGCGCGTGCGATGAGTGTATCCTCTTCCAAAAGATTTCGTTTTGTTGTTGTAGGAGATTGTATATAAACTAAGACATTATCAGGCTATTATGAACTAGGTACTTAATATAATGCTAATTAACGGATCTTACTCGCGATAAAGTATTTAAAAGGTAATATATACCTATATTGATTGCCCGACGCGACGTTTCGACCGACATGCATGGATCGTGGTCACGGGTTGATTAAAAAAAACGTTTATTACGAACTACCTTCCTTTAAACGATAGTCAGCACGATTTACTAGATCGTCGCGTATTTCATCAAGGCATATGAAATTCACAACAAGCACAACTGGGGTTGGCAACCGTAGGTACTTTATAGTAAAGTATTTTACGTGATTTCGGGTAAACGTAATTTATACTTTAGTAGGAAATAAAGGACGTTAAGATACTTTATTTTACCTATGTCCGCTTTTTCAGGTTTTATTTAATTGTTAACTAAAAGCAACGCTATAAAGATTCCATAAATTGAATAAAATCAATTGTTTATCTAACTTAATATAGACATATTTTGTAAAACTCCGATTACGACTTTCCTTAATAATAAATATTTGTTAGATTTAACTAGCATCAACAAAAATATGGTAACTAAAAGACAGGTTAAATAAGTATACTTTATTTTCAGATCATGTACTTTTTTTACTTATGATAGTAAACATACTCTATTTGTTCAAAATAAAGGTGGCAAAGACCTTAATCACAACTGTGCCTATTGCCTATCTAGCTTTCAGGCCCTTTGAAACAGATTTAGTCAAGTTGCGTTTAATGATCAAATAATACTAGAAATTGCGTAAAGACCAAACTAACAAAGCGGTATAAACAAATAACAGTCTTTAATTTTATAGAATAATAATTATTATGATAGGTTACTTAATATTTACCTAACTATTTTTAGTAAAATGTTGCTATGATTTACTAAAACTCCTTTTCTGTCGGCATGTCTATCGTAAGTTTGTAATTCAATTCAGAATAGGTAGCACAGAGATAATGATTATTATAACGCCGACGAGTCCAACGACTGCGCAATATCTACTGCCGCACAAGCAAATGAAATTTGACAATAGAAGTTACGAGAACCGACCAGGTGTTTGAATATAATGCCATGTAGTATAACAAAACGTTTTGTTTAATACATTGACATTTGTTAAGCATACATATTTTTCATATTATAAGAAATTTCTTATTAATTAGTATCAGTAGGTAATAAACAAATATTGAAGTAAACCAAAAGAAGGGTATGCAATAAAAACAATGTTTTTGTAGACTTGTATAAACATATAAAAGAGCCATCTAGCGTCTCATCTAGCCCTATAGGTAAAATAAAATGATAGGTAGATTACCTATGTGTGATGTAAAAAATACTGATATATCGATATCTTTAAATCATAAAATAAATGCGTTTACCTTGATGCTCGTTAATTAAATATGTACAATGTTTCTTTATAATAACATTTTATGGTCAATTTTCTTCCAATAAAGCATTTTGATTGATCTTAATATTAACATTGGAACTCATAGTGCCATCTATGATCTATTTTTGGAACTGTTTACTTTTTGTTCTAATTGGTACCCCGTGGCCAAACTATACCCAGACTTACGCGAATTCGACTTACGCAGTTATCGCTCAGTGCCACCTATCGCGTAAGTTCGGAGTATTACTGTATTAGCGTTTTCTTCAGCTTTTGTTGAGTGAAACAGTTCTCCTGTAACTCCATTTAAGTGGCATCTTATAATTAAATGAATAGATTCTGACTCTATTTATATTATTACTGAATTTTGCCCGCGACTCCGCTCGTCTAAATGTAGGTTGGGTAGTAACGACATACCTAATCTCTCCGCTCCCCTTTTCGCGGAGTGGTATGCGTCAATGCATATAATGTACGTTAAAAAAAGGTTATGTTCGTAACAGTACTTTTTCTGGATGAAAGGTCCTTATGTTTTTTTGTTCCCCTAACAACGTGTATGCAAAATTTCATGATGATCGGTCGATGCGTAACATACAAATTCACCTTCGCATTTATTATATTACAAATACATTTTTAAATGTAAATATTAGTAGTTTATTGATCATACAAATAATACCGTACTTGTTGTCTATCAATGAACAGAAATGTTTTTGTGAAAGCGGTATCGAAATTGGTTTCAAATTGAGGGAGTAATTATTTTAAATATGGATATCTCGCTATCTCACTCAGACTTCTGAAGCTAAGTAGCGGCTACGTCATATGCAGTGGCGAATTACTTTAAGATAAATTAGGGAGCGTTCAAGTATTACGTTACGAATTTGGGGGGAGGAGGGGGTCTTCTAAAACGTTACGATGCGTTACAGGGGCGGGAGGAGAGGTTTGAACTACGCGTTACGTAACATTGTTTTAACCCTTCAGAACGGTCGCGTAGAGATTCTTTTTCTCACGCATTTCTTAAATAGTTTTTCTCAAAGTTTTAGAGGTTTATTTCATATCCCACAAGAGTGTGCAAATGCACAATCGTTACATGCATGGCAAGACTGCCCAAGACCGTCGTGAAAGTCGAGTACGGCCACAGCGACTTGTTGCAAGAAGGGCAAACGAGCTTCTCTGCATTGTGCCGTGTGCGCCGCTGTGAAACATCGTCTGAAGATGCCGATTGGCTCGACGAAGACGAAGTTGATGCAAGCGGCCTAACAATTCCGGAACCCCTTCGTCTGCTCTTCAGATGCCAGTAATGAAAGAAACTGAGTGGCTGGCAACCCCATGGACAGAAGAGCAGTAACTCCAATTAATTGCTGTTTTTTATAATCTACTTATTTTCATTATAGCTGATTTTATTTTAAATGTTTTCGTTTTAGTTCGATCGTTTATTAAATACGATTATATTTTGTTAAATATATTTTATTTCAGTTAGGTTTATAATTGCATTGCCAAAGGTAAAAATGAATTATTACAATCAAATTTGTTATTTAATAGCTTTATTAGCAAAACGCTAAAATAGCATGTGAAGAACAATGGCGGATAAAGCAAAAATGTAAAAATGTATAGCAAAAGAAAAACGTCACGGGGGAGAGGGGGAGATAAAAATCTCAAAAAATTTCGTTACGAAATACTTGAACGCTCCCTTAGGCATTTGCCTAGGAGCGCGAAAGACAACTTTACACGTGTCTTCGCCTACCTCATTATTTTGAAAAATATATGGCCACCAAGATGTCGCTTATGAGTCTCAATATATAATCTGTATCTGGTCATATGTCAATAGGCTAAGTGTATAGTCTCGAGTAGTGATGCGATTCGATTCCAATTTTATCACTCGATTACTCATTGACCCATTTTACGTCTCACTCTAGTAACACTCGAGTACTGAGTCACTCCAGTAGTATTCATGTCACTTCGAGTCATCTTCTGTAATGTCAAACTTCAGAAATGACACTCAGATAACACAAAATACGGGGTCGTTATTAGTTTCGCAATTTTCCGAAACGCATGCGTAGGTTTAAACCTATTCGTTTCTGTTTGTCTCGCCAGTGGCTGCGAATAACTTGAATTTAAGTAAATTCGAGCCGATATCTTTTTTACTCGAATACGTTTAGCACCATAGTAACTCGAGTCACTCAACTTAAATTTGAATCGAGTCGCATCAATAGTATCAAGCAGTATACTCACAACACTCACAGCGGTGCACTGCTTTCCCGGTCCTTCTATCCAATGGTTTCCAACATTCTTATTAATTCCAGGATCTAGTATCACCTCGAGCCAGTCTCTCAGGGATGTGTTCCTCCCCATCATCAGCAACTCGGAGTGCCAGGCGTACTACGGCAGTGTTATAACCAGTACCATCATCTGCACCAGCGGCGCAGGATCCAAGGGTCCTTGCGGCGGAGATATGGGTGGACCTCTTTCCTTATACAAGTTTGACGGAGCGAATGACATGCTGGTAGGTGGATTCGTCATTATCTAAGTCGAAAGACGTCTAATGCTAGAGTTTTGTCGCTTCTACCAATTGAATGATTTAGTGAGGTCGTCAAACCGACACGTGGTGGCTTAATGGCTGTCGGCGTTGTTATAAATTGCCCGAAGTTAGGCAGTTGGCAATGTAAGACACTTCGTACCTCGAAAAGCACGTAAAGCCGTTGCTCCTGCGCCTAAACTTTCTCCGGTTGTGTCGGTTTACCGTCCCATCTGATCATGAGAATTAGGGAACAGAGAGTGCACTTCGTGTTTACGCACACACTTGTGCACTATTATATCTCCTACACGGCCAATCTTAACGGAGACTGGTCGTCATCTGCCATTCTCCGTTATGATTGGCCGCTGTGACCGTAATTCGGTTTGGAGGACATTATTTTATTATTATTTGGCAACCGTGAGCTCTTCCACACGAATATATAATGTTTTAATATTGGCTACAATATAATTAAACTTATTTCTTCAGGTCGGCGTGGTGTCTTTCGGATCTGCAAGTGGCTGTCAAGCTGGCCATCCCACCGCTTACACTAGGGTCACAGAGTACGTCTCCTGGATTCGGAATCTAATGTAAAACGTCGATTACGTTAATATTCAAATGTGGGTCAATTAAAATTTAAATAGACATTACAATTTTGTGATATACCTTTTTGGAGACGAATGATCATAATTTATAATGATGTAAGCCATAAAAGCTGAGAATGGATGTTTTTTTTTTAATAACTAAAACTGTGACTATGTTTTATATACTAGTACAAACTCAAATAGATTTAGACAAATAATGTAGAAAAACTGTAGATATTTCGAAAATAGTTATTCTGAGTTCAACACATACTTTTTTAGGCATTGTATATATCTTATTGGATCTAATGATATTAGATAAATAAGTTTGTAGCGCACAGAAAGTAAAGCCTCAAATACGACACAGTTGCTTCGTTTTTAATTGTTGTTGTAGCACTTTCATGTTTAGACGCTACTGTACGTAACGCATAATGTGGTCGCCTGTAATTGAAGGAGAATCCAAACCAAAAAGTCTTGCAGTTTCCTTAATTGCCTCTTACTCATATGATAAAGAAAAACACCGCAAGGGAAACTACACATCTAAAAGTTATCAATATATTTCTTAAAATATATTAAAGCTTACCAACACGCACTTAGTAATGCAGTCGACTTTGGCCCAAACTATTTTTAAGAAAGCCCGTGCCTAGCAAATTAGCAATGAGACAACAATAAAACAGCTGATATTTTCTTATTATGTCTGGCTGATATTAATAAAAACCCATAATTTGTTTATTTACTCATATTATGATGTTAACAAAATAGGCATTTTATACGGATTGTTATTGTTAAGAATGATTATTATCTTGTTTTAATAAAAAATGCAATATATGACGTGTTTTATTAATTATATACATTTGAATGCTTCATACATATATGATCAAGAGAAAAGGGAATTTATTTTTAAAATCAAAAATCATAATAACTTTATTCAGGCTAGGTTACAAGGTAACACTTATGAATGTTAAAGTTACACGTAAATTTTTCCTGTGAATTTACATTTACTGCCACGTTCAGCAAAAAAAGGGTGTAGGGTTCATGAGAAGAACGGGCAAGAAACTCATGGCCACTCTTTTTAATCGCCAAGTGTACAATAATATTACCTTTAGAAATCATAACTGTAAGGTGCTGCAACCATTTCTCCATAAACTACTCCTGGACATATTCAAGCATTTGATAAAATTTGATGGTAGCCTCTAAAGCAGCAGTATGTTAAATAGGAGCATCCACTTACATGTACATAAATAATCAAGACAAGGCATGATTGTAGTCTGTACTTTAATCTAATTGTTTTACTCTAATATTACACAAAGAATATGGAACTCATAGATAGCACTATCGAAACTAGAACCAAACTCAAACCAGATGATAAGATGGGTCTCATGATCAGATGGGACGGTAATCCCACACGAACGGAGATAGTCAGGCGCAGGGCCAAGAGCTTTATATGCTTTCGGAGGCACGGCGGTGTCTAACACCCCCAACGTCCTAATTCCGGGCTGGTATTGAGATTGCTTAATCAATTTTTTAGTTTTCTTAAAACTTATTAAGCTCTTTTTGTAAATTATTTGTTGTCACTGCTGGCTTCAAATCAAATCAAATCAGTTTATTTGCATAAAACAGGTTTACATAGTTGGTAGATAAATTGGAATATAAGTTCGCTGATTTATAACCTAAACAGGTGTGCAAATTTCGAGGAAAAAAAATTACTATCTACTAACATGCCTCAGATTGTTACAAATTATAGTAATAATAATACATAATATCAGTTATTAGGGACTTAAATGTCAAAGAGCTACTTTTTATCAGACAAAATGTAGCACAAATCTATATTGTAATTGTACCTATGACATTTTATTTTCCATTTGACATTTGACTTTAACTTGTCAAATGTCAAATGGAAAATAAAATGTCATAGGTACAATTACAATATAGATTTGTGCTACATTTTGTCTGATAAAAAGTCAAAAACATAATAACATTAATCAATAGCTTTTTTAATGTCATCTTAAATATATTTACATTTGCATCCTTAATATTTTTCGGTAAATTATTATATATTTTTGGAGCCATGGCGAAGACACTTCTATGCATTAGGGCAGTTTTGTTCTGCACAAACAAAGTCGGCTTTTATCTCTTTGTATTCTACTTGACCCATCGACTGCCAACATAAATAAATGTGGGTTGAGTTTGACAAAAACCGCTGCTTCAAATATGTAGATAGATGGCAATGTCAAAATGTTATATTTTCTAAAGTATGGTTGACAACTATCAGTTAATTACAAATAGCAGAAAGTCATATATGACCATATTTATTGATTTATTGCAGCAGAAGCCTTTTTGTTCTTTTACCAAAATATAGTTACTTTCAAAATAATCATTAAGTTCCTTATGTATATATTTTTCGAATATCTTAGATAGAATAGTTATTAAGGCTATTATTGGTCTTTACTTGTTCATGTTATCCCTACTTTCTTTTTTAAACAAAGGTTTTATGGTAACAGTCTTAAATATGTCAGGGAAAACTCCTGCTTCTATACTTAAATTAATAATGTAGCTAATATGTTGACAAATATTAATAGCCACATAATTTATAACTTTAGTGCATATGCCATCATACCCTACACTATTTGTGTTCTTTAAGTTTCTTATAACGTGCCATACAGCAAGTGGAGAGCACGGTTTCATGAACATAGATTTTTGTCTAAAAGATACATAAGAAGAATACTGTGCTCTATTAGTTGCAGTATTCGGGACTATTTTAGCAATGAAATGATTATTAAATGCATTACATATTGTTCTGGGATCAGTCAAGGTACTGTCATGTTCCTTGATACTACATCTTGATTCTCTTGGAATATTTTGTCGGCCTCGATGGCGTAATGGTTAGTGTAACCGACTGCTACGCCTGAGGTCGCGGGTTCGATTCCCGCACAAGTCAAACATTTGTGTGCATGAACATGGATATTTGTCTTGGTCTGGGTGTTTCTATGTATAATATGTATGTATTTACAAAAAAAAAGTATATATGTATGTTTATCCATTGTCTAGTACCCATAGTACAAGCTCTGCTTAGTTTGGGCTAGATGGTGTTGTGTGTATGTGGTAGAAAAAAATATTTATTTTGTTTTGCGCTATTTATTATTTTTCATGCTGTATTGACTTTGTTGTTTGATGTATTAATGGAATGGGTATTTTGTGCTCGCTGCGTTAATTTTATTATTTTATTGAATACTTTAGTATATTGCTTAAGTTTATATTTATTAACCACATTTGGATTCTTTTGATACTGCCATAAGAGAGTTAGTTTTTTTATGCTACAAGCCTTTACTCCACGTGAAACCCATTTTTGCTTTTATGGACATTAATAGCGATAAGTTTAAGTGGGAAACAGAGGTTATAAAACAATAAAAATAGTTCATGAAAGGTATTGTAGGCTAGATTAGGGTCTTCAGTGGAATAAATTTCCGAAAAAGTTAAGTTTTCTATGCAATTATTAAAAAAATTTATGCTTGTCTAGTACATCGAGGGAGCGCGTTGACACTGGGGTAGTTAAGAAATTAATGTGTTCTTTCATTTTCGGTTCCCCATGTCTATTTTAATTTGCAAAACATCTTCTTTCTTAAACAAAAATTCTGTTTAGGTACTTTGTATGACGGCGATTTGACTGCAGACTTTATTATAGAATTTTCTCGACTTTGTTTAGATTTACTATTTAGGTAATTTTCATGATTTACGGCTTTGGCAGCATTCGGCGTTACCTGGACCGCAGTTATACTTTTGTCTATACATTCTTTATCTTTTATCATTCTCTGTAGAGACTCCAAATGGATTACTTGCGACTCTTTCATTTTATTGCATGCGGCAATACTGTTTTCTATAAGTTTAATATAGTGTTCAGTTTGGTTGACCATTTGCAGTAGGTGATCGACGTCGCTCTGTGGACTGATCTTCTGTGATTGGTTTTTCAGTGTATTATTCTTCTTCAGGGAATTGTTAACTGAGGCTTTATTGAGGAGGTCACATAGTGATATTACACTCTCTCTATCTTTGTAACCTGCATGATTATCAAAACACATGATAGTACTGTCATGGTACATTGTGGAATTGTCTGCATCTATTGAGTTGTGGAAGAACTCCTGAACACTCCGGTATTCTTTGAACGGTGTGGATGCTGGTGGAGTGACTTCAGTAATGTTTTCTATGGTCTTTTCCTCTGCCAATTCTTTCAGTTTTTCTTCTACGTAGTTAATTTCTTTTTCTTTCTGCAAGAAGCTAGCGTCACAGCTGGACTGCCAAGATTCATTAGACAATGGAGTGTCAGGTACGGCAGTTGTAACTTTATTGTGGTAAGGAATCTTTGGTGGTGCAGTCTTCTTGATGCTTCTATTTGGTAAGTTTTCCTTATTAGCTAGAGCCATTTGACTTTTTTGGGTCCTTTTTGGTATATTGACCAGTGGAGTTTCTGCTATATTGATTATGCCATTAATACTTACGTTTTTGCGACCTAAAAGCAAGACCATAGGAAGTTATACAGTAGGTAAGGTATATGCAGTAGATAATTAATGAATAAAGAACGTCACACTGGCAACAACTGTAGGTCGGCGCATTAGTAGAGCCTGGCCAATAGACGATTCATCTAAGCAGTTTAAATCTCTACTCTCTTTTAAAAAAACAACTCTTCTTTGAAAAAGACATCTCATTACCGCACTAAGAATCATTCGTATGTCGTGAGGGACTTTACAAACATTCAAACAACGCATACAAAGAACAACCAGATTTGGAACAACCATTTGTGGATCACGCAATTTTTGCCCCGTGTGGGGGTCGACCCCACTCTTAGGGGTCTCTTAACAAACATGCTAAGAAAATACCAAAATCTATATCATCGTAAAACGACTTCATAATATTTTTAAGTACAGTATTGATCAGCATTTTTACCCTTAAATTACTGAAATTTCGTACAGTCTAGCAACACTCCACTAAACTTGACAAGGATGCGGAGCGTAGTATACTTTTGGCGAAATTTTTTTAAAGCGTAGGTAGGTAGGCGCGGCCTAGCGCGGCGCAGCATCGGTGAACCGTTATGAAATTTAGTGATACCTAGGCATTATGATTAATAAGTTGTCGGTGTTGCCATGGGTAATCTATTAATATATTATTTTAAATAAATTAAATTTATTGGGGTAATTTATTTGATCGATTTTTATAAAAGGATGTCACTTACGTACTCATAATAAGCTAATGTATAACACCATTAAGGATCGGACATTGTTTATTATATACACTGTATATAAATATACAGGGTGATTTTGAAATCGTGTAATTCCTTTTAACCACGCATTCTACTGGTGATATAGAATAACCCTGACCATATTTTTTCTTAATTAGAATAATGGTTTCGGCAAAATTAGAGTACAGATTTTTTTCATGAAATGATTTCAAATAGTCATATTTTAACCACCTGACACCATCTTAAGATTTTGCTAATTTAGAAATAATAACATAACAATAACTGATGTCGTAAATAATAGGGGGCAATAAAAAGGACCACCCGTTATTATTTACGACATTAATTATTAATATGTTTTTTTATTTTAATTAGTAAAAAATTAAAATTGCCTCGGTTGAGTAACATATGACTATCTGACACCATTTCACGAAAAAAAGGGAACATAAATTTTTCAAAAAAAATAATTCTAATTAAATAAAAATATGGTCAGGGTTATTCTATATCACCAGTAGAATGCGTGGTTAAAAGGAATTACACGATTTCAAAATCACCCTGTATAGTGGTTTCGCTCCACCGAAGGGTAAAATGCCGATGTCTTTTTTCCTGTCACCTACGCCTTAATAGACTTTTGGTGAAATAATATTCTAATAATAAATTCAACAGTTACCTTGTAGGTACAATGATTTCTTTGCTCTGAACTCAGATTTCGGAAATTTTGGCAAGTCTTGAGCCATTTCTGCGCGCATGTTTGAAACTGCCTGCAAAATGCAAAAGAAATAATAATAATAATATTATATCAACCCTGTATTAATCTGTCCCACTGCTGGGCACGGGCCTCTTCTCACTGTGAGGAGGGTTAGGCCACAGTCCACCACGCTGGCCTAGTGCGGGTTGGCAGAAGTCACATATATTCGAGAACATTATGGAGAACTCTCAGACATGCAGGTTTTCTCACGGTATAACTTCGAAAAGTCAAAGGTGCGCGCCTTGGGTTCGAACTCGAGACCTGTGCGTGGCAGTCTAACGGTTTCCCACTAGGCTATCACTGCTTATTAAAAGAAATGATATTCAAATATTTGTGCACTTATGTTTGCGTGCGATCGTGCGATCATCTATTGGATTTGCGGGTCGAGCAACGTGTTACTGGGAGTTTTTGTTAAAAAGTAGTAGTTTAGTCTAGAGCTGTGCCCAATATAATGCAATAGGTTTAGGGTGAACCTATTGTCTTCTATGGAGCACAGCTTTTAAGTAACTATAGACCCTAACACCATAGATAGCACTTTAGCTAAAAAAAGATACGGACTTATATGCCTCTGCCTACCCATTCGCTAATATAGGAGTGAGCTTATGTTGTAGTGTAGTGTATACATGCTCCCTTATATTAACAGTGGGGAGACCAACTGACTGCAACGCAGAGGGTGTCGGGTTCGAACCCACGTCGTGCACCTCCGACTTTCGGAAGTTATATGACTTTTCGAAATTATGTGCGTATTGGTTGACAATTATCGCCTGCTCCGTGCCTCGGAGAGCATGTTAAGCCGTCAGTGCCGGCTGCCATTAACATCTATAGCAGTCATTATTGGGCAGTCAGTGCATTGCAGTCTGTTGGTCTCCCCACAAATACAACTTAAACCTGTCTTTTACAATTCACTAGTTAAAACACACAGACCCTTCAAAGTAAAACAGACTAACATTACAACATTCGAAAAGACCGATAGATTAAAAGAAAAACTTAAAACCTTTATAGAAAGTACAAAGGAACTTAGTACTCAAAATAAGTATAACAAGTTCGAAGAGCTCTGACATACAAAGGCAAGAAGTAAACCAATGAATGAAAGGAACATGGCGAATTGGCTTACAAACGAATCGAAAGAACTGCTTAGAACTAGAGCTGAACTAATAGCTATGCCGGAGAAGACTAAAAAAGATTGAAGAGATATAGCCGAACTAAATAATAAAATCAAGTTAAAAATGAGGAAAGACCGCCAAAGATACCGGCTCGGACTACTGGAAAGACGCATCCAGAAGACTGGAGGCACTAAAAAATTAGCCAAACAACTGAGGGAGAAGATAAACTGAATACCTTGTATTTCAAATAAGAACGCTAAACGCGAAACAACACGTTCGGAAATCATGTCGATTGCCACTATTTTCTATCGGGACCTCTATGCAAAAAAAGGAGGCTGTGAATGTACAGACCTGTCAAGCGGAGACGTCGTGCCAGATGTGTTACCTGCAGAAGTAGAGAAGGCACTAAAACGCTAAAAGAGAGATAAGGCGCCTGGGTCAGACGGCATTAATAACGAATTCCTAACTGAAAACATAGACCCCCTTGTACCAGCTCTCGCATATTTATTTAACGAAGTAATACAAAATGAGGCAGTACCCGAGCAATGGACAACATCGACCATCATATTACTACATAAGAAAGGAGACAAAAACAACATCAATAACTACAGACCTATCAGTCTAATGTCAAATATATACAAGATTTTCGCCAAGATTATTCTACACAGAATGACCAAGATACTGGATGAGATCCAACCAAGAGAACAAGCGGGTTTTAGGAGTGGATATTCAACTCTAGACCACATCTATGTCGTAAAGCAAATAATTGAAAAAGGCAACAGTTTAATATAACCTTCTACTGTTGCTTTGTAGACTATAGTAAGGCCTTCGACTCACTACAATACGAAAAGATCTAGGCAAGCGCTTAGAAATCCAGGAGTAGAAAAGAAATACATAAGAATCCTTAAAAAAGTATACGAAAACAGCAAGGCTAAAATCAAACTGAGAAGGAAGGCAAAGAGATTAAAATAGAAAGAGGTGTACGTCAGGGTGACCCCATATCACCTAAACTTTTCACAGCGGTCTTAGAAAAGGTTTTCCGTCAACTGGATTAGGATACCAGTGGATTATCCATCCATGGAGAGAACTTGTCGTATTTAAGATTTGCAGACGACCTTATAATTTTCTCAAAGGCTAAGGAAGGACTACAAACTATGTGAAACGATCTCGATAGAGAAAGTCGTAAGGTCTAAGCATGAACATCCAGAAAACCAAAGCCATGACAAATGGAAAGTAGGAACCTATATAAAAAATGCTATTATTTGCTTCGAGAGTTCTTAGAGGACAAGCATATGGAAAATAGCTAAAAGTCTGCCAAATTAGGATTTTTTTATTTTCTCCTTACGTACATATGATTCGACCTGAGAACCTGAGACCTCATGCATAGCAGTCGCATTTACTACCGCTGTGCCACGGAGGCTACTACAACCTATCTACAGCAAGTCTAAATAATATTAAGGAAAAATTCCTTTTAGGATCGAGCAATGCAGGATTTACCAGACTTGAATGCTAACTGGGAAAAATGTGATGAATTTTCATGTTATGATTTTGAACACCAAATGTGGGTGCAATATAACCAACTAGGGACAAACATGATGTTGTAATCACTATTCTTATAACTTACTACTGAAAGAAATTGATATGGTGTAATAAGTAAGACAGTTTATCTTATACAATTAGCTGAAATATAATATCACTTCACACAAGATATCTTGTAGTTAGAACTCACAGTAAATCTGTGTACCTGATATAAGAATGGGTGTTATCACCAATTCTCTCTCTCAATTTGGTTATTTTTAATAAAATGTTACTTATTTAATTTAGCTGTGCAAATATACTGAATAGACATGAATTTTAAGCTAATTTGTATGCATTCAATGTGAAATGTGAACTTACTTTGGGCTTTGGTTGAAAGTTGAGCACTTTTCTTACAGGATTATTGTACATCTGTCCGTTAGCTGTGCGACTCACTATTTTCCTGTCAACCTTTACTGATGAATTCCAAGTTCTCTTCTTCGTAGTTGTGGCGGCCTGAGCTACTCTTCTGGGAGATTGAACCTTTAAAGCTGGAATATCCATGTATTATGTTAATCATCATTGAAAAATCATTGAAATAGAAATACGTCTTAACACAAGTAGTTAAGATGTATAAATATACATCTTAAATATTTGTGTACTAATACTAATTTGTATTTAAGCAAAACAGTTTATATACACATATCATATTTCCAAAGAACAGAAGACAGATTACAGATGTTTACTTTCTATAGTAATATAACTACTTTATGCACTTTTATTACCTACATGTTTTTAAACAAACTTATTCCTTTATGATAAAACTGACTGATAGTCAAAGTCAAAGTCAAAAATCATTTATTCATTTAGGTCACAAAGTAACACTTATGAACGTCAAAATATATGGGTTGAGCCTGTGAGAAGAAACCTGCAAGAAACCCACAGCCACTCTTTTAAATCACCAATTAAATATAATTTCAGTATTTTACAACTCAGATTAACAAGGTGTTGCAGCCATTATGCCATATACTACAGACTATAAAAAAACTAAAGATAAAAACAGTAATAACTTAATAATATTATAGAGATTAAATAATTTGGGCTAAGGTACCTATATGTTTTAATATAAATCTAAAATAGGCAGTAAGATGGCATGATGGCGCATACACTTACACTTTGTGACAATGCAAAGGCAGTCCGTGACTAAATGCAGTTGTGCATTTATATTCTTCAATAATAATCAAGATAAAGAATAAACACAATATGTTTGTGACTATCTTCCTCTAACACTGCTTACAAGTTTCTCACTATTATTGGCTTATGAAATACATTTGTTTCATGATCCAGAACCATAATAAATACTTATAATTCTTACTTCCTACATCGACATTCTGACGTCGGCAATCCATTTTTCATTCAGTCTAGATGTGGTTACGTTGACTTAGATCTTATATCCTATCTGATATATTCAGACGATCCTACTTATGATTTAATATTTGATTAATAAACATAATTGTTGAATATAATCTACACGTCGTAGGTAGGTATATTATTACTTTTACCTAGTATTTCAGCTCTCATTTCAGCCATGGTGAAAGGTTTGATCATTTTCTCAGTGGAGCGAGTCTGTGCTATTGTTTGGCGAGGCTGCTTCTTGGCAGTCCAGGTCAGTATACTATCTTTAAATAGAATGCCTGAAAATAACAAAAATCTCTGGAATACACTCTACGTTTGGTAAGGAACATCACACATATGTCTTTCCTTTATAGTAGTTTCTTTTAGACATTATATAATTTAATAATATTTATTTTCTCACTATAATATTACAGCAATTACAATGAATGAAACAATATACCAATGGAATTTATACTGTGGGCGACTGATGCCTAAGCTAGGCTTTTGGCTTGTATTTCAGGTCACCAGGTCGTCCCCTATTTAAAAACAAGTAATTGGAACATTACATTGTTATTAGTAAGTTTTATATCTATGCGAGTGTTGTAAATTGTAATATTGTGTTTTGTGCGTGCGTGCGTGTGTTTGTATACAAAATAAATAAACAATACAATACAAAGTAAATAAACAATACAATACAAAGTAAATAAACAATACAAGTTACCACTCAATCCGGGCAGCAATTCCGCCATTGTTTTAGGTTTTATACTCGTCTTTGTATCCATTGTGATAAATATTACCACTTACACTGCAAATATAATATGAAACAAATTCATATGAAAACATTTAAATAATTTTAGTAGTCAACCGTTTACACTGTTTTACAGTCTTTGCTGTTTACACTTTACAGTGTTGCCAATTTAGCGACTTTGTCGCTAGAAGCTTATTCTTATCTATGGCTAGAAGTGACGACTTTCGTTTAAGTCTCAGCAACAAAATATAAGCTTTGACGACAAAAATGTTTTAGCCACTTAACTGACGACTTTTGGAGTGCAAATCAAAATAATTTTAGGACTTGGAATAAATACGTTTTTTGTTAACTCGACACAGAATTATACAGTGCCAAGAGCCGTCATATGTACATAATTATGGAAAAGCAAACGCACTTGAGCGCCAAATTCAAACTTCATTTAATTAAAGTTGCATTCGTATATGCTGTAGTTTCAGCTATTTAAAAAAATCAATTTATTTTTAAGTTTAACTTTTTCCTTTTATTAATTTAAACTCTACCTCTATTTAAATGGGCAATTTCGTAAAAAAATGTCGCACAATGTTTTGGCTATCAGTTCTCACTCATGTATTATACAAACGGAAGACGTTTTGTTAATTTAATTTTCTTTTTAGATAATTCATTATTCCCTATTATAAACATGCAAAAATAGGTCGACTATTTAGAACCTATATTGAAATATTAAATAAAATTTAGTGTTGTACTCCCTTATTTTCATAATTATGTCCTACAGTAAACAGAAGGGGTTTGTATTTAGTTTATTTACAAGTATTAATCAGCGTAAAGCTAAAAAATTTAAAGATATTAAAATGGGTGAGAACTATCATAATAAAAAGTAAAATGTGGGTATTAAAATAATATTTTCCGTAAATTTTATGATTAAATTGTGTCCTATTATTTAAATTTTTAACCATGTGCGGAATTCCGTATTGTAACCGCGATGTAAAAAAATTGTTGTGAAAAAAGTGCTAAGTTAACCACTAATTTGTTTTATGGCAACATTCTCATTGATTCCGCCATTTTGAAAAGGTTGTCAGAAAGTAAGCAGTGTGACCGTTTTTGATATTTTAGTAGTAAATTGGTATATCTGAGGCTCCGAAGAATGACGATAGCATATTTTTTGTATATTATTAAATATCGGTATAATCTTCGATCAACAATAGCAACTAGATATCGAGTCGGCGAAAAAATACGTCTCGGTAAATTACAGCGTACTTGAGACGTGAGCTCTTATTTTGTTCAGTTCGCTTGAATTGGCGTATTCACCTGGCAACCCTGAAAAGGAAAATTCATAAGTCAAGATCATTTCTTAATTACACTGTCCTTGTCGCGCACTGAGTTCTTTGTAGCAATCTTTCTCTTTTACACACCAAGTGAATGAAATTGAATGAATGTTTGACGGTTTTATGTCAGGGGATTCCCCCGTAGTAGTGGTAAATTTGATTGTCTATGCTGTCCGAAGATTTTTGCCTTACTTTCAGTGTTGCCATTTTGGGGAATTTATCGCTAGATTTAGGGAATTCTGCAGTAGCTCAACGATTTTTCCATTTGCTAAGTCACTAGATACGGATTTGGTGATTTTTAGCGACTTTCTCAAGATAGCATAGGCATAGGTGACGATGACCATTTGCCATGATGGTGGCTCGTCTGCTTATCTGCCCCTGGTTGTTGGTGTGGTTTAAAGAAAATTTAGTATTGAAATTAAACACGGATTATACGGATTTTGTCGCGTTGTTTATTTTACTTTAAACACTTTTATTACATAATTTCGAAAACTCTAACACTACTATTATTGAATTTTACTATGCTATTTCATTTAATTAAAACTATTTATATTTAAGTTTACACTTTGCCCCGACTTTTCGGTTGCTTTACAGCAGCCAGGTTCACAGGGAGACTAAGATGGTAGTTGTCCCAATGTTTTGAAGTATAGCTAGTTATTTCAAAGTACCTGAACATAATTTAATTTTGGTGTTTCTATTCACGCAGAATGAGCTGAAAGTATCATGAAGTCTAGCTGTGTTTTGCTTCTTCTTGGGTTTGACTGTTTCAATTATTGGATCCCAAGCTGGTGGTACATTCCAACCATCTTCTCTATTGAAATTAGGATGTTTTTAATTTCAATAGTCTCGCGAAGCATCCTTGGTAGGAATCGGTGTTCTTTTGCGAATATCTGTGGTTTGTCAAATTGTAGGTAGTGGTTGATCCCCTGTTGCACGTCACACACAAAATTTAGTAATGCAGAGGGTCTCGGGTTCGAACCTACGTCGCGCATCTCTGACTTTCGGAAGTTATATGACTTTTCGAAATGATGTGCGTATTGATTGACAATTATCGCCTGCTCCGTGCCTCGGACGTTAAGCCGTCGGTCCCGGCTGCAATGATGAGTGACGACGAGATGTTCCTAATTCTTGATGATTCTGAGGATTACATATTTAAGCTAAAAATAAATGAAACATTAATCTTCTTTATGTTTTTATTTCATGTTTATGACCACTTAATGAAAAACTACGAAGAATACCCATTTTTAATAGAACCGTAAGTAATCATGACTGAATAAGATCTGGGGAATTCTAAAGAATTTTTAATATCCTGTATTCTCTTAATCTAGCGACATTCGATGGAACTTCTAGTGACTAATCCAAATTGAAGGTGGCAACACTGCTTACTTTGGTATTTGTGTTTAGATTACTTTGGTTTATAGCAGTTGTTTCACTATGAAGCACAATTATGAACAAAAATATAGACTGGAATGGGAACAAAACCCGGAATTCTCTTCTTGATTAACCAAAGATAAATATAGTGAAAATGCTATGTGTAAGCCTGTGAAGTGACGGTTTTAAGTAGAATCGCTACAATAAAGTCTTATGCCGAGACTGGAAAACATCGTAAAAAGATTATACCTACATTACAGTGGACAAGTCGAAGGTAAGATAACAAAAACTAAGATTTATTTACGTTTTAAATTAATTATTTTGATAAGTTCTCTTTCTGTTTCAGATTGACAAGATATTTCAAAGCAAAGGTCCAATTTCACAGGAGATAAGAAAAGCCGAACTTCTGTTTTGCGGCGCCTTAGTCGAGCATACTATTTCTTTTCGTGCAATGGATTACTTATGCGAATTATTTGGTAAAATGTTTCATGATTCGAATTCGAAATCGCAAAAGGTTACGTACCTGTAAACGTACTAAAACCGCTCAGTTAATTTATGATGTTATGGCGCCATCATTGGAAAAGCAATTATTGACAGATATAAAAAAACTGCCGAATTATCAGGTAATACCGTTTTTTCTTTGATCATAGATGAAAGCAAATACATAACGATGAAGAAACTACTTGCCGTAGCAGTTAAATATTATTGCGTCAACGATCACAAACTCAAAAGTAAATTTTTATGTTCCGTTAGGCTTTCAAGTGAAATAGCGGAAGATACTTTTAATTCACTGTGTCAAAGCCTTCGCCTCCTTCTGTGAGAAAGTTATTTCCATCAAGGAGGTGGTGGAGCGGTAGAAAGAGCACTTTAACTGTCTCCTCAACCGCAAAACCATGCGCCGGAGAGCGCGGGGCGACCTCCAGCCACCATGATGTTTTATCTAGGGTTGGTGGGCTTCATGGGCCTGCCCGCCACCCGATCGGCACCAGGTCCGAGAGGCGGTATACGAGCGCGTCGCAAGGGGACAATAGGGATAAAAATTAAGAGTAACAAAAAAGGAAGGTCTATCTGTGTAGTGGCCGCGAAACCTCGGCGGGGTCGCGATTGCATGTGAAAGTGATTCGCGCAGCCCTGCCGATTCTGGTTATGCCGAGGAACACCGTGGTAAGTTTAATCGGTATCACCGGGGTATCTTCCCCCGGTGAGTCCGACTTTAACAAAATATAATTATTGAGTTGTAAATGTACCTACATCGGGTATGTAGGTACATTTACAACTCAATAATTACTTCAATAATACTGACAATATTTAATATATTTTTAAGAGTACAGTCAAAAGTATGCGCATTCATGAACCTCAAATAACTTTGTACTTTGATTTATAATTTATTTCTCCTTGTAAGTGATTTGTAATCTTAAAGAAATAAATTATTTTTAAATCAATAATATGTAGATATGATATAAATTATAATAGTCCATTTTATATAAAACAATAATTAATAATTTATATATTAAGGTTGTGATTATATCACAGTTTAAAGTTATTAGATATGTAGAGCACGTATTACATTTTCCCGGTATATGTTCCGATAGGATTCACGCGGGTAAACCCGCTAGCAGAAACTAGTTAATTCTATTTTAAGAACAAACTAGTCTTTTGATCCTAATACTAGTTTCAAACGCTTGGCTATAATTAGGGATGGGAAAAATAGAATGATGTTTGGAATCTCGATCGTTGGTTTGTTGATAATTATTTTGATTATTTTATTTCCTACTAGATTTTGCCCGCAGCTTTATTCGTGTAAATATAGGGTCATTTCTATATTTAACATAAAGTCTTATCACACAGTTCTTTTCGGTACACACAGCGACACATCAACCTAGACTGTTTGGACTTTGAACTATTAGAAGTTGAACGCTGCGAATCGTGCGAGAGAGTGCGTTATATTTTTGTTACGCTTTATCCTTACCATTAAATCGACACCACTATGCGCTGTCCCTTTCCGACAATTATCTATTTTGTATGTAGCGTAGTTATGCGTATATATGGTGTCTAACTTGATTGATGTGTAGCCGTGTGTACTATATTGTATCTATAAAACAGTTATGGTCTTGTGGTGTCGCGCTTGTGCTGTTCATGGCTGCACATATGTGGTGGCTACGATTCCCACACGGGACAAAAATTTGTGTGATCCCCAGATAGTAGTTCTGAGTCCCTTGTGTCTGTTGTTTGAATATTTATAAACTCTCCCACGACACAGGAATAATATCTAGTGTGCGAGTTGTCTTTATAACAAAACAATATCGTTTTAATTCATATAATTTCTCGATATACGTACGGGTAAATTGTTATGCAATAAATAGATATCGATATCGAGACAATCGACTTATAATAACATCCCTATTGATGACCGTTAGTTGATTAAGGAATGGTACACTGTACGCGACTCATTCACGATACTACTGCGCTGGTAACATGTGGTACATACTGTTGTGTGTGTATATGAATTCGCCTGAATGTATACATGAACAAAAAGGTACCGTTAGTGTGGTCACAAGTGTAGGCGATGTTCAAGGGAACGAAATATTTGAAGGAGATGAAACTTTCAATGAGTTCTTGGGTATACCGTATGCTGATGTAGATGAAAATGATCCTTTCGGAGTAAGTTACCTTTCTCTATACTAATATTAGTTGACCGGGCAAAAGTTGAACTGACATAAAAAAAAAACTGGATAGTAGTCACCTAGCATATGAAATATGCTTACTTTACGACTTATTCTCATACCTACCAAATATACATTTAAAAAAAAGTCGATTGAGCCGTTTTGGAGGACTGCGACCACAAACACCGTGACACGAGATTTTCATAAATGTGTATATAGTTTATGAAAAGCAAAGATTTGATTTTTGTTTGTTTGTAACAATTTAACTCAAAGATTACTTAACCCATTTTAAACATTCTTTCGCCATTAGAAAGCTATATTATGACAAAGTAACATAAGTTATATTATAATTGACTAATTTTGCTTAGACAGTTAACAATCACTGAGGTTACATTGCACGACCCTGCACAGTATTTTCTTTCTTTTTGTATTCTTTTACTACATTGTTATCGTATTATTAGACGACAACACCAATCTGTATTGCTAGCATACCTACATTTATTACTTACTAGCTGACCCGGCAAACGTTGTAATGCCATAAAAAAAATGATTTGACCAAAAGATTAAAAAAAAATGTTGGGGGTGAACATCCCATATCACTAAGGGGTATGGAAAATAGATAGTAGCCGATTCTCAGACCTACTAAATATGCATATAAAATTTCATAAAAATCGGTCAAGTCGTTTCGGAGGAGTATGGTAACTAACATTGTGACACGAGAATTTTATATATAAGTGGAAGCTTGTAATTAGCAACATGTATATTTATTTTCCTCTGTAACTATCTTTGTACACATAGCGACACATCAACCTAATCTCCATTGGGTTAGGTACTTAACTAAAGGTAAACAATCTTGATGTGACTTTTTACCCAAACACATATTAAACAAATAAACTACTGTTGTCTTCGGTTTACGCGAATGTTATTCATTGAAATTAAACTACTATATACGGATTTTATCGCGTTGTTTATTTGACACTTTTACAAAATGAAGAAACTGTTACACTACATACTAGTACTATTAAACTTTACTAATTTTGAAGCTAATTAAATTGTTAAAACTATTATATCTGTTTTAATTTTACACTTTCTCCGACGTTTCGGTTGCTTTTCAGCAGCCATGGTCACGGGGAGACTAAGATGGTAGTTGTCTCAATGTTCCAGTGTAGTTATTTCAAAGTACCCGAACATAATTTAATCTTTGGTGTTTCTATTTACGCAGAATGAGCTCAAAGTATCATGAAGTCTGGCTGTGGTTTGCTTCTTATTGGGTTTCACTATTTGAATTACTGGATCCCAAGCTGGTGGTACATTCCAACCATCTTCTCTATTGAAATTGGGATGTTTTTTTAAATTCAATAGGCTCGCGAAGCATCCTGGGTAGGAATCGGTGTTCTTTAGCTAGAATCTGTGGTTTGTCAAATCTCAGGTAGTGGTTGGCCCCCTGTTGTACATGTTCACACACATCAGACTTCAACGAGCGTTGGTGTTTTACATCAGCTATGTGTTCTTTTATGCGGGTGCCTATGCTTCTCTTGGTTTGACCAATGTATGAGAGTCCACAGTCACAATCTATTTTATAGACCCCTGCATCTTGTAAAGGTAATTGGCACTTGACGGATGGTAAAAATTGACTTATCTTCGTTGGCGGCTTGTAGTATGTGTTGATCGAAGCTTGCTTCAAGATGTAGCCAATCTTGTCAGTGACACCCCTTACATAAGGCAGTATAGCAGGCTGGCGCTCGACTGTGGCTGGCTTTTCTCGGTATCTGTGACAGCGGCGCGGCTGTTGCAGCTTGTTGTCTTGCAGTATTTGCTTGACATGTTGAAGCTCGGCGTCCAGGTGTTCTTCTATTCTCCATAGTCTCTCGGGCCAAAGATAGACATAAAAAATTACTATATAAATTTAGTGTTTTAAGATCTTAACAGTATTACATATCCGAAAATATATTCAAATTGACGCCACTATTTTAGAAATAATTATAAAGTATAAATGTATTGAGACTATTTTTCTATACAAAAATGTGTCAGGCTGTGAGATAATACAAAAATATCTCTTTTCTCAATGCTCTATTATGTAATTATGATGATTATGACACCTTCTGGTGTGTTTGTAATATATTTTTATCCAGTTATGCTTAATAGGGTATGAAAAGAAACACATTTGTTATTTTAAACGTCTTTATTCTCTTAATTGTCATATACTATTAAAAATCATCAAGAAAAGGCGCTGTAGGGCATATATTGGACTCATATCTTGCCCAATAGACTTACTCTTTTTAACTATTTTTTGTAAATTGCAATGGCCTCAATTTGAATGAAAGTAAATACATATTTTTACGACAAAATCACCTGGAAAGTATTTTTTCTCTAGCCTCTTGTCCACTCGTAGCATCGGATGGGCGTTCCCCTTTCATGATGATCGGTCGAGTAGTTAAGGAGTGAAAGCGTAACAAACAAACTACACTGCGTAGATGGCGTAGTAGTAAGTGGTCGCTTCGCAACTGTCATCGCGCCGAGAGTTACGGGTTCGATGCCCACTCGCGACAAAGATTTGTTAGATCTACAAAATATGTAGTTGTTCCAAGTCTGGTTGTTGTTGGTGTTAGTTGTTGAAATATTTGTAAATTTTCTCGCGATACAGGATTTCTACATAGTGCGGGAGATGTCTTTAAAAAAAAGAAAGGAAATCCAAACTCACATTCGTATTTATAATTTTAGTTTGGTTAGGTTAGTCTTCCTTTACATAGCGACAAAATAAAAATGTAAAATATTAGTTAAATATATTCTTAAACGTGATTTTATTGATTTTACTGTAGGACTGTATTTTCATTTAACGGAACTAACGGGACTAAAATATGAGTATCATTACTTCCGCGGAACTAACGGGAAATAAACGTCTCAGTAGTTCCGTCACGGAACTGTACCACGGAACTATTGGGAATAAACCCTCTTTACGTGTGTAATTGTGTCGTTGAATTCACGATGTTCCCAAGCAGCTAGACCGATTTTATGTCATTTTGTGTGTTTGGGAGGATTCTTGGATAGTTTAGGTTCTCAATTGAATGCGGTAGCGATTCGATGAGGTTCTAGGATTATATTTTTAATATAAACAAACGTTCGGACAAAAATGCCTTTTAATTTTTTATTTTTAAAGACAACTCCCGCCCTGGGATTAATTCCTGTGTCGCGGAGGACTTTACAAAGATTCAAACAACGGACACAAGAACAAACTCGGAACAACCATTTGTGGATCATACATTTTTTTGTTCCATCTTGTGATCGAACCCCCAACTCTCGGCACGGCAGTGGCAAGGCGAGCACATCCTCTATCTGCATAGCCCACTAGGTATTTTTTATATAATTATAAAAATTGTTTTTCTGTTTCAGCCAGCAATACCGTACCCTAATTTCGATACTCCATACTCCGCTACCAACGATCACATCATATGTCCACAAATTGTTGAACGGTTACTAAAGAACGAAGCAGGCGGCAACATACATTGCTTGCGACTAAACATTTACACACCAAACAACGCCACACAAAACAGTACTCTACCAGTAATGGTGTACATACACGGCGGAGATTTCGTCAAAGGATCCGGCAGCTTAAAACCACCGCTGTCTCCAAGATACTTAGTCAGAAACAACGTAATATTAGTCACAGTCAACTACAGACTAGGTCCGTACGGATTCCTCTGCTTACCGCAACTAGGATACAGCAATCAAGGCTTAAAAGACATTGTATTAGCTCTAAAATGGATAAAAGATCATATAAACAGTTTTGGAGGAGACGAAGACAATATACTTCTATTTGGACACAGCTCTGGGTCAATGTTAGTTGATGCTATCCTTTTATATAATGAAGACAATGTTTTTAACAAGGTTATATTGCAAAGTGGACAGATAATTTCACCGTTTGCAATAGGAGAACCGACTACCGAATCTTACGTAGCTACAATCGCTGAAAAACTTGGAATTCAAACTGAAAAACTTAACATCGGTGACAGTTTGAAACAACTGTCAAATGTAACCACAGTATCGATAATAAATGTTACTAAATCTGACCAATACAGACCTTGTATAGACAATATATTCATCACAAAATCGACTAAAAACATCAACATGATTAATAAAGGAATATTAATTGGAACAACTGAAAAGGAAATGTTACATTTTTATGGCAGTAACACGAATAATTTGGATAAATTTAAACAGGAATTAGATAAAGGATTCACAGATTTACCTGAAGATGCTGTGGACATGGTTAAGAATTTTTATTTAAATGGCTATGTGATAGATTTTGGAACCGATTTAGTTTTTAATTATCCCATAGAGAGATCTATGCTATTTTATATAGCGAATAATGCTTCTGTATATCGGTATGTCTTATCGAACTTAGCAAGGGAAGACAGGATTGAAGAAATGGTGCCTGCAACTCATGGTGACGATTTGAAATATATATTTGGTTTGGATATAATAAGATATACAGGCGAATCTTACGACGATAAAGGCGTGATGAAGTTGGTTGAGTTGTGGACAGCATTCGCTAAAGATTCGTAAGTATTTATTTTCAGGGGTCGTAAACGTATTAATTATATAAACATATAAGGGGGAGAGATCCTTGCTTTGCTTATTTCTGATAACCTGGGGGACGAGGGGTTTGAAAGGAGATTACGTCACCAATATTTATACATTTGCACGAAGGGCGTAATTGCTTAAGTTGTCGCCATACGTCATTGCCATTGCGCCGAGTGTCGTGGGTTCGAATCCCACACGGGACAAAACTTTGTGTGATACACAAATGACTGTTCCGAGTCTGGATGTTCTTTGTGTCCGTTGTTTGAATTTTAGTAAAGACCCTTCGACACAGGAATTATTTCTGCTGCGGGAGTTGTCTTTTTTTAAATTTACTTTTCGTATACATTTTGTAAATTTCCGTTGTTTTTGAATTTAACATACGTATGTGCCAACTTTATATGTCTGCGGAGTAAGCGGGCAAGATGTTAGTGGACTTCTTGATTATACTTATGTGAAATTATATCAATGCTTAAGTAAGCATAGGAGGGAGGATGAGCTTTACTTACTTTTTCAGTGGGGGAAAGAGAGATTAGTCAAAAATCCTGCTTAATACTTTATATATACCTACCCTTTAATAACGTGCAACTTCAATAGCTTGCGTAGATCACTTTAAGGTTCAACTCACATTGAGCGGCAAAAAACTCGAGCATGCTCGAACATGTTCAGATTTATACTTTTTGGATACGATTTTGAGCTTTATTTTAAAGGTTGAAATTGTATTTACATTTTATAAGTGACTGCACTAATGACGTAGTTGTTTAAGAGGTCGCTTCGCCACTGCCACCGCGATGAGTATTATGGGTTCGATCCCCACACGGGACAAAAATTTGTGTGATCCACAAAAAGTCGTTCCAAGTCTGGGTGTTCTTTGTCCCCCGCGACACAAGAATTATTCCTTGTTGGGAGTTGTATTTTTAGATAAACAACAAATAATTCTTGGCTACGACTTTGAGCTATATTTTCAGGGTTTAAGGTTCAAATTCTATTTACATTTTATAAGTGCTCGAGCATTTAATTTTGTCACTTAATCCGAGTAGACTCTTATACTTTCGCGTTGCATTGTAACTAATATTAAAATACGAATGTGATTTTGTTTTATTGTCACGAAATTTCATGATTATCGGTCGACTAGTTAAGGCGTGAAGACGTAACAAAAAAAAGGAACTCACATTCGTATTCATAATTTATACTAATATTACAAAGAGGAAAGATTTGATTGCGTGTCTGTAAAAATTTTAAAAATAATTCTTTCATTACTATAAAGCATTTAACGAATAACATAGGCATTTAGTGATTAACATACGCTATCTGGCAACAAATCTATCTCTGTTTCTATTTTGAAATCCATTAATATTTTTATTTGTATATTTGTAATTTTGTACGGTTTAATTTTATGGAGAAATTGATTTGTATTTTGTTTATATGTATATTATTACTGTCTGTCTAGTGGCACCCATTGTTTATTATTGATATTAATTTGTGGATAATGCAATGGGCTGCAGCATTGCTATTAATAGATTGTAATATTTATGCCTAATATATGTTGTAGCTGTTTATTATCCCTTAATAAATAAAATAAAATAAATTAAAAATATTTAAAGAAAAATGCACTGTTACTATCATAACCTAACTTACGGTTACGCCAAAGCGAAACCGCGAGCAAATATTATATAAGTTAAAATTATGAACGATACTTTTTAGAATTATTACTTATAACGACTTATTATGTATAATATTATTTTCAGGAGTATGGAACTATGGAATGAAGTGTCTAATCACAAAACGCCATGGCCGACAGGGACTAAAGAATCGCATCATTACATGGATATAAACTTAGCTAATAATTTATCTATACGAGAAGGGCCACACCGCGATAGAATGGATTTCTGGGATGCATTCTATAAGATGTATTATACATATGTTAAAGGTATTGACTTAGGACAAGAGTATACAACAGATGGCGTGACTGTGTCTGGTGAATACAGGCAGACATAGGAGATATGTTTAACTCTATAGTATTATTTATAAATACTTACAAAGGTATATAGTTCGTAAAATTTAACATGCATCCTCTAACATTCGTATCAAGCCCGACAAATTCCGTAAAAAATGACGATAAAAAAAATGCGGGGCAGACTTTGCGGACTGCCGATAGAAGTGAAAACTAAGTAACTAGCGTTCGGTGACAATGACGCGAGTTCCATGATTTTTGTTCACCCAAAAAGTGCTCAACGCGCCTAAAGAAGTTTTCACTTCAAAATTGTCTAAAAACTTTATCATACTTTATTGATAAAAGTGCACCAATATAGGCATTTCTTGCCAAATACTTAAGTACCAAATAGGATAATAAAATACATTTTAATTTAAATATTTATATTAAAATAGCCATAGCAGAACATAAATAATAATATAATATTCTACTACGGACACACAACACCATCTAGCCCAAACTAAGCAGAGCTTGTACTATGGGTACTAGATAATGGATAAACATACATATAGATAAGTATAAATTTTTCGTAAATACATACGTATTATACATAGAAACACCCAGACCAAGACAAACATCGAAGACCATGCACACAAAATATTTTACTTGTGCGGGAATCGAACCCGCGACCTCAGGAGTGGCAGTCGGTTACACTAACCACTACGCCATCGAGGCCGCCTGAAATAAATCTGGACGAAAAGTTTTATTTATAATGTGCGTGACGAAAAATCAATTTTTAGTTCGCATTATTTTCAGCAATGTGTATAAAAGTCCTACTTTACAAATATAAATGTAATAAAAATTCTTTATTTACTATTTAACTTGTTTGATTTATTATAATATATTACAATCATCATCAGATTATACAGGGTGTCCAAGAACCTGGCGTCCAACTGGATTCCCACGATGCCCCAAGTTCTAACAGTACTCAGAAAAATATTTTAAAAAATCCACCCCATGTACTTACAGAATTATACTGATTTCAAAAAAAAAGGGGAAATGAGCACCCTGTGACATACTTTTGAATGCTGTGACTGCTAATGCTGATAATTTCGATATTTCTTGGAGGTTTTGTAATCTAGGGTATTGCTGTGTCTAAATAGAATGTAAAAATAAAGTACTTATTGTACCATTTTAAAATAAAATATTATTTTAACTAAAGGTGATATGGAAAACTATTGAATTTCGCAACTTTGACCGACTGTAGTGTAAAAAAAATGTACCAAAATAGTATGGCAAGTGACGTCAAATTTTGACGCGTTTATTCCTCTTTTTAAAAAGGTATAATACTTACACATTAATTTGAAAAAAAAAATTTTGATAATATTTTTACTCAACAACCCAATTTTTACGAAGTGCCTACCTACTAACGGTAACTGTCGGACCCTTTCTTATCTTAGAAACTGTTATGTTACTACTATTATTTACTTCGGTTCCAAGAGTGAGCAAGAAGGAAATACACACAGGTAGATGGGTTCCCAGTAGAATAAAAGCAAAGAATGTTAGTTTAAAGATATTTTATTACAATAAATGTTCAAAATGTTGACCACCCGCGGCAATACAAGCTCTCACTCTCCTTAAAAAGGACCGCTTTATGTTTCGCGAGTAACTTTTTTGACGTATCACCTGCACTGCTTGTGTTATCTTCTCACGAAGGTCAGCGATGTCATTAATGGGCTTCGCATAAACGAGCTCCTTCATAGTTCCCCAGAAAAAAAAATCCAGCGGATTTAAGTCAGGTGAGCGGGCTGGCCACGGGATTGTTCCTGATCGCCCAATCCACCTGTTCGGGTATTGCTCGTCCAAAAACTCTCTAACGGATACGCGAAAATGTGCTGGACAGCCGTCGTGTTGGAACCACATATCTGGTGGGGTCTCTTCTAGTAAGTTTGGCAAATCATTTTGAAGAAAATTTAAATATGATTCGCCAGTCAAATTCTCGGGCATCTCAAATGGACCAATAATATTCCCACAGAGAATACCGGTCCACATGTTCACTTTGAACCGGTACTGGGATCTATCTTCTCGCATCAAGTGCGGATTTTCCACATGCCACTCGTGCAAGTTGTGTAGGTTCATGTAGCCATCCTTCTTAAATGTAGATTCATCTGACCACAAAATTTTGTCGATAAAGTTTTCGTCTTCTCGATGTTTTTGCAGGATTGTTTCACAAAACGCGACTCGGCTCGGATAGTCTCGAGGTAAAAGACTTTGCACTCGCTGTACGTGGTACGGATGATATTCTTCTTTTTGGAGAATACTGTGTGCTGTGCTCTTCGGTATCCCCGTATCAGCTTCTATTCCTCGCACAGAGATGCTTGGATTTGCCGACACCGCCTCTAAAACTTCATCGCGTATGAAGTCATTTACGGGTCGTCCTTCACCAGCTACTTGATTGGGGAACCGCCCGTCACATAGTGATCTGTGCACATTAATGAAAACTCGATGGTCGGGATATCGCGTAGCCCTCGGATACCTTTCTCTGTAAAGTCTCGCTGCAGCTCGTCCATTACCTCTACATTCTCCATAAATGTAGTGCATATTTGCGTATTCTTGCGGAGTGTAGGTCGCCATGGTAGCACACACAAAACACAAACTGTCCAAACACAGGCAAAGGTCGTCGTAAAGAGTTCGTTTCAAAGTCCAGAGCACAAAGAGTAATCGAGTCCAATAAACAAAGCTTTAAATCGTAGTACGTGATCAATGGTAACAATAAGAGAGAGGTGCGTAGTAACGGCAGGAGGCAGTGACGCGTACTGACCGTACTGTTATCCTAAATAGCACGATCCCAGATAGCGTCACTATCTATCTCACTCGCACCTCTAACCTTTTTCTCCCTCACTCTTACCTGAATAATGGGGTACCATAAAGAAGAACCAGCAAATCGCAAAGATAGTTTCTGTCTTGCTCCCTCCTGTTGTAATAACGAATCACTATGGTGAGATGCATGCACATACCGTCCCTTACGGTCTAACCTGTTTTTTGAGAGGCCTGTTGTTATTTTTATGAGCATACAACAGTAATTCTTTAGAGGTTAGATTCAATTCGTCGTAAATTTTTCTTTCTAAGAATTCTGTAAGACATCGTAAAAATTGGGTTGTTGAGTAAAAATATTATCAAAATTTTTTTTTTTCAAATTAATGTGTAAGTATTATACCTTTTTAAAAAGAGGAATAAACGCGTCAAAATTTGACGTCACTTGCCATACTATTTTGGTACATTTTTTTTACACTACAGTCGGTCAAAGTTGCGAAATTCAATAGTTTTCCATATCACCTTTAGTTAAAATAATATTTTATTTTAAAATGGTACAATAAGTACTTTATTTTTACATTCTATTTAGACACAGCAATACCCTAGATTACAAAACCTCCAAGAAATATCGAAATTATCAGCATTAGCAGTCACAGCATTCAAAAGTATGTCACAGGGTGCTCATTTCCCCTTTTTTTTTGAAATCAGTATAATTCTGTAAGTACATGGGGTGGATTTTTTAAAATATTTTTCTGAGTACTGTTAGAACTTGGGGCATCGTGGGAATCCAGTTGGACGCCAGGTTCTTGGACACCCTGTATAATTTAGTCGATAATTTATAATCGAACAAGATCAACATTGTCACAGCTCTCGGCGTAAGTGTCATAGAACTCAAGCTAGGTACTCTAGACAGCTCTATATTGATCCTCCACATGATTAAAAATATGAATTTGAAATGATTTTGTAAACGACTTTTTAAAATCCATATATTTATTTTGACCGCCACAGTCACGACAACATGACACACTTTTAAACTTATAAAAGTACTGTTTTTCTTATGTGTTGTTAGTTAAGTAGTTATACTACTAGGAGGAGCGGTAGCTCAGTGGGGAGACCAACAGACTGCAATGCAGAGGGTCTCGGAATTGAACCCACGTCGCGCACCTCTGACTTTCGGAAGTTATATGACTTTTCGAAATGATGTGCGTATTGATTGACAATTATCGCCTGCTCCGTGTCTCGGAGAGCACGTCGGTCCCGGCTGCCATGAACATCTATGGCAGTCGTTATTGGGATGTCAGTGCCCTATAATATCCTGACACTGGTCTAGCCTTAGGGTATCGTTAGCCTTTGGGTTGCGGAGGTCAGGTGGCAGCCGCTCCGTGTAAAAACTGATCCAGTAAAATCCAGTTAGACATTACTTTTTTCTAGGTGAACGGATTTTGATGATTATTTTTTTATTCGAAAGCTAGTGCTTCATATGTGGTCCCATTTAAATTTGATCAAGATCTGACTATTCGTTTTTGGGTTATCCTTAATAATGCGTATTTGGTTGACTTCGGCTACATTGATGATGTTCTCATTTTCTATCATGTAATGTGTGAGTTGACACTTTTTAATGTGGACACTTTACCGTGCAAGTGCAAGTATACACATATGAAAAAATAAAACAAAATATATACAATTATAAAATCTTATATTTATTGTAAAAAAATCTTAAGTAAGCGTATAATAAAATTTATATATTCTTGGAATGGAAATAAGTATTTGTGATGTAAAACATAATGTAAAACCCTTCTTACACTGAGAAGAGTTCCGTGCCCAGCAGTAACGTTGTTGCAATAGCGATAGTTTCACTATCGATAAGTAGACCTTGAAAACAGTCGATAGCGCGAATAGTTCTATCGAAAATCTCGAAATGCTGTTATATATATATATATATATAGATACTGAAAATTAGGTGATACTATTGTACTTTAGTGATACTATCGATAGTATCACCTTAAAGTAGTTGATACTATCGATACTATCTATGATCTATCGACACGTATCGATAGTTTTGTTTTAGTAACTATCGAAGTATTTTCGATACTGTCGGCTGGGTATAAACCAAGCAATAATATGAGTAAGCAAATTGTTCGACTATCGATATGGCAAAACTATCGATAGTATCGATACTATCGAAATGCAATATATCGATAGTACTTGTACTTATTCTATCGATAGTATCGATACTATTGATCTCTAACAATAGTATTACTTTTTTATCAATCGATACTATCGATAGTATGACTGATTCTCAAGGCCACGATAGTATCACTATACTATCGATATCGCTTATATATAAGACTGATAATATTATTATTTCCCCGGCCAGTAGAATCCCCTGCTTCGATCCCTTGGACGATTTATTTGGATTCTTTGTCAACATAGATCCCTTTATCGGGTGTGATCCCCTGGTGGATCTATATGTATCCCACTATCCATTAGGATCCCCTGGGGTATTTAATTTGATTTTGTTATGTAAGTATAGCACACGTCGAAATAACTAATATATGTAGGTAAATATAGAATTACACCTTATAGAAGAATTCTTAGTGGCAGCACGGAGTCTGGGTTTGTGCCTTTAGGTCCATATTTGTGAGAATAAAACACCTTTCTTACTTAGGTGTGACTATATTGTGTATATGTAACATTAAACTCTCTGTCTCTCTCTCTCTGCCCCTGTCTCTCTCTCTGTCTCTCTCTCTCTGTCTCTCTCCCCCTGTCTCTCTCTCTCTCTCTCTGCCCCTGTCTCTCTCTCTCTCTGTCTCTCTCTCTCTGTCTCTCTCTCTCCCCCTGTCTCTCTCTGTCTCTCTCTCTCTGTCTCTCTCTCTCTCTGTCTCTCTCTCTCTCTGTCTCTCTCTCTCTCTCTGTCTCTCTCTCTCTCTGTGTCTCTCTCTCTCTGTCTCTCTCTCTCTGTCTCTCTCTCTCTGTCTCTCTCGTCGAGGCGTTTATAGCCAGTTGCACTCACTGATCGGTAAACGATTAGCGAGGTTAAGCAACGTTGGGTGCGGTCAGTCTATAGATGGGTGACCGCTTCGTGGTATTTTATCTAGAAGAAGACATCATCGTCTGTAATATTGCATTTCCTCTTGTCCATCTTAAAATTAAACACTATATTATATATTTTAATTATGTACATAAGACCTTTAGAAACTACATACATTGCCATGTGTTATATTATTATATAAGCTGTTGTACACGCGACTTTGTCTGCGTGGAATTAAACTAACACGTAATCTTTTATTTAGCGGAGACCTAATCTTTCTTAAATAGAGACTGCCTCGTAGAGGTCACGAGTTCGATCCTAAGGTCACCTCTGACTTTTCGAAGTTATGTCCGTATTAAATAGTTAATTATCGCTTGCTTTAACGGTAAAGGAAAACATCGTGAGGAAACCTGCATGTCTGAGAGTTCTACATAATGTTCTCGAAGATATGTGAAGTCTGCCAACCAGCACTGGGGCGGCGTGGCCATAGTCCAGGCCTAATTTCCTACACTGAGAAGAGGCCCGTGCCTAGCAGTGGAACAGTTTAAAGCAGGGCTGAAGTTAAAAAGGACGGTTTCATATTAAGTATCTGGATTATTATGTTAAGTCTGGAGGAGGCGCAGGAATCTGTAGAGGCAACGCCGGGGCACGTCGACACAACTGTAAAAAAAAAAGATATTTTATTCATTAATTTTGATATATGGCTTGGGTATGGGAAAAGAAGCATGAGAGCAGAATAAATGCTGTAGAAATGAGAGCGCTGAGACATATGTGGTGTGACTCTGAAAGATAGAATAGGGAATAGTGTGATTAGAGAGAGATGCGGCATGAAAGTGGATATAGTGACAAAAATAATAATTTCCTCCAGACCGAATTTCGGTCACGGCGGCCAATCTTAACGGAAACTGGCCATCGGCGCAGAAGATATTATAGTGTACAAGTGTGTGCGCAAACACAAGGGCACTCTCTGTTCCCTAACTCTTATGATCCGATGGGACGGTAATCCGACACGACTGGAGAGAGATCAGGCGCAAGACCAACGTCGACACGTGCTATCCGAGGCACGGGGGTGTCTAACACCGCCAACTTCCTAACTCCGAGCTCGTATTGAGATTTCTTAACAATCAGTATTTAAAATTCCAATAACTTTTTGTTGACCCGACCCAAATTTCGAACCCGAGACCTCGTACACAGCAGTCGAAAATGAAAGTCGCAAGGGGAAGACCTAGACGAACGTTTCTCGATCAGATCGGAGGCGTTCTGGACAAAGGCTAGGTTAAAAGCACCTTAAACCGGCGAGCGTGTATGAGGAATGTGATGAAAGTGAATGAAGCCAGGATCATAGCAAATGGAAATCCGTAGGCTCTGCCTACCCCTCTGAAAAACAGGTGTGAATCTATGTAAGTAATTTTTATAAAACTGTCTTTTTTATTAAGGATTCACGGATAGCGTATTGATTCACGTGGTCGTCTTGCCGCTGTCATTGTTGCTAGTGTTATGGGTTCGAATACCACACGGGACTGAAGGTTATGTGATTTTTTTATTGAAATTAAACTACTATATACGGATTTTATCGCGTTGTTTATTTATCACTGTATTACATAATTTTGAAAATATTACACTACTACTACTATTGATTTTATTTTACTAATTTATAAGCTAATAAAATTATTTAAACTATTAAATCTATTTATTTTTGGTTTACACTTTCCCCGACGTTTCGGTTGCTTTTCAGCAGCCATGGTCACGGGGAGACTGATTAGATTTAATAGTTTAAATAATTTTATTAGCTTATAAATTAGTAAAATAAAATCAATAGTAGTAGTAGTGTAATATTTTTAAAATTTTGTAATACCGTGCTAAATAAACAACGCGATAAAATCCGTATATAGTAGTTTAATTTCAATGAATAACATTCGCGTAAACAGAAAACAATATTATGATTTTTTTATTTAAAAGATATCTCGTTCGCACTAGAAACAGTTCCCGTGTCGAGGGACTTTACAAACATGCAAACAACGGACACAAAGACTATCTAAACTGGAAACAAACATTTGTGGCCATAGAGCCGTGCTGATGTCAGCATGAATGTGCCGGCTCGACCGGGGAAGAACTACCCTCTCACAGAATATCGACGTGAAATACCAGTATTCCTGCTGTTGTGTTTCGTTCGGTGAGTGAGAGTGCCGGAGGCCCAATCACTCTCTTTCCCCCTTCCCACTCCTTCTCCTTCCCACTTCCTTTCCTAAAGGGTCGGCAACGCGCAAGTGATGCCTCTGGTGTTGGCGGCGTCCATAGGCTACGGTGACCACTTACCATCAGATGGACCGTATGCTTGTTCGCCAACTTGCTCATAACACTCGGCGCAGTGGCATCAGCGAGGCCAGTAAACCAGTACGCCGTTAAATAGTAGTATTTAAATTTTATAAAATAGTTAAAGGAGATGTTACATTTTCGGCTACAAAATGTACGGTACGTCAAAAAAGAGGAAATATTACCAGAAATCAGAGAAAAATGCTATTCCAAGAATTTACTTGTAATTGAGATTGTACAAGACGAAAATATTTTTTCTGTTATTGCCATATTCAATATGGCGGTACAATGGATTGTAGCATTAGATAATGCGTTCAGAAATTGTATAAGATGAACTGATAGAAGATAAATATCACAAAGATATAAAATAAAAATACTTAGGTATATATACCTACATTGTAGCATATTGCGACTACAATACAAATAAATACAAGTAATTGTTAGAACCCAAACCTTATGATAAAAGTATATTTATACAACTGCACCAGTCTTACAGGTCCTGTGCATTTCGGAACGAAATATTCTTGATGACATTTTGACGTTAACACTTGACAATTATGTTTCTGTCAATGATTTCTTAGTCATGTATTGTCGTTTGCGCGTGCGCTTAGATTTTCGTGACTTCTGCTGTTATTTTGTTTTACTCGTTTTGACCGATTCCCTACGACTTTGGCTTTGTTTAACGGTTTGTTCTCTACCATCCAATTGGGCAAACAGTATAGAGGGCTATTACTGCAGTTGCGTATGTGGAATGCGAACTGTTGGATGTTGTGCTCATGTGATGACAGTAGTCTGGTACCTTGGCTGGGCTCGGTACCAAAGTAATATTGAAGCCCCAGCATCATTTCTTGACGATGTGTTAATACTAGAAGGTAGTGATGAGATGGATTGATACATAATAAATATTAAAAAACCAAATTGTTGTTTCATTTAAGTGTACCTATTTCAGTTCCTTGTATTCATACGTTTTTACTTTTTATAAACTAGTCGTGATGTAATGACAATGTGAACTTTCCAATGGTGCCTATTAGAGAGTCGTAAAACGTGGCAACACGCTTTATAGAAGCGATTCAATTCACTGACTAGTTTTTTTGTACTTTATAGGTTATTTAAATGTCATAGCTTTAAGGTCATAATATTCCGCCATGATTGTTCAGATAAACGTCAAATATTTTCGATTTTTATTTTGTCCATCTTCAATATGGTTTTAATGTGGATATTTTTAGTTCAAATATGTTTATGGGTTAATTTCCTAGGATTTTTAAACACGTACATGTTGTAGCCGGAGTTCCATACAAAAATGAAACGTCTCCTTTCAATAAATAAGAAACTTGCCTATGTTCAATTTATTGAACATAGGCAAGTTAAGTAAAATTATTTTACACAGAAGAGCAAATAGCAATCAAAAGAAATATTTTTGTGCAAACAGTATCAACATTGGTTATAAAATAAGAGAGTAAAAAATATTTTCAATTTCGATATACGAAAAAGTGATAATATCTCGCTATCTCCCTCGCACAGCTGCATTTAAATAGCGGTTACGTCACAGTTTCTATTATTTTTATGTCATTTGACAATTAATTAAATATAAAAAATGTGAGTCATCGACATAGAGTAGATGGTAAATTTTTGTTATTTAATTCAAATAGTGACATTATCCGAAACTCTAAACTACAAAGAATTTGTGAAATTACTCTTATCTTTAAAGAAATGTTTTTTAATTGCTATTTAGCCTTTCCCTGTCTCCTAATTTGTAACATACAGGGTTCATAATGATCTAATTAGATTAAAAAAATAACAGGATATACTTCGCTCGTGTAAATTAAGGTTATGTTAGCAAAAGTACGTTTTTCTGAATGAAAGGTACCTCATGTCCTTTTCTGAACCCCTGAAATCAAAATCAAAATCAAAATAAATTTATTCAAATTAGGTTACAAGGTAACACTTATGAATGTCAAAGTTACACGTAATTTTTTTTCTGTGAATTTACATTTACTGCCACGTTCAGCAAAGCAAGGGTGTAGGGCTCATGAGAAGAACGGGCAAGAAACTGGTAGCCACTCTTTTTTTTTTGCCTTCCAACGTGTGTTGGAATTTTCATGATGATCGGTCGAATAGTTAATGTTTAAACCAATATTTTAAAAGCTTGGCTTGTTACCATTACCGTCTTTATACATTCACGAAATATGCATTTCCTTTCTTTTTTTTTACTGGACATGTAATTTGAAATTTATTTGCGAAATGACTGTGCAATTTTATTAATGTTGACATAATCTCTTATTTGTATTATTAATAGTTGTTGTGCCGCCTGCTCCGTGTAAACACTGATATCCAGTCAAATCCGGTTAGACTAGAAAAGCCGATCCCAAGTGACTTGCGAATAATAAAGGCTAGGGAGAAGAAGAAGGTACTTTATGGACTGTATTCATGTTTTACCAATGTAAACAATAAATAAATAATTATTATTACTAGTGTTAGTTGTTTGAATGTTTGTAAATCCGTGGTCATAGTGGTCGAGTGGTTAAGGCATGAAAGCACACATTTACGCGAGCGAAGGCATGTAATATCTAATCTTTATATATATAATTCTTCTGTACGTGTGTTGACAGTGAACTCCTCCTAAACGGCTGGACCGATTTTAAAGATTTTTTTTTGTGTGTGTTCAAATGGATTCGAGAATGGTCTAGATTTGTTTTTTTTTGTCTATACAGGACAACCGTCTTTCGGGACAGTTAGTTATTAATAAACTATTGAGTATTGAGAGCTCACCTTAGGTTTGAGATGTACAAGTTTGTTGTGGTTGTAGAGAGCCGCCTCGTACCCAAACGTGGAGGGACAGAGCGCACACTTGAACGGTCGCTCCCCTGTGTGACTGCGCATGTGGCCCTCTAGGGTCTTCTTTGTCTAAAAACAGCATGCATCATGGATTTATGACATGAGTTTACATTTCCTGTTAAGCTATAGACGAAACGCTACATGCCACTATTTACAGGATATAGGCCGCATGTTACAGACTATAGGCCACATGTTACAAGCTACAGACCACGTGTTACAGACTGCAGGTCACATGTTATAGGCAATAGGCCACATGTTACAAGCTACAGACCACATGTTACAGACTGCAGGCCACATGTTACAGGCTATAAGCCACATGTTACAAGCTACAGACCACATTTTACAGACTGCAGGCCACATATTACAGGCTATATGCTACAGATTACATGCTAAAGGCCACAGACAACAGGCCAAAGGCCACAGGCTTCAGGCCACACGTTACAGGCTAGAGGCTATAGCCTACAGGCCAGACGCTACATGTCACATGTTACAGGCTACAGACTAAAGGCTACAGGCCACATGTAAATTAAATATAATCTTATGTTGGAGCGAGTGCAAAATAAGTTTATTAGATATCTATATATGAGGTATTATGGCGTGTATCCCTTTACCCTTTAATGTATCCAACTCTATTAATTTTGGGTATGGTTGGTTATAATGATTTAAGGGTGAGAAGGGAACTGGCAATTGCCTCATATATAGTCAAAGTTTTAAGGAGTACGATAAATAATCTAAAAATGCTGAAGATGTTAAATTTTTACGTTCTGGATGGCTCCGTCCAGTAGGATCCCCTGCTTTATTTGGAATGTTTGTCCACATAGATCCCCTGGGGGATCTATTTGGATTTTCTATCAACATGTATCCCCCAGGGGATTTATTTGGAAGATTTTGACACTACACATCTCCCTAAACTTAGTATATATATACTATATTTTAGTTTTTCTTTACAATTTATGATTATGACCCGTAGTACAACGGTGGAATTATGTCCAACTAGTTGTACCACGGGGATAGGTACCTAAAATAAGTTAGAAAAATTTGTGTAAAACAAATGAATGTGTCTACAAAACAAATGAACGTCTACAAAACAAATGAACGTTTATTGACATTACTCAGAATTTATCATTTCATTAACGTATTGATGTCGGCAAGAAGGAAATTAAAAAAAATACGTCTGCCATGAATTGTAAATACATACATACATAGATTCACGCCTGTTTCCCAGAGGGGTAGGCAGAGACTACGGATTTCCATTTGCTACGATCCTGACACACTTCTCTGGCTTCATTCACTTTCATAACATTCCTCATACACGCTCGCCGGTTTAAGGTGCTCTTAACCTGGCCTTTATCCAGAACGTCTCCGATCTGATCAAGAAACGTTCGCCTAGGTCTTCCCCTTGCGACTGTTCCATTCACACTAGCCTTATAAACTTTCTTAGTCAGTCTGTTCTCGTCCATTCTTTCTACATGCCCAAACCAACTTAATATACCCTTTTCTATTCTCGTCACTATATCCACTTTTATACCGCATCTCTCTCTAATCACACTATTCCTTATTCTATCTTTCAGAGTCACACCACATATATTTCTCAGTGCTCTCATTTCCCAACTTTCACTTCCATGCATAAGTGTAGGTACTAATAGTCCTCTATGAACAGCCAAACGTGCCTTTTCGGCTACATTTCGACTGTTCATAAAAGCGCGTAGAGCGCCATTCACTTTATTGCCAGCAATCGTTCTTCTTTCAATATCTCCCTCATGTGTAGCATCCCTTGTAAACAAAGTACCCAAATATACAAACTCTTTCACTTGCTCCACTTGTTCTCCATCAATCATAATATTGCACATCGTCATGCACTCCTCCCTTTCAAATACCATTACTTTCGTCTTGCTTACATTCATTTTCATTCTTTTACTCTCACAAGCATCATGCATAATAGTTACTGAATTGTAAATAAGGTCGAAAATCCCATGCATCTATTTTTTGTAAGCTCTATCGATGGCTAATCACTTCTGATAGTCATTTGTTTTGTAGACGATCAATTGTTTTGTATACACGTTCATTTGATTTACAATTTTCTTTTTTGTTTTCCACCTAATATGCTTTTTGTTTAAATAAAATTATTATATTTGAAGAAACCGTCATTTATTTTTTTGTTTTCGTTTAAGCAATCGGTGTCGATAAAATCAAAATAAATCCCTCAGGGGATCCTAATGGATAGTGGGATCCATATAGACCCATCAGGGGATCACACTCGATAAAGGGATCTAAGTGGACAAAAAATCCACATATATCCCCCAGGAGATCGAAGAAGGGGATCCTACTGGACGGAGGCTTCTGGATAAGTATCTGACTATAGGCCACACGCCACAAACGATAAGGTATCGGACCGTGTCTACTCACAGTGTAAGTCTTGCCGCACGCGTCGCAGACATGGTTCCTCTGAGCTCTCGCGTTGCGGTGCACCATGCGTATGTGGGTTCGAAGCACGGGCCGGGACGAACACGCCTGCGCACAATCATGGGTGGTTCTACATGTAACTATAAAGTGTGGTCATGTATTCAAAAATTATATTTCTTGGTATTTTTATTCTTAAATAGCTGTCCCGAGCAACTTCGTCTGCGTCACATAAGAATTTTCCCCGTCTTTGCAACATTTTTCATTGAAGCGCCACTCCTATTGGTCGAAGCGTGATGGTTTATAGCTCTCCAACACTAAATTTTAAATTCGGTCCTGTAGTGCCTGAGATTAGGGCGTTTAACCAAACAAACAAACTCTTCAGCTTTATTATATTAGTATAGAATTTAACAGACAAATCCCGCACTGTGTATAGAAAGTACGTTGTATTGCGAAAAGATAGGGAGATTTGGTATCTAGGTGAATAGGTTAATGGTAGAGTGAAACAGCAGGATTGTGAGAGACTGAAAGAGTGGGTGTATAAAATAGGAGAGTGAGAGTTGGTATAGCAGGAAAGTGTGATCATATTGTGGTGACCAGCTGTGAGACAGTTTATATAGGTACACAGCATTGATATTATAACAATAATACAGCATTTTACATTTAATCAAATTCTAGTAAAATAACTTAACCGTTATGATAATGGACACCTTGCCCAGCAGTGGGCACTTTGCCCAGCAGTGGGCACTCTGCCCAGCAGTGGGCACTTTGCCCAACAGTGGATACTTTGCCCAGCAGTGAGCAAACAATACTTACGAAGCTACATCCAAGTACGGTGCAGGATATCGGCGTGGCCTTCAGGTGGACAGCCAAGTTGTGTTCCTCCAATCGCGTCGCCTTTACAAACTTCTTGTCGCAAAGTTGACATGCATACCTACAGACAAACATACATTTAATCATAACTAATATTATAAATGCGAACGCTCACAGGTTACATGCCGGAGGCTACAGGTCACATATAATAGACTACAAGCAACAGGTTAAAAGCCACAGGTTACCGTCCAGAGTCTACAGGTCACATGTTACAGGCTAATGGTTACAGGTTACCGGCCAGAGTCTACAGACCACATGTTACAAGCTACAGGCTAAAGGCCACAGGTTACCTGTCAGAGGATACAAGTCACAGGCTACAGACTACAGAACACACGATACAGACCACAGGCTATAGGCTTGCTTTTCCCAGAAAAAAGTAGCAAGGCCGCGGGTAAAAACTAGTATATGACAAGTGAGAAACGGCAATAAATTGCCGTAAATCTTAGTTCCAAAAAATGGTATCACGTGACCTTGTGTTCAGAGGTCAAAGGTCATAGTCTTTTTGGGGTATATCGACTATGATGAGTCGAATGGCGTTGACCGCGAGTCTCTAGCTCTTACGGTTCTTGAGGTGAAAATTGTATAACAGACAGACGGAGAAAGCTGTTGTATAAGAGTTTTTTTCGAACTCTAATATGCTTACTTCAGTTTGGCTGGATCTATGTGTTTGAGGCTGTATTTCATATGTTGTGTGTAAGACATCCGATTTTTGAAGTTCATATCGCACTGAAAAAGAAATCACAAATATAGGAATGAAGACAAAAAAATATTTTTAGTCCGCATTTTAGTTTAGCAAAATATATTGGACATGTATTTTTCTTTTGTCCTACAAACTTATAACGACGAAGATACAACTTTTACATTTATAAAAGACATCCCGCAGTAGGAATAATTCCTAAGTCGCGGGGTCTTCTACAAACATTTAAACAACGGACACAAAGAATATCCAGACTTGGAACAACCATTTGTGGATCACACAATTTTTTTCCCGTGTAGGATTCGAACCGACAACTCTCGGTACAGTTGCAGTGGCGAGGCGATCACTTCACACCATTACTCCATTCGTGCAGACAACAAACTAATGGTGGAAATATATGTACTTACGTGTCGTCGCGTGTGGCGTAACGCGCCAGAAGCATATCGGTTTCATACATTTAACTAGCATTTCGCGTGGTCGCGTGGTTGCGGCGAAAGGGTAGGGGAGAAGGAATCAAAAAACTAATTTTAGATTCGGGTTCAGGGACCTTGAAAGCCCCCGAAGCCAAAAATAACCGATAACCCCCGGTGACCTTGAAAATGACCTTTTCTGGAAAATCTCTCTGCGCCTATCTCTAACCGTTTCGGAGATATAAGAGCTCAAAGTTTGAATAGCGGCCGTGTTTTTTATGGAATTAAAATTTTGTATGGAAGTTCCCCCCCTCCCCCCCGCCGCTAGTCGTTGCCAGGGTTTCAGGAATATTTTGTTCGAGAACGAATCCCGTAGATATCACCGTTTCCGTTTTCCCCGGGCCTTCTGAACGATTCTCTATACGACGCTATATTTACTTATTTCCTACGACTCCCCCTTGTATGACTTCTATTTCTCTAAGTCAGTGGTAATTTAAGTTTATACAGGGTGTCCCGAAACTCAACGATAATCTGGCACCGGGCGAGAGGCCAAGGTATACCAGTTATGAAAATTTTTTGAAAATATCCTTGTCACTTAGTCAAGCATAATAGATATTTTTCATTTTTAAATGTCTATTTTCGCTTGACTAAGTGACATGAATTTTTCTGACTTTATAATACTGATGATTTTTCTCTTAGTCACTCTCTAATTTTTTAACAAGACGATACAATTCACCTTTGTTCTGTCTCCCTCTGTTTATAGAGAGAACCCAGTACCTTCTGTTCTTTTTTTGCCCTCAAGAAGTTTAATTGCTAACAAAAATTTAAGGTCTTCATCAAAATCACTATCCAAATCAGAAGAAAGCATTATGTACGTTTAAACGCTTGAAAGGTTCGATAAGTACTGTTCAGAAATAACGCCAGAGCACGCCACGACACGACACATTAGTGTGCACACTCACCATAACGACACTAAGCACCACGACACGGCACGACACGCCACGACACGTAAGTTTGTTTCTGCCTTAAGTATTATTAAAAAATAATTTGGAATGTGCTGTAGGCCATTACCGTTTAAGAGGTCAGAAATGACCCTTGAAAATGACCCTACAGTCTACACCAATGACAATAAGCTAATGAATTATTATACCTGACAGCCACGCAGAGGACGACCTCTGACTACAATTATGTGCGTATCAAATAACCCACACTGAGAAGAGGCCCGTGCACAGCAGTGGGACAATTCATATACCTGATAGCAGTAAAGGTGTGCGGGTGCATCGTGTGTGACTAAATGAACTTCCATTGCTTTTTTGAAAAGGAATCTTTTATCACATCGCGGGCAAGAGTATTCCTTTTCACCTTTGTGGATGCTGAAATAAAAAATTTACATATACGTCGTGCCAGATCTTAGAATTGATCACTTCATGAAAATATTTACACACACACACGCACGCAGGCACGCGCGCACGCACGCACACACACACACACACCACGTGCATGCATGTTTTCTTTGAAATATTTAAATTTAATTTAAATATGTAAACAAAACCATTGTTATAACTCTAGTTTACATTATTTACAATGTTTATCTTCTGCTTTTTTATTATTCTTCCCATCATTATCTTTGTTGATGTAATAAATAAATTTGTCAGTACAAGGGGAAGACACTGGCACCTGCAACACAGTGTCTACTAGCGCAGGTGTTAGATAATTCTGTTTTAAACTGTATCAAACTTATGTCAATAAAGATTATTATTATTATTTAATCGTATCACATGAGATCTCATTTCATATGAGATAATTTGAAAAATAATAATACTGTTTCAAATAACTTTTTGTTTTGCATAAATTAAAACTGGGACTAGACCTCAGATCCCGGGACCGGTGTCCCTTACTCCCAAGATCGGTGTCTTACTCCTGGGATCGTTCCGGGTTCCCGGGATTGGTGTCTTACTCTCGGAAATGGTGTGTGAATCAAGGGATACCAATTCCGGCATTTCGGTAAGTCCCGAGATGCCAACATTGGTATCCCTTGATTCCAGAATTCCAGGATCACCGTCCCGTAGTCCCGGGATTATGAGATTGAAATAATAGTCTGGGATTATTATAGACCCCTACTTACAACAGGTGAGTCCGGAGCGACGTTCTATCTCTGAAGGTTTTCCCGCAGAGCTCGCATTTCTGTCTCTCTGCGTGATTCTTGATGTGGTTTCGTAGTTTGCCCAGAGTTCTAAACACATACAAGAAGATATTTATAACAAGAAATGGCGGGTCGGTTAAAATACCAGAAGTACGAAACCATATGGGATTATAATATAATAATATCAACCCTGTAAATAAACTGTCCCACTGCTGGGCACGGGCCTCTTCTCAGTGTAAGAACGGTTAGCACATAGTCCACCACACCGCCCCAGTGTCGATTAACAGACTTCACATATCTTCGAGAACATTATGTTGAACTCTCAGACATGCAGGTTTACTCACAAAGTATTACTTCACCAAAATTAAAAATTTCTACCAAATTATAATTTTATAAATTTTCCCCTTATACTAGTCAATATAATTGCGAAATTCTCAGTAAAGCGTATGATTTCATCAAATTTGGTAGATTTTAAGGGTTGCCTGAAATATACCAAGGATACGTTAAGGTCTCAAATCCTGTGAACACTCGAATTAGAATGAATATGAATGAACTAGATGGCGTTGTTTTAAAACTTACGGCTATAACAGTTTAACCATAAGATTTTCATTTATGTATGAAATGTGTTCGTTTATTAACCTCTGAGTCTTCTTCGAAGAGGTTCTCTAACAAAACAGAATCTTATTACAAATTGTAACAAACTGTAATAAGATTCTGTTTTAATAATCAGTTAAAAATGTTTTATTCTTAAAATAAAATGAAAACACTATGTGGGTCTGTGTGTCTGTCTGTTAGTGACAGTTTGTTAGTACTGCTTTGTTAGTGTTGGCATAGCTCCGAAACTATTGGAGTGATTGACTTGTAACTTGGTGTGCAAACACGTTGGGGTCATCCCTCGAGTTTGAATATCGGCCCTGTGGGTCAAAAGACCCCGAGATATAGGGGTCACAAGGTCAGGGGATATCTACCAATAGAGTGATTTGGAAGTCCAAGGGAGAGGCTTTTGACCAGCAGTGGGATATTACAAAAAAAAAGCTTATCAAAATTATGTTAATAAGAAATCTACTTTTTTAGTTTTACACTAGAGCACCGCCATTTATGACGATATAACTTAACTACTTAACAGTTCTTGTATCGATTTCCGTTAGATGGTGTCCATTACTAGCTTATACCATTTTAGTTATGATATGGGTATGCATTTTTGCGCCTTACTGTACCTCTAAACTACAGAAAGTTGGCAGACAAATCTATATACATGTTAATATAGCTTGCACTATTTAATATATATATGTATATATTTTTTTTTATTTCTTTATTATTACTTTTTTTCATTTTTTCTGAACGGCCTTCAGTCCTACTATAAGACATTTCAAGGTTATCCATTAATTACCGGACACCTGTATATAAAAATCTCGTGGGTTCATCTTCGGTGTTTGTGGTCGCACTCCTCCGGAAAGGCTCGAACGATATTTATGTTTTTTTATGTATGTTTGGTAAGTATGAGAATAGGTCCAGTCGCCAGATAATTAGGGTATCTTTATCCAGAATCTCTTATACAATTTTTTTTTTTTTCGATTTGGCGTCTAGAAATATCTCCAAACGTACCTTTATGCGAATGAACCCGCGGGCAAAAGCTAACAACCTTATGTTTTGTTTCTAGTGACTAGGGCACCAGACTTATTGAGGAGTTGTGTGAGTGAACAGTGACAGTAAATGTATACCATATTCGATAGCGTTTTATAGAGTATTTTTTCAAAGAATAAAAACATGAGTACTTAAAAAGCAGGTTATATGGCATTATATATAATTTAATAAGTCGGCAAAAATGGAGTGGCCAGTTTAGTTAATTATCATTCGCTTTAACGTTGAAGAGAAACGTCCTGAGGCAACTTGCATGTCTGAGAGTTCTACATAATGTTCTCGAAGATGTGAACACTGCTAACCCGGACTGGGGTGGCGTAGTGGACTATGCTGTAAGCTGTAATTCACACACTTAGAAAAGGGCCATGGCCATGGGCGCCGCCAGGATTAATTTCTAGGAGGTGCATTTATATCTGTACATTATACTATTAACTGATATAAAATATAGAATTATATTCGTACACACGGCTACACATCAAGTTAGACAACCTATATACGCATAACTACGCTACAAACAAACAAGAGAATTGTCGGAAAGGGACAGTGCATAATGGTGTCGATGTAATGGTAAGGATAGAGCGTAAAATATAACGCACTCTCTCGCACGATTCGCAGCGTTCGACTTCTAATAGTTCAAAGTCCAAACAGTCTAGTTTGATGCGTCGCTGTGTGTACATTACGTAGATAAATGTTACGTCAGATCCAAATCGCAGAGCGGAATACGTTTGAATATATCCCGTTCATCGAAAAAAAAGATGTATCTATTCCTTTTTTTTTCTGACTGGGGGTTGCAAGGGCACCCGCTTGCACCCTGCTGATGGCATCCAAGCCCGTGGTCAGCAGTGGGACAGTTTACATAGAGTGCGGTACTCACGCCTCGGCGTGCCCGCACACGGAGCAGGTGTGCGTGGGCGGCGCGGCGCCGTGCGCGCGCGCGGCGTGGTCGGCCGCCACGGCCGCGCGCGACGCCGTCTCGCCGCACGCGCAGCAGCGCCATCTGTTACACATCGTCTAATCACTAACGTCCTCTGGTAAACATCTTCCGTTACTACTACCCTCATAAGGAAAAAAGGCGTATCTAACCTTTTTATTCGACATTAAGCATTTTACGTATTTTACGCAGCTACCAGTATTTTTATATCTTTATATATATATATAATTCTTCTGTACGTGTGTTGACAGTGAACTCCTCCTAAACGGCTAGACCGATTTGAATGAATTTTTTTGTGTGTTCTAGTGGATTCGAAGATGGTTTAGATTTGTTTTTTTTTTTTTGTATAATGGACGACGTCTGTCGAGTCCGCTAGTTAAGTATCAAATTATTTGCAGATACGTCTTTTTCCTTATGACGGCAGACTACACTGATACTAACGCCATAAATAGACAAATACCTGCGTCGCCCGAATACATGAATAAAATACAAGCATTTCAGACCTGGTGAGTGGGAGTAAATGCCAAATTTCAGAAAAAAGATGCACGATACAAACTGTGACGTAAACAACAACAATGTTGACCGAGAGTGATAGCGAAATATCCCATTATGATCCCACTTTTTCCTATATCCAAATATAAAATATTAAATTATTGCCTTATTTTGCAACGAATTTTGATACTGTTTGCACAATAAGATTTCTTTTGATTGCTCTTTGTTCTTGTGTGTGAAATAATGTACGAAATTAAACATAGACAACTAACCTATTAAATCTTTTAAGGCATGATAGGTGTTCCCCAGGGTACTATACTTGAGACAATATTGTATACCATCCTAACTCTTCTCCCTAGCCTTTATTAATCCCAAGTCACTTGGCGTCGGCTTTTCTAGTCTCACCGGATTTGACTGGGTATCAGTTTTTACACGGAGCGGCTGCCACCTGACCTCCGCAACCCTAAGGCTAACGATACCCTAAGGCTAGACCAGTGTCAGGATATTATAGGGCCCTGATTTCCCAATAACGACTGCCATAGATGTTCATGGCAGTCGGGACCGACGGCTTAACGTGCTCTCCGAGGCACGGAGCAGGCGATAATTGTCAATCAATACGCACATAATTTCGAAAAGTCATATAACTTCCGAAAGTCAGAGGTGCGCGACGTGGGTTCGAACCCGAGGCCTTCTGCATTGCAGTCTGTTGGTCTCCCCACTAATACTAAATAATATATTATAATTGCAAATGTGAGTTGGTTTGTTTGTTACGCCTTCACACCGTAACTTCTCGACCGATCATCATAAAATTTCGCATACACCTTGTCAGAGGAACAGAAAAGGACATAGATTACCTTTCATCCAAAAAAAGTTAGTAACCTAACCTACATTAACGCGAGCGAAGCCGCAGGCTAAATCTAGTTCCAAATAAATCACAATGAGGCCATCTGGCTACCTAAAGTACATTATTATGTACTTACTAAGCAGAAATACCCTTTTATTTTAAATACAAAACTCTCGCGCTAGGATTAAATCCTGTGTCACGGGACACTTTACAAAGGTATACACCAAAATTTTACGTCAGAGTAATATAGACAGAAATATAAATAGCTAAATAATTGTCGAATTTGTAAAAGCATTTAAGATTTAAAACATTTTCTTTTTTAAAGACAACTCCCGCACTTCTAGTGATTCCTATGTCGCGAAGATATTTACAAACATTCAAACAACGAATACGAAAATGCCACGAATCAGAACAGCCATCTGTGGATTGTTTGTCCCGTGTGGGATTCGAACCCACAACACTCGGCGCATCGACAGCGGCCATTCAAACCACTACGACATCCATGCACTCAGGTGTAGTTACAATTCATTATTTGTTAATCACTCAATTTTCTACTTCGAATGAAAGATTTTTTAAATTAGTTCGGTAGTTTTTGAGTTAAACTCTCACAAACGAACAAACAAACAAATCAATTTTTTCCTGGTTATATTATTAGTATGGGTTTTTTTTTATCGCTTATACTTATTTTATTTTTAATAAATTTATTTTAATAAATTTTGCCGATGTTAGTCTTTATAACACGCAGTTATTTGCCAGTGAAAGTCGCGTCAAAATCAGTCCAGCCGTTTCAGAGATTAGTCGGCACAAACAGACAGACACACAAAAATGTTAAAATTTATTGGTTGATATACCGATATAGGTACCTGTGGCGACTCCACACATACGAAGAAGTTTAACCTACATCCAACAGATGGAGCTATATACAATAAACGCTTAAAATGACGTTTCCGATACAATGCTGAATCGAAATGAAAGCGATAAAGTATAAAATAAATAAAGTATAGCGATAAAGTAAAAGAACTAGAAAGCAATTATAGAAATATTATTATTTATGTTTAATAAACCAATGGTAGGTTATGCTAGCTAAATGACTAATTTTTATTAACTTATCTATTAATTAATATATATATATAATTTATTTTTCACTTTTCACCATATTATTTTGTTAGAATAAAGTAAAATAGACACTGGTATGTGTATATGGACATTCTGGGATATGGACATTTTGGGAAATGGACATTCTGGGATATGGTCATTCTGGGACATGGACATTCTGGGACATGGACATTGTGGTATTTGGACATTTTGGGATATGGAAATTGTGGGATATGGACGTTTTGCACCTTCTGGAAATTTTGGGATTTGGACATTTTGAACCTAAACGATATACAAGTTCCCGACATCAGCCGCAGGCATCACCCAGCCTGGTCGGAGGATCCTGCCTTTGTGTTGGAGGGACATCAGACCAAGTTCCTTCACAGTACCGTATACATATACTTTCATATGCATTTATTAAAAAGCTGTTATTCTGACATTACAAGCAGACACATCAATTTTATTTTTTTGTATAGATGACATACCTGACGCGGTGTCTTCGCCTGTGAGCGCAGAGAGCGTGTGAGTCTCTACACCGCACTTGGCACACACTGCAGACCATGTCACCTGAAGACTGCAACAAACAAACAGACTTATAAGAACTGCCACGGTAGAATATACGACTGCTGTGACCAATCCCGGGTAAGGTAGTGTAAATAAGAGTGATTTTTAAAAAAATAATACGAAAACATAAATAAATAAAAGTAAATCTTAATATAATACAAATAAAAATAATAATAATAAAAAAATATATAAATGGGTATGTGAGTTTCTTTGTTTGAAACTTTTTCACGCCTTAACTGCTAGACCGATAATCATGAAATTTTCGTATACACTTTACTTTTTACGTCTATGGATAAGACCCCACACGTATGGGTTTGCTGAAAATAAATAAATAATAAAATAAAAATAGTTTATTGCCATTAATCATTACATAACGAATTTATCAGCGGCCCCACACTAGGCATAGCCTGTCCTGTGGGTGCCAGGTACGATTTCCTTCCATTTTTAACAATTTTAGCTCGGGCGACGTGTCATATAAGACAAAAAAATATGGTTTTGTGTGTGTGAATACATGTGTGTGTGTGTTGTGAGTGAGTGAGTGAGTGAGTGAGTGTGTGTGTGTGTGTTTGTGTGTGTGTGTATTTTCGGTGGAGTCATATGTCAAAGAAGTGAGCCATTTAGTGCCTTTTAACTGCATCTCTCTCACTGAACACTGCTTTATCTTGCATGCGTTAGCAGTTTTATTGTAAATAAATACTTCCTTAAAAGAGCTAAAGCGTTTGGCAAAGCTTGTGTTGACTGACGGGACTGGTATTCTGTACACGCCACGTTTCAGAAGGTTGGGATATTCTGTTGAATTTCAGTTCTAAGTATAGGGAACCTCCAAAATTTGTTGTTTTTTTCTATTTTTGTGTGAAAATCTTAATGCGGTTCACAGAATACATCTACTTACCAAGTTTCAACAGCATAGTTCTTATAGTTTTGGAAAAAAGTGGCTGTGACATACGGACGGACAGACAGACATGACGAATCCATAAGGGTTCTTGTTTTTGCCATTTGGCTACGGAACCCTAAAAATGGGAACAGAAAAGAATATAAAGTGTACTCTTTGTCTCTACTTTTTATGATTTGTTTTTGTTTTATGAAATGTTGTTCATCCGGAAAAAAAATACATATTAATAACTTTTGGCCTCTACTTCGCACAGGAACAATACTGTTTTAATTAAACAAACAAACTCACATTCACATTTACAATTTTACATTAAGATTTGATTACACCGTGGTGCCTAGTGCGATTTGTTTTTACTTTAACGCAATTGAAACGTTTACCGAGGTTGGCTCTCTGATTGGTTTAGAGCCTTAGTTCCCAAAGTGGTCCAGGTGGACCCCCAGGGGTCTACGGAAGACTTGATGGGGTCTACGTTGGCGTGACTAAAAAATGGGGATTCACAATTCGCTTTCAATAGTGAAGAGCTAAAATGTTGCCTTGACTTCACCTATCAATGTAGGCAGACAATGACGGATATTATGAGGAAAAGAAAAGGTCAGCCCGTAGAGTTGATCAATTTTTTTAATTTTATTCCAATTTAACTTTTTGGTCCGAATATACCGATTTTACTTGCCGGATTAAATTTCTAGCTGCAGAGGGTCCACCGGAACCAGCTAAATTTTGAAAGTGGTCTATGAGAAAAAAGTCTGGGAACCTCTGGTTTAGTTTGGAGCGGACCAATCGGAGCGCCGAACGTCATAAACGTGTCGATCGCGTTAACGTACATCAAACACGCACTAGGCACCCAGATTAAATGACAGCAAAACAAAGTCAGAATTATTCAAGCGGTTAGATAATATCAAGCGGTCAGACTTACCGGATCGTGTTTCTTCATATGGTTGTCTAACTTAAACTTATGGTTGAACCCGACGATGCAGTCAGCACATCGGTATTCATGCCGAGTGAACACAATACTGGATAGAGCCTTCTGTCTCTCTTCCTCCACCTGTAATGGAAAGAGATAGATAGATACAAAAAGTAACGGTCAAAAGTGAGTCATACAGGGTTAAATTAAAATACTTTATTTTATTTTATCCTTTGATTTAAAAAAGACAACTCCCGCACTAGTAACGTGATAGGTGAAAAAACTCAGGATTCAACCTCTTCGTCTTAAATGTAAAAGTAATGAAAATAAATGACCCTTATATTTCGGGGGTCTTTTGACACACAGAGCGCATATTCAAACTCGACCGAGGTATGACCCCAAGGTGTCTGCACACCAAGTTACAAGTCAATATTTTCCATTTAAAATGTGGGATCCCCATATCTCGGGGGTCTTTTGACCCACAGAGCCCATATTCAAACTCGACCTAGGTATGACCCCAAGGTTCCTGGGGACTCTCGAGGCAGATCCGGGGGGCCGCCCGTACAAGGCGGTCAGGGGCAAGTTGCGCCCCTGGGCCCCACCGGTCACCGAGAGTCTCCAGCCCCGGCAATTAGAGGAGGTGGTCTCCGCTCTCTTTCCTTCGAGAGCGGAGCACACGCCTCCCGAAATGGCGCCGCCCGATATCGAGGAGGGCGGTGCCGATGCCGGGGCGCCAGAGGTAACAATGGCGGAGCTCGGCGCGGCAATGGTTCGGCTCCGTGGCAAAAACACCGCCCCGGGGCCGGACGGAATTCCTGGCCGCGCCTGGGTTTTGGCCTACGACGCCCTAGGGGACCGGCTCCTCAGGCTGTTTAGCGCCTGTTTGGAGTCGGGACGGTTCCCTGCCATGTGGAAGACGGGTAAGCTGGTCCTCCTGAGAAAGGAGGGCCGCCCCGCGGACTCTCCCTCCGCGTACCGCCCCATAGTGCTGTTGGATGAGGTGGGCAAGCTCTTTGAGCGTGTAGTGGTTGCCCGCCTCTCCAGGCACCTGGTGCGGGTGGGCCCCGACTTGTCCGAACATCAGTTCGGATTCCGAGAGGGCCGATCGACGATTGACGCGATCAGCCGCGTCAAGGCCCTCTCGGTAGAGGCGGTCGCCTCGCGCGGGGTGGTGTTGGCGGTGTCCTTGGACATCGCCAACGCGTTCAACACCCTGCCGTGGGCGACTATTAGGGAGGCGCTCCGATTTCATGGAGTGCCTCCCTACCTGCGCCGAATAGTCGGGGACTACCTGCACCAGAGGAGCGTATTCTGTGTGGGGCGGAACGGAGAGACGTTCCGGAGGGAGGTGTCGTGCGGTGTTCCGCAGGGTTCCGTTCTTGGACCGATCCTGTGGAACATCGGCTACGACTGGGTTCTGCGGGGCGCCCTGCCCCCGGGCGTCGGCGTAACTTGTTACGCCGACGACACGCTGGTCACGGCCCGGGGAGAGGATTACGGGGCAGCTGCCCGTCTTGCCACGGCAGGGGTGGCCCTGGTTGTCGGTAGAATTAGGATGTTGGGACTGGAGGTGGCGCTGGAAAAGTCCGAGGCCCTGTTATTTCACGGGCCTCGGCGGGCGCCGCCACCAGATGCCCACATCATAGTTGGAGGGGTCCGCATCGGGGTGGAGCCGAGTATGAAATACTTGGGGCTCCACCTCGACGGCCGCTGGAACTTTCGCGTCCATTTTAGCCGCCTGGCCCCCCGGCTGATGTCGGCGGCGGGAGCGCTTAGCTCTCTGCTGCCGAATATCGGGGGGCCGAGTGTCGTCTGCCGCCGCCTCTATTTGGGGGTGGTGCGGTCGATGGCCCTTTACGGGTCGCCCATTTGGGCCGGCGCCCTCGATCGCCGAAACATCGCCCTTCTGAGGAAACCTCAGAGGGCGATGGCGATCAGGGTGTCGCGGGCGTACCGCACCGTCTCCTTTGAGGCGGCGTGCGTCCTGGCGGCATCGCCGCCCTGGGATTTGGAGGCGGAGGTCCGAGCGTCGGTGTATCACTGGCGCGTGGACCTCCGGCTCCATGGTGAGGAACCCACTCACGGGGCGGTGGAGACGCGAAGGTCCCAGGCTCGACTGGTCCTCGAGGCCAAGTGGGAGGAGCGACTGGCCCAGCCCCGCTACGGGGTGAGGACAGTCGAGGCTGTCCGTCCGGTGCTAAGGCAATGGACGGACAGACGGCGCGGACCGCTCACCTACCGGCTTACTCAGGTGCTCTCCGGACACGGCTGTTTCGGAGAGTACCTGTGCAAGATAGCCGGTAGGGAGCCGACAACCAGGTGTCACCACTGCGAGGACGCATGCGACCGGGACACGGCGCAGCACACGCTGGAGGAGTGTCCGGCGTGGGCCGAGGAGCGCTGTGCCCTGGTCGCCGTGATTGGCCCCAACCTCTCGTTGCCGACCGTCGTATCCATGATGGTCGGCGACGACAGGTGCTGGGGCGCAATGAGGTCCTTCTGCGAGGCTGTCATCTCGCAGAAGGAGGCGGCGGAGCGGGGGCGTGAGGAAGATCCTTACGCCCCTGACATTCGCCGCCGGAGGAGAGGGCGCAGGAGACGCGCTTATGTCGCTCTCCTGCCCCCCACCTAAGGGTTCTGGGTGGCAAGGCCTCAGGGGACCCTGCCACCCGTGAGTAAGAACCCATAGAGGGCGCGCGCGGTGTTCCCGCGCGCCTTCTAACGTCGAAAGGGGAGAGTTGTGAAATGCTCTCCCCCGGGGACGAGAGGAGGTCGGGTCCCATTGACCCGGCCGGCACCCACACGGGGGGGCCTGCTATGGATGAATCTTTTTAGACTCCCAACTGGCCCCCCCCATTGGGTGGGAGAGGGAACACCCCAGGTTTTTTTAGTGGGTATCCCAGCACTAGGCTGGTGAGTCCCACACGCCCCGCCGGTGCCGTCCCCTAGCCGGCGGGTAGTGCATCAAGCATTTTTTCCTGGGAATCAAAAAAAAAAAAAGGTATGACCCCAAGGTGTCTGCACACCAAGCTACAAGTCAATATTTTCCATTTAAAATATGGTACCCCTATATCTCGGGGGTCTTTTGATCCACAACGCCCATATTACTACCGAGGTATGACTCCACGGTGTCTGCACACCAATTTACAAGTCAATCGGTCCAGTGGTTCCGGAGCTATGCCTGTCATTAACAGAGAGACACACAGACCCAAGTGTTTTTATTAACCTCTTCGAAGAAGACTCGAAGGTTAATAATGTCTGTATTGCAGGAGACTTTGCAAACATTCAAACAACGGACACAAAGAACATCCAGACTCGGAACAACCATTTGTGGATCACACAAAGTTTCGTCCCGTGTGAGAATCGAACCCACAACTCTTGGCAAACAAGCATACGGTCCACCTGATGGTAAGTGGTCACCGTAGACTATGGACGCCGCCAACACCAGAGGCATCACTTGCGCGTTGCCGACCCTTTAGGAAAGGAAGTGGGAAGGAGAAGGAGCGCGAAGGGGGGAAGGAGGGAATTGGGCCTCCGGAACTCTCACTCACCGAACGAAACACAACAGCGTCAATAATCTGTGAGAGGGTAGTCCTTCCCCGGTCGAACCAGCCCATTTATGCTGAAAACAGCGAGGCTCTACTACTCAGGCAGTGTCGAGACGACCACACAAATATGATGATATAGTAAGTATGAAAATCACAACGTAACTGATCTTCTTCATACAAAGCGGCAACCTTTTTTTATGAAACCCTCTATTATATTATACTAGCAACCCGCCCCGACTTCGCACAGGTAGTACAAAACTAACAAATTATACTCCTAAACCTTCCTCGTGAATCACTCTGTCTATTGGTAAAAACCGCATGAAAATCCGTTCAGTAGTTTTTAAGTTTATCGCGAACAAACAGGCAAATGCAGCGGGGACCTTGTTTTATAATATGTAATGATAGTAATTATACAATACCTCCTCCCAACTCAGGACGACCATCTCCAACTGTCCTTGCCCCACGTTGAGCTGTTGCAGCTTTTTATTCACCCTGGGGTTGCTCACGACCCCAGCAGGCTTTTCCCGCTTTCGTACGCCCGATTTGAGCTTTTCTTCTTTAGGGATTTCTACAAAAAATTATATTAATAAACAATAATATATTAAATAACTAAGTAGCAAGTAGCGATAGCTCAGTGGGGAGACCAACAGACTGCAATGCAGAGGGTCTCGGGTTCGAATCCACGGTGCGCACCTCTTACTTACGGAAGTTATATGACTTATCAAAATGATGTGCGTATTGATTGACAATTATCGCCTGCTCCGTGCCTCGGAGAGCACGTTAAGCCGTCGGTCCCAGCTGCCATAAACATCTATGGCAGTCGTTATTGGGAAGTCAGTGCCCTATAATATCCTGACACTGGTCTAGCCTTAGGGTATCGTTAACCTTCGGGTTGCGGAGGTCAGGTGGCAGCCGCTCCGTGTAAAAACTGATAACCAGTCAAATCCGGTTAGACCAGAAAAGCCGACCCCAAGTGGCTTGGGAATAATAAAGGCTAGGGAGAAGAAGATATTAATAACTGGCTTTTCCCCGCGGCTTCGCTCGTTTAAAAGTAGGTTAAGTTATGTTAATAATAGTACTCCTTTTTTTAAAAAAGTTACTTAGTGTAGCCTATGTTACTTAGTGATAATATAGGTTTCTAATGGTGATGACCTCCAGCCACCCTGAGGTTTGATCCGGTGGGCTTCATGGGCCTACTCGCCACCCGATCAGCACCAGGTTCGAGAGACGGCGTGCGTGTTCCCACGCGCACCTCTATGTCGTGTGTCCGTCCCTCCTCAAGGGGACAGTAGGGTTAAAATTTTGAAGTTTTTTGGGGCTGGCCTGTCGTTTCACACGGCGGGCCGAAACCTCGGTGTGGTCGCAATTGCATGTGAAAGTAATTCGCGCGGCCCCAGCTATTGCGGTTATGTCGAGGAACACCGTGGTGGGTTTAGTCTGTATTACTGAGATTTCCCTCACCATTTTCTCCACCCGCCTCTGAGGGGCATGAGTCAATGTATTCCCCAGAGTAAAAAAAATTTTTTTAATGGTAAAAGAATTTTAAAATCGATTGAGTAGTTTTCGAGTTAAATCTTTACAAACAAAGAAATAAAATTCAAGTCTTGCCTGTTTATAATATTAGTATAGGTAGATACGCGCTCCGTAGCAGAATATCCACCTCGCAAAATGTCTACAGGTTACAAAATGTTCCTTTGTCAGAATCAAAATTTAGCATACCATGTGTACCTTTATTGTGGTTTTGCGATACCTATCTGAATAATATATGATTACTAGTTGAACCGGTAAACGTTGTTTTGCCATAAAAAAGTATTGACCAAAAGATTTCAGAAAAATTTTAGAGTTGGACAACCCTTATCACTAAGGGGTATGAAAAATAGATAGTAGCCGATTCTCAGACCTACTAAATATGCATATGCATATTTCATAAAAATCGGTCAAGCCGTTTCGGAGGAGTATGGTAACTAACATCGTGACACCAGAATTTTATATATAAGATGGAACTGTTCTGTACGCGAATCTGATCCTTACTTGACCGTTATTTACTGATACCTCAGATACTTGAGATTTATTAGCTGAAGAAACTAATATCATTTTGTTGACTCGACCTGAGATTCGAATCCGAGACGTCGGGCATAGCAGTCGCATTCACTACCATTGCGCAATGGAGGTAGTTTATACGTACATAGTATTGCGATCCGTTGAATTTGTGACCTGAATTATTTTTGACCTCACTTTTAAGACTGCGCCGAGCGAAATGCGCCAAAACCGGCGGTCACAGTTAAGTTGATAAAATCAACACTTTTTGTTTAATACAAATATAAAATATACATTTACCATAACAATGAACGTGTTTACAATTACTCCGTGTAAAAAACTTAAAATAATAAATATTTTCGCTTACAAAATTACGTAAATTTGCACGAAAAATGCAAATACGTAAGCTCGTGTTACGTGATTTTAGATTATAACAGTAGAAATCTATCCTATTTTACAGCTTAAGCGAAACATAAGTAGTTATATTACAATATGTCCGTCCCAAATATTTAAGTTATTGGTTGACAATAAAGATACATAATTATCTAAAAAGCACTTCAAATCCTCCATAACATCCTATTATGGCGGCCGCGCGCCGATTTGAATATTGAGCTCTGTCATTCAGTCTAACCGCATCTTACGCTCGGCGCAGTCTTAAGAAGAAATCTATCTATAGTTCTTACCTTCATTCATTTTTCTCTTAAGTTTTCTTTCCCTTACAGTCTTACTTCTCTTTTTATTCTTAAGCGGTTCTTCGTCGGAGTCATTAAAGTCATCTTTCGATTTATTTTTTCTGCTCCTTTTCGTTTTTGTTTTACTTTTTTCTACATCTGTTTTAAGTACTACCTGCAAATATTCACATTTTGTTTTACTAGGATATGGATAGGCAGAATTCCTAAACTTAGTTATTTCGCCAGTATCACGCGAGTGATAGGTACTGTCGAGTTAACAAGTATCTACTACAACAACAACTAGGGGTTACCTAGTAGAAACCACTTATAATAATATCAGCACTATAAACAGAATTAATCTTTTACACCATACTTAAAATCATGTTTTTATATTGTTACGGCTAATGCCCTCTGTCGGCACTGTGGGGAAGAGTCGGCGGTTTCTAATAATAATTTATTACAGCACCATCTATTGACTTCTTACGGAACTACGTATTTGTCAGTACGAGTTCAGTGGAGAAAGCGCTGGCACATTCTCGAACCATCGCGCTGTTGCGAGCGATCTGTGACGTTTTCTGGAAAACTCCAGAAGCACTTTACCCGCGTATAAATAGAGCGCACGCGCACCGCCGAGTCAGTTTACTATCGTAAATCAAATCAAATCAAATCAAATCATTTATTTGCATAAAACATGGTAGGTAACAAGATGTTCAGAAAAATATGTGTACAGCATGTTTTGCCGTGGCACACGGCGCGCAAAGTAATATTAAATGAGATAAATTAGATAATTTAAAATGAATTAAACATTACAGCTTATAATCAAATTAGTATTATATAAATAAACGTAAAGTAAATCTCAAATCAATTAGACATTAAAATCAAATTATAAAAATCAACTAAACATTATAATTATAGATTACAAACAATTAAATATTAAAATTATTTTCATTGAGGAATTCATGAATACTATAATAACATTTATTGGCCAGAATTATTTTCAATTTATTTTTAAAAACCTTTACATTACAATTTTTAATATCATTAGGGATTTTATTATATATTTTTGGCGCCATACATAACACGCTTTTTCCTGCCAGAGTTGTGTTTGCCCTATGTAGACACAGTCTATTACTATTAAGTTTGCGCCTGTTCCGTTTTACCACATCAGATAATTGTTTAAATAGATGAGGGTTTTTATGGACAAACAGTGCTATCTCTAATATGTATAGTGAAGGAAGTGTTAAAATTTTATGTGATATAAAGAACGGTTTACAAGAGTCAGTGGAGTCCAAGCGAAACATGGCTCGTATACAACGCTTTTGGGCCTTAAAAACTATCGCATTATCTGTTGAGTTTCCCCAAAAGATTATCCCATACCGTAAGACAGAGGCAACAAGACCGTGGTAGGCCGTGAGTGAAGCATCGATGTTTACCATTGGAGCCAATCTGTACAGAGCATATGCAGAACTGCTGACTTTCTTGGATAATTTTGATATATGCGCCTTCCAATTCAGTTGCCCATCGATGGTTAGTCCTAAGAATTGCGCTGTTTCTACCTCGTGTATAGGATTATTGTCGTGATTTACATTAAGATTATGAGGCTGAGCTCTCTGGCTGAAGTGCATGACATGAGTTTTAGATAAATTTATTTTAAGATTGTTATTATCTAGCCAGTTAATAATTGAATCCAAGCAATTGTTTATATCGTCTTGATAGAGTTCTTTTGTCCTACATTGTACAGATACAGTACTATCGTCTGCAAATAAGGACATTGGGTGGGTGGTAAATTTAGGCAGATCATTTATATAAATGATAAATAAAAGCGGGCCTAGTACGCTGCCTTGTGGTACACCAAAAGTAATTTTACGCGACTCAGATAAATAAGATTCTTGATGCTTAGTCATAATATTGATCCTAGATATAGTTGTCATCTGAGATCTGTCAGAGAGATATGATTTTAGTAAATCCAGAATATTGCCTCGTATACCATAAGACTCTAATTTGTTTAATAGTATTCGGTGGTCCACATAATCAAAAGCCTGGGTCATATCGCAGTATATGGCACATATGGGAGTCCTTTTATCAACGTTTGTAAGCACTGTTTTGTAAAAATCATATATAGCCAAATTAATACTTTTGTTTTTTCGAAATCCTTTTTGCTCATGACATAGTAATTTATTAGATTCAAAATAGGCGTAGAGTTGGTTATAAATAAACTTTTCAAAAATTTTGGAAAAAATACATAACAGTGCAATGGGTCGTAAGCGGTCAAGTGTTCATCGAAGCGAACGGAAGCGACAATACTACGGAGTTCGAAGCAGTTACAGTGGAAAAGTGTAGTATATTGTTTGTTGTGTGTTAGAGTTAATTGTGTACTAGAATAAAACGTGTTTTAGTCGGTAATATTGTTTTATATTCTTATCCGCCGAACCCAGCACGTAACAATATCAAACTTAGTCAACTTTGTTCAAGCACTTTTGACAATACCTAAAATATTTCAAAATTTCTTCTTTTAAAAGGATTCATATCAAATGCGTGTGTTGTATATCGTTGCTGCCTGTTGCGACCGCGTGTAATCTTTAGTCTCGGTCGTGCGATTAGAGCAACCAATTTCAATATTTATATTTTTGATAGCAGTATGGAGAACTCTGAGATAGGCAGGTTTCCTCACGATGATTTCCTTCATCGTTATAGCGATAATTAACTATTCAATAAAGACATAACTTCTAAAATTCAGATGTGTGTGTCTTGGTATCAAACTGAAGACTTCCGCGTGACAGTCCAGGTCTAGATCTCGTAATAACAACTTACAGTCAGTCTAACGAAAGCTTAGTAACTTTGTTTTAATTTAAATATATATCATATTCTACTTACCGCTAAGTCTTTATCATCATCACCATCGTCGCGATTATCAAATCCATCATCAACAAAATATCCATCATCATCTATCACAGAATCATCTTCCACTTTTATAAATGTTATATCTGTCTCACTCTTATGCTTATATACTACATTGTTCTCACTTTTAACAGATACTCCATGATCCAAAATGACCCAATTCTGAGATTCCTTAACTGGGGTAGCGTTAACCCCATGGTTCAGAAATTCATTTCGTTCAAATATATTTTGTGTTTGGATCCAATTAGTATCATTATGAGGTTCTTGACGCTTGGGGGTCAAATTGACCCCGTTAAGAGATTCTTCTTCAGCGTGTGATATATTGATATCTACATTGTTTTTTACTATAGTGAGTTTGGATAGACTTGTGATTGCTGCAGGTGTCACCTGAAAACGATTGTGATTATTTAATTTTAGTATAATGTTAAACCTACAACTCAGTAAACAAATATAGTGTACTGGTAGCTGCCTCTGTGGCGCAGCGGTAGTGAATGCGACTGCTGTACATGAGGTCTCGGGTTCGAATTCGGTATTGGGTTTTTCTGTTAAGAAATCTCAATACGAGCCCGGAGTTAGGAAGTTGGCGGTGTTAGAAACCCCCGTGCCTCGGAAAGCACGTAAAGCCGTTGGTCCTGCGCCTGATCTCTCTCCGGTCGTGTCGGATTATCCGACCCATCGGATCATGAGGGTAAGGGAACAGAGAGTGCACTTGTGTTTGCGCACATACTTGTGCACTATAATATCTCCTGCGCAGATGGCCAGTCTCCGTTAAGATTGGCCGCCGTGACCGAAAATCGGTCTGGAGGACATTACTGGTAGCTAGAGACAATACATAGAGATCCATCGTTCTGTATTATCTGTTTTTTGCTGTCATCTCTAATAATTAGAGAACGAATACGGTCTGAAAGCAGTAACTGAACAAGGCGAGCAAGAAAGGTGGTCGATATATTGACCACCTTGTTGAAGCCGTAACACAAAATTTGAACTAAAGATACACACAGCGACTTATCAACCTAGACTGTTTGAACTTTGGACTATAAGAAGTTGAACGCTGCGAGTCGTGCGAGAGAGTGCGTTATGATTTTGTTACGCTCTATCCTAACCAATACATCGATACCACTATGCACTGTCCCTTTCGGACAATTCTCTATTTTGTATGTAGCGCAGTTACGCGTATATAGGGTGTCTAACTTGATGTGTAGCCGTGTGTACAAACACACATCTTAGTATTAAAAGACATTCTCATTGTTGGGGTCAAGTGATACCCCAGGTAATACATCCATGAATTAGCTACAGTATTTGCTATCCAATCCACCAGCCGCATATAAGTTCTTTTAATATTACAGTTTCCTGGGTATACAATATCCCGAGTATTAGTATGAAAAATACTATTAACAGAAAATGGACTTACGATCTGTAATTTTATTAAATTAACCTTGTTGGTGAGACCTTGACTACCATATTTTCGTGCAAATGCGAGCATTGGCGAACTTACCTTCCTAAGAAGTTCCAGCCCTTAGAAGGCAATGAAATGGTGATTGAGATCAAAAGACTTGTAATATTAAATTATTACTAGTAAAAGAAGATGATGTGCTTCCAGTAAGGGACACTGGAAGCATAGCAACTTCTTTTACTAGAGGCTTCTGAGAACCAGGCTTACTTTAGCTTACACATTTTGGTACTCCATTATCGTTGGGATCAAAGGAAACCCCAGGTAAATTTAGCGTAAAACGTTTTGCGTAAAATATAAAGATATTTACTTGCCATTACGCCAGCTGCATATTATTTCTTAATAACATGAAATGAGTAAATTTTGCTCGGGGTATACCAATACCCACTAGTTTACTAATATAGAAAATAACAAAAACGGACAACAAACATGTACAAATGATCATCCACTTACGGACTGTCACTCCATTAGTCTAAGCTCGTCGGTCGACACCAACGACAGAGCGATGTCTCTTACCATATATTTGATCAATGTTTCGTGCGCCTGCGCACATTGGCGCCGGAACGATATGTACCGCTGGATGTTCGCGATGCACTCCCAGCAGAGGACAAGCGGGCCTGGAGCGTGCAGCTAAAACAAAATGTAATAAATAAACTTCTGGAATCTATGTTTGTTTGACTGCACAAATCTAGGGAACAACAAGAAAGAACACTTTTATAAGCGGTGGTATATTTATTGAGGTAGATTATAGGCTCTTTTGTTATACAGAGTGATGTTTCACAATATTTGTGTATGTCTTTTTTCCTTATACAGGCAGTATACATTTGTGAGATGCTTTAATCCTAACAAATATTATAAATGTGAATATGAGTTTGTAAGTCAAAATCATAGTCAAAAATATTTCCACAAAAAAGGTGCAAACAATACTTGGACACGTCAATTAACTATATACAATATATTAATTATTAAATGAATAGAATAATAAAAAGGAAAAAAATATTGGCATTGAATAAAGCCTGTTCGACGAGTAGAGCTTGAGGCAAGCAAGAAACTCATGGGCACTCTTTTCAATCACAAATATTAATTATTAACAACACAAATCTTTTTTTCTTATATGGGCATGTAGTTGTAACAAAAGTTTATGGCATTGTGATTTTAAAAGTAAATGTTTGTTGAATCTAAGATACATACTAATAACAAATAAAGTAAGTCACAGCAACTCATATTCACAACAATTTCACACCTTAAGACTGCGCCGTGCGAAATGTTCCAAAACAGGTGGTCACAGTTAAGTTGATAGAATCTACACTTTTTGTTTAATACAAACATATAATATACATTTACCATAACAATGAATGTGATTACAATTACTCTGTTTAAAAAACTTAAAATTTATTATTTCCCCTACAAAATTACATAAATTTGTACGAAAAATGCAAAAAGGTAAGCTCGTGTTATGTGATTTATAGATTATAGCAGTAGAAATTTATCCTATTTATACGAAATATAAATAGTTATATTACAATTTGTCCGTCCTAAATATTTAAGTTATCGGTTGACAATAAAGATACATATTTATCAAAAAGCACTTCAAATCCACCATACAATTTTACTAGGGTGGCCACGCGCCGATTTAAATATCGAGCTCTGTCATTCAGTCAAATCGCGTCTTACGCTCGGCGCAGTCTTAACTACTTGACAGATCATTGTGAAATCTCGCATACACATTATCAAGGGTACACAAAAACAAACCTTTCATCTAGAAAAATTTACTATGTCTGAAAAACAGCTAGTATATTATAAATTATAATAAAGGTGAACATAATTTTCAATTTATAAATAATGTTAAATGATTATTGATCTTATCTATACTAATATTATAAAGCTGAAAAGTTTGTTTGTTCCTTTATTTGTTTGTTTGTTTTAATGCGTTAATCTCAGGAACTACTGGTTGAATTGAAAATCCTCTTAGTGTTGGATAGCCTATTTAACGAGGAAGGTTATAGGCTATATAATATCATGCTAAGAGTAATAGGAGCAAAACATTAAAAATTTTTGAAAAAATGGGGCAAATTGTCTTACGTGATGCAGACGAAGTTGCACAGGTGAGCTAGTTATGAATATTATGGCAAATATGTGATTTCAACAAATTTAGTACCATGTTTCATTCATAAATAATTGTTTCATTTCAGTATATAATATAATGATATCAGCCCTGTATAGAAACTGGTCCACCGTGAGCATGGATTCCTTCTCAGTATGAGAATGGTTAAGCCACAGTTCACCGCGCTAGTCCAGTATGGGTTAACAGACTTTACACTTTTTCGAGTACGTTATATAGAACTCTCAGATATGCTCACAATGATTTCCTCCACCATTAATTTTTTATTATATGATACTCTATATACTGATACTGTTCATACTGTTAGTATCTATTACCCAGTAGCACAGAATAAAATATGCCGATAATGTCGTTGGCCGAGCTTAGTCAGCCCTAGGTCCTATGGAACGGATTCAGTACCGTTCACTGGCCGTTGTGGCTACTTAAGGGGTAAAACATAACTGACAAACTGTACTGTAACTAATTGAAAATTAAAAGAAAACAACGGAAATCCTTACCTTTTCATGAATAATTGTGCAATAAACCTCTTTAATTTCATCGTTTGTTATAATCGCCAATATTCTGTCGCGAGTCAAGCAACCCTCACAAATGCTGTTCGGGTGCATGGCTCTCGTCACAACCTCCATGACTTTTATTTATAAAAACAGTACTTATGTATTTAAAATTATATTTTTACATTTTCAATTCTTTTTCGCAACACCTGAGTTGTTTTGTTTGGTTTTAAAAAGTTTATTGACAGCTGTGTGTTTCTTCGATTTCGGGCACGTAGCTTTTTAGCTTCAAGAAATTCATGCTGCGTAAAACGTATTCGTTTTGTAGGTTTTTAGCCTGTCATATTATTATTACTATAAGCAGAAATATGTAATTCTAAATTTCAGGATTGCGACTTAAAGACTGACATCTGAATACTATATTGAAAAGTTAGAGGCCAAATATTCTAATACTGCCCATAGAGTAACTTAAATATATTATCTGAGAACTGATACTGACTTCCGCTACTACAAGGACATTAGGCCATATGCTTAGCATATCACTTAATGCCTTATAACCGTTATCTTATCTTATGTGTGGAGGTCAGTCAGTACAGACCGGCGACACTTCGACCCATTGGGATCTTTTGTGTCGGCCCCAAGATTTATCCCTTAGCTATCTCCCTATGAATGTACTGCATCAGTCGTAGCCTACACTTCAGAGGGAGAAGCCTGAAGTCCTCAGGGTTTGGATATGCCAATCCCATCAGACCCATCCTCAATCCAGCCAACGCGTCGCATTCACATAGTAGGTGCGATAAGGACTCGTTCTGTTCACCACAGACTCTGCAGATCGAATTGTGTGCCAATCTCAATCTGCACAGGAAGTCGTTGGTGCCAAAATGGCCAGTGAACGCTCCTGTGAGCAGGCGTTTTTGGCTCTTGTTATACCCGCAGAACTTCCGGGTGAAGCCTGTGGCTCTGTTTGCAATGAATTTCTTGGAGTGTTCCACACCCCTAAGGGCCATCCACTCTAGCCTGTGTTTATCATTGCCTTTTGCAATCAAAGCTGCCTTGACGGTGCTCTCAGAGAGTCCCACGAATGGCTCGGGGCCCACAAACAGTTGCTCCGAGCCCTTTCTGGCTAATACATCAGCCTCCTCATTGCCCTGCACCCCTGCATGCCCCGGAACCCACACCAGTCTGACTGTGTTCTTCCTGCCAAGTTTGTTTAGGGCCTTAACACAGTTCAGCACCAGTGTGGAGTCCACCCTACACGAGTCCAGAGCCTTGAGAGCAGCTTGACTGTCACTGAGAATATACACAGTCCTGTCAGTGATATTACTGTTGATATTCTCCTGAGCACAGGCAATTATAGCATAGGTTTCCGCTTGGAAGACCGTTGCATATTTGCCCACGCTTTGGCTCACCTTGCAGTCGTTGGTATAGATACCAGCGCCCGATCCTGTTTCCATTTTGGAACCATCAGTGTACCAGATGAGACAACCCTTGTCAGGGGATTGTAGACCTTGTCTCCATTCGTCCCTCGTGGGGACCTTTATATTAAAATTCTTTTTGAATATGTGCAATAGTTGCATTTTGTCACATCCCATGGTCATAATCCTTTTGAGATCCTTTGAAATCTCCAATTTTGTGTGTCGAGTTACCGGCATGTTGACGCTCCAAAGCCCATGCACAGATAATCTGTGTAGCACCTTTATCGCCTCTGACTCCACAACAATGTGTAGCGGCGCGCGGCGTTAGATCCAGCAGGACCTCTAACGCTGCCGTTGGCGTAGTCGGAAACGCCCCTGTTATAGCCATACAGGCCAATCGCTGCGCACCTTCGACAGCGCGGTCCTGCATGCTTTCCTACCGTTAAAATGATGTCTAGTTTCATTCATTTTAATATGTGCGCTTTATAAAGACTCACACTGTATTATAGATTAAGTTTCAATATGTTAATATCAATAAAACTTGGATAATAAGTGATCGATGATTAGACATGAAATTTTTAGACAATGGTTATATTTTTTATCTAAAAGTTACTAGTTTCATTAAAAAAATATCAACCTACGTCCCAACAAAATGTGGCCAAATTTAACAAGTATCAAAGTAACTAGGCAACTTTCTAGTGAAAATCCTATTTCTATATCTACCCTATCCCGTGAGAACTTTAAAAATATATAAAGGAACTTGTGTGCTAGCTTCTATTTCAGTTTGCTTAGTCCAACAGTTTAGGCTGTGTGTGTCAGTCACTGAATGAGTAGGCATCCTTTAAATGCTTAGACTAATTTATATATGTTGTATTATAATTTATAATACCGACACATAAATTGTTAAGCTGGCAACACTAGTTCGTGGTATTAGGTAACGAGGGAAAACCGCGATTTACAAAAATAATTGTATTATACCTATATTATTTTCTCGCGAAATGATAATACACCTAGTTTACATAAAGTTCAAAACGTTAACGGGCCTCTTCTCAATATCAGAAGGGTTAAACCATAGTTCACTACGCTGCGTCCCCAGTGCGGATAAGTGCAATTTACACATCTTCTAGAACCTTAGTTCACAAAGTGGTCCAGGTGGACGCCTAGTGGTCAACGGGAGACTCGACGGGGGTCTACGATGGCGTGACAAAAAAATGGGGGTTCACAATTCGTAAGGGATCCACGATATTTTATTTGCTTTCGATAGTGAAGAACTAAAATGTTGGCTTGACTTCACCCTATCAATGTAGGCAGATAATAGTGATTATCGATAAAAATAGATGTTTTGCTTCGCCGCCGAAAGGTGCTGCCTTGGGATCGAACTCGAGACCTCTGTGTGGCAGTCCAACGATCTCCCACTATCGGTGCTAATTTATCAATTGATTTCACACAAATGAAAAAGCTTAAAATTACCATTAAAATTTTATTGAACCATGATATTTATTTTACAAATTTTATATAATAAAATAAAAAACACAATCTTGTTAAAATACTTCTGTAATCATAATTATTTAATTATGTCACTAAAATAAACGTTTTGACAACTATAATCTTAGATTGATTTTTTCTTCGTCTTAAAGGAAAAACTTACATCTGAAACGTACAAAACAATATCATACACACTGTAACGCGCTCTCTTTCAGGCGCATGCAATAATAACATACAACCATACTTAATTTAAAGTAAAAGTACCAGGCTCACATAAAACATAAAGAGGTTTCTAAATTCAAATCCTTTATGACCACCTCTAGATGTTCTAGAACCATAATGTCGTGCTTTATTTATACTTTTGTTTCACCCTTGTCAGACTTTCAGTTGGCCTCTCTAAGTAATAGGCTAACAGAAAACATGAAGAGTTTACCCAACCTCTTCCATCCGTTTGAGACTACAGGTGCTACGACTTCCAGTTGACCTCTTGAAGTACTAGACTATCTTAAAAAATTAAGAGGTTTCCAAATTCAAATCCTTTACAACCTCTCAATAGAAGCTTCTACACATAATAGAAAATTCTAGAACATGACGTGCTCTATCTGTATCTACTTCTTTTTAACAGAAAACATGAAGAGGTTTCCAAATTCAAATTCAACCTCTCAATAGAAGCTTTCAGTTACTTCATAATAGAAAATTCTAAAATATGTCTGTCTATGTACTTCTTCATCTTCCACCCGTGTAAAGGCGCTTCAGGCGCTGCGACTTTTAGTTGACCTGTTGAAGTACTAGGTTTACAAAAAGCATAAAGAGGTTTCCAAATTCAAACCCTTTACAACCTCTCAATAAAAGCTGCCATTTCATACTTCTTTCTTTGTCTTTCATCCGTGTAAGACTTTCAGTTAACCTCTTAAAGTACTAGGCTAACAGAAAACATGAAGAGGTTCCGAATTGAAATCAAACCTCTCAATAGAAGCTTCCAGTTCATTAAAAAAATCTAGAACATGTCGTGTTGTCTACCACTTTTTCTCCCATCCGTGTCGCTGCGACTTTCAGTTGAAGTACTAGGCTAACAAAAAGCATGAAGAGTTTTCTAAATTCAAACCCTTTTCTGCCAACAGAAACTTCCAGTTCATAATAGAAATTTCTAGAACATGTCTGTCTACTTCTTCTTCTTCCATCCGTGTGACACCTTCAAGTGCTGCGAGAGATTCATGCGAGACTTGAACGTCTTGTTGGGACAGTGGGGACATACGACTGATGCCGACTGCGGTGGGTGGACGTATTTGGTGTGCTGGTGTAGACACAGGCGGCTCTTAAATTCCTTGCTGCACACTGCGCATTTGTGGATTTTGTTTCCTGTAATGGAGATGTTAAAATGTTATAGTAGTGATATATGTAGCAGCGATCGCCATTCCCGACTAGCTCAACTCTGACTTTTCAAAGTTATGTGCATATGCGTGTTATTAAATAGTAAATTACAGCTCGCTTTAACGGTGAAGTCCGATTGTCTGCATGTCTGAGTCCTCCATAAAAGTTCTCGAAGGTATGTGAAATTTTGGTAACCCGCAGTGTGGTGGACTATGGTCTAATCCTTCTTACACAGAAGAGGCCCTTGCCCCGCAATGGGACAGTTTAGTACAAGGTTGTTGATATATTATTATTTTATATGTAATGTAATTGCGATAACTTTTGTCATGATAGACAAGATTAAAGAAATATTTAGACTACACAGTAAAGACACCTTACTGTATAGTTTAAATATTTCATACTTTTGGGTCGAAAAGGTAATTTCACACAGCGCGAAAGTTACCCTATGCTATTTTTTGTGGCCCTATCAAAGTGTATGCGAAATTTTATAGCGAAATAAACAAACTCCAGTCGCATTTACGAGTATAATGTTATTTAGGATAATATATTAAGTTGACGTGTTGAATAAATGTGGAATAATAATAATAATGCAGACAGAGGAACCAGTGAGGAACATCTGGATACAGGCATTATCAGTTGTCTCAACTGCCTGCCTGATAATAAATAAATAAATAAATAAATAAATAATTTTAATGAAAATAAAGACTGACTTTATAGAAAACCTCAGTTTTTAAAACTACATTTGTAATAGCGCTCAAATAGATTTAAAAGTCTCAAATCTTTACACTTATTTGCGACTTTGCCATTCGTAATACGCGACAAGACTTGAACACTGTACACTTGAATTCTGAACTAATCAATTGAAGACTGCCAAAAACGCTTCCAGTTTCACGCGGTTCAATAGATAATCTGTACATTAATAAAAAGGAAACAACTCACCGGTAGGATGCACATTCCTCTTATGATTCGACAAATACTTCAAGCTCCTAAACTTCTGACCACAAAGCTCACATTCTTCCGAATCTTCTATAGCCTCATGTACCAATTTGACATGCTCTCGCAAAGTAAGCTTCGACTTGAAATTTCTATTACAGCGTCCACAAGTTAGCACCATATCCGGCTTCTGATGTTCATTCAATAAATGCTCCTTCAAACAGTATTTCGGTAACTCCAGGAGGCATATTGGACAAGAAACAGGTTCCAAAAGATCTTGGTCGTTCATAAAATACTTGCTTTCAACATCTCTAAGAATCTGCTGAAAAGATCTACGCTTTCTAGACTTTGTTTCAGGACGACATTCTTCTTTATGAATTGCTAGAAGCTTCTTCTCTTGAAAGGTGTTCAGGCATATGTGGCATTTGAACAGGATTCTTCTGTAATTGTGAGCGTGGATCATATGGTCGGAGAGCAGTGTGGAGTCAAAATCTTCTAGACAGTGCAGGCAGACCATTAGACCAGTTTTCGGATCCATCATTGCGTCTGTAGAGTTGAATTCTATTGGTTCTTGGTTGCTTTGGACGCATTGTGCTAGTTCTAGTAGGGCCCTGAAACAATGAAACGTGTTATGGCAGCAATTTTAGATGGATATGCAATATGTGTATATTCAGTAAACTATTTAAAAGCGCGTAGGTAACAACGTGTGCTTGCGAAACGATACCAACAACGTGTGTGTGTCGAATTTATGCAAGCTTAATAATTATTCACATGTATGAATCGGTGATATTGACTAGGCAGTATGTATGGCAGATTATACATACCATAAACATTAACATGTTAGGGATAAGGTCTACAAATAAGACATTTTGTCGTCCGCCGTAAACTCGGTCAACGACTTTTCGTGTCATCAATTATTCGATACGATTCTATTTATAAACGGGCAGTTACTTTTGTAATTTTTGTATATTTCATTTGGTACATTATTTTATACCCAAGAGCAATTATCCCATAGCCAAGGAAATCTTTTGTGAAAACAGTATTAAAATTGTTTGCACAAAATAAGGTAATATTTTAAATTGAGATATATGAAAAAGTAGGGATGTGGTATCTCGCTGTCTCCCTCACACACCGATTTTTAAGTAGCGGTTACGTCACAGTTTAATCGTCAATCGAATTGACGCCTAATCAAATGACAGAAATAGGATGCCTTTTTCTATCCGTTTTCCTGCCAGATCAATGAATTACCAGCATTTTTTTTATGAATAATTAAATAAATTTGTCTATATGCACGGCTAAACGCACAGGTACTTTATTATATGCTCAAACATTAGTGTCATTGCTATAAAATTGCTAGGAATCTTTAAAAAAATAATTTATTGTTTTTTTTCATCATATCGTAAAATAGTTAGACTATCCACCGTGGAGGCGCTGATATCGTTTTGTTTCTATGATGCATCATAGCGTCGTACAGATATTTTGTTATAGAACATAACAATAATGCGTCAATTGAAGATAAAAGTCAAGTGAAATGTTGTTTATGACACAAAAGTACTTAAAATATAAATTCCTTCTTTATCTGGTATTTCTACTAAACCTTTGATACCATGAAAACCCTACTTCAATAATATGGCCAAACATAGATTGTCATTTTTCACCAAATGTTGACGTTTAAATATGGTCAGTTTGAGCAAGCCATATCATGAAATTGACTGCATGTTTGGTGTAATGGCTTCAGTGATCATCTCGCCACTGCCATTAGACCGAGTGTTGTGGGAACCCCACACGGGACAATATTTTGGGTGATCCCCAAATGGTTTTTACGGGTCTGGATGTTCTTTGTGTTTGTAAAGTCTATTCTACTCTAAGAATTTCTACAGCGGAAGACAGTTAAAAAAAAATACCCTTATAATATTATACTGGGTGTAAAGGAGAACATACTGATATATTAGGTTCTGACCATTATCCTGTAATAATAAAAATGTATTACGAATAAAACTGGCTTAAAAAAAAAGATGAAGTACCATTTATTATTTATGGTACCTACTAATCTGATTGAACTCGGTGCAAAGCCAACATAGTTGATGGTTGTCTCAAATATTGCAATATTGGAAATTTTAATTTTGTATAGTTTGACTGTTGCACACTGTTGTTATTTTAAGTTTGATCATTAACAAAATATTTAGGTATTTTATTTGAATTATATTCCACTATTAATTCAATTATTTATATATATATCATTTAAGTTTTATTGTGAATCAGTCTTAGAAGAAATATTAATTCTGCTGTATAACAATGTGCAATGGCTATGAGTATATGACCATAAAATTTTTTGATTGAATTGACCAATTACAATCTGTTACTGAAAGTACAGCAGCGATAGTGTAGTGATGTGTATATTAAATAGTTAATTATTGCTTGCTTTAACGGCAACTGCATGTCTGAGAGTTCTCAATAATGTTCTCAAAGATATGTGACTAAGAAAAGCCCTGTGCCCAGCAGTAGGACAGTTTAATGCAGGGCTGATATTATATACTGAAAGTAATATTTAATCTCTAAACCTTTTAGACAGTAAAAATTTTTAGAAAGTGTCAGCACAGTCTGAAAAGTTTCACATGAAAGTAGACTCTATCATTACAAAATTGACCTAAAAATTGGTCTAGGTACGCTGAGATGCCAGTGTCCGAGAAAATAATGACCCAAATTAAAAATTGGTGAATTATGTTAATATTTTTGTTGTCTGAACAACCTGGCTTTGAGCAATTTCATTTCGATAATTTTTAATCACTTCAGGGTTCGAATATTTAATCACTACTTTGCACATATCTCATAATATTTGTAGGCTTAGCATTCTTACTGAGTGGTACTTTTCCAAGTTTGAGAAGATATTTCTATTAACCTCTAAATATGGTTGCAAAACTATAAGTTTCTCTAATATTCATTTAGAAGCGAGAATTTTTACAAAACGGGGTAACGACAATTCTATGCATTTTCAGCGGCATTCTAAAGCATTCTAAATACTTACAAATATAAATCTTAGCGTATAGACAAACATATATATGACAAATAGAGGCACCATTGATATGATAATATTGTTTTTTATAGTGTTACGGTGGCTTTAAAAGTGTTTACCAAAGAGGTTCATACATACATGGTGTTAAATTGATCGTCCTCATCTTCCTCCTTAATTTCGGCTTTAACCGTTACTCCTAGATCATAGCTGCTGCCTTCAAGAGGATCAGCTTCCACGTTCATGATGGATTTATTAGATACTTAGCAACGTTTCAAGTAAAATTCAAGAATGCTCTACTAGCAAATACTTGATACTTGACAATCATAGATTGACAATGTTGTTGATACAAGTTGTCAAATTTGACAGCTTAGGGATGGTTGGGAAGGCAAAATAATGTCGATAGAATGTATATAGTAACAGTGTAGGCGACTCACATTTTTTTATTTGCCAAATATTAAGATACATAGAATTTATAAAATTTACTCAAAAATAAGTAAAACGCAAGCTTTTGAAATCAGGTAATAGTGGTAGATGTCAAATGACAGACATAAGATGCACGATACAAACTGTGACGTAACCGCTATTCTAACGCTGCTGTTCGAAATAGATAGTGAGATATCCCTACTACAATGCGACTTTTTCTTGTATCTTAATTTAAAATATTAATGACTCTAATTTTGTAACCAATTTAGATAGGTACCGTTAGCAAAGAAGATTTCATAGGATTACAGTTTGCTCTTGTGCATAAAATAATATACAAAATTAAACATAGACAACTACCCTATTGTTTAACTTAGATTACAATAAAATTAGATCCTGCACATATCGACCTTTTACATTATTTATAAAAACTCAATCTATATAAACAATTAAATTAGACCATGGTTTTTTTCAAATTACTAGTATTCTTGTTAACCCCTCCAGCAAAACTAGAATGCATCTACCACCGCTTAATATTTAAATTAGATCATAATAGATACATATATAAAAACATTCCATTCTACATTTGTATATTTTACGCAAGGAACTTATTTTACATTAAGTTCTGAATCCAGGAGATGTACCCAGTGATCCTGGTGGAAAAGGTGGGATGACCAGCCTCGCAGCCACTCGCAGATCCTAAGGAAAGCACTCCTATCTGAAAAAATAAAGTGTATATAATGTATCAAACAACAGTGAAGTGCGAATATTGACTAAAGTGGTAAATATAATAGTACATAATGTCACGCGGACCGCGCGTTTATGGACATTATGGACGTTTACGCGAATGTTATTATATTCACTGGGAGACTGGGATAGTGTTAATAATATAATGAGCTAAAAATCAGTATAAAGTAGTTTAATTTTAATTATAGTACATTACACTCTATAGACTAAGGTAAATGTGTATCAAAGATGAAATATACTTATAATATTTGTATAAATATTTATAGTTCTTTTACAGTGTAAATATTGGATCGAAAGTTTTTGATGCTTGATGTGCATAGTAAAAAGACTACAATCATAATTCTATTCATGGTGCAAAAGTATGTGCGCATACACAAGTGCACTCTCCATTCCCTTACCCTCACAGTCCCATGGGCTAACAATCCATTGCAACCGGAGAGAGATTAGGCGCAGAATCAACTTCACATTTCATAAATTAAGGAAGTATGTATGAATTGCCACGCAGAGGTCTTGAGCTCGATCCCAAGGCGCGCACTTCTGACTTTCCGAAGTTTAGTGCGTATTAAATAGTTAATTATCGCTCGCTTTAACGGTGAAGGAAAACATCGTGAGAAAACCTACATGTCTAAGAGGTCTCCATAATATTCTCGAATATATATGAAATCTGATTACACGCACTAGGCCAGCGTGGTGGAGTAACGCAACCCTTCTCGCACTGAGAAGACGCCCGTGCCCAGCAGTTGCTCAGTTTAGCACAGGTCTGATAAATTAAAACTATAGCTGGACCTTTACGATATGTGACATTAGCGTGAGATTTGCTACATTTCTCAATTCAGTAAGTATTTATTATTTATTTTCTCACCAACATAGCGTAGGTCTTCATCTTGAAGTACTTCAGAATGAGTGGTCCGCCCATGTCTCCATCACAAGGACCTCCCTTGGCTGCAGTCGCATTCGTGCAGATAACGTTACTACTGACAGCGCTACCGTAATACAGCTGACACTCTTCGTTACTAATCACTGTGACGGTGATGGCCCTGCGAGTCTGGCTGGAAGTGATATTTGATCCTAGAACAATAGTGGCCAGTTTCACAACTATCAAGTAAAAGTTTGCCGAAAGATAAATCGTATGCTGTCTTACTCTTATTAGGTTAAAAGAGAGATGGCAAGACTTTTATCTTATAGATAAATACTATTTGAAGCTTGTGGAACAGGCCCTAAGAGTTAAAACCATTGGTTGATTGGAGTAGCGATCGCCAGCTAAAATCGCTCTAAACAATATTTGTTGGACAAATGTTACTACAGACAAAATTTCTTAACGATAAAAACTAATTAGTAAAAGAGTTTAATTTTATGATTTTTGGCTTTATCCCTTTTATATTCCTAGCATTATTATGTTACCTACTTAAAATAACTACACGTTGTCAGACACAGGGTACATCTCATCTAAAAAAAGTTACTGTGTCCAAAAGAATAGAATTTATTCACAAAACCTACATTAAACAAGCGAAAACGCAGACAAAATCTAATTAGAGTATAAACCTCACGACCATATTTGAAAGGCATCTATATTATTTCTCTTTTTTTTTCTTATGTCGGATTATAATATTAGTCTTTATTAATGACATAATTAAATAAATAACATAAATACTTATTCTGTGTGCTAAGAAAATACCAGCCCTCTGGTCACGCAAAGCGTCGACCAGCCGCTTAGCTAGGCCTTTATAAACAGGCCTAACACTTTTTATAAGTAGATTAGCTTTCCGCTCACGGCTTTGCCCACGTGGAATTTGGTTATATTGCGCCTTTTTACCCCTTTCAATTGGAATTTCCAAAAATCCTCTCTTAGTGCTCCCTTACACTCTCCAAGGAACATACATGCCAAATTTCAGCTTCTTGCGTTCAATAGTTTCGGCTGTGCATTGTCTGTCAGTCACTCAGTAACGGAAGAGTTTTATATATACAGATTTAAAAAAACTGAGAGTCTTGAATAACATAACTTAATAATAAGAATAGTGCTCGAAATTGGAGTGTAATTTATTAATAGATATAAGGAGTGTAATTTATTAATAGTTCACGTGAATGTAGAATTTGTCAATCGTTCGGGAGCGGTGTTTTTCCTGGATAAAAGTTACCCTAAGTCCTTTTCTGTACCCTTCACAACGTGTATGCGAAAATTCATGATGATCGATCTGCCAATTATAGCGTGAAACAACTTCACATTCGAATTTATAATATTAGTTAAAATGGTACCACGTAAATGAAGTCACAGGGTCACTGTTTCATGCGGATTACATAGCGAATATATATATTTTTATAATTATAATAATATTTATTTTCTCTTCACAATATATACAATGTCGACAAAAGATATAAATTGCTTAATATTTAAAATAAAACACAAGGAACATTGTGATAGACTGAAGCCTAAGCTAGGCCGAAGACCTTGTGTCCTATAGACACAAGGTCTTTCCCCGAGACACAAAGTCTAGATTTTATGCGTAGATGTGTTTTATTTACAAGCTGAGGAAAATTCATATATAAGTATTACCTTCAGAAGTTTTGCCGAAACCGGTAGCTTCAGCGTTCCAATACAAGAAGGAGTACGACATATATGGACCATATGGTAAAGTGGCTGGTCTGATGGCGTCTGAAACATATTTAAAAGAAAGATTAATACACAATACACATAATATCGTCTTATGGTACTGATAGACTTGAGGATTCACTTGTAGAAGAACATCGGGCCGTCGCCGTTTTTAAATTGTCGAACTGAACAATGAATAGAGCAAGTATATAGTAACATACATCGTTACGAATATTTTCACGATCTTTCTAGCGAACGATATAATTTTGAAGCGTCTCGCTAGAACGCTCGCTAGAATGCTCTCTAAAACACTCCCATTTATTTTTCTGTAATGTAACATTCGCTAGAATGCCTATTATAAGTGATCGCTTAAGTCTATCAGTACCTTTAAATTTACTGAAATGTTATTGAAATTAAACTACTTTGTACGGATTTGATTGATTTTGTTTATTTAACACTTTTTTACATAATTTACTACTAATTTTTAAGCAGATTAAATTATTAAACCTATTAAAACTATTTATATTGAAGTTTTCGCTAAAGAACACCGATTCTTACCAAGGATGATTCGCGAGGCTATTGAAATGAAAAAAACATTGTCATTTCAATAGAGAAGATGGTTGGTATGTACCACCAGCTAGGGATCTTTTTCGGTTTGACTAATTGAATTACTTTCAATTAGTCAAACCCAAGAAGAAGCAAACCACAGCTAGACTTCATGATACTTTGAGCTCATTCTGTGTAAATAGAAACACAACCACCAAATTAAATTATATTTGGGTACTTTGAAATAACTACACTAGAACATTGAGACAAAAGTACCATCTTAGTCTCCTCGTGACCATGGCTGCTGAAAAGCAACCGAAACATCGGAGAAAGTGTTCTAGAACTACTACTAGAACCATTTCTGTCAAATTGTGTTATACATAACCTAACTAATATTATAAATGAGAATGTGAGTTCGTTTGTTATGCTTTCACGCCCCAACTACTCGACCGATCATCATGAAATTTCACATACACGTTGTCAGTTGAACAGAGAAGTACATACCTTTTAGCCAGAAAAAAGTACTGTTACTAACGTATCATAAAATATATTTACAAGCTAACCAGCAACCATAATATTATAAAGCTAAAGAGTTTGTTTGTTTATTTGGTTGAACGCGCTAATCTCAGGAACTACCTACAGGTTCGGATTGAAAAAAATATATTAGTTTTGGATAGCCTATTTATCGAGAAAGGCTATACAATATCACGCTACGACCAATAGGAGCGGAGCATCAATGAAAATGTTGCAAAAACTGGGCAAATTTTCTCTTATGTTAAGCAAACGAAGTTGCGTGAGTCAGCTAGTTAAGAAATAAAGTAAAATCAATAGTCCTACACTTATTGCGTTTGTCAGTAAATAATTCTCAGTAGCAGCGCAGAGTTTGTAACTTTTGTACTATACGTAAGAATTCAAAATCAAAATCAAAAATATGTTTATTCATGTAGGTCACACAGTAACACTTATGAACGTCAATGTTACACTTACGAACGTCAGTGTTACACTTATGAACGTCAAAGTTACGCCTATGAACGTCAACGTTACACTTATGAACGTCAAAATTATTCTTGTTAATGTGATTTTGCATTTATCTGTTGCCATGTTCAGTAAAGCAAGGGCGTAGAACCAGTAAGAAGAACTAGCAAGAAACTCATGGCCAATCTTTTTAATCGTCAAGTTTACTGTATTGTTAATTTAACCAATCTTTTCTGTAAGCAGCTGCAAGCATTAAACACTAGAACCATAGCTGTTTTATACATATAGACCTCTGCCTATCCCTTCGGGGATACAGCGTGAGAGGAATACTTACTGGAATTAATGACGAAAGGTATGACCAGCATGGCGATGTCGTTAGCTCTTGAGTAAGGGTTAAAGTCGGGATGCGTGATGATCTGAGTAACCCATACTCTGGTGCCTCCAGAATATAGGTGTATAGATCCGAGGACCACCTGTGAATAATAATGTTACAGCCAGTGCCATCTCTCGGCACTGTGGGGAAGCGTCCGGCCTTCTAATAATTTATTACAGCGCCATCTATTTACATCTTACTGAACTACGTAGTTTGACAATACGCAAAGAGTGGAGAGAGCGCTAGAAGATTTTCGTATTATTTTGAGGATCGTACCAGAGATCGCGCTTCTAGAAAATTCCAGAAATACTTTAACCACGAATAAATAGAGCGCAAGCGCTACGCCAAGTCAGTCTACAATCGTAAGCGGTCAAGTTTATCGAAGCAAACAGAAGCGAAAATACCAGTGTTTGAAACAGTTAGAGTGGAACTGTTTTAAATTTAGCTACAATAAAACGTGTTTAAATCGGTAATGTTGTTTAAATTCTTATCCCTCGAACCCAGCACGTAACAATATTTATATAGCGTGTAACAGAAAGGTGTGGTCATATTTTAGGAGCGTAACATATATCTGATAAATAATCTATGTACCCTAACCCGCCATAAAAAAATATTTTAAATGCTATGTTAATTTAAAACAATTTATTTATTATTTAAACACCATTACATATTTACATCACTATCTAATCATCACGCGGGACAGTTTATAAACAAGACTAATATTATAAAAGTAAGAAAAGAAAAGAAAAATATTTATTTGGCACACAAAATGGCACACTTAGGTAAATCATGAGAGAAAAAGAAAAATAAATAAACTAGAAAGATAAAAACAAATAGTAGCACTGTAATAAGAAATTTATCATATCTGCTCACTGGCAACACCACATCTCCCGCTTGACTAAATAATATTATTATATTATTTACTGTCTTCCGACATTTCGAACTTTCGTGCCTGCAAAACTAAAAGGAGGAAATGGCCAAGATATTGCTCAGCTAAAAGGCGGATTTTACCCCAAATACAGTTTCCTTGCAGCTTAGCAAGAATTTTTGTTAGGAATACACACCTCAGCAAAGAGGGCACATACATACAAAGTTATTAATAACTGAAACTATATCTACTACTTGTTTATAATTATTCTTATATTTGACCTCAGCAACCCCGCGCGCGCTTAGCCTGAGACTTAATTTAAACCTGCAGAATTGTGAACGCTGTGCTCACTATTTGAGAGGGCATACAATGTAAAGCAGTTACGGAAATACTTACGTTTAAAAAGAAATTACATGAGTTTTAACACAAAAATGTTACTACTCAGTAAAAGATTACCTAAACGATAAAACACTATAGCATTCCACTATGCCCAATCGTGATGTGTTCAGTATTCTCCACTTTTACATTTTTATTACCTATTTATAAGCTCTGTGACATTGCTACACATATTGACATTGACTAAAATACTTATTCTATGAATGTATGTACCTATCTAATTCAATTGACATAAATTAATTATTATTATATAGATTCAATTATTGCAATTATTGTATTCCCAATGGGCAGGACATAGCTGACCTAATAATTTTAAACTATAACATCTGTATTATGTACCTACCTATTATCCACAATAAAGAATTACTTACTTACTTACTTACTATTTATTTAGATTTTAAGTGTGCTTTCAGTTTGTGAGCCATGAGCCAATGGGTTGGATTAAAATTCCTGATCTCTCAATCGTATGTCTCAATGTCCTATGCTTTATCTAGGCTACCACCGTTTTGAACTAGCCACGACATCTTGCCTGCTTTGCTCGTCAACTTGATCACATTCCGCCTGGTGGTAAGCAGTCATGTCGACTAAGAGCAGTGGCCTCCACACCGTCCTTATAGCAGCTGTGGCGATGTTGATGTCTCTACTTTGACGGCCTGAAAAGGTGCTTTTCTACGCCCTGCTTAAAGGACCCAGGATTGAAGATGAATTGAAGGTGCTTATCTAAAAGGTGCGACTTACCAAGATATCAGTTCCTTGTGAGTAACCGTCATACCAACACGTGGCCGCCGTCAGTACTCTCCTTGTGTTCAACAGAGTTCCGCCGCACAGGGAGGTCTGCCCTGTCGTGAGTGTTACCAGAAGACCAGCCTGCAACAGGAGCTGTTAATTAGAGAGGAGGCACAGGGAGGTCTGGCCTGTCGTGAATGTTACCAGGAGATCAGCCTGCAACAGGAGCTGTTAGTTAGAGAGGAGAACATTCAAACTGAAGTAATAATATCAACCCTGTATTAAACTGTCCCACTTCTGGGCACGGGCCTCTTCTAAGTGTGAGAAGGGTTAGGCCTTATTCCACCATGCTGGTCTAGAGCGGGTTGACAGACTTCTCATATCTTCAAGAACATTTTGAAGAACTCTTATATATGCACGTTTCCTCACGATGTTTTCCATTACAGTTAAAACGAGTGATAATTAACTATATATTTAACGCCTACTTATAATTGGAAACGCTATTACTAGTAATATAACCTAATTTATATTTAAGCGTGCAAAACCTATGATTTTTTATTTTCTATATGATTTTGAAATCGTGTAATTCCACGCATTCTACTGGTGATATAGTATAACCATGACCATATTTTTTTTTATTAGAATAATTTTTTGTATAAATTAATGAATCATTTTTGTCGTGAAATGGTGTCAGATAGTCATATGTTAACCACCCGAGGCAATTTTAACTTTTTACTTATTAAAATAAAATAACATATCAATAATTTAAGTCGTAAATAATAACGGGCGGTCCTGTTTATTGCCCCTTATTATTTACGATATCAGTTATTGTTATGTTATTATTTGTAAATTACTAAAATATTAAGATTGTGTCGGGTGGTTAACACATGACTATCTGAAACCATTTCATGAAAAATCGGTGCATTATTTTTTTCAAAAATATAATTCTAATTAAAAAAATATATAGTTATTCTATATCACCAGTAGAATGCGGGATTAAAAAGAATTAGACGATTTCAAAATCATTCTGTATATTGCAAATAAATGTAGTAATATAATACTACAATTTATTTTTAAAGTCGTGCGCTCTAGGTGTAAGTCCTGTGTCACGGGGGACTTTACAAACACTCAAATAACAGAAAAAAAGGCCACTCAGACTCGGAACAACCATTTGTGGATCAAACAAATCTTTGTCACAAGTGAGCATCGAACCTGTATTTCTCGGCGCGATGACAGTTGCGAAGCGACCACTTCAACCACTACACACTGCAGTGTAGTTTATTTGTTGCGCTTTCACTCCTTAATTACTCGACCGAGTATCATGAAATTTCAAAAAAACATACACGTTGCCAGGGGAGCAGAAAAGGACGTAGGGTACCTTTCATCCAGAAAATTACTGTTACCGAAGCTACAATCAAAGCTAATATTATTATAAACTAACTTTTGCCTGCGGCTTCACTCGTGTAAAAGTAGGTTAAGTTAGTTTTTATTAGTAACGGAACGTTTTTAAATAAAATATTTATTGGAACGAAGTTCCTTATCGCACGTTGTGAAAGGGGGCTAGACGGAAAAATTCTTACGAAAAGTTGTCACGACAATTTTTGCTATAGTAAGCTATTGTAAGCTGTGCGGCGTGCGTAAGTAGTTACGCTATCTCGCTCGCACTGTTCATTCATGCGCCAGCAGATTACTTCATTATGGAAAAAAACGCGTGACCTTGTGGCCAGCTGCGAGCTAACAGACTTCTTATTATTATGCACGCGCCATGTAGGGTGTGTATCTTTTATGGATTTTTTTAGATTTTCGGAAGTTTATAAATTAATTAATTAAAAAAAATTATTACAATTCCTTCACTAATTAATCGAAAGGAACTTCGTTCCATCCGGGTGTCCCTTGACACCTCTCAAGTTTTTCATTTAGTTTTAAGAAAGCTTATACACCAGTACTAATATTCTAATATTCTCTATTAATATTATATATTAAGTAATTCCTGTATCACGGGCGACTTAACAAACACTCAAACAACAGACACAAAGAACACTCAGACTCGGAACAACCATTTGTAGATGACACAACATTTTGTCTCGAGTGGGATTCGAACCCACAACTCTCGGTGCAATGGTAACGGCAACGTGACCAAGAAAGCCAATTTTTTTTTTTATTTTGCTCTTCAAAATGACCACACTCCGCCTGATGGTAAGCAGTCGTGTGGTCTAAGAGCAGTGCAGTGGCCTCCACATCGTCCTCATAGCAGCCAACTTAACTTCGTCATCCGTGCAGTGCAATTGTTAGTATATTCAAACCCTTACCACATACGGATGTTCTATAAGAGCTGACGAATGACCATTAGCTATTCTGGCACCCACAGCTTCTACAATTCGCAGTCTCTCTGCTTGAGGGACTCCTTGCTTCTGATGATAGCCAATAGACCTTTCAGTCAATGAAGAGTTCTCTTCATGGTTCCTTTCAGCTGAAGACGCATTTTCAGCGCTCGAGAACACGAACAGACAAGCGACTAATAACAACTTCATGTTCAAACAACAAACAACTACAAAATGGAATGGCACTGAAGTTCAGAGCGTTTGTCTATATAGATATACTTCAAGAGTTCTTCAGTGAGGGAGTTTACTTAGCTGAAGTGCTTTGAGGAATATTTGAGTGTTTATCTATACTAATATTAGAAAAAGGAAAGATTTGATTATCTGTTTGTTTGTTAACCGACTACTTCAAAAAAAGAGTAGGTTCTCAATTCGACTGTATTTTTTTCTGTTACCTCATAACTTTTCTAGATTGCAAAAATAACAATAATTGTAATATTATATTATCCTAATAATTATGTTGTGGACACAAAAATACGCAAATATTTTTTTTTACTTTTTAGTGCATTTTTTGTTTTATAATATCGCGACTTGAAGTCGGTTATCATTTTTGTTAAAAAAAAAATTTATAATGTTTTAACTCAAAAACTAATCAACCGATTTTAAAATTCTTTCACCATTAGAAAGCTCTATTATAACCGAGCAACATAGGCTATATTTTATAAGTACTGTTGAATCTTCCTTTTTTGACCCAGGTAATTCCTTTATGGATACCCCCCTCCCCCCGGGGGGAGAAGTTATGTGAGACTCTCCGCCCCTGAAAGGGGTTGGTATACACACAAAATCTGGAGTGAGCAGTCCCTCCGCCGACGGGGTGGGGCGAGATGGAGTTTAGCAATCACCATCCCGCCCCAGCGGTTGGCCCGGCTGGTGGTAGTACTGTTGCACCTTTTTTTTTTTTGATACCCAGGAAAGAATGCTTGATGCACTACCCGCCGGCTAGGGGATGGCACCGGCGGGGCGTGTGGGACTCACCAGCCGAGTGCTGGTATACCCACTAAAAAAACCTGGGGTGTTCCCTCTCTCACCCAATGGGGGGGGCCAGTTGGGAGTCTGAAAAGATTCATCCATAGCAGGCCCCCCCGTGTGGGTGCCGGCCGAGTCCATCGGACCCGACCTCCTCTCGTCCCCGGGGAGTACTGTTGCACCTAACCTAACCCAGATTTACGCAAGCGAAGCCGCGAGCAGAAGCTAGTTCGTTATTATCTTTGTATAATTACGTAAATTACTAGGTATACTTTAGACACTAGAATCTACATCGCCTCCGTGGCGCAGCGGTAGTGAATGCGAATACTGTGCATGAGGTCTCGTGTTTGAATCTTAGGTCGGGGCAAGAACAACTTATTAAGTGTTTCGGTTATGACATCTTAATATCAGCCCGGCGTAGGAAGTTGGCGGTGTTAGACACCGTGCGTCGGCATGTACCGGCACGTCTTAATTAATTACTTGGCCGATCATCGTGAAATTTCGCATACACGTTGTCAGGGGACCAGAAAACAACGAAACGTACCTTTCACTCAGATACATTTACGAAGCCACGGGCAAAATATAGTACCTATATTAATCAGTATGACTCATCTTGGCACAACCACGATCGCAAACTGGAAATCTATTTACGTAGTGATTTAGTCGTTAATTACCTACGACACCTCGTAGAAAATAGTTTTTTTATTTTGCTCGTCAAAATGACCACACTCCGCCTGATGGTAAGCAGTCGTGTGGTCTAAGAGCAGTGGCCTCCACATCGTCCTCATAGCAGCCGAAGCGATGTTGAAGTCTCTACTTTGACGGCCTGAGGCGGCCTGACAACATCGACTAATTATTGATACAGTTAGATCTTCGTTCGGTGCTGTAGTTTTGAAAATACAAGGTATCTGTGTCAAGATGAGCGCTCATTTAGTACAGCCACCAATTACCCTTGTATCTTTTAAACGGTGGACCGAACAACTCTGGTATTTTACGACCAAATTCGACTAATTAACTACTGATTCACTACGTAAATAGATTTCCAGTTCGCGATGGTGACTGTGTCAAAATGAGCCATACTATTAACTACTCGCCCAATCATTATCAAATTTTGCATACACGTCGTCAGGGTAACAGAACATGACATAGGTTACCATTCCACTACAACAAACGCAAGCGAATCCGTGGGCAGAATCTAGTTATCATTACACATTATAAAACAGGTGCCCCTGCTGTACCCCTGCCGCATCTGTTTGTCTGTTTCCAATAAACTCGAAAACTACTGAACGGATTTTCATGCGGTTTTTACCAGGTTTAGGTGTATAATTTGTTAAGGTTTTAGGGCGGGTCGCTAGTTAATAAAATAAAACACAAATTAGTCAATATTACAGGCGATTTACAAATTTATTGTATCAACTATATCAATATTTGTTATTTGTTAGGGGACAGCTTACTTTATCATAATGAAACTTATATCTTATACATTTTGTACTGAACGCCGATGACATATGATTTGTCAAGTATATCACACACTGACAGGAAGTCTGATTTGTCTTTATATTTGTAGTAGCTGGTGTCCGACCGCCATTTTGTGCTGAATAGTGGATCTGAATGAAATGGTTCCGCTGTTTGAATGTCTATAGGTTCATGTTGTAGAGGCAAGACCAGTCTGTAAGAAAATAAAAGTATTTCATAAAAAATATGTCGAAAAGTAGTTAATATTTAAAATTTGGTTATAAATAAAAGTGGGGACGTAGAAGGGAGATCTTGCTATCTCCCTCGGACAGCTGCAGTTCAATAGCGGTTACGTCACAGTTTGTATCGTGTCCTGTGATCCTTTTTCTGACATTTTACAGTTACCCCTACTATCAGATTTGAAACTATTGTATCTTAATTTTAAATAGTTTTTAAAATTACTTCTTTGTATTTTAGAGTTTAAGTAATGTAACTATTTCACTTAAATAATAAAAAATTGTGAGCTACCCTATTCAATTATTACTTAGATAAATGTTTTCGTACATTTGTACGCATTATAATATATACTAATACTAAATGTCCCGACAGACGGTTGTCCTGTATAGACAAATTAAAAAAAAACAAATCTTAACCATCCTCGAATCCACTCGAACACACAAAAAAATTCATTCAAATCGGTCCAGCCGTTTAGGAGGAGTTCACTGTCAACACACGTACAGAAGAATTATATATATAAAGAATATAAAGAGGAAAGATTTGATTTTTTGCTTCTTTGTAAGGATCTAACTCAAATACTATTTACACAACCGATTTCAAAATTCTTACACTGCACCGTTTGAAATCTACCATTATCAGTTTATCACCGACTAACATAGGATAAATTTTATTTAAGAAAGTACTGTCATACCGTCATCACAAAGGCAAAAGGCATAATACACCATTTTACGTATTTGGTTTCAGTAGAGAATGACGGATATATGTACATACATACATACATAAATTCACGCCTGTTTCCCAGAGGGGTAGGCAAATACTACGGATTTCCATTTGCTACGATCCTGACACACTTCTCTGGCTTCATTCACTTTCATAACATTCCTCATACACGCTCGCCGGTTTAAGGTGCTCTTAACTTGGCCTTTATCCAGAACGTCTCCGATCTGATCAAGAAACGTTCGCCTAAGTCTTCCCCTTGCGACTGTTCCATTCACACTAGCCTTATAAACCTTAAAACTTTTTAAATAAAAATATTTCGTATATTTTTTGACAGATTCATCTTTTTCCCTTGTAACGGCAGCAAAACCTAATCTATGTTTACGTGAGGGAAGCCGCAAGCAAGTGTTCCAATATGTATGTATTCCACAATACCTGGTCGCATGCAGAAACATCCGATGCGGGGTAATATCCCTGGTGCCACTATACGTATAATCTCCTAGAATAGTGTGACCGACGGCGCTACAGTGCACTCGGAGTTGGTGCCGGCGACCTGCCACAAACACATAAGATTTTAGACGCATGCCACACAGAAAATGGCGTATGACGCTGTATTTTAGACGCATGATACACAGAAAATTGGCATTTGACGCTGTTATGGCGCAGACATCTTATTATCCCTATTTCGGAAAAAAAAAATGAGAGCGGTGTGAAGTAGCATGCTTTTTTCTTTTTTTAAAGACTACTCCAGCACTAGGAATAATCTCTGCGTCGCGGGAGACTTTACAAACATTCAAACAATAGACACAAAGAACAACTAGACTCGGTACAACCATTTGTGGATCACGCAAAGTTTTGTCCCGTGTGGGATTCGAACCCACAACACTCGGCGCGGCAGCAATAGCGAGTCGACAACTTTAACCACAACGCCATCAGAAAAATCTGTAGAAAGTTACCTGTAATCGGTTTCAACAGCACTACAGAGACTGGGTCATCTTTGTAGAACCCAGTTTCAAGACGCAACGCCCTTGTTTGTGCGTTTCTTGCCAGTATGCAACTCTCGTTGGACTCGCTTGTGGTGAACGCTGTCATCTTGTGGCTGGACTCTTGTGTTAAAGGATCTACACCTGTAGGAGAGAATACAAGCATAAGCACAATTTTTTTTTACTTTTTCATGTTACTAAAGTGACAAACAACCATACGGCCCACCTGATGGTAAGTGGTTACCTTAGAATATGGACGCCTGCAGCACCAGAGGCATCACTTACACGTTCCCAACCCTATAAAAACCTTTTAACACTCTTTTTGAAGAACCCATATGGGGTTCCTAAGTTCGGAACAGGGAATCCAAATTATTACTACATAATATTTATAGTATACTAGCTGTCCCGGCAAACGTTGTTTTGCCATAAAAAATGTTTTGACCAAAAGATTTAAAAAATATTTAAGGGGTGGACAACCCTTTTCACTAAGGGGTATGAAAATATATTTAACTATTTTTTTTAAAGTCTACTTTATGTATAAACTTTCGAGCAAAATTGCACTGTACTGCCCCATGATTCGATAAGTAATGACCAAAATCACATAGGACAACATTAGTCGCGTGTAGCATCGCGTTGCATTGCATCGTGTTGTGCGGATGTGGCGTAAAATGGGAAAGGCCTATGTCCATCAGTGGTCTACAACGAGCTGATTGATTGACACCAAATATCAAACTAATCCTAATCCCAATAATATTACAAACGTGAATGTGAGTTTGTTTGTTTGTTATGCTCTCACGCCTGAACTATTCAACCGATCATCGTGAAATTTTGCATACACGTTGTCAGCGGTACATAAAAGGACATAAGGTACTATTCATCCAGAAATAATTACTGTTCCTGAGGGACACATTTATTGACAAAATCTACACTAACGCAAAGCGGGCATAATCTAGTAATTAAATAACTAAATGACTAATACTTACCAACATTAAACTCAATATCAGCCACTTCAAACTCAACATGGCCTCTCACTACGGCCAAGTAATATTTCTTACTAAATCTCTTCTCAAACATTTTGCCAGCTCTCGCAGCTGAAGTTTTATTTTTGGCAATACAGAGGACTCCACTTGTAGCGTAGTCGAGGCGTTGGACGAAGTGTAATGGAAAAATGGACGTCGCCAAATGAGAGTCTGGCGACGCGATATGATAGGTCACTGTGTTCTGAAAAACAAAACGATAGGTCTAATAACATCCTAATTGCCTAACCTTGACTACGTTTTATAAAACAAAGTCCTCCGCCACGTCTATCTATATGTCTTTCATGCGGTTTTCACCAATAGATAGTGATTAATGAGGCATGTTTAGGTATATAATTAGTTAAGTTTTGTACTACCCGTGCTTTTAACTGCCCTTAACTGCTTGACTGATCATCATGAAATATCGCATACACGTTGTCAGTGGTGCAGAAATAGACTTAAGGTGCCTTTCATACAGAAACAAGTTCTGTTCTCGAAGGAAAGCCAGTAGTTACATATGTAAATCAGCCTTGTTTCAAAACCGTCCACGTAATAGGGGCGAACCTGTTAACGTTTACATACATACATAGATTCACGCCTGTTCCCCAGAGGGGTAGGCAGAGACTACGTATTTCCATTTGCTACGAACTTACGAACACACTTCTCTGGCTTCATTCACTTTCATAACATTCCTCATACACGCTCGCCGGTTTAAGGTGCTCTTAACCTGACCTTTATCCAGAACGCCTCCGATCCGTTCGCCTAGGTCTTCCCCTTGCGACTGTTCCATTCACTTTTTTAGTCGTTTTTAGTCCTCGTCCATTCTTTCTACATGCCCAAACCAGTTTAATATACACTTTTCTATTCTTGTCACTATATCCACCGATAACGTTTACTGTATAGAATAATATATTACCCAAACTAGACATCAAACCCGAGACCATGATCAATTGATCATGCTCAGTAGTTTCATAAATTACCGCCCGTTTTAAAAATACGATATAAGCAGTATAAAGTAGGTAGTTTGATTTCGTCGTGTAACGTTTATGTAAATCAGAGGTACCCGACTATTTTTCTCATGGACCACTTTCAAAGTTTAGTTGGTTCCAGTGGACCCCCTGCAGCTAGAAATTTAATCCGCCAAGTAAAATCGGTATATCCAGACCAAAAAGTTAAATTGGGTTAAAATTATTCCTCTAAATATCCGTTGATCGACGTTTAAGCAAGCAACAGTCGCTGAGCTTCTTAAAATATTATCTGCCTACATTGATATGTGAAGTCAAGCCAACATTTTAGTTGTCAATTGTAGATATACTGTAGCAAAACAGAAAGAATTTATAAAAAAATATAGTTTAACCTTTTGACCGCCACAGTCATGTATACACGACAAAGCAAAATGTGTCCAGCACGCCACGGTCACGACTACATGACAAATTAAAGGATGAAAACGTAGCTTGGCGCCGAGAGCACGCTTTTACTTTTTTGACGTGGCGGTCAAAGGGTTAAAAGACATGTCCCACTCGTCATCTATGTAAAACTTTACTATCGTGGATTTGTGTACATCGCGGCAAACTTGTCTAAAGTTATTTTTGCTCTTGTTTAATTATCATAATTATTTATGACTGCTTGCTTAATACATCTTAAACATTGGTATTACGACAGACTCCTTAGGCAGAGGCTGTACGGATACTAAGAGAAACCAGCTTATGTGTTCATACACTGCAGAAGCGTGAGTATGCTAGGCTTCTGAACAATCCTCAGACGAAGGAAGCACTACTCAACATCGGTCAACTATTGTCTTTCTGGCAAGAGCTAAGGTGGGTGGGTAGTGGTGTGATTAACGGCTTAATTTCGGCAATGCTTACAACGTTGTGTTTATATTGAAAAGCGCGCTTTTGAAAAAGCTTTTCACTTAAAACGCTTTTTTAATTCGTTGTGAAAGCAGACATTTATGCTGCCGCTGCCTGCTTGTCAAATCGTTTTATTAAAGCTGTATTAAACGATAGTAAATTGGCTTACACATTTACGACAACGCAACAAAACGGTGTATCATAAATAATATAAGTACTTATTATAATTTATAATACTACCAATGAACTTTCCTTCGTACTTTATCAGGCTTAGGACTGTCTGAAATGAATTTTATTTGACAATATATTATTAGGTTATTAGTGTTATTAATTATTACTCATAAAAAATGTTATAAAAAAAAAAGCGAAAAGCATACTAACAACGTATCGAAAAAAAATTATCGTTTAAACAAAAGTTTATGCAACTAAAACAAAAATCGTTTTACTATACATATTATTACGTAAACAAACAACTCGTAATTTAGTAGCTTAATTCTAATGTTGTTATCTTTATGTCCTTACGCACTGAGTTCATTTTCAATATTACTTTAAAAAAGCAGTGAGCAGTAGCGATGGGCGTTAAATCAACGAACTAGTTGAATCAACCGTAGATCTGCTGTCAACGTATCAACGTTAACTGTTTATGAATCAACTAGTTGAATTCGTCAACGACATTAATGAATTTAACTCGATACTTACGTTGAAAATAACATCATACATTGTTAGCGACGGTCGAATTTGAACTCTAAGTTAAGTAGGCAAGAGTTATTTTTGAAATACATATTTTTTTAAAGAAAACCATGACGAATTTAGTCAGTCCTAAGCCTGAAGAAAAAGTATGAAGGGAAGTTCATCTAAGTACAAGCATCAATCAAACGTTTTTCATTAATACATTTAATCAATTTGTTTATATAAATAAACAATAAAATATCAGGTCAAATAAAATACGTTCAATTAATTAACGGTTTACTTTACAAGTTGACGTTAGTAGCACGTTAGCAAATTTAACTAGCTGATCGACTAGTTGAAGAACGTAATTCAACGTTATCGTTACGTTAATGTAATAACCGTCAACGACCCATCGCTAGTGAGCAGTGCGGCCAACTTAACGTTCGCGAATCGTTGTCGTCTAACGCGCACAGATTACAGAGAGTCTATACAGACAGATGACAATCTGCGAAGTAGAAATTTCGACCTTCTGAACCTCAAGAATTGATTTTGACAGAACAGATTATACAGAAATCTTTAGTGAAGATTTGAGTTTGGGTACGAGTCTTTTAAGCATGTATAAATAAATATAGGGATGTTTTTTTTATTACGCACTTATGTATTTATATTGTTAGGAAAGGTATAACCAAATAAAAAACGAGTGGTATTTATTATTTTTTATTTTTCAATTTAGTTTTAAATATAATAATGCTTTATTTTGCATAAGAGGCAATTCTGAAGGCAATCCGAAAATATCAGTACCTTTTAATATTCTATTTATACTTTTACACCAATTGTGTACTGATAACTATAAGGTGTAATCCAGAAAATTTTCAGCCACATTATTGTGTGTAGCACAAATAAGGAAATCTATAGGATATGTAGATTTGATTAACATTTTTATATGCCACAATATTTTATGTTGTTCAGGTTAATTTCTAAGTATTCTATAGATTCCTTAGTAATATATTAAAACAGCTATACTGCGCGTGTAGACGGGTAGGTCAGTTTATTTTGTATCGATTTATACTCTCTTACTGAGATCCACTTGTGAACCGATTCTATATCATTAGATGTCAAATTCGATTCACAAGTGGAGCATTGTATATTTTTTAATTTTAATATTTTCTAATGACCCACCCTGTAGTATAGGCTTGTGAGTGCACACTCAATCTTTCTTGAGTGGCCGTTATCTGATTAAAACTGCGATTATAAGAGGATTCGGCAACTTTATTTTGTGTGGTACTTCCGGTAAACAATTATTTTAATTTTAATAATTGTTTAGCCGAATCCTCGTCACAAATAAATGTATTTGAATGAAATTTTATAAACCTTGTTATCAGTAAAGATTTAAAAGTGTTTTTAAAAGTATGGCAGTCCGGATTAGTATTTCTGTAATTATACGCCCGCATTTGCCCAAAGAAATTTTCAATGGGATCAGAATGGAAATAGGATGGACGCATCATTTTAAATCCCTTGTCTGCTAAAAACTGCCCTAATCTTTGCAAACTTTTTAAAGTTACAATCCAATTGGCTTATGAGGGTACCGATTTTTCTTTACCTGTACTATCAACAAATCGCAAATTTGTAATTTTCTTAATTGCCTCAGAGCAGAATTGGTGGTGTTGTGACTTCTGGGTGACAGCACTTCTCAACGGTTTGCCCTTTTGCATGGCAGCAAAACTTGCTCCGTTAACAATGTCAAAGAGGTTGTCGAAGAATGTTGTAATCTCCCACGTATTTTTAATGTAGGGCTGACAGCTGTTCCATCCGAGTAGTTAGCTATAACACAAAAAAACTATTATGTTCATAATATACTAAATTAATTAAAATAATTATATCATGTCATTTGTGTTCATAGTACCCTCAAATAACCTGAACACAGGTTTACAGTAAACCAGATGGCAACTATAAATATATAAGTAATGATGTCATCTTATAAAATAAAATTGACTGAATTTATTATATTCTATGTACTCGTAAAAAAAAAGAAAGTGATGTCAGTATATTAGAATATAATCTTACCCATAGGAGTAGTAGTAGACCTTCTTTTACTATAATTAAGCTCATTGCATACATATTTGCAATAAGAATGATCAATATTAGTGTTCAAGTTTTCTGAAACAATGTAGAGTTAATTATTTAATTAATATTAATATAGTTGTCATTTAACAATAGATATCAATAGTGAGAAGCATTCAATTCATCAATACCTAGCTAAAATGTAAATATTACTTAAATGAGTGTATGCTAAATGGTAAAGCAAACAAATTATCTGTGAAATGAAGTTTATGCTCTCCATTGTTATGCAAAATAATATTATGACATAAAAAGTTTTGCTATAAAGAGTGCACCCATAATTTACAACAAAATTTTACAGATATTAATGAAACAAATGACCATGAAAAGTTCTATTAGCAATTCAAGCTTAAGATTCTCATTAAAAATGTATATTTTATGTATATATCTCAGGGATAGTAAGTGATTCGTATGTTAAGTAATATTTTGTCTAGCACAATTAGGGTAACTAATACTTATATGAAATTAGATAGGTAGGCAAAATATCTACTTACCAGTGTCTTTATCTAGCGTTTCTGGCACTCCAGAAGCAATTTCACTAGCCGTAAAAAGCGTTGGGTAACCTCCAAGACGAACTCTTGATTTGGCAGTAAGAAATCGCTTTTCAAAATGCTTTACGCAGACGTATAGTTTGCGAAGATCACTGAAACTTTTTTGTTCACTGCTAGATACGCACTTTGACCACTTGTGGACTCCTATCTCAGTTTTTGGCAATTGAATCAGTTTGACGTCTACTGTTGCAACCCGCGACACAGCAATTGTTAAACATGGTAGAAACGCTTGCGCAATATTACTGCTAAGATAGCTTGAGAGGATGTTACGGAAATTAATCAACGCAAAACTCACTCGATCAAAACTATAACGGTAAAGACAAATTGTCAAATTTGAAAGTACACCAAAACAAACAATATGGCGGGCTTGAAGGAGGCGCGGGGCGGGTGAAGAGTTGTCAAAATCAATTCTTGACCATAGACCATGCCATAGACATAACGTTGTAAAATTTCCTTCAGAGATTACCACCCGTGTCTAACGCGCCAGTCGCCAGCGCCCAGCAGCTGCGACAGCGTTACAGTTTGTAAAGTTGCTTTCCGTTTAAACGAATTCGGCGTGTACTTATTAACGAACGCTTATGCTTATGTTGATAAGCAGATTGTGTTTAAAGCTTTTCGTTTAAACGCTCACTACTATGGGTGGGTATGGTTGATCATTATATTACTTTACTTTTTTGGTGTGTGTTTTTACACCCAACCTCACAGTATAATAAATTATCTTAGTAATGTATCGATAATAATCATATCGATATTTTAGATAGAAGTAAAGTTTGTTACAACACTACTTCAATCAATGTTTTGGAAAACATAACCTATAATTCACATGAAATTATAATACAGTTATAAATAACAAAGCCCTTACCTTCTCAGCTTCGTCGTCAGAATTAATGTACATATCGTATGGTTTATTTACAACTAGAAAATTATCACTTTCATATAACTTTTTGACTGCCATTGTCACTGATTAAAAGATTGTTATGGTTCTAAATAAAATGCGTTCAGAACTTAATTACTTTGCTAATTTTACTGCACGTAGCATATTGTATCGTCGGACAACAATGCAGCAGGAAATTTTGGAACGCTGTTTGTATTGCTCTATCAATATAAACAATGAACAAATCCTCCAGATGCATTTTGTCAAAAGATACTACGGTAATTCTTTTTATTACATTATAGGTACTGATAATTTTTTTTAACTTTGTAGTTGTAATCTAGATCTAGACCCTGTGTCTAGAGCATATGAAAAATATTGACTAATTATTTCATTGACAGATTTATTGAAAAACAAAAGTTGCAGCAACGAAGGTTTTTATAGATTCTTTACGTATCCTACCTACTTGGTTACTACTTCAAAATGATCCTTCAAAATTATGAACGCATTATATAAAATGCCAAATTTGACATTAGAAATGGGATAACCCAACTAAATTGAATTGTATGCTATCTCGTGAATGATCTTCGGACTTGCTTGCACAGATTGAAATGTTTTTGGCCATCTCAAATAAGCCGTATAATATTCTCGTGTTTGGTTGTTTCTTCTACTTGTATATTGATTGCTGATATTTATAAGTTTCAAATGAATATGAAGCGTAACAAACACCATAAGGTGAAAAGGGAGGTACCAGAGACTTCTACTTCCCAAAACAAGGAACAAGAACAACATGATTTAGCGTATTACATACATGATAGAGTAGAGCTTATGCACCAGGTATTTTCGGTGATAAAATACAAGGAACTGAAGTTGATGGCGCCAGCTTGTGTCAGGAATATCTCTATTGACGACCTGCAAGAACTGTGCACTGAGGAGGTCTGGTACTTAATTAACATTTTCATAACATTTGCTAGTTACTATTGTGGACGATAAGTTATGTTTACTGCTTCGTTAGTTCTCTTAATATCGTTTTATTTATGTTTGCATGCAATCAAAAGGTCTCTGGTTCGATTCGTTTCTTTTTTCTGTCAGGAAAATGTCAGAAACAACATTGTTGTTGAAAATGTATTTAGTAGAGTCAATGGACACATTGCCTATTGTTGGAATTCAAGATCTCTGTATTGCAGTCCAATGGTCTCCCTACTAGACTTGCGCTGACATAACTTATGAGGAATAATAATATTAGCCCTGTATATGTTTACAAAATCACACTAAGCCTGCCTAGCATTGGGGAAAAACTGTCCCTATGCTAGGCACAGACCTATTCTCAGTGTGAGAATTTTAGGCCATAGCCCACAATGCTGGCCCGGTGCAGGTTGGTACATATTTACGAGAACATTATGGAGAACTATCAGATGTGCAAGTATTCACACAATGTTTTCTTTTCTATACTGTATAACAAACAATAATAAAATATTTAATATGAATATGCCTTTGAAAACTCAAAAGTGCATGTCTAGCAATCAAACTCGAGTACTCTGAGTGGCAGTCCAACAATCACCCTCTAAGCTATTGCTGCTCTACTTATAATGTTTTCCCTTTTTCAGTTACTAGGTATTAGTTCAAAGCGTCTTTGTGCGATCCTTGATGGGGCTGAGCCACCATCAGACACAGAATCTTCAAGCCAGTCCGCTACAGAACCTCTAGAGACAATATCTTTAGATAGTATATCTTCTGATGAAGAAATATTAAGTCTAGAAGACAAAACTAAAAAGAAGAAGGTGAGATTATTTTATACATACATACATACATACATACATACATAGGTTGATGCCTGTTTCCCAGAGGGGTAGGCAGAGACTACAGATTTCCATTTGCTACGATTCTGACACTTCTCTATCTTCATTCACTTTCATAACATTCCAGAATATCTCCAATCTGATCAAGAAATGTTCGCCTAGGTCTTCCTCTTGCAACTGTTCCATTCACACTAGCCTTATAAAGTTTCTTAGTCAGCCTTTCTCTTCCATTCTTTCTTCATGCCCAAACCCGTTTAACATACCCATTTCTATTCTCGTCACTATATCCACTTTTATGCCGCATCTCTCTCTAATCACACTATTCCTTATCCTATCTTTCAGAGTCACACCACATATATTTCTCAGCACTCTCATTTCTACAGCATTTATTATGCTCTCATGCTTCTTTTGCCATACCCAACTTTCATTTACATGCATAAGTGTAGGCCTTTTCGGATACTTATAGACTGTTCATAATATTTTATATTTGGTTATTTCTAGTTTTAGGGCTCAGTTATTTTTAAAGATTTTGGCATGGAGCTGGATGTACATTGAAAGTTGGAACAACACACGGATTGACATACACAAAGACTTAAAGAACTATTTGTTGCATTGCATTTTTAATTGCATACATAGTTTAGTATTAGATAACAGATCGCCATGGTTAGTATTTAGAGGTATTATTTCAATTTACTTGCTACTGTTGTCTTGTCTGTATGGATGGAATAGTGTTATAAATGGTTGCCACGCCATTACCACTGACAAGTCTTGTGAGTTCTAGCCCCACACAGGGCAAAAATTAGAAATAGCGAATGCCTCCACTTTATTTAACCTGCCTTTTCCAACCATGATAGAAATCTTCGTTCAACCAATAACCTCCTCTTACTTTGTTCCTCCCATACATCTGGTTACCTGCATTCTTCCTTCCGTGTCCAGTCTGTTATACTATGGAATGCACTCCCTCACAAAGTCTGGATGGCCACAAACCATTACCTACACTTTCAAGGTAAAAGTGCATGCTCTCATCCTCAACAGTTTATCGGATTCATCTCATCAGTAGTCGGCGCAGTAATCATAAACGCGAGTGAAACCGCGGGCACATCTAGTGTAATATAATAATAATAATATTCTATCACATACACACAACACCATCTGGCCCAAACTAAGCAGAGCTTGTACTATGGGTACTAGACAATGGATAAACATACTTAAATACTTTTTTTGTAAATACATACATATTAAACATAGAAACAATAATAATATAATAATATAATTACTATTGTGATATTCTTTAGTCTATTTGCATATATGTTTCACATTACTGTATGCACCTACTTCATTTTATCTCTGCATCAAAAGTCGACCATCCACTGGTAGATAATGCCATTGGTATTAAGTCAATGGATCATTACTAGATTGGTTTAATTCTTATTTAGCAAAAAGACCTCAGGTAGTTGTTGTCGCTGGATTCGAATCTAAAGTGTATTACGCTCGATCTGGTGTTCCACAAGGCTCCCATCTAGGCCCTATACTTTTTCTAATTTTTATCAATGACATTACCACTTCTCTAAGATACAGTGACGCCTCTCTCTTTGCCGATGATCTTAAAATATACAGCACTATTAACAATGTCTCTGATGTAGATCTCTTACAAATAGACTTAAATAGTATAAAATTCTGGTGTGATACTAATGGTATGGAGTTAAACCCTAGCAAATGCTTACACATTCGCTTTACTAAAAAGATTAATGCAATAGACTCGGAATATTTGCTGGATGGTGTAGTTTTGGCTAGGGTTAATTAATTAAAAGATCTGGGAGTAACCGTAGATTCTAAACTGAAATTTACCTGTCATGTGGATAACGTAAAAAAAGCAGCTCAAATATTGGGCTTTCTTAAACGGAATTTACAGGGATTTCAACATAAGCAGACACGAATTATTCTTTACAATAGCCTTGTACGCAGCAGACTGGAATTTGCATCTGTAGCATGGAACCCTGTGTACAGTTATTATTCTCAGAGGATCGAGAGCATCCAACGTGCCTTCACGAGACACTTAGCATATATTTCCTCCGGCATATATCATAGGGTGCCATACAACATGCGATTGTCTTTCTTTGGCATGACCTCTCTCAAAAATCGTCGTACTTTGATAGACTTACTGTTTCTCCATAAAATCCTAAACCATAAGATCACATGCCCTGTATTCTTATCTTCTATTAACTTAATCGTACCCTGTCGCTACCCTAGACAGGCCATCACAAAAACCTTCATCCCGCCCACTGCTCGTACTAATCTTGGTCTCCATTATCCCCTGGCTAGAATGTGCACAACCTACAATTGTTTTAACGCGAAGTTTAACTTAGATATATTTAACACGTCAGAAAATAAATTTAGAAATGATTTGCTGAAACTGCTTGATTGTTGACTACTGTTACTATTGCTCACTTTTATTACTCTTACTTTTAATAAAATTTCTCTTTCATATTTTTATCTAGTTTAAGTTTACTCTTAATGTTGCCTATATAACGTGAATGCTGCGTATACTTTTAATAGGCAAACATATATACCCACGATTTTATCCACAGTGCTTATAATTGTAACATTTGTATGTATCGCTGTAAGTGTACCTTATAATAAATAAATAAATAAAGTCCGCCATTGTACTTTTTTGTGCATAAAGTTTTAATATTAAAAATAAATAAATAACTAATTGTAACGAGTCTGAGTGTTCTTATTTTCCGTTGTTTAAAGTAAAGTCCCCCGCGATACAGGATTTATATTTGTTTTATTTTTATAGTTGTCTCTTTCAGGAACTAAAGAAAAAGAAAAGTATTTTAAATTTGACTTTTAGTTTGTATTTTTATATTTAATTTTCACAACACACAACTTTCAACAGATTGTCAGAATCAAAATGATCCCATGATCTACAGTATCATTCATGCTATCAAACCTATATCACTTGCTTAAATCATTTCTTTCGTTTCAGCACAAACACCGTCACCACAGTTCCAAGTCCAAACGAAGGAAGTCTAAAGACAGAGTAAACGAGGAGGAGGCTGATAAGTCCAAGGCCTCCAGGGCAGGCCTCACAGTGCTAGAGCTCCTGGAATTACAGGCCAGGGCTAGAGCAATCAGGGCCCAGTTGCAACAAGAACAGCCAAGTATGTATAATATTAGGAAGCTGAGTGCCTTGCAGAGGTAGTTAGTGTTACATCTAAGCATGAGGTTTGATGTCCAGGTTGGGCAAAGTCTAATTAAGTCTTTCTGATTCTGTATATTGTAATTTCTTTTGTAACTTTCCCGCGCAGCATATGTCAGTTCCATCATAACCTAAGCATAATACTAACCACATATCAAGAGCAGCGATAGCTCAGTGGGGAGACCAACAGACTGCAATGCAGAGCGTCTCGGGTTCGAACCTACATCCCGGCTGCCATGAACATATGGCAGTCGTTATTGGGGAAGTCGACACAAAAGATCCCACTGGGTCGAAGTGTCGCCGGTCTGTACTGACTGGCACCCACACTAGATAAGATAACAGAAGGGCGTAGAAATATCTCTTTTAAGTAGGTTATACTGCCGTCATAAGGAAAAAGACTAATCTACAAAAACTTATAAATAATATACTGACAGTCTTTTTAACTGATGCCAATTTGACTGCACCAATGGCAGTGGTTTAGATGGTCACCTCGCCACTGCCACTTCAAGTGTTGTGGGTTCGAATCCCACACGGCACAAAAATATGTGTGATCCACAAATGTTTATTCCAAGTTTGGATATTCTTTATGTCCATCGTTTGAATGCATGATACAGAAAATTTTCCTTGTCCGGGAGTAGTCTTTGTAAATCATATTCCACTTTATTTTATTACAGAGCCTGTATCAGACTCGGTAGGACTGGAGTCTTCTCATTCTACTCAAACGCAGTCTTCTGAGGATGAAGTAGAGATAAAAGAAGAGCCAGCAGAAGTAGTAGAGATTAGCAGTGATGAGGAGAAACCGAAGATTGAGGAATTGGAGACTCGTAAGCTAAATAATTTATTTTACTAGCGACCTGTTCGTACGGGTAGTACCAAACCCAGTGGCGTAGCGTAGTGTGGGTGGCAGGAGCGGCCCGCTCCAGGCGGCACTTTTAGGGGGCGGCAAAATTTCACATTTAATAATAATATTACCTTGTAAATATTTGAACCATTTCATGAAAAAGACAATACACAATGATGATGACTGTTCTTGCCGAAAAATAAATTCTGTATGTTATAGTATTTTAAATTGAAATACTTAAATAAGAGGGTGGCAAAATTTTCTTCTGCCCCGGGCGGCTGACACCCACGCTACATTACTGACCAAACCTTACCAATTTATACACCTAAACCTTCCTCATAAATCACTCTGTCTATTGGTGAAAATCGCATGTAAATCTGTTCAGTAGATTTTGAGTTTATCGCGAACAGACAGACAGACGCTGCGAGGGTCTTTGTTTTATAATATATAGTGATTTACTCAATACAACTATCGTTACAGGACTAGCCTAATACAATAGTGTAGCGATCTTATATATTATACTTTTCTATATTACTATTCTATTTAGAGAGAGATGCGGCATAAAAGTCAATATAGTGACAAGAATAGAAAAGTAATATTGTCTTATGTTTACGCGAATACATTGAAATTAAACACTTTATACGGATTTTATCGCGTTGTTTATTTTATTTTAAATAGGAACACCAAAGATTAAATTATGTTCGGGTACTTTAAAATAACTAGCTACACTTCAGAACGTTGGGACAACTACCATCTTAGTCTCCCCGTGAACATGGCTGCTGTAAAGCAACCGAAACGTCGGGGCAAAGTGTAAACTTAAATACAAATAGTTTTAATTAGAAATAATATATAGCTTAAATAGTAGTAAAATTCAATAATAGTAGTGTTAGAGTTTTCAAAATTATGTAATAACAGTGTTTAAAATAAAATAAACAACGCGATAAAATCCGTATAAAGTGTTTAATTTCAAGAATAGAAAAGGGTATGTTAAGCTGGTTTGGGCATGTAGAAAGAATCAATTAGAAAAAACTGACTAAGAAAGTTTATAAGGCTAGTTTGAATGGAACAGTCACAAGGGGAAGACCTAGGCGAACGTTTCTTGATCAGATCAGTGACGTTCTGGATAAAGGCCAGGTTAAGAGCACCTTAAACCGGCGAGCGTGTATGAGGAATGTTATGAAAGTGAATGAAGCCAGAGAAGTGTGTCAGGATCGTAGCAAATGGAAATCCGTAGTCTCTGCCTACCCCTCTGGGAAACAGGCGTGAATCTATGTATGTATGTATGTATATAATAAATATTATAGATATTTATAAATGTCACAAATTAAAAACAATGTGAATTTACTCAGAGTACAACAGAATATGTCCTTTCCTTAGCTATAAAGATAAAGTTCTGTTTATCTGTCACAAACATGAGTAATATAACAGAAAATGAAATATAAGCTCATCATGTTTTGCCTTTAAGGCATACAAATAAATTAAATAATACAAATAATTTAATTAATTATATCCAATATTAAATAAAATGCAAATGAAAATTTGCTATAAAGTTCAAAATCAAAATCAAAATAAATTTATTCAACTTAGGTTACAAGGTAACACTTATGAATGTCAGAGTTACAGTAATTTTTTTTCTGACAATGTCGTTTACTGCCACATTCAGCAAAGCAACGGTGTAGGGCTCATGAGAAGAACGGGCAAGAAACTCATGGCCACTCTTTTTAATCGCCAAATTTACAGTAATATTTCGTTTATAAATCATAATTGCAAGGTGCTGCAACCATTTCTCCATGAACTACTACTGAACATACTCAAGCATTTAATAAAATTTGATGTTAGCCTCTAAAGCAGCAGTATGTTAAATAGGAGCATCCACTTACATGTACATAAATAATCAAGACAAGGCATGATTGTAGTCTGTAGTTTAATCTAACCGTTTAAATAAAAATGTAATAAGTAAATTATCGAATTCCACCAAACCAAGGTCGACCAGTCACCACAAGTAGCACCCGTTCACGAGTACGACGCATGGGCCAGCCATCGCATTCAAAATAAAAATAATAGAAGTATATCAAATAATACAGTAATAAATGTCATGCGTTAATACTAAAATGTTAAATATAATAAAACAGTAAAAACAAGGTTATAATATCAGCCCTGTGTATAAACTGTTCCATTGCTGGGCACGGGCCTCTTCGCTCTACGCTGGCCCAGTGCGGGTTGGCAGACTTCACATATCTTCGAGAACATTATGTATAACTGCAGGTTTCCTCACGATGTTTTCCTTCACCGTTAAAGCGAGCGATAATTCACTATTTAATACGCACATAACTTGAAAGGCAGGCAGTTGGCAGTACAACGGTCTCCCACTAGACGATTACCTCGCGCAATACACGTTTAAATTATAAATGAGGTTAACAAGAATTCATGAAACAGGAATCGAACTTGTGATTTCGACGACTATGCTGTGTGTGCTTTGCCAGCTAAGCTATTTATAGTTTTACATCAGAAATTAATGTTTTGCATCGGAGTCAACACTGTTCATAGTTTTTTTTATTGCCGTACCGATCACTCTACGAAACTTCTTACAGCTACTGAAAATTTCTTGACAGAAAACCCGAATAACATTTGACCTGACCCGGAAGTCAAACCCGAGACCACATGCACACTAAACGCTTCACAAAGACTACGCTACCAAGACATTTACTAAAATAAATTCTAATATTCCAGATAACCAAAAATTAAAGTCACCGGAAGTCCAAACAAAAACTGTCACGAAAAGGGTCAATGACCTCATCATCACGGTGCCTCAGCAGAAAACGCAGAAAATCAAACTCAACCGACCGAAGTGTGTTCCCCAAGAGCCTAAACCCAAAACTACATCTCAAAGCAACGTCACTACAGATAAAACACCAGAAAAAGTTAACAAAGACTCATCTAAAGATAAAACAAAGAAAGATAAGGCAAAAGATACTACAATAAAAAAAGATACTACAATAACAAAAGATAAAAAGACAAAAGATAAAATTACACCAAAAGATAAAGAGGTAACAGATACAACATCAGCAAAAGGTAAAGCTAAAAAGAAAAAGAAGAAAAGACCGTCTAACGCAAGCGATAACGATGAAATTACTCTACAACTATCTGATTCTGAGAAAATGGATCTTTTAGAGGATCTAGATAGTAAGAACTATGATGCTGTGAGCTCTGATTCCAGTTCAAACGCTGAATCGGATGGAGAGGCAGCTAAAAATATGACATACAAACAAACAGACACAACAAAAGAGCGAAAGAGATCTAGAGACACTAGGAAATCTAAAGAAGAAGCGGAGAAAATTGAAATTTTGAAGAAAGATGAACCAGTAAATGATAATATAGCAGTAGAAGTTGAAAATATACAAGATGAAGAAGTTTGTAGTGTTGAAACTAAAAAAATAGTGACAGTAGATAACGGTATCTCTGATAGCAACATTGAAGTAATAAATTCTCAAAGCAATTCACAGACTGACGTTGAAATTGACGAAGAAAATAAATCTGAAGTTGAAAATATTGACACAGAGAATCTACAAAGCGATGAAATGTTAATAACGAATAATGAAAACTCTGAAATACCAAAAGAAAGTACAGAAGATATGGACAAAGTTGAAAAACTACCTACAGAAGAAAACAATAGAGAAATAAAACCAGATACCACATCAAAAGAGTTGTCAGAAGGTGAATTATCAGACAGAGAAAGTTCAGAAGTTGAAACTATAGAACTAAAACCAGAAGTAGTCTGTATATCAGACGAAGAAGATGGCAAGCCTAAAAAGAAAAAGAAGAAAAAAGATAAGAAATCTAAGAAAGAGAAAAAGAGTAAGAAGAAGGATTTTCGTGAGAGCGGCGATCAGAATTTTCACAATATAAGTGCACAACCTTCTACAAAAGATACTGTTACTACTACAGAAGTTGTAGACGATTCGTCTCTACCTGTAGCAGATGCACAAGATCTTAAAGAAGATACTGTAGAAATAGATTTGACTACTCCAGACAAGTCCCAAGATTCAACAATAGACGTACAGGAACGAGCTGATCAACTATCAGATACTAAACACCCTGACGTTCAAGAAGACAGCACAAATGAAATAGTAGAGATCACTGATGAAGTGTACGAATTATCAGACGATTCATCCAACGAAGATGAAACAGACACTCAAAACGTCCTATCTAAAGAACCAACCACTTCTGAAATAGAAGCTCTCTCAGCCAAAATAGATGAAATAGAAAGAGTAGAAGTAATAACAGAAGAAGAGATAAAAGAATATGAGTCTAATAAATTAGAGGAAGAAGTAAACATGTCATGGAAAGATCGTTATTTAGAAAGTAAGAAAGTTAAAAACGTTTTGAACACGTCGAATATTTTAAACGCTTTGAGGAAGAAGAATAGGGAATTAAAAAAGAGATTAGAAGAATCGAAGGTACAAGAGAGTATACAAGAGAATATAGAAGACATCCAAGAAGAAGTCAACGATTCAAAAATTGCAGAAGGTTCTATAGATCAATACAACACTCTAGAAGGTTCTACAAAATTCGTGAATCCCGTCAAAGAAGCGCCTATTAATGATAACCTTAAAAAAGATGCCAAACAACTTCTCAAAATGTATAAGAAGTTGTTGAAATATAACGATGTGAATAAAAAGAGTGATCCTAACAAGAAAAAGAAGAAGAACAAGAAATCTAAGAAGGAAAAGACAGGAGCGGAAGATGTAGTTGATGATAAAATTGACGCTTAAGGTGCGAGAATATAAGACGAGAGTAGCTAAAGCTTCAGAATATAGCAGAATATATATTATAATATTAAATGAACTATAATCCATCTTGTTCTCATTTTATTCTCATTATTATTTCTAGATGTAATTACATTACTAGTTAGGGTCACGAGAATCGGTTTGATATAATGGGTGCTCAAATCGATTCTGTGTGTATGATCGATCTTAAATCGATATTTTAACCAGGTAGTATTGATTTTCCAGTAAATTCGGCTCGATCGTGGAACTTATATATTATACATATTAAATACTCGCACCAATATCTACGTAAAATTCCAGTATCAATACTTAATATTGTCTTATGTTTATCGATATTTTAACCAGGTAGTATTGATTTTCCAGTAAATTCGGCTCGATCGTGGAACTTATATATTATACATATTAAATACTCGCACCAATATCTACGTAAAATTCCAGTATCAATACTTAATATTGTCTTATGTTTACGCGAATGTTATACATTGAAATTAAACATTTTATACGGATTTTATCGCGTTGTTTATTTTACTTTAAACACTGTTATAAGTAACATAATTTTGAAAACTCTTAACACAACTATTATTGAATTTTACTACTTTTTAAGCTATATATATTTTTTTTCTAATTAAAACTATTTGTATTTAAGTTTACACTTTGCCCCGACGTTTCGGTTGCTTTACAGCAGCCATGTTTGAGTCTCCCCGTGAACATGGCTGCTGTAAAGCAACCGAAACGTAAATAAATAAATAGTAGTAAGTCGCTTAAATAGTAGTAAAATTCAATAATAGTAGTGTTAAGAGTTTTCAAAATTATGTAATAACAGTGTTTAAAGTAAAATAAACAACGCGATAAAATCCGTATAAAGTGTTTAATTTCAAAGTATCATTACTGTTACGTTTTGTTGGGTGAATGGGAGTGTGGCGGAACGTAGAGCTAGATACCATTACGCGGTTATGCACAATGACTACGATAACGAATTATCATCAGTCAGATCGTTTGTTTGCCATCTATGTGGTTTATGGTATGCAGCGGCTGGGTTGTGTATACAAGTAAACGTTTTATTATCGCTTCTAGTGGCAGACGAGATAACACACTAGTTCACTTGGTACATAAGTAATAATTATGTATATAAACTTTAGCAATGTCAGGCTTCTACACAGCCTACCCGCTGACAACTATGATAGCAGTCCTCTCTTTTCTCGTAAAAGGACAAGTCATAATGCTCGGGAAACATGGCGGCAGGTAATTTATTCCAGAGCCTTCACGAACATGAGGGAAACAAATGAAAGCGGACCGTGCCGGACAGAAATGTGTTCAGATGGTAAGGATAAACTTTGCTGCAGTATAGATAACGATGGTACCAAATTAAACAGTTCCTTAGATCACTCTCTGTAAAAAGGATGAAGAAATGCTGCCCTTTTGTCGAAAAGTAAGCATTTCTCGCTAAACATTAAACCACACTACATACGCATTTATAAACACAGCCCGGTTCAGAAAATCTTAACAGAAAAATCGAACAGTTCTTTGCCTACGCATCGAAATTGAGACATGAGGACTTGATGGTGTTTGTGCATAGCAATCGCATTCATTGCCACCGTGCCTATGTGTATACAATACGATTTGAACAAAGCCAAGTTGTACGTATTTCTTTATACATTTTACTATTATTGAACTAATCAGCCAGTTATTGTTCTGATCATTATTTGGTCAGAAATTCATAAGCAGATATTATTAATTTTCTTTTTTTGTATATAAAATGTACACACGGCTACACATCAAGTTACACCCTTTATACGCATAACTATGCTACATACAAAATACTTGAAAATAGAGAATTTTTGGAAAGGGACGTTGCATAGTGGTGTTGATGTAATGGTAAGGATAGAGCGTCGTGTCCCGTTCAGCGTGAATGAGACAAAATAACAAAAATATAACGCACTCTCTCGCACGATTCGCAACGTTCAATTTCTAATATTTCAAAGTCCAAACAGTCCAGGTTGATATGTCGCCGTGTGTACCACAATGAACTCGCTCGACAGGAAAGAAAGTATTTTATAAAGCGTATTAAGCAATAACTAAACGCATTTATCATCTGCGTGAAAAATTATTATTTTTGTCTATGGTTAATCATAAACGCTACAAAAATGGCGGATGGAAGCGTGTTGAAAAATTAATTTTATTTCACGAGTTTTAACTGGAAGAATAGATATTTTAGGCATAATTCACAATAAAATAGTGATAATATGTTATAGACTCGGTGTTAGGATGTAAGATTGTTTATTAAGTGCGATATATAGTGTTTTATTTGGGACATAATTGTTTCATTATGACGCAGTTTTTGCCACCGAACTTATTGGCGTTATTCGCCGCCCGGGATCCCATCCCGTACTTGCCACCGGCGGCTAAACTACCTCATGAAAAGAAACAGAAGGGCTACGATGGAGTCGGCGCTTTTCTCAGTGTCTTTGAGGTTAGATATTTACATAAATATTCTTTGGACTGCATTCGCAAAAGTAGTAATTACCATAATCGTTAATTATAATCATCTGTTAATATCCATTCGTAAAAATGCCACGAGTCTTATTTTACAGTTGATTTTTCATTAGATATCACTGTAAATCCGGCCTAAATACCAAATTTTATTTCATAATTCCGGTTACATGTTTGTCTTTCAAGAAATATCCGATGCATATCGATTGATTAAAATCGTTACTACGGCACACATTATGGTTGAATATCAGGCTGACATGGGTTTGATTCTCACACGGCACACAAATGAATCAAATCAAATCTACAAGTACTTAGTGTATGGATGTTCTGTGTCTATGCGCTATGGTATCAAAGTTTGTAAAATGTGGAACTGATCCTTCGACTAAGAAAGCCTACATTTAAAGCCAGAAATTTTATTTCATACCTCCTGTGGTGAGTGTTATATCTGTGCAGCATAATATCTGGATCACTGTAGCAGTGGTTTAACCACTCAGCCAATCCTTGGTGGTGACTGCCTCGTCACTGCTACTGCCCAGTGTTGTAGGTTCAATCTCCATACCCCACACAGGACAAAAATTTGTATATCAACAATCCGGAGTTCTGGGTCCTGGGGTTATTTGTGGCTATAGCTGTTACCGCGCACATGCAATGCATGAAATATGCCTACCTACTTAGGTTGTCTCCTTTTAAAACAAGTGGTACACATCCTACACTTCTAAAGACCCTCCTTATTACACAGCACCCATCAGAAACTCCACCACCAACTAGAGTGGAGACACGTGAGGAGCGACTCGAGAGGAGAAGACGAGAGAGAGCGGAACAGACAGCATACAAGCTAGAGCAAGAGATAGCATTATGGGATCCCACCACCAATGTGAAGGCGACTATGGATCCGTTCAAGACATTATTTGTGGCTAGGATTGTAAGTATATTTAGCCTTTATTATAAGCATGGTATGTCATTATAACAGCTTATTTTATCTTATGGTCTGTGAGATATTTCATAACAACATATGCTGTGTGGTTGTGTGGCAAGGATAGTATATTTTTCTATTAGCCAAGGAAATTCAGTTTAACCTTTTGAGTGCCAACCTATGATAAATGTGATCCTCCAGCTGCCAAGCTATAAATCTATGACAGTTAAAAAATATTGACCACTTTAATTTTGCTGTTTTAAAAATAAACAAAGGCTCGTATTGAAGTAAAAATGTAAGAGTAGGTTTTAGGCAATAGTAAAATTATATACAAAATAAAACTAACTATATTATTGATGTATTTTATTAATAAATGTTATGGTCAGTATACAAGATAGGTTCAATAGGTTAATAATTTCAGAGATTATATAATATAATAATAATAGTTTATTTATTGATTACAGTGTTAAAACATGAATACAGTCCATAAAGTACTTAATATAGGTAATATAATATTGGTGCCTGTACTAGGGTAAACCTGTGCCACAGGCGTTAAGGGCACTTACAATATACTACTAGGAACTAAATAACAACACAATAACCAAGCATGATTTGTGCACAAACCTCTGCTGCATAATCCACTAACTAATGAAGAAGAAGAGTGGTTTGCAATGATCAATGTTGTCACCATACCCCATGACAGATATCTTGTGAACACTGAAAAAGTAAAACAGGTTGGATATTTGAACATAGCAAACAAGATAGAAATGTGGAGTATAAACTCTGCCATCAATGTACCTATAGACATTTAGATCATTGGTTGTATGCCAAAAGCCTTTTACTGGTGTATAAGACTTTTGGCAGACAATCTGATGACAGTAATGACCATGTAGCCACCCAAGTTAAGCCTCTTAGATCTCAAGAACTTCAAGTTAGGTGGTTACATATAACTCATGCAGAAGGCAGTACTGCTCGACACTGCAAGCATTATACAAACTCTCTTAGGCACCGTAACCTGCCGTAAATTGGCCTTGCAGGTGGATTGTCATGTGAAATTAAAAACCATTTATTTGTTTACAGAATTATGATACATCTGAGTCAAAGCTCAGGAGAGAGTTCGAAGGCTATGGAGCTATTAAAAAAGTAAGTTTATATCATCATAAATATAATATTAATATAATAATCGATCACATACACACAACACCATCTAGCCCAAACTAAGCAGAGCTTGTACTATAGGTACTAGACAATGGATAAACATACATATATACTTTTTTTTTGTAAATACATACATATTATACATAGAAACACCCAGACCAAGACAAACATCCATGTCCATGCACACAATTGTTTCACTTGTGCCGCAATCGAAACCGCGACCTAAGGCGTGGCAGTCGGTTACACTAACCACTACACCATTGAGGCTGCCTATAAGACTTCTTTGGTGATGGTTGCTTTAACTCCTGGGTTAACCTTCCCAGAGGTTAATACCTATCTTACAGGGTGAGACAATGTGTCAATGTTGACACCACTGTATTTTTGTTAATTGGTAAATTGAACTATTAATTTAAACTATATTCTTAAGCGTAGCATTGTGACGCCTACAATCTGTGAAACAAGTTTACTGAAAACTGTTCCTAAATGCTTATAAATAAAGACAATTCTCTCTTCCTCTCTGTTTCCTGATTGGAAATTATATAGAGTATAAACACAAGTGCACTCTGTTAACTCTCGTGATCCAATGAGAGAGATCAGGCGCAGAACCAACGGCTTTACTTGCTGATGCAAAGGGTTTTTACACTTTGAACTTCCTAACTCCAGGTTGTTATTGAGATTTCTTAAAAAGGAAACTTTTTTAAGACCAATCTAGAATTCGAGTCCAAGGCCTCATTTATTTATTCATAAAAAATATAAGCTCACAGTATACACCAAATCGCTTATATCTATGCTAATAATATTACAACAATTTTCATACAATGTTAACGGAAACTTAGACTAACAAAAGAAATAAGATAAAATAATAAACAACAAAAACAACATTTTATAAACTTAGGAATTATAAATTTACTTTTTAACATTAAGATTTAAATAAATATGTTTTAGAAGTATGTTTTGGGAATTAAATAATCATGCACTGCAGTCGCATTTACTACTGGTGCAAATGAACTTATTCAATAGTTATAATCTTGTATATAAAATTCTCGTGTCACAATGCTCGTTCCCGTACTCCTCCGAAACGGCTTGACCGATTCTCATGAAATTTTGTGAGCATATTGAGTAGGTCTGAGAATCGGCCAACATCTATTTCTTTTTTCTTTTTTTTTTTTAGTCTTTTGGTCACATCATTTTTTTATGGCAGAACAACGTTTGCCGGGTCAGCTAGTAATATCTTAATACCTATATGCCTTTGTTCACAGATATGCATGATATACAGCAAAGAGAACGCCAAGCCGCGCGGCTACGCGTTCATAGAGTACGAGCATGAGCGCGATATGCACTGTGAGTCGGCTTGCCATTCGTATCGTGTATACAGGACGGTACTGTCCTGGTACTGTGGTAGATGTCACTGTCCATCGCAACAGTCACTCAATATGGTCAAGATTGTCACTCAAAGATTGTAACATAAAATTCTCACTCAAGACGGTCAATTAAGACTACCACTAGAAGATCAAGAAAGTCATTCAATTCTTCTCCCCAGTTTCTATTATTCCCAAGTCACTCGGGGTCGGATTTTCTAGTCTAACCTGATTTGACTGGATATCAGTTTTTACACGGAGCGGCTGCCACCTGACCTCCGCAACCCGAAGGTTAACGATACTCTAAGGCTAGACCAGTGTCAGGATATTATAGGGCACTGACTTCCCAATAACGACTGCCATAGATGTTCATGGCAGCCGGGACCGACGGCTTAACGTGCTCTCCGAGGCACGGAGCAGGCGATAATTGTCAATCAATATGCACATCATTTCGAAAAGTTATATAAATTCCGAAAGTCAGAGGTGCGCGACGCGGGTTAGAACCCGAGACCCTCTGCATTGCAGTCTGTTGGTCTCCCGATGAGCTATAGCTGTCATTCAATTGAAAAATAATATTCCTAGGAGATTTGGGTTGCAAATTGCTAGTATTCTTGTTAACCTTACTAACCCCTTCTACTTCAGAGAGGATGTTTGTGTTGGAAGTGGTTTTATGGGACCTATGACTTTGCTCGCAAGTCTAGCCCTATAGATAGGGCTACCTCCGCTTTTTTCACTAGTCAAACTGATAAGTCAGGAGTGAGCGCAATATGGTATCTTGTCATGGATGTCGAGAGTTTGCTCCCACGGCATGCAACTCTGACTTATTGAAGTTACGTGCGTATTAAATAATTAATCATAACGCTTTCATGGTGAAGGGTGAGGAGAAAACCAGCATGTCTGAGAGTTCTACATAATGTTCTCGAAGATATGTGAAGCATGTCAATCTGCACTGGGCCAGCGTGATGTTCTAATGGCGTATCCTTCTCACACTAAGAAAAGGCCCAGCATTAGGCAGTTTATGACATATTATAGGGCCTTTACGATTATAACATTTAATTCCGAACATGGTGATTTTTTACTAGACTAGTACTGAAAATTATATATTTGCACTGAGTGCCTGTAGACCCTTTAAAAATATTAATTTGATTAACTATACAGTGACATCCGACCACAGTTACCATTACACAGCGACCTTTTGTATATAATTATATAATTTATGACATCATTATAACATGTTATTTCAATCACATGCTATAGCAGCTGCTATTTAAAACTAATATGTTATAATGATCACTCCCTGCTATTCGGTTGGACGGGAGTTTTAACGTTTTTGGAGGAGACTTATTCAAAATTATTTATTGTTTTTTTAACGACGATTTTAGCGATGTGTATGTGCTACTTTCCTTCTTGCAAATGCTAGTGTATACTAGCATTTGCAAGAATGAAAGTTATATTATTTCTATAGTTGCAAAGAAACAAGTATTAGAAAATCACATCAATCAATGATATCATTTTTAGTCTAGCTCCTCCAAAAGCGTTTATATACAAGCCTCCGCACGTTGAATGCTTAAATAGAAAGTGATTCTATAAACAACACCTTACCCACACTGCCGATAAAGTCACTACCCGACAATTGTAAAGAAATGACCCCCAATAATAATCAAAACTAGTTTTCTAACTCTTTACACTTGCCAAGGTACCGTGCGGGGGCTAAAACACACACAGTTCCGAGTGACCCCATTGATTTTACAGTGGGGTCACCGGGATCTGTGTACGAGGCGTGCACACACTTGCGGTACCTACATGATTAATAAGTACGTTTTCTTTTCCGAACCAGACTTGCCGTAGACCTACCCACAATCCGAGATAACTACATAGGTTTGTATGTGGTAAGATACCAACATACAATACAATATGTTAGGAGGTTAAATAGATCATTATTAACGTTACTATAAACGTGAGACATGTGGTATAACTTTTTATTTGCCGGCGGTTCGTTGAACTTTATATGTAGTGCGTTGTATGGGATATTAATTTTGGGGGTCATAGTAGGCTTTAGTAATTGACGCGATCATGGGGATTATTATAGGGGGTCATTTAAAGGTAGGTTTGAAAAAATCAACGCGATTATGGGAAATTATTTTGGGAGTTCATAATAAAATAGAAATTAGAAATTAACGCGGTCATATTACATATCTTTTTAGACGCACTGGAGGAAGTTATAAGACTCGGTCTGCTAAATACCTAGCATGATTGTGGGTTTTATTTCTTTAAATGATAAACATAAAAAAACAACAATCAATGAGGCTTGACTTCCGCGTGATATTTCGTATACAAGTTCTAATAATGTCTTGGTAAAATCCTTCTCAAATACATATTTCAATATAAATATTGTCGAAATAATTTATTGTAAGGGATTATTTTACTTGCGTTATTTTAAAGATATATCTTATCGACATTAAGACAAATACAGCGGTGCTCGACATCTAAAATATAAATTTAGCTTTCACCTGAAATATACGAAACATGAATAATGATAATATATTAGTCAAAAGAAGTAACTCTTTAAATAGTATTTGTGGATAAAATACCAGGGTTTTACAAACGGATGTTCAGTAAATTCTGCGATATGCCGGTAGATATTTAAGTTAACCCATAATTCTGTCACAAATTACAGAGAACAGATGGCCCTCGTAATACAACGCGCGGAAACTGACGCATTCAAACGCACACTCACATTTGTATGTGTACAACGATTTTCGTTCAAGTAGTGTGATTGTCAAATAATACGGTCGGCTGACTTGTGCCTAAATTGCTGTACGTGTGTCTGTGTTGTTGGTTTTACGACGTTTTATTGAGTCGGTCATCGTTATCTTTTTAATTTGTGACACCATCGTTTGTAGCAATATACACGCGAACAGAAACAGGTTGTTCTATATTGGTTAAAAATAATATTCCACACGATATTTTGGTAAACATTACCGGATAGACAGCAACGAAAGGCGAGTATAGTGTTATTATTAAAAATATACTAGCCCAAACATTATAACTCAATGGGCTGTGGTGTTGGGCGAGAAATAAGACCATAAACTAATTTCTTTTTAATCTGTCGCCCAGTAGTGTTTCTTTGTGTCCTAGCTATTTTTAAGTACTCAATGTGGTTAAGAGCAAATGTTTTATTCCAAGTAGTTTTTTTTTGTCGATAAGTGTTTAGTATATAATTTAATAAAGAATTTGCGCATGGACAAAGTAAGTAATAGCGCACCAGGTAAAGTGTTACCGTCGCCGTTATACGGATATTACGGATTTTTACCGCGAAGTTTTTCGTAAGTAATATGTAACTGTCTGGTTAATTTGAAACGGTAGGTATAAAATAATGGTGGGTATATTTTACTTTTGATATTTACGTCAATTTGATGGTAACTCGGCTTGTATGGTAGGTATACTAAAAGTAGGTATAAAACACCTTTTTATTATTCTCGTCGTTTACGCACTTTGGCCGGGCAATGTTAAGTGCCTGGTCAAAGCAAGGTGAGTCGGAAGATGCGCGTATATGTTTTTCAGTTGGTAACTATGTGGATAATGTTTAATATTGTGTCTGAAAATCCATAAAATAAACAAAGTTCAAATAAACCATGCATATTATATGACTGAGTAAAATTTCAGTTCGATTTTTGACACAAATGCATTAAAAACATCCAAAATATGGTTCGCCGATGAATCTCCAAGTGAATTCAGGTTATATTCTCTATATACTAAACAGTTACTATCTTCGCACACTAGCTACTTTTATCCGCGCGATTTGTCACCGCTAATGTTTACTCGACTAAAAGTCGCTAGTGTTGGAGCACCTTAGTAACTGTTAAATTTAACACAATTATAAACTAATACTAATTATTTTGTCAACGTATCTAACGTGATATCGACCCTTAACTCAGTAAATATTAAATAAAAAGCGAGTGCACTTTATAAATTATGTAAAATTTTACATTTTATATGAATATTAAGGCGTTGACAAAATAATATACTACACATATAGGCAGATTGACGTGGTGCCAATTTAAATAAAAATATACTATCCCGTCTGTTGATATTTTTGGATATTACTTTTTCCGACTCTTTAAACACCAACATTTGCTAAGAGGGTCATCAGAGTCGAATTCGAAGTGTTTCTGTACCCCACAACATAACTAACGCTAGTTCATTTCTTGGCTCTTCTTAACCTTCTTCAACTTAACGAGATTTGTAAATTTATCTTTAAAATTTCATACCAAATTAATGTGTTATATAATTATCTCATACAAGTATAATAAATTTTATACACCTATTTATTTATATGTTTTCTTAGTCATCTTATGCGAGGTCATCTATATTTTATAGATTTACCCCCAGAATCTAATCGTATTTATCTATTAGACATTGATTGATAGAACAATCACTAAGTACAGTAACGATTTTACTTAGGGGTCATTAGAAACATACTAATTATTAACTGGGGTCAGAAATATACACGTTTGCAATCACCGTTTTTTTATGGAGATTAAAGAAACATTAAATTATTACTGGGGATTATATCACCGTTATACTATTGGAACTAAATAAACATTACATTATTTTTGTGGTCAATAGAAATTATCAATATTTTAAAGGTAAACGTGCACACAACATTATGTATTTTTGAGGTCACTTAAAACACCAAGATTTTTAAGTCAACGCTTTTAACATTATTTTTGGGGGTCACTTCAAACACAAACATTTCAAAGTCAACGTCGTATTAACACATTATTTTATGGGTCACTAGCAGCACCAACTTTTTTAAGTAAGCGCTGTTAACTACATTATTTTTGAGGTCACTTTAAAAACCAACATTTAAAACTCAACACTGTCAACAACTTTATTTTTGGGGGTCACTCAAAACGATATGCAGACTCTATCTATCTATCTGTATCCAAAAACTCCAACAGTATACACGAACTACGTCTCTCTGCCTACCCTATAGCGGTTGAATACATGTGTCCGTATGTGTTACAGCGGCGTACAAACACGCCGATGGCAAGAAGATTGACGGCAAGCGGGTGCTCGTCGATGTCGAAAGGGCTCGCACTGTCAAGGGATGGTTGCCTAGGAGACTGGGTAAGTTAATCATAATATTTTAACGTGCTGGGTTCGAGGGATAAGAATATAAAACAAACAATATTACCGACTAAAACGTTTTATTCTATCACACAATTAAATTTAAAACACAACAAACACTATACTACACTTTTCCACTGTAACTGCTTCAAACTTCGTAGTATTTTTCGCTTCCGTTCGCTTCGATGAATACTTGACTACGATTGTAAAACTGTCTCGGCGGTGCGCGTGCGCTCTATTTATACGCGGGTAAAGCGTTTCTGGAGTTTTCTAGAAAAGCCATACCCGGTATGTAACAGTACGATGATTCGAGAATGTGCCAGTGTTCTCTCTACTTGACTCGTACCGACAACTACGTAGTTCCGTAAGATGCCAATAGATGGTGCTGTAATAAATTATTAGAAGGGACTGCCGAGTCTTCCCCACAGTGCCGACAGATGGCACTAGCCGTAACAATATATATGTGCCAGACAAAATTTTACCTTAACTTACCGGCTTCGCTCGCGTAAATGTTGCTTAGGTTAGGTTAGTAAACAGTACTTTTCCTAGATAAAAGGTACCCTATGTGAGACAACGTGTACGCAAAATTTTATCACGATCGGTCATGTAGTTAAGTAGGCTTGAAAGGCAACGAGATGGGTGTAAAAATCCAGGATTCAACCTCTTCGTTTTAAATGTAAAAGTAACGAAAAGAAATGACCTCTATATCTCTGAGATCTTTTGAGCCACAGGGCCTATATTCAAACTCGACCGAGGTATGATCCCAAGTCAATCGGTCCAGTGGTTCCGGAGTTATGCCGGTCGCTAACAGACAGACACACAGACCCACATAGTGTTTTCATTAACGTCTTCGAAGAAGACTCGGAGGTTAATAAATCATAAAAGTATTCTCACCGTTTCAAAATGACGTCACAGATTCTACACAAAGTAAACGGGGCTTAAGACTGCGCCGAGCGTAAGACGCGGATGGACTAAATGACAGAGCTCGATATTTAAATCGGTGCGCGGCCGACATAGTAATATTGTATGGAGGATTTGAAGTGCTATTTTGATAAATATTTATCTTTATTGTCAACCAATAACTTAAATATTTGGGACGGACAAATTCTAATATAACTATTTATGTTTCGTTTAAGCTGTAAAATAGGATAGATTTCTACTGTTATAATCTAAAAATCAAGTAACACGAGCTTACGTTTTTGGATATTTCGTGCAAATTTTAAGTAATTTTGTAGGCGAAAATATTAATTATTTTAAGTTTTTTACACGGAGTAATTGTCAACACATTCATTGTTATAGTAAATGTATATATTATATTTGTATTAAACAAAAAGTGTTGATTTTATCAACTTATCTGTGACTGCCTGTTTTGGCACATTTCGCTCGGCGCAGTCTTAATAAAACTAAGCCGTGTCGCTCTAGTAACGTATAATGATAACAATGGGTTTGAGTTCTTAACATTGACCACAAGTAAATAAAGTGTAAAAAAGAACGGCTAATTGTTATCTTGCCACATTAACAAAAACGTCCATTGTTGAGTAGTAGAGCAGCGATAGCTCAGTGGGGAGACCAACAGACTGCAATGCAGAGGGTGTCGGGTTCGAACCCACGTCGCGCACCTCTGGCTTTCGGAAGTTATATGACTTTTCGAAATTATGTGCGTATTGATTGACAATCGCCTGCTCAGTGCCTCGGAGAGCACCGTAAGCCGTCGGTCCCGGCTGCCATGAACATCTAGTACAATCGTTATTGGGAAGTCAGTGCCCTACAATATCCTGACACTGGTCTAGCCTTAGGGTATCGTTAGCCTTCGGGTTGCGGAGGTCAGGTGGCAGCAGCTCTGTGTAAAATCTGATATCCAGTCAAATCCGGTTGGAATAGAAAAGCCGACCCCAATTGACTTGGGATTATTTGGAAAATTTACTTATGTGGCGCAGCGGTAGTGAATGCGACTGCTGTGCATGAGGTCTCGGGTTCGAATCCCGGATCGGGCCAACATAAATGTATTGGGTTTTTCTGTTAAGAAATCTCAATACGAGCCCGGAGTTAAGAAGTTGGCGGTGTTAGACACCTCCGTGCCTCGGAAAGCACGTAAAGCCCTTGGTCCTGCGCCTGATCTCTCTCCGGTCGTGTCGGATTATCCGTCCCATCGGATCATGAGGGTAAGGGAACAGAGAGTGCACTTGTGTTTGCGCACACACTTGTGCACTATAATATCTCCTGCGCAGATGGCCAGTCTCCGTTAAGATTGGCCGCCGTGACCGAAGATCGGTCTGGAGGACATTATTATTATTAATAAAAGCTAGGAAAAAGAAAAAGAAAGAAATTGAATATTAGAGTTGAGTAAGTAGTTCAAGTGTCAATAATAAACTGTGGTTAGTATGAAAGTAGGTACTACATCACGCAACCCCAGTGCGTGTTGGCAGACTTCACATATGTTCGAGAACATTATGTAGAACTGTCAGACAGGCATGTTGCCTTACGATAGCTTCTACAAATGATAATTAACTATTTAATGCGCACGTAACTTCGTAATGTGTGGATGAGTAGCGATAGCTCAGTGGGGAGACCAACAGACTGCAATGCAGAGGGTCTCGGGTTCGAACCCACGTCGCGCACCTCTGACTTTCGGAAGTTATATGACTTTTCGAAATTATGTGCGTATTGATTGACAATTATCGCCTGCTCCGTGCCTCGGAGAGCACGTTAAGCCGTCGGTCCCGACTGCCATGAACATCTATGGCAGTCGTTATTGGGGAAGTCGACACAAAAGATCCCACTGGGTCGAAGTATCGCCGGTCTGTACTGACTGGCCCCCACACAAGATAAGATAAGATAACTTCGTAATGTGAAATCTATTTGTAAGAGCGCTGGTACCCATAATACAAGTTCGATCTTACCTTGGGTACCAGAGTTCAGTTAAACACTACATATGGAAATCTACTTTAGTACTTAATCTATTTCACTTTAACTATAACTCATGTAAGTGTAACTGTTCAACTAATTTGATAAATAAGTAAATTTCATCTAAAAAAATAAAGAAAATATTTAAAAAAATAATTGATATGGGCCTTGGGTCGAACTCAAGACTTCTGCGTGGCAATTCAACAGTTTCCCACTAGGTTATATGTATGGCCTGCCGGCCTGCCTGCGCACTGCCTCCGTGGCGCAGCCGTAGCGACTGCTGTACACGAGGTCTTTCATTTGAATCCCGGGTCGAGCCAACAAAATGTTTATGGGTTTTTCGTTAAGATCTTAATATCAGCCTAGAGTTTGGAAGTTGGCGGTGTTAGACACCCCCGTGCCTCGGAAAGCACGTAAAGCCGTTGATCCTGCGCCTGATCTCTCTCCGGTCGTGTCGGATTACCGTCCCATCGGATCATGAGAGTTAGGGAACAGAGAGTGCACTTGTGTTTGCGCACACACTTGTGCACTATAATAGCGTAATAACCTCTGCGTAGTTGGCCAGTCTCCGTTAAGACTGGCTGCCGTGACCGAAATTCGGTCTGGAGGACATTATTATTAGTGGTAAATATCAAACGACAGAAAAGGATGCACAATACAAACTGTGACGTAACCGATATTTAAAAGCAGTTGTCTGAGGGAGATAACGAGATATCCTTACAACAACCTCACTATTTTTGTTCGAATCGGAAATGGAATTGAAGGACACCGTCTGTGTTAGATATTTTGGTGAGCACGTTGCACCGTTGTTCCTGCGCCAGATCTCTCTCCGGTCGTGTCGTGACGTCACATCACACTGAGAGTGAGAGAACAGAGAGTGCGCTTGTGTTTACACACACTCGTGCACTATGTCTTGGCCGCCGTGACCGAAATTCGGTGTCATCCTTTTATAAATAATGTAACAAAATTTGATCAAAAGAATTAACTCGGTAAATTGAATTTGTATAAAATAATATGTTAATCCCATGGCAATACCGAATGTAAACTATTCCAAAGCCGGGTACAGATCTCTCCTCAGTCTGAGAAGGGTTACGGCCGTCACCATTTAAATATCCCCGTCCCACATGCCATAAAATAAGAAAAGCAAAAACCCCCCGCATTAGTGTTTATGATATACTTGAATGATCCCTATTAACTGCTGCCTATCCATTCAAGTATACGGCGTGACTCTTTCTACCGTCTTGAAAAAAATAGGGCGTGATAGATAAATAGAGTAGAAGCCTCAGGCATAGTTATTTTATTTTATTATTTTTTTACTGACATAGTCTGAATTTAATCTACCATTGTGCACTCCTTATTTATAATCTATTTTCCATATTAAAATATTCATAAAAGTAATTCGAAAAAAAAAACGAGAATAATTCAAAATCGTAAACGTGTCCACCCTAATAACGCGCTAGAAATTATGGATGATTTCGTTACAAATAACATAAAAAATATCTTCAAGGGCACTCGCACTCGCCGGCCGACGCTAGCGCCTTTCACCCGCTCCTCCCTTCTCCCGGTGGCCCGCCGCCTTTTTAGTCGCATGCGATTAGGCACACTGACGTCGCGTGACCTCAAAATGCTAGAACACAAATACTATTAGATTCTATTCCACTTACACAACAAACCATATTATTATCAAAACGGTAAAAAAAGTCACGCGGTGTAAGCGTGATGTAGGTATGTATGTAAGTCTTTAATGTTGTTAACAGGAGGGGGTCTGGGCGGCACTCGGCGAGGAGGTGCCGACGTCAACATCAAGCACTCGGGCCGAGAGGACAACGAGAGGGAGAGGGAGCGATACCGCCTCGAGCAGAGGGACAGAGACGAGAGAGGACGCCACGACAGGGAGAGGCCTGGTGAGTTTTTCTCTTTCATTCAATTCTCTATTTTATTCTAGACCAGCTGTTACCCGCGACGTCGTACGAGTGGAATTTAACAATAAAAACTGATATAAAAGTAGCTCAAGTTACTCCTTATATAACATTAGCTATTAGCCAGTGAAAGTCTCGTCAAAATCGGACCAGCTGTTTCAGAGTTTAGCCGGACCAAACAGACATACAGACATAAAAATTTAAAATTATTTTATGGAGTATATACCTTAACATTTGGTTAAAAGATGTTATTTTGATATTACAAACACACACTTCAATTTTATTTATTTGAAACTAAACCGAATCTCGTTTTTTTGCCGAATTTAGGCCGAAACCGAAGTTCGGTCGGACACTAGTTTATAGGAACTACAGGATGTAAAGGATGTAGATTTTTTTTAAATCCGCGGATGCTGATGTGGAAGCGGATATTTGAAGACTCATATCCGCGGATGTGGATGCATATGTCCAAATCGATGCGGAAGCTCCGCAATTGCGGGTGCGGATGTTGATTAAAATTTTTAGTTCATCTTATTAACCTTTCGCGCGCATAGCGCGAATTTATCGCATACGCATAGCATGTCGAAGCTATTTACGTGATTCGCCTGTCCAAGGTCATACGCCAATTAAAACCATAATTTAGATATGAAAATGATAATTATATATTATGATACGTACATCATTGTAATGGTTATATTATATTCTTACTACTGTTTATCTAAAAAAAGTAAAAAATACGTACATTTCTAAATACCGACGAAATAATTTGCATTGTTGATATTTTTTGGCGGCAAAATCAACAGCTCGCCATCAATTATAATATCAATAAAGTCACACTGTTAACACAAACACTTGAATAAACACCACTACAATACAATACACTATCTTATCTGTAATTTTAGTATATTATTTATTGCACTTGACACCATAAAACTAAATATTTACACATTTTTTTGCCACTCGGCAATTGTTATTACATAAAACAATCGCGCCATTTTCGCCGACGGCTGGGTGACACTGACGTCACACGGAGAGAGCGAGACAGAAGAAAGCTAGTGTTTGACAAAATCAAACTGATATCGATAAAAAATATTTCGTTGAATTTTGAATTTATTAAAATTTTGAACTTGTATTTGATACTTTGATTCAGAGTATTTACTAAATAATAATCTCTATTGTAGGTACACACCAATAAAATTAAATTATCTTTCGCTGTTCAACCGTAATAGGTAGAGTGGAAATTTTTACAGAATATGTATTTCTATTATAATGAATGATATAATAGGTAATGAATGACTTTCGTGGTGTAGTTCTTGTTCTTAACTGCTCGGTGAGGTTAAGCATCGTCGGTGAGGCCGTAACCTGGGTGAGTTTCCGCCTAGTGATATTTCGAACTCGTGCGTTTCTGTGCTTCAGAAGACACGTAAAGACGTTGATCCAGGTTGTCATTTAATTGTGTTTGTCGTTAAACTAGTTGAAGGCCTTCTGGATGGCTTGAAAACGTACTTATAGGTTAGCCCCTGGCCTATTTCCACCACACCGCAGTGGGCATGCGTGGTGGAGCATTCACCCAATTCCTCTCACCCTCACGATGTGAGGCCTAAGAGCCCAGTAGTAGGACATGAAAAAAGCTGCTATTATGGTAGCAATAAAAAATAAAAGATTAAAAAATAAAGGGTTTCTGTATAAGAGACGTGTTTTATCCTTTGGCGGACTATATAATATCATGAACCGTAATAGTTTAAAATGTAGACAGTGTGTATTTCTATTGCCATATTAACAACAAATATAATTGATATAAAATAAACTTTAAAACAAACGGGGGCCATATAAGACTTCGTGCAAGACTCTTCATATACCAGTCCGACTTGAGTACTTGGCCGAATCTTTTTCATATATATATATGCACGCTATAAAACTTACCTATAAATAATTTTCTTCCAAAACATGTGGTTCCTAGTTTAGCGACGTCAATCGCCAAACTGACCACTATTTTATTATAGCTTTTTGAGTTGCTATTATATGTTCATATATTTAGCCACATAATATGCACGTTGACGAAGCCTGAGCTAGTCACTAGTAAAAATTAAACATTTAGGTTAAAATGAAATAAAGGCAACTTGTATAAATATTTATAATTTTGTATATTTTACAACTTTTTACAGATTTAATAAAAACATAAAAATAAAATCCACACAAGTATATCAAAATAAATTATTTATTATATACCAAAATAATAGTACAACCTGCTGCACATTTGTTACCGCAATAAAGAGCGCAAAGAGCTGTGTTAAAAGATGGCACATTTCGTTCTATTTTGTTCCCAACCCGTTTTTTATACAAATCATACAGCAAAATAAATGTATGCCAAATATTCATTTTGCACACTGATAAAAAAACACAACTTTACCTTTTATAAAAATTGCCATTGATATTAGACGCAAATTTAAAGTAAACACAATTTTTCTTATATAGATTGTTTACTTTCTTAGGGCCTTATTTATATCACAAAATAAACATTTTAAACACATTGCAAAAATGATATCAATCCTTATACTAATGTCTACAAAAACTGACCTACGTCGAAATGGAAACATTGCTAATTGTTTTAAGCTACGTATGCTATTTATAATATGTATACAGTAATTAATATTCAGAGCTAGCGTTATTATGTAAATTGTAACGTTTTGAAAATATTTATTTAAACTTTGCACATATTACACCTGAGATACAGGTTTATCTTAGTTTAGGTAAGACCCTGGAAAGGTATTATGCATCCTTGTATTAGATTAAGATTATTATACAAATCTATGTAAAACAAATGTTATTGAATAAAAAAGAACATTCTCGTCCATTCGACGAATCCACCTGTCAACCGTAGAATGTTCAAGAGTCGATCGGCTTCGTCGTCTATACCTCTTTCAACAGCTTCTACGATATCCCTGACCGGCGCGTCCAGGGCTGCGTCGTCAGGGATATCCCTAGGCGCAGCGGCTTCAATAGATGACGGTTCGAACTCGTCGTCCCAGTCACTATCGAAGCCACTGCCATCACTATCATACTCTACTAGCGGCGTAGGCATCGCTCCCGACGTTGACGGCCGCTGCAGATTCGCGTCGGAGATCTCCGGCACCCAGCGGGTAATGTGACCCATGTCCCTCTGTAGGACGTCTTCGATCTCGTACTCAGGGATGTCCAGTGCCTCGATCCTCTCCACCACGTTATCACTAGAATAAATATAAATAATATGAAATAAAAACAATAACTTTCGAGCCATTTATACACAGCGCCGTCTAGTTCCAAACTGCATACATTTGTTTGCAAATAATTTGTTAAAAATTAAAAACATCACATATATGTTTGCTCTACATACACTCTATGGAGACTGTTCATTATGATGTATAGTCACCATACACAACCACTAGACCACCGTAGCAAACAAGACAGAAAACAATTATATTATTATAAATTGCAAACAACTTTTGAACCTGCATCGACAGCTAGAAATATAAAAAAACAGCTTACCGAATCAGCTCGGGTGATTTTCGAAGACTGCCACCAGGGCTCTTGTGCAACGTGACATTTTGGCCCACATTGATAGAGCCCCCTGGTGTACAGTCGACCGTTATTGCTCGGATCTTCCTATAAACACCTGGTGGTTCGATGGAGTGACCGAGCGCGACTGACTACTCCCTGAGCTCGTAGATCGAAGACGGGCGAGGCTAAAAAATATTTTACATTTGTAACTAAGAACATTAGTACCCCTTTTTGTCTGTAAAACGTGTGACGAACTTCCTTCTACCTTCCTTTTTTTAAGTTGGTTAAAAGGTACTTTTTCTAGCATTCTAGCATTTAAATATGATAAAAATCAGTCATCAAGCGTGTCGTGAGCTTCTTTGCTACTTCAGTAATAATTGCAGTTTTATCGATAATTTTATCGATATTCGATTGCCAAGCGTCCGACCCTATGCGCGATAGAAACGTAGTATCTATGCGTAGTCCTAAATAATAATTCTAATATGGCAGCCACTGAGTAATTTCAATATAGCATGATTTGAATTAGAATTATGATGTAACTAAACTATAATTTAAGAAACTAATTTATAAATTTAGTCTTATAATATATTCTCTAATGACTTATCTTTATAAATGCAAGATACAAACATAATAATAACACAAATTTATAACTTATGTTCGTGGATGTTTGTTTGAATTTCATTACTTCAAAAGTTTGAAACGATTTATACTAACATAATTCTTACATTACACGTAAAATACACCTTAAACAAACACTATAGTTATTTGTTAGTAATTATATAATATAATTTCATAAGAATACTCACCGAGCTCTCCTGTTATTCATTTTTAATTTTGCACACACTCACAAAAAAATGTCTGCCGTCGCAGAAATGAGACGAGTGAATATTTTATTTATTTTTTGACAATAGAGTGATTTCATAGCGATCAGAAATGCCGAAATCCATAGATAATATATTAGACGAATAGATTAAAGGCGAATAATGTGCAGTAAAGGAACTTTTTGGTACTTTTTTCGCGACCAATCACAACGAGTTTTCTTGACACACCTAGGTGTGTCACGGACGCGCAACGGTAGCGTTTTACATGACACACGTATATGAGTCATGGACGTTTCAAAGGTTAAAAAATATCTAATTTGCTTGCCTGTTTTACAAAGGTTCATAAATATAACACGTACAACTGATTTCTTTCTTATATAACATCCGCGTTGATAATTGCGGATGCGGATGCAGATGTTCAAATCGATGCAGAAGCTCCGCAATTGCGGATACGAATATTCGCAACCTCCCTGGTACTAACATTAACCAACATTTTTGTATGGGTTTACGTTGCCTGAATAAACAAAATTATTATTATTATTTATTTATTATTCGTAGTTCTATATCTTATTTTATTATCTATAATATAATATAACTAACCTATCCATTAACGACATGATAATATCAAATGCTAATTTCCACAGCGGGCGGTGCCGCGCGGCGCCAACGCTCGCGCTCGCGCTCGCGGCGCCGCAGCACCTCGCGCACGCGCCGCCGGGAACGCGAGCGGGACAGGGACGCGCGCGACCGGGACAATGACGAGGAACGGTACGTATACATGTACTAAACACACTCTCTCACTCACACACTCCCACTCACACACTACCACTGACACACTACCACTGACACACTACCACTGACACACTCTCACTGATACATTCTCACTCACACGCTCCCACTTACACACTCCCACTCACACATTCTCACTCACACATTCTCAGTCACACACTCTCACTCACATATTCTCAGTTCTCACACTCCCACTCACACAGTCTCACTCACACGCGCTCACTACTCACACACGCTCACTCACACACTCATACTCTCACACATACTCAAACACACACATATACACACACACTCAAACACACACATATACACACACACACACACTTTCTTCGCACATATTTGTATTGAAGGACTGCTCTGATAATACATATTCTGTGTTACAGCTGGGCAGTTTATATATATACAGGGCTGGTTATAATATATATGTTGTGTTCCAGTAAGCAACGTCGTCGCTCTCGCTCTCGCTCGCGGCGCCGTCGTTCGCGCGACAAGGAACGTCGTGACGACAAGAAACAGAAGCGCCGCGACAGGGAGAGGAAGGAACCTAAAGTCAAACCGGAGGACATTAAGATTAAGGAGGAGCCCAAAGACGGTACGAACCATTCTCACCATCCACTTAGTTATACACGGCAGATGGTATGTACCATTCTTACCGTCCACTTTAGACATACACGGCAGATGGTACTTATCTTTCTCACCATCCACTTAGTCATACGCAGCAGATGGCACGTACCATTCTCACCATCCACTTAGGTATACACAGCAGATAGTACGTACCATTCTCACCATCGACTTAGTTATACACGGCAGATGGTACGTAGGTACCATTCTCACCATCGACTTAGTTATACACGGCAGATGGTACGTAGGTACCATTCTCAACAGCCACTCAGTTATACACGGCACGTTACTACATACCATCTACTTAGTTATACTCGAGCAATGAATCAAGAGAAAGAATCATAGTATATTATGATTTAAAACTTTGTACTTTGGTAATAAAAGTGGTTGTTTGTGGTTCTCCCTCCCCTTCGGTAATATTATGTATTCATAATTGTATATATTATCGGGTAGTATTTAACTGTTCTTCAATGTTTTGCCTTTGTTGCACCAAAAATACTAATTGCACAGAAAATATATTCAAAGAGATCTAACTAAGTCGACGGAGCCCTGTCTCGTGGGGCTCCTATTTTTGTGTGGGTTTAAGAAGGAACCTAACATAACCTAACCCTTCCGAGTCGCATTGCAGTGATTTGAGGCGTATAGATGTTCGTTATGATATATTTTAGTCAGCATATTTTGCTGTGCAATTAGTAGTTTTGATGGTCATTATATTTAATCTCTATATTATCTAAACAAATTGTAATTCGTCCTAGGTCTTGCTACGGATGGAAGTAAGTTATTCTGTATGGCCCGGTTCCTTTTAAGAAAGACCCGGTTAAACTACAGTCCATTGCTTTTTGACATATTTCTCATAGAATAATTTACAATAATTTAAGAATAAGAATAATTATAATTAACAAGAAAGATAATTTAATTATATTTAGTAGATATCTCGCGGACCCACATTAGGCAAGCCAGTCCTGTGAGTCACACACACTCGGATTTACAATTTGAGTAATATTAACTCGACATCAACAGCCTTCATTTTTCTGGATGAAAGGTACCCTATGTCATTCTGTACCCCTGACAACGTGTATGCGAAATTTCATGATGATGGGTCGAGTAGTTAAGGCATGAAACAAACAAACTGACACTCGCATCCTAACTAATATTATAAAAGCGAATGTGAGTGATACGCTTTCTCAACTTAACTACTCGACCGATTGTCAGGGTTACAGAAAAGGATACGGGGTACCTTTCATCCAGGAAAAGTCCTGTACTAAATCTAACGCTAGCAACGCCAGTGAGCGAAGAAAACTATTGCCCACCCCTTGAGGGATATTAAGTATATTAATATCTATATTGTGTGTCCCACAGATTACCCGGAGTTCTCCCTGCCGGCTCTTGATGTTCAGATCAAACAGGAACCGAATGAACACGAGAACAAATACAATCCAGAAGACACAAACGGAGATGATGATTATCATTATTAGATATAACGTCTTGAATACCAGACACGCGATACTGTTACTAAAATTATTCGATTGTATTCGAATAATCGATGTCGATTGTTGGGAATTTTTATGCGTGTAGTAACCGATGATTGAGTGCATAGATGGTGTAATGGTTTGCCAGTACACCGAGTGTTGTGGGTTCGAAACTCACATGATTCGAATTTATTCGAATAAACGATGTCGATTGTTGGCTATTTTATTTTTGATGCATATATTAAGTAAAGATTGAGTGACTGTACCGATGGTGTATTAGTTTGTCAGTACACCAAGTGTTGTGGGTTTGAATCCCACGTGGGGTATAAATTTGTGTGATTACTAATAGTTGTTCTGAGTCGAGGTGTTCTTTGTGTCCATTGTTTTAATGTTTGTAACAGCCCACACAGGAATTATCTCTTATGCGAGAGTTTAGATTTAATATATGAAATAAATATTACCATCCCAAATGTCTTTTTAAAGAAAAAGGTATTGTTTCCATTAAATAATAAAAGTTCAGTTTCAACAAAATTAAATAGCAAAATTGTTATTAAATAATTTATTATTTAAGAAAGAATGCAGGCAAATTATAAACTAAATGAAATTCGGTCGAATTTTGATCGTTAGGCTACTTTAGGTAATAATGTATCAATATTATAAGAACATTGTTGTATGATTGTATAGCTCAGTGGCGCAATGTGTCAAATGCGATTGCTGTGCATGATATCTCGAGTTCGATACTCTTACAGATTCTGTAAAAAAAATCCCAGTAGCACGGAGTCTGAGACTGTTTGGGACCATATAATCAATTATGTGGGACTTAGTAATACCATCTGTGTTGTTCCTGCGCCTGATCTCTCCGGTCGTGTCGTGACGTCACATCGCATTATGTGTGTGAGGGAACAGAGAGTGCACTTGTGTTTACACTCTTGTATACTGTCATATCTCTGCGATGGCTAGTCTCCTAGATTGGTTTCTAGACCGAGATTCGGTCTGGAGGATATTATTATTATATAACACTACCGAAATATAGTTTTATCAGAATATTCAAATGATTTTAGTAACAATCGCGTCTTATTGAGTTATTATTATTCTCATTTATTGAGTGTCCATTCATATAGAATAAGCCCTGAATAAATATATACTAACTATAGTATTTTGTGTTTTATTTATTACTAGCCTTTGCGCGTGGCTCCGCCTGAATGGTACCTACACCGGTAAGTAAAGTAGCCTATGACCTTCCCCAGGTTTTAAACTATATCTGTACCAAATTTCATCTAAATCGGTTAAGTGCTTTAGCCGTGAAAAGGTAACAGACAGACAGACAGAGTTACTTTCGAATTTATAATTTTAGTAGGGATTTCTTTTCACGGACTGCTTGTATAGCGCAATTGGTCCCCTTACCTAACCTTGCTTGCAAAGTGAGTAATTAGTGACAACCCGACAGCCAGGTTCGTTAGATTGGTTGTTCCAAAGGAATTTTTCCCGCGGACGCTCAGGTTGTGGAATGAACTCCCTGTCGAGGTTTCCCCACAAGACTACAGTATGGGGTTCTTCAAAAAGGGTGTCAAAAGGTTTTACAGAGTCGGCAGAACACACAAGTCGCAGGAACCGTATGCCTGCTTGCCACTTTAGTAGTATAATTTTTTAAATAATTTGCAATTAAAAATAACGTACATTCACGCCTGTTTCCCAGAGGGGTCGGCAGAGACTACGGATTTTCATTTGCTACGATACTGACACACTTTTCTGGCTTCATAGACTTTTATTTAAATATTGTGCGTAAATATAGTTAGGATAAACAAAAATACATAAAATACCGTGATTAATTATTTAATTATAAATTCAGATCTATAATATCACTTAAGCTATCATTACGTAATATATAAAATACTTAAAAATTCAGTCAAAATCACAATTGAGCCAAATTTGGCTCGAACTGGTACATATTGGTGCCAATTCTGTTGTAACAAAATTCTCTTATCTTAGCTAAAAATCTCTAAAATTTAGTTTAGTCCTGTCAAACGACATTTTGTATTCTGAAATCGCTAAAAGTGACAGGACTAAATTAAATTTTAGAGATTTTTAGCTAAGATAAGAGAATTTTGTGACAACAGAATTGGCACCATTGAATTATAATTAAAAACTTACTTATATATACACGCCTGTAACCCCAAAGGGATACAGGGAAGAGTGAATTACACTCACATTTTTGTTTATGTCCCAAACCAAAGTGTCCCGAAGTGTTTTCAATAAAAGTACCCAATTACTTTTATTGAGATCTAGCCTGTCCGCGTAACAGTAGGTTAGATTACGTTACTAACAGTTCTCTTTTAAATAAAATAAAACTTGTTACTCGGTCATAATATAGCTTGCCAATGGTGAACGAATTTTAAAATCGGTTTCTTAATATTGTGTTACGTTTACTCGAATGTTATATATTGAAATTAAACAAACTTTATATACGGATTTCATCGCGTTGTTTGTTTTTAACACGCTTTTATTAGCTTGGTTTGTATTTATGAATCTATGTAACGGAATCTTTGAACGTGATTTTCACCGCTTTCAAACCGACGGATTGATTAGAAACTTTGCACACTTATCGAGGACCGATGACAACACAATAATTTTAAAAAATATAAAAGAATAAACTGAGATATTGAGGTCGCGGGTTCGATTCCCGCACAAGTCAAACATTTGAGTGCATGAACATGGATGTTAGTCTTGGTCTGGGTGTTTCTATGTATAATATGTATGTATTTACAAAAGAAAATATATATGTATGTATGTTTGTCCATTGTCTAGTACCCATAGTACACGCTCTGCTTAGTTTGGGCTAGATAGTGTTGTGTGTATGTGATAGAATATTATTAACCTCCGAGTCTTCTTCGAAGAGGTTAATGAAAACACTATGTGGGTCTGTGTGTCTGTCTGTTAGTAACCACTGGACCGATTCACTTGTAACTTTAACCTTATTGTAAATTATGCTGGTCCAGGTTGATGAATTTGTGGTAAGATTATTTGCTGTGGCAACACTGGCAATAAAGATGGCAACACTTCGGATTTTTTCGGTTTCTTACTTTTCTTTGGCTGTACTTTCATCTGCAAACAAAAGAAAGAAAATAAATGTATTAAGCATACTCATTGGTGTCGAGTTGTGGCGAACACTGGTTGTAATCACACTTCGCCACAAAAAAATCGTAAAATCTTAATTTGTGATTAGCAAAGAAAGAAGTTGTCTTTTCTCTTTCTTTTCTTTTTCTTTTTCTTTTTTTCTTTTCGTGTGGTTAATGGCCAACATGTTGTCTAGAGTTGTTCAAGCCGCCCGTAGTCCGCTGACATGGATTAACGACTGCTGTCAACTTGGCAACAACCAGGACCGACTGTTCACGTGCCCTCCGAGCACGGAGACGCTCAGCTGAAATACCACTAAGCGGTCACCCATCTATAGCTTGACCACACCCAACGTTGCTTAACCTCGGTAATCGTTTACCGATCAGTGAGTGCAACTGGCTATGAGTTGTTTGTTGTCTGAAAATACGTTTATGGTGATATTGGCGGGAAAACAACGAACTATTTAAAAGAGTAAACACATTGACCTTGTTATGTGCAGTTCTAATGTGTCTTCTGTATAGGCAACAGTACCGTGCGAAGGTCATGTACACACAGCGACACATCAACCTAGACTGTTTGGACTTTGAACTATTAGAAATTGAACGCTGCTAATCGTGCGAGAGAGTGCGTTATATTTTTGTTATTTTGTCTCATTCACGCTGAACGGGACGCGACGCTCTATCCTTACCATTAAATCGACACCACTATGCACTGTCTCTTTCCGACAATTCTCTATTTTGTATGTAGCGTAGTTATGCGTATATAGGGTGTCTAACTTAATGCGTAGCCGTGTGTAAATAACTGACACTAGTATGAGTTGTGGCGAAGAATGGTCGTCACCACACTTCGCCACAATCAGTATTAAACAAATATTTTGATATTAACAAAGCCAACAGCCATCTTAAAATACGTTTGTGGTGATATTGGCGAAGTATGGTCATTACCAATTAACTGACCTTATAATGCACTTCTCTGACGTGTCGGTACAAGCTTGAGTACCAGCCAAACGCCGCGCTGCACTGCTGACACTGGTACGGCGTTTCACTTGTATGCATCGCTACTATGTGATACTTAAGCTTCGCTGCGTTCTGTGAATAGTTAGAATAATGTTAAATGTAGTTAGAAACAATAGTTAATTATCGCTCGCTTTAACGGTGAAGGAACACGTTGTGAGGAAACCTGCACGTCTGAGAGTTCTACATAATGTTCTCGAAGATATGTGACGTCTGCCAAAACACGCACGGGGGCGGCGTGGACGAATATGGGCTAACCCACACACTGAGAAGAGGTCCGTGCCCAGCAGTGGGACAGTTTAAATACAGGACTGATATTATTATAGTTAGAAACTGTAGGACTTGCTTGGTGGCGCAGTTGATGCGAGTGTTATACCTGTTTTGGGGTCGATTTCCAAATCGGATAAAATTGTATTGCGTCATAAGAATAATGTTAAGTGTTGTTGTAAACTGTCGGACTGGATCGGAAACGCAGTGGTAGTTGATACGACTGCTGTAGTTTTCCCGGGTTCGATTTACAGCTCGGATAAAGTTATATTGCATTATTCTATTAATAAATTCTCAGTGGCAGCATGGAGTCTGGAGTCAGCCAAATAGACAGTCAGTCAGACTTTGAAAGACAGTCAGCAATTCAGATAGCTATAACATCACGCTACGATCTTATAGGAGCTTTGGAGATAATACAAATACTATTTAATCTTAATAGGTTATATTGCTTCTTACACACGTAACGTTACAGGCGCGGTCGCGATACTACGGATACGATACGACAACGGACGTACGTACAGCGTCGGGCATAGGTCGTGACTGGCGACCGGAAACTTCCGATCGCGAGCCGAAGGAGTGCGCGTGCGCAGACGTCGCGCAGTGTGTGTGTGTGTGTGTGTGTGTGTGTGTGTGTGTGTGTGCGTGTGCCTGCGCGTGCGTATGTCTGTGTGCGTGTGCCTGTACCTGCGCGTGCGTGTGTGTGTGTGTGTGTGTGTGCCTGTTTGTGTGCGTGTGTGTGCCTGTGCGTGTGTGTATGTAAGATCACGCGCCATCAAGCAATGGTGGTCGGCAGGCGGTGCGCTGTTCGTAGGGTGAAATGTATGTTTGTGTAGTGTTTAATTGTTGTGTCGTTGTCTATAATAATTTGTAATGCAATGTATATGTAAATACAAGTCACCCACAGAGCTAATCATTAACACGGGTAAAACTAGGAGCGAAAGTTAGTATAAAATAAAAAGATTACCTGATAAGACTTCCCGCAGACGTGACAGAGATTGTCTTTCTTGTCTTTACTGCGATGCACATTCTGTAGATGCACGTAGAGAGATGTGTGGCATTTGAATGGCTGCAATAAACACAAATGATTAGGCGTTGGTCTTGCTATTGTGGGTTCGAATCAGTCACTACCGATGCGAACCCATTCTTAACACAGGCATTCTGGCTCAGCTGGACCGGTAATACTGGTAAATAGCAAGTGACATTCAAAGACATGCTCACATGTTCAATAATATATAACGTGGAAATACAGATTGAATGATGATTAGTAATCTACATCTTGTTAAACGCTTTTCTATGTATCTATAAATCTATGTAACGGAATCTTTGAACTTGATTTTCACCGCTTTCAAACCGACGGATTGATTTGAAACTTTGCACACTTATCGAGGACCGATGACAATACAATAAATTAGAAAAAAAAGTTTAGAAATAAAAATAAATAATAGTTTAAAAAAACTAAAAAACACGCTTTATTAAAAGAAGTAGAAAAGGATTTAATAATTTTAATGTAAAAAAGCGTGGCGTGCTTTCTAAGATATTTTGATAACCCACACACCACGCTTTTTACATTATTTTCTACTTTTTTTAATAAAGCGTGTTTTTTAGTTTTTTATACTATTATTTGTAGACATATAGAATAATTCTATGTGGTCCACAAATGGTTCTGCTGACTAAGTGTTCTTTGTGTCCGTTGTTTGAATGTTTGTAAAGTGCCCGTGACACAGGATATATTTCAAGTGTAATAAAAAATAATATTCCTAACGAGGGAGTTGCACAGGTACTTTAAAAAAAGAGTTGATGAAATCCCCGTATAAATAGTTTATTATATTCGAAGTAACATGAGACGCTCATAGCCAGTTGCACTCACTGATCGGTGAACGATTAGCGAGGTTAAGCAACGTTGGTTGCGGTCAGTCTATAGATGGGTGACCGTTTAGTGATATTTCATCTGAGCGTCTCCGTGCTTCGAAGGGCACCAAATTAATAGCAGTCGTTAAACCATGTCAGAGGCCTACAGGCTTGAACAACTCTTGACAACAGGTTGGCTACTAACCACACGAAAAGAAAAGAAAGAAAAATGTAACATAAGCAGCATTCAGTGTACTTCAGTAAGCTCATTCACGACATACAAATGACATTGAACAATAAAGTTGAGACAATATGGATTTGTAGTGGTAAAAAGTTCTTTATTCACCAAAAGTACATAAACATGCAGTTTACACGATAAGAACTTAACATTTTTTTATTATTGAATTAGTTTCTTGCCCGTTCTTCTCATCAGCCCTACACACCCTTGCTTTGCTGAACGTGGCAGTAAATGTAAATTCACAGGGAAAAAAATTACGTGTAACTTTGACATTCATAAGTGTTACCTTGTAACCTAATTTGAATAAATTTATTTTGATTTTGATTTCATTATACATTATATTTCGGGCAATTTGGGGCTCTGCCGTGTACAGAAAGATATAATGATACAGTAGGGACGTTCGCACGCGCAGGGCGCGGATATCGCCCGCTCCCGGCGAGCGAGAGCTAGGGATGTGCGTAGTACGGCGCATACTATCACTAGGGATGCGCGTTACAATTTTACATAAAAATGTTTCATACAAGAGATGCTGTGATATCTACCTTATTACAGAGTTGACATTTAAACTTGATCTTCTTGAGATGTTCCCAGTCGATGTGATCTCTTAGCCGAGTTTTGTTCACGAATTTCTTACCGCACTCGTTGCACATAAAACTGTAACAATATTATTATTATAAGCTCATATATTCCACTACTGAGCAAAGATTGACTGCAGTTCTTGTAAGTAGTTTCTGCCCTTGCCATTGCGCTGGCTGTCGTGAATGAAAATGTCATAGTTACACGGTACACAACCATTTCATTCAAAAAGCAATGTAATCAACCTGGAGTTACTCATAAACGGCTGTAGGCCAATGGTTAAACTATGGACTTCAATGGTTAAACTATGAACTTCAATGGTTAAACTATGGACGTCAATGGTTAAACTATGGACTTCAATGGTTAAACTATAGACTTCAATGGTTAAACTATGGACTTCAATGCAATCAAGGGGTCCGAAACCCATCCAAATTTAGAGAAACTGAAATTGTAAAATTAACACAAGTCATTCGTAAAACCAATTTAACACTTTAAGAAAAGAGCGGACTCCTTTTTGAAAGGCGGGCAACGCATTTGTAACTCTTCTGGTGTTGCGGATGTCCATGGGCGGCGGTAATCGCTTACCATCAGGCGATCCGTCTGCTCGTTTGCCACAAAATAAATAAATTAAAAAGAAAAACATTTACAAGTAATATTTTATTTTAAAATCCTTACTAATATTATAAATTCGAAAGTAGTCTGTCTGTCGGTCTGTCTGTATGTCTAGTACCAATTCGCGGCTAAACTAATCAACCGATTTGGATGAAATTTGATATAGAGGTAGTTTAAAACCTGGGAAAGGACATAGGCTACTTTTTATTGTGTAGATACCACGCGGGCGGAGCCGCGCGGAAAAGCTAGTAAGAAAATAAATTGTGGCGAATGTGATAAAGACTACTTTGGCATAATTATCTCAAACACTTCTTTCAACGTCTACTACCTTCATAAACCTCAAATCACTCATCTCTGACCAGTTGTGGCAAATATGGCAATGACCATCCATCGCCACAATCACTACTAACAATCCTTTCAACGTCTTCTAACCTCGCCGACCTTAAACCACCCATCTCCGACGAGTTGCGACGAGTGTGGCAATGACCATCCTTCGCCACAACTCGCCACAATCGACCACATACCTGAACTCGCTCTCGGAGACGTGTCGCCGTGATATTCTTAGATGTTGTCTGTACGTTGCGACTGAAGCGAAGCGTTTGTCGCACGTCTCACAATATAATTCTCCTGAGTCACGCGCCTGCAACCAACAACACAAAATAAACATGTACATTGATTAAAACCAGCGATAGCCAAGTGGGAGACCGCTGGACTGGAACGCAGAGGTCTCGATTTTAAAGGCATGCATCTCCGACTTTTCAAAATGATGTGCGTATTAAATAGTTAATTATCGCTCGCTTTAACGGTGAAGGAAAACATCGTGAGGAAACCTGTACGTCTGAGAGTTCTACATAATGTTCTCGAAGATATGTGAAGTCTGCCAACCCGCACTGGGACGGCGTGGTGGACTATGGGCTAACCTCTCACATCGAGAAGAGGCCCGTGCCCACCAGTAGCTAGTTATTTCAAAGTACCCGAACATAATTCAATTTTATTGTTTCTCTTTATGCAGAATGAGCTCAATGTGTTGTTACACCCAAGGCATCTCTCGGCACTGTGGAAAAACGCCCGATCTTCCAGACAATTTAATACAGCGCCATCTATTGACGTCTTACTGAATTACGTAGCCTGTCAGTACGCGAAGAGTAGAAAGAGCGCTAGAACTTTCTCGAATCTTCGTACTGTTACATACCGGGTATGGCGCTTATAGAAAATTCCAGTAACGCTTGAATCACGTATATAAGATGGAGCATGGGCACTGCCAACTCAGTTTACAATCGTAAGCGGTCAGGTGTTCATCGGAGCGAACGGAAGCGAAAATATCATAGAGTTTAAGTGTGTGGTGTGTTAAATTTAATTGTATGTTAGAATAAAACGTGTTTAGTCGGTTATATTGTTTAAATTCTTATCTCTCAAATCAAGCACGTAATAGTATCATGAAGCCTAGCTGTGTTTTGCTTCTTACTAGGTTTAAGTAATTGGATCACTGGATCCCAAGCTGTTAGTACATTCCATCCAAATACTTAAATCACAGACGCGTCCTACTAAGATTAAATTCGGTCACCTCTCTATAAGTTAAGTTGTCATCCGACACACAATGACAACATGACATCGCAATTATAAATACAGTATTATTACGATCACTAATATTGAAAATTGCACACTATCGTTCTCTATCGTGTAATGTGTGAGCTCACTATTTGGTTGTTACACTTAATTTGGACACTTTCGTGCAATCTAAATACTGTGTGAGGACATTTATGTTTAAATCTTTGATTCAAACCAATCCTTGTATAGTATTTTAATTCGCGTAAACGTAATGTTAAATTCAAAATCAAATTTTTTTATTTAAATAAAAATGTGTAAACAATTCTTGGACACGTCAATTAACTGATATATTATATTGTTACGGCTAGTGCCCTCTCTCGGCACTGCGGGGAAGAGTCGGCGGTTTCTAATAATAATTTATTACAGCACCATCTATTGACATCTTACGGAACTACGTATTTGTCGGTACGAGTTCAGTGGAGAGAGCGCTGGCACATTCTCGAACCATCGCGCTGTTGCGTGCCGTGCGTGACGTTTTCTGGAAAACTCCAGAAGCGCTTTACCCGCGTATATATAGAGCGCACGCGCACCGCCGAGTCAGTTTACTATCGTAAGCGGTCAAGTGTTCATCGAAGCGAACGGAAGCGAAACTACTACGGAGTTTGAAGCAGTTACAGTGGAAAAGTGTAGTATAGTGTTTGCTGTGTTTTAAATTTAATTGTGTGCTAGAATAAAACGTGTTTTAGTCGGTAATATTGTTTTGTATTCTTATCCATCGAACCTAGCACGTAACAATATTAATAAAAAAATAATAAAATAAAAGGGAATCAAAATGTATCATTGTGAAATGTCAATCGCCAAATGTTTATTAACAACAATTTTCGTGCGACTCTATTTTTGTCTAAAACAAAAGTAGCCCAAAGTTACTCCTTATAACATCAGTTATCTCCCAGTGAAAGTCCCGTCAAAACTAGTCCAGCCGTTTCAGAGATTAGACGAACAAACAAACAGACAGACAAAAATTATAAAATTGATTTTTGGTATTTGTATAGATACAAATCAATTTTATATTATTTTTCTTATATATAGTATATCTATAATATTATACCTTATGACTCCGCATATGTCGTCCCAGGTTTGATTTCCATTGGTAGACCTTTCCACATCGAGGGCATGGATACCTATTTTGACCTTTATGTAGAACACTGAAAAATAGAAACAATTGTTTTTTTATATAAAATCTGAAACATCACTGAAGATTATATCCACGTTGCACTCTGCTGACTAACTGGGAAGCTTCTAAAGAGCTTTGAGCATTGCTCAATAGTAAAAAAAATCTCGTCTGTAATTTTTTTCTGTGACTTTCCTTTACTTACTACCGCTTAATAAGTTTTGATTTTACCATCCTATTTATTATCAACTAGATGAACCCGCGGTTTCACCCACGTTTATAGTTACTGCGCCGCCCCCGTGGGTCGTAGCGAGATGTTATATAGCCTATACTATAGGCTATATGCCCAATAGCTTTCCTCGATAAATGAGCTATCCAACACTAAAATAATTTTTCAATTCGGACCAGTAGTTCCTGAAATTAGCGAATTCAAGGAAATAAACAAACAAACTCTTCAGTTTTATAATATTAGTAACGATTTTGAGCGGATGGAGAATTTCTAAAATTGCATTGGGCTCCATTCCTACTTTGTATAATGTTATCACAACAATTCGGTTCTCTTTATCACACCACTCCATTTTAATTTAAGTATATAACATAACATTTGTTTGGGCTATCCATAAATTAAGTCACATGTTAAGAGGGAGTGAAGGGTGGACGGAGTGTGACATTGTGTGACAGGAGGTGGGAGGGATCCTGAATTTTGTGACGTCACAATATCTAATATATCTAAGTCCAGTAATACCCTGCTTTACGCGAGTGAAAAAGATAATTCCTAAACGGAAATAAAATAAATTCTAAAACAGCTGTTTTAATTTAATAATTTCTAAATTTAATATTTTTTGTTAATAATAATATATGTATTTTTTAATTCAACTCGCGCACTAGGTATAATTCCTGTGTCGGGAAGGACTTGACAAACATTCAAACAACGGACACAAAGATTATCCATACTTAATTTTGTCCCGTATGGGATTCGAACCCACAACAGTCGGCGCGGTGGCAGCGGCGAGGCGATCACTTAAACCAATACGCCATCCGTGCCGTCAATATATTTATTTACCAAAAATACAGATATAATAGGTACTTAGGTCGGCCTCGACGGCGTAGTGGTTAGTGTAACCGACTGCCGCGCCTGAGGTCGCGGGTTCGATTCCCGCACAAGTCAAATATTTGTGTGCATGGACATGGATGTTTGTCTTGGTCTGGGTGTTTCTATGTATAATATGTATGTATTTCCAAAAAAAAAAGTATATATGTTGTTAATTTTGTTAATTTTGCGTAAGGTGTATTTTATTATAGCATTTTTTTTTTATATGTTAAGTAAGTTTTAATTGTTTGTTTATACATAATACTTTCTAAAATGTTGTGTACGTCTATAATTGATATGCATATAAGATCATATTTACAGTGCCTTAATCTTAACACATTTATGTATGTATATTGTTGATGTACCTTTAAGTAAATAAATAAATAAATAAATGTATATCCATTGTCTAGTACCCATAGTACAAGCTCTGCTTAGTTTGGGCTAGATGGTGTTGTGTGTATGTGGTAGAATATTATTATTATTATTCTCTTTATTTAAATATTTTCAATATATTTTTCATTTTTAAATATACATATATCTATAAAAATACATATCATTTAAAAATATAAAATATATGGTACCCCACCGGCATCGGGAACAGGGTCCAAGCTGCCAGTGGTTAGGATTCCAGAGATAGGAACCTCCTCACAATGCGTGCTGTATCTAAAAGCATTATTTATTATTATTATTATTATTATTATTACTTACATAAAAGCACAATGAATTATAAAAAATATTGCGAAATACATATGTGACGTCACACCAGGGAGAGTGCAGTCTCGCATATGTGACCAGATGTGACAAGAACCGAGAGGCCAAGAAATCATGAAATTGATCTGACTTAATTTGGATGGCCCCTTTCCCGGGTTAGACAATATCATTGAGTTGTGTATCTCTCCACTCCTGTACTGTAGTGAGGGAATAGATAGTACTAGCAGTCGTCTAATGGTCAAAATTCGACTAAAATTCCTAAGCTTGCTACTTTATTTTCCGTTTTTCTATTACATATAAATAAAGTATAGGTAGCCATAGTTACAAAGAATTGTACGACGTCAGACGATTAATGTCGAAATACTACGAACGCGATTCGACTGCGTGTGTCAAATGCATGGTTGTGTGCGTGTAGTGATTTTTATTAATTTTAATGTATTTTTAATGTATATTTTATAAAAATATTAGAATTCGCCCCTCCTCCTCCATATAAACTTTAACTGTGCCAAATTTCATACTCCTCCGTCCGCGCAATTTTCGTGAAAATGGGTACAAAGTTTTTGCTTCACGTATTTATACAGGTTGATTTTGAAATCGTGTAATTCCTTTTAACCACGCATTCTACTGGTGATATAGAATAACCCTGACAATATTTTTTCTTAATTAGAATAATGGTTTCGGCAAAATTAGAGTACAGATTTTTTTCATGAAATCATTTCAAATAGTCATATTTTAACCACCTGACACAATCTTAATATTTTACTAATTTAAAAATAATAACATAACAATAACTGATGTCGTAAATAATAAGGGGCAATAAGAAGGACCGCCCGTTATTATTTACGACATTAATTATTAACCTGTTTTTTTATTTTAATTAGAAAAAAAATAAAATTGCCTCGGTTGGTTAACATATGACTATCTGACACCATTTCACGAAAAAACGGAACAATAATTTTTTTAAAAACATAATTCTAATTAAATAAAAATATGGTCAGGGTTTTTCTATATCACCAATAGAATGCGTGGTTAAAAGGAATTACACGATTTCAAAATCACCCTGTATATAGATATGTAGTGCCATACCGAAGTCCCTGGTTCGAATGCCGGATTGACCCAAAATTGTATTGCATTTTTCTGTCAAGAAATTCTCAATATCAACCAGGAGTTAGCAATTTAGAGGTGTTACTGCCGTTGTTCCTGCACCTGAGATCTCTTCAGTCACGTCGGTGACGTCACACCACGCTATGAGAGTTTGAGCGCTTTAACGGTGAAGGAAAACATCTTGAGGCAACCTGCATGTCTGAGAGTTCTACATAATGTCCTTGAAGATATGGAAGTCTGTCAACATGCATTGGGGCAGCGTGGTAGACCATGCTCTAACCTACACAGTGAGAAGAGACTCGTGCCCAGCAGTGGGACAGTTTAATACAGGGCTGATGTTACGATATCTTACTTTAGGTGGTATCTATAAGTCTTTCTCGAGCTGAAAGTCTTGCCACACTCGCTGCACACCGGCTTGTCCGAGAGCACCTCTTTCAGAGCCACAGCTTTAGGTATCTTCACGCCGTTCGATAACTCCACCTGTAATAACATACATACATCTCTCGATTATATCCCCGAAGGTTAGGCAATGTTGTTTGACACATATATTTCGAAAAGGGATTAAATATAATGACCATCAAAAATACTAATTGCATAGCAAAATATGTTAACTAAATAATATCATAACGAGCACCTATCCGCTTCAAATCACTGCATTCCGTCTCGGAAGGTTTAGGTTATGTTAGGTTCCTTCTTAAACTCGCCCAAAAATAGTACATTGATATCTTTAAATATATTTTGCTGTGCAATTGGTATTTTTGGTGGAACGAAGGCACAGAATTGAAGAGCAATTATATTCTACCTTTTCGAAAATGATACTGACTTGTCTAATTTGGAATGAAGCCACTGTGCTGTAAAGGGCAATAATGGAACTGAAAAATGGAGAAAGTAGACATAAAGCAAAATAAATAAGAGAAAATAAAGAAAGAAAAGATAGGAGAGAAAGGAAGAAATGAAATAAAGGAAAAAATAATGGACAGGAAAGAAAGGGTAGAAAGCAAACAAAAAAGGAAAGAATCAAAGAATAGCAAGGAAAAAAGGTAATAAAGGCAAAAGGAAAGAAAATAAAGAAAGGAAACAAAGGATAGAAAGGAAAGAAGGGAAAGACAAGAAAGAAAACAAAAAGTAAAAAATAACGAAAAGAAACAAAAGTAGAAAAGAAAGAAATAAATTATACATGAATGATATAAAGTACAAAAAGTTATAGGAAGTAAAGAACGTAAGATCAAAATTAAATATTACCTTAATTTTAACTTTTTCCTCCTTCTCAACATCATCTGGAGTGTTGCCGTCTTCTGTAACATCTTCTGCGACGTCTTCTGATATGTGGTCATCTTCTGTAACATCTTCTGGTATGTGGTCATCTTCTGTAACATCTTCTGGTATGTGGTCATCTTCTGTAACATGTTCTTGCTTGTTGTAACAGTCGTTCACAGTCGACTGTATGATAGATTCTACCGTACGACTGATTCTTCGAGAAACTTCTACTGCGGCTTTTGGAGTTTTCTTTTGGGGTTTGATCTTGACTTTTCTTTTTGTCTTCTCTTTTATGGGCTGCAGAAGAAAGAGAAAATTTTTGTTTAAATACATATTTAATAATATTTGTTGATGTTGTCCTTACAGATGTTGTAGGGTTTACACTTGCAGACCTCTCTCAAATATTTAAGAGGTGTCTAATTATTAACTAACGACTAATTAGGAAAAAAATACCTATAAATATCTCTCAACGTTGAGTGTTAATTGAATAATAGTTAAGTAACACTGGCTAGACATTGATCAAAGGATGATCATTGATCTAGAAATTGAGTTTTTGAGAGGTAGCTAAGTATATATTAGCCAATAATCAGAAATAATTAACTATATTTTTTCTTAACTATGAATGTTAGTTAATTAATAGTGATGTATTTCATTTTACACTTTCCGCAATGTTTCGGTTGCTTTTCAGCAGCCATGTTCATGGGGAGACTACTTACTAAATAGAAGTAAATAGTAACTAGTAGAAGTGTTTAACAAAAGTAGTAAAAAATTATGTGAAGGTTTTAGGTTTTTTATATAAAATAAACAACACGATAAAACCGTATAAAGTTGTTAAATTATGTATATATAAAATTCAATGCCACTTTCCGTTGTAATTAAACTCCTCCTAAACGGCTGGACCGATTTGAATGAATTTTTTTGTGTGTGTTCAAGTGGATTCGAGGATGGTTTAGATATGGTTTTTTTTTAAATATTTTTTCGCCTGTAGATGACAACGTCTGTCGGGACAGCTAGTTATGTATAACATCTCATTCTAAAATTAAGTTAAATGTTTAATATTAATGTTTCAAATGATAATAATTAAGTATTTGTATAATAATTTTAAATAATTGCACACACTTTGTGGTAAAACTCAGCGTACTCATGTAATTTTGTAACATCTCTGTAAACCTGTGTTTAGCAAATATTAATAAACTAATGTCTTCCAGGCCTAATTTTGGTCACGGCGGCCAATCTTAACGCAGACTGGTCAACGCAGGAGATATGATAGTGAACAAGTGTGTGTAAACATAACTGCACTCTCTGTTCCTTCTCTCTCACAATCCGAAGGGACGGTAATCCGACACGACCGGAGAGATCAGGCGCAGGACCAACGGCTTTACGTGCTTTCCGAGGCACGGGGGTGTCTAACACCGCCAACTTCCTAACTCCGGGCTGCTATTGAGATTTCTTAAAAGAAAAACCCAATAACTTTTTATTGGTCCGACCCGGGATTCGAACCCGAGACCTCATGCACAGCAGTCGCATTCACTACCGCTGCGCCACGGAGGTAGTTTAAATAAACTATTATGATATGATATGAACTAAACCCAAGACCTCTAACACTGGTCCTGGGGGTGATAGGCTTCGTAAACCTGCCCGCCATCCGATCAGCACCAGGTCCGAGAGGAAGCGTGCGTGTTCCCACGCGCCCCTCTGTATCATGCGTCCTTCCCTCCTCAAGGGGACAATAGGGTTAAAAACCCCTTCGACGTTCATAAGTGTTAATTTGTGATCTAAATGAATGAATGATTATTGACTTTGAAAATGTAGAAGTGCCTATAAGGTAGGTCTTTTCGTGTAGTCACCTGCCGTTTGATACGTCGGGCTGGAACCTCGGCGGGGTTGCGACTGCATGTGAAAGCGATTCGCGCGGTCCCGACTCTGGTTATGTCGAGGAACACCGTGGTAGGTTTAGTCGGTATTACCGGGATATCTTTCCTCCGGTGAGCCCGACATAACCTGCCCATCACCCCGCGGAGAGGAATACGTCAAAGCATTACCCCAAGTAAAAAAAATCTAAAATACCTCTAACACTGCCACGACACCGATGCAGTGAACTAACGAAACACTAACCTTTTCAACCTTCTTAACATTCTTCAAATTCCTCTTTTTCTTCAACTTCTCCACGTTAAGGTCCTTCACGAAGGTCTCCGGTTCACAGTGATGTTCTTCAATTTTCACATCAAGTTCTTCATCATCATTATTCATCGGTGTATCAACATCTATTGGAGAATATTCATCAACTTCCTCTTTTATACATTGTGGGTAGGAGTCTGAGAGCAATTGCAGACATTGTAGGCGAGGGTAGTTTGCAAATGGTTTTGGGGCGTTCTGCAAAAAATGTATATTATTAAAAAAAATAGCAATCATAGCCTAGTGCAGTGCTCGGCAATCCGCGGCTCGCGAGCCGCATTCAGCTCTTTGACTCCTCGGCTGCGGCTCTTTCACAAACGTTTAGTGCAGGCACGGTATATTACTTATTAATTTGCCTTATAAGTATGATACCAAATTTTATTTTATTAAAGTCAAAGTCAAAAATAATTTATTCACTTAGGTCACAAAGTAACACTTATGGACGTCAAAAGATTTATTCATCTTAAAAGGCGTCACACACGGCGAAGATACTATAATACACATCGTAAGCTATCGAGCGATATGGACATTTTATATTAACATACCGAGCGATTGTATATAGATTACTAGCCGTCCCGACAGACGTTGTCCTGTACAGGCGAAAAAAAAATTAAGAAAAAAATACCTTATCTAAACCATCTTCGGATCCACTTGTACACACACACAAAAAAATTCATTCAAATCGGTCCAGCCGTTTAGGAGGAGTTTAATTACAACGAAAAGTGTCTTTTTTTTTTTTTATTATAAATATTCTACCACATACACACAACACCACCTAGCCCAAACTAAGCAGAGCTTGTACTATGGGTACTAGACAATGGATAAATATACATATATAAATATTAATAATAATATTGTGTATATATTATATTATATAATATTATTATTATATCCTGTATATAAATTGTGGTGAAACATGACGTGTGACCCCTAAAAGAATGATTCGAGCGGATATATTATCGTAACTTAAACAGTGTGTGATAACTTAAGATACTATAATATTTTATATCCACGCATCTTAACATAAAATATTATAGTATCTTCGCCGTGTGTGACGCCCTTTTGGTAAATTAAGACTTATTTGACAAAGGCAAGCTCGAGTGTACATTCCCTCGGTAATAATGTCTCCTGCCAAAGCAAAGCTTAAGTTAAAAAATTACTCTTTGAATAGATTTAAATTGTCTATATTTGACTTTTGGATGTCAAGGTTGGCGACCACTGGTCTAGTGTAAGTGGTCAATTTATATTTTAATTTCAATTTTTAAATGACACCGCCCACACTTTGAATAATACCTGTGTCGCGAGGACTTTACAAACATTTAAACAACGGACACAAAGAACACCCAGACTCTGAACAACCATTTCTGGATCACACCAAGTTTTGTCCTGTGTGGGATTCGAACCCACAACACTCGGAACAGTGGCAGCGGCTAGACGAACACTAGAACAAATAAGCCTTACGTGCAGTTACTTGACACATAGATCTCGAGTTCGATCCTACAGCACCATTGACTTTTCAAAATTATGTGTTTTGCCTATGGAAGGAGAATGGGCAATCGTAATAACACTCTTGAAAGAGAACTTGCCAAATTGACAGCAGTCGTTAATCTATGTCAGAGGCTTAACGACTGCTGTCGTGCTCGTGTGTGGAACAACGAACCCACGTCGCGCACCTCCGACTTTCGGAAGTTATATGACTTTTCGAAATTACGTGCGTATTGATTGACAATTATCGCCTGCTCCGTGCCTCGGAGAGCACGTTAAGCCGTCGGTTCCGGCTGCCATGAACATCTATGGCAGTCGTTATTGGGAAGTCAGTGCCCTATAATATCCTGACACTGGTCTAGCCTTAGGGTATCGTTAGCCTTCGGGTTGCGGAGGTCAGGTGGCAGCCGCTCCGTGTAAAAATTGACATCCAGTCAAATCCGGTTAGACCAGAAAAGCCGACCCCAAGTGACTTAGGAATAATAAAGGCTAGGGAGAAGTGTGGGGATCGAACTCACAACACTCGGCGTAGTAGTTGTTGGTATAGGACGCAAAGACGCTGTCAGATCGCCTGATGATAAGCGATTACTGCCGCCCAAGGACACCAGCTACACCAAAAGAGTCACAAGTGCGTTACATTTAAATTTGTCCCCACCAGAAGGGTGTGGGGGCCGGTTGTGGCGATGCGACCATATTAATAATAATATTCTATCACATATACCACACCATCTAACGTAACGTTCCTAAAACTCTTGCTGTATATTTCTGTAGCACTACGGAGAGAGACTGGAGATTTGTCACACAGGTTTCGAACCTACTACAAACTCCAGCTCTCACTAAGGTGTAACTCATCCTGTACTCATTATAGTAACAAACCAATGTACCTATCTATATACCTTTTTGAGAGAAAAATAAACAATATTATATTATATATATTATATATCTAGCCCAAACTAAGCAGAGCTTGTACTATGGGTACTAGACAATGGATAAACATACATATATACTTTTTTTTTGTAAATACGTACATATTATACATAGAAACACCCAAACCAAGACAAACATCCATGTTCATGCACACAAATGTTTGACTTGTGCGGGAATCGAAACCGCGACCTCAGGCGTGGCAGTCGCTTACACTAACCACTTACAAAAACAAAGTATATATGTATGTTTATCCATTGTCTAGTACCCATAGTACAAGCTCTGCTTAGTTTGGGCTAGATGGTGTTGTGTGTATGTGGTAGAATATTAAATATTACTATATTATATAACACAGCAATCACAATTAAAAAATCATGTTCAAGTAATACATTACCTGCTGCACATATGCAAGTAGCTCTGTATAGCATCTCTTCACTTGCTCCTTGAAGTCTCCTAACTTGCGTAGCAGCGCCTTGCATTCCCAGCATACACGGATACATATCTCGAATGGGTTGTACATCTGAAATAAATATATAGAAAACTAATCAAATCAGCCTTGTATATAAATAGTCCCCCTGCTGGGCACAGGCCTCTTCTCAGTGTAAGAATAAAAGTTAAATATAAAAACGGTTAATTAATTCAAAAAAATAAAGAGGTGGAACATCACAAGAGGAAAACAAATACCTATAATAGAGCTTATGCCACATAATACATATTAATAATACAATGCATACCCATTTCGAAACTAAAATGATTGACGCCATCTAACGGAAATCAATACAAGAACTATTAAGTAGTCTTGCTATACCGAAAAAGATGGCAGTGCACTACTATAAGATAATAAACTAGATTTCTTTATAACTCAATTTTGGTAAATTTACTTTAAACAATTTTTAATCTCTATTCACATAAGTTTATTTAAAAAAGGAACACGTTTCTTACTTTATTGAAAATCTGAGGGTAAAATTAATATAGCCATAATTTATAAATCAAAGCCATCTAGTTTCATTCTAATGCCATTCATATTTATTCTAATTTGGGTGTTTACATGATTTTAGACCTTAAGGTATCCATGAAATATTACAGGTGACTGTACATCAGTACCAATATGTACTGCATACATGTACAAGTCTCCTTTGGTTTCCTCACAAGGCAAGTCTGTGTCTTGAATTAAATGAGAATTATAATATATTGATGTGCTTAGTAAAAACTTTGTGCCTTAGCTGATCTAGTAATCAAACCTAAAATCTCATGCATAACAGTCATATTCACTATCAATGCCATTTTACTCTCAAAATACTTTTATACATTCTGAGATGCACTCCTTTGGTAATATATTTTTTTAAGGGATATATAATGACCATCAGAAATACTAATTGCACAGCAAAATATGCTTACTAAAATATATCATAATGAACACCTATATGCCTCAAATCAATGCATTCCATCTCGGAAGGGTTAGGTTATGTTAGGTTCCTTCGTAAACCCACCCAATAATAGGAGCCCCATGAAGCAGGGCTCCGTCGACTTAGTTTGATGTCTTTAAATATATTTTGCTGTGCAATTAGTATTTTTGGTGGAACAAAGGCAAAAAATTGAGGCACAGTTAAATACTACCCTTTTTTTAATGGTAGTGGCAACTAGTTCTTGCAAGTTCTATTACCTGTCTTTTCGTAGACAAACACTCTATTATAATTACCTTAAAAAGACCACTGTAATAGGACTGATTTATATTTAGCGGGGGACTTTAAAAACATTTAAACAATGAACACAAAGAACACCCAGCTTCGGAACAAATATTTGAGAATCACACAAATATTGTGGGATTCTCCGGGAGTGGTGATAGTCCGACCCAGACCGACTGACCGACTTAGTGGTTCTGGTGACCACTGAAAGCACTCATCAGTGCAGAAAGTCTTACTTGTAGCAAGTAACATAAATATAACTTCAGTAAGCTCACTAAACAAATAAACATTCATGTTTATAAAAGTTATTTTGTGATTGAAATTTTGTGATGTTATCGCATTGTTTACTGATTTTATCCATATATAGTAGGTTAATTTCAATGAATAACATTCGCGTAAACAGAAGACAATATTGTTTTGTGACCTAAATAAATAAATGATTTTTGACTTAGACTTTTATTGCCATCTTGCTCTCACTTTATAACATTTGGAGATGCACATAGTCAGTCAAAATTCATTTACTTTCTAGGGGTAATTATATGTGTCTTGTATGGGTGTCCAAAGGAAATAACTTCATGATATACTGTATGGATATATATTTACTGGTACCAGTTACACATAAAATCAGTAAATATTGAGCTACAACCTGATAGCTCTATTCCTTAGTTGCGCCTTACTATATAAAACTAACATGTTAGCAGTATCCCTACAAATTATTTAGGTCACAAAGTAACACTTATGACTATCAAAATCACTGACAAATATATCCATGAAGAGATTTGCAGAAGTAGGTCATAGGACTGAGCTTCCAATAGTTTTAAAGTCCGTAACTATTTTTAAGCGGTATAGAGACCGCTATCATACTAGGGCGCCATGAATACTAAAGGTATTAGATATGTACCACCAGCTCTGATAAAAGGAGTCGCTACGCTGTCAGCGTAGAGGATAATGGCTATAGTTATTCTACTAACAGCATATGATTCTTAAAATCAGAATTTAGCCATAGGAATACTAAATAGTTATTCGGCTGCGATCTTACGCAGTATAATGATAACTGCGACATAAACTGCTTGTAGTGTCACTAGTGCTCTACATCTAGTATATATTGTCTTAAAGAGTTATGCTAATAAAAGACAAAAAGAAAATACTTACAGGCATTTCATTGATAATTTGCGAGTACAAATGTTCATGGGCTGTTTCGTTGATGAGAAACAGTTTTCTGCCCGCACAAAAACATGCCGTGCACAATTCCTCCATTATTCACTTAAATAATGTTAAAGGTGGGTCAAATACGAAGATTCACACAACTTTTCTTTTATTCATGTGAAAATTAAATCGATTCTTTATTGTTTACGCGGTTGCGACAAGCGTCGCGGTTTGACGTTTAGTCGAACGAATGTAATATTCATTGCCATAGTAAAAATTAAAAGGTTGTCAAAAACAATAATTATTATTTAAGCATCTGTATCACTGACCTCTATAATACTAGCTACCAAAACAGGAATTATATTTGAGTTTCGCCATTTCGGCGATAAGAGCCAGAGTGAGTGTCCTTGAAACTAATATTAGCAACGATCAATGTAAATTTCTACAATAAAACTTCAATCAATATGACTGTACGTAAGACCTAGTGGTTTAAATAGTCGCCTGTCCACTGCCTCTGCACCAAGTGCTACGAGTTCAAATCCCACGAGGCACAAAAAATTGTGTGATCCATAAATATTTGTTTCGCGTCTGGACATGCGTTGTTTGAATGTTTGTAAAGTCCCCCACGACACAAAAACTATTTCTAGTTTATAAAGAAAAACCCCAAGTAAATATATGTAATTTATACGGTATAGCTAATCGAGCGTGTAATACCATATTATAGGTCTGTGCATTGACCTATAAAGATAGTAACATACATAGTTCTAATTAAATAAAAATATGGTCAGGGTTATTCTATATCACCAGTAGAATGCGTGGATAAAAGGAATTACACGATTTCAAAATCACCCTGTATAGCTGACTCTAGAGGTTTCAGGTTCGATCCCAAGGCGCGTATCTCTGACTTTTCAAAGTTAGATGCGTATTATATAATTAATTATCGCTCGCTTAACGGTGACGGGAAACATCGTGAGGACCTGCATGTCTGAGAGTTCGCCGTAATGTATTCGAAGATATATGAAGTCTGCCAACATGCACTAGGCCAGCGTAGTAGACTATAATTGACTAACCCGTCTCACTTTTAAAAGCGGCCCGAGCCCAGTAGTGATCCTGTTTAACCGCTCAAAAACCGTTGACCGATCGGCGTCAAAACCGGACTTCGGATTTGTACACGTCAAACCCCGGTGACCCCATATGGCGTCGAGCACACTTGATCGTGAAATGTTTAAGTTAGCTCAAATAACTAATGCAAACGTAAACAATACACTATCGAGTGTGCTCGACCCCATATGGGGTCACCGGGGTTTAGCGTGTACAAGTCTGTAGACGATTTTGATTTTTCGATTTTGTGTTGCTAACTTGATGTATAATTTATTAAAATTCTATGTTTATGTAACGCTGTTGTTTAGCTTTAGGAAAACTAGTATAGCTTAAAAGTGTTTTAGTTTAGCAGTAAGCTTATATTGTATAATTAATAAATAAATAAAAAGAAAATAATAATAATGGTTGATATTATTATAAATACTGATTTAATAATTTAGCTGGTTGTCTGTGTGTGTACATACATAGAATAGAGAGAGGAGGATAAGATACAGAGACCTGGGGGTGGTGGGCTTTGTGGGCCTGCCCACCATCCGTTCAGCACCAAGTCCGAGAGGCGACGTGCGTGTTCCCACGCGCGTCTCTGTGTCGAGTCCGTCTCCCCTCTCTACGGGACAGTAGGTATTAAGTGAGAAGTGACCATAGACCTACGCCTTGTCGTGTAGTGGCCTGCGTTTCATACGACGGGCTGAAACCTCGGCGGGGTCGCGACCGCATGTGCAAGTGATTCGCGCGGCCCCGTCGATAGCGGTCTTGTCGAGGAACACCGTGGTAGGTTTAGTCGGTATTCCGGGAGGTTCATTATTCTTAGCCTATCTTTCTCATTTACCCCGGCGAGTCCGACATGACCCCTCCGCTCGCCCCCGCGGAGGGGCATGCATCAAAGCAATCCTCCCACAAAAAAAAAAAGATTCAGAAGATAGAAGTGTTTTCTGTATCTTTGGTCAATAGTTAACTGACATGATGGTATAATATTGATGAATATGATGGATTCATGAAATTAAGTATTTACGGTGGATACTTATCTATACTAATATTATAAAGCTAAAGAGTTTGTTTGTTTGGTTAAACGCGCTAATCTCAGGAACTACTGAACCGAATTGAAAAATTATTTTAGTGTTGGATAGCTCATTTATTGAGGAAGGCTATAGGCTATATAACATAAGTCAAAAAAGTCAAAAGTCAAAAATAATATATTCACTTAGGTCACAAAGTAACACTTATGAACGTCAAATGGGTTAGTGAGTTTATTATATTTACTGAATTTACATTTATGTTAGTTGCAAGGTTCAGGCAAAAGGTTGAGCCTATGAGAAGATACCTGCAAGAAACTCAAGGCCACTCTTTTAAATCGCCATCAACTTATAATTTCAGTATTTTACAACTCATTTATGTACCAGGTGTTGCAGTCATTATGCCATATGTCACTGTCCATATAAAACCAAATTCTAAAATAAAGAAAAGTTGGTGATATTATGTAAAAAGCATTTGAGATTTGCGAGATTTGAGATTTGATCATAATGCTACAACCTACGGGGGCGGCACAGTAACTATAAACGTGAGTGGAACCGCGGGCACAGCTAGTAAATTATATGGATGGATTCATTTAACAAGGGTTTTCAGGCATTGATAGAATAGAATTTGATTTACTGCACGTATGGTGTAATGGTTAAAACGATCGCCTTTGCACTGCCACTGCGTCGAGTGTGGGTTCGAATCCCACACGGGACAAAAATATGTGTGATCCACAAATGGTTGTTCCGAGTCTGGACGTTCTTTGTGTCCGTTGTTTGAATGTTTGTAAAGGCCGACGACTCAGGAATTATTGCGGAAGTTTCTCTAGTATTGAAAAATAATGTATTTATTAGTCACCTTCTTCTCCCTAGCCTTTATTATTCCCAAGTCACTTGGGGTCTGCTTTTCTAGTCTAACCGGATTTGACTGGATATCAGTTTTTACACGGAGCGGCTGCCACCTGACCTCCGCAACCCAAAGGCTAACGATACCCTAAGGCTAGACCAGTGTCAGGATATTATAGGGCACTGACTTCCCAATAACGACTGCTATAGATGTTCATGGCAGCCGAGACCGACGGCTTAACGTGCTCTCCGAGGCACGGAGCAGTCGATAATTGTCAATCAATACGCACATAATTTCGAAAAGTCATATAACTTTCGAAAGTCAGAGGTGCGCGACGTGGGTTCAAAGCCGAGACCCTCTGCATTGCAGTCTGTTGGTCTCCCCACTGAGCCTTTATATGAGTATTTATTAGTCACCATTTTGTTTTATTACTTAAATAATAAAGTAATTATATTATTAAGATCATAATACTTGACATAAGTACATATTTCCTTGAAGTATTTATACTTACAAGAAATTTTAAAGCGAGTTGTAATTTGTAGAATCATTTTAAAGTGTATTGTTATCATTTTGTTAGCAGAAACACTCGAAGACGTTAGTTATGTAAATAACACAAATAGTGCAAGTAGTTGATGTGGTCATCTGGTTCATACTAGTGCGTTAAGAGTAGTGGGTTCGAAGCCTAAATGGAACAATTTTTTGTCATTCACAAATTATCGTCGGCCTCGATGGCGTAGTGGTTAGTGTAACCGACTGTCACGCCTGAGGTCGAGGGTTCGATTCCCGCACAAGTCAAACATTTGTGTGCATGGACATGGATGTTTGTCTTGGTCTGGGTGTTTCTATGTATAATATGTATGTAATTACAAAAAAAAGTATATATGTATATTTATCCATTGTCTAGTACCCATAGTACAAGCTCTGCTTAGTTTGGGCTAGATGGTGCTGTGTGTATGTGATAGAATATTATATTATATTATTATACTCTTTATTCAAATATTTACAATATACTTTTCATTTTTAAATATACATATACTTACCTATAAAAATACATTTAAAAATATAAAATATATGGTACCCCACCGGCATCGGGAACAGGGTCCAAGCTGCCGGTGGTTAGGATTCCAGAGATAGGAACCTCCTCACAATGCGTGCTGTATCTAATAGCACTGCCTTCTGCATCAAACCCTTGATCCAAGCACCCAACGCGAGCCTCTTTAGATGGTGATCGAGGCTCTTGGCTATTAGACCATTGACAGATATGAATATCGGCACAATGATTGCCGAATCAACATCCCACATGTCGACAACCTCGCGAGCCAAATCGAGATATTTAATTTGTTTACATTTTTCAGCTTTCGCGAGATTGCCGTCATGCGGAATGGTGACATCGATAATCAATGCGCGGCGCTCTGATCGATCTATCACCACAATGTCAGGTTTGTTGGCCACAACAGTTCTGTCTGTGATGATAGTTAGATCTCAGTACAACGTGACATGACCATTTTCGAGAACTGATTCAGCTACATACCTGTAGTACGGCACTTCAACATCTACAAGTTTGTATTTCAGAGCAAGTTGCTGGTGAATAATATAATATTATTATTATTATATTATTATTATTATATTATGTTTCTCTTATCACAGGTACTTTCTAACATATTATATTAGAAAATACCTGGCCCTTTGGGAGGCTTACACGGAGACATGGGTCCAACGTGAAGAGGCCCTTCGAGAGTTTTAATCAAAGGTGTGATGGAACACCTACAGCGGCACTAGCCGCAGCAGGCGTAAGACTATTGCTACGTATGGATTCTAATATATGGGCTATAAGTATGGGTGTTTGGTGGACTGGTATATTGCTAACTATGGATGAAAAACTGCGTCTGCCCTGAATACTCTAATAGCATCAATGCAATGGGCAAACGGTGACTCGCCAACTCACTAGATGGAACCCCTGATAAGCCACTATAGGCATACAAGCCAGCAGCAGAGGGCAACACCGGTGTAGGTAGCTAGGGGTGTCGAGTGGTGCGGCGCGCTTTTCACCATCACGGGTCTCGTGACAACGGAGACCCGGAGCGGGTTTCCCCGTAGTTATGCCCTTGAAAATGACACTTCCACCCCCAAGCATATAGCTCTAGCGGCCCCCCTCTGACCAGCCGACCAAGGCAAGCCAGAGTTGAGAGTCCTACGGGCGCTCTTGAAGTTCCACCCCAGCCAACCACTAACGGCAAGCCGGGGACGAGGTCCTAACCAACTCTCTGAGGCATTCAGGACCGCAGTGTCGCCACTGACATTCAGCCCGCCACAAGCTGCCCTGCGGTTTGTGCGCTTTAATTTAACCTGGTGATACATTTTTGTTTATATCACAAGGCGAAGGTGATAGTTTTAAAGCTAGTGTACTGTGCCCTCCGATATCGCGTTAGTCTCATAATGAGATAACGACTGTCCCAGAGGGGTTATTATTATTATTATATTATTATTGTTCAGAGTTTGGATGTTATTTGTGTCCGTTATTTGAATGTTTTTAATATTTGCCGCTACGCAAACTATTTGTCTGATAATACCTATATTATTAAGTATAACTGCCTCCGTGGCGCAGCGGTAGTGAATGTGACTGCTGTGTGTGTGGTCTCGGGTTCGAATCCCGAGTCGGGCCAACAAAAAGTTATTGGGATTTTTCTTTTAAGAAATCTCTATACGAGCCCAGAGTTAGGAAGTTGGCGGTGTTAGACATCCCCGTGCCTCGGGCAACACGTAAAGCCGTTGGTCCTGCGCCTGATCTCTCTCCGGTCGTGTCGGATTACCGTCCCATCGGATCATGAGAGTTAGGGAACAGAGAGTGCACTTGTGTTTGCGCACACACTTGTGCACTACAATGGTGCCAATTCTGTTGTCACAAAATTCTCTTATCTTAGCTAAAAATCTATAAAATTTAGTTTAGTCCTGTCACTTTTAGCGATTTCAGAATACGAAATGTCGTTTGACAGGACTAAACCAAATTTTAGAGATTTTTAGCTAAGATAAGAGAATTTTGTGACAACAGAATTGGCACCAATATCTCCTGCGCAGTTGACCAGTCCCCGTTAAGATAGGCCGCCATGACGGAAATTCGGTCTGGAGGACACATTAATACGTAATTGCTGTTATACTGAAAGCAAAAAACCTCTATTCTTTCTTCAAAAGACAACTCCCACACTAAGAATAATTCCTATATCGTGAAAGACTTTACAAACATTCAAACAACGGACACAAATGACGTCCAGACTAGGAACAACCATTTGTGGCTCACACATATTTTTGTCCCGTGTGAGATTCGAACCCACACTCGGCGCAAAGGCAGTTACGCCATACGTGCAGTAAATCAAATTCTATTCTATCAATGTCTGAAAAACCTTGTTAAATGAATCCATTCATATAATTAACTAGCTGTGCCCGCGGTTCCACTCACGTTTACGGTTACTGCGCCGACCCCGTGGATCGTAGCGTGATGTTATATAGCCTATAGCCTTGCTCGATGATAAATGAGCTATCCAACATTAAGGGATTTTTCAATTCGAACCAGTAGTTCCTGAGATTAGCGCGTTCAACCAAACAAACAAACTCTTCGGCTTTATGATATTAGTATAGATTAGTTAGGATTCTCCAATCATTTTGAAGAATAACATTGACGTAGTTTGTGCGCATTTGAAGTCCTTATCTCAAGAACCTCTCATCATCAAAGACCGCACTTCAATGCTGAGACGCTTATCGTGTATATAAATTATCCTGAGAATACTAGAAGACCAGTCTTCTGTGGATAGCAGACGATACAGGTCTTCATACAGTAAGTACAAAAATATAATATAATAGTTCCTTCCCGCGGTTTCATCGACGTTTATAATTACTGCATCTTTTACTGACTCGTAGCATCATCTTCTCCCTTAGCCTTCATTATTCCCAAGTCACTTGGGGTCGGCTTTTCTGGTCTAACCGGATTTGACTGGATATCAGTTTTTACACGGAGCGGCTGCCACCTGACCTCCGCAACCCGAAGGCTAACGATACCCTAAGGCTAGACCAGTGTCAGGATATTATAGGGCACTGACTTCCCAATAACGACTGCCATAGATGTTCATGGCAGCCGGGACCGACGGCTTAACGTGCTCTCCGAGGCACGGAGCAGGCGATAATTGTCAATCAATACGCACGTAATTTCGAAAAGTCATATTACTTCCGAAAGTCAGAGTTGCGCGACGTGGGTTCGAACCCGAGACCCTTTGCATTGCAGTCTGTTGGTCTCCCCAAGCAGCGTAATCCTAACTAATAAAATAAATACGAATGTGAGTTTGTTTCTTTGTGACGCTTCCACGCCTTAACTGCTCGACCGTTCTTAATGAAATTTTGCTACGCGTTGTCAGGGGAACAGAACAGGACATAGGATACCGTTCATCCCTAAAAAGTTCTGTTCCCAAGACTAAATTTTACCTGCGTCCTCGCTTACTCGGAAACAATACTTTTGTGTACCGTAAATTGGGATGTATTTCAACTACTGGGGTGGAAAACAATTTTTTTCGTCTTTATTATGTCAAAATTTTACATTGTCTATAGTAAAAATTAATATGGCAACATTTCATTTTAATGTCAAATTTTAAGGTTGGCAGTACTGAGTTACGTCATTGGATCAAATTCGCGTCGCGCGTATTTAATTCTGTTGTTTTATCCTATTCTGTTTCTCTGACAACATTTTTGCGAAATTTCATGATGATCGGTTGAGTAGTTAAGGCTTAAAAATGAAATAAACAAACTCACATACATGTTTATAATATTAGTTAGAACCAGCTGTCCCTGCGGTTTCACTCACATTTATGATTGTTGCTCCGCTCCCGTGGCTTCTAGCGTGATGTTATATAGTGTCCATTGTTTGAATGTTGGTAAACTCTAACGACACGGGAATTATTCCTAGTGCTGGAAATGGGAACCCTTTGTTTCGACAATTTTTTTTGTCCTATTTTAATTTGGCATTATTTATTTTTATTTCGAGTTAGGCATTTATTTTTGTCATAACAGTCTTTGGGGACTGTCGATAGAAGTGAAAACTAAGTAACTAGCGTGCGGTGACGATGACGCGAGTTTCACGCTTTTTGTTCACCCAAAATGTACACATATATACACAGTATACATATAGCTCATGGAAAGCGTTCGGTGACGATGACGCGAGTTCCATGATTTTTGTTCGCTCAAAAAGTGTTCAATGCGCCTAAAGAAGTTTTCACTTCAAAATTAATTTTTATTTCATACTAGCGACCCGCCCCGTCTTCGCACGTGTAGTACAAAATCTTAAATTATACACTTAAATCTTCCTCATGAATCACTCTGTCTATTGGTGAAAATCGTATAAAAATCCGTTCAGTCGTTTTTGAGTTTATCACGAACAGACAGACAGACGTGGCAGGGCACTTTGTTTTATTATATGTAGTGATGTGGTGATTGTTTCCAGTTTAACTAAATCTACATCAAAATGAGGTTGTTACTCCTGGTATGTGCTGCAGCCCTGGTGGTTGCCGAGCGACCTTCTGAAATAGCCAAAGGTTACCATGAGAACTTCGGTATACCGGAGGCGCGCAATATCAGGATTCGAGAGGCTGTTGAGGCCAGGGTTGTGGGAGGAATGTCATCTTATAGTGGGGAGAATCCGTTCTTGGTAAGTGTTTTATTTATTAAGAATAATAATAAAATAATGGAATGTGTTCTGAGGAGTTGATTGAGATGATGCCCTCAGGTACTTTTTATCATCGCACTACTCGCCATCGGCAGGGATGTCATTCTCACACCTTACAACCTAATTGGTGCCGCACCAAGCAGTTCCAAAGGAATGTTCTCCCGCGGAGGCTCAGGTTATGAAAGGCCGGCAACGCACTTGTAACTCCTCTGGTGTTGTGGGTGTCCATGGGTGGCGGTAATCGCTTACTCAGGCGATCCGTCTGATCGTTTGCCACCAAATCCATTAAAAAAAATGAACTCCCTGCCCAGGTTTGCCCACAAGACTAGACAGACAGTACGGGGTTTCTCAAAATATAATATATATATGTTATAAGATTTTACAGGATCGGCAACGCGCAAGTACTTAAAAGTAAAGTAAAGTAGTATAAGTTATGGCGACCACTTACCATCAGATGGGCCGTATGCTTGTTTGCCACATTAGTAGATAGTATAAACACAATAAAAAAATTATTACAGTGGTAATACATGAATACACTGCATTAAGAAATTAATATAGATAGTGTAGTAAACGTGTGCCACAGGCGCGCGGTTGGACTGATGATAGAGCTTGACATTCAAGTCGGCGCGCGGCCGCCATAGTTAAATTGTATGGAGGGTATGAAGTGCTTTTTCGATAAATATTTATCTTTATTGTCAACTAAACTTAAATATATGGGACGGACAAATTGTAATATAACTATTTATGTTTCGTTTAAGCTGTAAAATAGGATAGACTACTGTTATTAATCTAAAAATCACGTAACACGAGCTTACGTTTTTGCATTTTTCGTGCAAATTTACGTAATTTTGTAGGCGAAAATATTAATTATTTTAAGTTTTTTACACGGAGTAATTGTAAACACATTCATTGTTACAGTAAATGTATATATTTATTCGTATTAAAGAAAAGTGTTAATTTTATCAACTTAACTGTGACCGTCTGTTTTGGCACATTTCGCTCGGCGCAGTCTTAAAGGCTTATACACTTATAATAAATATACTAATAGGAACTAAGTTATATATAACCATACTTATTATATAAATATATGCAAAAGTAGGTCATATCTTGACCCGGCAAACGTTGTTTTGCTATAAAAAAATGTTTTGACTAAAAGATTAAAAATAATGTTAGTGGTGATCAACCCTTATCACTAAGGGGTATGAAAAACAGATAGTAGCCGATTCTCAGACCTACTAAATATGCATATAAAATTTCATAAAAATCGGTCAAGCCGTTTCGGAGAAGTATGGTAACTAACATTGTGACACGAGAATTTTATATATAAGATTATATATTTCACATTTATTTACTTTTAACCAATAAAAATTACATTTTTAAATATATAATTATAAAAAAACACATTTAAAAATATAAAAATTATGGATGCCCACCGACATCGAGACAAGGTCCAAACTGTCGAACTGTCGGTGATTAGGGGTCCAGAGAGAGGAACCTCCTCACTATGCGTGCCGTATCGAAGAGGACTGCCTTCTGCATCTGACGCTTGACCCAAGCACCTAACGCGAGCCTCTTAAGATGTTGGTCGAGACTCTTGGCTATTAGACCGTTCACCGTATCGACTATCTCGTCCATAGATTATATATTTATTATTATTGCTTATGTAAATATAGGTTATTTAAATTTTCTATCTCACAAGAACCATACTTTTTCTGGATGAAAGGTACCTCTGACAACAAGTATGCAAATTTTCATGATGATCGGTCAAGTAGTTTAGGCGAGAATGTGTAACCAACAAACTGATATTCGTTAATTTATGCAGTTTTCCTAATAATTAATTTGTATTTCCAGGCGGGTCTGTTAATATCTTTGACCAACGAGGAAATTTCCGTGTGCGCTGGGACCTTGCTAAACTCCAAGAAAGTCTTGACAGCTGGTCAGTGCTGGTTCGATGGCTACCTCCAGGGCAAAAGAATTACAGTAAGTAACGATTAGTACCTACCTAATATTAGATACCTATTAATATATCTATATATTAATACGTGAAGCAAAAACTTTGTACCCCTTTTTACGAAAATTTCGCGGACGGAGGAGTATGAAATTTGGAACAGCTAAAGTTTATATGGAGAAGGTGTGACGAATCCTAATATTTATATAAAATATGCATTAGAAATACATTAAATTAATGAAAAAACACTACATGCACACAACCATGCATTTGACACACGCAGTCGAAGCGCGTAACTATGGTTACATATATCAATTATAATGACATATATCAGCAATATCTTACAGGCAAACTTTGGTCGAATTTCGAGCACTAGGCGACCGCTAGTTATATTAATTGCCTCCGTAGCGCAGCGGTAGTGAACGGCCTGCAGTGCATGAGGTCTCGGGTTCGAAACCCGGGTCGGGCCAACAAAAATGTGTTGGGATTTTCTATTAAGAAACCTTAATACGAGCCCGGAGTTAGGAAGTTGGCGGTGTTAGACACCCCCGTGCCTCGGATAGCACGTAAAGCCGTTGGTCCTGCACCTGATCTCTCTCCGGTCGTGTCGGTGACGTCACATCGGATCATGAGAGTTAGGGAACAGAGAGTGCACTTGTGTTTGCGCACACACTTATGCACTATAATATCTCCTGCGCAGATGGCTAGTCTCCGTTAAGAGTGGCCGCCGTGACCGAAATTCGGTCAGGAGGACATTATTATTATTATTATTACGTAACTTTCATTATCTATCTTACCTATTAGTAACCAGAGGCCTTTAAGCAGCGATAGCTCAGTGGGGAGACCAACAGACTGCAATGTGAGGGTCTCGGGTTCGAACCCACGTCGCGCACCTCTGACTTTCGGAAGTTATATGACTTTTCGAAATTACGTGCGTATTGATTGACAATTATCGCCTGCTCCGTGCCTCGGAGAGCACAGTCACACAAGTCAGTGCCCTTTAATATCCTGACACTGGTCTAGCCTTAGGGTATCGTTAGCCTTCGGGTTGCAGAGGTCAGGTGGCAGCCGCTCCGTGTAAAAACTGATATCCAGTCAAATCCGGTTAGACTAGAAAAGCCGACACCAAGTGAGTTGGGAATAATAAAGGCTAGAGAGAAGAAGATCCATTGTCTAGTACCCATAGTACAAGCTCTGCTTAGTTTGGGCTAGATGGTTTTGTGTGTATGTGGTAGAATATTATATTATTATTATCTTGGTGGAGTTTACAAACATTCAAACAAAGGACACAAAGAACATTCAGACTCAGAACAACCATTTGTGAATCACACAAATGTTTGTCCCGTGTGGGAATCGAACCCACAACACTCGGCGCAGGGGCAATGGCTACCATTTAAACCACAACACCATCTGTGCAGTCATAAATATTAATGTTTGACTATTTGTCTTACTCAGGAATCGAATCCAAATCAAAGTCAAAGTCAAAAATAATTTATTCATTTAGGTCACAAAATAACACTTATAAACGTCGAAATATATAGGTTAGTGAGTTTACTAAGTTACTGTATCTCCTCAAACACCTAGATACTAAACAACCAATCGATCATTACTAAATATTAAAAAAAATTAATGTATTATTGTTTTTGTGAAATGGTGTCAGATCAGTCATATGAAAATTTAAAATTTAAAAAACCCCCGACACAAAATTCATTTGAAACCCATAAAGAGGGAGTTGTGAGAAAAAAATCTAATTCGCCATTTTGTGGTGGTGGCTATCTTGGATTTGAAATTTATCATAGTGTATAGTATTCTACTAGTCAAGCCCTTTCATTTGATACCCATATTGAGGGAGTTGTGAAAAAATATGTAATCCGCCATTTTGTGGCGGCGGCCATCTTGGACCGATTATTATCAAACATAACTAAGAACACTCCCGACTTATTCACCATTCATACAAAAAAAACAAAATTAAAATCGGTTTATCCGTTCGGGAGCTACGATGCCACAGACAGACACACACACACACACACACACACATACATACACACACAGACACGTCAAACTTATAACACCCCGTCGTTTTTGCGTCGGGGGTTAAAAACCATCCGAGGAAATTTAAATATTTTACTAATTAAAATTAAATAACATATCAATAATTAATGTCGTAAATAATAACGGGCGGTCCCTTTTATTGCCTCTTATTATTTACGACATCAGTTATTGTTATGTTATTATTTTTAAATTAGTAAAATATTAACATTTCATGAAAAAAATCGGTACGTTAATTTTTCCAAAACCATAATTCTAATTAAAAAAGTTTATGGTCAGGGTTATTCTATATCACTAGTAAAATGCGTGGTTAAAAGGAATTACACGATTTCAAAATCACCCTATATACAATGTTTTCTTTTAGTTTTTTATTTTATTTTGCTCGTCAAATTGACCACACTTCGCCTGATGGTAAGTCGTGTGGTCTAAGAGCAGTGGCCTCCACATCGTCCTCATAGCAGCCGAGGCGATGTTGAGGTCCCTACTTTGACGGCCTGAGAAGGTGCTTTTTCACGCCCCGCTTAAAGTTGAAGGAAGAAGGAAACACGTGCCTTGGCAGAGAATTCCATGCCTTGATCGTTCGGCAGAATATTATTAATAATAAATATTAATAACCTCTTATACAATATGTGTTTAATATTATATCGCTTAGTGGCTGCCCGTATTAGTTGTTTCAATTCACCTACATGATGGTTGATGTCTGTGTTAATTTAAGACAAACCATAGCGGACTAAATACAAGCATCTATACATGAAAAGAAGAATTCCTGGGCCATGAAACTGTTATGAAAACCACAACGTTACCGATATTCATTGAAATTAAACTACTATATACGGATTTTATCGCGTTGTTTATTTATCACTGTATTACAAAATTTTGAAACTGTTACACTACTACTACTATTGAATTTTACTAATTTATAAGCTAATAAAATTATTTAAACTATTTAACGTTATATTTAGGTTTATACTTGCCCCGTAATTCGGAACCTGGAAATGTCTTATAGTGGAACTGATGGCCATTTAGTAAAAAATATGAAAAAATCTATCCTAACTACTACCTGAGATATATATATTTTTTTTAATTACCATGTTTAACTTTCTTGTATACTACGACCATAAATGAATGAAATCCATCGGTTTTTTGTTGTTTTATTATTAAACTCTAATTATGTTAATAGGTAGACAGTCAAAAGTATGCTATGCTAATATAGCTTGCACTTTTTAATAAATACTTGCTTTTTTAATTATTTTATTACTTTTTTCATTTTTTCTGAACGGCCTTCAGTTCTACTATAAGACATTTCAAGGTTATCCATTAATTACCGGACACCCTGTAGGTATAGTTCAATGAATAACATTCGTGTAAACAGAAGACAATGTTATCCATATTCTTCATGCAAACCGGCAACTTCATATCTAAACTTCTATAATCAATGGAAATTTTTACTAACCTTAAGTTTTCATTTTCTAAGGTGGTGCTAGGCTCTCTAAAGCTGTTCTCTGGCGGTGAGAGACAGAATGCGTACTCCATTGTCACGCATCCACAATTCGACCCCATTGAGATTGTACACGACCTAGCCATGCTGTCAATTCCCGGTGTTACTCTAAACTGTAAGTATGCAGACATTTTGAAATTTCATATAAATCTATAGGTACTAATATTAAAATTAGATTTTTTGTTTCTAAAGATTTAACTCAAAAACTATAGAACCAATTTATAAAAAACCTTAACCATTTGAAAGCTATATTATCACAGCGTAATTACTGTTACTATCATTATTTGTTTTTTACGTGTGTGTTCCTTGTTCATTCCCCATCGCCACAAGGAGCGGTGAGAGTTATGCGGGCATATGCCAATAATGCAGACATGAAGGCGATAGGCGAAACAAAAATACCTACATGATGTGTGAAGTCAGTTTAAATATAGTGTTTCGTGCTGGGTTCGACGGATAAGAATACAAAACAATATTACACACAATTAACTCTAATACACAACAAACACTATACTACACTTTTCCACTGTAACTGCTTCAAACTCCGTAGTATTGTCGCTTCCGTTCGCTTCGATGAACACTTGACTGCTTACGATTGCAAAACTCTGACTCGGCGGTGCGCGTGCGCTCTATTTATACGCGGGTAAAGCGCTTCTGGAGTTTTCCAGAAAACGTCACACACGGCACGCAACAGCGCGATGATTTGAGAATGTGCCAGCGCTCACTCCACTGAACTCGTACCGACAAATACGTAGTTCCGTAAGATGTCAATAGATGGTGTTGTAATAAATTATTATTAGAAACCGCTGACTCTTCCCCACAGTGCCGACAGAGGGCATTAGCCGTAACAATAGTATTAAATCGACCTGTCAAGTATTAGTGCAATTAAATGCAATGGTAAGTGCCTCGATGGCGTAATGGTTAATGTAACCGACTGCCACGCCTGAGGCCGCGGCTTCGATTCCCGCACAAGTCAAACATTTGTGTGCATGAACATGGATGTTTGTCTTGGTCTGGGTGTTTCTGTTAATGATCGCTCGCTATGGCGGTGAAGGAACACATCGTGAGGAAACCTGCATGTCTGAGAGTTCTACATACTGTTCTCGAAGATATGTGAAGTCTGCCAACACGCCCTGGTCCAGTTTGGTGAACTGCATCTAAACCCTTCTCACTCTGAGAAGACGGTTGTCAAGTGTTTGGACAATTTTTAAACTTATATCATCTTTTGTCCGCTACTTCGCTTGAAACTGTTCTTTTTCTGAACAAAAGGTACTTTGTGTCCGTTCTGTCCCCTGACAACGTGTATGCGAAATTTGATGATGATCGATCGAGCAGTTAAGGCGTGATAACGTGACAAACAAACTTACATTAGCTTTTATAAGACCTACTAGCTGACCCGGCAAACGTTGTTTTGCCATAAAAAATGTTTTGACCAAAAGATTTAAAAAAAATGTTAGGGGTGGACAACCCTTATCACTAAGGGGTATGAAAAATAGATAGTAGCCGATTCTCAGACCTACTAAATATGCATATAAAATTTCATAAAAATCGGTCAAGCCGTTTCGGAGGAGTATGGTAACTAACATTGTGACACGAGAATTTTATATATAAGATTAGTTAGGTTTGAATTACAGTCAGGTTTCGACCATTTTTTATATTTAATACTGTTTGTTTGTGTTTCAGCTATCATCAAACCAGCTGCGTTGCCGCTCGCTCAAAATTCTTTCGTTGGTAAGACAGCTAGGGTCTCGGGTTATGGTCTAACCAGCGACAGTAAGTATTTCACTTTTACAACAAAGATTTAAATCAGATGTTCACAGACATTTTTCTCATAGACCACTTTCAAAATTTAGCTGGTTCCGGTGGACCCCCTGCAGCTATAAATTGAATCCGCCACGTAGAATCGGTATATTAGGACCAAAAAGTTAAATTGGGTTAAAATTTAAAAAAAATATCATATCTCTACGGGCTGAATTTTAATTTTTTTGAAGTTCTCTGATCTTCAGCGAGTGGTATTCCTTAAAATATAAAATATCGACGTAAATACCGAAGTTTAAACAAGTAATAGTCGCTGACCTTCTTAAAATATTATATATATACTAGCTGTCCCGGCAAACGTTGTTTTGCCATAAAAAAATGTTTTGATCAAAAGATTTAAAAAACATTTTAGGGGTGGACAACCCTTATCACTAAGGGGTATGAAAAATAGATGTTGGCCGATTCTCAGACCTACTCAATATGCTCACAAAATTTCATGAGAATCGGTCAAGCCGTTTCGGAGGAGTACGGGAACGAACATTGTGACACGAGAATTTTATATATAAGATTGAAAGTAACATTTAACATCTATTTTAAATATTATGATATAAATTTATTTGAAAATTAAAATTTCAACGTCATAATTATGGACTACCATGTTTTTATCCCCGCACGGGATAAAAATTTATGAGATATACAAACAGTTATAAATAATAATAATATTCTATCACATACACACATCATCTAGCCCAAACTAAGCAGAGCTTGTACTATGGGTACTAGACAATGGATAAACATACATATATATTTGTTTTTTGTTCATACATATTATACATAGAAACACAAACATCCATGATCATGCACACAAATATTTCTCTTGTGCGGGAATCGAACCCGCGACCTCAGGCATGGCAGTCGGTTACACTAACCACTACGCCATCGAGGCAGACGTTCCTAGTCTGGGCGTTCTTTGTGTCCTTTGTTTCAATGTTTGTAAAGTTCCATACAGATTTGTTCTAACATATGTATATATATAGATCGAGAGATCGTGGGTTCGAATCCCACCCATCGCACTACTGACATGAACTCACTCCTAACACTAGCATTCTAGCTTAGCTGGAGGGTTAACAAGAATACTAGTAATTTGAAAACCAAAATGCAAATAACCTATAAAAAATAATATTACGCCGCCCCCTAAAAGTGCCGCCCGGGGCGCCCCCCACTGGTTCCAATACAATATTTGTAATTACAAATATTCTATTCTATTCTATCACATACACACAACACCATCTAGCCCAAACTAAGCAGAGCTTGTACTATAGGTACTAGACAATGGATATACATACATATATATATATATATATATATTTTTTTTTTTTGTAAATACATACATATTATACATAGAAACACCCAGACCAAGACAAACATCCATGTTCATGCACACAAATGTTTGACTTGTGCGGGAATCGAACCCGCGACCTTAGGCGTAGCAGTCGGTTACACTAACCACTACGCCACCGATATATTTTCAGGAGACAGTATCAAGATAACGCAGGAACAATACAGTGTCTTCCTGTCAGTCATGAGTAACGAAGCCTGCAACCTGTACTTCAACCAGAACATTGACGAGAACATGATCTGTACCGATGGGTCCAACAAATGGGGACCCTGTAATGGCGATGGTGGTGCACCTCTTGTCGTGTCTTCTTATCCCGGAGAAAATATGCTGGTAAGATTAGATTATATAACTAAATTTATCTCTCTCGGGAATAGTAGGTACTTTTGCTAGATGAAGTTTATTTACCCTATGTCCTTTTTTGTACCCTTGACAACGTGTATGCGAAATTTTATGATGATCGGTCGAGTAGTTAAGGCGTGTAACTGTTACAAACAAATAAATCACTTTCGCAGTTCTTCTCCCTAGCCTTTATTATTCCCAAGTCACTTGATAACAGCTAGAAAAGTAAATAAATGCACAACTTTTTTATTTCAGATTGGCGTCTCATCTTTCCACGCTCTCGCTGGCTGCCAGGCCGGATATCCATTCGGTTACATGAGAGTCTCTTCGTACATAGCATGGATCCAGAGTGTGCTGTATTAAGTCGTTCGAATGTCACACCATCTGACGGGAATTATTGGTATTCAACGTCAAAAAACTCTTTGGAAACTTTCTAATACTGAGAAGAGGCCCGTGCCCAGCAGTGGGACAGCATAATCCTTACTAATATTATAAATTCGAAAGTAACTCTGTCTGTCTGTCTATTATCTATTCACGGCTAAACCACTTAACCGGTTTGGATGAAATTTGATACAAAGGTAGTTTAAAAGCTGGGAAAAGACATAGGCTTCTTTTTATTGATGTAGGTACCACGCGCCGCGCTCCAAAGCTAATATTCTATAACTATCAGTAATGTTAAACATGACCTCTTGGCAATTCGTAAGTCTCTCTGATCTGTATCAATAAATTAAAAATTTAAAAGCCTCCGACACTAAATTTATTTGATACCCTTAATGAATGAGTTGTTTAAAAATAATGTAATTCGCCATTTTGTGGTGGCGGCCACCTTGGATTTGAAATTTATTATAGTGTATAGTATTCTACTAGTCAAACCCTTTCATTTGATACCCATATTGAGGGAGTTGTGAAAAAATATGTAATCCGCCATCTTGTGGCGGCGGCCATCTTGGACCGATTTTCATCAATCATAACTAAGAACACTCCCGACTAATTTACCTTTCAAATACAAAAAACAAAATTAAAATCTGTTCATCCATTCGGGAGCTACGACACACACTCACACACACACACACACACAGACATGTCAAACTTATAATACCCCGTCGTTTTTGCGTCGTGGGTTAAAAAACAAACAACCTAAATAATATTATAAATGCGAATATGAGGTTTGTTTGTTACGCCTTAACTGCTCGACCGATCATCATGAAATTTCACATACAAGTTGTCAGGGGTACAGAAAAGGACATAGGGTACCTTTCATCCAGGAAATACTACTGTTAAATCTAGTCAATAGCGAAACATACGAAGACAAAATAGTTCAGTACCTTTCTTTCATTTTTCTCCTCTGTTTATAAACCATTTTTTTTTAAATTAAACGACCTTATATGGATTTATCACGTTATTCAATTGAGAAATGCTACTTTTAAACATCAACATGTTCCACAGTTTTTTAAACGTTGCAAACGGACATATAATTTCACATTTATACTTTATTATTTATACTAGCGACCCGCCCCAGATTCGCACACATAGTACAAAACCTTAACAAATTATACAACTAAACCTTCCTCGTAAATCACTGTCTATTGGTGAAAACTGCATGAAAATCCGTTCAGTAGTTTTTGAGTTTATTGCGAACAGATGCGGTGGGAGAGTTTGTTTTATAATATGTAGTGAAGATGGATACTAAGGAAAACCAATAATTTTCGTTCAAGAGTAAATCTGCCTTTATCTATGGATAAGATTATTTAATAAAAATAAGTCTGCAATTATAAGTTTATTTTTTTACTAATCCTGAATCCTGTCCTTTTCCATATACTCCACTGCCTCCGTGGCGCAGTGGTAGTGAATGCGACTGCTGTGCATGAGGTCTCGGGTTCGAATTCCAGCTCGGGCCAAAACAAAGTTATTGGGTTTTGAAGTGAAACCTTCTTTAGGCGCGTTGAGCACTTTTTGGGTGAACAAAAATCATGGAACTCGCGTCATCGTCACCGAACGCTTTCCATGAACTATATGTATACTGTGTATATATGTGTACTTTTTGGGTGAACAAAAAGCGTGAAACTCGCGTCATCGTCACCGCACGCTAGTTACTTAGTTTTCACTTCTATCGGCAGTCCCCAAAGACTGCCCCGCATGTTTTTTTTTTATACAACTACGGTGGCAAACAAGCTTACGGCCCACCTGATGGTAAGTGGTCACCGTAGCCTATGGACGCCGCCAACACCAGAGGCATCACTTGCGCAATGCCGACCTTTTAGGAAAGAAAAAAGGAAGTGGAAAGGGGAAGGAGCGGGAAGGGGGAAAGAGGGTACTACCATACTACTACCATCAATTTTTATCAAATGCTTGAGTATGTTGAGTAGTAGTTCATGGAGAAATGGTTGCAGCACCTTACAGTTATGATTTGTAAATGAAATATTATTGTACACTTGGCGATTAAAAAGAGTGGCTATGAGTTTCTTGCCCGTTCTTCTCATGAGCCCTACACACCCTAGCTTTGCTGAACGTGGCAGTAAATGTAAATTCACAGGAAAAAATTTACGTGTAACTTTGACATTCATAAGTGTTACCTTGTAACCTAAATTGAATAAATTTATTTTGATTTTTTGATTTTAGAGGGTGAATGGGCCCCCGGCACTCTCACTCACCGAACGAAACACAACAGTAGGAATACTGGTATTTCACGTCGATATTCTGTGAGAGGGTAGTCCTTCCCTGGTCGAGCCAGCACATTAATGCTGAAATCAGCGAGGCTCTACTTCTCTTTTTTTGTTGGAACTGAGTATGCACTTGTGTTTCATATCTCCTGCGTTCACCAGTCTCTGTTAAGATTGGCTGTCGTGACCGAAATTCGGTTTAAATGGCATTCAATTTCTATATATAAAGTATTTTTAAAGAAATTGACGTTTATATCCTACATCTAATTTAGTAGTTTCTGTACAAAATACAATTGTTACTTTAAACATTCATTTAAAGTAACAATTGGCCTCGATGGCGTAGTGGTTAATGTAACCGACTGCCACGCCTGAGGTCGCGGGTTCGATTCCCGCTCAAGTCAAACATTTGTGTGCATGAACATGGATGTTTGTCTTGGTCTGGGTGTTTCTATGTATAATATGTATGTTTTACAAAAAAAAAGTATATATGTATGTTTATCCATTGTCTAGTACCCATAGTACAAGCTCTGCTTAGTTTGGGCTAGATGGTGTTGTGTGTATGTGACAGAATATATTATTATATTATATTATATTATATTTCGAGAATAGACTATATATATTATTAATATGTATGTATAACATGTATTATTCTTAATAAATATCAATAACCTTTTATACAATTTGTACCTATTTAAAGTTACTAGCGGTCGCCTAGTGCTCGAAATTCGACCAAAGTTTGCCTGTAAGATATTGCTGATATATGTCATTATAATTGATATATGTAACCATAGTTACGCGCTTTGACTGCGTGTGTCAAATGCATGGTTGTGTGCGTGTAGTGTTTTTTCATTAAATAAACTAGTGGCCCTTATTTTGTTTTGAGTAGTATATATTCTCTATAAGGTATAGGTATCCATAGTTACAAAGAATTGTACGACGTTAAACGAACAATGTCGAAATACTACGAACGCGATTCGACTGCGTGTGTGATGTGTCAAACGGATGGTTGTGTGCGTGTAGTGTTTTTTCATTAATTTAATGTATTACTAATGCATATTTTATATAAATATTAGGATTCGTCACTCCTTCTCCATATAAACTTTAGCTGTGCCAAATTTCATACTCCTCCGTCCGCGCAATTTTCGTAAAAAGGGGTACAAAGTTTTTGCTTCACGTATTAATATATATATATCGCTTAGTATCTGCCCGTATTGAGCAGCGATAGCTTAGTGGACAGACTGCAATTTAGAGGGTCTCGGGTTCGAAACCACGTCACGCACCTCTGAATTTCGGAAGTTATATGACTTTGCGAAATTATGTGCGTATTGATTGACAATTATCGTTAGCGTCAGAATGGCTGGTCGCCTATGGCAAGCGGCTTTGAAAGTATATTCAGAAATTGCTACCAAATAACTTATATTTGCTACATTTCTTCAATATTTGCTACATACAATACATTCAGATAAATATGAATATTTTTTTGACTAGCCATTCTGACGTCAGGATGGCTGATTGCCTCCGTGTTCAGCATGAAAGACGCAGAATTTCTTAAAGTTTGTTATGTCAATAATTGCTTACTAATTATTACTTTCACGAATTTAAGTTTGAGCTTCATACATGCATTAGGTAAAAAATACAGCTTTTAGTAAAATTTGTACGAGCAAGCGCCTAATAATTTAGAAAGGCAACAGATTTTTTTACTACAGTCCTTTCAAAGCCGCTTGCCATAGACGACCAGCCATTCTGACGCTAACCAATTATCGCCTGCTCCGTGCCTTGGAGAGCACGTTAAGCCGTCGGTCCCGACTGCCATGAACATCTATGGCATTCGGTATTGGGGAAGTCGACACAAAAGATCCCACTGGGTCGAAGTGTCGCCGGTCTGTACTGACGAATGGTTCCCTTTATGTCGAGTCCCTTTACGTCGAGCCGAGAACCTTGTCTCGCTTCTATTACCCATACGTCGAGTCTACGATTTCTATCCCGTTTCTATTCCCTTAACGTCGAGTTTCTTTACCCCGCTTCTATTACCTTTACGTCGAGTTTATTAATATCATATTTTGAAGTACAGTCAGGTTCACATGTTTTATGTGTTATCGTATTCGAATCTACTGAATCTATATACTTATAATTACTTGTCCTGACTGACTGATTCATCAACGCAGAGCCTAAACCGCTGGGGCTACAAACTTGAAACTTTGGCAATTGATGCCTCTTATGTGGTAAGCATCCACTAAGGAAGGATTTTTCGAAATGTCATCCTTAAGAGGGTAAAATAAAAGATAAACGGTTGAAATTAAACTACTATATACGGATTTTATCGTATATAGTAGTTTAATTTCAATGAATAACATTCGCGTAAACAGAAGACAATATTAGATAAACGGTTGTATGGAAGTCCGTCATTTTCAAAGTAAGAAGCACCAAATTTCACATACATGCTTCTGGTTATAAATAAATGTACACATAAATCGGCGGTTTTTAAAATTTTACCTCTAAAAGAATAAATTAAGGGTTGAAAATATAATTAAGTCCACGCGGGCGAAGCTGCTGGCAACAGCTAGTTACTAATAATAACATATTATCTTTTAAATTTAAATGAAAAGTATATTATACGTATTAGACTATTGACTGTAACATACTGAAAATCATTTAGCGAAACTCAAGTTCGAATATCAGGTAAGTTTTAGATGACACCTCTCTTTCGCACATCTAAGCAGGTACATGTCTCTTTTACATATCTATTGTTATCAGTATGTATGCAACGTCCATGACGAATTTAAATGACAGTGATTACGTTGACTATGTTCGAAGCTTCCAAAGTGTGAAAAATGCACTCTATCGTTCGCGAAATAAGTTTTTAAATGTTAGAAAGACTAATTTGGAGGATGTCAAAATTTCACCACTAATCGGAAAAGATATTCTGGTTGTAGACGGAGGGCATTGCAAAAATACATTACAGTCCATGAATCTGTTCTTTGTTGATGGGACATTCTTTTCAATTTCTCCACCATTCTATCAGTTATACACGATACTTGCCGACATTGGTAGTACCGCAGACAAAACTGTAATAGTGCCGATTATTTTCGCGTTGTTACCAGATAAATTCCAATAGACCTATACAAATATGTTTCAAATGGTAGAAGATAATATTCCTGAACCGAATCCAATAAAAGGAGAATGGGCTATCCGCGGCCAAGAATAATTCTAGTATGTATTTATATTATGTAGTCCTACCATTACAGTGGAGATGTATCATCGCCCAAATGTACTACAAAAGTGTATAAAATACATTTTCATTTTTGAGGATGATATGAATAATTGATAGCAAAAATGGCAACTGAAGGTGAAATAAGAAATCTTGGATAGTAATGTCAACATGTACTTATTACTTAATAATATAGCATAGCACATATTGCATTATTAATGATTACAACAATAATTATATAAACTATGTTTTATAAGGAGTTCCTATTCGTGTTCTATAATAGCACTTAATTCCGCTGCTGGTAGTCGTATATCTTCGGCTTGATTTCTTGCCCAACCGAGGTACCAGACTACACACATAATGTGTGCGCAGCATCCGACCGCCGATCCGTGCGCCTTCCACTCAAACACGAACAATAATAATGAGCGATCGCTTCTCGTCCATTTCTTTGACGGTCAATGACAATATAAGAATAATAAACCCTGGACCTCACGTGTCTAGACTGAATTCGGACTCGTAGGAACGAAACATCTTGCTCTTCAATATACTCGCTAAGCCCTCTTATTTGTTGCTCTCGGTACACCTCAATATTATACAAACCCTGTACAAGATGCTCAGCATAATAACTACGGGCTAGCTTGATTTGGTATGTACCAAGAGCAAACATAATAAGGTCTTCTTCTGAGAGATTTGGAAAATCTTCAAACATAATCTGATCACCAGTTATACTTACGAACGTTGCTCTTTGTCTATTTATGTTATTGCGAACAACAAAATCCGCCAGGCGATTTGGTCGATTCGAGCGGTCATTTATGATATCCACAAATGTGGCTGCATGCACACTGTCCCGGATGGGCTCCTGGAAAGCATTAATCAATGATGCTACTATTTTGAAGTCCTCAAACATATGGTTTAAAGCCCGATTAAAAAAATCCAGCCGGAACAACTTAAAATCCCGCTTGAATCTGCCATTAATTACTTCTACCACCCAGCGGCATATGGTGACCAATCTAGATCTATTCGCTTGTTCGGTGGTGAGCTGATCAGCACCGCGGTTTTTAGTTTCAGGCATATAAGCAGAGTAATTGAAACTTGCTAAATCGGGCAACACGTCTCTAAACCCACGATCTAAAATAAAAATATCACCAGATCGAAAGTACCAATGGAATGTACCTTCCTCATCATACACCATTCTTTGTTCGATTGAGGCATCGGAGTCGGTAGCCGCGTATGGCCCACAGACATCTAATATATAACCATCACAGCTCACAATTAAAAATGGTTTTAAAAGGTTTGAAAACTTATGTGAACTATATGTTTCTCTTTGGAACGAGTGATTGGAGCTTTTTTGGATATAGATGTATGTTCCGTCCATTATTAAAATTGCTTTTCTATTTTCGATTGGTGAGTTTGGGCTTCCAAACAAGGCGTTTGGCACGTACAAGTTACGTTCAATCACCTGTCTTCTGTCTATGTGATCAAAACCTAGGTGTCTAGGTACGAAGTCGGCCGATAAACAATCTCTTGCTCTTTTTAAGTGTCTCTCTAGAGTTCTTCTGCTCATTTGGAAAAGCGTTGCTAGCCTTTCATTGCTTTCGCCACTACGCAACTTTATCAAATAAATGGCTAGAGCGGTTTTTGAGTTCGAACCTGACAAAGTAGGCGTCTGTACTAAGATCTCAGAGAATTGTTCTCGACTGAGACCCAGCCGAACATGTATTTCATTCGTCTCCATGTTTTCAATGTTTTCAAAGTTCAGAATAGCACTTCTTGACACAGCTGCTTTCATAAGACCCATCATCTCTACGAAATGAGTACTATTGAAGTCGTGCCGTAGATTTGGACTACCGATAATCTCATCCCAGTCATTGGATAATAAATGTGTTTCACATATTCTGGCTTCTGCTGGTATGTACAAGTTGGAATCCACCAAAAGTGATACCCGAATGTTTTCTGGAATGCGATGACGTGTAGTTCTTGTACATCTATCAAACATGCATCTCACTGCGGTATTAGGCACTCGAGAATATTCTTCAATCTGCAGTACACATTCATGAGGGGCAGGGTTTGGATTAGGCTGTACAGCTCGTTGACCTTGCTGCCAGCATGGTCTATAAACGTATTCCAAGGCGTTGTATTGAATCTGGTATGAAGATATTGACTTGTGAATGCAGATAGTAAACTAATAAAATATACATTTGTTAGCATGACACATTATTATCTAAACGCATAATAAAATAAAAATGACCTTATTACGTTAAGCACATATGATGTGATGTGATGCATAACCTTAAGGTTCGAAAAACGCTTCTTTACTACATCACTTCTTATTAGTAAGTACTTAATTAAAATAAAAACTTACTGGCTGTGGAGCAATAGCTTCAATAATATATTGAGCGATTGCGGCATTTTCCTCAAAAAGAGCGTGAGTTATCTCGAACCTCCTTCTCTTTACCACTGATCTATTACACAAAATACAGATTGGTCGATTTTGTGCCATACTCAACAAAGTCCACTTCACAAAGAGAATCAAAGTCCAAAAATGAATGCCAAGTTATCAGATTAGGAGTAAACAAAGTCCAGGAAGAAAAAACAGATCAAAGGGAAGCGCACAAGAAACAAACAAATCGCACAGTACTCAACGACGCAAGCGTAATCGAAGGACTGCGCGGCACACAAATAAAAAGAGAGCGACGCACGCGCCGAGCCGTCCGATGTCTTTGTTATCGCTTGGCGCTGATTGGTCGCTCGCTTGAGCAGGTAGTCGAACTCATCAAACTGGTTTTATTGGGTACACACAATAGCATTAGGTACATATAAATAATAAATTATTATTATGTGATATGCAATTACTTAGCTAAACTAAATGGAATACAGTAAAACGTTCAAAGCAAAAGTTGTTCTTAAGTATCAGTACTTTCATTTGACACTAACTTCATCAATGGCCGCCGATAGCCCAAAACGCCCATTCTCCTTTAAGATGGATTTTGAAATTGCAGCAATAAATGCTATAAAGAAGTTTTTCCACTGGCAGATATAACCGGATGCTTCTTCTATTGCCATAAAGCATTGTGGAAAAAAGGAAAACAGACCGGAATAGTAAATGTTACCGGTGGATAAAAATAATTTTATGTGCCACAGCACATCTTCCCAAAAATTTCAAACTGGAAACATGGGTGTCATTATTAGAAAGTGCACCTAAAGGCAATGAGGCAAAATTATTCAATAAATTATTTACAGTAAAACTATAATATGCTGGTTTAGATTAACACTAATAGTGATAATTAGACTGTGATATATATAGATGAAAAAAGTTACTTCTTTAGAAAAATATTTGCTGTAAAACTATATACTGATTTACATTTACACTAATAGCGACAATTATACCATGTTTATAAAGATTAAGAAAGATACTTACATACAAATAATGAAACAATAATTTAATACTATAGGACACTGGCTTTTAATTTACATCCTGACTGTACCTATTAACCAAACTCGACGTGTCGGTAACAGAAAGCGTAAAATAGCAATATTTTGCAAGAACAATAGCCTCTCGGACTCGACGTAAAGAGACTCGACGTAAAGGGAACCAATCGTACTGACTGGCCTCCACATAAGATAAGATAAGGAAAGATCTGCCCGTATTCGTTGTTTTAATTCCCCATCATTACACGATGGTTGATGTTTTTGTTAATTTAAGACAAACTTTCGATCCTAAAACGCGCATCTCTGACTTCTCGAAGTTATGTGCCTATCAAATAGTTAATTATCGCTCGCTTTAAAAATGAAGAAAAACATGGTGAGGAAACCTGCATGTCTAAGAGTTCTCAATGTTCTCAAAGATATGTGAAGTCTGCCAACCCGCACTGGGCCAACGTGATGGACTATGGCCTAACCCTTCTCACACTGAGAAGAGGCCCGTACCCAGCAGTGGGATGGTACCTCTCAAACCCTGTTGACGCCGATCAGCGTCATCAGATTTGTACCCGTTAAACCCCGGTGACGCCTTAAGGCGTCAAGCAAAAAAAAGAGGGTCGCACTCGACTTTTTCCGTTTTTGTATTGAAAGGCCTGTATTTAAAGTCTTGTATTGTATATCAATGTACGCGTAACAACATCGCGTCGCCCAAGTACACCGTCCAGAAATTTAAATATTATTCCGTTAAAAGCTTGGCGTCGTTCTCGTTTTATACATCACTTTCGTTCCGGCTTTTTCTGTGAGTGGGAGTGTGAAGTGTCGGTGATGAGTTTTTATAAATTACTTATATTATAAGTGGGATTTTAACCAAAAAACAGTAAGTAATTTGTTATTGTATTATCTAAATTACCTAACTGTGTATTGTAATAGAAGATTTGCCATTTTATTTAGGTACCTACGTAAAACATGCAATAAAAGTTGAGGGCGGACTCCATCAACCGTTGAAACATTTTTATTTTGCAAGCTATATTTAATATTTTAGAGGAAAATTATATAAACTGCACATATTCTAATTGTATTTTTATAAGGAATCCGTTTCCAATGATATTTTTATCAAATATGTTAACAAAATTCAATGGCAAAACTTCGAAACCCCGTTTTACACTCACACATAAATACGACTGTTTGCATGCGTACGCAAATTTAAAAAAAAAAAATTTTAGCCGTTTCGTAATCTGTATCAGGTCGTTTATTGTTTGCTTTGTATCTGACATATTATTCTATAAGAATACTGACGATCATATTTTTTATACTTTGTACCTACCGAGATGTATTATAATTAGTGGAGGGTGCCCACACCCACTAGTGAGGCGTATTTGGGTAAAGTATTGCTAGTAGCAATACTTTTACACATGTCTAACTGAGGGTCTGATGATGACCAGGTATGCACCCAACGGATCTCGGTGATGGCAATCGCTAGAAGTGTAAGTGTTTCAGTTCAGTCGGGCGCTCGAATAACGTGTCTTGCAGAGAAAATTAGCTCAGTCGCATAAAGACAGGTTACTGATGTAGTCAAAGTCAAAAATCATTTATTTACTTAGGTCACAAAGTAACACTGACGGTCAAAATATATAGGTTAGTGAGTTTACTAAGTTACTGAAGCTACATTTAGGTTAGTTGCTAGGTTCAGGCAAAGGGTAGAGCCTATGAGAAGAAACCTGCAAAAAACTCACTGTAGTTACAGCGAGACAAGCATATTTCAGTTACTTTCACATCAAATATCTATATGTTTAAAATGCCTAGTGTTTTTGTTTTTTTCTTGCATATATTTTTGTTTACTTGATTATTCATATTGTGGCCTTCTTTTGTTTTGCATTGATGTTTTAATGTTTGGTATATTGATCATTTTTATTTTTATTGATATTTTAATAATTATCTTATTAACGCTATAATATGGTGCATGGTGTGACACCTTAAAATGTTGTGCATTTATTCTTATTACTGTGTAAATTTTTAATGTATAAGCACTAATGTAACAACTATTGGTTGTCCAAATAAATAAATAAATGTTACTCGGTGATAATATAGCTTTCTAATGGTGAAAGAATTTTCAAAATTAGTTGTCTTTTTGGAGTTAAAGCCTTACATACAAATAAAAAATCAAGTCTTTCCTGCTTATAATATTCCTTCTTTTTTACAAGGAAAAAGTAGTGGAGAAGTATGACAATTAGTAAGCTCTTGAAAATGTTTATACAAAATTAAGTTATAAAGATTAATTTATTCTCCTAACAATATCATCAGTGGAAACTAAATTCAATAAAAATATAACAATATTAACATTCTCCCATTATATTTAAGTAGGGTACTTTACTTATGAATGCCGCTATGACACATGTCTGCCTGGGGGTCTGATGATGACCAGGTATGCACCAAACTGATTTAGTTATACATAAGAATAATCTTATTTTATTAGAGAATGGAGAAACTGGGAGCGGCTCTGCCTGTGGTGCGGTCCACCTGCCTGCACGATAAGGGTGGAGGACACGGGCTGGAGACTCATATTTGAGGAGATGGCGTCTGGCCTTCAGGTAAACCTTTATTTACAAATTTGTTTTGTGGTTTTCCCACTACAATTTTCGGTACCTCCTGTCTAAACATGATAGTTGGGTATGACACGTGTTATGTCGGCCTCGATGGTGTAGTGGTTAGTGTAACCGACTGCCACGCCTGAGGTCGCGGGTTCGATTCCCGCCACAAGTCAAACGTTTGTGTACATGAAGTCGTCGGCCTCGATGGTGTAGTGGTTAGTGTAACCGACTGCCACGCCTGTGGTCGCGGGTTCGATTCCCGCACAAGTCAAACATTTGTGTGCATGAAAGTGGATGTTTGACTTGGTCTGGGTGTTTCTATGTATAATATGTACATATGTATTTACAAAAATAAAAGTACATATGTATGTTTATCCATTGTCTAGTACCCATAGTACAAGCTCTGCTTAGTTTGGGCTAGATGGTGTTGTGTGTATGTGATAGAATATTATATTAGTGTTGCTGTTTCTTTGAAAATGAAAAATTTATTTCGCAAGAGCTATGGTTTACATTAATTAGGTGGTTAATAGCTTGTCAGGCATGCGAAAATTTATCACAACTAATATACATTTTAGAGAAATTACTATGATTATATAATTATTTTGATTATAATACGAATATCAAATATTTATATAGAGGCAATGTCATTAGTAGATATAAGCGAAATAATTAATGTCATACAATTTTAAAATAATAGTAATACTAAATTAAAGCAAAACAATAAAAATAAATAAATAAATAAACTGGAATTTCAAATCTATTCTAGATATGGCAACCTGCGGTTAGGCCGTCGCTATGCCGTCCGTCGCTACGCCGACGGAAGCTGGTGCTCCGCTTCGTGAGCCGCCTCGACAGCGCTCGCGCCGCGCCCTCGAGTTCTCGGATATCGAGGGTCTGCTTGCCTGTCCAGATTCTGGCATGCCAGTGCCATGGATTCGGACGGAGAAGCAGAATGGGGTGGCGGCGCGGCGCTTGCCAACATGCGTGTAGTTAGTTGCAACTTGCGTAATCACTTAGTGTTACGCGAGGAGCGGCAACTAGACGCTTTGGCAAATGCTCCGGAGCGGAGCTCAGACGTCGAGCGGTTGACGGCGGATGGCGTGCACGGCGTGGCGGGCCAGGCGGACGACCAGCCAGCCAGTCTGGAGGCAGAGCAGCGGCCTGGGACATCGGAGGAAGCAGGCGTGTCAAGCCCGGCGTATTCAAATACATTTACTTGGTCGGAAGACTTTAGCACGTTTTCCTGCCAACGAGAAGTGTATTTGAACACTCCGGGCTCGCAGGTGACCGCAACAGAGTCGCCTGGATCCGTTTCAGGTGGTGTGGGACGAACACATAATCGCTCATATAGTTAAGGAAACCAACGATTATGCATGGCAAACAATCTGTAAATTATCCGAAACAGATGGTATCACAGCCAATCTTGAAGATTGGGAGGATACCACTGTGGAGGAAATTTACAGATTGTTTGCTCTCCTTAACTATATGAGCATTGATTATAGGGTACGGATTGAATTCTAGAACACGGGGGCTTTAGGCATGCCACAATTCCGTGAAATTATGAGTAGAAATCGTTTTAACCTCTTGATGCGCTTTTTACATTTCGTCAATAATGACACCATCCACGGGAGATCTTACGATCGTAAGATCTCCAAAATAACGCCGGTTGTGGAGCACTGTAACCGTAAGTTTCGTAGCATGTATACTCCTCAGCAATCGCTGAACTTGGACGAGTCGTTGCTGCTGTGAAAGGGTCGCCTTTCCTGGGTGCAATGCATACGGACAAAGGCGGCCCGCTTCGGCATCAAGACGTTCGAGCTCTGCGAAGCTGAGTCAGGATACATGCTGCGAAGCCTGCTCTACGCAGATAAAAACTCCAGCATAACCCAGGGAGTCATCAATGGGTTCGAAAATCCCACTGCTAAGGTGGTACTCGAACTCATGGATGGTTACTTGGACGTCGGCCATATGCTGGTTATGGACAACTGGTACAACCAGTTGTCTTTAACCAGGTATCTCAAACACCGGCATACCGATGTCATTGGCACTATGAATCGTCGGCGGATTAACGTTCCTCCGGCGGTCAAAAGTGCCAATGAACGTCGGATGTCACGTGGAGACCAAATTGCTCTTCATTGTGGTTACATCACTATGATCGCGTGGAAGGACGTCAAACTGGTGACGTCCATATCCACGTGCCACAATGCAGAGCAAGTTGGGGGCCGACGAGCTGGAGTTGCTCTCCGCAAACCGGCGTTAATTGATGATTATAATCGTAACATGGGGGAGGGTCGACCTGAAGGACAGGAGTTGAGCATGTTTATGTTCGAAAGGAAGCGGGGTAACAAGTGGTACATAAACGTATTCAGATGACTCCTGAATACGAGTCTTCTGAATACTTTTATTGTATACACTAAACATGCTCAACTTCATCCTCTCAGCCACAGGGACTTCCGATACAAGGTATCGGAAGGTCTCCTGGCTGCGTATCAGCCGGTACGGGTACCGAGACAGACTAGCAGCAGGTCACGTATCGGGCCCGATCCGGCTTTTACGGGATGCGCAGCACGACCACTTCCCCATGATTAGTGAATCATTAAGAGAAAACACAACACGCCTCAAGCGACGTCGATGTGCATGCTGCACGCAAAGGTGGAAACGTACTGATACCACTATGGTGTGTAGAACGTGCGACGTCCCCCTTTGCGTTGCATGTTGCGTCGACTACCATACAAAACCGAATCTGTAGCATTATACAGATACGATTTTGTATGTGTGGTGTGTTGTGTTTGCGTGGGTGAGTTTCATTATTGACAAATAGTACGTAATTAGCATTTACTTATTAGCTATTAGCTCAAATACTAGATTTACAAGAAATATCAACATCTCATATTATAAACAATTGATTTCTCCATTAATACAGGGCTAATATTTTATTAAGACAAACTATAGTAGCCTAAATACAAGCTACATGAAAAGATACCATATAATTCGAATTGGCCATTTAAAAAGTATTGATGCAATAGGTAGTACGTATTTGTTAGTTTGAAATGGGTATGCATTTTTGCAGCTCACTGTACAATCATAAGTGTCAACCCAATTTTTATTTACTTGTTTTCTGAGATTTTGTTTTTATTACTATTTTATATTCTTTATTTTCTTTTTGTTATTTATTTGAAAACATCAATGTACCTTTGTTGAAATCTAAAAGTGTGGCCTGGTACCCATAACACAAGTTAGATTTTACCTTGGGTACCAGTGTTCAATAATTACTGTGTCTTACTTATATTTGTGTTTAATAAAGATTCAAATTTCAAATATTTCATTTCATTTCAGTATGAAAACCACAACGTTACCGATTTTCTTCATACAAGGCGAGCACTTTATATTTAAACTACTATTACCAGTGCGCCACCAAGAAAATAAAATGTCTCGGTGGCGCACTGATAGTGCACAAAAGCTGTGCAGCAGCTCTCATATTTGTGTGCGTGTGAACTGAGGGACCACACAATTATTTCGCAAAATAAAAATAGCAGGATTAAGTAGTAGACTAACAACAATTGTTGAACAAACCTGGGATAAAATTATAGGGAAGAGAGGAACCCGTCACGCACCCTCAGATCGCCCACCCCAACTACTGCATTAGAAAAAGGTTGACAATACCTAACTGTGTGCGTTCGCGCAGCGGAATGTTGTTGAATTTAAAGATTTTAATTATGCAGATATTTAGTGTATGACGTCGTATAATTGTGTATGGTAAAAAAAAAAATTGTGCACGCAGCCATTGTGGAGAAATTCAACAAAAACTGATTCCGCTGGGCGAACGTTGTCCTGGTGGAACTTTTTTTATCCATAGACTTTAGAAGAAAAGAGATGTCCAAAAATTTGTGTGTATTTTTGTGTGTAATTGTGTATGTATGAATAAAATTAGTGCATGCATAAACTTCGGAGAAATTCAAGTTTCCGCTACGCGAACGTTTGGCCATTAGCTAGTTTTCATATAAAGCGCTTACATAGAGAGCTGTAGATTTTTACATACGTTGTTTTGAATTTGTTTATATTTGTTTAAAAAACAGATTTAGAAAAATCGTAGGGCTTAAAAGATAAAAATATAAACGTAAAATACGCTTATTAGGTCTTAGTTCTTAAAGTATGCACTTTGGGGTCTAGATTTTCACGTTTATACAAACCTTGTAAGTGTCTGCAACATGTTGCCAAGTATCAATGATGTTCCGTTAGTAATTAAAGAGTTATAGGACAATTTACCATGAATAGATCACTGTTTACAAAGCAGTCAAATATCACGACGTTCTAAAGGATTTGCATGGTAAAATGTATGCCAATAATTAGTTTATTCATTCAACTATTCACATGCAAAATTTCATGTCATTAAATTCACTATTTAAAGAAAAACAATTATAATACTGACGAAGCATCGAAAACCTACATAACCCGACCAAGTTCAGATGGCTACAAAAAAGCGGCCATGCCATATATCTAAGAAACGTTCTTAACCTTCCAATATAGTATTTATTAATATGGTACAGTTGCGTACACAAGCGTTAGGAAAAATAAAACAATTGCATTTCTTGAATGAAAAATATTTTTTTAATAATAACGCCACTATCTACGATAAAAATACATCTTCAATTAACAAGTACTTCTCTATTTAAATATCCGTGTACAAAAATATTTTTAATTACATATAATACTTAATTATGTAATTATAATAACGTTAACAAACGCTTGCAACGACATAAATAGACTTAAATGTGTTTTAACTAAAATAGGTTTAATAAACGATTATGAATATAAGGGTAAGTATAATATTTCGAGCTTCAATAAAAATTAAAATCACATCACATAACTAGACTATTCAGTTGTTTAGATTTGATCAACATTAAATAAGTGCTTATAAATGAGTAGCAACAACAATTGTTTTATCACCTATACCAATTCAATACCGGTATTATACTGTACATTTTGGGATGTTACCTAAATATATTGCACGGCCGCTTTTTTGTAGCTATGCGAACTTGGTCGGGTTATGTAGGTTTTCGATGCTTCGTCAGTATTATAATTGTTTTTCTTTAATTACTGAATTTAATGACATAAAATTTTGCATGTGATTAGTTGAATGAATAAACTAATTATTGGCATACATTTTACCATGCAATTCCTTTAGAACGTCGTGATATTTGACTGCTTTGTAAACAGTGATCTATTCATGGTAAATTGTCCTATAACTCTTTAATTACTAACGGAACATCATTGATACTTGGCAACATGTTGCAGACACTTACAAGGTTTGTATAAACGTGAAAATCTAGACCCAAAGTGCATACTTTAAGAACTAAGACCTAATAAGCGTATTTTACGTTTATATTTTTATCTTTTAAGCCCTACGATTTTTCTAAATCTGTTTTTAAACAAATATAAACAAATTCAAAACAACGTATGTAAAAATCTACAGCTCTCTATGTAAGCGCTTTATATGAAAACTAGTGTTATCAAGTAACACTTCCGGCCTCACATATACTACTAATTCGGGTACATCTTAACCACTATATGTACATTAAAACCAATTATCGTTTTATAATTTAATAATTTTATAATCAAGTATCTAAATAGTTATCTCATATTTCTTTATACTTAATTATATTTATTTGCTTGGCGCCTTCCGCTTGTCAGCTTCCGGCGCGATTAATAAATAGTACGTATTGTTACTGATCTCTGTACTTTTTCTTACACTATGTCGAATAATAAATCCTATAATCATTTTGTTTACTATGTACTTATAATATAATGATGACACTATTAGATTCTTACTGATTTTGGGTTAGGCATAATTTTGTCACACCGGCGCCTCTGCTTCCGGTGTAATAAATCCTTAATGTTACATAATTATGTATTATTAAATAATAATTGTATGTAAATAATCATCAGAATAATTAAGATAAACAATGTTTAATATTATCTATTGAGTTTGTGAATTTAGTATTAAATTAGGTCAAATGTTTGTATAAATACTGGCGGTTAGAATATTTTAGGGCATTCATATTTTAACCGTTGAAACGTGCATTAAAAGGATAATATAAGTTCTTTTCCGTACAACTTGTGTCTTCATTGCCGCCGCCACCCTGACCGTTCGCATTTACACTTCAGAAGTGGGATTATGTCAGGCCCATACATCGACGGACTTGGTACGAAGAAAAGGAGGCGCTGCAAGAATACTGCCCCCGATAGTGACGAATCATAGACTTTTTTCTTTTAATGACTAAGAGACCTTGGAGAAACATAAACGATGGAAAAAGCGGCGTGTCACCCAAACTGATGCGGAGGTTATACCAACGTTTCAGCCGGATGAAAAATCTAGCAACGTCAAGGGATGGCTGCACAAGATCGACCAGTTGGGCGACGTATATGGATGGGACAACAAAGACCGACAGTTCATCATGCAGATACGGCTTCGCGGGTCGGCTAGAGACTGGGACCGACTTTAGACCGAAAAAATGTTACGCTTGCCAAAGAGAAGGCCATGAAGCAAAGGACTGCAAGGTGCCGCGCTGTGAGGTGTGCCGTCGCCCGGGCCACGTGTCTGCCAGCTGCTGGTATGCGTCCAGCTCTTCACATAAAAAGGTCGGTAATGTTTTCTTTACAACATACAACATTTACGTAGATTTGTACAAGAAGGTAGTGGTAATTAATGATTGTAGTCTCACTGCATACATAGATACGGGCAGCAAATTAAATATTCTCAATGTGGCACATGTTGACAAGTTAAAATAAAAAATTGAGCCTGCCGTAGTTATGATGAGAGGTTTAGGAGATGCATATTCAGACCAAAACCGAGCAACCTGTTTATTGCAAGCCTTATCGACTTTCTCACAATGAAAATGAAATTGTAAATGAAAAGGTTCAAGATCTCATTGATGCAGATGTAATAAGAAACTCCATGTCTGATTATTCAAGCCCAGGGGTTCTTGTAAAAAAAAACAAGGTGGTGATTATAGGTTATGTATAGACTACAGAGCTCTTAATGCACGCACTATTAAAGATCGATATCCTCTGCCTCATATAGACGACCAGGTATCCCGCCTCTCCGGTAAATCTTTCTTTACAACTTTAGATCTAGCACAGGGCTACTATCAAATTAGATTGTCTAAAAACTCTATTCATAAAACTGCATTTGTTACGCCTTCTGGGCAATATGAATTTTTAAAAAATGCCATTTGGCTTAGCGAATGCACCGGCAGTATTTTCACGTCTTATCAAAATCGTGTAAGGTAGTTTAGGTAATGACGTAGCTACCTATCTCGATGACGTCATGCTACCGACAACCTCTGTTGATGACGGTCTTAAGTTACTAGATAATGTATTAAAGCTCTTATCAGAAGCAAATTTGAAATTAAATCTTAGCAAATGTTCGTTTCTAAAGAAAAGTGTTAATTACTTGGGTCATGAGATTACTGCAGGCACAGTGCGACCAGGACAGGCTAAGATTAGTTGCGTAGCTGAATATAAAAGACCTCCAAACATGCATGAGGTAAGACAATTTATTGGTCTGGCATCGTATTTTAGGAAATTTATTCGCGGTTTTGCTGAAGTAGCTAGATCTCTCACGCAGTTAACCAAAAAAGATGTTGAATGGACTTGGGGCTCTGCCCAAGAAACTGCATTTCAAACGTTAAAAGAGCGTCTTGTTAAGAGACCAGTATTAGGTATATACGATAGGAATGCTCGCACGGAGCTTCACACCGATGCCAGTAAGCTAGGGCTAGAAGGTATCCTTTTGCAATACCAAAGCCATGGTGTTTTAAAACCAATTGCATATTTCAGTAGGGTTACAAGTAAGGAAGAGCAGTTTTATCATAGTTAGGAGCTGGAGACATTGGCAGTTGTAGATTCCCTGAAACGCTTTAGAGTCTATCTCGTAGGGATCCCCGTTACTGTAGTGACAGATTGCGCCGCATTACGGACAACGTTAGTAAAAAAAGGACCTTATTCCCCGTATAAACCGCTGGTGGCTTTCAATCCAAGATTATGATCTACAAATCGAGTATCGATCTGGTGACCGAATGAGGCACGTAGATGCCCTGAGTAGGAATCCAGTACAGGACCATGTCCTATTAATTGATAACTTTGATTGGCTAGTGACATTACAGTTACAAGACGAAAGTATTCAGTTTCTTTTAACTCAGTTACGGAATGGTACAGACAATAGAAACATTATTGCTAACTATGCCATAAAGGAAAACATTCCCTATAAAAAAAAAAAAATTACGGGGACCGTTTCGTTATACCTAAACTGGCAAAATGGGGATTATTACAAAAATTTCATGATCAGATCGGACATGTTGGTTTTGATAAATGCGAAAAAACTATTAAAGCACAGTTTTGGTTCGAGGGCATGACGAGATTTATTCGCAAATATGTTAAATCATGTCTCCAATGCGCTTACGGTAAAGGGGAGCACGGTAAATTGCAGGGAGAACTACATCCAATCGAAAAAATAGCTATCCCGATGCACACACTACACGTTGACCATTTAGGCCCATTTGTAAAAACACGCAAAGGAAATGCGTATATACTAGTTGTCATAGATTCGTTCACAAAGTTCGTATTTGCAAAACCTGTCAAAAGTTGTGGTTCCATGGAAACTATAAAACAATTGAAAGATATTATTTCGCAGTTTGGAAATCCTAACAGGATTATTACATATAGAGGCAAAGCGTTTACTAGTCGGTATTTCAAACAATTTTCAGAAGAAATGCAATTTAAACATGTTTTGAATGCCATTGCCAGTCCTAGGTCGAATGGCCAATTAGAACGAGTAAATCGAACTTTGATTAACGGATTGAACACTATGTCTAATAGCGAATGCACCTGGGATGATCACCTAATTGATATAGTTTGGGGCATTAATAACACTCCTCATGCAATTACTGGTTTTGCCCCTTTTAAGTTATTAGGTATTTGGGCATGACAATTCACGTTTACCGGCATACCCTTCCGGGGAACCCAATGACTTCGAAAGTCAAGCGAAAGCATTAGAAGAAAGGCGAAACGCGGCTAAATTACGTATTGATAAACATATGACACTTATGAAGGATAAGTTTGATCGATCGCATATAAAAAAAAAATGCATTAAGTACTCAGTAGGACAATTAGTACTACGGAAAAGGGGAATAACTAGAGTAAGTGCTAATGTAACTAGAAAACTTAACGGGTTGTATACCGGACCCTATAGAGTATGCGAAGCAGAACACTCGTTGGATCGCTACACGATATATAGTATTAAAGGCATGAAAGGTTATCGAAAATTTACTGCTGTTGTTCGCGGTGAAGTCCTCCGACCTTATAATTCTTCCATTCCCGATGATAGCAGCGGCAGTGACCATGAGGTTGATAGGGATGATTTAATAGACTTATTAGAAAGTTAACTCATAATAAATAATGTTACATAATTGATAAGGATGTTAAGTATTCACTAATTACTACAAACTTATGGAAGTAGAGTAATAGATCAAAAATTGTACGCAACAAATATTGTATTAAGAAATAAACTGTTGTACAAAATGTCATCTGGTAAAATAGAATCGAAATACATTATGATAGAGGCCGCATAACTTACGATAAATAAAACCTGGATGATAATAAAAGCTGTGTGATGTAGAACAAATAAAAGCTGTGTGATATAGAATAAATAAAAGCTGTGTGATATAGTACAAATAAAAGCTGTGTGGAACTGGAAGGTACATGTAGAATCTGTTTGCAACAAACTTGAACGGTTAGTATTTGCCATCAAACGTTTACGTCAAACAGTGTCGACGGAAGCAGCTCTGACTGCATACCACGGATACGTCTCGTCGATACTCTCGTATGGCCTCTTACTATGGGGAAACTCATTTGAGATAGAAAAAGCATTTCGAGTGCAGAAGAAATGCGTGAGAGCGATCTGTGGTGCCTGGTTTACAGACAGTTGCAAGTCGCTATTCAAACAGTTCAATATTCTGCCACTGGTTTGCATGTACATTAGATAATTGTGTATTTTTGTGAAACTGCATCCACAGTATTTCAATAGGTTTTCAGAAACACCTGGCAGAAATTGTAGGAACAAAATTAAACTTCTTCGCCCTAGGTGTAGATTAGACATCTATGGAAAAATGTATATGTTAAAGCTATAGAGGTTTATAATAAGTTACCAGACAAATTCAAAGAACTACCTATTACGATGTTTAAAAAAAAAAGAATCACAACGTGGCTTGCAGAAAAATGTTTCTACAAATTAAAAGAATTTATGACATAAGTAATTATAAAGAAAATAATGCAATTACATAATATTATTCAAATTATAATGTATATTAATTTAATTCAAACTACATTTTATTCCAATTTTTAGACATTCATATAGGACTTATATTTATTTGCTATCAATTATTACCATTCATGAATTATAGAACTGATATAGAATAATTAACTTATAATGATGTAATTAATTAACTATGTATTTATTAAGACTGACTTATTCACACACCATTGTTATGGTAGAATGTGAGGAGATTGTTATTACCCTACCACCATTATGTAACTACATTTCTTGTGAATAAATAAATACGAATTTGAATTTGATGTAGAACAAATAAAAGCTGTGTGATATGGAACAAATAAAAGCTGTGTGATGTGGAACAAATAAAAGCTGTGTGATGTGGAACAAATAAAAGCTGTGTGATATAGTACAAATAAAAGCTGTGTGATATAGTACAAATAAAAGCTGTGTGATATAGTACAAATAAAAGCTGTGTGATATAGTACAAATAAAAGCTGTGTGATATAGTACAAATAAAAGCTGTGTGATATAGTACAAATAAAAGCTGTGTGATATAGTACAAATAAAAGCTGTGTGATATAGAAAGTAAAAAAAAAAAAAAGCTGTGTGATGTGGAACAAATAAAAGCTGTGTGATATAGTACAAATAAAAGCTGTGTGATATAGTACAAATAAAAGCTGTGTGATATAGTACAAATAAAAGCTGTGTGATATAGAAAGTAAAAAAAAAAAAAGCTGTGTGACGAAAAAAAATGGCTGTGTGTATTAAGTCAAATGAAGACTATATGAATTAGGACATATGCAATCTGTGTGAAGTAGGACAAATAAAAGCTGTGTGTAATCTAGGATAAATAAAATTTGTATAGATTAGATAATACAAGACTTAATTACGGCTTAAGCATCTTAATTCCAGGTACCGTACACCAGCGACAAACCAGGCGCCGATGGCAGCGCTGATCACCGTGAGACACGGCATACACAGGATGGCCGAATGTTATCAAGTAACACTTCCGGCCTCACATATACTACTAATTCGGGTACATCTTAACCACTATATGTACATTAAAACCAATTATCGTTTTATAATTTAATAATTTTATAATCAAGTATCTAAATAGTTATCTCATATTTCTTTATACTTAATTATATTTATTTGCTTGGCGCCTTCCGCTTGTCAGCTTCCGGCGCGATTAATAAATAGTACGTATTGTTACTGATCTCTGTACTTTTTCTTACACTATGTCGAATAATAAATCCTATAATCATTTTGTTTACTATGTACTTATAATATAATGATGACACTATTAGATTCTTACTGATTTTGGGTTAGGCATAATTTTGTCACACCGGCGCCTCTGCTTCCGGTGTAATAAATCCTTAATGTTACATAATTATGTATTATTATTAAATAATAATTGTATGTAAATAATCATCAGAATAATTAAGATAAACAATGTTTAATATTATCTATTGAGTTTGTGAATTTAGTATTAAATTAGGTCAAATGTTTGTATAAATACTGGCGGTTAGAATATTTTAGGGCATTCATATTTTAACCGTTGAAACGTGCATTAAAAGGATAATATAAGTTCTTTTCCGTACAACTTGTGTCTTCATTGCCGCCGCCACCCTGACCGTTCGCATTTACACTAGCTAATGGCCAAACGTTCGCGTAGCGGAAACTTGAATTTCTCCGAAGTTTATGCATGCACTAATTTTATTCATACATACACAATTACACACAAATACACACAAATTTTTGGACACATCTCTTTTCTTCTAAAGTCTATGAATTAAAAAAGTTCCGCCAGGACAACGTTCGCCCAGCGGAATCAGTTTTTGGTGAATTTCTCCACAATGGCTGCGTGCACAATTTTTTTTTTACCATACACAATTATACGACGTCATACACTAAATATCTGCATAATTAAAATCTTTAAATTCAACAACATTCCGCTGCGCGAACGCACACAGACCAACAGACTGCAATGCAGAGGGTCTCGGGTTCGAACCCACGTCGCGCACCTCTGACTTTCGGAAGTTATATGACTTTTCGAAATGATGTGCGTATTGATTGACAATTATCACCTGCTCCGTGCCTCGGAGAGCACGTTAAGCTGTCGGTCCCGGCTGCCATGAACATCTATGGCAGTCGGTATTAGGGAAGTCGACACAAAAGATCCCACTGGGTCGAAGTGTCGCCCGTCGCTACTGACTGGCCCCCACACAAGATAAGATAAGATAAGATCTGCCCGTATTCGTTGTTTCAATTCCCCATAATTACACGATGGTTGATGTTTTTGTTAATTTAAGACAAACTTTCGATCCTAAAACGCGCATCTCTGACTTCTCGAAGTTATGTGCCTACCTCTCAAACCCCGTTGACGCCGATCGGCGTCATCCATCAGATCTGTAGTTTGTACCCGTTAAACCCCGGTGACGCCTTAAGGCGTCAAGCAAAAAAAAGAGGGTCGCACTCGACTTTTTCCCGTTTTTGTATTGAAAGGCATGTATTTAAAGTCTTGTATTGTATATCAATGTACGCGTAACAACGTCGCGTCGCCCAAGTACATCGTCCAGAAATTTAAATATTATTCGCTTATTCGGTTTAAAAGCTTCGCGTCGTTTTATACATCACTTTCGTGCCGGCATTTCTGTGAGTGGGAGTGTGAAGTGTCGGTGCTGAGTTTTTATAAATTACTTATATTATAAGTGGGATTTTAACCAAAAATAGTAAGTAATTTGTATTGTGTTATCTAAATTACCTAACTGTGTATTGTAATTTGTAATAGAAGATTTGCCATTTTATTTACGTAAAACATGCAATGAAAGTTGAGGGCGGCCCTCATCAATCGTTGAAACATTTTTATTTTGCAAGCTATATTTACTATTTTACAGGAAAATTATATAAACTGCACATATTCTAATTGTATTTTTTATAAGGAATCCGTTTCCAATTATATTTTTATAAAATATGTTAACAAAATCTTGTAATTCAATGGCAAAACCTCGAAACCCCGTTTTACACTCACATAATATTTCATTGTTTGCATGTGTAAGTAAATTAAAATAAATAAAAATATTAGCCGTTTCGAAATCGTATACCTACAGGTTGTTTATTGTTTGCTTTCTATCTGACATATTATTCTATAAGAATACCTACTGACGATCATATTTTTTATACCTTTTACCTACCAAGATGTATTATAATTAGTGGAGGGTGCCCACACCCACTAGTGAGGCGTATTTGGGTAAAGTATTGCTTCTGCATGATACTTTTACACATGTCTAACTGAGGGTCTGATGATGACCAGGTATGCACCAAACGGATCTCGGTGATGGCAATCGCTAGAAGTGTAAGTGTTTAAGTTCAGTCGGGCGCTCGAATAACGTGTCTTGCAGAGAAAATTAGCTCAGTCGCATAAAGACAGCTTACTGATGTAGTCAAAGTCAAAAATCATTTATTCACTTAGGTCACAAAGTAACACTGACCATCAAAATATGTAGGTTAGTGAGTTTACTAAGTTACTGAAGCTACATTTAGGTTAGTTGCTAGGTTCAGGCAAAGGGTTGAGCCTATGAAAAGAAACCTGCAAAAAACTCGCTGTGGTTACAGTGAGACAAGCATATTTCAGTTACTTTCACATCAAATATCTATATGTTTATAATGCCTAGTGTTTTTGTTTTTTCTTGCGTATATTTTTTTTACTTGATTATTCATATTGCGTCCTTCTTTTGTTTTGCTTTGATGTTTTAATGTTTGGTATATTGATCATTTTTATTTTTTTTTATATTTTAATCATTATCTTATTAACGCTATAATATGGTGCATGGTGTGACACCTTAAAATGTTGTGCATTTATTATTATTACTGTGTAAATTTTTAATGTATAAGCACTAATGTAACAACTATTGGTTGTCCAACCAAATAAATAAATAAATGTTACTCAGTGATAATATAGCTTTCTAATGGTGAAAGAATTTTCAAAATTAGTTGTCTTTTTGGAGTTAAAGCCTTACATACAAATAAAAAATCAAGTCTTTCCTGCTTATAATATTCCTTCCTTTTTACAAGGAAGAAGTAGTGGAGAAGTATGACAATTAGTAAGCACTTGAAAATGTTTATACAAAATTAAGTTATAAAGATTAATTTATTCTCCTAACAATATCATCAGTGGAAACTAAATTCAATAAAAATATAACAATATTAACATTCTCCCATTATATTTAAGTAGGGTACTTCACTTATGAATGCTGATATGACACATGCCTGGCTGAGGGTCTGATGATGACCAGGTATGCACCAAACTGATTTAGTTATACATAAGAATAATTTTATTTTATTAGAGAATGGAGAAACTGGGAACGGCTCTGCCTGTGGTGCGATCCACCTGCTTGCACGATAAGGGTGGAGGACCCGGGCTGCAGACTCATATTTGAGGAGATGGCGTCTGGCCTTCAGGTAAACCTTTCCTGTCTAAACATGATACGACACGTATTATGTCAGCCTCGATGGTGTAGTGGTTAGTGTAACCGACTACCACGCCTGAGGTCGCGGGTTCGATTCCCGCACAAGTCAAACATTTGTGTACATGAAGTCGTCGGCCTCGATGGTGTAGTGGTTAGTGTAACCGACTGCCACGCCTGGGGTCGCGGGTTCGATTCCCGCACAAGTCAAACATTTGTGTACATGAAGTCGTCGGCCTCGATGGTGTAGTGGTTAGTGTAACCGACTGCCACGCCTGGGGTCGTGGGTTCGATTCCCGCACAAGTCAAACATTTGTGTGCATGAAAGTGGATGTTTGACTTGGTCTGGGTGATTCTATGTATAATATGTACATATGTATTTACAAAAATAAATTATATAAGTATGTTTATCCATTGTCTAGTACCCATAGTACAAGCTCTGCTTAGTTTGGGCTAGATGGTGTTGTGTGTATGTGATAGAATATTATATTAGTGTTGCTGTTTCTTTGAAAATGAAAAATATATTTCGCAAGAGCTATGGTTTACATTAATTAGGTGGTTAATAGGTTGTCAGGCATGCAAAAATTTATTACAACTAATATACATTTTAGAGAAATTACTATGATTATATAATTATTTTGATTATAATATGAATATCAAAAATTTATATAGAGGCAATGTCATTAGTAGATATAAGCGAAATAATTAATGTCATACAATTTTAAAATAATAGTAATACTAAATTAAAGCAAAACAATAGAAATAAATAAATAAACTGGAATTTCAAATCTATTCTAGATATGGCAACCTGCGGATAGGCTGTCCGTCGCTATGCCGTCCGTCGCTACGCCGATGGAAGCTGGTGTTCCGCTTCGTGAGCCGCCTCCAAAGCGCTCGCGCCGCGCCCTCGAGTTCTCGGATATCGAGGGTCTGCTTGCCTGTCCAGATTCTGGCATGCCAGTGCCATGGATTCGGACGGAGAAGCAGAATGGGGTGGCGGCGCGGCGCTTGCCAACATGCGTGTAGTTAGTTGCAACTTGCGTAATCACTTAGTGTTACGCGAGGAGCGGCAACTAGACGCTTTGGCAAATGCTCCGGAGCGGAGCTCAGACGTCGAGCGGTTGACGGCGGATGGCGTGCACGGCGTGGCGGGCCAGGCGGACGACCAGCCAGCCAGTCTGGAGGCAGAGCAGCGGCCTGGGACATCGGAGGAAGCAGGCGTGTCAAGCCCGGCGTATTCAAATACATTTACTTGGTCGGAAGACTTTAGCACGTTTTCCTGCCAACGAGAAGTGTATTTGAACACTCCGGGCTCGCAGGTGACCGCAACAGAGTCGCCTGGATCCGTTTCAGGTGGTGTGGGACGAACACATAATCGCTCATATAGTTAAGGAAACCAACGATTATGCATGGCAAACAATCTGTAAATTATCCGAAACAGATGGTATCACTGCCAATCTTGAAGATTGGGAGGATACCACTGTGGAGGAAATTTACAGATTGTTTGCTCTCCTTAACTATATGAGCATTGATTATAGGGCACGGATTGATGAATACTAGAACACGGGGGCTTTGGGCATGCCACAATTCCGTGAAATTATGAGTAGAAATCGTTTTAACCTCTTGATGCGCTTTTTACATTTCGTCAATAATGACACCATCCACGGAAGATCTTACGATCGTAAGATCTCCAAAATGACGCCGGTTGTGGAGCACTGTAACCGCAAGTTTCGTAGCATGTATACTCCTCAGCAATTGCTGAACTTGGACGAGTCGTTGCTGCTGTGAAAGGGTCGCCTTTCCTGGGTGCAATGCATACGGACAAAGGCGGCCCGCTTCGGCGTCAAGACGTTCGAGCTCTGCGAAGCTGAGTCAGGATACATGCTGCGAAGCCTGCTCTACGCAGATAAAAACTCCAGCATAACCCAGGGAGTCATCAATGGGTTCGAAAATCCCACTGCTAAGGTGGTACTCGAACTCATGGATGGTTACTTGGACGTCGGCCATATGCTGGTTATGGACAACTGGTACAACCAGTTGTCTTTAACCAGGTATCTCAAACACCGGCATACCGATGTCATTGGCACTATGAATCGTCGGCGGATTAACGTTCCTCCGGCGATCAAAAGTGCCAATGAACGTCGAATGTCACGTGGAGACCAAATTGCTCTTCATTGTGGTGACATCACTATGATCGCGTGGAAGGACGTCAAACTGGTGACGTCCATATCCACGTGCCACAATGCAGAGCAAGTTGGGGGCCGACGAGCTGGAGTTGCTCGCCGCAAACCGGCGTTAATTGATGATTATAACCGTAACATGGGGGAGGGTCGACCTGAAGGACCAGAAGTTGAGCATGTTTATGGTCGAAAGGAAGCGGGGGAACAAGTGGTACATAAAACTATTCAGAAGACTTCTGAACACGAGTCTTCTGAATACTTTTGTTGTAGACACTAAACATGCTCAACTTCATCCTCTCAGCCACAGGGACTTCCGATACAAGGTATTGGAAGGTCTCCTGGCTGCGCATCAGCCGGTACGGGTACCGAGACAGACTAGCAGCAGGTCACGTATCGGGCCCGATCCGGCTTTTACGGGATGCGCAGCACGACCACTTCCCCATGATTAGTGAATCATTAAGAGAAAACACAACACGCCTCAAGCGACGTCGATGTGCATGCTGCACGCAAAGGAGGAAACGTACTGATACCACTACGGTGTGTAGAACGTGCGACGTCCCCCTTTGCGTTGCATGTTGCGTCGACTACCATACAAAACCGAATCTGTAGCATTATACAGATACGATTTTGTATGTGTGGTGTGTTGTGTTTGCGTGGGTGAGTTTCATTATTGACAAATAGTACGTAATTAGTATTTAGTATTTATTTATTAGCTGTAAGGTCAAAATACTAGATTTATAAGAAACATCAACATCTCATATTGTAAACAATTGATTTCTCCATTAATACAGGGCTAATATTTTATTAAGACAAATTATAGAAGCCTAAATACAAGCTACATGAAAAAAGACCATAAAATTCAAATTGGCCATTTAAAAAGTATTGATGCAATAGGTAGTATTTGTTAGTTTGAAATGGGTATGCATTTTTGCAGCTCACTGTACAATCATAAGTGTCAACTAAATTTTTATTTACTTGTTTTCTGAGATTTTGTTTTTATTATTATTTTATATTCTTTATTTTCTTTTTGTTATTTATTTGGAAACATCAATGTACCTTTGTTGAAACCTAAAAGTGGGTCCTGGTAATTACTGTGTCTTACTTATATTTGTGTTTAATAAAGTTTCAAATTTCAAATATGTCATTTCATTTCAGTATGAAAACCACAATTTTACCGATTTTCTTCATACAAGGCGAGCACTTTATATTTAAACTACTATTACCAGTGCGCCACCAAGAAAATAAAATGTCTCGGTGGCGCACTGATAGTGCACAAAAGCTGTGCAGCAGCTCTCATATTTGTGTGCGTGTGAACTGAGGGACCACACAATTATTTCGCAAAATAAAAATAGCAGCATTAAGTAGTAGACTAACAACAATTGTTGAACAAACCTGGGATAAAATTATAGGGAAGAGAGGAACCCGTCACGCACCCTCAGATCGCCCACCCCAACTACTGCATTAGAAAAAGGTTGACAATACCTAACTGTGTGCGTTCGCGCAGCGGAATGTTGTTGAATTTAAAGATTTTAATTATGCAGATATTTAGTGTATGACGTCGTATAATTGTGTATGGTAAAAAAAAAATTGTGCACGCAGCCATTGTGGAGAAATTCAACAAAAACTGATTCCGCTGGGCGAACGTTGTCCTGGTGGAACTTTTTTTATCCATAGACTTTAGAAGAAAAGAGATGTGTCCAAAAATTTGTGTGTATTTGTGTGTAATTGTGTATGTATGAATAAAATTAGTGCATGCATAAACTTCGGAGAAATTCAAGTTTCCGCTACGCGAACGTTTGGCCATTAGCTAGTTTTCATATAAAGCGCTTACATAGAGAGCTGTAGATTTTTACATACGTTGTTTTGAATTTGTTTATATTTGTTTAAAAAACAGATTTAGAAAAATCGTAGGGCTTAAAAGATAAAAATATAAACGTAAAATACGCTTATTAGGTCTTAGTTCTTAAAGTATGCACTTTGGGGTCTAGATTTTCACGTTTATACAAACCTTGTAAGTGTCTGCAACATGTTGCCAAGTATCAATGATGTTCCGTTAGTAATTAAAGAGTTATAGGACAATTTACCATGAATAGATCACTGTTTACAAAGCAGTCAAATATCACGACGTTCTAAAGGAATTGCATGGTAAAATGTATGCCAATAATTAGTTTATTCATTCAACTATTCACATGCAAAATTTCATGTCATTAAATTCACTATTTAAAGAAAAACAATTATAATACTGACGAAGCATCGAAAACCTACATAACCCGACCAAGTTCAGATGGCTACAAAAAAGCGGCCATGCCATATATCTAAGAAACGTTCTTAACCTTCCAATATAGTATTTATTAATATGGTACAGTTGCGTACACAAGCGTTAGGAAAAATAAAACAATTGCATTTCTTGAATGAAAAATATTTTTTTAATAATAACGCCACTATCTACGATAAAAATACATCTTCAATTAACAAGTACTTCTCTATTTAAATATCCGTGTACAAAAATATTTTTAATTACATATAATACTTAATTATGTAATTATAATAACGTTAACAAACGCTTGCAACGACATAAATAGACTTAAATGTGTTTTAACTAAAATAGGTTTAATAAACGATTATGAATATAAGGGTAAGTATAATATTTCGAGCTTCAATAAAAATTAAAATCACATCACATAACTAGACTATTCAGTTGTTTAGATTTGATCAACATTAAATAAGTGCTTATAAATGAGTAGCAACAACAATTGTTTTATCACCTATACCAATTCAATACCGGTATTATACTGTACATTTTGGGATGTTACCTAAATATATTGCACGGCCGCTTTTTTGTAGCTATGCGAACTTGGTCGGGTTATGTAGGTTTTCGATGCTTCGTCAGTATTATAATTGTTTTTCTTTAATTACTGAATTTAATGACATAAAATTTTGCATGTGATTAGTTGAATGAATAAACTAATTATTGGCATACATTTTACCATGCAATTCCTTTAGAACGTCGTGATATTTGACTGCTTTGTAAACAGTGATCTATTCATGGTAAATTGTCCTATAACTCTTTAATTACTAACGGAACATCATTGATACTTGGCAACATGTTGCAGACACTTACAAGGTTTGTATAAACGTGAAAATCTAGACCCAAAGTGCATACTTTAAGAACTAAGACCTAATAAGCGTATTTTACGTTTATATTTTTATCTTTTAAGCCCTACGATTTTTCTAAATCTGTTTTTAAACAAATATAAACAAATTCAAAACAACGTATGTAAAAATCTACAGCTCTCTATGTAAGCGCTTTATATGAAAACTAGTGTTATCAAGTAACACTTCCGGCCTCACATATACTACTAATTCGGGTACATCTTAACCACTATATGTACATTAAAACCAATTATCGTTTTATAATTTAATAATTTTATAATCAAGTATCTAAATAGTTATCTCATATTTCTTTATACTTAATTATATTTATTTGCTTGGCGCCTTCCGCTTGTCAGCTTCCGGCGCGATTAATAAATAGTACGTATTGTTACTGATCTCTGTACTTTTTCTTACACTATGTCGAATAATAAATCCTATAATCATTTTGTTTACTATGTACTTATAATATAATGATGACACTATTAGATTCTTACTGATTTTGGGTTAGGCATAATTTTGTCACACCGGCGCCTCTGCTTCCGGTGTAATAAATCCTTAATGTTACATAATTATGTATTATTAAATAATAATTGTATGTAAATAATCATCAGAATAATTAAGATAAACAATGTTTAATATTATCTATTGAGTTTGTGAATTTAGTATTAAATTAGGTCAAATGTTTGTATAAATACTGGCGGTTAGAATATTTTAGGGCATTCATATTTTAACCGTTGAAACGTGCATTAAAAGGATAATATAAGTTCTTTTCCGTACAACTTGTGTCTTCATTGCCGCCGCCACCCTGACCGTTCGCATTTACACTTCAGAAGTGGGATTATGTCAGGCCCATACATCGACGGACTTGGTACGAAGAAAAGGAGGCGCTGCAAGAATACTGCCCCCGATAGTGACGAATCATAGACTTTTTTCTTTTAATGACTAAGAGACCTTGGAGAAACATAAACGATGGAAAAAGCGGCGTGTCACCCAAACTGATGCGGAGGTTATACCAACGTTTCAGCCGGATGAAAAATCTAGCAACGTCAAGGGATGGCTGCACAAGATCGACCAGTTGGGCGACGTATATGGATGGGACAACAAAGACCGACAGTTCATCATGCAGATACGGCTTCGCGGGTCGGCTAGAGACTGGGACCGACTTTAGACCGAAAAAATGTTACGCTTGCCAAAGAGAAGGCCATGAAGCAAAGGACTGCAAGGTGCCGCGCTGTGAGGTGTGCCGTCGCCCGGGCCACGTGTCTGCCAGCTGCTGGTATGCGTCCAGCTCTTCACATAAAAAGGTCGGTAATGTTTTCTTTACAACATACAACATTTACGTAGATTTGTACAAGAAGGTAGTGGTAATTAATGATTGTAGTCTCACTGCATACATAGATACGGGCAGCAAATTAAATATTCTCAATGTGGCACATGTTGACAAGTTAAAATAAAAAATTGAGCCTGCCGTAGTTATGATGAGAGGTTTAGGAGATGCATATTCAGACCAAAACCGAGCAACCTGTTTATTGCAAGCCTTATCGACTTTCTCACAATGAAAATGAAATTGTAAATGAAAAGGTTCAAGATCTCATTGATGCAGATGTAATAAGAAACTCCATGTCTGATTATTCAAGCCCAGGGGTTCTTGTAAAAAAAAACAAGGTGGTGATTATAGGTTATGTATAGACTACAGAGCTCTTAATGCACGCACTATTAAAGATCGATATCCTCTGCCTCATATAGACGACCAGGTATCCCGCCTCTCCGGTAAATCTTTCTTTACAACTTTAGATCTAGCACAGGGCTACTATCAAATTAGATTGTCTAAAAACTCTATTCATAAAACTGCATTTGTTACGCCTTCTGGGCAATATGAATTTTTAAAAAATGCCATTTGGCTTAGCGAATGCACCGGCAGTATTTTCACGTCTTATCAAAATCGTGTAAGGTAGTTTAGGTAATGACGTAGCTACCTATCTCGATGACGTCATGCTACCGACAACCTCTGTTGATGACGGTCTTAAGTTACTAGATAATGTATTAAAGCTCTTATCAGAAGCAAATTTGAAATTAAATCTTAGCAAATGTTCGTTTCTAAAGAAAAGTGTTAATTACTTGGGTCATGAGATTACTGCAGGCACAGTGCGACCAGGACAGGCTAAGATTAGTTGCGTAGCTGAATATAAAAGACCTCCAAACATGCATGAGGTAAGACAATTTATTGGTCTGGCATCGTATTTTAGGAAATTTATTCGCGGTTTTGCTGAAGTAGCTAGATCTCTCACGCAGTTAACCAAAAAAGATGTTGAATGGACTTGGGGCTCTGCCCAAGAAACTGCATTTCAAACGTTAAAAGAGCGTCTTGTTAAGAGACCAGTATTAGGTATATACGATAGGAATGCTCGCACGGAGCTTCACACCGATGCCAGTAAGCTAGGGCTAGAAGGTATCCTTTTGCAATACCAAAGCCATGGTGTTTTAAAACCAATTGCATATTTCAGTAGGGTTACAAGTAAGGAAGAGCAGTTTTATCATAGTTAGGAGCTGGAGACATTGGCAGTTGTAGATTCCCTGAAACGCTTTAGAGTCTATCTCGTAGGGATCCCCGTTACTGTAGTGACAGATTGCGCCGCATTACGGACAACGTTAGTAAAAAAAGGACCTTATTCCCCGTATAAACCGCTGGTGGCTTTCAATCCAAGATTATGATCTACAAATCGAGTATCGATCTGGTGACCGAATGAGGCACGTAGATGCCCTGAGTAGGAATCCAGTACAGGACCATGTCCTATTAATTGATAACTTTGATTGGCTAGTGACATTACAGTTACAAGACGAAAGTATTCAGTTTCTTTTAACTCAGTTACGGAATGGTACAGACAATAGAAACATTATTGCTAACTATGCCATAAAGGAAAACATTCCCTATAAAAAAAAAAAAATTACGGGGACCGTTTCGTTATACCTAAACTGGCAAAATGGGGATTATTACAAAAATTTCATGATCAGATCGGACATGTTGGTTTTGATAAATGCGAAAAAACTATTAAAGCACAGTTTTGGTTCGAGGGCATGACGAGATTTATTCGCAAATATGTTAAATCATGTCTCCAATGCGCTTACGGTAAAGGGGAGCACGGTAAATTGCAGGGAGAACTACATCCAATCGAAAAAATAGCTATCCCGATGCACACACTACACGTTGACCATTTAGGCCCATTTGTAAAAACACGCAAAGGAAATGCGTATATACTAGTTGTCATAGATTCGTTCACAAAGTTCGTATTTGCAAAACCTGTCAAAAGTTGTGGTTCCATGGAAACTATAAAACAATTGAAAGATATTATTTCGCAGTTTGGAAATCCTAACAGGATTATTACATATAGAGGCAAAGCGTTTACTAGTCGGTATTTCAAACAATTTTCAGAAGAAATGCAATTTAAACATGTTTTGAATGCCATTGCCAGTCCTAGGTCGAATGGCCAATTAGAACGAGTAAATCGAACTTTGATTAACGGATTGAACACTATGTCTAATAGCGAATGCACCTGGGATGATCACCTAATTGATATAGTTTGGGGCATTAATAACACTCCTCATGCAATTACTGGTTTTGCCCCTTTTAAGTTATTAGGTATTTGGGCATGACAATTCACGTTTACCGGCATACCCTTCCGGGGAACCCAATGACTTCGAAAGTCAAGCGAAAGCATTAGAAGAAAGGCGAAACGCGGCTAAATTACGTATTGATAAACATATGACACTTATGAAGGATAAGTTTGATCGATCGCATATAAAAAAAAAATGCATTAAGTACTCAGTAGGATAATTAGTACTACGGAAAAGGGGAATAACTAGAGTAAGTGCTAATGTAACTAGAAAACTTAACGGGTTGTATACCGGACCCTATAGAGTATGCGAAGCAGAACACTCGTTGGATCGCTACACGATATATAGTATTAAAGGCATGAAAGGTTATCGAAAATTTACTGCTGTTGTTCGCGGTGAAGTCCTCCGACCTTATAATTCTTCCATTCCCGATGATAGCAGCGGCAGTGACCATGAGGTTGATAGGGATGATTTAATAGACTTATTAGAAAGTTAACTCATAATAAATAATGTTACATAATTGATAAGGATGTTAAGTATTCACTAATTACTACAAACTTATGGAAGTAGAGTAATAGATCAAAAATTGTACGCAACAAATATTGTATTAAGAAATAAACTGTTGTACAAAATGTCATCTGGTAAAATAGAATCGAAATACATTATGATAGAGGCCGCATAACTTACGATAAATAAAACCTGGATGATAATAAAAGCTGTGTGATGTAGAACAAATAAAAGCTGTGTGATATAGAATAAATAAAAGCTGTGTGATATAGTACAAATAAAAGCTGTGTGGAACTGGAAGGTACATGTAGAATCTGTTTGCAACAAACTTGAACGGTTAGTATTTGCCATCAAACGTTTACGTCAAACAGTGTCGACGGAAGCAGCTCTGACTGCATACCACGGATACGTCTCGTCGATACTCTCGTATGGCCTCTTACTATGGGGAAACTCATTTGAGATAGAAAAAGCATTTCGAGTGCAGAAGAAATGCGTGAGAGCGATCTGTGGTGCCTGGTTTACAGACAGTTGCAAGTCGCTATTCAAACAGTTCAATATTCTGCCACTGGTTTGCATGTACATTAGATAATTGTGTATTTTTGTGAAACTGCATCCACAGTATTTCAATAGGTTTTCAGAAACACCTGGCAGAAATTGTAGGAACAAAATTAAACTTCTTCGCCCTAGGTGTAGATTAGACATCTATGGAAAAATGTATATGTTAAAGCTATAGAGGTTTATAATAAGTTACCAGACAAATTCAAAGAACTACCTATTACGATGTTTAAAAAAAAAAGAATCACAACGTGGCTTGCAGAAAAATGTTTCTACAAATTAAAAGAATTTATGACATAAGTAATTATAAAGAAAATAATGCAATTACATAATATTATTCAAATTATAATGTATATTAATTTAATTCAAACTACATTTTATTCCAATTTTTAGACATTCATATAGGACTTATATTTATTTGCTATCAATTATTACCATTCATGAATTATAGAACTGATATAGAATAATTAACTTATAATGATGTAATTAATTAACTATGTATTTATTAAGACTGACTTATTCACACACCATTGTTATGGTAGAATGTGAGGAGATTGTTATTACCCTACCACCATTATGTAACTACATTTCTTGTGAATAAATAAATACGAATTTGAATTTGATGTAGAACAAATAAAAGCTGTGTGATATGGAACAAATAAAAGCTGTGTGATGTGGAACAAATAAAAGCTGTGTGATGTGGAACAAATAAAAGCTGTGTGATATAGTACAAATAAAAGCTGTGTGATATAGTACAAATAAAAGCTGTGTGATATAGTACAAATAAAAGCTGTGTGATATAGTACAAATAAAAGCTGTGTGATATAGTACAAATAAAAGCTGTGTGATATAGTACAAATAAAAGCTGTGTGATATAGTACAAATAAAAGCTGTGTGATATAGAAAGTAAAAAAAAAAAAAAGCTGTGTGATGTGGAACAAATAAAAGCTGTGTGATATAGTACAAATAAAAGCTGTGTGATATAGTACAAATAAAAGCTGTGTGATATAGTACAAATAAAAGCTGTGTGATATAGAAAGTAAAAAAAAAAAAAGCTGTGTGACGAAAAAAAATGGCTGTGTGTATTAAGTCAAATGAAGACTATATGAATTAGGACATATGCAATCTGTGTGAAGTAGGACAAATAAAAGCTGTGTGTAATCTAGGATAAATAAAATTTGTATAGATTAGATAATACAAGACTTAATTACGGCTTAAGCATCTTAATTCCAGGTACCGTACACCAGCGACAAACCAGGCGCCGATGGCAGCGCTGATCACCGTGAGACACGGCATACACAGGATGGCCGAATGTTATCAAGTAACACTTCCGGCCTCACATATACTACTAATTCGGGTACATCTTAACCACTATATGTACATTAAAACCAATTATCGTTTTATAATTTAATAATTTTATAATCAAGTATCTAAATAGTTATCTCATATTTCTTTATACTTAATTATATTTATTTGCTTGGCGCCTTCCGCTTGTCAGCTTCCGGCGCGATTAATAAATAGTACGTATTGTTACTGATCTCTGTACTTTTTCTTACACTATGTCGAATAATAAATCCTATAATCATTTTGTTTACTATGTACTTATAATATAATGATGACACTATTAGATTCTTACTGATTTTGGGTTAGGCATAATTTTGTCACACCGGCGCCTCTGCTTCCGGTGTAATAAATCCTTAATGTTACATAATTATGTATTATTAAATAATAATTGTATGTAAATAATCATCAGAATAATTAAGATAAACAATGTTTAATATTATCTATTGAGTTTGTGAATTTAGTATTAAATTAGGTCAAATGTTTGTATAAATACTGGCGGTTAGAATATTTTAGGGCATTCATATTTTAACCGTTGAAACGTGCATTAAAAGGATAATATAAGTTCTTTTCCGTACAACTTGTGTCTTCATTGCCGCCGCCACCCTGACCGTTCGCATTTACACTTCAGAAGTGGGATTATGTCAGGCCCATACATCGACGGACTTGGTACGAAGAAAAGGAGGCGCTGCAAGAATACTGCCCCCGATAGTGACGAATCATAGACTTTTTTCTTTTAATGACTAAGAGACCTTGGAGAAACATAAACGATGGAAAAAGCGGCGTGTCACCCAAACTGATGCGGAGGTTATACCAACGTTTCAGCCGGATGAAAAATCTAGCAACGTCAAGGGATGGCTGCACAAGATCGACCAGTTGGGCGACGTATATGGATGGGACAACAAAGACCGACAGTTCATCATGCAGATACGGCTTCGCGGGTCGGCTAGAGACTGGGACCGACTTTAGACCGAAAAAATGTTACGCTTGCCAAAGAGAAGGCCATGAAGCAAAGGACTGCAAGGTGCCGCGCTGTGAGGTGTGCCGTCGCCCGGGCCACGTGTCTGCCAGCTGCTGGTATGCGTCCAGCTCTTCACATAAAAAGGTCGGTAATGTTTTCTTTACAACATACAACATTTACGTAGATTTGTACAAGAAGGTAGTGGTAATTAATGATTGTAGTCTCACTGCATACATAGATACGGGCAGCAAATTAAATATTCTCAATGTGGCACATGTTGACAAGTTAAAATAAAAAATTGAGCCTGCCGTAGTTATGATGAGAGGTTTAGGAGATGCATATTCAGACCAAAACCGAGCAACCTGTTTATTGCAAGCCTTATCGACTTTCTCACAATGAAAATGAAATTGTAAATGAAAAGGTTCAAGATCTCATTGATGCAGATGTAATAAGAAACTCCATGTCTGATTATTCAAGTCCAGGGGTTCTTGTAAAAAAAAACAAGGTGGTGATTATAGGTTATGTATAGACTACAGAGCTCTTAATGCACGCACTATTAAAGATCGATATCCTCTGCCTCATATAGACGACCAGGTATCCCGCCTCTCCGGTAAATCTTTCTTTACAACTTTAGATCTAGCACAGGGCTACTATCAAATTAGATTGTCTAAAAACTCTATTCATAAAACTGCATTTGTTACGCCTTCTGGGCAATATGAATTTTTAAAAAATGCCATTTGGCTTAGCGAATGCACCGGCAGTATTTTCACGTCTTATCAAAATCGTGTAAGGTAGTTTAGGTAATGACGTAGCTACCTATCTCGATGACGTCATGCTACCGACAACCTCTGTTGATGACGGTCTTAAGTTACTAGATAATGTATTAAAGCTCTTATCAGAAGCAAATTTGAAATTAAATCTTAGCAAATGTTCGTTTCTAAAGAAAAGTGTTAATTACTTGGGTCATGAGATTACTGCAGGCACAGTGCGACCAGGACAGGCTAAGATTAGTTGCGTAGCTGAATATAAAAGACCTCCAAACATGCATGAGGTAAGACAATTTATTGGTCTGGCATCGTATTTTAGGAAATTTATTCGCGGTTTTGCTGAAGTAGCTAGATCTCTCACGCAGTTAACCAAAAAAGATGTTGAATGGACTTGGGGCTCTGCCCAAGAAACTGCATTTCAAACGTTAAAAGAGTGTCTTGTTAAGAGACCAGTATTAGGTATATACGATAGGAATGCTCGCACGGAGCTTCACACCGATGCCAGTAAGCTAGGGCTAGAAGGTATCCTTTTGCAATACCAAAGCCATGGTGTTTTAAAACCAATTGCATATTTCAGTAGGGTTACAAGTAAGGAAGAGCAGTTTTATCATAGTTAGGAGCTGGAGACATTGGCAGTTGTAGATTCCCTGAAACGCTTTAGAGTCTATCTCGTAGGGATCCCCGTTACTGTAGTGACAGATTGCGCCGCATTACGGACAACGTTAGTAAAAAAAGGACCTTATTCCCCGTATAAACCGCTGGTGGCTTTCAATCCAAGATTATGATCTACAAATCGAGTATCGATCTGGTGACCGAATGAGGCACGTAGATGCCCTGAGTAGGAATCCAGTACAGGACCATGTCCTATTAATTGATAACTTTGATTGGCTAGTGACATTACAGTTACAAGACGAAAGTATTCAGTTTCTTTTAACTCAGTTACGGAATGGTACAGACAATAGAAACATTATTGCTAACTATGCCATAAAGGAAAACATTCCCTATAAAAAAAAAAAAATTACGGGGACCGTTTCGTTATACCTAAACTGGCAAAATGGGGATTATTACAAAAATTTCATGATCAGATCGGACATGTTGGTTTTGATAAATGCGAAAAAACTATTAAAGCACAGTTTTGGTTCGAGGGCATGACGAGATTTATTCGCAAATATGTTAAATCATGTCTCCAATGCGCTTACGGTAAAGGGGAGCACGGTAAATTGCAGGGAGAACTACATCCAATCGAAAAAATAGCTATCCCGATGCACACACTACACGTTGACCATTTAGGCCCATTTGTAAAAACACGCAAAGGAAATGCGTATATACTAGTTGTCATAGATTCGTTCACAAAGTTCGTATTTGCAAAACCTGTCAAAAGTTGTGGTTCCATGGAAACTATAAAACAATTGAAAGATATTATTTCGCAGTTTGGAAATCCTAACAGGATTATTACATATAGAGGCAAAGCGTTTACTAGTCGGTATTTCAAACAATTTTCAGAAGAAATGCAATTTAAACATGTTTTGAATGCCATTGCCAGTCCTAGGTCGAATGGCCAATTAGAACGAGTAAATCGAACTTTGATTAACGGATTGAACACTATGTCTAATAGCGAATGCACCTGGGATGATCACCTAATTGATATAGTTTGGGGCATTAATAACACTCCTCATGCAATTACTGGTTTTGCCCCTTTTAAGTTATTAGGTATTTGGGCATGACAATTCACGTTTACCGGCATACCCTTCCGGGGAACCCAATGACTTCGAAAGTCAAGCGAAAGCATTAGAAGAAAGGCGAAACGCGGCTAAATTACGTATTGATAAACATATGACACTTATGAAGGATAAGTTTGATCGATCGCATATAAAAAAAAAATGCATTAAGTACTCAGTAGGATAATTAGTACTACGGAAAAGGGGAATAACTAGAGTAAGTGCTAATGTAACTAGAAAACTTAACGGGTTGTATACCGGACCCTATAGAGTATGCGAAGCAGAACACTCGTTGGATCGCTACACGATATATAGTATTAAAGGCATGAAAGGTTATCGAAAATTTACTGCTGTTGTTCGCGGTGAAGTCCTCCGACCTTATAATTCTTCCATTCCCGATGATAGCAGCGGCAGTGACCATGAGGTTGATAGGGATGATTTAATAGACTTATTAGAAAGTTAACTCATAATAAATAATGTTACATAATTGATAAGGATGTTAAGTATTCACTAATTACTACAAACTTATGGAAGTAGAGTAATAGATCAAAAATTGTACGCAACAAATATTGTATTAAGAAATAAACTGTTGTACAAAATGTCATCTGGTAAAATAGAATCGAAATACATTATGATAGAGGCCGCATAACTTACGATAAATAAAACCTGGATGATAATAAAAGCTGTGTGATGTAGAACAAATAAAAGCTGTGTGATATAGAATAAATAAAAGCTGTGTGATATAGTACAAATAAAAGCTGTGTGGAACTGGAAGGTACATGTAGAATCTGTTTGCAACAAACTTGAACGGTTAGTATTTGCCATCAAACGTTTACGTCAAACAGTGTCGACGGAAGCAGCTCTGACTGCATACCACGGATACGTCTCGTCGATACTCTCGTATGGCCTCTTACTATGGGGAAACTCATTTGAGATAGAAAAAGCATTTCGAGTGCAGAAGAAATGCGTGACAGCGATCTGTGGTGCCTGGTTTACAGACAGTTGCAAGTCGCTATTCAAACAGTTCAATATTCTGCCACTGGTTTGCATGTACATTAGAGAATTGTGTATTTTTGTGAAACTGCATCCACAGTATTTCAATAGGTTTTCAGAAACACCTGGCAGAAATTGTAGGAACAAAATTAAACTTCTTCGCCCTAGGTGTAGATTAGACATCTATGGAAAAATGTATATGTTAAAGCTATAGAGGTTTATAATAAGTTACCAGACAAATTCAAAGAACTACCTATTACGATGTTTAAAAAAAAAAGAATCACAACGTGGCTTGCAGAAAAATGTTTCTACAAATTAAAAGAATTTATGACATAATTATAAAGAAAATAATGCAATTACATAATATTATTCAAATTATAATGTATATTAATTTAATTCAAACTACATTTTATTCCAATTTTTAGACATTCATATAGGACTTATATTTATTTGCTATCAATTATTACCATTCATGAATTATAGAACTGATATAGAATAATTAACTTATAATGATGTAATTAATTAACTATGTATTTATTAAGACTGACTTATTCACACACCATTGTTATGGTAGAATGTGAGGAGATTGTTATTACCCTACCACCATTATGTAACTACATTTCTTGTGAATAAATAAATACGAATTTGAATTTGATGTAGAACAAATAAAAGCTGTGTGATATGGAACAAATAAAAGCTGTGTGATGTGGAACAAATAAAAGCTGTGTGATGTGGAACAAATAAAAGCTGTGTGATATAGTACAAATAAAAGCTGTGTGATATAGTACAAATAAAAGCTGTGTGATATAGTACAAATAAAAGCTGTGTGATATAGTACAAATAAAAGCTGTGTGGAACTGGAAGGTACATGTAGAATCTGTTTGCAACAAACTTGAACGGTTAGTATTTGCCATCAAACGTTTACGTCAAACAGTGTCGACGGAAGCAGCTCTGACTGCATACCACGGATACGTCTCGTCGATACTCTCGTATGGCCTCTTACTATGGGGAAACTCATTTGAGATAGAAAAAGCATTTCGAGTGCAGAAGAAATGCGTGACAGCGATCTGTGGTGCCTGGTTTACAGACAGTTGCAAGTCGCTATTCAAACAGTTCAATATTCTGCCACTGGTTTGCATGTACATTAGAGAATTGTGTATTTTTGTGAAACTGCATCCACAGTATTTCAATAGGTTTTCAGAAACACCTGGCAGAAATTGTAGGAACAAAATTAAACTTCTTCGCCCTAGGTGTAGATTAGACATCTATGGAAAAATGTATATGTTAAAGCTATAGAGGTTTATAATAAGTTACCAGACAAATTCAAAGAACTACCTATTACGATGTTTAAAAAAAAAAGAATCACAACGTGGCTTGCAGAAAAATGTTTCTACAAATTAAAAGAATTTATGACATAATTATAAAGAAAATAATGCAATTACATAATATTATTCAAATTATAATGTATATTAATTTAATTCAAACTACATTTTATTCCAATTTTTAGACATTCATATAGGACTTATATTTATTTGCTATCAATTATTACCATTCATGAATTATAGAACTGATATAGAATAATTAACTTATAATGATGTAATTAATTAACTATGTATTTATTAAGACTGACTTATTCACACACCATTGTTATGGTAGAATGTGAGGAGATTGTTATTACCCTACCACCATTATGTAACTACATTTCTTGTGAATAAATAAATACGAATTTGAATTTGATGTAGAACAAATAAAAGCTGTGTGATATGGAACAAATAAAAGCTGTGTGATGTGGAACAAATAAAAGCTGTGTGATGTGGAACAAATAAAAGCTGTGTGATATAGTACAAATAAAAGCTGTGTGATATAGTACAAATAAAAGCTGTGTGATATAGTACAAATAAAAGCTGTGTGATATAGTACAAATAAAAGCTGTGTGATATAGAAAGTAAAAAAAAAAAAAGCTGTGTGATGTGGAACAAATAAAAGCTGTGTGATGTGGAACAAATAAAAGCTGTGTGATGTGGAACAAATAAAAGCTGTGTGATATAGTACAAATAAAAGCTGTGTGATATAGTACAAATAAAAGCTGTGTGATATAGTACAAATAAAAGCTGTGTGATATAGTACAAATAAAAGCTGTGTGATATAGTACAAATAAAAGCTGTGTGATATAGTACAAATAAAAGCTGTGTGATATAGAAAGTAAAAAAAAAAAAAGCTGTGTGACGAAAAAAAATGGCTGTGTGTATTAAGTCAAATGAAGACTATATGAATTAGGACATATGCAATCTGTGTGAAGTAGGACAAATAAAAGCTGTGTGTAATCTAGGATAAATAAAATTTGTATAGATTAGATAATACAAGACTTAATTACGGCTTAAGCATCTTAATTCCAGGTACCGTACACCAGCGACAAACCAGGCGCCGATGGCAGCGCTGATCACCGTGAGACACGGCATACACAGGATGGCCGAATGTTATCAAGTAACACTTCCGGCCTCACATATACTACTAATTCGGGTACATCTTAACCACTATATGTACATTAAAACCAATTATCGTTTTATAATTTAATAATTTTATAATCAAGTATCTAAATAGTTATCTCATATTTCTTTATACTTAATTATATTTATTTGCTTGGCGCCTTCCGCTTGTCAGCTTCCGGCGCGATTAATAAATAGTACGTATTGTTACTGATCTCTGTACTTTTTCTTACACTATGTCGAATAATAAATCCTATAATCATTTTGTTTACTATGTACTTATAATATAATGATGACACTATTAGATTCTTACTGATTTTGGGTTAGGCATAATTTTGTCACACCGGCGCCTCTGCTTCCGGTGTAATAAATCCTTAATGTTACATAATTATGTATTATTATTAAATAATAATTGTATGTAAATAATCATCAGAATAATTAAGATAAACAATGTTTAATATTATCTATTGAGTTTGTGAATTTAGTATTAAATTAGGTCAAATGTTTGTATAAATACTGGCGGTTAGAATATTTTAGGGCATTCATATTTTAACCGTTGAAACGTGCATTAAAAGGATAATATAAGTTCTTTTCCGTACAACTTGTGTCTTCATTGCCGCCGCCACCCTGACCGTTCGCATTTACACTAGCTAATGGCCAAACGTTCGCGTAGCGGAAACTTGAATTTCTCCGAAGTTTATGCATGCACTAATTTTATTCATACATACACAATTACACACAAATACACACAAATTTTTGGACACATCTCTTTTCTTCTAAAGTCTATGAATTAAAAAAGTTCCGCCAGGACAACGTTCGCCCAGCGGAATCAGTTTTTGGTGAATTTCTCCACAATGGCTGCGTGCACAATTTTTTTTTTACCACACACAATTATACGACGTCATACACTAAATATCTGCATAATTAAAATCTTTAAATTCAACAACATTCCGCTGCGCGAACGCACACAGACCAACAGACTGCAATGCAGAGGGTCTCGGGTTCGAACCCACGTCGCGCACCTCTGACTTTCGGAAGTTATATGACTTTTCGAAATGATGTGCGTATTGATTGACAATTATCACCTGCTCCGTGCCTCGGAGAGCACGTTAAGCTGTCGGTCCCGGCTGCCATGAACATCTATGGCAGTCGGTATTAGGGAAGTCGACACAAAAGATCCCACTGGGTCGAAGTGTCGCCCGTCGCTACTGACTGGCCCCCACACAAGATAAGATAAGATAAGATCTGCCCGTATTCGTTGTTTCAATTCCCCATAATTACACGATGGTTGATGTTTTTGTTAATTTAAGACAAACTTTCGATCCTAAAACGCGCATCTCTGACTTCTCGAAGTTATGTGCCTACCTCTCAAACCCCGTTGACGCCGATCGGCGTCATCCATCAGATCTGTAGTTTGTACCCGTTAAACCCCGGTGACGCCTTAAGGCGTCAAGCAAAAAAAAGAGGGTCGCACTCGACTTTTTCCCGTTTTTGTATTGAAAGGCATGTATTTAAAGTCTTGTATTGTATATCAATGTACGCGTAACAACGTCGCGTCGCCCAAGTACATCGTCCAGAAATTTAAATATTATTCGCTTATTCGGTTTAAAAGCTTCGCGTCGTTTTATACATCACTTTCGTGCCGGCATTTCTGTGAGTGGGAGTGTGAAGTGTCGGTGCTGAGTTTTTATAAATTACTTATATTATAAGTGGGATTTTAACCAAAAATAGTAAGTAATTTGTATTGTGTTATCTAAATTACCTAACTGTGTATTGTAATAGAAGATTTGCCATTTTATTTACGTAAAACATGCAATGAAAGTTGAGGGCGGCCCTCATCAATCGTTGAAACATTTTTATTTTGCAAGCTATATTTACTATTTTACAGGAAAATTATATAAACTGCACATATTCTAATTGTATTTTTTATAAGGAATCCGTTTCCAATTATATTTTTATAAAATATGTTAACAAAATCTTGTAATTCAATGGCAAAACCTCGAAACCCCGTTTTACACTCACATAACATTTCATTGTTTGCATGTGTAAGTAAATTAAAATAAATAAAAATATTAGCCGTTTCGAAATCGTATACCTACAGGTTGTTTATTGTTTGCTTTCTATCTGACATATTATTCTATAAGAATACTTACTGACGATCATATTTTTTATACCTTGTACCTACCGAGATGTATTATAATTAGTGGAGGGTGCCCACACCCACTAGTGAGGCGTATTTGGGTAAAGTATTGCTTCTGCATGATACTTTTACACATGTCTAACTGAGGGTCTGATGATGACCAGGTATGCACCAAACGGATCTCGGTGATGGCAATCGCTAGAAGTGTAAGTGTTTAAGTTCAGTCGGGCGCTCGAATAACGTGTCTTGCAGAGAAAATTAGCTCAGTCGCATAAAGACAGCTTACTGATGTAGTCAAAGTCAAAAATCATTTATTCACTTATGTCACAAAGTAACACTGACTGTCAAAATATGTAGGTTAGTGAGTTTACTAAGTTACTGAAGCTACATTTAGGTTAGTTGCTAGGTTCAGGCAAAGGGTTGAGCCTATGAAAAGAAACCTACAAAAAACTAACTGTAGTTACAGCGAGACAAGCATATTTCAGTTACTTACACATCAAATATCTATATGTTTATAATGCCTAGTGTTTTTGTTTTTTCTTGCGTATATTTTTTTTACTTGATTATTCATATTGCGACCTTCTTTTGTTTTGCTTTGATGTTTTAATGTTTGGTATATTGGTGGTTTTTTATTTTTTTTGGTATTTTAATAATTATCTTATTAACGCTATAATATGGTGCATGGTGTGACACCTTAAAATGTTGTGCATTTATTATTACTGTGTAAAGTTTTAATGTATAAGCACTAATGTAACAACTATTGGTTGTCCAAATAAATGAATAAATAAATAAATAAATGTTACTTGGTGATAATACAGCTTTCTAATGGTGAAAGAATTTTCAAAATTAGTTGTCTTTTTGGAGTTAAAGCCTTACATACAAATAAAAAATCAAGTCATTTCTGCTTATAATATTCCTTCCTTTTTACAAGGAAGAAGTAGTGCAGAAGTATGACAATTAGTAAGCTCTTGAAAATGTTTATACAAAATTAAGTTATAAAGATTAATTTATTTTCCAATAATAATTCATCAGTGGAAACTAAATTCAATAAAAATATAACAATATTAACATTCTCCCATTATATTTAAGTAGGGTACTTCACTTATGAATGCCGCTATGACACATGTCTGGCTGAAGGTCTGATGATGACCAGGTATGCACCAAACTGATTTAGTTATACATAAGAATAATTTTATTTTATTAGAGAATGGAGAAACTGGGAACGGCTCTGCCTGTGGTGCGATCCACCTGCTTGCACGATAAGGGTGGAGGACCCGGGCTGCAGACTCATATTTGAGGAGATGGCGTCTGGCCTTCAGGTAAATCTTTCCTGTCTAAACATGATACGACACGTATTATGTCAGCCTCGATGGTGTAGTGGTTAGTGTAACCGACTACCACGCCTGAGGTCGCGGGTTCGATTCCCGCACAAGTCAAACATTTGTGTACATGAAGTCGTCGGCCTCGATGGTGTAGTGGTTAGTGTAACCGACTGCCACGCCTGGGGTCGCGGGTTCGATTCCCGCACAAGTCAAACATTTGTGTACATGAAGTCGTCGGCCTCGATGGTGTAGTGGTTAGTGTAACCGACTGCCACGCCTGGGGTCGCGGGTTCGATTCCCGCACAAGTCAAACATTTGTGTACATGAAGTCGTCGGCCTCGATGGTGTAGTGGTTAGTGTAACCGACTGCCACGCCTGGGGTCGCGGGTTCGATTCCCGCACAAGTCAAACATTTGTGTGCATGAAAGTGGATGTTTGACTTGGTCTGGGTGATTCTATGTATAATATGTACATATGTATTTACAAAAATAAATTATATAAGTATGTTTATCCATTGTCTAGTACCCATAGTACAAGCTCTGCTTAGTTTGGGCTAGATGGTGTTGTGTGTATGTGATAGAATATTATATTAGTGTTGCTGTTTCTTTGAAAATGAAAAATATATTTCGCAAGAGCTATGGTTTACATTAATTAGGTGGTTAATAGGTTGTCAGGCATGCGAAAATTTATTACAACTAATATACATTTTAGAGAAATTACTATGATTATATAATTATTTTGATTATAATATGAATATCAAAAATTTATATAGAGGCAATGTCATTAGTAGATATAAGCGAAATAATTAATGTCATACAATTTTAAAATAATAGTAATACTAAATTAAAGCAAAACAATAGAAATAAATAAATAAACTGGAATTTCAAATCTATTCTAGATATGGCAACCTGCGGATAGGCTGTCCGTCGCTATGCCGTCCGTCGCTACGCCGATGGAAGCTGGTGTTCCGCTTCGTGAGCCGCCTCGACAGCGCTCGCGCCGCGCCCTCGAGTTCTCGGATATCGAGGGTCTGCTTGCCTGTCCGGATTCTGGCATGCCGATGCCATGGATTCGGACGGAGAAGCAGAATGGGGTGGCGGCGCGGCGCTTGCTAACATGCATCTAGTTAGCCGCAACTTGCGTAATCACTTAGTGTTACGCGAGGAGCGGCAACTAGACGCTTTGGCAAATGCTCCGGAGCGGAGCTCAGACGTCGAGCGGTTGACGGCGGATGGCGTGCACGGCGTGGCGGGCCAGGCGGACGACCAGCCAGCCAGTCTGGAGGCAGAGCAGCGGCCCGGGACATCGGAGGAAGCAGGCGTGTCAAGCCCGGCGTGTTCAAATACATTTACTTGGTCGGAAGACTTTAGCACGTTTTCCGGCCAACGAGAAGTGTATTTGAACACTCCGGGCCCGCAGGTGACCGCAACAGAGCCGCCTGGATCTGTTTCAGGTGGTGTGGGACGAACACACAATCGCTCATATAGTTAAGGAAACCAACGACTATGCATGGCAAACAATCTGTAAATTTTCCGAAACAGATGGTATCACTGCCAATCTTGAAGATTGGGAGGATACCACTGTGGAGGAAATTTACAGATTGTTTGCTCTCCTTAACTATATGAGCATTGATTATAGGGCACGGATTGAATACTAGAACACGGGGGCTTTGGGCATGCCACAATTCCGTGAAATTATGAGTAGAAATCGTTTTAACCTCTTGATGCGCTTTTTACACTTCGTCAATAATGACACCATCCACGGGAGATCTTACGATCGTAAGATCTCTAAAATAACGCCGGTTGTGGAGCACTGTAACCGCAAGTTTCGTAGCATGTATACTCCTCAGCAATCGCTGAACTTGGACGAGTCGTTGCTGCTGTGAAAGGGTCGCCTTTCCTGGGTGCAATGCATACGGACAAAGGCGGCCCGCTTCGGCATCAAGACGTTCGAGCTCTGCGAAGCTGAGTCAGGATACATGCTGCGAAGCCTGCTCTACGCAGATAAAAACTCCAGCATAACCCAGGGAGTCATCAATGGGTTCGAAAATCCCACTGCTAAGGTGGTACTCGAACTCATGGATGGTTACTTGGACGTCGGCCATATGCTGGTTATGGACAACTGGTACAACCAGTTGTCTTTAACCAGGTATCTCAAACACCGGCATACCGATGTCATTGGCACTATGAATCGTCGGCGGATTAACGTTCCTCCGGCGATCAAAAGTGCCAATGAACGTCGAATGTCACGTGGAGACCAAATTGCTCTTCATTGTGGTGACATCACTATGATCGCGTGGAAGGACGTCAAACTGGTGACGTCCATATCCACGTGCCACAATGCAGAGCAAGTTGGGGGCCGACGAGCTGGAGTTGCTCGCCGCAAACCGGCGTTAATTGATGATTATAACCGTAACATGGGGGAGGGTCGACCTGAAGGACCAGAAGTTGAGCATGTTTATGGTCGAAAGGAAGCGGGGGAACAAGTGGTACATAAAACTATTCAGAAGACTTCTGAACACGAGTCTTCTGAATACTTTTATTGTAGACACTAAACATGCTCAACTTCATCCTCTCAGCCACAGGGACTTCCGATACAAGGTATCGGAAGGTTTCCTGGCTGCGCATCAGCCGGTACGGGTACCGAGACAGACTAGCAGCAGGTCACGTATCGGGCCCGATCCGGCTTTTACGGGATGCGCAGCACGACCACTTCCCCATGATTAGTGAATCATTAAGAGAAAACACAACACGCCTCAAGCGACGTCGATGTGCATGCTGCACGCAAAGGTGGAAACGTACTGATACCACTATGGTGTGTAGAACGTGCGACGTCCCCCTTTGCGTTGCATGTTGGGTCGACTACCATACAAAACCGAATCTGTAGCGTTATACAGATACGGTTTTGTATGTGTGGTGTGTTGTGTTTGCGTGGGTGAGTTTCATTATTGACAAATAGTACGTAATTAGTATTTATTTATTAGCTGTTAGGTCAAAATACTAGATTTATAAGAAACATCAACATTTCATATTGTAAACAATTGATTTCTCCATTAATACAGGGCTAATATTTTATTAAGACAAACTATAGTAGCCTAAATACAAGCTACATGAAAAGATACCATATAATTCGAATTGGCCATTTAAAAATGAATTGATGCAATAGGTAGTATTTGTTAGTTTGAAATGGGTATGCATTTTTGCAGCTCACTGTACAATCATAAGTGTCAACCCAATTTTTATTTACTTGTTTTCTGAGATTTTGTTTTTATTATTATTTTATATTCTTTTTGTTATTTATTTGGAAACATCAATGTACCTTTGTTGAAACCTAAAAGGGCCTGGTACCCATAACACAAGTTAGATCTTACCTTGAGTACCAGTGTTCAATAATTACTGTGTCTCACTTATATTTGTGTTTAATAAAGTTTCAAATTTCAAATATGTCATTTCATTTCAGTATGAAGATCACAATGTTACCGATTTTCTTCATACAAGGCGGGCACTTTATATTTAAACTACTATTACCAGTGCGCCACCAAGAATATATTATGTCTCGGTGGCGCACTGATAGTGCACAAAAGCTGTGCAGCAGCTCTCATATTTATGTGCCTGTGAACTGAGGGACCAAACAATTATTTCGCAAAATAAAAATAGCAGGATTAAGTAGTAGACTAACAACAATTGTTGAACAAACCTGGGATAAAATTATAGGGAAGAGAGGAATCCGTCACGCACCCTCAGATCGCCCACCCCAACTACTGCATTAGAAAAAGGTTGACGGGTTGGGTTTAGAAACGTGCCTATTCGTTGGGCAGAATCTAAGGATAGTACGTGATACTAGAGAGTTTTCTGAGCCACAATCAGTAATTTTTTCTTGCCGGAGACCACTCATTTAAAAAAAAATAAGATATTCATATTGCGTTTTTTGAGGTTATGAATAAGTAATTGACAATTGACACAGAATTACGTTCCTTTCTACTTAGGGAAGTAGGGAGGAATGCAATTCAGTGTCAAAATATTTATAAATTAAAGTTATTATTAAAGATATTTATTTCAAAGTCTATAAAAATGAGCCTGTACTTTTTTTTATGGGAAACGAAACGCATTGCTCCCATTTTGTTAAGTTGTTTTGTTGACATTCATTCCGTTCCGCAATAGAAAAACAAAATACTTCAGGCAAGATAGGTCCTGGCAAAGTAGTACCTACAGATCGACGAATCGAAATTCGGAAAAAAGGAAGTAAAATAAAAGTAAATATTAAAATCTGTGACAGACCCGAATTAGTTTACCCCGACTTCACGTGGTACTTTTTGCCCTACCCCTAGAGTGTTTTTTAGAGCCCGGAGGCACGGAGGGGGTGCAGCCTCCGGCCGCAGTAACAAAGCATAGGCACAAGCGAGCCTAAGCGGCCGAGGCTGGTCGCCGCAGGCGACCAGCAAGCCGAGGCTGCTTAGGTGAGCGCAAGGGCCAGTGCTTTGTTACGCTAGGGCGAAGAGGCTGCACATCCTGCAGTGCCGGAGAAGATGCATTCTCAAGATATTGTATAATATAGACTTTATGTGGTAAATTATATTTTCTGTAAACTGTTAGATAAGGACAGTGATTTGCCCTCTTATTCTTTGTTATTTATCAATATATGACAATAAAATTTTAAAAATTAAAGTTAATTTTTCTCGGAAATTATAGGGCTCCGGCGGGAGGGGAGGGCGGGGATTAGTTACTATTCCTATAACTCTTTAATTACTAACGGAACATCATTGATACTTGGCAACATGTTGCAGACACTTACAAGGTTTGTATAAACGTGAAAATCTAGACCCAAAGTGCATACTTTAAGAACTAAGACCTAATAAGCGTATTTTACGTTTATATTTTTATCTTTTAAGCCCTACGATTTTTCTAAATCTGTTTTTAAACAAATATAAACAAATTCAAAACAACGTATGTAAAAATCTACAGCTCTCTATGTAAGCGCTTTGTATGAAAACTAGTGTTATCAAGTAACACTTCCGGCCTCACATATACTACTAATTCGGGTACATCTTAACCACTATATGTACATTAAAACCAATTATCGTTTTATAATTTAATAATTTTATAATCAAGTATCTAAATAGTTATCTCATATTTCTTTATACTTTATTTATTTGCTTGGCGCCTTCCGCTTGTCAGCTTCCGGCGCGATTAATAAATAGTACGTATTGTTACTGATCTCTGTACTTTTTCTTACACTATGTCGAATAATAAATCCTATAATCATTTTGTTTACTATGTACTTATAATATAATGATGACACTATTAGATTCTTACTGATTTTGGGTTAGGCATAATTTTGTCACACCGGCGCCTCTGCTTCCGGTGTAATAAATCCTTAATGTTACATAATTATGTATTATTAAATAATAATAATAATAACATTTATTTGCGTAAAATGTGGTTTATACAAAAGTTGGTACAATATTATTATATTTAGAGCAGCGACACATTCCGCCAAATGAAGTTGGCATGCAAATATTTAAGGCTTATATTTAACTTCGTATTTAAATCAACATTACTTATACAATCATCTACAGTGCATTTCCATATATATAAAATCGACATGACCCTTTTTGTAGAAATTCTTCAACTGTATAAAAGCTCTCCACAATTAACCATTTTTTTAAGTCAATGCAGAATTTATTGCAAGGCTGTTTAACTATTTCTCGGGGCAAAGAATTATATATTAAAGGTGCCATATATGAGCAGTTTTTATGGAACAACTCTAAGGAAGGAACAGGCATTTTCAGACTAATATGTGTAGTCGTCCTTTTATTGAAATTTGAATTAACTTCAAACATTGTTATATTATATTTGACAAATTTGGCCATCTCGTAAATATAGATGCTAGGCACAGTAAGTATTTTTTTAGTTTTAAATAAGGGCTTACAAGATTCATTCCATCGCATACCATAAATAGCCCTGATACACTTTTTTTGGGCTATGAAAACTCTTAGTAGATCTGTTCCATTCCTCCAAACAATAATACCATATCGGATTATCGAGCAAACATAGGCGTGGTAGACTGTGAGTAAAGTTGCTGCAGGTGTGCAATGTTTTAATTTTTTTAAAGGAAATACTAGATTATTTAGTTTATTACAAATAGCTTCAATGTGATTCTTCCACGACAAGTGTGCATCAATATGTATACCTAAGAATTTTATATTATTAATTTGTTCTATAATTTTACTGTTATGCTTAATATTTAATGTTATAGGTTTTCTTTTATATGTTTTAAAATTGATTATTTTAGTTTTATTTATATTTATTTTAAGATTATTTGAATTCATATAATTAATTACAATTTTAAAACAATTATTAATGTCATTTTCATGTTTTTTTATGTCACTAGATTTTATTACTATGGTAGTATCATCTGCAAACAATATACTTTTATGTCTAATTTCTGACGGCAAGTCATTGACATAAATCAAAAACAGCAAGGGTCCTAAAATGCTCCCTTGAGGCACACCACGACCATTGCTTTTGGATTCCGAATCATAATTGATTAGACTGTTTGAGGCTAAGTCGAGTTTAGTGATTCTGGTGATCTGTGTTCTATTAGTCAAATAAGTCGTGAGCCATTGTTGAGCTGGGCCTCTAATGCCATACTTTTCTAATTTGTTTAATAGGATAGTATGGTCCACATGGTCGAAGGCCTTACTTAAATCAAGAAAGAGGACTGAGCAAAAGGATCTTGCATTTAAAGTATTTATTATTGAACTTACAAGGTCATAACTAGCCAATACTGTAGATTTGCCCTTTCTAAACCCATACTGCGAATCTGTAAAAATGCCATGAGTATTAAAGAATGATAACAACCTCTTATACATAACCTTTTCAAAGACCTTTGAAAGGACAGGTATTAATGCTATCGGACGGTAGTTATCTTTATTATATTTAGAACCTTTCTTATGAAGAGGTTTGATGATTGATAATTTAAGTCTATCCGGAAAATATCCTTGCTCCATCGATAAGTTAATGATATAGGACAATGGTGCTGACACGTAGCGACGAATATCTTTAAGAAGTCTAGTCGTAATACAATCATACCCCGCTGATTGTGTATTGTTTAAGTTACTAATGATTCTGTAGATTTCCTCAGGGGTCGTAGGATCAAGAAAAATACTACTACAGGACCAGTATAATAATTGTATGTAAATAATCATCAGAATAATTAAGATAAACAATGTTTAATATTATCTATTGAGTTTGTGAATTTAGTATTAAATTAGGTCAAATGTTTGTATAAATACTGGCGGTTAGAATATTTTAGGGCATTCATATTTTAACCGTTGAAACGTGCATTAAAAGGATAATATAAGTTCTTTTCCGTACAACTTGTGTCTTCATTGCCGCCGCCACCCTGACCGTTCGCATTTACACTAGCTAATGGCCAAACGTTCGCGTAGCGGAAACTTGAATTTCTCCGAAGTTTATGCATGCACTAATTTTATTCATACATACACAATTACACACAAATACACACAAATTTTTGGACACATCTCTTTTCTTCTAAAGTCTATGAATTAAAAAAGTTCCGCCAGGACAACGTTCGCCCAGCGGAATCAGTTTTTGGTGAATTTCTCCACAATGGCTGCGTGCACAATTTTTTTTTTACCATACACAATTATACGACGTCATACACTAAATATCTGCATAATTAAAATCTTTAAATTCAACAACATTCCGCTGCGCGAACGCTGCAGAGGGTCTCGGGTTCGAACCCACGTCGCGCACCTCTGACTTTCGGAAGTTATATGACTTTTCGAAATGATGTGCGTATTGATTGACAATTATCACCTGCTCCGTGCCTCGGAGAGCACGTTAAGCTGTCGGTCCCGGCTGCCATGAACATCTATGGCAGTCGGTATTAGGGAAGTCGACACAAAAGATCCCACTGGGTCGAAGTGTCGCCGGTCGCTACTGACTGGCCCCCACACAAGATAAGATAAGATCTGCCCGTATTCGTTGTTTCAATTCCCCATAATTACACGATGGTTGATGTTTTTGTTAATTTAAGACAAACTTTCGATCCTAAAACGCGCATCTCTGACTTCTCGAAGTTATGTGCCTACCTCTCAAACCCCGTTGACGCCGATCGGCGTCATCCATCAGATCTGTAGTTTGTACCCGTTAAACCCCGGTGACGCCTTAAGGCGTCAAGCAAAAAAAAGAGGGTCGCACTCGACTTTTTCCCGTTTTTGTATTGAAAGGCATGTATTTAAAGTCTTGTATTGTATATCAATGTACGCGTAACAACGTCGCGTCGCCCAAGTACATCGTCCAGAAATTTAAATATTATTCGCTTATTCGGTTTAAAAGCTTGGCGTCGTTTTATACATCACTTTCGTCCCGGCATTTCTGTGAGTGGGAGTGTGAAGTGTCGGTGCTGAGTTTTTATAAATTACTTATATTATAAGTGGGATTTTAACCAAAAATAGTAAGTAATTTGTATTGTGTTATCTAAATTACCTAACTGTGTATTGTAATAGAAGATTTGCCATTTTATTTACGTAAAACATGCAATGAAAGTTGAGGGCGGCCCTCATCAATCGTTGAAACATTTTTATTTTGCAAGCTATATTTACTATTTTACAGGAAAATTATATAAACTGCACATATTCTAATTGTATTTTTTATAAGGAATCCGTTTCCAATTATATTTTTATAAAATATGTTAACAAAATCTTGTAATTCAATGGCAAAACCTCGAAACCCCGTTTTACACTCACATAATATTTCATTGTTTGCATGTGTAAGTAAATTAAAATAAATAAAAATATTAGCCGTTTCGAAATCGTATACCTACAGGTTGTTTATTGTTTGCTTTCTATCTGACATATTATTCTATAAGAATACCTACTGACGATCATATTTTTTATACCTTGTACCTACCGAGATGTATTATAATTAGTGGAGGGTGCCCACACCCACTAGTGAGGCATATTTGGGTAAAGTATTGCTTCTGCATGATACTTTTACACATGTCTAACTGAGGGTCTGATGATGACCAGGTATGCACCAAACGGATCTCGGTGATGGCAATCGCTAGAAGTGTAAGTGTTTAAGTTCAGTCGGGCGCTCGAATAACGTGTCTTGCAGAGAAAATTAGCTCAGTCGCATAAAGACAGCTTACTGATGTAGTCAAAGTCAAAAATCATTTATTCACTTAGGTCACAAAGTAACACTGACCATCAAAATATGTAGGTTAGTGAGTTTACTAAGTTACTGAAGCTACATTTAGGTTAGTTGCTAGGTTCAGGCAAAGGGTAGAGTCTATGAGAAGAAACCTGCAAAAAACTCGCTGTGGTTAGAGTGAGACAAGCATATTTCAGTTACTTTCACATCAAATATCTATATGTTTATAATGCCTAGTGTTTTTGTTTTTTTCTTGCGTATATTTTTGTTTACTTGATTATTCATATTGTGGCCTTCTTTTGTTTTGCATTGATGTTTTAATGTTTGGTATATTGGTTGTTTTTTATTTTATTTAATATTCTAATAATTATCTTATTAACGCTATAATATGGTGCATGGTGTGACACCTTAAAATGTTGTGCATTTATTTTTATTACTGTGTACATTTTTAATGTATAAGCACTAATGTAACAACTATTGGTTGTCCAAATAAATAAATAAATGTTACTCGGTGATAATATAGCTTTCTAATGGTGAAAGAATTTTCAAAATTAGTTGTCTTTTTGGAGTTAAAGCCTTACATACAAATAAAAAATCAAGTCTTTCCTGCTTATAATATTCCTTCCTTTTTACAAGGAAGAAGTAGTGGAGAAGTATGACAATTAGTAAGCACTTGAAAATGTTTATACAAAATTAAGTTATAAAGATTAATTTATTCTCCTAACGATATCATCAGTGGAAACTAAATTCAATAAAAATATAACAATATTAACATTCTCCCATTATATTTAAGTAGGGTACTTCACTTATGAATGCCGCTATGACACATGTCTGGCTGAAGGTCTGATGATGACCAGGTATGCACCAAACTGATTTAGTTATACATAAGAATAATTTTATTTTATTAGAGAATGGAGAAACTGGGAACGGCTCTGCCTGTGGTGCGATCCACCTGCTTGCACGATAAGGGTGGAGGACCCGGGCTGCAGACTCATATTTGAGGAGATGGCGTCTGGCCTTCAGGTAAACCTTTCCTGTCTAAACATGATAGTTGGGTACGACACGTATTATGTCAGCCTCGATGGTGTAGTGGTTAGTGTAACCGACTACCACGCCTGAGGTCGCGGGTTCGATTCCCGCACAAGTCAAACATTTGTGTACATGAAGTCGTCGGCCTCGATGGTGTAGTGGTTAGTGTAACCGACTGCCACGCCTGGGGTCGCGGGTTCGATTCCCGCACAAGTCAAACATTTGTGTGCATGAACATGGATGTTTGACTTGGTCTGGGTGATTCTATAATAATATAATATAATAATATTCTACCACATACACACAACACCATCTAGCCCAAACTAAGCAGAGCTTGTACTATGGGTACTAGACAATGGATAAACATACATATATACTTTTTTTTTTTTTTTTTTTTTGTAAATACATACATATTATACATAGAAACACCCAGACCAATGTATAATATGTACATATGTATTTACAAAAATAAATTATATATGTATGTTTATCCATTGTCTAGTACCCATAGTACAAGCTCTGCTTAGTTTGGACTAGATGTTGTTCTGTGTGTGTGTAGAATATTATATTAGTGCTGCTGTTTCTTTGAAAATGAAAAATATATTTTGCAAGAGCTATGGTTTACATTAATTAGGTGGTTAATAGGTTGTCAGGCATGCGAAAATTTATCACAACTAATATACATTTTAGAGAAATTACTATGATTATATAATTATTTTGATTAAAATACGAATATCAAAAATTTAGAGGCAATGTCATTAGTAGATATAAGGGATATAATTAATGTCATACAATTTTAAAATAACTAATAAATTAAAGCAAAACAATAAAAATAAATAAATAAACTGGAATTTCAAATCTATTCTAGATATGGCAACCTGCGGATAGGCTGTCCGTCGCTATGCCGTCCGTCGCTACGCCGATGGAAGCTGGTGTTCCGCTTCGTGAGCCGCCTCCAAAGCGCTCGCGCCGCGCCCTCGATTTCTCGGATATCGAGGATCTGCTTGCCTGTCCGGATCCTGGCATGGTGATGCCATGGATTCGGACGGAGAAGCAGAATGAGGTCGCGGCGCGGCGCTTGCTAACATGCGTCTAGTTACCCGCAACTTGCGTAATCACTTAGTGTTATGCGAGGAGCGGCAACTAGACGCTTTGGCAAATGCTCCGGAGCGGAGCTCAGACGTCGAGCGGTTGACGGCGGATGGCGTGCACGGCGTGGCGGGCCAGGCGGACGACCAGCCAGCCAGTCTGCAGGCAGAGCAGCGGCCCGGGACATCGGAGGAAGCAGGCGTGTCAAGCCCGGCGTGTTCAAATACATTTACTTGGTCGGAAGACTTTAGCACGTTTTCCGGCCAACGAGAAGTGTATTTGAACACTCCGGACCCGCAGGTGACCGCAACAGAGCCGCCTGGATCTGTTTCAGGTGGTGTGGGACGAACACACAATCGCTCATATAGTTAAGGAAACCAACGACTATGCATGGCAAACAATCTGTAAATTTTCCGAAACAGATGGTATCACTGCCAATCTTGAAGATTGGGAGGATACCACTGTGGAGGAAATTTACAGATTGTTTGCTCTCCTTAACTATATGAGCATTGATTATAGGGCACGGATTGATGAATACTAAAACACGGGGGCTTTGGGCATGCCACAATTCCGTGAAATTATGAGTAGAAATCGTTTTAACCTCTTGATGCGCTTTTTACATTTCGTCAATAATGACACCATCCACGGGAGATCTTACGATCGTAAGATCTCCAAAATAACGTCGGTTGTGGAGCACTGTAACCGCAAGTTTCGTAGCATGTATACTCCTCAGCAATCGCTGAGCTTGGACGAGTCGTTGCTGCTGTGAAAGGGTTGCCTTTCCTGGGTGCAATGCATACGGACAAAGGCGGCCCGCTTCGGCATCAAGACGTTCGAGCTCTGCGAACCCGAGTCAGGATACATGCTGCGAAGCCTGCTCTACGCAGATAAAAACTCCAGCATAACCCAGGGAGTCATCAATGGGTTCGAAAATCCCACTGCTAAGGTGGTACTCGAACTCATGGATGGTTACTTGGACGTCGGCCATATGCTGGTTATGGACAACTGGTACAACCAGTTGTCTTTAACCAGGTATCTCAAACACCGGTATACCGATGTCATTGGCACTATGAATCGTCGGCGGATTAACGTTCCTCCGGCGATCAAAAGTGCCAATGAACGTCGGATGTCACGTGGAGCCCAAATTGCTCTTCATTGTGGTGACATCACTATGATCGCGTGGAAGGACGTCAAACTGGTGACGTCCATATCCACGTGCCACAATGCAGAGCAAGTTGGGGGCCGACGAGCTGGAGTTGCTCTCCGCAAACCGGCGTTAATTGATGATTATAACCGTAACATGGGGGAGGGTCGACCCGAAGGACCAGAAGTTGAGCATGTTTATGTTCGAAAGGAAGCGGGGGAACAAGTGGTACATAAAACTATTCAGAAGACTTCTGAACACGAGTCTTCTGAATACTTTTGTTGTAGACACTAAACATGCTCAACTTCATCCTCTCAGCCACAGGGACTTCCGATACAAGGTATCGGAAGGTTTCCTGGCTGCGCATCAGCCGGTACGGGTACCGAGACAGACTAGCAGCAGGTCACGTATCGGGCCCGATCCGGCTTTTACGGGATGCGCAGCACGACCACTTCCCCATGATTAGTGAATCATTAAGAGAAAACACAACACGCCTCAAGCGACGTCGATGTGCATGCTGCACGCAAAGGTGGAAACTTACTGATACCACTATGGTGTGTAGAACGTGCGACGTCCCCCTTTGCGTTGCATGTTGCGTCGACTACCATACAAAACCGAATCTGTAGCGTTATACAGATACGGTTTTGTATGTGTGGTGTGTTGTGTTTGCGTGGGTGAGTTTCATTATTGACAAATAGTACGTAATTAGTATTTATTTATTAGCTGTTAGGTCAAAATACTAGATTTATAAGAAACATCAACATCTCATATTGTAAACAATTGATTTCTCCATTAATACAGGGCTAATATTTTATTAAGACAAACTATAGTAGCCTAAATACAAGCTACATGAAAAGATACCATATAATTCGAATTGGCCATTTAAAAAGTATTGATGCAATATGTAGTATTTGTTAGTTTGAAATGGGTATGCATTTTTGCAGCTCACTGTACAATCATAAGTGTCAACCCAATTTTTATTTACTTGTATTCTGAGATTTTGTTTTTATTATTATTTTATATGCTTTATTTTCTTTTTGTTATTTATTTGGAAACATCAATGTACCTTTGTTGAAACCTAAAAGGGCCTGGTACCAGTGTTCAATAATTACTGTGTTTTACTTATATTTGTGTTTAATAAAGTTTCAAATTTCAAATATGTCATTTCATTTCAGTATGAAAACCACAATGTTACCGATTTTCTTCATACAAGGCGAGCACTTTATATTTAAACTACTATTACCAGTGCGCCACCAAGAAAATAAAATGTCTCGGTGGCGCACTGATAGTGCACAAAAGCTGTGCAGCAGCTCTCATATTTATGTGCCTGTGAACTGAGGGACCAAACAATTATTTCGCAAAATAAAAATAGCAGGATTAAGTAGTAGACTAACAACAATTGTTGAACAAACCTGGGATAAAATTATAGGGAAGAGAGGAATCCGTCACGCACCCTCAGATCGCCCACCCCAACTACTGCATTAGAAAAAGGTTGACGGGTTGGGTTTAGAAACGTGCCTATTCGTTGGGCAGAATCTAAGGATAGTACGTGATACTAGAGAGTTTTCTGAGCCACAATCAGTAATTTTTTCTTGCCGGAGACCACTCATTTAAAAAAAAATAAGATATTCATATTGCGTTTTTTGAGGTTATGAATAAGTAATTGACAATTGACACAGAATTACGTTCCTTTCTACTTAGGGAAGTAGGGAGGAATGCAATTCAGTGTCAAAATATTTATAAATTAAAGTTATTATTAAAGATATTTATTTCAAAGTCTATAAAAATGAGCCTGTACTTTTTTTTATGGGAAACGAAACGCATTGCTCCCATTTTGTTAAGTTGTTTTGTTGACATTCATTCCGTTCCGCAATAGAAAAACAAAATACTTCAGGCAAGATAGGTCCTGGCAAAGTAGTACCTACAGATCGACGAATCGAAATTCGGAAAAAAGGAAGTAAAATAAAAGTAAATATTAAAATCTGTGACAGACCCGAATTAGTTTACCCCGACTTCACGTGGTACTTTTTGCCCTACCCCTAGAGTGTTTTTTAGAGCCCGGAGGCACGGAGGGGGTGCAGCCTCCGGCCGCAGTAACAAAGCATAGGCACAAGCGAGCCTAAGCGGCCGAGGCTGGTCGCCGCAGGCGACCAGCAAGCCGAGGCTGCTTAGGTGAGCGCAAGGGCCAGTGCTTTGTTACGCTAGGGCGAAGAGGCTGCACATCCTGCAGTGCCGGAGAAGATGCATTCTCAAGATATTGTATAATATAGACTTTATGTGGTAAATTATATTTTCTGTAAACTGTTAGATAAGGACAGTGATTTGCCCTCTTATTCTTTGTTATTTATCAATATATGACAATAAAATTTTAAAAATTAAAGTTAATTTTTCTCGGAAATTATAGGGCTCCGGCGGGAGGGGAGGGCGGGGATTAGTTACTATTCCTATAACTCTTTAATTACTAACGGAACATCATTGATACTTGGCAACATGTTGCAGACACTTACAAGGTTTGTATAAACGTGAAAATCTAGACCCAAAGTGCATACTTTAAGAACTAAGACCTAATAAGCGTATTTTACGTTTATATTTTTATCTTTTAAGCCCTACGATTTTTCTAAATCTGTTTTTAAACAAATATAAACAAATTCAAAACAACGTATGTAAAAATCTACAGCTCTCTATGTAAGCGCTTTGTATGAAAACTAGTGTTATCAAGTAACACTTCCGGCCTCACATATACTACTAATTCGGGTACATCTTAACCACTATATGTACATTAAAACCAATTATCGTTTTATAATTTAATAATTTTATAATCAAGTATCTAAATAGTTATCTCATATTTCTTTATACTTTATTTATTTGCTTGGCGCCTTCCGCTTGTCAGCTTCCGGCGCGATTAATAAATAGTACGTATTGTTACTGATCTCTGTACTTTTTCTTACACTATGTCGAATAATAAATCCTATAATCATTTTGTTTACTATGTACTTATAATATAATGATGACACTATTAGATTCTTACTGATTTTGGGTTAGGCATAATTTTGTCACACCGGCGCCTCTGCTTCCGGTGTAATAAATCCTTAATGTTACATAATTATGTATTATTAAATAATAATAATAATAATAATAACATTTATTTGCGTAAAATGTGGTTTATACAAAAGTTGGTACAATATTATTATATTTAGAGCAGCGACACATTCCGCCAAATGAAGTTGGCATGCAAATATTTAAGGCTTATATTTAACTTCGTATTTAAATCAACATTACTTATACAATCATCTACAGTGCATTTCCATATATATAAAATCGACATGACCCTTTTTGTAGAAATTCTTCAACTGTATAAAAGCTCTCCACAATTAACCATTTTTTTAAGTCAATGCAGTATTTATTGCAAGGCTGTTTAACTATTTCTCGGGGCAAAGAATTATATATTAAAGGTGCCATATATGAGCAGTTTTTATGGAACAACTCTAAGGAAGGAACAGGCATTTTCAGACTAATATGTGTAGTCGTCCTTTTATTGAAATTTGAATTAACTTCAAACATTGTTATATTATATTTGACAAATTTGGCCATCTCGTAAATATAGATGCTAGGCACAGTAAGTATTTTTTTAGTTTTAAATAAGGGCTTACAAGATTCATTCCATCGCATACCATAAATAGCCCTGATACACTTTTTTTGGGCTATGAAAACTCTTAGTAGATCTGTTCCATTCCTCCAAACAATAATACCATATCGGATTATCGAGCAAACATAGGCGTGGTAGACTGTGAGTAAAGTTGCTGCAGGTGTGCAATGTTTTAATTTTTTTAAAGGAAATACTAGATTATTTAGTTTATTACAAATAGCTTCAATGTGATTCTTCCACGACAAGTGTGCATCAATATGTATACCTAAGAATTTTATATTATTAATTTGTTCTATAATTTTACTGTTATGCTTAATATTTAATGTTATAGGTTTTCTTTTATATGTTTTAAAATTGATTATTTTAGTTTTATTTATATTTATTTTAAGATTATTTGAATTCATATAATTAATTACAATTTTAAAACAATTATTAATGTCATTTTCATGTTTTTTTATGTCACTAGATTTTATTACTATGGTAGTATCATCTGCAAACAATATACTTTTATGTCTAATTTCTGACGGCAAGTCATTGACATAAATCAAAAACAGCAAGGGTCCTAAAATGCTCCCTTGAGGCACACCACGACCATTGCTTTTGGATTCCGAATCATAATTGATTAGACTGTTTGAGGCTAAGTCGAGTTTAGTGATTCTGGTGATCTGTGTTCTATTAGTCAAATAAGTCGTGAGCCATTGTTGAGCTGGGCCTCTAATGCCATACTTTTCTAATTTGTTTAATAGGATAGTATGGTCCACATGGTCGAAGGCCTTACTTAAATCAAGAAAGAGGACTGAGCAAAAGGATCTTGCATTTAAAGTATTTATTATTGAACTTACAAGGTCATAACTAGCCAATACTGTAGATTTGCCCTTTCTAAACCCATACTGCGAATCTGTAAAAATGCCATGAGTATTAAAGAATGATAACAACCTCTTATACATAACCTTTTCAAAGACCTTTGAAAGGACAGGTATTAATGCTATCGGACGGTAGTTATCTTTATTATATTTAGAACCTTTCTTATGAAGAGGTTTGATGATTGATAATTTAAGTCTATCCGGAAAATATTCTTGCTCCATCGATAAGTTAATGATATAGGACAATGGTGCTGACACGTAGCGACGAATATCTTTAAGAAGTCTAGTCGTAATACAATCATACCCCGCTGATTGTGTATTGTTTAAGTTACTAATGATTCTGTAGATTTCCTCAGGGGTCGTAGGATCAAGAAAAATACTACTACAGGACCAGTATAATAATTGTATGTAAATAATCATCAGAATAATTAAGATAAACAATGTTTAATATTATCTATTGAGTTTGTGAATTTAGTATTAAATTAGGTCAAATGTTTGTATAAATACTGGCGGTTAGAATATTTTAGGGCATTCATATTTTAACCGTTGAAACGTGCATTAAAAGGATAATATAAGTTCTTTTCCGTACAACTTGTGTCTTCATTGCCGCCGCCACCCTGACCGTTCGCATTTACACTAGCTAATGGCCAAACGTTCGCGTAGCGGAAACTTGAATTTCTCCGAAGTTTATGCATGCACTAATTTTATTCATACATACACAATTACACACAAATACACACAAATTTTTGGACTTCTAAAAATCTCTTTTCTTCTAAAGTCTATGAATTAAAAAAGTTCCGCCAGGACAACGTTCGCCCAGCGGAATCAGTTTTTGGTGAATTTCTCCACAATGGCTGCGTGCACAATTTTTTTTTTACCATACACAATTATACGACGTCATACACTAAATATCTGCATAATTAAAATCTTTAAATTCAACAACATTCCGCTGCGCGAACGCTGCAGAGGGTCTCGGGTTCGAACCCACGTCGCGCACCTCTGACTTTCGGAAGTTATATGACTTTTCGAAATGATGTGCGTATTGATTGACAATTATCACCTGCTCCGTGCCTCGGAGAGCACGTTAAGCTGTCGGTCCCGGCTGCCATGAACATCTATGGCAGTCGGTATTAGGGAAGTCGACACAAAAGATCCCACTGGGTCGAAGTGTCGCCGGTCGCTACTGACTGGCCCCCACACAAGATAAGATAAGATCTGCCCGTATTCGTTGTTTCAATTCCCCATAATTACACGATGGTTGATGTTTTTGTTAATTTAAGACAAACTTTCGATCCTAAAACGCGCATCTCTGACTTCTCGAAGTTATGTGCCTACCTCTCAAACCCCGTTGACGCCGATCGGCGTCATCCATCAGATCTGTAGTTTGTAGTTTTGTACCCGTTAAACCCCGGTGACGCCTTAAGGCGTCAAGCAAAAAAAAGAGGGTCGCACTCGACTTTTTCCCGTTTTTGTATTGAAAGGCATGTATTTAAAGTCTTGTATTGTATATCAATGTACGCGTAACAACGTCGCGTCGCCCAAGTACATCGTCCAGAAATTTAAATATTATTCGCTTATTCGGTTTAAAAGCTTGGCGTCGTTTTATACATCACTTTCGTCCCGGCATTTCTGTGAGTGGGAGTGTGAAGTGTCGGTGCTGAGTTTTTATAAATTACTTATATTATAAGTGGGATTTTAACCAAAAATAGTAAGTAATTTGTATTGTGTTATCTAAATTACCTAACTGTGTATTGTAATAGAAGATTTGCCATTTTATTTACGTAAAACATGCAATGAAAGTTGAGGGCGGCCCTCATCAATCGTTGAAACATTTTTATTTTGCAAGCTATATTTACTATTTTACAGGAAAATTATATAAACTGCACATATTCTAATTGTATTTTTTATAAGGAATCCGTTTCCAATTATATTTTTATAAAATATGTTAACAAAATCTTGTAATTCAATGGCAAAACCTCGAAACCCCGTTTTACACTCACATAATATTTCATTGTTTGCATGTGTAAGTAAATTAAAATAAATAAAAATATTAGCCGTTTCGAAATCGTATACCTACAGGTTGTTTATTGTTTGCTTTCTATCTGACATATTATTCTATAAGAATACCTACTGACGATCATATTTTTTATACCTTGTACCTACCGAGATGTATTATAATTAGTGGAGGGTGCCCACACCCACTAGTGAGGCATATTTGGGTAAAGTATTGCTTCTGCATGATACTTTTACACATGTCTAACTGAGGGTCTGATGATGACCAGGTATGCACCAAACGGATCTCGGTGATGGCAATCGCTAGAAGTGTAAGTGTTTAAGTTCAGTCGGGCGCTCGAATAACGTGTCTTGCAGAGAAAATTAGCTCAGTCGCATAAAGACAGCTTACTGATGTAGTCAAAGTCAAAAATCATTTATTCACTTAGGTCACAAAGTAACACTGACCATCAAAATATGTAGGTTAGTGAGTTTACTAAGTTACTGAAGCTACATTTAGGTTAGTTGCTAGGTTCAGGCAAAGGGTAGAGTCTATGAGAAGAAACCTGCAAAAAACTCGCTGTGGTTAGAGTGAGACAAGCATATTTCAGTTACTTTCACATCAAATATCTATATGTTTATAATGCCTAGTGTTTTTGTTTTTTTCTTGCGTATATTTTTGTTTACTTGATTATTCATATTGTGGCCTTCTTTTGTTTTGCATTGATGTTTTAATGTTTGGTATATTGGTTGTTTTTTATTTTATTTAATATTCTAATAATTATCTTATTAACGCTATAATATGGTGCATGGTGTGACACCTTAAAATGTTGTGCATTTATTTTTATTACTGTGTACATTTTTAATGTATAAGCACTAATGTAACAACTATTGGTTGTCCAAATAAATAAATAAATGTTACTCGGTGATAATATAGCTTTCTAATGGTGAAAGAATTTTCAAAATTAGTTGTCTTTTTGGAGTTAAAGCCTTACATACAAATAAAAAATCAAGTCTTTCCTGCTTATAATATTCCTTCCTTTTTACAAGGAAGAAGTAGTGGAGAAGTATGACAATTAGTAAGCACTTGAAAATGTTTATACAAAATTAAGTTATAAAGATTAATTTATTCTCCTAACGATATCATCAGTGGAAACTAAATTCAATAAAAATATAACAATATTAACATTCTCCCATTATATTTAAGTAGGGTACTTCACTTATGAATGCCGCTATGACACATGTCTGGCTGAAGGTCTGATGATGACCAGGTATGCACCAAACTGATTTAGTTATACATAAGAATAATTTTATTTTATTAGAGAATGGAGAAACTGGGAACGGCTCTGCCTGTGGTGCGATCCACCTGCTTGCACGATAAGGGTGGAGGACCCGGGCTGCAGACTCATATTTGAGGAGATGGCGTCTGGCCTTCAGGTAAACCTTTCCTGTCTAAACATGATAGTTGGGTACGACACGTATTATGTCAGCCTCGATGGTGTAGTGGTTAGTGTAACCGACTACCACGCCTGAGGTCGCGGGTTCGATTCCCGCACAAGTCAAACATTTGTGTACATGAAGTCGTCGGCCTCGATGGTGTAGTGGTTAGTGTAACCGACTGCCACGCCTGGGGTCGCGGGTTCGATTCCCGCACAAGTCAAACATTTGTGTGCATGAACATGGATGTTTGACTTGGTCTGGGTGATTCTATAATAATATAATATAATAATATTCTACCACATACACACAACACCATCTAGCCCAAACTAAGCAGAGCTTGTACTATGGGTACTAGACAATGGATAAACATACATATATACTTTTTTTTTTTTTTTTTGTAAATACATACATATTATACATAGAAACACCCAGACCAATGTATAATATGTACATATGTATTTACAAAAATAAATTATATATGTATGTTTATCCATTGTCTAGTACCCATAGTACAAGCTCTGCTTAGTTTGGACTAGATGTTGTTCTGTGTGTGTGTAGAATATTATATTAGTGCTGCTGTTTCTTTGAAAATGAAAAATATATTTTGCAAGAGCTATGGTTTACATTAATTAGGTGGTTAATAGGTTGTCAGGCATGCGAAAATTTATCACAACTAATATACATTTTAGAGAAATTACTATGATTATATAATTATTTTGATTAAAATACGAATATCAAAAATTTAGAGGCAATGTCATTAGTAGATATAAGGGATATAATTAATGTCATACAATTTTAAAATAACTAATAAATTAAAGCAAAACAATAAAAATAAATAAATAAACTGGAATTTCAAATCTATTCTAGATATGGCAACCTGCGGATAGGCTGTCCGTCGCTATGCCGTCCGTCGCTACGCCGATGGAAGCTGGTGTTCCGCTTCGTGAGCCGCCTCCAAAGCGCTCGCGCCGCGCCCTCGATTTCTCGGATATCGAGGATCTGCTTGCCTGTCCGGATCCTGGCATGGTGATGCCATGGATTCGGACGGAGAAGCAGAATGAGGTCGCGGCGCGGCGCTTGCTAACATGCGTCTAGTTACCCGCAACTTGCGTAATCACTTAGTGTTATGCGAGGAGCGGCAACTAGACGCTTTGGCAAATGCTCCGGAGCGGAGCTCAGACGTCGAGCGGTTGACGGCGGATGGCGTGCACGGCGTGGCGGGCCAGGCGGACGACCAGCCAGCCAGTCTGCAGGCAGAGCAGCGGCCCGGGACATCGGAGGAAGCAGGCGTGTCAAGCCCGGCGTGTTCAAATACATTTACTTGGTCGGAAGACTTTAGCACGTTTTCCGGCCAACGAGAAGTGTATTTGAACACTCCGGACCCGCAGGTGACCGCAACAGAGCCGCCTGGATCTGTTTCAGGTGGTGTGGGACGAACACACAATCGCTCATATAGTTAAGGAAACCAACGACTATGCATGGCAAACAATCTGTAAATTTTCCGAAACAGATGGTATCACTGCCAATCTTGAAGATTGGGAGGATACCACTGTGGAGGAAATTTACAGATTGTTTGCTCTCCTTAACTATATGAGCATTGATTATAGGGCACGGATTGATGAATACTAAAACACGGGGGCTTTGGGCATGCCACAATTCCGTGAAATTATGAGTAGAAATCGTTTTAACCTCTTGATGCGCTTTTTACATTTCGTCAATAATGACACCATCCACGGGAGATCTTACGATCGTAAGATCTCCAAAATAACGTCGGTTGTGGAGCACTGTAACCGCAAGTTTCGTAGCATGTATACTCCTCAGCAATCGCTGAGCTTGGACGAGTCGTTGCTGCTGTGAAAGGGTTGCCTTTCCTGGGTGCAATGCATACGGACAAAGGCGGCCCGCTTCGGCATCAAGACGTTCGAGCTCTGCGAACCCGAGTCAGGATACATGCTGCGAAGCCTGCTCTACGCAGATAAAAACTCCAGCATAACCCAGGGAGTCATCAATGGGTTCGAAAATCCCACTGCTAAGGTGGTACTCGAACTCATGGATGGTTACTTGGACGTCGGCCATATGCTGGTTATGGACAACTGGTACAACCAGTTGTCTTTAACCAGGTATCTCAAACACCGGTATACCGATGTCATTGGCACTATGAATCGTCGGCGGATTAACGTTCCTCCGGCGATCAAAAGTGCCAATGAACGTCGGATGTCACGTGGAGCCCAAATTGCTCTTCATTGTGGTGACATCACTATGATCGCGTGGAAGGACGTCAAACTGGTGACGTCCATATCCACGTGCCACAATGCAGAGCAAGTTGGGGGCCGACGAGCTGGAGTTGCTCTCCGCAAACCGGCGTTAATTGATGATTATAACCGTAACATGGGGGAGGGTCGACCCGAAGGACCAGAAGTTGAGCATGTTTATGTTCGAAAGGAAGCGGGGGAACAAGTGGTACATAAAACTATTCAGAAGACTTCTGAACACGAGTCTTCTGAATACTTTTGTTGTAGACACTAAACATGCTCAACTTCATCCTCTCAGCCACAGGGACTTCCGATACAAGGTATCGGAAGGTTTCCTGGCTGCGCATCAGCCGGTACGGGTACCGAGACAGACTAGCAGCAGGTCACGTATCGGGCCCGATCCGGCTTTTACGGGATGCGCAGCACGACCACTTCCCCATGATTAGTGAATCATTAAGAGAAAACACAACACGCCTCAAGCGACGTCGATGTGCATGCTGCACGCAAAGGTGGAAACTTACTGATACCACTATGGTGTGTAGAACGTGCGACGTCCCCCTTTGCGTTGCATGTTGCGTCGACTACCATACAAAACCGAATCTGTAGCGTTATACAGATACGGTTTTGTATGTGTGGTGTGTTGTGTTTGCGTGGGTGAGTTTCATTATTGACAAATAGTACGTAATTAGTATTTATTTATTAGCTGTTAGGTCAAAATACTAGATTTATAAGAAACATCAACATCTCATATTGTAAACAATTGATTTCTCCATTAATACAGGGCTAATATTTTATTAAGACAAACTATAGTAGCCTAAATACAAGCTACATGAAAAGATACCATATAATTCGAATTGGCCATTTAAAAAGTATTGATGCAATATGTAGTATTTGTTAGTTTGAAATGGGTATGCATTTTTGCAGCTCACTGTACAATCATAAGTGTCAACCCAATTTTTATTTACTTGTATTCTGAGATTTTGTTTTTATTATTATTTTATATGCTTTATTTTCTTTTTGTTATTTATTTGGAAACATCAATGTACCTTTGTTGAAACCTAAAAGGGCCTGGTACCAGTGTTCAATAATTACTGTGTTTTACTTATATTTGTGTTTAATAAAGTTTCAAATTTCAAATATGTCATTTCATTTCAGTATGAAAACCACAATGTTACCGATTTTCTTCATACAAGGCGAGCACTTTATATTTAAACTACTATTACCAGTGCGCCACCAAGAAAATAAAATGTCTCGGTGGCGCACTGATAGTGCACAAAAGCTGTGCAGCAGCTCTCATATTTATGTGCCTGTGAACTGAGGGACCAAACAATTATTTCGCAAAATAAAAATAGCAGGATTAAGTAGTAGACTAACAACAATTGTTGAACAAACCTGGGATAAAATTATAGGGAAGAGAGGAATCCGTCACGCACCCTCAGATCGCCCACCCCAACTACTGCATTAGAAAAAGGTTGACGGGTTGGGTTTAGAAACGTGCCTATTCGTTGGGCAGAATCTAAGGATAGTACGTGATACTAGAGAGTTTTCTGAGCCACAATCAGTAATTTTTTCTTGCCGGAGACCACTCATTTAAAAAAAAATAAGATATTCATATTGCGTTTTTTGAGGTTATGAATAAGTAATTGACAATTGACACAGAATTACGTTCCTTTCTACTTAGGGAAGTAGGGAGGAATGCAATTCAGTGTCAAAATATTTATAAATTAAAGTTATTATTAAAGATATTTATTTCAAAGTCTATAAAAATGAGCCTGTACTTTTTTTTATGGGAAACGAAACGCATTGCTCCCATTTTGTTAAGTTGTTTTGTTGACATTCATTCCGTTCCGCAATAGAAAAACAAAATACTTCAGGCAAGATAGGTCCTGGCAAAGTAGTACCTACAGATCGACGAATCGAAATTCGGAAAAAAGGAAGTAAAATAAAAGTAAATATTAAAATCTGTGACAGACCCGAATTAGTTTACCCCGACTTCACGTGGTACTTTTTGCCCTACCCCTAGAGTGTTTTTTAGAGCCCGGAGGCACGGAGGGGGTGCAGCCTCCGGCCGCAGTAACAAAGCATAGGCACAAGCGAGCCTAAGCGGCCGAGGCTGGTCGCCGCAGGCGACCAGCAAGCCGAGGCTGCTTAGGTGAGCGCAAGGGCCAGTGCTTTGTTACGCTAGGGCGAAGAGGCTGCACATCCTGCAGTGCCGGAGAAGATGCATTCTCAAGATATTGTATAATATAGACTTTATGTGGTAAATTATATTTTCTGTAAACTGTTAGATAAGGACAGTGATTTGCCCTCTTATTCTTTGTTATTTATCAATATATGACAATAAAATTTTAAAAATTAAAGTTAATTTTTCTCGGAAATTATAGGGCTCCGGCGGGAGGGGAGGGCGGGGATTAGTTACTATTCCTATAACTCTTTAATTACTAACGGAACATCATTGATACTTGGCAACATGTTGCAGACACTTACAAGGTTTGTATAAACGTGAAAATCTAGACCCAAAGTGCATACTTTAAGAACTAAGACCTAATAAGCGTATTTTACGTTTATATTTTTATCTTTTAAGCCCTACGATTTTTCTAAATCTGTTTTTAAACAAATATAAACAAATTCAAAACAACGTATGTAAAAATCTACAGCTCTCTATGTAAGCGCTTTGTATGAAAACTAGTGTTATCAAGTAACACTTCCGGCCTCACATATACTACTAATTCGGGTACATCTTAACCACTATATGTACATTAAAACCAATTATCGTTTTATAATTTAATAATTTTATAATCAAGTATCTAAATAGTTATCTCATATTTCTTTATACTTTATTTATTTGCTTGGCGCCTTCCGCTTGTCAGCTTCCGGCGCGATTAATAAATAGTACGTATTGTTACTGATCTCTGTACTTTTTCTTACACTATGTCGAATAATAAATCCTATAATCATTTTGTTTACTATGTACTTATAATATAATGATGACACTATTAGATTCTTACTGATTTTGGGTTAGGCATAATTTTGTCACACCGGCGCCTCTGCTTCCGGTGTAATAAATCCTTAATGTTACATAATTATGTATTATTAAATAATAATAATAATAACATTTATTTGCGTAAAATGTGGTTTATACAAAAGTTGGTACAATATTATTATATTTAGAGCAGCGACACATTCCGCCAAATGAAGTTGGCATGCAAATATTTAAGGCTTATATTTAACTTCGTATTTAAATCAACATTACTTATACAATCATCTACAGTGCATTTCCATATATATAAAATCGACATGACCCTTTTTGTAGAAATTCTTCAACTGTATAAAAGCTCTCCACAATTAACCATTTTTTTAAGTCAATGCAGAATTTATTGCAAGGCTGTTTAACTATTTCTCGGGGCAAAGAATTATATATTAAAGGTGCCATATATGAGCAGTTTTTATGGAACAACTCTAAGGAAGGAACAGGCATTTTCAGACTAATATGTGTAGTCGTCCTTTTATTGAAATTTGAATTAACTTCAAACATTGTTATATTATATTTGACAAATTTGGCCATCTCGTAAATATAGATGCTAGGCACAGTAAGTATTTTTTTAGTTTTAAATAAGGGCTTACAAGATTCATTCCATCGCATACCATAAATAGCCCTGATACACTTTTTTTGGGCTATGAAAACTCTTAGTAGATCTGTTCCATTCCTCCAAACAATAATACCATATCGGATTATCGAGCAAACATAGGCGTGGTAGACTGTGAGTAAAGTTGCTGCAGGTGTGCAATGTTTTAATTTTTTTAAAGGAAATACTAGATTATTTAGTTTATTACAAATAGCTTCAATGTGATTCTTCCACGACAAGTGTGCATCAATATGTATACCTAAGAATTTTATATTATTAACTTGTTCTATAATTTTACTGTTATGCTTAATATTTAATGTTATAGGTTTTCTTTTATATGTTTTAAAATTGATTATTTTAGTTTTATTTATATTTATTTTAAGATTATTTGAATTCATATAATTAATTACAATTTTAAAACAATTATTAATGTCATTTTCATGTTTTTTTATGTCACTAGATTTTATTACTATGGTAGTATCATCTGCAAACAATATACTTTTATGTCTAATTTCTGACGGCAAGTCATTGACATAAATCAAAAACAGCAAGGGTCCTAAAATGCTCCCTTGAGGCACACCACGACCATTGCTTTTGGATTCCGAATCATAATTGATTAGACTGTTTGAGGCTAAGTCGAGTTTAGTGATTCTGGTGATCTGTGTTCTATTAGTCAAATAAGTCGTGAGCCATTGTTGAGCTGGGCCTCTAATGCCATACTTTTCTAATTTGTTTAATAGGATAGTATGGTCCACATGGTCGAAGGCCTTACTTAAATCAAGAAAGAGGACTGAGCAAAAGGATCTTGCATTTAAAGTATTTATTATTGAACTTACAAGGTCATAACTAGCCAATACTGTAGATTTGCCCTTTCTAAACCCATACTGCGAATCTGTAAAAATGCCATGAGTATTAAAGAATGATAACAACCTCTTATACATAACCTTTTCAAAGACCTTTGAAAGGACAGGTATTAATGCTATCGGACGGTAGTTATCTTTATTATATTTAGAACCTTTCTTATGAAGAGGTTTGATGATTGATAATTTAAGTCTATCCGGAAAATATCCTTGCTCCATCGATAAGTTAATGATATAGGACAATGGTGCTGACACGTAGCGACGAATATCTTTAAGAAGTCTAGTCGTAATACAATCATACCCCGCTGATTGTGTATTGTTTAAGTTACTAATGATTCTGTAGATTTCCTCAGGGGTCGTAGGATCAAGAAAAATACTACTACAGGACCAGTATAATAATTGTATGTAAATAATCATCAGAATAATTAAGATAAACAATGTTTAATATTATCTATTGAGTTTGTGAATTTAGTATTAAATTAGGTCAAATGTTTGTATAAATACTGGCGGTTAGAATATTTTAGGGCATTCATATTTTAACCGTTGAAACGTGCATTAAAAGGATAATATAAGTTCTTTTCCGTACAACTTGTGTCTTCATTGCCGCCGCCACCCTGACCGTTCGCATTTACACTAGCTAATGGCCAAACGTTCGCGTAGCGGAAACTTGAATTTCTCCGAAGTTTATGCATGCACTAATTTTATTCATACATACACAATTACACACAAATACACACAAATTTTTGGACACATCTCTTTTCTTCTAAAGTCTATGAATTAAAAAAGTTCCGCCAGGACAACGTTCGCCCAGCGGAATCAGTTTTTGGTGAATTTCTCCACAATGGCTGCGTGCACAATTTTTTTTTTACCATACACAATTATACGACGTCATACACTAAATATCTGCATAATTAAAATCTTTAAATTCAACAACATTCCGCTGCGCGAACGCTGCAGAGGGTCTCGGGTTCGAACCCACGTCGCGCACCTCTGACTTTCGGAAGTTATATGACTTTTCGAAATGATGTGCGTATTGATTGACAATTATCACCTGCTCCGTGCCTCGGAGAGCACGTTAAGCTGTCGGTCCCGGCTGCCATGAACATCTATGGCAGTCGGTATTAGGGAAGTCGACACAAAAGATCCCACTGGGTCGAAGTGTCGCCGGTCGCTACTGACTGGCCCCCACACAAGATAAGATAAGATCTGCCCGTATTCGTTGTTTCAATTCCCCATAATTACACGATGGTTGATGTTTTTGTTAATTTAAGACAAACTTTCGATCCTAAAACGCGCATCTCTGACTTCTCGAAGTTATGTGCCTACCTCTCAAACCCCGTTGACGCCGATCGGCGTCATCCATCAGATCTGTAGTTTGTACCCGTTAAACCCCGGTGACGCCTTAAGGCGTCAAGCAAAAAAAAGAGGGTCGCACTCGACTTTTTCCCGTTTTTGTATTGAAAGGCATGTATTTAAAGTCTTGTATTGTATATCAATGTACGCGTAACAACGTCGCGTCGCCCAAGTACATCGTCCAGAAATTTAAATATTATTCGCTTATTCGGTTTAAAAGCTTGGCGTCGTTTTATACATCACTTTCGTCCCGGCATTTCTGTGAGTGGGAGTGTGAAGTGTCGGTGCTGAGTTTTTATAAATTACTTATATTATAAGTGGGATTTTAACCAAAAATAGTAAGTAATTTGTATTGTGTTATCTAAATTACCTAACTGTGTATTGTAATAGAAGATTTGCCATTTTATTTACGTAAAACATGCAATGAAAGTTGAGGGCGGCCCTCATCAATCGTTGAAACATTTTTATTTTGCAAGCTATATTTACTATTTTACAGAAAAATTATATAAACTGCACATATTCTAATTGTATTTTTTATAAGGAATCCGTTTCCAATTATATTTTTATAAAATATGTTAACAAAATCTTGTAATTCAATGGCAAAACCTCGAAACCCCGTTTTACACTCACATAATATTTCATTGTTTGCATGTGTAAGTAAATTAAAATAAATAAAAATATTAGCCGTTTCGAAATCGTATACCTACAGGTTGTTTATTGTTTGCTTTCTATCTGACATATTATTCTATAAGAATACCTACTGACGATCATATTTTTTATACCTTGTACCTACCGAGATGTATTATAATTAGTGGAGGGTGCCCACACCCACTAGTGAGGCATATTTGGGTAAAGTATTGCTTCTGCATGATACTTTTACACATGTCTAACTGAGGGTCTGATGATGACCAGGTATGCACCAAACGGATCTCGGTGATGGCAATCGCTAGAAGTGTAAGTGTTTAAGTTCAGTCGGGCGCTCGAATAACGTGTCTTGCAGAGAAAATTAGCTCAGTCGCATAAAGACAGCTTACTGATGTAGTCAAAGTCAAAAATCATTTATTCACTTAGGTCACAAAGTAACACTGACCATCAAAATATGTAGGTTAGTGAGTTTACTAAGTTACTGAAGCTACATTTAGGTTAGTTGCTAGGTTCAGGCAAAGGGTAGAGTCTATGAGAAGAAACCTGCAAAAAACTCGCTGTGGTTAGAGTGAGACAAGCATATTTCAGTTACTTTCACATCAAATATCTATATGTTTATAATGCCTAGTGTTTTTGTTTTTTTCTTGCGTATATTTTTGTTTACTTGATTATTCATATTGTGGCCTTCTTTTGTTTTGCATTGATGTTTTAATGTTTGGTATATTGGTTGTTTTTTATTTTATTTAATATTCTAATAATTATCTTATTAACGCTATAATATGGTGCATGGTGTGACACCTTAAAATGTTGTGCATTTATTTTTATTACTGTGTACATTTTTAATGTATAAGCACTAATGTAACAACTATTGGTTGTCCAAATAAATAAATAAATGTTACTCGGTGATAATATAGCTTTCTAATGGTGAAAGAATTTTCAAAATTAGTTGTCTTTTTGGAGTTAAAGCCTTACATACAAATAAAAAATCAAGTCTTTCCTGCTTATAATATTCCTTCCTTTTTACAAGGAAGAAGTAGTGGAGAAGTATGACAATTAGTAAGCACTTGAAAATGTTTATACAAAATTAAGTTATAAAGATTAATTTATCCTCCTAACGATATCATCAGTGGAAACTAAATTCAATAAAAATATAACAATATTAACATTCTCCCATTATATTTAAGTAGGGTACTTCACTTATGAATGCCGCTATGACACATGTCTGGCTGAAGGTCTGATGATGACCAGGTATGCACCAAACTGATTTAGTTATACATAAGAATAATTTTATTTTATTAGAGAATGGAGAAACTGGGAACGGCTCTGCCTGTGGTGCGATCCACCTGCTTGCACGATAAGGGTGGAGGACCCGGGCTGCAGACTCATATTTGAGGAGATGGCGTCTGGCCTTCAGGTAAACCTTTCCTGTCTAAACATGATAGTTGGGTACGACACGTATTATGTCAGCCTCGATGGTGTAGTGGTTAGTGTAACCGACTACCACGCCTGAGGTCGCGGGTTCGATTCCCGCACAAGTCAAACATTTGTGTACATGAAGTCGTCGGCCTCGATGGTGTAGTGGTTAGTGTAACCGACTGCCACGCCTGGGGTCGCGGGTTCGATTCCCGCACAAGTCAAACATTTGTGTGCATGAACATGGATGTTTGACTTGGTCTGGGTGATTCTATGTATAATATGTACATATGTATTTACAAAAATAAATTATATATGTATGTTTATCCATTGTCTAGTACCCATAGTACAAGCTCTGCTTAGTTTGGACTAGATGTTGTTCTGTGTGTGTGTAGAATATTATATTAGTGCTGCTGTTTCTTTGAAAATGAAAAATATATTTTGCAAGAGCTATGGTTTACATTAATTAGGTGGTTAATAGGTTGTCAGGCATGCGAAAATTTATCACAACTAATATACATTTTAGAGAAATTACTATGATTATATAATTATTTTGATTAAAATACGAATATCAAAAATTTAGAGGCAATGTCATTAGTAGATATAAGGGATATAATTAATGTCATACAATTTTAAAATAACTAATAAATTAAAGCAAAACAATAAAAATAAATAAATAAACTGGAATTTCAAATCTATTCTAGATATGGCAACCTGCGGATAGGCTGTCCGTCGCTATGCCGTCCGTCGCTACGCCGATGGAAGCTGGTGTTCCGCTTCGTGAGCCGCCTCCAAAGCGCTCGCGCCGCGCCCTCGATTTCTCGGATATCGAGGATCTGCTTGCCTGTCCGGATCCTGGCATGGTGATGCCATGGATTCGGACGGAGAAGCAGAATGAGGTCGCGGCGCGGCGCTTGCTAACATGCGTCTAGTTACCCGCAACTTGCGTAATCACTTAGTGTTATGCGAGGAGCGGCAACTAGACGCTTTGGCAAATGCTGCGGAGCGGAGCTCAGACGTCGAGCGGTTGACGGCGGATGGCGTGCACGGCGTGGCGGGCCAGGCGGACGACCAGCCAGCCAGTCTGCAGGCAGAGCAGCGGCCCGGGACATCGGAGGAAGCAGGCGTGTCAAGCCCGGCGTGTTCAAATACATTTACTTGGTCGGAAGACTTTAGCACGTTTTCCGGCCAACGAGAAGTGTATTTGAACACTCCGGACCCGCAGGTGACCGCAACAGAGCCGCCTGGATCTGTTTCAGGTGGTGTGGGACGAACACACAATCGCTCATATAGTTAAGGAAACCAACGACTATGCATGGCAAACAATCTGTAAATTTTCCGAAACAGATGGTATCACTGCCAATCTTGAAGATTGGGAGGATACCACTGTGGAGGAAATTTACAGATTGTTTGCTCTCCTTAACTATATGAGCATTGATTATAGGGCACGGATTGATGAATACTAAAACACGGGGGCTTTGGGCATGCCACAATTCCGTGAAATTATGAGTAGAAATCGTTTTAACCTCTTGATGCGCTTTTTACATTTCGTCAATAATGACACCATCCACGGGAGATCTTACGATCGTAAGATCTCCAAAATAACGTCGGTTGTGGAGCACTGTAACCGCAAGTTTCGTAGCATGTATACTCCTCAGCAATCGCTGAGCTTGGACGAGTCGTTGCTGCTGTGAAAGGGTCGCCTTTCCTGGGTGCAATGCATACGGACAAAGGCGGCCCGCTTCGGCATCAAGACGTTCGAGCTCTGCGAACCCGAGTCAGGATACATGCTGCGAAGCCTGCTCTACGCAGATAAAAACTCCAGCATAACCCAGGGAGTCATCAATGGGTTCGAAAATCCCACTGCTAAGGTGGTACTCGAACTCATGGATGGTTACTTGGACGTCGGCCATATGCTGGTTATGGACAACTGGTACAACCAGTTGTCTTTAACCAGGTATCTCAAACACCGGTATACCGATGTCATTGGCACTATGAATCGTCGGCGGATTAACGTTCCTCCGGCGATCAAAAGTGCCAATGAACGTCGGATGTCACGTGGAGCCCAAATTGCTCTTCATTGTGGTGACATCACTATGATCGCGTGGAAGGACGTCAAACTGGTGACGTCCATATCCACGTGCCACAATGCAGAGCAAGTTGGGGGCCGACGAGCTGGAGTTGCTCTCCGCAAACCGGCGTTAATTGATGATTATAACCGTAACATGGGGGAGGGTCGACCCGAAGGACCAGAAGTTGAGCATGTTTATGTTCGAAAGGAAGCGGGGGAACAAGTGGTACATAAAACTATTCAGAAGACTTCTGAACACGAGTCTTCTGAATACTTTTGTTGTAGACACTAAACATGCTCAACTTCATCCTCTCAGCCACAGGGACTTCCGATACAAGGTATCGGAAGGTTTCCTGGCTGCGCATCAGCCGGTACGGGTACCGAGACAGACTAGCAGCAGGTCACGTATCGGGCCCGATCCGGCTTTTACGGGATGCGCAGCACGACCACTTCCCCATGATTAGTGAATCATTAAGAGAAAACACAACACGCCTCAAGCGACGTCGATGTGCATGCTGCACGCAAAGGTGGAAACTTACTGATACCACTATGGTGTGTAGAACGTGCGACGTCCCCCTTTGCGTTGCATGTTGCGTCGACTACCATACAAAACCGAATCTGTAGCGTTATACAGATACGGTTTTGTATGTGTGGTGTGTTGTGTTTGCGTGGGTGAGTTTCATTATTGACAAATAGTACGTAATTAGTATTTATTTATTAGCTGTTAGGTCAAAATACTAGATTTATAAGAAACATCAACATCTCATATTGTAAACAATTGATTTCTCCATTAATACAGGGCTAATATTTTATTAAGACAAACTATAGTAGCCTAAATACAAGCTACATGAAAAGATACCATATAATTCGAATTGGCCATTTAAAAAGTATTGATGCAATATGTAGTATTTGTTAGTTTGAAATGGGTATGCATTTTTGCAGCTCACTGTACAATCATAAGTGTCAACCCAATTTTTATTTACTTGTATTCTGAGATTTTGTTTTTATTATTATTTTATATGCTTTATTTTCTTTTTGTTATTTATTTGGAAACATCAATGTACCTTTGTTGAAACCTAAAAGGGCCTGGTACCAGTGTTCAATAATTACTGTGTTTTACTTATATTTGTGTTTAATAAAGTTTCAAATTTCAAATATGTCATTTCATTTCAGTATGAAAACCACAATGTTACCGATTTTCTTCATACAAGGCGAGCACTTTATATTTAAACTACTATTACCAGTGCGCCACCAAGAAAATAAAATGTCTCGGTGGCGCACTGATAGTGCACAAAAGCTGTGCAGCAGCTCTCATATTTATGTGCCTGTGAACTGAGGGACCAAACAATTATTTCGCAAAATAAAAATAGCAGGATTAAGTAGTAGACTAACAACAATTGTTGAACAAACCTGGGATAAAATTATAGGGAAGAGAGGAATCCGTCACGCACCCTCAGATCGCCCACCCCAACTACTGCATTAGAAAAAGGTTGACGGGTTGGGTTTAGAAACGTGCCTATTCGTTGGGCAGAATCTAAGGATAGTACGTGATACTAGAGAGTTTTCTGAGCCACAATCAGTAATTTTTTCTTGCCGGAGACCACTCATTTAAAAAAAAATAAGATATTCATATTGCGTTTTTTGAGGTTATGAATAAGTAATTGACAATTGACACAGAATTACGTTCCTTTCTACTTAGGGAAGTAGGGAGGAATGCAATTCAGTGTCAAAATATTTATAAATTAAAGTTATTATTAAAGATATTTATTTCAAAGTCTATAAAAATGAGCCTGTACTTTATTTTATGGGAAACGAAACGCATTGCTCCCATTTTGTTAAGTTGTTTTGTTGACATTCATTCCGTTCCGCAATAGAAAAACAAAATACTTCAGGCAAGATAGGTCCTGGCAAAGTAGTACCTACAGATCGACGAATCGAAATTCGGAAAAAAGGAAGTAAAATAAAAGTAAATATTAAAATCTGTGACAGACCCGAATTAGTTTACCCCGACTTCACGTGGTACTTTTTGCCCTACCCCTAGAGTGTTTTTTAGAGCCCGGAGGCACGGAGGGGGTGCAGCCTCCGGCCGCAGTAACAAAGCATAGGCACAAGCGAGCCTAAGCGGCCGAGGCTGGTCGCCGCAGGCGACCAGCAAGCCGAGGCTGCTTAGGTGAGCGCAAGGGCCAGTGCTTTGTTACGCTAGGGCGAAGAGGCTGCACATCCTGCAGTGCCGGAGAAGATGCATTCTCAAGATATTGTATAATATAGACTTTATGTGGTAAATTATATTTTCTGTAAACTGTTAGATAAGGACAGTGATTTGCCCTCTTATTCTTTGTTATTTATCAATATATGACAATAAAATTTTAAAAATTAAAGTTAATTTTTCTCGGAAATTATAGGGCTCCGGCGGGAGGGGAGGGCGGGGATTAGTTACTATTCCTATAACTCTTTAATTACTAACGGAACATCATTGATACTTGGCAACATGTTGCAGACACTTACAAGGTTTGTATAAACGTGAAAATCTAGACCCAAAGTGCATACTTTAAGAACTAAGACCTAATAAGCGTATTTTACGTTTATATTTTTATCTTTTAAGCCCTACGATTTTTCTAAATCTGTTTTTAAACAAATATAAACAAATTCAAAACAACGTATGTAAAAATCTACAGCTCTCTATGTAAGCGCTTTGTATGAAAACTAGTGTTATCAAGTAACACTTCCGGCCTCACATATACTACTAATTCGGGTACATCTTAACCACTATATGTACATTAAAACCAATTATCGTTTTATAATTTAATAATTTTATAATCAAGTATCTAAATAGTTATCTCATATTTCTTTATACTTTATTTATTTGCTTGGCGCCTTCCGCTTGTCAGCTTCCGGCGCGATTAATAAATAGTACGTATTGTTACTGATCTCTGTACTTTTTCTTACACTATGTCGAATAATAAATCCTATAATCATTTTGTTTACTATGTACTTATAATATAATGATGACACTATTAGATTCTTACTGATTTTGGGTTAGGCATAATTTTGTCACACCGGCGCCTCTGCTTCCGGTGTAATAAATCCTTAATGTTACATAATTATGTATTATTAAATAATAATAATAATAACATTTATTTGCGTAAAATGTGGTTTATACAAAAGTTGGTACAATATTATTATATTTAGAGCAGCGACACATTCCGCCAAATGAAGTTGGCATGCAAATATTTAAGGCTTATATTTAACTTCGTATTTAAATCAACATTACTTATACAATCATCTACAGTGCATTTCCATATATATAAAATCGACATGACCCTTTTTGTAGAAATTCTTCAACTGTATAAAAGCTCTCCACAATTAACCATTTTTTTAAGTCAATGCAGAATTTATTGCAAGGCTGTTTAACTATTTCTCGGGGCAAAGAATTATATATTAAAGGTGCCATATATGAGCAGTTTTTATGGAACAACTCTAAGGAAGGAACAGGCATTTTCAGACTAATATGTGTAGTCGTCCTTTTATTGAAATTTGAATTAACTTCAAACATTGTTATATTATATTTGACAAATTTGGCCATCTCGTAAATATAGATGCTAGGCACAGTAAGTATTTTTTTAGTTTTAAATAAGGGCTTACAAGATTCATTCCATCGCATACCATAAATAGCCCTGATACACTTTTTTTGGGCTATGAAAACTCTTAGTAGATCTGTTCCATTCCTCCAAACAATAATACCATATCGGATTATCGAGCAAACATAGGCGTGGTAGACTGTGAGTAAAGTTGCTGCAGGTGTGCAATGTTTTAATTTTTTTAAAGGAAATACTAGATTATTTAGTTTATTACAAATAGCTTCAATGTGATTCTTCCACGACAAGTGTGCATCAATATGTATACCTAAGAATTTTATATTATTAACTTGTTCTATAATTTTACTGTTATGCTTAATATTTAATGTTATAGGTTTTCTTTTATATGTTTTAAAATTGATTATTTTAGTTTTATTTATATTTATTTTAAGATTATTTGAATTCATATAATTAATTACAATTTTAAAACAATTATTAATGTCATTTTCATGTTTTTTTATGTCACTAGATTTTATTACTATGGTAGTATCATCTGCAAACAATATACTTTTATGTCTAATTTCTGACGGCAAGTCATTGACATAAATCAAAAACAGCAAGGGTCCTAAAATGCTCCCTTGAGGCACACCACGACCATTGCTTTTGGATTCCGAATCATAATTGATTAGACTGTTTGAGGCTAAGTCGAGTTTAGTGATTCTGGTGATCTGTGTTCTATTAGTCAAATAAGTCGTGAGCCATTGTTGAGCTGGGCCTCTAATGCCATACTTTTCTAATTTGTTTAATAGGATAGTATGGTCCACATGGTCGAAGGCCTTACTTAAATCAAGAAAGAGGACTGAGCAAAAGGATCTTGCATTTAAAGTATTTATTATTGAACTTACAAGGTCATAACTAGCCAATACTGTAGATTTGCCCTTTCTAAACCCATACTGCGAATCTGTAAAAATGCCATGAGTATTAAAGAATGATAACAACCTCTTATACATAACCTTTTCAAAGACCTTTGAAAGGACAGGTATTAATGCTATCGGACGGTAGTTATCTTTATTATATTTAGAACCTTTCTTATGAAGAGGTTTGATGATTGATAATTTAAGTCTATCCGGAAAATATCCTTGCTCCATCGATAAGTTAATGATATAGGACAATGGTGCTGACACGTAGCGACGAATATCTTTAAGAAGTCTAGTCGTAATACAATCATACCCCGCTGATTGTGTATTGTTTAAGTTACTAATGATTCTGTAGATTTCCTCAGGGGTCGTAGGATCAAGAAAAATACTACTACAGGACCAGTATAATAATTGTATGTAAATAATCATCAGAATAATTAAGATAAACAATGTTTAATATTATCTATTGAGTTTGTGAATTTAGTATTAAATTAGGTCAAATGTTTGTATAAATACTGGCGGTTAGAATATTTTAGGGCATTCATATTTTAACCGTTGAAACGTGCATTAAAAGGATAATATAAGTTCTTTTCCGTACAACTTGTGTCTTCATTGCCGCCGCCACCCTGACCGTTCGCATTTACACTAGCTAATGGCCAAACGTTCGCGTAGCGGAAACTTGAATTTCTCCGAAGTTTATGCATGCACTAATTTTATTCATACATACACAATTACACACAAATACACACAAATTTTTGGACACATCTCTTTTCTTCTAAAGTCTATGAATTAAAAAAGTTCCGCCAGGACAACGTTCGCCCAGCGGAATCAGTTTTTGGTGAATTTCTCCACAATGGCTGCGTGCACAATTTTTTTTTTACCATACACAATTATACGACGTCATACACTAAATATCTGCATAATTAAAATCTTTAAATTCAACAACATTCCGCTGCGCGAACGCTGCAGAGGGTCTCGGGTTCGAACCCACGTCGCGCACCTCTGACTTTCGGAAGTTATATGACTTTTCGAAATGATGTGCGTATTGATTGACAATTATCACCTGCTCCGTGCCTCGGAGAGCACGTTAAGCTGTCGGTCCCGGCTGCCATGAACATCTATGGCAGTCGGTATTAGGGAAGTCGACACAAAAGATCCCACTGGGTCGAAGTGTCGCCGGTCGCTACTGACTGGCCCCCACACAAGATAAGATAAGATCTGCCCGTATTCGTTGTTTCAATTCCCCATAATTACACGATGGTTGATGTTTTTGTTAATTTAAGACAAACTTTCGATCCTAAAACGCGCATCTCTGACTTCTCGAAGTTATGTGCCTACCTCTCAAACCCCGTTGACGCCGATCGGCGTCATCCATCAGATCTGTAGTTTGTACCCGTTAAACCCCGGTGACGCCTTAAGGCGTCAAGCAAAAAAAAGAGGGTCGCACTCGACTTTTTCCCGTTTTTGTATTGAAAGGCATGTATTTAAAGTCTTGTATTGTATATCAATGTACGCGTAACAACGTCGCGTCGCCCAAGTACATCGTCCAGAAATTTAAATATTATTCGCTTATTCGGTTTAAAAGCTTGGCGTCGTTTTATACATCACTTTCGTCCCGGCATTTCTGTGAGTGGGAGTGTGAAGTGTCGGTGCTGAGTTTTTATAAATTACTTATATTATAAGTGGGATTTTAACCAAAAATAGTAAGTAATTTGTATTGTGTTATCTAAATTACCTAACTGTGTATTGTAATAGAAGATTTGCCATTTTATTTACGTAAAACATGCAATGAAAGTTGAGGGCGGCCCTCATCAATCGTTGAAACATTTTTATTTTGCAAGCTATATTTACTATTTTACAGAAAAATTATATAAACTGCACATATTCTAATTGTATTTTTTATAAGGAATCCGTTTCCAATTATATTTTTATAAAATATGTTAACAAAATCTTGTAATTCAATGGCAAAACCTCGAAACCCCGTTTTACACTCACATAATATTTCATTGTTTGCATGTGTAAGTAAATTAAAATAAATAAAAATATTAGCCGTTTCGAAATCGTATACCTACAGGTTGTTTATTGTTTGCTTTCTATCTGACATATTATTCTATAAGAATACCTACTGACGATCATATTTTTTATACCTTGTACCTACCGAGATGTATTATAATTAGTGGAGGGTGCCCACACCCACTAGTGAGGCATATTTGGGTAAAGTATTGCTTCTGCATGATACTTTTACACATGTCTAACTGAGGGTCTGATGATGACCAGGTATGCACCAAACGGATCTCGGTGATGGCAATCGCTAGAAGTGTAAGTGTTTAAGTTCAGTCGGGCGCTCGAATAACGTGTCTTGCAGAGAAAATTAGCTCAGTCGCATAAAGACAGCTTACTGATGTAGTCAAAGTCAAAAATCATTTATTCACTTAGGTCACAAAGTAACACTGACCATCAAAATATGTAGGTTAGTGAGTTTACTAAGTTACTGAAGCTACATTTAGGTTAGTTGCTAGGTTCAGGCAAAGGGTAGAGTCTATGAGAAGAAACCTGCAAAAAACTCGCTGTGGTTAGAGTGAGACAAGCATATTTCAGTTACTTTCACATCAAATATCTATATGTTTATAATGCCTAGTGTTTTTGTTTTTTTCTTGCGTATATTTTTGTTTACTTGATTATTCATATTGTGGCCTTCTTTTGTTTTGCATTGATGTTTTAATGTTTGGTATATTGGTTGTTTTTTATTTTATTTAATATTCTAATAATTATCTTATTAACGCTATAATATGGTGCATGGTGTGACACCTTAAAATGTTGTGCATTTATTTTTATTACTGTGTACATTTTTAATGTATAAGCACTAATGTAACAACTATTGGTTGTCCAAATAAATAAATAAATGTTACTCGGTGATAATATAGCTTTCTAATGGTGAAAGAATTTTCAAAATTAGTTGTCTTTTTGGAGTTAAAGCCTTACATACAAATAAAAAATCAAGTCTTTCCTGCTTATAATATTCCTTCCTTTTTACAAGGAAGAAGTAGTGGAGAAGTATGACAATTAGTAAGCACTTGAAAATGTTTATACAAAATTAAGTTATAAAGATTAATTTATCCTCCTAACGATATCATCAGTGGAAACTAAATTCAATAAAAATATAACAATATTAACATTCTCCCATTATATTTAAGTAGGGTACTTCACTTATGAATGCCGCTATGACACATGTCTGGCTGAAGGTCTGATGATGACCAGGTATGCACCAAACTGATTTAGTTATACATAAGAATAATTTTATTTTATTAGAGAATGGAGAAACTGGGAACGGCTCTGCCTGTGGTGCGATCCACCTGCTTGCACGATAAGGGTGGAGGACCCGGGCTGCAGACTCATATTTGAGGAGATGGCGTCTGGCCTTCAGGTAAACCTTTCCTGTCTAAACATGATAGTTGGGTACGACACGTATTATGTCAGCCTCGATGGTGTAGTGGTTAGTGTAACCGACTACCACGCCTGAGGTCGCGGGTTCGATTCCCGCACAAGTCAAACATTTGTGTACATGAAGTCGTCGGCCTCGATGGTGTAGTGGTTAGTGTAACCGACTGCCACGCCTGGGGTCGCGGGTTCGATTCCCGGACAAGTCAAACATTTGTGTGCATGAACATGGATGTTTGACTTGGTCTGGGTGATTCTATGTATAATATGTACATATGTATTTACAAAAATAAATTATATATGTATGTTTATCCATTGTCTAGTACCCATAGTACAAGCTCTGCTTAGTTTGGACTAGATGTTGTTCTGTGTGTGTGTAGAATATTATATTAGTGCTGCTGTTTCTTTGAAAATGAAAAATATATTTTGCAAGAGCTATGGTTTACATTAATTAGGTGGTTAATAGGTTGTCAGGCATGCGAAAATTTATCACAACTAATATACATTTTAGAGAAATTACTATGATTATATAATTATTTTGATTAAAATACGAATATCAAAAATTTAGAGGCAATGTCATTAGTAGATATAAGGGATATAATTAATGTCATACAATTTTAAAATAACTAATAAATTAAAGCAAAACAATAAAAATAAATAAATAAACTGGAATTTCAAATCTATTCTAGATATGGCAACCTGCGGATAGGCTGTCCGTCGCTATGCCGTCCGTCGCTACGCCGATGGAAGCTGGTGTTCCGCTTCGTGAGCCGCCTCCAAAGCGCTCGCGCCGCGCCCTCGATTTCTCGGATATCGAGGATCTGCTTGCCTGTCCGGATCCTGGCATGGTGATGCCATGGATTCGGACGGAGAAGCAGAATGAGGTCGCGGCGCGGCGCTTGCTAACATGCGTCTAGTTACCCGCAACTTGCGTAATCACTTAGTGTTATGCGAGGAGCGGCAACTAGACGCTTTGGCAAATGCTGCGGAGCGGAGCTCAGACGTCGAGCGGTTGACGGCGGATGGCGTGCACGGCGTGGCGGGCCAGGCGGACGACCAGCCAGCCAGTCTGCAGGCAGAGCAGCGGCCCGGGACATCGGAGGAAGCAGGCGTGTCAAGCCCGGCGTGTTCAAATACATTTACTTGGTCGGAAGACTTTAGCACGTTTTCCGGCCAACGAGAAGTGTATTTGAACACTCCGGACCCGCAGGTGACCGCAACAGAGCCGCCTGGATCTGTTTCAGGTGGTGTGGGACGAACACACAATCGCTCATATAGTTAAGGAAACCAACGACTATGCATGGCAAACAATCTGTAAATTTTCCGAAACAGATGGTATCACTGCCAATCTTGAAGATTGGGAGGATACCACTGTGGAGGAAATTTACAGATTGTTTGCTCTCCTTAACTATATGAGCATTGATTATAGGGCACGGATTGATGAATACTAAAACACGGGGGCTTTGGGCATGCCACAATTCCGTGAAATTATGAGTAGAAATCGTTTTAACCTCTTGATGCGCTTTTTACATTTCGTCAATAATGACACCATCCACGGGAGATCTTACGATCGTAAGATCTCCAAAATAACGTCGGTTGTGGAGCACTGTAACCGCAAGTTTCGTAGCATGTATACTCCTCAGCAATCGCTGAGCTTGGACGAGTCGTTGCTGCTGTGAAAGGGTCGCCTTTCCTGGGTGCAATGCATACGGACAAAGGCGGCCCGCTTCGGCATCAAGACGTTCGAGCTCTGCGAACCCGAGTCAGGATACATGCTGCGAAGCCTGCTCTACGCAGATAAAAACTCCAGCATAACCCAGGGAGTCATCAATGGGTTCGAAAATCCCACTGCTAAGGTGGTACTCGAACTCATGGATGGTTACTTGGACGTCGGCCATATGCTGGTTATGGACAACTGGTACAACCAGTTGTCTTTAACCAGGTATCTCAAACACCGGTATACCGATGTCATTGGCACTATGAATCGTCGGCGGATTAACGTTCCTCCGGCGATCAAAAGTGCCAATGAACGTCGGATGTCACGTGGAGCCCAAATTGCTCTTCATTGTGGTGACATCACTATGATCGCGTGGAAGGACGTCAAACTGGTGACGTCCATATCCACGTGCCACAATGCAGAGCAAGTTGGGGGCCGACGAGCTGGAGTTGCTCTCCGCAAACCGGCGTTAATTGATGATTATAACCGTAACATGGGGGAGGGTCGACCCGAAGGACCAGAAGTTGAGCATGTTTATGTTCGAAAGGAAGCGGGGGAACAAGTGGTACATAAAACTATTCAGAAGACTTCTGAACACGAGTCTTCTGAATACTTTTGTTGTAGACACTAAACATGCTCAACTTCATCCTCTCAGCCACAGGGACTTCCGATACAAGGTATCGGAAGGTTTCCTGGCTGCGCATCAGCCGGTACGGGTACCGAGACAGACTAGCAGCAGGTCACGTATCGGGCCCGATCCGGCTTTTACGGGATGCGCAGCACGACCACTTCCCCATGATTAGTGAATCATTAAGAGAAAACACAACACGCCTCAAGCGACGTCGATGTGCATGCTGCACGCAAAGGTGGAAACTTACTGATACCACTATGGTGTGTAGAACGTGCGACGTCCCCCTTTGCGTTGCATGTTGCGTCGACTACCATACAAAACCGAATCTGTAGCGTTATACAGATACGGTTTTGTATGTGTGGTGTGTTGTGTTTGCGTGGGTGAGTTTCATTATTGACAAATAGTACGTAATTAGTATTTATTTATTAGCTGTTAGGTCAAAATACTAGATTTATAAGAAACATCAACATCTCATATTGTAAACAATTGATTTCTCCATTAATACAGGGCTAATATTTTATTAAGACAAACTATAGTAGCCTAAATACAAGCTACATGAAAAGATACCATATAATTCGAATTGGCCATTTAAAAAGTATTGATGCAATATGTAGTATTTGTTAGTTTGAAATGGGTATGCATTTTTGCAGCTCACTGTACAATCATAAGTGTCAACCCAATTTTTATTTACTTGTATTCTGAGATTTTGTTTTTATTATTATTTTATATGCTTTATTTTCTTTTTGTTATTTATTTGGAAACATCAATGTACCTTTGTTGAAACCTAAAAGGGCCTGGTACCAGTGTTCAATAATTACTGTGTTTTACTTATATTTGTGTTTAATAAAGTTTCAAATTTCAAATATGTCATTTCATTTCAGTATGAAAACCACAATGTTACCGATTTTCTTCATACAAGGCGAGCACTTTATATTTAAACTACTATTACCAGTGCGCCACCAAGAAAATAAAATGTCTCGGTGGCGCACTGATAGTGCACAAAAGCTGTGCAGCAGCTCTCATATTTATGTGCCTGTGAACTGAGGGACCAAACAATTATTTCGCAAAATAAAAATAGCAGGATTAAGTAGTAGACTAACAACAATTGTTGAACAAACCTGGGATAAAATTATAGGGAAGAGAGGAATCCGTCACGCACCCTCAGATCGCCCACCCCAACTACTGCATTAGAAAAAGGTTGACGGGTTGGGTTTAGAAACGTGCCTATTCGTTGGGCAGAATCTAAGGATAGTACGTGATACTAGAGAGTTTTCTGAGCCACAATCAGTAATTTTTTCTTGCCGGAGACCACTCATTTAAAAAAAAATAAGATATTCATATTGTGTTTTTTGAGGTTATGAATAAGTAATTGACAATTGACACAGAATTACGTTCCTTTCTACTTAGGGAAGTAGGGAGGAATGCAATTCAGTGTCAAAATATTTATAAATTAAAGTTATTATTAAAGATATTTATTTCAAAGTCTATAAAAATGAGCCTGTACTTTATTTTATGGGAAACGAAACGCATTGCTCCCATTTTGTTAAGTTGTTTTGTTGACATTCATTCCGTTCCGCAATAGAAAAACAAAATACTTCAGGCAAGATAGGTCCTGGCAAAGTAGTACCTACAGATCGACGAATCGAAATTCGGAAAAAAGGAAGTAAAATAAAAGTAAATATTAAAATCTGTGACAGACCCGAATTAGTTTACCCCGACTTCACGTGGTACTTTTTGCCCTACCCCTAGAGTGTTTTTTAGAGCCCGGAGGCACGGAGGGGGTGCAGCCTCCGGCCGCAGTAACAAAGCATAGGCACAAGCGAGCCTAAGCGGCCGAGGCTGGTCGCCGCAGGCGACCAGCAAGCCGAGGCTGCTTAGGTGAGCGCAAGGGCCAGTGCTTTGTTACGCTAGGGCGAAGAGGCTGCACATCCTGCAGTGCCGGAGAAGATGCATTCTCAAGATATTGTATAATATAGACTTTATGTGGTAAATTATATTTTCTGTAAACTGTTAGATAAGGACAGTGATTTGCCCTCTTATTCTTTGTTATTTATCAATATATGACAATAAAATTTTAAAAATTAAAGTTAATTTTTCTCGGAAATTATAGGGCTCCGGCGGGAGGGGAGGGCGGGGATTAGTTACTATTCCTATAACTCTTTAATTACTAACGGAACATCATTGATACTTGGCAACATGTTGCAGACACTTACAAGGTTTGTATAAACGTGAAAATCTAGACCCAAAGTGCATACTTTAAGAACTAAGACCTAATAAGCGTATTTTACGTTTATATTTTTATCTTTTAAGCCCTACGATTTTTCTAAATCTGTTTTTAAACAAATATAAACAAATTCAAAACAACGTATGTAAAAATCTACAGCTCTCTATGTAAGCGCTTTGTATGAAAACTAGTGTTATCAAGTAACACTTCCGGCCTCACATATACTACTAATTCGGGTACATCTTAACCACTATATGTACATTAAAACCAATTATCGTTTTATAATTTAATAATTTTATAATCAAGTATCTAAATAGTTATCTCATATTTCTTTATACTTTATTTATTTGCTTGGCGCCTTCCGCTTGTCAGCTTCCGGCGCGATTAATAAATAGTACGTATTGTTACTGATCTCTGTACTTTTTCTTACACTATGTCGAATAATAAATCCTATAATCATTTTGTTTACTATGTACTTATAATATAATGATGACACTATTAGATTCTTACTGATTTTGGGTTAGGCATAATTTTGTCACACCGGCGCCTCTGCTTCCGGTGTAATAAATCCTTAATGTTACATAATTATGTATTATTAAATAATAATAATAATAACATTTATTTGCGTAAAATGTGGTTTATACAAAAGTTGGTACAATATTATTATATTTAGAGCAGCGACACATTCCGCCAAATGAAGTTGGCATGCAAATATTTAAGGCTTATATTTAACTTCGTATTTAAATCAACATTACTTATACAATCATCTACAGTGCATTTCCATATATATAAAATCGACATGACCCTTTTTGTAGAAATTCTTCAACTGTATAAAAGCTCTCCACAATTAACCATTTTTTTAAGTCAATGCAGAATTTATTGCAAGGCTGTTTAACTATTTCTCGGGGCAAAGAATTATATATTAAAGGTGCCATATATGAGCAGTTTTTATGGAACAACTCTAAGGAAGGAACAGGCATTTTCAGACTAATATGTGTAGTCGTCCTTTTATTGAAATTTGAATTAACTTCAAACATTGTTATATTATATTTGACAAATTTGGCCATCTCGTAAATATAGATGCTAGGCACAGTAAGTATTTTTTTAGTTTTAAATAAGGGCTTACAAGATTCATTCCATCGCATACCATAAATAGCCCTGATACACTTTTTTTGGGCTATGAAAACTCTTAGTAGATCTGTTCCATTCCTCCAAACAATAATACCATATCGGATTATCGAGCAAACATAGGCGTGGTAGACTGTGAGTAAAGTTGCTGCAGGTGTGCAATGTTTTAATTTTTTTAAAGGAAATACTAGATTATTTAGTTTATTACAAATAGCTTCAATGTGATTCTTCCACGACAAGTGTGCATCAATATGTATACCTAAGAATTTTATATTATTAACTTGTTCTATAATTTTACTGTTATGCTTAATATTTAATGTTATAGGTTTTCTTTTATATGTTTTAAAATTGATTATTTTAGTTTTATTTATATTTATTTTAAGATTATTTGAATTCATATAATTAATTACAATTTTAAAACAATTATTAATGTCATTTTCATGTTTTTTTATGTCACTAGATTTTATTACTATGGTAGTATCATCTGCAAACAATATACTTTTATGTCTAATTTCTGACGGCAAGTCATTGACATAAATCAAAAACAGCAAGGGTCCTAAAATGCTCCCTTGAGGCACACCACGACCATTGCTTTTGGATTCCGAATCATAATTGATTAGACTGTTTGAGGCTAAGTCGAGTTTAGTGATTCTGGTGATCTGTGTTCTATTAGTCAAATAAGTCGTGAGCCATTGTTGAGCTGGGCCTCTAATGCCATACTTTTCTAATTTGTTTAATAGGATAGTATGGTCCACATGGTCGAAGGCCTTACTTAAATCAAGAAAGAGGACTGAGCAAAAGGATCTTGCATTTAAAGTATTTATTATTGAACTTACAAGGTCATAACTAGCCAATACTGTAGATTTGCCCTTTCTAAACCCATACTGCGAATCTGTAAAAATGCCATGAGTATTAAAGAATGATAACAACCTCTTATACATAACCTTTTCAAAGACCTTTGAAAGGACAGGTATTAATGCTATCGGACGGTAGTTATCTTTATTATATTTAGAACCTTTCTTATGAAGAGGTTTGATGATTGATAATTTAAGTCTATCCGGAAAATATCCTTGCTCCATCGATAAGTTAATGATATAGGACAATGGTGCTGACACGTAGCGACGAATATCTTTAAGAAGTCTAGTCGTAATACAATCATACCCCGCTGATTGTGTATTGTTTAAGTTACTAATGATTCTGTAGATTTCCTCAGGGGTCGTAGGATCAAGAAAAATACTACTACAGGACCAGTATAATAATTGTATGTAAATAATCATCAGAATAATTAAGATAAACAATGTTTAATATTATCTATTGAGTTTGTGAATTTAGTATTAAATTAGGTCAAATGTTTGTATAAATACTGGCGGTTAGAATATTTTAGGGCATTCATATTTTAACCGTTGAAACGTGCATTAAAAGGATAATATAAGTTCTTTTCCGTACAACTTGTGTCTTCATTGCCGCCGCCACCCTGACCGTTCGCATTTACACTAGCTAATGGCCAAACGTTCGCGTAGCGGAAACTTGAATTTCTCCGAAGTTTATGCATGCACTAATTTTATTCATACATACACAATTACACACAAATACACACAAATTTTTGGACACATCTCTTTTCTTCTAAAGTCTATGAATTAAAAAAGTTCCGCCAGGACAACGTTCGCCCAGCGGAATCAGTTTTTGGTGAATTTCTCCACAATGGCTGCGTGCACAATTTTTTTTTTACCATACACAATTATACGACGTCATACACTAAATATCTGCATAATTAAAATCTTTAAATTCAACAACATTCCGCTGCGCGAACGCTGCAGAGGGTCTCGGGTTCGAACCCACGTCGCGCACCTCTGACTTTCGGAAGTTATATGACTTTTCGAAATGATGTGCGTATTGATTGACAATTATCACCTGCTCCGTGCCTCGGAGAGCACGTTAAGCTGTCGGTCCCGGCTGCCATGAACATCTATGGCAGTCGGTATTAGGGAAGTCGACACAAAAGATCCCACTGGGTCGAAGTGTCGCCGGTCGCTACTGACTGGCCCCCACACAAGATAAGATAAGATCTGCCCGTATTCGTTGTTTCAATTCCCCATAATTACACGATGGTTGATGTTTTTGTTAATTTAAGACAAACTTTCGATCCTAAAACGCGCATCTCTGACTTCTCGAAGTTATGTGCCTACCTCTCAAACCCCGTTGACGCCGATCGGCGTCATCCATCAGATCTGTAGTTTGTACCCGTTAAACCCCGGTGACGCCTTAAGGCGTCAAGCAAAAAAAAGAGGGTCGCACTCGACTTTTTCCCGTTTTTGTATTGAAAGGCATGTATTTAAAGTCTTGTATTGTATATCAATGTACGCGTAACAACGTCGCGTCGCCCAAGTACATCGTCCAGAAATTTAAATATTATTCGCTTATTCGGTTTAAAAGCTTGGCGTCGTTTTATACATCACTTTCGTCCCGGCATTTCTGTGAGTGGGAGTGTGAAGTGTCGGTGCTGAGTTTTTATAAATTACTTATATTATAAGTGGGATTTTAACCAAAAATAGTAAGTAATTTGTATTGTGTTATCTAAATTACCTAACTGTGTATTGTAATAGAAGATTTGCCATTTTATTTACGTAAAACATGCAATGAAAGTTGAGGGCGGCCCTCATCAATCGTTGAAACATTTTTATTTTGCAAGCTATATTTACTATTTTACAGAAAAATTATATAAACTGCACATATTCTAATTGTATTTTTTATAAGGAATCCGTTTCCAATTATATTTTTATAAAATATGTTAACAAAATCTTGTAATTCAATGGCAAAACCTCGAAACCCCGTTTTACACTCACATAATATTTCATTGTTTGCATGTGTAAGTAAATTAAAATAAATAAAAATATTAGCCGTTTCGAAATCGTATACCTACAGGTTGTTTATTGTTTGCTTTCTATCTGACATATTATTCTATAAGAATACCTACTGACGATCATATTTTTTATACCTTGTACCTACCGAGATGTATTATAATTAGTGGAGGGTGCCCACACCCACTAGTGAGGCATATTTGGGTAAAGTATTGCTTCTGCATGATACTTTTACACATGTCTAACTGAGGGTCTGATGATGACCAGGTATGCACCAAACGGATCTCGGTGATGGCAATCGCTAGAAGTGTAAGTGTTTAAGTTCAGTCGGGCGCTCGAATAACGTGTCTTGCAGAGAAAATTAGCTCAGTCGCATAAAGACAGCTTACTGATGTAGTCAAAGTCAAAAATCATTTATTCACTTAGGTCACAAAGTAACACTGACCATCAAAATATGTAGGTTAGTGAGTTTACTAAGTTACTGAAGCTACATTTAGGTTAGTTGCTAGGTTCAGGCAAAGGGTAGAGTCTATGAGAAGAAACCTGCAAAAAACTCGCTGTGGTTAGAGTGAGACAAGCATATTTCAGTTACTTTCACATCAAATATCTATATGTTTATAATGCCTAGTGTTTTTGTTTTTTTCTTGCGTATATTTTTGTTTACTTGATTATTCATATTGTGGCCTTCTTTTGTTTTGCATTGATGTTTTAATGTTTGGTATATTGGTTGTTTTTTATTTTATTTAATATTCTAATAATTATCTTATTAACGCTATAATATGGTGCATGGTGTGACACCTTAAAATGTTGTGCATTTATTTTTATTACTGTGTACATTTTTAATGTATAAGCACTAATGTAACAACTATTGGTTGTCCAAATAAATAAATAAATGTTACTCGGTGATAATATAGCTTTCTAATGGTGAAAGAATTTTCAAAATTAGTTGTCTTTTTGGAGTTAAAGCCTTACATACAAATAAAAAATCAAGTCTTTCCTGCTTATAATATTCCTTCCTTTTTACAAGGAAGAAGTAGTGGAGAAGTATGACAATTAGTAAGCACTTGAAAATGTTTATACAAAATTAAGTTATAAAGATTAATTTATCCTCCTAACGATATCATCAGTGGAAACTAAATTCAATAAAAATATAACAATATTAACATTCTCCCATTATATTTAAGTAGGGTACTTCACTTATGAATGCCGCTATGACACATGTCTGGCTGAAGGTCTGATGATGACCAGGTATGCACCAAACTGATTTAGTTATACATAAGAATAATTTTATTTTATTAGAGAATGGAGAAACTGGGAACGGCTCTGCCTGTGGTGCGATCCACCTGCTTGCACGATAAGGGTGGAGGACCCGGGCTGCAGACTCATATTTGAGGAGATGGCGTCTGGCCTTCAGGTAAACCTTTCCTGTCTAAACATGATAGTTGGGTACGACACGTATTATGTCAGCCTCGATGGTGTAGTGGTTAGTGTAACCGACTACCACGCCTGAGGTCGCGGGTTCGATTCCCGCACAAGTCAAACATTTGTGTACATGAAGTCGTCGGCCTCGATGGTGTAGTGGTTAGTGTAACCGACTGCCACGCCTGGGGTCGCGGGTTCGATTCCCGGACAAGTCAAACATTTGTGTGCATGAACATGGATGTTTGACTTGGTCTGGGTGATTCTATGTATAATATGTACATATGTATTTACAAAAATAAATTATATATGTATGTTTATCCATTGTCTAGTACCCATAGTACAAGCTCTGCTTAGTTTGGACTAGATGTTGTTCTGTGTGTGTGTAGAATATTATATTAGTGCTGCTGTTTCTTTGAAAATGAAAAATATATTTTGCAAGAGCTATGGTTTACATTAATTAGGTGGTTAATAGGTTGTCAGGCATGCGAAAATTTATCACAACTAATATACATTTTAGAGAAATTACTATGATTATATAATTATTTTGATTAAAATACGAATATCAAAAATTTAGAGGCAATGTCATTAGTAGATATAAGGGATATAATTAATGTCATACAATTTTAAAATAACTAATAAATTAAAGCAAAACAATAAAAATAAATAAATAAACTGGAATTTCAAATCTATTCTAGATATGGCAACCTGCGGATAGGCTGTCCGTCGCTATGCCGTCCGTCGCTACGCCGATGGAAGCTGGTGTTCCGCTTCGTGAGCCGCCTCCAAAGCGCTCGCGCCGCGCCCTCGATTTCTCGGATATCGAGGATCTGCTTGCCTGTCCGGATCCTGGCATGGTGATGCCATGGATTCGGACGGAGAAGCAGAATGAGGTCGCGGCGCGGCGCTTGCTAACATGCGTCTAGTTACCCGCAACTTGCGTAATCACTTAGTGTTATGCGAGGAGCGGCAACTAGACGCTTTGGCAAATGCTGCGGAGCGGAGCTCAGACGTCGAGCGGTTGACGGCGGATGGCGTGCACGGCGTGGCGGGCCAGGCGGACGACCAGCCAGCCAGTCTGCAGGCAGAGCAGCGGCCCGGGACATCGGAGGAAGCAGGCGTGTCAAGCCCGGCGTGTTCAAATACATTTACTTGGTCGGAAGACTTTAGCACGTTTTCCGGCCAACGAGAAGTGTATTTGAACACTCCGGACCCGCAGGTGACCGCAACAGAGCCGCCTGGATCTGTTTCAGGTGGTGTGGGACGAACACACAATCGCTCATATAGTTAAGGAAACCAACGACTATGCATGGCAAACAATCTGTAAATTTTCCGAAACAGATGGTATCACTGCCAATCTTGAAGATTGGGAGGATACCACTGTGGAGGAAATTTACAGATTGTTTGCTCTCCTTAACTATATGAGCATTGATTATAGGGCACGGATTGATGAATACTAAAACACGGGGGCTTTGGGCATGCCACAATTCCGTGAAATTATGAGTAGAAATCGTTTTAACCTCTTGATGCGCTTTTTACATTTCGTCAATAATGACACCATCCACGGGAGATCTTACGATCGTAAGATCTCCAAAATAACGTCGGTTGTGGAGCACTGTAACCGCAAGTTTCGTAGCATGTATACTCCTCAGCAATCGCTGAGCTTGGACGAGTCGTTGCTGCTGTGAAAGGGTCGCCTTTCCTGGGTGCAATGCATACGGACAAAGGCGGCCCGCTTCGGCATCAAGACGTTCGAGCTCTGCGAACCCGAGTCAGGATACATGCTGCGAAGCCTGCTCTACGCAGATAAAAACTCCAGCATAACCCAGGGAGTCATCAATGGGTTCGAAAATCCCACTGCTAAGGTGGTACTCGAACTCATGGATGGTTACTTGGACGTCGGCCATATGCTGGTTATGGACAACTGGTACAACCAGTTGTCTTTAACCAGGTATCTCAAACACCGGTATACCGATGTCATTGGCACTATGAATCGTCGGCGGATTAACGTTCCTCCGGCGATCAAAAGTGCCAATGAACGTCGGATGTCACGTGGAGCCCAAATTGCTCTTCATTGTGGTGACATCACTATGATCGCGTGGAAGGACGTCAAACTGGTGACGTCCATATCCACGTGCCACAATGCAGAGCAAGTTGGGGGCCGACGAGCTGGAGTTGCTCTCCGCAAACCGGCGTTAATTGATGATTATAACCGTAACATGGGGGAGGGTCGACCCGAAGGACCAGAAGTTGAGCATGTTTATGTTCGAAAGGAAGCGGGGGAACAAGTGGTACATAAAACTATTCAGAAGACTTCTGAACACGAGTCTTCTGAATACTTTTGTTGTAGACACTAAACATGCTCAACTTCATCCTCTCAGCCACAGGGACTTCCGATACAAGGTATCGGAAGGTTTCCTGGCTGCGCATCAGCCGGTACGGGTACCGAGACAGACTAGCAGCAGGTCACGTATCGGGCCCGATCCGGCTTTTACGGGATGCGCAGCACGACCACTTCCCCATGATTAGTGAATCATTAAGAGAAAACACAACACGCCTCAAGCGACGTCGATGTGCATGCTGCACGCAAAGGTGGAAACTTACTGATACCACTATGGTGTGTAGAACGTGCGACGTCCCCCTTTGCGTTGCATGTTGCGTCGACTACCATACAAAACCGAATCTGTAGCGTTATACAGATACGGTTTTGTATGTGTGGTGTGTTGTGTTTGCGTGGGTGAGTTTCATTATTGACAAATAGTACGTAATTAGTATTTAGTATTTATTTATTAGCTGTAAGGTCAAAATACTAGATTTATAAGAAACATCAACATCTCATATTGTAAACAATTGATTTCTCCATTAATACAGGGCTAATATTTTATTAAGACAAACTATAGTAGCCTAAATACAAGCTACATGAAAAAAGACCATAAAATTAGAATTGGCCATTTAAAAAGTATTGATGCAATACCTAGGTAGTATTTGTTAGTTTGAAATGGGTATGCATTTTTGCAGCTCACTGTACAACACACATAAGTGTCAACCCAATTTTTATTTACTTGTTTTCTGAGATTTTGTTTTTATTACTATTTTATATTCTTTATTTTCTTTTTGTTATTTATTTGGAAACATCAATGTACCTTTGTTGAAACCTAAAAGGGCCTGGTACCCATAACACAAGTTAGATCTTACCTTGAGTACCAGTGTTCAATAATTACTGTGTCTTACTTATATTTGTGTTTAATAAAGTTTGAAATTTCAAATATGTCATTTCATTTCAGTATGAAAACCACAACGTTACCGATTTTCTTCATACAAGGCGGGCACTTTATATTTAAACTACTATTACCAGTGCGCCACCAAGAATATATAATGTCTTGGTGGCGCACTGATAGTGCACAAAAGCTGTGCAGCAGCTCTCATGTTTGTGTGCATGTGAACTGAGGGACCACACAGGAATTTCGCAAAATAAAAATAGCAGTATTAAGTAGTAGACTAGCAACAATTGTAGAACAAATCTGGGATAAAATTATTGGGAAGAGAGGAACCAGTCACGCACCCTCAGATCGCCCACCCCAACTACTGCATTAGAAAACGGTTGACAATACCTAACTCCTCTGGATAGGGACAGCAGTCAAGTAAGCAGTGCAATCCAGAATTGTCTGACATCAAAATAGAATTGTCTGGTATTCATTACAAAATCGTCTGGTATCCACCCAGAATTGTCTGGTGCCTACCCCAGAATTATCTAGAGCTCACCAAGAATTGGCTGACGTCTACCCCAGATTTATGTGGTGCAGACCCAGAATTGTCTGGTGCTTAAACCAGAATTGTCTGTCGACCACACCAGAATTGTCTGTCGACCACACCAGAATGGTCTGAGTCCCCATCTAAATTGTCTAGTGTGCAACCCAGTATTGTATGGCTTACACCCTAGAATCATCTGGTGCCTTCTCCAGGTTTATCTATGTAGTTTCTACTCAAGATTTGTCTGGTACCCACCCAGAATTGTCTGGCATCAACCCAGAATCTTCTGGTATTCACAACAAAATTGTCTAATGCCTATTCCAGCATTGTCTAGTGTCATATGTACGGATAACACAGTTGTTTATATAATAGTATACATTTAACAAGTATTTATTTTTAATTTTGTAATTATATAAGTTATTAGTTTGGAGATTTTATTTTTACTTTTGTTTTATGAATGTAATAACGTTAAATTATTGTCAATGCTAATTAAGTACCTATATTATGATGTCAACCGAGCAAACGGTGAATCTTAAATTACAATCAAATCAGGTACCCACAGGACAGGTTTTGCCTAGTGTGGGACCACTGAATACAGCATATTACTGTAAAATTACATGGCAATTACATTACATGGCAATACCCAGAATTATCGGGTATTTACCCCAAAATTGTCTGACCTGTACCCCAGAATTTTCTGGTATTTACCCTAGAATTACCTGTTGTCTACCCCAGAATTGACTGGTGCCCACCTAAATTGACCGGTACCCACCCTAGAATTTTCTGGTGCCCACCTGGGATTGTCTGATGTCCAACCCAGAATTGCCTGGCACCCACTCCAAAATTGTCTGGTATTCATCCTAAAATTGTCTGGTTTTCACCTCAGTCTGTATAAATATATTGTATAATAAATAAAAATCATATGAAATCTGTACAATTTATTTTAATATTAAATAACATGCATAATTTAACATTACAAAAAGTAAAAAATAAATACATTTATTTTAAGTTTTCCATTAATATTATTGTACTATTATATTCAACTATTGACTATCCTACCCAGTCCTTTAACGGTTTAGGCGTGGTGATAAGAGCGCTTTTGTAAAATAGAAAATGTACTACATCAGGGATTACATTTAAGAATAATTCTTGTGTCGTCGTGGACTTTACAAACATTCAAACAACGGACACAAAGAGCAGCTAGACTCGGAACAACTAATTGTGGACTACACAATTTTTTGTCCCGTCTAGGGATCGAACCCATAACAGTCAGCGCAGTGAAAGTCGCAATGCGACGCTTAAACCACTCCACCATCTGTGCAGTTAAGCAAATCAGAAATAATAAATACAAGTTTTAAATTTTATTAATTTAATATTGTAATTATTACTTTTAATAGATATTAATGTACCAAATTTTATTTTGTAAGAATATCTTAAAATACATTTGCATTAATACAATACATATTTTGTATAAATGCAAGCTATAGACATACAAAAACACTTCAGTCGCCACGCCTTTAAAGACATTTGTATCCAACAAACTAGAGATACACACTCTTGTATTTGCATTTGTATTCTCCCCTCGTATTTGTATTTATACAAAATGTCACTTAAATTAAAATCTTGACAATCCTGAGGAATACTGCAGCAACTTAAATATTAAATTTAAATAATATTAAATTATAATTTAATTACCAAATAATTATAATATTTTTACTACATGATGGCTTATAACCAAAATGGCTTCAACAAACATTCGATGACGTCACAAAAAAGTATAATTTCGTTCAAAAATATTCTACGTGTTTGCAATCATACCAAAATAAATAAAACAACAAAATCAGCCAGCGCAATTTCATGCGTCTACATCCAATGACATCGCACGTGTAAATGATCAAATCTTGTTCGAAAGCAACGGTGCTGTCGTCTGGTGGCGACTACCGAAAGATGCATTAGTTGACAATAGCATAGAAGTCGTATTTCTAAGTGTGTATTTATTTCATCGAAATAAAATTCATAGAAATTGATTCTTGATTCCATTTCGCACACTGCAGCTATATTGCTTTCCACCAGACTATGTGCTACTACTCAGAATTTTAGACAGAAATACTTAATACCATATTGTCTCAGTCGGGATTCGAACCCAACACCTAATTCAATGTTTTATCAAATATTTTATTAAAATAGAATGTCAAGCTTTTCGTCAAACGTTTATCAAACATTTCATCAAATATTTCGTCAAATAATTCGTTGAAAATTTCGTCAGGTGTATCAAACATTTCGTCAAATATTTTATCAATTATTTCTTTAAACATTTTATCAAATATTTTGTCCACAGTCTCATTCACTATTACAATTCCACCATTAAGTTCATGTTTGTCAAATGTTTGTTGTCAGACTAGACCATTATATTACGCCTTAACTTTACCACTAAATTCTTCTTCGCTTATACTTGTTGCCACAGAAATTTCTGTCACTGGTTCCTTTTCCTCAAAATATATAGCTATTTCATTATCATCTTTATCTAATGGCTGTTCCAGTTTCGCTGGAGCTGGTACTCTGACTTCATTCCTCTGGGATCCAGCGGTTTTTAAGTCACAAGGACCACTGTGACTATGCACATGAGTTTCAGACTTAACTGTCTGCGAAGCCTGCACTGATTGGTCTTTCGAATGATCTATCGGTTCGTAACCAGCTGGTAATACAATGCCATCGCTAAAACCAGCTATTTGCTGGTTCGAAGCGAAATTCTGGTAGTTCAATTGAGGCAACTGCTGTTGCTGAATGTGTGTGTGGAGTAATTGTTGTTGTTGCTGCAAAAACTGTTGTTGGTTTTGATAATTTTGTTGTTGTTGTTGATAATTCTGTTGATGTTGATAATTCTGTGGTTGACTTTGAAGGCTCTGCTGTTGTTGTTGATAATTCTGTTGTTGGTTTTGTTGGCTCTGTTGTTGGTTTTGTTGACTCTGTTGTTGGTTTTGTTGGCTCTGTTGTTGGTTTTGTAGGCTCTGTTGTTGGTTTTGTTGGCTCTGTTGTTGGTTTTGTTGCCTCTGTTGTTGATTTTGATGAATTTGTTGTTGGTTTTGATAATTCTGCTGTTGATTAAATATCTGTTGTTGACTATTCTGTTGTCCCTTTGCTGGGTCTTCTATAGCTTGCAGTATACTTTGTAATAGGCCATCTGATAGCAATTGTTCATGCGGCGCCCCATTTTTACCTTTCTGGTTATTAGATCCTTGTATTTGAACAGAATAGGAACCTATTTTACTAGGAATAGGTACCTCTGTATGTATATTTTGGCTGTTAGCGGCAATTTTCTGTTGTAAATCCTTAGCTTCTTGGTGAAGATCTTTTATTCTTTCAGATGTCTTTAAAATTTGATCGCTAACGTATTGTAATCTTTCGTCTTTAATAGCGTTCTTGTTGTTCAACGATTTGCCTTTTTGCGAGCTATAGCTCTCACGTTTTTCGTTTTTAATATTATTTGTTGATATTATAGAGTGGGATGTTACCAAGTCTTTTGTATACGCGTCTGGTATTGTCACTGTGTTTACTGATTTGTTTAAGGTTGCGCCTAAACTGCTTAAACTGTTTACGTAGCTAGCAGCTAAATCTGCAGGTATTTTCTCACCAGATTGTGCTGCTCGGAATATAGCTTCGTGGTAAGGACAGTGTTTTAAAATAGCTGCTGCGTCCAAACTTGAGAGATTAGCTAATAAAGTTCCATCTATAGTTGAAGTTACAGCGTTTGTGTTTGAACCGGATGTGACGTGATCTCCTACTCCTACTGTTAATAACGGAGCAGCATAGGAATCTATAGGAGACCCGTAAAGATTTGAAGGTACTTGCTGTTGTTGGAAGCTGATAGGATTACCAGAATGTGGTAGACTGTAAAGATTTGTCGGTTCTATTGATAGGGAGAAGCTGTTTAAGCCTGCGTTGCCTGAATGTGTGTTTACGTCTTTAATGTCTCTGATCGGTGGAGGGAGGTAAGAAGGTTCTTGATGTATATGGTCAATGCCATGAGCGTCTTTATGTTGTGTCGTATGACTTATATTATCGAATAATCCTTCAGGTACTGATTCCCTAAATTTGATCGGTTTCTGAGGTAAATTGAGGCCGGAGTGACCACCGCCGGAATGGTAACCGTATGGTATAGGTAAGTTTGCGCTGTGGCGTGGTGGTGCCCCGTATTGACTGCCTAGTGGTACACCGTAAAAGCCAGATGGTGCAACTAAGCCTTTAGCGCCTTGTTGACGGATTGATGATGGGTATGGACCGCTTGCGGTAAAGGAATCTAGGGGTGGAGCGCCATAGGTATCTGCAGGTTTATTCCCAATATCTTGAACAACAGATAAGTCTACTTGTTGTCCATGGTTTTGATTTTCAGTGTAGTGAGCTTCAAATACTGTTTTGGATTGATCTATGCCGTTTGAGTCACCACCAACGATAGCATTCAAGTCAATATTGGCCAAAGCATCGTGGTGAACGTTGGCGTATCCAGTCGTGATTTGGGACGAAGAGAATTGGTTATGTTGGTCAATATGTGGCAAAGGTTGGTCCAAATTTATGTGTACTTCTTGGTGTATCTCGTGTCCAATGTTTTGCTGAGGTAAAGATACGCCAGGGATTGGTTTCCAGCCGTCGTAGAGAACGTGAGGAGGTGTTGGAGGTGCAGGTATACCTGGATGAGGTGGTTGTGGGTTCGGGTCCGGTTGTGGCGGTCCATAATGACCTACGTTATCTATGTTGATAACCTGGTCATTCGGCCCAATAGGTCTATCGATAACATGGCCTGGAGGTCCATAAGATTCGCTTGGAATTGGGAAGTTGGGTTTCAAGTCTACTGGGAGTTGGACTAAGGGAGTTCCATAGATAGGAGCTGGAAGATTGAGCCCAAGATCGATATTGTTATCTACAGATGAGACGGAGATTGGTGGTAATTCTGGCAGTGGTAAAGGTGGACTTATTGGTGGTGGAGGAAGTGCGTAGTTAATCTTAGGTGGACCATAGACAGGTTTGGGTGGCCCGTAAACCGGCTTAGGTGGTGAGAATATCGGCTTGTTCAGCGTGATCTTGGGTGGCTTGAAGGGTGCTCCATAAACTGGTTTAGGCAATCCCTGCTTCGGAGGACCGTAATTTTTCTTCGGTGGTCCATAAACTGGCTTCGGTAAACTATATTTTGGTGGTCCGTAAATCGGTTTGGATGGTCCAAAGTGCTTCGGTGGCCCGTAAATTGGCTTCGGCCTGGACATTGGAGGGGGTGGTCCATGGTACACTTGGCTGGGGAAGGTGACGGGGGCTGGTGGGCCGTAGGCGCCGGGAGGTGTCTCTTGGAACACCGGATGGTCTGGTACGCCGTATACAGGAGCTGGCAGCTGCAGATCTGAAACTGAGAGGGGTTGGTTCAATATTCTTGCATGAATGGAGTGTGCGGATGCACTAGAATTAGCTGTCCTTCACGGTTGGCAACGTAGGTCACGGTTGTGATTACTGCACCACTCCCGTAGCTCATAGCGTGATGTTATATAGCCTATGTTACTTATGGGTAAAGAAACTTTCAAATGGTAAAAATATTATTAAAATGGGTTCAGTAGTTTCAGAATTCCTCGATTAAAATCAAATAAACGAGAATTTACCCATTATTTTAATTATAATTAGTTTTATAATAATTTTAACTAAATAATAATAATATAATATTCTATGACATACACACAACACCATCTAGCCCAAACTAAGCAGAGCTTGTACTATGGGTACTAGACAATGGATAAACATACATATATACTTTTTTTTTGTAAATACATACATATTATATTCATGTCCATGCACACAAATGTTTGACTTGTGCGGGAATCGAACCCGCGACCTGAGACGTGGCAGTCGGTTACACTAACCACTACGCCAACGAGGCCGCCTATCTTTATTGACAAGATTTAATATTTTTCTTTAATATAAAAGAAACGAATTTATAAATGACATGCAATATAATAATAATGAGAAATATGTAACACACGGTATTATTTATTTATTGACATGAAATATTTTAATTTTTAATTATTGTTTGACATATAATATGTATATTCTTATCTGACTTGTACCTCAATAACATTGCCTGACATTTATTATTTATGAATTTTATCTGATTATTAGTAATTAGTAATTGCATGCCTTCAGGCGGATTATGGAGAGACAAATTTAATTGTATGTTATCTAAATTACCCATTTTCGCAATAAATGAGTTTGAGTTAAGTAGACTTGACTTTTACAATGATCTTGTATGTGTTGCGTGTATATAATATGGATATTAAACATAACCACAATAAAAAGGAACACAATAACATACGGTTGCGTGCCTTATTGAGTCAATATTAAGACGAAGTTTAATTTTCAAACTTGTTATTAACATTACGGTGTAATCATAGTGTGGAAATAAATTGTTTGTACCTATATATATCACAAAGTGAAAGCGTATGCGTCCTCATGCCATACTACTGTCTATTACAAATGGCTACCTACTAATAAATATTATTTCAAACCTCAAATGCTTCTTACATAATATTATTAACTATATCTTTATTTTTAAAATTTAGTTTTATATGGACAGTGATATATGGAATAATGACTGCAACACCTGGTACATAAATGAGTTCTAAAATACTGAAATTATAAGTTGATGGCGATTTAAAAGAGTGGCCTTGTGTTTCTTGCAGGTATCTTCTCATAGGTTCAACCTTTTGCCTGAATCTTGCAACTAACATAAATGTAAATTCAGTAAATGTAATAAACTCATTAACCCCTTTGACGTTCATAAGTGTTACTTTGTGACCTGAATGAATAAATTATTTTTGACTTTGACTTTATAGATAGAAATGTGATGTATACTGAACACAAATGCAACGTAATTGAAATCATTAAATTCCTAACTAGATATCCCATGTACATAATATTTTATTAAATACATCTATTCCAATATTATAAAGCCGAAGAGTTTGTTTGCTTGTTTGGCTGAACGCACAAATCTCGGGAACCACTGGTTCAAATTGAAAAAATATTCCAGTGTTGGATAGCTCACTTATCAAAGAACTTTATTATGTACCTACTAGCTGATCCGCGCAACTTCATCTGCTTCACATAAGAGAATTTTCACCATTTATGCAACATTTTTCATTGCTGCTCCGCTCCTATTGGTCGTAGCGTGATGTTATATAGCCTATCACCTTCCTCGGTAAATGGGCTATCCAACACTAATTTTTAATTTGAACCAGTAGTTTCTGAGATAAGAGCGTTCAACTAAACAAACAAACTCTTCAGCTTTATGATATTAGTATGGATTCGAATACTTTCCAGCCGCCCTCACTACGCTACGCAACTGCACGGATTTTAGAACTGTGCACAGAAGACATTTATAGACGGATAATTTGACTATAATTCTATGCAGAGATTTTAAGTTTAATCCTAGAGCACTCAACCTCTATCTTTTCGAGCCTGGCCTGAGCCTTACCATAGGAAATATTTATAAAAATATATTTCAATACACTAAATGCAGCCATGCAAATGTCTCGAGTTCCATTCCAAGGTACGCATCTCTGACATTTAGAAGTAATGTGCGTATTAAATAGTTAATCATCGCTCGCTTTAACGGTGAAGGAAAACATCGTGAGGAAACCTGCATGTCTGAGAGTTCTACATAATGTTCTATGTCATGTCATAGTGTGCCAACGTGCACTGAGGTGGTGTTATGGACTATTGCTTCGTTCTCACACTGAGAAGAGGCCCGTGCCCAACAGTGGGAGAGTTTATATGCAGGATTCGTATTTTGAACGTTCTCTTACTTATATTGGGTAGATCTTTGGGAGGTCCATACGCGTCGGGTGGAAGTGGCTCCCCGTAGGAGTTGGATAATGGCGCCTCTCGCTTCTGAGCTGTGCTTCCTGCAAGAGATGTAAGATAAATTATATATACACCCAGATTAGCACTTTATACAACTGTGGCGACTTCACACAGACGAAGAACTTTTAGACAACAGATGGCGTTGTACGCAGTAGATGCTTATAATCTCGCTCGCCATACAATCCTGAATCACGCAGTTGAAGTTTACACAGCGACTAAGTGTATTAACAAGTACTAGACATATTTTTCTAAATACACCTTGGAATGATTCCCGTGTCGCGGGGAACTTTACAAACATTCAAACAACGGACACAAAGAACACCCAGAATCGGAACAACCATTTGTGGATCACACAAAGTTTTTCACGATTTGAACCCATAACACTTGGTTTAGTGGCAGTGCCGTGAAGATCACTTACAGCATTACGACATCCAGATCATCGACATCAAGATGCTATTTAAGCCATATTATATTCCCAATACAAATTGTCCTTGGACACCAGTCCTTGGGGTGTCTCCATCGACTGACACCTCTGCCTACTCCTTCGAGGCTCTCATCATCAGTTTGACTATATACATGAGTGCGAAGCTTCTGCTACCAAGTCATGTTCACTGTCCTTGGAGACCAGTCCTGGAGGTGACCCTATCGAATGACACCTCTGCTTGCTCCTTCGTGAATAGACTAGCATCAGTTTGACTACATACCTGAGTGCGAAGCTTCAGCTACCAAATCGTGGTCACTGTCCATGGAGACTAACCCTGGAAGTGACTCCATCGACTGACACCTCTGTCTATCCCTTTCAGACTGAACCAGCATCAGTTTGACTACATACCTGAGTACGAAATTTCAGCTACCATGTCATGATCACCGTTCTTAGTATATACGCTGTATCTACTCTATTATATATTTATACTCTCAAATATCCTATCGCAGCTCCTCTAATTTAGCGACAGACTGTCATGAAGTATGGGATCTAGAGTTATCCTGAAGCAACAGTGGGCTAGAACAATTGGCCAGTCTCGGTTGCTTAATGTCTAGCTTTTTATCATGGTTTGCAATAGTCGACAATACAGATCTGCCATAATCGTCAGGCCAGATCTTAGGAAGCCGCAGTCTATGACACCAGTACTTTTTTCTGAGTCAACTTTCGCTTCTCTATGCAAAAAGTATATTATATAAAAGAATATTGTTTACTGGCCACTCAAAAGACATTAGATGTCTCCTTCGACTGACCTCTCTGCCTAACCCTTCGAGACTGAATCAGCATCAATTTGACTACATACCTAAGTGCGAAGCTTCAGCTACCAAGTCGTGGTCACTGTCCTTGGAGACCAGTCCTGGAGGTGTCTCCTCGGCGCTCACTGATGACAACGCCACCAGAAATAGCAGGAACACCTGGAATTACAAGTAACATTTATGAACGTCAAAATTAAAATTGGTTTAGTTATTATAGATATAAACTTTGACGTTCATAAGTGTTACTTAACACTTATGAACGTCAAAGTTTAAAAATTTCACATAATATTATCGTACGTTTACGCAAATGTTTTTCATTGTATCATTCCATTGAAATTACCCCATGAACATGGCTGCTGAAAAGCAACCTAAACGTCGGGGAAAGTGTAAATTTATATCTGAATAGTTTTGATAAATTAAATAAGTAATAGTAAATTTTAACAGTAGTAGTGTAATAGTTTCAAAATTATGAAATAAAAGTGTTAAATAACCAAATATAATATCCGTATAAAGTAGATTAATTTCAATTTAAATATTTTATTCGTTTCGGTCACGAAGTAACACTTATCAACGTCAAATTGCAGATAATTAATTAATTGCAGTTTTAAAGTAACACATATGAATTTACAAATGTATTATTTACTATATTTCGTTGGCCTCGAAGGCGTAGTGGTTAGTGTAACCGATTGCCACGCCTGAAGTCGCGGGTTCGATTCCCGCGCAAGTCAAATATTTGTGTAAGTGTAAGTGTAGTTCTAGACAATAAAACCTTAATAACGATCAAACTTAAAATTTAAATTAATTATGGACGAATTTCGACCACTTGGCGACCGCTACATACTAATATATTAAAGTTTGAATATTAAGCTTTGTCTAACTGCTTGTTTCAGGAATCGAACCGACATCTGCACAAACACCTAACTACTAAAAAATCAATTGATCATTACTAAAGAATTGCTTTCCTATTCGTCTCCATAAATCCGCCATAACTCTTACTTTCTATGATCTATAGATCACGATCTATACATCATTTTGTAGATCTCTAACGCATGCGTCGCATCGAATATAATTATGTGTGTTTGTGATTTATTATATATGTATTTGTGAAATAGGCTTTTATGTAAAGTATTAGAAAGTATAGAGAATTATGCGGTGACATAAAATTATACATGTAACTAATATTATAAATGCGATTGTGATTTTGTTTGTTTGGAACGGTTTCACGCCTAAACTACTCAACCGATTATGATGAAATTTCGCATACACGCTGTCAGGGGTACAGAAAAAGACACGGTTCAACGGGAGTCTCTGTTCAATAATAGTTGTCATATTTAAAAATAATGTAATAAAAGTGTTTTAAAATAAAAAACGCGGTAAATTCCGTATAAAGTAGTTTAATTTCATTAAAAGATGGCTTCTTCTTTATACATATTTATAATTACCAGCGGTTACCAAGTGGTCGAAATTCGTCCATAATTGATTTAAATTTTAAGTTTGATTGTTATAAAGGTTTTATTGTATAGAACTATACCCTTATAATCACATTTCATTTAGTCACCTACTCCACATACATATGCAACCATAGTTACGAAGCATTCTACGACATTAGCCGAACAATGCCGAAATACTACGAACGCGATTCGACTGCGTGTGTCAAATGCATGGTTGTGTGCGTGTAGTGTTTTTCTATTAATTTAATGTATTTCTGATGCATATTTTATATAAATATTAGGATTCGTCACTCCTTCTCCATATAAAATTTAGCTGTGCCAAATTTCATACTCCTCCGACCGCGCAATTTTCGTAAAAAGGGGTACAAAGTTTTTGCTTCACGTATTAATATATAGATAACAATTTCAAAGTTAAAGTGACTTCTCCTTCCATACATATTTATAGATTTACTAGCTATGCCTGCGGTTTCACCCACGTTTATAGTTACTGCGCCGCCCCCGTGGTTCGTAGCGTGATGTTATATAGCCTATTTATCGAGGAAGGCTATATAACTCGAGTAAAACCGCGGGCACAGCTAGTGATAAAATAAGACTGAGATGCAAGTCATTTCCTCAGTAAAGTAAGACGCGGAAGCTTACTGGCATAGTTCCTTTTATATGAAAGTTTAACTAGCACAGCTAGTGCTGGGAAAAACATCGATAAACACTTAATTGGTGACGCGACGATGAAAGTAATTACTCTAGTGATGTGCGGATGTCAATGTTTTGTGTCCGGTGTTTGAGTGAGGAAGAATTTGTGTATTATGACAAATATACATAAGCTTGTGTGTGTGTACCTCCGAACGAAGAGACAGGTGTTGATGTTTTTTTGATGACAAGTCAAATTTAAATGACTGAGAATCCGATATATTTGTAATCCCAATATCATATTGGTACCTAATATATTTATTAGTAGTCTAATTTAATGATTTAATTGTAACGAAAATAATAATTAATAATTATTTAAATATATTAGCTATTAATTAATAATATTAATGATTATTATTTATATAGCCAATATAATATTATTTATACTATGATATTGATAATTAATTTAATAATTTTATTATGATATGGTAATTTAAAATTCAATAAATATTTATGTATAGTTAATAATTTATATATATTTAATTTGTACGCCCCACAGGGTGAAACATAGTGATACTTTTTTTAATATCTTATAACTTGTAACTACTTATCTTTCACAAATAAAACAATTTGAATTTGAATTTGAATTCACATCATTTTAAATATTACTAGCAATGTAGTCGTCAAATTCTTAATGTGAATGTGATTTTATTTATTCGTTACGCTTTCTAAACTACTAGACCGATGATCATGAAATTTCGCATACATGTTGTTAGGGATACAAAAAAGGACATAAGATGCTTTTCAGTCATAACTGTACTGTTTCCGAGGGACTGCTTGTACTGTCTTTTATAAAACTGTAACGAGGATGTTCGAAAATTAATGATAATTTTAAAAGAAAATTGTAATTTTCCTTCGTCTATACTCAAAACAAAAGCTTTTATCAATTTTGTCTGTCAATCTCTAGCCTAACGTAAAAAAGATAGCTTATACTAAAATACCTCTCAACTACATAAATTATGCATATGTCCTTGATCAATGATTAACCTTTGATAAACGGGACACTAATATTACTTAACTATTATTCAACTATAACTTAGTGTTAAGTAATGTTGTATACAGAGGTATTAATTTTTTGATTTGTTGCTTTTTACATATTTGCTTTATAAGTGGTTTTTTTTTTATTTTATTTTGCTCGTCAAAATGACCACACTCCGCCTGATGGTAAGCAGTCGTGTGGTCTAAGAGCAGTGGCCTCCACATCGTCCTCATAGCAGCCGAGGCGATGTTGAGGTCTCTACTTTGACGGCCTGAGAAAGTGCTTTTTCACGCCCAGCTTAAAGGACCCAGGATTGAAGGAAGAAGGAAACACGTGCCTTGGCAGAGAATTCCATGCCTTGATCGTTCGGCAGAGGTATGAGGTTGCTGTTTGCTAAGGTTTCACGTAAAATCCGGTTTTTACAATGTAGTGAGTTTCATCTTACAAACTACATACGCCACGCTTCATCTAAATCCGTTCAGTCGGTGATATTGTGTATTGTGTTATACAGTGGGTTGCCAAATTATTAGGGACAGTCGGATTTTTTATTATTTTCTTACTTCGGGCGCACTCGACTGCCATTTTAAGTGGTAAGTGTTACTGGAATTTATTATTAACGTTCGCCTTTTCTCTATAACTCAGATTTCAATTGGATGTTGAGGGTTAAAGGGTATATTTGTATTCTACAAATTAAGTAATGTGGGAGCCGCAGTTTTCTTGCTACGCGAAATAGTGAACGACGATTCGGAATATTTAAAATAAAGTTATTTTTATATTTGTGTGATAAAATACAGTTGGTTACAAGTATTATTGTTCTTTTTTTAGAAACATATTATTTTACTGTATTTTTGTAATAATCAAATTAATGTTGAATATTTCTGTCTTTCAGCATGGGTCGAGAATGCGATTTGTCTTCCAGGAAAAATCTGAGATTAAAAACCTTCTCCAGCACACAAGTCATTCGCAAAGGACGATAGCAGATATTGCTGGTGTATCAAAGTCAGCTGTTATTAAAATTAAAATAACTTTAGATATAAACCAGCCCCTTTCGCCTAAGCGAAAAGGCAACAGTGACAGAAAACGCATAACAACACCGCGTTCGAACAGGAAAATTCGAGATATCTGCGTCAAGAATCGAAAAAAGTATTGGTCTGTTAACTCAGTTAGTCCAAAAGTCCGGTATACCAGTTTTGCACTGAATTGAACTGTGCTACGGATATTGGCAAAGGAAGGCTTGATAGGTCATGATCCTGTGAAAAAACCACGGTTGACTGATGCGATGAATAATATTCAAAAGCAAATTCAAGTCCCTGGCGTAGAATCATGAGTGGCTCAGTTAGCAGAATGATGACACGGTTTATCAAAGGTTCAACTCCTGCATCTTGAATTGCCTTTTACCTTGTTTATAATTTCCTAAATTTTGCTCGCGTCTTTCTAAGATATTTTGATAACCCACCTCACGATTTTTTACATAAAATTATTAAATTATTTTCTACTTTTTAGTTTGCTTTTTTAACAAAGCGTGTTTTTAGTATTTTAAACTATTCTTTTTTCATATTAGTTAACCCGTCGAGCGTCTGATTTAAAAAGTGAAAGGAAGGCCTTGGCGGTTATGTACACTTGGTGTTCACACGACACAGGAGAGGTTAAGATAGGATTACGATTAAATAACGATGAAGCCAAACTGTAACCTGGATAAAGTCACAGGCAAACTGTAACCTAGATAAAGTCACAGGCAAACTGTAACCTAGATAAAGTCACAGGCAAACGCTTATTTTAAACACACGAATTATTTTTTTATTTTGTCTGCGTATTGAGTTGTCTCCTCGCTACTGCCACTGCGACGAGTGTTGTGGGTCCGAATCCCACGCGGGACAAAATTTTGAGTGATCCACAAATATTTATTTCAAGTCTGGATGTTCTTTGTGACCGTTTTTTAAATGTTTGTAAAGTCCCCGCGACACAGGATTTATTTTTAGTGCGGGAGTTGTCTTTTAAAAGAAAGAGAAATCAATGAGCTTTCGTAAACATCTCCATAATTATACCATAACTCACACTTTCTATTCGTCACGAATGTATCACTCTGATGGATTTGTTTACATGTTCTGCTCCACTAATAAAGCTATGTCATTATATTTCTGAGATCAATAGGCAAGTCTTTTCGATAACTAATTAGTCTTTTAATTTGGTGAATGGTAACTTTCTTTTTTTGTGTAGTAGTGCTAGAATGTTCGCGCGGTTAAGCTCTCATAAATCACAGGAAAGTATTCTATGTGGTAATCTAGGACATAGTCTGTATATATCATTACTATCTATGCATTTATAAGTGAGATAGTGATAAAGGCCTGGCTCCTAAGCCACGTGATGAAGGCCAATCTTAGCGAAGCCAACTGCGCAAGAGATATTATAGTACACAAATGTGTACGCAAACACTTATAGTCAAAGATAACAATGTCCTCCTGATTAAATTTCGGTCACAACACCGAATCTACGCGATATAAAATATCTCAAACACAAGTGCACTCTCTATTTCCTCACTCTTATGACTTTTCGATGAGATCAGATACTTCGTCAATGTTCTGAATCGATTTGAAATCGTTATTTAATTGCGATTTAAAACAGTAGCCATGAGTTTCTTGCAGGTATTTTCGCTCAATTTTGCCTGATCCTATGTTCAGGCAAAGGAATTCAGGGCACTTTTGCGCCTATTTTATGTAAGTTACTAATAACTAACTTAATTTTAATATTTGTTGCAATTAAAAATTATGATAAATTAAAAGCGATTTTTAAAAAATTATCGTGAGTTTCTTGCAGCTATCTTCTCATAGGCGCAACCCTTTGTCTGAACCTAGTAACTAACCCAAATGTAGTGTCAGTCACTTAGTAAACAACAAAATTTTGACATTTATAAGTCTTATTAGTAACCAAAATTAATAAATCTAATATTTTATTTGATCACTTGAATATAAGTATTATTTTTGGCGCTTCACTTACAAAACCTAGGGTTAACAGATTTATGAGTGCTCAATAAGTCTGTGTTCTTACCTAAAATACACAATAATAATGTCCTCCAGACTGAATTTCGGTCACGGCGGCCAATCTTAACGGAGACTGGCCATCTGCGCAGGATATATTATAGTACGCAAACACAAGTGCTCTCCCTGTTCCCTAACCCTCATGATCCAGTGGGACGGATAATCCGACACGACCGGAGATGGAAGCCCAACGGCTTTACTTGTATTGAGATTACTTAACTGAAAAACCCAATAACTTTTTGTTGGCCCGACTCGGGATTCGAACCCGAGACCTCATGCACAGCCGTCGCATTCAATACCGCTGCGCCAGAGAGGCAGTAAAAAATAAATTAATCAAAACAATTTTAAATGTGCAACAATAACACTTGGCAGGACAGAACTAAAACCGCAAACTTGCAAACAACAGTTTTATTTTTTAATAATCATCATCCATTTAACTTGATTTTCAACTCGTACAGGTATTAACTTACACACCACAAACATACCTACTTTAAGATAATTTATTGTGAAACTATATAGTAACTATATATATAATATCAACCCTGTATTAAACTGTCCCACTGCTGGGCCTCTTTTCTATGTGAAAGGGTTAGGTCAAGGGTTAGGCCATAATCCACCACGCCAGTGTGGGTTGGCAGACTTCACATATCTTCGAGATCAATATTGAGAACTCTAAGACATGCAGGTTTCCTCACGATGTTTTCCTTCACCGTTAAAGCGAACGATAATTAACTATTTAATACGCACATAACTTCAAAAAGTCAGAGATGCGCGCCTTGAGATCGAACTTGAGACCTCTGCGTGGCAGTCCAACGGTTTCCCACTAGGCTTTCGCTATATTATAGTTAACTAAAGAGGTTTTAATTTTTGATTTTCTTTGATCGATCTGTTGCTTATTTATAAAAAGATTTCGCCTTCGCATTTGCTGTTCCTCGGGAACAATACTATTTCTGAATGAAGGTACTCTATGTCCTTTTCTGTACCTCTGACAATGTATGCGAAATTTCATGATGATCGGTCGAGTAGTTACGGCGAAAAAGCGCAGCAAACAAATTCACATTCGTATTTATAATATTAGTTAGGATTTAAGGATAGATTTACCAAAAGAAAATAACAATACCAAAACATATATACATTGATGAACTTTTGGTTATTGTGGTTCCCTTCATACAAAAGTTTTGTATTTTCTACTTTTTAGTTTAATTTCATACATGTAGTTACAAACTAAATTTTTAAAACAAACTAAGTATAGTATTCAAGACAGCCTTTGTATATCTTTTCTCTTCTAAAAAATAACATTATCGATATTTATAATTTGTCGATAAATCTTAAACATCGATACCTCAATACTAATCGTTTCCCATCACTAATCACCATAGACAGATCTACATTTTTTTCTATCTATGATTATGACACAATGGCATGTATGCATTCGTTCAATAAGCTCGAATTATAGACAATACACGTTTTTGTGTCTATGGGAAGTGGCTGAATAGGAAATAAGCTCAATAAGACGGATGGTAGTCTTATTCAGATTATTGGGGACAAGAACTTGATTAATATGTAGTGATTAGCGGTGGCGGCTCAGTGGTTTATTTGTTGGACTTCTGGTTGAAAGGTTGCGGGTTCGATCGTTTATCATTGCAGAATAGCTTTGAACCCACTACTGTATATTATAAATGTGAATTGGAGTTCGTTTGTTGTACTTTCACTCCTAAACGACCTAACCGATCATCATTAAGTTTTGTATACACGTTGTCAAGGGTACACAAAAGAACACAGAATACCCCGAATACCGTTCATCCAGTATCTAGATATGGAATTCCTACTGTGCCCAAGATATAAAAAAATGACATAACGTCTAGTATTTATATAAAACTAGCTGACCCGGAAAACGTTGTTTTGCTATAAAAAATGTTTTGAAAATAAGATTTAAAAAAATGTTAGGAGTGGACAACCCTTATCACTAAGGGGTATGAAAAATAGATAGCAGCCGATTCTTAGACCTACTAAATATGCATATAAAATTTAATAAAAATCGGTCAAGCCGTTTCGGAGGAGTATGGTAACTAACATTGTGACACGAGAATTTTATATATAAGATACGTATAAAATAAATTTATAAACGAAATAAACAGAAAATATCGTACTTTATATTATACTAGGTATATAGAGAATCTATATATTAATACGTGAAGCAAAAACTTTGTACCCCTTTTTACGAAAATTGCGCGGGCGGATGAATATGAAATTTCGGTCAGTTAAAGTTAATATGAAGAAGGAGGGGCGAATCCTAATATTTATATAAAATATGCATTAGAAATACATTAAATTAATGGAAAAACACTAAACGCACACAACCATGCATTTGACACAAGCAGGTGAATCCCGTTCATAGAATTTCGGCATTTTTCGGCTGGTGTCGTAGAATTCTTCGTAACTATGGTTACATAATATGTATGTGGAGTAGGTGACTAAATGAAATATGATATTATAAGGGTATAGTTATATAGACAATAAAACCTTAAAATTAAATTTAATTATGGTCGAATTTCGACCACTACCGACCACTAGTATAATGTAAAAAGCCTGTTCGAGAGTAGAGCTTTCATGAGAACAAGCACACAAGAATCTCATAGCCAATCTTTTCAATCGCTACAATACAAATCATTTCTTTTTTCTTATATGAGCTGCTGTGTTTTGTTGTAACAATAGCTTATTACAATGAGATTTTAAAACTGCTGAACAAAGGCCTCTTCCAAGGTTTTCCAGATATTTATTTCTCGGGCCGCCCGTATCCAACCGCTTCCCGCGACCCTTAATGTCGTCCAGGCCGAATTTCGGTCACGACGGCCAATCTTAACGGAGACTGGCCATCTGCGCAGGAGATATTATAGTGCACAAGTATGTGTAAACACAAGTGCACTCTCTGTTCCCTAACTCTCATGATCCGATGGGACGGTAATCCGACACGACCGGAGAGAGATCGGGTGCAGGACCAACGGCTTTACGTGCTTTGCGAGGCACGGGGGTGTCTAACACCGCCAACTTCCTAACTCCGGGCTGCTATTGAGATTTTTAAACAGAAAACCCAATAATTTCTTATTGGCCCGACCCGGGATTCGATCCCCAAACCTCATGCACAGCAGTCGCATTCACTACCGCTGCGCCACGGAGGCAGTTACCCTTACCAGGTCGTCGGTCCACCTTGTGGGAGGACTACCCCAGCAACGTTCCAGTAAAACTTTCTGTTCCAACAGCAGAAAACTTAAAGCTTACTTAATATTGTCTTCTGATTACGCGAATGTTATACATTGAAATTAAAACTACTATATACGGATTTTATCGCGTTGTTTATTTATCACTGTATTGCAAAATTTTGAAAACTGTTACACTACTACTACTAGTAAATTTTACTAATTTATAAGCTAATAAAATTATTTAAACTATTAAATCTATTTATATTTAGGTTTATACTTTCCCCGACGTTTCGGTTGCTTTTCAGCAGCCATGGTCACGGGAAGATTAAGATGATAATTGTCTCAATATTCCAGTGTAGTTATTTCAAAGTACCCGAACATAATTTAGTCATTGGTGTTTCTAATTAAATTAAAATTTAAAAAAATTAAGTCCTTCTCTTATTTTATATTGACTGATTAGTTAGGCTTATTGCCGATTAACAATTTGTGTAATCCGGCAATCGAACCCTCGTAATCATGAACGCAGGCTTAACAAACATTTTAGCTATTGTTCATTCGATTACACATTTACAGATGTCTGCTTACCTCTCTCCATCGGGATATCTGTAACAATAAAAATAATTTATTAATAAAAATATTATTGAAAATGGACTAACAGCTTATACTCCATTTGGTTAGGCAACTAAAGGTAAACAATCTTGATGTGTCCTTTTATCTTAAAACTCGGTTTAAAAATAAAATGCTAAAGATCAATGTAAGTAAAACAATAACGATTACTAAATCAATTGAATCGTTAGTTTAAGCAGTAGTTTATTTGTTTAATATGTGTTTGTGTGAAGTCACATCAAGATTGTTTACCTTTAGTTAAGTACCTAACCAAATGGAGTAATATATACGAGTATATAAAAGATAACGAAAGAGACATATTTCTTTTCAGCAGCCATGGTTACGGGGAAACGATGGCTGCTGAAAAGCAACCGAAACGTCGGGGAAAGTGTGAACCTAAATCTAAATAGTTTAATGATTTAAATAGCTTAAATAGCAGTAAAGTTTAACAGTGGTTTAGTTTCAGAATGATGTATGCTTTAATATAAACAACAAGAGTAAATTTTATATTATTACTAGGGCAGCCGGCAAACGTTGTTCTGCCATATAAATTCATTCGATAGGGACATCCTAATCACGTATCGGTATGAAATATACTTTACGACCTATTCTCATACCTACTAAATATATATGAAAAATAATATTGTCTTCTGTTTACGCCAATGTTATTCATTGAATTTAAACTCATTTATACGGTTTTATCGCGTTGTTTATTTAACACTGTATTATATAATTTATATAGTGACCATGGCTGCTGAAAAGCAACTGAAACGTCGGGGAAAGTGTAAACTTAAATATAAATAGGTTTAATATTTTAATAATTTAATTAGCTTAAAAATTTGTAAAATTCAATAGTAGTAGTACTTAGTGTAACAGTTTCAAAATTGCCTCACTTGCACACATTTTTTATATAAATATTACAATTGGCAACCCTAATAACACTGACATTTCTTCTGCTAATCTCTTTTTAGAAGATGAGCTTTAATTATATAAGATTGATTTAAGTTTATGCGAATGGCAGTTTATTAGTTTCAACGCTGCACTAAAAATTGAGATCATGGATTACGGAACCAATTCTTCTTGGTTAGATAGCCCATTTATTGAGGAAGGCTATATAGGCAGCAATGAAAAATGTTGTAAATATAAATTCTCTTATCTTATATGAAGCAGATGAAGTCGCGCGGGTCAGCTAGTTAAATATAATTTCAGTATTTTATAACACAATAGCGACCCACCCTAGCTACGTATGGTTAACCTTAACAAATTATACACCTAAACCTTCCTCATGAATCACTCTGTCTATTGGTGAAAACCGCATGAAAATCCGTTCAGTAGATTTTGAGTTTATTGCGAACAGACAGACGCTGCGGGAAACTTTATGTTATAACTAGCGTCGCGCCCCGGCTTCGCACGGGTAGTACAAAACCTTAACAAATTATACACCTAAACCTTCACTATTTGTATAACTTGATGCACTTGAGATTAATAAGTTCTATATTATGTATATTTCTTTCAGTAATATGTGGATAACGTTGTGAGCTACACATTTGTTTCATAATTATTGTTAATGCTAGTTATTAAGAAAAGTGTGTAACTGTTTGTTTTCCCTAAATAAATAAATAAATAAATAAATAAATCATGAATCACTCTGTCTATTGGTGAAAACCGCATGGAAATCCGTTAAGTAATTTTTGAGTTTAACGCGAACAGACGCGGCGAAGGACTTTGTTTTATAACATGTAATGATATGTAGTGATATTATCAATCAGAAAACTAACCGATTCAATGTACCGAAATGTAATTTAATAATAACTAGCGGTCGCCTAGTGCTCGAAATTCGACCAAAGTTTGCCTGTAAGATATTGCTGATATATGTCATTATAATTGATATATGTAACCATAGTTACGCGCTTCGACTGCGTGTGTCAAATGCACGGTTGTGTGCGTGTAGTGTTTTTTCATTAATTTAATGTATTTCTAATGCATATTTTATAAAAATATTAGGATTCGCCCCTCCTTCTCCATATAAACTTTAGCTGTGCCAAATTTCATACTCCTCCGTCCGCGCAATTTTCGTAAAAAGGGGTACCAAGTCTTTGCTTCACGTATTAAATATATAGATACCAGCCCTGTATATAAACCGTCCCACTGCTGGGCACGGGCCTCTTCTCAGAGTGAAAAGAGTTGTTTAATATTGTCTTCTGTTTACGCGAATGTTATTCATTGAAATTAAACTACTATATACGGATTTTATCGCGTTGTTTATTTAGCACTGTATTACAAAATTTTGAAAATATTACACTACTACTACTATTGATTTTATTTTACTAATTTATAAGCTAATCAAATTATTTAAACTATTAAATCTATTTATTTTTTGGTTTACTTTTTCCCCGACGTTTCGTTTGCTTTTCAGCAGCCATGGTCACGGGTCTCCCCGTGACTAAAAATAAATAGATTTAATAGTTTAAATAATTTTATTAGCTTATAAATTAGTAAAATAAAATCAATAGTAGTAGTAGTCTAATATTTTCATAATTATGTAATACAGTGATAAATAAACAACGCGATAAAATCCGTATATAGAAGTTTAATTTCAATGAAAAGAGCTGTTGTTGTTCACCGAAATTAAATTTTCTGCATATATTAAGCCCGATCATAACTTTGCAAGATTTTATAAAAATCGATACCGCCGTTTAGGATGTGATTGAATAACAGATATACATACATATACATAACTAAACTTTCTAATTTATAATACTAGTCGGATTATATAGATTATCTGTAATATAATCCGGATTAAAGGTAATCCGTTCTTATATAACAAGTTTATGTGACCCAATCAATGTCTTACGCACAATTATACAAGCTGTTCCCGCGGTTTCACCCACGTTTATGATTACTCCGCTTCCGTGGCTTAGAGCGTGATGTTATGAAGCCTAATAGATATTGCTCGTGGCATAGCTCGTGTCAAAATTGATTTTTCATTTAATTTCTATCCGTCGGAAACAGTAGTTAATTTTTTTCTGGATGAATAGTACCCTATATCCTATTCCCCCTGTACCCTGTATCCCTGACAAGGTATATGCGAAACTCCATGACAAACATTGTCGGCCTCGATGGCGTAGTGGTTAGTGTAACCGAGTGCCACGCCTGAGGTCGCGGGTTCGATTCCCGCACAAGTCAAACATTTGTGTGCATGAACATGGATGTTTGTGTATGTGTGTATTTACAAAAGAAAGAGTGTATATGTATAGAGCAGCGATAGCTCAGTGGGGAGACCAACAGACTGCAATGCAGAGGGTCTCGGGTTCGAACCCACGTCGCGCACCTCTGACTTTCGGAAGTTATATGACTTTTCGAAATTATGTGCGTATTGATTGACAATTATCGCCTGCTCCGTGCCTCGGAGAGCACGTTAAGCCGTCGGTCCCGACTGCCATGAACATCTATGGCAGTCGTTATTGGGGAAGTCGATACAAAAGATCCCACTGGGTCGAAGTGTCGCCGGTCTGTACTGACTGGCCCCCACACAAGATAAGATATATGTATGTTTATCCATTGTCTAGTACTCATAGTACAAGCTCTGCTTAGTTTGGACTAGATGGTGTTGTGTGTATGTGATAGAATATTGTTATTATTATTATAAACAAACACATAAACATAGATAAAAACAAATTTTAAAGGTAGAGCCTCGCTGATTTCAGCATGAATGTGCTGGCTCGACCGGGGAAGGCCTACCCTCTCACAGAATATCGACGTGAAATAGCAGTATTCCTACTGTTGTGTTTCGTTCGGTGAGTGAGAGTGCCGGAGGCCCAATTACCCTCTTGCCCTCTTCCCGCTCCTTCCCTTTCCCACTTCCTTTTTTTCCTAAAGGATCGGCAACGCGCAAGTGATGCCTCTGGTGTTGCAGGCGTACATAGGCCATGATGACCACTTACCATCAGGTGGACCGTATGCTTGTTTGCCACCTTAATTACATACAAACTGCCGATAGAAGTGAAAACTAAATAACTAGCGTGCGGTGACGATGACGCGAGTTCCACGCTTTTTGTTCACCCAAAAAGTACACATATATACACAGTATACATATAGCTCATGGAAAACGTTCGGTGACGATGACGCGAGTTCCATGATTTTTGTTCACCCAAAAAGTGCTCAACGCGCCTAAAGAAGTTTTCACTTCAAAAATATAACGCACTCTCTCGCACGATTCGCAGCGTTCAACTTCAACATGTAGTTCAAAGTCCAAACAGTCTAGGTTGATGTGTCGCTGTGTGTACCTTTACTAATGTTAATAAAGAAAGATTTGTTTGTTTATAATCTATATACTCTGAAATAATTGAACCGATTTTAATCATCATTCATTTCGCCATTAGAAAGGTACTTTTCCAAAATTAACATAGGCTATATAACATCAACTACGAGCACGGGAGCGAAGCGGTCATAAGAAACGTGAGTAAAACCGCGGGGGAGAGCTAGTCTATACTACTAATATAATGAGGAAAGATGTGTTTGTTTAGTTGTAATGATTTAACTCAAAAACTACATAACCGATTTTAAAAATTCTTTCACCATTTGAAACCTTTATTATCACCGAGTAACATAGGTAATAATATCTTTTTTTTAAGTTCTGTTACCTACTTTTACGCGAGTGAAGCTGTTTTGCCAAAAGCTATTTGTTAATAAACTGTTACACTTTAATGTTTAACATTAAAATAAATAGCAGTTGTTATATTATATTAATATTATGTAAACTTGTATTATTAATATTTATTATTTCTATACCATATTTTTTTATTATATTGTTATTATTTATATCTGTGTCAGTTAACTAGTTCATTGTAAATTAAAACAAGGAAAAATACTATTTATGAAGCAGGCATTGAACCTGCGATCTCGAAAAACCGTGTAGTTGTTTTACTAACTGAGGTATTTCTGGTTCTAAGGCAGGAATTGTAATTTGCCTCTGTTCAAATTAAACTACTTTATAGATTTCATCGAATTGTTCTTTTTAAATTACTTTTATTCCAAAATTTAGAAACTTTAGAACTACCATTGTTAGATGAAGTCACAAGTCAAAAAACATTTATTCATTTAGGTCACAAAGTAACACTTATGAACGTTATAAACACTAACCAGTAACAGTAGTAGTTAAAAGATTCAAAATTAAGCTGTAATAGTGTTTAAAATAAATAATCAACGCGATAAGGTCCTCCAGACCGAAAGTCGGTCACAAGGGCCAGATTTTTAAAATTTTTAGTGTCCTGTATGTTATTCTGATACATATAATAACATTATTGTTTATACACAAAACAATAATGCTGTAAAGTTTCATCAAAATCCGTACAGCAGTAAAATATTTTTTTTGCGTGAAAGAGTAACAAATATCTATCCATCCTCTCAAACTTTAACAATTATAATATTAGTTTGTGTTCGGCAATTCCAGTGACCTAATTAACCACTGCGCTATCAACGCAATCGTAATATAAGCACACCGTATGTTACTTTATAGAAATCAGTCGTAACTTTCGGTGTAACATCTAAAGTTACAAAACAACTTTCAGTTATGACGACACTTGTACAGTTCACGAATGAACTTGTTATGCAGTGAAAGTCGTGTCTTATTTCATCTCGGAGATGTAATGAGATGAGCGTGAGATGGGCGTGTGGCTAATAATTGTGGTCATGTTTATTAGGAAATGTAGGTATATAAACGAATTTGCTTTTGCCTTATTTACGTAGTATTTATTTTTCCTGGATGATAGGTAATCTATGTCTATTTTTAACCCCCGACGCAAAAACGACGGGGTGTTATAAGTTTGACGTGTCTGTGTGTGTGTGTGTGTGTGTGTGTCTGGCTGTGGCATCGTAGCTCCCGAACGGATGAACCGATTTTAATTTTGTTTTTTTTATTTGAAAGGTGTATTAGTCGGGAGTGTTCTTAGTTATGTTTGATGATAATCGGTCCAAGATGGCCGCCGCCACAAAATGGCGAATTACATATTTTTTCACAATTCCCTCAATATGGGTATCAAATGAAAGGGCTTGATTAGTAGAATACTATACACTATGATAAATATCAAATCCAAGATGGCCGCCACCATAAAATGGCGAATAACATTTTTTTTTCACAACTCCCTCAATATGTGTCGGGGGTTTTAAATTTTTTTATAGTATAATGTTATATCACGCTTTTATTTGCTTCATACGTATGTATGTTAGTGTGTATGTAACGGAATCCTTGAACATGATTTTGACCCCCTTTAAAACGTCGGATTAACTTGAAATTTGGCATACTTATCAAGGACCGATGACAATATTATTTTCTACTTTTTAGTTTGGTTTTTTAATAAAGCGTGTTGGGGCTGTAGTCTTCCCAACATGGAATATTGTTGTGTTATGTAGTAAAAGATAGATTATGTTAATGTAATGAGTGTTTATTGTTCACTTAAAATTATTACATATTGAACTCAATATATATCGCACGCAGGCGCCAAATTAGCCTGCGCAACATATATTATAATGTACGAGTTCGTACAAAGCTTGCTTTTAGTTTTTGTTAACAATTTTTTATCCCCGTACACACAACACTATCTAGCCCAAAATAAGCAGAGCTTGTACTATGGATACTAGGCAATGGATAAACATACATATATACTTTTTTTTTTGTAATGTATGTATTTATTATACATAGAAACACTCAGACCAAGACAAACATCCATGTTCATGCACACAAATATTTGTCTTGTGCGGGAATCGAACCCGTGACCTCAGGCGTGGCAGTCGGTTACATTAACCACTACGCCATCAAGGCCGACTTATTTATTTGTGCTACTCACAATGTGTATGCGAAATTTTATGAGGATCGGTCGGTATCCTAACTCACATTATAAATGGGAATGTGAGTTCGTTTATTACGCTTTTACGCCGTAATTCCTGGATCAAAAGTACCATATGTCCTTTCCTGCACCCCTGACAACATGTATGCGAAATTTCATGGTGATCGGTCGAGACGGTAAAGCGTTAAAGAGTAACAAACAATCTTATATTCGCAATCATCTATATATTAATACGTGAAGCAAAAACTTTGTACCCCTTTTTACGAAAATTTTTGTACTTTGATTAATTTATTTATCCTTGTAAGTGATTTGTAATCTTAGAGAAATTCAGAATTTTAAAACTAGTTTGACTAGAAATAATAATATTAGGCAACTTATAAGGAATTTGAAAGTGTTTGAGGCTGTTTATTTCATTACATAACGGAGAGCAAGTGTTTTTAAATTAGGCTTCAAGTTTATAATCAGATGCCGGATAATATCGTATGTGAAAGTCGCGTATATCGTTATATAAGCGTTGTGAATGTTACCAGGTTATCACCGAACGCAAGGTCATACATTTTAAATTTGACGGCACTAATGGCGTAGTGAATTAAGTGATCGCCTTGCCACTGTTAATACACCAAGTGTAGTGGGTTCAAACCCCACACGGGACTAAAATTTGTGTGACCTACAAATGGTTGTTTTGAGTTTGTTTGTGTGTTCTTTGTGTCCGTTGTTTAGATGTTTATAAAATCCCCCACGACATAGGATTTATTCCTAGTGCGGATGATGTCTTCTTCAAATAAATTTAAGACGAAGAAAATCGACATTTTGCCAGCGTTTATCGACTTATACAGCTAACTTAAAATGCAGACGGAGCCGCGTGCTTAAACTAGTTATTTGATATTTATTCACCCGTGAAAAGTACTTTTTCTGGATAAAAGGTACCCTTTGTCCTTTCCTGTATCCCTGATAACGTGTATGCGAAATTTCATAATAATCGGTCCAGTAGTTAACACGTGAAAGCGTAACAAACCAACTAACATTCACATTTATAATATTCGTTAGTATTTAAATCAGGAAGTAATAATACAACACATTACATATTACATAACAGCCATTTAGACAATATGTTTCCTAAAAACAACAAATTACCGTAAAAATACGATTCTGTTAGCAAATAACTGAAATTTCACGGCGAATAAGATTTTAAGCGAAACTAATACGAATGTATAAAAAATAACTGTAGTTTTTATATTTTATATGTTTTTATATAATTGTTATACAATCAATTAGGAGTCAAAATGGCGGCGATTATATAAGCTTTTATTTTAGAACTTGTTTTTGCACGCAGCTTTGCTCGTTTAAAAGTAGGTTAGGTTACAGGCGACAGTGCTTTTTTTAAATAAAATTTAACCTATGTTACGCCGCACATATTTACGCCGGTGTGCCGCTGCTTCTCAATAGGTTAACAATATACCTCTATCTATACTAATATTATAAAGCTGAAGAGTTTGTTTGGTTGAACGCGCTAATCTCAAGAACTACTAGTTCGATTTGAAAATTATTTTAGTGTTGGATAGCCCATTTATCGAGGAAGGCTATAGGCTATATAACATCACGCTACGACCAATAGGAGCGGAGCATCAATGAAATATGTCGCAAAAACGAGGCAAATTCTCTTACGTGACGCAAACGAAGTTGCGCGGTTCAGCTCCTAGGGTCGCAGGATCCTATTTTAGGGTAAAACTGTCTTGTAATTGATGAGTACTTCTTGTTGGAGATTTAAAATAATATATAATAAAATATTGGCAATTAAATAGTTTGAAATTAAATTAAATGACGGCCTCGATGGCGTAGTGGTTAGTGTAACCGACTGCCACGCCTGAGGTCGCGGGTTCGTTTTCCGCACAAGTCAAAAATTTGTGTGCATGAACATGAATGTTTGTCTTGGTCTGGGTGTTTCTATGTATAATATGTTGAATTTAAAAAAAAAGTATATATGTATGTTTATCCATTGTCTAGTACTCATAGTACAAGCTCTGCTTAGTTTGGGCTAGATGGTGTTGTGTGTATGTGACAGAATATTATTATATAATAGTAAGTATGAAAACCACAACGTGGTTTACTTTATACAAAGCTGAAACTTCATAATTAAATACTTTTGAATAAATACTAACTGTCCGCCGCGGTTTCACCCACGTTTATGATGACTGCTCCGCTTCTATAGCTCGTATCGTGATGTTATATAGTCTACGTTATTTTGGATAAAGTAGCTTACAGCTGCAAGAATTTTTCGAAAGTCGGTTCAGTAGTTTTAGAGTTTATCCATAACAAACAAACAAATCTTTCCTCTTTATAATATTAGTAATATATATAATTCTTCTGTACGTGTGTTGACAGTGAACTCCTCCTAAACGGCTGGACCGATTTGAATGAATTTTTTTGTGTGTGTTCAAGTGGATTCGAGAATGGTTTAGATTTAATTTTTTCTTTTTTTGTCTATCCAGGACAACTGTCTGTCGGGACAGCTAGTATTTGTATAGACTAGCGATCCACCCCGGCTCTGTACGTATAAAACCTTAACAAATTATACAGCTAAACCTTCTCATGAATCACTCTGTATATTAGTAAAAACCGCATGAAAATCCGTTCAGTAGTTTTTGAGTTTATCGCGTACAGACAAACAGACGTGATGACTATGTTTTGTTATATGTAGTGATACCGATTGACGAATGGCGCAGTGGTTAAATTAGCCACTACCAAACCACGGAGCAGGGGTCAATCCTAAACTGACAATTGGTCGTAACATACTAGTTTCTGAGCGTGTCTTTCTATATTTACCTTTTTAAAAAATACTTCTATTGGCTATATAACATCACGCTACAAGCAATAGGAGTCGAGCAGTAAGCAATTCCATTTGTGAAACCGCGGGACACCTAGTCGTCCATAAACACACTTAGTCTATGGCACATTATGAAGAATTTCTCACAGCAAGAAGGTTTGTAACAACTCGACCTTTCTCACTCGTTGTATATAAATTACGCTTGGCTGTATACGAGCGACCTCTGCTTTCTCAATGGAAAGTAAAACTGGTTTGTCAATGGTTATGTGGAAGATGGCGACGGGTGTTTGAACTTAAAGTTTACTTAAGTTGTTTCCTGAGTTTAAATGTTCGATTGCCGGATACCGGTGCGGTTAATTCTAGTTATTTGAGAAAGTTTGTGGATGTTTTCGGATGTTTGGATGTCACTTAAGATGTTATGCGAGTATCAAAACGTAAAAGAAAAGGTTTTAAGAGATCTAGTACTGTCGCGGTAAGCCCAAACAATATATCAATGTGGGAACAAATAACTAACTCGGTCTTCGTCAAATTGATTTAAATGATCATCTAGTATTCCCCTGTTTCCTCCTCCAAAACGAAACCAAATCTAATATTATAAATGCGAATTTAAGATTGTTTATTTTTTAAACATTCACAGCTGAACTACTCAACCAATCATCACGAAATGTCACATATACGTTGTCAAGGATAGAGAAAAGAACATAGGGTACCTTTCAAAGACAAAGACAAAAATCTTTATTTCCATAAAAATGTTCAAACAACTCTTTATTTTATTTTATTTTGTACCTTTTGTTTTATATACACACTCCTACATATTGTTATATTAGTTAAGAGAGAGGCCTCCTAGCACAGGTCTTTTCAATACTTAAAAGGAGACCTCTACGTAAGATATACTGTAGTTGTATATTGTTTCTGAAATAAACCCTTTTATTACTTATATTTTTTATTAATTCTTAGACACGTCAATTCACTATTATATTAATAAAAAATAATATTAAAATTAATAGACGGAAATAAAAATTTGGCATTGAAAAAGCCTGTTCAAGGAATAGAGCTTTTATGAGAAGAAGCAGGCAAGAAACTCATGGCCACTCTTTTCAATCCAAATGTTTCATCAATAATTTCGTCCAGAATAACACACTGTTCCCCAGGGATAGCTTATGTTTAATATAATTATGTCTTCATGTGAATTACAAAGGGTACAATAAGGGGCTAAAAGTTAATAATTAATAAATTAAAAGAAAAAGCAAAACATGAGAACCTTGTTGTGGTAAATATAGATTACATCTTAAAGTTTTGTTACTCCAGACATTATTCAGGGTGAAAACAGAAGAATTTGTTATATGGAAAAAACGCTGCTTATATTTCCTCTAAAGAAGCATCAGAACGGACATTACTTTTCTGCAATAGCTGAAATATATTATCCAGCGTAGCCTGGTGGGAGACCGTAGGTCTAACACGCAGAAGTCTCGAATTCTAAAGCACGCATCTCTAAGATTTAGAAGTTAATGTGCGTAATGAATAGTTAATTATCGCTCGCTTTAATGGTGAAGGAAAACATCGTGAGGAAACCTGCACGTCTAAGAGTGCCAACACACACTGGGGCGGCGTGGTGGACTATGGGCTAGTAAAAGCCCGTGCCCAGCAGTGGGACAGTTTATTACAGGGCTGATATTATTTTATGTCAGATTTTAATAGTCAGTAATCAATAGTATAATGGATGCAACACCTTTTTCATATGAGTTGTAAGATATGAAATTATACCTAATTGAATGGCGTTTTAAAAGAGTGGCCGTGAGTTTCTTGCAGGTTTCTTCTTATAGGCTCGAGACCTGAACCTAGCAACTAACTTAAATGTAACTTCAGTAACTTAGTAAACTCACTAACTCATAAACTTTGACGTTCATAAATGTTACTTTGTGACCTAAATGAATTAATAGTTATTAAGAGAATTGACTTTACTGCTGCGCCAACAGACAGACAGATTATTTATGTATATGTTGCTTAAAGCGTCCTTGACCTTTGATGATAGTTTAAGTGTTATATAATGAGTGTAATTTGTACATTATATACCAATGCCGACATCAGTAAGAACGTGAGAACACATCTATATTTATGAACATATATAAAAATCTCGTGTCACGGTGTTTGTGTTCGCACTCCTGCGAAACGGCTAGATCGATTTCTATGAAATTTTTATGTGTATTTGGTAGATATGAGAATATATCGTAAAGTATATTTCAGACCGCTTGGTGATTAGGGTGTTCCTATCGCATGATTTTATATGGCAGAACAACGTTTGCCGGTAGTTATATACAGTGTGTCCGGTAATTAATGGATAACCTGGAAATGTCTTATAGTGGAACTGATGGCCGTTCAGAAAAAAATACAAAGAAAGGTTTTTTTTTAATTACCATGTATAACTTTCTTGTATACTATATTAATATTATTGTTTTTATAACTGTTTTAATATTTTATATTCTTTGTACAATTTGTATTTAGCTAGTAAGCCAATTTTTATATGACACTAGCAGACCCGACAGACGTTACGTACACACTAAAAAAAAAGAAACAAATCTAAACCATTCTCGAATCCACTTGAAAACACACAAAAAATGTCATCACCATAAATGAATGAAATCTATCGGTTTTTTGTTGTTTTATTATTAAACACTAATTATGCTAATAGACAGACAGTCAAAAGTATGCTATGCTAATATAGCTTGCACTTTTTAATATATACTTATATTTTTTTCTTTTCATTTTTCTGAACGGCCTTCAGTTCTACTATAAGACATTTCAAGGTTATCCATTAATTACCGGACACCCTGTATATATTTTTATGAAATTGTGGTTTTGATTCTATATTTAATATTACAATATTTTTATAAAGTCGTAGGTAATAATATAATAAACCAAATTATGTATAGCGTTATGTACGCGGCTTTGCTCGCGTAAATGCAGTTTGAGTTAGGTTAGATTAGTAACAGAGAGTGCACGGGTCGATGAGAGTATATCGATCCATAGGTGAGTATATAATTTTTTTTTTTTTTTTTTTTTTTTTCTACAAGACTTAATTTCAAATCAAACCGAATACCAAACAACAATAAGACCAACAATGAGAACAAACAAACGACCAACAAACGACAACCAAAGACACAATTAAACCACAAAGGCCGACTGTCCGATATCGACGTCGGGCCAACGATGCAGCGGGTATATATACCTGAGCGCGTAACCAAACCATAGCGCGATCTAATTTTTCCAGTAGCGTCATCTAGCAATGAATTTTAGAACTAAATGACACCTCTGGGTATATATACCCGAGCGCGTAACCAAACCATAGCGCGATCTATTTTTTCTAGTAACGCCATCTAGTCACCAATTCTAGAACCAAACCAAAAATAAAACATATATTTAACTTATTCCTTAATTAACCTAAACAGAGAGAGAGATAGTTTTTGCTTCTGTATGATATGTACAATATGTCATTTTTTTGTTTTTTTTTTTGCTCGTCAAAATGACCACACTCCGCCTGATGGTAAGCAGTCGTGTGGTCTAAGAGCAGTGGCGTCCACATCGTCCTCATAGCAGCCGAGGCCATGTTGAGGTCTCTACTTTGACGGCCTGAGAAGGTGCTTTTTCCCGCTTAAAGGACCCAGGATTGAAGGAAGAAGGAAACACGTGCCTTGGCAGAGAATTCCATGTCTTGGTCGTTCGGCAGAGGTATGAGGACCCAAACTTGTTTGTACGCACTCTAGTCGACTCCACCGTGTAAGGATGGCATCTGAGCTCAGCACGCGTTGTTCTGGATAGGAAAGGGGAGGGCGGGATAAGGTGGAATAACTCTTCAGAGCACTCCCCGTGGTATATTCTGTAGAAACATGCCAAAGAGGCAATATCCCTACGGAGTTGCAGACGACAACGTGTATACAAAATTTCATAATTAACATTCGCATTTATAATATTAAAGGTTCTTCTTCTTCTTTCTTTTCGTGTGGTTAGTAGCCAACCTGTTGTAAAGAGTTGTTCAAGCCACCGCGCCCGTAGGCCTCTGACATGGCTTAACGACTGCTGTTAACTTGGCAACAATCGGGACCGACTTTTTACGTGCCCTCCGATGCACGGAGACGCTCAGATGAAATACCACTAAGCGGTCACCCATCTATAGACTGACCGCAACCAACGTTGCTTAATCGTTTACCGATTAATAAAAAAAATAAAAAATAAAGAAGAAGATATTAAAATTAAGATGCTATTATAGGTTTGTTTGTTTGATACGCTTTCACGCATGAACTACTCGACCGATCTCATGACCGGTTAAGTTAATCTCATGATTTTGAATATACATTGTCAGGAGTACAGAAAAGGCCACAGAGTACCTTTAATCAAGAAAAACGTACTGTTCCCGAGTGAGAGTTGATTTTTAAAAACAACTTTCGCACTAGGAATAATTCTTGTGTCGCAGGGGACTTTACAAACATCCAAACAACGGACACAAAGAACATCCAGACTAGAAACAACCATTTGTGGATCACACAAAGTTTTGTCCCTTGTGGGATTCGAACCCGCAACACTCAACGCGGCGGCAGGCGACCACGTAAACTATTACACCATCCGCTTTATAAGTGTGTTGCCCTTCTCCTTACCCCTTCGGGGGTATTAAGGCGTGAATACATACATCCTTAAACTCAACCACGCCTTATAGACATTGTATAAGCTTTCGACGTTTCCATCGAAAGTTGTCTCACAACTCCAAAAGTTTCGGTTAGGCGCGATTCTTACGTCACGCACGACTCTCGCTTGACCACTTTCTAAAAGTTCAACTCTTTGACATGTGTTAATGATAGTTTGACTTCAATGTGCTCTTTATTCTGTCAGGAAATACTCTGTAATGTCATGGTATGCGGAAATGACAAGTGTTTTGTGGAATTACTTTTTATCGTTAGGAATTTAAAAAGATAGGTATTATTAACCACTGAGTCTTCTTCAAAGAGGTTAATGAAAACACTATGTGGGTCTGTGTGTCTGTCTGTTAATGACAGGCATAGCTCCGGCACCACTGGACTGATTTACTTGTAACTTGGTGTACAGACACCTCGATCGCGTTTGAATATGAACCCTGTGGATCAAAAGACCCCGAGATATAGGGGTCGCAAGGTCATAAGGTCACGGGATATCCACCAACAGAGTGATTTGGAAGTCCAAGGGAGAGGCTCTTGCCCGGCAGCGGGACATTACAAAAAGCTGATGAAAAAAAAGGGCACGTGAAGACGAAGAGGTTGAATCTTTGGTTCTTACATCCATCTCGTTTAGAGTGGAAGTGGATGTCGCGGGGTCTTCAGTCTTCACAAACATACAAACAACGGACTGAAAGAGCATCCAGACTCGAAACAATAAATTGTGGATCACACATATTTCTCCCTATCTGTCCCGGTTGGGAAACAAACCTTTAATACATTTAAATGTATTCTAGTACTCGTTCATGCAAAAAATATATAAAAAATACATATTCAGGTCAACCCATTGACTACTTTTCGAGTTTTGCGGACACCAACATAGGGAAACATAATTTTTATACATATACATATATACATTTTCAGATTAGTTATGTTATGAAAATATCTATATAGCAATAAAGGTAGAAGAACTAGGAATAATTCCTATGTCGCGGCGTCTTTACAAACGTTCAAACAACAGAGTAGCAGAGCTGCGCTGATGTCAGCATGAATGTGCCGGCTCGACCGGGGAAGGACTACCCTCTCACAGAATATCGACGTGAAATACCAGTATTCCTACTGTTGTGTTTCGTTCGGTGAGTGAGAGTGCCGGAGGCTCAATCACCTTTTTTTTCCCTTCCCGCTCCTTTTCCTTCCCACTTCCTTTGCTAAAGGGTCGACAACGTGCAAGTGATGCATCTGGTGTTGCAGGCGTCCATAGGCTACGGTGACCACTTACCATCAGGTGGGCCGTATCCTTGCTTGCCACTATAGTAATATTAAAAAAAACAGCCAGATTCGGAACAACCATTTGAGGATCACACAAAGTGTTGTCCTGCGTGGGATTCGAACCCACAACTCTCGGTACAGTGCCGAGGCGACCACTTCTATCTTAAACCATTACGCCATCATGCGTAAATCTTTGCATTTAGAAGACCTTTATTAAACCATAACGTCACCCATGGAATATTTACAAAAAAACACAAAAACAATGGAATTCTCCTAATTTTTAAAATGGCGGTATGCCATTGTTCCCAATTTTGTCTATTGTTCTTATTATTAAATCTTCAAGGTTATGAACACACGTTACTTGTAGCGTGAAACTATGTGACAGTGTTACTGTCACGTCACGACTTCAAATCCCCGAAGGGGTAGGCATTGGTGTAGAACAATTATATATAACTAGTTTTTCCCCGCGGTTTCACTCGCGTAAGTCCCGTTCCCGTGGGAATATCAGGATAAAAAGTATAGGGTAGCCTATGTGTGAATCCAGGTCTCCAGCTATCTACATACCAAGTTTCATCGCAATCGGTCCAGTAGTTTTTGCGTAAAAGAGTAACAAACATCCATACATCCATACAAACTTTCACATTTATAATATTAGTAAGGATTGTCGGCCTCGATGGTGTAGTGGTTAGTGTAACCGACTGCTACGCCCGAGGTCGCGGATTCGATTCCCGCACAAGTCAAACATTTGTGTGCATGAACATGGATGTTTGTCTTGGTCTGGGTGTTTCTATGTATAATATGTATGTATTTACAAAATAAGTATATATGTATGTTTATCCATTGTCTAGTACCCATAGTACAAGCTCTGCTTAGTTTGGGCTAGATGGTATTATTATTTCCCTAAAGTATGTTTGGACAAAAAAAATGAAGTTATTAAATATCTTTCTATGGATTTACTCACGACGTTTACTTTAAAACACTTTTATTACATAATTTTGAACTCTAACACTACTATTATTAAACTCTACTACAATTTAAGCTATTTAAATTAATTAAACTATTGTTATTGTTTTGTTTAATCAATGACATAATTAACATTATATACACAAATTATTTACAAGAAAATATAAACTAAAGAGAAAAATAAAACTATTTATATTTAAGTTTACACTTTGCCCCGACGTTTCGGTTGTTTACAGCAGCCATTTTCGCCGCAGACTAACATGGTAGTCGTCTCAATGTTCTGAAGTGTAGTTATTTCAAAGTACATTATTTTAATTTCTTGAAAAAGTCGTCATAGGTAGAATAAAGTATTTTGACGAGCTTTATTGCCATCATAAAGTATAAACTACGTTTGTCCGAAATAACGTCGGTACAATACTTTATTATAAAGCTCGGTTGGCAACCCTAGAAGTCACCGACACGCCGGAGAGAGGTCAGGTACAGGAACAACGGCGCAACGTGTGCAATGGCACCGAGTGTGTAACACCGACAACTTCCTAACTGGGCTGCTAATAACATGACAGAAATACCTAAGTACTTATTTCCTGGATAAAAAGTATCCTATGTTCTTTTCTGTACCCCTGACAACGTGTATGCGAAATTTCATGATGATCGGTCGAGTAGTTAAGGAGTGAAAGCGTAACAAAGAAACTCACATTCGAATTTATAGTATTATATAGATTTTGCCTGTATTAATGTAGATTAATGTTAAGATGTATATTTAGAAGTCTGTATGTTATTCTGATGTATTTATACTACTATATCCATTGAACATTGAGGGAACTACCATCTTAGTCTCCCTGTGACCATGGCTGCTGAAAAGCAACCGAGACGTCGGGGAAAGTGTAAACCTAAATATAAATAGTTTTAATAATTTCATTAGCTTTGAAATTAGTAAAATTCAATAGTAGTAGTGTAATAGTTTTCAAAATTATGTAATAGATACAGTTTTATCTATACTAATATTATAAAGCTGAAGAGTTTGTTTGTTTGAACGCGCTAATCTCAGGAAGTAAAGGTCCGAATTGAATAATTCTTTCAGTGTTGGATAGCCCATTTAACGAGGAATGCTATAGGCTATATAACATCACGCTACAATCAATAGGAGCGGAGCATTAATGGAAAATGTTGCAAAAACGGGGCAAATTCTCTTATGCGAAGCAGACGAAGTTGCGTAGGTCAGCTAGTAAACAATAATACTGTAAACTTTCATCGCAATCGGTTCAGTAGTTTTTGAGTGAAAGAGTAACAAACATATATCCATACAAACTGTCGTATTTATAATATTAGCAGGATCAGTTAAGAATTTGGAACAAATGTGACTTAAAGATTGCAAGTTAACATACTTCATGACTGCCTGTATAACAGTGTGTACATCTTTATATACATATAAGAATACTAGCGGACCCGACAGACGTCGTCCTGTACACACGAAAAAAAACCAAACCATTCTCGAATCCACTTGAACACACACAAAAAATTTCATCATAATCGGTCCAGCCGTTTAGGAGGAGTTTAATTACAAACACACGCACAGAAGATTTATATACAGGATGTCCGGTAATTAATGGATAACCTGGAATTGTCTTATAGTGGAACTCATGGCAGTTCAGAAAAAATATGAAATATTCTATTCTAACTTAGTAGTTAGGATAGATTTTTTTTCATAAAAGTAAGAACACATATCTCAGGTAGTCCTGAGATATGTGTTCTTTTTTAAATTACCATGTGTAACTTTCTTGTATACTACGACCATAAATGAATGAAATCCATCGGTTTTTTGTTGTTTTATTATTAAACACTAATTATGCTAATAGATAGACAGTCAAAAGTATGCTATGCTTATATAGCTTGCACTTTTTAATATATACTTTCTTTTTTTTCACTTTTTCTGAACGGCCTTTAGTTTTACTATAAGACATTTCAAGGTTATCCATTAATTACCGGACACCCTGTATATAAAGATATGTACGAAGTCGCGATGCAAAATCTAGTTATAATATATTTAAAAGCAAAATGGCTTCGATTAATTATTAATTACAGAGAAAGCCTTGCGTGTTGTACTAATATTTAAATTCTTATTGTAAACTTATAACAATGGTTCACATCATTTGTTTAAAATATCTCTTTATATAGCAACGATAGTCTAAGTGGGAAAGCAGCGATAGCTCAGTGGGTAGATCAACAGACTGCAATGCGGAGGGTCTCGGGTTCGAACCCACGTCGCGCATCTCTGACTTTCGGAAGTTATATGACTTTTCGAAATGATGTGCGTATTGATTGACAATTATCGCCTGCTCCGTGCCTCGGAGAGCACGTTAAGCCGTCGGTCCCGGCTGCCATGAACATCTATGGCAGTCGTTTTGGGAAGTCAGTGCTGTATAATATCCTGACACTGGTCTAGCCTTAGGGTATCGTTAGCCTTCGGGTTGCGGGGGTCAGGTGGCAGCCGCTCCGTGTAAAAACTGATATCCAGTCAAATCCGGTTAAACTGGAAAAGCCGACTCCAAGTGACTTGGGAATAATAAAGGCCAGGGAGAAGAAGAAGTCTAGTGGGAATCGTTGGACTGACACACAGAGTACTCAAGTTCAATCCCAAGGCCTCCGACTTTTCAAAGTCAAGTGCGTATTAAATAGTTAATTATTATCGTTCGCTTTAACGGTGAAGGAAAACATCGTGAGGAAACCTGCATGTCTGTAAGTTCTAGATAACTCAAGAGTGCGTTGAAACCCTTGCGCCATCACATCTTCCAAGCACTGCGGGATGTGCCGGCGCTGCTGCTGCAACAGCGGAAACCCTCAAATGGTGCAAATATATTACATTTTTGCGCCGTTTGGGGTTTTATGGGGTCCGAGCGCTCGTATTTTGTACAGGGAGATCGCAAAAGGCCTGATCGACGTTTCGCGTGATGAGAAGGCTGGTTTTTTCTTGGCCAAAAGAATCAGCAGTGCCATTCAACGGCAATGCTGCCAGTCTTCTGGTTAACAGCGATGCTAAAAAATTCTACCATGCCTAAACCATTTTTGTAAATATTTACGTGGTGGACTATGGGCTAACCCTATTCACACACACGGAACAGGCTATAGTCCACAACGCCGCCCCAGTACCTGTTGGCAGACTTCACATATCTTCGAGAATATTATGTAGAACTCTCAGACATGCAGGTTTCCTCACGATGTTTTCCTTCACCGTTAAAGCGAGCGATAATTAACCATTTCATACGCACATAATTTCGAAAAGTAAGAGATCGAACCCGAGACCTCTGCGTGGCTATCCAACGGTTTCGCACTAGGATATCGCGGCTTAACTAAAAGTAGGTAAGCAGTACTGTAAACATTTCTCTCACTTAAGTTAAACCTTTCTTTTTAATACATAAATATTCATTGAATTTGCACTTAAAGCTCGGAAATGGATAGCATTCTCTTTCGCAGAACACAGGATGTGGCGTTTCCACTGTTAATGCCCGGATACAGATTATACAAGATCGCACGAATGGCGCAGTGGTTAAATGATCGCCACTTTGCTGAGTGTTGTGAGTTCAATACTGTACAATTTTCAATATAAATAATAATCTTTATTTAAATAAATCTTCTGTGCGTATGTTTGTAATTAAACTCCTTCTAAACGGCTGGACCGATATTTATGAATTTTTTTGTGTGTTTTGAAGTGGATTCGAGAATGGATTAGATTTTTTTTTTATTTTTCGTGTGTACAGGACTACGTCTGTCGGGACGGTTAGTCTTTATATATATAAATCTTCTGTGTGTGTTTGTAATTAAACTCCTCCTAAACGGCGGTACCGATTTTGATGAAATTTTTTGTGTGTGTTCAAGTGGATTCGAGAATGGTATAGATTTAGTACCGCTTTTTTTTGTCGTGTATGTTTTTGTGTCGGGTCAGCTAATATAAAATATTAATAATATTAGCGGTCGCCTAGTGCTCGAAATTCGTCCATAATTTATTAAAATTTTAAGTTTGTTAGTTATTAAGGTTTTATTGTCTAGAATTATACCCTTATAACCACATTTTACTTAGAGTTCGATCTGTACAGGACAATTTACCTATCTTTGTCAAACAAATTATTATATAGATATATGTGACCATAGTTACGAAGAATAGTACGACTGCGTGTGTCAAATGCATGGTTGTGTGCGTGTAGTGTTTTTTCATTAATTTAATGTATTTCTAATGCATATTTTATATAAATATTAGGATTCGCCCCTTCTACTACATATAAACTTTAACTGTGCCAAATTTCATACTCCTCTGTCCGCGCAATTTTCGTAGAAAGGGGTACAAAGTTTTTGCTTCACGTAGATAATTCAAATGTGATGTTGTCATTGTGTGTCGGATGACAACTTTACTTACAGAAAGGTGACCGAATTTAATCGTAGTAGCGCGTCTATGATTTAAATCTTTGCTAACAACGTAGATACATACGGTCACCCATCCTTACTTAACTTGGTTGAGTATTTACTGAATAAGACTTTTTATCTTTTTTACATTTTTCTGACACCAAAAATATCTCGTGGGACAAAGTTTACGTCAGCGAAAAATATCTTGTAACGTAAACGCTCACCCATCTACTTCTAAGCCGCACCTCTAGTTACTTAACCCGCTTGAGTGACCGGTCGACAGGTTGTCTGTACGTTTCTATTTGGGGTCATATTTGATACGAGAACCGACACTAAAGTCTAACCATCCATTAATCGACCTCACTGTGAGTTGCTTAACCTCGCCAATAACTACCTATATAACACTAGTGCGGTCACCCATCCTTTACCAAACTATTTAATTTTACTCTAAACGTCTTTGAGTGAATCAATTATAGGATGGATGTCCATTTCTTTGTTAATAATATGATGCTTGCCTTACAGCTAACATCACTGTGGTCACCTATCCATCCACTAGCCTCCAGAGAACATATGCCAGCTCTTTTTTATATATTGGCATAAAAACAATCATTCCATCACCCATTCATCTCCAAACCCTGGTTTACGTTACTTAACCCTTAACCCGGTAGTGTTACGCTCTACTACTTTATCAAATTTATTTTGTTTTATCATCCTTCCAGAAACCATAACCTTAACTACTACAGACATAAACTTTTTTTTATATTTCGCCATAAAGACAATTATATGCTCACCCATCCATTTCCAAGCCGCACCTTGCATTACTTAACCCGGTTGAGTGACCGGTCGACAGGTTGTCTGTACGTTTCTATTTGGGAGATAGTCATATTTGATACGAGAACCGGAACGTGTTGGAAAGTAAAATCTGTGGATCTCGGGCCGACGACCTCGCGATGGCGGGCCAGAGATTATGTATGCGTAGAGACGACATATGTTTGTGAAACATAATGCCATCAAAATTATTTTAGAAAGAAAGAAAGAAGATGGATTATTTTACACACAACACTTAAAACATGAAGAAAAGAAAGTAAAAGCAGTGTAATAATAAAACAAGAAAATTAAAAACAACTAATTTATCATTTCTGCTCACTGGCAACACATCTTCCGCTTTACTAAACGAAAACCAAATGCCTCCATTTAAAGTCAAGGCTAGTTTTAGTTTTTAGGTAGTATTTTCAAATAATATCATCACAAGGTATACATATATTATGTATAATGTGTAAAGTGCCAACTCGAAAAATAATAAATAATTAATTTAAGAGGATTTACGTTTCAAAGGATATTAGATTATAGATTATCCTAACTATGCCTCGATGGCGTAGTGGTTAGTGTAACCGACTGCCACGCCTGAGGTCGCGGGTTCGATTCCCGCACAAGTCAAAACATTTGTGTGCATGAACATGGATGTTGGTCTGGGTGTTTCTATGTATAATATGTATGTATTTACAAAAAACAAGTATATATATATATGTTTATCCATTGTCTAGTACCCATAGTACAAGCTCTGCTTAGTTTGGGCTAGATGGTGTTGTGTGTATGTGGTAGAATATTATATTATATTATATTATATTAATATTATAAATGCGAATGTGAGTTTGTTTGTTTGTAACGCTTTCACGCCTTAACTACTCGACCCAGTATCATTTACACGTTGTAAGGGGAACAGATAAGGACATAGTGTATCTTTCATTTAGAAATAAGTACTGTTCTCGAGGCGTGGTAATTTGTTAATAAAATCAATCACGCATATAATATAAAAACGATTCAACATCGTAATAATTGTCAAACTTAGAGGTATTCCCATAAATTCCAATTATTTATTTGGAATTGATTTTCTAAAAGTTATAAATATTATATAGACTAATGTAAAAGTGTTTCGGGTGGATTATAATTGTACATATTTGTAGTAATGTTACTATAATAATAATAAATCACCATCTAAAGAGGCTCGCGTTGGATGTTTGGATCAAGGGTTTTATGCAGAAGGCAGTGCTTTTAGATACAGCACGCATTGTGAGGAGGTTCCTATCTCTGGAATCCTAACCACCGGCAGCTTGGACCCTGTTCCCGATGCCGGTGGGGTACCATATATTTTATATTTCTAAATGTATTTTTATAGATATATGTATATTTAAAAATGAAAAGTATATTGAAAATATTTGAATAAAGAGAATAATAATAATAATATTCTATCACATACACACAACACCATCTAGCCCAAACTAAGCAGAGCTTGTACTATGGGTACTAGACAATGGATAAACATACATATATACTTTATTTTGTTGTAAATACATACATATTATACATAGAAACACCCAGTCCAAGACAAACATCCATATTAATGCACACAAAATGTTTGACTTGTGCGGGAATCGAACCCGCGACCTCAGACGTGGCAGTCGGTTACACTAACCACTACGCCATCGAGGCGGACTATGCACATTACGCATTAAAAAATTTGGCTCAATATTTGCATTTCAATCCCAAAACTAACTTTTCTTTTTTGAGATGTTTACATAAACCTACAACTAACCAAATGACAACTTCCGCATTGAAATCAATTCCAGCATCCCGAGACTTCACAAACAACGGACACAACGACCACCTAGACCTTTCACACCTCACAAATGTTTATATAGGTATAAAACTACTCCCCAAACACACAAAATCAACCGTCTGCCCACTCTTTTAATCTACCGTTCATTAGCATATAACATTCTCACGAACATTACGAGGCATTTGAAACAATAGCGCTTATAATTAATACAGGCAAGTTCAATGCGTGGGAACGCGATGCAATGACATTCTGTACTAAAGTCTTATACATTGTCTCAATTATCGCTCGCTTGAATGAAAACATCGTGAGGAAACCTGCATATCTTATGTACAGAGTGTCCGGTAATTAATGGATAACCTGGAAATGTCTTATAGTGGAACTGAAGGCCGTTCAGAAAAAATGAAGAAAATATATATATACATATTAAAAAGTGCAAGCTATATTAGCATAGCGTACTTTTGACTGTCTGTCTATTAGCATAATTAGTGTTTAATAATAAAACAACAGAAAACCGATGGATTTCATTAATTTATGGTCGTAGTATACAAGAAAGTTACACATAGTAATTAAAAAAAAAACATATCTCAGGCAGAAAGTAGTTAGGATAGATTTTTTTTCATTTTTTTTCTGAACGCCCTTCAGTTCCACTATAAGACATTTCAAGGTTATCCATTAATTACCGGACACCCTGTATATGATAAGAACAGCAATATCTATACTAACATTATAAAGCTGAAGAGTTTGTTTGTTTGTTTGCTTGAACGCGCTAATCTCAGGAACTACTGGTTCGAATTAAAAAAACTTTTAGTGTTGGCTAGCCTATTTATCGAGGAAGGTTATAGTCTATATAACATCACGCTATAACCCACGAGAGTGGCGCAGTAATCATAAACGCAAGTGAAACCGCGGGCACATCCAGTACATAATATAAATACAAGAAACAAAAACAGACTACAAGTGCCGGCCTGCCAGCTTCAAAAAATTAATAAGTCGTTTAAAGGTCAATGTGTGCGCTTTTACAATAAACTCTCAAGTGACATTCAATATCTGAGTTTTAATAAATTTTAAACAGTTGTAAAACGTAAATTATATTCGAATATGACCATTATATATTTTGGCATTAAACCATGTCTTATAGCAAGTGTAGAGGAAATCCGAAAACAGTAATTTGTAACATCACAAAAAAGAAATTCAAATCTTAACTATTTAGTTTATTTTTAATTCAATGACATAATTAAATAATTTACAGAATATGCTTACAAATTATTTACAAGAAAAATATAAACGGAAGAGAAAAATAAAAATGCAAAATCAAAAAGCGTCATAATATTCCTCCGCATTGTCGTCAATTGGCAACGTGTCCAGAAGACTGGCAGCATTGCCACGTTGAATGGCAATACTTATTCTTTGTGCAAAGAAAATACCAGCCCTCTGGTCACGCGAAGCGTCGATGAGCCGCTTAGCTAGGTCTCTATAAACAGACCTAGCACTTGGACCCCATGGCCTCAGCGTTTCGACACCCAACGGCTCAAATATGTACTCACCAATAAGGTTTTGATATTTCTTATAATGATTGATGATTAATATAATTAATGATTTGATATTTGATATAACTTATATTTGATATATAATCTTAACTTAATATTATAAATGCAAATGTGAGTTTCTAATCTGTTTGTTTGTTACGCTTATATAATATCATAGACCACACCTCGACCTATTAATATTTTACTAGCGGTCGCCTAGTGCTCGAAATTCGACCAAATTTTGCGTGTAAGATATTGCTGATATATGTCATTATAATTGATATATGTAACCATAGTTACGCGCTACGACTGCGTGTGTCAAATGCATGGTTGTGTGCGTGTAGTGTTTTTTCATTAATTTAATGTATTTCTAATGCATATTTTATATAAATATTAGCATTCGTCACTCCTTCTCCATATAAACTTTAGCTGTGCCAAATTTCATACTCCTCCGTCCGCGCAATTTTCGTAAAAAAGGGGAACAAAGTTTTTGCTTCACGTATTAATATATAGATAAGAAACTGTAATTTACCTCATAATCTTTTAAATAAACAACTTACAACCAAAAAAGGTATAATAATCGTCAATAATACCAAAAGACTCTCATTCATTTTAAAGTTTTAAACACTCAATTGATGACTCTATGGCGTAGTGGTTAGTGTAACCGACTGCCACGCCTGAGGTCGCGGGTTCGATTCCCGCACAAGTCAAACATTTGTGTGCATGAACATGGATGTTTGTCTTGGTCTGGCTGTTTCTATGTATAATATGTATGTATTTACAAAAAGAGAAGTATATATGTATGTTTATCCATTGTCTAGTACCCATAGTACAAGCTCTGCTTAGTTTGGGCTAGATGGTGTTGTATGTGATAGAATATTATTATTATTAATCTTAATTAATATTATAAATGCGAATGTGAGTTTGCGTTTGTTACACTTTCACGCCTGAACTACTCGACCGACCATCATGACATTTCGCATACACGTTGTCAGGGGCACAGAAAAGGATATAGGGTACCTTTTATCCAGAAAAATACTGTCATTAACCTACATTTACGCGAGCAAAGCCGCGGGAAGAATCTAGTGATATACAATTTAAAATTGTTGTACGGACCCTCGGTGCGTGAGATCGACTCGTACACACGGCTACACATCAAGTTAGACACCCTATCCGCATAATTACGCTACATACAAAATAGAGAATTGTCGGCAAGGGACAGTGCATAGTGGTGTCGATGTAATGGTAAGGATAGAGCGTAACAAAAATATAACGCATTCTCTCGCACGATTCGCAGCGTTCAACTTCTATAGTTCAAAATTCACATTCAATGTTTATTAGACTAAACCGCAACTTTAATTAACAAAACAAATTCGGTAAAACTGGCTCTCTTATTTACAGTGTGATTAAATAATTAAAGTTATGTGCGTATTAAATAGTTAATCATCGCTCGCTTTAACGGTGAAGGAAAACATCGTGAGGAAACCTGCATGTCTGAGAGTTCTACATAATGTTCTCGAAGATATGTGAAGTCTGCCAACACGCACTGGACCGGCGTGGTGGACTATGGCTTTACCCTTCTCACACTAAGAAAAGGCCCTTGCCCAACAGTGGGACAGTTTAATACAGGGCTTATATTATCTTTATAAATATAAATCTTATGTACGTGTGTTGACAGTGAACTCCTCCTAAACGGCTGGACCGATTTGAATGAATTTTTTTGTGTGTGTTCAAGTGGATTCGAGAATGGCTTAGATTTGGTTTTTGTTCTCCTTTATTGTACAACGTCTGTCGGGACAGCTAGTGTATATATAAATCTTCTGTGCGTGAGTTTGTAATTAAACTCCTCCTAAACGGCTGGGCTGATTTTGATGAAATTTTCTGTGTGTGTTCAAGTGGATTCGAGAATGGTTTAGATTTGATTTTTTTTTTTCGTATTTATTACAACGTCTGTCAGGACAGCTAGTTATATTATAAAATAATCTAAAAAAGAATCATTCCACACATTCAAAACGTAAGTGCTATGCACTTGTCTTGACTTGACTCGCCACTGCCTCCGCGCCGAGTGTTGCGGGTTCGAATCCACAGACAAAAATTTGTGTGCTTCACAAATAGTTGTTACGAGTCTGGGTGTTCTTTGTGTCCGTTGTTTGAGTGTTTGTAAAGTCCCCCGCGACACAAGAATTATTACTAGTGTGGAAGTTGTCTTCTTTATAAAGGAAAGAGGAAAAGAAATACCTTTGGGGAAATAACCGTTATACTATGTATTATAGAACAGAGAAATATATACCTATCTATGTATATGAGCTGTCGAAATGAGAGACAGAAACGCCTTTCTTCGCCGCGCACATAATTGTCTTAATTACAAATAATTAGACACGCACCAAAAACCGCAAGATTTATTATATTTTTGACTAGCATTTGCTCGTGTTTTTGCTCGCTTTTTCTGGATGAAATGTACCCCATGTTCTTTTCTGTACCCCTGATAACGTGTATGCGAAATTTTGGGATGATCAGTCGAGTAGTTGAGGCGTGAAAACGTAACAAAAAATTAGTTATAAACATGTCGTCTTTCTATTTAATGTTATTAACCTCTGAGTCTTCTTTAAAGAGGTTAATGAAAACACTATATGTATGTGGGTCTGTGTGTATGTCTGTTAGTGATAGGCATAGCTCTGGAACCACTGAACCGATTGACTTGTAACTTGGTGTAAAGCACCTTGGGGTCATATCTCGGTCGAGTTTGAATATGGGCCCTGTGGGTCAAAAGACCCCCGAAATATAGGGGATCACAAGGTCACATGTATTTTAAATGCTCAGGAGATATCCACCAGCAGAGTGATTTGGAAGTCCAAGGGAGAGGCTTTTGCCCAGCAGGAAGACATTACAAAAAGCTGATGAAAAAAAAGATCACATGAAGACGAAGAGGTTGAATCCTGGGTTTTTTACACCCATCTCGTTGTAAATATTTGTTACAATAAATCGATTGCAGATATGCCGTAGTGGTTTAAATGATTGTCACTGTTACATTTAGTACTGTGGGTTCGATATCGAATCAAAAGTTTGTGTGAACCCCAAATAGTTGTTCCGAGACTGAGTGTCCGTTTGCATTGGAATTAAACTACTGTACAGGATGTCCGGTAATTAATGGATAACCTTGAAATGTATTATAGTAGAACTGAAGGGCGTTCAGAAAAATGAAGAAAAGAAAAATATAGATATTAAAAAGTGCAAGCTATACAAGGTGATTTTGAAATCGTGTAATTCCTTTTAACCACGCATTCTACTGGTGATATAGAATAACCCTTACCATATTTTTATTTAATTAGAATTATTTTTTTTGAAAAATTATTGTTCCATTTTTTCGTGAAATGGTGTCAGATAGTCATATGTTAACCAACCGAGGCAATTTTAATTTTTTACTAATTAAAATAAAAAAACATATTAATAATTAATGTCGTAAATAATAACGGGCGGTCCTTTTTATTGCCCCTTATTATTTACGACATCAGTTATTGTTATGTTATTATTTTTAAATTAGTAAAATATTAAGGTTGTGTCAGGTGGTTAAAATATGACTATTTGAAATGATTTCATGAAAAAAATCTGTACTCTAATTTTGCCGAAACCATTATTCTAACTAAGAAAAAATATTGTCAGGGTTATTCTATATCACCAGTAGAATGCGTGGTTAAAAGGAATTACACGATTTCAAAATCACGCTGTATAAATACGTGAAGCAAAAACTTTGTACCCATTTTCACGAAAATTGCGCGGACTGAGGTACATGAGGAGTATGAAATTTGGCACAGTTAAAGTTTATATGGAGGAGGAGGGGCGAATTCTAATATTTATATAAAATATACATTAGAAATACATTAAAATTAATAAAAATCACTACACGCACACAACCATGCATTTGACACACGCAGTCGAATCGCGTTCGTAGTATTTCGACATTAATCGTCTGACGTCGTACAATTCTTTGTAACTATGGCTACCTATACCTTATTCATATGTAATAGAAAAACGGAAAATAAAGTAGCAAGCTTAGGAATTTTGGTCGAATTTTGACCACTAGACGACTGCTAGTACTATCTATTCCCTCACTACAGTACAGGAGTGGAGAGATACACAACTCAATGATATTGTCCAACCCGGGAGAGGGGCCATCCAAATCAAGTCACATCAATTTCATGATTTCTTGGCCTCGGTTCTTGTCACATCTGGTCACATATGCGAGACTGCACTCTCCCTGGTGTGACGTCACATATGTATTTCGCAATATTTTTTATAATTCATTGTGCTTTTATGTAAGTAATAATAATAATAATATTCTACCACATACACACAACACCATCTAGCCCAAACTAAGCAGAGCTTGTACTATGGGTACTAGACAATGGATAAACATACATATATACTTTTCTTTTTTTTGTAAATACATACATATTATACATAGAAACACCCAGACCAAGACAAACATCCATGTTCATGCACACAAATATTTGTCTTGTGCGGGAATCGAACCCGCGACCTCAGTCTTTATTTGAAAACAAAACAACACATTTTCTTAAATTATTTATTCCTCATCATCTCTTACAACAATTTCATCTAAAAATCCTGCCGGTGCTGTAATATTTTGCTGATGTCTGGCCCATCCAAGGTACCACTGAACATTGCCCCACAAATTAACTCCACTTGGAGTAAGCCCGTGGTTTTCATTCATTGACCGAATTTTTACGAATTTCGTTAATATAAAACTGTACACAATAATAATAATAATGAATTTATTTGAATAAAATGTGGTGGATACAAAGATGACAAAAAGAAAACAAAGAGCACAAATTACATTTCGCCATATTACAATAGCATGCAAATGTTCGGGCACGCCACGATCGTGGTGGTAAGTCCCGTGTTTCAGGAGTGGCTGGAGAGGCGGCATGGCGCCCTCACCTTCCGGCTGACACAGGTTCTGACTGGCCACGGTTGTTTTGGTCGGTTCCTGTGTGTATACGCCGGCAAGAGACGCCCGGTTGTCACCACTGCGGCGACGCGACTGCCGCGACGTTGTAGAGGACACGGCGCTGCACACTTTGTCGGTTTGCCCCGCCTGGGCATCGCAGCGCCGTGAGTTGACCGCGGCAGTCGGATCGGTTGCCCTCTCGCTCCCGGCCGTAATTCAGTCAATGGTCCGGCGTGAGAGGTCGTGGAACGCCGTCGCCTCCTTTTGCGAGGAAGTGATTTCCATCAAGGAGTCGGCGGAGCGGGAGAGGGAGCGTTTAAACCCTCTCCCCAACCGCAGAGCCGGGCGCCGGAGGGCGCGAGATGACCTCCAGCCACCCTGAGGTTTGACCTGGGGGTGGCGGGCTTTGTGGGCCTGCCCGCCATCCGTTTAGCACCAGGTCCGAGAGGCGGCGTGCGTGTTCCCACGCGCGCCTCTGTGTCGAGTCCGTCTTCCCTCTAGGGGGGAGACAGTAGGGTTTTATTTGAAGTAGTGCCTATTTTGGGTAGGTCTTTCGTGTAGTGGCCTGCCGTTTCATACGGCGGGCCGTAACCTCGGCGGGGTCGCGACCGCATGCGAAAGCGATTCGCGCGGCCCCGTCGGTAGTGGTTGTGTCGAGGAACACCGTGGTAGGTTTAGTCGGTATTCCGGGAGGTACATTATCTTTTTTTTAACATCTTTATTTTACCCCGGCGAGTCCGACATAATCCCTCCGCCCGCCCCCGCGGAGGGATATGCGCCATTGCATTCCCCCACGTAAAAAAAAAAAAAAAAAAAAAAAGGTGGTTAAAATATGACTATTTGAAATCATTTCATGAAAAAAATCTGTACTCTAATTTTGCCGAAACCATTATTCTAACTAAGAAAAAATATTGTCAGGGTTATTCTATATCACCAGTAGAATGCGTGGTTAAAAGGAATTACACGATTTCAAAATCACCCTGTATAGCATAACATACTTTTGACTGTCTATCTATTAGCATAATTAGTGTTTAATAATAAAACAACAAAAAACCGACGGATTTCATTCATTTATGGTCGTAGTATACAAGAAAGTTATACATGGTAATTAAAAAAAAACACATACCTCAGGTAGTAGCTAGGATAGATTTTTTTCATATTTTGTTTTGAACGGCCATCAGTTCCACTATAAGACATTTCCAGGTTATCCATTAATTACCGGACATCCTGTAAACGGATTTTATCGCGTTCTTTATTTAACACTGTACCTATTACATAATTTTGAAAACTGGTACAGTGTTAAATCAACGCGATAAAATCCGTATATAGTAGTTTAATTTCAATGAATAACATTCGCGTAAACAGAAGACAATATAATGTCCGTTTGAATGTTTGTAAAAACTTTGCAATACAGAAATTGTTCCTCATTTAGTTAGTACTTGGACTTAGACTGCCACGCAGAGGTCTCGAGTTCGATCCCAAGGCACGCACCTTTGACGTTTCGAAGTTATATGCGTATTAAATAGTTAATTATCGCTCGCTTTAACGGTGAAGGAAAACATCGTCAGGAAACCTGCATGTCGAGATATCGCGGGTTCGAATTCCATTTGTACTACTGACGTGAACCCATTCCTAACACAAGATTCTAGCTTAGCTGGAGGGTTTAACAAGAATACTAGTAATTTGAAAGACAAATCGACGGAAACATCTAAACAAAAATGTGGACGGACCAGCGCGATGGACTATACTATTTTCACACTGAGAAGAGGCCCGTGCCCAGCAGTGGAACAATTTAATACAGAGCTGATATTAACATTATAATAGGAAACAAGCTATATTTTTCAAACAACATTACACTTGAAACCTAATTTCTTAATTTTGAAAACCATTCATATGTCCATTTGTTCCAGTCAAAAACAAAATTTCGGTAACGTTACTCAATATTTCCGCGAGCAATTGCATCACAAACGGTCCAGTAATATTGTGTTCGAAACAACAATAAAACGCACACTTTTTCTTTCAAAATGTTTGCACGGAAATGGAAAGTGTCAATAAGCTGTAGCTTTCGACACAAGCGAATACCAATACATATGGTAATATTATGTAAATATACGAGAAAGTGTCTTTTCGTTATGGAAAATATTATTTATATACGCTTAATAGTATATTGAATATGCCTTCTGTTTTAAACATATACAAAATGTCCCAGAAATCGACGTGAAGCCAGATAATCAGGTAGGCATTTTAGAAAAATTCAAAAAGGTCTACACCATGTGTCGGTCTTTTCACTCCTGTTAATCTCGAATATTTTATTCTTCAAGCTCTCGGTTTTTTTCGATTTCCGGCTAGACGTCGATTCTACACTTCAAGAAAACAGCGTACTCCTTTTTAAAAGGCCGGCAACGCACTTGTAGCTCCTCTGGTGTTGCGGGTGTTCATGGGTGGCGGTAATTGTCTACCATCATGCGATCCGTCTGCTCGTATGCCAACAAATAAATAAAAAAAGAAAAAGAAAGAAGATTTCTGGGATATCCTGTATATAGATAGCAGACACGATAGAAATCTTGTCTGAACGTTGGCTGGCCAGCGCCAAACACACACAAAACTAAATATTTTTCAAAATCGGTACCGGAAGCAAATGACTAAAAAACTCTACAGCTCTTATTATATAAGTATGTATAATGTACTATCGGCGCTGTATATAAACTGCCCCACTGCTGGGCACGAGCCTCTTCTCACTATGGTAAGGTTAGCCTGTAGTCCACCACGCCGCCCCAATGCTGATTGGCAGACGTCACATATCTTCGAGAACATTATGAAGAACTCTCAGACATGCAGGTTTCTTCACAAAAAATTCCTTATAGTAGCGTATAATTATATCAATGAGTTTGAGTTCGTGACATTGAGAGCTTATAGATCATTAGCTGACCCACGTAACATCGTCTGCGAGAATTAACCCCGTTTTTGTAACATTTTTCATTGATGCTCCGTTCCTATTGGTCGTAGCGTGATATTATATAGGGTGTAGCCTTCCTCGATAAATAGTAAATCCAACACTAAAAAGAAACATGCGGAGCGGTCTGGACTGCCGATAGAAGTGAAAACTAAGTAACTAGCGTGCGGTGACGATGACGCGAGTTTCACGCTTTTTGTTCACCCAAAAAGTACACATATATACACAGTATACATATAGCTCATGGAAAGCGTTCGGTGACGATGACGCGAGTTCCATGATTTTTGTTCACCCAAAAAGTTCTCAAACCGCCTCAAGAAGATTTCATTTCCAAAATTTTTCAATCGGAACCAGTAGCTCGTTTATTTTATTTACGTGAGGGAATGCTTTGGCTCATACCTCTCTGCGGGGCGACCAGTAGTGCCTGAGATTACCGCATTCATTGAAATTAAACTACTATATACGGATTTTATCACGTTGTTTATTTATCGCTGTATTACAAAATTTTGAAACTATTACACTACTACTACTATTGAATTTTACTAATTTATAAGCTAATAAAATTATTTAAACTGTTAAATCTATTTATATTTCGGTTTACACTTTCCCCGACGTTTCGGTTGCTTTTCAGCAGCCATGGTCACGGGGTTTAAATAATTTTATTAGCTTATAAATTAGTAAAATTCAATAGTAGTAGCAGTGTAATAGTTTCAAAATGTTGTTATACAGTGATAAATAAACAACGCGATTAAATCCGTATATAGTAGTTTAATTTCAATGAATAACATTCGCGTAAACAGAAGACAATATTATTACCGCATTCAACCAAACAAACTCTTCAGCTTTATGATTTTAGTATAGATAAACTGTAAAACAGAACAGCTGATAGCTATCTTGGCACGCTAACAGAAACGTCCATTGTTGAATAGTAGAGTTGTGTAAGTAGCTGTCAATTATAAACTGTGGTTAGTAAGAAAGTACTGCTTCCACGTTTTTTTTACGTTCTCTAGCTGAGAGTGATAGTAAAGTTGAAGAGGTGTTTGTTGTGTGAGCTGTGGCCTCTTACATTGCTATGCACAGCAGTTGGATTCACTATTGCTGTGAAAAAGGCAGCCTAATCTAAGCTCCGGTTTCTGAATTGAGAAAATAGTAAGTCTCAGAGAAGTATTCTTAAATATTTTTATAATAATGTCCTCCTGACCGAATTTCGGTGACGTCGACCAATCTTAACGGAGACTGGCCATCTGCGCAGGAGATATTATAGTGCACAAGTATGTGTGCAAACACAAGTGCACTCTGTTCCCTTACTCTCATGATCCGATGGGACGAATAATCCGACACGACCGGAGAGAGATCAGGCGCAGGACCAACGGCTTTACGTTCTTTCCGAGGCAACGGAGTGTCTAACACCGCCAACTTCCTAACTCCGGGCTCGTATTGAGATCTCTTAACGGTCGTTAAGATAGGCCACCGTGACCGAAATTCGGTCTGGAGGACATTATTATTATTATAATCAACGACGTGTGAAATTCTAACTCACGTCAAGTGACAGATGGTATAGTGGATTAAGGAGATGCCCCGTCATTGTCTTTGTGACGAGTGTTATAGGCCCAACCCCACATGGCAAAACGTCATTCTGACTCACAAACAGTTGTTCCGGAGTCTAAATGTTCTTTGAGTCCGTTGTTTGAATGTTTACAAAGTCTTCGACAGAGGAATTATTCCTAGTGCGGGGGCTTAGTTTCAATCACCTCTTCGTAAAAATGCGTGTCTATTTAAATCTATATGTATCTTATCTTATCTTGTGTGGGGGCCAGTCAGTACAGACCGGCGACACTTCGACCCAGTGGAATCTTTTGTGTCGACTTCCCCAATAACGACTGCCATAGATGTTCATGGTAGTCGGGACCGACGGCTTAACGTGTTCTCCGAGGCACGGAGCAGTCTATAATTATTGTTAATCAATAGGTACGCACATAATTTCGAAAAGTCATATAACTTCCGAAAATCAGAGGTGCGCGACGTGGGTTCGAACCCGAGACTCTCTACATTGCAGTATGTTGGTCTCCCCACTGAGCTATCGCTGCTCACGAATCTATATGTAGGTCGTTTATTCATAATATCCATGACGGCATAACAAAAGTATAACTGAGTCAAATCTAACGACTTTATATCACGTACGAGTAATCAATATCTCTTTTATATATCAAGCAATTGTACCGTGAAAATCGTATAAAAAATAGGGTGAGTTTCACAACCAAATATGGAAAGTATAAGTTTAAGTTCATATCGATGCGAGCAAGTTTAATACTTTTTAAACTGAGAAGAGGCTTGTGCCCAGCATTTGGATAGACGACAGTTTATATGCAAGATGCGAGACGACGAGATGTGGGTTTGTTACGCTGTCATGCCTTAAGAGGAAACACTAAGGGCGAGAGAATTAAAAAATATGTATTTGTAAAATCTATTGCCGTCGCGCAGTGCCTACAGAGCGCGATAGAGACAACTGCAGCTTGGACCGAAAATACCTATTTAAAGTACACAAAATCAACGTTTCGTAGTCCCCTGATTCCTTGTCCAAAACTTGACCGACTTAACTACTTTTGTCATTAAAAATTAAAGAAAGGCTTTGGCCGTGTTCCTATATTTTCCTTTTTTTATATAATTTAATAAAAAATTGTTTTCTGGATGTTTGAATACAGCGGAAAATCTGGGCAATTGTTGAGGTTTTGAAGGCTCAGGTCTCTTTTAATAATTAATTTATGACAAACAGGAAAACATAGGGACATGCCAATAGAGGCCATACATTTTTTGGAATAAAATTATTGCTCTACTGGCATTATCCAGGGAGGAAACAGGGGACTACCTTTGTATGGAATAACGGCCCTTGTGTTTCCTCTTAACTACTTGACCAATCATCTTGAAATTTCGCATACATGTTGTCAGGGGTATAGAGAAGGATATTGATATTGGGTTCCTTTTATAACACGCTTTTATTAGCTTGCTATGTATCTATGAATATATGTAACGGAATCTTTGAACGTGATTTTTACCCCTTTCAAACCGACGGATTGATTTGAAACTTTGCACACTTATCGAGGACCGACGAAAATACAATAATTTAGAAAGAAAAAAAGTTTTGGAAAAACTAAAGATTACGCTTTATTAAAAAGATTGAAAATAATTTAATAATTTTAATGTAAAAAAGCGTGGGTGCTTTCTAAGATATTTTGATAACCCACACCCACGCTTTTTTACATTAAAATTATTTAATTATTTTCAACTTTTTTAATAAAGCGTGTTTTATAGATTTTTTTTAATATCTGGTAAAAAAGTTCTGATCTCGAGTTGCAAAAACTATTAATTCTATAATAATAATATCAGGTCTATATTCTTATAAACTATCTCACTGCTGTGCCTGGGTCCCTTTTTATTATGCAAAGGGCAAGGTCCACCACGCTTGCCCAGTATCGGTTGACAGACTTCACATATCTTCGAGAACATTATGTAGAACTCTCAGACATGCAGGTTCCCTCACGATGATTTGCTTCACCGTTAAAGCGAGCGATGATTAACTATACGCACATAACATCGAAATGTATAAAGTGCGTGAACTCAAGACCTCTGCGTGTCAGTCCAACGATCTCTCACCACCTTTCGCTGCTTTTTATTATTCTTTACATAAATGTATTCTATTTCTAGTTCCCATGAGAATTGTATTTTTATATACATACATAAACACAGACATAGGTGACCCGGCAAACATTGTTCTGCCATATAAATTCATTCGATAGCGATAGATAGATATACCCTAATCACCCAGCGGTATGAAATATACTTTACGACCTATTCTCGTACCTACTAAATATACATAAAAATTTCATAATAATCAGGCGAGCCGTTTCGGAGGAAAGCGACCACAAACACTGTCACACGAGATTTTCATATATATAGATAAAAATATCACACACTTTCATTTAATACATTTATATGCATAATATTTCTAGCGCATGAAAGTTTAATAATGAACTTTCTAATAATAATTTTATAAGCTTAGAAAATAAAATCGATGTAAATTATATGATTAATTGAAATGACATTAATTGATGCCTCAGTGGCTCATCGGTAGTGAATGCGACTGCTGTGTAGGAGGTATCGTGGTTCGATACCTGGGTCGTGCAAAAATAATTGGGTTATCCGATACGAAATTTTTATTAGCTGTATGGAAGCTATATAGCTTTTCAGCTCGCCCCCTGTTATGTGTGACCTAAAAATGCACCTCGCGAAATTTGGGTCTAAAACACCTATTTTTATCTCTTACAGAATAGAGGCGTGAATGTATTTATGAAATGTATAGACAAAGAAAAAAAAAAGAATTACAAATGTAATTAAATTGTATTATCTAAAATATTTTTTTATAAACGAAGCTTGCTTTAGTTTAAATTAAACAATTAAGTCTATGATTAACAATATAATTATTTTAATTTTTTTGGTACACTAACAATTTTTTCTGTAGCTTTTAGTGATAATTATTTTATTTTTCATTAAATTACATACTTCTTTAAATATTATATTTAAAATTTGTATATATTTCACATTATTTCATTTAATTGATTAATATTATAGTTTTATTTCTGACGAATTACAAAAATATATAGGTACCTAATTCATTGCAATCTCATTATTATTATAAAAAACGTTATTTTATTTGTTAAAATATAACACAACACATTTTAATATGCATGCATCCCCGAATTTTAAATTCTGTTGATATCCGGTCGGCCATTATGTCATCGAAATCACCATATGCTTAATTACGAATTATTTTCACAATAAAATAAAAAAAACACTCACCATTTTCTCGTAAATTAACTAAGAAACCTCGCCTCAAAATATCCAACAGCACTCAAAACCGTTTCGTTAAACACAAATAATTATTTATTGAAATATATAATCACAAATGTCACTGCATTCCGCGCGCTTTTTTTTTATCTCATATTATCGTGGCACAAGTCCTTAGTATTTAAGTTCTTGTTTTTTTTTTTTAAGTTCCTTACTAAAGCGTCCGTTCCGTATGAGCTAAGGATTGAAACTGGAGATACTCTCAATGGTCTTTAGAAGAAAGTAGGTGTTGTTTCCTACATCGCAATATGACGACCTCAAGAGACAACTGCGGAGGAAATGCAACTTTATAATTATATTTCTAAGGTTTAATTTCCAATGCAGATTTCTAAGTGATCTTTCTGAACTTTCTTTGAAAGAAAATGGGCTTTATTTTTTGGAGATTATGGTTTAAATTAAGTTTAAAGTATTAAAGTTAAAACAACAAAATGTTGATTTAGAAAATATCTGTTTAAATATAAGTTAAATTTAAATATTAATCGTCATATATGTTTAAGAGATATTTTTAATATTTACGTAACACAACAAGATGAAATAGAAATTATTTATAATATTATAATATGTAAATTGTAATTATTACGTGTGTAGTGTATAATTAAACGAAATTTATTTAAATTTAAAATTAATTTATATTTGCTCACGCACTTTTTATGCGTAGACATTTTTTATTTTCATATTTAATTGCATCAATGGTTCTGTGCCATGAAGGGAAGAAGGAGTACCATTCATGCAGCGTTTTAGGGTTCCGTACCTCAAAGGATAAAACGGATCCCTTATAGGATCACTTTGTTGTCCGTCCGTCTGTCTGTCTGTCAAGACCCTTTATCTCAGGAACGTGTGGAGGAGGTATCGAGTTGAAATTAAAACGATATAGGTACTCAGGTCTACAGTCTCTTGAAGCTGTCAAAAATCAAACTTCTAAGTTAACGTAAAAAAAAGATACGGCAGTTTATGCCACAAAAGACGTATATTTACGGATACGGGACCTTAGATATATTTATTTTATATATATATTCCTTTGGGGTTGCGGGTGTCCATGGGTGGCGGTAATCGCTTACCATCAGGCGATCCGTCTGCTCGTTTGCCAACCAATGCCATTAAAAAAGAAAATTCGACTCTCAAGGGAATCGAAATTTATAGGGTATTTTCCGCTGATCTAGGTAACTATGAAATTTTGCAAGTACCTAATACCGTCTTATACTACAAGTATAGAGAAAACTCCGAAAACTATATATTTGTTTAAATAAAAATATTATATATATATTAAATCATAAAAAATAGGGTCTTTATGCAAAGACAATTTTTTTAATAATATGTACCTACAAAAAAGCAGCGATAGCTCAATGGGGAGACCAACAGACTGCAATGCAGAGGATCTCGGATTCGAACCCACGTCACGCACCTCTGACTTTTGGAAGTTATATGACTTTTCGAAATGATGTGCGTATTGATTGACAATTATCGCCTGCTCCGTGCCTCGGAGAGTACGTTAAGCCGTCGGTCCCGGCTGCCATGAACATCTATGGCAGTCGTTATTGGGAAGTCAGTGCCCTATAATATCCTGACACTGGTCTAGCCTTAGGGTATCGTTAGCCTTCGGGTTGCGGAGGTCAGGTGGCAGCCGCTCCGTGTAAAAACTGATATCCAGTCAAATCCCGTTAGACCAGAAAAGCCGACTCCAAGTGACTTGGGAATAATAAAGGCTAGGGAGAAGAATATGTAGCTACAAATTTGTACGAAACCCTCGGTGGGCGAGTCCAACTCGTAGGTACTTGTCCGATTTTTGGTTTATGGGCTGAGTAATTGTCTATGAAAGGGCGGATTTGATGTCCCATATGTCCATATGGTAAATAACCATACGCTGTACCAGATGGTAAGCAGTAACTTAAACAGTTTTAGACTCTGTGGCTGATACAATGAATTTTTAAACAAAATTTAAACAAAATGTCAGTTAGTTTTTTTTTAATTATTGTCTGCTCGGATTGTGTTTTGGTTTAAGTGGTCGCCGCGGCTGTCACTGCTCCGGGTGTTGTGGGTTCGAATCCCACACGGGACAAAAATTTATTTAATCCACTAATTGTTGTTCCGTGTCTGGTTGTCCGTTGTCTGAATGTTTGTAAAGTCTCCCGCGACACAAGAATTATTTCTAGAGCAAAATGTCCTTTAAAAAAGACGCTAGAAGCGGTCTCCTGACATGATATTTTTATTATCACTAAGATAATTCTTCACTTATGTGATAACTGTGATAAGTGATAACATAACTAATAAAAAAGGATAACATTTCGTCGCATTCGTTTTGGTTAAATGTGTTTGTAAAACCTACTTAAAAAAATTCAAACATACATACATAGATTCACGCCTGTTTCCCAGAGGGGTAGGCAGAGACTACGGATTTCCATTTGCTACGATCCTTACACATTTCTCTGGCTTCATTGACTTTCATAACATTCCTCATACACGCTCGCCGGTTTAAGGTGCTCATAACCTGGCCTTTATCCAGAACGTCTCCGATCTGATCAAGAAATGTTCGCCTAGGTCTTCCCCTTGCGACTGTTCCATTCACACTAGCCTTATAAACTTTCTTAGTCAGTCTGTTCTCGTCCATTCTTTCTACATGCCCAAACCAACTTAACTTACCCTTTTCTATTCTCGTCACTACATCCACTTTTAACTTACTTTAAACAAATTCACAAAAAGTTTTCAATGTAGGTTTAGTTACACTGAGTAAAACTATAGACACAATATTGCTTTTTGTTTTCTCGAGACTTTTTAATTGCAAAGGATCCATGTCATTTGCTAATGGCACGAAATAAAAGAGTTATTTATTTTTTATTTCTGGCATTTTACTTTTATTTTCATAGCATTATGCTAAGTTACTTGTTGTACTTGTTACTTGGATCCTCAAAGTGTATAAAAATGTTATTTAGATAGGAAAGCGCCGATATATATGGCGCCGAAATTGTTTTATTTTTAAATTCTACTGTAACAATTTTAGTTCATTTTATCTAAGTATTGTTGTGAATCTCTTCCTTCTTTGAATAAGACTGTTGCATTTCTTTTATTTGTACCACTAGATCTCAATGATTATCGTAATTTTTTTGTAAATTGTGGAAAATGAGGTTGGTTGTACTTTTTATAAGCTATTTTATAAGTACCAATGTTCCTATACCCCACTTTCAGCGATAGCCTAGTGGAAAACCGTTGGACTGCCACGCAGAGGTCTCGAGTTCGATCCCAAGGCGCGCATCTTTGACTTTTCGAAGTTATGTGCGTATTAAATAGTTAATCATCGCTCGCTTTAACGGTGAAGGAAAACATCGTGAGGAAACCTGCATGTCTGACAGTTCTACATAATGTTCTCGAAGATATGTGACGTCTGCAAACACGCATTGTTCTCACAATGAAAATGAGCCCGTGCTCAGCAGTGGGACAGTTTAATACAAGACTGATATTAATGTTCCTATATATTGTTGTTTATCTTCCCAAAATGTAAAATAAAAATAATTGTGTGTATGTGGTAGAATATTATTATTAATTATATTTGTAATTTTGTTGCTTCAACCTAAATATTTTGTATGTTTTTTAATTATGTTTTACAAAATAAAATATCTTATCTTCATCACTTTCTCAATATGACAAGCAAGCGCTTGGAACCAAGTGAGATTTGGTTCCGTAATCCGTGATTTCAATTTTTGGCGCAGAATTATTTAAACTGCCATTCGCATAAACTTAAATCAATCTTATATAATTAAAGCTCATCTTCTAAAAAAAGATTAGCAGTAGAAATGTCAATGTTGTTAGGGTTGCCAATTGTAATATTTATATAAAAAATGGTTTGTTCCGCATACGTCCCTGATGTTTCGTCCCAAGCGTAGAAATACGCATTCGTTCCAAAAAATGTTCCTTATGTGCCCCTAAATTTAAATAAATATTAATTTCTTAATGTAATTCTTCTTTCGTCCCAGATTATGTTCCTTTTTGTCCCTTTTTTTTGTATGGAGGTTTGTACCGTCAGCCGAAAAATATTTTAAAATACCTCGTTGATCTCTCAGTAAAACTTTGGGCTTATGATTGCATGACATCACGAACCTGACAACAAAAGACTTAAAATAATTTTAAACCATGTGTTGATTTGTTAACCATATGTACCAAAATGTGTAATGTGGGGACAAATGCGTAACAAACGAAAAAACTGTGTGCAGGTGGACAGTGTGCCCTTTTCGAAAAGTTGCACCTATCCTAACAAAAACCAGAGCGCCTTAACATATTCTTAACAAATATAAATATTAAAATGTATTAATACGAAGTTAGTTTATTTACAGACTAGCTGTCCCCGCGTTTTCACCCGCGTTTATATAACATCACGCTACGACCCACGGGTGCGGCGCAGTAACACTAAAATATGTTTTCTATTCGAACCAGTAGTTCGTGAGATTAGCGCGTTTAACCAAACTCTTCAGCTTTATTATATTAGTATAGATTAGCGTAAACTTAACGCACTTAAGTAGTAATATCGGACAAAATGTTAACCGTAAGTTTTAATTTATGTATGTATATGTGTAAAAAATCATTTCACTCTAAAAATGCATATGCCACAGGCAATTAGTATGATTCCGCGTTTTACAAACGGCGTCGTCCGTTCAAAAACGTTCGCTGTTTTAAAATATGCCGAAGGCAAATTGGCGACTCGTTCAATTGTCATTGGTGGTCACAAAAAAAATAACCATGTAGGCTACGGCGGGAACAGAGCTCCCGCCTCCGCCTTCTAAACTAACCTATCCAAGTCGGAGTGCTAAGAGTCGGGACTCGGGGCGTTAAGTGACAAGGCAATTTACGTTTTGCCTACGACATATTTTAAACGGACGACGCCATTTGTAAAACGCAGAATCATACAACTTGCCCGCGATACATACACCGCCTCACGCCCGCATCTGTGTCGCAGGTGACTTTACCATCATTCAAACAACGGACATAAACAGCACTCAGAATTATTCATTTGATACCCATATTGAAAAATTTTAATTTGTGAAAATACGTAATTTTGTGGCGGCGGCCATCTTGGATTTGAAATTTATCATAGTGTATAGTATTCTACTAGTCAAGCCCTTTCATTTGATACCCATATTGAGGGAGTTGTGAAAAATATGTATCTTCCATCTTGGAACGATTTTTATCAAACGTAGCTAAGAACACTCCCGACTAATTCACCTTTCAAACAAAAAAAACAAAATTAAAATCGGTTCATCCGTTAGGGAGCTACGATGCCACAGACAGACACACACACACACACACACACACACAGACACGTCAAACTTATAACACCCCGTCGTTTTTGCGTCGGGGGTTAATTAAAACAATTCAGATCACACAAATTGTTGTTTCGCGTGGGATTCAAACCCACTACACTCCGCGCAGTAGAGAAGCGACCACTTTTTAACACGCTTTTATTAGCTTAGTACATCTATGTAACAGAATCTTTGAACGTGATTTTCACTCCTTTCAAACCAACATATTGATTTGAAACTGCACACTTATCGAGGACCGATCACAATACAATAAAATAGAAAATATTTAAAAATAATTGTTTATACAATCTAAAAACGCGCTTTAAAAATTAGAATATAATTTAATAATTTTAATGTAACAATCGTGGTGTGGGAGTTATCAAAATATCTTAGAAAGCACCCAACGGTTTTCTACATTAAGATTATTAAATTATTTTCTAATTTTCAAAGCGTGTTTTTTAGTTTTTTTAACTATTATTAATTAAACAACGCCATCCTTACAATCAAAATGCAATCATTTGACAACCCTGAACAGTTTAATCATCTGTGCGACAAACGCCAATTTAAATCCATTTTAGTTACATAAAAAACGGAAATCTAAATGTCAAAACAAGTTTATAATCAAATACGTTGACATTTTGTGTTTTAAACTAAGCATAACATCTAAATGCTAAATCTAGAAAGATAATTTTTGATCCTAAGCTGATAATAAAAAATCTACTTCCGTAAGTTTGTATCCGTAAAACTTGTAAATTAGTCGATGGACAGACTTTAAATTTTTACGCAACAAAGCGTTCTTATATAAGGATGTTTTTATATAGTTTTTAATCCGAAGTTCTTTTGAGAACTGAAAATCAATGAATGGCTCTTCTCAGTGTTAACCAACAGTCCATCACGCCGCCCAAGTGCGTTGTCTGACTTCCAATATCTTCGAGAACATCATATAGTACTCTCAGACATGCAGGTTTCCTCAAGATGTTTTCCTTCACCGTTAAAGCGAGCGATAATTAACTATTTAATACGCGCTTAACTTCGAAAAGTCAAGCGTGCCTTGAGATCGAATCCGAGACCTCTGCGTGCCAGTCCAACGGTTGCCCAATAGAGTACCGCTTCTGTGAAATAAATTATAATAATAAAATCCGTTTCAAACCACACATTAAAGTATTAACCATAGAGAACACTTTTATTTTTCCTCATTACATATAATGTGTCATGGTCACGGCACGTCACGCGTGGCCGCTGGCACGCCATCTACAACACATCTTACTTTCAGACTCCTTATCGGTCGTATCTAAAGTTTATATTGCTTTTACTTAATAATATTTTATTATATATTATTTTAAATTTCCAACAAGAAGTACACACGGCTACACATCAAGTTAGACACCCTATCCGCATAACTACGCTACATACAAAATAGAGAATTGTCGGAAAGGGACAGTGCATAATGGTGTAGACCCATCACGGTGCAGTAACGAGTGCGGCGACGCCCGCGACCCATTCAGCGTGAATGAGACAAAATAACAAAAATATAACGAACTCTCTCGCACGATTCGCAGCGTTCAACTTCTAATAGTTCGAAGTCCAAACAGTCTAGGTTGATGTGTCGCTGTGTGAACACATCAATTACAAGACAGGTTTACCCTAAAATAGGACCCTAGGAGCTGACCCCCCAAATTCATCTGCTTCACATAAAAGAATTTTCCCCGTCTTTGCAACATTTCTCATTAATGCTCCACTCCTATTGGTCGTAGCGTGATGTTGTATAGCCTATAGCCTTCCTCGATAAATGGGCTATCCAACACTAAAATAATTTTTCAATTCGAACCAGTAGTATTTGAGATTAGCGCGTTCAACCAAACAAACAAACTCTTCAGCTTTATAATATTAGTATACATGAAAGCAAATGATTAGAACATTTAAAATTACGAAGGATTTTAATAAAAATACATTAAAATCGAATTAAATAATAAATAGTAAATCATACTGAATGAGCAATTAAAAAGAAAGTATTTATATTGCGTTTCTAGATATATTTATGTTTATTATAGGTATATCTATGCATATATATTTTATCCATGTTTTTAATATGATCTCCAATTTTACACATATATGTAATTGCCTGTCTATATAGCTCAGTGGGGAGACCAACAGACTGCAATGCAGAGAGTCTCGGGTTCGAACCCACGTCGCGCACCTCTGACTTTCGGAAGTTATATGACTTTCCGAAATTATGTGCGTATTGATTGACAATTATCGTCTGCTTCGTGCCTCGGAGAGCACGTTAAGCCGTCGGTCCCGGCTGCCATGAACATCTATGGCAGTCGCTATTATGAAGTCAGTGCCCTATAATATCCTGACATTAGTCTAGCTTTAGGGTATCGTTAGCCATCGGGTTGCGGAGGTCAGGTGGCAACCGCTCCGTGTAAAAATTGATACCCAGTCTAATCCGGTTAGACTAGAAAAGCCGACCTAAGTGACTTGGGAATAATAAAGGCTAGGGAGAAGATCTATTATATTTACTCTAACTATTAAATATGTTAATAAACTGTATGCCGAATAATCGTCCGTGACTAGCCCGTGGGTTTCAGCTGAAAAACAGCGCTGCGGTCATCCGTAGCAAAGGCTAAGCTGGAACTTTTTGGACATACTGACAACATTTTCTAAATTTTCTTTCTTTTTATTTGGTTTTCTTCTTGTTTGGTTTTCTTCTTTATTAGTAATTATTAGAAATAGTAAACGATTGTACTGTTACCATGTTGATATGTTTAAATTACTTTTCTTTCTTTTCTTTCTTCTTTCATAATTAAGGCGCATTTAGAACATAGTATACACATATAATCATGGTTTAAACCAAAACTGTTTTTAAGTTTTGTACTGTATGCATTATGTTTGGATTTGTGTGCCTTATAAAATAAATAAATTTATAATCAAGGGATCTTCGAACCTGCTTCTAAAATAATTCAATAGTAGATGTTTGAAAGTATCAAGTGAATTGCTAAAGATGTAATAATAATGTCCTCCAGACCGAATTTCGGTCACGGCGCGGCGACCACTCTTAACGGGGACTGGCCAACTACGCAGGAGATATTATAGTGCACGAGTGTGTGCGCAAACACAAGTGCACTCTCTGTTCCCTAACTCTCATGATCCGATGGGACGGTAACCCGACACGACCGGGGAGAAATCAGGCGTAAGACCACTTACGTGCTTTCCGAGGCACGGTGGTGTCTAACACCGCCAGCAACTCCGTTAAGATGTTGAGATTGCTTAACAGAAAAACCCAATAACTTTTTGTTGGCTTGACCCAGGATTCGAACCCGAGACCTCATGCACAGCAGTCTCATTCACTACCGCTGCGCCACGGAGGCAGTCAGATATACATAACTAAGTATACACAGTGATAGACCCGTGTGAAGCCGGTAGGCTTGGCTAGCGAAAATCCAAAGGAAACTTTGGTTATGAAATTCTAATATAATAATAACAACTAGCGGTCGCCTAGTGCTCGAAATTCGACCAAAGTTTGCCTGTAAGATATTGTTGATATATGTCATTATAATTGACATATGTAACCATAGTTACGCGCTTCGACTGCGTGTGTCAAATGCATGGTTGTGTGCGTGTAGTGTTTTTTCATTAATTTAATGTATTTCTAATGCATATTTTATATAAATATTAGGATTCGTCACTCCTTCCCCATATAACCTTTAGCTGTGCCAAATTTCATACTCCTCCGACCGCGCAATTTTCATAGTTTTTGCTTCACGTATTAATATATAGATAATAATATTCTACACATACACACAACACCATCTAGCCCAAACTAAGCAGAGCTTGTACTATGGGTACTAGATAATGGATAAACATACATACACATACTTTTTTGTTTTGTAATTACATATATATTATACATAGAAACACCCAGACCAAGACAAACATCCATGTTCATGCACACAAATGTTTGACTTGTACGGGAATCGAACCCGCGACCTCAGGCGTGGCAGTCGGTTACTCTAACTATTACGCCATCGAGTCGTCGAGAAATGAAGGTCTCTGCAAAATATATGCAGTAACATAGGGTCCACGTTGGTACTGATGTTTGTAATAGTATTAATATGTACTAATGGTCACCAAATGGTCAAAATGACCATGATCAAGTTAAATTAATTAATTAATTATAATTAATATTGATTAATTTTAAGTTTCATCGTTATTAATGTTTTATTGTTTATAACTTCACCCTTATAATCACATTTCATTTAGATTTCACCAAGGCTATACAGTTTAATTTACTGAAATTAAACTACTATATACGGATTTTATCGCGTTGTTTATTTATCACTGTATTACAAAATTTCAAAACTATTACACTACTACTACTAAAATTATTTAAACTATTAAAATTCTGCGTAAATAGAAACACCAATGATTAAATTATGTTCGGGTACTTTGAAATAACTACACTGGAACATTGAGACAACTACCATCTTAGTCTCCCCTTGACCATGGCTGCTGAAAAGCAACCGAAACGTCGGGGAAGTGTAAACCTAAATATAAATAGATTTAATAGTTTAAATAATTTTATTAGCTTATAAATTAGTAAAATTCAATAGTAGTAATAGTAGTGTAATAGTTTCAAAATTATGTAATACAGTGCTAAATAAACAACGCGATAAAATCCGTATATAGTAGTTTAATTTCAATGAATAACATTCGCGTAAACAGAAGACAATATTAAGTTTAATTTACTTTTCTTTTTCAAACTTATACTCTTTCATTGACTATATTCCTAAGCATGCTACTTTGTTTCCTCTTTTCTTTATTACATATAAATAAGGTATATGTAACCATAGTTACGAAGAATTGTACGACGTCAGACGAACAATACCGATATACTACGAACGCTATTCGACTGTGTGTGTCAAATGCATGGTTGTGTGCGTGTAATGTTTTTTGATTAATTTAATGTATTTCTAATGCATATTTTATATAAATATTAGGATTCGTCACTCCTTCTCCATATAAACTTTAGCTGTGCCAAATTTCATACTCCTCCGACCGCGCAATTTTCATAAAAAGGGACACAAAGTTTTTGCTTCACGTATTAATATATAGATTCTGCGGTGTAAGCACTTTTCTAAGTTTAAGTGCTGCCTCCTTTTATAATGTTCCCTCCAAAGTTACAAAAACATTTTTATCTTTACTTCCGCACAAAAGTCTCCAGTTAGATTTTAAGGCACGTACGAGTACCTCGGACTTCCCGAAGTTATGTGCATATTAAATAGTTAATTAGCTTGCTTGCAACTACTATGCATGAGATCTTAGGTTCGAAATTGGACGAGCCAACAAAAAGTTATTAGGGTTATTTTAAAACTCTTATTACAAAATTATTTTAAAAACTATGACACTACTATTGTTAAAACTGTTATTTAAATAATTAAAAATTGGTTTAAGTTTTTAAACAAAGTTCCCAATCTCTCAATGTTCTACAGTCATTGAGACAACTACCATCTTAGTCTCCCCGTGACCATGGCTGCTGAAAAGCGACTGAAACGTCGGATAAAGTGTAAACTGAAATATAAACAGTTTTAATAATTAAAATAGCATAAATAGTAGAAAAAGCAATATTTTTATCTCTCTAGTTAATATTATTATTTTGCATTTTCTTTTTATTTTATTTTCTTTTCCTGTCATGATCCAAGTGGCTTAGTAGTCGTTTCGCACGAATTTGTTCGCACATATAGTGCGAATAGACACTTTTTTTAAATAATATTTCATTTGTTGTCGTTTCACACACATGGAATATATTTTCGTGCGAATTGTTCCCGTCTAAAAACGCAGCTGTCCATTCGCACGTTTTCTTTTTTATGCTAATAAAAGAAGAAGTATTGTACATTCGCGCACGAAGGTGATAGTTTTAAATAAAACAAGGTATACCAATAAATCAAAAAATATAATATTTTCTAAAAACAACATTCTTACAAAACAGTGCGTAAAATACATATACAAATTACTTAATATAAGACTGAGCTGTTATTGAGCGAACATATAAATATAACTTATATTGCACTTGAAAGTAGTGTGTGCACGACTGTATTTTGGTATTTTTCTTATTCTAAATACAAAACGTGCGAAACGACACCTGCGTTTTCAGACGGGAACGATTCGCACGAAAATATATTCCACGTGTCCGAAACGACAACAAAAAAATATTATTTTAAAAGTTGTCTTTTCGCACGATTTGTGCGTACAAATTCGTGCGAAACGACTACTAAGCCATTTAAGTGTGTCATTTTATAATGTGTCAAATAAATCCATTTTCTTTCTTTCTTTGATGTCAAAATTATGTTATTATAGTGTCTTAAAATAAACAACACTACAAAATCCGTATAAGGTGTTTAATTTATATATATTTCAGCTTTGAAATGTCTTGACCCAAAAAACAAAATAACTGGCCTTACGCAAGCCTCAAATCCAGGACTTCATGACTCACATCCGTAAACAACCCACATGATCACAGAATCTTTCGACATCGGTACCAAGTGACGCCGCGGGCGGAGACTCGTATAACACGTTTAAATACTCACAGTTGAAAGGAATTCTTGAAAGCATTACGTAACACCGCGGGTTCGAAACGGTAACTTTGACTGTGGTAAAACCTGTTCACTTTCTACTCAGACCATGTTATCGGCAGGTGCTATTGTAATGCTGTACTGATGATGTAGTGATTTTAGTGGTCACTATAGCACCGAGTGTAGTGGGTTTGATCCCCGGGAGGAACAAAAATTTGTGTGATTCACAAATCGTTGATGTGTCCGTTGTTTTAATTTTTGTGAATATGACGACCTCCATGGCGTAGTGGTTAGTGTAACCGACTGCCGCGCATGAGGTCGCGGGTTCGATTTCCGCATAAGTCAAATGTTTGTATGCATGGACATTGATGTTTGTCTTGGTCTGGGTGTTTCTGTGTGTGTCTTATGTATAATACGTAGGTAAGAATATAAAAAAAAAAATTTTTTTCCTTATCGAAATGACCATACTTCGCCCTGATGGTAAGCAATCATGTGGTCTAAGAGCAGTGGCCTCCACACCATCCTCATAGCAGCTGAGGCGATGTTGAGGTCCCTTGACGGCCTGAGAAGGTGTATGTATATTTATCCATTGTCTAGTACCCATGGTACAAGCTCTGTTTAGTTTGGGCTAGATGGTGTTGTGTGTATGTGATAGAATATTATTATTATTAAATTTTTGTGAATAGAAATTACAACTAGTGCGAGACGCGAATTTATATATTTTTTCTTTAAATATTATAGTCCACTGCTTAACTAGATTTTTATTACTCATTTTATTTTTATAATAATCTTCTCTTACCTACACATAACATTATCTACCTCAAACTAAGCAGAGCTTGTACTATGGGTACTAGACAATGGATAAACATACATATATACTTTCTTTTTGTAAATACATACATATTATACATAAAAACACCCAGACCAAGACAAACATCCATGTTCATGCATACAAATGTTTGACTTGTGCGGAAATCCAACCCATGACCTCAGGCGTGGCAGTCGGTTACACTGACCACTACGCCATCGAGGCCGACATAAATGAAATTATTGTATAAGATCTTAAAGTAAGCGCTTTACATAGCTTAAATGACGGCACGTATGATATAGCGGTTTTACTGATCACCTGGCTACTGCAAGTACGGTCAGTGTTGTGGGTTCGAATCCCACACGGGACAAAACTTTGTCTTCTTCTTCTCCCTAGCCTTTATTATTCCCAAGTCACTTGGGGTCAACTTTTTCTAGTCTAACCGAATTAAACTGGGTATAAATTTTTACACGGAGCAGCTGCCATTGACCTCCGCAACCCGAAGGCTAACGATACCGTAAGGCTAGACCAGTGTTAGGATATTATAGGGCACTGACTTCCCAATAACGACTGCCATAGATGTTCATGGCAGCCGGGACCGACGGCTTAACGTGCTCTCCGAGGCACGGAGCAGGCGATAATTGTCAATCAATACGCACATCATTTCGATAAGTCATGTAACTTCAGAAAGTTAGAAGTGCGCGACGTGGGTTCGAACACGAGATCCTCAGCATTGTATTCTGGATGTTCTTTGTGTCCGTTGTTTGAATGCTTGTAAAGTCCCCCGCGATACAGGCATTTCTCCAATTGCGGGAGTTGTATTTCACGGATCAGGTTTTAAAATATATATGTATACAACGCGTTCTGCGTCCACATCCTTGTGGAAATACTAACAGGAATATTTTATCATACAACATTAATTTGATATTTTATCGCTCGCTTTGACGGTGAAGGAACACATCGTGAGGAAACCTGCATGTCTGAGAGTTCTACATAATGTTCTCGAACATATGTGAAGTCTAATATTATCACTGTCTCACGTACATTAAAGTTAAACTACTTCATCGCGTTTTTTATTTTAAATCACCAGTATTACTTAATATTGAAATTATTAAACTACTAGACATCAATTCAGATGTCATGTTGTCATTGTTAGTCGGATGACAACTTAACGTACAGATGTATATTGTAGTATATTTAAACGACCAAAACTATTCTGTCATAATATTTACCCAATATTATGGCAGAATAGTTTTAGAAGTAAAAATAATTATGTAAAACAAAATTTAGAATTTTTGATCATTATGGTTAATGAAGTTTATAGCAAACGTGTTATGGATAATGATTTTCGGAAAAACAATTTTAGGAGACGAAAGGGAGTACCGTAAATAAAATATGATTAACCGATTTTTATGTGTTTCCTTTGATTGACCACAGATAAATAATAATAATAATAATAATAATATTCTATCACATACACACAACACCATCTAGCCCAAACTAAGCAGAGCTTGTACTATGGGTACTAGACAATGGATAAACATACATATATACCTTTTTTTGTAAATACATACATATTATACATAGATACACCCAGACCAAGACAAACATCCATGTTCACGCACACAAATGTTTGACTTGAGCGGGAATCGAAACCGCGACCTCAGGCATGGCAGTCGGTTACACTAACCACTACGCCACCGAGGCCGACAAATCAACAGTAGGTGAATCGTCCTTTACTTCAATCAACCTTAGGGTAATTAATTGTAGTTGAATAAACCGTAGGTGAATTCTCCTTTATAGATATCGTTCATTAGTTATTACAAAAATCAGTTAAACGATCTTTAGGTATTTTATACAGTAGGTCTTTTGGCCGTAGTTATCTTGAAAATAGTTAGAAAACGTTTAGATATTATAATATGTAATCATTTAAACGTAGTAATACATCTATGATTTTAAATCTTTGCTAACTAGACACATACGCACACCCATTAGTTTCCAAGCCGCACCCCGCGTTACTTAACCCGGTTGAGTATTTACTGAATAAGACTTTCTGACACTAAAAATATGCCGTAAGAACAATAATTTATGGGCAATGGAAAATATGATGTGATAACGTCTATGATTTCAATCTCTGCTGTAGGCGGTATCTTTGCCAAAAATTCACTTTAGAACAGTCACAAATCGTTTATGTAATAACTAAAACATGTCCACTTTCTATTTAGCTATGTATAACAGGTCCCGGTTAAATACAAGTGTCATGTACCTACCTACTAATAATGTTTTATATTATCTTATCTTATCTTGTGTGGGGCCAGTCAGTACAGACCGGCGACACTTCGACCCAGTGGGATCTTTTGTGTCGACTTCCCCAATAACGACTGCCATAGATGTTCATGGCAGCCGGGACCGACGCGACGGCTTAACGTGCTCTCCGAGGCACGGAGCAGGCGATAATTGTCAATCAATATGCACATAATTTCGAAAAGTCATATAACTTCAGAAAGTTTGAGTTGCGCGACATGGGTTCGTACCCGAGACCCTCTGCATTGCAGTCTGTTGGTCTCCCCACTGAGCTATTGCTTTGCGCAAATAAAAGAAATTTTTTTAACCCCCGACGCAAAAACGACGGGGTGTTATAAGTTTGACGTGTCTGTGTGTGTGTGTGTGTGTCTGTCTGTGGCATCGTAGCTCCCGAACGGATGAACCGATTTTAATTTTGTATTTTTTGTTTGATAGGTGAATTAGTCGGGAGTGTTCTTAGCTACGTTTGATAAAAATCGTTCCAAGATGGCCGCCGCCACAAGATGGCGGATTACATATTTTTCACAACTCCCTCAATATGGGTATCAAATAAAAGGGCTTGACTAGTAGAATACTATACACTATGATAAATTTCAAATCCAAGATGGCCGCCACAACAAAATTACATATTTTTACAAATTAAAATTTTTCAAAATGGGTATCAAATGAATAGTGTGTCGGGGGTGTTTTAAATTTTAAATTTAATTATAATTAACACACGCAAACAATATCAACATTAGTGTAGCGATAGTCTAGTGGAAGAACGTTGAACTGCCTCACTGAGATCTCAGTTTGATCAAAGCACACACCTCTGTCTTTTTAAAGTTATGTACGTATGAAATAGTTAATATTATCGTTCGCTTTAACGGTGAAGGAAAACATCGTGAGGAAACCTGCATCTCTGAGAGTTCTACATAATGTTCTCGAAGATATGTGAAGTGTACCAACCCGCACTGAGGCGGCCGTCCGCCTGTCTGTCTGTCTATCTGTCCATCCATCTGTCGGTCTGTTAATGGGCTGTATCTTATGAACCGTAAAGGGTAGACATCCCCTTCCTCTACGACTATCCCAGTTTATGATATAGCGTTCCCCTACACCAACCGTTAGGTTATATTAGAGGAGCCGCTGTACCTTCCAGTGCCCGAGAGCACCTTCCGGGACCAGTTATAGACAGGTCTTGTCCCCAAATCCCGACTCTCCATCCTAACCTCAGAGATCCGGTTCTCGTAAGCGAGCTACCTCGTGCCCAAGTGACACTACCTATTCACCAGATAGGTACCGGAGCAATAAAGCCGCTCACTACTCGCAACTCAAAGGAGTTGCTAACGATTACCTCGCTGAAGCCGACGGAGAAGCCGCCTCCCATATCTCCAGTATGGTACCGGAGCTGTGTAAGGCACGCTCACTTCCCGACATACATCCGTATGCCTACCCAAATAGGCCTACAAGCCGGGTGTGGCCCGAGTCACTCCAGCTATGACTCTTACTTGCTGAGCAGGCAAGCTCCCGAGATGCGTTGCGGCAGTGAAACCACACTGCCACTTCGCTAAAGGCAACTCCGTGCCTCATGCGACCGACTGGTTCGCACTGGCCGCGTCTGAGTCCAACGCTCGAACGCAACGTGCTTGCCGAGCAAACGAACATGTCGTACTCAGCGGCCAACCACATACCCCTGCGAGTCCAACTCCAATGTCAGGCACCGCGCACTCTAGTCAGCGGTCGATAGAACGCGCCTTTCGAGGCGCAGTGGGCTTCCTGACCCCGCAGTACCCTGGTCCAAAGGGGGAGACCCGTAGTTCTCCCCCCGAAACCCTATCTACTCGGGTCCTGAAGATAGGGACCGTAAAGGGTAGAGTTGAAATTTTCCCAGAGTGTGTATTTCTATTGTCTCCATAACATAATAAAAGAATACATAGTGTTATATATTGTACGGTATAACGACAGCCCAGTGAAAGACCGTTAGACTGCCACTCAGAGATCTCGAGTTCAATCCCAAGTTATGCACCGCCGAATTTTCAAAGTTATGCCTGTATTAATTAGTTAATTATCGCTCGCTTAAACGGTGAAGGAAAGCATCTCGACAATGTATGGAGTCTGCTAACCCGCACAGGGCCAGCGTGGTTAAATAAGCTTAAAGTGTAAATCGCATCAACCCGCACTGAGGCGGCGTGGTGGACTATGGGCTAAACCTCACACTGAGAAGACGCTCGTGCCCAGCAGTGGGACAGTTTATATACAGGCTGGTATTATTAACCTCAGCTGGCTAAAGCGGGGCTATATCTACTTACCTGTTCACCGAAGTTTTGTAAGAAAAGAATAATAATAATTGACGTTAAGAAGCCATTTATTTTTGACAACAAAGGGCGTGAATAATACAATACTTACACTTAACAACAAAAGAAATATTTAATACATGCTTTGCCTGCGGTTTCGTCTGCATAAAGTACTGTTCCGTATTTTTCTTTTTCTCTTGCACTTCGATGTCTTTTCATCATGACTGCGCCGAGTGAAATGTGCTAAAACAGGCGGTCACAGTTAAGTTGATAAAATCAACACTTTTTGTTTAATACAAATATAAAATATACATTTACCATAACAATGAATTTGTTTACAATTACTCCGTGTAAAAAACTTAAAATAATTAATATATTCGCCTACAAAATTACTTAAATATGCACGAAAAATGCAAAAACGTAAGCTCGTGTTAAGTGATTTTTAGATTATAACAGTAGAAATATATCCTATTTTACAGCTTAAACGAAACATAAATGGTTATATTACAATTTGTCCGTCCCAAATATATAAGTTATTGGTTGACGATAAGGATACATATTTATTAAAAAGCACTTCAAATCCTCCATACAAATTTACTATGGCGGCCGCGCGCTGATTTGAATATTGAGCTCTGTCATTCAGTCCAATCGCATCTTACGCTCGGCGCAGTATAAAATGGTCGGCTGGCCTCTACCCGGAGTGTTGTGGGCTCGAATCCCATACGACACAAAAAATTTGTGATCCACAAATGGTTGTTCCGAGTCTGGATGTACTTTGTGTCCGTTGTTTAAATGTTTGTAACGTCTTCGACACAGGAATTACTGTCAGTACGGGAGTTATCTTTTTTTTTATGGTTTCGTACTCGAAGGGTACCAACGAGACCCTATTACTAAGCCCTCGCTGTCCGTCTGTCTGTCTATCTGTCCGTCACTCTGTCTGTCTGTCTGTCAGTGGTCTGTATCTTATGAACCGTAATGGGTAGAGTTGAAATTTTCTCAGAATGTGTATTTCTATTGCCTCTTTAACATAATAAAACAATATAGAATGTTATATATTGTTTTATTATGATGTAACGAGTGTAACGATAGCCCAGTGAAAGACCGTTGGACTGCCACTCAGAGATCTCGAGTTCGATTCCAAGGCATGTACCGCCGATTTTTCGAAGTTATCTCCCTATTAATTAGTTAATTATCGCTCACTTTAACGGTGAAGGAAAGTATCTCGACAATATATGGAGTCTGCTAACCCGCACAGGGCCAGCGTGGCTGGCAAGCCCTTCTCGCACTGTTAAATAAGCTATACTCTAAATATAATTAAGTGTAAATCGCATCAAAATGCACTAAAACTAAAATAAATTGTCGTACTAAAACCTTTATTTTGGTACAGACTCCTTTATTTAAAATTATTCTTTCAAAGTAATCTCAAACATACAGACAGACCCTCGTTACACTTTTATAATAGTTTAGAAACGCTGTCACAAAGGGTTATAATAACCATTTTACGTAAAAACCCCGCCTTTGTCATCTTAATCACGTAATTACTTACAATGGGACACATCACATAAGTATGCCACATACCAATACACCTATAAGTACATAGCGGCCGCCATGTTGGCTGAATGCGGATGTTTCCTTCGCTTTCTCTCAAATGTCAATATTTTGGCGCGAATCGCCATTTTGAGTGATATGTTGTTTTCCTTTTTATAGGTCAATCTTATGTTTAAAAACTCTAAAATGGATGAGATTGTTACGGTATTATTGATGACAAAATTTTATCCGCAGTAGATACCCACGCCAGCGAGAATGTACTTTTTAAAAATGTAGCTTATTAATAATGCTTCTCATAGTGTAGGCGATTCTTTTGATAATAAATTATAGGTATGTGTAATCTTTAAGTATTTCTTGATGTTGACTAGAAATAACAAATGTAAAGTTGCAATACTCGAATGGGTAACTGTTGATTCTAATATTATGTACTTAACACCATTGTACACACAGTTTTATGCATTAAATATGTATATATCTTTACATATATAATTCTTCTGTAGGTGTGTTGACAGTGAACTCCTCCTAAACGGCTTTTTGAATGATTTTTTTTGTGTGTGTTCAAGTGGATTCGAGGATGGTTTAGATCTGTTTTTTTTTTTCGCCTGTACAGTACAACGTCTGTCGAGACAGCTAGTATATATATATATATGTCTATGTGTAGGTTAGGTTAGTAACAATTATTTTTTCTGGATGAAAGGTAGGTTATGTTCTTTCTCTTCTCCTGACAACGTGTTTGCAAAATTTCGTAATTGGTCGAGTAGTTAAAGCGTGAAAGCGTTACAAACAAACTAACATTTGCATTTATAATATTAGTTATGATTGTATATTAAAACTATAAAATGGATGAGAGTGTTTAGCTATGATTGACGATTATTCGTTTTATGGTCGTAAGTTGTTTATTTTAAAGATTGTGAGGTAGATTATGGTTTCCTTATTAATATTTATAATATTGAGGTGTGGTCAATGATATTATTTATTAACTAGCTGTTTCCACCGGCTTTGCTCATATAGTTACTTCGCTGGCTCAGCGATCCAAAGTGGATCGTTAAAGTGCGCCATTCCTTCCTTTTTTGTGCCTAGTCAATCGAGCACATTCATCTCTTTCAGGTCTTTAGCCAATGACGTAATATAAATAGACGCGTCATGCATGAACATCACGGCAATCGAAAACAGCGTAAATACTATCGGTAGCTAGACAGCTACTTAGACGCAAGAAGAAAGGGAAAGAAAATTAAATGTCATCTACGGAATTCCTGTTGTTAGAGAGAGATAAATATATTTCTTTAATTACGTTGTCATTCTGTGGTGCATGCTCATTGGCCGAGCGCGAACACGTGACTTACCTCAGGCGTGAGCCGCCATTAGAAGGCATCGAAAAAAATGCATAATAAAAACGCATGAAATGATATTTTTTTAACTTTCACAGTTGTAGTATAATTTTTACATTTTCTAAGAAAACGGGACGGCATTTATTTTTCGTTGTTGAGCAAGTTATTCATTCAAGTTATTTTAATGTCACGCACACCCGCGGCACTGGTTGGTTCGTGACTAAATGAACTTCTGGTAATTACCTTGCATTCATGTTGCCACCACAGAGCGCGGGCAACGTATCTATAGTTTATACATATAGTCTTTAGCTAGTTCATCTTTCCAGCGGTATCTTGGGCGACTCACCGGACGACGCGACGCTCGCTCATATAGATTTTGATTTAATAATTCTAAAAGGTTATAGCACCAGCCATAGCCTGGTGGGAGACCGTTGGACTGCCACGCACAGGTATCTCTGACTTTGCAAAGTTATATGCGTATTAAATAGTTAATTATCGCTCGCTTTAACGGTGAAGGAAAACGTCGTGGGGGAACCTGCATGTCTGAGAGTTCTACATAATGTTCTATGTCATATGTGAAGTGTGCCAACGCGCACTGAGGTGGCGTTGTGGACTATTGCTTCGTTCTCACACTGAGAAGAGGCCCGTGCCCAACAGCGGGACAGTGTATATCGATGGCTTATAGTGAAAACCTCGTAACTGCGAAATATGTAACTTGCCAGGAGGCACAAAAAATTGCGCCCTGTAAAATTTTGTTCCAAAAACCAAATCAGACCTTTATTATCATGTAATTTAAATGTGCTTCTACGTGTTATATTCAAATATTTAAAATAATAATTTTTATATATTTTTTTTATTTTTACATTTATTATTAAATAAATATTATAGAACTTGAATTTTCTGGACAAGTTTTGACGCGCCGTGGCGAGGTTATCACACCAAACTGACTCGAGTGAGTAGTTACAAGGTATGCATTCAAGATCATAAATAACGCTACAAATATCGAATCAAATTTTGCGTGAAACAAGATTGTGCGGTACGAGCTTTTCTTTCCAGAAATATAATAAAATAAATTAACCTAAAATTGCATACCCGATATTTTCATTCTAAGCCATCGTTATACAGGATTCGTATTATAAACGTTATCTTACTTATGTTAGGTTAACGCTGAAGGAAAATCAAGAGGAATCCTGCATATCTAAAAATTCAATTCATATTGCACAACATAACTAAAAATATCCACACTTGAATCTAATCCGTCACCCTCGTATGAAAAGTGGAACTAATTAACTAACAAACCATTCGTCGCAGTTGTGTTAGTGTCACCTATTAAGAAATATGTTCACGCTGAATTATAACATTGCGTCATAAGCAGAGAGCTAGCTAACTGTTATTTTTGATGGCTCCATTCTAGTGATTGAACTACACGGATGGCGTAGAGCAGAGGTACGCAGACTTTTTTCTCATAGACCACTTTCAAAATTTATCTAGTTCCTCTGCAGCTAGAAATTTTATACGCCAAGTAAAGTCGGTATATTCGGATAAAAATGTTACATTGGGTTAAAATTTAAAAAAAATATCATTACTCTACAGGCCGACGTTTTTTTTTATCTGCCTTCTTCCTACATTGATAGGTGAAGTCAATGCAAAATTTTAGTTCTTCACTATCGAAAGAAAACAAATTTTCGTGGCCCCGCTTACGAATTGTGAACTCCCATTTTTTGTCACGCCAACGTAGACCCTCGTCGAGTCTCCCGTGGACCTCTGGGGGTCCACCTAGACCACTTTGGGAACTAAGGGCGTAGAAGATAACTAGAAGCCTTGCTGCTGTTACTGCATGGAGTGTTGCTGATTCGAACACCAAACGAGAAATATTGTCTTCTGTTTACGCGAATGTTATTCATTGAAATTAAACTACTATATACGGATTTTATCGCGTTGTTTATTTATCACTGTATTACAAAATATTGAAAATATTACACTACTACTACTATTGATTTTATTTGACTAATTTATAAGCTAATAAAATTATTTAAACTATTAAATCTATTTATTTTTGGTTTACACTTTCCCCGACGTTTCGGTTGCTTTTCAGCAGCCATGGTCACGGTCAGTGATAAATAAACAACGCGATAAAATCCGTATATAGTAGTTTAATTTCAACCAAACGAGAAAATTTGTGTGATCCTCAAATGGTTGTTCCGAGTCTGGGTGTTCTTTGTGTCCGTTGTTTGAATGTTTGTAAAGTCCCCCGCGACGCAGGGACTATTCCAAGTGCGGGAATAGTCGTATTAAATAAAAAATTAAGTTAAAAAAAACTATAACCCAACTACGTAAAAAAGGGGTATGTACTGTACTATATACCCAGGGGCGTGCACAAAGATTTCTGGTAGGGTATGCACGCCCTACCTACCCTACCCGCCTGAGGTCGCGGGTTCGAGTCCCGCACAAGACAAATATTTGTGTGCATGAACATGGATGTTTGTCTTGGTCTGGGTGTTTCTATGTATAATATGTGTATATTTACAAAAAAAAAAGTATATATGTATGTTTATCCATTGTCTAGTACCCATAGTACAAGCTCTGCTTAGTTTGGGCTAGATGGTGCCGTGTGTATGCGGTAGAATAAAAAGAAAAAAAAAAAAATTTAAATTAATTACTGTTATAACATGTTGAAACGTTAAAAAAATGTTTTTGTATGTATATATATCTGTATATTATATTGTAGTATTTAATAAATAGATTTCGATTATATAGATTAACGTAAGCCAGCGGACTAGGGTATGCAGTGCTTATTTGCTTGTATGAAGCGCACGCGCCTGTGTATACCTACTATGATTATGTGGGTGCCAGGAACACCTTTAAACAGACAGGGTAGGTATACAGTGGGGCGACCAGCTCTACCTTGACCATTTATGTACTTATGCATTTCTGGATTTCAACCTGAATTATTTTTTGACACCCTTTTTTACATAGTCGAGTTATAGTTAACCTTTTTCGTAAAATCTATATAGCCTATGTCACCCGGTCTATTATTACGAATCTATTGACACCTCATTCAATAAAATCGGTTCAGTAGTTTAGGCGTTACGGTGGAACATATAAACATACATACACAGACTGCCAAAATAATTACCCTTCCTTTTGCCTTCGCCGTAGTCGGGTAAAAAAGAAACAATACATAGAAATGGCTCTCTATTAATTGTCTCTAGCTACCAGTACGCCATTTTTGTTTACCAAATCAGTCAAATAAAAAAGTTTACTATACATACATATATTATGACTACAACTTTCTATAACGTATTGTATAATATCTATACAAACACTTAATATTCAAAACTCCATTCAATTCCGTACATTTTTACACATTTACGATACTTTATTTAAATATATTTTTAGCGCCAAACTAACAAAACGTCATCTGTCACATTGACATTACGTCATACGTTCGGAAACGCATGCGTTACATAAGAAGGCCGCGACCCGCGAAATAATGAAAAGTAAGGAAGTTAACGGAAATTACGTAATCAGGTAATATATCAGTCATGTTTATAAACTGTCCCATTGCTTAGCACGGGTCTCTTCTCAGTGTGAGAAGGGTTAGGCCATAATCCATTACCTTGGCCCAGTGTGGGAAATCTTCACATATCTTCGAGAACATTATGTAGAACTCTCAGACATGCTAGTTCCCTCATGATGTTTTCCTTTACCGTTAAAGTGAGTGATCTGTGAACTCGAGACCTCTGCGTCTTAGCATGGCAGTCCAATGGTTTCCTATAGACTTATTTCTAATGAGTTCCACATATGTATTAGAGTTTTAAAATATTAAGTCTATTCTTTCTTAACCTAATGAGTGGCAGCGGCACACGGGTGTAGTGATCAGTCACAATAGATTTTTAATTACGTCTGGTATTCTAATACTTGAGAAATTAAGAATGCGTTAATAATACAATATAATATACCTTTTATTTACGCACTCTTAGTCTGCAACAAATATATGTATGCATTCACTATACGGTAGTTGCCTATGTCTGATTTAGTAAATTATTTCTCACACAAGAGCAAATTTAACAGCTTCTTCAAATAGAGTTTCTTCAAAAAGGACGTTGAAATGGTTTTTACAAGATTGGCAACGCGCAAGTGATACCTCTGGTGTTGCAGGCGTCCGTAGCCTTTTTTTTCCAGGAAAAATGCTTTATGCACTGTCCGCCGGCTACGGGACGGCACCAGCAGGGTGTATGGGACTCCTAGCATGAAGTGCTGGTATACCCACTAAAAAACCTGGGATGTTCCCTTTCTCACCCAACCAGTTGGGAGGTTTTATAAGATTTATCCATAGCAGGCCCCCGCGTGTGGGTGCGGGCTGGGTCAAACGGATCCGACCAGCTCTCGTCCATAGGGAGAGTCTCACCGCGAGCTGCCCCTTTCGACGTTAGAAGGCGCGCGGGAACACCGCGCGCGCCCTCTCCGGGCTCTTAATTTACGGGTGGCAGGGCCTCAGGGGACTCTGCCACCTGCAGGGGAGCCCCTAGGTGGGGGGCAGGAGGACCTCCTCCGGCGGAGGCGTCCGTAGCCTACGGTGACCACTTACCATCAGGTGGGCCGTATGCTGGTTTGCCTAAATAAAAAAAGGGTAAGTATGTGTAATAAGTAAATAAATAAATGTTTTAAATTTGCATTTATTTGGGGTAGTTAGGATATGTCGCTATCTCCCTCGGACAGCTGCATCTTTTTTTGCTTTTTAACAATTACACCTACTACCATATTTAAAACGCTGATACAAAACTTACTTATTTTATATATGCTTAGATCACAAAAATCGTTTGTTTACTTGAATTTGTGTAATAAATAAAAAGTGAGTCAACTCCTCTATACCTATTGACCAAGTGCCTAATACTTCCTTAGTAAAATAATACGTAATAATTAAGTGTCAACCCAAAAACTGAGCAAACATTACGTGTACGATCGAAAGCGTGTCATCATTGTTTAAAGTAAATTTCTCTCGTTAAATAATATTGACAGTCCGTAGTATATGGGACCGCCGCCATCTTGTGTAACTGTCAACAGATGTGTGACGAAAGAAACTACAAACAGCCAGCTTTAAAACTACAAAGGTATAATTGTGTATATTGATATTCTGTAATAATAATAATTTATTTGTACAAACATGAGTATACAGTTACAAATGTCGTACTTACTTTAATCTTACTTCCTTAATATATTATTATAAATGCGAAAGTAACTCTGTCTGTCTCTTATCTTTTCACGCTCAATCCGCAGAACCGATTAAGATGAAATTTGGAATAGGGATAGCCTGAGACCCTGGGAAGGACATAGGCTATATAACATCACGCTATGGGTCACGGGAGCGGCGCAGTAACCACAAATACTACTGACTCGGGTAAGACCGCGGGCACAGCTAGTCCTAACTAATATTATAAATGGGAAAATGCTTATATATTTTTGAAACAGCAGTTTTTGTAAAGTCAAATCCAGGACTTTTTCAAACTTTAGTTGATACTGTTATTTGCAATAGAAGGGCTCACAACAGTAATAGAATCCGAATACGTAAAGCAAATACCACTTTAATGCACAACAGTATATTCTGTATGGCACCTGCCATCTTTAATAAGATACCCGATAACATTAAAAATCAAGACATAATCCTATTTAAAAAACATCTACAGGAATTTCTCATTGAAAAGTGTTATTATGATATAAGAGACTTTTTAGCCAGTTAATAAGAGTTGAATAATAATTATATAAATTAAACTGACATGAATTAATATATTATACATACATTATATTAGTTTTTCTTTTTTATTTTCTTTTTGGAAATTTTATTTGACTTTATAATTGCTGCATTGACATCCTTAGTAATTGAATTTTATTTTGTATTTAGCTGCATTGACATATTTAATTCTTAAATTTATTTGTATTTACTATTAGTAATTAGCAGCTATTTTCATATTTATGCTAAAATGAATTTATTATGTTGTATTGTTTTAATAGATGTGATTAACAAGTATTAGTTATGCATGTTAATGAGTTTGTTTGTTTGTTTGTTACGCTTTCACGCCTTAATGACTGGACCGATCATCATGAAATTTCGTATACACGTGGTTAGGGGTACTGAATAGGACATAGCATACCGTTCATCCAGGTAAAAATACTGCTTCCGAGGAAAAATATTAACGCAATCGAAGCCGCCGACACTATCTAATAATTAATAAACTGAAAACGACTGGACTGTTTTAAACAATACTTTCGCCAGCAGATAGCTGCTTTATCCAGAAGTAACTACCTCCGAGCGCAGCGGTAGTGAATGTGACTGCTGTGCTTGAGGTCTCGGGTTCGAATCCTGGGTCGGGCCAACAAAAAGTTATTGGGTTTTTCTGTTAAGAAATCTCAATACGAGTCCGGAGTTAGAAAGTTGGCGGTGTTAGACACTCCGGTGCCTCGGAAAGCACGTAAAGCCGTTGGTCCTGCGCCTGATCTCTTTCCGGTCGTGTCGGTGACGTCACATCGGATCATGAGAGTTAGGGAACAGAGAGTGCACTTGTGTTTGCGCACACACTTGTGCACTATAATATCTCCTGCGTTGGCCATACTCCGTTAAGATTGGCCGCCGTAAGCGAAATTCGGTCAGGAGGACATTATTATTATTATTATCCAGACAGTAACATATGTTATATAACATCACGGATCGAGCCTCGGAAGCGGAGCAGTCATCATAAACGTGGGTGAAACCGCGAAGACAGCTAGTGACTTTATATACAGAAAAAAGTCTCTTAAATATAAATAAATATTCTATCCCATACACACAACACCATCTAGCCCAAACTAAGCAGAGCCTGTACTATGAGAACTAGACAATGGATAAACATACATATATACTTTTTTTTGTAAATACATACATATTATACATAGAAACACCCAGACCAAGACAAACATCCATGTTCATGCACACAAATGTTTGACTTGTGCGGGAATCGAACCCGCGACCTCGGGCGTAGCAGTCGGTTACACTAACCACTACGCCATCGAGGTTTAATTGTAATACATTTAAAGCGCAACTGTTCAAATAATAACTATCTCTTTTACACGTAAGCTCTTTATATATCTATGACGGTATCGATAGTTAACTACCCAATTAATACGCACATAACTTCTGTGAGTCAGAGGTGCGTATCTTAGGCAGTTCTGCACTTAAATATTTCATTTAAGTACAGCTCTACATAGTCTTCTCCCTAGCCTTTACTATTCCCAAGTCACTTGGGGTCGGCTTTTCTAGTCTAACCGGATTTGACTGGATATCAGTTTTTACACGGAGCGGCAGCCACCTGACCTCCGCAACCCGAAGGCTAACGATATCCTAAGGCTAGACCAGTGTCAGGATATTATAGGGCACTGACTTCCCAATAACAACTGCCATAGATGTTCATGGCAGCCGGGACCGACGGCATAACGTGCTCTCCGAGGCACGGAGCAGGTGATAATTGTCAATCAATACGCACATAATTTCGAAAAGTCATATAACTTCCGAAAGTCAGAGGTGCGCGACGTGGGTTCGAACCCGAGACCATCTGCATTGCAGTCTGTTGGTCTCCCCACACGAGAATTTTACTTATAAGATATAACAATATAGGATGGTTAAATGGTCCTTGTATTCACACATGACGTAATAACGATGACGTTTAAACCCATAACGGGTCTATTATACTAATATTATTAAGAGGAGAGACTTGCTTTTTTTGTTTGTGTGTTAGCATTTATCTCAAAAGCTACTCCATTATTTTTGATTTAAAATTCCTTCACAATTAAAAAACTATATTATCACCCAGTAGGATAGCCTACATTTTATTAACCCCCGACGCAAAAACGACGGGGTGTTATAAGTTTGACGTGTCTGTGTGTGTGTGTGTGTATGTCTGGCTGTGGCATCGTAGCTCCCGAACGGATGAACCGATTTTAATTTTGTGTTTTTGTTTAAAAGGTGAATTAATCGGGAGTGTTCTTAGTTATGTTTGATGAAAATTGGTCCAAGATGGCCGCCGCCACAAAATGGCGGATTACATATTTTTCACAACTCCCTCAATATGAGTGTTAAATGAAAGGGCTTGACTAGTAGAATACTATACCTACACTATGATAAATTTAAAATCCAAGATGGCCGCCACCACAAAATGGCGAATTACATTTTTTTCACAACTCCCTCAATATGGGTATCAAATTTATTATGAGTCGGGGGGTTATCAAAATTTTAAATGTATCGTTATAAAAAAAAATGATTTATTACTAACATAACCTAAGCTACTTCTACCCGAGTAAAGCCACGGGCAGAAGTTAGTGTGTGTATATATATACCTACAAGAAAGTGTACAGGTATGCGAGGATTTCCAATTTTCTACCAGCTCTGAGAAGTACTTAATTATACAGTTTTTTGGGACGAAGGAATCACTTATTCAAATTCGATTGCTTTGAACAATCGATTTTCAATTAGATTTTCTCGAGTAACACTTTGAGTATTACTTAAGCAAATGTAGTTATTTTAAGAAGTATTTTACTTAATTTTTGTTTTGTTTATAATTATAATATCAGTCCATTGACACAACTTTAAGAAATATATAAATAAACTAGCTGTCCCGACATAAATTGTCGTCACAAGAAATAAAAATACTATACCATTCTTAAATCCATTTGAACACACACAAAAAAAAATTCATCAAAATCAGTCCAGCCGTTTAGGAGGAGTTTAATTTCAAACACACGCATAGAACATTTATATAAATAAAGATTAACATCCTACTCCTTCCTTCAATTCGATTATAATAACAAACACAGAAGGACCATCTTATAAATAACTCACACTTCATTTAATAAATACGTTTATAGCATCATTTTATAAACTAGTTCATAAAACGCAATATAACCGCCATAATAAGTTAATAACACAGAACTAAACTTTAACTCATGCTTATTGCCGCCATTACCATTCGCCATGGTAAACGAACACGCACCTCTGTCATAGGCCATAGCTAATTTATTCAGCCGGCCTCGATTGCGTAGTGGTTAGTGTAACCGACTGCCACGCCTGAGGTCGCGGGTTCCCGCACAAGTCAAACATTAATTGTGTGCATGGACATTGATGTTTGTCTTAATCTGGGTGTTTCTATGTATAATATGTATGTATTTACGAAAAAACTGTATATATGTATGTTTATCCATTGTCTAGTACCCATAGCACAAGCTCTGCTTAGTTTGGGCTAGATGGTGTTGTGTGTATGTGGTAGAATATTATTATATAGACTGCATGTCGATACCCACATGGTAGAAACATTGTCTGGTCCAGAAATGGTTGTTCCGTGTCTGGGTTTTCTATGTGTCCATTTAACAAAACGTTAAATGTTCGTAAAGTCCTACTCGACACATGAATTATTCCTAGTGCAGAAGTTGTCTTGTTCAAAAACGAAACGAATTCTCTCAAGTTCTTGTTCTGGGAGACGATGTCATTATACAGAATGATTTTGAAATCATGTAATTCCTTTTAACCACGCATTCTACTGGTGATATAGAATAACCCTGACCATATATTTTTTTAATTAGAATTATGTTTTTGGAAAAATATATGTACCGATTTTTTTCATGAAATTGTTTCAGATAGTCATATGTTAACCACCCGACACAATCTTAATATTTTACTAATTTATAAATAATAACATAACAATAACTGATATCGTAAATAATAAGGGGCAATAAAAAGGACCGCCCGTTATTATTTACGACATTAATTATTGATATGTTATTTTATTTTAATAAGTAAAAAATTGAAATTTCCTCGTGTGGTTAACATATGACTATCTGTCACCATTTCACGAAAAAAATTATAAATAAATATCCCAAAAAAATAATTAAAAAAAATATATGGTCAGGGTTATTCTATACCACCAGTAGAATGCGCGGTTAAAAGGAATTACACGATTTCAAAATCAACCTGTATATTTTCGGTGCCAGAAAATCGTAATACCTTTGGGCAAATGCGGTTTTAATATTACTAGCGGTCGCCTAGTGCTCGAAATTCGACCAAAGTTTGCCTGTAAGATATTGTTGATATATGTCATTATAATTGATATATGTAACCATAGTTACGCGCTTCGACTGCGTGCGTCAAATGCATGGTTGTGTGCGTGTAGTGTTTTTTCATTAATTTAATGTATTTCTAATGCATATTTTATATAAATATTAGGATTCGTCACTCCTTCTCCATATAAACTTTAGCTGTGCCAAATTTCATATTCCTCCGTCCACGCAATTTTCGTAAAAAGAGGTACAAAGTTTTTGCTTCACGTTTTAATTTATAGATTTCTTGCCTAGGATATCAGTGACACACCGGCACGTGTATTTCGTCACATATGAGGCGTGTGTCGCACACGGATCTGTCTCGCGACTCATCTCGCGGTCACTTTCACTAACGTAGGGCGCGCCGGCTTTCACTCGGATGCTGTGACCACGATCTTTGAGTGACGGGACTGTCTTTTTAACACACTTGGTATGTATTTAAATATGTAATTATGAATCTATGTAACGGAATCTTTGAGCATGATTTTCACCCCTTTCAAACCGACGCGACGGATTGATTTGAAAGCACTCTTATCGAGGACCGATGACAATGCAATAAATTAGAAAAAAGTTGTTTATAAATAAAAAAAAATAAAAGATTCAAAACTAAAAAACACGCTTTATTAAAAAAAGTAGAAAATAATTTAATAATTTTATCATAAAAAATTTAATTAAGTATTAAATTATTTTCTACCTTTTTGGTAGGTACTCTTACTATTTTCTACTTTTTTGGTACTACTTTTCTGGCAAGTTGTAGCTCAAGAAAGAGAGAAGTGGAAAGAGGGTAGGCCCTTGCCCTGCAGTAGGACCGATTAGGCTACAAATAATAATAAATAAGGTATATTTGAAATACTCGTTGCTTATTCATATTTTTGTTTTCAATTTAGATTATTTAACTATTTGACCCAAATAATAAGAAATTGTAAGTCAATTATCATCTTATTCCTTAAACCCACAAGACACGGCCCAGCAATTGTGGCAACGCGACCACTGACCCCATCCAGAAATATATTGCCAGTTGCACTCACTGATCAGTAAACGATTAGCGAGGTTAAGCAACGTTGGGTGCGGTCAGTCTATAGATGGGTGACCGCTTAGTGGTATTTCATCTGAACGTCTCCGTGCTTCGGAGGGCACGTAAACAGTCGGTCCCGGTTGTTGCCAAGTTGACAGCAGTCGTTAAGCCATGTCAGAGGCCTACGGGCGGCTTAAAAAACACAAAAAAAAATTATATATTCCAATTTATTTATTATGCGTATAATTTACTGACGCACCATTATATATAATACATAATTTAGATTGTGGTTAGCGCATTTAACTGTTTGTTTGTTCAAAACCGCAAGTTAGAGTTACAAAATCACTTTTCATTTCAATGTAATATTATCTAATGTTTAGTTTTCTAAATATACCATTATAAACTGTGATGCAGTGGTAATAAATGCAACTACTTAACTTGAAGTCTCAGGTTCTGGCCTGTCAGAAGGTTACTGGGCTTTTCTGGCTAGAAATTGAAGCGAATAAGTAAAATAATGACGGCCTCTCTGTCAAACATTTGTGTGCATGAGCATGAATGTTTGTCTTGGTCTGGGTGTTTCTATGTATAATATGTAAGTTTTACAAAAAAAAAGGTGTATATATATGTTTATCCATTGTCTAGTACCCATAGTACAAGCTCTGCTTAGTTTGGGCTAGATGGTGTTGTGTGTATGTGGTAGAATATTATATATATATATATATATATAAAAAGATAGCTAAAATATTTTCATATTAAACCGACTACTAATATAATTATATTGCATTTATAATACACTTTTTCTTAGTTCGTAGTATAGAGCGTATTACGAACATTTTAAAAATAAAGACCGTCGTAAAATTCCTCAGCATCGCTGTCGACCGGGGAAGTGTTCAGAAGACTGGCAGCATTGCCACGTTGAATGGCATTGCTGATACTTTGAGTCAAGAAAAGTCCAGTCATCTGGTCACGCAAAGCGTCGATTAGCCGCTTAAATATGTCTCTAAAAAGCGCACGTGACCCCAAGAGCCTAGCGTCTCCACCCCAAACGGCTCAAAAACGTAATTACCAATTAAATTACCGTATTAAATTAAATTAAATTAAGTACATATAAGAACCTTAAAATATGACAATTATTCGCGACGTTGCCATTCTGAACAAGCATAAACACTCTTATTAACCTCCTTAATTGAGCAATCGCTTCGCTCGCATATTCGTAGGTTAGAATAGGTTCGTAACAGTACCTACTTTTCCTGGATGAAAGTTACCCTATGTCCTTTTCTGTACCCCTGACAACGTGTATGCGAAATTTCATGATGACCGGTCGAGCAGTATTTTTTTTTTCTCTTCAAAATTACCACACTCCGCCTGATGGTAAACAGTCGTGTGGTCTACGAGCAGTGGCCTCCACATCGTCCTCATAGCAGCCGAGGCGATGTTCAGGTCTCTACTTTGACGGCCTGAGAAGATGCTTTTTCACGCCCCGCTTAAAGGACCCAGGATTGAAGGAAGAAGGAAACACGTGCCTTGGCAGAGAATTCCATGCCTTGATCGTTCGGCAGAGGTATGAGGACCCAAACTTGTTGGTACGCACTCTAGTCGACTCCACCGTGTAAGGATGGCATTTGAGCCCAGCACGCGTTGTTCTGGATAGGAAAGGGGAGGGCGGGATAAGGTGGAATAACTCTTCAGAGCACTCAGTAGTTCAGGCGTGAAAGCGTAACAAACAAACTCACATTCGTATTTATACTATTAGTTAGGATTAGGATTAAGTCGCGGCGGCACACCGGTGGCTACACACAATAGATTTTTAAATATGTCTAGTATTCTAAGACTTCACAGAATAATATCACAAAACAATTAATCGTACCAATACAACACTGTCTCTCAAAATCAAAAAATATGGTTAACTGAACACCTTTGGTTATTCAAGCACTTGTTTTCCAAATATTGGCGACCGGTTGTGAGTTTCGTAACCACACTGCATTCCTTAAAGGTTGCTGGCACAACCTCAAACGTTATTCACGATCAAATTATCTTGTTACATCACTCCGGGCTACTTTGGCCCGAAGGTGGAAATGGCCATTTTGATTTTAATTGAACACGAAATCAATCAAAAAAGTCGTTACTATAAAATTTTGTGGTCATTTATGTGTTGTTAAGCAATCTTTATGGTGGTTTGTTTTTGGATGGGTGGAATGTGGTTGCATGAGATCAAATTCTTTTAGATTTTAACCACAAGTTATTCATTTATTGCATTCTTTTTGTTACAATGTTGTTAATTTTTTTGTTGTTTTAAACATGAACCCTGACATATATATTATTATTTTAACAATGAAAGTAGCGATAGTCTAGTAGGACACCGTTGGACTTCCACGCAGAGGTCTCGAGTTCGATTTCAAGGCGCGCATGACTGACTATTCAAAGTTACGTGCGTATTAAATAGTTAATTATCGCTCGCTTTAACGGTGAAGGAAAACAACGTGAGGAAACCTGCATGTCTGAGAGGTTTCCATGATGTTCTTGAAGATATGTGAAATCTGCCCACCCACACTGGGCCAGCGTGATGGACTATGGCCAACCCTTCTCACAGTTGATTCAGTCTGCACTAAACTCAGGTCTGTACTAAGCAAATTCTACGCACTCAGTAAACCGTTAAGTAGAAAAACACTGCGGGTTATTTACTTTGCCCTCGCCGAGTCACTGCTCAGTTACGGATTGAGTGTGTATGGCCGTACATTCAAAACATATTTAGATAGTATTAAAGCATTGCAAATTAGATTTATGAAGTACTTTGTAAACCCTAAAACAAAACTGGAATGTAAACAAAATTATGTTACCTGTAAAATACTTCCTGTCAATATAAAGTCCATATGAAAAATATCTATAATACTAAAAGCATACGAGAACACAAGCTAGTCTGAGCATCAGTAAAAATCTACTTTGGCAGTAGAACCAACAAGTATTTAATTCCTACAATATATAACAAACGTAGCTGGCTTAGAGACATGAATATTGAAATAAGTAAATTACCTCTAAAACACAAGCTAAAGAAACTGCTGCTTGCTGACATCACAGATAACTGTAACGTGTAGATCCTCAAGATGCTGTAATGTGTGTAATGGTACCTAATGCAATATGTTTTTTATTTTTGGTTTATTATTTTATTTTATAATTAAGCTAAGTGTATGTAGTTATTATAAATGAGTGTGCCTGCCGACAAACTGTTAAGCAGTTTGTTGGGATTTCAATGTTTAAATTCATATGTTTTGGACTCAATAAATATTTTATTACTTACTTACTTACTTAGTGAGAAGAGGCCTGTGCCCAGCAGTGGGACAGTTTAATACAGGGCTGATATTATTATATTATAACAATTATCATTTTACAATAATAAAATTAAAAGACATAAATTATAAAATCTTTAGCTTAGCCAGTAATAACATTACTTCATTATCAAGTATTAAATAATAATAATATTATATCACATACACACAACACCATCTAGCCTAAACTAAGCAGAGCTTGTACTATGGGTACTAGACAATGGATAAACATACATACATGTAAGAACCAAGATCAGACCAAGACAAACATTCATGTCCATGCACACAAATATTTAACTTGTGCGGGAATCGAACCCGCGACCTCAGGCCTGGCAGTCGGTTACACTAAGGACCCGTTTATATGGGAAGCCGGAGGTGGCCGCGTGATTTCGTCGTTCGGAAGAATTTGAACGTTGTGTCCTAGTAAATAGAGTTTAAAATCGTAATAAAAATACGAAAAAAGCTTACGTTGTGACATTGTCAATTGACAGACTGCAACTGAGCGACGCGCGGGCCACACGCGGCCTCCGCGGCTCCTCGATGGCGTAGTGGTTAGTGTAACCGACTGCCACGCCTGAGGTCGCGGGTTCGATTCCCGCACAAGTTAAATATTTGTTTGCATGAACATGGATGTTTGGCTTGGTCTGAGTGTTTCTATGTATAATATGTACGTATTTACAAAAAAAAAGTATTTATGTATGTTTATCCGTTGTCTAGTACCCATAGTACAAGCTCTGCTTAGTTTGGGCTAGATGGTGATGTGTATATGTAGTAGAATATTATTATTATTCACATTTATTTATTAATTATCAATAAAAATTACATTTTTAAATATATAATTATAAAAAAACACATTTAAAAATATAAAAATTATGGATGCCCACTGACATCGAGACAAGGTCCAAGCTGTCGGTGGTTAGGGGTCCAGAGAGAGGAATCTCCTCACTATGCGTGCCGTATCGAGGAGAACCGCCTTCTGCATCTGACCCTTGACCCAAGCACCTAACGCGAGCCTCTTAAGATGTTGGTCGAGGCTCTTGGCTATTAGACCGTTTACCGTAACGACTATCGGTACAATGATTGCAGAGTCCACATCCCACATATCGACAACCTCGTGTGCTAAGTCCAGGTATTTTAGTTCTTTTTCCTTCTCAGCTTTCACGAGGTTGCCATCATGAGGGATGGTTATATCGACAATCATTGCACGGCGCTCTGATCGATCTATTACCACAATATCAGGCTTGTTGGCAACAACAGTCCTGTCTGTGATAATAGATCGATCCCAATACAGTGTGATATGGTCCTTTTCGAGAACTGGTTCCGCTACATACCTGTAGTAAGGCACCTCGACCTCTACAAGTTTGTACTTCAGAGCAAGTTGCTGATGGATAACTCTGGCTACTTGGTTATGTCTGTGCAAGTACTCGCCGTTAGCAAGACGAGAACAACCGGAAACGATATGCCTGAGGAATTCACCGGGTTGGTGGCACGCCCGACATATGTCAATCGTACCATCCCTCAGGATATATTTCCGGTAGTTATTCGTCTTGATAACTTCGTCCATAATTGCACAGACAAACCCTTCGGTTTCCCCAAAGAGGTCACCGAAGCGTAGCCAGGTCACGGAGGCGAGAACGTCTACATCAGGTCCACATAGGGCTTTGTAGAACCTACCGTGAAGCTCCTTGCTCTGCCATACACTCTTGCGGTCGTCAATGCTTAGTACTATAGGGATGCGCCAGTTCTCTTTAGCCAGATTAAGCGGGGTGAGTCCGTTATCCACTGCGATAACATCACGATGCATATCCACGTTCGCTTGAAGGAAATATTCTCTAAGGTTGCACACCTCACGATTATGGAGGGTTTTGGCATTTAGAAAACCTCGACCCCCACATTTCCGCGGGAAGTACAACCTCATCACAGACGAACGAGGATGATGCATTCGGTATGCCGTCAACAGTGTACGGACCTTCCTGTCCAGGGCATCTAACTCAGTCTGAGTCCACTTAAGTATGCCAAAGGAGTATAAAAGAAGCGGCATGACCCAACCTTTAAAAGCGCATACCTTGTTGCCGCCTGATAAAAGACTGTTAAGTATTTTTCTCAGGCGACCAAAAAAGCGCTCCTTCAACGATTGTTTCATGTCCGCTTCATTTATACCTAAGGCTTGTGACATACCCAAGTATTTGTAGGTATCAGTAATGAGAAGCGATCTTAGGTTAATGGAATCTGAAAGTTCAATGCTCTCAGATTCCACCATCCTTCCTTCCTTTACATGCATGACTGCACATTTATCCACACCAAACTCCATGTTGATAGATTTACTAAAGCAATCAGTTACTCTTAGTAAGTCTATCAAATGTGAATCAGTGCGGGCAAACAGCTTTAAATCATCCATGTATAGCAAGTGTGATACGACCTGACCGCCTCTCTTTAACCTGTAACCTAGCCCTGAACCCTCTAGTAATGTACTGAGAGGGTTCAACGCTAGGCAAAACCACAGAGGACTCAGACTGTCGCCCTGAAATATACCTCGCTTAATCTGTATTAGCTCGCTGGTCGCCTGGGTCTGTCGACACCCTGGATAGTAAAGAGCCGTTTTCCATTGCCCCATACATAACTTCAAGAAGGTGCATAGAGTTGTATTTACTTTATACAGCTCCAGCACCCTCAAGAGCCATGTATGCGGCACCGAATCGAACGCTTTCTTGTAATCTATCCAACATGTCGCCAGACTCTTGTGATTACGGCGAACCTGTTGGCTAATGGCCATATCAATGAGGAGGAGTTCCTTCGTACCACGAGCCCCCTTCCTACAACCATTCTGAGAGGCCGACATAATAGAATTGATTTCAATATGTTTTGAAATTTTGGCTCTCAGAATAGACGTAAGAAGCTTATAGACCGATGGTAAGCAGGTGATCGGTCTATAATTTCCAGGCTCGTGAGTGCTACCTGCTTTGTGGAGCAGGTGCGTAACTCCTGTGGTCATAAAATCTGGCAACGACCCAGATTCTACGGTTGATTGAAACTGCGATGCCAAGCAAGCATGCGAACTACGTAGCCACTTCAACCAGAAGTTATGCAGCCCGTCCGGACCTGGAGACTTCCAATTTGATAACGAACGGACTGCACTAGTAACATCCTGGTCTTCAATGACTACGTCTTCCATCTCTGGAATTTGTTCAACCGCTCGCTCGACATCACAGATCCAATCGCCCTCTGTGTGGCCCATGGGCACCGACCAGATGCTACGCCAAAAGGTATTTGTGGTACCACCATCCGGCAGCCGCCCACCAGTCACACATTGATCCGGTCGTTCCCAGCTTCTATAAACACGTCTCTGGTCTCTTTGAAATGTGTAATTCACGGTATACCGGTTCACGCGTTTTTTGTATCTGCGCAAACGGTTTGCCCACGCATAAACTTTCTGCTTCAGGAAGTCAATGCGCTCTGTGACCCGAGATGTATAGTCTTGTGGGCTGGTGTCAGTTCCCAAGAATGCTCGACTCACAAAGCGCATCACTCTAGGGCGAGTATTGCCCTCCCTGAAGCAGATTAGTTTACCAATAAGTGCCCTTGCCTCAGCGATACGACGCTCAATCCTGCATTGCCATGTCGGAGCAGCTTTTCGCCATACAGCAGTGTCGTTCAAAGGGAACTTGACGCCTGCTGTACGACATGCCGCTACAGCAGCACAATACAGGATTGAATGGGTATCACTGAGATTCTCGCTATTCTCTAAATAACTAGGCAGTAGCGAGTCAAGGTCACCTACCAATGCCATATTTTGTCTATGCGTAGGCAACCGCGGCAGTCGAGGCCTAATGGTATGGGGTGTGTACCGATATTCCCGAATCGCACATTCCAAAGCTACCCTTACCTCATCATTGTACTGGATGCTTACATTATTAGTCATGTCATCCTCATCCTCGCTGGTAATGTTTTGGGGCAACGATGTAACACTACTTGTTGTTACACCAGGATGGACGTGAATGGCACGACTCGAACGTAAACACTCTGAGCGAAGCCTATCAAGTACGTTATCATCCAGCATCCGATTGCGCTGGATAACTCGCACTTGATCCGATAGTCGTTGTGCCGTGACGTTGAAGCCTGGTTCAAGAGCCTGAAACAGAGGCAGCATTCGATTACGATACGCACTGAGGTTGGTTCCTTCCTCTGTAGGCACAAAATATGCCCGCATGACGTTTTCATTTATTGACCTCGTCCATCTCATGCGGCGCACATCACCACCGACAGCGGGGGCCCTGTTCGAGGCCGGCGGGCCTCGGGGTCCCAAGCAGGACGGTGGCCGGCGTCTCCCCTGCCGACGTACAGGTGTTGGCGACGTCGGCGGGGAGAAATACTCGTCGCTTGATGAGCTCAACGCCTCACTGCCCGTCGTAGACGCGGGTGCAGGTACCGACGGCTGCGAGGCGGAGCTGAGCGACGAGTCCGGGGATCTCCTTTGTGCTAATGCTCTGGCTCTTGTTAGCATTTGCGTGTCACTACATCATCACTTAATTTATATATTTTTCATTTTGACATGTGTTGTCATTATGACCGATTTTACTTCTTTTGTACTGTTCTTTATGGTTGTATTATTTTAAAATTGAGACTTATTATGTTGAATTATGTTTATTATGTTGAAATTGTGGCCAATTATTATTATTATGTTTCTCTTATCACAGGTACTTTCTAACATATTATATTAGAAAATACTTGGCCCTTTGGGAGGCTTACACGGAGACATGGGTCCAACGTGAAGAGGCCCTTCGAGAGTTTTAATCAAAGGTGTGATGGAACACCTACAGCGGCACTAGCCGCAGCAGGCGTAGGACTATTGCTACGTATAGATTCTAATATATGGGTATGGGTGTTTGGTGGACCGGTATATTGCTAACTATGGATGAAAAACGGCGTCTGCCCTGAATACTCTAATAGTATCAATGCAATGGGCAGACGGTGACTCGCCAACTCACTAGATGAGCCCCCTGATAAGCCACTATAGGCATACAAGCCAGCAGCAGAGGGCAACACCGGTGCGAGTGGCTAGGGGTGTCGAGCGGTGCGGCGCCGGTTTCACCATCACGGGTCTCGTGACAACGGAGACCCGGAGCGGGTTTCCCCGTAGTTATGCCCTTGAAAATGACACTTCCACCCCCAAGCATATAGCTCTAGCGGCCCCCCTCTGACCGGCCGACCAAGGCAAGCCAGAGTTGAGAGTCTTACGGGCGCTCTTGAAGTTCCACCCCAGCCAACCAGTAACGGCAAGCTGGGGACGAGGCCCTAACCAACTCTCTGAGGCATTCAGGACCGCAGTGTCGCCACTCACATTCAGCCCGCCACAAGCTGCCCTGCGGTTTGTGCGCTTTAATTTAACCTGGTGATACATTTTTTGTTTATATCACAAGGTGAAGGTGATAGTTTTAAATCTAGTGTACTGTGCCCTCCAATATCGCGTTAGTCTCATGATGAGATAACGACTGTCCCAGAGGGGTTTATTATTATTATTATTATTATTGTTAGGAAGAATTTGAATGTTGTGACGTAGTTAATAGAGTTTAAATTCTCTATGAACGAATTCTATTACCGGCCGCCGCACGGCCTCTCCGCTCTCGTCTAATTGCAACCTATTTTATCTTATCTTGTGTGGGGCCAGTCACTACAGACCGGCGACACTACGACCCAGTGGGATCTTTTGTGTCGACTACCCCAATAACGACTGCTATAGATGTTCATGGCAGCCGGGACCGACGGCTTAATGTGCTCTCCGAGGCACGGAGCAGGCGATAATTGTTAATGAATACGCACATAACTTCCGAAAGTCAGAGGTGCGCGACGAGGGTTCGAGCCCTCTGCATTGCAGTCTGTTGGTCTCCCCACTGAGCTATCGCTGCTCGCAATTGCAGCCTAACTATTGTATGTACCTATGTGATCGAATGTTAGAATATTACTAGCTGACCCGGCAAACGTTGTTTTGCCATAAAAAATGTTTTGACCAAAAGATTTAAAAAAAAAAAAAAATAGTTGTTGGCCGATTCTCAGACCTACTCAATATGCTCACAAAATTTCATGAGAATCGGTCAAGCCGTTTCGGAGGAGTACGGGAACGAACATTGTGACACGAGAATTTTATATATAAGATTATACTTTTTTTCTGGTTACTTGTAATGCTCATTTCTCAAAACAGCTTTTTCGTACTGTTACTAATATAAAAGTCAACGACATCTTCATTCTAATGTAATAAAATAGTTATATAACCTAAAAAAAGAAACACTTTTGAACTATTAATATGAGTATTATCTACGCTCATACACAAAAACGTTATTATTTAATTGATTATATACACTTCTGATCACCATGAAATCTAGCATTAATAATATCGTCTTCATGCATTATTATAATAACTGGCTGTGCCCGCGGTTACACCCGCGTTTATAGTTACTGCGTGGTCCCCGTGGGTCGTAGCGTGATGTTATATAGCCTATAGGTCGCGGGTTCGATTCCCGCACAAGACAAATATTTGTTTGCATGAACATGGATGTTTGTCTTGGTCTGGGTGCTTCTATGTATAAAATGTATGTATTTACAAATAAAAAAAAAAATTATGTTTATCCATTGTCTAGTACCCATAGCACAAGCTCTGCTTAGTTTGGGCTAGATGGTGTTGTGTGTATGTGGTAGAATATTATTATTAAAAAAAAAACAAAACTCTTCTGACCTCGCTTTAACGGTGAAGGAACACATCGTGAGGAAACCTGCATGTCTGACAGTTCTACATAATGTTCTCGAAGATATGTGAAGTCTGCCAACATGCACTGGGGCGGCGTGGTTGACTATGGGGCCTTCTCACACTGAGAAGAGGGCCATGCCCAGCAGTGGGACAGTTTATATACAGGGGAGATATTATTGTATAAACCATGTTCGGAGTAGGTCACAGGTACATTATATTTATAGGCAGACATTATTATATTAAAGGAGAGGGCAGAAAAACATAGAGAACCGTGGAGTAGATGTTCATATTACAATTTTATACATGTCCACTCGGCTACACATCAAGTTAGACACCCTATACAGGGTGTCCGGTAATTAATGGATAACCTGGAAATGTCTTATAGTGGGACTCTAGCCGTTCAGAAAAAAATGAAAAAAATCTATCTTAACTACTACCTGAGATATGTGTTTTTTTTTAATTACCATGTATAACTTTCTTGTATACTACGACCATAAATGAATGAAATCCATCGGTTGTTTGTTGTTTTATTATTAAACACTAATTATGCTAATAGATAGACAGTCAAAAGTATGTTATGCTATAAAGCTTTCACTTTCTGATATATATATATTTTTTTTTTCTTTTTCTGAACGGCCGTCAATTCTACTATAAGACTTTTCAAGGTTATCCATTAATTACCGGACATCCTGTATACGCATAACTACGCTACATGCAAAAAAGAGAATTGTTGGAAAGGGACAGTGCATAGTGGTGTCGATGTAATGGTAAGGATAGAGCGTCGCGTCTCGTTCAAAAATAGAATGCACTCTCTCGCACGATTCGCAGCGTTCAACTTCTAATAGTTCAAAGTCCAAACAGTCTCGGTTGATGTGTCGCTGTGTTTACTAGCTGATCAGCGCAACTTCTGAGTAGTAGAGCCTTCCTGATTTCAGCATGAATGTGCCGGCTCGACCAGGGAAGGACTACCCTCTCACAGAATATCGACGTGAAATAGCAGTATTTCTACTGTTGTGTTTCGTTCGGTGTGTGAGGGTGCCGGAGGCCCAGTCACCCTTTTTCCCCTTCCCGCTTCTGCTCCTTCCCACTTCCTTCCAACGCGCAAGTGATACCTCTGGTGTTGCAGGCGTCCATAGGTTACGGTGACCACTTACCATCAGGTGTATAAAAAAACACATCGTCTGCTTCACATAAGCGAATTGTCCACGTTTTGCGACATTTCCATTGATGCTCCGCTCTTATTGGTCGTAACATAATGTTATATAGCCTATAGCCTTCCTCGATAAATGACCTATCCAACACTAACATAATTTTCAATTCGATCTCGTAGTTCCTGAGATTAGCCCGTTCACCAAACAAACAAAGTCTTCGGCTTTTTAATATAAGTATAGATTACGCCGCACCGTAAAAATAGCTTAAAACTATTATAATTTCAAAGTCAAAGACTTATATAGTTAGATAAAGTTATGTTGTCAAATAATTTGTATGCTATCCGAGTTCGCGCATGCGCTGTAATCTTATGTATTGTGAACTAGTTTATATAAGACAACTATTACACTGCTTATATGTGTAAGGAATGTAAAAGAGAATCATGATGGCATAGGAAGAGTAAGTGATGGGCTAGTTATTGCACCAGGTGTTGTGTGTTTGATACTCAAGACAAATTAATTTTGTGATCAACAGGGTTGGTCCGAGTTAGGTGTTCTTTGAGTCCGATGTTTGTTAAATCCCTCGCGACACAGTTATCATGTATGTCCTTCAGTGTTAGATAACCTATTTATCGAAAAAGGCTATAGGTTATATAACATCACGCCACGACCCACGGGGGCGGCGCAGTAACGATAAACGCGGGTGAAACCGCGGGTACATCTAGTCTAACAATATAAGTTCTTGACTTTATAATTATAATATTCTTACGCTTATGTTAAGCAGCGATAACCTAGTGGAAGACCTTCGCACTGCCATGCAGAGGTCTCCAGTTCGATCTCAAGATTATAGGACAGGATAATTCATGATGCTGGCCCAATTATAACATTTCACATATCTCTGAGAACATTATGGTGAACTCCCAGGTTGTCTCATGACGCGTTCCTTTTTTTTTTAATTTTTATCCGTGGTAGATTTTAAGCTGCCACGCAGACACCTTCAGTTTGATCCCAGGGCGCGCATCTCTGACTTTTCGAAGGTACTTATTTGTGTCTTCTTCTCCCTAGCCTTTATTATTCCCAAGTCACTTGGGCTAAAGAGGCTCGCGTTGGGTGCTTGGATCAAGGGTTTGATGCAGAAGGCAGTGCTATTAGATACGGCACGCTTTGTGAGGAGGTTCCTATCCCTCGAATCCTAAGCAGCGGCAGCTAGGACCCTGTTCCCGATGGCGGTGGGGTACCATATATTTTATATTTTTAAATGTATTTTATATACAGGGTGTCCGGTAATTAATGGATAACCTGGAAATGTCTTGTAGTGGAAGTGATGGCCGTTCAGAAAAAATATTTAAAAAATCTATCCTATCTACTACCTGAAATATGCTTTTTTTTTTAATTACCATGTATAACTTTCTTGTATACTACGACCATTAATGAATGAAATCCATCGGTTTTTTGTTTTATTATTAAATACTAATTATGCTAATAGATAGACAGTCAAAAGTATGCTATGCTAATATAGCTTGCATTTTTATTTATTTTTTTAAATTTTTTTTTCTTTTTTTCTGAACGGTCTTCAGTTCTACTATAAGACAATTCAAGGTTATCCATCAATTACCGGACACCCTGTATGTATATTTGAAAATGAAAAATATATTGAAAAGATTTAAATAAAGAATAAAATATTGATAATTTATTCAACAATAAATAGACTTATAAATTTCTCTTAAACTGATTCTAAATAAAACCGAACAATCGTACATTAGTTAAAAGGTTGTCGTTGACGACCGTGCTAATATTAAATTGTGTTACAGTCGTCCGCGCCTTCCAGAAATAGGATATTTCTTGGTATTTGTTTTACAATGCAAAACATATTCCTAAAAATCATTAAAACAATAAATTGCAGTGAATGTCATAAAATAAATAGTATTCGACACAACTGATATAAAATAAAAATAATAATAAGAATATAAATTAATAATCAAATTAGGACGCATTACCGTTAAATAATCACAAAAGTAAAAATTAAAAATTAGTAATAATAAAAAAAACAATTAATCATTAAATGGCATTTAAAGATTATAATATCTATTACATACGAAATATAAAATGCGAATATTATATAATGCAAAACAATGAATTTTTTTTTTATAATAATAATAATCTGCCGCCCCCGCAACGCTACGCTACTGATTAAAATAGTTTAAAATATCTAAAAAGCAATATTTTATAATAAATCGTATATAAATTATTATTTTTAAATATTTCCAAACAGATTCGACTCCATTCTGTCGTAGTTCTGCTTGTTGCATGCGCCAATGACCACCCCGCGTCTCTACTACCCTTCATTAAGGCTTACACACACGTTGGATAAGCGAGCGATTTTTATATAAAGAAAGTATGTACATATATTGTATATAGGCCATCTCCCTGAAGGGGTAGACAAACACAAAGTTTGTATAAGTGAACGATTTATGTTTAGTGCGCCGAGTGCTCGCAATTCGACCAAAGTTTGCCTGTAAGATATTGCTGATATATAATTATAGTGTCTTATCTATGTGATATATGTAATTATATATTGATGTATGTAACCATAGTTACGCGCTTCGACTGCGTGTGTCAAATGCATGGTTGTGTGCGTGTAGTGTTTATTCATCAATTTAATGTATTTCTAATGCATATTTTATATAAATATTAGGATTCGCCCCTTCTTCTCCATATAAACTTTCACTGTGCAAAATTTCAAACTCCACCGTCCGCGCAATTTTCTTAAAATGGGGTACAAAGTTTTTGCTTCACGTATTAAATATATAGATGTCAGAAGAAAAATGTATCTTTTTGAACATTAAAATAGTTTTTCTGAGTTTGGAAGTTCTGTCTTTCGTTTATATGTTTATAAAGTTGCCGCGACTCAGAGATTATTCCTAGTGATGTTAGAAAAAGACATAATAAGGTTTAATCCTTTCTAATATTCTAAATGAGAATGTGTGTTTGTTTGTTACACTTTCAAGCTGCAACTACTCGACCGATCATCACGCAATTTTTGAAGTGAAAACTTCTTTAGGCGCGTTGAGCACTTTTTGGGTGAACAAAAAGCGTGAAACTCGCGTCCGCGTCATCGTCACCGAACGCTTTCCATGAGCTATATGTATACTGTGTATATATGTGTATTTTTTGGGTGAACAAAAAGCGTGAAACTCGCGTCATCGTCACCGCACGCTAGTTACTTAGTTTTCACTTCTATCGACAGTCCCCAAAGACTGCCCCGCATGTTTTTGTTTTGCATACACGTTGTCACTTGTCCCCTGACAACGTGTATGCGTATTTCATGATGATCGGTACAGCGTACAGAAAAGGACAAAGGGTAACACACATTTTGTAGAAGAGGGACAGAAGTTTATTAACAAAATCTACATATATGAACGCAAGCGAAGCCGCGGGTAATATGTAGTTATTACATGAAAGAGATTTTAAAAATCTTCAAATTCTTCAAATCAGGTTTGATTTGAGATATTTTTTCTTTTTATCACGCTTTTATTAGTTTCATACGTACGTTAATATGTATGTAACGGTAACTTTGAACATGATTTTGACACCCTTCAAAACGTCGGATTAACTCGAAATTTGCCATAAGTATCAAGGACCGATGACAAAAATTTAGAAAATATAATAAAATCTAGTTTAAAAAATAAAAATAAAAGACAACAGAAATAATTCCTGCGTCGCGGGGGACTTTACAAACATTCAAACAACGGACACGAAGAACATCCAGACTTGGAACAACCATTTGTGAATCACAAAAAGTTTTGTCCCGTGTGGGGTTCGAACCCACAACACTCACTCACACTCGACGCAGTGACTGCGGCGACCACCTAATACACTACGCCATCCGAAAAAAAGTATAATACTGTTTTAATAGTATAATTCGGTACCCTAGATATTCCGCTCACCGCTTCGCTTATGAAATATTCCGCTCACCGCTCGGCTTGTCGCTCCGCTTATCGCTCCGCTAATCGCTCCGCTTACACTCATAAGCGAGCCCTATATCTATTCATGCGTATCACTAGATATTCACCAGAATAACTCACCTCAGTATGTTACCGTGCTTCTTAGAGAAAACACACCCGTGCTTATACCAACTCTGTGAACTGGATTAAAGATATACCAACAACTGTAAGTACTTAACATCTGAAGAGTTTTGAAGAGTTTTAAGTGGTCCTCTCGCCTCTGACACCGCGCCGACTGTAGTGGGTTTGATTCCCACACGAGACAAAAATTTAAGTGGTCTATAAACGGTTGTCCCGAGTTTGGATGTTCATTGTGTTTCAATTGAATGTCTGTAGTCCCCTGCGATACAGGCATTATTGACCTCTAAGTCTTCTTCGAAGAGGTTAATGAAAACCTTATGTGGAAGTGTGTCTGTCTGTTAGTGACAGTTTGTTAGTGACAGGCATAGCTCCGGAACCACTGGACCGATTAATTTGTAACTTGGTGTGCAGACACCTTGAGGTCATATTTTGCTCGTGTTTGAATATGGGTCCTGTGGGTCAATAGACCCCCGAGATATAGGGGTCACAAGGTCACATGTATTTTAAACGCATTATTATTTTATTTTACATTTAAGACATTGTAATTTGGTGTGCAGACACCTTGGAGTCATACCTCGGTCGAGTTTGAATTTCGGCCCTGTGGGTCAAAAGACCCCCGAGATATAGGGGTCATTTCTTTTCATTACTTTTACATTTAAGACGAAGAGGTTGAATCCTGGGTTTTTACAACCATTACATTCCCAGTGCAAATAGGCGGCTTTTTGAAAAAAGAAGAAATGCTCTCAGATATTTTCAGGCCTTCAGAAATTTTATAACAGTGATTTACGTCTTACAATTTGGATTATCATGTTTCTATTCGGATTATTACTCTAAAAGGTAAGGTTGGTAATTTTTAGACCGCTTGAAATTGTCTGATCTTCTTTAAAAGCGCTTTAACAAGATAATCTATCATATCATGTATTTATCTTAAAAGTTTTTAGACTATCGCGATTTGTACACATACTTAATATAATGTTAGAAAATGGGTATCACAGCTGTCAAGAACCGGTTAGTAAACAAGCCTGCTATAGCCGAGCATCTGCTGGAGTCTGGACCAAAGCACTGGATTGAGTTACATAAACCACAGGTTTTATCCACTAATCGTCACTATTACTCCAGGATAGTACGTGAATCGGTTGAAATTAAGAAATATCACAACTTCCACCGGGAGGATGGATAACGTTTGTCTACATCTTGGAATCCAGTCATCAGCAAATGTAAACGTCGCCGTAGTGACTTAGGTGGTTCCCTATCCATTAGCATAAAATTTTAAGACCTAATATAACTTAGCATAATGTTGTTTGGCATAATTATATTTTCGCATAATATAATTACGCATAACAGCTTACGCATAATTTTTTAAGCATAATTTCTCTAACCATAATAATGATTAAGCATAATATTGTAAAGCATAAATTTATTAAGCATAAAGTTCTAAACCATAACTTTTTTAAGCATAATATCCTAAAGCATAAATTGATGATGTGTTGAATGAGTTTCTGTCACGGCTCCGGCGCTGCGGGCCTCCGGCGGCCCCACGCGTGCTAATCGTCGCAGACGGCTTTCGCTCACCACCGCAGCTTAGGCTTGTTGGCCGGCTTCGCCGGCCAGCCTCAGCCGCCTGCTCCTCAGCCCGCGGGCCGCCTCGCCCCTACACGCCTACGCGATTTTAAATAACACTAGGGGTAGGACAAACAAGACTACGTGAAGTCGGTTTTGAAAATATACACCTAAAATAAATAATTAAGGACTACTATTTCAATCAGTTAACTTCTATCTGAGTTAACTTCTATTATGCTAAAAGTCTTTAGGCCTACTAACGTTATGCTAATAGTCATTAGGCCTACTAACGTTATGGGAATCAAATTTATACCAAAACAAATTAGTCTTTAACATGATTATGCCAACATAAAATGTATGCCTAAAAAAAGTATGCCAAAGTATTATTATGCCAAAACAAATTGTGCCAAAATCGTTATGCCGAAGTATATTAGGACAAAAAACATTATGCGAAAAGGAGGGATCCCGACTTAGGTAGCCAGTGTGTAGACGTCGTTAGTGTTGTGTGTCGAAATACCGACAGTTCGAATATAAATAATAGTGACCAAGTGAGGGTAGTTGCCGAAACCCGCACTTCACGAAGGCGCCGCTGAGCTCACATCAGTCAACCCGTGACCACGATCGATGCAAGTCGGTCGAAACGTCGGGCAATCAATAGGTATTTATTAGCTTTTAAATACTTTATCGCGAGTAAACCCGTTGTTTAGCATTATATTAAGTATATTTATCATCACGTTTAAAATTTGATTATTGCTATAAAGGTAAGGTTAGCAACTTTCAAGCTGTTTGAAATTGTCTGACCTATTTTAAAAGCGGGTTACAAGATTATCTGTTAAGACTGCGCCGAGCGAAATGTTCCAAAACAGGCGGTCACAGTTAAGTTGATAAAATCAACACTTTTTGTTTAATATTTGTATTAAACAAAAAGTGTTGATTTTATATATTTGTATAAAATATACATTTACTATAACAATGAATGTGTTGACAGTTACTCCGTGTAAAAAACTTAAAATAATTAATATTTTCGTCTACAAATTCACGTACATTTGCACAAAAAGTGCAAAAACATAAGCTCGTGTTACGTGATTTTCAGATTATAACAGTAAAAATGTATCCTATTTTGCAGCTTAAACGAAACATAAATAGTTATATTACAATTTGTCCGTCTCAAATATTTAAGTTATTGGTTGACAATAAAGATACAAATTTATCAAAAAAGCACTTCAAATCTTCCATACAATTTAACTATGGCGGCCGCGCGCCGATTTTAATATCGAGCTTTATCATTCAGTCTAACCGCGTCTTACGCTCGGCGCAGTATATATATTTATTATCACGTTTTCAAATCGGATTATTGCTATCAAAGGCAAGGTTAGCAATTTTCAGTCCATCTGAAATCATCTGACCTTCTTTTTATAGCGCGGTTAATAATTACTTTTTAAAATCATAGCAAGACATTTTTTAACCGTGCCCCTATAGTTGCGTGGTTTGTTTGCAGTCGATTTTAAAGTCCCAGGTAGAGCAAAATGTTATTGGCTTTTTCTAATAGGCTCAGAAAGCATTCGAATTTCTATTATATAAAATAATAATAATATTCTACCACATACACACAACACCATCTAGCCCAAACTAAGCAGAGCTTGTACTATGGGTACTAGACAATGGATATACATACATATATACTTCTTTTTGTAATTACATACATATTATACATAGAAACACCCAGACCAAGACAAACATCCATGTTCATGCACACAAATGTTTGACTTGTGCGGAAATCGAACCCGCGACCTCAGGCGTGGCAGTCGGTTACACTAACCACTACGCCATCGAGGCCGACAATTTTTTGCCCTCATCCCACCTTCTCCCTTCCTTTTGAGAACCACACATGCAGGTCTTCGTAACCGCCGATGGATGGTTAGCACAATCCCGTCTCGCACCAAAAGGTTCAGCAATTCTTTTTTATGCCGTACCATACAACTTTGGAACAGTCTTCCGGCTCATGTGTTCCCTCCCTTCTATGACATTGCGTCCTTATGTTATGTCCTATGGACCTACACAAAGCTGTCTATATGTATGTGTTATACTCCCCTGCCTACCTCACGGGAATGTTTAAAAGAATATCTATACATACATACATATATTCACGCCTGTTTCCCAGAGGGGTAGGCAGAGACTACGGATTTCCATTTGCTACGATCCTGACACACTTCTCTGGCTTCATTCACTTTCATCACATTCCTCATACACGCTCGCCGGTTTAAGGTGCTCTTAACCTGGCCTTTAATATCTATGTCCTAGTAATATTATACTCTAGCTGTCACTGCGGTTTCACCCACGTTTATGATGACTGCGCCGCTCCCGTGGCTCGTAACGTGATGTTATATAGACCATGTTACTTCTATATAAAGTAGCTTTGTATTGGTGTAAGAATTTTTATAATCGGTGCAGTAGTTTTTAAGTTTATTCGTTACAAACAAGAATACATTTTTCTCTTTATAATTCTTACTATCACTAGATAAGTACATATTATAAAACAAAGTCTGTCTGTCTGTTCGCAATAAACTCAAAAACTACTAAACGCATTTTCACCAATAATAAAAATAATAATAATAATTTATTTTCATCATTGGATTTTATTACATCAATTTTATAAAGGGTTTGAAATATCAAAAGAGAATTCGATGACGACCGTACTTGTATAAACTGTGATACAGTCGCCAGCGCCTTCCACCCTTAGGCTGAGTCCTGAGGCTGAGTCCTGAGTCATGGCGCATCGCGGACGCGGATTCCCCGCGCACAAAACAAATGCTCGACATGTTTGAAGCTGTCCGAACTGCGAGCGGGCGCGCACACGATCCGGCGCATTATGCTGGCGGATCCGCTTGTCAATACGCGTCTTTTGATTTTAACTGGCGGATAGTGCATTCAATGACTTATAATGTCGATTGAAGAGTTTCCTGTGGAAGATTTTATTACGGCGGTGATGGAAAAGCCTTTCATTTGGATGTCCAGGCACCCTGAACATAAAAATAAAAGACTTATACGGATAGCGTGGCACGAAATTAAACAAAAGTTTGTTTGTCACAGTGGTAGGTTTATATGCATTCATTTAGTATAGCATATTCACCGTCTCTTCTTGTCATAGATAGAATTTCGTGCTTTATTTTTTTACATTATACATTATGTCATCAGTAAAGAAACTACTTCTTTCTAGATACTGTAAACGTTTAATTTGTGAAAGTGACATTTTAATATATAAATATGATATGCACAGCACTATACGCGTGCGAACGCAGGTGCTCTCCAACGTGTACTAAGGACAGCCGTCCGCTTATTCATACGCTCCGCAATCCGCATGCGCGATGCGTCGTGACTCAGGACTCAGCCTGACCGTGAGTTCGCACTGACTAAACATTCACATAAAGACATGAATAAATACTTGTTTTTTGACAATGTATCGCACTGAGTTCGCACTGTATAACAACATACTGTTGTGAAATATGTTTGACATATCAATAATGTTAACAATGCGAACGTCAAACTAGACAGATACATCGACAAAACAGTAACAAATCTTAAACATCGGTAAGTGCTAACACAGATAACAATAAATCTTGAGATACATTCAAAAGTTTTGTTGTTTGTCATTAGTGTGAACGCAACTAACAACAAAACATGTTATGAGATTTGTTACATACGATATGTCTCGAAACATCACATGTTGCATGTTTTTTAGTGCGAACAGGGGATTAGATTGTTACAAAAATATTAATTGTTTAGGCACATGAAGAAACGAGAGAAATAAAATTAATAGATAGAGTGATTCATGAAAAAGGTTTACGTGTATAATTTGTCAAGGTTTTGTACAATCTGTGCGAAGCCGAAGCGGGTCGCTGGAAATATTACAAATGTGAGTTTATTGTTTATAACGCTTTCACGCCTTAACTGCTCGACCGATCATCATGAAATTTCGCATACACGTTGTCAGGGGTACAGCAAAGGACATAGGGTACCTTTCATCCAGAAAAAGTACTGTTTCCAAGGGCTATCTAGTATTAGTATAAATGTCAAAGATTGTGAATATAATCTAATGTTTGTTATTCAATCGTTAAACAGAATTGGATGAAACTTTACATTCTGATAGACTATGTCCTGGATTAACACAAAGAATACTTTCACTTTTTATCCCGGTATACGTTCGCGTGAGATTTAAGTGAACGAAGCCGCAGGAACAAACCAGTCAACCAGCTAAAAGAATATATTTTTGTTAAAGCGCCTGTCAAAAATAATACAACAAATTGCAACAATGTGTTATGCTATAACGTATGTATGTATATGTCGGCGATACGCCAGGATATCGGATATTCGGAGTCCATTATAATGAAAATACACAGTCAACAACACTTAGTTTATTTTCGCACCATCGATTTTACAGAAATCAGCCTATAACAGTTTGTTCCTGCTTTTTATATCTGCCTCACAACGCCTTCAAACGGTTCTAACAACTACAAATTATTCTCATATGACAGACTAACGAATTTAGTACAAAATAAGTCTTGAAATATAGCTATAGCAAATAATTATTTTAATGAATTTTATATAGCTCCAATTTATTTATTTTACATGAATTACGTTTATTTAATATAAACAAATAATATAGTTACAAACATTCTCAACAGATGGCGCTGTAACATAAATGAATTAGTAAAATAAAATCAGTAGTAGTGTAATATTTTCAAAATTTTGTAATACAGTGCTAAATAAACAACGCGATAAAATCCGTATATTGTAGTTTAATTTCAATAAATGAAATTAAGTTTTACTTATTATTTAAAATAATTAAATTCGATACATAAATTGGGATAATTATACAGATTCAATTTTTAACGATTACATAATTTAAATTGATAATTTGAACAATAAATTAAATCTCAATATTCTTCAAAACATTCAAACAGTCAACTATGCGTCTATTATATATTAGAACTTGATACATAACGAATTAATGTTTACAAATAACTATTTTAATATAAATCTAATATATTTCAGGCATTTATAAAATAATTTATTCATTTAAACGGAAAGCTAAAACTTAAAGTTTAATATTTGACAATTATTGTGAATTATTGTCGATAGATGGCAATTTGCGCCCATAAATACATAGTTTTAACTTTCAAGCCTACTTAAATCTTTGAAAGCGTTGGCAGAGGTATGGTTTTAAATCCATGTGATAGAGCAAGTCTATTACATTGTTTATCACACAATTCCAGAATCTTTGTTGCTATTCTACCGTGGTAACCGAGAGGGCAGTAATCAGTGGCGTAGCTTACCTTTGACGGGCCCTGTATCAAAATGTGTTTGTAGGCCCAAAGGAAGGGTAAAGTTTCTACAAAAGAAACAAAAAATTCTCAAATTGAATTAAAACGAAGAATTGAATTTGAGAATTTTAGATTATAAGCATATTTTCGAAGCAATTAATTGTTCATACAGATCAACTGATGTCTTAACTGTATTTAGCAAATAGTTTAGCAGCTGCTTTCTTTATTATTTCGTTTAAAAAAGATAAGAGTTTCTCTGGTTGTAATACTTTGAAGATATATTACTCGGGTCATAGAGGCTCTGAAATCTTTGTTATGGCCTAGTAGTTATTCTAAAAAATATAGTTAATATATAAAAGATTTGGATGGATATCATTTTAGGATTTCTGCTTACACACTTTTGGGGCCTCTTTAGCCTGGGGGCGTATCATTGATACGGCAGATATGGCGGTAGCTACGCCTCTGGCAGTAAGTCTAATATGATCATTTTTTTAAATTACTTTTTCGGAATACTTCTCTACTGTAAACAACATATTTTTTTCCTTTCTTTTGACATATAGAACATAAAAATCGAGTATATAGTTTTATCACAAACGCTAAAATTATAACAAAATCTTTGCGCGCTGTTTTCTAAAACTGCATTTTCTGAGTTACTGTCTTCTCGATTACCACGGCAATTGTTAAAATAATAATAATATTTGGGAAAACAATCCGACTTTGTACTGAAACAGTATTACAGGCAGACGCCGTTTTTTATCCATAGTTTCAATTATAGCAACTCATCAAACACCCATTCATATAGTCCAGATTTATTAGGTTCCATAGAATAGACTAGAATAGAACAGAACAGAATAGAATAGAATATAATCTTTATTTGCCATAAATAGCAATAGTCTACACATGCAGTGGCGAGTGTCTTGATAAGTAAAATAAAATAAAATAGTTTGTAAAATGAAGCTTTTTTGATTGTTACCATAAATCTTGTTAAATTCTAGTGAAATATAACTGCGGAAGCGAGCGACCGACCGCGACAGTCGACTCGCTTGCGCTCTTCCACGTTCGGCGCTCGCTCGTTAGCGAAATGTAAAAAGCCTAACAAAAGCCGGACAAGCCGGACACCGTTTATTTTGGCCGGACAGGCAATCAAAAAGCCTAACTATGTCCGGCTTTATCCGGACGCCTGGCTAAATTACCCGTGAAAGAGAAACAAATAATGATTTATTTATTTATTCAATTTTACAATCCAGGTGCACATATATCAAGATATCATAACATGGTAACATTAATTGAACACTGGAACCCAAGGTAAGATGAAACTTGTGTTATGGGTACCAGGGCTCTCTCTTACAAATAGACAAAAGGATATACAATTGTACATTGTTACAATTACAATTCATTGAGCAAGTTACAATCGTTTATTTATTAGTCTATTTATTCATAAGGTATGTTGGTACGTGTACCTAATATCTTGTAAAAAAATCTCAATAATAATAATAAACTGGAAAATGAGCAGAGTATATTTTGTCCCTCTGGTCCTCTCCAGTACCGGGATCATATCTTAAAACCTTTACCACTATCTACAAAAACTACAAATGCCACCTAATCTATACATGACTATGCAAAAAGCAGCGATAGCTCAGTGGGGAGACCATCAGACTGCAATGCAGAGGGTCTCGGGTTCGAACCCACGTCGCGCACCTCTGACTTCCGGAAGTTATATGACTTTTCGAAATTATGTGCGTATTGATTGACAATTATCGCCTGTTCCGTGCCTCGGAGAGCACGTTAAGCCGTCGGTCCCGGCTGCCATGAACATCTATGGCAGTCGTTATTGAGAAGTCAGTGCCCTATAATTTCCTGACACTGGTCTAGCCTTAGGGTATCGTTCGATCCACGTAACTTGGGAATAATAAAGGCTGGGGAGCAGACAATGCAAAAAGCCGCTATACTGAACTTGCCGACTCGTGCGAAAATTTTCACAAGGAGATGTAGCTCCTGAACATTGCCCCACAAATTAACTCCACTTGGAGTAAGCCCGTGGTTTTCATTCATTGACCGATTTTTTACGAATTTCGTTTATATAACAACACACATGTACACAATAATAATAATAATGAATTTATTTGCATAAAATGTGGTGGATACAAAGATGACAAAAAAAACAAAGAGCACATATCACATTTCGCCATATTACAATAGCATGCAAATGTTGAATGAGTACAAATTATAGAATTCAAGATTTCATTTACACAATTTTTTATTTATTAACACAATGTATTTCTAAAATGATAAGACTGCAAGGCAAATTCTTTTAGAAATTCATTATCTGAAAAAAATTTCTTCAATCAGCAATTTTTTAGTGCAGGGCAAAATTTATTGTACGATAGTTTTACTATATGCTCAGGTATCGTGTTAACAATATGTGGTGTCATCACACAACTTACTTTAAACATCTCTATACGTGGTATGGGCATTTTTAAATAGTTATGGTTAATTTTACGCTTATTCTTATTATCTTTAACTTCGAACAATTCTAAATAACATTTAACAAATTTCGCTACTTCATAAATACTAGCGGACGCCAAGTGGTCGAAATTCGCCTATAATTTATTTGAATTTTAAATTTGATCGTTATTAAGGTTTTATTGTCTATAACTATACCCTTGTAATCACATTTTATTTAGTCACTTACTCCACATAATGTAACCATAGTTACGAAGAATTCTACGACATCAGCCGAACGATGCCGATATACTACGAACGCGATTCGACTGCGTGTGTCAAATGCATGGTTGTGTGCGTGTAGTGTTTTCCATTAATTTAATGTATTTCTAATGCATATTTTATAAAAATATTAGGATTCGCCCCTCCTTCTTCATATAAACTTTAACTGTGCCAAATTTCATACTCCTCCATCCGCGCAATTTTCGTAAAAAGGGGTACAAAGTTTTTGCTTCACGTATATATAGATATATACTAATTATACTAGGTACAGAAAACTTTCTGCTTTGCATAGCAAATATTGCACGGATGCATTTCTTCTGAGTTATAAATAAAAATAATTTCCTTAGTTAGACTTTTAGATTAAAATAGACAAATCCACACAACCTAACAAAATATAGGCATATAGACTACAAGAGCACATTATTGCAATTTGCTGTTTTATTTTTAACAGGCGCTTTTACAATTTTGTTTTGAAAACTTTTATACATTTAGCTTGTGCCCTTCACATAAATAAATCTTGGAGACACACGCACTAGGATAAAAGTATCCTTTGTGGTATTCCACAGAACTTGGTACCTAGGTTGACTAGAACATTGTCAACCTAGGTACCAAGTTCCGCATGACTGAGTTACAAACATACAAACATCTTTACAACCTTTCACATTTATAATATTAGTAGGATATAATTATATAGATATAATCTATACCTATATAAGTGGGGAGACCAACAGACTGCAATGCGGAGGGTCTCGGGTTCGAACCTACGTCACGCACCTCTGACTTTCGGAAGTTATATGACTTTTCGAAATTATGTGCGTATTGATTGACAACTATCGTCTGCTCCGTGCCTCGGAGAGCACGTTAAGCCGTCGGTTGCGGCTGCCATGAACATCTATGGCAGCTTAGAATCAGGGTACTACGGGGTCAGGCTAGCCCACCGCGCCTCGAAAGGCGTGTTCTATCGGCCGCTGATCAGAGTGCGCGGTGCCTGACATTGAGGTTGGCCTCGTAGTGACTATGTGGTTAGCCGCAGAGGACGTCAGGTTTGTTGCTCGGCAAGCACGTGGCGTTCGAGCGTCGGAATCATGCGCGGCTAGTGCGAACCAGTTGGTCGCGCGAGGCACGGAGTTGCCTGTAGCGAAGGTGTAGTGTGGTTTCACTGCGACGACGCATCTCGGGTGCTGGCCTGCTCAGCCAGTAAGAGTCATAGCTAAGTGACTCGGGCAATACCCGGCTTGTAGGCTAGAAAGGGTAGACGTATAGGTAAGGATGTACGTCGGGAAGTGAGCGTGCCTTACAGCTCCGGCACCATACTGGCAATATGGAAGGCGGTTACTCCGTCGGCCCCAACGAGAACATCGTTAGCAACTCTCTGAGTTCGCGAGTGGTGAGCGGCTTTATTGCTCCGGCACCTATCTGGACAATAGGTAGTGCCACTTGGGCACGAGGTAGCTCGCTTACGAGAACTGGGTCTTAAGATTTGGGGACAAGAGCTGTCTATAACTGGTCCCTGAAGGTGCTCTCGGGCACTGGAAGGTACAGCGGCTCTCACTTATATAACTAACAGGTGGGAAAGTGTGAACCATATATCATAAACTAAAGTAGTCTGTAGAGGGAAGGGTCTGGCCCCCACACAAGATAAGATAAGATAAGATATACGATACTTATACGAAAAATCAATTTTTGAAATTTTGTCTTTCTGTTTCTACCGGCTAATCTCTGAAACAGCTCGGTCGATTTTGACTGAACTTTTACTGGCGGATAGCTGATGTAATAAGAAGTACCTAATAATGATAAATAAAACTGAATATAACTGTTTATAACTGAATAAAATTGTCTTTATTATTTAAGGATACAGTGTAATCAAAGTGTTGGTGTTGTAAAACATTTAAAAAAAAAGAAAAAAAAAATAGTTTGTTTATTCAGGCAACGTAGACCCATACAAAAATGTTAATCACATGTATTCTTATCTTCTTCTTTTCGTGTGGTTAGTGGCCAACCAGTTGTCAAGAGTTGTTCAAGCCGCCCCCCGTAGGCCTCTGACATAGCTTAACGACTGCTATCAATTTGGCAACAACCGAGACCGACTTTTTACGTGCCCTCCGAAGCACGGAGACGCTCAGATGAAATACCACTAAGCGGTCACCCATCTATAGACTGACCGCACCCAACGTTGCTTAACCTCGCTAATCGGTCAGTGAGTGCAACTGGCTATGGCTAATGTTAGTATACTTAAAACTAAACACAGTAAACATTACATTTGATGCTAGTTTCTATCTACATGAATCCTGGAGCAATGATTCATGTAAAGAGAATGAAGCCTATCAGCAATCATTGCCAAGACGCGATTGGGGCTGGCCCGGGCTCTGCAGAGCAAGGATGTACATCTTTTACGGGTAGTAGTGTAAAAGCAATCGACTCTTATTGTCAAAGAACACCTGATGCGCTGCAAAAACGAGGCAGGCCCAACAACACCTGGAAAGCGTTAAATATTTTTTTTATAAAATTATTTCTTTTATTATTATATTGGACACACAGAACATTGTATGATTTTCGAGTCTTAACTACTCCACCGATCACCATGAAAGAACAATGCCCACCCTTCATAATACCACCGGTCTAGAAGTGGACAGTCAACAATTGTACTAGTTTTTATTGCATTAGATAAATGAGTGTTTAACTAATAATCTGAGATTGATAGTTGCCTGTAATGATAATTGTATGTGAAATAAATAAATAAAATTTCCAGCAGCGGACGTCTTTCGGCTGAGATGATGATGATGATGATGACACTTTGCCTTGCTTTACTTTTTTTGTATATATTTATTGTATTTATTTCCAGCGCTATGCACCGCCAAGATCGCGACGATGATCCCTCTCCCCCACGATCGCGGTCATCTTCTAGAAGAAGCTCTACATCCCTCTCTCGCCGTAGTAGCATTAAGAAGGAGAAAGAAGGAAAGAGTACCATGTCCAGCGCACCTAGTACTGCCAACTCCACTCCAAAGAAGATTGTAAAAGCACAGAATTTGGACTTCGTTGTTACTGGAAAGCAGATTTTAAAAAGGTATGCTTAGTAATATCAGCCTTTATAATATGTCCCACTGCTGGGCACGGGCCTCTTCTCAGTGTGAGTAGAGTTAGGCCATAATTCATGGTGAACTATGGCCTAACCTGGCTGGCAATGTGGATTGGTACACTTCACATATCTTCGAGAACATTATGTAGAACTCTCAGACATGCAGGTTTCCTCACGATGTTTTCCTTCACCGTTAAAGCGAACGATAATTAACTATTTAATACGCACATAACTTCGAAGAGGCAGAGATGCGTGCCTTGGGTTCGAATTCAAGATCTCTGAGTGGCAGTCCAACGGTTTCCCACTAGGTTATCGCTGCACTGCCTTGAAAAGGTATATACTTGAAGAAAAACTTTATTTTTTAAGCAAAGGTTTAAATCATAGATGTGTTACTACGGTGGCGTAGTGGTTAGTGTAACCAACTGCCACCCCTGAGGTCGCGGGTTCGATTCCCGCATAAGTCAAACATTTGTGTGCATGAACATGGATGTTTGTCTTGGTTTGGGTGTTTCTATGTATAATATGTATGTATTTACAAAACAAAAAGTATATAATATGTATGTTTATCCATTATCTAGTACCCATAGTACAAGCTCTGCTTAGTTTGGGCTAGATGGTGTTGTGTGTATGTGGTAGAATATTATATTATTAGATATGGTCACCTTTCTGTACGTCAAGTTGTCATTCGACATGGCATGATGACAAAAATAAAGTGTTTGCTCCGTCTTTTAGATTAGCAAGAAATATTGGACACGTATTTTCCTTTTGTCACACAATCTTATCTTGTAGTATTTTCGCTTCCGTTCGCTTCGATGAACACTTGACCGCTTACGATTGTAAACTGACTCGGCGAGCGCTGGCCTTCCTCTTTTATACGCGGTTTAAGCGTTTCCGGAGTTTTCTAGAAACGTCATACCCGGTATGTAAACAGTTCGAAGATTCGAAAATGTGCCAGCGTTCTCTCTACTCTACTCGTACCAACAAACTACGTAGTTCCGTAAGACTTCAATAGAGGGCGTTGTAATAAATTATTAGACGGCACTGCCAAGTCTTCTCCACAATGCCGAGAGATGGCACTGGGTGTAACAATATGTTCAATGTTAATATTAATATGTTAATATAAATAATTTATATGTTTCCAGATGCGACCGTGCCAATTCCTTACCGGGGTCTTACCGCCGTCCCTCAGTAGATACTGCCAAGACCAGGAAACTGGTGGAAACCAAGAGACTGCCAGAAAGAGTGAACATCTCCACATCTTCGAAGAGTCAAGAGACTTCTTTAGAAGATGATATGTCTTTGGATTTATCACAAGTAAGAAATGTTAAGTACATAAATATTCTCATATCTATAGATTTTTGTTTATACAGCTAAGGTGGTAAGCAAGCATACGGCCCACCTAATGGTAAGTGGTTACCGTAGCCTATGGACGCCTGCAACACCAGAGGCATCATTTGCGCGTTGCCGACCCTTTAGGAAAGGAAGAAGAGAAAAAGGAAGGAGTGGCAAGTGGGAAAGAGGGTGATTGGGCCTCCGGCACTCTCACTCACCGAACGAAACACGATAGTAGGAATACTGCTATTTCACGTCGATATTCTGTGAGAGGGTAGTCCTTCCCTGGTCGAGCCGGCACATTCATGCTGAAATCAGCGAGGCTCTACTACTCAACAAGACTAGTAACTAACCTAACCGTAACCGTAGCTTCAATAACTTAGTAAACTCACTAACCTATATATTTTGACGTTTATAAGTGTTAAGTTGTGAGTTGTGACCTAAATGAATACATGAGTTTTCACTTTCACTTTGACTTTGACTTGAACTTGACTTTGACTTGGACTTGACTTTGACTTGGACTTGACTTTGACTATGACTTGGACTTGACTTTGACTTGGATTTGACTTTGATTTAGACTTGGACTTGACTTTGACTTGGACTAGGACTTGGACTTGACTTTGACTTGGACTTGACTTTGACTTGGACTTGACTTTGACTTTGACTTGGACTTGGACTTGACTTTGACTTAACTAATATTATAAATGCGTAAGTAAGATTGTTTGCTTGTTTTTTGTTTAGCTTCCTCGCCTCTAACTACTTGACCGATCATCATGACATTTCGCATACACGTTGTCAGAGACACAGCAGTGGCTTAGCGTAGTGGGGCGGCAGGGGCGGCCCGCCCCGGGCGGCACTTTTAGGAGCCGTCAAAATTGCATAATAAATAATAACTCTTCTCCCTAGCCTTTATTATTCCCAAGTCACTCGGGGCCGGTATTTCTAGTCTAACCAGATTTGACTGAATATCAGCACATTTTACACGGAGCGGCTGCCACCTGACCTCAACAAACTTAAGGCTAACGATACCCTAAGGCTCGACCAGTGTCAGGATATTATAAGGCACTGACTTCCCAATAACGACTGCCATAGATGTTTATAGCAGCCGGGACCGACGGCTTAACGTGCTCTCCGAGGCACGGAGCAGGCGATAATTGTCAATCAATACGCACATAATTTCGAAAAGTCATATAACTCAGAGGTGCGCGACGTGTTTGACGGTTCGAACCTGAGACCCACCGCATTGCAGTCTGTAAGTCTCCTCATTGAGCTATAGTATTTTCTTATCACCATATTTTCCCACCAGGTCTCAGACTTCGAAGACACGAACTCCAAATACGGCATCAGGAAGTTCCAAGCCCTAGCCACATCCACTCCCAAGATCGTGAAGGGCAAACCTCGTAGTGGTTCTCTGCAGAGTCAGATACATTCCCAGCGCATGGAGTCCAGGCGAGCTATGAAATCCCTGGACAGCACCAGGCAAAGCTTTAACATTAGCCGGGACAGCTACAAGACTTCGTCCGTTGGTAGTCCTTACAGGTAAGGTATTATAATTTTTTTACTATTGTTTTTTTTATGGTATTAGTGGCAAACGAGCAGACGGATCGCTTGATGGTAGGCGGTAATCGCTTACCGCAACACCAAAGAAGTCACAAGTACGTTGCCGGTCTTTTAAATTTCCCCCCAAGAAGGGTGAGGGGGTTTGGGCCTGCGGTACCTTCACTTTCTCGACGAAACACAACACAAGCGCTATTTCATGCCGGTTTTCTGTGAGACCGTGATATCATTCCGGTCGAGTCGGCCCATTCATGCCGAAGCATGTCTCTCCCACGGAATATACAGCAGGACCTCTTTAACCCGAACACCGAAAATTTACCCCCAGTTCGGATTAGTAGAGCATTCGAATTACAGTACAGAGAATCTGTGAAGTATATTTTTGTGAAATAAAACCGTATGTAAAAATTTTGGGAGACTAAGATAATGTTCTTAAGGAGGTTGAATACAGAGCATTTAGAATCCAATTCTTACTGTGTAAAAATATGCAGCAAAACAAATGCGCGTCACCCGTGTTTTATGTACTTGATATTTAACCAACTGGCGTGAACTAACAGCGAGAAAAGAAGCGCGGAGTGGAGCGGGTAGGCGTTCCGATTACAGAGGTGTTCGGATCAGCGAGGGTTTCGAATTATAGAGGTCCTGCTGTACTACAAATTAAACTATACTACCGACCCGTCCCAGCTTCGCTCGGGTAGTACAAAACCGTAACAAATTATTCACCTAAACCTTCATAAATCATTCTATCTATTGGTGAAATCGCATCCGTTTTTGAGTTTATCGCGAACAGACAGACGCGGCGGGGGATTTTCTTTTATAAAGAGAAATATGTATTCTTGTTTGTAACGAATAAACTTATAAACTACTGCACCGATTATAAAAATTCTTACACCATTACAAAGCTACTTTATCCGTCAGTAACATAGTCGATATAACATCACGGTACGAGCCACGGAAGCGGAGCAGTCATCATAAACGTGTGTGAAACCGCAGGAGACAGCTAGAGTATAATATTACTAGGACATAGAGATTAAAGGCCAGGTTAAGAGCACCTTAAACCGGCGAGCGTGTATGAGAAATGTGATGAAAGTGCTTGAAGCCACAGAAGTGTGTCAGAATCGTACCATTTGTAACTTAAACAACAATTGTAAAACAAATGTAAATGGGTTCGATTCCCTGGTCCGACTAGTAAAATGTTATCAGGGTTGTCTGTTAAGAAATCTCAATAGCAGACCAGAGTTAGAAAGTTGGCGGTGTTAGATACCTCGCCGTGTCTCGGAAAGCACGTAAAGCCGTTGGGCTTGCGCCTGATCTCTCTCCGGTCGTATTGGTGACATCCCATCTCACTATGAGAATGACTGAACAGAGAGTGCACTTGTGAACTGTCATATCTCCTGCGTAGGCCAGTCTCCGTTAAGATTTTCCGCCGTGACAGAAATTCGGTCTGGAGGACATTATTAAATTAGTAGACATTGTAAGGTACAAACGCGATTAAAATTATACAGAAGAGGCGAAGAGAAGAGCGTATGTCAGTATACATTTAGATTTTGATGGAAAAACATGTCATTTCATTTATCCGTCATAAAATTCTTAGTTAATTTAGTAGATGGAAATGACTCTTTTATAGCGATATAAAACAATAGCGAACAAATTCCTGTGACGCGGGGGCTTAACAAACATTCAAACAACGGACACAAGCACACCTAGACTTGAACAACCATTTGTGGATAATGTTTGCCCATATTCGCAAATAATAAATTAACTATGTATTAAGGCGGCACTGCACATGGTTATTTGTATTTGGTATTGGGTGTTTGTTTTATTTGGGCGAATATTTGACAAATAGGCAAACATAATGATATTGGCAACTATGACCGTCTACACATGGAGCCAAATAAGGCGTCAAATAACAAATACACAAACATTTTGAATGAGCAGAGGCAATTATTTACCAACAGTATGGACGTCTTCAAACTTGCAGCAGGATTTTATTATTAAAACGCATGCTATTATTATATGCTTTGTATTAAAAATACAAGGTTGTAAAAAGACCATGCAGAGCAAGGCGCTGGTGGTGGATGTCGAGTATGCACAAAAATAATTTTACCTGGGATGTCAAGTTGACAGCCCGCGCAATTGAATTTGACATGACTTGCCGCCAACGCTGGCCATTGTGTGGATGGTTTAGTTGCGTATTTGCCGTTTTTGATAATTAATCTCTTTGATGTGCGTCGAAAAACCGACAAGCACGCGGTAACGCGTGTTTGGTATTTGCCGTAGTTGTCAAATAGGCAAGAAAGGCAAATACTTTGCCACACAAACCATCTACACATGGTTTTTATTTGTCAAATTTATCAAATACGCAAATACAGCCATGTGAAGTGCCGTCATATGGAGCACACAAATGTTTGTCACGTATCAGGAACGAACCGACAGCACTCTGTATAATGTAAGTGGCAAGCTGACCACATAAACCTCTACGCCATTTATCTACCTTTTCAAGTATACATATAGGTGTGAGACTGCATGTCTAAATTACTTCTGAAACATCCATTTCCAGATACGGGACAGAACCAGATTATTCTTCCGTCTCGCCAGAATACTCTGGACGGTCTTCCAGCGAGCTGTCGCCGAGGACCAGCCAAGTAGACCAGGTGGTGTCGCCGAGAAGTCAAGATATACAGGTCTCCAGGTAAGAAATCGATTTAACAGGTAACGTCTATCTTTGGAAATGTGGCAAAATAATTAATTTTTAAAAATACAAATTCCGACTTGACATCTATACCTTTAAGTACCAACTTCAACTAAAAAGGAAAAATTGTTTCGAAGTCGTTAGATTTTTCTGTCAATTTTTGTAGAAAGTAATTGTATTTTTAATGTTGATTGATTTATATATAATATGGGTAGGCCTACTAAACGCGCTGCTCAAATGACAGCGCTGTTTGGAAGTAGATTTGGGTATATATTTTGTTTCGCCGGATCTTCTCAAAAATCGCAAAATCGATTTCGATAAAATTTATATAGGACCACCTTTGAAGAAAAATAAAATATCTTATCTACCAAACAAAAGAGAATCATCAACATCGATTCATAGTTGGCGGAATGATCGCGTAACATACATACAAAAAAAAACCGTTTTCTTCCTCAACAGTTGCTGTATCTCGACTTGGGCAGACTGCAGCGAGGCTGACACCAAAGTGGAACACCGTTGTGATGGAGAATGGTCATCATTCTGGGCAAACTACAACAATTCTTTAGCCAAAGTGCCCATGAAGAGCTACTACGATCAATGCCCGACTCCGTACAGGACGGAAACTTTTGACCTGGCTGATTTTGGAGAGTTAGGTCAGTACATCACCTCTATGTATAAGCTGATCTCCTGGTACTTAATGGTTATTGACAACGATAGGAAGAGCTCTAGATATCTTTTTTTAAGTAAAACGCATATTGGAATGCCAATTTCTTCCTTTTTTCTTTTGTCGTATGTTTATTGTGTACGTCCCACTACTGGGCAAAAGTTTCTCCCTTGAAGTTCCAAATCACTAAATTGGTGAATATCCAACTATCGATTGTATAGTCCTACCTTCCTACCTAACTACCTGGTATATGTAAGTCCCACTGCTTTTTAATTAATGTTTAATTCTAAATTAGCAAAAGTGAATGGCAAGCTAACGCTTTAGTCAATAAGCTGTTCATGGGCTTGTTTTTAAAAGCCTTTTAATTAAGGACAATTTCAATTGCCCTCTTTTAAATAGAAGGGAATTTTTTTACCCCTCGGATAGCACAGTAATTTAAGTGGATGCCTCGCCAGTACCACCACACCGAGTGTTATCGCTTCTATCCCCACACGGGACAGATTTTGTATCCACATAGTTGTCCCAGTATGGGTGTTCCTTGTGTCCGATGTTCCAATGTTCGTAAAGTCCGATGACACAAGAATTATTTAGTAGTTTAAAAAAGAAAAGTCTCATCTCAAGCCTTGCATTAACAATCTATTTTCCTTCCAGACTTATCAGACGGCTCAAGAAAGCGTTCCCCGGACAGCATGGAGGCTTTGAACAACATAATTCGCAATCAGGGACTCCACCTAACACCCAGAGAGACTCAAAACATCATCAAATGCGCGCACCTACTAGGCAACGTCCTAACAAAGGCAATAGAAAGAAGATCAAAATCAACCGAAACAGACGACCCAGAAGTTATATCAAGAAAGAAGACAATGACTCTAGATCTGAAAGAGATGGTAATACCACTAGAAGTTAAGGAGGAAAAGAGATGCGAGACAGCTACGACACAAACCGATATTTCGTTACCAAACACTAAAAGTGCGCCGAGAATCTTCGAGAACATTCTAAGGCAGCTTTCTAGAAGTTCTATAGATGTTAGTAAGATTGAAAATAAAGATGCGAGTAAAGATAAAACTGATGGGAATAAAGGTAAAGATGAAACTACTAAAGGCAAAGAAGAGATATCCAAAGATAAAATTAAAGTAGAAACGCCAAAAGAAAAAGAAAATACAGATAAAGTTGAAGCAGCTAAAAACACTGTTGAGTTAAATAAAGATAAACTCGATAATAAAGGAACAGAAGTAGATTCTAAAGATAAAGAAACAGCTGAGAGAGAAGCAGATAATAAAGATAATATAGAAGTAAAAGATAAAGAAAAGATTGAAACAACCAAAGATAACTTAGCAGCGATCAAACAAAATGTTGAAGTAAAAGAAGATACTAAAGTAAATTCAGAACAAGAGAAAGCAGGAGAAATTAAACAAGAACAATAATAAAAGAATAGAAATCTCTTACACCTTAAAGTCTAATCAAAGACGTGTCTAACTCATGTTAGCCAATCACAGCATTTGACATGACTGAAACCAAGAAACTGAAAATCAAAATATATTCATAATAAAAGAATAGGAATCTCTTACACCTTAAAGTCTAATCAAAGACGTGTCTAACTCATGTTAGCCAATCACAGCATTTGACATGACTGAAACCAAGAAACTGAAAATTAAAATATATTCATAAAATTAGTCTACCTTACGCACGCATTGGTAGTGAATTCGCGACTGCTGTTTTTAAAGTCTCGTGTTTAAAGTCTTGGCAGTGTTACTGGTCTGTTTTGTCAAGAAATTTTAGTAGAAGTCAGTCTGAAATTGTGCCCAGCCTTCCTGAAACTGTAATGTGTAGTCGTAATAGGTATCCTATAGCAGTATACATTCATAATCACCTGCCAAAACTGTTATAATTTACGTACTTATAAGTTTAACGAATGAGCAATCGTTGCCAAATGGTCCTGAAGGACTTAGTGGATGATTCGCCCGAATTTCACTCGCCCGAATCGGGCGAATCGACACTTTTAAAAATATATTATTTTTCTGTAGGCGACTCGCACAAATTGTATTGTATGCAATGAAAAGTACAGTCGTGTAAAATATATCGGTATTAAATATAATGACCACCAAAAATAGTAATTGCGCAGCAAAATATGCTTACTAAAATATATCGTAACGAGCACCTATACGCCTCAAATCACTGCATTCCGTCTCGGAAGGGTTAGGTTATGTTAGGTTCCTTGTTACACCCACCCAAAAATAGGAAACCCGCGAAGCGGGGCTCCGTCGACACAGTTTGATCTCTTTAAAATATTTTAGTAGGCATATTTTGCTGTGCAATTAGTATTTTTGGTGGAACAAAGGCATAAAATTGAGGAATAGTTAAATACTACCCGTTAAATTTTATTATAACGAATTGAAAAGACTTACTAGTTGTTATGCAAATAAAGCTATTTCTGATTAATTTGTGTCCCATTTCATGTCAAAATATACTACCCGTGTCACTTCTATACTTGGTTGTACTTTTCTTAACTTCACTGCAATAAATACAATTCGTGCGAGTCGCCTACAGTAAAATAATGTTTTTAAAGTGTCGATTTGCCCGATTCGGGCAAGTTAAATTCGGGCGAATTGTCAACATTTTTCTATTGCAATAGTTGTGGTGGGCAATCCGATGGTGCGTGGCGGGTTCCTCCCTTCCCAATAACTTTATAACAATGGACTTCCGCCAAGAAACTTCTATTTCGATTCAACATAATAAGTCTGAAACTCATTAGCTCAAATGGCTCATTTAAGAATGTTTTAATTCTGTAAATGAGAATCTGTTTAATTTTGTAAATAATTTTAATTATTTAAATTGTAAACAAAAAGGTTCGTTAAACGTTTAATGTTAATATAATTTAAGAAAGTGAAGTACCTACATAATTTATAATCTATATTTCCATGAGACTTTAGTGGCAATGTGTTGTTCTAATCTTGTCCTGTCTATCACAACTGAATAAAGTACAATTTAGCAAATAAACGATTTAATATACTGAGTGTAACGGAGAGCGTCCCGAAAACTAAAGTAGATTCTGAGTTAAAATCGTTGAAATTTCAAATCAGGCAAGTTCACATGTTTTTATTCAGGTTTTAATTTTCTGCCTTTGAACCATAACACAATGAACCATCCATTTTATTAAATAAAAATCAAAGAATACCACATCTTGCTAAAATACAGCAATGTAATTAAATCGTCGTGATTTAAACAGATCAGGTCGGCGCGAGTGGTGCGTTATATTCAGGGGCACTACCGCCATATCTGCCGTATCAATGATACGGGGCCCCCAGGCTATAGAGACCCCAAAAGTGTGTAAGCAAAAATCCTAAAATGATATCCATAATCTTTTATAGATTTTTGAGAATAACTACAAGGTCATAACAAAGAGCCTCTGTGACTTGAGTAATTATACCTTCGAAGTATAACGAAATAATAAAGAAGGAAGACGGTAAACTGTTTGCTAAATACAGTCAAGACATCAGTTGATCTGTATGAACAATTAATTGCTTTGAAAATATGCTTAAAATCTGAAATTCAGAAAATTCATTCCGTCGTTTTAATTAAATTTGAGAATATTTTGTTTTTTTTATAGAAACTTTACCCTTCCTTTGGGCCTACCAACACATTTTGATACAGAGCCCGTCTAAGGTAAGCTACGCCACTGGTTATATTGGTAGCAATTCATTGCGTACCGCGTAATAATGTTAATCAATATAAAATCTTAATCTTGCGATTTTTTTATTATTAGATGTTTGCGTCGAGATAAGTACTTATAGAAAGACGTCTTGTTAAAGTTGTCGTTACGCCGTCTCTTACACCCAGTATAGGCATTAAAGGCCCGCCAACTATTAAATGGAATCTTAGTCTATTGTTGGCGATATGTGTGTATAATAATCCTTTGCCAACCCCTTAAATAATATAGGCATGAGGATGTGTATGAATAATTTGACTGCTTCATAGATACACTCCGTATATAATGGAGACCCGGGCACTGGAAACACATATCGAATCCGAAAAGCCAACAAAATGTTTTTGAGCTTTCCATTTAAGAACTCGGCAGTGTTGGACCCCCATGCCTCTGTGTGCCGTTGTTTTTACGCCTGATGTCTCTCCGGTCGTGTCGGGGACGTCCTAACGCTATGAAAGTGAGGGAACGGAGAGTGCACTTATGTTTACACACACTTGTGCACTATCAGATCTCCTACGTCGCGTTGGCCAGTCTCCGTTAGCCGCCGTGACCGAAATTCGGTCTGGAGGACATTTTATATACAAATATAGATATTCTTTTGTATGTATGTTATATAGGTCATATATTTACGATGTTGTCTAGTCAAAGACCAATTTTAATGTATAGAATAAATAAATAAAGAGAAATAAAAAATATATACGCGACTGCCCAAATATACAAGGTGCCGATTTCATTAAATGCAATACATCATTATGGAGTAAAAATTAAATATTTAATTATTATTATAATACCGTGGTTGCCTATGTTTCATTTTGAACTTACATTATTCTACACACACGAGAAAGTAGCTATTAAAATAAGTATTTTTGTGCAAACAGTATCAACATTGGTACCAAAATAAAGGAGTACTAAATTTATATTTAAAAAGTTTGTATATGAAAAAGTGGGGTGTCGTGGAGATGTCTCGCTTTCTCCCTCGGACAGCTGCATTTAAGTAGCGGTTACGTCACTGTTCGTGTCGTGCATCCTTTTTCTGTCATTTGATAATTATTCCTACTACCAGATTTGAAATGCTTGTATCTTATTTGTGATTGAATAGATTACAAAATTGTTTGGGTAATGTAAATATTTGACTTAAATAATAAAAAAATGTGAGTTAACTACCTTATCTATAAGTACTATAAAGTAAATAGTTTTCATCCCCAACGGACTCGGATAAGACAGGCATCTAATTTTACATTGACTCCAAACATTTAAATCATAGATGCGTTTAAATACGGTCACCTTTTTGTACGTTAAGTTGTCATCCGACACACAATGAAAACAAGACATCTGAATTATAAATACAGTATTATCACATCACTCATATTAAAAATTGTACACTATCGCCCTCTACCTACAATGTAATGTGTGAGCTCACTTTTATTGGGAAAGACACCTTTTCGTGCTAGGAACATCTATGATTTGAAATCTTTGTTCAAATCTAGTATTTTTTGGGTAGCCGTGTAAAAAATTAATATATATAAATGTCATAGTTATTATATTTTATTGTATGTGGACCAGTGTGCTCAATTGTACCCTTATGATGATAAATATATAAAGTTTATGTATTTAAATGTTTATGTATTGTGTTGTTTAAATAAATATATTATATATTTAAGATAAAAGTTTGTTTTATTTACCTAAGCACTAGCTGGCCTGCGATGATGCTCCGGTCCTATTGGTCGTAGCGTGATGTTATATAGCCTTCCTCGATAACTGGGCTATCCACCACTAAAATAATTTTTCAATTCGTACCAGTAGTTCCTGAGATAAGCGTGTTCAAACAAACAAACTCTTCAATTTTAGAATATATGTATAGATTACATATACTAACTAATACTATAAAAGTGAATGTGAGTTTGTCTGTTACGATTTTACGCCTTAACTACTCGACCGATCATCATGAAATTTCGCATACACGTTGTCAGGGATAAAGAAAAGAACATAGGGTACCTAACATCCAGAAACAAGTGAGAAACGGCAATGAATAATTGCCGTAAATCTTAGAGTCCGAAAAAATGGTTCAAGTAATGTGCAAAGGTCACGTGATACCGCGTAACCTTGAGGTCAGAGGTCAAAGGTCATAGTCATTTCGGAGGTATATCGAGTATGCTGAGTCGAATGGCGTTGACCGCGAGTCTCTAGCTCTTACGGTTCTCGAGTTGTAAGTTGTATTTTTTTTTTTGCTCTTCAAAATGACCACACTTCGCCTGATGGTAAGCAGTCGTGTGGTCTAAGAGCAGTGGCCTCCACATCGTCCTCATAGCAGCCGAGGCGATGTTGAGGTCTCTACTTTGACGGCCTGAGAAGGTGCTTTTTCACGCCCCGCTTAAAGGACCCAGGATTGAAGGAAGACGGAAACACGTGCCTTGGCAGATAATTCCATGCCTTGATCGTTCGGCAGAGGTATGAGGACCCAAACTTGTTGGTACGCACTCTAGTCGACTCCACCGTGTAAGGATGGCATCTGAGCCCAGCACGCGTTGTTCTGGATAGGAAAGGGGAGGGCGGGATAAGGTGGAATAACTCTTCAGAGCACTCCCCGTGGTATATTCTGTAGAAACATGCCAAAGAGGCAATATGGAGTTGCAGAGGTTCCAGTGAACTCGTGACCTCTGAATCTCCGATGATGCGGACAGCCCGCCGCTATAACCTGTCAAGAGCGTCCAGCAAGTACTGCGCGGAGACGAACAAAGCTGTTGTTTATGAGATATTTCGAACTCTAAAAAAGTACCAGTATATTACTGAATATTAATGTCTATACGGGTAGCATTGTGATTCAAGCGGTCCTCTTGCCACTGCGGTGTATAGTGGGTTCGAAGCCCACACAAAAAATTGTTTGATCCACAAATGATTTTTCCGTGGCGGGTTGTTCTTTGTGTCGTTTATTTGAATGTTTGTAAAGTTTCTCGCGACACAGAATTGATTACTAGTGCGAGAGATGTAGATACATTACAACTATTTAGGTATCTATATTTATAATTACTAGCGGTTGCCTAGTGCTCGAAATTCGACCAAAGTTTGCCTGTAAGATATTGCTGATATATGTCATTATAATTGATATATGTAACCATAGTTACGCGCTTCGACTGCGTGCGTCAAATGCATGTTTGTGTGCGTGTAGTGCTTTTTCATTAATTTAATGTATTTCTAATGCTCCATATAAACTTTAGCTGTGCCAAATTTCATATTCCTCCGTCTGCGCAATTTTTGTAAAAAGGGGTACAAAGTTTTTGCTTCACGTATTAATATATAGATACTAGCAGACCCGACAGACGTGCTGTACACATGAAAAAAGAAATTTAAAAAAGGACCAATTCTAAACCATTCTCGAATCCACTTGAACATACAACAAAAATTCATCAAGATCGGTCCAGCCGTTTAGAAGTTTAATTACAGAAACACGCATAGAAGATTTATATATATAAAGATAATATCAGCCCTGTATTAAACTGTCCCACTGCTGGGTCACTGGCCTCTTCTTACTGTGAGAAGGGTTAATCAGCTCATAGTCCACGCTGGCTCAGGGCGGGTTGGCAGAATTCACATATCTTCGAGAACATTATGTAGAACTCTCAGACATACAGGTTTCCTCACGATGTTTTCCTTCACCGTTAAAGCGAGCGATAATAATTGACTATTAAATACGCACATAACTTCGAAAAGTCAGAGATGCGCGCCTTGGGATCGGACTCGAGACCTCTGCGTGTCAGTCCAACGGTTTCCCACTAGGCCATCGCTGCTCGATTTAACTATGTCACCTTCATATTTAAGACGTACTTACGACCTCAATGGTATAACTCAATTGTGCTGATTTTGCTGATTCAATTGTGCTTATTTAGTCAGCGATAGCTCAATGGGGAGACCAACAGACTGCAATGCAGAGGGTCTCGGGTTCGAACCCACGTCGCGCACCTCTGACTTTCAGAAGTTATATGACTTTCGGAAGTTATACGACTTTTTGAAATGATGTGCGTATTGATTGACAATTATCGCCTGCTCCGTGCCTCGGAGAAAACGTTAAGCCATCGGTCCCGGCTGCCATGAACATCTATGACAGTCGTTATTGGGAAGTCAGTGCCCTATAATATCCTGACACTGGTCTAGCCTTATAGTATCGTTAGCCTTCGGGTTGCGGAGGTCAGGTGGCAGCCGCTCCGTGTAAAAACTGATATCCAGTCAAATCCGGTTAGACTAGAAAAGCCGACCCAAGTGACTTGGCTTATCCCGCCCTCCCCTTTCCTATCCAGAACAACGCGTGCTGGGCTCAGATGCCATCCTTACACGGTGGAGTCGACTAGAGTGCGTACCAACAAGTTTGGGTCCTCATACCTCTGCCGAACGATCAAGGCATGGAATTCTCTGCCAAGGCACGTGTTTCCTTCTTCCTTCAATCCCGGGTCCTTTAAGCGGGGCGTAAAAAGCACTTTCTCAGGCCTTCAAGTAGAGCTCCTCGGCTGCTATGAGGACGGTGTGGAGGCCACTGCTTTTAGACCACACGACTGCTTACCATCAGGCGGAGTGTGGTCATATTAACGAGTAAAACAAAAAAAAAAATGAAGATAGGATTCACCGAAACCACGGTAACCATACCAGTATAAAATAATACAATAAAAATTATATATTTTCACATAATTTATTAAAAAATATAACTAAAATTCACAATTTGTATTAAAATCTAACTTTACATGATATATTAGTTTATATTACTTATAATTTTGAATTCTATAGCTTAATTGTCCTGAACCTAGTACCATTGACATCATATGGCACTCCAGGGGGGTTACGTCAAATGCATTCCTATTAAAACCTTATTATAATATTATTTACATCTTATAAAAATGCTAATAAGCGTAATGAAATGAATATCTAATATTATTGACAATATATCGAAGATGTTGGTAGAACTTCTTCAATTTATTGAAGGCCTGGTATTAATTATTTAAAATGTGGGAAATTAGCGTTACCTGCCAGGTGGTAATCAGTTACCGCAAGCGTTTGCACGCTAGCATTGATATAGCCGTCACTTAGGAGATACGAATCATTATTTACATTACTAATGTGTCAATCCGCTTGGCGGTAAGGGTTTACCGCTAGCGCATTGACACATTTAATGCTAGAATTAATACTCGCGATCTGCGGACCTTTTTTTACACTGCTAAAATGTGAATCCACCAGGTGGTAAGGGGTGACCGCTAGCTTTGACACACTTCCATAGCTTGAGGTAATCACTTACGAGTAGTGGACCCTTTATTTACAATGATAAAATGTCAAACCGCCGGGCGGTAAGGAATTACCGCTAGCTTTTAGACACTTGCATTGCTAGAAGTATGTATCAATCAAGCATTTCTGACTGCCTACACTACACTACTAGGGTGTCAAACAAGTGCCTCATGGTAAGCGATTACCGTACACTACGGATATTATGCGTTACCGACTCTGCAAACAAGGAATCGGTACGCGGGCAGGGCCAGACTAGACTATCTTTCTTTTTCTTTTATTGTAAGATGACACTCATATCTTTCTATCCCACACTCATATTTTCCCATTAAGATAATATAGAAAGAATATTGTCAGTAATACTAAAAACTTATATGTATTTGCTAAACAATTGGGTCAAGACACATTTTGAATCCCACTGCTGGGCTCAGGTTGCTCAAAGCTAAAAAACATTCTGCAAAACTAAAAAGACAAATGTTTAATAAATGTATCTCAAAACCCAATGATTTAATTACATGTATAACTTAAAAATAAAACATTAAATAAACAAAATAAATCTAAAAAAAAAACATAATCCGAAAGCGTAGATAATATTGCAATAATTTGGGAAACAAAAAAGAAAACAGAAATTAAAATTTACTCTCGCATTTTTTCGGAATTTTTGTATTAAAATCTGATTTGCCGGCAATTTTATGGCAAATACAGATTTTAATACAAAAACTCTACATAAAAAAAATATACTAAAATTGAAATATACGCTCAAAACGAAAATGTAATTAATAAAACATTTAAAGCTTATCAACTCATAATTTTTTATCTACAACTAAAATTTTTAAATCATAGATTTATATTATACACATACAACCTTCAAAAATCAATTGTCTATGACATGCAATAGACACCTGTATCCCCGAAGGGATAGGAGTCCTACGTAACAGGAAAGCATATTTTTTAAAAGATTAGACTAGCTATTTGTGTTTCAAATTACTAGTGTTCTTGTTAACCCCTCCAGCTAAGCTTGAATGCTTGTGCTTGAAGTGGGTTCACGTCAATAGAGCAATGGGTTGGATTCGAACCCGCGACCTCTCGATCGTAAGTCCAATGCCTTATCCATTGGCCTACAGTTAACCGGAGTACAGTCCCGAAACTATAAATCTTTTGTCAGAAAATTTTAGTAACGACTCGAGATCCGAATTCGTCTTTTTTAAAACTAGGTTGTTAAATGTATAATACAAATCTTTTATGCAAAATCGAATAAAATTTTCGTCTAATCCATAATATTATATTGCAAAGTCCTAAAACTATTTAAAAACTAAATTTCAAAGGTGGGAAAATTCAAGTATTCTTAATAAAAAAACACTAAAAAGAAAACCGTATCAATTATCTTAATATTTTTTGTACTCTAATAGTTATATCTATTAATATGGCGTTTTGAAAATATGTACAAACTTAAGATACTAAGAAATTCTATATAGTAATTTTTAGACTTTTAAAATTCCAATATAATATTATTCCTTAATAAAAAATATTTCCCGATTTGTTATAGGACAACGAACACAAGACAATGCGAACACACTAGCTCAGACGACAAGACAATAAGCCAATACAATTGTCCTATCATAGATGCGCTACTACACCTACCTATTAATATCACTTTTCTGTACGTTAAGTTGTCATCCAACGCACAATGACAACGTGACATCTGAATTATAAATATAGCATCGTTATCTAGCATGTAGTGAGCTCACTGTTCTTAGTGTGGACGCTGTGCAATCTAAATGCAGTAAAGCATCTATGATTGAACTCTTTGCTATTGGCCTACTATTGTCTTAGCACGGACGAAGATTTCCAAACAAGATTCTAATAAAAAATATAATTATGCTTTATTTTTTACACATATGCCAAGAAATGTTGTTTTTAAAGGTCTTCTCGCAAGGCTAAGAACTTTAAGGATGGTTATAAAAAATGCTTGTAAAACAGTAATTATATTTAAAATATTTTATCCCAATTTCATATGATAGCGATGTGCAACAGAACAAATAGATTCAATGCCCAAACAAAACTTCAACAATTTTCTTTCGATAATATATTAGGGGCAATGTAATCGAGAAACGTGGACTCGACATATCACTAAGCATCTCGATAAGAAATTCTTGAAAAGCTATTCGATTGCAATTGATCGTTTCAATCGATGTAGTTTCAGATTATTTAGTAAATGGTATTGAACATACTCAATTTAGAATATTTATTTGAGATGTTCTCAAATAAAAGTTCTTTATAGAGATACAAAAGGATTTTTAAACAATCGATAATATTAGTCATGTCACTTATCGCTATCATATAAAAGATATTGACATGCATTCTCAATAAGTTTTCTCACACATGTCAACATGACATCTGAATTATAAATATAGTATTATCACGATCACTCATATTGACAATTGTACACTGTCGGTCTCTGTCATGTAAATGTAATGTATGAGCTCACTCTTCTTTGAGTGACCTAAGTATGGTATAACATCTATGATTTAAACTCTGCTATTGGCTTGCTATTGTCTTAGCCCGGACAAAGATTTCCAAACAAGATTCCAATAAAGAGTATATTGTTTAAGATGAGATGGGATGAAATTTTTATTTGCCTAAAATATATACAGAGGTTTCCTTATACAATAGACTTTATGATGTACTTATAATATTGAAATTACCAAAACATAATTTGTAGATTAAGGAAAAATTGCTCATGAACTCCACACAAGGTCACGCCTGTCTCGTGGAGTCCTTGAGTGGTTCCAGTACTAAGTTAAAAAAGTACAGTTTAAGCAAGTTAGTATTAGATAAGAAGGCATAAAAAATTGAGGAAACAAATCATTGTATATACTAACATTCTCTATCGAGTAAATGTAATGTGTGAGCTCACTTTTCTTATTGTGGACAATTTCGTGCTATCTAAGTACGACTTATATTGAAAGTTATACACTATCGTTCTCTGTTATATAAAGTGTGAGCTCACTGCTCTTAGTGTGAACACTTTTTAGTATGGTGAGAGCACATATATAATTCTTTGCCTGTTAATGTGTGAGCTCACTCTTCTTAAAGGGGACTCTTTTTAGTAGAATGAGAGCACACATCTATAATTCAAATCATCGCATATTAATATGTGTGCTCACTGTTCGTAGTGTGATGACGGCACATGTATGATACAAGTTAATACCTGGTAATGTGTGAGCTCACTCTTTGTAGTGTGGACACTTTTTAGTACAGTGAAAACACATCTATAATCCAAATCATTGCATGTTAATGTGTGAGCTCACTGTTCTTAGTGTGGACACTTTTTAGTATAGTGAGGGCACTGAGTCAAATCATTGCCTATTAATGTGTGAGCTCACTCATTTAAGTGTGGACAGATTTTAGAACGATTAGGGCACGTCTGATTCAAATCTTTGCCTGTTAATGAGTGAGCTCACTCATCTTAGTGCGGACACTTTTTAGTATATTATTGTTACCTAAGTTCCTATTTATCAAGAATGCAAGTCAACTTATATTGATATGTATTTTTACTGTGTTCGGTGATGTCTAAGACTAGTCTTGTGTTGAGGGTCTAACATGGCAGTGTACCCGTTAGGAGTGCAGAGCTGTGGGTACTTCTGGTAGAAGGCTTGGTAGCCAGAGTGCAGAAGGTACACTTCTGGGTAGTGTAGATGTGGGTATCGGTCAACGTTTTGCTGTCTATCAGAATTGCGAAGGAATCGGGAACTGTAACAAAGAGAGATTAGATTAGATTAAATTATTCTTTAAAATACATATTCTTTACTTTGTTGCAGAGGTCTAAAACTTTTTTTTGTTTTAGTATTCAACCTCTTTGTCTTAAATGTAAAAGTAATGAATAGAAATGCCCGCTATATCTCAGGGGTCTTTTGACCCACAGGGCCTATATTCAAACTCGATCGAGGTATGAGCCCAAGGTATCTGCACACCAAGGTACAAGTCAATCCGTCCAGTGGTTCCGGAGCTATGCTTGTCAGTAACAAACAGATACACAGACCCACATAATGTTTTCATTAACCTCTTCGAAGAAGACTCAGAGGTTAATAAGTACAATAATACAAATTTTCTGTCTCGACATTTACAATTTTATTATATATTCATAATCAATATTTTAAATTTAATGTAAGCATAATAGTAATAGTGCATCAGTTTCTTTCAATTTGACATTAGTTTTGTTAATTTAACACCATTATTTGTTTGCACGTTTATTGGATGTAATTAGTGTAATTAGTCATATCACTTTTTCATCATTTATTTGTTTTTCTTACATACGAGCATAGATTACAAGTATTTAATTTTTTGTTAATGCATGTCGTGGCAGCCTATAATTGAGGCATCACTATATAATGGATTTCTGTGTATGTATCATTACAATGTTTTAGTGTATGCTTTGTTGGTTGTCCTTAAATAAATAAATACAAAACTTAATGAGAAATAAAAATAAAATGTTTCAAACATTATTTCCGACAATTCTCTATTTTTTATGTAGCGTTATGCGTATATAGGGTGTATAACTTGATGTGTAGCCGTGTGTATACACAGCGACACATCAACCTAGACTGTTTGGGCTTTGAACTATTATAAGTTGAACGCTGCGAATCGTGCGAGAGAGTGCATTCTATTTTTGTTATTTTGTTTCATTCACGCTGACGGGACGGGACTCTCTATCCTTACCTTATTACATCGACACCACTATGCACTGTCCCTTACCGACAATTCTCTTAACTTGATGTGTAGCCGTGTGTCGGTGTCAGCCGTCATACAATTATAAATAATATTATTATGGCTAGTGCCATCTGACGGCAGTCGGCAGTACCTTCTAATAATAATTTATTACAGCACCATCTATTGACATTTTACGGAACTACGTATTTGTCGGTACGAGTCATATGGAGAGAGCGCTGGCACATTCTTGAATCATCGCGCTGTTGCGTGCCGTGTGTGTCTGGAAAACTCCAGAAGCGCTTTACCCGCGTATATATAGAGCGCACGTGCACCGCCGAGTCAGTTTTACAATCGTAAGCGGTCAAGTGTTCATCGAAGCGAACGGAAGCGAAACTACTACGAAGTTTGAAGCAGTTACAGTGGAAAAGTGTAGTATAGTAATTGCTGTGTTTTAAATTTAATTGTGTGAGAGAATAAAACGTTTGAGTCGGTAATATTGTTTTATATTCTTATCCGTCGAACCCAGCACGTAACAATATTTACCTAAATAAATAGAATGTTTAGATAAAAGAGATAAATTATTTTTGATATGATTACTCACAGTTTGGGACCCCGTTCAAGCGAGAACTCACAATGGAAGACCAGTACACTGCGTTTGTTGTTATCCTTGTTAGCTCTGACTGGTCTGTGTATAAGTTGTAGCACTTGTGTCGGCGTGTAGTAGTTTACAGCGTTGATTATGTGTCCGCCATCAAACTCATAGGGATACCGGCAGTCTATCACCTGGAAAGTAAAATTATATTTAGTCTAATATATATAGTGAGCAGTGATAGCTCAGTGGGGAGACCAACAGACTGCAATGCAAATGCAATGCGTCGCGCACCTCTGACTTTCGGAAGTTATAGGCTTTTCGAAATTATGTACGTATTGATTGACAATCATCGCCTGCTCCGTGCCTCGGAGAGCACGTTGAGCCGTCGGTCCCGGCTGCCAGGAACATCTATGGCAGTCGTTATTGGGAAGTCAGTGCCCTATAATATCCTGACACTGGTCTAGCCTTAGGGTATCGTTAGCCTTCGGGTTGCGGAGGTCAGGTGGCAGCCGCTCCGTGTAAAAACTGATATCCAGTCAAATCCGGTTAGACTAGAAAAGCCGACCCAAGTGACTTGGGAATAATAAAGGCTAGGAAGAAGGAAGAAGAAGTCTAATAGATATAGTGTTATAATAGACGCTTCGCGTAACCAAAAGGCTGGACTGTTTTTAGCTCAAAGAATCAGCATCGCTATTTATAATATAATATATAATAATGATGATGTCCTCCAGACCAAGTTCGGCCACGGCAGCCAATCTTAACGGAGACTGGTCAATGGTCATCTGCGCAGGAGATATTGTAGTGCAAACGTGTGCACAAACACAACAAGTGCACTCTCTGTTCCCTAACTCTCATGATCCGATGGGACTGTAATCCGACACGACCGGAGAGAGATCAGGCGCAGGACCAACAGCTTTACGTGCTTTTCGAGGCACGGGAGTGTCTAACACCGTCAACTTTCTAACTCCGGACTGCTACCGAGATTTCTTAACTGGAAAACTCCATAACTGTTTGTTGGCCCGACCCGGGATTCGAACCCGAGACCTCATGCACAGCAGTCGCATTCACTACCGCTGCGCCACGAAGGCAGTTACTATAGTCTATAAAGATACTGATGTGTTCAAATTTACGTGCTTTTTAACATGCTTTTATTAGCTTGGTATGTATGTATCTATAAATTTATGTAACGGAATCTTCACCCCTTTCAAACCAACGGATTGATTTGAAACTCTGCACACTTATCGAGGACTGATGACAATACAATTTACAAAAAAATATAAGAAAATAGAATAAAAATAAATAATAGATTAAAAAAATAAATAATAGTTTACTAAAACTAAAAAGCTTACTTAGATATTTTGATAACCCCCACCCCACGCTTTTTTACATTAGGTAAAATTATTAAATTATTTTCTACATTTTTTAATAAAGCGTGTTTGTTAGTTCTTTTGGACTATTATTTTTAACTGTAAATGTTATGTATAGGTTGTGTAGTTTTTGTGTCAAATCCTTACAGGCAAACAACCAAAAAAAAATCAGGTCTTTACTCTTTATAATATTAGTATAAACATTGCCTCTTACCTGAAAATCGCTGATAGTATCTTGGAAGTCTCCCCTTAGGAGTCCAGCCAGGGTGTCACAGGAAATGCTCTTAAGGTCCGAATGGTCCCCACTGGTAAGAGGAAGGGCAAACGGCACTGAAAAGTCTCCTATTAAATCTGGGTTCACCATAGCTGGAACAAAATTAACATATATTAGTCACTAGATTTTAACCAGTATGTTTTTTTAATATAATATAATATTATAATATTCTACCACATACACACAACACTATCTAGCCCAAACTAACCAGAGCTTGTACTATGGGTACTAGACAATGGATAAACATACATATATACTTTTTTTTTGTAAATACATACATATTATACATAGAAACACCCTGACCAAGACAAACATCCATGTTCATGCACACAAATATTTGTCTTGTGCGGGAATCGAACCCGCGACCTCAGTCGTGGCAGTCGGTTACACTAACCACTACTTTTTGGATGAAGAGTACCCTATGTCCTTTTCTGTACGCCTGACAACGTGTATGCGAAATTTCATGATGTTCGGTCGAGCAGTTAAGGCGTGAAAGAGTTACAAACTCACATTCGCATTTATAATATTACTAGCTGACCCTTGCAACTTCGTCTGCGTCACATAACAGAATTTTGCCCGTTTTTGCAACATTTTACATTGATTCTCCGGTCCTATTGGGTTTCAATTAAATGTTAGGCTCAACTGGCGGGGATAACTTACCAAGTGATAATTGATCAGTTATTGAGCGGGATGAAAAATGATTAAATTACTAGTGACCATAAAAAAATAGAGGTTGGTGATAGAAGGAAGAAAATTTTAAAAAAGTTGTAATTTTTATTTTAAAAAATTGTAAAAAAAAATCTGGCCAGAATGTTAAAAAAAATGTTAGGGCTGGACAACCTTTATCACTAAGGGGTATGAAAAATAGATAGTAGCCGATTCTCAGACCTACTAAATATGCATATAAAATTTCATAAAAATTGGTCAAGCCGTTTCGAAGGGGTATGGTAACTAACATTGTGACTCGAGAATTTTATATATAATATAGTTAGAATGAGCTGTGTCCAATGTTTATGATGACTGCACCGCTCCCTTGGCTCGTACCGTGTTGTTATATAGACTATGTTACTGACGGATAAAGTAGCTTTCTATACTAAAAGGAATTATTAAAATCTGTTAAAAAGTTTTTGAGTTTATTTGTTACAAACAAAAATACAAATCTTTTCTATTTATTATATTACTGTATATGAATTTTACGTAAAAAGGCTATATTTTAATCCAGGACATGGTCTATCTGTATGTTAAGTTTCTATTAAGTAACAAACAGTAAAATTATGACTGCACGGTGGAGGTCACCTAGCCATTGCGGCGAGTGTTGTAGATTTGGTCTCCCCACGTGATACAAATTTTTGTGACTCAGTTTGTGACAAATATTCAAACAATGGACACAGACAACCCAGACACAGACTAACTATTTTTGTCTTGTCTAGGAATCGAACCCACAACGCTCAGCACAGTTGCAGTGGAGAGGCTACCTTTAAACCACTAAGCCATCCGTGCCTTCTAAGCAAAAGTCACTACTTAACGAATAATAAATACTTACATCTAGCCATCGCTGACATTATAGAGGCATTATTCTCAGAGAACGCTCTCTGCAAAACCGGTCTCTGAGGTTTCTCAACAAAATTAGGTACATCCGGACTCATGCAACTAGATTTCCTTCTCTTATTGGCTACAACAGTCTCACTCCGTTCCATTCTCTTCCCATTCCTCCTTTCTGGATTCTCCAAAATAGAAAATAAAGACATCCTCGCTCTGCTCTCCGGGTTAAAACTCAAAGTCCTGTTCAACGGTCTACGTAGGAAACTCTTATCGGATACCACATTACTTTTAATCTGACCGGAGAGCAATTCACTGAAGTTCTCCACTTTAGGTGAGTTTGATTCTTCAATCTCCAAAAACGGTTCTTCAAGCTCTGATATGAAACCGCTTTCCATTGAAGTTGTTGACTCAGATGTATACAACCCAGTTTTTGGAGATGACTGACTCAGTGAATTCATTGAACCAATACTGGAATCAGATTTCTCATGTCTCAGCTGTGTTGATGTCTCGGTGAATTTTAACGATTTCTTCGCAGCCTGCTTTTTCACTGCTGGGGATGTGAACTCGAAATCTTCTTCATCGAAGTTCAGTATTCTTGTAGCATTGATATTTGGTTTATTAAAGCTGGTAGATGCCTCGTCCTCTGCTAGGGGTGCACCAAAGACGAAGTTTCTCGAAGTGACTTTTCTCGATGTAGTCGGTCGGCCCCTAGATATAATGTTTGGGCTGTCTGTCGAGATAATTTCGTACTTCGTGCAAGCGTCGAAGTTATCTGCGTCGAATTCCTCTTCCAAGTCGTGTAAAGTCTCGAAGTCTTCTGCATCTTGTGTGATTTCCTTTTCGGGGACGAATAAGTCTTGTTTCGGTGATGGGAGACTGTGGGTGAAGTCCAGCTGAAAATATATAAGAGATATCGTTAGATTTATATACATAATATACATAGTTTCACACCTATATCACCGAAGGGGTGCATTACATTCACTTACTACACATTACATGAAAGATAGAATAAGGATTAGTATAATTAGAGAGAGATGCGGCATGAAAGTGGATATAGTGAGGTTTGGGCATGTAGAAAGAATTTACGAGAAAAGACTGACTAAGAAAAGTGTGAATGGAAGTCGCAAGGGGAAGACCTAGGCGAACGTTTCTCGATCAGATCGAAGACATTCTGGATAAAGGCTAGGTTAAGAGCACCCGCAAGCGTGTATGAGGAATCTGATGAAAGTGAATGAAGCCAGAGAAGTGTGTCAGCATCGTGCCAAATGGAAATCATCAGTCTCTGCCTACCCCTCTGGGAAACAGGCGTGAATCTATGTATGTACTAGACATTTCTCTAGTTATGATTTTAGATCTGGAGAAGGCAAGCATGTAGCAGTTTACTGGAGTCCACATTAGTTGGAAATTCTCTTTTTATTTGACAGAAATACTCGGTTACACTTGACTCAAGAATCGAATCCGAAAACTTATGCACAGCATTTGTATGCACTACCGTTGAATTAGTATTTCCTAACAGTAATATAATAATAATAAAATATTCTATCACATAAGTACACACCACACCATCTAGCCCAAACTAAGGTTTATTCCGCATTCGACCCTCATGTTTCGTCCCGAATGTAAAAATACGCATTCGCCCCTAAAATTGTTCCTCATATGCCCCGAAATTTAGATAAATATTAATTTCTTAACGTAATTCCTATTTCGTCCCGAATTATGTTCCTTTTTGACCCTGTTTTTTTTTTTGTATAGTAGATTTTGATGTACCTTCAGCCGAAAAATATTTTAAATTAACTCCTTGATCTCTCGGCGAAACTATGGGCTTATGATTGCATGATATCACGAGCCCGACATTGAAAATAATTAAAATAATTTTTAAACATGATTTGGTTTGCTAACCATATGCTCAAAAATGTAAGACAAAAAGGAATAATTAAAAAAGAGGGGCGAATAAGGAACATTTTGGAATGTGGGAAGTAATGTAGGGGCAAATGAAAAACCTAAACTAAGCAGAGCTTGTACTATGGGCACTAGACAATGGATAAACATACACGTCATATACTTTTTTTTGTATATACATACATGTATACTTTTTTTGTATATACATACATATTATACATAGAAATACCTAGACCAAGACAAACATCCATGTTCATGCAGACAAATGTTTGACTTGTGCGGGAATCGAACTCGCGACCTCAGGCGTGGCAGTCAGTAACCACTACGCCATCAAGGCCGAGTAAAATCTTATAAGATTTTACTAAACCTGGGTCTCACAAGCAAAGACCAACAATGGTCTTCTATACAAAATCATAAATGAAAAATAAAATCTTTATCTATAACTAAATATACAAAATACCTGCCTTAGTAGTAGACCAATTTGTGACCTTCTCTCTGTTTGATTCAAATTTACTCCCAAAAAAGAAGTCTCTTGTCTCCTCTTCAACATCCAACTTCACAAACGTTTCACTGATCAATGATGACTCATTCTCCTTATTAGACATCTTGAACCGTGTCCTTTCTTCCATAACTTTAGTTATCCTTGACCGTTTAGTCCTTGTAGTCAATGGAGAATTTTTGTTCACCAACGGTGAGTGTTTGCTTATTAATGGGCTACTTTTGTTCAGCAATGGAGAATTTATGTTTTGGATGTTTTGTAACGGTGATTGTTTTAGTTTTGGTGAGTTTGTTAGTGGTGATTTTAACCGTTCCAGTGGTGATCGTGGCAGTTGGATTTCTCCTAGGATTTTTCGTTTGCCCGGTGTGTGTATGGGTGAGATAGGAGATTTTGTGAAGTCGATTGTGTGCGGGTTCATTTTAAATTTGTAGTTGTTTGTTAGTGAGTCTTCTTGTTTGCGTTTTTTGCCATTGCTGCCCGAGTTGATCTTGAAGTTTTCAGTTATTAATCTGTAATGAAAGAAAGGATAATTATTAGTTTAGAATGCATAGGGTATGTACCTAATAATAGAGGTCCAGTCAAGACTAAAACTTCGCAACTGCCAACAATCATTGGCAGGTAAAAGCTCTCTCGCACTAGGAATAATTCCAGTGCTGCTGGGAATTTTACAAAAAAGTTCAAACAATTAAAACGAGGGACCCAGGAGCCGCACAACACTCCACACAACACACCACATAAAACTCTCAAGGCAGAGGCAGCGGCAAGGCAATCTAAACCACTACTACTATGATTGAGGCAGAGAAGGAATTCGTACTTTCTTAGAAAGTATTTAAAAAGAATAGTTTTTGGAATCTGAATCAAATCAGGTGAAGATTTATATAGATATTACATAAAGCTGTGAATGGTCTTTTTAACAACATCAGTAATTTATGAAACATTACAATGTGAATTTATTGATAGAATAATCTATAATAGACCCTATTGTCAACTTTATACATATACTCTTACAGAAAGATAGTCTCTATCTCTCTTTATCTATAGTCTATTTTGTATTGTTGCTGTTTCAATAACTTGGTTTGAAAAATAAATAATTAAATGTAAAGTAACATAATATGTTTAATTAACTTATTAAGCTTTAATATCTGTAACATACAATATATGAATACTTATGAAAATCCCAAGGTTTTGTATGAGTATTTAAAACAAAGATAAACTAAAATTCTGAATTAATATAAAAAATACATCAAGTACATTGAAATTGTAATTTTTTACATTCTAGACATAGATAGTCATTGCTTTTCAGAGCCCTCAGAATATGGAAGATAGTTTTTTTTCTAAAGACAATAAAGTAGGTACCTACATATTCAGAACAGATGTTTAAGAAGAACAGCTGACTTCTGCCAAAGACTAAAACCAAACAATTTATTAATATTATTATCTATGCATAAGGCCTTTAATAAAACGTGAGAAATACATAAAATACGACACCTTATTATAAAAGACTAGATCTTAGACCCCAAACTTGTAATTTTTCTTCTCACAGATCCTAACCTTAATATTGACCTTTAAACAGTAACTTTAAGGTCAGGAGAGCGATTTTTGACACTTTCAGACCCTCAACCCTTAATTTAGGAACATGTCAATTCAAGTATGAACTAAAAAACATCAGGCAATAACAACAAAAGAGGCCCGGTATAACCCTTTTTTTTTCTATAACATATCTATGCCGGTTAATAAATCAATGAAACAGGTTTGACATACCAACAATCCTTTCTTCGAGCCCTTATAGACACATTGTTAACTTAAATCAACTTAAAAAGTAACACAATAGATTACCGAAGAATTTTTTTTATCACGATTTTTAACAGTTCGACTTCACGATTCTCATGCGAAAATACTTTGAACACGTTTCAAATACACTTACACACGATATTTGTGTATTAATAAGTGATTTTCTATCTAATATATTTAGTTTTTGAGGTAGTTTATAATAATCGGTGATTCATGAAGTTTGGCGTTTCCCGCGCGCAGAGGTTAGGTTTTAAATGTCAAATAATTCGAGCTCGTGGTATTTGCGATTCTGCCAATGTCAAAGTTTTTGCACATATTTTTTTTAATTGCTCTTATTTTATATAAAAATACAGTATTATGAATAGATATTTAAAATAATGAATGTAGGTCTCATAACAGGGAATATAAATATTGGTTTTATCAATTCTTACTACTTGTTTTATACATAAATCAGTTATAAAATTATTTTTCCTTTAGGAATTCGGTAGTCGGTAATACAGCCGGTTACTTATTTTACATAAATAGGGTCACAATAAAAGAAATAAATATATTAAAATGTATATTCTCACATTCATATTGAAATCGATTTAAAATTAGTCGATCAATATTTATACAGTAGGGATGGGCCGTCTTATGAATAATTCTGATTCGTAACGGGTTTTGTTGTTATATCTATGATTTTATAACCGTCTTATTGTAAATAATATTCGGTGGATGGGCGTAAGTCAATTATTACATAAGACTTACTACGCCCATGAAGGGGTAAGCAGAAGGCAAAGCGAAATTCAGCGTTACGGTTTTAGTGTGGATATCTTGCTTCATAAGTTCATATGTATACATAAAAACACGACTGTTTGTTCCCGATGGGATAAGCAGAGATGTATTAGACCTGCATTTTCAACAAATATGCTTTATTTACTAACATGAAAATCAGAAGTGAAGTATATTTCACTAAAAGCCTCTGTACGTTGGACCTTCGTCACTGTGTGTCTACTAAAGAGAATGTTAAGTAGGTAAGTATATTGTTAATGTAAAATTTCGATATCTGTCGAACATAAAGTACAGGTATTTTCTAACGTAATATATTTTCATTTTCTAATGTAAGACGTTGATATGTTTCTAACGTGAAATATTTATTTGCCCATCGTAACATGCTATTTTAACGTAAAATATTAGTATCTTTCTAATATAACATGTTGGTGTCTTTGTAAAATGTTTATATTTATCTACTGTTAACAGTTGTAAATGTTTCTATTGTAAAACATTGTCATTTTCTGACGTAATATCTCGATATTATGCTAACATAAAATAAAGGTATTGTTCAAGCACAAAATGTTACACTATTTATTGAAAAATCGGTTTCCTCAACTAATATTATTTTCCTGTCAAGACCAAAACAAATACATGTTGAGCCAGTGTAATAAGTTTCAGCACGATATAATTGGCCTCTATATGACGCAAAATAACGGCTCTAATTATGTTATCAGCGATTACAATAACCTAATTAACGTTTTAAAACGCAACACATAAATACAGCTCATTAGTTTATTTTGCAAAGATAAGGTTATAAATAATAACAATATAAAATAATAATATCAGCCCTGTATTAAACTGTCCCACTGCTGAGCACGTGCCTCTTCTCAGTGTGAGAGAGCAAGGCCATAGTCCATCACGCCGCCCCAGTGTGGATTGGCAGACTTCACATATCTTCGAGAACATTATGTAGAACTCTGAGACATGTAGGTTACCTCACGATGTGTTCCTTCACCGTTAAAGCGAGCGATCATTAACTATTTAATACGCACATAACTTCGAAATGTCAGAGGATCTTTAGGATCGAAATTGAGACCTTTTTGTGGCAGTCCAACAGTCTCCCACTAGGCTAACGTTCCCAATAGTTTTCTAGTAGATAATAAAATGTACGTCACAGAATTAGCAGACAATACCATAATATATTTTTTATACATGTTAACAAAAATCTGCCCCATTTCCCACTACCCAAACATCAAATTCTCACGCAAAAACTTCATAAATACTTATTGCGTATTTTTTTTACTCGTCCCTAAAGTTCGTGACCTTAAGACTGATTTACCCCTGTACTGGTAAGTAGTACTACCCTCAATAAGGGGAAATGCAACTATTGTTAAAAGATAATACAACGGTTGCAAACTCTGGAAGAAATGACAGTTGGACTACAAATTTTTATACTGACAGTGCAACGTATAATATACAACTAATGTAAACCGATCTCCCACTAGGCTTACTGCACTCTTTACCGAACAAAACAATAATTATTAATAACCAGCTGACCTGCGCAACTTCGTCTGCTTGACATGAGAGAATTTTCCCAGTATTGCAACATTTTTCATTGATGCGCCGCCGCTTCTATTGGTCATAACGTGATGTTATATTTTGTACCTTCATGACATTACACAGGATGGAGGGATGTCCTCCGTAACACAGGTATTTCCTAGCTCGAAGGACATTGCTCACATTGTATACCTCAGATGTACCCGACCTATTTCATTTATTTAAATATGATGACGTATACAGCTCTGAACCCTTTTTGTTGCTAATAAACTATTATTATTATTATTATATGAGCTATGACAAATGGGCTATCCAACACTAAAATAATTTTTCAATTCGATTTAGTATATTCTGAGATTAGCGCGTAAAACCAAACAAACTCTTCAGCTTTATAATATTAGTATAGATAAATTCAAAACAATACAAAATTATAAACATCTGAAAACGAACTCAGAAGTACGTTAAAACCGTTAGCATTATATCAAAAGTGTATTGTTATTAAAATGACTGATAATTATAAATTATTAATAAAATGTAAACTATAGGCATATAGAATCTGACCTTGCATAATTGAATTATCGAAATGATAATGTCATTCATAACTAATATTATAAATGCGAAAGTAACTTTGTTTGTTACGCTTTCACGCCTGCACTACTCGACCGAACATCATGAAATTTCGCATACACGTTGTCAGAGATACAGAAAAGGCCATCGGGTACCTTTCATACAGGTAAAGTACTGTTTCCTAATGAAGCCGCGGGCAAAAGCTTGTCTATAATAACAAGCTTGCAATAATTTTTATATTCAAAATGGCGGAGCCGGAAGGCAGATAACCTTTACAAAGGCAAACTTTAAAACAAAACATGACTGCATTCATTTATTATCTAATTACTGACATACTTAGACTTATGATGTCATAGACTAACCAATATTTTTATTATATCAGGCCTTTATATATACTGTCTCACTGCTGAGCACGGGCCTCTTCTCAGTGTGAGAAGGGTTAGGCCACAGTCCATCACGCCACCCCAGGTTGGATTGGTACATTTCACATATCTTCGAGAACATTATGTAGAACTCTCAGACATGCAGGTTTCCTCACGATGTTTTCCTTCACCGTTAAAGCGAGCGATAATTAACTATTTATACGCACATAACTCCGAAAAGTCAGAGAAGCGCACTTTGTGATCGAACTCGAGACCTCGGCGAGGTAGCCCAACGCGACGGTCTCCCACTAGGCTTTCGCTGCTACCAATCAACCATTGAGTTTAATTATTAGCATGACATACATACAGACGAGATTTTATTTTATTATCTATACTAATATTATAAAGTTGAAGAGTTTGTTTGTTTGAATGCGCTAATCTACTGGTCCGAATTGAAAAATTCTTTTAGTGTTGGGTAGCTCATTTATCGAGGAAGGCTAAAGGCATAACATCACGCTTCGACCCACGGGGTCGGCGCAGTAATCATAAACGCGGGGGAAACCGCGGGCACGTCTAGTAAATAATATTTGAAATTAGCGTGTTCAAGAAATGTTAAAACAATTTTATGGAAATAAAGAGTTTTAACTTATGCCAGACTGAGGATTACTTGACAGAAGAACCCACTTTTCTTAAACCCGAGACCTCAGGCACAGCAGAGGCATACACAATAACTGCGCCAGATGAAGTCTTTGAATGAACTGCCGCTTACTTAGACCCAGTAAAGATTTCTTTTGACTACTAAAATGTTGAAACCAGATTTCGATCATGGAGGCCAACACAGGGAGATATTACAATGCACAAGTTTTTGTTCCGAGTAGGGATCGAACTCATTCGGCTCAGTGTCAATAACGGAGCAAAGAAACCACTATGTCATCCATGCCACCCTTTAAGAAACAAGCTGTATTTAAACGAGATCACGAGAGACACAAACAAACTTATATACATACAAAAAAATTACAACAAAAAGACAGAACGTGTTTTAAATGAAAAGGACAACAAGTGTCAAACACTTCCCTCCTAAAAACCGAGAAAAGACGGTTATTAAAAAAGCAAGCCCCATCCCTAACAATGCATAATGCACAATGAACGGACTTTACCGCCACAGATTCGAGTATTCTTTATTCGAAAATGCACTATTGTGACGTCACAATAACGGTTATTTTCGAGTAACGGTTGCAGTTTTCAGTTGAAAGCCGTTATTGGTTTTAACAGGTTTATTAAAGAAGTGTTTGTGGGTAGGTATTTTTGGATTTGATTGATGTTGAATTGAACGAGTTGTTTATGTGTTTATGTTCAATATTATGCACTATAAGTCAATTTAAATCCTAACTGATATTATAAATGCCAATATAATTTTTTTTGTTAAGTTTTTCGACCGATTGCATAATGCATTATCGCATACATATTTAAAAAAGACATGTATAAATTTGACTATACACAGTCTCACGTCTCAGTCGCAATTACGCTCAGAGTAAGATACTCCAATACACCAATTTTTTGGCAGCTCAGTTTAGGTTAGGAAACAGTTTTAGTCTTCGAGCTGTTACTGAGAACTTCTCGACAAAAATACTTAATAACTACTCGATCCGTGAACCTGAAACCTAATGCACAGCAGTGACATTCACTACCGGTTCATTGTGGAAGCAGTCGGAACAAAATCTAGATATTTAGTAACTTGTTGTATAACATAGCGTGAGGAAATTGTCAGTAGCAGTCAGAAATGTAGAAATGCTTGATAGACGTCAAGAGCTTGCCCTAGTTCGTGTTTCTTAAATAAATATTTGGCGAAATGTTACCGAAAGACTATTCTGCCTACCCTGTGGTGGTTAAAATAGTGCAAGTCTCTAATGAGTATATATGAAAATAGCTGTCCACCGCGTACCTATTCCCTCACGTTTCTGGTCACTACTCCGCTCCCATTGCTCGTAGCGTGATGTTATATTAGCCTATGTTACTCAGTAGTAAGTATAGTCAGTAGTAAGTAGTAAGTGTATCCAGTATAAAGAGGCTTTCAAATTTTTTTTGTTTGTATAATTTTACTTCAATTTATTACGTCTTATGTACTTGTTGAAAGTGTGTTAGAAGTTGCATGAAGTGAACATTGTAAAACTCACTTTCGATAACAATGTTGTGTTTAGATACCTTTAATTTAAAAGCTACGATGATATGATGTATTTTGTGTTATTTTAAGTCAATGTTCGAGCAGCGATAGCTCAGTGGGGAAACCAACAGTCACAGAACACGTCGCGCACCTCTGACTTTCGGAAGATATATGACTTTTCGAAATTATGTGCGTATTGATTGACAATTATCGCCTGTGCCTCGGAGAGCACGTTAAGCCGTGAACATCTATGGCAGTCGTTATTGGGGAAGTCGACACAAAAGATCCCACTGGGTCGAAGCGTCGCCAGTCTGTACTGACTAGCCCCCACACAAGATAAGGTAAGATAAGTCAATGTTCTGTTTGTAATTTAGTTGGTAAGCCTATACTAAAATTATAAAAGATGGATAAAATCCTTCCCGTTTTTATTAGGCTTTATCGATTACAGAACAAATTATATTTCCTCTTTATATAGTAATGGTATAAATCTTAACTGCAAAAAAAGCTAAAATTTAACAACACTTAATTATTTTTAAACGCCGTTCCGCCATATTAAGTTAACGCAACGTCTTTAACAGACGGTTTTAGCTCAAGAAACCGACAAACCGTCAAATACCGAAACGCTGAATCGTTTTTTTGCGCAATAAACCGTAAAACCGTTACATGTGCGCTAAAATTGTCGCAAGGTCAAAGGATATGTGTTTTGCATCCTGTTTACTTAGAAGGAAATTAATATAAGTATCGTTACTATAGTTAAATGAATATTGTTGTTGATTTAATTAATTATTATATTATAGTCTCGAAAGATAGAATAAGGAATAGTGTGATTAGAGAGAGATGCGGCATAAAAGTGGATATAGTGACGAGAATAGAAAAGGGTGTGTTAAGCTAGTTTGGGCATGTAGAAATAATGGACGAGAGAAGTCTAACTAAGAAAGTTTATAAGGCTAGTGTGAATGGAACAGTCGCAAGGGGAAGACCTAGGCGAACGTTTCTTGATCAGATCGGAGACGTTCTGGATAAAGGCCAGGTTAAGAGCACCTTAAAACGGAGAGCGTGTATGAGGAATGTTATGAAAGTGAATGAAGCCAGAGAAGTGTGTCAGGATCGTAGCAAATGGAAATCCGTAGTCTCTGCCTACCCCTCTGGGAAACAGGCGTGAATCTATGTATGTATGTATGTATGTATAGTCTCGCGCATATATCCCCAAATAGGTACTCAGAGGTGAATTAAAAAAAAAAAATGTTTTATTTTAAGTTTTAATTTAATTGGATTCATATACCCATCTATAGTTGTAGGTCTTACTTATTTATAATAACTAAACACAGTAATAATAGGTTACATCATATCATTAATGTGTATGCAACTACTGTGTATGAGGTCTCGGGTTCAAATAGGATAGTTGACAATAAGAAATATATTGTCAGATTATAACGTATATATGGGCGCAAATCGCCATCTATCGGCAATAATTCACAATAATTGTCAAAAATTGATCTTTAAGTTTCAGGCTTTCGTTTAAATGATTATATTATTTTTAAAATGCCTGAAATATATTAGATTGATATTCAAATAGTTATTTGTAAACATAAATTCGTTATGTATCAAGCTCTAATATTTAATAGACGCATTATTGACTGTTTGAATGTTTCGAAGATTATTGAGATTATATTTATTGTTCAAATTCTCAATTTAATGTGTAATAATGTAATTATCCCAATTTATGAATCGAATTTAATTATTTTAAACAATAAGTAAAACTTAATTTCATTTATTGAACGATTCATTATGTTACAGCGCCATCTGTTGAGAATGTTTGTAACTATATTATTTGTTTATATTAAATAAATGTAATTCATGTAAAATAAATAATTTGGTGCTATGTAAAATTCATTAAATTAATTATTTCGAATATTAAGCTATATTTCAAGACTTATTTTGTACTAAATTCGTTAGTCTGTCATAAGGGAATCTGTAGTTGTTAAAACCGTTTGAAGGCGTTTTGAGGCAGATATAAAAAGCAGGAACAAACTGTTATAGGCTGATTTCTGTAAAATCAATGGTACGAAAATAAACTAAGTGTTGTTGACTGTGTATTTTCATTATAATGGATTCCGAATATCCGACATCCTGGCGTATCGCCGACATATACATACATAGATACCGTCTAAATATGTAAAACTTACTTACTTACCTAGACTTATAATGATAAAGAGATCTTTCTAAAACATTTAATTTAAAAGAGTTTAATAATATAATTGTGATATTATTGAAATTCAAATTAGTATGTATAATACATTTTTTTTATTTTTTGTTTTTTTTTTTTGTTTTTTTTTTATTCTATTTTTAATTGTTATTATTTATTTATATAAGTTACTATAAATTTTAAATACGAGCTTGTTAATTATTTTAAACATATATGATATATTTATTTACGTCGAGTAAAGAATAATTATTGGTAAATGTGAATAAAAATACTACCTACAGGACCGGCCAAGCCTAGTGTAGGAAGCCATTGGCAAAACAATACATTGTTTTCCTTAGTTACATTATTAATTAACATCTGAGAATGTTTATCTCTTTATTTGGTGAATAAATATTTTTATTATTATTATTAAAAAATAATTTGTGTTATTTTAGAGTTGAATTTCATTATAATTTCGAATGTAGAAACAAAATTGTGATTTTACAGCCATTAGTCACGGGACAACCACGCTCGCTAATCAAAGCATGTGTGAGCCAGGATGGGCAAACTGATTTTTGTTAAAGAACTCTCAATAGCAACTCGGGAGTCTACAACTATTCCTAGTAAACAGCAATATGACTGCTACCTATTCCGTGAGATCTAAAAACATAGCCAGCAAATTTTTTTTTTATACTGTTAATGTGGCAAACAAGCATACGGCCCACCTGATGGTAAGTGGTCACCGTATCCTATGGACGCCTGCAACACCAGAGGCATCACTTGCGCGTTGCCGACCCTTTAGGAAAGGAAGTAGGAAGGAGAAGGAGCGGGAAGGAGGTGATTGGGCCTTCAGCACTCACACTCACCGAACGAAACACAACAGTAGGAATACTGGTATTTTACGTCGATATTCTGTGAGGCTTTACTATTCATAGAAATGTATGTGAGATATAACTCTCACCTACCCCTTCGGGTTACAGGCGTGAGACAATGTACATATGTCTTAACACTCTTAAACAACGGTCATACTTTCTTAACCAGAGGTCTGTCCTGGAAACAATGCTTTTTCCTTATGTCTGGCTGCCGGCTAATTATTGACTTGAAAAATCCATTATCTCATTTAAAAACTTAGCAGATGAAAAACAAATCATATTACACTAATTAATCGAAAAAATAAAAACCGTTTTTAAATCAATACACCGCAGACAGATGTGTGATATCAAACAGTGAATCACGATTGTACCCAACCCCATATTTACCGCATTTGATCGATAAAAACCGTTACTGTCTGGTTACAACACTACCCTTTATAATTAGTAACTTGATTTTATTTTTGCAGCCCATGGCGCAGTGGTATCGAATGCGAATGAAGTTGAAGTCGGTTCGATTCCGAATTATATCATTATGAGTTTAGTAAACTCACTTATAAACGTTGATGTTATTTAAGTGACTTGAATGAATATTTTATTGTTGACTTCACCAAATAACGCAAGTAGAAAATAGACTACAATTATGTATAATCTATATAAATAAAATTATCACTTAAGAACGGGTTTTTTTTTTTGTTGTGGGTGTAATTGTCAGGACAAGGTTTGTATAAACAAAAAATTGCGAAACATTCGCGGGAAATGACAAAAATTTACATGGCATTTTTATACGAAATTTATTGACGTTGTGAAATTGAATTTAATTACGTGAAATGTATTTTTGTATAGATTGACAGATTTGACAAAACAACCACTGTCTGGTCAGCTAATATGTAATAAAAGTAAATCATGTATTTTAAACGGATATCAACGCGGTATTTTTTTAAACACTATAAATACATGGTTTTGGGGCTAAAATCCGTGTAAACTAGGTTAATTTTTACATATTGTGCTGTTGTTGTTGTTATATTTTAAATATTCTTTATTTTATTCTTATCTACTCTGCGCACTCTAACAATAAACAATGCACCAGCATATCGTTTGCTAACGGTCGTTGGCTGTATAACGCTTGTCAGTGCTCGCGTGGGCTTGGAAAAAACAACGTTTGCGCGGGAGTGTTGATGGGCATTTTTATTTTTATATTTATTATTTTTTGTTTGTAAGCTTCGTAATTGTAGTTATTTATCAACAAATTTTAAATAATCAAATATAATTTTACAATTTTATGTTATTATTAGACAGGAGCTTTACTAATCCGTAAGATATATTTCCAAAATAACTTAGTACAGAAGTATAATTAATTTGTTTCTCTTATGACATAAATAATAAAGATAATAATTATACAAATTATTTACAAGAAATATAAAAAAACATCTTTAATATTGAAGTGATAGTTAACTATTACTTCTTAATTAGCTACTCGTTATAAAAATGTTCACTTATAAATATTGGATAATAGTAAAGTAACAACGACAGATCGTTGCTTGAATTGTTATCATTGATAAATGATTCGACAGCTATTCAATTGTCTGGAAGCTAAATATAATGATATTTTCATAAGTAAAGCTGTTAATGCTTAAAACTTTATCCCAGTGCGAGTAGATATACTACACATATCTTCGACCTCAGACATGCAGGTTTCCTCACGATTGTCTATTAATTCTTCAAATTTAATGTATTGAAATTAAATCTCGTCTTGTGTTCGCTTAACCAAGCTAAAAGAAGCTTATTATCTTTCAGATAATTAATAAAATCTCAGCTCAGTGGGGAGACCAACAGACTGCAATGCAGAGGGTCTCGGGTTCGGACCCACGTCGCGCACCTCTGACTTTCGGAAGTTATATGACTTTTCGAATTGATGTGCGCCTGCTCCGTGCCTCGGAGAGCACGTTAAGCCGTCGGTCCCGGCTGCCATGAACATCTATAGCAGTCGTTATTGGGAATTCAGTGCCCTATAATCATCGATCAAATATACTATCGATGCCTATAATATCCTGACATTGGTCTAGCTTTAGAGTATCGTTAGCCTTCGGGTTGCGGAGGTCAGATGGCAGCCGCTCTGTGTAAAAACTGATATCAAGTCAAATCGGGTTAGACCAGAAAAGCCGACCCAAGTGACGTGGGAATAGTAAAGGCTAGGGAGAAGAAGATAATTAATGAAATTCCTAAAATAACCGTATAAACAAAATCAACAGCTATTCAAAATCTCTATTCATTCATTGATCTAATTCTTCACCGTATCAATTTCTAACGTACCTGGATTTTCTGAAGACGCTACCGAAAAAAAAAGGCTCTAGAGGTCGGAGGCCATCAGCTGCTATTGGCACGCGACAAAATTTCACTTCATCAACATTTTTTTTTCCATTTCAATTGTTAAAACTACAATGCACTCCTACATAGCACGTGCCCAACCGTTTCAAAAACCGTTATTCGAAAATAACTCTTATTTTACCGGTATAGAGTTGGGAATACAGCGCTCCGGTTATTTGTAGGAGTTAGCCGCGAATTGAATAAGTAAACTTTCTTACAAAAGGTCAAGGAACCGATTTTTGGGTGGTGAAGCGGCGGGTGTTACTGTTTGATAGGGTGGTATATTGAGGGTGGTGATTTAAGGGTGGTAAATCGTTTTTGATACAGCTGCTCTAGCTAATAATATAAACGTTGGTACCTACATAATAATGTCGGCCTCGATGGCGTAGTGGTTGGTGTAACCGACTGCCACGCCTGAGGTCGCGGGTTCGATCCCCGCACAAGTCAAACATTTGTGTGCATGAACATGGATGTTTGTGTTGATCTGGGTGTTTCTATGTATAATAATGTTTGTATTTACAAAAAAAATGTATGTTTATCCATTGTCTAGTACCCACAGTACAAGCTCTGCTTAGTTTGGGCTAGATGGTGTTGTGTGTATGTGGTAGAACATTATTATATTATTATTATTAAACGCGACTGATGTGCCCAAGGTAGCTAGTTCTAATTTAGTCAGTTTAGAAATTATGAAATCTCCAGTTTAAATATAGTCATTCGAAGTATCATTGGGCTTTTCTGTGAAGAAATTCACATCTGAAATTGTGCCTGGGAGATGGCTATTCGCTCACCTGTAATTACCGGGGACCTAAAATAGCTGGAGAAATGTAGGTGTATTGCACTTCATTCTACCCGATCGAGGAAGTAAGCGTGAGACTGTGTTTACATGCCTTCGAATTTCTTGACAGCATAACCCAATAACTTTTCGTTGCCCATACCTCGAACTGAAGACCCCACGCACAGTCAGTCGCATCTACTGCGTCATCGCCACAGCATATCAATTACCATAACCAACCATTCCATAAACAAGTGATTAACTTTTACTATTGTCAAAACACATGTTCAATTCATTGAATGAAAGTGAATACAACGAGTGATCTTTGTGCGCTTGCGCACGTGTTTCCGCATCCGGTAGACGAGACATCCTTGACTTTTTGTCTATGGTGAAAAAATATGGTTGGTGTCTTTGGTGTCGTGTGTCGTAATTAAGGTACCATGGCTGTGTCACCGAGAGATTAGGCAGAAGTGTATTTAGATTCATAGTTTAACTGTTATTGAGCATGTTTCAAGATGCCCTGATGATGCAGTCGGCCTCGATGGTGTAGTGGTTAGTGTTACCGACTGCCACGCCTGAGGTCACAGGTTCGATTCCCGCACAAGTCAAACATTTATGTGCATGAACATAGATGTTTGTCTTGATCTGGGTCTCTATGTATAATATATATATTTATCCATTGTCTAGTACTCAAGCTCTGCTTAATTTGGGCTAGATGGTGCTGTGTGTATGTGATAGAATAATATTATTATTTCTTTACTAAAACACCCAATAGTTTTGGATTGGAGACTAAAGCTTACTATGATAATAATACAAATATAAAAAAATTAAATTAATTAAAATAAAATATTAACAACGTTATATAAAATATCCTGTGGTATATCATATATCCATTAGTAAAGCTTATCCTGTACCTGACGCGACAAAATTATTTTACATTCTATACTGATATTATAAAACTGAAGAGTTTGTTTGATTGTTTGGTTGAACGCGCTAATCTCAGGAACTACAGGTTCGAATTGAAAAATTCTTATAGTGTTGGATATAACCTATTTATTGAAGAAGGCTATAGGCTAATATAACATCACACTACGACCCACAGGGGCGGTGCAGTAATCATAAACGCGGATGAAACCGCGAGCACATCTAGTATTTTATATAAATACTAGATGTGCCCCTTTATGTTCCTCGATAAATAGGCTATACAACACTAAAAGAATTCTTCAATTCGAACCAGTAGTTGCTGAGATTAGCGCGTTCAACCAAACATACAAACGAACAAACTCTTCAGCTTTAAGTATATAGATGTAAGTGCGAAAATAATGTTAGGACTTAGGACCAGCAGAACAATAATGTCAGCTCTGTATATAAACTGCCCACAGCTAGGCACGGTCCTCTTCTCAATGTGAGAAGGGTACCAAGTAAGACAGTTAAAGTAAACTCATGTAAGTAATCTGCCAATTGTTGCAATGTCTGACATAATAAAAAAACTATTGTAATTAATTACACACGTTTTATTCATGACATAACATATTAAATAGCTAATTCAAACCCAAAAAACCGAAATAAAATATTCAACACTATCTAGAAATAAAAATACCGTAATAAATCAATAATTGAAACAAAAGGTCCAACACTGTTGACTCCAAAAAAAACAAAAGCATCGACGAAATCGATTTTTGAATTGAGAACAACAAATCATGTCAAAAACGTTATCGCGAAATAACATCTGCTCGATTACTCTATTTTACAAATGGCAGCGTTCGCGATAAAATTTGCTTTTAACATACGAATTGACTTGAATTTTGATGATAAGGTGGCATAGAAGGGTCTTTGATCGCGTCTTTAAGTAAAGATGTTCCTATACGGTTATCTAACAAACTAAAATGGAAGTATATATTATTTATAGCTTTTGATCGTACGTAAAATAGGGTGATTTTGTCTATCATGAAAAACCTTTTTGTGCGATCTAAGTATTGTGAGGGCACATATATAATTGAAATATCAGAATACAGAATAAACCAACCAGCAAATTATGATACTTTGAAAATGTTATACTTACTTATATTATATTCCATTTAAACAGGATAAATATATAGGTACATATAAAATTATCATACAACCTTATAATAATATACAAATAGGTAGCATTTGAACAAAACAAACTTATCAGAACCGGATAATAATGCATAACAGTCGTCATTTATTTTCCGTTTTCCCGCCATTGTAACTGTCAAGTTAAACCACAGATAACGACAATGCATTGATGGCACAGACAACGTCCGTTATGCCTAAGCCGCGCGTGCCTTACCATCTGCGTGAACAAGTGCATCGCTTGCAGCTGCGTACTTTGACTTCCTTACATCCTTGTATTATCGTCTTCCCCTCGATATCAATATTTTTTGTGTAACAATTCTTATTATTTGATATAACGGTGAAGGCTGTCTGTAAAACAGTGATTTTTTTTACAAGATGACCCATGAGAAACGTTAAACATAGTTTTGAATTTAGAATTTTGATATCTTTGTATAGGAAGACATTTTATTGAGTCAGAATTTCAATGTGTATTATTATTTATTGAATCGAATTGTGCATTACTTTGCGAAGTTCCATTGTAATAATACTCTATGCCCAATTATATTGGCTTAGTAGTCGTTTCGCACGAATTTGTACGCACAAATCGTGCGAAAAGACACTTTCCAAATAATATTTCATTTTTGTCGTTTCGCACACATGGAAAATATTTTCGTGCGAAATGGACACCTGCGTTTTCAGACGGAAACGATTCGAACGGAAATATATACCATGGGTGTAAACCGATAAAATAAAATATTAAAATAGTGTCTATTCGCACGATAATTGCGAACAAATTCGTGCGAAACGACTGCTAAGCCATTATATTATTGTATTATCATTATTTGTCATGTCAGTATTATTTCCTTCGTTATTCTTATCCCAAAAACAAGTATTCTGAGACGTTATTATCAATATAGCCACAATTTTAAGTTCATATTATACATTAGCAAATGGTCTATTAAAACTATTTTATTTTCCTTATTCAGTACTATGAACTTTGTGTAACCTTGGGCACAATATACAAAGGTGAGACCCGTACTGAAACAAATATATTGTAAAGAAAATATCTATATGTACATATATAAATAGCAGCAAAGACGAATGGCGATAGGCTTATTACACTGCTGACAAATTAAAATAAAAATTAAGTACCCCCTTTGAAATGTCTATTTTTCTTATTAATTCCTGACATACTGCAATAATGCATACTTCTTTTCTTTCTATGACAGCTCGTTTTTTTCTTCCCTGTACCAAATTAAACAAAAAATTGGAACAATTAAATATGTAAAGTAACTTTTCAAATACTGACTTCAAATAAAAAAAGGCTTGTTAATCAAGTATTATATTTATAATATATGCCTTCAAAAATGTTTGATGAGGTACAATTTAATAGGAAGTGGTAGTGATATTTGAAGGGTTTATAGCGTTAAATATATAACATTAGATTTTCCGCAAACAAGCTCTGTTCTTTCAGGCCAAATTTTAGTGGATAGTAGTGATTGATAAATTTGCCATCCCTCATACAAAGAAAACATCATTAAATACTAGTAACTTTGAATATTTTAACTATTTCTCATGTGCATAGAATGATAATATTAAGAAATGAATTGGTTTGTACCTCCAAAACTTGACGTGATGGATACCACAAACGTTTGGGACTTTTTTCTATGACCCATCAGCTATTCATTTCAGCTATCAGTTAAGCGGGTACTAAAATTATGTCACGCAATGTTATTAATAAGATCTTAAGATAATGAGTATGATACTCATTCATATAGATATACAGACTATATTACTTCATGTACCTATCTACAATGCTGGCCACAAACGTTTTTGTTCTATATTCAAAAAATCCAATATGGCTGAAGACCTCCCGCGCCCGACTCCCGCGTAGCCGCCATATGTCGTAGTCAGTGAATTATGAAAATATCGTGACTTTAATCCAATATTATTTTACACATCACGCGTTAAAAGCCATAGGGGTAGGCAGATGTTGCTAATTAAGTGCATTGAGCTCAATTCGCGAAGCATATTTTGCGGTTACATCATCAATTAAGAACTAAAGTAGGTCTTTAGTGTGTATTAATTGACTTGATGACATGCGACTATAATTGAGACAAGTTTAAAGATAGTTTAATGGTTAATCAGTTCAGCAACGGTGGTAAATGGTAATCTGTATTGCTGTGCTTGAGGTCGCAGATGAAATTCTTTAGTCAAAGTCAAAAATCATTTAGTTCACAAAGTAACACTTATGAACGTCAAAATCCATAGGTTAGTGAGTTTACTAAGTCACTGAAGTAATTTTCCTGTGTCGACGGACACTACAAACATTCGAACAACGTACAGAAAAAATAGCCAATGTCGTTAGGACTCAGTATCACACAAATTGTACCAACAGACTGCAATGCAGAGGGTCTCGGGTTCGAACCCACGTCGCGCACGTCTGACTTTCGGAAGTTATATGACTTTTCGAAATTATGTGCGTATTGATTGACAATTATCGCCTGCTCCGTGCCTCGGAGAGCACGTTAAGCCGTCGGTCCTGGCTGCCATGAACATCTATGGCAGTCGTTATTGGGAAGTGCCCTATAATATCCTGACACTGGTCTAGCCTTAGGATATTGTTAGCCTTTGGGTTGCGTAGGTCAGGTGGCAGCCGCTCTGTATAAAAACTGATATCCAGTCAAATCCGGTTAGACCAGAAAAGCCGACTCCAAGTGACTTGGGAATAATCAAGGATAGGGAGAAAAAAAAAGGTAGATCGAACTCATAACACTCTGAGCAGAGGCAAAGGCAAGGCGGCCATTTAACCCACTACGCTACGCCTAGCGATGCAACGATATATCGAATATTCGATAATATCGACCCTCAAAATATGGATATTTTATCGATATCTATCCATCATCGATACGATATTATCATATCGACAAGAAATTAAATATCGATATCGAGCGACATATCGAATATTCGATAATATCGATCCTAAAATATCGATATTTTTATCGATATCTATTTGATCCATTGACTTGATAGTACTCAATATTTATGTGTATAATATATCTGTGTTAATTACCCGGACTTCTACTAGGTACTAACTTGAAAGTTCTGAATTATCGATAATATCGCATTGAAACTGTCGATAATATCGATCATCGATATTTTCAGGCCTTCGATATAAATATCGATATTTTCGTCTCCTTGCAACCCTAGCTACGCCATACGTGCAATTATAACTTACTAGTTGACCAGCGCTACTTCGTCTGCTTCATCATCCTCCTGCCCTCGTCCCAAACTATTTGGGGTCGGCGCAACATGTCTCTCTCTTCCATAAATCTCTATCGCTCGTCATCTCAGCACTCACACCCTTCCTGGCAATCCATCTTTTCTTGGGTCTTCCTCTACTGGATAATCCTTGCACCTCCATACTCAGAGCCTTGCACCTCCATACTCAGAGCCTTGCACCTCCATACTCAGAGCTTCGTCTGCTTCATATAAGATGAGAAAATTTGCTCCGTTTTGCAACATTTGTCATTGATGCTCCGCTCCTATTGGCCCTAGCGTGATGTTATACATATAGCCTATAGCCTTCCTCGATAAATGGGCTATCCAAAACTAAAATAATTTTTCAATTCGATCTAGCAGTTCCTGAGATTAGCGCGTTCAACCAAACAAACAAACTCTTCAGCTTTATAATATTAGTATAGAATAATTAGAAAATTTGTTTACAAACATTCTGCATTGGACTTGGTCTAAGTAGCAATCTAAACGTCCATTCTTAAGAGACAAATCACTGACTTTTATGAATGAAACATGTATCATTACGCACCGGAAGGCGTGTGGGTAAGCAGGATTCAAGCTTGGGTACGTTCTACCCCCAATATTATGTTACAACGGAAATCTTACCGCTATCGCCCCGGTTCGAGATCGGATAGTGGTTTTCCTTAAAAGTAAAGTAATTTTTATTGTTTTTAATTGAGTGGATACAATGCTTATATATAATAATATAGACTAGCTGTCCCGACAGACGTTGTCCTATACACACGAAAAACTAAATAAAACCAAATCTAAACCGTTCTCGAATCCACTTGAACACACACAAAAAAATTCATCAAAATCGGTCTAGCCGTTTAGGAGTTTAATTACAAACACACGCACAGAAGATTTATATATATAAAGATCAGCCCTGTATTAAACTGTCCCACTACTGGGCATGGGCCTCTTCTCAGTTTGAGAAGGGTTAGGGCATAGTCTACCACGCTGGTTCAGTACGTGCTGGCAGACTTCACATATCTTCGAGATCATTATGGAGATCTATCAGACATGCAGGTTTATCTATTTAACATATTTCAGATGTCTATCTCTCACGCCAAAAGCGCAGAATCACACACACTGCGTAAACTACCTGACTCGAAACACCAGATGATGTGAAATTATCATAAATCACGAGTAATCTTTCCTTTTTTGTTCCGTTCCCGCGTTTTTTGCTGTCACTGTCAAATGAGCCGCCATCTTTGCAAATGGGTTTTGAGACGCGTTCGCTTTTTGAATTTATACTTTTTTATATACTTTCTTTTTTGTTAGAAATGTGTTCTTATGTCTTTTTACGTCACAGGATAACACTTATAAGTATGATGTCATATTTTTGTTTGAGATTTGATTTTATTGATGATTAAGATTATTTTTGACTTTATTTAATATGCATATTTTTCTTTGAATTAGATTTAAATTTGGAGTATTGCATGTTATTTCTTACAAATAAACATATATGCACGCTATAAATACCAGTAAGAGTAAGCATAGCGAGGTAATGGTAATCATTGTTAGACATTCGCGATTTGTACACATAAACATAATATTATACAAAATAACGTAAGCATTAAGCTATTTATTGCCAGATTTATTTTGTGAGGTCCCCATTTCGATTACGGCTTGGAAAACTCTAGAAGATTCTAGAAATGTGACTGAAAGACGGCCATAACTAATTTTGTGAGACCTAACGTGTAACCGACAGCCACGCCTAAGGTCGCGGGTTCGATTCCCGCACTAGTCAAACATTTGTGTGCATGGATATGGATGTTTGTCTCGGTCTGGGTGTTTTTATGTATAATATGTATGTATTTACAAAGAAAAAGTATATACATATGTATGTTTATCCATTGTCTAGTACCCATAGTACAAGCTCTGCTTAGTTTGGGCTAGGTGTTGTGTGTATGTGATAGAATATTATTATGTAGGCGTGTCTACGTATTTGAAGAAACCGTTAACGGTTAACACTAACAAAGACGGCCTTGACATAATTTTATCGTAAATTGATTTAAATTGGGCCAATGTAACCCGCTGTTAGATAATACAAAGTAAAACCAAACGATAAACTTTTGGCTTCTCAACGGAAATTGATAATGTAACGTATCTTTACGACTTTGCACTTTCTTAGGGGTATGGTAGAGATGTATCACAAGTACTACGACTGCATGGGCTTAGTTTTGTAGGTTCTAATCCCACGTGAGACAATAGCGTGGTATTTCAAGACGCTGCAACTTCGTCTGAGTTCGAATCCAACACGAAACGAAAAAAATGTTTGCCACAAATATTAATATAGCCACTAATCCCGACTTGGATCGACAATTTTTATATACATAAATCTTCTGTGCGTGTGTTTGTAATTAAACTCCTCCTAAACGGCTGGATCGATTTCGATGAAATTTTTTGAGTGTGTTCAAGTGGATAAGGGACAGCTAGTATACTATATAAGAATGAAGGGATGGCTTAGCAGTTTAGGTCGTCGCTTCGCAATTGCGACTACGCCGAGTGTTTGTAGTTTGAAGCCCAAGCTGCCCAAAAAATTGTTTGATCCACAGTTGTTCCGAGTCTGGCTATTCCTTGTTTGAATGTTTGTTACGTACTATGCTGGTACTGACAATTTCTTTACAAGAACCCAACACACTATTAATCGAACCCATAGCTTTACAATCAGTTACATAAACGCATAAGCCACTGGATTAACCAGACATTCGTCACCCAATAGTAAGCATTCCTACAATGGCAACCAAAATATTATTGAATTTAAATATAAACATCCATATACGCAACTAAAGTAATGTCAACAAAACCGTTAAAAGCACTATTCTATTTTTAAACTCCGCTCCCACACGTTCCATATTCAAACGTCTGTTCCGAATTCAAATAAACCAGTGCCTGTACGTTTCAGGGAGTGACGTCATTAACGGTTTTTGCACATTTGTTACAGTGTTTGTTTTGTTTGTGGTTTATGTCTTGTTTTGAATTTAGAATTATGTGAACGACGAGTTAGGTCACATTGAAGGTGACTTAATAGATATCGCTAATTTTATAAAACTGAAGTGATTGTTAATTTGAACGCCCCAATCTGAGATGGCGTAGTAGTTAGTGTAACCGACTGCCACGCCTGAGGTCGTGGGTTCGATTCCCGCACAAGTCAAACATTCGTGTGCATGAATATGGATGTTTATCTTGGACTGCGTGTTTCTATTTATAATATGTATGTATTTACAAAAAAGATAGATATGGTTATCCATTGTCTAGTACCCGTAGTACAAGCTCTGCTTAGTTTGTGCTAGATGGTGTTGTGTTTATGTGATAGAATATTATTATTATCATTAAACTTCCCTACCAATTATTTATATATATCATTTTAAAAATCTTTTTGCATTTTAAATATGCGTAAATTGTGGAAGTATAGGTATATGGTATACCAAACATCACGCTGCAAGTCAAGGGAGCGGAGCAGTCTTTATAAAGAGTGTGATAAGTGAAATTAGGACAGTTTCCTTATCTATACTAATATTATAAAGCTAAAGTGTTTGTTTGTTTGGTTGAACGCGCTAATCTCAGGAACTACTGATTCGAATTGAAAAAATATTTTCGTGTTGGATAACCCATTTATCGAGGAAGGCTATAGGCTATATAACATCACGCTATGACCAATAGGAGCGGAGCATCAATGGAAAATGTTGCAAAAACGGAGAAAATTCTGTGAAGCAGACCATTCTCTTATGTGAAGCAGACGAAGTTGCGCGGGTCAGCTAGTATAATATAACTAGATGTGCCCGCGGTTTCACCCGCGCTCGTAGTTATTCCGCGGCCCTCGTGGGTCGTAGCGTGATGTTATATAGCCTATAGCCTTCCTCGATAAATGAGCTATCCAACACTGAAAGAATTTTCGAATTCGAACCTGAGTTTAGCGCGTTCAACCAAACAAACAAACTCTTCAGCTTAATAATATTAGTATAGTATATTATCGAAATTAACTCTATAGTTTTATAAAAGTATAGACAGTCTGCACAGATGTCGTAGACCACATTTGTCACAATATTCGCGAGGTGACCCATTAACCATAATGGGGTCACCTCGCGAATATTGTGACAATCTGTAAGTTTATATTACTAACTTTTGCCCGCGGCTGTGCTTGCTCGGTAGTACTTTTTCTGGATGAAAGGTACCCTATGTCCTTTTCTGTACCCCTGAAAACGTGTATGCGAAATTTCACGGTGATTGGTCGAGTAGTTGAGGCAACAAAGAAACTTACATTTGCATTTATAATATACAAAGTGGCGCAAAACTTATCACATTAAGTGGAGCAGCGATAGCTCAGTGGGGAGACCAACAGATTGCAATGCAGAGGGTCTCGGGTTCGAACCCACGTCGCGCACCTCTGACTTTCAGAAGTTATATGACTTTTCGAAATTATGTGCGTATTGATTGACAATTATCGCCTGCTCCGTGCCTCGGAGAGCACGTTAAGCCGTCGGTCCCGGCTGCACTAAACATCTATGGCGGTCGTTATTGGGGAAGTCGGCACAAAAGATCCCACTGGGTCGAAGTGTCGCCGGACTGCCCTCACACAAGATAAGATAAGATCACATTAAATAATATACTGCCTTAAGCTGGTTGATACAAGACGGTTAACATAAACAAAAATGCCTATTTTCGCAGAAATTAAGAAATGATCTTTTTTTACAAAATAAATAAAATAAAATTAGACGAAAATTGGAACACCATTGTAATAAGCACACACTAACCTATTTCTTTTCGTCACAAGATTATGGACCTTATTTCTTTTGTTTCTTTTTGTGTTTTTTTTTTCGTTTGTTTTGTTTTAATATCGCTGCTTGAGGTCTTTGACATTTATCTCTGCATTACACATGTGTTCTTAATTTTGAAAACATAAAAAATGTCCTGTAGCTAAACTACTGAATATATTTGGTATATAATTTGTAAATCGTCAAAGAATTCCATGTAGTATGTGTGGTATCAATTAATGTGATAACATTTGCGCCACTTTGTATGTAAGTTAGGATTCTGGGTCTTCTTCGTGTCCGTTGTTTTAATGTTTGTTATGTAAAACAACATTGGAAGTAAGTGTGAGAATTGTCTTTAAAAAAGTTAGGCATGAATTATTTATAATATATTATATAACAATACAATTGTCAAATTGACATTTATAAACAGAATCACTACCCCAATTTAATTCAATGTATCTAATTCCCAGCCACCCTAATCAGGTAATCAAAATTCGCATTTTCTCATCAAGTCGCAATTTTTTTTTATCTCACTCCCTTCGCACAACAAAAGAGATCCCCGTGCGAAATTCCTGATTGTCTATTGTTAACTTCCGCGTTGCGTAAGGAAGTTGTCTATGGTCCCGTTCCCACAAAATGGCGGGTAAAGGTCATCTTGGAATATTTCTCAGCTGTGAGACGATATTGTTTGTGAAGGGTCTGTGTGTCTGATTATTGGACGAGTTTATTGACCTCTAGCCATTATGTCAAATGTATCAGCTGCTTTAGTAATTCATTCCAAAAATATAAATCGGAAATGCGCCATGCTACAATACATTTGAATCTGTACGTTAAATTGTCATCCGACACACAATGTCAACATGACATCTGAATCTACACTAATATTATAAAGCTGAAGAGTTTGTTTGGTTGAATGCGCTATAGTCAGAAACTACTGGTTCGAATTGAAAAATTATTTTAGTGTTAGATAGCCCATTTATCGAGGAAGGCTATAGGCTATATAACATCACGCTACCACCAACAGGAGCAATGCATAAATGGAAAATGTTTCAAAAACGGGCAAAATTCTGTTATTTGAAGCAGACGAAGTTGCGTGGGACTGCTAGTCCTTTATGTAAATGTTAAACTAAATTGTAAAAAGTGAGTGTAAAGCACCTGTCAACCTCTTCAAGGATACAAACGTGTTGACATAAGCTCTATCCATAGACCGTCGGTTAAAACCAAAGCTTTAGATAAAACACCTTTGTTAAACAGTGTAGTACCTCCTTGGAGAAAAGTGTTAATTTTTAATTTCCATAGACAATGATGTTGTGTACTCTATGGTCATATTCTCACAGAAATATCGGAGTGGCAGGCTTCACGTATATTCGAGAACATTATGTAGAACTCTCAGACGTGCAGGTTTCCTCACGATGTTTTCCTTCACCGTTAAAGCGATATTTAACTATTTAATACGCACATAACTTCGAAAAATCAGAAATGCGTGCATGGGGATCAAACTCGAGACCTCTGCGTGGTAGTCCAACGGTCTCCCGCTAGGGGCCAAAAGGGTTATATTAGTAACAGTATTTTTTTCTGTTTAAAAGCTACTCCATGTCCTTTTCTGTACCCCTGACAACGTGTATGCGCAATTTCATGATGATCGGTCAAGTAGTTCAGGCGTGTAAGCGTGACAAACAAACTCATATTAGCATTTACAATATTAGTTACGATTATTATCGAATTCGAATCGAATGAATATTTGAATAATCAATCAGCCGAGTCAAAACACGACTTCGTTAATTATCAATATAATTAATATACTAGCTTTGGCGCGCGGCTCCGCCCGCGTGGTACCAACATTAATAAAAAGTAGCCTATGTCCTTTCCTAGGGTTTAAACTCGGCTGAGTGGTTTAGCCGTGAATAGGTAACAGACAGATAGATATACATACAGATTTAGTGTTACTATGAAATAGTATATCTTTTTATATATAATTCTTCTGTACGTGTGTTGACAGTGAACTCCTCCTAAACGGCTGGACCGATCTGAATGAATTTTTTTGTGTGTATTCAAGTGGATTCGAGAATATCTTGGATATGGTTTTTTTTTTCGCCTGTACAGGACAACGTCTGTCAGGACAGTTAGTATTTATATGTATATATTATGAAATCTAGTATTTGTAAAAATAGGCATTAAAAATGACATATGGAGTGGAAATCCATAGCCTCTGCCTACCCTCCATGATTTAAGTGAGTGCGTAACAGTTAAGTAGTCGGTAGTACGGCGGCCGGGCGTTTTATTAGTGACATCCTGTTGATAAGGCGAGATCCAGTTTAACGCTAACGGTAAAATCAAAAGCGTGAGGCGGTCACGCTAAAGTACATGAGCCTTTGGTTCCGTGGTGATGGTTGTGTGTAAGGTTTTGGGTTCAATTAAATTCATTTATTTGCATAATATGGGTTTAACAATAGGTATTACAACATTAATAGTATCGCCATATTCAGCCGTTCAGCATGCAACATTTGCTACATTAAAATTTTATCACAATATCAATAATAAATAAATATACAAGTTACAAAAAATAAAAATAAAAACGGGTTCGAAAGTGGTTTTGGGTTTGCTTTCAAGAAATGATTAATAGAAAGAAAAAGGTAATTTTAACCAATATTGACAGATTAAATCTCTGCAAATTATAAAATAAAGTCTAGCGTTGCGTCTGTCTGCGTGTTTGCGATAAACTCACAAACTACTTAACGGATTTTTATGCGGTTTTTACCAATAGACAGAGAATCATAATGAAGGTTTAAGTGTATAATTTGTTGTGTATTACCCGTGCGATGCCGGGGCGGGTCGCTAGTCTATATCTGTACTAATATTATAAAGAGAAAAGATTTGATTTTTTGTTTGTTTGTTTGTAAGGATTTAACTCAAAAACTACGTAACAAATTTTAATATTCTTTTAACATTAGGAAGCTATATTATCGCCGAGTAACAAAGGGTATATTTTATTTTAAAAAAGTAACTATAAGAAATTTGTAACCTAATCTACTTTTATGCGAGCAAAACCGCGGGCAAAAGCTAGTTATACATATTTTGATAGTATGTATTACTGATTTGAAGCATAGTAATAATCAGGTGTAATAAAATTATATTCTAATATTCTATTCTATCACATACACACAATACCATCTAGCCCAAACTAAGCAGAGCTTGTACTATGGGTACTAGACAATGGATAAACATACATATATACCTTTTTTGTAAATACATACATATTATACATAGAAACACCCAGACCAAGACAAACATCCATGTTCACGCACACAAATGTTTGACTTGTGCGGGAATCGAACCCGCGACCTCAGTCGTAGCAGTCGGTTACACTAACCACTACGCCACCGAGGTCGACAACTTAAATTTTTATTACTTTTTGAGCGGGAAATCTGACAGCTGACATCACAGATAAATTAATTCATAAGAAGCAAGGGTCACTACTCAAGATGCCAACACGCGTAAAACCGTGTCAGTGACAACAAAGCGCAACATTTTTCGCGGTGACGTCATTTCCTATTACATCATAGACAAAGGATGTATCTATTTAAATGGCGACTTGTTTCGAATATGGAATTAGGTGAGAGTAACGGACTTTTAGATTAACATCGATTATCTTTATTATCTCTGGATGGATTACAAACTATACTTAGTAATATTAAATAGAGGAATCCTAACTTATATTATAAATGCGATTATGAGTTTGTTTGTTACGCGTTAACGCCTTAACTACTCGACCGATCATCATGCAATTTCGCATACACGTTGTCATGGGTACAGAAAAGAAATAGTGTACCTTCCTTCGGCCTCGATGGCGTAGTGGTTAGTGTAACCGACTGCCACGCCTGAGGTCGCGGGTTCGATTCCCGCACAAGTCAAACATTTGTGTGCATGAACATGGATGTTTGTCTTGGTCTGGGTGTTTCTATGTATAATATGTATGTATTTACAAAAAAAAAGAAAGTATGTATGTATGTTTATCCATTGTCTAGTACCCATAGTACAAGCTCTGTTTAGTTTGGGCTAGATGGTGTTGTGTATGTGGTAGAATATTATATTATTACTAGCTGTTCCGACAGACGCTGTCCAGAACAGGCGAAAAAAAAAAAAAAAACTAAACTATCTTCGAATCCACTTGAACACACACAAAAAATTCATTCAAATCGGTCCAGCCGTTTAGGAGGAGTTCACTATCAACACACGTACAGAAGAATTATATATATAGGGATTATTATATAACATCACGCTACGAGCCACGGAAGCATTGCAGTAATCATAGACGTGGCTTCAAATGTCCATACAGTCAAATTGCGTTAATCAAATGTCCCGTTCTACGGATATTAACAAAATATTTTGACTCAGTCGCTAAATATGACTTGTAGTATTTTTTTATTAACACTTTGACTCCGGTAGTTGGGTATTAGTCTTTTGAGTCCCGTTTTATGTTAACAAACTGCACACGAGTTGAAATCAATGGCGCAATGGTTACTTTGCCGAGTTTTGTAACGCAGCTTATTGGTTAAATTACTAATGTCATCTAGACCGAATTTCGGTCACGGCAGCCAGTCTGAGACTGGCCATCTGCGCAGGAGATATTATAGTGCAAGCGTGTGCGCAAACACAAGTGCACTCTCTGTTCCCTAACTCTCATGATTTGATGGGACGGTAATCCGACACGGCCGGAGAGAGATCGAGCGCAGTACCAACGGCTTTACGTGCTTTCCGAGGCACGGGGGTGTCTAACACCGCCAACTTCCTAACTCCGGGCTGCTATTGAGATTACTTAACAGAAAAACCCAATAACTTTTTTGGCTTGATCCGGGATTCGAACCCGAGACCTCACGCACAGCAGTCCCATTCACTACTGCTGCAGCACGGAGGTTAAAGTAACCTTGCTACAGCCAAAGCTACAGTGATCAGTATACTGGGTTCAGGCCCTAAACGAGATAAATGGTTTACCGTAGTCTGGATATTCTTTGTGTCCGTTCTTTGAGCCTTTGTAAAAACACTACGTCACAGGAGTGTCTATTAAAGACTAATAAATACCTATTGATTGCCCGACGTTTCGACCGACTTGCATCGATCGCGGTCACGGGTTGACTGTTGTGAGCTCAGCGGCGCCTTCGTGAAGTGCGGGTTTCGGCAACTACCCTCACTTGGTCACTATTATTTATATTCGATCTGTCGGTATCACTGGCTACTTATGTCACTATTTAGTATGTGTACAAATCGCGATAGTCTATAAACTTTTATAAAAGACATATTTTTAAGAACATTATGTAGAACTCTCAGAAATGCAGGTTCCTCACGTTTTTCCTTCGCCGTTGAAGCGAGTTATAATGAACTATTTAACATGCACTAATTAGGTAAATGATACACATCAATGTTTGTAATGTCTCCTGCGACGCAGGATTTATTCCTAGTGCGGGAGATGTCTTTTTAAGAAAGAAAGAAAGAAACGTGCGGGTTAGTCTTTGGGGACTTTCGATAGAAGTGAAAACTAAGTGACTAGCGTGCGGTGACGATGACGCGAGTTTCACGCTTTTTGTTCACCCAAAAAGTACACATATATACACAGTATACATATAGCTCATGGAAAGCGTTCGGTGACGATGACGCGAATTCCATGATTTTTGTTCACCCAAAAAGTGCTCAACGCGCCTAAAGAAGTTTTCACTTCAAAAATAACTTTGCTAAGTCAGAGATGCGCGCCTTGGCATCGAACTTGAGACCTCTACGTAACTGTCCAATGTTCTCCTACTAGGCTATCATTGAACATAGAAGATGCTATCATACTTTACCATTCAACATATACCGCCATCTTAAATTGTCAAATTGTCGCGTTAGCAATCTGTCACTATAACCATTTAGGCGCCATTAGAGGTCAGTATACAGTTATTCTTTTATTAAATTGACCTATATCCCCATCCTTAGTGTCGCAATAAGTAATATGAGTATATGTGGCAACACTGTGGCTACCATAGACTATAGAACTCGTTCTTTGTACTAAGATTGTTATATTGTATACGTATATTAGTTACTGTGGCTGGCTTCGCCTGCGAGAATTTCAGGAACGCATACTTTAATCGAAAACAACCGATTTGTCAACTGTCAGACATTTTTTGAAGAATATAATTATTACAATTTGTAACATCATTTCTTTGTGTTAAAAACTGTAGTGGAATTTATAACTTTTGTCATAGACAGAGGTAAACGACTTACTTACAAAATGTATGAAGTCTCAAGATCGATTCCGAGACACGCATCCCGGCTTGCCGAAGTTACTTAAATGCGTTTTAAATAGTTAATTATCACTCGGCTTAAAAAACCAAAAAACACGCTTTATTAAAAAACCAAACTAAAAAAAGTAGATAATAATTTAACAATTTTAATGTAAAAACGCGTGGGGTGCTTTCTAAGACATTTTGATAACCTCACGCTTTTTAACATTAAAATTATTAAATAATTTTCTACTATTTTTAGTTTGTTTTTATAATAAAGCGTGTTTTTTAGTTTATTTTAAATATGATTTATTTATTTTTCTGATATCTATTATAACCTGTTACCTGATTCCGGCTTGACGTCAACTCCTGGGACACCTGTATAATGGGCTGACAAAAAAGAACCAATAGCTAATTAGATAATTTACTAAAATATATCCATAACCTATACTAATTTCATAAAGTAGAAAGACTGAAGATTTGTTTTGTTTGCAATGAATAAACTCCAAAATAATAAACCGATCATAAAAATTCTTTCACCATTAGAAAGCTACCTTTTCCAGTAGTAACATAGTCTATATAACATCACGCTACAAGCCACGGGACCGGAGCAGTCATCATAAACGTGAGTGAAACCGAGACAGCTAATAGTAAAAAATGTATTATTTATAGTATAATTATCAATATAACGTACTTACTGAACGATTAACTTAAAAAAAAAAGAAACAATTTTTTCTCTTACCCTCCTTATAACGATCTCCAACGATACGTCACGGCCGTTTGATTTCAACGTTAAACTTTTTTATACTAGAGGGCACGACATACGTTGTACTGAACGAACGTTGCCTTCAACCCGAACGCAGCGCCTCCTACCGGGTCTAATTGTGAATCTAAGCCATCCACCCATTAAAACATACACACAGAAAGTTTCATCAAAATCGGTGCAGCCGTTTAGGAGGAGTTTAGTGATATACTCGTGCAAGAATTACATACATAAAGACTAAGTTTTGACCCCGCGTGGTATGTTAAAACATAATATAGTATATTTTGCATACGGCTTCGCTCGGTTTTTAAGTGGATTTTCCAATAAATTTTGTCGCTCAGGAACTATACTTTTTTTCAGGATGAAAGATACCCATGTCCTTTTCTATACCCCTGACAAGGTGTATGCGAAATTTCATGATGATCGGTCGAGTCGTTAAGGCGTGAAAACGTTACAAACATTCACATTTATAATATTATTAAGGTACAATTCCGAGATGGGCTGCAGACCGCAAAATGCAACCGCAAACTGCAAGCTTGTTTCTATGAATCTCTATGAAATTGATTCCGAGCGTGGCAACACTGGCCTGCAGCCGCAGCGCGCAGCGACCGCAGACTGCAACGCCAGTGTTGTCATGAACCGCAGAGAGTTCACACGTACAAAAATCTCGCACGAAGGTACTGGAGTGACTGAGGCATGGTTCGATGCATTGTGCAGCCGCGGCATGCCGCCGCGCTTGGAATAGAAGCAACCGCGACCGTAGCCAGCACTGCGGTTGCAGTCTGCAGCCCATTTCGGACTTGTACCTTTAGGATGGTGTAGTAATTTAAGTGATCACCTCGCCACTGCTACTGCCCCGAGTGTTGTAAGTTCGAACCCCACTTGGAACAAAAAAATGTGTCAGCCACAAATATATGTGGGTTTTTTTTTATGGTATAGTTTGGCGAACGAGCGGACGGATCGCCTGATGGTTAGCGATCACCGCCGCTTACCCGCAACCCGGAGTTACAAGTGCGTTGCCAGCCCTCTAAAAAGGAATGAAGGAGGGAAAGGACAAAGGATAGGAAAAGGATCGGGGTAACTGGGCCTCCGGCTCTCTTACTTACCGATACGAAACGCAACAGTACGGATACCGTTACTTCACGCCATAATATTCTGTGAGCGGTAGTACTACCCCGGTCGATCCGGCCCATTCATGCTGAAACCAGCGAGAACCTACTACTACCTTAAAACTTAAGTTGTTCCGAGTCAGGGTGCACTTGTCCTTCAAATGTTTGTAAAGTCCTTGCGATTCAAGAATTATTTCTAATGAGGGAGAACTGCCTCTATTTTTGGAATTGCTAAACTGATTTTAAAAATCCTGTTACTGATATTAAGTACCTACTCTTTAGGGGTTTAAAGGTCCGTATCACGCCTTTAATTTAAAAGGGTAAGCAAAGCTCCACAAGTAATGTTTCCTAAAGAAATAAAACAATCTTACCTAAGAGTTACCAGGATGACATAAGTGCCAGAGAGGAATGAAGATTAGCGAGAGAACAGGACAACGCTACACGCAAGAGTGAGACGCACAATAACGGTTGAATGGAGCCTGTTGATCATTACACTTTTTTAAACATTTTTTTTATACCGTGGTTGTAGTGTTGTTTTTTTGTTTATGGTATAGTCTATGTGTAGAGGTTAGGAAAGATTTTATGGATGTGTGATAAATTCTTGAGGGTCGAATTATATTGTATGGTAATTTCTTTTCGTGCCTTGCCTCGGGGGTAAATGAAGTCTGGGTGTGATGCTCAGGTCGAGCTATGTTTTATATACAGAAGGAACTTTCTGTATATTTATCTGACTCACGCTTGGCCATTGTATGTATTGAGAATATTTTTTATTTTATTGGTCCTGATTGTATTACGAAATAAGAACATTTCTTATCAAAGTCATAGTCGAGGTACCAGGCGCACATAGGTACCAAGACAAAAACTTCTTTTAAATTTGCCCATGCATATCTCTTATGCTCGACTCCCTGTTTAGTGACATCTTTAGAAAAAGAGAATATCTTATAATTATAAAAGTTAGCAAGGACTAACATTTAAAACAATGTTCAAAGAAAGAAAATAATGTCTTATATAGTTATTCAGTTAAGTACCAGGCGCTCATAGCTAGTAGGAGTAACTCTAGTTAAGAAGCTTGGCCAGTTTTCATTTAAATCACTTTTACCACATTTTCTCCTCTCTTACTCAATCAAAATCCATCAGTTATGTAAAAGAAAATCGTCGAAAACTTAGTCGTGGTACCAGGCGCTCATAACTCATGCTCATAGCTAAACTGGAGTAATAATTTATAACACTGCGTCAACTGTCACTCTGGCAGAGTTTTTATTTTCTTATTTCTTACTCATTTTCTTGCATGTCTTGGCCTGTTCATTTCCTGTTTTAAATGATATTGGGGCAGAAAATATCTTATTATATCTTATTATTAATACATTATTGAAGCTAATCAATCAGCATTGTTGTCTTCACACTGTTTTAATCACACAAGTAAAGGAAAATCTCCTATAAATTCAGTCGAGGTACTAGGCGCTCATAGCTAGCAAGGACTAACGCAGTTACACTGTTTCGGCTGTCAATGCAGTTATATACACTTCGCCAATATTTAAGTTCAGTTTAATGAATCAAGCAATGTCAAAAAGAAAATCCCCTATTAATAAAATCGATGTACCAGGCGCTCAAACCTATCGAGGAGTAACACAGTTCACAACACGGCTTCGGCCGTCACCCTACAGTTAACCCTGCGAGGGTAAGCACATCTGGCAAGTTCAATGAACCAAGGGGGTGGATTCGACCCGACATGTGTGACTAGGAAGTGTAGCTAGCGACTCATGCCGTTAGAAATAATGTTAGGTGTCTTTTATTATGTCCTAGTACCGTTTATAGTAAGAAAAACAGTTCAAGGTGTGTTAGATCCAATATTCGCTAGCTATTTTAGACCACACCGAGTACAAAATTCTTGCCTTCTTGCTGTTAAGATTTATTTTATGAAGGCATATGTATCACAATTATTTTGTTAACGAATATGGCGTTTTAGCTAGAGACAATACATAGAGATCCATCTCTATGTATTCTTTTCTTTTTGTCATCTACTATTAGAGAGCGAATATAGTCTGAAAGCTGTAACTGAATGATTAAATAACGAATTATTTGTTTATTTAATAAGACAAGTAAGAATAAAATATTATATAGGTCATGGACAAGAGACAAATTTCATTGTTCTGTACCATGGACAAAAGCGACGCCATTTTGTTAACATAATTTTTACGCAATGGCATTACAATCAGCCTATAATAAAAACAATAGGCAAAGGCGATACATATACAGCCAATAAAATATTATGCTGGTATATTTGTCACTTATAAACTCGAAAACCACGTGACCGATTAACACTCAAGTTTGGGTTGTTTTACACAATAGAAGATTTAAAAAGTAATTTAAGTAATATTCTATGGGTACTTCTGGACAGAGTAGAGCCAGCTCTCAAGTGATAATATTTTTTTTTTATTCGGGTCAATTTTTCGAGTTTATTCATTCCTCTTTATAAACCTAACTGCTAATATTATAAATGTGAATGTGAGTTTGTTTGTAACGCTTTCACGACTTAACTACTCGACCGATCATAATATTGAATATTTGAAAAAGACATAACCCACCTTTCATACAGAAGAAGTTACTATTTCCAATAGATAATCGCCTATTGTTTCTATTATAGGCTGAATGTAATGCCTTTGCGTAATTTTTTTTGACAAACCTAGATTAACGCAAAAGCCGCGTCTAAAACTCAGTTGCAAATAAAACATTTATTGCACCATAAATTTTGTTGACGGCCTCCAAACCATTGTATTGAGGGCTAAGGGTTCTAATACCACCTGCCCGATACATAGGGGTGTTTTATTGCGAAAATCTTTCACAGCAAAAGTGTCTTTATAACTACAGAGATACAATATATTTTTGATTGAATAATACTTGGATTAATTAAAACTATTGTGTTAGAAATATCGATCCTATACATTTATGGTCGCCTGGTACTTCAAATGATATGTTTAGTTGTATTTATAAGAGAAAGAGAGTAGTAGTGATAGGAGAAAGTTTTGCTTAATTTTCAAGTAGTGCTAGAGATTTTCGAGCCGTCAGAAAATGTCTAACTCACTTAAATATGTGTCGCCGCTTAAATGCATTTTATTAAAATTCGGTTAGGTCAGTATTTAGAGGTCATATGCCATCTGGTTTATGGGGTAAGCAGAGAATGGACGTTAGTAACGTTATCTGTAGTACCCGTCGAGTTTAACGCACCAGTGCACTTAGGGAACTGCTTATACCCCTAGCATATGGCGTGCGTGCAAACCGGAATAATCAATGCCAAATGGTTAAAAAGTACGCTACAATGTGTTGTGGTTAGTTTGCAGTACGTGAAATGTGTGGGTCGATTCCCGGGTGGCAAAAATGTTATTGCCGAAAAGAAGTATAATTAATTCCTGTGTCACAAGCAGTCTTATCAGGTGTCCCGATTTGCGCCGTACATCCTGATATGCTCCTTATCGGGAAGCTAATTGTCACGTTGTGACATGCCGGACTGCTAATGTCGACCTATTTACCACTTCTATATCCAAATTAAAACAAATATTTTGTAAGCAGTTCTTTGGGAGTAATCGCGGTTGACCATTTTATTTTTAATACTTATTTTTGTTGCATGTTGGTTAGTTTTTAAGTTATTTAATTAGGTTATAAGTGAAAACTTGTAATTGGCCTTATTTATGTTATAAGTTTTTCTAGCATACTGTTTCAGCTGTAAGTTTTCCTATAAATAATAAAATAAAAAAAAACAATAAATTTATTAAAAATCATTAGGTACACTCGAACATTTCTAAGCGGAAATTTAGCATGACGTGCTAAAGCTTAGTTAAAAGTACGTTATAAAAAAGCAAGGCATTTTAAAGGCAGCAAAACGTGTAATTTTTTTGCCTCATTTTAAAACCCTTTATCCTGATTTGTTTTACTATCTGCCCCGATTTTAATCCAATCGGAGCTGGCAACACTAGTCAAGAGACAATTAATAAACAATATAAACATTAAAACAACAGACAAAGAATATGCAAACATGTATACCTCGATGGCGTAGTGGTAAGTGTAACCGACTGCCACGCCTGAGGTCGCGGGTTCGATTCCCGCACAAGTCAAATATTTGTGTGCATGAACATGAATGTTTGTCTTGCTCTGGGTGTTTCTATGTATAATATGTATGTATTTCCAAAAATAAAGTATATTTGTATGTTTATCCATTGTCTAGTACCCATAGTACAAGCTCTGCTTAGTTTGGGCTAGATGGTGTTGTTTGTGTATATGATAGAATATTATATTATATTATTAATGGACAACACAATTTCAGTTTAAATTTTAGTTTAAAACAACTTCGACATCTCTGCAGTCAAATTCTCCATAGAGTGACAAATGATTGGGTGGGGCCTAAAGACACCATATAGGTTGCCTACCCCATTGGAGTATAGGTAACTATGCATGTAAGTACCTCTATTGCTGATATTTAAAAAGCTGTCTCAATACGTAAAACTTCTTTTACACATTACATATACAATTTGCGAGGTATATAATTATATTCTGCAAGCATTGTATAAATAAATCGCAGTTCCTTTATGCGAGGAAAGTAATTTAGTATTTTACTTTACAATAATATGCGTAGCAATTGTGCTTAACAAAAACTTAAGGCAGCCACGAATATGACGTTCTTTTTGGCGGGAATTGTAAACGTCAAAATTTCTTTTTTTTGGGCTCTTTATAGCTTGTTGCTAGTTAGTATTGCGCCAATTGCTTTTTAAAAGGTATTGAAGTAACTAAGTACAGTAAGAAGTATTTATATGAATTCAATACTTCATAAAAATACTAATATCATAAATGCGAAAGAGTATCATGTCGTTACGTTATGGCGTATTAGTCACTAGATATCCCGTGGAAATAGAACCTTTTTCTGGATGAAAGGTACCTTATATCTTCTGTACCCCTGACAACGTGTATGCGAAATTTCATGATGATCGGTTGAGTAGTTAACGCGTGAAAGCGTAACAAACAAACGAAAACTTACATTCGCATTTATAATATTAGTAAGGCTAGTTAATTCAATGTTGATATTGATAACATTTGAATTAACAGTCTAAACTTCAAATAAAACAGATTAAACTATTAGGAGTCAATTAATATCCTGGATATGAATGAAGTTGCGTGTAAATGCTAGCTATCATAAATAGGTGGTGTACCCACACAAGAGAAAAAAAAACATTTATTTTAACAGAAAACACAAAAAATTTAAGTACCATGAGATATACGCCGTTTTCCCCGTAACACCGACAGTTTCCTAACAAAAAAACCAAAACCACTTTACAACAAATCAAACCTGGTACCTCACCAAAACGTATACCACATCACCAATCTATATAATATATCGATACTATTCCTATAAGAAGGCAATGCTTTCTATCCTATTTCTTTTCTAAAAAGTAAAAAAGTACAAACTCACCCGCAGTTAGGTGTAATTTTCTGACCGAAGGATATCATTACCGGCCAGTGTCTTTTTTTAAAGCCATAGAGTAATCTCTTTTTTTTATTTAAAGGTATCCTGCGTGGGCAATGGTATATAAAAAGTGATGCGTGGTTGGAAGAAGAATTTTATCGTATGTTTAGATGCGTTGGAATGTTTTGGAGGTTTTATAGTAAAGTATTAGGTAAGAAAGTAATGGATGTAAGCAAGACACAGGGTTTTTTCTGTATGAAAGGTACACTATGTCCATTTCTGGACCTCTGACAACGTGTATGCGAAATTTCATGATGATCGGCCGAGTAGTTAAGGCGTGGAAGGGTAACAAACAAATTTTCATTCTCATTTATAATATTAGTTAGGATATTGTTTTCCTAGTTCTTACTTAATATCTTCTGTAAAGTTCGAAATATACGTTAATTATTATTATTACTCAACTCGGAAATCAAACCGGTCACGAACCGCCCACATAGCAACTGCATGAGACAAGCTAATATAAATATTTTAAGAGAAAGTTCTGGATACATATATCTGAAGAGCGTAGAGGCTTAACTCAAGCGCATACTTGAAAAAGTCTTAGAAATTTGTTTACCTTTTAAGATAAGAGTGCGACTGAAGAATTCCAGCCGTTAGATTTTATGGGACGAAGCAGTATTAAACCACAGTTAGTAATGCATCGTCGTATATCATTCCCTGGCACGTAATCTTTATATTTATAGTACGAAACCTTAACGAATTATACACCTAAACCTTCCTCAAGAATCACTTTGTCTATTGGTGAAAACCGCATGAAAAACCGTTCAGTAGTTTTTAATAATAATAATAAGGAAAAAGTGTGTGAGAGAAACAAATAATAATAATAAATCTATTTCAGAAATTTGTGTTCATATTTTATTTTTGAGTTTATCACGAACATTTTGCTTTAGATATAATATGTAAGTAGTCATTGATTTTAAACTGTCGACTCTAATTAATATTATAAATGCGAACGTGAGTTAGTTTGTTACGCTTTTACGCCTTAACTACTCGACCGATCATCATGACATTTCGTATACCGATGGCTTAGTTAGAGTGAAAACCTCGGGTATGCAATTTTAAGTTAATCTATTTTATTATGTTTCTGGAAAGAAAACTTTGAAACGCACAATCTTATTTCACACAAGATTTGATTCGATACTTGTAGCGTCATCTATGATCTTGAATGCATACCTTGTAAATACTCGCTCGAGTCAGTTTGGTGTGATAAACTGTCGCAACAAAACTTGTTCTAAAAATTCAAAAACAATATTTTTAATTAATAATTTTTCAATATTTGAATAAATCACGGAGAAAAGCACATTTAAATTACATGATAATAAAGGTCTGATTTGGTTTTTGGAACAAAATTTTACAGAGTGCAGTTTTTGTGCCTCTTGAAAAGTTACGTATTTCGCAGTTACGAGGTTTTCACTATAAGCCATCGATACATGTTGTCAGGGTTACAGAAAAGATCATAGCGTTTTTAGTTTCATCCAGAAAAGTACTGTTTCCAAGCGATGTCGGCAAAAGCAAGTTCTAATATTACCCGACACAGAATAGAACTAGAGATCTCACGATCGCAAACACTAGCACAAACTTACCACAATACCATTTTGGCAATATATCTAACACTTATAACCTTTTTTATTTCTACCTGCGTGTATTCACCTCACGTCCGTCACGAACCATAGACACGCTAACCCTTCTCTATGGTCAGGGTAATTTAGATACCATAGACGAAGCTAGTTTTTGCTATACGACCTTTGATGACAATCCACAAACAACCTCGTGCTTTTTATACAAATTGCGTCAGCAGAAATGGCGTGGATTCTAATATGGCGTGAGAATTTTTAATTTAATGGTCATTTATCGATGCTTTGGTTTCCTAGTTCGTGATACGGTGCCAGATTCGATGACGAGATCGGGTTTTTATCGGGGAGTTAAGTACTTTGTTAGAAATTTTGAAGTCTGGTAATAGAAATGTAACTGTCATTACACTACTGTGTACCGCTTCGTCGTTATACATCTATAGAAATTATAAATCCGGAATCGAACCTATCGTTCAGTCAAGATACTTTAAACAAAAAGTCACACTACAGATTTACAATGTGCAATAAGTGATGATCGAACCCACAACCCTTCCAGCCCAACGGTTACCATAAACCCACTGCACAGTACTACTAACCCATATTACGCGACCGTTAAAAAAGATTTACTTTCAACGAAACTTTTATTTTCTAAACGTTTCAACCGTTACATCCCGTCAAGAGATCGCTTCCTTCCATTGTTCCGCCATATTGGTTCCTTATTTAAATTTAAATTCTTTCGTAACGGACACTGATTTACATCCTAATATTATTAACAGGATAGTATGAAATATATAGTATTATTAGTAACATTACTAAAAAGAGGAGCCAATATAAGATGGAAAATAGGTTCGTGTCTATGTTTGATTTTGTACAAAAGGAAATTGCAATCAAAAGAAATCATTGCAAACAGTATTAAAATTTAATGGAAAATATTAATATTTTTAATTTGGTAAACCGTCCCAGTGCTGGGCACGGGCCCTTTCTGAGAGTGAGACGGATAGGCCATAGTTCACCATGCCCCAGTGCGTGTTGACAGACTTCACATATCTTCGAGAACATTATGTAGAACTCTCAGACATGCGGGTTTCCTCACGATGTTTTCCTTCACCGTTAAAGCAAGCGGTAATTAACTATTTAATACGCACATAACTTCGAAAAGTTGGCGATGCGTGCTTTAGAAATAAATACCTATGCGTGAGAGTCCAACGGTCTCCTACTAGGCTATCACTAATACCATTATAAAAAGCTAAATGCAAACGAAACTATGTAATATATTATACAATATGTCATTTATAGAATAGTAATCCTATAAGCAACAAATGAAGGGCATATAAATGTATCTGAACTTATGATCAGAATACCAGATAGCTGATATCCTGTGTTGAAGTTCAGAATTACTTTTCCCCACACTAAAAGCATAAATTGATATATTCATCTTATATGCGTTGCGTTTGTGGGGTATAACTCACACACACATCTACTATGGTACAGCAGGAAGCAGCGATAGCCCAGGTGACCGTTTGGACTGCCACGCAGGCACGTCTCTAAGGCACGCATCTCTGACATTTCAAAGTTAAGTGCGTATTAAATAGTTAATTATCGCTCGCGTTAACGGTGAAGGAAAATGAAAATCGTAGGGAAACCTGCATATTTGAAAGTTCTACATAATGTTCTTGAAGATATGTGAAGTCTGCCAACATGCACTGGGGCGGCGTGGTTGACTATAACACTATTTCCACTAAGAGGCCCGTGCCAGCTGAGGGACAGTTTAATACGGGGCTGATATTATAATTATATTATATAATATACTATGATAATAGCATATCTAGTATAAAATATAATTGAATGTTATACTCCATTCCATCCATAGACTTAGAATATTTTCGCTCTAAGTCTATGATTTCATCACGCGTGAAACATTTTATATAAAAAGCTACGCATAAAAATAAAGAACGCATTCAAAACAATATTTAAAAATCGAATTAGAATATCAAAAACAAACCATAAAGTTCATAGACAACGTTTTACGGCTGCGGTGGCACAGACAATACGCCCGTATTTCAAGTTTAAAAAAAACATACATAAATGAGTTCGCCTCTATGGTAAGTCTATGATTCGGAAAACCAGTTCTTATTATGTAAGTTGAAGATAAAACTGGTATTGTAATGAATCTAAAATTTAAAACGAGTTTTGGGTACACTTGTTGATACGTTATTTGAACGATTGTTACTATAGCACTGTGGTGTAAAGTGCCGTCAATGTAGAGGACCAAAGTTCGATTTGTGACGCAATATTATTGAAAGTTCTCTGTTAGGAAAGTTTAAGTGAGAAGGTAACGCTGGTTCAGAAATAAAATTTTGCTGACTTATCTATCTGACTACGGATGGCGTAGGGGTTAAGTGGTCCCGCCGGAGGAGGGGGCGCAGGAGACGCGCTCATGTCGCTCTCCTGCCCCCCACCTAAGGGTTCTGGGTGGCAAGGCCTCTGGGGACCCTGCCACCCGTGAGTAAGAACCCATAGAGGGCGCGCACGGTGTTCCCGCGCGCCTTCTTACGTCGAAAGGGGAGAGCATTGAAATGCTCTCCCCCGGGGACGAGAGGAGGTCGGGTCCAATTGACCCGGCCGGCACTCACACGGGGGGGCCTGCTATGGATGAATCTTTTTAGACTCCCAACTGGCCCCCCCATTGGGTGAGAGAGGGAACACCCCAGGTTTTTTTTAGTGGGTATACCAGCACTCGGCTGTTGAGTCCCACACGCCCCGCCGGTGCCGTCCCCTAGCCGGCGGGTAGTGCATCAAGCATTTTTTCCTGGGTATCAAAAAAAAAGAAAAAAAAAAGGGGTTAAGTGGTCGTCTCGCGGCTACCACTGCGCCGTATTGTAGGTTCGAATCCCGCACGTAACAAAAATTTGTGTGATCCACAAATGGTTGTTCCGAGTCTAGGTGTTCTTTGTGTCCGTTATTTAAATGTTGGTTAAGTCCCCCGCGACACAGAAAATTATTCTGAAAGCGGAAGTTGTCTTTTTAACACGCTTTTATTAGCTTAGTATGTATACGTCTATGTATCTATGAATATATGTAACGGAATCTTTGAACGTGATTTTCACTCTTTCAAACCGACGGATTGATTTGAAACTTTAAACACTTATCGAGGACTGATGAACCACAATAATTTAGAAAAGAAATATAGATAATAGAAAACACGCTTTATTACAAAAACCAAACTAAAAAGTAGAAAATAATTTAATAATTTTAATGTAAAAAAGCGTGGAGTGGGGGTTATCAAAATATCTCAGAAAGCACCCAACGTTTTTGTACCATTAAAATTATTATATTATTTTCTACTTTTAGTTTGGTTTTTTAATAAAGCGTGTTTTTTAGTTTTGAAACTATTATTAATTTAAAACTAATAAAATAATGAAAACAACCTGTTTCCGAAATTGTGCGTGCGTACCGACTTTTCGAAGTTATGTGCGTATTAAATAGTTAATTATCGCTTGCTTTAACGGTGAAGGAAAACATAGTGAGGAAACCTGCATGTCTGAGAGTTCTACATAATGTTCTCGAAGATATGTGAAGTCTGCCAACCCGCAGGGGGCCAGCGTTATCCTTCTCATAGTCAGAAGAGGCCCGTGCCCAGCAGTGGGACAGTTTACAAAAAAGGCTGATATTATTATTATAATATAGATTGTAATAAATAGTGTCACAAAATGGTATCAAGTAACCAAATAACTATTGGCCAAGTGGCATAGAGTATCATGTTTTTATTTTTTTATCAATCTGACCCAGATATAGCGTTATGGCTGATATAATTGAAAACAATTGCTGGTTACATGATTCATACATATGATACACTAGATAACCTGCGCAGTTTCGTCTGCTTTTTCATTGATGCTCCGCTCTCATTGGTCGTAGCGTGATGTTACAAAGCCTTCCTAGATAAATAGGCTATCTAACACTGAAATAATTTTTCAATTCGGACCAGTAGTTTCTAAGATAAGTGCGTTCAACCAAACAAACGAACTCTTCAACTTTATAATATTAGTATAGATACATTGTCTCACGCGTATATCCACGAAGATGTAAGAAGAAGTGCTTTGCGCTCACTTTTCGCGAATTAAGCTTTAGGTCTCATGTAATATAATAGTAATAATATTCTATCACATACACACAACGCCATCTAGCCCAAACTAAGCAGAGCTTGTACTATGGGTACTGGACAATGGATAAACATACATTATATACTTCTCTTTTTGTAAATACATACATATTATACATAGAAACACCCAGACCAAGACAAACATCCATGTCCATGCACACAAATGTTTGTCTTGTGCGGGAATCGAACCCGCGACCTCAGACGCAGCAGTCGGTTACACTGACCACCACGCCATCGAGCCTTCAAATAGCGACCGAAGTTTAAACTCCGTGACACTACTAAATTTGTTCTTAATTCAAATGACATTATCCGAGCTGGCAATCGAATCCGTATCTAACCAAAGACAGTATCTTTTGGTTTTAAAAGGAGTACTCTGGCACTACTGAATGCTAACTGTCGCGGGCGATTGTACAAACATTCAAACAACGGACACAAAGACGGCACAACTATGAATTAATCGTGCGTCACACAATTTTTTGTCCTTTGCGGGGATCAAACCCACACTCATTGCAGTCGCATTAGTATCTCGCGAGCAAAACTTCACTATTATACCACTGCCTACCTCTATTATAGGCGTGTGACTGTATGCACAATCCACATTCTAACCGTACTAACGTTGCTTAACTTCAACGGTCTATGCATTTAAAGTTTAAAGGTAAACATTACTTTCATAACATTACGACACTTCCATTTAGAGTGTAAACAGAAATACAAAAATACCGTTTTAACCGGCATCGCCGTCGCTTCCCGTAGCAGTTTGAAATGGCGTCTAAAGAATTTTGACACATTTTAGGATTCTCGGGAGATATGTAATATCATTTTAATATCAGTGCTGTATATAATGTATATAATCAGTCCCACTGCTGGTCTTGGGCCTCTTCTCAGTGTGAGAAGGATTAGATAAGTCCACCAGGTCGCCCTAGTGAGGGTTGGCAGACTTCACATATCTTCGAGAACATTATGTAGAACTCTCAGACATACAGGTTTCCTCACGATGTTTTTCTTCACCGTTAAAGCGAGCGATAATTAACTATTTAATACGCACATAACTTCAAAGTCAGAGTGAGAGAGCCTTGGGATCAAACTAGAGAGACCTCTGTGTGGCAGTCCAATGGTCTCCCACTAGGCTTTTTTAGATATTCTGTACAAATATCTAGTTAAAAATATTATTGCATAGATACTAAATATAATTGCCATGACAGATGTTAATTTTTTTGTTTTGATTCAAGTTTAGAATACATGACGAAATAAAAACTCGTTCTTATTTTAATTAGATTATAGACTAGACTGTATAAATTATGGTCTTTGCGTATAAAAAATATAATCAATGCACTATGTAGATATTTTTATACTCGATGGATGGCAATGCCCCCTATTAGGTAACCGATTTACATTAAGTATGACGAAATATGAGTGTAAAACACCTTATTCTACCTTTATATTTATGTTACGATCGTGTTCCTACTTTTAAATCAACCATGCATCAAAAACGGAAACTGTACTAAAGATATCAAATGAAATAACCTCTTTTAATAAACCACGACCGTTGACATTACTGTATTTCCCGCCAATTCAATATCGTCCTCTTGCTTCCTCGCGTAGAAAGTCGTACGGTAGAGCGAGACGGATATATAAACATAAGTTATCGGTTACTGCTAACATCCTACTTACAGATAAAAAGAGACGTTTTTTTATGGCGAAGGAAATATGATGTAAGGTTTTAAAGTATAGCAGCATAGAGTTTTGCCTGTATGTTCCTGAAGTAGTTAGGCAGATTTGTATTACAAACATATTCGACCTTGTTTATGTACATACTTACCTATTATAGCGAATAACAGGTACAAGAAGTCATATCTATATAGTTTTTAATGCTGATTAGTTGGTCCAGTGGTAGAGGATTGCACTTGTGTAATAAGTACGATTCTTAGGCCAGGAGGCGAAGTACTAATTCTGAGTAATACCAAATAACTCAGATTTAGCAAGGAGTCTGGAAATGTTTTCATTCAAACATATTTAACGAAATGTACATACATTTCGTTAAATATGTTTTAGGTTTTATTAACATTTATTACACCTCAACTTACCTAATTTGAGAATTTACAGTGTAACTTTATAGCCTTATAACATCCTTTAAGCCCCAATAACACGTTATGCTACTCAGTATCAAAACTATGACCTCACAACCGGCAGTGACGTGTTACTTTATGTTACTAAGTCAAAGGGGCAGTCGTTAAAAAAACACGGCAAAAAAGACACATTCATCTTTCACCCAGATAAAAGAAATTAGAATTTTCACTTTCATCGACAACCACTTTCCCGCCGAAAGTCACGAATCTTGCTGCTAAAAAGTTCGTTCACCTAGCTTATGGTCCAAGGTTGCCGCCAAAAACGATGATGTCATTTATTTAAAATAGATTATTTTTTGAATATTTATTTGCACAGATAATGTGTGTGCTTCGTGACACAGGAAGGAGTTTTATCGATAAGCATTCGGATAGTGTTTAGGCTGTATACATGTATGTCTTAGACAACCTATAGTGGAGAATTGGCATGTTTATGGTTAACTTATTTAAAAACCTGTTATTTATGTAGCATAGCTATAAAATAGATAATATAAGACTTAACAACGCCTTTAAACTCCAGAATGGGTTGGTAGCGATGTAGGTAATTGATATTTTATGTTAAAAAATGGAAGAAGTGTTTATCTATGTCCACAGGGCATACTGGCAGACGTCGTGCCGCAACCAAGAATTGCCAGACATCTTTTTCAAGCCTTTTCCGACTCGGGACTCGAATACAGGACTTGCTTATGTTTGCAGTTGATCATAAGGCCTCTGCCACGGAACCATGGAGGTCGCCCGTCAGGTGAAGTCTTGATAGGTGTTTACACAGAAAGACTTACACCTGTACCCCGAAAGGGTAGACAGAATAAGGAATTCCACTCACTAAACAGCAACAAGGAAGTTTTAGCGTCCCAGTATCACATGGAATGCCAAAACAATAAAATTTAAAACAATACTAGGCTGTTCAACATGTTGCCAATGCCAAGTAAGTAATATAGCGCGATGACGTCACATTACATGTTCGTTTCGAATTTTAAACATGTGTCAATTTGACATGTGATATTTTGGTGCTGCCATCTGTTGGAGTTGGCAATCTAGATTTTTTTGGTGTTTAACTGCCTGCTTGGCTCAATGGTGCAGATGCAATAGGTTGAGCGCTGCAGTAGTGAGGGTTTGATTCCTGTATTGGGCAATGTTATAAAGTTTTAATGATTGGCAGTGTTGTTTCGTAAGTTAGCGCTTACAGCTGTTGCCGTTGTCCCAAATTCGTTTCCCGGGTGTGAATGTTGTTTTGATCACCGTAGATGACTATAGGATATTGAGCTTTTTGTCATCTACAGTCTATATTTTCTTACAGTAACAACATTCCAATCAAGCTCACAAGCTTGACTTGACTAGGCAGAATAAGGTACCTACGATTCTACTCATCCCGTCAAAGATATATAGACGTATCCATTTATGTTACCAAGAATTTAGTTACCTATTTACCTCAATACTCAAGAATAGTATCCTGTTCATATACTACATCAGTAAGTATGTCACAAATGACTCCAAAACTGCTGTCTCACACTCCAGACAGCTACGTCCGCATATAAAAGTGAAATGCTAGTCCTCAATTGATTGTAATTACAATATTGGAAGGGCAAAACAATCGTGAACAATAAACAGTCAATGAAAATGCCGACGGATAAGTTTATCTGAGTTCATAACATAAATCTATATTTTAGAAATAGTAGATAAACTTTAGCATAAGTATTAATAAGCTTATCTTCTTTGTGAAAGAATAAACATGTTACAAAAAACTTATCTCTAATTTTACCAAAATGGCTGCTAATTTACTGAATAAAAACAATGGTCTTTTTTTTAGATTTTGTATAATTTAAAACTACGTGGCTATACTGCTGAAAAGTATTTGAAAATATGAATATAATAACTTGTAAACAAAATAAGTGAAACGCGATAAATTCGTTTCAAATAATTTATTCATAAACGTAAGACAATATAAAAACAACATTATTCTATCCAATGGTTCTACCTAACTCTACGGAACGTTCGAAATTCGTATTCCATATTCGTGTTAGAGATAAAAAAACAGGCGAAGGACAGTTTCTCACACAGCCGGTTACGGCCTATCATCAGATTTATTTACTTTTTTCTACGCATTACCGGCTTGGTAGCTGGGAATCTAGTTTCATATTAACTGGAGATAAAAAAGGGGGTTATTAGACTACACAACGGGTATAGTTAAACTATACATACATAGACATAGAGCAACCCGGCGGCGGCTGATTATAAAAGTGAGGTTATAATCTCAAACTCATTTGATAAGCTTTACAAGGTGAAATTATGCATTTTCGGGTTGTTTCTTTAATATTATGTTAAATATTTGACTCACCCCGAGCATTGGCAGTTAACCTCACAGTTCTTACTATTTTCACCCCACATTTTTAGGCACAGTTTTTCACAGAAACACTAGTACATTATACAATTCAGTCTTGTTAAAAAAGTTTATATCACAGGTTGTACGTAGACGCTAGCACGACTGTCCTGGAGCGCGAGCGAGCGCCGACTAAACGCCGTTGGGCTGAGAGGTTCCCGCGGGCGCGAAACGGCCGTTTCGATGCCACCCTTGGTGTTTTGGATGGTGGGGTTAGGGAAAATCTACTTGTTTGGTAGATTTTGTGTATAACAATAAGTTTACCATACGACCTCATTCCCTGTAATTGTTGATTATTCATGTGTTTTAAAAAAGTTCGAAATTTATTAATAAAATTTACTAATCACACTACTTTGTTAAGAATAAAGCACTATTCATTGATCTGATGAATACGTGCATGATTTTATGTATGCATGTATGTACGGTATGTAGTAAGATGTATGTATAAAATAGATAATGTTCTAACAAATAAGTTAAATAATTTTAAGTGTCTAAAAAGCTCTAGAGCATAGACACTATAAATGATGATGGTTGTTTAAAAAAAACTAACAAAGTATTGTAAAACATTCTTAATGTGTAATAACTTAATAAGATACACTGACGGTTTTTTATGTAATCGCCTATTATGATAGGTATTGTTTAATATTAGTTTTATAATAATCTATATTGTTAAGTTTCGTACATCGATGCTTCGTTTTAATAGCAGAATTTTAGTATAAATATGTACTTAAACATATTTTACATAAACTGTCAAACTTTGTTTTCCTGTACCTGTGATAATTGATACGTTATTACCATATTAAACCAGCCATAAGTGCATACTGCATATTTACATTATTATGTATCTTGACATCTGGTTAAAACTTGAATGAGTTGTTTTTATGAATTATAATTCGATAAATCTATAAATAGCGAGTGAGCGTAATATTTAATATTTGGTCACGACTCTACATAATATCATTATGTAATATAGGCATGTGTTAAGTGACGCATACTTCGTGTTGTGTTTATTATTTTATAAAACATTTACAAGGCCATAAAAATAATGAATGAGGTATAATAATATGTAAGGATTATATGTGGCCTCTGCCTAGCTGGGCAACAGGTGAAGATTAATTTAGAAATTAACTCTTTCTGAAAGGCTTGTCAACACAAATATTTGGTGACAAATGGTCAAACAGATGTCATCTGCTGTGATTGAAACAACCTTTCAGGTTAAAACATTTGAATTAAGTACATAGCCTTTTGGAAACTAGATGTAAGATTAAGATTTTCAATATCAACTGATTATGCTTTATTTCATTTTTAAACGATATCGTAACTTATATTATAAATGCGAATGTGAGTTGGTTTGTTACCACGCCTTAACTACTCGACCGATCATCATAAAATATCGCATACTCGTTGTCAGGGGTACAGAAAAGGACATAGGGTTTCATCCAGAAAAAAATACTGTTTCCGAGGGATATATAGTAAGAAACAAACCTAATCTTTCATTGCCTAATATGTTTACTAAAGATAGTGGTGTCAGTAATATAACAGAATACGTAACTTAACTAGGTTTCTAAAAGGGTAATCAATGGTACGTCAAAACAAAATCATGCCAAGTGATTAAATTATCTGTTGCTGATTTAGTAGTAGTAGTTAACGTGAGTTATCTGTCTTTTTATATAAAGACTTTAGTGTTAATCTGTTTTTCAGACACAGACGTAATAATAATGTTGGTAAAAACATTAAGTATATCTGTCTTTTTTGCCAGCAGTCTATTGGCTCTATTTAGAACAATGTTAAACTCCATGGCATTACTCAATTATAAATTCAAGAAACAGAAAAAGATACGAAACAAAATACCGTACAAAATGAGCTGTCATTCGACAATAAATAGTAAAACGAAAATTTATTTACAATTGTAACCTAAAATCAGCTGTTAATTTAAAATAAAACAATATTAGTAGAAATTTTATTTAAAAGGCTGGCAATTGAATATGGAACCCGTCTGTGGTTAACTCCTAACTAGATCGAGGATCTTATCAAGTTTTATTGCAAATTCAATCTTATTTATCAGCTCATAGAGCGTAATTCACATACACCATACCCATGAATGGAATGCCATACAAAAATCATATGGGAAACGAATCCTGTTCTTACACATACAAAAAACTGCATGCAGGCGATAATAACTCTTATTTGTATACTATTCTCATCACTTTAAGGTTGGAAATAAGATATATCCATCCAATATCTCACACAAACACATAGATAAAATTCAAAGTAACAATCATATGATCGGGTTTATATATAGGTACGTCAAATGAATTGCAACTTAATCGACTAAACATAAGTCACAAAACCGCTTGTCGTAATGTTTACAAGCTAACTGAAAAGCCCGCCAAAACACATTTGCGGTTGACAAGTAAATAATGCTGTAGATTTTATATTGAAAATTATCTGAATGCAATGCAGTAACAAGTTTGTTTCTCCCGTTATCCTTAAATTCTTTAGCAATCATATGGTCGGCTACGACTTGGGGCCGAACTTTGACAAAAAATACAATATTACATCTAAATATTAGCTTTGGGCGTGTAAAATCTCAACCACGTTTCGACAAAATTTTCAAGTTCAAACATTGACTGATAATCCCGCTCAATTAGACAAAATGGCGTTTAGGAATATAGGAAGTTCTCTTTGGCATTAGTTCCGTTCAAGAACTTTTTTAAAAAGAAATCTGTTGCGAAGTAGTGCCAACATAATGCCGCGTATCATTGTATTACTTTACCGTAAGCTCGTTTTAAATGTAACGAATTTATTTCATAGCTGTAAAATTTATTTCAAGTTTTTAAGCGGGAAAGACCGATGTAAAGGTATTGACACTTTACTTTATTTAAATTTAGAACTAAGCAATAGTCAATAACTTTAACGTTTAACCTAAGATATTGTGAGCGTGGTAGGTATTATTAAAAAATAATGTGTTATCTATTCCATTAATATATATTTTAAATGTCAAAGTTTGGATGTTTAGTTCATTGAGTAATTATGAATATAGTACGTACAGGAGAAGACATCTCAAATACATTATTTGTAACACGAGATAGTCCGAGTTTCTAGGAATATCAAGAAACGAGTAGTTTTAGCTAGGGATAGCTAAATATAGACATATTTGTCATGCTATTGATAACCTAAAATAATATCAGCCCTGTATTAAACTGGACTACTGTAGGGCACGGGCCTCTTCTCAGTGTGAGAAAGATTAGCCCATAGTCCACCACGCTGACCAGTGATGGTTGGCAGACTTCACATATCGTCGAGAACATTATGTAGAACTGTCAGATATGCAGGTTACCTCACGATGTGTTCCTTCACTGTTAAAGCGAGCGATGATTAACTATTTAATACGCACATAACTTCGAAAAGTCAGGGATGCGCGCCTTGTATTCGATCTCGAGACATCTGCGTTGCATTCTAATATTCGTAACAGAGAAAAGAAGTATACTTGTTCCTACACCTTCAGGGGAAAAACTACTGAAACTACTAAAATAAACTCCTCTTCAGGGAGAAACGGAAAACTTGAGTAATTCAAAGTATTTTATAAATGGAAAGAGAATAGGTAGTGTAGGCAAAAAACAAGGTCGATAAAAATTGTACATATGCAGATTAATTCCTTAGCATTTCAAGTCACGTTTTATAAGTTCAGTGACCTATGCCACGTGGTGAATCGATAACCTAATCCATAATTAAATTTTTTAGGGATTTTACGGAACGCTACGGATGGTGAAATCCCCTCCCCGTTCAAAGTTAAAACAAACCAAATATTTTTTTACTAATTGTTCGTCGCGGTCACTCACATTTATGATGACTGCTCCGCTCCCGTAGCTCGTACCGTGATGTTATAAAGCCATTGTTACTGACGGATATAGTAGCTTTCTAATGATGCAAAAATGATTAAAATCCGTTCTGTAGTTTCAGAGTTAATCGATTACAAAAGATACTTTGTAATAAAAAAAATTTCACAGTCTTTTCTCAGTTTAAAATTCCTTGTATCGCAGGTGATTTTACAAACATTTATACAACGGACTCAAAGAACATCCAGGCTCGGAACAACCATTTGAGAATCACATATATGTATTTTAGTCCCGTGTGGGTATCGAACCCATATCCCCTGGCAAGGTCCACTGTATAAACCACTACGCCACCATCTGTAAAACTCTATCATTTTAAATAACAAATACATATTATGCATTCGGCCTCGATGGCATAGTGGTTAGTGTAACCGAGTGCCACGCCTGAGGTCGCGGGTTCGATTCCCGCGCAAGTCAAACATTTGTGTGCATGAACATGGATGTTTGACTTGGTCTGGGTGTTTCTATGTATAATATGTATGTATTTACAAAAAAAAGTATGTATGTATGTTTATTCATTGTCAAGTACCCATAGTACAAGCTCTGCTTAGTTTGGGCTAGATGGTGATGTGTGTATGTGGTAGAATATTATTATTATTATATATACAGGTTGATTTTGAAATCGTGTAATTCCTTTTAACCACGCATTCTACTGGTGATATAGAATAACCCTGACCATATTTTTTCTTAATTAGAATAATGGTTTCGGCAAAATTAGAGTACAGATATTTTCATGAAATGATTTCAAATAGTCATATTTTAACCACCTGACACAATCTTAATATTTTACTAATTTAAAAATAATAACATAACAATAACTGATGTCGTAAATAATAAGGGGCAATAAAAAGGACCGCCCGTTATTATTTACGACATTAATTATTAATATGATTTTTTATTTTAATTAGTAAAAAATTAAAATTGCCTCGGTTGGTTAACATATGACTATCTGACACCATTTCACGAAAAAAACGGAATAATAATTTTTCAAAAAAATAAATCTAATTAAATAAAAATATGGTCAGGGTTATTCTATATCACCAGTAGAATGCGTGGTTAAAAGGAATTACACGATTTCAAAATCACTCTGTATATATATATATATATATAGCAGCGATAGCCTAGTGGGAAGCCGGTGGACTGCCACGCAGAGGTATTGAGTGCGATGCCAAGGCACGCATCTCTGACTTGAGCTAATCTGCATCTCTGAGAGTTCTCCATCATAATCTCGAAGATACGTAAAGACGGCAACCCGCACTGGGCCATGGTGGTGGACTATGGGCTAATCCTTCTTACAGTAAGAAGAGGCCCGTGCCCAGCAGTGGGACTGTTTAATACAGGGCTGATATTATATATAAATAGTATCACGCCTACATCCCCGAAGGAGGTATTCAGAGGTGTATTACACTACACCCACATACACCCACGTTTTAGGTTGCTGGGTTGACGTACATAACCTTGAAATTCCCGATAAATATTATACAATACTATGACGAAATATTAAATAAATTATTAATCAAACTCTCTGAGCAGTCTCGTGAGTATTTTTTATATTTCTCGTTATTATTCTTTCTCTATATAAATTTAGGATATCGACACACTAACTCTTGTTTGTTTGTTACGCTTTCACGACTTAACTACTCGACCGATGACCATGAAATTTCGTATACACATTGTCAGGGATGCAGAAAAGGATGTAGGGTACCTTTCGTCCAGAAAAATAGGACTGTTACTAATCTAACGAACATTTAAGAGGGCGAAATATATCTAGATGTCCCCCACGGTTTAATCCACGTTTATGATGACTGCTCCGCTCCCGTAGCTCGTAGCGTGATGTTTTGTAGACTATGTTACTTCTAGATAGCATAGCAGCGATAGCTCAGTGGGAAGACCAACAGACTGCAATGCAGAGGGTCTCGGGTTCGAACCCACGTCGCGCACCTCTGATTTTCGGAAGTTATATGACTTTTCGAAATTATGTGCGTATTGATTGACAATTATCGCCTGCTCCGTGCCTCGGAGAGCACGTTAAGCCGTCAGTCCCGGCTGCCATGAACATCTATGGCAGTCGTTATTGGGGAAGTCGACACAAAAGATCCCACTGGGTCGAAGTGTCGCCGGTCTGTACTGACTGGCCCCCACACAAGATAAGATAAGATATTTCTAGATAAAGTAGCTTTTTAAGTGTGAAACATCTTCAAATCGGTTTGGTATTTTTTGATTTAGTTTATTATAAACAAATATACAAACTTTTTCTTTATAATATTAGTTCTTATTTATAGATATATTATGTACATACAAACATTCGTATAGCAAATTTTTATAACTGGACTTATTTAAAAGAAATGGAAAGCACCAGCTTTCAAATAAAAGAGAGACTCATCAAAATCGGTTCACCTACAAAAATTTATGAGGTAACACACAAAAAAGTCGAATTGAGAACCGCCTCCTTTTTTGAAGTTGTTTAAAAAGAAAGAGTAGTAAGAGGAATACGTTTATTTGCCACAGATACAGTACAAAGAAGATACCTTAAAATAAAAAATAAACATGTACTACTGAACAATTGATTTCTTTCTTATCATAACCAGCGCTATATCCGCGTTAATTATTGCGGATGAGGATGTGGATGCAGATGTCAAAATCGATGCGGAAGCTCCGTTATTGCGGATGTGGATACGTTTATTCGCAACATACCTGATACGCATAACTACTCTACATACAAAATAGAGAATTGTCGGAAAGGGACCGTGCATAGTGGTGTCGATGTTATGGTAAGGATAGAGCGTACCAAAAATATAACCCACTCTCTCACACGATTCGCAGTGTTCAACTTCTAATAATTCAGGTCCAAACAGTCTAGGTTGATGTGTCGCTGTGTGTACATAGGGTTGCTAACCGTACCTTAAAGTATTGTACGTTATTTCGGGTAAACGTACTTTATACTTTATTAGGTAAATAAAGTATGTACGCCAAAATACTTTATTTTACATATTATGTCAATGTTTACCGGTCTTTTTAAATTGTTTGTTTGATTCCCTTAATCAAATAAAAGTCATTGTTTATCTATCATAATATAGAAATATATTGTAAAGATCCGGTTACGACGTTCCTTGATAATAAATATTAATTGTTAGATGTCACTAGCATCAACAAAAAAATGATGACAAAAAGGTAGGTTAATAAAATGATAGTTTATTTATAGATATTGTACTTTATTTTTTTACCCTAGATAGTCAATATACTCTATTCATTCAAAATAAAGACGCCATACATTTTTTTACGTGTTGGAATGCTTTGACGCATACTTCTCCGCGGGGCGACGGAGAGGTTATGTCGGGCTCACCGAGAGAAAGATACCCCGGTAATACCGACTAAACCTACCACGGTGTTCCTCGACATAATCATAGACGGCGAGTCCGCGCGAATCGCTTTCACATGCAACCGCGACTCCGCCGAGGTTTCGGCCCGCCGCACTGTGGGCTGAAAATCGACCTCCATAGACATAGAAATGAAAGTTGCTAGATGTTCGTTTTGTTGACAGATATGGCTTCTATTAGCTATTATACACATAACAATGTCGTCTGAGCTAACTACGCACAGAAATGAATTTATTATAAGGTTTTTTCGAAAAAAATGTATGGAGCTAGCATGAAAAATCTGAATATCTCTGAACTTGCAAGGAAAACCGTAATATCCTCAGAGATGGTTATAGGACTAATTATTTGTGATTTTTTGACATACTTCATATAACGGTACCTGCTGCAGATTTTTTTTTAAAAATCATCTAATTTTTAATTATTTTTTTTTAACATTAAACGATTTGTTTTATTGTAAAAGTAAAGAAACAACACGTTATATGCATATAATACTAAATCTTCGCCATTTATTTGTTAAAATATCAAGAAAATTATTTTTGCCTTACATAGTATATATGTTTTAAAACAGGTAATTGGATACCATTACTAAACTTTGCATACAGGTAAACCACTGAATATTAAATTAGCCTTCTAATGAGTTCTGAATAAGAGATTAAGTGATTTGCAATATCGCACAATGGTAACTACGGAGTACACTAATTAAATTCTTACAGGTAAGTACATAAGTAAACTAATTAGTTAATTAGACATGTTACGAGTTCTAAGAAATATTTTCGACAACTGTCTAATTATTATGTCTAAATGAAGGTATTTTTTTAAATCATTAAATTCTACTAATGTCAAAGTAAAGATCAATCGATAAGTTAGTTATTTTATTAACGCTAATAATAGGCATTAAATAAAAAGAAAAATAAATTAAAAAGGTATTTTTTAATAGTTGATAAAATTTATATAAAACAAAACATAGGTACAAAAGTATGCAAAAATATAAATAGGTACAGGAATAGTAATATAAAATATTTAAAAATAAATCAATTGCAAAACATAGTTACGTACCAAAGCTAAATAACGAAAGATCATGAAAAAATTACATTGAATAGAATTATAATTAAAAGCACAAAAAGTTTCTAGTTTTCCTTATCACTCTCGTCGATTTCTGAATCAGAATCTAGATTGCCTAGAAACTCAAAGTCAGTTTCTTGAAACTGAATTAAATTGAGGGTTTCAGGAAATAAATCCTCCTTTTTCTTGGCATCTAACTTGGGCCTTTGTACATTTATAAAAGGATCCGAAGAAACAACTAACATATTAAGGATATCATGATTCGAATCTTGCCTGCTCTTTTTCTGTGAATGATGTTCCCGAAACCTCCTAAAATCTTTATTGCGAGACTCGGATGCTTCTTCCGAGAGACTTCCTATGGGTACAACATCATTCTTCTCGATTATGTCTGCCCCGTGTATAAGTAATTTGTGGACGGTTGATGACATATAGTACCAGTCATATAATTCCACGTACCTCTCTGCTGTTTTGAAGGCATAATCTTTAAATTTAATTATATCTACTTTTTCCCCGGAAGTTATTGCCTGTAAAATCACAGCAAATCTTCTTATTAGTTCTTCGTCCAACCCAGTAATGGCTGCAGTTTTATGGGGAAATTTGAAAAACTTTCTTGCAGTGTTGCCGTCATTAGTAGTTCCGGAACCTTGTTTAACAATGTCAATCAATAGATTTAATTCGTCTTTAAATTTGTCTTGAATAATCTTTTTTCTCTTACTTAGCATTTCTTTGTGCTCGTTACCTCTCGCAGCCCACTCTTTAAAATCTAGTCTATACGAAATATGTAGTAAACATTCCATACAATTTATACGGGCGTGTAGAGATGACAATCCAAACTCGTATATATCAGAAGATACGGTCTTTGCTGTTACTACACTCAAACGGTTCATTTCTGTCGGTTTTGCCAGACACAAATAGCATGATGAACTTGATCTGGCTTGAGACAAATACGTGCAGACTTTACCATCGATCATTGTCATCATTAGGTGATGATTCACCCTGTTTCTATTATTGCACTCTGTAGGAATGAGAGCCTTAATTTCTTCATCCATTCGTCGTTTGTGTTCGATGACTACTGCTTCGCTTTCCTTCACAAAAGTAAATTGAACTGGACGACAATACATTGCTGAGCATGGTTTTGGGTTCATCCACAAAGTATTGTCTCCATCAGTCAGTTTTAGTGGCACCAAGGAAGTCATGAAAATACTTGAATCGTCTTGATCGCTATCCATTTTCTGCTTGTATCGGCTTTGGTTTGACGCACCATCGAAACCCCATTTAGATATCAATTTTAAATCCTTATTTTGCACATCATCGTTAGGAAAACTTTGGAGGATTCTTTTGACCGTAATGTCGAGTAAAGCTTGAAGGGTTATTCTTGCCGATGAATCGGTCACTAACACTGATTGCTTCGGAGGATAGCATGCCAGCTTGGTTTGTTGCACTTTATAGTAGGATGGATAAATATCCTTTCTACCTTCCCGAATAGCTGACTCTCGTAAAGTGATGTATTGCCACTTTGATAATTTTAATGAAAGGAGTAATCCAAGTGCTTTTTCTGGTGTAAATAAGATAGTTTTCACCGGTTGCTTAAGCGTTTCCTTAATTTTAGAGGCTGCTTCAGGATGTTTCAGCATATATTCGATTACAGATGCGATATCCTCACAACCTTCTTCCTTAAAACGCGCTGCTGCTGTATATGCCAATTCACTGGGATTGTCAGTTTTATGCTCATCAGATCTTCTCTTCTTCTGTTTGCTTTCCAGATCTTCGAATGGTTTTCGTGACCTCTTTGTCATTGTACCAACAGAGTATGATGTTGAGGGTTCTGGAGAGATTGATCTTGATCCCTCAGCAACAGTTGGTTCTTGAGCGACTAAATTTATACAACTTGGCCAATCGATAGTTGCTTGCAGCCAAATTTCGTATTGTTTTCTAAAAGTATCAAGAATTCGGTGAGATTTTTGCCACCTTTGTGATGCAGCTCGTACAAATCTCCGACAAAATTCTTTTAGAGTCACTTGATCTTCAACGGAAAGACAAACGTCTAGGCGGGATATAACTTCACTAAACAATACCTCATGATCAAATGAAGTACTCTTACATTTTAGAAGAACGAATAGGTCTAAATTGGTATTTAAACTTTCCATTATAAAATTTCACAGTGATATGTTAGGGGTAACAAAGCTTAGAATAAACTAAATTATGATGCAAAATGTTAACCATTTTATATTTCAGTCCAACATTAGTTAACGACCTCATTAGACAGTTGTCGAAAATATTTCTTAGAACTCGTAACATATCTAATTAACTATTTAAGTTACTTATGTACTTACCTGTAAGATTTTAATTAGTGTAATCCGTAGTTACCATTGTGCGACATTGCAAATCACTTAATCTCTTATTCAGAACTCATTAGAAGGCTAATTTATTATTCAGTAGTTTACCTGTATGCAAAGTTCAGTAATGGTATCCAATTAACTGTTTTAAAACATATATACTATGTTAGGCAAAAATAATTTTCTTGATATTTTAACAAATAACTGGCGAAGATTTAGTATTATATGCATATAACGTGTTGTTTCTTTACTTATACACCAAAACAAATCGTTTAATGTTAAAAAAAATTAATTAAAAATAAGATGATTTTTAAAAAAAATTCTGCAGCAGGTACCTTTATATGAAGTATGTCAAAAAATCACAAATAATTAGTCCTATAACCATCTCTGAGGATATTACGGTTTTCCTTGCAAGTTCAGAGATATTCAGATTTTTCATGCTAGCTCCATACATTTTTTTCGAAAAAACCTTATAATAAATTCATTTTTGTGCGGAGTTAGCTCAGATGACATTGTTATATGTATAATAGCTAATAGAAGCCATATCTGTCAACAAAACGAACATCTAGCAACTTTCATTTCTATGTCTATGGAGGTCGATTTTCAGCCCACAGTGCGCCGGCGCCGTGTAAATCGGCAGGCCACTTCATAAAACACTTCCTCTACTTGTGTTGGGATGAAGACACGACTCAGAGGCGCGCGTGAAAATATGTATATTTGTTTAATAAATGAGACCAGTATTAATAGTGGTGGTAGCTACCAAGCTAGAGACAATACATAGAGAGCCATATATGTGTTGTATTTCTTTTTGTCATCTCTCTTAATTACATACATACATAGATTCACGCCTGTTTCCTAGAGGGGTAGGCAGAGACTACGAATTGCCATTTGACACACTTCTCTGGCTTCATTCGCTTTCATCACATTCCTCATACACACTCACCGGTTTAAGGTGCTCTTAACCTGGCCTTTGCCCAGAACGACTCCGATCTGATCGAGAAACGTTTGCCTAGGTCTTCCTCTTAAGACTGTTCCATTCACACTGGCCTTATAAACTTTCTTAGTCAGTCTTTTCTCGTCCATTATTTGTACATTCCCAAACCAGCTTAACATACCTTTCTATATTCTTGTTACTATATCCACTTTAATGCAGCATCTCTCTCTAATCATACTATTCCTTATTCTATCGGGTCAGCTAGTATAATATATGACTGAACAGGTTGTAACTTGCTTACGCCACCATTATTGTGTTCGACGTGTTGTAGTTCAAAAAGAATGTTATGACTTTGATTTGTGATTTGTATCGTAGCAAGGCACTCATTTTCAAAAAATGGCCGTTTGGACGTCTTTCGCAGTACTCTATAATCCGACAAATTCAATAGTCTCCGACATCTTCCTGCAAAACGTTTGTCGGATTACCGAGGGTCCACTGTATTTATTATAGAAGGAATTTTTGCTACTGCCACCGCGGCTTTTGTTGTGGATTGGATCACCAAGAGTATGGCTGCTCTTTCTGCCACATAAACATAACCGTGGATCAAACCGAGACAGCTACACATTACTAACGGCCGCTTTATATATTCAATCTCAATCGAAATCTGAGTTAGAATGTTGATAGATCTTCCACCTTATCTAATCTTGTGTGGGAGCCAGTCAGTACAGACCGGCGACACTTCGGCCCAGTGGGATCTTTTGTGTCGACTTCCCCAATGACGACTGCCATAGATGTTCATGGCAGCCAGGACCGACGGCTTAACGTGCTCTCCGAGGCACGGAGCAGGCGATAATTGTCAATCAATACGCACATCATTTCGAAAAGTCATATAACTTCCGAAAGTCAGAGGTGCGCGACGTGGGTTCAAACCCGAGACCCTCTGCATTGCTATCTGTTGGTCAGCTATCGCTGTGAGCTATCACTGCTCAGATCTTCCATAGAAAATATGTCAAAATTCTAACTCAGATAGGAACATTTCGATTGAGATTGGATATAGAAAGCGGCCGTAAAACAATACGCCTTAATGTGTTAAGACCTTTAAAACAGGTACATGATGGTAACTATATAAAAAATAACATCCTCCGTCCGTTCGTCCGTTTCATTTGAATTGCCGTTACGTTACAAACCGACAATATTATCTAATAATAATACATTCTAACTATCTCGTGTAGCTGAAACACGTGGTCGATAAAATGCGCAAAATATCGTTGTCTATAACAAAATATTAAAGATTTATTAATTAGTTCAAAATGCGACTAAAACTACAAATTAATAAATGTTGTTGTTTTTTACAACTGGACACATTGTATTTACAATAAAAGACAAATTACATAAGGATAAAAAAAACATTGTAAAAAAAATCAAGTAGGTAGGTACTTAAACCTGTATAAAAAGATTTTTTTTGTTTTTAATTAATTTAAAAAAGACGATTTCCTCGCTTGAAATAATTCCTGCCTTAGACTTTACAAACATTTACACAACAGACTCAAAGAAGACAGACAGACAGACAGAACGAAGACATGGAACAACTATATTTGGATTACACTAATTTTTGTCCCGTCTGGGATTCGAACCCACAACACTCGGTACAGTAGCATTGGCGAGGCGACCATCTAAACAACTGCACCATCTGAGAAGGTTAAGTCCGGTTTCTATATTAAAAAAAAATATCGTTTTAGTTAATTATTAACACATATTCTGGAATAATCCTAAAACCTTACTAATATTATAAACGCGAAAGTTTGTATGGATGTATGGATGTTTGTTACTTTTTCACGCAAAAACTACTGGACCGATTGCGATGAAACTTGGTATGTAGGTAGAGACCTGGATTCACAGAGGCTACTTTTATCCTGATATTCCCACGGGAACGGGATTTACGCGGGTGAAACCGCGGGGAAAAACTAGTATAATATAATAAATACGAATGTGAGTTTATTTGTTACGCTTTCACGCCTTAACTACTCGACCGATCATCATGAAATTTCGCATACACGTTGTCAGGGGAACAGAAAAGGACATAGAGTACCATATATTAAAAAAAAAGTACCTACTGTTCTCAAGAGATTACAGACAAAATCTTCATTAGCGCCAACAAAGTGTCATAATTTAACTGCCCATAGATAAAACAACTCGTTTCTTGAATATAGCTACCGAGCCTTAGTCATATATACAGGGTGTCCGGTAATTAATGAACAACCTTGAAATGTCTTATAGTAGAACTGAAGGCCGTTCAGAAAAAATGAAAAAAATTATAATAAAAATATTAAAAAAGAATATATATTAAAAAGTGCAAGCTATGTTAGCATAGCATACTTTTGACTGTCTATCTATTAGCACAATTAGTGTTTAATAATAAAACAATAAAAACCGACGGATTACATTCATTTATCGTCGTAGTATACAAGAAAGTTATACACGGTAATTAAAAAAAAAACACATATCTCAGGTAGTAGTTAGGATAGATTTTTTCATATTTTTTTCTGAACGGCCATCAGTTCCACTGTAAGACATTTCCAGGTTATCCATTAATTACCGGACACCCTGTATAAGAATGATTCACGGTGTCTTTTCTTTTAAAGAGGTCAGTAGTTAGGTCAATACATTAATTGAAAGTAATCTGGTCACTAATTAGTTAATTACCACACACACACGTTAACTGTTTGCGACGAAAGATTTATTAATAACTAACTAACCCTCGGGAACCGTACTTTTTTGGATGAAAGTTATCCTATGTCTTTTCCTGTACCCCTGACAACGTGTATGCGAAGTTTGTTTTTTTTTTATTTTGCTCGTCAAAATGACCCCACTCCGCCTGATGGTAAGCAGTCGTGTGGTCTAAGAGCAGTGGCCTCCACATCGTCCTCATAGCAGCCGAGGCGATGTTGAGGTCTCTACTTTGACGGCCTAAGAAGGTGCTTTTTCACGCCCCGCTTAAAGGACCCAGGATTGAAGGAAGAAGGAAACACGTGCCTTGGCAGAGAATTCCATGCCTTGATCGTTCGGCAGAGGTATGAAGACCCAAACTTGTTGGTACGCATGCATATCGGTCGAGTAGTTAAAGCTTGAAAGCGTAAAATACTCACATTCGCATTTATAATATTATGATAGCATGTCCTGTAGGTCCTCCACACCGAATTTCGGTCACGGACATCGCCTAATTTTAACAGAGACTGGTCAAAAAATAGTGCACAATAATGTTCGCAAACATAAGTGCACTCTCTGTTCCCTCACTGTCATAATGCGATGTGACGTCACCGACACGACCGTAGAGAGATGAGGTGCAGGAACAACGGCGCAACGTACTTTCCGAAGCATGGGGGTGTATTAACACCGCTACTGGAGCAGCGATAGCTCAATGGGGAGACCAACAGACTGTAATGCAGAGGGTCTCAGGTTCGAACCCATGTCGCGCACCTCTGACTTTCGGAAGTTATATGACATTTCGAAATTAGGTGCGTATTGTTTTTTTTTTTTTTTATGGTATGTGTTGGCAAACGAGCCGACGGATCGCCTGATGGTAAGCGATTACCGCCGCCCATGGACACCCGTAACCCCAAAGGAGATACAAGTGCGTTGCCAGCCCTTTAAAAGGGAATGAAGGAAGGAAAGGACAAAGGAAAGGATAGGAAAAGGATCGGGGTAACTGGGCCTCCGGCTCTCTCACTCACCAATACGAAACGCAACAGTACGGGTACCGTTACTTCACGTCTGTATTCTGTGAGAGGGTAGTAGCCGGCTTCCATGAACATTTATGGCAGTCGTTATTGGGGAAAGTCGACACAAAAGATCCCACTGGGTCGAAGTGTCGCCGGTCTGTACTGACTGGCCCCCACACAAGATAAGATAAGATAACACCGCCAGCTTTGTAACTCCGGCATGCTACTAAGAATTTTATTTCTTTTCACAAAAACCTATACTCCATTTGGTTTACACAAACACATATTAAACAAATAAACTACTGCTTAAACTAACGGTTCAATTGATTTAGTAATCGTTATTGTTGTATTTACATTGATCTCTAGCAGCATTTTATTTTAAACTGAGTTTTTAGATAAAAAGACACATCAATATTGTTTACCTTCAGTTAAGTACCTAACGAAATGGAGTATAATAAGTAACTTTATTTTTGTTCGCCGTGCGAGCGGTTGCGTAAGGCTCTAGACAGATGGGGGGCCTGCTATGGATGAATCTTTTAAGAGCTTCCAACTGGTCCCCCCATTGGGCGAGAGAGGGAACACCCCAGGTTTTTTAGTGGGTATACCAGCACTTCATGCTGGGAGTCCCACACACCCCGCCAGTGCCGTCCCCTAGCCGGCGGACAGTGAATAAAGCATTTTTCCTGGGAAACAAAAAAAAAGACTAGATAGACAGACTGCATTTCAACTGCACTCCGACTGCAAAATTGCAGTTTGAATGCAGTAAGTACGACTGCAATAAAACCGCAAGCCAACCGCGCAACCCAATTGCAGTCGGTATACAGTTGGCGTGCAGTTTTAACAACTGCACGCTGACTGAGATCTAGCTGCACGGTCGACGTGCAGTTAAAATGCAGATAGTCTATAGCAATCTTATGGCGCAATTACACTTGGTCGTTAGCTCGTATTCGATTGCCTATGGAATTCGGACAAACGACTAAGTGTAAATGAACGGAGTCGAGTACGCCCATATTCGAACAGCTTAACTTAACAGTAACCGAACGTGAGTGAAACAATGTAATTAATGCATCGGGTGCCTGAATTAGAGTAAAGTCTTTCGTGCACCCGAATACGGACTATCGACCAAGTGTAATTGCGTCATTAATGCAGTTGGTCCAACTGCATTTGTATTGCACATCGACTGCAATCGAGCTGCGCGGTTTTTCTTTTTTATTTTTTATTTTGTGGTAACCGAGCAGACGGATCGCCTGATGGTAAGCGATTACCGCCGCCCATGGACACCCGCCACACCAGAGGAGTTACAAGTGTTGCTGGCCTTTTAAAAAAGAGTACGCTCTTTTCTTGAAGTGTTGAAGGTCGTATTAGTCCGGAAATACCGCAGGCGACAGCTCATTTCACAGTTTTGTTGTGCACAACGCACAATTGCGGACTGCCAACCATCTAAATGATGGGAATGAAAATCGCGAATCGCGTGATGTCGCGTAGGACAATGGCGAAAAGAGGCGGCAGGGATCATTCCCAACAATTCCTAGAAGCACTCCCCATAATAAAAGCGATAGAAGATGTATAACGAGATTTTATTGCAGTTATACTATCTGCATTCAAACTGCAAATTTGCAGTCGGAGTGCAATTGAAATGCAGTCCGTTAGTCTAGTAGTGAGTTCTAGGTTTGATACTCGGACGGTAAAGTGTGGATCTTGTCATCAAGAAATTTTTAGAGGCAGCACGAGTATGTCTCAAGTTGTTTCATTTAATAAAATTTAGATTTAGAAGTAAGATAGAATGACTAGTTTTAAGTACACAATTAATATAAAATGTTTAGTTCTAAGTGTAGTGAGTAGCGATAGCTGAGTGGGGAGCACGGAGCAGTCGATAATTGTCAATCAATACGCGTATAATTTCGAAAAGTCATATAGCTTCCGAAAGTCAGAGGTGCGTGACGTGGGTTCGAACCCGAGACCCTCTGCATTGCAGTCTGTTGGTCTCCCCACTGAGCTATCGCTGCTACTGTAAATTGGACTTATGCAGTCCAATTTACAGTAAACATAAACATTATTATTATTATGTTAATATGTCCGGTAGACACCAATAACCCCGCCCCTAATACGTGGAACCTAACAGGGCCAGAAACTCCATCCAATATTTATCCAGGTAACCATTTTATTATAATTCCGTTAACTATAAAATATGTCAATAAAAATACCTGACTTACCATAGATAAGACCGTAAACAATAAACCACACGCATTGTCTCGATAAAACTCTAAAACTTTTATAGTCTATGGTAAACAGCTGATTGGATGACGCCATGTTGGTTTCGAGAATTTGAGAGAGATTATGTGAATTGAATTTTAAATGGCTGCCGTGTTCGTCTGGTGGAATAATATTACGATTATGTGGACTCCTGGGTCAGGCAAATTATATTGGAATTTTCATATCAGGCCTGTATACAAATATCGTAATACTTATCAGCTTCCGTACGTCACAATAACAGGCTCTAGTGGAAGACCAGTGCCTGGTTCTTGGGACCAGGCAAATGCTGAACTGGAGTCCTAATTGCTGCAGCTGTGGAACGCATGTGTCTCAAGATATTTATTGAGTATTTTATGTTACTGTATTTTCATTTCTTCCTTTTTAATTATTATTTTTGTTATTTTTTTAAATCTTTATATAGGTTGTGTTCACCTAATAGCTATAGGAATAAAAATTTCTTACTTTCTTTCTTTTCTTTTTCTTCTATATAAACTGATCCACAGGGCTCGGGCCTCTCCTCAGTGTGAAAAGTGTAATACCATTATCCACCGCGCTGGCTCAGTGCGGGTTGGCAGACATCGATCATGGAAGATCATAATGAAGTTTCGCATACACGTTATCATGGATACAGAAAAGGACTTAGATTACCTTTTAAGTAGAAAAAAGAACTCCTCCTTTCCTCCTTTTCGTGTGGTTAGTGGCCAACCTGTTGTCAAGAGTTGTTCAAGCCCGTAGGCCTCTGACATGGCTTAACGACTGCTGTCAATTTGGCAACAACCGGGACCGACTTGTTACGTGCCCTCCGAAGCACGGAGACGTTCAGATGAAATAACTCTAAGCGGTCACCCATCTATAGACTGACCGCACCCAACGTTGCTTAACCTCGCTAATTGTTTACCTCCTCGGGCCTCGAAAAAAAAACTGTTTCCGAACGAAGTTAGTATAATAACAGCTTTGTATGTAATAATTGTCCAACTGCTGGGCGCTGACCTCCTCTTAATGTATACTAATTCTAGCTGACCCGCGGAACTTCGTTTGCTTCATATAAGAGAACAAGCGACCAGCCCCGGCTTCGCACGGGTATTACAAAACCTTAACAAATTATACACCTAAACGTTCCTCATGAATCACTCTGTCTATTGGTGAAAACCGCATGCAAAATCCGTTCAGTAGTTTTTGAGTTTATCGCGAACAGACAGACAGACGCGGTGGATGACTTTGTTTTATAATATGTAGTGATTTGTCCCGTTTTTAAACACTTTTCATTGATGCTCCGCTCCTGTTGGTCGTAGCGTGATGTTATATAGCCTATAGCCTTCTTCGATAAATGGGCTATCTAACACTAAAATAGGTTTTCAATTCGAACCAGTAGTTCCTGAGATTAGCGCGTTCAACCAAACAAACAAACTCTTCAGCTTTATAATATTAAGTATAGATAGGTTGGCCAAAGTAAATTCATGTAAGTTTGCCTCAAATTTTTGACCACAAGGCAAGACTTTTATTTGTTTGTATGGATTTAATTTAAAAACTAGTCAACCCATTTTAAAAATTCTTTCACCATTAGAAATCTATATTACCACCAAGTAACATAGGCTATATTTTATTTAAACAACTGTTACTATCGTAACATACTTACATAGGTTCACACCTGTTTCCCAGAGGGGTAGGCAGAGACTACGGATTTCCATTTGCTACGATGACACACTTCTCTGCCTTCATATATTAGCAATAACTAACATAACCTAACCTATTTCTACACGAGTGAAGCCGTGGATTAAAGCTAATCTAGAAAAAGTCCTGTTCCCAAGCGAAGCTGAGGGTAAAAGGTAGAATAATAATATCAACCCTGTATTCAACCTTGATTAAATAGTGAGGCTTTATTTCTATCTACATATAGTAGGTCAAGGTCCACACCAAATTTCAGTTCAATAGGAACAGTAGTTTAGCCACAGGATAGATTTTTAGTTTTTGCTTAACTGAAACGGGTTGTATCTGCCCTAACAGCTGACCGAGACTCTAAGCACAGGTATCTAAGGTCATGCACCTTAAAGTAACAAAACTGTAGGAGACGTTGCCGCTCTGATTCCGGGATACCCGTGACAACAATGAAACAATGAAAGAAAAACAACAATGAAACAATGAAAGACTAGTAATTATGTTATAAGTTATAGGTTTTTGTCCACATGGGCATGCCAACCCTATTGTACAAAAGGGTTGGCATGTACTATGGCATAATTACTAGTCTTTCATTGTTTCATTGTTGTCAGATCAGACTAAAACCCTTATAAAACATTAAATATTATTAAAAAATAAAGAGAATGCGACGTTGCACTTTTGTTATGCAGTTGACCGCAGTATTTATAAATGGTGTATGCGTATTAAATTGATTTAATTTGTTCGAAAAAAGGGATTTTCTATTTTTATCTTTATCGAGTTTTTAACTGTTTCGAATTAACACAGAGCCCATATGGAATACTCTGTCCATGGATCATAGCAACCGTGTATAAAATATCCCACTGCTGGGCACGGGCTCTGCCCATTGTAGTATAACAATTTATATTTATTTTTAATTTTGTCTTTGTACTGGTAATTGTAAACTTTAGATATAAAAATTATACATGCTTTGTTAAGCTGTAAGAGATTGTTACGCTAGTAAATGAATTTTAAATATAATATAATATAATATTCTACCACATACACACAACACCATCTAGCCCAAACTAAGCAGAGCTTGTACTATGGGTACTTAACAATGGATAAACATACATATATACATTTTTTTGTAAATACATACATAATTATTGTACATAGAAACACCCAGACCAAGACAAACATCCATGTTCATGCACGCAATTATTGACTTGTGCGGGAATCGAACCCGCGACCTCAGGCGTGGCAGTCGGTTACACTAACCACTACGCCATGTAGGTCGCCGAAATTATCACATCTTGTAACCTTGTAATCAATTGTTGGTGAACCTTATAAATAAATAAAAAATAAAAATAATATTTTAATTTTTTTTTCCTCGTGGCGCCAATCAGCTGTTCTATTTACCCCTCTATCAGAGGGAACCTCGATAATCTGTGGCCGTTACCTACGTCACAGTATTATCGGTTAAAAGAATCGATAACCTTTGGGCGGACATTCCCACTTGAACAGTTTCGCACGGACCTTTGATGTAGGGGATTTGAATGGTCGCCGGTCGGTAGACTGATAAGATTTTCCTTCTAGATAGATGCCTATTTAATAGGAGAAATAAAATCAATTCTAATCCTACCTATAACTACTAGCGGTGGTCAAAATTCGACCAAAATTCCTAATCGCTACTTTCTTTTCTTTTTCTTTATTACATATAAATAAGGTATAGGTAACCATAGTTACAAAGAATTGTACGACGTCAGACGAACAATGCCGAAATACTACGAACGCGATTCGACTGCGTGTGTCAAATGCATGGTTGTGTGCGTGTAGTGTTTTTTCATTAAATTAATGTATTTCTAATGCATATTTTATATAAATATTAAGATTCGTCACTCCTTCTCCATATAAACTTTAGCTGTGCCACATGTCATACTCCTTTGTCCGCACAATTTTCGTAAAAAGGGATACAAAGTTTTTGCTTCACGTATATAGATAATATTATATGCTCAAAAGTGAATTTGTTCGTTTGTGACATTTTCACGCCTAACTACTCGACTGATCATTATGAGATTTCGCAAACACGTTGTCAGGGATACAGAAGGGGACATAGGATAACTTTAATTGAAGAAAAATACTAACGTACGTATATACGATACTTATATAAATTTCTATAATTTTTGTCTGTCTGTTACTGCTAATCTCTAAAACGGCCAGACCGATTTTGATGGGACTTTCACTGGCAGATAGCTGATGTTATACCTAAGGTTAAATTACTACTTAGAATACTTTAATTTAAAAATTATTTTGTTTATTTCACGCTGACGAAATCGCGGGTAACAGCTAGAAATATAATATTATTGTTGGACAGACCCGGTAATCGAAGCCGCGACCTCATGCATAGCAGTCGTATTAGTAATGGTGGAGTCATTCAATCTTTGTCATTTTATCCTTAAATAAAATGACTCAGTTATAAAATATTCGGATATCGTTTAGTGAGCAATCATTTCACGAGCGTTTGTAATAACAGCGCTGGATATAAACTATCCCACTGCTGGGCACGGGTCTCTTCTCAATGTGAGTTAGCCCATAGTTCACCACGCCGCCCCAGTGCGTGTTGGCAGACTTCACATATCTTCGAGAACATTATGTAGAACTCTCAGACATGCAGGTTTCCTCACGATGTTTTCCTTCACCGTTAAAGCGAGCGATAATTAACTTTTTAATACGCACATAACTTCGAAAGAGCAAAACTTGTCCATATATACCTATATACACGACTGTTTTCCCTGAGGGGTAGGCACATTTCTATGATCTTGATATAAATCTCTTGTTTCATTCGCTCTCATTAAATGAACACTGTGCTTTTACAACAGGATATTTTCTTGACCGGATGTCACACAGTCTATGGTATTAAAACATGTCGTTGTGTGGTCCCATAGACAAACAGATTTGTACACTTCCGTCTATGACTGTAATGGGAGTTTAACGGAATATGATAAGATCGCGTCTTAAGACCTGCGGTGTAAGATTCTGTCATCACTCATCAGGTACCTACCGGGTTCTATTTCGTTATTTAGTTTCAAAAATAACTACACTGGAATATTGAGACAAATAACATCTTAGTAGGTATCCCCGTGATCATGGCTGCTGAAAAGCAACCGAAACGTCGGGGAAAGTGTAAACCTAAATATAAATAGTTTTAATAATTTCATTAGCTTATTAATTAGTAAAATTCAATAGTAGTAGTAGTGTAACAGTTTTCAAAATTATGTAATAGGTACAGTGTTAAATAAACAACGCGATAAAATCCGTATATAGTAGTTTAATTTCAATGGAATGGACAGACACTGAGAATAATAATTATATATTAATTTAGAAGCATTAACCAGTAGGAATTAGAAAATAACAAAGTTTTGCGTCCAGGTGTTCCTAATTCGTTTGTTGTGGTGGTTTATATAAAGTTATTTGAAATAAAAACTCATTGCTTTTATGTTTTTTTTTATTATTCTGATTCAAATGTTACTAAAATGTTACCAAGGAATTGGGCTGGTGGATTTACGCGGTTGGTACACTAATATAATATCAACCATATATGTATAAATTATCCCACTACTGGACACGGGTCTCTTCTCAGTGTGAGAAGGGTTAGGCCATAGTCCACCACGCTGGCCCAGTGCGGGTTGGCAGACATCACATATCTTCGAGAACATTATGTAGAACTCTCAGACATGCAGGTTTCCTCACGATGTTTTCCTTCACCGTTAAAGCGAGCGATAATGAATACGCACATAACTTCCTTCATTGCCTTCTGCATATAAGTTACCTACACGTCTTGCCCAGCAGTTAAATAAATCGTTCATAAACAGGTAAACAGGTCTGTTGTAAAAGAAACTCTGCATGATTGACACTATTAATTTGTCAAGTCTTAGAATACCTACCAGCCATATTTAATTCAAAATCTATTGTTTCTGGTCATCGGTGTGTCGCCGCGGTTTGAAAGTTTAGTAAGTACTTAAATAGCTACAACAATTAACCAAGTACCTACCTAAATATCGAACTAAACATCGTAAAATAGGTATGGGTCTTATTCTGAATTGTAATATTACCTACTTGCGCTTAAAGTCTATTAATAACATTTACCTATAAACATTACGAACATCGAATGCAATAATAAAAATAAAACCTCAAACTTAACGAGAAAGCAATTTCTTGTCACTTGGCAACGAAATCTATAATACAACATTATTTTTCTAAAAACTACTTTAACATTAAGAAAATAAGATTCAATTTTATACACCCGTTGATTTATAGATGGAAAGAGCAGGAGACATTCCAGATTTAAAAACAAACGGTATAGTAACCGCCGCGTCCGTTTCGCGGGCTTTTTACATCGTACCAACATACATTTACAACTCACTAAACCTATATGTTAAAGCGTTAAGGTTGAATTTCGTTTAATTTGATAACAAAATTAAGTTTGTTGGGAACACATGATAACATTGAATGAACTATGGCGTTATGAATTCTTCGAAATGTGGTTTTAAGTTTTCAACGTTTGATTTTGTTTGTTTATTATAAGTATGGTAAGTATTCATGCCTGGAGGTATAGTCAGATGGCTTTTACGTCGATGGGTGGATAATACAGTCTTGTTTATGAAATAATTTAGTTGGCACGTGATGTCGTGATTAGTTCCGTCTGCCAGCGTAGTTTAAAGTCAAACTTCTTGCTGCTAACATTATGATGATATGATGTGTTTAACTCAATGGTTGCTGTTGTGGATGGTTTCTTGATAGAAAAGCTAACATTACCTACTGTATAGCAGTGAATTTATGGAGCAAAAGCTGTCTTAGTGACAAACGATAGGTATTAAATGTGACTATTTATGAGGTCAAGAGCAGCGATAGCTCAGTTGAGGAGACCAACAGACTGCAATGCAGAGGGTCTCGGGTTCGGACCACATCGCGCACCTCTGACTTTCGGAAGTTATATGACTTTTCGAAATTAGCTGCCATGAACATCTATGGCAGTCGTTACCTATTGGGGAAGTCGACACAAAAGATTCACTGGGTCGAAGTGTCGCCGGTCTGTACTGACTGGCTCCCACACAAGATAAGATAAAATGTATGAGGACTCGGATCGCAAGCTCGATTTTGGCAGTGTTATTGGACTTTATGGTCAAAAATATCTCAGTAGCTGCTCGGATTCTAAGACTGTGTATGTACATATAGGTTTGCTAAATATATATAAATAAGGTAGGTTCTGTTATATTTCTATACTTTTAAAGGAAATTATTTAACTTATATAGCTCTTTACCTTTCTTTATTTACTGTACCTATGTACTAATATTATACTTAAATGCGAATGGGCGTTTGTTTGCTTCCACACCTATTGAATAATACTCAATATTATAAAATATTGAGTATTGAGTACATATAGCTTTGCCAGGCGTCCGGATAAAGCCGGAGTCAGCCGGACACAGTCAGGCTTTTTGGTTGCGTGTGCGGCCAAATTAAACGGCGCCGCAGGAATGTCCGGCTTTTCTTAAGCTTTTTAAATTTGACCATTTCTTTTTACATTTGTCATGTGTTGGTTTCCGCACGGTCCGGACTAGCACTGTCCTCTTCTAAAAATCGTCCTAAGACTAAAAAATTAAGTGTGTCCGGAGTTTTTACCCAAATGTCCGGCTAAACAAATTGGTCTGTCCGGCTTTTCTATTTTAAGACCTGGCTACCCTAAGTACATATGGCCCAGAACCCATGGCTGGTGAAATGTAGGTATGTGTACCTACCTACCTTGCCAACCCCTTCGGGGGAATAGGCGTGAGACTACAATATTACGTATACACGTGAACAACAGAATAAACTCGTGTGACATAAGACATAACGTACGTGTCATGAATTTACATGAACCCGTAAAAAAAACGTGAACGGTTTTTTTTAAACGGCAGCACGTGAATAGCTAAGGAAACAATTCTAAACAGGCTTGTGTGAAAAATAAATTACTAACTATTTGGTTTGCAAATGTTAGTAAGTACATAGACTCACGTTTGAAGGGAGAGATGTATTTAGTAGTACATACTACTAGATTTATCTCGCGGCTTTGCTGGTGTTTATGTCAATGTCAACTATCCCTTAAGAACGTTTTTATTTTTCTGGATGAAGGGTACCCTTTGTCCTTTTTTGTACCTCTGGCAAAGTGTAGGCGAAATTTTATGATGATCGGTCGAGTAGTTAAGGCGTGATAGCGTAACAAACAAACACTCATTCGCATTTATAATATTACTAGTTTTTCCCCGCGGTTTCACCCGCATAAGTCCCGTTACCGTGGGAATATCGGGATAAAATGCCTATGTGTGAATCCAAGTCTCCAGCTATCTACATACCAAGTTTCATCGCAATCGGTGTAGTAGTTTTTGCGTGAAAAAGTAACGAACATAAATACATACATTCATTCTCCCAAAAATTTCGCATCTATAATATTAGTAGGATATTGAAACATTTACTGTTTTACTTTACTACTAGGTATTTAAATCATTAAAACTAATTAGATTTAAGTTAATACTGCTCCCGATGTATTGATACCAGCAGCCATGTTCACGTGGAGATTTATATACCTGATTTACGCACGGATGACCAGACTTCAGAATCAGACAATTACCTAATTAAAAACTAACATCCTATAATCTGGGTATCTTTGACCCGGAACAAGTTTAGAAACCGTCTGTCACGTGGTTACCCAAGTCTGGTTACGACAACCACGAACACCGGTGATGTCATTAAACTGGTATTAGATCGAAATTATTATTTGTTTGAGATGATACAGGCTGTATGAATCGCCTGCGTCTTAGTTATTGTCTATGGACAAAAAGTGTAATTGTCTGTTCTTTAATAAATTTAATAATACATACTTATTTATTTTTTGTATTATTTTCTAGACAGTCGGTGTCGCTGCGGTAGTGAACTGACTGACTGCTATGCTTAATACCTCAAGTTTGATTACCGGTTTGGATGAAAGTTTTAGTGTTTAGTAAACATAGACATCTATCATTTCACGAAAGGAAAGTCTGATGAATATTATCTCTCTCTCTTCCTAGCTTGAGTCCCAAATGGTGGTGGGGTCTGCTTTCCTAATGTTTTGCTTCCACTTCGCTCTGTCTTCGATCTCGTCTTCAGTCACTTAGCGTGTTATCTTGTTACACTACATTTTTCCATCTTGTGAGTGAAAGATGTAGTGCTAAATTACCGACGTGGTCACCTTTAAAGAATATTATATTTTACAATATTTCGCCAGTTATAGTTTGGCCACAGTTCCAATTACACTTTGCCTGGTACGGGAATCCAACCCGAATCCTCTTTCACAGCAATCGTGGTAACGCTCACTACGCCACTGAGGCAAGTTATGTATATGACATTCACAGATAACAGGCATATCCCATAATTAGTACCTACATCTAGGCATATAATAAACCAATTTTCTGCCAATAAACTAAAATGGCGTCAAAAAATTAATAATAAGTTTTTATCAACATGACCATAAATATAAAAAGTTGATAAACGTCAAATTTGTGAAAAGCGCGGGAATATTGACTGACAGCTGCAGGCTAATTTCAACCTTAATTTTAAACATTAAAGCTCAAGTTTCTTGCATTGGAACGAAATTTCTTTTTACTGCAGTTTTAATATTGGCCGTGAGAATTATTATTAGTCATTATAAAATAGACTTTAAGATTAAGAATTAAGGTTTAATTTTAAATGGAATTATATCCTATACCTGTTTCGTGACCGAAAGTGACCTTTTGAAAAAGCGAGGGAAAATACTTTATCGGGTATTTCATTTGCTGAATAAAAATCGACTCTAAACTTTAAAGTATAAAGTCTATTACAAATTTGTACAAAAACAGGTAACGTAAATTTTTGATTTACAATATTCAGTTCATTGATATGCATGTTGATTTGTTGGTAATCTAGTGTTTTTCAAGCCGCCTGAAGGTTTCTGGCTTAATCTAATCGTCTGACTGTCAGACTAATTCAGTCTAAAGTGAAATGGGAAGATTAAAAGCTGTCTTTATGAATAACCTGGTTTGGGTATATACTTAGGTACAAATTATTATGTTGTTATGTCATGACACGGGTCCGATTCCCAAGTCAAGCAAACTGTTATTGTTAATTATTAATTCATAAAACTGTTTTTTTTTGTATCGCGAGGGACTTTATAAACATTCAAACAACGGACACAAGGAACACCGAGACTCAGAACAATATGTGGTCACACAAATTTTTGTTCCGTGTGAGGATCGAACCACTACTCACTTTTCGAAGTTATGAGCGTATTAAATAGTTAATAATCGTTCGCGGTGAAGTAAAACATCGTGACGCAATCTGCATGTCTGAGAGTTCTACATAATGTTCTCGAAGTTGTGTTCCTATGTGAAGTCTGCCAACACGCACTGGGCCAGCGTGGCTTAATCCTTCTCATACTGGGATGAGGTCCGTGCGATTGAGACAGTAGAAGACAGCACTGATATTATTATTATTATTATAAATGTTACTTTGGGACCTAAATAAATATTAGAAGTTAAATGATTTTTGATTTGGACTTTAAGAAAAAGCTTTATTTTTAGTAGAGGACCTCGTAGGTGCGTTTTTTTTTAAACTTCGGCAATGCTATTCGTGTGCTCGCCTCGCCATTGCCATTGCGCCGAGTGTTGTAGGTTTGAATCCCACACGGGACAAAACTTTGTGTGATCCACAAATGGCTGTTCCGAGTGTTCTTTGTGTCCGTTGTTTAAATGTTTGTAAAATCCCCTGCGACACAGGAATTCCTTTGTCGCGGGAGTTTCTAAAAGAAGAAGAAAAGATATCTCTGTTATTGCAAGCGAGCAAAGTTGACTCAATAATACTCGAGTTTCCGGCAGCTTCACTCGTTTTAATATAGATTTCGTCAATAATTATCTATCAGGTACAGCAATTTTATCTGGTTGAAAGGTACTCTATGTCTTTTTCTGTACCTCTGACAACGTGTATGCGAAATTTTTATTATAAACGGTCGAGCAGTTAAGGCGTGGAAGCGTAGTAAATAAACTAGTGTCTTTTATTCAGAAAAACTACTGATTCTGAGGGATAGATAGTCTTTGATAGTTATGTGCAACTTTTTGGTGATAAATTGGCGCAATATTACAAAAACGAGCATACATCTTATAAATATATACGCTTGCAATATAATAATATTGTCCTCCAGACCGACTTTCGGCCACCGGCCAGTTTTAACGGAGACTGGCCATCTGCGCAGGAGATATTATAGCGCACAAGTGTGTGCGCAAACACAAGTGCACTCTCTGTTCCTTAACTCTCATGATTTGATGTGACGGTAATCCGACACGACCGGAGAGAGATCGAGCGCAGTACCAACGGCGTTACGTGCTTTCCGAGGCACGGAGGTGTCTAACACCGCCAACTTCCTAACTCCGGGCTGCTATTGAGATTTTTTAACAGAAAACCCAATCACTTGCTGGCCCGACCCGGGATTCGAACCTGAGACCTCATGCACAGCAGTCGCATTCACTACCGTTGCGCCACAGAGGCAGTTAGTTAGTTAGTTGCAATATACCAAGGGTAACACTCATATTTGCACAGAATCACATAGGTATTTGGCAATTGGACGTTATACTTCACTCTAAGTTATCAACATAAAGTATTGAAAGAACTTCTTAGCAGAAATACTTTCAATAGGTACTGCTTTAAGAAGTTTCACAACGCTAGTCAGGTCAGTAATACCACACAAGGTTGTATATCTGTCGATCTTCTGAAGAAAGAAAGCACTTTAGTTCTCGTTTTAGCGGGAATTTCGTAAAATAGAGAGGATGTGGCCGATTTATTCACTTGACATACCAACCGTCGAGACAGTATTAACCAATAATGGATACCTATCCAACGTCACACCCAAAAACCATAATAAAGTACCGAAATAAAAACTTTTAACAATAATTCGCCGGAACCTTACAAACTACCTGCGTCAAATATTCCGTTTAAAAAAAAATCATAGCTTTCTGGCTTTCCAAGAACGTACCGTGGCCTGAACCTGTTAGCAAATTAAAAAAAAACGCGGTGAGCATGGCGGCCGGCTATCAGCTGATTTTGGTAGCATTGAGGCGCCCCCTTACCATGCTATGCGGCGTTAACTTTTGTCGTTGAGATAATATTTCTTTATTTTTGTAGTTTGGTAACTGCCAACTGATTGTGTAATTCGTTGTTGTATACAAATAATATATTGATAGGTTATTATTTCAGTAGTTTTAGATGAAAAATGTGTTTAAAATTTCTAAAGTACAAAGATTAATTGTTGTTATTACAGACATTTAGGTTGGTGTCAAATAGATTCCTCTTGACGAAGTTATTCATTAAATTGTATGTGAATACGCTTATTTCTACCTTGTGTTATGCATTATTATGTTTTTAAAGTAATTTAAGTCCCAATAATTTGATTTTAAGCGAGAATTAATACTTAAGTACATTTTTATTCCGACATGCCTACGTTACGGCTCTTTCGGGAACTATTCAACGATTTTGTTATGCCTTGTAGTGCATACCTATCTAAATGAAGCCGTCCCAAATTTGCATCACAACACTCTGTATTTGCTTTTCAATCCATTTTATTATTTATTCCAAACACTAGCCCGAATTTAGTAACGTACTTGCTCTATAAGCATAAATGCTAAGACGATTACTTGACTCATATTACGTAACCATAAAGCATGATATATCTACCTAAATGTGATTACAAACAACGCCGTAAGAGAATGCATTACAGACATAGGTACATCAGAATCTATAAATCGAAATAAATATCAATATAACTATCCCCATCTCAATATAATTTGTACATCTAATATATAAACCAGCTGATCAAACCACATTCCGCGCCAAGGTCCGTTCAGAAACATATCGCGGTACAGGGAAGCGGTCCAACCTGTTTGCGCTCTCAGCTGATTCCCGCCAAAACTGCGCGTCACAGATACAAAAAAACACTTAACAATACATCGAAAGAAACACTTTGTTATTACAATTTTAGTGTATTATTAGGCCTTTTGTGATTTTAGGGTTAATATGTACGTTATTTTTATTAGGAATGTCCGGTTTTTGAAGTTGTTATTTTGAATTTGTGGTCTAACAGCTGATTGAACGATTGGAAGGAGATATACTAAGACGGTTTGGGACGTTGATTTAAAGGAAATCCGTTACTATTTAATCGTAATCGTGATGTATAAACGAACTTTTGAAATTAAGATCGATTGTTTGTGACGGAAATGTGAGAAAGGCCTACACGTGGCTCCAAAAATGCTTGCTTTGGCCTCGTCTTCAACTTTTTTTCGAAGTTTTTTTAAACAAAGGTCTGCAGTAGGTAGTGCCCGATTTCATTGTGCCTTTGACGTATTTATGAAAGCTATACCGCCTTCTTTCATGTCTACAACATTTAAAATGTTGTCTGTTTTCTATAATATTAGCTTATATGCTTGCCCATGGCACGGCAATAAAATATCCTGTGTGTAATCAAGGACATGGCTTATCTATGTGCTATATTTAAATGCAAGATTCATCCAAATCCGTCAATAGGTTACACGTAACACAAGTTTTTAAGTTTAATATTAAGTTTTGTAGAAAACAACAGCTGAGTTTAGTAACTATTATAAAATGTAGACAAATAAAGGACATTTGCAGTTCTTATATTGTGATCCATTTCAGGGTTAATGTATTTTAATATTGCCTGCATTCCTTTTAAGTTGTAGAAGAAATTGGTATTAACATCTGTTATAACAAGAGCCCTCATCTTAAACTTAATCTACCAGATTAGAGGTCAACAAATTTGGTCGTACAACCAATACAAGAAGAGCTTCCTTTACGAATTGTCAACACAGCGAGACGGGTCAACCAAAAAAGGTAGACAATAAGCTATACAAAACGACTTTTGCACGTCTCAAATATATTTAAAACACGTTTATACAGTTAACAATGCGCGTTTGTTAGCAAAATTACTTAAAAATACGACGAATGACAATATTGAAATTATTCTCACGTTTTGACAGTGACAGCTGTTTTGGCGGGAAAGCGTGCAAAGACGCCATGTTGAAAACAGGTTTGTTGTGATTTTATTAATGGGCGCGCTATTGTGTAAGCGCTCGATATTGTCTGCACTTTTGTAAGGAAGTAAATATAGGGTGGTAATCTTTTGTTTGCGAAATGAGATAGTTACTGTCTTTTTGAGGGCGATGTTGAAACAATGTCGCTTTGTAGTTAAACTTTTCTTATCTACATTATAATTTATATTACATCAACATTTCTTCATACTTTAGGTCCTATGTAATTGGACAACTTTATTACTATCTAATGGGCACATTGTCAAATTTGTGCTAATATTGAGAATTCCGTAAAGGAACTAGACATTTAAATAACAATGCCCCGAAAGTCCCGGAACGGTATTTGAACCCAGGATGCGACGTGCAGTCTTTTAGGGTGCGTTCCACTTAGCGCTCACGACACTCACGCTCACGACCACGGTTTTTCCCGTTCCACTTGCTTCCGAGCGTTACAATTGTAAACTTAAGTGGAACGGATAATGGAGTGTTTTGAGCGTTGATGTAAATTGAGTGAATTAGAAAATAAAAGTCGTATTCTTAAAGAGGTTTTGTTACAAATTGTAACCTTTTAAGGTTACAATTTGTACCTAAGTCTGACCAGATAAAATAATTTTCATTGTCGCCATCTTTGTTACCAACTTTATATTGAAAATGGCGCCAAATTTTGCAACGCTCACGACGAACCACCTCTCAGCATGGGTCGTCGTGAGCGTTGCGTGAGCGTGAGTAATGACGTCATGAGTGCCGTTTTCGCTGCGACCACAACGATCATAGTCGTCATGTGGAACGGCTAAACGAGCATTTTAGGCGTCGTGAACGCTAGGTGGAACGCACCCTCAGTAGCACTATTCTTACCTACGGACAAAGCGTTAGTTTATGCACTTACATCTATGGGTGCGTTCCACTTGGCGTTCACGACGCTCAAACTCAAAACGCTCCTTTAGGCGTTCCACATGACGACTACGATCGTTATGTGCGCGGCGAAAACGTCATTACTTACGCCCACGCAACGCTCACGGCGACCCACCTCCTATCATGGGTCGTCGTGAGCGTTGCGATATTTGGCGCCATTTTCAATATAAAGTTGGTAACAAAGATGGCGACAATGAAAATTATTTTATAGGTACAAATTGTAACCTTTTAAAACTCTTTAAGCATTCGACTTTTTTTTTCTAATTCACTCAATTTACATCAATATATATAAATCTCGTGTCACGGTGTTTGTGGTCGCACTCCTCTTAAACGGCTCGACCGATTTTTATGAAATTTTTGCTGTATATTTGGTAGGTCTGAGAAAAGTATATTTCATACCGATAGGTGATTAGGGTGACCCTATCAAATGAATTTATATGGCAGAACAACGTTTGTCGGGTCTATTAGTATTATGTTAGTCTTCCGGAGAGGTGGGCAGAGATTACGAATTTCGACATGCTCTATCTCTTCTGCAAAGCTCAACCTTGATTAAGAGAATTCCTAATTACTTACTATTTTCTACAACTTTATACTTTATTCAGTTTACTATCAAACTAAATTAGGTAAATAAATTACCATCACTTTTTTATTTTCTCTTTATTGAAATTTAGAGGCTTGAAATCTAAACAAAGATTACGCTAGCCCCATCATAACCTAAATAAAATCCAAGTGGCAAAGAAAGAGGAATATTAATTCAGAGTTGAGTTCTGTTCAAATTATTAATAAATTTATAACTAAAATTTTATAGCTTCTTTGCTGTACGGTCTCGACAGGATTGTTTGAAAATACCTAATTCTAAAAGGTGGATATTTAATTCCGTAATTAAAGTTTCTCTTTCTTCCCTGTACCGAACACATTTCTTCAACAAATGGTAAACATCTTCTACAATTCCACAACCATCACAATTAGGGCTGCTAGTTTTTTTCATTAAGAAACCAAATTTGTTTAACGGCATGTGTCCAGCTCTTAACCTATGTGCTGTAACTATAAATTTCCTACTAATATTAACATTGGTAAACCAGGGAATGCGAGAAGGCTGATTTTGTATAGTTTTATACCATATACCTTTGTCTTGAGACTTAATTTCAAAATATCTATGCCAATTTTTAAAGCAATTGTTACTAAATTTAGGTAAAAAAAATATAATGTTAAGATAGAAAAGTATTCCTCGGCACACCGCTTAAAGCTGGAACTTCATCTTAATTAGAGCAATCCGTCTGTTAAGGCATTGCCTACAAAAAAATAATTTCAGATGCTGCTGTGCTGTGTTCTTAGGTTAGTTGAATTATTAGGCCTAAGAAGTTGTTATGTTGTCAGCAGCACCTGTGATCCATGTCTTTTGCGATGGCATCAAAATTACCACTGTTTTAAAGAAAGCTAGCTGTAAGGACATGTGCGTTATATACCTTGGTATTGTTATTATAACCGACCTATCCATACGAACTATCAGTCCAAAACACCCATAGGCTTGGCTAACAGCTTAATATCAGGCAGACAGAAAGCATATTGGTCTGTTTAGAACAAAAAGAAAACCATTCAAGTTATATGCAAATATAGTCACCATCATGTAGATTGTAGATACTAACCCAACGTCTAACCTACATGGTTGGATGTTAGAAGATACTCAAGTTGGATGTTGAGAGATGCAAAAGCTCACATATGTAAGATGAAAAATAGACAATAGACCATTACAAAACATCTATATTAATTACTCTACGGACTTCGAAGTTATATCAGTTTACTTTTAGCCCCAAAAAATACTTGAGAACATCTGTGGAACTGTCAGCCATCTTCTAACCATTTTAAACAATGAGAAACATTTAAAATCAGTAGTCACGCTGCAGCAAAAACTGTTTCGGCCGCCATTTTTTTCACCCTCACAGGATTCTTGAGGTATGTCAGATTAAATTGACCGGTAGAAAAAACGCTTGCACGCTGGTTTTAGGATTGAAAATTGTATATATTATTTGTCATTTTGTGATATTTAACAAGTAAACCTTAGCTGTGTCGTTACAAGCGAGATATAGATAAGATAATGGTTTTTTTTCCCAAGGGCGTGGTGAGGTGATTGGGTGTTTCTTTAGTAATCTGTTGGTTGTTGTATTTCATTCATATGGTGGTATTATCGACTGTGTACCAGTAGGACCGAGCTATCTCGATAGCACAGTGGTATTGAATGAGACTGTTGTGGGTGCTATGTTCAGATCGAGCAAGGTGATATTGGGAGTGGTTGTCAATAAAAATCTCAGTAGCATCACGGAGTGCGTGGATCGCGTATAGGTGTAGACATGCGCGAATTAGCTCTCACAAAAGAAAGGGAGTGAGTAGCTCTTTGACTGTACTCTTTAGCTCTTCTATAGCTCAGTAGCTCTTAATACATTTGACTTACGCGAATCGAAAGCGACCGATAGCTCAATCGCTCTTTGAACGTCTACACTCCTTCTTATAAAAGACATATACCACAAGTAGAAAAATTGCGAAAGTCGCTGATTTCCGTTCATACTTTAACACAGGCTTAGGACTGTCAATCTAGATTAGAGTTGCATTTATTTTACAGCGACATAGAGCTATACTTGAAAAGAGCTAGCGATATGACACGAAGTATGCCGAATATTGCCGAAGCAAGTCGTATGAATCGCTTGGTAGCGCAGAGCGCAGACTGATTGCCGGACTTGCCGGTTAGCCGCTCTGAGCTACTACTGCGTGATCTTCTCACCTCCCTGGGGTAGAGGGGGTGAGGGAGCCTTTGGGAGAGGGTCTCCTTAAGGCGGTTGTTCTTCGCGGTCCACTACTATGGGCCGGTCGCTATGTTTGTCCGCCCTCGAGGCCGGCCAGCCGGGTGAATCTCCGTTGGGAGAGGCCCAGCTAGCCGCCTGCGAGAGGGCGGAGGTTCGTCTTCTGTGTGGATAAGGGGTGACGGCGGTGCCGCGCTCGAGGGAACTGGAATCAGGTCCCGAGCGGGGCGTTTTCATCTCCTCCTTATCCACGTTGTAGTTTCGGGATGGGGGAGGGGAGCGATGTTGGTCAGGTGGGTGTGAGCTGAGTAGTCCGCCCGCTCGAACATCCGCCCGGCCAACACGCTCACGAAACCCTTGATCGGCTGCCACTTGAGTCTGAGCTACTTAAGAGCTAGTGAGTTATACAGGGTGTCCGGTAATTAATGGATAACCTTGAAATGTCTTATAGTAGAACTGAAGGACATTCAGAAAAAAGAAAAAAATTTTTTAGAAAAAAATATATTTAAAACTGCAAGCTATATTAGCATAGCATACTTGTGACTGTCTATCTATTAGCATAATTAGTGTTTAATAATAAAACAACCAAAAACCGATGGATTTCATTCATTTGTGGTCGTAGTACACAAGAAAAATACATGGTAATTTAAAAATAAACACATATCTCAGGTAGTAGTTAGGATAGATTTTTTTTCATATTCTTTTCTGAACGGCCATCAGTTCCACTATAAGACATTTCTAGGTTATCCATTAATTACCGGACACCCTGTATGGCGAGCGAATTAACGATTGGGAGCGAAATGAATCGAACGGCGCTAGCTCTTTTTTATCACTCGCTCGCGATTAGTGGTCCGACAGTCAGAGTAGACTGTCATGCGTCTTGTAGTCTTGACTAGCGAAGTGGTAGCTACTGTTATGCAGCCGGAAGGGCCAGCTAGGTGTTATTAAGGATTTACAAAACAAACTATTGTAACAATTACACACAGCAGCTCATATAAGAAAAGTATATAAAATTGATTTGTATTTTTAATAAACATTTTGGGTTTGAAAAGAGTGGCCATGAGTTTCTTGTCTGCTTCTTCTCATGAAAGCTCTACTCCTCGAACAGGCTTTTATCAATGCAACATTTTTATTTCCTTTTATTTATTGAAGTGATAACTAACATATGACTATCTGACACCATTTCACGAAAAAATGATACGTTATTTTTTCCAATAATATAATTCTAATAAAAAAATGCATGGTCAGGTTATTCTATACCACCAGTAGAATGCGTGGTTAGAAGGAATTACACGATTTCAAAATCATTACGTACATGTGTGCTTTTTGGGTGAACAAAAAGCGTGAAACTCTCTTCGTCGTCACCGCCCGCTAGTTACTTAGTTTTCACTTCTATCGGCAGTACCCAAAGACTGCCCCGCATGTTTTTTTTTTAATTATTATATAGTATGTATTTGATAGAATATTGATAGAAAAATTAATATACCAGTTAATTAACATGTCCAAGAATTGTTTACACATTTTTATGGAAATAAATATCTTTGACTTTGCCTTTGATTTCTGTCTAAAAGTTTTCATTGACAGCACTAGGTCTGAACGGTGCCCGGGAAACATTAATAGACTCGTGACCTGTCATCGGGATATAGGTGTAGGAATATGTATGAATGTATTAATTAGATATTTGAATACGTACTTAGAATGGTTACGGACGTAGCGTTATACTTGATGATTTATAAATGAATTTGACATAGGTTCCATTTCATACAGAAAACAAGTGAGAAACGGCAATGAATTGTTGTAAATATTAGAGTTCGAAAAAATTGTATCACGTGACATTGAGGTCAGACATAATATTATCTTATGTTTACGCAAATGTTATAGATTGAAATAAAACACTTTATACGGATTTTGTCGCATTGTTTATTTTACTTTAAAACACTTTTATTACATAATTTTGAAAACTCTAACACTACTATTATTGAATTTTACTACTATTTAAGCTATATATTTTTTAATTAAAACTAGGTATTTATATTTAAGTTTACACTTTTCCTCGACGTTTCGGTTGCTTTACAGCAGCCATTCACGGGGAGACTAAGATGGTTCAAAATTATGTAATAACAGTGTTTTAAAGTAAAATAAACAACGCGACAAAATCCGTAGGTATAAAGTGTTTAATTTTAATTGAGGTCAGACGTCAAAGGTCATAGTCATTTTGGAGTATATCGACTATGCTGAGTCGAATGGCGTTATCTGTGAGTCTCTAGCTCTTACGGTTCTTGAGTTGCAAGTTGTATAACAGACAAACGGACAAAGCTGTTGTATAAGAGCTTTTCGAACTCTAAACAGTATTGTTCCTGAGACACAGGTAGTTAGTGGTGGCTATCCGGCCGCAACTAGAGGAGTGGCTGAATTGCCGGCACGGAGAGCTGACGTTTAGATTGACGCAAGTGGTTACCGGACATGGCTGCTTCGGTAAGTACCTGCATCAGGTCGCCAGGAGGGAGACCTCCTATATCTTATATATAAAATTCTCGTGTCACAATGTTAGTTGCTATACTCCTCCGAAATGGCTTGACCGATTTTTATGAAATTTTATATGCATACTAGTTGACCCGGCAAACGTTGTTCTGCCATAAAAAAATGTTTAGACCAAAAGATTTAAAAAAATGTTAGGGTTGGACAACCCATATGACTAAGGGGTATGAAAAATAGATAGTAGCCGATTCGCAGACCTACTAAATATGCATATAAAATTTTTTAAAAATTGGTCAAGCCGTTTCGGAGGAGTACCTATGGTAACTAACATTGTGACACGAGATTTTTATATATTATAAGATTTAGTAGGTCTGAGAATCGGCTACTATCTCTTTTTCATACCCCTTAGTGATAAGGGTTGTCCACCCCTAATATACTAGATATATATATATACTTGTATATAATATACTAGATTTCGCCAGCGGCTTTGCTCGCGTAAATGTAGGTTAGGTTTGATTAGTACCTAACAGTACTTTTTTCGGGATGAAAAGTGATTTTTAGTTTTTCTGACAACGTGTTTGGGAAATGTCATGATGATCGATCGCAGTTAAATCTCAAACTGCATCGCTCTTCCCGTCTATCATGGAGCGCCGGAGGACCTCAGTTCCGAACTCTCTCCGGCGCTCCGACTTTAGCCTGGCAGGGCTACGATCTAAGATACAACCATCTAAGGAAGGGGGAGGAGGTGAGCGTAGCGGCGTCGCCCCCTCCCTGGCCTTGCTCGGCGGAACGGGTCCGCACTGGCGTCGGTCTCCCGTTACCGCTTTACAGCCTCCTTCAGGAGCATTACTGCCTCACTGAATTCGGCAATAGCTTGTCAGCACCAGTCGCTGGCCAACATTGTGCTCACTGTTCGTCCCAGCGACAGGTCCCCGCCAATGACGGCGCGCGGTCAGTTCACTCCGTTGTGTCTTCCAGGCAGCACAACTCTCTACTGTATGGCGCGCCGTATCAACAGGTGCGCCGGACGACTTACAGGAGGGTGAAATCTCCCTCCTGGTGACCTGATGCAGGTACTTACCGAAGCAGCCATGACCGGTAACCACTTGCGTCAATCTAAACGTCAGCTCTCCGTGCCGGCAATTCAACCACTCCTCTAATTGCGGCTGGATAGCCACCACTATTTCAACTTAACTTCTCCACCGCCGGATGAGGGCACGTTGATGCTCAGCCCACATCTCTCCAACGACCACGGTTTCTCGCCCCGAAACCGAGCCACCGAGCGGTGACGGTAGACTTCTGGAAGAACTGCCGCCTCCAGTTCCCAAGGTGAGTCGCTCGCCAGGACCGTAGCAGCCGTCCACGACACTGTACGATACCCCCTGATGGCTCTCAGCAGGGCCTTATTACGCGCGGTAAGAGCGTCGGCCCAGATTGGGGCGCCGTACAGCGCCACGGACCTCACGACCCCTGTACAGCCTCCGGCAAGACGACCCCGGACCACCAGTGTTGGGCAGAACATTACCCAGCGCTGCAGCTACATTTACTAGTTTCGGAGCGAGTTAGGCGAAGTGAGACCCAAAGCACCATTTTCCATCTAGGTGCGGGCCCAAATATTTCATTTGGGCCCGCACCGGCGTCATAAAACTAACCTAACTAGTAGAATGATCTGTAAGTTATTGGCTGGATTATTATTATTACCTGCATAAGAATATATAGTGACTATCTTTGTTCATTGTCACCGACTAGTTGTGAGAGCGAGCCATCGTTATTTCAAATTTGTATGAATTGGTCTCATTTTAGTAGGTACTCACCAAAAACAAACGTTCAGAAATTGATATACTTACATGCGTTTGCCGATTGCTTATTTATTTTTACAAAATTTTTATTTAGTTACTACAAGTATTTTTTTAAATATCCTTTCAATTGTGACTTGGGAGGGATGTGAGTAAAGATAAACGAATAGAACACTGCGAGTTCCACTCCTTTGCGAGTACTGCGACGTGACTATCAGACTGTCAAAGTCTGAAATAGAGTGTCTATCAGGAAGGCTGGACCAAACAAGAATATATAGTGAATAAATGTGATATATCAAATTAAATAAATGGATAAAACTTTACTATGGATATCCAGAAACAAGTTGTTCATAAGCCACTAAGCGCGTGTAAAACATTGTTAGCAATTGTTCTGAGAAGAAAAGACGTAAATAATTTATGTGCAGGCGTTTTAATGGATTTTATTTATAACTTCTTGAGCTTCTTATAGTTGTGTAAAAAATGTATGTTAGCGTAGCAAACAGGTAGTAAATATGTAGGTACATTATCAATGCGTTATATGTACAACGCTAAAACTATGAGAACTTGGAAGTTGTCAGCCAACCTGACGTCAGATTGGCTGACCACTCATTTCTTTGATATAATTATGTAAGTATGTCTTAAGACTGCGCCGAGCGTAAGGCGCGGTTGGACTGAATGACAGAGCTCGATATTCAAATCGGCGCGCGGCCGCCACGCGTAAAATTGTATGGAGGATTTGAAGTGATTTTTTGATAAATATTTATCTTTATTGTCTATCAATAACTTATATATTTGGCACGGACAAATTGTAATATAACAATTTATGTTTTATTTAAGCTGTAAAATAGGATATATTTATTCTGTTATAATCTAGAAGTCACGTAACACGAGCTTACATTTTTGCATTTTTCGTGCTAATTTACGTAATTTTGTAATCGAATATATTGATTATTTTAAGTTTTTTACACGTAGTAATTGTAAACACATTCATTGTTATGGTAAATGTATATTTTATATTTGTATTAAACAAAAAGTGTTGATTTTATCAACTTAATTGTGACCGCCTGTTTTGGCACATCTCGCTCGGCGCAGTCTTAACGTACAGGTAGTAAATATTTCATTATAGGTATTAAATAGTAGGAAATAGGTTTAAAACAGTGCACATGGTCTTATGTACATATCTTGTTTGATCCAGACATCTTGACGGACCACTGAAATAGTGGATCTGACTAGCATCGTCAAATTTTTTTATTTATTTATTATATGATTTTAATTTATAGTAAAAGATGGAAAAATAAGTCTGTCTTTCTATCTATATATTCTACTATTTGGACCACACGACTTTTGTTGTGTATGCTCATACATAGAACGCACAACACACAACGCACTACTTACAACCCTGCGTTATTTCTTTATTGGTTTATTCAACAACATAAGCTTACAGTATTGTACACACTAAATCGCTTATGTGCAAGTGTAAGTTACACATATTATTAAAAATAAATACAAAAATAAAAGGGATTAAATATAATGACCATTAAAAATATTAATTGCACAGCATAACGAGCACCTATACGTCTTAAATCGCTGCATTCCGTCTCGGAAGGGTTAGGTTATGTTAGGTTTCTTCTTAAACCCACGCAAAAACAGGAGCCCCGCAAAACGGGGCTTCGTGGACTTAGTTTGATCTCTTTAAATATATTTTACTGTGCAATTAGTATTTTTGGTAAGCATATTTTGATGTGCAATTGGTATTGTTTGCTGTGCAGTTAAATACTTTGCTTTTTAAATAAAGCGTGTTTTTTAGACTTTTTAAAACTTTTATTTTTATTTTATTTTCTATATTTTTGTATTGTCATCGGTCCTTGATAAGTATGCCAAATTTCGAGTTAAGCCGACGTTTCGAAGGGTGTCAAAATCATGTTCAAAGTTGCCGTTACATACATACTAATATACGTATGAAGCTAATAAAAGCGTGTTAAAAAAAGATTATAGTCCGTTTTAAGACTAGCAAAAAATTATTGACCCGTATTTTTTCTTTTGTCACACATACTAATAACGACGAAGATACAACGGGTTTAAATTTCGCGTTACGTCACTTGTCGGTACAAAAAATCATGTACACAGGGCTACACATCAAGTTAGACACCCTATATACGCATAACTACGCTACATACAAAATAGATAACTGTCGGAAAGGGACAGTGCATAGTGGTGCAGACCTATCACGGTGTACTAGCGCGTGCGGCGACGCCTGCGGTCCGTTCAACGAGAATGAGACAAAATAACAATTAACTATAAATTTAAAATTTAAAAAGCCCCCGACACAATATTCATTTGATACCCATATTGAAAAATTGTAATTTGTGAAAATATGTAATTTTGTGGTGGCGGCCATCTTGGATTTGAAATTTATTATAGTGTATAGTATTTTTCTAGTCAAGCCCTTTCATTGGATACCCATATTGAGGGAGTTGTGAAAAAATATGTAATCCGCCATTTTGTGGCGCCGGCCATCTAGAACCGATTTTTATCAAACGTAGCTAAGAACACTCCCGACTAATTCACCTTTCAAACAAAAAAAACAAAATTGAAATCGGTTTATCCGTTCGGGAGCTACGATGCCACAGACAGACACACACACACACACACACACACACACACACACACACACACACACACACACACACACACACACACACACACACACACACACACACACACACACACACACACACACACACACACACACAGACACGTCAAACTTATAACACCCCGTCGTTTTTGCGTCGGGGGTTAAAAATATAACGTACTCTCTCGCACGATTCGCAGCGTTCAACTTCTAATAGTTCAAAGTCCAAACAGTCTAGGTTGATGAGTCGCTGTGTGTACACATCTGACCTGTCAAACATGAAAATAGATCACAAAATGTATAGTAATTATTATGTAATTAAAAATAGCTTTATTTTTTTATGTTCAAATTATATTTATTACAGGCATTGGAAATCTGGTTAAAATATATTAATTCTTTATATATTTCAGTTGATGATCCATAGCTTATCTGTCAATGTCAAAGCTAAGTGTCAAATGATGACGTCGGTCTTGCTTTACTGATAACCTTGGTTAGTTGTACACGGACATTGAGTGCTTTGCGATTCGGTCTTGTATTGGGTGCTTGTAGTGAATACAAGATTAACATGATGGATCAACGGATATGTTGTGTACACTGAAATATACGTGTGAATTCATTAAACACACAAAATCGCCACCTCGTGCTTAAACAAAACACGAGAGTCATCTCTTTGATCAGTAACTGGATGTCTCCAATAAAAATAAAATGAGAAAGGATGACTTTACAAAACAATTTATTAGAAGCAGTTAATACTTTAAATCTTAATAGACGGTCATCCTTCTTCAGGAGTATTACAGTCTATGCAAATAATTATTTTATTTCCCCGTCTAGAATATGAAGAATTGATTTTATTCCCCATAAGAACGTACCAAATACGGCAAGCCCGTTCTTACTACAGTGAACATGTAAGTACGTTTCCATGGCAGATAAAGAATAGAGGTATAGTATCCAGAGAAATGTTTGAAATGGCTGAATTTAGTGTCAGAGGCAGTAGAGATAATTAATTAATTAGAGGAAAAATAAAGTCTAGACATGTTAATAGAAGACAATATTACGTGTATATTGTTACGGCTAATGCCCTCTGTCGGCACTGTGGGGAAGAGTCGGCGGTTTCTAATAATAATTTATTACAGCACCATCTATTGACATCTTACGGAACTACGTATTTGTCGGTACGAGTTCAGTGGAGAGAGCGCTGGCACTTTCTCGAATCATCGCGCTGTTGCGTGCCGTGTGTGATGTTTTCTGGAAAACTCCAGAAGCACTTTACTCGCGTATAAATAGAGCGCACGCGCACCGCCGAGTCAGTTTTACTATCGTAAGCGGTCAAGTGTTCATCGAAGCGAACGGAAGCGAAAATACTACGGAGTTTAAGGCAGTTACAGTGGAAAAGTGTAGTATAGTGTTTGTTGTGTATTAAAGTTAATTGTTTGCTAGAATAAAACATGTTTTAGTCGGTAATATTGTTTTATATTCTTATCCGTCGAACCCAGCACGTAACAATATTATAACCATAATTAATTGAAAATAATATGAATGGCCGGGGAGGCATATTTGAATATTGCTGCAGTTGCCTCGTAGGTCGACGTACAGTAGGGCGCATGTATGCACACGTAATAACACTGGTGTGGTAGCTTGGGTGGGCGAGGTATGAAAATAATACAGTGCCTCCAGCTGGAGTTTTAGACGACGTAATTGTGAGAGAAGACAACGAATAAAACATAAAAACTTAATCGATGTGCATTTTATTTTTCAAACTAACTGATAGCTTCTATTATAACATATCTTTTAACTGAGGAATTAGCTAAAATATGTATTTTATTGAGACCTTAAACTTGTCCCACTGGTAAACATGTGCCTCCAGTTTTTCTTTTTTTTATTGTTTAGGTTGGCAAATCGCCTGATGGTAAGCGATTACCGCCGCCCATGGACACCCGCAACCCCAAAGGAGTTACAAGTGCGTTGCCAGCCCTTTAAAAAGGAATGAAGGAGGGAAAGGACAAAGGAAAGGATAGGAAAAGTATCGGTGTAACTGGGCCTCCCGCTCTCTCACTCACCGATACGAAACGCAACAGTACGGGTACCGTTACTTCACGCCGGTATTTTGTGCAAGGGTAGTACTACCCCCGTCGATCCGGCCTATTCATGCTGAAACCAGCGAGGATCTACTATCCATACGTATATATTATCAATTTATTGCCAATAAACATTGTGAATAGGTAAATACAGGTATACCTAATCAGAAACAATGATTTCTTCTGCATCTGATTTACTCTTAATTGATTCATGTCTCAATTTAGAGTTGCTTAGTAATCTGATTCTCATTTCTACCTGTTTCTTACGTTTGATATTACCTAATTCCTATAAAACATGGTGAATAAAAATAAAAGCCAAGCAAGTTGGTTCAATAGTTATTTTGCGAAATATTAAACAGGGATATAGAACTTAGTGAAGAACGAGTCGCCTGTATGAGGCTTACACAAGCAAAATTGCTTTGATTACTTATAGACGTTGGTTGTTTGTAGTGAGAGTACCTATATAGACAGTTCATTGTAAAACATAACCTCAAAAAATTTATTTCTTTATAGCATTTTTTCCTGATTACCAAATTACATCATATTTACACAAGTATCCCTAAAGATGCCAATAATGAATTTAGAATATAAATCACTTACTTACATCACATTAAAAATAAATGTTTGACAGGTCATTGTATGTATGGACAGTGGGTATTGTTCTTTTATAAGACAGTGACGTCACAAGCCCCCACTCCCGAACTTTAATGCGTTATATCTTATTAAACATTTATTGTTTTGTTAAAACAAAAAATAGGTGTCTAATATTTTTTGCTAATCTAAAAGATGGACTAATTGGAATCAGTTATTTTTGACCCTATCATCATGCCTATCCTGATATATTTATAGTCTCTAACCTGACTGGCGATAACCAGCATGTATTATTGCAATCACGCTCAGCTACATTAGAATCTAATAACGGTGTATTACTATGAAAGACTGAACTAAAGTAGTGTGCGAACGTGTCAACAGCTTCCTATCCTTCCACTATTTTATTAATGAATACCAGTTCTTTTGCATGTTGTCTGTTTTGCTAAAGGCTCACAAACAAACGCGCATACTTAGGATTACTGAAATTAAAATCTGAACTAATATAAAAGCAAGATGTCAGACTATGTATAATATATCTACAAGGTCTTCAATTACAAGTGAACAGGGGAATCATTGGCTTCTAAGTAATCCCTGTGTTACTCAAAATAAACCAGAACCTCACAAATATTTGCTTCAAATCAGTTTCTTTTGGTATAAAAGAGCGGAAACAACACAATGAGGTTTTAGTGTCGGCAATTTTGTGTCAAAGAGAGCCACTAAAGGACGTCTTACTTGGAAATGCCTCTGTTAGACCTTTCTATGTAACTTATTAGTTAATATGGCTTTATTGCACATTCGATGCCCCGTCATATTGAAGGTTTACCAAGAGTTTCTATTGCTTCTGATCATCGAATGTTTTTATACTTAGTCTGGCCATAAATACCGTTACAATTCAAAAAGGTTATATTATATAATATAACATTTGAATTTGAAATCTGTCATTCTTAATGAATATTCATTGTGTTTTCTGATTTTCGCGCCAATCGGTGTTAAATCGTTAGAAAAATAAACAAAAATCAAATATTTCCTCTTTATAAAACGAATATAGATATAGATAAACAAAAGTTATGCTTTCAGTGCTGAATTTTTTTTTATATTTTATCTGAACGGCCTTCAGTTCTACTATAAGACATTTCAAGGTTATCCATTAATTACCGGACATCCTGTATATATAGTCTTATGTCTTTATCACTGAAGGTATTGGTGTTTTACACTCACATTGTGTTAATTATTTTTTACTAGCGACCCGCCCCGGCTTCGCACGTGTAGTACAAAACCTTAACAAATTATACACCTAAACCATCCTCATGAATCACTCTGTCTATTGGTGAAACCCGCGTGAAAATCCGTTCAGTTATTTTGGAGTTTATCGCGAGCTGACAGATAGACAGACGGGAAACTTTGTTTTATAATATAATGATTTTAAAAGAAACTGAGTAAAGAGTACTGGGAGTAAAGACCAAGTAGGTCCAACTCACCACCTTATTCTTATTCTGTATTAATTAATTAAGTGACTTAGGCTTACTTCCATTCTCTGCACCTGAGTCGGGAGCAGAGTCTGGCAAATGGTCTTAGGGGAAAGCGCAAGTCGTGTAGATCCCTAAAGCAAGGCTGGTGGACTATCCTTCCCAAGGTTGCCGCTTGTTATTGGTCTGGTTCCATAAGAAACAGACGTAACCAAAACCTCCAGCCGATACACACACACACACCCACACATACACGCACACACACACTAACACACTATACAAATAAATCTGACCGTCCCTAGCAGTCTACCCAGACGCCCTATAGAAAGAGTTTTTAGTCCATTTCGAAGCAGAACTAATATAGGCAAACACGCTCCTTTGAACAGACTTATGAGTTCGTATAATAATATTACTTCAAAAAATAGCAATATCGACATTTTTCACATGGCAGACATTGATAAGTTTAGAACTCTCTGTATTCAGGTATTGTGTTCCTAATATTATGTACAGTGTTTTAGGATCATAACGTATTGGATTTTTACAATATTTTTGACAAAATCATTATTTATACTTTCTTATTAGAACTAATGTTTAATTTCTTTTTTGATTTATCATGTATGTTTGTTTTTAATCATAAGTGTTGTATACACCTGTAAAGGCATTTCACCTTGTACCATTCCCTAACTGTTTTAAATTATAATTGTATAGTGAGGTGTCGATGGTGTAACTTTAAATAAATAAATAAATAAATAAACACACGCGCGCGCATCCAGTCACACACACACACACACACACACACAGACACACACACGCGCGCGCGCGCATCCTTACACACACATTCACACACACATACACACAAACAGTCATACACACACGTATATACACACATACCACAAAGCTTTTTTTTAAGGAAAATAATTTGGAGAATTGACCCACACAACTTAACTACCCCAGGAGGGCACCAGCGTCCGTGATGCTGGAGAATCCCTCCCTGACCCTACGGGATCAGGCTGCTCCACGTATTCTGGGGGGAGCAATGAATCACGAAAGCCAATACATTTGCGCGAGCTGGCTGACGCCATGCCCAGCGCAGAAATCGTATCAAACGCCTCCTGGAGCATTGCACCGCGTCAAGGCGACGTACGCGCTAATGCGAACGCCGCCTCCGCGAAGCACGCAAGCACAGGAGTAAACAAACAAGGTGGTAACTGGCGCAACCAACGCAATCGGCGTGCTAAATCCACTGCTACGCAACCAGAAGGAAGCGAAGTGACTACGTCGGTGCCCGCACCGCTGGACGAGCAGGACGAACGCGGCTGAGGGGAACGCTCAGTCAGTCGAACCGACCAAGACCGGTGACACTGTGGGTTTAACTCAGACGTAACTTCCAACCGAACGCGACACGCAAGGGGAACGCGTATGCCAAAACAGGCACGCGGGAACCATTCTGTCAGGAAGCAGCGACCCTATGATGACGGATATCGCACCCTTGACAGAACAACGCGGCGCGTCGGTTGGAACAACGTCGGAGGCAACCCAACGTGCCGATCCAGTTACGGTTGGTGTCAAAGCAGAGCCGACTCACTTGGCCGTTACAAAAACGCGGACCACGCATCGGATACAGCGGGTGCGCCTACTCTGCCTGCAAAGGCAAAGAGAGAGCGCCCTAATGATACGCTGTCGCCGAGAGATTGGCCGAAGCGTCGAAGTCAATCGGTTTGTACCTGATGAGGATCCATCGCTTCCTAATTGCGCAGAACCCATGGTACAGCGTCAAAACCTGGCAGCTATAGGGTGCGGCTATGCAGGAGAAGGGCATCTTCCTAACCTTGTGCATCCCAAAATCAGAAGTGGTCAAGATTTTGGAGAGAGGTCGACGGGTGTTCTTCGTCTCCGGTAATGTCTACGTTAAGTTTCATACTGCCGGGGACGGAGACAACTCGGTGGCCATGGGGCCCCGGAAGGAGTCCAACGCCGTCTAGGAGGAGGTCTCAAAACGGGGAATGCCACTCACTGGCCCAAGCAAGTCCGGCTCAGCCTGCACCCAACAGGTATCCATGGTAGATGACGCCACTCCCATACCTACCATGGAAACCAGCGACCACCACACGTCATCAGATGAGGAGTTCGTGGACAACGATGTTCTCGGATCCTCGTCTGATAAGTGTGATACAAACAAGTAAACAAGACGGTACCTATGCAATTTCAGACAGTGAAATAAGTCAAGTACTACTCAAAACACACTTCCCCGGGTGCGAAGTGACGGAAAACCCAAGCTGGAAAGACACGCCCCACAAACAACCAACCCAGATTGACTAGACAGTGGCCAAATCCATAGTCACTGCTGACTGAATATCATAGACAATAGACAGCTTCCAAGCCTTCAAATTTGCAGGCCTCGACGAGATATTTCCAGCTCTCCCGGAATGGGGACTAACAACAGTTGTGCCACACCTGCTTAACATATACAAAGCATCCATAGCGCATAACTATATACATTGCCAGTGCAGAGAAGTTAAGGTAATATTTCTACCCAAACCGGGTAAATCAGACTACACACAGGTGAAATCATACAGACCGATTAGCCTAACCTCGTTCATGCTGAAGACCCTAGAGAGACTCACTGATTGGTATCTAAGGGAAGGTGCCCTAACACTTAAACCACTACACCGCCAGCAACATGCCTACAGAATGGGAACAATAGAAACAGCACTATCTGACAAACTAATGACACTAGGGGCCTTCATTGATATAGAAGGAGCCTTCGATAAAACAAAATTTAACAACATCAGTCGGTCACTCAGCACCTTTGGCGTTGATAGAACCACTAGTGGCTGGATCGATCAACTCCTAAAGATGCGAGCCATACAATTCATGGTGAACTCTACCACGAGAGGCATAGTGGCGAAGGGCTGTCCCAAAGGAGGAGTAGGCTGTCTCACCGCTACTGTGAAACATCATGGTAAATGACCTATTGAAACGCCTTAACAGCAGATGCTAATACACGGTTGGATATGCGGACGACGTAACCATTCTGATCAAAGGTGACTCAGAAAACATAATCTATATAAATATACTAAATAATATATATCATAAATCATAAATCGCATGCAATCAGCCCTCAGAATCATGGAACAATGGTATAACCATCATGAACTGACGGTGAACCCGACTAAGACAGAACTGATCCTTTTCACTCATAAAAGGAAAATCCAGTTTAACAACATGCCAAAATTATTTGAAATGGAACTCACCCTATCGCATGAAGTATATGGGCGTAGTACTCAACCACAAGCTGAACTGGAGTAAGCACTTTAACACGAAAATAACTAAAGCATGTACAACATTCTGGCAATGCAGAAGATTTGTAAGAGCTCGTTAAGCACTTACACTATATTGCTTGTGTTAACTGTTGGTTGATAAGGTGTTGTTACTAATTAGAGTACACATGAAAACACTTCAACGTAATAGTTAAAATAGTTTAATGTTGTTACGTGTTCAAATTATAAAAAGGTATATAAAATAGTGGCGAGTCTTTCACTTGTTAGCAGTAAACTGTGTACTGGCGTAATAATTAAAAATAATTAGTATATAGCACGAATGCAATTCGCGTTGCCGCGTATGTTGCTGACTCGCTAAAATATATGTACGGTGGTGAGACCGTACAAGATTAATAGGCAGAAAATGGACCTCAAACCATCTATAACCCTATGGCTCTATACGACCATAATACGCCCCATGATAATATATAGCGCACTAGTTTGGTGGCTTCGCACTCTTCTAAGCACAGTTATACAAAAACTACAAAGCCTATAACGACTCGCCTGCCTGGCGACGACAGGCTGTATGAGAACGATCCCCACGGCTGCACTGGAGGCCTTACTTAACCTCAGACCCTACACCTCATCATACAGCAGGAAGCAGTCACAGCTGCCATACGGCTCGAAAGGTAGGGCTCTGGAAACGGGACAATAGAATAACTCATAGGCGCCTATAAAGGACTTAGTATGCAACGAAATTCCAATGTTAGAAGCGACGTGTGATACCATCCCAAAATGTTTTGTATTCGAAAAAAAAACCACGTCCAACTGTATGAAGAACATAAAGACAGCTCTGGCATACATGAAGTGAGAAAATATACGGATGGATCTAATACAACATCAGGAACAGGAGTCGGAATCTTCTCTTACGACGTAAACATCAATTACTCAACGACCCTGGGAAACCTCAACACTATCTTCCAGGCAGATATGTTGGAATCACCCGGGGTGCAACAGCGGTCACATCAAGGGATATAAGCGATAAGTCGATACGCATTAGCTCGGATAGTGCCGCGGTACTATCCGCAACAAGCTCTTAAAAGCAATTGCTTCAACAGTGGACTCAACCTGGAGTGTCATTGTGAGCTGCAAAGGATTGCAACAAAAAATCAGGTAACGCTGCAATGGATACGCGGCCATAGCAACTCTTCTGGCAATAATGCTGCAGACCAACTGGCAAAGAGAGGATCGAACACTAAAATGGTAGGACCTGAACCAATTGTCCCGATTCCCTTCTGCCGACCCAAAACATGGTTATGCGACAGAACCACGAAAGTACACGAAAAACAGTGGGCAGAAACAAAAGGAATGTAGACAGACGAAGGAAGCACTCCCATCCTTAGATAAACATCTGTCGCGCAAACTCCTTCGTACGGCAAGGAAAAACCTACGTCACCTAGTGGGTATAATAACAGGCCACTGCTCACTCAACAAACACCTATTCAACATCGACATCACTGACAGTCCCTTATGTAGAGGCTGCATGGAGACCGAGGAGACACCGGCTCACGTGCTTCTACATTGTAAAAGCGTGAGCAACCAACGGGCGAAACTTCTAAACAGGCCAGAAACGAGGCAGGAGGTACTGCGCAACACCGGTCCCCTATTATCTTTCCGGACGGAGCTGAGGTGGTATGAGTAACCGAACAATAAAAAAAAAAATAAAAAAAAATACGCACAATGGCCCAATTGTGGGGCTAAGTGCGGATAACACCTCCAACTAACTAACTAACCGTCTCGCAGGACACTTTACAAACATCAAACAGCGGACACAGAACCCAGTTTGGGAACAACTGTTTGTGAATCACACAAATTTTTGTCCCGTGTGGAAATCTAACGTATAACTCGTTTCTTTAAGTACAGTTTGTTTAAGTAAATGTGTATTGTTATAGCAACACAATGTTTATAGTCAAACAAACTCATGACAATTGGTTGACAAGTACACACAGCGACACATCAACCTAGACTGTTTGGACTTTGAACTAATAGAAGTTGAACGCTGCAAATCGTGCGATAGAGTGTGTTATATTTTTGTTATTTTGTCTCAATCAACATTATATAAAATATTTTATTTACGACACACCATACAATTTAATTGTGAGTTATCTTTAAGTACTTCAATAAAAAATTATTTAAATGATTAACTATTTATACACGGCTACACATCAAGTTAGACACCCTATATACGCATAACTACGCTACATACAAAATTAGAGATTAGAATTGTCGGAAAGGGTCAGTGCATAGTGGTGTCGGTCGATGTAATGGTAAGGATAGAGCGTAATAAAAATATAACGCACTCTCTCGCACAATTCGCAGCATTCAATTTCTAATAGCTCAAAGTTCAAACAGTCTAGATTGATGTGTCGCTGTGTGTGATAATTTGTAGCGCGTTATTAGGGTGAATACGTTTACGATTTTGAATTATTTTCATTTCTTTTTTCCAATTACTTTTTTAAATGTTTTAATATGAAAAATAGATTATAAATAAGGAGTGTACAATGGTAGATTAATTTCAGACAATGTCAGTAAAAATAATAATTAAATAAAATAACTATGCCTGAGGCTTCTACTCTATTTACCTGTCACGCCCTATTTTTATCAAGACGGTAAAAAAATTCACGCTGTCTTGATAGCCTATTGCTAAATGAAATATATTAAACTATTCGTTATATTGGATCAAACATATTACTTAGTAGCCGAATCATTATATACTCTACACGATCGGATCATACTCATCAAATTCAAATCTTTATTGCTTTGCCATCATATAGTATTAGCTGACCCAAGCAACATCATCTGCTTCATATAAGAGAATCTACCCGGCTCTGCAACATTTTTCACTGATGCTTCGCTTCTATTGGTCGTAGCTTGATGTTATAACCTTCCTCGATAAATGGTGCTGTCCATAACTAAAATAATTTACCTTTTTTTTTGTGGTCTGGTGGGGCTTACCTCCTGACGGATTGCCTGATGTTAAGCGATTACCGCCGCCCATGGACACCCGCAACCCCAAAGGAGATACAAGTGCGTTGCCAGTCCTTTAAAAAGGAATGAAGGAGGGAAAGGACAAAGGAAATGGATAGGAAAAGGATCGGGGTAACTGGGCCTCCGGCTCTCTCACTCACCGATACGAAACGCAACAGCACGAGTACCGTTACTTTACGCCGGTATTCTGTGAGAGGGTAGTACTACCGGTCCATCCGGCCCATTCACGCTGAAACCAGCGAGGATCTACTACCTGGAAATTGATTTAGTAGCTTCTGAGATTAACGCGTGCAACCAAACAAACAAAGAAAAAGTTCTTCAGGATTATAATGAAAAAAAAATCTTTCTTTATTCTTTCTTTATTGCAACAAAAGGTTTATACATTTACAGTGTCAGCCCTGATTACCAAACTAGCGTGAGCTATAGCCTTCCTCAAAACAAATTATACAATATTGTTACAATAATAATATATAAGCAAGATATATAGAATAGAGCTGACTCAAAAAGTAAAAATAAAATTAACAATAAGTAATTTATTTGTTAGTTTATGTGTGTGCGTGTGCGTGTGCGTGTGTGTGTGAGTGAGTGTGAGTGTGTGTGTATGTATGTGTGTGTGTGTGTGCTTATTTTACGATTTGTAATAAGTTTTCCACATCCTTGGTAGTCAAAATTCCTAATATATCTTAAATAAATATAGGTGCATGTATATTTATCCATTGTCTAGTACTCATAGTACAAGCTCTGCTTAGTTTGGGCTAGATGGTGTTGTGTGTATGTGGTAGAATATAATTATGTTTCTCTTATCACAGGTATTTTCTAACATATTTTTTTATTATTTTCTATTATTAGTATAGATATGTACTAATACAAAGCTCACCTCCATGCCTGGGAAAGCACGTAAAGCCATTGGTCCTCTCTCCGGTCGTCTCGGAGTATCCGTCCCATCGACTCATAAGGGTCAGGGAACAGAGAGTACACTTGTGTTTGCGCACTATGATATCTCTTGTGTAGATGGCCAGTCTCCATTAAGATTGGCCGCCGTGACCGAAAATTCGGTCTGGAGGACATTATTATAGATATAATATATTTATAGCTATTAATCAATGGTGGACCATATCAGACATAGCATACTAATTATATTAGGAGAGGAACTTAACCTATCTTTTCTCAATACAGTAACAAAACTTACCCCTCATTCCCTCCTAAACAAACACCTACCAAGTCTTTCCTAACATTCCTCGCATATTCAAGTCAACGTCCCACGAAAAAGTACTTTAATTCATCACTTTGTGTAGCGTATCATAAATAAATTGTCCAGTATGCAATACTAAGAAACCGGTGGCCAAAAGTCAGGATACTTAAGAATATAGGATTTCAATTATTACGGTGAGATTATAAAGGTAAGCAAAACTTTTTAAATGTTAAACCTTTTTAATCGCGTTTTTGGATGCCGAAAGGTGGAATATAAATTCAAATTCAAATTCATTTATTAATGCGAACATGGGTTTTCATTTTAGTTGTCACAGATTAAGAGGAAACACTAAGGGCGAGAGAATTGAAAAATAGGTATTTGTAAAGCCTATTGCTGTCACGCAGTGCTCGCAGAGCGCGATAGGGACAACTGCAGCTTGGAACAAAAATACTTATTAAAAGTGCACAAAGTCAACGTTGCGTAGTCCCCTGATTCCTTCTCCAAAACTTGACCGATTTAACTACTTTTTCATTAAAAAAAGGCTTTGGCCGTGTTCTTATGTTTTCTTTTTTTTATATAATCTAATCAAATTTGTTTTCTGGATGTTTGAACACAGCGGCAATCCTGGCCAATTTTTGAGGATTTTGAAGACTCATGTCTCTTTTAATAATTAATTTATGAAAAAAAGGAAAACATACGGACATGCCAATAGAGGCCATACATTTTTTGGAAAATATTATTGCTCTACTAGCATTATCCAGTGAGGAAACAGGGGACTACGTTTGTATGGGAAAAGGCCCTTGTGTTTCCTTTTAAATGAAGGTTCTGCTACATTCCACCCACAGGCGTGCATAGGTATGTCATTAGTAATTAATTGGAATCATTAGTGAATCAAATATTTCAAATTATAAAAAAAAAACATCGTAACAAAAATATAATAATATACTTACTACAAAAGAAAATAAAAAAAAAATACAGAAAATTTGGTCCCGTTTACATTAGTTTATCAATAAGAAATTCAGTTACATTGTAGTTTGCTTTATGCTCTAAAAAGCCCTTTAACTGTCTTTTGAATGTATTATTGTTCATAACTTTCCACTGTTTTGGCAAATAGTTATAAATGATACAGATATATAAAAGGTTGAAAGTATTTATATAACGTATTAGTTAAGTGAATTATAGAGCAGCGATAGCTCAGTGGGGAGACCAACAGACTGCAATGCAGAAGGTCTCGGGTTCGAACCCACGTCGCGCACCTCTGACTTTGGGAGGTATATGACTTTTCGAAATTATGTGCGTATTGATTGACAATTATCGCCTGCTCCGTGCCTCGGAGAGCACGTTAAGCCGTCGGTCCCGGCTGCCATGAACATCTATAGCAGTCGTTATTGGGGAAGTGGACACAAAAGATCCCACTGGGTCGAAGTGTCGCCGGTCTGTACTGACTGGCCCCCCCACACAAGATAAGATAAGTAAATTATTCATTGCGTAGGCTTTGTTCAGGAAAGCATATGTCGTCAGGTTGCACGAATATGGTATAAGGCAAGCGGTAATTTTGTGATTTGGAATCTCATAGGGGCATTTTTTTGGATGAATCACAATTTCTATTATAATTATTATATGTATACTATAATCTTTTTATTGTTCCTTTTCATATTTTAAGTAATTAAATGTGACCACATCTATCTGTTACATGCTGTATATACTACATAATATAGCTGCTATTATATTATATATTTTATTATATAGATTTATTATATAGTGTGCAGCTTATTTAGTAAATAATAATGCCCTCCAGACCGAATTTCGGTCACGGCGGCCAATCTGAACGGACACTGGTCATCTGCGCAGGAGATATTATAGTGCACAAGCGTGTGCGCAAACACAAGTGCACTCTCTGTTCCTTAACTCTCATAATCCGATGGGACGGTAATCCGACACGACCGGAGAGAGATCAGGCGCAGGACCAACGGCTTTACGTCCTTTCTGAGGCACGGGGGTGTTTAACACCGCCAGTTTAATTAACTTCGGGCTGCTATTAAGATTTCTTAACAGAAAAACCAAATATATTTTTGTTGGCCCGACCTAGGATTTGAACCCGAGACCTCATGCACAGCATTCACTACCGCTGCGCCACGGAGGCAGCTTATTTAGTAATTGGATGAACAATGACATCTTTTACCTGTCCCTTTGTGTCCCGGAAGTCTTAGTTTTAAATGAATAAGTTTTGTTCAAAGATTCACACAAAGATACCATTGCGCATTTTTAGAAACAATAACATTGTTTCGCTGTTCTGCTTTCACGGTGCCACAGCAGTGGTAAATCTCAATGTTGTGTAGCCCCATGTTCAATTCTCGGATCGAACAAAGTGTTGTTGGTTTTTGTCAGAAATTTCTTAGAAGTGCACGGTTTAAGAAACTGTGCCCGGCACACGTCAATGGGCTTCCTAATTACGTAGGTACTTACTAAAGCCATACCTGGCGAGAGGTTCGTGTAATATCGACTGATTATCATAGAATCATTATCTATATATTAATACGTGAAGCAAAAACTTTGTACCCAATTTTACGAAAATTGCGCAGGCGGAGGAGTATGAAATTTGGCACAGCTAAAGTTTATATGGAGAAGGAGTGACGAATCCTAATATTTATATAAAATATACATTAGAAATACATTAAATGAATGACAAAACACTACACGCACACAACCATGCATTTGACACACGCAGTCGAAGCGCGTAACTATGGTTACATATATCAATTATAATGACATATATCAGCAATATCTTACAGGCAAACTTTGGTCGAATTTCGAGCACTAGGCGACCGCTAGTCATCTCAATTATTTATAATAAGTTACCGACCAGTATACATAATATACATAATATATGTTTATTCAAAAATGACCTACTGGCAATGTTAAACAAAAATGTTATTATTCATTGTGCGAGTTTTGGGATGATAAGTTTACCGATAATTAACAGGAAACATTTCAGTAGGGTAAATATTGTACAGCATGTAGCATAAAATTATTGTAAAACATGTCTCATAAACTCACTATTACGAGTATCTGTAAATTAAAATATTTAATGTTTCTGACTACAGTGATAATGTGTTAAACTTTATGCATGGTATATAAAACTTATACATAATATTTGCATGCCGAAATAGGATAAACGTGGCAAAAAAAAGAATCTTGCATACACGTTATCAGGTGTACAGAAAAGGACGTAGGTACCTTTAATTCAGAAAAACGCGACTGGAGCCAGGCAAAAGCATAAAATGTAGTTAAGGATATTTATATAACTTTGCCAATGTTTATGGAGTTATTGACAATTAGTCAGGGGTACATTTTTTTTTTTGGATTGGTCGGTGCCCTACCTAGTCCTATTAGGCCCGGTATCCATCAAAGTAGAGAGGAGAGGAGACGAGAAGAGATGTGCTTTGAATAAATCAATCAGATTTCTTTATTTCCACATCTCTTCTCTGCTTAGCTTCGGTGGAAATTGATCAAGCGGAAAGGAGAGGAAATATCTCATTTTCTATAGAATTTTATGCCGCGAGCGAGCAAGCGGCGCGGCAGAGCGGTAGAGCGTGTAGCCAGGTCGCGCCACGCGTCGACCGTGCTCGCGCTCCCATTTTCCCACTGCCTTCTCCCCGCGCCTTGTACACCCGAAAGCGTCATTCGATTGACTGGTTTCAAGCTCTCACAGCTTTCATCTCTGCTACACACAGCTCACATTTCCTCTTCGCTACGCATCTTCTCTCCGCTTTGGTGGAAATAACCTGCCAGATTCATAGCTCTTCTCCTTTCGTCTTTTCTCTGCTTTGGTGGATACCGGGTCTTAGTGGTCTTGGACACCTCTCAGGATCTATGAAGTCGTACCTAGTGACCAGACTACGCACAGTAATTTTGCCATCCGAAAAAACCATTCGACAAAATATCTCTTGACACCGGAATAAGGCAATCAGTATAATTTTTAATTAAATCACTGCGTTTGCGAGCAAGATCGACATATCATGGCATCTCGTTTTGTTATTTATAACCTCAAAAATGCACGTGTTTTATTCATTGATTTCATTTCAAACTATCTGATCCAATAGACGTTGTCCTGTCTTAGACGAAACTCTCAAATTCGCGAGGTTTAAATAGTCGTTAAGTTTTCTGAAATTATCGTCAATTTTCAGCGCAATTTTCTTAACTTTTCTTTTCGTAAGAACCATCTGCAAACTATTAGAAAACTTAAAGAAAAAGATGAATGAAATTTGTAAAATGGTTCAAAGTTATGGCGTGACCAAGAGAAACAGGGATTCATTTTTATATATATAACTAGATGTGCCCGCGGTTTCACCCGCGTTCATGATTACTGCGCCGCCCCCATGGGTCGTAGCGTGATGTTATATAGCCTATAGCCTTCCTCGATAAATGGGCTATCCAACACTGAAAGAATTTTTCAATTCGGACCAGTAGTTCCTGAGATTAGCGCGTTCAAGCAAACAAACAAACTCTTCAGCTTTATAATATTATTATAGATAATAAAGGTTTTTCTTATAGGACACACTGGACTATAGGAGAGATAAACTAAAGCATGTATGCGGAGGTGTTGTCATATACCAACTTTTCCCTTCTTTGCTATCGTCCTCTGGACAAGTTTATCGTAAATTGGGTACACACGGCTACACATCAAGTTAGACACCCTATATACGCATAACTACGCTACATACTAAATAGAAAATTGTCGGAAAGGGACAGTGCATAGTGGTGTCGATGTAATGGTAAGGATAGAGCGTAACAAAAATAGGTATAACGCACTCACTCGCACGATTCGCAGCGTTCAACGTCTGTTCAAAGTCCAAACAATCCAGGTTGATGTGTCGCTGTGTCTACATACGAGTGAAGCCGTGGGCATACTCTAGTCTCATATATATTTAACTAAAACCAAGGTTATATAAAATAGCGCAGTTTTATTTATAAATAAACATTATGCAACATGGCGATGGTAACCTTGAGTTTAAATTCGTCACGACGTTCAAGGTCAAAAAAGTCCTTTGCATAAAAGACTTAAATAAGGAGTTAATTATCGCTCGCTTTAACGCCCATTGATGGCGTGAGACTATATATATAATTATATATAATATCAGCCCTGTATCGAAACTATCTCACTGCTGGGCACTCTCTTTTCAGGGTGAGAAGGCTTACGCCATAGTCCACCACGCCGCCCCAGTGCGAGTTGGCAGACTTCACATATCTTCGAGAACATTATGTAGAACTCTCAGACATGCAGGTTTCCTCACGATGTTTTACTTCACCGTTAAAGCGAGCGATAATTAACTATTTAACAGTAATTGTTATGAGAAAATACCTTTATTCAAAACTATTTCACTCTTTATCTCAGTATTTACAATCTGTACTTATCTCACAAATAGACCGCACAAATACTATAATTAAACAATCGGGATCGAACCCAGGCACACAAAGACATTCTCACAAACCCCACACGAACCCACCACTCGAACTGAAATACATTTATAACGATAATTCAAACATTTTTACAACTAGGTACCCACAGAAAAAAAATATTCAAAAGACAATTTTAGGGTTCATTCTAAAAAAGAAAAAGGTTTGTAATTGGTCGATATCTGTGCATAGTAAAAATTTAAGAAAAATAATATGAGTGATATTTAGGATCTTGTCTTTCTGAAAGAGCTTTTATATAAGCCAAAACAAACACAATCAAAAAACCGGTAACAGTATTTTTCTTAACATTATAAGAAAAATATACAAACAAAAAAGAAAAACGTAATACTTATATAAAAAGAAAGTAAATTAAGTGAATCAATATCTTTATATAATTACGTGAAGTAAAAACTTTGTACCACTTTTTACGAAAATTGCGCGGGCGGAGGTGTATGAAATTTGGCACAGTTAAAGTTTATATGGAGAAGGAGGGGCGAATCCTAATAATTTTATAAAATATGCATTAGAAATACATTAAATTAATGAAAAACAAATGTATGGTTGTGTGCGTGTAGGCACACAACCACACATTTGTCACACGCAGTCGAATCGCGTTCGTAATATTTCGACATTGTTCGTCTGACGTCGTACAATTCTTTGTAACTATGGTTACCTATACCTTATTTATATGTCATAGAGACAAACAGAAAACAAAGTAGCAAGCTTAGGAATTTTGGTCGAATTTTGATCACTAGGCGACCACTAGTTATATTATTATTAATTCATAAAACTAATATATTATGATGTAATTGTTAAAGAAATTAAATACAACAGGAATCTAAAAGTGGCTAAAATATAAAAAACTAGCTGAACCGTCCAACTTCGTCTGCTTCACATAAAAGAATTTTCCCCGTTTTGCAACATTTTCCATTGATGCTCCGCTCCTATTGGTCGTAGCGTGATGTTATATAGCCTATAGCCTTCCTCGATAAATGGGCTATCCAACACTAAAATATTTTTTTATTCGAACCAGAAGTTCCTGAGATTAGCGCGTTCAACCAAACGAACAAACTCTTCAGATTTATAATATTAGTATAGATATGGCCAAAGTAAACTCATGTAAGTTTGCCTCAAATTTTTGACCACAAGGCAAGACTTTTACCTTAGTCTTTAGAATATATTATAAACTAGATATTGCCCGTGACTAGGCTCGCGTTAATCTAGATTCTACCAATAAACTTCTACCCCTCGAGAATAGTACTTTTTTGCTGGATGAAAGGTACGCTGTCCATGTCCTTTTATATACACCTGACAACGTGTATGTGAAATTTCATGATTATCGGTCGAGTAGTTAAGGAGTTAAAGTGTAACAAACAAATAAACACACATTCGCATTAATAATATAAATAAGTAGCCTTTATACCGTTTACTTTATACACCGTATTTCTTTGTTTGTAACTTGTTTTGTGATTTAAATCAATATACATATTAAAACATGTCGAAAATATAACCCAAATTAATTACTTAGGTACATTTAAATTCAAATAAATTATTGTATAAGTATTCATAAGGTGGTGTTTTAATTATATCAATAGTACTTATAACTTGGTGCCTATTTCAAGCATTTACAGACTTCAAAATATGACACTTCATTCCTAGATAGCCACAGGGCCTAAACGTTCTTAAAAATACGGAACCATATCTACGAGCGTTTAGCTCACACTTGGCGTTCATTTTTTCTTTACATTAATGTCCAAAGAGTATTGTTAAAAGGTAACAGGTAGACCAGTGCCTCCATAGAGACGAAATGTTTTTTTTTAATAGCAGTGCGCGTTCAATATCACCAATGTGATGTCAACAACGAAAGATCATTTTGTTTGTTTCAAGTATTATTTTACGTTATAGTCTCTTGCTAAGGTATATAAAGCTGTTTTACGCTTACATCTCGCTAGCGATGATTTTACGTAACACATAATATAGGCAAGCTCATAGTTGACCGACAGGCATAATTTTCAACGCCGAATTTCTGAAAAATTCCCAATAACACAATGCCAAACCTAGAAATCGATCTCAAGACAGTTCATTAACACTGCGCTTCTGAAACATATAAAATATTTAACAAAACAAAGAAATATTATCAATACATCAAAAGCCCGCCAAAAACATTCGCTTTATTGCTGCCCGTAACGAAACAGTTAAAGGTCCTATTGTATTTTTTTCTAAACTGGCAACAATGGATCACCTGATTTTATTAATGGCAACTTTTCTTTAAAAATCAAGTGTAGGCAAAGGTTTGATTTATGTTCATCCTAATTGTGTGGAGGTTGAATGGAATATGTCTATTTTGCTCATTGTAGCTATTTTATTGCATGGGAAATTAAAAAAGTACATTTTGTGCAATTTATTGCTTTAAGAAATCAGCTGAGTTATATTTGCAGTGTACGCGTGTGGTACTAAAATCCTAACTAATAATATAAATGCGAATGTGAGTTCGTTTGTTTCGCTTGCACGTCTTAACTGCTCGACCTCATCATGAAATTTCGCATACACGTTGTCAGGGGAACAGAAAAGTTCATAGGTTACGTTTGTAACTTTTCTCAATTTTGAAACTGGGGGCAAGACCAGGGCGTATACTCCACCGACAAGACAAATTTTCTTAAGTATAAAGGATAAGAAAATATTTTACTATAGGCTGATCGTAGATCGTTGGACTGCTACGCATAAAACCGGCAACTTTTCCAAGCTATGTGCTGAAAGGGTTCACTTTCGCTGTTTCGTGATAGACACAAGAAGAACCACCCCCACCCCCCAGGAAATATGTTGCATTATTAAATCATTAAAAAACACAAACAGCGCTGGTTACGATGGTATTATAACATCTGTAATAAAAGACGTGGGCAATATTATTTCTCCAATTCTATCCCATTTGATTAATATGTGTATTGAAAACGGTGTTTTTCCAAATATATTAAAAACTACCATTGTGAAGCCCTTATTTAAGTCAGGAAAAAGATTAGTATTAGAAAACTATAGGCCAATTGCTCTAATTCCGATATTTGCGAAAATATTTGAAAGATTCATACATAATAGTATATATAGCTACCTTGAGAAAGAGAAGCTATTAGTTCCAGAACAATACGGCTTCCGCAAGGACAAAAATATTAATATAGCTATATACAATCTTCTAAAATCTGTCACAACAAGTATGGACAAAGGACAACCAGCAATGGGCATGTTCATGGACATGTCTAAGGCTTTTGACCGTGTAAAGCACGACATTTTATTAGATAAACTATATCGATTTGGAATAAGGGGTAACGCACATGAATTGATAAAATCTTACTTGTCCAATAGACAGCAAATTACTGAAATTTCGAACATATGTCTTCTGTCAAAATCTGAATTAGTTCACAGGTCAGACGTGAGAACTGTAAAATTTGGTGTCCCACAGGGCAGTGTGATGGGTCCTCTACTTTTTATTATTTATATAAATGACATACCACAGCGATCTAATTACGTTATGACATTATTTGCTGATGATAGCTCTATATTTATTACCAATAAATCTTTGACATCACTTGAATCTGACATTAATAATTCTATTTCATTAATTATACAATGGTTGCAATCAAATAACCTTAAAATTAACTTAGATAAAACCAAATTTATAGATTTCAAGCAACGAGATAAAATGTCAACTTGTAGGTTAAACATTAATTATAACGGTCATACATTTGTAGAAAATGAAACTACAAAATTCTTAGGGTTGCAAATAGACAACAAACTGAACTGGAAAGCGCATATAGAATATATTTGCTCGAAAGTAAGTCAGTATGCATATTGCCTGTATAAACTAAGAAATACTTCAAACATATCTACAATGATAACAGCATATCATGGTATGGTAACATCAACGCTGCGGTATGGAATCGTGTTCTGGGGAAACTCAACAGACTGGCAACTAGCATTAAAATCACAGAAACGATGCATTAGGACTATATTTAACATCAAACTGCCCGATAGCTGTAAATCTTACTTTACGAGAAAAAAATAAACTAATGACTTTGCCCTGCATTTACATTTTGGAGTGTGCCATGTTTGTCAGACAAAATATGCTCTTATTTGAAAAAAGATCACGGGTACGTCACGTTGACAAATTATGTGTTGTGGCAAGCAAAACTGCATTGATGCACAAAAGTTTTTTCTGCACTGCTCCACGTATCTATAACCATATACCAAAATCCATAAAGAACGCTGAAAATATACAGATTTTAAAACGGGATCTTCAAAAATTGCTCATAACGAAATGTTATTATTCACTTCGAGAATTTTTAGAAGATAAGAGCATTTCCTAGGTCTAGACATTTGCACACGTAATAAAAATTATTAATTTCCTCTATTATTTTGAATTTGTATAAAATTTAACATTATCATTAATAGTGACATTGTTATATTTTTTATTTTTTATTTATTATATTACTAATGACATAGGTAGATAAGCGTAATTGACAACTTATAATTTTTGACATGTAACAATCCTGACATTTGTTAATTAATTTGAACTTTGACACTTTATTATTTTCATTTATTCAACATTATTATAAAAAAAACGATCGTAGTACATAGAAAACCCTAATCAAATTTTGTTATGTTTGATTTTGTATAATGAATGCATGAATACCTAATTACTGTATTTGCACGCCAAACGGCTGAATGTGGAAGAAACCTACCGCCTATTATATCAACATTTATGTACCCATGTTCGCAAGTAAATAAATGAAATGAAATGAAATGAAAAAAGAAAATCTATTGTTATGTATCGTATTATGTGATTCATCCTTCGGATTCATCGGACAGGTAATCGGTTAATTTATCGCTCGCTTTAACGGTGAAGAAAAACATCGTAAGGAGATTTCCTTATGTCTTCCTCACGCATTTGTACCTACGAGTCCAGTGTAATGTTCTCGAAGACATGTGAAGTCTGCCAACCCGCACTGGGGCAGGTTGGCAGACATGTTATTTGCAACCAAACATGTATCATACATTATACATCATAATGTGGTACTGTTCCATGGACTAAGTAACAACCTGAATTCCACGGAACAGTGCCTTCTCCATATCTTAGTTCTAATTTTAACATTTGTGTTATTTATAGAAAATGGATAGAGTGGCGGACTATGGGCTAAAACTTCCCACACTGAAAAGAATCCCCATAGGCGCCTTAGGATCGAACTCAAGGCTTCTGCGTGGCAAAGGATCTTCCTATAGGCTACCGCTGCTTATTTTTTAATAATTATTTAAGTCAAATAATTACATTATTCAAACACTAAAATGCAACGAATTTTTACTCAAAAATTAATACGATACAGGTAGGTTTCAAATCTGGTAGTAGTAATAATCAAATGACAGGAAAAAGATGCACGATACAGACTGTGACGTAACCGCTATTTAAATGCAGCTGTCTGAGGGAGATAGCCAGATATCCCCAATACACCCCACTTTTTCATGTATAGGGTAAAACTCGGTACTCCCTACTATTCAGGAAAACTTATTTAAATAAAAACCTCACAAGATATAAAACGTCACTTTATTCTAGAATAATATTTAGATATTTGTCAATAGCTTCACAATTCGTCATCTTAAAAAAATACTCAATATGAGACAATATACACATTTTTTTTAAAGTTTAAGTTGGGGCGTATTACAATATCTTAGTTGACTAATACGCCTCATACCTATTATAAAATACCCCGGTATATTATACATATATGTTTGTATATTTGGAAATTTGTTAACAATTATTTTGGCAAGTATTCACTTTTAAATCAAACTGGCAACAATATGGCACTAATTAAATAATTAAGTACATATAAAATAAATATACTTAAAAGTCTTCTGTAGATTTGGTTTTATAATAATCTTCTGTGATCTTCTTTGATACTTTCGTGACATTATCTGTAATAATAACACGCAAAATATAATAATTAATATATAATAAACATAATAATAGTATTAAATTACTAAGATCCCTTATATCGCAACAATAAGATACGTAATAATAAATTTATATTAAAACATAATAATACATTTATAAATTTCCACAAAATAAGGCGACTGTCTCGTTATATTTTATTCTTGCCCATATATTTTATTTTAGTATAAATAAACTTTTATTATTATGACTACAATATACAAGTTAATGACGTAAATAGTAACAGAAGCGCCATTGGCAATAAATAAAGTAAGAATAATGATAGTAAAACGTGATTCAGAATACTAACTTTATCTTCACTAGCCTAATATTATTTATAAACCACGTATGAAAGGTATTTTGTTATAAATAAACTAGGTACTTTAACATTCAAATACTGGGGCGTTTTAAATAACTAGCTTAGGGGCATATTATCAAATTCGATTTTTAATATGCCCCGCCGCGATCAAAGCACTTGTTTCAAGGTTATAACGTTCAACGAAATTAAACAAGATTAGTAATTTTATCTATTTTGCAGTAGTATAGTTCATTTTAGCATAAAATCTAAAACTGTCAATATATATGAAATTCTAGGAAACTTACCACAAATTGTTTCACTCCAATGAAACTAGGTTTTGAAATATTTTTTAACTGCGCGTCATAAACTACGCGTGCACGTCGGCCATGTAACTCGACGACTGATGGTTATCCCCGCGTCTTGTAGCAAACGCCATGGTTTTGTTAGTTTACGTGTTAGAGTGGTGGGGCGTATTGTCACCTGGGGCGTATTACCGAGTTTTACCCTACTTAAAATATTAATTACCCCTTATTTTACAGCCAATTTTGATACAGTTTGCACAAAAAGATTTGTTTCGATTGCTATTTGCTCTTGTGTGTAAAATTATGTATAAAATCAAACATATGCAATTACCCTGTTCGTCTTTGTCTTTCTTTGTAAGAAAAGACAACTCCCGCACTAGGAATAATTCTTGTGTCGCGGGGGACTTTACAAACATTTAAACAACGGACACAAAGAACAACCAGACTCGGAACAATCATTTGTGGATCACACACTAGGCGCCTTGGCAGTGGTAAGGCGGTTGCTTTACTTACAGCCGTTATTAATAATCAATTCCAATCAAAATTTTGCAATCTAAGCTTGAAGCGTCAATCCTCTTTTGTTTCTTTTGCCAATAACCAATCCAAATTCATCTTTGAGAGGATGGATTACGGAAAAAAAGATTAGCCTCTGTTCGAAACTGACAGTTTAGGCTTGCCAATAACATATCTGTTCATGATAACATTTGGTTACGGGTTGGGGCCTTCTGCGCTCACCCACAGTCCGCGTAAAGTTGTAAAGACCATCTGAGGCCAACAACTGAAACACAAACAAAAAAAGACATTTGGTTAGATCGGTGTAATCAATCGCAGGTTGCAATAATAAGCATATTCTAGGAATTAGGATCATAAATCTTAGGATAGATCACAAAGTTGATTTTAATAAAAAAATGGAAGTGTCGGTATCTTTTAGTTATAGTAACGTCATTGATTTGGATAAGCTTGCTCAATTTTCAGATTGGGATACTGATAGGGATGCCGAAAATAGTCTCTCTTCTAATCTCTCTTCGGTCTATCCGTTTCTTGCATGTTATTTGCATATTAACAAATAATTATCTTTGCTTGTAATGTTTATGCAGTTGGCACCACTGTTGAGTGGTACCAACTGCACAAACATTAAACGCAATGGTGTGAATTCTCATTTTTCGCGCCAAGTACAGTCACAGAAAGGGCCTATATAAACTATTTTATACGGCTTTTATCGCGTCGTTTATTTAATACTTTTATTAGGTACATAAATTTGAAACTATTACACTACTAACTTTACTACTAAGCTGTTTAAACACACACAGCTTTTCTGACATTTCAGTTGCTTTTCAGCAGCCATGTTCAATAAATCTAAATAAATAGTTTTAACAATATAAATAGCTAAAATAGTAGTAAAGTATTATAGTTTCAAAATTATGTAATAATTGTGTTAAATAAACGTTGAAATTAAACTACCATATACGGACATTCGCGTAAACAAAAGACAATATTAGTTAAATAAACGTTAATAGAAAACCGCTTCTTTTTTTTAAGTCTTTGAAAACGGACGAATGTATTCGTAAAGTGACTGTACAAGCAATATTGACTTTACCTTTAAATAAATATTAAAACGTTTCGCGAAAATTTCACACGGATGCCTCTATTTGTGTTTTATTTAGTACCAACTTTACTTGGAAGGAATAGGCATAACGTTGCGTTTCCTTGTATTTTCTATTTGAGATTACTTGTCTCTGGTAAGGAGGGATGTCAACATAACGGTATTGTCGCAAAAAGGTACTCTATTTAAAAAAAACTTCGCTACAAAACATTTAAGTTGGCATCACTGCTTACCACAGTTACTACAGATAAGTAATCATTGAAAAGGAGAATCATCTTAGTATCTGAAATAGTGTTCGTTGAAAAGTGTTATGTGGCGCCACCGTAGTAAGCGGGTCAATTTTAAAGATGGCGCCAAAAGGTATTAGCTTAAGATAGTTAATTAAATGAGTATAAAGACTAAAGTTATGATAATAATAATCAATAATAAGTGTTTATTTGAATAATCATATTTCGATTTACAATTATTATGAATACTGTCACTTAAACTAGGTTAACCTGTGCTTTAGGTAACAGTTACATTTGTATTTGGGATAGGTAACATTACAACGATTTGTATAATATTGTGTAAAATATTTAAACCAAAAACATATTTAAGAATAATATAGGTAGATTCATACAAAAGCTAAAGTTAATAATTGGCATGGAATATTTTCTGTAAGGTTTGTGTCTCTCGGTGTGCAAGTATGTGTGTGTGTCTTAGTGGGTAAGTGTGTGAGTTTTGTGTGCGAGTGTGTATTTGTGTGTGTGTGTGTGTGTGTGTATTTGTGCGTGTGTGAGTGTGTATGTCTATTAGTTAGATAGTAAATTAAACAAGGAAAGAAAGACTACCGATTTGTTATGGTTCACGTTCCAAAATAACTTTAACGTAGGCATACATCGATATGGAATATAATTAGACCAGCATTGCCCGCTAATTTGTCCTCGTGATAAAGTTACCTTGGGCAGCATTTATAATTTTTTAAGTAACTTATTTTGCCAATAATACATATATAAATGTTGCGGTTTATTGCAAATAGCTCATTTGAATACATTTTATAAACTATGATATTAATATATAAATAAACAACGCGTTCTTTTTTCCATCCTTTGCTAAAACATAAAGATTTTGCGAGTTTGATAGTCGTGAGTACGCCTCATAGAGTTGCAATCGGTCGGCATTATCGGAATACGGGGAGAGAGAAAGATTTTCCAAATCTCAATACGTGGAATTAAAAGATTTTCTAAATCTTTTAATTCCCCGTATTCCCCCTTTTTCTTTTATTTATAACTTTTATAATATTGCATCCTAGATGAGTAATTTGTTACCGTGTACCATTACATAGCCTTGGTGCGTCAAGATCATTATAATAATAATAAAGCTTTTCGTATTCCCCCTTTTTCTTTTATTTATAACTTTTATAATATTGCATCCTAGATGAGTAATTTGTTACCGTGTACCATTACATTGCCTTGGTGCGTCAAGATCATTATAATAATAATAAAGTTATTTATTTTCATTAACAGGACTGGAATACCAACTTTCAGCCTTTACATATGTGAAGGCACTCCTGATAATTCTAAAGAGTTGAGATACTTAATAGGGTACGATGTTACTTGTTCAGAATCCATAACATTGTCTACTGAGAGGTACAGGACAACATCCCCCTCAAATCTGACATAATTTGTTCGTTTATCTGGCCTACTGTCTCATTTGTCGGCTCCAAAATTCATCTGTCAAAGAACCATTCTCGATTGCCCATTCTTATTTGTAGATCTGGATAGACATTATTATTTTCTCTGTATCCTACACTATTTGTGCTGGGCATGGTAGGATATTATAAACTGGAAGTAAGAAGGGAAGTAGCTGTCGCCACTTATTTATTTAATATTTTGCGTGGTAACATACGCAACCTGGGCGTTTTAAACACGTTGAGGTTGTGTGTACCGGATGGGTACGTGGGGTGGCGGAGGCGGTTGTCGCTGCTGTGGGAGCCGCCCGCTCGCACCAACCTGCTGCAGCACGCGCCGCTGACGCGAGCGCTGCGTACACTTAATATGGTGTCACAAGGATTGACTGTTTCGATTGTACTTTGAGTGAGTTAACACGGGCCGCATTTTGTTTAGTAGCTTCATGTTAAAAATAATAATTTAATAATGTACCTGGTCCTATATTCATAACTATAACTACACTATTGTATTAGGTTAAGCCTGTGATGATAGTTGTATGTGTGTTTAAATAAATAAATAATAAATAAATAAATAAAATTTAAATCTATAAAATCATCTATTTTATCGACCATTTGACAGAATTCACGTCTTAGTGTAGTCATGTCGTTACTGTCTGTTAGCATACAATCTTCTCCGACTTTTAGGAGAGCAGCTGCATATTGCCCTGCGTGGGAATCGTTGTGTAGTTGTTCTCGCATTTTGTAGTCAGTCAAAACTTTTTTATGTATACCCATAATACAGAACATGCCATCCTTCCACGGTGGAGTTGACTAGAGTGCGTACCAACAAGTTTGGGTCTTCATACCTCTGCCGAACGATCAAGGCATGGAATTCTCTGCCAAGGCACGCGTTTCCTTCTTCCTTCAATCCTGGGTCCTTTAAGCGGGGCGTGAAAAAGCACCTTCTCAGGCCGTCAACGTAGAGACCTCAACATCGCCTCGGCTGCTATGAGGACGGTGTGGAGGCCACTTAGGCCACACGACTGCTTACGATCAGGCGGAGTGTGGTCATGTTGAGGAGCAAAAAAAAAAGAAAAACCATAACAGACGCCATCAAACAGGCATTTATTTAATCTGCGGTGTTCCCCCAGTATTAACCGGCAGGCTCTGTCTAAGGTCATCAGCTAAAAGTACCGCTCATCTCCTATTTCATCTCCATTTTCAGACCAATGTTTACTTATTTACTTCTTATCAAGTGCCTAAATACAAATTCTCATGGTCTTATCTTCGATACTGACGAATTCCCATACAAACTTTTACAATAAAAGGTAACCCATGTCTTTTCCCAAGGTCTAGTCTTTCTTTGATCCAAATTTCATCAAAATCGGTTGTAGTTTAGGCGCGATAAAGACGCGGCGGAGCGGGAGAGGGAGCGTTTAAATCCTCTCCCCAACCGCAGAGCCGGGCGCCGGAGGGCGCGAGACGACCTCCAGCCACCCTGAGGTTTGACCTGGGGTTGGCGGGCTTTGTGGGCCTGCCCGCCATCCGTTCAGCACCAGGTCCGAGAGGCGGCGTGCGTGTTCCCACGTGCGCCTCTGTGTCGTGTCCGTCTCCCCCTTTAGGGGGAGACAGTAGGGCTTTTAATTTGAGAAGTGCCTATCTTGGGTAGGTCTTATTGTGTAGGGGCCTGCCGTTTCATACGGCGGGCCGTAACCTCGGCGGGGTCGCGACCGCATGCGAAAGCGATTCGCGCGGCCCCGTCGATAGTGGTTGTGTCGAGGAACACCGTGGTAGGTTTTCTTTTACCCCGGCGAGTCCGACATAATCCCTCCGCCCGCCCCCGTGGAGGGATAAGCGTCATTGCATTCCCAAACGTAAAAAAAAAAAAAAAGGCGCAATAAAGACGAATTCCCATACAAACTTTCATCCCTTATTTCAACCCCTTCATGCCTGTTTTTACAACAAAAGGTAAATATGTCCTTTCCCAAGGTCTAATCTCCCTCTTTACGAAATTTCATCAAAATCGGTTGTGATTTAGGAGTGATAATAACGAACTCCAACATAAAATTTCATCCCTTATTTCAACCCTTTTTTACAACAAAAGGTAACCTATATCATTTCCCAAAGTCTAGTCTATTTCTGTACCAAATTGCATCAAAATCGGTTCAGTGGTTTAGACGTGTAAGGGTAACAGACAGACAGACAGAGTTACTTTCGCATTTATAATTTAGTAAGTAAGTAGGGATATCATTTTCCAGCGCTTACTTCGTAAATCCCGAACCGTTTTATAACACGCGTAAGAGTTCATGCCCTCTAACTCACTCAGTCTGAACCAGGCGATTATTGGCACGAGACGTTTGAGACTTTAGTGCATTATTAATTAAGCAGTACCATCATGGGCGTACCCAGGGGAAGGCGTTTGTTTACGTCTTTACTAACAATCTACTTTTGTCGATAAAAGTTAAGGAAAAGAACTTCTTGCCATTTGCAATTCGTTATATGTGGATTCGTTATCATCTTCATTAGAGGCGAGATTCCAAAGATCATTCACCAGCGTTTACTCTTTCATTGTTGCAGCTCAGATAATTAAAATTACAGTTCCAAAATTACAAAAATGAATGAAGGAAGTATCTAAATTTAATGAATTAGAAGGGATCACGTCTGAAATGACTATGGCGCACTTTTTGGATAAATAAGCAGCAGCAGGACTTTGAAAGTATTGGAAAGTATATATTTTAATTTATGTTTATGTATTTGACTAGGTGCTTATAAAAATCTGATTTGCCCCCCTCTGGTCTAGAACCTGGGTACGCCCATGAGTAGCATAATACAGATGATGGTGTTTTCGCAATATTATTATACATTGAAATTAAGCAACTTTAAATGGATTTTATTTCATAAGTAAATAAAATGAAATTTGGTTTACTGCCAAAAAATATTAACAATGTTAAATACAATATCCTGTGGTCCCACAATAGGCAACACTGTCTGTGGGTACCTGACGCGACTAGATTATTTTACATATAGGTACAGGTTTCCGGTAATTAATGGATAACCTGGAAATGTCTTATAGTGGAACTGATGGCCGTTCAGAAAAAAATATGAAAAAAAGTCTATCCTAACTACTACCTGAGATATGTGTTTTTTTTAATTACCATGTCTATTAGTAATCTTTCTTGTATACTACGACCATAAATGAATGAAATCCATAGGTTTTTTTTTTGTTGTATTATTAAATACCAATTATGCTAATAGATAGACAGTCAAAAGTATGCTATGCTAATATAGCTTGCACTTTTTTTTATTTTTCGTTTTTTTTGGACGGCCTCCAGTTTTACTATAAGACATTTCAAGGTTATCCATTAATTACCGGACATTCTGTATACATTGTTAGCACGCACAGCATCATAAAGTATATCTATGGCTTATAAATTAAAAAAATAGGTACAACATACTTATAATTACTATAACATGCGAAGTTTATAAGTAATGCTTAAATAAGTGCATTGATCTCAACACAAATGAAGTTGCAATTTAACTAAAGTATGCATAAAACACTATCATTAAATAATTTTGAAACTTTAAAATTGTTTAGTGTCTCCGTGAAAGTGTGAAATTAAATCTAAATAGCTTTATAATTTAAATAGAAGTTATAAACAGTAATAAGTAAAAGTGTTTAATGTTGTTTAAAGTTTCAAAATTATGTAATATTAGTGTTTTATAACCCCCTGTTCGCACTAAAAAACATGCAACATGTGATGTTTTGAGACATATCGTATCTAACAAATCTCATAACATGTTTTGTTGTTAGTTGCGTTCACGCTAATGACAAACAACAAAACTTTTGAATGTATCTCAAGATTTATTGTTATCTGTGTTAGCACTTACCGTTTAAGATTTGTTACTGTTTTGTCGATGTATCTGTCTAGTTTGACGTTCGCATTGTTAACATTATTGATATGTCAAACATGTTTCACAACAGAATGTTGATATACAGTGCGAACTAATAATTATACTTCTTTAATTCTCTATGGTGCGAACTCAGTGCGATACATTGTCAAAAAACAAGTATTTTAAATACATGTTTATAATTAGTGAATGTTTAGTCAATGCGAAGTCACGGTTAAAAAGACAACGCGATAAAATCCGTATAAAGTTATTTAATTTTAACATGATGGCATGTTTTAAATTTAAATATCAAACTGCACATAAATGTGTCGTTGCAATAATTTTACTTACGAACGGTTAATTTTTGTCACATATTCTATGAAAAATATGTGAAATTTAATAATATACTTTAGATATAGTCCATTTCCGAAATATTATAAATTCATTTATAATTATAACCACTGCATTTTGTACAGAAACTACAGATTAGACGTGTGTAGGACATAAACAGCAATTTCATAGTCAAAGACCTAATTAATAAAAATAATAATATGTAGGTAAATTGAATGTTTGCGAAGTTCCTCGCGATACAGTTATTATTTCTATTGAGGTAGCTCAGGGATAATAATTAAAAAAAAATACAACTGTATTTTCTTGCAAAGTTGTTGATTATAGAAAATACTTTTTACAAATTTTACAATATTATTTTATAAAATGTAATGAAATTATTTCATATTTTATGTTTATAAATATAAAACACAAAAAAGCCAACAGCACGTGGTATTCCCAGGCGGTCACCCATCCAAGTACTTACCACGCCCGATGTTGCTTAACTTCGGTGATCGGACGAGAACCGGTGTATTCAACGTAGTATGGCCGTTGGCAATGTTCAATTTAAAATAGATAAATATATTAAAGATATAAGTGTGTGTAATTCATGACGTCATATTGTATGAAGAATAATATGTCAAAATTTAATTATCCATAGCTAAAACGACTCTTTTCTTGACATTAGGACACATATTCCTTTTACAAAGAAAATACTTGAGTTTTATAACTCATGTGCAAATAAAGTCTAGTTAGTAAACGTTCTAGTCTAGTATAATAAACATAAAATATGAACTGTTATTCAATTTATGTTAACGTTTGACGTTTATTTTAATTGACAATACACCATTTTTGATACTTATTTATGACACTGAGATCAGATCAGAACTCTATATTAAACAGTTTTTCGTAAGAACAAAGATCCTTACTTATTTATATTAAAAATACGGAAGTGAGTTTGTTTGTCAAGCTTTCATGCCTCAACTAATCGTCCGATCATCATGAAAATTCGCATTATAATGTGAACAAAGGGCACCTTTCACCCATCATCCAAAAAAAAAGTAGATATTGTGAAAAAAATCTAGTTTGTGATATTTATAATTATGATGCTGAGACTAAATTGGTACTTACTCTATTTCGAATAGTTCGTAAACACGAAAATATCAATATAAATAGCAAGTGATAAGCATAACTTTTAATATTTTCAACGGTGAACTACCAGAATACGAGAATGCCAGCGTTGTGGATAATACTGCAACATTGCTGACGTTGGACTTTATAATTTGTTCTTAAACTTAATGGTTGTGGTTCCTGTTACTTTATAAGCGTGCAACAAATAAAATTGTTTTTCTGTCTTTCTTTCTTTATAATTTAACAATCACTCACTATTTCATTGTAAAGTTGAGAACAGCAATTTAAAAGGTTTTGCAATCTCATTCCTTGGTGGTCTAACAAGTATGCCTCTCCATGACTTCCTGTGGGCGTTTACTTTCAAAAGCGGTGCTATAAATAAAAGGCTATCCTAGTGAATCTCACTTCTTAGAAATACTTGAAATTATCAAAAGAATGTGGAGCTTTGCTTGGTTGTTTGGTAAAAATGCTGTGCGCAAGACAATGTTATGCTGTTGATGTTAAAAATTATGTTTAATACAGGTATTTTTGGTTTTAATATACAATGATAATTATTACCAAAGAACAATGTGTACTGATTACTGGAAACAATTTTATTATTTTTGTAAGTAATGAAGCTTAGAAGCCCGCCATCTAGCGACAAACATTGAAACTGTTTTAGCGCCACAGAAACGAATAAGTTTTAACAAACCGTTAGAGATGGCGCTATATAATACAAGCTTGCGCTATAAATGCATGAAATTATGCAAGGGAAGTTTACATATCGAGTTAATAATATTCTTACAAGCAAAAATACCAGGCGAAATTATAAATCTATTGTGTCTGCCCACCCGTGTGCCGCTGTGAGAAGAGACCTGCCTGATTACCGAGCCTGGTCAGAGGATCCTCGCTTTGTGTTGGAGGGACATCAGACCACGTTCCTCCAAAAAGCCAACAAACTATTAAGTTTATTACTTTTAGAATATTCGTAAAGTAAAATCTATTCAAGTAGTAATAGTTTAGTCTTTGAATAGGTCAATTATAGATATAAAGTCGAAAAAGTAAACTGTGGCCACAATAATTACTGAAATGATAACAGATACATATTATTATATGAGATATAACACGCGAAACGAAAGTGAAAATTAGCAGTGACAATAATAATTATGAACTTCATAATAATAATATAATTTGAAATACAAACAGAATTATATCTGCTCAGTATTTTTTGTGATATCAACTGAACATATCAAGCAATATTTTATTGTGTTCAGATATAATTGCTGTCCAAAATCAAGAAAACTCGCTACAAAACTGCTTTGTAATAAAACTGTCCAGTAACCCTTGTTTATTTATACTTTTAGAAAGCTCTAGACTATATTTTTATAAATCAACCTACTTCTGTAGCAGCGCCATCTAGTAGAATTAAAAAAAAAAACACATTGAGGTTCAAAATGGTAATAATATAGTAAATATTATACGACATAAAGTATTAATAATATATAAATTTCACTTTTTATGACCGTTGCTTGTATGTTTACAAAGTTCGCCGCTGAACAGGAATTATTTGCAATGAGAAAGAATAAAAAAATACAACATAGGAACTATTTTGTTACAAAGCAGGTTATATAATATATAAGTTTTGCCACAATATTAAGAAAAAGATCGGCATCGCTGATGCGCGGGTGCGTGGCAGCTCCAGCAATTACCTGCAAGTCCTGCAACTCGTTGTAGAAAGAATCGAAAGGTATTGACCACTTTTCGTGGCCTGGGTATTCTTTTCTACGACGGCATGTGGCGTGACCAGGATTACATAATTAATAAATATAATAACTCTATCTGTATAGACTATATGTTTGTTTGGTCTGAAATAAATAATTTATTTTTATTATTTTTCTCTTATCACAGATATTGAAATTAAACTACTATATACGGATTTTTAGCAGCCATGGTCACGGGGAGTCTCCCCGTGACCATGGCTGCTGGAAAGCAACCGAAACGTCGGGGAAAGTGTAAACCAAAAATAAATAGATTTAATAGTTTAAATAATGTTATTAGCTTATAAATTAGTAAAATAAAATCAATAGTAGTAGTAGTGTAATATTTTCAAAATTTTGTAATACCGTGCTAAATAAACATCGCGATGAAATCCGTATATAGTAGTTTAATTTCAATGCATAACATTCGCGTAAATAGAAGACAATATTATGTTATTATCACAGATATTTTCTAACATATTATATTAGAAAATGCCTGGCCTTTTGGGAGGCTTACACGGAGACAGGTTCAACGTGAAGAGGCCCTTCGAGAGTTTTATTCAAATCACAGCAGGCGTAAGACTATTGCTACGTATGGATTCTAATATACCTACATACATATATGGGCTATGAGTATGGGTGTTTGATGGACCGGTATATTGGTAACTATGAATGAAAAACCATATTATTATAATATTAAAATATTTCTGATAAATGTTACAACTTTAAACTCATAAATTTTATGAAATTGGTTCAAATTGGCACTTTAATGTCGGAAGCCAAGATTCCCTTTCGATCGCTGAGCCAGCGAAGTAAGTAAAAAGTTTAAATTGTATGTTTATAAAATAATATTTATGCAAAAAAGCCAACAGCACGTGGTATTCCCAGGCGGTCACCCATCCAAGTACTAACCACGCCCGATGTTGCTTAACTTCGGTGATCGGACGAGAACCGGTGTATTCAACGTAGTATGGCCGTTGGCGATGAGCATGTTGAAATAGATGAAAATATCAAATATTTATGTAAGTTTGTGTGACGTATTTATGTGACGTTAAAATATACGGACCAGACAAAAACAGAAGAATTGACGTAAAATTGTTCTAGAAATATAAAACCGAATTCAAATCGACGTGATTTTTAGAGACATTCTATAGACATCTACACAGAACATATTATCAATTGTGCATCTGTATACTTTTTAACTCATAGAAGGTACCCATGTCATGGAGCCTCTGGGACAGATACTTTTTTCTTTGCTCATGTACTGTAGTAGCGCCTCTAGCGGCAATATCAAGGAACTAGAATTTTAATCCAGTAATGTTGGCAGATACGACATCAGACATGTCATTTTTCGAAGAAACTTTGAAATATAGTGTCTTGACAGTAGGTATAATCTATGTACGTATATTGTGAAAAATTAAATGATATAATATATGGATATTCAAATAAGGTTCAGGACCAATGTCCAGATTGTAGGACAATCAGGACATTGGTCCTGTTAGCTATTCCAATGAATTTTTGTTTGTAATATAATATTATGTTTCTATAGATTGCTTTTCAAATAAATCTATTAATTTCTAAATATAGTCGTAAAATCAATTAATTTTCTAATAAACAACAGCACATACGCTAAACATTGAGTAATATAGAAATTCATTGACTTAATAATAGTGAACATCCTAGTCTAGTTACAACTTATCTGGTTATTTATGGTCATTTACTCATAATGTGTGTAAATGACCATAAATAACCACAGATTTATTTATTCTGAATAAATAAATTTATTATACCTATTTAAAATTTGTTTATTTCATTATAATATTATTATTTAGAAATATAGCTTTGAAACTTTTATTACAGCGCCATCTAGTAAGTCTTGTAAACACTAATTTACTATGTTCACATGAATCTTGTAAAATTAAACTTTTAATGCATACAATGGTGTATAATGTAAACAATTTATGTTACGTATGCTTAAAGTGTACTGTTAGTTTTAGAAAGACTGAGATAGTAGCAATTCCAATGTTTTAAAGCTTTATTCAAATGTCCGTAATTATACTATATCTAATAAATATACATTGATTATACTGTCAAGAAACCATAAATTTGCTAAGATAGATAATGAGTTCATCTTATTTACGTTTTTTAAATAATATCATTCAACAATTCCGCAAGCGTTTCTGGATTAATATTTTAGTTCTTGCAAATTGCCGCTAGAGGCACTACTCGAACATATTATTATTATGTATACATAAGCTAAGAAAATAAAACTACTCGCTTTTACGCGTGGTTTCGCTTCTGTGGTTTTAAATATCTAGACCAGAGGCACCATGTATTTTTTATATACAGCTGCCAATCGATAAATATAATGTCTTTTGTGCAAAACTCATATTGATTCGTTTTTGTGTCAAAGCAGCACAAACAGATATTTCTTTAAATTAATTTATAATGTTCGCAAAGATTAGTTTTTTTATTAAATCTTTTACGTACATATATATTTGGTAACGCATAACTACTAGCCGACTCGGCAAACGTTGTTCTGCCATATTAATTATTTCTTAGCGGAATTAAATATACTTTACTACTCTCATACCTACCAAATATACATAAAAAATCACAAAAATCGGTCAAGCCGTTTTGGAGAACTGCGACCACAAACACCGTGACAAGATATTTATTTATACCTATAGATTATTCTGTCTTTGCTCCGTTGCGTTAGTGTATGTATTATAAATCCTTGATATCACACGACTACATAACTTATATAAATATTTGATCTATTCATCAATTTCAAATTCACAGTTGCCAACGGCCATACTACGTTGAATACACCGGTTCTCGTCCGATCACCGAAGTTAAGCAACATCGGGCGTGGTTAGTACTTGGATGGGTGACCGCCTGGGAATACCACGTGCTGTTGGCTTTTTGAGTTTTATATTTATAATCATAGAATAAAATATAATTTTATACAATTTGTAAGTTGAAAATTGTACAATTTGCAAGAAATATTTTCTATAATCTTTTTTCAACATTTTGCTAAACTTTATGTAATTAGACGTTTTATTTAGATTAAATAAATAAAAAGAATACATACATAGACTCGCGACTGTATACAGGAAGGGTTGGGCATAGGTGTATTATTACATCACGTTTTAACAGCTAAATTTTTACAAGCGTTTACCGTACACATTTTATAACTCCGTAACCGTGTTGTTGTTGAGAAATACGTAACAAACCAAAACAAATAACATCTCGCTGGTCCAATATTACAAGATGCTAAGTTAAATTTTTGAAAAAAATGTTTTATGAATATTGCATGGTTCTTTCAGTCATTCCTTTTTGTTTAAACTAATACACTGCCGTGCTAAATATAAAAGAAATAAGTGCATGACAGCTAAATTCCAGAAAATGGCGCCTAAAGTTTTAAAAACTATTGTTTTGATCATCCTCCGCTAGGTGGCGCGGCAACGTAAACATAACTCTAACAGTGCTCCGCGTAAATTTTATTAAATAAAATATTTATCCTAAAGTAAATACGACTAAAAGTGCGTAAAAGTGATAATAGACACATAAAGTAATCGTGACAGTGTTATAGACGCCTGTGATATAGATAAAAACCTAATTATAGTGAACTGATAATATTCAAAACAGTGACAATATACTCATCAATAAGTGCCGAAATCCAAATAAAAGTACGATTTCAAACTTTCTTAATGCGAATAGAATAATATAAAATTGATAGACTCTCAAAATTGGTGAATTGAACCATAAAATCTGCAATTATAAATTACGATAAGTACCGTTTTTATTTTAAATAATATATTTATGAAGACCATAGCGCCAACCAATAGATGGGGCCTAAATTGGTACTAAATACTACTTAATGTTGCTGTACTGAATAAACAGTGTTGACAGAGTTAAAATTACTTAACTGTTTTAAAATTAAGAACATTGTCATCTATCTCTCACATCAACACAACTTATGATATAGATCTTGTTGTATGTATTTGATTCTGCTACTTGACAAAAGATGGCGGTATTATAAGCAGGAAATATAAGACCACGACAGATATAAATAGATGACGCTACTGGTATGCTGTTTACATCTTAATTATTTATAAATAAGAGATAATAGTACACAAATAATTTGAAAGAAGGTGCCACAAGTTTCAATAATTAATAAATAACTATGGCATCATCAAATGTTACTCTTAGACGAAACCAATTTTCAAGAAGCATATCATATGAAAGTATTTGCAAAAATATCTCGCTAAATTCCACTATATCAGATGATATGATAGGCAGAAGCCTAGACATGTCGAATTACAGACACTCCGACATAGTTGAAGATTTGAAAAATGAAATAAATGCATTAAAGTCAAACTTGGAGATTACACAAAATTAGCTAGAAAATAATATCTTAGAAAATGTGGACCTTAAAAAACAAATTGATAAATTAGCACAAGATGTAGATATAATGAAACAGCTATGTAAAAGCCCAGTAACGTCGATCAGGAAGACAATATCTAAAAATCGTAGCAGCAGACGCCGTCTGACTGATAGTTTCGACAACAACCAAAATTTCACACCTAATAGCGCCTCACCGAAATCACCCAGCAAACAAACGTGTGAAACAAATAAACAACTAACATCACACGTATCAGAAGTCTTATTGGATCAAAATGAACCAAAATCAGATAAGACATTAAAGAGTATAGATGGTAAATTACATCAGATTGAAAAAACATTGGTACGAATAAGTCGAATGGGTTGCAAAAAATATGCATTATAAGTGCCAATAAGAATAACAATATTTTATCTATAGCACAAGATACTTTTAAGAGGAGTCAACTATGCCGTTACCTGTTACCGCACCGTGGCATACATGACATGATCAAAAATATACATTGCAAAATAAAAGACTTTACAAAAAGTGATTACTGTATTATCATGATTGGTGAAGAAGATTTCAAAAAGACTATAAATTATTATCAGCTTATATTAGAGTTAAGACATACTCTACTAGAGATATCTAACACCAACATTATATTATGCCTGCCTACTTACAAATATAGTAACTATGCTGCAATGTATAACTGGCGAGTTGAGACATTTGCAAACTTACTATATCTTAAACTTGAAACCTACAACTATGCAGTGTTGGTTGACTCAAATCTGAACCTGGCCTGCGACTATACTGTGTTTTCTAAATATAATGCAAGAGTAAATGATACTGGTATGAGAAACATTTTCACCGACATATTATGGACAATGGAGAACTTCATTTCTGAAACTACAGAAACAAATGATCTTCAATATATTAATAAGGAAATTAATAAAACTTCGTTTTTTTCTGTAATGAAGATATACATATACTTCATCAGAATATTGCAGGGCTACTAAATAAGTCTGATAGCCTTGCGGTCTGTCTAGAAGAATTGAGTGAGAAATATGTCAACATAGACATTGTATGTATATCAGAACACTTCATAATGTCAGGTTTGGAGAATAATCTAATAATACCTAACTATTACTTAGCTGCAATGTACAGCAGGAAAGAAACCAAGAGGGGTGGTACATGCATATTAATTAAAAAAGGTCACCAATGGAAAGAACTAAAGGAAATTGAAAATTTATCTAGACCTGGTGTATTTGAAACTTGTGCTGTAGAGTTGATTGACTGTAATTTTATTGTAGTATGTGTGTATAGGGTAACAAGGAGAAGTTAAGTTTTGGCGTAAATTACAGCGAAATTATTTCGTAGAGAATATAAATAAATTTAAATCATGTCTTAAAAACCTATCATTCTATGAAATATATTGGTCAAAAGATCCTAACATTGCCTATAATCAGTTTATGGATACTTTTGGGTTGTTCTATAAAGTATGTTTTCCTTACAAAATCACTACAATTAAATCCACAAAGAAAGTTAAATGGATATCAAAGGGGATCAAAAATTGTAGTAAAAATAAACGAAAGCTTCTATGGAAATCCAGATTACAACCGAATGAAGCAAATAAATTAAACTTTAAAATATACTCACGAAGATACAAAAACATAATTAGATTAACACAACGATCGCAAAATATCCATAGCATAAAAATGTCTAAAAATGTATCAAAGACGACCTGGCAAATAATAAATCAGTCTAGATTAAATCTGCCTCCGAATACGATTCCCAAAATAAGATTAAGTGAAAATAGGGTTATCACTAGTCCCCAAAAGATCGCTTGTGCTTTTAATGACTATTTTATAGATAAAGTTATACCAATAACCAATCACGGTATCAAAGCCACAAAATATATAGACAGGATCCAAAGTTCCATGTTTTTCGCTCCTTGTATTCCAAGTGACATTGAAACTATTATATCTTCTCTAAAAAACACAAATAGTATGGGGCATGATGGCATATCAACTAAAATAATTAAAGCCACAAATTCACTTATTGCTGGCCATATGGGTCATATAATAAATTTAAGTATTTGTACAGGTATATACCCTGATGCACTGAAGATATCTATAGTGAAACCCCTCTTAAAAAAAGAAAACAAAGAGCTTATGGAATATTACAGACCGATTACTCTCTTACCAATATTTTCAAAAGTCTTTGAAAAATATATATATAAGCAACTGTACAGTCATTTTGAGAAACACAATATTTTGGCAGCACAACAAAAAGGTTTTAGACCGAACTTTAATATTAATAGAGCATTATATGAATTTCTGCAAGTAATTATGTCAAAAGTAGACAATAGGGTGCCTATATGTGCCATCATGTGTGATATGACCCAAGCTTTTGATTATGTTGAACACAAAACTCTACTGTTAAAGCTGGAAAGCTATGGTGTACGAGGTAATGTTCTCAACCTCATAAAATCGTATTTAACAGATCGAAAGCAGTATGTTGAACTCAAGTATGTTAGTAATAGCAATAAAAAGGAAGAAACATACGTCTCTCATATGCGAACAGTGACATATGGTGTGGGACAGGGTAGTGTTTTAGCCCCTTTGCTATTTATAATATACATTAATGATTTACCTAAAGTAACACCTCACCCCATCACATTGTTTGCAGATGACTGCTCAGTCGCTATTGAATGCCAAAACACTAACGAATATAAAAATGACATAAACAGTACACTGCTAAATATTATAAAATGGTTAGACAATAATAATCTAAAGATAAATTTAAATAAAACAAATATAATACAATTTTCACAAAGACTTCATAATCCAAATTTAAATATTGATTACGATAATATAAAAATTTGTCAAGTTAATACCACAAAATTTTTGGTGCTCCTAATAGATAATAAACTTAATTGGAAAACTCACATACAGGCCCTATGCAAAAAAATTAGTAGCTCAGCATATGCTCTATTTAAACTTGCTCCCATTCTAAGTTATGACGCTTTGCTCACGACCTACCATGGTACAACCTTGTCATACCTAAGATATGGAATACTATTTTGGGGAAACTCAACTGACATAGATCTAGTATTTAAGACACAAAAAAGCTGTATAAGAGCAATTTTAAACTACAATCATGGGAAAGCTGTGTACCATACTTTAAAAAGTATAAACTACTAACCCTTCCATCTCTCTATATTTTTGAAATAGCTGTTTTTGTAAAATCTAACAATGAACTTTTTAATACTTTGGCGGATACGGTGACCCGTAATAGAAGGCAAATCACCCAAAATAGACTTCGTCTACGCAAGTCAAAGACAGCTCTGTTATACAAAAGCGTATACTGTATGGCACCATCAATTTATAATAGATTACGAAATGAATTTAAAAACTTAGACATTAATTTATTTAAAAAACAAGTACATAAGTTTTTGGCGAACAAATGTTATTATAAAGTTAATGATTTTATGGAAGGCATTTAATTATTTATTTTATTTTAATTATAATTTTATTTTGACATCATATTATCTTGATTTATATACCTACTTTTTTTTTTTTTTTTTTTTTTTTTTACGTGGGGGAATGCAATGACGCATATCCCTCCGCGGGGGCGGGCGGAGGGATTATGTCTTATGTAAAATAAAGATTATTAAAATACTTATGGATTATGTAAAATAAAGATGTTAAAAAAAAGATAATGTACCTCCCGGAATACCGACTAAACCTACCACGGTGTTCCTCGACACAACCACTACCGACGGGGCCGCGCGAATCGCTTTCGCATGCGGTCGCAACCCCGCCGAGGTTACGGCCCGCCGTATGAAACGGCAGGCCACTACACGAAAGACCTACCCAAAATAGGCACTACTTCAAATAAAACCCTACTGTCTCCCCCCTAGAGGGAAGACGGACTCGACACAGAGGCGCGCGTGGGAACACGCACGCCGCCTCTCGGACCTGGTGCTGAACGGATGGCGGGCAGGCCCACAAAGCCCGCCACCCCCAGGTCAAACCTCAGGGTGGCTGGAGGTCATCTCGCGCCCTCCGGCGCCCGGCTCTGCGGTTGGGGAGAGGGTTTAAACGCTCCCTCTCCCGCTCCGCCGCCTCCTTGATGGAAATCACTTCCTCGCAAAAGGAGGCGACGGCGTTCCACGACCTCTCACTGCGGACCATAGACTGAACTACGGCCGGGAGCGAGAGGGCAACCGATCCGACTGCCGCGATCAAATCACGACGCTGCGATGCCCAGGCGGGGCAAACCGCCAAAGTGTGCAGCGCCGTGTCCTCAATAACGTCGCGGCAGTCGCCGCAGTGGTGACAACCGGGCGTCTCTTGCCGGCGTATACGACACAGGAACCGGCCAAAACATCCATGGCCAGTCAGAACCTGTGTCAGCCGGAAGGTGAGGGCGCCATGCCGCCTCTCCAGCCACTCCTCAAACACGGGACTTACCGCCACGATCGTGGCGTGCCCGATTTATATACCTACTTGAATTAACTATGTAATTATATTGACTATTTCTATTATGACCAATTACATTTTGACATATAATATAATTATTATGTAAATTAACTATTGAGACATTGCCATTATTTTATAAATTATCTCAATTATTTTCTAATTTCATATTATGCATGCCGAATAGGTAGAATAAAGAGAACTGTAATAATTAAGCAAATTTTCTATAACATCTATATATACATTTATTCAGCAAATAAATGGAATTGATTCGATTTGATTACGGAAATAAAATAATGTTTTTTTTTAATTTGATGTATTTGTACAGTGGTTAAAAGGTTGTACTTTGTATTCATTGCTATAAAAGAACTCCAAGTAATAGATTGTTATAAAAAAAGATATAAAAAATTTATATGGCAAGGAACACCGACGTATCTTTTAAAACAAATACTTATAATAAACGTCGTAAGTAACACAGATAGAGCGCTTATTCTATGGAACTTCTTTTACTGCGCTTTTGACAGTGAACCAAAGATAAGTATAGAGTTTAAGTAATAATGAGAATAATCGTCGTAACATTGTCATTTAGGGCTCTTATGGTAAGAAACTCATAGTACTAAATATCTGTGCGTTTACGGCACCGAGGGCAAGGTTAACTGAGTTTCAGCTGTTAATGTATGGACAAACCGACTGTATATTATAATAATTATATTTGTAAAATTAAGCGCCGTATATGCACATACGGCTGTTATCATTGTAACTGAATGGAAACAAATGAATACAGTTTCCTTATTATAATCGCCGCAAGTGGTGACTAAAGCACTTATGTTAAGGAAAAAGTTTCTCCTATAATAGAGATTTCATTAGTATCAGAGCATCGGTAACAGATACCGTGGTTATGTTAAGCTCTACATGATTAATAATCTGGGGCTTGAGAAGGCTACAGCAGTATCCAGCACTTGCGGCTGAGATATTAAGGAAAATAATTGTCTTTATGTAGTTACTTTACTGCGCTTATACAAATCAAAATGTATCATACAAGCATTCTATTTATAAACTGTCAAAGACAAAGTTATAGATCTCGATACGGCGATTCCGAATATGTAACTAACTAAATATGGTGAAAAATGTTGGATACGGCGGATATAATAAGCACGGCAGTATAGATTGTTTAGACTAATATAGTAATCTCCATGCAACATTCATTACTTATTTTTTTCAAAAAATTAACTTAGAATCTTGTAATATTGGACCAGCGAGATGTTATTTGTTTTGGTTTGTTATGTATTTCTCAACGACAACACGGTTACGGAGTTATAAAATGTGTACGGTAAACGCTTGTAAAAACTTAGCTGACAAAACGTGGTGTAATAATACACCTATGCCCAACCCTTCCTGTATACAGTCGCGAGTCTATGTATGTATTTTTTGTATTTATTTAATCTAAATAAAACGTCTAATTACAAAGTTTAAGAAAATGTTGAAAACAGATTATAGAAAAGAAAATACTATTTACTATTTACATAATATTGCCTTCTGTTTACGCGAATGTTATTCATTTATGTAATAATTTAATTAATAATAATATTTAATTAATAAATAATTGAATTTGTGTTATAAAGTGTCAAATAAATAACGCGATAAAATCCGTATATAATAGTTTAATTTCAACTAATTTACTATGTTCACACGAATCTCGTAAAATTAAATTTTTAATGCATACAATGGTGTATAATGTAAATCATTTCTGTTACGCATCCTTAAAGTGTACTGTCACTTTTAGGAGTCTGAGATAGTAGATGTTCTAATGTCTTAATTTAATCTTTATTCAAATGTCCGTAATTATACTTTATCTAATAAATATACATAGATAATACTGTCAAGAAACCATAAATTTGCTAAGTGTTGTGTGCATCTTATTTACGTTTCTGTAAATAATATCATTCAACAATTCCACAAACGTTTCTTGATTAATATTTTAGTTCTCTCAAATTGCCGCTAGAGGCGCTACTCGAACATATTATGTATACTTAAGATAAGAAAACAAAACTATTCGTTTTTACGCGTGGTTTCGTTCCTGTGGTTTTAAATATCTGGTCCAGAGGCTCCATGCATTTTTTGAGTTAAATAGCATACAACTGCCAATCAATAATATATATACAGGGTGATTTTGAAATCGTGTAATTCCTTTTAACTACGCATTCTACTGGTGATATAGAATAACCCTGACCATATTTTTTCTTAATTAGAATAATGGTTTCGGCAAAATTAGAGTACAGATTTTTTTCATGAAATGATTTCAAATAGTCATATTTTAACCACCTGACACAATCTTAATATTTTACTAATTTAAAAATAATAACATAACAATAATTGATGACGTAAATAATAAGGGGCAATAAAAAGGACCGCCCGTTATTATTTACGACATTAATTATTAATATCTTTTTTTAATTTTAATTAGTAAAAAATTAAAATTGCTTCGGTTGGTTAACATATGACTATCTGACACCATTTCACGAAAAAAACGGAACATGAATTTTTCAAAAAAATAATTCTAATTAAATAAAAATATGGTCAGGGTTATTCTATATCACCAGTAGAATGCGTGGTTAAAAGGAATTACACTATTTCAAAATCACCCTGTATAGTAGTATATAGTCTTTTGTGCAAAGCTCATATTGATTCGTTTTTGTGTCAAAGCAGGACAAACAGATATTTTTTTAAATTAATTAATGATGTAAGCAAAGATTACCTTTTTATTAAATCTTATACGTTTTTATTTGGTAACGTATATTAAAAAGATAGGTTTCATTTATATTTATCTATATTTAATAACTACTAGCTGACTCGGCAAACGTTGTTCTGCCATATTAATTATTTCTTAGCGGAATGAAATGTACTTTACTACTCTCATACCTACCAAATATAAATAAAAAATCACAAAAATCGGTCAAGCCTTTTTGGAGGACTGCGACCACAAACACCGTGACAAGAGATTTATATATACCTATAGATTATTCTGTCTTTGCTCCGTTGGTGTATGTATTATAGATCCTTGATATCACATAACTACATAACTTATATAAATATTTGATGTATTCATCAATTTCGAATTCACAGTTGCCAACGGCCATACTACGTTGAATACACCGGTTCTCGTCCGATCACCGAAGTTAAGCAACATCGGGCGTGGTTAGTACTTGGATGGGTGACCGCCTGGGAATACCACGTGCTGTTTGCTTTTTTGTGTTTTTATATTTATAATCATAATATAAAATATAATTTTATACAATTTGTAAGCTGAAAATTGTACAATTTGCAAGAAATATTTTCTATAATCTTTTTTCAACATTTTGTTAAACTTTATGTAATTAGACGTTTTTTTAGATTAAATAAATACAAAGAATACATACATAGACTCGCGACTGTATACAGGAAGGGTTGGGCATAGGTGTATTATTACACCACGTTTTGTCAGCTAAATTTTTACAAGCGTTTACCGTACACATTTTATAACTCCGTAACCGTGTTGTTGTTGAGAAATACGTAACAAACAAAATCAAATAACATCTCGCTGGTCCAATATTACAAGATGCTAAGTTAAATTTTTGAAAAAAATGTTTTATGAATATTGCATGGTTCTTTCAGTCATTCCTTTTTGTTTAGACTAATATACTGCCGTGCTAAAGATAAAAGCAATAAGTGCATGACAGCAAAATTCCAGAAAATGGCGCCTAAAGTTTTAAAAATTATTGTTTTGATTACGGAAATAAAATAATGTTTTTTTTTAATTTGATTTATTTGTACAGTGGTTAAAAGGTTGTACTTTGAATTCATTGCTATAAAAGAACTCCAAGTAATATATTGTTATAAAAAAGATATAAAAAAATTATATGGCAAGGAACACCGACGTATCTTTTAAAACAAATACTTATAATAAGCGTCGTAAGTAACACAGATAGAGCGCTTATTCTATGGAACTTTTGTTACTGCGCTTTTGACAGTGAACCAAAGATAAGTAGGTATAGAGTTTAAGTAATAAAGAGAATAATCGTCGTAACGTTGTCATTTATCAAATCAAATCAAATCAAATCAAAATCATTTATTTGCTAATATGGGTATCTACATAAAGTTGTTAAATAAAATTATAGTAGGTACAGTTCAACCATATTACGCCTTGAGGCATGCAAATCACAATTACTTGCAAAATAATTCATAGCTGTTATCACAATTTTCGTAATTTCACCTTGGCAAATAACAATTAATAATTAAATTAGTGCATTAGTCACATGTCACATTAACAATATGTCCTTACATCCTCTATTAAATAATCCTGAATACTATAATAACATTTAAATAGCAAGAATCTTTTTAATTTCTTTTTAAATTCATCTATGGATGTAGTTTCTAGTATAGACTTTGGTAAGTGATTGTATATTATTACATTTAGGGCTCTTATGGTAAGAAACTCATAGTACTAAATATCTGTGCGTTTACGGCACCGAGGGCAAGGTTAACTGAGTTTCAGCTGTTAATGTATGGACAAACCGACTGTATATTATAATAATTATATTTGTAAAATTAAGCGCCGTATATGCACATACGGTTGTTATCATTGTAACTGAATGGAAACAAATGAATACAGTTTCCTTATTATAATCGCCGCAAGTGGTGATTAAAGCACTTATGTTAAGGAAAAAGTTTCTCCTATAATAGAGATTTCATTAGTATCAGAGCATCGGTAACAGATACCGTGGTTATGTTAAGCTCTACATGATTAATAATCTGGGGCTTGAGAAGGCTACAGCAGTATCCAGCACTTGCGGCTGAGATATTAAGGAAAATAATTTTCTTTATGTAGTTTCTTTACTGCGCTTATACAAATCAAAATGTATCATACAAGCATTCTATTTATAAACTGTCAAAGACAAAGTTATAGATCTCGATACAGCGATTCCGAATATGTAACTAACTAAATATGGTGAAAAATGTTGGATACGGCGGATATAATAAGCACGGCAGTATAGATTGTTTAGACTAATATAGTAATCTCCATGCAACATTCATTACTCATTTTTTCAAAAATTAACTTAGAATCTTGTAATATTGGACCAGCGAGATGTTATTTGTTTTGGTTTGTTACGTATTTCTCAACGACAACACGGTTACGGAGTTATAAAATGTGTACGGTAAACGCTTGTAAAAACTTAGCTGACAAAACGTGGTGTAATAATACACCTATGCCCAACCCTTCCTGTATACAGTCGCGAGTCTATGTATGTATTCTTTTTATTTATTTAATCTAAATAAAACGTCTAATTACAAAGTTTAAGAAAATGTTGAAAACAGATTATAGAAAAGAAAATACTATTTACTATTTACATAATATTGTCTTCTGTTTACGCGAATGTTATTCATTTATGTAATAATTTAATTAATAATAACATTTAATTAATAAATAATTGAATTTGTGTTATAAAGTGTCAAATAAATAACGCGATAAAATCCGTATATAATAGTTTAATTTCAACTAATTTACTATGTTCACACGAATCTCGTAAAATTAAATTTTTAATGCATACAATGGTGTATAATGTAAATCATTTCTGTTACGCATCCTTAAAGTGTACTGTAACTTTTAGGAGTCGGAGATAGTAGCTGTTCTAATGTCTTAATTTAATCTTTATTCAAATGTCCGTAATTATACTATATCTTATAAATATACATAGATAATACTGTCAAGAAACCATAAATTTGCTAAGTGTTGTGTGCATCTTATTTACGTTTCTTAAAATAATATCATTCAACAATTCCGCAAACGTTTCTTGATTAATATTTTAGTTCTCTCAAATTGCCGCTAGAGGCGCTACTCGAACATATTATGTATACTTAATTTATGAAAACAAAACTATTCGTTTTTACGCGTGGTTTCGCTCCTGTGGTTTTTAATTACTGGTCCAAAGGCTCCATGCATTTTTTAAGTTAAATAGCGTACAACTGCCAATCAATAAATATAATGTCATTTGTGCAAAACTAATATTGATTCGTTTTTGTGTCAAAGCAGTACAAACAGATATATTTTTTAATTAATTTATAATGTACGCAAAGATTAGCTTTTTATTAAATCTTATACGTACATATATATTTGGTAACGCATAACTACTAGCTGACTCGGCAAACGTTGTTCTGCCATATTAATTATTTCTTAGCGGAATGAAATATACTTTACTACTCCCATACCTACCAAATATACATAAAAAATCATAAAAATCGGTCAAGCTGTTTTGGAGGACTGCGACCACAAACACCGTGACAAGATAATTATATATATCTATAGATTATTCTGTCTTTGCTCCGTTAGTGTATGTATTATAGATCCTTAATATCACATGACTACATAACTTATATAAATATTTGATCTATTCATCAATTTCGAAACCATAATTGCCAACGGCCATACTACGTTGAATACACCGGTTCTCGTCCGATCACCGAAGTTAAGCAACATCGGGCGTGGTTAGTACTTGGATGGGTGACCGCCTGGGAATACCACGTGCTGTTGGCTTTTTGTGTTTTATATTTATAAACATAGAATAAAATATAATTTTATACAAATTGTAAGTTGAAAATTGTACAGTTTGCAAGAAATATTTTCTATAATCTTTTTTCAACATTTTGTTAAACTTTATGTAATTAGACGTTTTATTTAGATTAAATAAATAAAAAGAATACATACATAGACTCGCGACTGTATACAGGAAGGGTGTATGCCCAATAGGTGTATTATTACACCACGTTTTGTCAGCTAAGTTTTTACAAGCGTTTACCGTACACATTTTATAACTCCGTAACCGTGTTGTTGTTGAGAAATACGTAACAAACAAAATCAAATAACATCTCGCTGGTCCAATATGATAGATGCTAAGTTAAATTTTTGAAAATAATGTTTTATTAATATTGCATGGTTCTTTCAGTCATTCCTTTTTGTTTAGACTAATATACTGCCGTGCTAAAGATAAAAGCAATAAGTGCATGACAGCAAAATTCCAGAAAATGGCGCCTATAGTTTTAAAAATTATTGTTTTGATTATCCTCCGCTAGGTGGCGCGGCAATGTAAACATAACTTTAACAGTGCTCCGCGTAAATTTTATTAAATAAAATATTTATCCTAAAGTAAATACGACTAAAAGTGCGTAAAAGTGATAATAGACACATAAAGTAATCGTGACAGTGTTATAGACGCCTGTGATATAGATAAAAACCTAATTATAGTGAACTGATAATATTCAAAACAGTGACAATATACTCATCAATAAGTGCCGAAATCCAAATAAAAGTACGATTTCAAACTTTCTTAATGCGAATAGAATAATATAAAATTGATAGACTCTCAAAATTGGTGAATTGAACCATAAAATCTGCAATTATAAATTACGATAAGTACCGTTTTTATTTTAAATAATATATTTATGAAGACCATAGCGCCAACCAATAGATGGGGCCTAAATTGGTACTAAATACTACTTAATGTTGCTGTACTGAATAAACAGTGTTGACAGAGTTAAAATTACTTAACTGTTTTAAAATTAAGAACATTGTCATCTATCTCTCACATCAACACAACTTATGATATAGATCTTGTTGTATGTATTTGATTCTGCTACTTGACAAAAGATGGCGGTATTATAAGCAGGAAATATAAGACCACGACAGATATAAATAGATGACGCTACTGGTATACTGTTTACATCTTAATTATTTATAAATAAGAGATAATAGTACACAAATAATTTGAAAGAAGGTGCCACAAGTTTCAATAATTAATAAATAACTATGGCATCATCAAATGTTACTCTTAGACGAAACCAATTTTCAAGAAGCATATCATATGAAAGTATTTGCAAAAATATCTCGCTAAATTCCACTATATCAGATCATATGATAGGCAGAAGCCTAGACATGTCGAATTACAGACACTCCGACATAGTTGAAGATTTGAAAAATGAAATAAATGCATTAAAGTCAAACTTGGAGATTACAAAAAATGAGCTAGAAAATAATATCTTAGAAAATGTGGACCTTAAAAAACAAATTGATAAATTAGCACAAGAGTTAGATATACTGAAACAGCTATGTAAAAGCCCAGTAACGTCGATCAGGAAGACAATATCTAAAAATCGTAGCAGCAGACGCCGTCTGACTGATAGTTTCGGCAACAACCAAAATTTCACACCTAATAGCGCCTCACCGAAATCACCCAGCAAACAAACGTGTGAAACAAATAAACAACTAACATCACACGTATCAGAAGTCTTATTGGATCAAAATGAACCAAAATCAGATAAGACATTAAAGAGTATAGATGGTAAATTACATCAGATTGAAAAAACATTGGTACGAATAAGTCGAATGGGTTGCAAAAAATATGCATTATAAGTGCCAATAAGAATAACAATATTTTATCTATAGCACAAGATACTTTTAAGAGGAGTCAACTATGCCGTTACCTGTTACCACACCGTGGCATACATGACATGATCAAAAATATACATTGCAAAATAAAAGACTTTACAAAAAGTGATTACTGTATTATCATGATTGGTGAAGAAGATTTCAAAAAGACTATAAATTATTATCAGCTTATATTAGAGTTAAGACATACTCTACTAGAGATATCTAACACCAACATTATATTATGCCTGCCTACTTACAAATATAGTAACTATGCTGCAATGTATAACTGGCGAGTTGAGACATTTGCAAACTTACTATATCTTAAACTTGAAACCTACAACTATGCAGTGTTGGTTGACTCAAATCTGAACCTGGCCTGCGACTATACTGTGTTTTCTAAATATAATGCAAGAGTAAATGATACTGGTATGAGAAACATTTTCACCGACATATTATGGACAATGGAGAACTTCATTTCTGAAACTACAGAAACAAATGATCTTCAATATATTAATAAGGAAATTAATAAAACTTCGTTTTTTTCTGTAATGAAGATATACATATACTTCATCAGAATATTGCAGGGCTACTAAATAAGTCTGATAGCCTTGCGGTCTGTCTAGAAGAATTGAGTGAGAAATATGTCAACATAGACATTGTATGTATATCAGAACACTTCATAATGTCAGGTTTGGAGAATAATCTAATAATACCTAACTATTACTTAGCTGCAATGTACAGCAGGAAAGAAACCAAGAGGGGTGGTACATGCATATTAATTAAAAAAGGTCACCAATGGAAAGAACTAAAGGAAATTGAAAATTTATCTAGACCTGGTGTATTTGAAACTTGTGCTGTAGAGTTGATTGACTGTAATTTTATTGTAGTATGTGTGTATAGGGTAACAAGGAGAAGTTAAGTTTTGGCGTAAATTACAGCGAAATTATTTCGTAGAGAATATAAATAAATTTAAATCATGTCTTAAAAACCTATCATTCTATGAAATATATTGGTCAAAAGATCCTAACATTGCCTATAATCAGTTTATGGATACTTTTGGGTTGTTCTATAAAGTATGTTTTCCTTACAAAATCACTACAATTAAATCCACAAAGAAAGTTAAATGGATATCAAAGGGGATCAAAAATTGTAGTAAAAATAAACGAAAGCTTCTATGGAAATCCAGATTACAACCGAATGAAGCAAATAAATTAAACTTTAAAATATACTCACGAAGATACAAAAACATAATTAGATTAACACAACGATCGCAAAATATCCATAGCATAAAAATGTCTAAAAATGTATCAAAGACGACCTGGCAAATAATAAATCAGTCTAGATTAAATCTGCCTCCGAATACGATTCCCAAAATAAGATTAAGTGAAAATAGGGTTATCACTAGTCCCCAAAAGATCGCTTGTGCTTTTAATGACTATTTTATAGATAAAGTTATACCAATAACCAATCACGGTATCAAAGCCACAAAATATATAGACAGGATCCAAAGTTCCATGTTTTTCGCTCCTTGTATTCCAAGTGACATTGAAACTATTATATCTTCTCTAAAAAACACAAATAGTATGGGGCATGATGGCATATCAACTAAAATAATTAAAGCCACAAATTCACTTATTGCTGGCCATATGGGTCATATAATAAATTTAAGTATTTGTACAGGTATATACCCTGATGCACTGAAGATATCTATAGTGAAACCCCTCTTAAAAAAAGAAAACAAAGAGCTTATGGAATATTACAGACCGATTACTCTCTTACCAATATTTTCAAAAGTCTTTGAAAAATATATATATAAGCAACTGTACAGTCATTTTGAGAAACACAATATTTTGGCAGCACAACAAAAAGGTTTTAGACCGAACTTTAATATTAATAGAGCATTATATGAATTTCTGCAAGTAATTATGTCAAAAGTAGACAATAGGGTGCCTATATGTGCCATCATGTGTGATATGACCCAAGCTTTTGATTATGTTGAACACAAAACTCTACTGTTAAAGCTGGAAAGCTATGGTGTACGAGGTAATGTTCTCAACCTCATAAAATCGTATTTAACAGATCGAAAGCAGTATGTTGAACTCAAGTATGTTAGTAATAGCAATAAAAAGGAAGAAACATACGTCTCTCATATGCGAACAGTGACATATGGTGTGGGACAGGGTAGTGTTTTAGCCCCTTTGCTATTTATAATATACATTAATGATTTACCTAAAGTAACACCTCACCCCATCACATTGTTTGCAGATGACTGCTCAGTCGCTATTGAATGCCAAAACACTAACGAATATAAAAATGACATAAACAGTACACTGCTAAATATTATAAAATGGTTAGACAATAATAATCTAAAGATAAATTTAAATAAAACAAATATAATACAATTTTCACAAAGACTTCATAATCCAAATTTAAATATTGATTACGATAATATAAAAATTTGTCAAGTTAATACCACAAAATTTTTGGTGCTCCTAATAGATAATAAACTTAATTGGAAAACTCACATACAGGCCCTATGCAAAAAAATTAGTAGCTCAGCATATGCTCTATTTAAACTTGCTCCCATTCTAAGTTATGACGCTTTGCTCACGACCTACCATGGTACAACCTTGTCATACCTAAGATATGGAATACTATTTTGGGGAAACTCAACTGGCATAGATCTAGTATTTAAGACACAAAAAAGCTGTAAGTATAAGAGCAATTTTTAAACTACAATCATGGGAAAGCTGTGTACCATACTTTAAAAAGTATAAACTACTAACCCTTCCATCTCTCTATATTTTTGAAATAGCTGTTTTTGTAAAATCTAACAATGAACTTTTTGATACTTTGGCGGATACGGTTACCCGTACTAGAAGGCAAATCACCCAAAATAGACTTCGTCTACGCAAGTCAAAGACAGCTCTGTTATACAAAAGCGTATACTGTATGGCACCATCAATTTATAATAGATTACCAAATGAATTTAAAAACTTAGACATTAATTTATTTAAAAAACAAGTACATAAGTTTTTGGCGAACAAATGTTATTATAAAGTTAATGATTTTATGGAAGGCATTTAATTATTTATTTTATTTTAATTATAATTTTATTTTGACATCATATTATCTTGATTTATATACCTACTTGACTTAACTATGTAATTATATTGACTACTTCTATTATGACCAATTACATTTTGACATATAATATAATTATGATGTAAATTAACTATTGAGACATTGCCATTATTTTATAAATTATCTCAATTATTTTCTAATTTGATATTATGCATGCCGAATAGGTAGAATAAAGAGAACTGTAATAATTAAGCAAATTTTCTATAACATCTATACATACCTTTATTCAGCACATAAATGGATTTGATTTGATTTGATTACGGAAATAAAATAATGTTTTTTTTTAATTTGATGAATTTGTACAGTGGTTAAAAGGTTGTACTTTGTATTCATTGCTATAAAAGAACTCCAAGTAATAGATTGTTATAAAAAAAGATAAAAAAAAATTTATGGCAAGGAACACCGACGTATCTTTTAAAACAAATACTTATAATAAGCGTCTTAAGTAACACAGATAGAGCGCTTATTCTATGGAACTACTTTTACTGTGCTTTTGACAGTGAACCAAAGATAAGTATAGAGTTTAAGTAATAATGAGAATAATTGTCGTAACGTTGTCATTTAGGGCTCTTATAGAAAGAACTAGATATCTAGAAGAATCTGAACTAGATATAAGACTAAATATCTGTGCGTTTACGGCACCGAGGGCAAGGTTAACTGAGTTTCAGCTGTTATAATAATTATATTTGTAAAATTAAGCGCCGTATATGCACATACGGCTGTTATCATTGCAACTGAATGGAAACAAATGAATACAGTTTCCTTATTATAATCGCCGCAAGTGGTGATTAAAGCACTTATGTTAAGGAAAAAGTTTCTCCTATAATAGAGATTTCATTAGTATCAGAGCATCGGTAACAGATACCGTGGTTATGTTAAGCTCTACATGATTAATAATCTGGGGCTTGAGAAGGCTACAGCAGTATCCAGCACTTGCGGCTGAGATATTAAGGAAAATAATTGTCTTTATGTAGTTACTTTACTGCGCTTATACAAATCAAAATATATCATACAAGCATTCTATTTATAAACTGTCAAAGACAAAGTTATAGATCTCGATACGGCGATTCCGAATATGTAACTAACTAAATATGGTGAAAAATGTTAGATACGGCGGATATAATAAGCACGGCAGTATAGATTGTTTAGACTAATAAAGTAATATCCATGCAACATTCATTACTCATTTTTAAAAAAAAATTAACTTAGAATCTTGTAATATTGGACCAGCGAGATGTTATTTGTTTTGGTTTGTTACGTATTTCTCAACAACAACACGGTTACGGAGTTATAAAATGTGTACGGTAAACGCTTGTAAAAACTTAGCTGACAAAACGTGGTGTAATAATACACCTATGCCCAACCCTTCCTGTATACAGTCGCGAGTCTATGTATGTATTCTTTTTATTTATTTAATCTAAATAAAACGTCTAATTACAAAGTTTAAGAAAATGTTGAAAAATGATTATAGAAAAGAAAATACTATTTACTATTTACATAATATTGTCTTCTGTTTACGCGAATGTTATTCATTTATGTAATAATTTAATTAATAATAACATTTAATTAATAAATAATTTAATTTGTGTTATAAAGAGTCAAATAAATAACGCGATAAAATCCGTATATAATAGTTTAATTTCAACTAATTTACTATGTTTACACGAATCTTGTAAAATTAATTTTTTAATGCATACAATGGTGTATAATGTAATTAATTTCTGTTACGCATCCTTAAAGTATACTGTAACTTTTAGGAGTCTGAGATAGTAGCTGTTCTAATGTCAATTTAATCTTTATTTAAATGTCCGTAATTATACTATATCTAATAAATATACATAGATAATACTGTCAAGAAACCATAAATTTGCTAAGTGTTGTGTGCGTCTTATTTACGTTTCTTTAAATAATATCATTCAACAATTCCACAAACGTTTCTTGATTAATATTTTAGTTCTCTCAAATTGCCGCTAGAGGCGCTACTCGAACATATTATGTATACTTAAGACACAGATAATATAATACTATACTAGTACTTAAGTTACGAAAACAAAACTATTCGTTTTTACGCGTGGTTTCGTTCCTGTGGTTTTAAATATCTGGTCCAGAGGCTCCATGCATTTTTTGAGTTAAATAGCATACAACTGCCAATCAATAAATATAATGTCTTTTGTGCAAAACTCATATTGATTCGATTTTGTGTCAAAGCAGGACAAACAGATATTTTTTAAAATTAATTTATAATGTACGCAAAGATTAGCTTTTTATTAAATCTTATACGTACATATATATTTGGTAAAGCATAACTACTAGCTGACTCGGCAAACGTTGTTCTGCCATATTAATTATTTCTTAGCGGTATGAAATATACTTTACTACTCCCATACCTACTAAATATACATAAAAAATCATAAAAATCGGTCAAGCCGTTTTGGAGGACTGCGACCACAAACACCGTGATAAGATATTTATATATACCTATAGATTATTCTGTCTTTGCTCCGTTGCATTAGTGTATGTATTATAGATCCTTGATATCACATGACTACATAACTTATATAAATATTTGATGTATTCATCAATTTCGTAGCCACAGTTGCCAACGGCCATACTACGTTGAATACACCGGTTCTCGTCCGATCACCGAATTTAAGCAACATCGGGCGTGGTTAGTACTTGGATGGGTGACCGCCTGGGAATACCACGTGCTGTTGGCTTTTTTGTGTTTTATATTTATAATCATAGAATAAAATATAATTTTATACAATTTGTAAGTTGAAAATTGTACAATTTGCAAGAAATATTTTCTATAATCTTTTTTCAACATTTTGTTAAACTTTATGTAATTAGACGTTTTATTTAGATTAAATAAATAAAAAGAATACATAGGTACATAGACTCGCGACTGTATACAGGAAGGGTTGGGCATAGGTGTATTATTACACCACGTTTTGTCAGCTAAGTTTTTACAAGCGTTTACCGTACACATTTTATAACTCCGTAACCGTGTTGTCGTTGAGAAATACGTAACAAACCAAAACAAATAACATCTCGCTGGTCCAATATTACAAGATGCTAAGTTAAATTTTTGAAAAAAATGTTTTATTAATATTGCATGGTTCTTTCAGTCATTCCTTTTTGTTTAGACTAATATACTGCCGTGCTAAAGATAAAAGCAATAAGTGCATGACAGCAAAATTCCAGAAAATGGCGCCTAAAGTTTTAAAAATTATTGTTTTGATCATCCTCCGCTAGGTGGCGCGGCAACGTAAACATAACTTTAACAGTGCTCCCGGCTGCGCGTAAATTTTATTAAATAAAATATTTATCCTAAAGTAAATACGACTAAAAGTGCGTAAAAGTGACAATAGACACATAAAGTAATCGTGACAGTGTTATAGACGCCTGTGATATCTATAGATAAAAACCTAATTATAGTGAACTGATAAAATTCCACTATATCAGATGATATGATAGGCAGATGCCTAGACATGTCGAATTACAGACACTCCCACATAGTTGAAGATTTGAAAAATGAAATAAATGCATTAAAGTCAAACTTGAAGATTACACAAAATTAGCTAGAAAATAATATCTTAGAAAATGTGGACCTTAAAAAACAAATTGATAAATTAGCACAAGATGTAGATATAATGAAACAGCTATGTAAAAGCCCAGTAACGTCGATCAGGAAGACAATATCTAAAAATCGTAGCAGCAGACGCCGTCTGACTGATAGTTTCGACAACAACCAAAATTTCACACCTAATAGCACCTCACCGAAATCACCCAGCAAACAAACGTGTGAAACAAATAAACAACTAACATCACACGTATCAGAAGTCTTATTGGATCAAAATGAACCAAAATCAGATAAGACATTAAATTACATCAGACTGAAAAAAACATTGGTACGAATAAGTCGAATGGGTTGCAAAAAATATGCATTATAAGTGCCAATAAGAATAACAATATTTTATCTATAGCACAAGATACTTTTATGAGGAGTCAACTATGCCGTTACCTGTTACCACACCGTGGCATACATGACATGATCAAAAATATACATTGCAAAATAAAAAACTTTACAAAAAGTGATTACTGTATTATCATGATTGGTGAAGAAGATTTCAAAAAGACTATAAATTATTATCAGCTTATATTAGAGTTAAGACATACTCTACTAGAGATATCTAACACCAACATTATATTATGCCTGCCTACTTACAAATATAGTAACTATGCTGCAATGTATAACTGGCGAGTTGAGACATTTGCAAACTTACTATATCTTGAACTTGAAACCTATAACTATGCAGTGTTGGTTGACTCAAATCTGAACCTGGCCTGCGACTATACTGTGTTTTCTAAATATAATGCAAGAGTAAATTATACTGGTATGAGAAACATTTTCACCGATATATTATGGACAATGGAGAACTTCATTTCTGAAACTACAGAAACAAATGATCTTCAATATATTAATAAGGAAATTAATAAAACTTCGTTTTTTCTGTAATAAAGATATACATATACTTCATCAGAATATTGCAGGGCTACTAAATAAGTCTGATAGCCTTGCGGTCTGTCTAGAAGAATTAAGTGAGAAATATGTCAACATAGACATTATATGTATATCAGAACACTTCATAAAGTCAGGTTTGGAGAATAATCTAATAATACCTAACTATTACTTAGCTGCAATGTACAGCAGGAAAGAAACCAAGAGGGGTGGTACATGCATATTAATTAAAAAAGGTCACCAATGGAAAGAACTAAAGGAAATTGAAAATTTATCTAGACCTGGTGTATTTGAAACTTGTGCTGTAGAGTTGATTGACTGTAATTTTATTGTAGTATGTGTGTATAGGGTACCTAAAATTAGAAATATTAATTTATTCTTTGAGAGGATGGAAACCCTCTTAAAAATTTCCTGTGGTAAGCGTTACAAAAATGTAATCATTGCAGGTGATTTTAACATTGATATCTTGAAAAATACAAAGACTAAAATAGAGTTCGAATGTTTGCTAACACAGTATGGGTTTAAACTTGAAATTAAAATGCCTACCAGGATAGCAAGTGGAACTTGCATAGACAATTTTATACATAATTTCAAAAAAAAAAATGTAAATCAGAAATTATTGAATTTTCATAGTCAGACCACACGGCACAAATAATAGAATGCCCAGTTAGGAAACAAGGAGAAGTTTAGTTTTGGCGTAAATTACAGCGAAATTATTTCGTAGAGAATATAAATTAAATCATGTCTTAAAAACCTATCATTCTATAACCTATCTTCTCTAAAAAACACAAATAGTATGGGGCATGATGGCATATCAAGTAAAATAATTAAACCCACAAATTCACTTATTGCTGGCCATATGAGTCATATAATAAATTTAAGTATTTGTACAGGTATATACCCTGATGCACTGAAGATATCTATAGTGAAACCCCTCTTCAAAAAAGAAAACAAATAGCTTATGGAATATTACAGACCGATTACTCTCTTACCAATATTTTCAAAAGTCTTTGAAAAATATATACATAAGCAACTGTACAGTCATTTTGAGAAACACAATATTTTGGCAGCACAACAAAAAGGTTTTAGACCGAACTTTAATATTAATAGAGCAATATATGATTTTCTGCAAGTAATTATGTCAAAAGTAGACAATAGGGTGCCTATATGTGCCATCATGTGTGATATGACCTAAGCTTTTGGTTATGTTGAACACAAAACTCTACTGTTAAAGCTGGAAAGCTATGGTGTACGAGGTAATGTTCTCAACCTCATAAAATCGTATTTAACAGATCGAAAGCAGTATGTTGAACTGAAGTATGTTAGTAATAGCAATAAAAAGGAAGAAACATACGTCTCTCATATGCGAACAGTGAAATATGGTGTGGGACAGGGTAGTGTTTTAGCCATGAAGCTAATACAAAGAGGAGAGGGCATACAAAATGTGCACTTGATACATAGGATTTCACATTTGGTGGGCTGGTGGGCGTGGCTTGCTCAGTCTATCGGCAACTCGCATCGAACGTACTTCCGATGCGCTGTGAACAAAATCTAGGAAAAAATTGTTTATCGTTGAAAAATTCCACAAAAATATGAAGTGTTGTGTGTTATCTTGTAGGAATTACTCCGATAAATGCCGTAATGCAACGGAAGGCATCACATTTCACTCGTAAGTGTTTTAAATTGATTATTTTAATGATTTTCCAGAATATTCCATTTGTTCGATGTTTATAACAGTAATATTCCTACTCACCAATAGATGGTGCTGCATGATTTAAATCAGTGATGAAAAACCGTTTAAATGTTATTTACATCTTTGAAATTGTACTTAAAATGTGTTGTTTAAACTAATTTTAATTTACTAGTATCGTTAATTCTTATCTAAATATACATTAATTGTTACAATGATTTTATCAAAAAGCATAGTGTACGTGGTACACGACAGATCCGATAGATGGCGCTATCGGGTGATGGTGAAAATTACAGGGCCGTACTTAGATTTAAGATAAAATATTTAACAACACATCTTATTTTAGGATAATTTTTTGAGTATTTAATTTTTAGATTTCCAAGCGATAATGAGTTGAAGTGAGAAACCTTGTGTATTTATTTTAAATCTCAATATTTAAAAACGCCAACTATGAATGGATTGGGTTACCCTTACTTACCTAATATTAGTACATAATATATTTGTATTATGCTGCCACTTCACAAAGTTATTTGAATTTGTGTAATAATTATATTATGTACAGTAATATTTGCTAAAATATTTGTCAAACAGGACACAACAGGCGATATACGACAATACGAGCATCCACACATGGCACTAAAATTTGACAAAAAAAAGTAATAATATGGTAAAACACACCCAAGTACGACCACATAATTTGCCTTCTAGTGTCGGATGGCGGAATTACGTTGTCATAAGGAAGTGGGCGGAGTCAGCAGGAGTGTAACGTCCCCTTCACCCCCGCCCGCTGTCACGCATAGTTTGTATAGGAAAATAAGTTACGCCACCTCCTCTTTGTATTAGCTTCATGGTTTTAGCCCCTTTGCTATTTATAATATACATTAATGATTTACCTAAAGTAACACCTCACCCCATCACATTGTTTGCAGATGACTGCTCAGTCGCTATTGAATGCCAAAACACTAACGAATATAAAAATGATATAAACAGTACACTGCTAAATATTATAAAATGGTTAGACAATAATAATCTAAAGATAAATTTAAATAAAACAAATATAATACAATTTTCACAAAGACTTCATAATCCAAATTTAAATATTGATTACGATAATATAAAAATTTGTCAAGTTAATACCACAAAATTTTTGGGGCTCCTAATAGATAATAAACTTAATTGGAAAACTCACATACAGGCCCTATGCAAAAAAATTAGTAGCTCAGCATATGCTCTATTTAAACTTGCTCCCATTCTAAGTTATGACGCTTTGCTCACGACCTACCATGGTACAACCTTGTCATACCTAAGATATGGAATACTATTTTGGGGAAACTCAACTGACATAGATCTAGTATTTAAGACACAAAAAAGCTGTATAAGAGCAATTTTAAACTACAATCATGGGAAAGCTGTGTACCATACTTTAAAAAGTATAAACTACTAACCCTTCCATCTCTCTATATTTTTGAAATAACTGTTTTTGTAAAATCTAACAATGAACTTTTTAATACTTTGGCGGATACGGTTACCCGTAATAGAAGGCAAATCACCCAAAATAGACTTCGTCTACGCAAGTCAAAGACAGCTCTGTTATACAAAAGCGTATACTGTATGGCACCATCAATTTATAATAGATTACGAAATGAATTTAAAAACTTAGACATTAATTTATTTAAAAAACAAGTACATAAGTTTTTGGCGAACAAATGTTATTATAAAGTTAATGATTTTATGGAAGGCATTTAATTATTTATTTTATTTTAATTATAATTTTATTTTGACATCATATTATCTTGATTTATATACCTACTTGAATTAACTATGTAATTATATTGACTATTTCTATTATGACCAATTACATTTTGACATATAATATAATTATTATGTAAATTAACTATTGAGACATTGCCATTATTTTATAAATTATCTCAATTATTTTCTAATTTGATATTATGCATGCCGAATAGGTAGAATAAAGAGAACTGTAATAATTAAGCAAATTTTCTATAACATCTATATATACATTTATTCAGCAAATAAATGGAATTGATTCGATTTGATTACGGAAATAAAATATTGTTTTTTTTTTTAATTTGATGTATTTGTACAGTGGTTAAAAGGTTGTACTTTGTATTCATTGCTATAAAAGAACTCCAAGTAATAGATTGTTATAAAAAAAGATAAAAAATTTATATGGCAAGGAACACCGACGTATCTTTTAAAACAAATACTTATAATAAGCGTCGTAAGTAACACAGATAGAGCGCTTATTCTATGGAACTTCTTTTACTGCGCTTTTGACAGTGAACCAAAGATAAGTATAGAGTTTAAGTAATAATTAGAATAATCGTCGTAACATTGTCATTTAGGGCTCTTATAGTAAGAAACTCATAGTACTAAATATATGTGCGTTTACGGCACCGAGGGCAAGGTTAACTGAGTTTCAGCTGTTAATGTATGGACAAACCGACTGTATATTATAATAATTATATTTGTAAAATTAAGCGCCGTATATGCACATACGGCTGTTATCATTGTAACTGAATGGAAACAAATGAATACAGTTTCCTTATTATAATCGCCGCAAGTGGTGATTAAAGCACTTATGTTAAGGAAAAAGTTTCTCCTATAATAGAGATTTCATTAGTATCAGAGCATCGGTAACAGATACCGTGGTTATGTTAAGCTCTACATGATTAATAATCTGGGGCTTGAGAAGGCTACAGCAGTATCCAGCACTTGCGGCTGAGATATTAAGGAAAATAATTGTCTTTTTGTAGTTACTTTACTGCGCTTATACAAATCAAAAATGTATCATACAAGCATTATTTTTATAAACTGTCAAAGACAAAGTTATAGATCTCGATACGGCGATTCCGAATATGTAACTAACTAAATATGGTGAAAAATGTTGGATACGGCGGATATAATAAGCACGGCAATATAGATTGTTTAGACTAATATAGTAATCTCCATGCAACATTCATTACTCATTTTTTTCAAAAAATTAACTTAGAATCTTGTAATATTGGACCAGCGAGATGTTATTTGTTTTGGTTTGTTACGTATTTCTCAACGACAACACGGTTATGGAGTTATAAAATGTGTAGGTACGGTAAACGCTTGTAAAAACTTAGCTGACAAAACGTAGTGTAATAATACACCTATGCCCAACTCTTCCTGTATACAGTCGCGAGTCTATGTATGTATTATTTTTATTTATTTAATCTAAATAAAACGTCTAATTACAAAGTTTAAGAAAATGTTGAAAACAGATTATAGAAAAGAAAATACTATTTACTATTTACATAATATTGTCTTCTGTTTACGCGAATGTTATTCATTTATGTAATAATTTAATTAATAATAACATTTAATTAATAAATAATTGAATTTGTGTTATAAAGTGTCAAATAAATAACGCGATAAAATCCGTATATAATAGTTTAATTTCAACTAATTTACTATGTTTACACGAATCTCGTAAAATTAAATTTTTAATGCATACAATGGTGTATAATGTAAATCATTTCTGTTACGCATCCTTAAAGTGTACATGTAACTTTTAGCAGTCTGAGATAGTAGCTGTTCTAATGTCTTAATTTAATCTTTATTCAAATGTCCGTAATTATACTATATCTAATAAATATACATAGATAATACTGTCAAGAAACCATAAATTTGCTAAGTGTTGTGTGCATCTTATTTACGTTTCTTTAAATAATATCATTCAACTATTCCACAAACGTTTCTTGATTAATATTTTAGTTCTCTCAAATTGCCGCTAGAGGCGCTACTCGAACATATTATGTATACTTAAGATAAGAAAACAAAACTATTCGTTTTTACGCGTGGTTTCGTTCCTGTGGTTTTAAATATCTGGTCCAGAGGCTCCATGCATTTTTTGAGTTAAATAGCATACAACTGCCAATCAATAAATATAATGTCTTTTGTGCAAAGCTCATATTGATTCGTTTTTGTGTCAAAGCAGGACATACAGATATTTTTGTTAAATTAATTAATGATGTAAGCAAAGATTACCTTTTTATTAAATCTTATACCTTTTTATTTGGTAACGTATATTAAAAAGATAGGTTTCATGTATATTTATCTATATTTAATAACTTCTACCTGACTCGGCAAACGTTGTTCTGCCATATTAATTATTTCTTAGCGGAATGAAATATACTTTACTACTCTCATACCTACCAAATATACATAAAAATCACAAAAATCGGTCAAGCCGTTTTGGAGGACTGCGACCACAAACACCGTGACAAGATATTTATATATATCTATAGATTATTCTGTCTTTGCTCCGTTGCGTTAGTGTATGTATTATAGATCCTTGATATCACATGACTACATAACTTATATATATATTTGATCTATTCATCAATTTCGAAATCACAGTTGCCAACGGCCATACTACGTTGAATACACCGGTTCTCGTCCGATCACCGAAGTTAAGCAACATCGGGCGTGGTTAGTACTTGGATGGGTGACCGCCTGGGAATACCACGTGCTGTTGGCTTTTTGTGTTTTTTATATTTATAATCATAAAATAAAATATAATTTTATACAATTTGTAAGTTGAAAATTGTACAATTTGCAAGAAATATTTTCTATAATCTTTTTTCAACATTTAGTTAAACTTTATGTAATTAGACGTCTTATTTAGATTAAATAAATAAAAAGAATACATACAAAGACTCGCGACTGTATACAGGAAGGGTTGGGCACAGGTGTATTATTACACTACGTTTTGCTTAGATAATAAATAAAAAGAATAGATAAGCGGATTGGCCGACCTGCCGGCAAATTTTTGTGTCGGCATATATCAAAGCATACGGCACGGTGTGGCGCGTGGCGGCGTCGGTGAACCTTAATTAACTTTAGTGATACCTAGCTATTATAATTTATGAGTTGTCGGTGTTGCCATGGGTAAGCAATAAGGATATTATTTAAAGTAAATAAAATTTAGCGGGCAAATTTTTCTAAATAATTTTTATAAAAGATTGACACCTACGTACTCATAATATGCTACTGTATAAAACGTTTAACGATCGGACAGGGTTTATTATATACACTGTACATATATATACGTGAAGCAAAATCTTTTTACCGCTTTTTACAAAAATTTGAGTATGAAATTTGGCACAGTTAAAGTTTATATGAAGAGGGAGGGGCGAATCCTAATTCTTCTTTTTCTTTTCGTGTGGTTAGTGGCCAACCTGTTGTCAAGAGTTGTTCAAGCCGCCCGTAGGCCTCTGACATGGCTTAACGACTGCTGTCAATTTGGCAACGGAACCGACATTTTACGTGCCCTCCGAAGCACGAAGACGCTTAGATGAAATACGGCTAAGCGGTCACCCATCTATAGACTGACTACACCCAACTTTGCTTAACCTTGCTAATCGTTTACCGAACAGTGAGTGCAACTGGCTATGAGCGAACACGCACACTACACGCACACAACCATGCATTTGACACAAGCGGTCGAATCGCGTTCGCCGTATTTCGGCATTGTTCGGCTGATGTCGTAGAATTCTTAATGCCTCTGGTGTTGCAGGCGTCCATAGCCTACGGTGACCACTTACCATCAGGTTCATCATCAAGCTTGCTTACCACCTTAGTTGTATAAAAAAAAATAATTAAAAAGCAGTTTCCGTAGCGGGAGTATAAAGTGTAATTAGTGAAAATATGAATAGGCATAAAAATTACCAGAAAAGAAGTCGGTACTCGCCAGCCATGTCGGTACTTGGAAATCATATAATACAAAACGCCTGATGAATTTATAACGGCAAATATGTAGAAACAACTAATTGTTGCAAGACTGAAGTAGGGTCTTTACCGTTTTTATAACGAGTTTTCTAAAATTGTAATAAGTAACATTTGAGTAGGTATTTGAACATCATATTTTTTTGTAAATGCTCATTTGATATTAGTTAGTATAATGTTTTTTATTTTTTGTGTTCTACATTATTATTATTTAAACACGGTTGATGTACTATATATTATATTATACCTAGTTTAAATTAACAACTCACCTGTGTAAATGTATATTATTATACATAAGTGAATTGTGTAGTAAAGTACAAAGATTTGTTTTTGTTTTAAGCAGAATAACTCACATAGCTGGTATCGAAGCCGCTTTATATGCATATCATGGAGATGTCTCATCAGTTTTGCGCTATGGTATTATATTAGGGGGAAACTCGGTTGACATCATCAATGTTTTCAGAGCTCAAAAAAAAGTGTATTAGAGCAATAAATAAAACCCATCGATAGAAAGTTGTGTTTCTCTTTTTAAAAATAATAACATATTACCTCTCTCAGCTTTATATATATTCGAAATCTGTATCTTTGTACACAAAAATATAAGCCTGTTTGAGAGACATAATGAAGTTGTAATTAGGAAAAGTCGAAAAATGCGTAAATTATATGTACCCCAGCAAAGAATAGAACTTTTTCTAGGAATGTTTATTGTATGGCAATACGCATTTACAACAAATTACCCGATATTTTTAAAACATATAACCTTACTACATTTAAAAATCAATTATTTTGCTTCTTGCTGGACAAATGCTATTATTACTCGACGAATGATTTCTTATGTGAAAAATTTGACACGAAATTTAAATTGTAACTTGACATTATAATAATATTTCACATTTTATATACCTATTTTTTACTAATTATTTCAAACTTATTATTGTAATCGTTTTTAATTGCATTCTTAATTTCAAAAATAAGTTATCTGACTATGTTGTTAAGCTTAAGATTTGTACGCCGGAAACGGCAGAATATTATGGACATATCATTTTGTAACACCACTGTAACAACAATATTCTAACAAATAAATGGATTATTATTATTATATTTATGTATATTTCTCAGAACCGCTTTATGTTGTAATTATGTTACACTTAAGTAATAATTCTCCACAATTAGCTATATTAGATAGTCTCACGTATAAAATATGGATATCAAAACAAAAACAAACAAAACAATACAAATAGCCTACAACGCTGAGGTCGTTCATTTTGTTTACGTTTCAGTCTGCGCATAATATTGTGTCATGTCATCACTCATCAGTGCCTATTATGCAATGACTTCTTTATTTTTATTTGTACCTACCCCCTTAAAATGTATTTATTTGATATTGATGTATTTTATTTCTACCTCTGTTCTCATATTCTTAAAATGTACCTAATTTATAAACATAATTTAATATGCCCTATACGTTTTCCTTGTGTATGTAGCAGAACCACATTTATTGTATTTTTGTTGTAATGTTAAGCATTCGCCTCCGTCCATGCATCACTTGTATCGGGTGACTAACTGAAAACCAGCGCTGGTGCACTCAATCCTTTGTTCCCAGTATTTCTACCGTAGGACTAACGGGACGTTTACCTCTAGTTCTACTTTTGAATATACTATTGAATAGTGGAACTAGTGAGAACATTATTTCTCAATAGTTCTACTACATTTTATTTTAGACAAAAATATTCTATTGATCAAAAAAACATATTATTTTTTAAATAATATATTAAAAAAACATGATATCTTTATATCCAGCTAATGCTGAGGTGGTGACCCTTTTCGGCGAGGGCATACACATTTTTGTTTTATCATGTATATCTAATATTTTTATGTTTATTTTATTTTAATTAATTGTGTGTGATCTGTACGAAATAGACATGATTTCTTTCTTCTTCTTTCTTTCTTCTAGTAGTATTTGAGAATAGTCTGTTAAGATTTGCTAGTACCTATTCCTGATTCAGAAATTCGGAGGTTAGTCTCCCCGTGACCAAGCCTGCTATGAAACGAGTGAAACGTCGGGAAAATTGTAAATCTAAATTGTTTGATAGTAACAGTAGTTTATTTGTTTCCAAATTCACTCCTACTGTATTTCAATCTCTGATGAGGCGGCACTGTTTCTCTTTAGATATGGCAAGCTATTATGTAGGCTATTAAGAGGACAGATTTCATATTACTCGAAATTCGAAAATAATTGTTTAAAATTTTAAGTTCGGTCGTTATTAAGTTTTCATTGTCTATAACTATACCAAACTTACCTTTATAATCACATTTCATTTAGATTTCTCCAAGGCTATACAGGTTAATTTACATATCTTTTTCAAACAAATAATTATGTACTTAACCATACTCTTTCATTGACGATATTCCTAAGCTTGCTACTGTGTTTTCCTTTTTTTATTATTAGTTATAAATATGTAACCATGGTTACGAAGAATTGTACGACATTAGCCGAACAATGCCGAAATACTACGAACGCGATTCGACTGCGTGTGACACATGGCATGGTTGTGTGCGTGTAGTGTTTTTCCATTAATTTAATGTATTTCTAATGCATTTTATAGAAATATTAGGATTCACCGCTCCTTTTCCATATAAACTTTAGCTGTGCCAAATTTCATACTCTTCCGTCCGCGCAATTTTCGTAAAAGGGGGCACAAAGTTTTTGCTTCACGTATTAATATGTAAGTAGATAACAGGACACCAAATTTCGAATCGACCAGACTTGTAGAAGTGCTTAAAATTTATTTGTTCTTTTTCTGTTTATCATATTCTATTAGGTTCGAAGCACATGTGTTAATATTAATATGGTTTTCTTAAATTATAACACAAGAATTAAACTACATTAAACGGATTTAATCACCATTTATTTGAATAATAATATAATAATAAATAAAACTTTTATTTAATACAAGAAATTGTAGTACACACAGCGACACATTAACCTAGACTGTTTGGACTTTGAACTATTAGAAGTTGAACACTGCGAATCGTGCGAGAGAGTACGTTATATTTTTGTTACGCTTTATCCTTAGCATTACATCGTGTCGATGTGCACTATGCACTGTCCCTTTCCGACAATTCTCTGTTTTGTATGTAGCGTAGTTATGTGTATATAGGGTGTCTAACTTAATGTGTAGCCGTGTGTACTTTACATTAAGTAACTTATAAGTAACATACACCTAAATAATAACAACATTAATTAAATGGCCAGTCCCACAACTAACCAATAAAAGTTACCCAAAAGATAAATCGCATGCTGTCTCACTATTGTTAGATTAAAAAAGAGAGATGGTGCGACTTTTATCTTATAGATAAATGCTATTTGAAGGTGGTGGAACAAGCCCTAAGTGTAAGTTGGTAGTTCTATGCATTATAATTTTTAAAAGTGGCTATTATACCTCGATGGCGTAGTGGTTAGTGTAATCGACTGCCACACCTGAGGCAGGTTTGGGTGTTTCTATGTATAATATGTAGGTATCTACAAAAAAAAAGCATATATGTATGTTTATCCATTGTCTAGTACCCATAGTACAAGCTCTGCTTAGTTTGGGCTAGACGGTGTTGTGAGTATGAGAAAGAAAAAAAAATCTTTTTTTAATATATATCTAGTATTATAATCATTTCTATTAAAAATAAAGGTCTAACCACACACATCAGGGTCGTGCCCGGGACGTGGAAGGACCGTGCCCCATCACGAGCTCAAAAAAATATCGGTGTGTACATTTTATATGAACTCGTTCACACACGTCCGTGCCGGCACGGTGGCGACGGGGCTTCAGTGTACTAGTACGGCCACGACCCTGTAACGTCCCGGGCACGGCCCTGATATGTGAATAAAACTATGTACATATGTGTAATATAATTATATTATTATTGTAGATACTAATATATCTATCTATCTGTCACAATTTGTCGTTCAAATATTCATTATTATGATAATAACATTTCTGTGGAAAACTTTTTAATTTGTTAACAGAATCGTAATCATCATCATCTCAGCCAAAAGACGTCCACTGCTGGACATATGCCTCCCCCCAAGTTTACCATACATCTCGCACATTTAATTTGTTAACAAACATATTTAATTTTACTTACTTTGTATATAGGTCGAATATAAAAATAGGGCGTGATAGGTAAATAGAGTAGAATCCTCAGGCATAATTATTTTTTTACTGACATAGTCTGAAATTAATCTACCATTGTACACTCCTTATTTATAATCTATTTTTTCATATAAAAATATTTCAAAAAGACATTCGAAAAAAAATGAAAGTAATTCAATATTGAAAACGTATTCACACTAATAACGTGCTACAAATTATGAATGATTTCGTTACAAATAACATAAAAACTATCTTCAAGGGCACTCGCACTCGCCGGCCGTCGCTAGCGCCGAACACCCGCTCCCACCTACCCGCTCCCACCTACCTTCTCCCGGTCGCCCGCCGCCATTCTAGTCGCATGCGATTAAGTACCATAGAGTAACTTAAATATAGTACACTGTACACTGTGACGTCGCGTGATCTCAAAATGCTAGAACACAAATACTATTAGATTCTATTCCACTTACACAACACACCATATTATTATCAAGACGGTAAAAAAAGTCACGCGGTATTGAATCGAAGGAGTTACCTGGCGGAAGTCCATTGTAATAAAATTATTGGTAAGGTTGACAATATCGAACTCCTCTGGATGGGGACAGCCACGACGTGGGCTCCGGGCGTACTCCAATTTGCAGTATTCCGCTTCGAGCATAAAATATGCGTCATCATGTGCTTCGCCTCAGCGTGATGCATCTTCAAGATTTATCCAGAGAAGTTCGGTATTGTCACGGTAATGTTATCTAACAGTATTCTATCTTCATACAAACGGTCGGCACGCGAGTCATACCTACGCGCGTCGAGGTCGGTAGGCACTTGGTTCGCAATCAGTCGCTAATGCGCCGCAGCGATGAACGGACGGTGTGATGGTTTTGTAAGCAGTAAGCGTGCGATTTGTTAATATTTAATTGAAATAGGTACAAGTATTTACATAATAATTATGGCAAAGTACAATTATAAACAAAAGTATTTTTAATTTAAGTTTTAACCCGTATGCGGATTTTTTATACTATTAAATTTAACGATAAAGCTTTTCGTACGTCTCAATCGATGCACAAATATTTTCAGCTTCATTTATATTAATGTTGTTTTTTTATTAAATCTACTAATCAAAAAACATAACATGATTTTTATTGAACATTTCCTATTTCATTCACAACAAATTACATTATTTAAATAAAAAATATAATATTTACAATCATTAAGCTAGAAAGAAACTCAAGTAGGTAGATGAAATTAAAATACTTTAGGTGGGTAGCCCTCTTGCACATTTGCGGACCGCTCGGCTGTAGGTAATTATTTCAAGGACAGAGCCGAGTTACAATACTGTTATATAACATTACCGTGGTATTGTCAACCATTTTCTATTTTTTATTTTTTTTATTTTTTTTCCAATACATTTACTTAAATTTTACAACATACATTGCCGTACTACGAAAACCTCACAGGGTTTATCTGAGTACTGGCGAGTCGTTTATTGACAATCAATGTTACTTGGATATAATTTGTACCAATGTTGTTTAAAGTTAATAAATTAAATACAACTTATATGTAAAAGTGCTTCATTTTTGACTTGTAACCTTTCGAACACGTTTTATATAGTATTTGTAATCTTTCAGGCAGCTTATTCACGTAACTTGGAACCAAGTATTGTTCAATTCGCATACCGTATACATTATTTACTTTAGGTAGTACATATTTGTTTTTCTGAGTAATAGATCTCAAAAATCCCGGCCTCGTCTTTTCGATTAATAACTCCGGTTTGTTGACTTGAGCAAGAGTCATAAATTCCACCTTGTTATAGATATTCATGACGTTGCAATATCTAAACAAATCATCGTTCTTATTTTTAAATTTCTTTGTTATGTATTTAGGCGTAATGACTTTTAATATTTTTAATTGTAGATTATATATATCTGCCAAATATGTTTGGTAAGTTCTACCATAGCTACTTAGGCCATAGTTTATGACCGAATCTGCTAATGCCAAATATAGCATTCTTAATGTTTTATATGGCAATTTGTATTTTAATATACTTAGTTTACCTAATATAGATCTCAACTTATTACATACATAATCTTTTAAATTATTGCAAATGTTGGTGTGGGTAATCCAAGAGTGCGTGGCGGGTTCCTCTGTTTCCAATAAGTTTATTATTTTGTATAGTTAGGTATAGGTATTTTATTAACTATTTAATATGCACATAACTTTGAAAAGTCAGAATGTGTGACTTGGATTCGAACTCGAGATATCTGCGTGGCAATAGAACGATCACCTACTAGACTATGGCTGATATTACTCTAATATTTTATATTTCACGTTTTAACTGTCACATATAAAATGGCGGCAATCTCGTTTTGATGATTATGTTGCTAATAAAAATAAAGCCATTACTGGTTGTGATAACAAATAATATATTGTTGTAGAAAGTGTTGCCAGTGTTGTAGTACGATGAGAGTAAATAATATAGTCGTTGTTATATTCGGTATAGTTTTTAATACAGGTAAATTTAAGTAGTATATTTTCCCAACTTATGCCCGAATCTTCGCTCTCTTAGGAACAATAACTTTTTCTAAATGGAAGATTAAGAATGACCAAATTTTTACGAAATTAAAGATATTTTATTTTATAGAATAGAATAGAATAGAATATCGTTTATTTCTTAGTACATGGTATTACAGATATTACGAATATTATACAGTGTTACACATATACTACCGTATCCGGTGTAGAAATATTTTACAATTAGAATATTAAAATAACATTAAGTATAATTAATTTTTGCATAGTGGTTGTTAATTCTAGATATTACATTATATTATTGTTATTATTAAGAGCCATTATTTATTTATTAGTTATATTCTATAAAATCTTTACCAGAGTAAAAACACATATCCAAAAGCCAAGAAGATATTTCACGTCTGAATTTGTTTGAAGCTGTCTGATCTGTGGTGGCAGTTTATTAAAAATTGTTATTGCCATGCAGTAGGCATTACGACCATACAAGTGTAGTCTCTGGCTTGGTGCTACTAATTTGTTTGGGTTTTTATCTTGGACTCTTTTGGAATTGCACATTTCAAAAATATAGAGACATGGTAGTGGAAGTATCTTTAATTTTTGAAACAATGGCCTACAATGATCCAAATAATCAGCACCACACATGGCCCTAATGCATTTTATTTGCGCTTTGAACGCCCTGTCTATATCTACTGAATTCCCCCATATGACCAATCCGTAGCGCAATACTGAAGAGACGTTACCCATGATATGCGTTGAGGACTGTTTCTTTACTGGCCGTGAGTCTGAGTTTGCGAAGAGCGAATACGAATTTATCTATTTTACTACACACTTTATCTATCTGTTCCTTCCAGTTCAATTTATTGTCAATAATTATACCTAAATATGTAGTAGATTGTATCTGCTGCAAAACAGTATTATTATATTGTATTGTGATAGGATGACATGTTGAATTTTGAGTTTGATACTGTTCTAATTTAGTTTTATTCAAATTGACATGTAGATTATTTTCTTCCAGCCATTGCGCCGCATTTTGCAAATCACTATTAGCATCAAACTCGAGATTATCTTTGTTCAAACATCTTATAGTCAAAGTGGTATCATCAGCAAACAACGTGCATTTATGTTTTAGTTTACTGCAGAGATCATTAATATAAATAATGAATAAAAGTGGCCCTAGAATGCTATATTATTTTATTATTATTCTTACTCTTTTACGCCTTAACTACTCGACCGATCATCATGAAATTCTGCATACACGTTGTTCGGGGTACAGAAAAGGACATAGCGTACCGTTCATTTAGAAAAAGTAATGTTCCTAAACGAAGCCACGGACAAAATCTAGTTCCTTATAATTGTGAACGGCTGTCTTTGTCGAAATTGCTTGATTTGAATGGTAATTTATTGAATATTGTCTAACATTTACGCGAAAGTTATACCTATTTTGAAATTAAACTACTTTATACCGACTCTATCGTATTGTTTATTTAAAAACACTACTTGAATAGTTTTTATATTATGTAACAGTTGTGTTTTCAAATAAACAACGCGAAAAAAGCCTTATATAGTAGTTTAATTTCAATGATTATTTATTTGACAAATTATACAATATTTTTATAATACAACATTTTATTAAGGGATTAAATATAATGACCACCAAAAATACTAATTGCTCAGCAAAATATGCTTACTAAAATATATTATAACGAGCACCTATATGCCTCAAATCACTGCATTCCGTCTCGGAAGGGTAAGGTTATGTTAGGTTCCTTCTTAAGCCCATCCAAAAATAGGAGCCCCACGAAGCGGGGCTCCGTCGACTTAGTTTGATCTCTTTAAATATATTTTGGTGTGCAATTAGTATTTTTGGTTAGTATATTTTGGTGTGTAATTAGTATTTTTGATAGAACAAAAGCAAGAAATTTAGGATCAGTTATATACTACTCTTTTATTAAACACAGATGTTTTAATAGTTTTACAATATCGTTATTGTCTACTCGACTATCTCGCTGATACCAGTACCAGAAGTTACAGATATAGGCAAAACTGTATTACATATATCACCGGCCTTATCTATACTAATATTGTAAAGCTAAAGAGTTTGTTTGGTTGAACGCGCTCAGGAAATACTGGTTCGAATTGAAAAATTATTTTAGTGTTGGATAGCCTATTTACCGAGGAAGGCTATAGGCTATATAACATCATGCTACGACTCACGGTGGCGACGTAGTAACGATAAACGCGGGTGAAACCGCGGGCACATCTAGTTTTAAGATATTACTTAACAGGAAACGAGCCTATTGCGGTCTATTGCACTAATTTCCAAACCACGTGCTGCTACTAAGAATAACTTAACAGAGAAACCTAATTACATTGGCTTTTAACTTATGTATACTTGGCGCTAGTTAAGACAAGAGATGAGAGGTAAGCTTACACTAAATTTATCATACACAGGGGCCGATCAAACGAACTCAGACTCAGCTAGTGGCTTAGCTCTTGAAATAGAAGAAGATAAAATCAACAGAGAAGACAACGCAGTCGACGTTAATATAATAAACGCACAAAAGTTCATCGAAAAAGCTAAAACAAATATTGAAAAAGCTAAGAAGGTTCTAGTTAACAATAATAACCCACGACGAGACTTCAGCTACACTAAGCTAGGAAGATTTACAGATTTTATACGACACATCATTAAAATATTACAGAAATACGACGATAATGATTTGGTACTTTTCTTTGCAATTATTGATGGTGAAGTAAGAAAATATCATTACAGAGGCTGTAAGTTTCATGAATTAATTAACAATGATGGGCTCAGAATGTTCATGGGTAAGAAAGTGGAGACAATCAAAAGTATGACAGCTGCAGATATCAGAAAAGTTCTAGCAGCAATCGCAACTAAGATAGAAAAGGAAGATTATGAAAAATATGAAAAAGAGTTCGTTGATTTCATTAATTCTATATACAGGAAAGATGCTGTTGAGAAGTTTAACAAGGTTTTATTAAATATTGATGATTATAGATTGAAGAATAGAAGTAATATAGATCTCACAGGAATATTAAGGGAAGGTATAAAATCTGTTATCTTCGATTATTATACAGATCTAACTCACAATGCTAGGATAGCATTCAAGTCGAAACTAGACAATTTTTGGAACTACATCATGAGTGTTTCTGCTTCATATGTAATGCAACATTATTTAGGTAATCTAAGAATTTCTAATTCAGCGAACATTTTTGATGCCAGCTCTTTGAGTGAAGAATCTTCAGTTAAAACAACAAAAGACGAACCAATGACTTTACGACAAATATATGTAGATAAGAATATCGATTTTAAATATCATCCGCACGCTTATGATCATTTGACAACCATATACAGAAGCGTAATTAAAAAAGCTTTTAGTTATAAGAAAAAAGACCCACATCCGGACATAATCCTACCGTCAGCAAAACCAACCGATGATTCACTGGTCCTGCGACAAAATAATATTGAAAGGAACAACTATAAACAATCATGGCACGCTAAAACTCACACAGTTAACGAAAAACGTCAGGGAAAGTCAGTCTTCAGACAAGCATAAACATAATACTAGAACGACAGATGATCTGAGAACACTCAGATAAATGCACGTTGAAAGTATGGATTCAAAGTATAATGAGTACGCAAGTTAATAGTGATTCGACAAAGTCTATAAGTAAAATTGATAATTCGTCGCGTGTGCATCAGCTAAAATCATTCAATAATGACAAATATTCAGGACGACTACAGACGATCCCGTAAGATCGTCTGTAGCTTAGAGCCCCAGGAAGATGTATGTTGAAATTATTAATTTAAAATACGAGCCACCCGTTAATACAAATTCAAAAGAATTTAAAAATTAACGCATGGTATTGCTTAATAAGAAGGAGGGTAAGAAAAAAAGAAAATACATATTACGAGATCGTAAAACAAACGATAACATTGGCGTTTCTAAGGCACACAAGCCAACAAACATATACATAGATATCGATACAAAATATATTACACGAGATAATAAACATAAAACTACTAAAGATGATAAAGAACCAAAGCTATTTAGAAAAGAAAAATAAGTATTTGTCAACTGTAATGAGAGCTCAAGAAAAGTAAGCATTAGATAGGATGACAAAATATCTTCTTGTACAAACGACTAACCCTTAGAAATAGGTGATGATGCTTAAGAGAGTGAATGACGTAAGAGTGGAAAAGAGACACACGACAGGAAAACCATCAGCTTTAGAGATAGTAGAAGAACATAATGCTTTAATAAATAATAAATGTTAAATGTTAATGCGGCAACGACATTTAAAGCTAGAAGAAATTACGAAGATAGAAACATTAAGTGAGTATATTTGTAATGTAGGCTACTTACGGTGTAAAGTATATTTTTATCATTTAAAATTGCACCTGTTTAGATATTATGTACATAAAATTACTGGCACATAATTATCGGGCTGGCTGGTCGCAAGAATAGTGAGAACGCGCATTCAAAATTCAAAAAGTAGAATATATAGTAGATAGCTTGATGTGTTAGCGGCACGAGCACTCATTTTTCGGAGATTTTTTACCAGTTATCGACACGTATTTGGATAGTTTTGCTATATATATTATGACTTGTTGTTTTATTGCCTTTGACTTTGAACTGTATTCTGTGCTTGTGCTTGTCTATACTCTCTAGTGCCTTCTGAACCTTGGTGTATGTGTCTAGGTGCCTGGACAATAAATATGCTGTAACTGTGAGTGGAGTCATTTTAATTTTATATACCCTAACGTTGACACATTACCTACACTGGTGACCTCTATATCGGAGAACCATGTCAGTTGTAGACAAGGATTTTGAGGGCACACTAGCTAGACATGGGAAGAAGTCGACGGAACATGTCGATGTTTTTAGAGTAGGCGTGCGAGTGCCACCGTTTTGGGCAGAGGAGCCCGATATCTGGTTCGCTCAAGTTGAGGGCCAATTTGCAATTTCTGGTATTACTAACGACCTTACCAAGTTCAATTGTGTCATTGGCCACCTCTCTCTGTTCATGAGTTTGCTCTGGCCTATGGGTTTTCTCAACTGGTACCCAGTCCTAACGGAATACCAGACGTAGAGACCCATACCAGCTCCTTATTGGACCTTCTGCTGACTACACGCTCGGATGGATACTCCATCCAGGTGGATGCACCTCTTGGTTCTTCTGACCACTGCCTTGTTCGAGCGCGAGTGCCACTTGCGCAAGCAGATCCACTCCGGCCCACCACATGGCGTCGAGTGTGGCACTATAAGTCAGCAGACTGGGATGGGCTGCGAGAGTTCTACGCAGCGTATCCGTGGAGGCAGCTATGTTTCACTTCAGGTGAGCCCGAAACCTGCGCTAGCGCCCTTGCGGAAGCGATACTTGCGGGAATGGAATACTACATCCCAAACCTGCGGATCGCCGCAGGAATTAAAAAACGACCGTGGTTCAATCATTCCTGCAGAGATGCTAGAACCTTAAAGCAATCTGCCTATGAAGCTTGGACCACGGCCTGTACTAACAAGGAATCTAACATCCCCGAAGTGAAACGCAAACTAAATGCTGCCTCGAGGCTCAATAAGAGGGTGGTTGCCAGAGCTAAGTTTGATTTCGTCGGCAGAATTGGCGAGCGACTTGCCAGCTTCCCTTCTGGGAGTCGCGCTTTCTGGTCCCTCGCCAAGGCTGCCGAAGGTAATTTTTGTCAGTCGTTCTTGCCACCAAGCCCAAGCCCGATGGTAATCTGGCCCATAGTGCCAAAGAGAAGGCCGATTTGCTGGGTTCTCTCTTTGCCTCAAATTCGACTATGAGCGATGGAGGCGCCGTACCATCTACTATCCCGTGGTGCGGTCATTCCATGCCGGAAATCTCAATTTCACAACGTGAGGTCCGGCGGGAACTAATGTCTCTAGATGTTCATAAGTCGAGCGGGCCAGATGGCATACCGGCAGTGGTACTAAAGCAGTGTGCTCCTGAGTTGTGTCCAGTATTGACGCGCCTCTTCTCGCTTTCCTATTCCATAAGACAAGTTCCGTCTTCATGGAAGACCTCATTCGTTCATCCAGTGCCAAAAAAAGGTGACACATCTGACCTATCAAACTATAGGCCTATCGCCATAACTTCTCTCCTCTCCAAGGTGATGGAGCGGGTGATCAACTCTCGGCTCCTGAGGTACCTTGAGGGTCACGATTTGTTGAATGACCGACAATACGGCTTCCGCCATCGTCGCTCAACTGGCGACCTTCTCGTGTATCTCACACACCAATGGGCACTAGCCATTGAGAGCCAAGATGAGGCATTGGCCGTCAGCCTGTACATGGCGAAGACCTTCGATCGGGTCTGGCACAAAGGTCTTCTATCGAAGTTACCATCTTACGGACTGCCCAAGGGATTATGCGAATGGGTTGCCAGCTTTTTGTCCGGCAGATGCATCCAAACTGTGGTTGACGGTGATTGCTCTAACCGCATGGACATAAATGCTGGCATCCCGCAAGGCTCTGTGTTGTCCGCGACGTTGTTTCTGCTGCATGTCAATGATATGTTGTCAATTGATGGCATTAATTGCTATGCGGATGACAGTACTGGGGATACTTATTACACGGGCCGCGCTAATATCCCTCGGTCCACAGTGGAGGAAAGCCGCGAACCGCTTGTGTCTGAAATCGGAAATACTCTGGATAGAGTATCTGAATGGGGAAGACTAAATTTAGTCGTGTTTAACCCAGCTAAGTCACAAGCCTGCGCGTTCACCGCTAAGAAAACCCCATTTACTGTGTCTCCACAACTCCAGAACACGCCCTTCACGATCTCCATCTACAACCTAATTAGTGCCGCACCAAACGGTTCCAAAGGAATTTTCTCCCGAGGACGCTCAGGTTGTGGAATGAACTCCCTGCCCAGGTTTTTCCACAAGACTACAGTATGGGGTTCTTCAAAAAGGGCGTTAAAAGGTTATTACAAGGTCGGCAACGCGCACGTGATGCCTCTGGTATTGCAGGCGTCGATAGGCTACGGTAACCATTTACCATCAGGTGGGCCGTAAGCTTGTTTGCCAATATAGTAGTATAAAAAAAAAAATCCTCGTCAGCCATCACTCAAGGGAGGTTAAGGATGTCATCGTCAACCCACCGGCGACCAACAGAGCTTATTAAAAGGCTTAGCGCATCTAAAGAAAACAAAATTAAACAACTGTTAATGCACGAAGAACCCTGGGATCGCAAGCCTTCCCAATTTTTGCGCCATCTCTATAGTCTCGCAGGCCATAACGTCCTTGACGAATTTTTGAAGACGATGTGGATTAGTCGCCTCCCTCATGGCATCCAGACGGTGCTTGCCGGTCAATCGACTACAGCTACGCTGGAAGAATTGGCTGATTTACCCGACAGGGTCAATGACCTCGCCTCTTCAACGCCCAAGGTTGCTGCCGTGAACGAGATCCCTGGGTCTGCCATCAATGACCTGGTGAGAGAAGTTGCCGAATTGCGGAAGGAGTTCCAGAAGTTGTCATCAGAGAGAAGAAGCAGATCCCATTCGCATTCTATCCATCCTCCAGGCAACTGCAGTACTTCAAGGCAGCGGTCGCAATCTATTTACCGCAAGTTCCTGTTGTGCTGGTACCACAGCAATTTCGGCGAGAAGGCTGTGACTACAAGACGGAATACTCAAAGGGCCAGTCGGTAATGGCCACTTTTAGTTGCCCAATTTCTACTGGTCGTCTGTTCGTCTTAGACAAGTCTTTGAAGACGAAGAAGGAGACTGGAAGCGACCTCTGCGTCTACCCTCGTCGTCTACTGCGTGAGCGTCGTGTATCGACGAATTACCTGCTTTGTGCCACGAATGGTACAACTATAACACATACGGATATGTGGACTTGAACATCAACCTAGGTTTACGTAGAGACTATAAGTGGCGTTTTGTTGTGGCTGACGTGAATAGACCTATTATAGGAATAGGCGTTCTATCTTTTTACTCGTTAATCGTTGACTGTCGTAACCAACGGTTAATAGATAGTAATACGAATATATCTGCATTTGCCGTGAATCGATCAGTCTCCTTTATAGCTTTTGTAAAAGTCCCAACTGGCGAATCTAGGTATAACAAAATTCTAGACGAGTTTCCTGAAATTACTAGACCGGTCGGTACACCACGCACTACACCTCACAACACTGTACACCACATACGCACGACACCAAGCCCTTCAGTTACTGGTTCTCCTTGACGTTTAGCCTCAGATAAATTGAAAATCGCAAAGCAGGAATTCCAACTAATGCTGGCCAACGGTACTGCTAGACCTTCGGAAAGCCCCTGGTCATCACCTCTTCACCTTGCTCCAAAGTAGGACAACAACAGCTGGCGCCCATGCGGTGACTACCATATGCTCATTGCGAGAACAGTACCTGACAGGTACCCGATTAAACACATTGACGATTTTGCTCACAGCATTGCTGGTTGCAGAATCTTCAGCACCATCGATCTGGTGAAGGCATTTAATCAGATCCCTGTCAGCGCGGACGATATTCCGAAAACCACCATTACAATACCTTTCGGTTTGTATGAGTTCCTTATATGACCTTTGGACTTTGAAATGCAAGCAGAACCTTCCAGAGTTTTGTCGACGAGATGACCAGAGGACTCGACTTTTGCTACTGTTTTACCGACGACTTTCTTTTGTTTTCTCGCAGCGAAGCCGGACATGAGCAGCACTTGCGTATCATATTCAGTAGGATGAAGGACTTTGGTATGGTCGTCAACACTTCCAAGTGTATTTTCGGTGTCTCGGAAATAACCTTTCTAGGTTATAGTATTTCGGCCAAAGGCACCAAACCACTTGACTCTAAGGTCGTAGCCAGCCGTGACTTTCCCCCTCCTAAAAATGTCCGACAGGTCAGACGCTTTCTGGGCATGATCAATTTTATCGGTGATTTTTGCCGAATGCTGCCCAAATTCAGGCGCCACTTCATAATCTTCTAGTTGGCAATATAAAAAGCTGTCTTCTCGTAGACTTAAGTGGCGATACATTAAAAGCTTTGACAACTGCAAGCAAACTCTAGCCGACGCTGCCTTATTAACTCACCCGACTGCGATGCCAAACTCGCATTGGTTACCGATGCATCTGACATAGCAATCGGCGCCGTGTTACAACAGTTTGATACTGATGATTGGTAGCCACTATCTTTCTTTTCCTGGAAGCTCAGTCCTTCTCAAAGCAAATACTCTCCTTACGATAGGGAATTATTAACCATTTACGAGGCCATTAAATATTTCCGCCACTTGTTAGAGGCGAGGCACTTTGTTATTTATACTGACCATAAGCCGATCACTTTCGCATTCCATTAAAGGAAAATAAACTGTTCGCCTAGGCAATTCTGCCATCTACACTACATAGCTCAGTTTACAACTGATAAAAGGCATATTTCTTGCAAAGACAACGTCGATGCCTCCACACGAGATCTTTATCTCGTTTATATCTTTACCTCGTTTCTCGAGGAATTGCACTTACCAGTCACTGTTGAACGTCTAGCGGAAACACAAATCGCTGATCCTGAATTAAAAGCTGTAATGCAAGAAGGTTCTTCGTTGCAACTGGAGAGAATACAAATACCTGGAAGCCGTACTTATTTCAACTGCGACGTCAGCACAGCGACTCCCAGGTCATTTGTCACCAAAATGTTACGAAAACAAGTTTTCGATAGTTTACATTCTCTCAATCATCCTGGCGTGGCCAAATTAATAGCAGAGCATTTTGTTTGGCCAAGTATGAGGAAAGATTGTCGTGAGTGGGCACGAGCTTACATCTCATGCCAGCAATTAAGTCACTCGTCATGTCTCAGCCCCATTAAGATTATTCAATTTACCACGAGCGAGATTTACCGAGATACACATCGATGTGATAGGTCTTTTGCCGCTTTCTCAAGGCTACAAATATTGTTTAACTTAAAATAAAATTGAGTGAAGATGGAATTAAAAATGATAACATTAAACATGTTTCAATGTCGAACGTAAATAATAATAAATGTAAAGAACAAGAGAAAGGAGAAAATCGTGATGTAGGAATGGAAGTATTCCACGCAAAAAGTGACGAAATAGATGCGGCCGATAAAAATGTTGATTAGAAATACCAATTACATGATAATGAATTTTAAAAATATCAAGGGCAACAAGAAGACCGATTAATAAAAAAACAGTTCTGAAGTATATATGTAATTTCAAAACTTCTAAGCGAAATAATATTAACCCAGAAAGACGGGCGATCATGAATAATAAAAACAGTGACTTGGACACGAATAAAGAAAAGTATGTACAAGCCATTGACAAGAATGATTATTCCGATGAAATTGAAACATATTATAATGAAAAATTTACCAGGAAAATTTTTGCTCCCACACTGGTTAATTCTGAAGTGTCGTGCAAGTCCGACGCAGTGAACGCTTGGAAAATGATCTGTACAAGCTCTGATTTGCCATCCGATCTATTCTCTCAGAGTCGGTGGGACGGGCCGCTCTGCAACATGGTGAGAGAAAACATCTCATGAACACATCTCCTGATGTTGCTGAGCGTGCCCGTTTATTGGCTGTGGGGGAATTGGAATCGGGTCTTTAGCTCTAAGCACTCCCATCGTCTAACATAGGCACTATGTTGGACGATGGATGATGGACGACACAACGTTCCGCATCGCTTCTTGCCTTCGTTTAGGTGCTCCATGTGTTTCTCCGCATCGATGTCACTGTGATGAAGCCATCGATGGCCTTGGCCACCATGGCCTATCATGTAGCAGGAGTGCCGGTCGTTTTTCGCGGCACGCCAACCTTGATGACATTACCCGTCGTGCTCTTGTCACCGCCGGCGTGCTAGCTCATCTTGAACCTAATTGTTTGGCACGTGACGATGAAAAGAGACCGGACGGTATGTCATTGATGCCTTGGAAGATGGGTAGGCCCTTGGTGTAGGACGCAACGTGTGTAGACACCCTTGCACCATCACATCTTCCCAGTACGGCGGGTTGTGCTAGTGCTGCTGCTGCATCCGCGGAGACTCTCAAACGGCGCAAATACAACAACTGGTAGGGGATAATGTTTTTAAGCCGTTTGGGGTCGAAACACTACGGTCATGGGGTCCCAGTGCTCGTGCTCTTTATAGAGAAATAGCGAAAAGGTTAATCGACGCTTCCCGTGACCAGAGGGCTGGCCTTTATTTCGCGGAAAGGATAAGCATTGCCATTCAACGTGGTAATGCTGCCAGTCTTCTAGGCACACTGCCAGTCGACTGTGATGCGGAGGAATTCTATGACGCCTATTAGAGGATTTTAGTTTTCTTTTTCTTTTTTATTTCTGTTTTATAATATTTTAGGTATAAGTTAGTTTTAAAGAATTGTGTTTATATTATGTATGTAATTAATAATTTGTATCGTTATTAGTTAATAACATCTGAATAAACCTTCCTAGTTTAGTTATAATGAAATAGAAAGTAAAAAAGCTATTGATCCCAGAACACTTCCTACAGGTATAATGTCATCTATCGTTACTCTTAAAAAACTTAACAAAATCATTGTAAACGTCTTAACAAAACCATAAATGACACTGAAAAATAGCATGCTTGTTGACAAATTCAATAAAAATGGCGTTGTCATAGATGGAGAGAAATATAGTCAAACAGAAGCAGGTGATGCAGTCCAAGACAAGCCGATTACAGAAGGTGATGTAACAGTGGAACAGTGGTTAAATGTAACAAAAGTAGAATAGACGAATACACAACTTATGTGCTATTTGGAGACAACAATCCTTTCAAATAAGTTCACGTAGTTTTAGGCTGACTCGCTAAGGATAAAATAAAATATTTAACTTAAAGTTGATCCTTGTTGAACTCACCTCCATAAGATGCCAATCGGATTAATATATCACCTGAATATTACACATGTTAAAATAAAAATGACTTACCAATACTTTGATTGTTTGACCTACTTAAGATTCAAATTTGACAGAAGTTCCATAATAGTTATGTAAAATATGTATCGTTGGTATTAATTTTTGCCTCAGAGTGCCTTTCCATTTGTGATGTATGAGTTTAATGGAAACACACTTAGCAAAATCAAGGCTAAACGAAGCTATGTATAAGTCTTTTTCTAGTAGCGAGTGTTATGAAAGAGAAAGATGTGGTTTAAGTGATGAAATGCTGTAGACATTTCCACGTCAGTATGTTTACACTCGGTGACGTACAAGTGCCTACTACGTCATCTATCGTATTTCAAATCCACCCAGACTTATCGCTCGCATATCTACTACAAGTATATAAAAATCTTCGCTACATTAAACATCGCGTACCTCTGTTCAAAAAGTGTTCTAAAATCCGATACGGCACTCGTCGTACTGCATTGTAAAATGAGGTGGTTTTACAGTCTCTTCATTAGTTAAAGTCCATATTCGCATGTAGCCCGGTCGGTTATGTCAACACGAAATAGATTTCCAAGCTATGTAACTTTCCTTCTAGCTTTGAAGGGTAGAGGTAAGGATAACCATATTAGTATATGAAAAAGTTTCCAACGAATAGCGTCAATCTGCGGGCGACGACTCTTGGATGCCCTGGCAAACGTGGCGCCACCCAAGAGTCGTCACCTGCAGATATTACATCTCTGTATTGGACACTGCTGGGTGGGTAGTTATGTAGTTTCAGTTTCAGCGACTCACCCACCATACAAAACAGTGAGTTGACAACGTGAAAAATGAAGATTGGCGTTACAGTAGCAAGTTGGTCAATGTTAAAATAGCGCTAGAACAATAACATCACAATAACTACTTAACACTCCATAACTTAACTTATAACTTATCTTGTGTGGGGGCCAGTCAGTACAGACCGGCAACACTTCGACCCAGTGGGATCTTTTGTGTCGACTTCCCCAATAACGACTGCCATAGATGTTCATGGCAGCCGGGACCGACGGCTTAACGTGCTCTCCGAGGCACGGAGCAGGCGATAATTGTCAATCAATACGCACATAATTTCGAAAAGTCATATAACTTCCGAAAGTCAGAGGTGCGCAACGTGGGTTCGAACCCGAGACCCTCTGCATTGCAGTCTGTTGGTCTCCCCACTGATCTATCGCTGCTTTTAACACTCCATAAACTTATCCCATTATTGTTTTAAGTATTACAACAATAAAGACAATAAAATCACGAATAAGTATTATATTGTCTTCTGTTTACGCGAATGTTATTCATTGAAATTAAACTACTATATACGGATTTTATCGCGTTGTTTATTTATCACTGTATTACAAAATTTTGAAAATATTACTCTACTACTACTATTGATTTTATTTGACTAATTTATAAGCTAATAAAATTATTTAAACTATTAAATCTATTTTTTTTTTTTTTTTGGTTTACACTTTCCCCGACGTTTCGGGTGCTTTTCAGCAGCCATGGTCACGGGGAGACTGAAAAGCACCCGAAACGTCGGGGAAAGTGTAAACCAAAAAAAAAAAAAAAAAAAAATAGATTTAATAGTTTAAATAATTTTATTAGCTTATAAATTAGTCAAATAAAATCAATAGTAGTAGTAGAGTAATATTTTCAAAATTTTGTAATACAGTGATAAATAAACAACGCGATAAAAGCCGTATATAGTAGTTTAATTTCAACGAATAAGTATTATCAAAAGTATACAATAAAAAAATCACTCACCACTTTATCTTAGCAGATTTATAGGTTATATTTACTAAATTACGTTGGACTACGAACTTAAATAAATTCGTTTTATATACGTCAATTATTGTCTCAACTATGTACACTAGTCACCAGAGATATTAAATTTTTCAATTCAGCTTTCTTCACTTCGTTTGCATCTACTAAATTCATATAATCTTCTCTTGTTACGCTAGCACTATTGTGGTGGCTGTTTGAATTATAATTTGCTGCTTACAGCTGGACACTTTTTCCACGTGTCCCCCATATAAAATGGTTCTCTTTACTTCTAACCTCCAAACTTCTAACGTGAAGTAACAAGAATACAATTCAACGTGTTGTTAGAATAACTTAATGCAAATTTAGGTTCAATTAAAATAACTTATTACCTCTACAATATAATTTAGACCAAGTACAAAATGCAGGATTGCAAATTAAAAAAAAAAATGTATTTCGGAATACTTTGCCTAGAATTACTACATATTACTACATATTACAAAACAAAGTCCCCCGTCGCGTCTGTCTGTCTGTCTGTCCGCGATAAATTCAAAAACTACTAAAACGGATTTTCATACTGTTTTTACCGATAGACAGAGTGATTCTCTGTTGGGAGACCAACAGACTGCAATGCAGAGGGTCTCGGGTTCGAACCCACGTCGCGCACCTATGACTTTCGGAAGTTATATGACTTTTCGAAATTATGTTCGTATTGATTGACAATTATCGCCTGCTCCGTGCCTCGGAAAGCACGTTAAGCCGTCGCTCCCGGCTACCATGAACATCTATGGCAGTCGTTATTGGAAGTCAGTACCCTATAATATCCTGACACTGGTCTAGTCTTAGGGTGCTCTAGTCTTAGGGTAGGGCCTTCGGGTTGCGGAGGTCAGGTGGCAGCCGCTCTGTGTACAAACTGATATGCAGTCAAATACGGTTAGACTAGAAAAGCCGATCCCAAGTGACTGGGGAATAATAAAGGCTAGGGAGACGACAAAGTGATTCATGAGGAATGTTAAAGTGAATAATTTGTTTAAGTTTTGTAGTACCTGTGCGAAGCCGGTGCGGGACGTTAGTTATAAATAAACTCAAAGTCGAAAATGTATGATGTACGACAATAATATTAGCAAATTATATAAAGAAGTGCTATAACATAAAAATTAACTGCCATAAGTTTTTTAGACATTTCTTGTTGTTCCTCTTTTATATTCTACTAGCTGATCCGACAGTCGTTGTCCTGTCAATCTATACAAAAATACATTTCACGTATTTAAATTCAATATCAAAAAGTCAATATTTTTTTCATATAACATTACCTACTAAATTTTCGACATTTCCCGCGGATTTATCGTAAATTTTCGTTCATACAAACCTTGTCCTGACAATTACAAACACAACAAAAAAGAACAGCCCAATCGGTCGAGCTTGTTAAGTACGGAACCCTAACCGATATTGACGACGCAGCAATTACTAGAACTTTATAATAAATATAGAAGACAGGACGGAAACGCCGACGCAGCCAACATGCGGCCGCGCCGCGACGCCGTAGAAACTTCGATCGCCGACTCAGCAAAACTGCACCTGCATTATTGCCTACGCCGCGAACCAATTTTATGTATTTTATATTAATAAATTGTCATTCCATATTCTAGCATCGAATAGGTTTCACATAAATTAATTGTAATTTCTTTTATAATAAACTAGTTATTTTATAAGTAACTTTGGGTTTTTTTTTCGAACCTTCGGCTGCAGTAAACGTAATTGGCGCAGTCGGTAGGATACTCGCGGGCCGGTTCGCGAGCATTAGAAGCATCTCACATCGATATTCGCGTTCGCGAGTCGTCCGGGCGGCTATCAAGCCACGGTACGAGTATCCTGAATCTACGAGGCTGCAGCGCCGAGCGGGGAATCCAGACATCGATTCACGGAGAAGAACCAGAGATGATATATTATATGTAAGTACACTTGAATCTTTCTCGTGTTGCTTCCTACTTTATCCTAATTAGTTTTATTTCCAAAATTTTTCGCCCCGAAAAATTGTGTTCCCGGGACCCTGCATCGAGACAGGCTCGCCGGCATATAGTAGATAGTTATAGAGAATTAGATAGTGAATTAGTTTCTAGTTTGAGTAGTTTATTTGAAATAAAAATGCCTTACGATCCCGATGTAATCTATAAGGCATTACGCCTTGTGCCAGAATTTGATGGAAATCATAATGTATTAACAAGGTTTATTAACATTTGCGACCAAATCGTAACTCAGTACGCTAGCGCCGAGCCGGGCAGCGAGCTAGGTAATCTATGTTTACTGAACGGCATTTTAAATAAAATCACAGGGTCTGCCGCTTCAACTATCAATGCGAACGGCATCCCAGATACTTGGGAAGGGATTAGAACAGGTCTAATCAACAATTTTTCAGACCAAAGGGATGAAACTGCGTTATATAACGACCTCTCTTTAGCTACACAGGGTAATAAATCCCCACAGGAATTTTATGACCAATGTCAAACCTTGTTTAGTACAATAATGACGTATGTGACTTTACATGAGACTTTACGAACGACTATTGACGCTAAACGGACATTATATAAGAAGGTAGCGATGCAAGCTTTTGTGCGAGGTTTAAAAGAACCACTAGGATCGCGTATACGATGCATGCGTCCAGATTCAATAGAAAAAGCTCTAGAGTATGTGCAGGAAGAGCTGAACATTATGTACTTACAACAACGTAACGATGTTCCAAAGGTTCATAGTGCTCCTAAGCCTACCATGCCATCTAACATACCGTTAAATACGCAAATTATTCTACGACATCCCGTACCTAATTGGCCAGCCCCTATGGCACAGCGCCCCTATCAACCTCCAACCCAACCTTTTAGATTCAATATGAATAACCAACAACAGAATCGTTTCCCTACACGAACACAGCAAATGTTCCGTGTACAGCCTAATAATTACCACCCTCAGAGTAATATGTTTAGACTACCACCTAGGAATAACGCACCACAAAATGTCGGCGCGAAACCCATGAGTGGTGTTCAACATTTTTCCCCTAAACCGTTGCCCATGATGACAGGTCACAATTGGCAAAAATCAGGTAATCCGCCACCCAATAATTATTTTAAGTCACGTGAATTAAATGTAAATGAATTATCATTGCCCAACGATGTCTATTATCCTGCTGAATATTACTGTGAACCTGAATACGAATGTTATACAGACTGTAACGACTATAATAATTCCTACGACTATGACTATGACCCTAACATGACTTATAATGATACAACCTATAGTAATCAAGTTATACACGAGATAAAACCACAACCAGGTCCTAGCCATGCAGGTCAACCTCAGGATTTTCTCTCAGGCAACATATCAAACGAGCAAGGATAGATATTAATTTGCAAACCCAAAGACAATTACCATACATAGAAATCTCTTGTCCCCCGTTAAAATTTTTGATAGATACTGGCGCTAACCAGTCATTTATATGCCCCGAGGCCGTACAAATCTTCTTTTCTGATTACCCATTAAATTACGACCCTTTCGAAGTAGCAAACATACATGGTGTAAGCAGAAGTGACCATTCTATAACGTTACCGTGTTTTAACGAATTTAACGAGAAAGGTGGTATTAAGCTCTTTGTATACCGGTTCCATGATTACTTTGATGGCTTAATAGGTTTAGATATACTGTCTAAATGGGAAGCCAATATAAACCTGAAGGATTTTAAATTAGTAACAAGAAATGCAATAAACCCGATTAAGTTATATAACTCTCGTAATATAAATCTATATGAAGACATTGTTCCAGCTAAAAGTTGTAAAACAATTAAAATACCTATTAACGCCCCGGATGGCGAAGTTTTAGTTGACGAACAGATTTTCTGTGGTTGTTTGTTACGTGAATGTCTTACTACCGTAGTTAACGGCCGAGGTTATGTAGAAATAGAAAACCCATCATCCAATGATATTATATTTTATCTAGATCAGCCGGCTTGTGCAGACATATTCAATATTAAATGCACACAAATTGAGAACTCAAACCGTGTAAATGACGTATTATCGCGGTTACGTACTGACCATCTTAATGAAGAAGAAAAGGCTAATCTCTTAACATTATGTAGTCGCTACGCAGATGTCTTTTATATCGATGGGGAGCCATTGACTTTCACAAACAAGGTTAAGCATAGGATTCGTACAACAGACGAGGTCCCTGTGTACACCAAAAGTTATCGGTATCCTTTCGTTCATAGACAAGAAGTCAGGGACCAAATTTCTAAAATGTTGCAGCAGGGTATAATTAGACCTTCTGACTCTGCATGGAGCTCACCTATTTGGGTTGTACCCAAAAAGATGGATGCTTCCGGAAAACAAAAGTGGCGTCTCGTGGTCGATTTCCGTAAATTAAATGACAAGACGATAGATGACAAATACCCCATACCAAACATCACCGACGTTCTAGACAAGTTAGGAAGATGTCAGTACTTCACGACTTTAGATTTAGCAAGTGGTTTTTACCAAGTAGAGATGGATCTCCAGGACATACCCAAGACCGCGTTCAACGTAGAACATGGGCATTTCGAGTTTCTGCGAATGCCGATGGGATTGAAGAATAGTCCATCTACTTTTCAAAGAGTAATGGACAATGTTCTTAGAGGTCTTCAAAATAGCATCTGTCTGGTCTATTTAGATGATATAATTGTGTTCAGTTCATCACTCCAGGAACACCTGGTAAACCTGGAAAAGGTTTTCCAAAGACTCAGAGAATCTAACTTCAAAATTCAGATGGACAAGTCAGAGTTTTTGAAGCTAAAAACTGCCTATCTTGGGCATATAATTAGTAGAGACGGCATTAAGCCTAATCCCGACAAAATTTCAGCCATAGAAAAGTATCCCATACCGAACACTCCTAAGGAAATAAAACAATTTTTAGGCCTTCTCGGTTATTACCGAAAATTCATTCCGGACTTCGCACGCATTACCAAGCCCCTTACCAATTGTCTCAAGAAAGGAAACAAAGTAGTCCATAGCCCAGAATATGTAAACTCTTTTAATAAATGTAAGACCTTACTAACTAATGACCCCATCTTACAGTATCCCGATTTCAATAGGGAATTCAATCTCACAACAGACGCTTCAAACGTCGCTATTGGAGCGGTGTTATCCCAAGGACCAATAGGGTCTGATAAACCAGTGTGTTACGCTTCTCGTACACTCAATGAAAGCGAGCTAAACTATAGCACAATAGAAAAAGAATTGCTAGCTATAGTATGGGCCACCAAGTATTTTAGGCCATATCTGTTTGGAAGAAAGTTTAAAATATTGACTGACCACAAACCCTTGCAATGGATGGTAAATTTAAAAGAGCCAAACTCACGACTGACGCGATGGAGACTTAAACTCAGCGAATACGACTATACGGTAGTTTACAAAAAGGGAAAATTCAATACCAATGCTGATGCCCTGTCACGCATTGAGATACATAATAACGAGACTGACGAGATTAACTCCGTAATTGAAAGCATAAAAGACTTAAGCTCAATGATCAATAACCCTTCAGAATCACCAATCCAACATCCTAACTCTTTGACTGACACAAACCAACCCAGAGTAGAAGTTTCCAATAAATTGAATGTACCAGCTAACCAGACTAATTCCTCGACTGACACCGTACATACTAGCCATGAACAACCTATTTTAGAAGTACCTATCACAGATGAGCCTCTTAATAAATTCCACAGACAAATCCACTTTACAATAGTCGGAGACATAAAACGAAGACCGACAGTGACTAAACCTTTTGAAGGTCATACAAGAACAGCAATTCAGATTTCAGAATCAAATTTAGAATCAGATGTCATTAACGCTATTAAAGAATATGTCAATCCAAAGGTCAAAACAGCTATACTAATAAATCCGCCTCTGGCTATGTACTCAATAATACCTGTCATACAAGATAAATTCAAAAGCTCCTCTCTCAAACTAGTATTAACTAAGGTCGAATTAGAGAATGTCAAAGAATACCTGCGGCAACAAGATATCATTAAGCACTATCATGATGGTAAGACAAACCACCGTGGTATAAACGAGTGCTATTTAGCTCTTTCGCGAAAATATTACTGGCCAAAAATGAAAGAGCAGATCGCTAAATTCATCAACGAATGCACTATCTGTGGACAAGCTAAATACGATAGGAATCCAATCCGACCATATCTTAATATAGTACCACCAGCAACGAAACCACTAGAGATTATTCACATGGATTTATTCACAGTAGAATCAGAAAAATACGTAACATTTATTGACGTTTTCACGAAATATGGTCAGGCATACCACTTACGTGATGGTACAGCTATAAGTATAATCCAATCACTATTAAAATTTTGCACTCACCATGGACTACCTATGACTATTATTACTGACAATGGCACAGAATTCACCAATCAATTGTTTTCGGAATTCATGCGTATTCACAAAATCGTCCATCATAAAACTTTACCCCATAGTCCCAATGATAATGGCAATATAGAGCGTTTTCACTCGACATTATTGGAACACATTAGAATTCTTAAGTTACAACATAAAAATGAACCAGTAATTAATCTCGTACCATACGCCATCATAGCATATAATAGTTCAATCCACAGCTTTACCAAGTGTAGGCCATTTGACCTATTGACTGGACACTTTGACCCCAGAGATCCAATTAACATTGACTTTACTGAACATATCTTACAGCAATACGCGCAGAATCATAGACAGTAAATGAAACAGGTATATGATTTAATCAATGAATCCTCTCTTGCCAATCGGACAGCTCTTATCGAAAATAGAAATAAATCACGCGAACCAGAAGTAGAGTACACACCTCAACAACAAGTCTTTATTAAAAATCCTCTCGCCAGTCGCCAGAAAGTCGCACCACGATATACACAAGACACAGTTCTAGCTGACTTACCAATCCATATCTACACATCAAAGAAACGTGGCCCTGTAGCTAAATCACGACTAAAGAGAGTACCTAAAGGAAACCAATTGTTACAGGATTCTGATGCTTCCGGTAATACAGGCGACACACCTTCAAGACATAAGACTTGAGACTTTAGCTGACGGACCAGGATTGCTACCGTACAAGTTAGGACCAACCAGACTAACGACACACTACCATTCCTTTATACAATTTATACAACTAACAGACATTGAAGATAAGATAGATTCGGTACAAACTCAACTTAAAATGTTCGAGACTTAACTTAGTAAAGGAGCATACACCATTTATGAATACCAAATTGATTACCTTACTAATAAACTTAATAAGGTTCTTAATCGAATAAAATCTCTAGAACCTATAAGAGTTAAAAGAGGTCTGATAGATAGCTTAGGGTCAGTAATTAAAAGCGTTACTGGCAATTTAGATTATCAAGATGCCGTAAAATACAATGAAGCTATTAGAATCTTGCAGGGTAATGACAATAAGATAATTTCCGAATTCAATAACCATATAAGCTTGTGTAAAGAATGGATGTCAAAACATAATGCTGTTCTAGAACAATTAACATCAAACCAGGCAAAAATAAATGCATCTTTAGAATTACTTTTAGAAAGGGATGCCCTCAAGGATTATAATCTCGTGAGATTCACTAAGTTTTCTCAAATCTTAGGTATAATAACTAATAATGTAGAGGATATACTTTTAGAAATAATTAGAATAGAGAATATTTTAGCATTTATTCGTGCTTCTAGTACGCACCACTCCATGATAGATGTAGAAGTTTTAAAATCTATGATAGATAAATTAAGATCCTTATATGACCAAGATCAAATAGTAAATTTAGAATTAAGAGAATACTATGATCTGATTAAGCCAGGTTCATACTTTGTTGAAAAAAGAATAGTAATAGTCTACAATTTTCCTATAGTTTCCCATGAGATATACGATTTATATAAGTTATCCATTGTCCCTAATGAACACCAATTAGCCCTTATACCTCCCACTCCTTATATAGCAACAAACGAGAAATCATTCGTGTACATAGAGGCTGAATGCCCGAAGTACAGCAGCATACATCTCTGCGAAAAGGAGATCAGTCACCAGGTCCGAGCAGAGCCCGATTGTATCCAAGAACTGATCACCCGCCAAAATCTGAAGAACACCTGTCAATTGACTAAGATTTCGCTGTCTAAAGAAGCAATAGAGAAATTAGATGATCAACACTACGTACTTTCCCTACCGAGACCTACCAAGATACAATTGACTTGCGGCAGAAGAGACTACAATACGCTACGAGGAAGTTACCTCGCCACTATTCCCATGGGCTGCTACATCCAAACACCAGAGTTTACTATAATTAACGACGAGGATGAGATAAAGGGTCATAGCGTGGACTGTATACAAATTTGGTATATTTCAACCGTACAATAATTATGAGAAATGCCCGTAGTTCAGCGCGTCTCAGAGCCGAGTAACGGTCGGGTCAACGCGCGCGCGCAGCTCCGGCACGCCCCCCGCGCCTCACGGTGTCCCCCGTTGTCGCCCAGTCGAGTGTGACCAGATGTAAGGCGCCAACATATTCCCCGGGTTGAAGCGATGTCTTCAATGTTCTTCAGGAAGGGGGCAGATGGAATTGAAGGCACGACGAATGGTGCCTCTCTTTGTCTTCAATTCAGCCACCCTTGTGACCCCGTCTATGCCGGGATAGGTCTTTATGACCCGACCCAGGGACCAGAGCAGTGGCGGAGTGGATTTGTCCTTAATCAGGACCAAAGACCCTGGCTTGACTTCGCTTCTGGAATGGAACCACCTTTGTTTAGTCTGAAGCAGAGAAGTATATTCATTGTGGAACCGACGCCAAAAATGCTGCCTGATGTACTGGACTCTTTTCCACCGATCCAGCCGAGTTATATGTACTTCAGCCACCTGTGGATATGGTACAGTTAAGAGTGGTCGTCCAATTAGGAAGTGTGAAGGAGTAAGCGCCGAAAAATCGTTTGGGTCTGATGAAAGCGGAGTGAGGGGGCGTGAATTTAAAACTGCCTCTATATGAGTGAGACAAGTAACCATCTCCTCAAAAGTGAAGTGTGTAAGATGCAATAATCTTTTTAAGTGGTGCTTGCATGATTTAACCGCAGCTTCAGCCAGTGAATTGAAATGTGGGCTGTATGCGGGCGTGAAATGAAATTCAATCCCCTCTTGCGCTATTTCAGATGCAACATTTGACGAATGTAAGAGTTTATAAATGTCATTTGCTGCGCCTACGAAATTCGTTCCGTTATCGGACGTGATGCTTCGAGGCTTGCCCCGACGCGCCACGAAACGATTTAGAGCAGCCAAGTAAGCCTCAGTTGTAAGGTCTGTCACGAGCTCCAAATGTACCGCTTTAACTGCTGAACAAACAAAGATGCACATATAAGATTTTGTAAGTTTGCAACCGCGACCTTTGCGATCGGCTACCAATACTGGCCCCGCGTAGTCAACATGACAATTCAAGAATGGAAATTCTAAATTAGTTCTTGAATTAGGTAGCTGACCCATTATGGGTTGTACATTTTCAGCCTTGTGTCTGAAGCATTTAAGACATTTGTTCACGACAAATCTAGATAAGTTTCTACCAGCTAGAGGCCAATAAGTTTGTCGAATATGCGACAAAAGCAGCTGAGGACCAGCATGTAAAAGTTTTACATGTTGCATTCGAAATAAGTGTTTAGTAAAAATGTGTTTACTACATAAGACAATGGGGTGTTTAGTACCAAAGTCATAAGGTGAATTAGCAAGCCTCCCGCCCACGCGAACGAGCTTATGATCATCAATGAATGGAGTTAGACGAAGCAATCTACTTTTGTGCGACAATTTTTGTCCAGACTTCAAACAATTATATTCCTCAGAAAACATTTCAAGCTGTGAATGATGAATAATTAAATGTAATGAATTTTGAAGTTCTGTTGTTGAAAGATTGCCACGCAATTTATCCTTATTTTTTAAGTTATAAATAAATCTTTGTATATATGTAAATATTCTTTGTATTTTATTTAAACTTGAATAATTTTCGAGTAAATTATGTATGACTGATGAATGAATGGTTACGTTTGAATGGTAAATGTCACATGAATTATTATTGTCACTATTACTACTAATGAAATGAGTCACTACTTCCGGCAAATCCTGTCTCCGTGGGTTTGGTATTTTAGGCCACTCATTTTCATCATGTAATAAAAATGAGGGTCCGGTCCACCATAGCGGCGTCTCCTTAATGATATCAGCTCTAAGACCACGGGAAACTAGATCTGCCGGGTTGTCCTTCGACGGTACGTAGCTCCAAGTATGACCACATGTACTTTCCTGGATCTCGTTAACTCTATTTCTAACAAAAGGTTGCAACTGATTAGAAGGAGTAGAGAGCCAACCTAAGACGATAGTGGAGTCACACCAGAATCTACATTTATGAATGGGTATAGTAAGCGATTCTTGAACCTTAGTACACAGCCTTGCACCCAACAAAGCCCCACAAAGTTCAAGCCTTGGCATTGTCGTTGGTTTGATGGGTGCTACACGATTTCTAGAGACTAGAAGTTGTACACCTGTGACTCCAATGCCATTACGCGAACGAATGTAGACACAAGCGCCGTAAGCTCTTTCGGACGCATCGCTGAAAACATGTACTTCATGCGTTATAGAGTCTTCACGCAAAACCCAACGAGGAATTTTTAAATAATTTAAACTTGTAATTGTATTTTTAAATATAGACCAGAGTGTTTTGATTTCAGGCGATACATCGTCATCCCAGTCGTACTTGTCAAGCCATAGACGTTGCATAATAATTTTGGCTTCGACAACGCACGGACCTACGAGGCCCAATGGGTCAAAGATCTGACTGATAATAGATAGGACATGACGTTTAGTGACTTTAGATAATGGTGTTATATTAATAGTGTAGGTAAGTAGATCAGAGTCAGAAACCCAGTCAAGGCCTAGAGTTTTTGACTGTGAACAATTTAAAACGTGCTCAAGAAATTCTGACGTATTATTAGTGTCATTATTATTTGTAATTTGTTTAAGAATATCTGCATTATTTGATCGCCATTTACGCAAGTTAAATTTAGCAGAAGATAGAACCGAATGTACCTTTTTTGACATTTCAACGGTTTCAGCCTTTGTGGAGCCTCCGCTCAAAAAATCGTCGACGTAGAAATCACGTCGTATGGCGGATCGGACACGACTATCCTCTATGTTATCAGCCAGAGTCACAAGACATTTTGTGGCTAGGTATGGAGCGCTTGCGGTGCCGTAAGTAACCGTGTTTAATGTATATGACCTAAGAGGTTCTGAAGGTTCGAATCGAAAAACTATTTTTTGTAATGGTCGTTGAACTGGACTTAATTCTATGGCTCTGTACATCTTTTCTATGTCACCTGTAACCACGTACCTATGCTGACGAAAACGTATTAAAATGCTAAATAGATCGTCTTGTACTACGGGACCGACCATCTGAATGTCATTAAGAGACACCCCCGAACTGGTAGAGGCTGATGCGTCAAATACTACGCGTAGTTTAGTAGTGGTGCTAGAATTACGAATGACTCCATGATGTGGTATATAATATTTGACCACGGAGTTTTCAGGTGAGGAAGTAGAATTGTCAGGGTCTAATGTCATGTGACCTAGACGTATATATTCTCGCATAAATTCAAGATACTCATTTTTAAATGAATGATCGCGTTTAAAACGTCTCTCTAAAGACAAAAAACGTTTTTTAGCATTGTCATATGAATGACCTAAAGTACTAGGGTCTAATTTTAACGGCATTGTGACAACATACCTCCCACCATCTTTGCGGACAGAAGTTTGAATGAAATGTTGATCACACATTTTTTCTTCAAGAGAATGAATATGTTTAGGTGAAACATTATCAAGGTCCCAGAATTGAGTGAGATCGGGAGTGACATTGGAGTGGTGGCATAAATGAGAGAAATGAAAATTTGGCTGTTTCGAAATGCTACCTGAGACCAACCATCCAAATTTTGTTTCACATAGTTTTGGTAGATTTCTGCCTAAATCTATCGTATTACTGCCTAAGATGTTCCAGAACAATTCAGCTCCTACCAGGATGTCTATGACCGACGGGATATTAAAGTTCGGGTCAGCAAGCTGAAGACCTGAAGGAATAGGAACGTGTTTGATGTGGACGAAAGAAGACGGTAGAACCTTTGTAATTTCGGGTAAAATATGACACTCGATATCTACAGCGTAAGCACAGCATAAAGAGTCTATAGTGAGGTGACAAGACTGTGTACTAGAGGATATGTGATTATTAATACCCGTTACCTTGGTGCTCGTACCGCGCCGTGACAAACCTAGCTTCTCTACTAAGCTCTGCGTGACAAAGTTTGCGGTACTACCATTGTCCAGCAACAGGCGCGCATTGTACTTCTTACCGCTCGCGCTGGTCACATTCACCACAGCTGTGGACAGTAAAACATGCGCAGAAGTAGCAAGCTGCAAGGAATTGGCAGATAATGCAATTTTAGACGCAGTAGCCGAAGCAGAAAGCGTGACAGGCTGCATAGCAGAAGGCAATAGATGTAAATCAGGTTTTGTTTCATGATTTTCTAAATGTAAAAGCGTATTATGTTTTAATTTGCAATATTTGCAATGAGATAATTTGCATTGCTTAGCAGAATGTCCAAAGCGTAAGCAGTTAAGACAGACATTGTAATCTTTTGCCTTTTGTATGCGATTTTCTATTGACAAATTTCTAAAAGATTCGCATTTATAAAGGTTATGAGCTTGAGAACAAAGTGGACATTTATTTATTTTATTATAATTACTTGAAGTTTTATTGATCTTAGTAGTTTTAGAAGTATTTAATTGATTGACTGATGCATTATTATTTTTATTTGCATAACTGTTATTTAATGCAACAACAGTTTCATTATGAGCAGAACTAAGGTTCGATTCATGCGACTCCAACCAGTCTGCTCTCTTGCTTAAAAAGGAACAAAAATCTGTTAAAGTAGGTTCATCGTTAAGCATCGTATTGCTGTACTTCTCCCAGTCACGACTAGTTATCATATCTAACTTTTTTGCCATGATATAAATGATTAAATCATCCCAATGTTGAGTGGGTCTTTCTAACGTTGTAAGTGCCCTAATATTTTTATTAATTACGTCTAAAAGATTTCTAATTGAGACACTTGATTCCTTGTGCACTGATTCGACATCAAAAAAAGCTTGTATATGGTTTTTAACTAATTTGCGGTTGTTGTTGTACCGCTCACACAACATGCCCCATGCTATCTTGTAATAGTCACCTTTGAACGTAGTGTTTTCTATTACTGAGGCTGCTTTTCCGTGTAGTGAAGATCGCAAGTAGTGGAACTTACTAATGTCGCTAATACTAGTATTGTCGTGAACCAATGACGTAAATGTGTCTCGAAATTCAAGCCAGCATTTGAGTTCCCCATCAAAACGAGGCAAATCTATTTTGGGCAAACGAACAAAATTATTTTTATTGGAATTTTGTGCACCTGAGTCAGCATCTTTGAAGCTCGTATCAGACCGTGGGGTTTCATCATTGGCTGAAGTACCAAGCAGGCTGCGCGTGACTGCTACCAGGTGGAAGTATTGCCGGTCAAACTCCTCACGCTCAGCAGATTCAGCGTCGATGTTCTCGCTAAGCACTTCGATTTGTGTCTGTAATTCGTCAAATAGTGCATATAAGGTCTCGAATTTCTTTAAACGCTCGATTAAGTCTGTGCGCTGCAAGTTAGAAATGTCGGCACTACTTTTAATTAAATTTAAATAATTCAAATAAATTGTTAACCTTGATTTGGCAGAACCACGTTTTTTAAACAAGATTTTAAGATCCGCCATTTTGTAAATGCTTATTTTGAACAAAGAATGCAATAATGTAATTAATTTGATGATAATGATATATGATAATGGTTTCTTTTAATATAAAAGCGAACAGCTGTGCGTAAACAAAAGATCAATGCAAGCAGATTAAAAAATGTGTCAAGGTCAACGGCCTAACATGTGGCGCGATGCGCTAATCACTTGTAATTATTATATTTCAACAAGGATCGGTAATGTACAAGCAGTTTGAATGAAAATACGCTGTTATAAGCCACTGAATTGAATTATTTATGTAAGTACGCTATGCACGTGGAAGAGAAATGAAACGATGAAAACGATTTTTACGGCAGGAAATAAAAACAGGATTATACTAATTGGAACGAACTCACTCAAATACTGTGTTTATACTCCCACAAAATGACATCAGCTCCTTCGACGATGTAGGCTGCTACAGGAACGACTTCTTCCAAACCGCGTGGTCACGGGCAAAGTCCACACGACAACGACGACGGTGTTTGTTGATATTTGATACGGCAAAATATCAAGATTGGCAAAGTATTAAGATCCGGCTCGAAGGACCAATGTTTAGGCCATATAGGACGTTAAATAAAATAGCGTGGACTGTATACAAATTTGGTATATTTCAACCGTACAATAATTATGAGAAATGCCCGTAGTTCAGCGCGTCTCAGAGCCGAGTAACGGTCGGGTCAACGCGCGCGCGCAGCTCCGGCACGCCCCCCGCGCCTCACGGTGTCCCCCGTTGTCGCCCAGTCGAGTGTGACCAGATGTAAGGCGCCAACAAGGGTCAACCATTAAAATTATCGAAGATTCCTTTTGAAAATTTGAACAAAACTGAAATCTTTGCTCACATTGGATCCAGATCAGTAAATTTAGAAGAACTCCACAGCATTCAGAACAAAGTCTCATTAGAAAAACCGATAGAGATAGAGAAAACTCAGTCGTCTGCCCTATACCATACCACGATACCACTATATACCATCGTAGTATGTGCAGCCGTCATTGTCATATTCCTGATAATCCGCAAATACAAATGTTGGAATCTCAATTCAGAAAACAAAGAGAAACAGCAGACTCTCAAGATCCACACATATGACGAGATAACCAAGAAGCGTAAAGAGACTCCAGCAACATTTTCTCTTAATATGACAAAATAGTTGCTGTTCTGCGGATGGAGGTGTTAAGTACGGAACCCTAACCGATATTGACGACGCAGCAATTACTAGAACTTTATAATAAATATAGAAGACAGGACGGAAACGCCGACGCAGCCAACATGCGGCCGCGCCGCGACGCCGTAGAAACTTCGATCGCCGACTCAGCAAAACTGCACCTGCATTATTGCCTACGCCGCGAACCAATTTTATGTATTTTATATTAATAAATTGTCATTCCATATTCTAGCATCGAATAGGTTTCACATAAATTAATTGTAATTTCTTTTATAATAAACTAGTTATTTTATAAGTAACTTTGGGTTTTTTTTTTCGAACCTTCGGCTGCAGTAAACGTAATTAGCTTTTCTTAAGTGATGCTCCGTCATACTTGTGGTGATGATGGTGGCAATTGATTTTTATTTATATAGATTGGTTATTCTATGCTTTTGTACTAAAATAAATAGTTTTCTGATATCCTTTCTTTGTATAAAATTATTTCTACATGCCTACAGTTACATAAATTGGCAGATGTTTGAGAATTAGATCATTAAGGGCCGGTTTTTCAATCGTCAGATAACTTTTATCTGAAGAGTAAATATGGCGGTATGACATATTTTCTATACAAAAGCTGTCAAAACGTCAAACGTATTCCCCAGATAAAAGTTATCTGACGATTGAAAAATCGGCTTTAAGAAGATCCTCTGAAATATTTTGTGTATCTTTTCTATTCCCAGTATTCTTATTATTGTATCTCCTTGCTGTAGAATCCGTTCGCCGAGACATTTCTTCCTGTAACATATTTTTCTTGACATACAGCAGTACTTGTTGTCTCATAATACATTATCAATGGCCATTTTCGCAACTTTGTTGCCTACGTTCAAAGATTTACGACTATATTTCTCTATCGCTGGCGGCTACATCGTTGAGGAATGGGGTCTGATGTCTCTCCAACACAAAGAGGGAATTCTCCGACAGGCTGGATTGTACCTGGTGGGCCGCAGACCAACTGTTGGTGTCGGGCACTTGTATATATACTAAGTTGCTAAATAACTTAAACTTGTGCGATGCAGAATTGTCTGGAGAACGTCAGTTTAAGCGCTTATTGTTAGCGCAGGCTGTTGAATTTAGTCGGAACTTCTTCCTCTGTGCAGATACGCCACAATTTGAGCCAAATGAACCAGCGTGCAGCGGTCCCGTTCGGACCTTTCCAGCACCGAGCTACCACGTAGCTTCCGAAAGATTGCCCTTGATGTTCATCTCACTTTAAAATGTAAGCGTCGCTTCACTAAACGATTCCACTCACGTGACTCGTTGACGTCACGGCGTTCTCTGCCCTCGTACAATGGAATCGATTAAGTGTTTTATTATCGTTAAATTACCATAGTCGCCGACATATTATTTATATAACAGAGCAAAAATGTGATCACGCCATTTAGCAACACCATGAATAACTAATTTAATAATTTGTATTTTTTATTTCACTTTTTAACTGTCAAATATAAAATTGGCGGCAATCTAGTTTCGATGATTAAGTTGCTAATAAAAATAAAGTCATAACTGTTTGTGATAACAAATAATATTTGTTGTAGAAAGTGCTGCCTGTGTTCTAGTACGATGAGAGTAAATAATATAGTCGTTGTTATATTAGGAATAGTTTTTAATACAGGTAAGTTTATGGTATATATTTAATTGCTATATGTATATGTAATAAGGGTTTTTATAAAAATAAAAGTGTCCTCCAGACTGAATTCCGTTCACGGTGGTTAATCTTAACACACTATAGCCGACGCCATCACACATGTGCTGCAGGTTTACGTGTAATCCTATACGGTGGAGTCGAAAAGAACGCGTATCAAGAGATTGTGTCCTCATCTTTCTATTCCCAAACACGTGTTTCCCTTATCTTTTGATCCTAGTTCCTTCCAGCAGGGCGTGAAAAGTACCTCCTTAGTTCGTCACAATAGAGACCTCAGCACCACTTCAGTTGTAATAAGGATGTGGTGCAGAGGGCTCTGCTCGTGGACTACACCACTGCTTACCACCAGGCGAAGTGTAGACATTTCGACTAGTATAAAAAGAACAATGAGTCCTCATAGTCCGAAGGATCTGCAGTCCGACTCGCACGTAGAGTGATCAGACACAGGGCCAATGGCTTTATATGCTCTCTGGGGACACAAAGTATGCAACACCGCAAATTTTCTAACTGCGGGATGCTATTGGGCATTTCTTAACAGCAAACCTTAACTTTTATTGTTTCGATCGGGAATCGTATCCGAGAACTCACGCACAGCAGTCGCATTATATAGCAGATCTGGCAAGCAAGCAAAGCAAGCAAGGATACGGCGTGCCTAATATTGAGCAGTTACCGTAGAACGTGACCACTGGCAATTTTAATAAAACAACATATTTATTATTAATATAAATATTTTTCAATTTTATTATTGTAATCTTCACTATCTCTTCCATAGGATATATATATTCCACAGAAGTATAGGTATAACTGTATTAAACATTTAGTCAGAACAGTTTAAGGCACAACGTAAGGCCTTACTGCCGTCTGATGGACACATTTCTAAAACGCGTGCTGCTAATGAGAATTACTTAACCGAAAAACCCACTAACACTGTATTCAACCTAAGAATAGATCTCAAAATCGATCACAAACATAACTTGTGTCACGGAACAAACAAGACAAGAGAGGTAAGCTTACACTAAATTTATTATACACAGTGGCCGATCTAATAAACTCAGACTCAGAAGCTAGTGGCTTAGCTCTTGAAATAGAAGAAGATAAAATCAACAAAGAAGACAACGCAGTCGACGTTAAGCTAATAGACGCACAAAAGTTCATCGGAGAAGCTAAAACAATTATTAACAAAGCTAACAATGTTCTAGTTCATAATAACAACTCACGACGAGATTTCAGCCACATTAGGCTAGGAAGATTTACAGATTTTATACGACATGTAATTATAATATTACAGAAATATGACGACAAAGATTTGGAACAATTCTTTGCAATTATTGATGGTGAAGTAAGAAAATATCATTACAGAGGCTGTAAGTTTCATGAGTTGATTGATAATGATGGGCTCAGAATTTTTATAGGTAAGAAACTGGAGACAATCAAAAGTATGAGAGCTGCAGATATCAGAAAAGTTCTAGCAGCAATCGCTACTAAGATAGAAAAGGAAGATTATGATAAAAACGAAAAAGATTTCGTTGATTTCATTAATTCTATATACAGGAAAGATGCTATTGACAAGTTTAACAAGGTTTTGTTAAATATTGATGATTATAGACTGAAGAATAGAAGGAATACAGATCTCACAGGAGTATTGAGGGAAGGTATAAAATCTGTTATCTTCGATTATTATACAGATCTAACTCACAATGCTAGAATAGCATTCAAGTTGAAACTAGACGATTTTTGGAACTACATCATGAGTGTTTCTGCTTCGTATGTAATGCAACATTATTTGGGTAACCTAAGAATTTCTAATGCAGCGAAAACATTTGATGTCGGCTCTTTGAGTGAAGAATCTTCAGTTAAAACAACAAAAGACGAACCAATGACTTTAAGACAAATGTATGTAGAAAAGAACATCGATTTAAAATATGATCCGTACGCTTACGATCATTTGACAACCAAATACAGAAACTTAATTAAAAAACAATTCAGTTATAAGAAAGCAGACCCACATACGGACATAATCCCAGCGTCAGCAAAATTAACCGATGATTCACTGGTCCTGCGACAAAATAATATAGAAAGGAACAACTATAAACATTCAAGGCACGCTAAAACTCACACAGTTAACGAAAAACGTCAGAGGAAGTCAAAGTCTACAGAGAAGCATAAATATTATACTAAAACTACAGATGATCTGAAAACACTCAAACAAATGCACGTTGAAAGTATGGATTCAAAGTATAATTCGCGATTTACTCATTCGACAAAGTCTAAAAGTAAAAATGATAAGACGTCACAGGTACATCAGTTAAAATATTTTGATGATGACAATTATTCAGGAAAGATCGAACATCCCAGAAAAACAACTAAAGAGGCAAGAACACTTAGACAAATGTATTTAGAAAATTTCGATTTTAAATATTATGAGCCTCAAGTTAAAACTGATTCGACAGAATTAAAAAATAAAGACATTAGACCAAAACATGTGCGGACTTCTAACAAAGGTAAAAAAACAAACAAAGCTCGCCACACAGTCAAAACCACGGACGATCCTACTACCCCCAGGGAGATGTATGTCAAAATTATGAATTTAAAATACGAGTCACCCGCTAACACAAATTCCAAAGAAATTAAAAATGAAAGCAAAGTATCGCTTTATAAGAATGAAGGTAAGAAGAAAAGAAAATACATATTACGAGAACGTAAAACAAACGATAACATTGCAGTTTCTAAGGCATACAAGCAAACAAACATATTCATAGATGTCGATACAAAATATATTACACGAGATAATAAACATAAAACTACTAAAGATAATGAAGTACCAATGCAAAGGTATTTAGAAAAGCAAAATAAGTATTTGCCAACAGTAATGAGAGCTCAATATGAAAGGCAAGCATTAGATACGGTGACAAAATATCTTCTTGCACAAACGACTCACCCTAAAAAACAGGTGATGATGCGTAAGAGAGTGGATGATCTAAGAGTGGACAAGAAACACATAATAGGAAAGCCGACAGCTTTAGTGATAATAGAAGAACATAATGCAATAATAAACGTTAATGCGGCAACGTCAGTTAAAGCTAGAAGAAATTACGAGGATAGAAACATTATGTAAGTATATTTGTAACATATTAAAGCCATTGAAATTAATTTGACATGCATATGAACATAATCCCAAGCTTTTATTCCCGAAGCAATCGGTAAAGTGTATAGTTCTCATAATTTACCATCCATGCTTTTTGGTCTCATATAATAGAGAGCAAATCTATTCTCGACTACTGGGCATGGTCCCAGAATTGGTGCAACTACTGAAAACTCATTGACAAATAAACCAAATAACATTTTGATAGACACTAGAATCGAGACTTGCACGGGGCAACTGAGCATTAAGTGGTTATATTTGTGCATTTTTAAATTACTTTTTATTAATATAATCTATAAAATAAAACCTAGAATTTTACGCTCGTATGTTACCTTAATCACATTAATATCATAATATTGTCTTCTGTTTACGCGAATGTTATTCATAGACGTCGCGACGTCGGGGAAAGTGTAAACCAAAAATAAATAGATTTAATAGTTTAAATAATTTAATTAGCTTATAAATTAGTAAAATAAAATCAATAGTAGTAGTAGTGTAATATTTTCAAAATTTTGTAATACAGTGATAAATAAACAACGCGATAAAATCCGTATATAGTAGTTTAATTTCAACACATTAATATCATTAGACCCACTATTAAATAAATTAAATATGATATTAAAGAAATGTTTCATATATTTCAGACAAAATTTCAAAAAGGTTCCAGGTGCACCTTTACTTGCAAAAAAGGTTTTAAGCAATCAGCTTGTCATGTCAGCAAAATTGAAAAAAAAAGAAAAGCTTTTGAAAAAATATACAAGTGTTACCAATCGCAAAAGGTATTATACACCAAATAATATTCCCTCGGAAGAAGGTCTATCTATAGAAGCATTTAAGAACTCCTACAGAAGAATGGACAGTAATATCCATACTGATAATATTTTAAATGATACTAACGTAATAACCAAAATTAAACAACTAGAGAACGAATTAAATGTTGTCAAAACTAAACTACAAAATGACACAGAAATTATAGAAAATCTGAATTCTAAATTATGTGAAACGAAGAATAAATTAAAAGAATTTTGTAACCAAGAATTTAAATTTGTTATGAATAATAAAAATGCGTCTAAAGAATTCTATTTAAGAGCAGATCCTTACGTTAATGAGAATGAGAAAAATAAAGAAGCATTAAGCTCCAAATTAAATAAAGATGGCAAATTTATAAATAATCAAAGCAACGAAGACATTGAAAGAAATACTTTATTTGAAAGATCGAGAAGTGACATCAAAACAAAAGGAGACATGATTGATAAAACTGGAGAAAAGGAGTATGATATTGATGCCAAGAAATTAACTAAAGATCTAGACAAAATGTCTTCAGTTTCAAACTTGAGTGAAGTCAGAATTAAAAATGATAGCATAAAACATGTTTTAACGTCGAACGTAAATAATAATAAATATAAAAGTCACAAGAAACAGGAAAATCGTGATGTAGGAATGGAAGAATTCCACGCTAAAAGTGACGAAAGAGATGCGGCCGATAAAAATGTTGATCAAACATATCAATTACAAGGCAATGATTTTATAAAATATCAGGTGGAACAAGCAGACAGTAAAATAGAAAAACATAGTTCTGAAGTATATAATTTCAAAACATATAAACAAAATAAGATTAAACCAGAAGAACGGGAGATCATGAATAATAAAAAGATTGATTTGGACATAAATAAAGAAAAGTATGTACAAGCCATTGACAAGAATGATTATTCCGATGAAATTGAAACATATTATAATGACATAGAAAGTAAAAAAACAATTGATCCCAGAACACTTCTTACTAGCATAATGTCATCTCCCGTTACTCTTAAAAAACTTAACTACGTCAATGTAAACCCTAACGAAATAATGCTTGATGTTACGCAAACAAACGCTGAAATCCATAATGATGATGACGTTATAAAAGAGCCGAGAAAAGAGCATATTCATGATACATATACAAAACCAAAAATTACACTGAAGAATAGCATGCTTGTAGACAAATTTGATAAAGATGGTGTTGTCATAGATGGAGAGAAATATAGTCGAGTAGAAGCAGGTGATGCAGTCCAAGACAAACCGACTACAGAAGCTGATATAATAGTACAACAGTGGTTAAATGTAACAAAAGTAGAATAGACGAATACACCAACTGATGCGCTATTTGGAGACGACAATCCTTTCAAATAATTTGACGTAGTTTTAGGCTGACTCGCTAAGGATAAAATAAAATATGCTAGTTAAAGTTGATCCTTGTTGAACTCTCGTCTAGAACATCCCAATCAGATTAATATCTTACCTGAATATTACACGTGTTAAAACTAAATAGAATATCTTTAATTTGATTGCTTGGACCTACTTGAGATAGAAATTTGATAGAAGTTCCATAGTAGATATGTGAAATATGTAACCCTGGTAGGTAATTTTAGCCATAAGTGTGTCTTTTTACTATATGAAAATCCTTTGAGCAATATATAAGCAAAGCTATAAGGCATTTTCTACTAAGCACATCGATATTTTCAACACCAGTACCACAAAATTAAAAAAAAAGCTCTGTGTAATTTCTTTTTCGATTATGTAAACTAATTTAGCTGTCTTATTAATTTGTTTACATTTTACTTCTATTTGTGATAACTTTTAATTGGCCTTAACCATCTTATTCTTAATCATACTATAGTAATACCTGATTAGCTATAAGTTTTCCGTAAACTGTAAAATAAAAACGAAAGCTGTGTAGAGTAGCGTAGCGAGTTATAAGAGTGATGAAGATGTAGGTAAGTAATACAATGCGGTAGAAATTTCCACGATGGTACGTTCGCGTACATAACTACGTCATCTATCGTACTTCACATCATACCATCCAGACTCCTCGCTTGCATACCTACTACAAGTATAAAAAAACATTCACTACATTAAGCATCATCGCGTATCTCTGTTCAAAAAGCATTCTAAAATACGTAACCCGCTTCTTCGGCATTTATCGTAGTGTATTTTATAATGATGTGGTTTTACATTGTCTCTTTATTAGTTAATGTCCATATTTGCGTATAGCCTGGTCAGCTCTATAGACAAGACACTATAACTGATAATCTTAAGGGCACACGTCTTACGACACACCGGCTACGTTAACATTAGATACATTTCCAAGCATTGTGCTCTTCCTTCTTACTATAAAAGGTAGAGGTAAGGAGTCCCATACATTTCATGTTGTTTTTATTATATTTTACTAACTCACCTACTAGGTACAACGACTGTCGATTTGTCCTGTCAATCTATACAAAAATACATTTCGGGTGCGTTCCACTTAGCGTTCACAACGCCTAAGATGCTCTTTCAGCCGTTCCACATGATTACGATCGCTGTGGTCGCGGCGAAAACGTCACTAATGACGTCATTACTCACGCTCATGCAAAACTCACGACGACCCATCCCGAGAGGTGGATCATCGTGAGCGTTGAGAAATATAGCGCCATGTAAAAAAATATAAAGTAATCAAGATGGTGACTACGAAAATATAACTTTATTTGTTGCGATTTTGCTAAAATGATGAATACTTAAATGAATTGAAAATTACTTTTGAATTCTTCATCAGAGTAGCGATATATTACATTATGTAAATCATAAATACGTGGTCTAAGTTTACGTTTTTCACGATCATGATTTTTTATTATGGTTTTCCACTGTTCATCAGAACTGGATGAACTAGTACTTTCTGGAGCATTATTGCGACGCACTACCAAATATCCTACTGTCGCCGTAAAATACAGTTTGATTATATTTGAATGTAAATTAATTAAATACTCCACAAAATTATGAAATACAAGATATTGCCCGCGTCTTCGCTCGCTTTAATTTAGATTTATGTTAAAATAGATTTTTTGTATCCTATATATTATTCCGATGAATAAACAATACTGTAAAGTTTCATAAAAATCTGTTCAGTAGTTTTTGCGTGAGTGAGTAACAAACATCCATCCAATTTCACAAACTTTCACATTTATAATATTAGTAGGATATTGGTGCCAATTCTGTTGTCACAAAATTCTCTTATCTTAGCTAAAAATCTCTAAAATTTAATTTAGTCCTGTCACTTGTAGCGATTTCAGAATACGAAATGTCGTTTGACAGGACTAAACTAAAATTTAGAGATTTTTAGCTAAGATAAGAGAATTTTGTGACAACAGAATTGGCACCATTATATATATTTTTAAATATAAATTCTGTTACTTAACCAATAACTATAAGAGTTTATTGGTCAGACTTACAAATTGTAACCTAACCTCTTTAAGGTTTCGATATTTTTCAAATTCGGCATTTGTATTATTTACATCAACGCTCTAAACACTCCATATTACATTCCACTTGAGTTTACAACTGTAACGCTTGGAAGCAAGTGGAACGGGGGACGAGTGAGCGCTTAGTGGAACGCACCCTTCATGTAAATCATCAATAATTTTTCTCATATAAAAATACCAATTAAATTTTTCACGTTTCTCGCGAATTTATTGTAAATTTAAGTTTATACCTAAATCTGGTCTTGACAATTATAAAAATAACAAAAAAGAACACCCCATTCGGTCGAGCCATTCTTAATGTGGCAATTGATTTTTATTTATATAGATTGGTTATTGTGTGCTTTTATACTAAAATAAATACTTTTCCTATATCTGTATGAAACTATCTCTTATGCTTACAGTAATAAATCGTCCAGATTTTTGAGGATTGGATCATTAAGAAGATCCTCTGAAATATTTTGTGTATCTTTTCTATTCCCAGTATTCTTATTATTGTATCTCCTTGCTATAGCATCCTATCGCTGAGACATTTCTTCCTGTAACACTTCCTGTAACATCTTTTTCTTCACATCCAGTGGTACTTGTTGTCTCATAATATTATCAAATGCCATTATCGCGACTTTATTGCCTACGTTCAAAGATTTTCGACTATTTTCTCTATCGCTGACGGCTACATCGTTGAGGAACGGGGTCTGATGTCTCTCCAACACAAAGAAGGATTTCTCCGACCAGGCCGGCTCGTGCCTGGTGAGCTGCAGCCCGATTGTTGATGTCGGGAACTTGTATATATACTTAGTCGCTGAATAACTTTCACTTGCGCGATGTAGAATTGTCTGGGGAACGACATTTCAAGCGCTTATAGTGTATAGCACCATCTGTTGGATGTAGTCGGAACTTCTTCGTCTGTGCGTCATCACAACAATTTGAGCCGAATGAACCAGCGGTCCCGTTTGGACGGACCGAGCACCGAGCTACCTCGAAGCTTTCGAACGACTGCCCCTTGCCGTTCGTCTCACCTAAAAATGTAATCGTCACTCCACTAAACGATTCCACTCACGTGACTCGTTAATGTCACGGCGTTCACCGCCCTCGTACAATGAAATCGATTGAGTGTTTTATTATCGCAAAATTATCAAAATCGTTGACATATTATTATTGATATAACGGAGCAGATATATGACCACGTCTTACTGTTACAGCATTAATAACTACTCGAATAATTTTAATTTATATTTCACGTTTTAACTGTCAAATATAAAATTGGCGACAATCTAGTTTCGATGATTAAGTTTCTAATAAAAATAAAGTCATAAGTGTTTGTGATAACAAATAATATATTGTCGTAGAAAGTGTTTCCAGTGTTTTAGTACGATGATAATATAGTCGTTATATTCGGTATAGTTTTTAATACAGGTAAGTTTAAGTTATATATGCCATTTTGATTTACCCTATGTCCTTTTCTGTATTTCTGACAACACGTCTACAAAATTTCATGATAAACGGTCGAGTAGATAAGGCGTGAAAGTGCAACAAACTCACATTCATTTTTATAATATTAGTTTCAAATTGGATTTTTATGTAACTGAAGAAGTTTTAACCCCAACTTTGATCGCGTGATAAGTTAAAGTATTCTATATTTGACTACACAGTTTAAGTGGTAGCGATGCCAATGTACCGAGTGTTACGGGTTAGCTCCTCACACGGGACAAAAATGTTTGTGATCCGCAAATACATAGTTGTACCGAGTCTGGATTTTGTGTCCGTTGTTAGAATGTTTTTAAAGGAATCCGCGGTACAGAAAATTAAATATACAGCGTCAGTCATCGTTTTAAAATAAAGATAATAAGAAAGAATGGACGAGAAAAGACTGACAAAGAAAGTATATAAAACTAGTGTGAATGGAACAGTCGCAACAGTCGCAACGTTTCTCGATCAGATCGGACACGTTTTGGACAAAGGCCAGGTTAAGAGCACCTTAAACCGGTGAGCGTTAAATCCGTAGTCTCTGCCTACCCCTCTGGGAAACAGAATTGAAGCTATGTATGTAATAAGAAAGCAAATTCTATATAGTAATGACGTAATGACTTTCAAACATTTAAACAACGGACAAGAAGAACACTTATACAAGGAACAATAATTTGTGGACCACATATTTTTGTCCCTTGTGGGCTTCGTAGCTACAATCGGCGTAATGGAAAGGCTACGCGACCACTTAAGCTTCTACGCCATCTGTAGTAAGCCCTTACCATTGTTAATGATGCATTGAGAAGCATGAGAGCAGAAAATAAAATAAATAAATGCTGTAGAAATTAGAGCGCTGATAAATATATGTGGTGTGACTCTGAAAGATAGAATAAGGAATAGTGTGATTAGAGACAGATGTGGCATGAAAGTGGATATAGTGACGAGAATAGAAAAGGGTATGTCAAGTTGGTTTGGGCATGTAGAAAGAATGGACGAGAACAGACTGACTAAGAAAGTTTATAAAGCTAGTGTGAATGGAACAGTCGCAAGGGGAAGACCTAGGCGAACGTTTCTTGATCAGATTGGAGACGTTCTGGATAAAGGCCAAGTTAAGAGCACCTTACACCGGCGAGCGTGTATGAGGAATGTTATGAAAGTGAATGAAGCCAGAGAAGTGTGTCAGGATCGTAGCAAATGGAAATCCGTAGTCTCTGCCTACCCCTCTGGGAAACAGGCGTGAATTTATGTATGTATGTGAGGGGTACTACTCGCATAACAGATCCTATAAAGCTAAACATTTAAAAGGAATTGTTGGCTGCGTTTTTGTCCATCCTAACTAATCTTATAAATGCGTATTTGAGTTTGTTTGTTTATTGCCACGCCTTTAAGCTTCAACTACTCGATCGATCATCTTGAAATTTCGCATACAGGTTGTCAGGGCAACAGTAAATGACGTACGGTTTTATCGCAGTTTATTTAAAAAAGAACGAACGAAAAGAAAATGAACGAAGCGGACGATAAGAAAACACTACGGTAAAGTTTCTAAAATTATGTTAATGTAGTGTTTCTCAAATAAACAACGCGATAAAATCTGTATAAATTAGGTTAATTTCAATGGTTATTTATTTGAGGAATTATACAATATTTTAAGAATAAAACATGCTATTAATACAGATGTTTGAATAGTTTTACAATATCGTTATTGTCTATTCGACTACCTGGTTTATTCCGTGGTAGAAGTTAGCACAAATATAGGCTGAACTGTATTACATATATCATCAGCCATATTTTAACATCCCACCTATTAGGAGTCGAGCCTGTTGCCATCTATCGGGCATATTTCTATACGGCGTGCTGCTACTGAGAATAACTTTACATAAAAACCCAAAAGCATTGTAGAAGCAATTGAGCCAAGACAACATTAGGTACCGGTGGGAAACAAGACTTAACTTATGTCAATAAATAAGGCAATAAAAGTAAGTTTACACTAAATTTATTACACACAGTAGCCGATCAAACGAACTCAGACTCAGAAGCTAGTGGCTTAGCTCTTGAAATAGAAGAAGATAAAATCAACAGAGAAGTTAACACAGTCGACCTTAATTTAATAAACGCACAAAAGTTTATCGGAGAAGCTAAAACAATTATTGAAAAAGCTAACAATGTTCTAGTTAATAATAACAACTCAAGACGAGACTTCAGCTACACTAAGCTAGGAAGATTTACAGATTTTATTCGATACATCATTAAAATATTACAGAAATACGACGACAGTGATTTTGAACTATTCTTTGCAATAATTGATGGTGAAGTAAGAAAATATCATTACAGAGGCTGTAAGTTTCATGAATTGATTGACAATGATGGGCTCAGAATGTTCATGGGTAAGAAACTGGAGACAATAAAAAGTATGACAGCTGCAGATATCAGAAAAGTTCCAGCAGCAATCGCTACTAAGATAGAAAAGGAAGATTATGATAAAAATGAAAAAGAGTTCGTTAATTTCATTAATTCAATATACAGGAACGATGCCGTTGAGAAGTTTAACAAGGTTTTATTAAATGTTGATGATTATAGACTGAAGAATAGAAGGAATATAGATCTCACAGAAATATTAAGGGAAGGTATAAAATCTGTTATTTTCGATTATTATACAGATCTAACTCACAATGGATAGCATTCAAGTCGAACCTAGATGATTTTTGGAACTACATCAAGAGTGTGTCTGCTTCGTATGTAATGCAACATTATTTAGGTAACCTAAGAATTTCTAATTCAGCAAAAACATTTCATGCCGGCTCTTTGAGTGAAGAATCTTCAGTTAAAACAACAAAAAACGAACCAATGACTTTAAGACAAATGTATGTAGAAAAGAATATCGATTTAAAATATGATCCGTACGCTTATGATCACTTGACAACCAAATACAAAAGCGTAATTAAAAAAGGTTTTAGTTATAAGAAAAAATACCCACATCCGGACATAATCCTAACGGCAGCAAAACCAACCGATGATTCACCGGTCCTGCGACAAAATAATATAGAAAGGAACAACTATAAACATTCAAGGCATGCTAAAACTCACACAGTTAACGAAAAACGTCAGAGGAAGTCAAAGTCTACAGAGAAGCATAAACATTATACTAAAACTGCAGATGATCTGAAAACACTCAAACAAATGCACGTTGAAAGTACGGATTCAAAGTATAATACGCAAGTTAATACTGATTCGACAAAGTCTAAAAGTAAAATTGATAATTCGTCGCGTGTGCATCAGCTAAAATCATTCAATAAAGACAAATATTCAGGAAAAATCAAATGTTTCAGAAAAACAACTGAAGAGGCAAGGACACTTAGACAAATGTATTTATAAAATTTCGATTTTAAATATTATAAGCCTCAAGTTGAAACTGACTCGACAGAAATAAAAAGTAAAAACAAGAGACCAAAACATGTGCGGACACCTAACAAAAGTAAAAGTACAGACAAAACTCGACACACAGTCAAAACTACAGACGATCCTGTAGGATCGTCTGTAGTTTAGAGCCTCAAGGAAATGTATGTTGAAAATATTAATTTAAAATACGAGCCACCCGTTAATACAAATTCAAAAGAATTTAAAAATAAAAGCATAGTATTGCTTAATAAGAAGGAGGATAAGAAAAAAAGAAAATACATATTACGAGATCGTAAAACAAACGATAACATTGACGTTTCTAAGGCACACAAGCCAATAAACATATACATAGATATCGATACAAAATATATTACACGAGATAATAAACATAAAACTACTAAAGATGATAAAGAACCAAAGCTATTTAGAAAAGAAAAATAAGTATTTGTCAACTGTAATGAGAGCTCAAGAAAAGTAAGCATTAGATAGGATGACAAAATATCTTCTTGTACAAACGACTAACCCTTAGAAATAGGTGATGATGCTTAAGAGAGTGAATGACGTAAGAGTGGAAAAGAGACACACGACAGGAAAACCATCAGCTTTAGAGATAGTAGAAGAACATAATGCTTTAATAAATGTTAATGCGGCAACGACATTTAAAGCTAGAAGAAATTACGAAGATAGAAACATTAAGTGAGTATATTTGTAATGTAGGCTACTTACGGTGTAAAGTATATTTTTATCATTTAAAATTGCACCTGTTTAGATATTATGTACATAAAATTACTGGCACATAATTATCGGGCTGGCTGGTCGCAAGAATAGTGAGAACGCGCATTCAAAATTCAAAAAGTAGAATATATAGTAGATAGCTTGATGTGTTAGCGGCACGAGCACTCATTTTTCGGAGATTTTTTACCAGTTATCGACACGTATTTGGATAGTTTTGCTATATACAGGGTGATTTTGAAATCGTGTAATTCCTTTTAACCACGCATTCTACTGGTGATATAGAATAACCCTGACCATATTTTTTCTTAATTAAAATAATGGTTTCGGCAAAATTAGAGTACAGATTTTTTTCATGAAATGATTTCAAATAGTCATATTTTAACCACCTGACACAATCTTAATATTTTACTAATTTAAAAATAATAACATAACAATAACTGATGTCGTAAATAATAAGGGGCAATAAAAAGGACCGCCCGTTATTATTTACGACATTAATTATTAATATGTTTTTTTATTTTAATTAATAAAAAATTAAAATTGCCTCGGTTGGTTAACATATGACTATCTGACACCATTTCACGAAAAAAACGGAATAATAATTTTTCAATAAAAATAACTCTAATTAAATAAAAATATGGTCAGGGTTATTCTATATCACCAGTAGAATGCGTGGTTAAAAGGAATTACACGATTTCAAAATCACCCTGTATATTATGAATTGTTGTTTTATTGCCTTTGACTTTGAACTGTATTCTGTGCTTGTGCTTGTCTATACTCTCTAGTGCCTTCTGAACCTTGGTGTATGTGTCTAGGTACCTGGACAATAAATATGCTGTAACTGTGAGTGGAGTCATTTTAATTTTATATACCCTAACGTAGACACATTACCTACACTGGTGACCTCTATATCGGAGAACCATGTCAGTTGTAGACAAGGATTTTGAGGGCACACTAGCTAGTCATGGGAAGAAGTCGACGGAACATGTCGATGTTTTTAGAGTAGGCGTGCGAGCGCCACCGTTTTGGGCAGATGAGCCCGATATCTGGTTCGCTCAAGTTGAGGGCCAATTTGCAATTTCTGGTATCACTAACGACCTTACCAAGTTCAATTGTGTCATTGGCCACCTCTCTCTGTTCATGAGTTTGCTCTGGCCTATGGGTTTTCTCAACTGGTACCCAGTCCTAACGGAATACCAGACGTAGAGACCCATACCAGCTCCTTATTGGACCTGCTACTGGACTGCTGACTACACGCTCGGATGGATACTCCATCCAGGTGGATGCACCTCTTGGTTCTTCTGACCACTGCCTTGTTCGAGCGCGAGTGCCACTTGCGCAAGCAGATCCACTCCGGCCCACCACATGGCGTCGAGTGTGGCACTATAAGTCAGCAGACTGGGATGGGCTGCGAGAGTTCTACGCAGCGTACCCGTGGAGGCAGCTATGTTTCACTTCAGGTGAGCCCGAAACCTGCGCTAGCGCCCTTGCGGAAGCGATACTTGCGGGAATGGAATACTACATCCCAAACCTGCGGATCGCCGCAGGAATTAAAAAACGACCGTGGTTCAATCATTCCTGCAGAGATGCTAGAACCTTAATCAATACTAGAAATAAATATAAATTATGTGTTCCATTCTACCGTCTACATAAAGTTCATGGTTCCTTCATGGGTATTGGTTATTGGTATACGTTTTTATAATAAAATCCAGAGTAATATTCTAGAATTACCAGAGAATAAATTTAAAGTTAAAATTAAAACTTGCTTAATTTCTAAAGCATATTATAATATAGATGATTATTTAAATGACAAACATCCATGGCACTAATATTTGCATTAGATCACAGGATATTAAATGACCAATACTAACACTTATGTTTTTTTTTAAATATATGTATATATATATATATTTTTTTTTTTTTTGTAATATTACACCTTGCTTAAGCTGAAATTTGCATTACTGTTACATTCAGTCGTATTTTAATCAAGAAGAATGTGCAATGAAGACAACTCGTGATTATGGACAGTTCCGTTAAGCTTTCTTTTGAGTCTTATCCTGTATTCTGGTTTAGTGGCATTCGATAATTTACTTCTACATTTTATTTAAACAATTAGATTAAACTACGGACTATAATCACGTCTTGTCTTGATTATTTATGTACATGTAAGTGGATGCTCCTATTTACCATACTGCTGCTTTAGAGGCTACCATCAATTTTTATCAAATGCTTGAGTATGTTGAGTAGTAATTCATGGAGAAATGGTTGCAGCACCTTACAGTTATGATTTGTAAATGAAATATTATTGTACACTTGGCGATTAAAAAGAGTGGCTATGAGTTTCTTGCCCGTTCTTCTCATGAGCCCTACACACCCTAGCTTTGCTGAACGTGGCAGTAAATGTAAATTCACTGGAAAAAATTTACGTGTAACTTTGACATTCATAAGTGTTACCTTGTAACCTAATTTGAATAAATTTATTTTGATTTTGATTTTGATTTTTTCTTAAAGCAATCTGCCTATGAAGCTTGGACCACGGCCTGTACTAACAAGGAATCTAACATCCCCGAAGTGAAACGCAAACTAAATGCTGCCTCGAGGCTCAATAAGAGGGTGGTTGCCAGAGCTAAGTTTGATTTCGTCGGCAGAATTGGCGAGCGACTTGCCAGCTTCCCTTCTGGGAGTCGCGCTTTCTGGTCCCTCGCCAAGGCTGCCGAAGGTAATTTTTGTCAGTCGTTCTTGCCACCAAGCCCAAGCCCGATGGTAATCTGGCCCATAGTGCCAAAGAGAAGGCCGATTTGCTGGGTTCTCTCTTTGCCTCAAATTCGACTATGAGCGATGGAGGCGCCGTACCATCTACTATCCCGTGGTGCGGTCATTCCATGCCGGAAATCTCAATTTCACAACGTGAGGTCCGGCGGGAACTAATGTCTCTAGATGTTCATAAGTCGAGCGGGCTAGATGGCATACCGGCAGTGGTACTAAAGCAGTGTGCTCCTGAGTTGTGTCCAGTATTGACGCGCCTCTTCTCGCTTTCCTATTCCACAAGACAAGTTCCGTCTTCATGGAAGACCTCATTCGTTCATCCAGTGCCAAAAAAAGGTGACACATCTGACCTATCAAACTACAGGCCTATCGCCATAACTTCTCTCCTCTCCAAGGTGATGGAGCGGGTGATCAACTCTCGGCTCCTGAGGTACCTTGAGGGTCACGATTTGTTGAATGACCGACAATACGGCTTCCGCCATCGTCGCTCAACTGGCGACCTTCTCGTGTATCTCACACACCAATGGGCACTAGCCATTGAGAGCCAAGATGAGGCATTGGCCGTCAGCCTGTACATGGCGAAGACCTTCGATCGGGTCTGGCACAAAGGTCTTCTATCGAAGTTACCATCTTACGGACTGCCCAAGGGATTATGCGAATGGGTTGCCAGCTTTTTGTCCGGCAGATGCATCCAAACTGTGGTTGACGGTGATTGCTCTAACCGCATGGACATAAATGCTGGCATCCCGCAAGGCTCTGTGTTGTCCGCGACGTTGTTTCTGCTGCATGTCAATGATATGTTGTCAATTGATGGCATTAATTGCTATGCGGATGACAGTACTGGGGATACTTATTACACGGGCCGCGCTAATATCCCTCGGTCCACAGTAGAGGAAAGCCGCGAACCGCTTGTGTCTGAAATCGGAAATACTCTGGATAGAGTATCTGAATGGGGAAGACTAAATTTAGTCGTGTTTAACCCAGCTAAGTCACAAGCCTGCGCGTTCACCGCTAAGAAAACCCCATTTACTGTGTCTCCACAACTCCAGAACACGCCCTTCACGATCTCCATCTACAACCTAATTAGTGCCGCACCAAACGGTTCCAAAGGAATTTTCTCCCGAGGACGCTCAGGTTGTGGAATGAACTCCCTGCCCAGGTTTTTCCACAAGACTACAGTATGGGGTTCTTCAAAAAGGGCGTTAAAAGGTTTTTACAAGGTCGGCAACGCGCAAGTGATGCCTCTGGTATTGCAGGCGTCGATAGGCTACGGTAACCATTTACCATCAGGTGGGCCGTAAGCTTGTTTGCCAATATAGTAGTATAAAAATAAAATCCTCGTCAGCCATCACTCAAGGGAGGTTAAGGATGTCATCGTCAACCCACCGGCGACCAACAGAGCTTATTAAAAGGCTTAGCGCATCTAAAGAAAACAAAATTAAACAACTGTTAATGCACGAAGAACCCTGGGATCGCAAGCCTTCCCAATTTCTGCGCCATCTCTATAGTCTCGCAGGCCATAACGTCCTGGACGAATTTTTGAAGACGATGTGGATTAGTCGCCTCCCTCATGGCATCCAGACGGTGCTTGCCGGTCAATCGACTACAGGTACGCTGGAAGAATTGGCTGATTTACCCGACAGGGTCAATGACCTCGCCTCTTCAACGCCCAAGGTTGCTGCCGTGAACGAGATCCCTGGGTCTGCCATCAATGACCTGGTGAGAGAAGTTGCCGAATAACGGAAGGAGTTCCAGAAGTTGTCATCAGAGAGAAGAAGCAGATCCCATTCGCATTCTATCCATCCTCCAGGCAACTGCAGTACTTCAAGGCAGCGGTCGCAATCTATTTACCGCAAGTTCCTGTTGTGCTGGTACCACAGCAATTTCGGCGAGAAGGCTGTGACTACAAGACGGAATACTCAAAGGGCCAGTCGGTAATGGCCACTTTTAGTTGCCCAATTTCTACTGGTCGTCTGTTCGTCTTAGACAAGTCTTTGAAGACGAAGAAGGAGACTGGAAGCGATCTCTGCGTCTACCCTCGTCGTCTACTGCGTGAGCGTCGTGTATCGACGAATTACCTGCTTTGTGCCTCGAATGGTACAACTATAACACATACGGATATGTAGACTTGAACATCAACCTAGGTTTACGTAGAGACTATAAGTGGCGTTTTGTTGTGGCTGACGTGAATAGACCTATTATAGGAATAGGCGTTCTATCTTTTTACTCGTTAGTCGTTGACTGTCGTAACCAACGGTTAATAGATAGTAATACGAATGTATCTGCATTTGCCGTGAATCGATCAGTCTCCTTTATAGCTTTTGTAAAAGTCCCAACTGGCGAATCTAGGTATAACAAAATTCTAGACGAGTTTCCTGAAATTACTAGACCGGTCGGTACACCACGCACTACACCTCACAACACTGTACACCACATACGCACGACACCAAGCCCTTCAGTTACTGGTTCTCCTTGACGTTTAGCCTCAGATAAATTGAAAATCGCAAAGCAGGAATTCCAACTAATGCTGGCCAACGGTACTGCTAGACCTTCGGAAAGCCCCTGGTCATCACCTCTTCACCTTGCTCCAAAGTAGGACAACAGCTGGCGCCCATGCGGTGACTACCATATGCTCATTGCGAGAACCGTACCTGACAGGTACCCGATTAAACACATTGACGATTTTGCTCACAGCATTGCTGGTTGCAGAATCTTCAGCACCATCGATCTGGTGAAGGCATTTAATCAGATCCCTGTCAGCGCGGACGATATTCCGAAAACCACCATTACAATACCTTTCGGTTTGTATGAGTTCCTTATATGACCTTTGGACTTTGAAATGCAAGCAGAACCTTCCAGAGTTTTGTCGACGAGATGACCAGAGGACTCGACTTTTGCTACTGTTTTACCGACGACTTTCTTTTGTTTTCTCGCAGCGAAGCCGGACATGAGCAGCACTTGCGTATCATATTCAGTAGGATGAAGGACTTTGGTATGGTCGTCAACACTTCCAAGTGTATTTTCGGTGTCTCGGAAATAACCTTTCTAGGTTATAGTATTTCGGCCAAAGGCACCAAACCACTTGACTCTAAGGTCGTAGCCAGCCGTGACTTTCCCCCTCCTAAAAATGTCCGACAGGTCAGACGCTTTCTGGGCATGATCAATTTTATCGGTGATTTTTCCCGAATGCTGCCCAAATTCAGGCGCCACTTCATAATCTTCTAGTTGGCAATATAAAAAGCTGTCTTCTCGTTGACTTAAGTGGCGATACATTAAAAGCTTTGACAACTGCAAGCAAACTCTAGCCGACGCTGCCTTATTAACTCACCCGACTGCGATGCCAAACTCGCATTGGTTACCGATGCATCTGACATAGCAATCGGCGCCGTGTTACAACAGTTTGATACTGATGATTGGTAGCCCCTATCTTTCTTTTCCTGGAAGCTCAGTCCTTCTCTAAGCAAATACTCTCCTTACGATAGGGAATTATTAACCATTTACGAGGCCATTAAATATTTCCGCCACTTGTTAGAGGCGAGGCACTTTGTTATTTATACTGACCATAAGCCGATCACTTTCGCATTCCATTAAAGGAAAATAAACTGTTCGCCTAGGCAATCCTGCCATCTACACTACATAGCTCAGTTTTCAACTGATAAAAGGCATATTTCTTGCAAAGACAACGTCGAAGCCTCCACACGAGATCTTTATCTCGTTTATATCTTTACCTCGTTTCTCGAGGAATTGCACTTACCAGTCACTGTTGAACGTCTAGCGGAAACACAAATCGCTGATCCTGAATTAAAAGCTGTAATGCAAGAAGGTTCTTGCATTACGTTGCAACTGGAGAGAATACAAATACCTGGAAGCCGTACTTATTTGAACTGCGACGTCAGCACAGCGACTCCCAGGTCATTTGTCACCAAAATGTTACGAAAACAAGTTTTCGATAGTTTACATTCTCTCAATCATCCTGGCGTGGCCAAATTAATAGCAGAGCATTTTGTTTGGCCAAGTATGAGGAAAGATTGTCGTGAGTGGGCACGAGCTTACATCTCATGCCAGCAATTAAGTCACTCGTCATGTCTCAGCCCCATTAAGATCATTCAATTTACCACGAGCGAGATTTACCGAGATACACATCGATGAGATAGGTCTTTTGCCGCTTTCTCAAGGCTACAAATATTGTTTAACTTAAAATAAAATTGAGTGAAGATGGAATTAAAAATGATAACATTAAACATGTTTCAATGTCGAACGTAAATAATAATAAATATAAAGAACAAGAGAAAGGAGAAAATCGTGATGTAGGAATGGAAGTATTCCACGCAAAAAGTGACGAAATAGATGCGGCCGATAAAAATGTTAGTTAGAAATACCAATTAAATGATAATGAATTTTAAAAATATCAAGGGCAACAAGAAGACCGATTAATAAAAAAACAGTTCTGAAGTATATATGTAATTTCAAAACTTCTAAGCGAAATAATATTAACCCAGAAAGACGGGCGATCATGAATAATAAAAACAGTGACTTGGAGACAAAAAGAAAAGTATGTACAAGCCATTGACAAGAATGATTATTCCGATGAAATTGAAACATATTATAATGAAAAATTTACCCGGAAAATTTTTGCTCCCACACTGGTTAATTCTGAAGTGTCGTGCAAGTCCGACGCAGTGAACGCTTGGAAAATGATCTGTCCAAGCTCTGATTTGCCATCCGATCTATTCTCTCAGAGTCGGTGGGACGGGCCGCTCTGCAACATGGTGAGAGAAAACATCTCATGAACACATCTCCTGATGTTGCTGAGCGTGCCCGTTTATTGGCTGTGGGGGAATTGGAATCGGGTCTTTGGCTCTAAGCACTCCCATCGTCTAACATAGGCACTATGTTGGACGATGGATGATGGACGACACAACGTTCCGCATCGCTTCTTGCCTTCGTTTAGGTGCTCCATGTGTTTCTCCGCATCGATGTCACTGTGATGAAGCCATCGATGGCCTTGGCCACCATGGCCTATCATGTAGCAGGAGTGCCGGTCGCTTTTCGCGGCACGCCAACCTTAATGACATTATCCGTCGTGCTCTTGTCACCGCCGGCGTGCCAGCTCATCTTGAACCTAATGGTTTGGCACGTGACGATGGAAAGAGACCGGACGGTATGTCATTGATGCCTTGGAAGATGGGTAGGCCCTTGGTGTAGAACGCAACGTGTGCAGACACCCTTGCACCATCACATCTTCCCAGTACGGCGGGTTGTGCTAGTGCTGCTGCTGCATCCGCGGAGACTCTCAAACGGCGCAAATACAAAAACTGGCAGGGGATTATGTTTTTAAGCCGTTTGGGGTCGAAACGCTAGGGTCATGGGGTCCCAGTGCTCGTGCTCTTTATAGAGAGATAGCGAAAAGGTTAATCGACGCTTCCCGTGACCAGAGGGCTGGCCTTTATTTCGCGGAAAGGATAAGCATTGCCATTGAACGTGGTAATGCTGCCAGTCTTCTGGGCACACTAACAGTCGATTGTGATGCGAAGGAATTCTATGACGCCTTTTAGAGGATTTTAGTTTTCTTTTTCTTTTTTATTTCTGTTTTTTAATATTTTAGGTATATGTTAGTTTTAAAGAATTGTGTTTATATTATGTATGTAATTAATAATTTGTATCGTTATTAGTTAATAACATCTGAATAAACCTTCCTAGTTTAGTTATAATGAAATAGAAAGTAAAAAAGCTATTGATCCCAGAACACTTCCTACAGGTATAATGTCATCTATCGTTACTCTTAAAAAACTTAACAAAATCATTGTAAACGTCTTAACAAAACCATAAATGACACTGAAAAATAGCATGCTTGTTGACAAATTCAATAAAGATGGCGTTGTCATAGATGGAGAGAAATATAGTCAAACAGAAGCAGGTGATGCAGTCCAAGACAAGCCGATTACAGAAGGTGATGTAACAGTGGAACAGTGGTTAAATGTAACAAAAGTAGAATAGACGAATACACAACTGATGCGCTATTTGGAGACGACAATTATTTTAAATAAATTGACGTAGTTTTAGGCTGACTCACTAAGTTAATATAAGTTGATCCTTGTTGAACTCACCTCCATAAGATGCCAATCGGATTAATATATCACCTGAATATTACACATGTTGAAATAAAAATGACTTACCGATACTTTGATTGTCAAAAAAAAAAAAAAAAAAAATGTATTTCGGAATACTTTGCCTAGAATGACTACATATTACTACATATTACAAAACAAAGTCCTCCGTCGCGTCTGTCTGTCTGTCTGTCCGCGATAAATTCAAAAACTACTAAAACGGATTTTCATACTGTTTTTACCGATAGACAGAGTGATTCTCTGTTGGGAGACCAACAGACTGCAATGCAGAGGGTCTCGGGTTCGAACCCACTTCGCGCACCTATGACTTTCGGAAGTTATGTGCGTATTGATTGACAATTATCGCCTGCTCCGTGCCTCGGAGAGCACGTTAAGCCGTCGCTCCCGGCTACCATGAACATCTATGGCAGTCGTTATTGGGAAGTCAGTACCCTATAATATCCTGACACTGGTCTAGTCTTAGGGTGCTCTAGTCTTAGGGTAGGGCCTTCGGGTTGCGGAGGTCAGGTGGCAGCCGCTCCGTGTACAAACTGATATGCAGTCAAATACGGTTAGACTAGAAAAGCCGACCCCAAGTGACTGGAGAATAATAAAGGCTAGGGAGACGACAGAGTGATTCATGAGGATTGTTTAAGTTTTGTAGTACCTGTGCGAAGCCGGTGCGGGTCGTTAGTTATAAATAAACTCAAAGTCGAAAATGTATGATGTACGACAATAATATTAGCAAATTATATAAAGAAGTGCTATAACATAAAAATGAACTGCCATAAGTTTTTTAGACATTTCTTGTTTTTCCTCTTTTATATTCTACTAGCTGATCCGACAGTCGTTGTCCTGTCAATCTATACAAAAATACATTTCACGTATTTAAATTCAATATCAAAAAGTCAATCTTTTTTTCATATAACAGTACCTACTAAATTTTCGACATTTCCCGCGGATTTATCGTAAATTTTCGTTCATACAAACCTTGTCCTGACAATTACAAACACAACAAAAAAGAACAGTCCAATCGGTCGAGCTTTTCTTAAGTGATGCTCCGTCATACTTGTGGTGATGATGGTGGCAATTGATTTTTATTTATATAGATTGGTTATTCTATGCTTTTGTACTAAAATAAATAGTTTTCTGATATCCTTTCTTTGTATAAAATTATTTCTACATGCCTACAGTTACATAAATTGGCAGATGTTTGAGAATTAGATCATTAAGGGCCGGTTTTTCAATCGTCAGATAACTTTTATCTGAAAAGTAAATATGGCGGTATGACATATTTTCTATACAAAAGCTGTCAAAACGTCAAACGTATTCCCCAGATAAAAGTTATCTGACGATTGAAAAATCGGCTTTAAGAAGATCCTCTGAAATATTGTCTGTATCTTTTCTATTCCCAGTATTCTTATTATTGTACCTTGCTATAGAATCCGTTCGCCGAGACATTTCTTCCTGTAACATATTTTTCTTGACATACAGCAGTACTTGTTGTCTCATAATATTATCAATGGCCATTTTCGCAACTTTGTTGCCTACGTTCAAAGATTTACGACTATATTTCTCTATCGCTGGCGGCTACATCGTTGAGGAATGGGGTCTGATGTCTCTCCAACACAAAGAGGGAATTCTCCGACCAGGCTGGATCGTGGCTGGTGGGCCGCAGACCAACTGTTGGTGTCGGGTACTTGTATATATACTAAGTTGCTGAATAACTTAAACTTGTGCGATGCAGAATTGTCTGGAGAACGTCAGTTTAAGCGCTTATTGTTAGCGCAGGCTGTTGAATGTAGTCGGAACTTCTTCCTCTGTGCAGATACGCCACAATTTGAGCCAAATGAACCAGCGTGCAGCGGTCCCGTTCGGACCTTTCGAGCACCGAGCTACCACGTAGCTTCCGAAAGATTGCCCTTGATGTTCATCTCACTTTAAAATGTAAGCGTCGCTTCACTAAACGATTCCACTCACGTGACTCGTTGACGTCACGGCGTTCCCTGCCCTCGTACAATGGAATCGATTAAGTGTTTTATTATCGTTAAATTACCATAGTCGCCGACATATTATTTATATAACAGAGCAAAAATGTGATCACGCCATTTAGCAACACCATGAATAACTAATTTAATAATTTGTATTTTTTATTTCACTTTTTAACTGTCAAATATAAAATTGGCGGCAATCTAGTTTCGATGATTAAGTTGCTAATAAAAATAAAGTCATAACTGTTTGTGATAACAAATAATATTTGTTGTAGAAAGTGCTGCCTGTGTTCTAGTACGATGAGAGTAAATAATATAGTCGTTGTTATATTAGGAATAGTTTTTAATACAGGTAAGTTTATGGTATATATTTAATTGCTATATGTATATGTAATAAGGGTTTTTATAAAAATAAAAGTGTCCTCCAGACTGAATTCCGTTCACGGTGGTTAATCTTAACACACTATAGCCGACGCCATCACACATGTGCTGCAGGTTTACGTGTAATCCTATACGGTGGAGTCGAAAAGAACGCGTATCAAGAGATTGTGTCCTCATCTTTCTATTCCCAAACACGTGTTTCCCTTATCCTTTGATCCTAGTTCCTTCCAGCAGGGCGTGAAAAGTACCTCCTTAGTTCGTCACAATAGAGACCTCAGCACCACTTCAGTTGTAATAAGGACGTGGTGCAGAGGGCTCTGCTCGTGGACTACACCACTGCTTACCACCAGGCGAAGTGTAGACATTTCGACTAGTATAAAAAGAACAATGAGTCCTCATAGTCCGAAGGATCTGCAGTCCGACTCGCACGTAGAGTGATCAGACACAGGGCCAATGGCTTTATATGCTCTCTGGGGACACAAAGTATGCAACACCGCAAATTTTCTAACTGCGGGATGCTATTGGGCATTTCTTAACAGCAAACCTTAACTTTTATTGTTTCGATCGGGAATCGTATCCGAGAACTCACGCACAGCAGTCGCATTATATAGCAGATCTGGCAAGCAAAGATACGGCGTGCCTAATATTGAGCAGTTACCGTAGAACGTGACCACTGGCAATTTTAATAAAACAACATATTTATTATTAATATAAATATTTTTCAATTTTATTATTGTAATCTTCACTATCTCTTCCATAGGATATATATATTCCACAGAAGTATAGGTATAACTGTATTAAACATTTAGTCAGAACAGTTTAAGGCACAACGTAAGGCCTTACTGCCGTCTGATGGACACATTTCTAAAACGCGTGCTGCTAATGAGAATTACTTAACGGAAAAACCCACTAACACTGTATTCAACCTAAGAATAGATCTCAAAATCGATCACAAACATAACTTGTGTCACGGAACAAACAAGATAAGAGAGGTAAGCTTACACTAAATTTATTATACACAGTGGCCGATCTAATAAACTCAGACTCAGAAGCTAGTGGCTTAGCTCTTGAAATAGAAGAAGATAAAATCAACAAAGAAGACAACGCAGTCGACGTTAAGCTAATAGACGCACAAAAGTTCATCGGAGAAGCTAAAACAATTATTAACAAAGCTAACAATGTTCTAGTTCATAATAACAACTCACGACGAGATTTCAGCCACATTAGGCTAGGAAGATTTACAGATTTTATACGACATGTAATTATAATATTACAGAAATATGACGACAAAGATTTGGAACAATTCTTTGCAATTATTGATGGTGAAGTAAGAAAATATCATTACAGAGGCTGTAAGTTTCATGAGTTGATTGATAATGATGGGCTCAGAATTTTTATAGGTAAGAAACTGGAGACAATCAAAAGTATGAGAGCTGCAGATATCAGAAAAGTTCTAGCAGCAATCGCTACTAAGATAGAAAAGGAAGATTATGATAAAAACGAAAAAGATTTCGTTGATTTCATTAATTCTATATACAGGAAAGATGCTATTGACAAGTTTAACAAGGTTTTGTTAAATATTGATGATTATAGACTGAAGAATAGAAGGAATACAGATCTCACAGGAGTATTGAGGGAAGGTATAAAATCTGTTATCTTCGATTATTATACAGATCTAACTCACAATGCTAGAATAGCATTCAAGTTGAAACTAGACGATTTTTGGAACTACATCATGAGTGTTTCTGCTTCGTATGTAATGCAACATTATTTGGGTAACCTAAGAATTTCTAATGCAGCGAAAACATTTGATGTCGGCTCTTTGAGTGAAGAATCTTCAGTTAAAACAACAAAAGACGAACCAATGACTTTAAGACAAATGTATGTAGAAAAGAACATCGATTTAAAATATGATCCGTACGCTTACGATCATTTGACAACCAAATACAGAAACTTAATTAAAAAACAATTCAGTTATAAGAAAGCAGACCCACATACGGACATAATCCCAGCGTCAGCAAAATTAACCGATGATTTTCACGATGATTCACCGGTCCTGCGACAAAATAATATAGAAAGGAACAACTATAAACATTCAAGGCACGCTAAATCTCACACAGTTAACGAAAAACGTCAGAGGAAGTCAAAGTCTTCAGAGAAGCATAAATATTATACTAGAACTACAGATGATCTGAAAACACTCAAACAAATGCACGTTGAAAGTATGGATTCAAAGTATAATTCGCGATTTACTCATTCGACAAAGTCTAAAAGTAAAAATGATAAGACGTCACAGGTAAGTCAGTTAAAATATTTTGATGATGACAATTATTCAGGAAAGATCGAACATCCCAGAAAAACAACTAAAGAGGCAAGAACACTTAGACAAATGTATTTAGAAAATTTCGATTTTAAATATTATGAGCCTCAAGTTGAAACTGACTCGACAGAAATAAAAAGTAAAGACATTAGACCAAAACATGTGCGGACTTCTAACAAAGGTAAAAAAACAAACAAAGCTCGCCACACAGTCTAAACCACGGACGATCCTACTACCCCCAGGGAGATGTATGTCAAAATTATGAATTTAAAATACGAGTCACCCGCTAACACAAATTCCAAAGAAATTAAAAATGAAAGCAAAGTATCGCTTTATAAGAATGAAGGTAAGAAGAAAAGAAAATACATATTACGAGAACGTAAAACAAACGATAACATTGCAGTTTCTAAGGCATACAAGCAAACAAACATATTCATAGATGTCGATACAAAATATATTACACGAGATAATAAACATAAAACTACTAAAGATAATGAAGTACCAATGCAAAGGTATTTAGAAAAGCAAAATAAGTATTTGCCAACAGTAATGAGAGCTCAATATGAAAGGCAAGCATTAGATACGGTGACAAAATATCTTCTTGCACAAACGACTCACCCTAAAAAACAGGTGATGATGCGTAAGAGAGTGGATGATCTAAGAGTGGACAAGAAACACATAATAGGAAAGCCGACAGCTTTAGTGATAATAGAAGAACATAATGCAATAATAAACGTTAATGCGGCAACGTCAGTTAAAGCTAGAAGAAATTACGAGGATAGAAACATTATGTAAGTATATTTGTAACATATTAAAGCCATTGAAATTAATTTGACATGCATATGAACATAATCCCAAGCTTTTATTCCCGAAGCAATCGGTAAAGTGTATAGTTCTCATAATTTACCATCCATGCTTTTTGGTCTCATATAATAGAGAGCAAATCTATTCTCGACTACTGGGCATGGTCCCAGAATTGGTGCAACTACTGAAAACTCATTGACAAATAAACCAAATAACATTTTGATAGACACTAGAATCGAGACTTGCACGGGGCAACTGAGCATTAAGTGGTTATATTTGTGCATTTTTAAATTACTTTTTATTAATATAATCTATAAAATAAAACCTAGAATTTTACGCTCGGCTGTTACCTTAATCACATTAATATCATAATATTGTCTTCTCTTTACGCGAATGTTATTCATAGACGTCGCGACGTCGGGGAAAGTGTAAACCAAAAATAAATAGATTTAATAGTTTAAATAATTTATAGTAGTTTAATTTCAACACATTAATATCATTAGACCCACTATTAAATAAATTAAATATGATATTAAAGAAATGTTTCATATATTTCAGACAAAATTTCAAAAAGGTTCCAGGTGCACCTATACTTGCAAAAAAGGTTTTAAGCAATCAGCTTGTCATGTCAGCAAAATTGAAAAAAAAAGAAAAGCTTTTGAAAAAATATACAAGTGTTACCAATCGCAAAAGGTATTATACACCAAATAATATTCCCTCGGAAGAAGGTCTATCAATAGAAGCATTTAAGAACTCCTACAGAAGAATGGACAGTAATATCCATACTGATAATATTTTAAATGATACTAACGTAATAACCAAAATTAAACAACTAGAGAACGAATTAAATGTTGTCAAAACTAAACTACAAAATGACACAGAAATTATAGAAAATCTGAATTCTAAATTATGTGAAACGAAGAATAAATTAAAAGAATTTTGTAACCAAGAATTTAAATTTGTTATGAATAATAAAAATGCGTCTAAAGAATTCTATTTAAGAGCAGATCCTTACGTTAATGAGAATGAGAAAAATAAAGAAGCATTAAGCTCCAAATTAAATAAAGATGGCAAATTTATAAATAATCAAAGCAACGAAGACATTGAAAGAAATACTTTATTTGAAAGATCGAGAAGTGACATCAAAACAAAAGGAGACATGATTGATAAAACTGGAGAAAAGGAGTATGATATTGATGCCAAGAAATTAACTAAAGATCTAGACAAAATGTCTTCAGTTTCAAACTTGAGTGAAGTCAGAATTAAAAATGATAGCATAAAACATGTTTTAACGTCGAACGTAAATAATAATAAATATAAAAGTCACAAGAAACAGGAAAATCGTAATGTAGGAATGGAAGAATTCCACGCTAAAAGTGACGAAAGAGATGCGGCCGATAAAAATGTTGATCAAACATATCAATTACAAGGCAATGATTTTATAAAATATCAGGTGGAACAAGCAGACAGTAAAATAGAAAAATATAGTTCTGAAGTATATAATTTCAAAACATATAAACAAAATAAGATTAAACCAGAAGAACGGGAGATCGTGAATAATAAAAAGATTGATTTGGACATAAATAAAGAAAAGTATGTACAAGCCATTGACAAGAATGATTATTCCGATGAAATTGAAACATATTATAATGACATAGAAAGTAAAAAAACAATTGATCCCAGAACACTTCTTACTAGCATAATGTCATCTCCCGTTACTCTTAAAAAACTTAACTACGTCAATGTAAACCCTAACGAAATAATGCTTGATGTTACGCAAACAAACGCTGAAATCCATAATGATGATGACGTTATAAAAGTGCCGAGAAAAGAGCATATTCATGTTACATATACAAAACCAAAAATTACACTGAAGAATAGCATGCTTGTAGACAAATTTGATAAAGATGGTGTTGTCATAGATGGAGAGAAATATAGTCGAGTAGAGGCAGGTGATGCAGTCCAAGACAAACCGACTACAGAAGCTGATATAATAGTACAACAGTGGTTAAATGTAACAAAAGTAGAATAGACGAATACACCAACTGATGCGCTATTTGGAGACGACAATCCTTTCAAATAATTTGACGTAGTTTTAGGCTGACTCGCTAAGGATAAAATAAAATATGCTAGTTAAATTGATCCTTGTTGAACTCTCGTCTAGAACATCCCAATCAGATTAATATCTTACCTGAATATTACACGTGTTAAAACTAAATAGAATATCTTTAATTTGATTGGTTGGACCTACTTGAGATAGAAATTTGATAGAAGTTCCATAGTAGATATGTGAAATATGTAACCCTGGTAGGTAATTTTAGCCATAAGTGTGTCTCTTTACTATATGAAAATCCTTTGAGCAATATATAAGCAAAGCTATAAGGCATTTTCTACTAAGCACATCGATATTTTCAACACCAGTACCACAAAATTAAAAAAAAAGCTCTGTGTAATTTCTTTTTCGATTATGTAAACTAATTTAGCTGTCTTATTAATTTGTTTACATTTTACTTCTATTTGTGATAACTTTTAATTGGCCTTAACCATCTTATTCTTAATCATACTATAGTAATACCTGATTAGCTATAAGTTTTCCGTAAACTGTAAAATAAAAACGAAAGCTGTGTAGAGTAGCGTAGCGAGTTATAAGAGTGATGAAGATGTAGGTAAGTAATACAATGCGGTAGGAATTTCCACGATGGTACGTTCGCGTACATAACTACGTCATCTATCGTACTTCACATCATACCATCCAGACTCCTTGCTTGCATACCTACTACAAGTATAAAAAAACATTCACTACATTAAGCATCATCGCGTATCTCTGTTCAAAAAGCATTCTAAAATACGTAACCCGCTTCTTCGGCATTTATCGTAGTGTATTTTATAATAATGTGGTTTTACATTGACTCTTTATTAGTTAATGTCCATATTTGCGTGTAGCCTGGTCAGCTCTATAGACAAGACACTATAACTGATAATCTTACGGGCACACGTCTTACGACACACCGGCTACGTTAACATTAGATACATTTCCAAGCATTGTGCTCTTCCTTCTTACTATAAAAGGTAGAGGTAAGGAGTCCCATACATTTCATGTTGTTTTTATTATATTTTACTAACTCACCTACTAGGTACAACGACTGTCGATTTGTCCTGTCAATCTATACAAAAATACATTTCGGGTGCGTTCCACTTAGCGTTCACAACGCCTAAGATGCTCTTTCAGCCGTTCCACATGATTACGATCGCTGTGGTCGCGGCGAAAACGTCACTAATGACGTCATTACTCACGCTCATGCAAAACTCACGACGACCCATCCCGAGAGGTGGATCATCGTGAGCGTTGAGAAATATAGCGCCATGTAAAAAAATATAAAGTAATCAAGATGGTGACTACGAAAATATAACTTTATTTGTTGCGATTTTGCTAAAATGATGAATACTTAAATGAATTGAAAATTACTTTTGAATTCTTCATCAGAGTAGCGATATATTACATTATGTAAATCATAAATACGTGGTCTAAGTTTACGTTTTTCACGATCATGATTTTTTATTATGGTTTTCCACTGTTCATCAGAACTGGATGAACTAGTACTTGCTGGAGCATTATTGCGACGCACTACCAAATATCCTACTGTCGCCGTAAAATACAGTTTGATTATATTTGAATGTAAATTAATTAAATACTCCACAAAATTATGAAATACAAGATATTGCCCGCGTCTTCGCTCGCTTTAATTTAGATTTATGTTAAAATAGATTTTTTGTATCCTATATATTATTCCGATGAATAAACAATACTGTAAAGTTTCATAAAAATCTGTTCAGTAGTTTTTGCGTGAGTGAGTAACAAACATCCATCCAATTTCACAAACTTTCACATTTATAATATTAGTAGGATATTGGTGCCAATTCTGTTGTCACAAAATTCTCTTATCTTAGCTAAAAATCTCTAAAATTTAATTTAGTCCTGTCACTTGTAGCGATTTCAGAATACGAAATGTCGTTTGACAGGACTAAACTAAAATTTAGAGATTTTTAGCTAAGATAAGAGAATTTTGTGACAACAGAATTGGCACCATTATATATATTTTTAAATATAAATTCTGTTACTTAACCAATAACTATAAGAGTTTATTGGTCAGACTTACAAATTGTAACCTAACCTCTTTAAGGTTTCGATATTTTTCAAATTCGGCATTTGTATTATTTACATCAACGCTCTAAACACTCCATATTACATTCCACTTGAGTTTACAACTGTAACGCTTGGAAGCAAGTGGAACGGGGGACGAGTGAGCGCTTAGTGGAACGCACCCTTCATGTAAATCATCAATAATTTTTCTCATATAAAAATACCAATTAAATTTTTCACGTTTCTCGCGAATTTATTGTAAATTTAAGTTTATACCTAAATCTGGTCTTGACAATTATAAAAATAACAAAAAAGAACACCCCATTCGGTCGAGCCATTCTTAATGTGGCAATTGATTTTTATTTATATAGATTGGTTATTGTGTGCTTTTATACTAAAATAAATACTTTTCCTATATCTGTATGAAACTATCTCTTATGCTTACAGTAATAAATCGTCCAGATTTTTGAGGATTGGATCATTAAGAAGATCCTCTGAAATATTTTGTGTATCTTTTCTATTCCCAGTATTCTTATTATTGTATCTCCTTGCTATAGCATCCTATCGCTGAGACATTTCTTCCTGTAACACTTCCTGTAACATCTTTTTCTTCACATCCAGTGGTACTTGTTGTCTCATAATATTATCAAATGCCATTATCGCGACTTTATTGCCTACGTTCAAAGATTTTCGACTATTTTCTCTATCGCTGACGGCTACATCGTTGAGGAACGGGGTCTGATGTCTCTCCAACACAAAGAAGGATTTCTCCGACCAGGCCGGCTCGTGCCTGGTGAGCTGCAGCCCGATTGTTGATGTCGGGAACTTGTATATATACTTAGTCGCTGAATAACTTTCACTTGCGCGATGTAGAATTGTCTGGGGAACGACATTTCAAGCGCTTATAGTGTATAGCACCATCTGTTGGATGTAGTCGGAACTTCTTCGTCTGTGCGTCATCACAACAATTTGAGCCGAATGAACCAGCGGTCCCGTTTGGACGGACCGAGCACCGAGCTACCTCGAAGCTTTCGAACGACTGCCCCTTGCCGTTCGTCTCACCTAAAAATGTAATCGTCACTCCACTAAACGATTCCACTCACGTGACTCGTTAATGTCACGGCGTTCACCGCCCTCGTACAATGAAATCGATTGAGTGTTTTATTATCGCAAAATTATCAAAATCGTTGACATATTATTATTGATATAACGGAGCAGATATATGACCACGTCTTACTGTTACAGCATTAATAACTACTCGAATAATTTTAATTTATATTTCACGTTTTAACTGTCAAATATAAAATTGGCGACAATCTAGTTTCGATGATTAAGTTTCTAATAAAAATAAAGTCATAAGTGTTTGTGATAACAAATAATATATTGTCGTAGAAAGTGTTTCCAGTGTTTTAGTACGATGATAATATAGTCGTTATATTCGGTATAGTTTTTAATACAGGTAAGTTTAAGTTATATATGCCATTTTGATTTACCCTATGTCCTTTTCTGTATTTCTGACAACACGTCTACAAAATTTCATGATAAACGGTCGAGTAGATAAGGCGTGAAAGTGCAACAAACTCACATTCATTTTTATAATATTAGTTTCAAATTGGATTTTTATGTAACTGAAGAAGTTTTAACCCCAACTTTGATCGCGTGATAAGTTAAAGTATTCTATATTTGACTACACAGTTTAAGTGGTAGCGATGCCAATGTACCGAGTGTTACGGGTTAGCTCCTCACACGGGACAAAAATGTTTGTGATCCGCAAATACATAGTTGTACCGAGTCTGGATTTTGTGTCCGTTGTTAGAATGTTTTTAAAGGAATCCGCGGTACAGAAAATTAAATATACAGCGTCAGTCATCGTTTTAAAATAAAGATAATAAGAAAGAATGGACGAGAAAAGACTGACAAAGAAAGTATATAAAACTAGTGTGAATGGAACAGTCGCAACAGTCGCAACGTTTCTCGATCAGATCGGACACGTTTTGGACAAAGGCCAGGTTAAGAGCACCTTAAACCGGTGAGCGTTAAATCCGTAGTCTCTGCCTACCCCTCTGGGAAACAGAATTGAAGCTATGTATGTAATAAGAAAGCAAATTCTATATAGTAATGACGTAATGACTTTCAAACATTTAAACAACGGACAAGAAGAACACTTATACAAGGAACAATAATTTGTGGACCACATATTTTTGTCCCTTGTGGGCTTCGTAGCTACAATCGGCGTAATGGAAAGGCTACGCGACCACTTAAGCTTCTACGCCATCTGTAGTAAGCCCTTACCATTGTTAATGATGCATTGAGAAGCATGAGAGCAGAAAATAAAATAAATAAATGCTGTAGAAATTAGAGCGCTGATAAATATATGTGGTGTGACTCTGAAAGATAGAATAAGGAATAGTGTGATTAGAGACAGATGTGGCATGAAAGTGGATATAGTGACGAGAATAGAAAAGGGTATGTCAAGTTGGTTTGGGCATGTAGAAAGAATGGACGAGAACAGACTGACTAAGAAAGTTTATAAAGCTAGTGTGAATGGAACAGTCGCAAGGGGAAGACCTAGGCGAACGTTTCTTGATCAGATCGGAGACGTTCTGGATAAAGGCCAAGTTAAGAGCACCTTACACCGGCGAGCGTGTATGAGGAATGTTATGAAAGTGAATGAAGCCAGAGAAGTGTGTCAGGATCGTAGCAAATGGAAATCCGTAGTCTCTGCCTACCCCTCTGGGAAACAGGCGTGAATTTATGTATGTATGTGAGGGGTACTACTCGCATAACAGATCCTATAAAGCTAAACATTTAAAAGGAATTGTTGGCTGCGTTTTTGTCCATCCTAACTAATCTTATAAATGCGTATTTGAGTTTGTTTGTTTATTGCCACGCCTTTAAGCTTCAACTACTCGATCGATCATCTTGAAATTTCGCATACAGGTTGTCAGGGCAACAGTAAATGACGTACGGTTTTATCGCAGTTTATTTAAAAAAGAACGAACGAAAAGAAAATGAACGAAGCGGACGATAAGAAAACACTACGGTAAAGTTTCTAAAATTATGTTAATGTAGTGTTTCTCAAATAAACAACGCGATAAAATCTGTATAAATTAGGTTAATTTCAATGGTTATTTATTTGAGGAATTATACAATATTTTAAGAATAAAACATGCTATTAATACAGATGTTTGAATAGTTTTACAATATCGTTATTGTCTATTCGACTACCTGGTTTATTCCGTGGTAGAAGTTAGCACAAATATAGGCTGAACTGTATTACATATATCATCAGCCATATTTTAACATCCCACCTATTAGGAGTCGAGCCTGTTGCCATCTATCGGGCATATTTCTATACGGCGTGCTGCTACTGAGAATAACTTTACATAAAAACCCAAAAGCATTGTAGAAGCAATTGAGCCAAGACAACATTAGGTACCGGTGGGAAACAAGACTTAACTTATGTCAATAAATAAGGCAATAAAAGTAAGTTTACACTAAATTTATTACACACAGTAGCCGATCAAACGAACTCAGACTCAGAAGCTAGTGGCTTAGCTCTTGAAATAGAAGAAGATAAAATCAACAGAGAAGTTAACACAGTCGACCTTAATTTAATAAACGCACAAAAGTTTATCGGAGAAGCTAAAACAATTATTGAAAAAGCTAACAATGTTCTAGTTAATAATAACAACTCAAGACGAGACTTCAGCTACACTAAGCTAGGAAGATTTACAGATTTTATTCGATACATCATTAAAATATTACAGAAATACGACGACAGTGATTTTGAACTATTCTTTGCAATAATTGATGGTGAAGTAAGAAAATATCATTACAGAGGCTGTAAGTTTCATGAATTGATTGACAATGATGGGCTCAGAATGTTCATGGGTAAGAAACTGGAGACAATAAAAAGTATGACAGCTGCAGATATCAGAAAAGTTCCAGCAGCAATCGCTACTAAGATAGAAAAGGAAGATTATGATAAAAATGAAAAAGAGTTCGTTAATTTCATTAATTCAATATACAGGAACGATGCCGTTGAGAAGTTTAACAAGGTTTTATTAAATGTTGATGATTATAGACTGAAGAATAGAAGGAATATAGATCTCACAGAAATATTAAGGGAAGGTATAAAATCTGTTATTTTCGATTATTATACAGATCTAACTCACAATGGATAGCATTCAAGTCGAACCTAGATGATTTTTGGAACTACATCAAGAGTGTGTCTGCTTCGTATGTAATGCAACATTATTTAGGTAACCTAAGAATTTCTAATTGAGCAAAAACATTTCATGCCGGCTCTTTGAGTGAAGAATCTTCAGTTAAAACAACAAAAAACGAACCAATGACTTTAAGACAAATGTATGTAGAAAAGAATATCGATTTAAAATATGATCCGTACGCTTATGATCACTTGACAACCAAATACAGAAACTTAATTAAAAAACAATTCAGTTATAAGAAAGCAGACCCACATACGGACATAATCCCAGCGTCAGCAAAATTAACCGATGATTTTCACGATGATTCACCGGTCCTGCGACAAAATAATATAGAAAGGAACAACTATAAACATTCAAGGCACGCTAAAACTCACACAGTTAACGAAAAACGTCAGAGGAAGTCAAAGTCTTCAGAGAAGCATAAATATTATACTAAAACTACAGATGATCTGAAAACACTCAAACAAATGCACGTTGAAAGTATGGATTCAAAGTATAATTCGCGATTTACTCATTCGACAAAGTCTAAAAGTAAAAATGATAAGACGTCACAGGTAAGTCAGTTAAAATATTTTGATGATGACAATTATTCAGGAAAGATCGAACATCCCAGAAAAACAACTAAAGAGGCAAGAACACTTAGACAAATGTATTTAGAAAATTTCGATTTTAAATATTATGAGCCTCAAGTTAAAACTGATTCGACAGAATTAAAAAGTAAAGACAAGAGACCAAAACATGTGCGGACACCTAACAAAGGTAAAAAAACAAACAAAGCTCGCCACACAGTCAAAACCACGGACGATCCTACTACCCCCAGGGAGATGTATGTCAAAATTATGAATTTAAAATACGAGTCACCCGCTAACACAAATTCCAAAGAAATTAAAAATGAAAGCAAAGTATCGCTTTATAAGAATGAAGGTAAGAAGAAAAGAAAATACATATTACGAGAACGTAAAACAAACGATAACATTGCAGTTTCTAAGGCATACAAGCAAACAAACATATACATAGATATCGATACAAAATATATTACACGAGATAATAAACATAAAACTACTAAAGATAATGAAGTACCAATGCAAAGGTATTTAGAAAAGCAAAATAAGTATTTGCCAACAGTAATGAGAGCTCAATATGAAAGGCAAGCATTAGATACGGTGACAAAATATCTTCTTGCACAAACGACTCACCCTAAAAAACAGGTGATGATGCGTAAGAGAGTGGATGATCTAAGAGTGGACAAGAAACACATAATAGGAAAGCCGACAGCTTTAGTGATAATAGAAGAACATAATGCAATAATAAACGTTAATGCGGGAACGACAGTTAAAGCTAGAAGAAATTACGAGGATAGAAACATTATGTAAGTATATTTGTAACATATTAAAGCCATTGAAATTAATTTGACATGCATATGAACATAATCCCAAGCTTTTATTCCCGAAGCAATCGGTAAAGTGTATAGTTCTCATAATTTACCATCCATGCTTTTTGGTCTCATATAATAGAGAGCAAATCTATTCTCGACTACTGGGCATGGTCCCAGAATTGGTGCAACTACTGAAAACTCATTGACAAATAAACCAAATAACATTTTGATAGACACTAGAATCGAGACTTGCACGGGGCAACTGAGCATTAAGTGGTTATATTTGTGCATTTTTAAATTACTTTTTATTAACATAATCTATAAAATAAAACCTAGAATTTTACGCTCGGCTGTTACCTTAATCACATTAATATCATAATATTGTCTTCTGTTTACGCGAATGTTATTCATAGACGTCGCGACGTCGGGGAAAGTGTAAACCAAAAATAAATAGATTTAATAGTTTAAATAATTTAATTAGCTTATAAATTAGTAAAATAAAATCAATAGTAGTAGTAGTGTAATATTTTCAAAATTTTGTATTACAGTGATAAATAAACAACGCGATAAAATCCGTATATAGTAGTTTAATTTCAACACATTAATATCATTAGACCCACTATTAAATAAATTAAATATGATATTAAAGAAATGTTTCATATATTTCAGACAAAATTTCAAAAAGGTTCCAGGTGCACCTTTACTTGCAAAAAAGGTTTTAAGCAATCAGCTTGTCATGTCAGCAAAATTGAAAAAAAAAGAAAAGCTTTTGAAAAAATATACAAGTGTTACCAATCGCAAAAGGTATTATACACCAAATAATATTCCCTCGGAAGAAGGTCTATCAATAGAAGCATTTAAGAACTCCTACAGAAGAATGGACAGTAATATCCATACTGATAATATTTTAAATGATACTAACGTAATAACCAAAATTAAACAACTAGAGAACGAATTAAATGTTGTCAAAACTAAACTACAAAATGACACAGAAATTATAGAAAATCTGAATTCTAAATTATGTGAAACGAAGAATAAATTAAAAGAATTTTGTAACCAAGAATTTAAATTTGTTATGAATAATAAAAATGCGTCTAAAGAATTCTATTTAAGAGCAGATCCTTACGTTAATGAGAATGAGAAAAATAAAGAAGCATTAAGCTCCAAATTAAATAAAGATGGCAAATTTATAAATAATCAAAGCAACGAAGACATTGAAAGAAATACTTTATTTGAAAGATCGAGAAGTGACATCAAAACAAAAGGAGACATGATTGATAAAACTGGAGAAAAGGAGTATGATATTGATGCCAAGAAATTAACTAAAGATCTAGACAAAATGTCTTCAGTTTCAAACTTGAGTGAAGTCAGAATTAAAAATGATAGCATAAAACATGTTTTAACGTCGAACGTAAATAATAATAAATATAAAAGTCACAAGAAACAGGAAAATCGTAATGTAGGAATGGAAGAATTCCACGCTAAAAGTGACGAAAGAGATGCGGCCGATAAAAATGTTGATCAAACATATCAATTACAAGGCAATGATTTTATAAAATATCAGGTGGAACAAGCAGACAGTAAAATAGAAAAACATAGTTCTGAAGTATATAATTTCAAAACATATAAACAAAATAAGATTAAACCAGAAGAACGGGAGATCGTGAATAATAAAAAGATTGATTTGGACATAAATAAAGAAAAGTATGTACAAGCCATTGACAAGAATGATTATTCCGATGAAATTGAAACATATTATAATGACATAGAAAGTAAAAAAACAATTGATCCCAGAACCCTTCTTACTAGCATAATGTCATCTCCCGTTACTCTTAAAAAACTTAACTACGTCAATGTAAACCCTAACGAAATAATGCTTGATGTTACGCAAACAAACGCTGAAATCCATAATGATGATGACGTTATAAAAGTGCCGAGAAAAGAGCATATTCATGTTACATATACAAAACCAAAAATTACACTGAAGAATAGCATGCTTGTAGACAAATTTGATAAAGATGGTGTTGTCATAGATGGAGAGAAATATAGTCGAGTAGAGGCAGGTGATGCAGTCCAAGACAAACCGACTACAGAAGCTGATATAATAGTACAACAGTGGTTAAATGTAACAAAAGTAGAATAGACGAATACACCAACTGATGCGCTATTTGGAGACGACAATCCTTTCAAATAATTTGACGTAGTTTTAGGCTGACTCGCTAAGGATAAAATAAAATATGCTAGTTAAATTGATCCTTGTTGAACTCTCGTCTAGAACATCCCAATCAGATTAATATCTTACCTGAATATTACACGTGTTAAAACTAAATAGAATATCTTTAATTTGATTGGTTGGACCTACTTGAGATAGAAATTTGATAGAAGTTCCATAGTAGATATGTGAAATATGTAACCCTGGTAGGTAATTTTAGCCATAAGTGTGTCTCTTTACTATATGAAAATCCGTAAACTGTAAAATAAAAACGAAAGCTGTGTAGAGTAGCGTAGCGAGTTATAAGAGTGATGAAGATGTAGGTAAGTAATACAATGCGGTAGAAATTTCCACGATGGTACGTTCGCGTACATAACTACGTCATCTATCGTACTTCACATCATACCATCCAGACTCCTTGCTTGCATACCTACTACAAGTATAAAAAAACATTCACTACATTAAGCATCATCGCGTATCTCTGTTCAAAAAGCATTCTAAAATACGTAACCCGCTTCTTCGGCATTTATCGTAGTGTATTTTATAATAATGTGGTTTTACATTGACTCTTTATTAGTTAATGTCCATATTTGCGTGTAGCCTGGTCAGCTCTATAGACAAGACACTATAACTGATAATCTTACGGGCACACGTCTTACGACACACCGGCTACGTTAACATTAGATACATTTCCAAGCATTGTGCTCTTCCTTCTTACTATAAAAGGTAGAGGTAAGGAGTCCCATACATTTCATGTTGTTTTTATTATATTTTACTAACTCACCTACTAGGTACAACGACTGTCGATTTGTCCTGTCAATCTATACAAAAATACATTTCGGGTGCGTTCCACTTAGCGTTCACAACGCCTAAGATGCTCTTTCAGCCGTTCCACATGATTACGATCGCTGTGGTCGCGGCGAAAACGTCACTAATGACGTCATTACTCACGCTCATGCAAAACTCACGACGACCCATCCCGAGAGGTGGATCATCGTGAGCGTTGAGAAATATAGCGCCATGTAAAAAAATATAAAGTAATCAAGATGGTGACTACGAAAATATAACTTTATTTGTTGCGATTTTGCTAAAATGATGAATACTTAAATGAATTGAAAATTACTTTTGAATTCTTCATCAGAGTAGCGATATATTACATTATGTAAATCATAAATACGTGGTCTAAGTTTACGTTTTTCACGATCATGATTTTTTATTATGGTTTTCCACTGTTCATCAGAACTGGATGAACTAGTACTTGCTGGAGCATTATTGCGACGCACTACCAAATATCCTACTGTCGCCGTAAAATACAGTTTGATTATATTTGAATGTAAATTAATTAAATACTCCACAAAATTATGAAATACAAGATATTGCCCGCGTCTTCGCTCGCTTTAATTTAGATTTATGTTAAAATAGATTTTTTGTATCCTATATATTATTCCGATGAATAAACAATACTGTAAAGTTTCATAAAAATCTGTTCAGTAGTTTTTGCGTGAGTGAGTAACAAACATCCATCCAATTTCACAAACTTTCACATTTATAATATTAGTAGGATATTATATATATTTTTTAAATATAAATTCTGTTACTTAACCAATAACTATAAGAGTTTATTGGTCAGACTTACAAATTGTAACCTAACCTCTTTAAGGTTTCGATATTTTTCAAATTCAGCATTTGTATTATTTACATCAACGCTCTAAACACTCCATATTACATTCCACTTGAGTTTACAACTGTAACGCTTGGAAGCAAGTGGAACGGGAAAAACCGTGGTCGTGAGCACTTAGTGGAACGCACCCTTCATGTAAATCATCAATAATTTTTTCTCATATAAAAATACCAATTAAATTTTTCACGTTTCTCGCGAATTTATTGTAAATTTAAGTTTATACCTAAATCTGGTCTTGACAATTATAAAAATAACAAAAAAGAACACCCCATTCGGTCGAGCCATTCTTAATGTGGCAATTGATTTTTATTTATATAGATTGGTTATTATGTGCTTTTATACTAAAATAAATACTTTTCCTATATCTGTATGAAACTATCCCTTATGCTTACAGTAATAAATCGTCCAGATTTTTGAGGATTGGATCATTAAGAAGATCCTCTGAAATATTTTGTGTATCTTTATATTTCTTCCTGTAACATCTTTTTCTTCACATCCAGCGGTACTTGTTGTCTCATAATATTATCAAATGCCATTATCGCGACTTTATTGCCTACGTTCAAAGATTTTCGATTATTTTCTCTATCGCTGACGGCTACATCGTTGAGGAACGGGGTCTGATGTCTCTCCAACACAAAGAGGGATTTCTCCGACCAGGCTGGCTCGTGCCTGGTGAGCTGCAGCCCGATTGTTGATGTCGGGAACTTGTATATATACTTAGTCGCTGAATAACTTTCACTTGCGCGATGTAGAATTGTCTGGGGAACGACATTTCAAGCGCTTATAGTGTATAGCACCATCTGTTGGATGTAGTCGGAACTTCTTCGTCTGTGCGTCATCACAACAATTTGAGCCGAATGAACCAGCGGTCCCGTTTGGACGGACCGAGCACCGAGCTACCTCGAAGCTTTCGAACGACTGCCCCTTGCCGTTCGTCTCACCTAAAAATGTAATCGTCACTCCACTAAACGATTCCACTCACGTGACTCGTTAATGTCACGGCGTTCACCGCCCTCGTACAATGAAATCGATTGAGTGTCTTATTATCGCAAAATTATCAAAATCATTGACATATTATTATTGATATAACGGAGCAGATATATGACCACGTCTTACTGTTACAGCATTAATAACTACTCGAATAATTTTAATTTATATTTCACGTTTTAACTGTCAAATATAAAATTGGCGACAATCTAGTTTCGATGATTAAGTTTCTAATAAAAATAAAGTCATAAGTGTTTGTGATAACAAATAATATATTGTCGTAGAAAGTGTTTCCAGTGTTTTAGTACGATGAGAGTAAATAATATAGTCGTTATATTCGGTATAGTTTTTAATACAGGTAAGTTTAAGTTATATATGCCATTTTGATTTACCCTATGTCCTTTTCTGTATTTCTGACAACACGCCTACAAAATTTCATGATAAACGGTCGAGTAGATAAGGCGAGAAAGTGCAACAAACTCACATTCATTTTTATAATATTAGTTTCAAATTGGATTTTTATGTAACTGAAGAAGTTTTAACCCCAACTTTGATCGCGTGATAAGTTAAAGCATTCTATATTTGACTACATAGTTTAAGTGGTAGCGATGCCAATGTACCGAGTGTTACGGGTTAGCTCCTCACACGGGACAAAAATGTTTGTGATCCGCAAATACATAGTTGTACCGAGTCTGGATTTTGTGTCCGTTGTTAGAATGTTTTTAAAGGAATCCGCGGTACAGAAAATTAAATATACAGTGGCAGTCATCGTTTTAAAATAAAGATAATAAGAAAGAATGGACGAGAAAAGACTGACAAAGAAAGTACATAAGACTAGTGTGAATGGAACAGTCGCAACAGTCGCAACGTTTCTCGATCAGATCGGAGACGTTTTGGACAAAGGCCAGATTAAGAGCACCTTAAACCGGTGAGCGTTAAATCCGTAGTCTCTGCCTACCCCTCTGGGAAACAGAATTGAAGCTATGTATGTAATAAGAAAGCAAATTCTATATTGTAATGACGTAATGACTTTCAAACATTTAAACAACGGACAAGAAGAACACTTATACAAGGAACAATAATTTGTGGACCACATATTTTTGTCCCTTGTTCGTAGCTACAATCGGCGTAATGGAAAGGCTACGCGACCACTTAAGCTTCTACGCCATCTGTAGTAAGCCCTTACCATTGTTAATTATGCATTGAGAAGCATGAGAGCAGAAAATAAAATAAATAAATGCTGTAGAAATGAGAGCGCTGATAAATATATGTGGTGTGACTCTGAAAGATAGAATAAGGAATAGTGTGATTAGAGACAGATGTGGCATGAAAGTGGATATAGTGACGAGAATAGAAAAGGGTATGTCAAGTTGGTTTGGGCATGTAGAAAGAATGGACGAGAACAGACTGACTAAGAAAGTTTATAAGGCTAGTGTGAATGGAACAGTCGCAAGGGGAAGACCTAGGCGAACGTTTCTTGATCAGATCGGAGACGTTCTGGATAAAGGCCAAGTTAAGAGCACCTTACACCGGCGAGCGTGTATGAGGAATGTTATGAAAGTAAATGAAGCCAGAGAAGTGTGTCAGGATCGTAGCAAATGGAAATCCGTAGTCTCTGCCTACCCCTCTGGGAAACAGGCGTGAATTTATGTATGTATGTGAGGGGTACTACTCGCATAACAGATCCTATAAAGCTAAACATTTAAAAGGAATTGTTGGCTGCGTTTTTGGCCATCCTAACTAATCTTATAAATGCGTATTTGAGTATGTTTGTTTATTGCCACGCCTCTAAGCTTCAACTACTCGATCGATCATCTTGAAATTTCGCATACAGGTTGTCAGGGCAACAGTAAATGACGTACGGTTTTATCGCAGTTTATTTAAAAAAGAACGAACGAAGCGGACGATAAGAAAACACTACGGTAATGTTTCTAAAATTATGTTAATCTAGTGTTTCTCAAATAAACAACGCGATAAAATCTGTATAAATTAGGTTAATTTCAATGGTTATTTATTTGAGGAATTATACAATATTTTAAGAATAAAACATGCTATTAATACAGATGTTTGAATAGTTTTACAATATCGTTATTGTCTATTCGACTACCTGGTTTATTCCGTGGTAGAAGTTAGCACAAATATAGGCTGAACTGTATTACATATATCATCAGCCATATTTTAACATCCCACCTATTAGGAGTCGAGCCTGTTGCCATCTATCGGGCATATTTCTATACGGCGTGCTGCTACTGAGAATAACTATACATAAAAACCCAAAAGCATTGTAGAAGCAATTGAGCCAAGACAACATTAGGTACCGGTGGGAAACAAGACTTAACTTATGTCAATAAATAAGGCAATAAAAGTAAGTTTACACTAAATTTATTACACACAGTAGCCGATCAAACGAACTCAGACTCAGAAGCTAGTGGCTTAGCTCTTGAAATAGAAGAAGATAAAATCAACAGAGAAGTTAACGCAGTCGACCTTAATTTAATAAACGCACAAAAGTTTATCGGAGAAGCTAAAACAATTATTGAAAAAGCTAACAATGTTCTAGTTAATAATAACAACTCAAGACGAGACTTCAGCTACACTAAGGTAGGAAGATTTACAGATTTTATTCGATACATCATTAAAATATTACAGAAATACGACGACAGTGATTTAGAACTATTCTTTGCAATAATTGATGGTGAAGTAAGAAAATATCATTACAGAGGCTGTAAGTTTCATGAATTGATTGACAATGATGGGCTCAGAATGTTCATGGGTAAGAAACTGGAGACAATAAAAAGTATGACAGCTGCAGATATCAGAAAAGTTCCAGCAGCAATCGCTACTAAGATAGAAAAGGAAGATTATGATAAAAATGAAAAAGAGTTCGTTAATTTCATTAATTCAATATACAGGAACGATGCCGTTGAGAAGTTTAACAAGGTTTTATTAAATGTTGATGATTATAGACTGAAGAATAGAAGGAATATAGATCTCACAGAAATATTAAGGGAAGGTATAAAATCTGTTATTTTCGATTATTATACAGATCTAACTCACAATGGATAGCATTCAAGTCGAACCTAGATGATTTTTGGAACTACATCAAGAGTGTGTCTGCTTCGTATGTAATGCAACATTATTTAGGTAACCTAAGAATTTCTAATTGAGCAAAAACATTTCATGCCGGCTCTTTGAGTGAAGAATCTTCAGTTAAAACAACAAAAAACGAACCAATGACTTTAAGACAAATGTATGTAGAAAAGAATATCGATTTAAAATATGATCCGTACGCTTACGATCATTTGACAACCAAATACAGAAACTTAATTAAAAAACAATTCAGTTATAAGAAAGCAGACCCACATACGGACATAATCCCAGCGTCAGCAAAATTAACCGATGATTTTCACGATGATTCACCGGTCCTGCGACAAAATAATATAGAAAGGAACAACTATAAACATTCAAGGCACGCTAAAACTCACACAGTTAACGAAAAACGTCAGAGGAAGTCAAAGTCTTCAGAGAAGCATAAATATTATACTAAAACTACAGATGATCTGAAAACACTCAAACAAATGCACGTTGAAAGTATGGATTCAAAGTATAATTCGCGATTTACTCATTCGACAAAGTCTAAAAGTAAAAATGATAAGACGTCACAGGTAAGTCAGTTAAAATATTTTGATGATGACAATTATTCAGGAAAGATCGAACATCCCAGAAAAACAACTAAAGAGGCAAGAACACTTAGACAAATGTATTTAGAAAATTTCGATTTTAAATATTATGAGCCTCAAGTTAAAACTGATTCGACAGAATTAAAAAGTAAAGACAAGAGACCAAAACATGTGCGGACACCTAACAAAGGTAAAAAAACAAACAAAGCTCGCCACACAGTCAAAACCACGGACGATCCTACTACCCCCAGGGAGATGTATGTCAAAATTATGAATTTAAAATACGAGTCACCCGCTAACACAAATTCCAAAGAAATTAAAAATGAAAGCAAAGTATCGCTTTATAAGAATGAAGGTAAGAAGAAAAGAAAATACATATTACGAGAACGTAAAACAAACGATAACATTGCAGTTTCTAAGGCATACAAGCAAACAAACATATTCATAGATGTCGATACAAAATATATTACACGAGATAATAAACATAAAACTACTAAAGATAATGAAGTACCAAAGCAAAGGTATTTAGAAAAGCAAAATAAGTATTTGCCAACAGTAATGAGAGCTCAATATGAAAGGCAAGCATTAGATACGGTGACAAAATATCTTCTTGCACAAACGACTCACCCTAAAAAACAGGTGATGATGCGTAAGAGAGTGGATGATCTAAGAGTGGACAAGAAACACATAATAGGAAAGCCGACAGCTTTAGTGATAATAGAAGAACATAATGCAATAATAAACGTTAATGCGGGAACGACAGTTAAAGCTAGAAGAAATTACGAGGATAGAAACATTATGTAAGTATATTTGTAACATATTAAAGCCATTGAAATTAATTTGACATGCATATGAACATAATCCCAAGCTTTTATTCCCGAAGCAATCGGTAAAGTGTATAGTTCTCATAATTTACCATCCATGCTTTTTGGTCTCATATAATAGAGAGCAAATCTATTCTCGACTACTGGGCATGGTCCCAGAATTGGTGCAACTACTGAAAACTCATTGACAAATAAACCAAATAACATTTTGATAGACACTAGAATCGAGACTTGCACGGGGCAACTGAGCATTAAGTGGTTATATTTGTGCATTTTTAAATTACTTTTTATTAACATAATCTATAAAATAAAACCTAGAATTTTACGCTCGGCTGTTACCTTAATCACATTAATATCATAATATTGTCTTCTGTTTACGCGAATGTTATTCATAGACGTCGCGACGTCGGGGAAAGTGTAAACCAAAAATAAATAGATTTAATAGTTTAAATAATTTAATTAGCTTATAAATTAGTAAAATAAAATCAATAGTAGTAGTAGTGTAATATTTTCAAAATTTTGTATTACAGTGATAAATAAACAACGCGATAAAATCCGTATATAGTAGTTTAATTTCAACACATTAATATCATTAGACCCACTATTAAATAAATTAAATATGATATTAAAGAAATGTTTCATATATTTCAGACAAAATTTCAAAAAGGTTCCAGGTGCACCTTTACTTGCAAAAAAGGTTTTAAGCAATCAGCTTGTCATGTCAGCAAAATTGAAAAAAAAAGAAAAGCTTTTGAAAAAATATACAAGTGTTACCAATCGCAAAAGGTATTATACACCAAATAATATTCCCTCGGAAGAAGGTCTATCAATAGAAGCATTTAAGAACTCCTACAGAAGAATGGACAGTAATATCCATACTGATAATATTTTAAATGATACTAACGTAATAACCAAAATTAAACAACTAGAGAACGAATTAAATGTTGTCAAAACTAAACTACAAAATGACACAGAAATTATAGAAAATCTGAATTCTAAATTATGTGAAACGAAGAATAAATTAAAAGAATTTTGTAACCAAGAATTTAAATTTGTTATGAATAATAAAAATGCGTCTAAAGAATTCTATTTAAGAGCAGATCCTTACGTTAATGAGAATGAGAAAAATAAAGAAGCATTAAGCTCCAAATTAAATAAAGATGGCAAATTTATAAATAATCAAAGCAACGAAGACATTGAAAGAAATACTTTATTTGAAAGATCGAGAAGTGACATCAAAACAAAAGGAGACATGATTGATAAAACTGGAGAAAAGGAGTATGATATTGATGCCAAGAAATTAACTAAAGATCTAGACAAAATGTCTTCAGTTTCAAACTTGAGTGAAGTCAGAATTAAAAATGATAGCATAAAACATGTTTTAACGTCGAACGTAAATAATAATAAATATAAAAGTCACAAGAAACAGGAAAATCGTAATGTAGGAATGGAAGAATTCCACGCTAAAAGTGACGAAAGAGATGCGGCTGATAAAAATGTTGATCAAACATATCAATTACAAGGCAATGATTTTATAAAATATCAGGTGGAACAAGCAGACAGTAAAATAGAAAAACATAGTTCTGAAGTATATAATTTCAAAACATATAAACAAAATAAGATTAAACCAGAAGAACGGGAGATCGTGAATAATAAAAAGATTGATTTGGACATAAATAAAGAAAAGTATGTACAAGCCATTGACAAGAATGATTATTCCGATGAAATTGAAACATATTATAATGACATAGAAAGTAAAAAAACAATTGATCCCAGAACCCTTCTTACTAGCATAATGTCATCTCCCGTTACTCTTAAAAAACTTAACTACGTCAATGTAAACCCTAACGAAATAATGCTTGATGTTACGCAAACAAACGCTGAAATCCATAATGATGATGACGTTATAAAAGTGCCGAGAAAAGAGCATATTCATGTTACATATACAAAACCAAAAATTACACTGAAGAATAGCATGCTTGTAGACAAATTTGATAAAGATGGTGTTGTCATAGATGGAGAGAAATATAGTCGAGTAGAGGCAGGTGATGCAGTCCAAGACAAACCGACTACAGAAGCTGATATAATAGTACAACAGTGGTTAAATGTAACAAAAGTAGAATAGACGAATACACCAACTGATGCGCTATTTGGAGACGACAATCCTTTCAAATAATTTGACGTAGTTTTAGGCTGACTCGCTAAGGATAAAATAAAATATGCTAGTTAAATTGATCCTTGTTGAACTCTCGTCTAGAACATCCCAATCAGATTAATATCTTACCTGAATATTACACGTGTTAAAACTAAATAGAATATCTTTAATTTGATTGGTTGGACCTACTTGAGATAGAAATTTGATAGAAGTTCCATAGTAGATATGTGAAATATGTAACCCTGGTAGGTAATTTTAGCCATAAGTGTGTCTCTTTACTATATGAAAATCCTTTGAGCAATATATAAGCAAAGCTATAAGGCATTTTCTACTAAGCACATCGATATTTTCAACACCAGTACCACAAAATTAAAAAAAAAGCTCTGTGTAATTTCTTTTTCGATTATGTAAACTAATTTAGCTGTCTTATTAATTTGTTTACATTTTACTTCTATTTGTGATAACTTTTAATTGGCCTTAACCATCTTATTCTTAATCATACTATAGTAATACCTGATTAGCTATAAGTTTTCCGTAAACTGTAAAATAAAAACGAAAGCTGTGTAGAGTAGCGTAGCGAGTTATAAGAGTGATGAAGATGTAGGTAAGTAATACAATGCGGTAGGAATTTCCACGATGGTACGTTCGCGTACATAACTACGTCATCTATCGTACTTCACATCATACCATCCAGACTCCTTGCTTGCATACCTACTACAAGTATAAAAAAACATTCACTACATTAAGCATCATCGCGTATCTCTGTTCAAAAAGCATTCTAAAATACGTAACCCGCTTCTTCGGCATTTATCGTAGTGTATTTTATAATAATGTGGTTTTACATTGACTCTTTATTAGTTAATGTCCATATTTGCGTGTAGCCTGGTCAGCTCTATAGACAAGACACTATAACTGATAATCTTACGGGCACACGTCTTACGACACACCGGCTACGTTAACATTAGATACATTTCCAAGCATTGTGCTCTTCCTTCTTACTATAAAAGGTAGAGGTAAGGAGTCCCATACATTTCATGTTGTTTTTATTATATTTTACTAACTCACCTACTAGGTACAACGACTGTCGATTTGTCCTGTCAATCTATACAAAAATACATTTCGGGTGCGTTCCACTTAGCGTTCACAACGCCTAAGATGCTCTTTCAGCCGTTCCACATGATTACGATCGCTGTGGTCGCGGCGAAAACGTCACTAATGACGTCATTACTCACGCTCATGCAAAACTCACGACGACCCATCCCGAGAGGTGGATCATCGTGAGCGTTGAGAAATATAGCGCCATGTAAAAAAATATAAAGTAATCAAGATGGTGACTACGAAAATATAACTTTATTTGTTGCGATTTTGCTAAAATGATGAATACTTAAATGAATTGAAAATTACTTTTGAATTCTTCATCAGAGTAGCGATATATTACATTATGTAAATCATAAATACGTGGTCTAAGTTTACGTTTTTCACGATCATGATTTTTTATTATGGTTTTCCACTGTTCATCAGAACTGGATGAACTAGTACTTGCTGGAGCATTATTGCGACGCACTACCAAATATCCTACTGTCGCCGTAAAATACAGTTTGATTATATTTGAATGTAAATTAATTAAATACTCCACAAAATTATGAAATACAAGATATTGCCCGCGTCTTCGCTCGCTTTAATTTAGATTTATGTTAAAATAGATTTTTTGTATCCTATATATTATTCCGATGAATAAACAATACTGTAAAGTTTCATAAAAATCTGTTCAGTAGTTTTTGCGTGAGTGAGTAACAAACATCCATCCAATTTCACAAACTTTCACATTTATAATATTAGTAGGATATTATATATATTTTTTAAATATAAATTCTGTTACTTAACCAATAACTATAAGAGTTTATTGGTCAGACTTACAAATTGTAACCTAACCTCTTTAAGGTTTCGATATTTTTCAAATTCAGCATTTGTATTATTTACATCAACGCTCTAAACACTCCATATTACATTCCACTTGAGTTTACAACTGTAACGCTTGGAAGCAAGTGGAACGGGAAAAACCGTGGTCGTGAGCACTTAGTGGAACGCACCCTTCATGTAAATCATCAATAATTTTTTCTCATATAAAAATACCAATTAAATTTTTCACGTTTCTCGCGAATTTATTGTAAATTTAAGTTTATACCTAAATCTGGTCTTGACAATTATAAAAATAACAAAAAAGAACACCCCATTCGGTCGAGCCATTCTTAATGTGGCAATTGATTTTTATTTATATAGATTGGTTATTATGTGCTTTTATACTAAAATAAATACTTTTCCTATATCTGTATGAAACTATCCCTTATGCTTACAGTAATAAATCGTCCAGATTTTTGAGGATTGGATCATTAAGAAGATCCTCTGAAATATTTTGTGTATCTTTATATTTCTTCCTGTAACATCTTTTTCTTCACATCCAGCGGTACTTGTTGTCTCATAATATTATCAAATGCCATTATCGCGACTTTATTGCCTACGTTCAAAGATTTTCGATTATTTTCTCTATCGCTGACGGCTACATCGTTGAGGAACGGGGTCTGATGTCTCTCCAACACAAAGAGGGATTTCTCCGACCAGGCTGGCTCGTGCCTGGTGAGCTGCAGCCCGATTGTTGATGTCGGGAACTTGTATATATACTTAGTCGCTGAATAACTTTCACTTGCGCGATGTAGAATTGTCTGGGGAACGACATTTCAAGCGCTTATAGTGTATAGCACCATCTGTTGGATGTAGTCGGAACTTCTTCGTCTGTGCGTCATCACAACAATTTGAGCCGAATGAACCAGCGGTCCCGTTTGGACGGACCGAGCACCGAGCTACCTCGAAGCTTTCGAACGACTGCCCCTTGCCGTTCGTCTCACCTAAAAATGTAATCGTCACTCCACTAAACGATTCCACTCACGTGACTCGTTAATGTCACGGCGTTCACCGCCCTCGTACAATGAAATCGATTGAGTGTCTTATTATCGCAAAATTATCAAAATCATTGACATATTATTATTGATATAACGGAGCAGATATATGACCACGTCTTACTGTTACAGCATTAATAACTACTCGAATAATTTTAATTTATATTTCACGTTTTAACTGTCAAATATAAAATTGGCGACAATCTAGTTTCGATGATTAAGTTTCTAATAAAAATAAAGTCATAAGTGTTTGTGATAACAAATAATATATTGTCGTAGAAAGTGTTTCCAGTGTTTTAGTACGATGAGAGTAAATAATATAGTCGTTATATTCGGTATAGTTTTTAATACAGGTAAGTTTAAGTTATATATGCCATTTTGATTTACCCTATGTCCTTTTCTGTATTTCTGACAACACGCCTACAAAATTTCATGATAAACGGTCGAGTAGATAAGGCGAGAAAGTGCAACAAACTCACATTCATTTTTATAATATTAGTTTCAAATTGGATTTTTATGTAACTGAAGAAGTTTTAACCCCAACTTTGATCGCGTGATAAGTTAAAGCATTCTATATTTGACTACATAGTTTAAGTGGTAGCGATGCCAATGTACCGAGTGTTACGGGTTAGCTCCTCACACGGGACAAAAATGTTTGTGATCCGCAAATACATAGTTGTACCGAGTCTGGATTTTGTGTCCGTTGTTAGAATGTTTTTAAAGGAATCCGCGGTACAGAAAATTAAATATACAGTGGCAGTCATCGTTTTAAAATAAAGATAATAAGAAAGAATGGACGAGAAAAGACTGACAAAGAAAGTACATAAGACTAGTGTGAATGGAACAGTCGCAACAGTCGCAACGTTTCTCGATCAGATCGGAGACGTTTTGGACAAAGGCCAGATTAAGAGCACCTTAAACCGGTGAGCGTTAAATCCGTAGTCTCTGCCTACCCCTCTGGGAAACAGAATTGAAGCTATGTATGTAATAAGAAAGCAAATTCTATATTGTAATGACGTAATGACTTTCAAACATTTAAACAACGGACAAGAAGAACACTTATACAAGGAACAATAATTTGTGGACCACATATTTTTGTCCCTTGTTCGTAGCTACAATCGGCGTAATGGAAAGGCTACGCGACCACTTAAGCTTCTACGCCATCTGTAGTAAGCCCTTACCATTGTTAATTATGCATTGAGAAGCATGAGAGCAGAAAATAAAATAAATAAATGCTGTAGAAATGAGAGCGCTGATAAATATATGTGGTGTGACTCTGAAAGATAGAATAAGGAATAGTGTGATTAGAGACAGATGTGGCATGAAAGTGGATATAGTGACGAGAATAGAAAAGGGTATGTCAAGTTGGTTTGGGCATGTAGAAAGAATGGACGAGAACAGACTGACTAAGAAAGTTTATAAGGCTAGTGTGAATGGAACAGTCGCAAGGGGAAGACCTAGGCGAACGTTTCTTGATCAGATCGGAGACGTTCTGGATAAAGGCCAAGTTAAGAGCACCTTACACCGGCGAGCGTGTATGAGGAATGTTATGAAAGTAAATGAAGCCAGAGAAGTGTGTCAGGATCGTAGCAAATGGAAATCCGTAGTCTCTGCCTACCCCTCTGGGAAACAGGCGTGAATTTATGTATGTATGTGAGGGGTACTACTCGCATAACAGATCCTATAAAGCTAAACATTTAAAAGGAATTGTTGGCTGCGTTTTTGGCCATCCTAACTAATCTTATAAATGCGTATTTGAGTATGTTTGTTTATTGCCACGCCTCTAAGCTTCAACTACTCGATCGATCATCTTGAAATTTCGCATACAGGTTGTCAGGGCAACAGTAAATGACGTACGGTTTTATCGCAGTTTATTTAAAAAAGAACGAACGAAAAGAAAATGAACGAAGCGGACGATAAGAAAACACTACGGTAAAGTTTCTAAAATTATGTTAATGTAGTGTTTCTCAAATAAACAACGCGATAAAATCTGTATAAATTAGGTTAATTTCAATGGTTATTTATTTGAGGAATTATACAATATTTTAAGAATAAAACATGCTATTAATACAGATGTTTGAATAGTTTTACAATATCGTTATTGTCTATTCGACTACCTGGTTTATTCCGTGGTAGAAGTTAGCACAAATATAGGCTGAACTGTATTACATATATCATCAGCCATATTTTAACATCCCACCTATTAGGAGTCGAGCCTGTTGCCATCTATCGGGCATATTTCTATACGGCGTGCTGCTACTGAGAATAACTTTACATAAAAACCCAAAAGCATTGTAGAAGCAATTGAGCCAAGACAACATTAGGTACCGGTGGGAAACAAGACTTAACTTATGTCAATAAATAAGGCAATAAAAGTAAGTTTACACTAAATTTATTACACACAGTAGCCGATCAAACGAACTCAGACTCAGAAGCTAGTGGCTTAGCTCTTGAAATAGAAGAAGATAAAATCAACAGAGAAGTTAACGCAGTCGACCTTAATTTAATAAACGCACAAAAGTTTATCGGAGAAGCTAAAACAATTATTGAAAAAGCTAACAATGTTCTAGTTAATAATAACAACTCAAGACGAGACTTCAGCTACACTAAGGTAGGAAGATTTACAGATTTTATTCGATACATCATTAAAATATTACAGAAATACGACGACAGTGATTTAGAACTATTCTTTGCAATAATTGATGGTGAAGTAAGAAAATATCATTACAGAGGCTGTAAGTTTCATGAATTGATTGACAATGATGGGCTCAGAATGTTCATGGGTAAGAAACTGGAGACAATAAAAAGTATGACAGCTGCAGATATCAGAAAAGTTCCAGCAGCAATCGCTACTAAGATAGAAAAGGAAGATTATGATAAAAATGAAAAAGAGTTCGTTAATTTCATTAATTCAATATACAGGAACGATGCCGTTGAGAAGTTTAACAAGGTTTTATTAAATGTTGATGATTATAGACTGAAGAATAGAAGGAATATAGATCTCACAGAAATATTAAGGGAAGGTATAAAATCTGTTATTTTCGATTATTATACAGATCTAACTCACAATGGATAGCATTCAAGTCGAACCTAGATGATTTTTGGAACTACATCAAGAGTGTGTCTGCTTCGTATGTAATGCAACATTATTTAGGTAACCTAAGAATTTCTAATTGAGCAAAAACATTTCATGCCGGCTCTTTGAGTGAAGAATCTTCAGTTAAAACAACAAAAAACGAACCAATGACTTTAAGACAAATGTATGTAGAAAAGAATATCGATTTAAAATATGATCCGTACGCTTACGATCATTTGACAACCAAATACAGAAACTTAATTAAAAAACAATTCAGTTATAAGAAAGCAGACCCACATACGGACATAATCCCAGCGTCAGCAAAATTAACCGATGATTTTCACGATGATTCACCGGTCCTGCGACAAAATAATATAGAAAGGAACAACTATAAACATTCAAGGCACGCTAAAACTCACACAGTTAACGAAAAACGTCAGAGGAAGTCAAAGTCTTCAGAGAAGCATAAATATTATACTAAAACTACAGATGATCTGAAAACACTCAAACAAATGCACGTTGAAAGTATGGATTCAAAGTATAATTCGCGATTTACTCATTCGACAAAGTCTAAAAGTAAAAATGATAAGACGTCACAGGTAAGTCAGTTAAAATATTTTGATGATGACAATTATTCAGGAAAGATCGAACATCCCAGAAAAACAACTAAAGAGGCAAGAACACTTAGACAAATGTATTTAGAAAATTTCGATTTTAAATATTATGAGCCTCAAGTTAAAACTGATTCGACAGAATTAAAAAGTAAAGACAAGAGACCAAAACATGTGCGGACACCTAACAAAGGTAAAAAAACAAACAAAGCTCGCCACACAGTCAAAACCACGGACGATCCTACTACCCCCAGGGAGATGTATGTCAAAATTATGAATTTAAAATACGAGTCACCCGCTAACACAAATTCCAAAGAAATTAAAAATGAAAGCAAAGTATCGCTTTATAAGAATGAAGGTAAGAAGAAAAGAAAATACATATTACGAGAACGTAAAACAAACGATAACATTGCAGTTTCTAAGGCATACAAGCAAACAAACATATTCATAGATGTCGATACAAAATATATTACACGAGATAATAAACATAAAACTACTAAAGATAATGAAGTACCAAAGCAAAGGTATTTAGAAAAGCAAAATAAGTATTTGCCAACAGTAATGAGAGCTCAATATGAAAGGCAAGCATTAGATACGGTGACAAAATATCTTCTTGCACAAACGACTCACCCTAAAAAACAGGTGATGATGCGTAAGAGAGTGGATGATCTAAGAGTGGACAAGAAACACATAATAGGAAAGCCGACAGCTTTAGTGATAATAGAAGAACATAATGCAATAATAAACGTTAATGCGGGAACGACAGTTAAAGCTAGAAGAAATTACGAGAATAGGAACATTATGTAAGTATATTTGTAACATATTAAAGCCATTGAAATTAATTTGACATGCATATGAACATAATCCCAAGCTTTTATTCCCGAAGCAATCGGTAAAGTGTATAGTTCTCATAATTTACCATCCATGCTTTTTGGTCTCATATAATAGAGAGCAAATCTATTCTCGACTACTGGGCATGGTCCCAGAATTGGTGCAACTACTGAAAACTCATTGACAAATAAACCAAATAACATTTTGATAGACACTAGAATCGAGACTTGCACGGGGCAACGGAGCATTAAGTGGTTATATTTGTGCATTTTTAAATTACTTTTTATTAATATAATCTATAAAATAAAACCTAGAATTTTACGCTCGACTGTTACCTTAATCACATTAATATCATAATATTGTCTTCTGTTTACGCGAATGTTATTCATAGACGTCGCGACGTCGGGGAAAGTGTAAACCAAAAATAAATAGATTTAATAGTTTAAATAATTTAATTAGCTTATAAATTAGTAAAATAAAATCAATAGTAGTAGTAGTGTAATATTTTCAAAATTTTGTAATACAGTGATAAATAAACAACGCGATAAAATCCGTATATAGTAGTTTAATTTCAACACATTAATATCATTAGACCCACTATTAAATAAATTAAATATGATATTAAAGAAATGTTTCATATATTTCAGACAAAATTTCAAAAAGGTTCCAGGTGCACCTATACTTGCAAAAAAGGTTTTAAGCAATCAGCTTGTCATGTCAGCAAAATTGAAAAAAAAAGAAAAGCTTTTGAAAAAATATACAAGTGTTACCAATCGCAAAAGGTATTATACACCAAATAATATTCCCTCGGAAGAAGGTCTATCAATAGAAGCATTTAAGAACTCCTACAGAAGAATGGACAGTAATATCCATACTGATAATATTTTAAATGATACTAACGTAATAACCAAAATTAAACAACTAGAGAACGAATTAAATGTTGTCAAAACTAAACTACAAAATGACACAGAAATTATAGAAAATCTGAATTCTAAATTATGTGAAACGAAGAATAAATTAAAAGAATTTTGTAACCAAGAATTTAAATTTGTTATGAATAATAAAAATGCGTCTAAAGAATTCTATTTAAGAGCAGATCCTTACGTTAATGAGAATGAGAAAAATAAAGAAGCATTAAGCTCCAAATTAAATAAAGATGGCAAATTTATAAATAATCAAAGCAACGAAGACATTGAAAGAAATACTTTATTTGAAAGATCGAGAAGTGACATCAAAACGAAAGGAGACATGATTGATAAAACTGGAGAAAAGGAGTATGATATTGATGCCAAGAAATTAACTAAAGATCTAGACAAAATGTCTTCAGTTTCAAACTTGAGTGAAGTCAGAATTAAAAATGATAGCATTAAACATGTTTTAACGTCGAACGTAAATAATAATAAATATAAAAGTCACAAGAAACAGGAAAATCGTAATGTAGGAATGGAAGAATTCCACGCTAAAAGTGACGAAAGAGATGCGGGCGATAAAAATGTTGATCAAACATATCAATTACAAGGCAATGATTTTATAAAATATCAGGTGGAACAAGCAGACAGTAAAATAGAAAAACATAGTTCTGAAGTATATAATTTCAAAACATATAAACAAAATAAGATTAAACCAGAAGAACGGGAGATCATGAATAATAAAAAGATTGATTTGGACATAAATAAAGAAAAGTATGTACAAGCCATTGACAAGAATGATTATTCCGATGAAATTGAAACATATTATAATGACATAGAAAGTAAAAAAACAATTGATCCCAGAACACTTCTTACTAGCATAATGTCATCTCCCGTTACTCTTAAAAAACTTAACTACGTCAATGTAAACCCTAACGAAATAATGCTTGATGTTACGCAAACAAACGCTGAAATCCATAATGATGATGACGTTATAAAAGTGCCGAGAAAAGAGCATATTCATGATACATATACAAAACCAAAAATTACACTGAAGAATAGCATGCTTGTAGACAAATTTGATAAAGATGGTGTTGTCATAGATGGAGAGAAATATAGTCGAGTAGAAGCAGGTGATGCAGTCCAAGACAAACCGACTACAGAAGCTGATATAATAGTACAACAGTGGTTAAATGTAACAAAAGTAGAATAGACGAATACACAACTGATGCGCTATTTGGAGACGACAATCCTTTCAAATAATTTGACGTAGTTTTAGGCTGACTCGCTAAGGATAAAATAAAATATGCTAGTTAAAGTTGATCCTTGTTGAACTCTCGTCTAGAACATCCCAATCAGATTAATATCTTACCTGAATATTACACGTGTTAAAACTAAATAGAATATCTTTAATTTGATTGGTTGGACCTACTTGAGATAGAAATTTGATAGAAGTTCCATAGTAGATATGTGAAATATGTAACCCTGGTAGGTAATTTTAGCCATAAGTGTGTCTCTTTACTATATGAAAATCCTTTGAGCAATATATAAGCAAAGCTATAAGGCATTTTCTACTAAGCACATCGATATTTTCAACACCAGTACCACAAAATTAAAAAAAAAGCTCTGTGTAATTTCTTTTTCGATTATGTAAACTAATTTAGCTGTCTTATTAATTTGTTTACATTTTACTTCTATTTGTGATAACTTTTAATTGGCCTTAACCATCTTATTCTTAATCATACTATAGTAATACCTGATTAGCTATAAGTTTTCCGTAAACTGTAAAATAAAAACGAAAGCTGTGTAGAGTAGCGTAGCGAGTTATAAGAGTGATGAAGATGTAGGTAAGTAATACAATGCGGTAGAAATTTCCACGATGGTACGTTCGCGTACATAACTACGTCATCTATCGTACTTCACATCATACCATCCAGACTCCTCGCTTGCATACCTACTACAAGTATAAAAAAACATTCACTACATTAAGCATCATCGCGTATCTCTGTTCAAAAAGCATTCTAAAATACGTAACCCGCTTCTTCGGCATTTATCGTAGTGTATTTTATAATAATGTGGTTTTACATTGTCTCTTTATTAGTTAATGTCCATATTTGCGTATAGCCTGGTCAGCTCTATAGACAAGACACTATAACTGATAATCTTACGGGCACACGTCTTACGACACACCGGCTACGTTAACATTAGACACATTTCCAAGCATTGTGCTCTTCCTTCTTACTATAAAAGGTAGAGGTAAGGAGTCCCATACATTTCATGTTGTTTTTATTATATTTTACTAACTCACCTACTAGGTACAACGACTGTCGATTTGTCCTGTCAATCTATACAAAAATACATTTCGGGTGCGTTCCACTTAGCGTTCACAACGCCTAAGATGCTCTTTCAGCCGTTCCACATGATTACGATCGCTGTGGTCGCGGCGAAAACGTCACTAATGACGTCATTACTCACGCTCATGCAAAACTCACGACGACCCATCCCGAGAGGTGGATCATCGTGAGCGTTGAGAAATATAGCGCCATGTAAAAAAATATAAAGTAATCAAGATGGTGACTACGAAAATATAACTTTATTTGTTGCGATTTTGCTAAAATGATGAATACTTAAATGAATTGAAAATTACTTTTGAATTCTTCATCAGAGTAGCGATATATTACATTATGTAAATCATAAATACGTGGTCTAAGTTTACGTTTTTCACGATCATGATTTTTTATTATGGTTTTCCACTGTTCATCAGAACTGGATGAACTAGTACTTGCTGGAGCATTATTGCGACGCACTACCAAATATCCTACTGTCGCCGTAAAATACAGTTTGATTATATTTGAATGTAAATTAATTAAATACTCCACAAAATTATGAAATACAAGATATTGCCCGCGTCTTCGCTCGCTTTAATTTAGATTTATGTTAAAATAGATTTTTTGTATCCTATATATTATTCCGATGAATAAACAATACTGTAAAGTTTCATAAAAATCTGTTCAGTAGTTTTTGCGTGAGTGAGTAACAAACATCCATCCAATTTCACAAACTTTCACATTTATAATATTAGTAGGATATTGGTGCCAATTCTGTTGTCACAAAATTCTCTTATCTTAGCTAAAAATCTCTAAAATTTAATTTAGTCCTGTCACTTGTAGCGATTTCAGAATACGAAATGTCGTTTGACAGGACTAAACTAAAATTTAGAGATTTTTAGCTAAGATAAGAGAATTTTGTGACAACAGAATTGGCACCATTATATATATTTTTAAATATAAATTCTGTTACTTAACCAATAACTATAAGAGTTTATTGGTCAGACTTACAAATTGTAACCTAACCTCTTTAAGGTTTCGATATTTTTCAAATTCGGCATTTGTATTATTTACATCAACGCTCTAAACACTCCATATTACATTCCACTTGAGTTTACAACTGTAACGCTTGGAAGCAAGTGGAACGGGGGACGAGTGAGCGCTTAGTGGAACGCACCCTTCATGTAAATCATCAATAATTTTTCTCATATAAAAATACCAATTAAATTTTTCACGTTTCTCGCGAATTTATTGTAAATTTAAGTTTATACCTAAATCTGGTCTTGACAATTATAAAAATAACAAAAAAGAACACCCCATTCGGTCGAGCCATTCTTAATGTGGCAATTGATTTTTATTTATATAGATTGGTTATTGTGTGCTTTTATACTAAAATAAATACTTTTCCTATATCTGTATGAAACTATCTCTTATGCTTACAGTAATAAATCGTCCAGATTTTTGAGGATTGGATCATTAAGAAGATCCTCTGAAATATTTTGTGTATCTTTTCTATTCCCAGTATTCTTATTATTGTATCTCCTTGCTATAGCATCCTATCGCTGAGACATTTCTTCCTGTAACACTTCCTGTAACATCTTTTTCTTCACATCCAGTGGTACTTGTTGTCTCATAATATTATCAAATGCCATTATCGCGACTTTATTGCCTACGTTCAAAGATTTTCGACTATTTTCTCTATCGCTGACGGCTACATCGTTGAGGAACGGGGTCTGATGTCTCTCCAACACAAAGAAGGATTTCTCCGACCAGGCCGGCTCGTGCCTGGTGAGCTGCAGCCCGATTGTTGATGTCGGGAACTTGTATATATACTTAGTCGCTGAATAACTTTCACTTGCGCGATGTAGAATTGTCTGGGGAACGACATTTCAAGCGCTTATAGTGTATAGCACCATCTGTTGGATGTAGTCGGAACTTCTTCGTCTGTGCGTCATCACAACAATTTGAGCCGAATGAACCAGCGGTCCCGTTTGGACGGACCGAGCACCGAGCTACCTCGAAGCTTTCGAACGACTGCCCCTTGCCGTTCGTCTCACCTAAAAATGTAATCGTCACTCCACTAAACGATTCCACTCACGTGACTCGTTAATGTCACGGCGTTCACCGCCCTCGTACAATGAAATCGATTGAGTGTCTTATTATCGCAAAATTATCAAAATCGTTGACATATTATTATTGATATAACGGAGCAGATATATGACCACGTCTTACTGTTACAGCATTAATAACTACTCGAATAATTTTAATTTATATTTCACGTTTTAACTGTCAAATATAAAATTGGCGACAATCTAGTTTCGATGATTAAGTTTCTAATAAAAATAAAGTCATAAGTGTTTGTGATAACAAATAATATATTGTCGTAGAAAGTGTTTCCAGTGTTTTAGTACGATGATAATATAGTCGTTATATTCGGTATAGTTTTTAATACAGGTAAGTTTAAGTTATATATGCCATTTTGATTTACCCTATGTCCTTTTCTGTATTTCTGACAACACGTCTACAAAATTTCATGATAAACGGTCGAGTAGATAAGGCGTGAAAGTGCAACAAACTCACATTCATTTTTATAATATTAGTTTCAAATTGGATTTTTATGTAACTGAAGAAGTTTTAACCCCAACTTTGATCGCGTGATAAGTTAAAGTATTCTATATTTGACTACACAGTTTAAGTGGTAGCGATGCCAATGTACCGAGTGTTACGGGTTAGCTCCTCACACGGGACAAAAATGTTTGTGATCCGCAAATACATAGTTGTACCGAGTCTGGATTTTGTGTCCGTTGTTAGAATGTTTTTAAAGGAATCCGCGGTACAGAAAATTAAATATACAGCGGCAGTCATCGTTTTAAAATAAAGATAATAAGAAAGAATGGACGAGAAAAGACTGACAAAGAAAGTATATAAGACTAGTGTGAATGGAACAGTCGCAACAGTCGCAACGTTTCTCGATCAGATCGGACACGTTTTGGACAAAGGCCAGGTTAAGAGCACCTTAAACCGGTGAGCGTTAAATCCGTAGTCTCTGCCTACCCCTCTGGGAAACAGAATTGAAGCTATGTATGTAATAAGAAAGCAAATTCTATATTGTAATGACGTAATGACTTTCAAACATTTAAACAACGGACAAGAAGAACACTTATACAAGGAACAATAATTTGTGGACCACATATTTTTGTCCCTTGTGGGCTTCGTAGCTACAATCGGCGTAATGGAAAGGCTACGCGACCACTTAAGCTTCTACGCCATCTGTAGTAAGCCCTTACCATTGTTAATGATGCATTGAGAAGCATGAGAGCAGAAAATAAAATAAATAAATGCTGTAGAAATTAGAGCGCTGATAAATATATGTGGTGTGACTCTGAAAGATAGAATAAGGAATAGTGTGATTAGAGACAGATGTGGCATGAAAGTGGATATAGTGACGAGAATAGAAAAGGGTATGTCAAGTTGGTTTGGGCATGTAGAAAGAATGGACGAGAACAGACTGACTAAGAAAGTTTATAAAGCTAGTGTGAATGGAACAGTCGCAAGGGGAAGACCTAGGCGAACGTTTCTTGATCAGATTGGAGACGTTCTGGATAAAGGCCAAGTTAAGAGCACCTTACACCGGCGAGCGTGTATGAGGAATGTTATGAAAGTGAATGAAGCCAGAGAAGTGTGTCAGGATCGTAGCAAATGGAAATCCGTAGTCTCTGCCTACCCCTCTGGGAAACAGGCGTGAATTTATGTATGTATGTGAGGGGTACTACTCGCATAACAGATCCTATAAAGCTAAACATTTAAAAGGAATTGTTGGCTGCGTTTTTGTCCATCCTAACTAATCTTATAAATGCGTATTTGAGTTTGTTTGTTTATTGCCACGCCTTTAAGCTTCAACTACTCGATCGATCATCTTGAAATTTCGCATACAGGTTGTCAGGGCAACAGTAAATGACGTACGGTTTTATCGCAGTTTATTTAAAAAAGAACGAACGAAAAGAAAATGAACGAAGCGGACGATAAGAAAACACTACGGTAAAGTTTCTAAAATTATGTTAATGTAGTGTTTCTCAAATAAACAACGCGATAAAATCTGTATAAATTAGGTTAATTTCAATGGTTATTTATTTGAGGAATTATACAATATTTTAAGAATAAAACATGCTATTAATACAGATGTTTGAATAGTTTTACAATATCGTTATTGTCTATTCGACTACCTGGTTTATTCCGTGGTAGAAGTTAGCACAAATATAGGCTGAACTGTATTACATATATCATCAGCCATATTTTAACATCCCACCTATTAGGAGTCGAGCCTGTTGCCATCTATCGGGCATATTTCTATACGGCGTGCTGCTACTGAGAATAACTTTACATAAAAACCCAAAAGCATTGTAGAAGCAATTGAGCCAAGACAACATTAGGTACCGGTGGGAAACAAGACTTAACTTATGTCAATAAATAAGGCAATAAAAGTAAGTTTACACTAAATTTATTACACACAGTAGCCGATCAAACGAACTCAGACTCAGAAGCTAGTGGCTTAGCTCTTGAAATAGAAGAAGATAAAATCAACAGAGAAGTTAACACAGTCGACCTTAATTTAATAAACGCACAAAAGTTTATCGGAGAAGCTAAAACAATTATTGAAAAAGCTAACAATGTTCTAGTTAATAATAACAACTCAAGACGAGACTTCAGCTACACTAAGCTAGGAAGATTTACAGATTTTATTCGATACATCATTAAAATATTACAGAAATACGACGACAGTGATTTTGAACTATTCTTTGCAATAATTGATGGTGAAGTAAGAAAATATCATTACAGAGGCTGTAAGTTTCATGAATTGATTGACAATGATGGGCTCAGAATGTTCATGGGTAAGAAACTGGAGACAATAAAAAGTATGACAGCTGCAGATATCAGAAAAGTTCCAGCAGCAATCGCTACTAAGATAGAAAAGGAAGATTATGATAAAAATGAAAAAGAGTTCGTTAATTTCATTAATTCAATATACAGGAACGATGCCGTTGAGAAGTTTAACAAGGTTTTATTAAATGTTGATGATTATAGACTGAAGAATAGAAGGAATATAGATCTCACAGAAATATTAAGGGAAGGTATAAAATCTGTTATTTTCGATTATTATACAGATCTAACTCACAATGGATAGCATTCAAGTCGAACCTAGATGATTTTTGGAACTACATCAAGAGTGTGTCTGCTTCGTATGTAATGCAACATTATTTAGGTAACCTAAGAATTTCTAATTCAGCGAAAACATTTCATGCCGGCTCTTTGAGTGAAGAGTCTTCAGTTAAAACAACAAAAAACGAACCAATGACTTTAAGACAAATGTATGTAGAAAAGAATATCGATTTAAAATATGATCCGTACGCTTATGATCACTTGACAACCAAATACAGAAGCGTAATTAAAAAAGCTTTTAGTTATAAGAAAAAAGACCCACATCCGGACATAATCCTACCGTCAGCAAAACCAACCGATGATTCACCGGTCCTGCGACAAAATAATATAGAAAGGAACAACTATAAACATTCAAGGCACGCTAAAACTCACACAGTTAACGAAAAACGTCAGAGGAAGTCAAAGTCTTCAGATAAGCATAAATATTATACTAAAACTGCAGATGATCTGAAAACACTCAAACAAATGCACGTTGAAAGTACGGATTCAAAGTATAATACGCAAGTTAATACTGATTCGACAAAGTCTAAAAGTAAAATTGATAATTCGTCGCGTGTGCATCAGCTAAAATCATTCAATAAAGACAAATATTCAGGAAAAATCAAATGTTTCAGAAAAACAACTGAAGAGGCAAGGACACTTAGACAAATGTATTTATAAAATTTCGATTTTAAATATTATAAGCCTCAAGTTGAAACTGACTCGACAGAAATAAAAAGTAAAAACAAGAGACCAAAACATGTGCGGACACCTAACAAAAGTAAAAGTACAGACAAAACTTGACACACAGTCAAAACTACAGACGATCCTGTAGGATCGTCTGTAGTTTAGAGCTTCAAGGAAATGTATGTTGAAAATATTAATTTAAAATACGAGCCACCCGTTAATACAAATTCAAAAGAATTTAAAAATAAAAGCATAGTATTGCTTAATAAGAAGGAGGATAAGAAAAAAAGAAAATACATATTACGAGATCGTAAAACAAACGATAACATTGACGTTTCTAAGGCACACAAGCCAATAAACATATACATAGATATCGATACAAAATATATTACACGAGATAGTAAATATAAAACTACTAAAGATGATAAAGAACCAAAGCTATTTAGAAAAGAAAAATAAGTATTTGTCAACTGTAATGAGAGCTCAAGAAAAGTAAGCATTAGATAGGATGACAAAATATCTTCTTGTACAAACGACTAACCCTTAGAAATAGGTGATGATGCTTAAGAGAGTGAATGACGTAAGAGTGGAAAAGAGACACACGACAGGAAAACCATCAGCTTTAGAGATAGTAGAAGAACATAATGCTTTAATAAATGTTAATGCGGCAACGACATTTAAAGCTAGAAGAAATTACGAAGATAGAAACATTAAGTGAGTATATTTGTAATGTAGGCTACTTACGGTGTAAAGTATATTTTTATCACTGTTTAGATATTATGTACATAATATTACTGGCACATAATTATCGGGCTGGCTGGTCGCAAGAATAGTGAGAACGCGCATTCAAAATTCAAAAAGTAGAATATATAGTAGATAGCTCGATGTGTAAGCGGCACGAGCATTCATTTTTCGGAGATTTTTTACCAGTTATCGACACGTATTTGGATAGTTTGCTATATATATTATGAATTGTTGTTTTATTGCCTTTAACTTTGAACTGTATTCTGTGCTTGTGCTTGTCTATACTCTCTCGTGCCTTCTGAACCTTGGTGTATGTGTCTAGGTACCTGGACAATAAATATGCTGTAACTGTGAATGGAGTCATTTTAATTTTATATACTTACCCTAACGTAGACACATTACCTACACTGGTGACCTCTATATCGGAGAACCATGTCAGTTGTAGACAAGGATTTTGAGGACGCACTAGCTAGTGATGGGAAGAAGTCGACGGAACATGTCGATGTTTTTAGAGTAGGCGTGCGAGTGCCACCGTTTTGGGCAGAGGAGCCCGATATCTGGTTCGCTCAAGTTGAAGGCCAATTTGCAATTTCTGGTATTACTAATGACCTTACCAAGTTCAATTGTGTCATTGGCCTTCTCTCTCTGTTCATGAGTTTGCTCTGGCCTATGGGTTTTCTTAACTGGTACATAGTCCTAATGGAATACCAGGCGTAGAGACCCATACCAGCTCCTTATTGGACCTTCTGCTGACTACACGCTCGGATGGATACTCCATCCAGGTGGATGCACCTCTTGGTTCTTCTGACCACTGCCTTGTTCGAGCGCGAGTGCCACTTGCGCAAGCAGATCTACTTCGGCCCACCACATGGCGTCGAGTGTGGCACTATAAGTCAGCAGACTGGGATGGGCTGTGAGAGTTCTACGCAGCGTACCCGTGGAGGCAGCTATGTTTCACTTCAGGTGAGCCGAGCTGAGAGAAGGCCGATTTGCTTGGTTCTCTCTTTGCCTCAAACTCGACTATGAGCGATGGAGGCGCCATACCACCTACTATCCCGTGGTGCGGTCATTCCATGCCGGAAATCTCAATTTCACAACGTGAGGTCCGGCGGGAACTAATGTCTCTAGATGTTCATAAGTCAAGCGGGCCAGATGGCATACCGGCAGTGGTACTAAAGCAGTGTGCTCCTGAATTGTGTCCAGTATTGACGCGCCTCTTCTCGATTTTCCTATTGCCTATTATATATTTCCTATTATATATATATATTATATAGATATTTCCTATTCCACAAGACAAGTTCCATCTTCATGGAAGACCTCATTCGTTCATCCAGTGCCAAAAAAAGGTGACACATCTGACCCATCAAACTACAGGCCTATCGCCATAACTTCTCCCCTCTCCAAGGTGATGGAGCGGGTGATCAACTCTCGGCTCCTGAGGTACCTTGAGGGTCACGATTTGTTGAATGACCGACAATACGGCTTCCGCCATTGTCGCTCAACTGGCGACCTTCTCGTGTAGATACACGAGAAGGTCGCCAGTTGACACACACCAATGGGCACTAGCCATTGAGAGCCAAGGTGAGGCATTGGCCGTCAGCCTGTACATGGCGAAGACCTTCGATCGGGTCTGGCACAAAGGTCTTCTATCGAAGTTACCATCTTACGGACTGCCCAAGGGATTATGCGAATGGGTTGCCAGCTTTTTGTCCGGCAGATGCATCCAAACTGTGGTTGACGGTGATTGCTCTAACCGCATGGACATAAATGCTGGCATCCCGCAAGGCTCTGTGTTGTCCCCGACGCTGTTTCTGCTGCATGTCAATGATATGTTGTCAATTGATGGCATTAATTGCTATGCGGATGACAGGACTGGGGATACTTATTACACGGGCCGTGCTAATATCCCTCGGTCCACAGTGGAGGAAAGCCGCGAACCGCTTGTGTCTGAAATCGGAAATACTCTGGATAGAGTATCTGAATGGGGAAGACTAAATTTAGTCGTGTTTAACCCAGCTAAGTCACAAGCCTGCGCGTTCACCGCTAAGAAAACACCATTTACTGTGTCTCCACAACTCCAGAACACGCCCCTCACGATCTCCATCTACAACCTAATTAGTGCCGCACCAAACGGTTCCAAAGGAATTTTCTCCCGAGGACGCTCAGGTTGTGGAATGAACTCCCTGCCCAGGTTTTCCCACAAGACTACAGTATGGAGTTGTTCAAAAAGGGCGTTAAAAGGTTTTTACAAGGTCGGCAACGCGCAAGTGATGCCTCTGGTATTGCAGGCGTCGATAGGCTACGGTAACCATTTACCATCAGGTGGGCCGTAAGCTTGTTTGCCAATACAGTAGTACAAAAAAAAAAACCTCGTCAGCCATCACTCAAGGGAGGTTAAGGATGTCATCGTCAACCCACCGGAGACCAACAGATATGAAAAGCTCAAAGCAGAGCTTATTAAAAGGCTTAGCGCATCTAAAGAAAACCAAATTAAACAACTGTTAATGCACGAAGAACCCTGAGATCGCAAGCCTTCCCAATTTCTGCGCCATCTCCGTAGTCTCGCAGGCCATAACGTCCTGGACGAATTTTTGAAGACGATGTGGATTAGTCACCTCCCTCATGGCATCCAGACGGTGCTTGCCGGTCAATCGACTACAGCTACGCTGGAAGAATTGGCTGATTTACCCGACAGGCTCAATGACCTCGCCTCTTCAACGCCCAAGGTTGCTGCCGTGAACGAGATCCTCCCTGGGTCTGCCATCAATGACCTGGTGAGAGAAGTTGCCGAATTGCGGAAGCAGTTCCAGAAGTAATCATCAGAGAGAAGAAGCAGAGCCCATTCGCATTCTATCGATCCTCCAGGCAACTGCAGTACTTCAAGGCAGCGGTCGCAATCTATTTACCGCAAGTTCCTGTTGTGCTGGTACCACAGCAATTTCGGCGAGAAGGCTGTGACTACAAGACGGAATACTCAAAGGGCAGTCGGTAATGGCCACTTTCGGTTGCCCAATTTCTACTGGTCATCTGTTCGTCTTAGACAAGTCTTTGAAGACGAAGAAGGAGACTGGAAGCGACTTCTGCGTCTATCCTCGTCGTCTACTGCGTGAGCGTCGTGTATCGACGAGTTACCAGCTTTGTGCCTCGAATGGTACAACTATAAACACATACGGATATGTGGACTTGAACATCAACCTGGGTTTACGTAGAGACTATAAGTGGCGTTTTCTTGTGGCTGACGTGAATAGACCTATTATAGGAATAGACGTTCTATCTATTTACTTGTTAATCGTTGACTGTCGTAACCAACGATTAATAGATAGTAATACGAATGTATCTGCATTTGCCGTGAATCGATCAGTCACCTTTATAGCTTCTGTAAAAGTCCCAACTGGCGATTCTAGGTATCACAAAATTCTAGACGAGTTTCCTGAAATTACTAGACCGGTCGGTACACCACGCACTACACCTCACAACACTGTACACCACAAACGCACGACACCAAGCCCTTCAGTTACTGGTTCTCCTCGACGTTTAACGTCAGATAAATTGAAAATCGCCAAACAAGAATGCAAACTTATGCTAGCCAACGGTACTGCTAGACCTTCGGAAACCCCCTGGTCATCACCTCTTCACCTTGCTCCAAAGTAGTACAACAGCTGGCGCCCATGCGGTGACTACCATATGCTAAATGCGAGAATCATACCTGACAGGTACCCTTTTAAACACATTCACGATTTTGCTCACAGCATTTTTGGTTGCAGAATCTTCAGCACCATCGATCTGGTGAAGGCATTTAATCAGATCCCTGTCAGCGTGGACGATATTCCGAAAACCACCATTACATTACCTATCGGTTTGTATGAGTTTCCTTATATGACCTTTGGACTTCGAAATGCAAGCCAAACCTTCCAGCGTTTCGTCAACGAGATGACCAGAGGACTCAACTTTTGTTACTGTTTTATCGACGACTTTCTTTTGTTCTCTCGCAGCGAAGCCAGACATGAGCAGCACTTGCGTATCATATTCAGTAGGATGAAGGACTTTGGTATGGTCGTCAACACTTCCAAGTGTGTTTTCGGTGTCCCGGAGATAACCTTTCTAGGTTATAGTATTTCAGACAAAGGCACCAAACCACTTGATTCTAAGGTCGTAGCCATCCGTGACTTTCCCCCTCCTAAAGATGTCCGACAGCTCAGACTCTTTCTGGGCATGATCAATTTTTATCGGCGATTTTTGCCGAATGCTGCCCAAATTCAGGCGCCACTTCATAATCTTCTAGTTGGCAATATAAAAAGCTGTCATCTCGTAGACTTAAGTGGCGATACATTAAAAGCTTTTGACGACTGCAAGCAAACTCTAGCCGACGCTGCCTTATTAGCTCACCCCGATTGCGATGCCAAACTCGCATTGGTTACCGATGCATCTGACATAGCAATCGGCGCCCTATTACAACAGTTTGATACTGATGGTTGGCAGCCACTAGCTTTCTTTTCCCGGAAGCTCAGCCCTTCTCAAAGCAAATACTCTCCTTACGATAGGGAATTATTAGCCATTTACGAGGCCATTAAATATTTCCGCCACCAGTTAGAGGCGAGGCACTTTGTTATTTATACTCACCATAAGCCGATCACTTTCGCATTTTATTAAAGGAAAAGAAATCATGTGATAGGTCTTTTGCCGCTTTCTCAAGGCTACAAATATTGTTTAACTTAAAATAAAATTGAGTGAAGATGGAATTAAAAATGATAACATTAAACATGTTTCAATGTCGAACGTAAATAATAATAAATATAAAGAACAAGAGAAAGGAGAAAATCGTGATGTAGGAATGGAAGTATTCCACGCAAAAAGTGACGAAATAGATGCGGCCGATAAAAATGTTGATTAGAAATACCAATTACATGATAATGAATTTTAAAAATATCAAGGGCAACAAGAAGACCGATTAATAAAAAAACAGTTCTGAAGTATATATGTAATTTCAAAACATCTAAGCAAAATAATATTAACCCAGAAGGACGGGCGATCATGAATAATAAAAATAGTGACTTGGACACGAATAAAGAAAAGTATGTCACCGCCGGCGTGCCAGCTCATCTTGAACCTAATTGTTTGGCACGTGACCATGGAAAGAGACCGGACGGTATGTCATTGATGCCTTGGAAGATGGGCAGGCCCTTGGTGTAGGACGCAACGTGTGTAGACACCCTTGTACCATCACATCTTCCCAGTACGGCGGGTTGTGCTAGTGCTGCTGCTGCATCCGCGGAGACTCTCAAACGGCGCAAATACAAAAACTGGCAGGGTATTATGTTTTTAAGCCGTTTGGGGTCCCAGTGCTCGTGCTCTTTATAGAGAGATAGCGAAAAGGTTAATCGACGCTTCCCGTGACCAGAGGGCTGGCCTTTATTTCGCGGAAAGGATAAGCATTGCCATTCAACGTGGTAATGCTGCCAGTCTTCTGGGCACACTACCAGTCGACTGTGATGCGGAGGAATTCTATGACGCCTATTAGAGGATTTTAGTTTTCTTTTTCTTTTTTATTTCTGTTTTATAATATTTTAGGTATAAGTTAGTTTTAAAGAATTGTGTTTATATTATGTATGTAATTAATAATTTGTATCGTTATTAGTTAATAATATCTGAATAAACCTTCCTAGTTTAGTTATAATGAAATAGAAAGTAAAAAAGCTATTGATCCCAGAACACTTCCTACAGGTATAATGTCATATATCGTTACTCTTAAAAAACTTAACAAAATCATTGTAAACGTCTTAACAAAACCATATGTGACACTGAAAAATAGCATGCTTGTTGACAAATTCAATAAAGATGGCGTTGTCATAGATGGAGAGAAATATAGTCAAACAGAAGCAGGTGATGCAGTCCAAGACAAGCCGATTACAGAAGGTGATGTAACAGTGGAACAGTGGTTAAATGTAACAAAAGTAGAATAGACGAATACACAACTTATGTGCTATTTGGAGACGACAATCCTTTCAAATAAGTTCACGTAGTTTTAGGCTGACTCGCTAAAGATAAAATAAAATATTAAAGTTAAAGTTGATCCTTGTTGAACTCACCTCCATAAGATGCCAATCGGATTAATATATCACCTGAATATTACACATGTTAAAATAAAAATGACTTACCAATACTTTGATTGTTTGACCTACTTAAGATTCAAATTTGACAGAAGTTCCATAGTAGTTATGTGAAATATGTATCCTTGGTATTATTTTTTGCCTCAGAGTGCCTTTCCATTTGTGATGTATGTGTTTAATGGAAACACACTTAGCAAAATCAAGGCTAAGCGAAGCTAAGTCTTTTTCTAGTAGCGAGTGTTATGAAAGAGAAAGATGTGGTTTAAGTGATGAAATGCTGTAGACATTTCCACGTCAGTATGTTTACACTCGGTGACGTACAAGTGCCTACTACGTCATCTATCGTATTTCAAATCCACCCAGACTTATCTTGTAAAATGAGGTGGTTTTACAGTCTCTTCATTAGTTAAAGTCCATATTCGCATGTAGCCCGGTCGGTTATGTCAACACGAAATAGATTTCCAAGCTATGTAACTTTCCTTCTAGCTTTGAAGGGTAGAGGTAAGGGTAACCATATCAGTATATGAAAAAGTTTCCAACGAATAGCGTCAATCTGCGGGCGACGACTCTTGAGTGCCCTGGCAAACGTGGCGCCACCCAAGAGTCGTCACCTGCAGATATTACATCTCTGTATTGGACACTGCTGGGTGGGTAGTTATGTAGTTTCAGTTTCAGCGACTCACCCACCATACAAAACAGTGAGTTGACAACGTGAAAAATGAAGATTGGCGCTACAGTAGCAAGTTGGTAAATGTTAAAATAGCGCTAGAACAATAACATCACAATAACTACTTAACACTCCATAACTTAACTTATAACTTATCTTGTGTGGGGGCCAGTCAGTACAGACCGGCAACACTTCGACCCAGTGGGATCTTTTGTGTCGACTTCCCCAATAACGACTGCCATAGATATTCATGGCAGCCGGGACCGACGGCTTAACGTGCTCTCCGAGGCACGGAGCAGGCGATAATTGTCAATCAATACGCACATAATTTCGAAAAGTCATATAACTTCCGAAAGTCAGGATGCGCGACGTGGGTTCGAACCCGAGACCCTCTGTATTGCAGTCTGTTGGTCTCCCCACTGATCTATCGCTGCTTTTAACACTTAAACTTAATCTAAACTTATCCCATTATTGTTTTAAGTATTACAACAATAAAGACAATAAAATCACGAATAAGTATTATCAAAAGTATACAATAAAGAAATCACTCTTCACTTTATCTTAGCAGATTTATAGGTTATATTTACTAAATTACGTTGGACTACGAACTTAAATAGATTCGTGTTATATACGTCTATTATTGTCTCAACTATGTACACTAGTCACCAGAGATATAAAATTTTTCAATTCAGCTTTCTTCACTTCGTTTGCATCTACTAAATTCATATAATCTTCTCTTGTTACGCTAGCACTATTGTGGTGGCTGTTTGAATTATAATTTGCTGCTTACAGCTGGACACTTTTTCCACGTGTCCCCCATATAAAATGGTTCTCTTTACTTCTAACCTCCAAACTTCTAACGTGAAGTAACAAGAATATAATTCAACGTGTTGTTAGAATAACTTAATGCAAATTTAGGTTCAATTAAAATAACTTATTACCTCTACAATATAATTTAGATCAAGTACAAAATGCAGGCTTGCAAATTTAAAAAAAAAAATATGTGTTTCGGAATACTTTGCCTAGAATTACTACATATTACAAAACAAAGTCCCCCGTCGCGTCTGTCTGTCTGTCTGTCCGCGATAAATTCAAAAACTACTAAAACGGATTTTCATACTGTTTTTACCGATAGACAGAGTGATTCCCTGTTGGGAGACCAATAGACTGCAATGCAGAGGGTCTCGGGTTCGAACCCACGTCGCGCACCTATGACTTTCGGAAGTTATATGACTTTTCGAAATTATGTTCGTATTGATTGACAATTATCGCCTGCTCCGTGCCTCGGAAAGCACGTTAAGCCGTCGCTCCCGGCTACCATGAACATCTATGGCAGTCGTTATTGGGAAGTCAGTACCCTATAATATCCTGACACTGGTCTAGTCTTAGGGTGCTCTAGTCTTAAGGTAGGGCCTTCGGGTTGCGGAGGTCAGGTGGCAGCCGCTCCGTGTACAAACTGATATGCAGTCAAATACGGTTAGACTAGAAAAGCCGACCCCAAGTGACTGGGGAATAATAAAGGCTAGGGAGAAGACAAAGTGATTCATGAGGAAGGTTAAAGTGTTTAATTTGTTTAAGTTTTGTAATACCTGTGCGAAGCCGGTGCGGGTCGTTAGTTATAAATAAACTCAAAGTCGAAAATGTATGATGTACGACAATAATATTAGCAAATTATATAAAGAAGTGCTATAACATAAAAATGAACTGCCATAAGTTTTTTAGACATTTCTTGTTGTTCCTCTTTTATATTCTACTAGCTGATCCGACAGTCGTTGTCCTGTCAATCTATACAAAAATACATTTCACGTATTTAAATTCAATATCAAAAAGTCAATCTTTTTTTCATATAACAGTACCTACTAAATTTTCGACATTTCCCGCGGATTTATCGTAAATTTTCGTTCATACAAACCTTGTCCTGACAATTACAAACACAACAAAAAAGAACCAGCCTAATCGGTCGAGCTGTTCTTACGTGATGCTCCGTCATACTTGTGGTGATGATGGTGGCAATTGATTTTTATTTATATAGATTAGTTATTCTATGCTTTTGTACTAAAATAAATAGTTTTCTGATATCCTATCTTTGTATAAAGGCGCGGTCAAACAGCCGGCGTGAGCGGGGCGTGCGCTTGTCCCGCCTGTGTTGTAATGTACCGAATTGTATGAGAGCGTTCACACAGCCGGCGGCAGCGGGGCGGGCACGCGCTGCCGCCGGCGGGTATCAAGCTTCGCTTTGCTGACGCATGCGTGATACGAACAACATTATATATAAAACCGCGGTCACAGGCATAGAAATGTGTACGCGTCTTGATGGCCGTTACGACAACCAGCGACGACTTTCTACTAGACTATCGGCACATAGATATTTCTAGAGCAATTGAAATAAAGATGAGATTTATTTTCCATATAATAGGCACGAGCAATGTGTTATCACTATTGCACAAGGCTATTGCAAGTGATCGTAAGTTTCCATGACCAGTTACCATAAGGCGCGCCATATGCTTGCTAGCCATCATAGTAGCTAGCCAAATAATAGTGAGTTTGAAGAGAAGTTGAGTTTTGTGTAGAGTAAAGAGATTGCCGTGTTCTAATAGAATTGAGTGAAGTATTAATAAACTCTATTTTAGTATTAATTTCATTCTTTAATTCAATATTATTATTCGGTGATTATGAATACTTTGTTATTATAAGTTTAGCTTCTTATATTATTTATGTTTTACGAGATCTATTATATGCCATAAAATTTATTTCCAATGTTAATTGGATATGCTTACTAATATTTTAAAGCCATAACAACTACTCTGTAGTATACTAACCATAGAATACATATTTACATAAATAAGCATATATTTCTTTATAGAAATTGACATTCAGAATACGTCACATTGATGTCAAAAAAAATTAATATAAAAATATGTCAAATATAATATAATATATACCTATATATTTAAATATGTCGCTCTATAGATGGAGCGTTTCGGTTACGCGTCTGGAATTCAAAGGTGCAAACAGTTGACATACAATATCGGGGTGTCAGAAAAATATATAAAGAACTATTTTCTTATTTATTGCTAAACAGTCTTGAGGATGCTTTATGTGGAGGCGAACACAGTTCAATGCATATTGTTTGTTTAAAGCCTATGTCGAGTTGGAGTACTATTTTGTTATTATTTTATTATTCTACTATAATATAATATAAAATTCTACACATACACACAACACCATCTAGCCCAAACTAAGCAGAGCTTGTACTATGGGTACTAGACAATGGATAAACATATTTACATATATACATATATACTATATTTTTTTGTAAATACATACATATTATACATAGAAACAACCAGACCAAGTCAAACATCCATGTTCATACACACAAATGTTTGACTTGTGCGGGAATCGAACCCGCGACCTCAGGCAGTCGGTTACACTAACCACTACATCATCGAGGCTATACTATATTGTATTAGGTTCTTACAAAGATGTGTCAAGCCTTTTGCGTTAATTAAGCTGTTATATTTAGAATTAGCTTATTTTTTTATAAAAATATTATTATTAAAATGTCTTAGCTCAGACAAAGACTAAAAGTCCTGCCTGGATTTTGAGTAGGTCATCGCGACATGTATACACTTCGATGACTGTGACAGCGGCTTTATATTATAGTATTCTAGGTGGTACTGCGCATGCGTTAAACCACGCCGAGCATGGCGTGAGCGGGGCGGGAGTGACGTCACCAAAACGCGGCGGGCCGGCGGCGTGCCTGCCGCCGGCTCGACGCGTTTTGGTGACGTCACGCGTGTGCGTTCAATAAATATAAAGCTACCAACCCACAGCGACCGCGATTACTGAAATAATATCTTTAATGATAATATTATGTTTTGAAGGCCGAAATAGAAATATAGATAAAATAGAGTTTATTGATCAAATTTTAACTTATATGTTTGTTAAATTATGCTCATCATCTCATTTTGTCTGGGCCGGGAATATGTTCGGTTTATTAACCTCATAAGTTACCCGTCAGCAACATACTGCGCCCGCGTCAGCGCATTACAATACATGTACATTTATTTGTTTGAATTATTCTCTTTTTAATAAGTCATTATCAAGATAAACCCGTGAATGAAGAAAGTCATATTCAAAATCATCAAGGATTTTTCATTTAACAAGATATCAGGTTTGCCGTTCGGCAACAACAAGGCAACCGCACGACACTCTTTTTCTATGAGTGTAAATAATTATACATATATATAAATATATGGCTGTACGCCATATTGGTTCAAATGGGTTATCTGGACACTCACATACCTAACTTTTGCATCCCTGTTCCTTTGTTCCATAAATACATTGTAGTCCAATAATTCCAAAGTACAAAATAAGTAAATTTACTGATATTTACACAGTTGTGAATGATGATCATGGGGAAAAAACAAGAAGCATTAAAAATAATACTTCTTTTTAATTCATGATACTGCTATATAACCGACAGTATAATACGACCCTCACACATGCCCACCCATTAATGTTACATGCTATGTTTCATACAGAATAAAAGTATACATTTCATATTAATATATTTTTTATGGAGGTAATATTTCTTTATTTGTGTAACTAGTAACTAATGAAAAATGTCAAATAAAATGTCATTCTTTTCAATTGACACGGTATGTTATTTTCATTTCATACTATTTTCAATTAGCTTATAGCGATACAGTGTGTTGAAAGCTTTATACCACGCATGCGTAATACGCGCGCCGAACGCGCGCCCGCACCGCGCCGCGCTGCGCCGGTCCCGCGCCCGCCCCGCGCTCGCTCTAGCGCTGGCTGTGTGAACGCTTTCATATAGTTCAGTACAATACAACACGGCGGGACACGCGCACGCCCCGCGCACGCCGGCTGTTTGACCGCACCTTAAAATTATTTCTACATGCCTACAGTTACATAAATTGGCAGATGTTTGAGAATTAGATCATTAAGGGCCGGTTTTTCAATCGTCAGATAAGGGAGCGTCCATAAATTACGTGAGGTGTTTTTTTTAATTTTCTGCCTCTCCCTCCTCCCCTTGTGAGATGTCGTGAGATTTTATTCAACCCCCTCCCCCATCTCCCAATCTCACGTGAGATTTTTCAAAATGTGAGTTTCTTACGTAAACGCGTTGGATTGTTATTGTAAAAAGAAAAAAACAAATTTGCTTCGTGCTTTTATTTACGACTAGTTATGACTAGTAATCAATGTTGCTGAGAGTTTAATTATAAGTGTAATAAAAATTTAACAATAGAATACTTAAATCGTAACTACTTAGATTAAAAAAGAGTATCTACTCTAATTCAGTCCATGGAGAATCATGCACGGTCTCAAGAGAGACTATTGGAACCAACATGTCCAAAGCTATTTGGTATAAAACAAATATGGTGGTTTGACAGTAAGTAAATGTATAACGTCGAAGTATGAATGAAATTATTTTCTTTTGAACGAATTCGTGAATGATCTTTATCGTATTACGATTACGCTTAAGATTAAATCTTATGCATGAACAATCTGGATTAAATGGACCAAAATAGTATAATTTTTTTTTTGTTTCAATCAGAAAAAAAAATTGCGTGATATTTGCCGACACCCCCCCTCTCTCCAACGTAAGATTAGATGAGATTTGACTCGACCCCCTCCCCCCCTTAAACACCTCACGTAATTTATGGACGCCCCCTAACTTTTATCTGAAGAGTAAATATGGCGGTATGACATATTTTCTATACAAAAGCTGTCAAAACGTCAAACGTATTCCCCAGATAAAAGTTATCTGACGATTGAAAAATCGGCTTTAAGAAGATCCTCTGAAATATTGTCTGTATCTTTTCTATTCCCAGTATTCTTATTATTGTACCTTGCTATAGAATCCGTTCGCCGAGACATTTCTTCCTGTAACATATTTTTCTTGACATACAGCAGTACTTGTTGTCTCATAATATTATCAATGGCCATTTTCGCAACTTTGTTGCCTACGTTCAAAGATTTACGACTATATTTCTCTATCGCTGGCGGCTACATCGTTGAGGAATGGGGTCTGATGTCTCTCCAACACAAAGAGGGAATTCTCCGACCAGGCTGGATCGTGGCTGGTGGGCCGCAGACCAACTGTTGGTGTCGGGTACTTGTATATATACTAAGTTGCTGAATAACTTAAACTTGTGCGATGCAGAATTGTCTGGAGAACGTCAGTTTAAGCGCTTATTGTTAGCGCAGGCTGTTGAATGTAGTCGGAACTTCTTCCTCTGTGCAGATACGCCACAATTTGAGCCAAATGAACCAGCGTGCAGCGGTCCCGTTCGGACCTTTCGAGCACCGAGCTACCACGTAGCTTCCGAAAGATTGCCCTTGATGTTCATCTCACTTTAAAATGTAAGCGTCGCTTCACTAAACGATTCCACTCACGTGACTCGTTGACGTCACGGCGTTCCCTGCCCTCGTACAATGGAATCGATTAAGTGTTTTATTATCGTTAAATTACCATAGTCGCCGACATATTATTTATATAACAGAGCAAAAATGTGATCACGCCATTTAGCAACACCATGAATAACTAATTTAATAATTTGTATTTTTTATTTCACTTTTTAACTGTCAAATATAAAATTGGCGGCAATCTAGTTTCGATGATTAAGTTGCTAATAAAAATAAAGTCATAACTGTTTGTGATAACAAATAATATTTGTTGTAGAAAGTGCTGCCTGTGTTCTAGTACGATGAGAGTAAATAATATAGTCGTTGTTATATTAGGAATAGTTTTTAATACAGGTAAGTTTATGGTATATATTTAATTGCTATATGTATATGTAATAAGGGTTTTTATAAAAATAAAAGTGTCCTCCAGACTGAATTCCGTTCACGGTGGTTAATCTTAACACACTATAGCCGACGCCATCACACATGTGCTGCAGGTTTACGTGTAATCCTATACGGTGGAGTCGAAAAGAACGCGTATCAAGAGATTGTGTCCTCATCTTTCTATTCCCAAACACGTGTTTCCCTTATCCTTTGATCCTAGTTCCTTCCAGCAGGACGTGAAAAGTACCTCCTTAGTTCGTCACAATAGAGACCTCAGCACCACTTCAGTTGTAATAAGGACGTGGTGCAGAGGGCTCTGCTCGTGGACTACACCACTGCTTACCACCAGGCGAAGTGTAGACATTTCGACTAGTATAAAAAGAACAATGAGTCCTCATAGTCCGAAGGATCTGCAGTCCGACTCGCACGTAGAGTGATCAGACACAGGGCCAATGGCTTTATATGCTCTCTGGGGACACAAAGTATGCAACACCACAAATTTTCTAACTGCGGGATGCTATTGGGCATTTCTTAACAGCAAACCTTAACTTTTATTGTTTCGATCGGGAATCGTATCCGAGAACTCACGCACAGCAGTCGCATTATATAGCAGATCTGGCAAGCAAGCAAAGCAAGCAAGGATACGGCGTGCCTAATATTGAGCAGTTACCGTAGAACGTGACCACTGGCAATTTTAATAAAACAACATATTTATTATTAATATAAATATTTTTCAATTTTATTATTGTAATCTTCACTATCTCTTCCATAGGATATATATATTCCACAGAAGTATAGGTATAACTGTATTAAACATTTAGTCAGAACAGTTTAAGGCACAACGTAAGGCCTTACTGCCGTCTGATGGACACATTTCTAAAACGCGTGCTGCTAATGAGAATTACTTAACCGAAAAACCCACTAACACTGTATTCAACCTAAGAATAGATCTCAAAATCGATCACAAACATAACTTGTGTCACGGAACAAACAAGACAAGAGAGGTAAGCTTACACTAAATTTATTATACACAGTGGCCGATCTAATAAACTCAGACTCAGAAGCTAGTGGCTTAGCTCTTGAAATAGAAGAAGATAAAATCAACAAAGAAGACAACGCAGTCGACGTTAAGCTAATAGACGCACAAAAGTTCATCGGAGAAGCTAAAACAATTATTAACAAAGCTAACAATGTTCTAGTTCATAATAACAACTCACGACGAGATTTCAGCCACATTAGGCTAGGAAGATTTACAGATTTTATACGACATGTAATTATAATATTACAGAAATATGACGACAAAGATTTGGAACAATTCTTTGCAATTATTGATGGTGAAGTAAGAAAATATCATTACAGAGGCTGTAAGTTTCATGAGTTGATTGATAATGATGGGCTCAGAATTTTTATAGGTAAGAAACTGGAGACAATCAAAAGTATGAGAGCTGCAGTTATCAGAAAAGTTCTAGCAGCAATCGCTACTAAGATAGAAAGGGAAGATTATGATAAAAACGAAAAAGATTTCGTTGATTTCATTAATTCTATATACAGGAAAGATGCTATTGACAAGTTTAACAAGGTTTTGTTAAATATTGATGATTATGGACTGAAGAATAGAAGGAATACAGATCTCACAGGAGTATTGAGGGAAGGTATAAAATCTGTTATCTTCGATTATTATACAGATCTAACTCACAATGCTAGAATAGCATTCAAGTTGAAACTAGACGATTTTTGGAACTACATCATGAGTGTTTCTGCTTCGTATGTAATGCAACATTATTTGGGTAACCTAAGAATTTCTAATGCAGCGAAAACATTTGATGTCGGCTCTTTGAGTGAAGAATCTTCAGTTAAAACAACAAAAGACGAACCAATGACTTTAAGACAAATGTATGTAGAAAAGAACATCGATTTAAAATATGATCCGTACGCTTACGATCATTTGACAACCAAATACAGAAACTTAATTAAAAAACAATTCAGTTATAAGAAAGCAGACCCACATACGGACATAATCCCAGCGTCAGCAAAATTAACCGATGATTTTCACGATGATTCACCGGTCCTGCGACAAAATAATATAGAAAGGAACAACTATAAACATTCAAGGCACGCTAAAACTCACACAGTTAACGAAAAACGTCAGAGGAAGTCAAAGTCTTCAGAGAAGCATAAATATTATACTAAAACTACAGATGATCTGAAAACACTCAAACAAATGCACGTTGAAAGTATGGATTCAAAGTATAATTCGCGATTTACTCATTCGACAAAGTCTAAAAGTAAAAATGATAAGACGTCACAGGTACATCAGTTAAAATATTTTGATGATGACAATTATTCAGGAAAGATCGAACATCCCAGAAAAACAACTAAAGAGGCAAGAACACTTAGACAAATGTATTTAGAAAATTTCGATTTTAAATATTATGAGCCTCAAGTTGAAACTGACTCGACAGAAATAAAAAGTAAAGACATTAGACCAAAACATGTGCGGACTTCTAACAAAGGTAAAAAAACAAACAAAGCTCGCCACACAGTCAAAACCACGGACGATCCTACTACCCCCAGGGAGATGTATGTCAAAATTATGAATTTAAAATACGAGTCACCCGCTAACACAAATTCCAAAGAAATTAAAAATGAAAGCAAAGTATCGCTTTATAAGAATGAAGGTAAGAAGAAAAGAAAATACATATTACGAGAACGTAAAACAAACGATAACATTGCAGTTTCTAAGGCATACAAGCAAACAAACATATTCATAGATGTCGATACAAAATATATTACACGAGATAATAAACATAAAACTACTAAAGATAATGAAGTACCAATGCAAAGGTATTTAGAAAAGCAAAATAAGTATTTGCCAACAGTAATGAGAGCTCAATATGAAAGGCAAGCATTAGATACGGTGACAAAATATCTTCTTGCACAAACGACTCACCCTAAAAAACAGGTGATGATGCGTAAGAGAGTGGATGATCTAAGAGTGGACAAGAAACACACAATAGGAAAGCCGACAGCTTTAGTGATAATAGAAGAACATAATGCAATAATAAACGTTAATGCGGGAACGACAGTTAAAGCTAGAAGAAATTACGAGGATAGAAACATTATGTAAGTATATTTGTAACATATTAAAGCCATTGAAATTAATTTGACATGCATATGAACATAATCCCAAGCTTTTATTCCCGAAGCAATCGGTAAAGTATATAGTTGTCATAATTTACCATCCATGCTTTTTGGTCTCATATAATAGAGAGCAAATCTATTCTCGACTACTGGGCATGGTCCCAGAATTGGTGCAACTACTGAAAACTCATTGACAAATAAACCAAATAACATTTTGATAGACACTAAAATCGAGACTTGCACGGGGCAACTGAGCATTAAGTGGTTATATTTGTGCATTTTTAAATTACTTTTTATTAACATAATCTATAAAATAAAACCTAGAATTTTACGCTCGGCTGTTACCTTAATCACATTAATATCATAATATTGTCTTCTGTTTACGCGAATGTTATTCATAGACGTCGCGACGTCGGGGAAAGTGTAAACCAAAAATAAATAGATTTAATAGTTTAAATAATTTAATTAGCTTATAAATTAGTAAAATAAAATCAATAGTAGTAGTAGTGTAATATTTTCAAAATTTTGTAATACAGTGATAAATAAACAACGCGATAAAATCCGTATATAGTAGTTTAATTTAAACACATTAATATCATTAGACCCACTATTAAATAAATTAAATATGATATTAAAGGAATGTTTCATATATTTCAGACAAAATTTCAAAAAGGTTCCAGGTGCACCTATACTTGCAAAAAAGGTTTTAAGCAATCAGCTTGTCATGTCAGCAAAATTGAAAAAAAAAGAAAAGCTTTTGAAAAAATATACAAGTGTTACCAATCGCAAAAGGTATTATACACCAAATAATATTCCCTCGGAAGAAGGTCTATCAATAGAAGCATTTAAGAACTCCTACAGAAGAATGGACAGTAATATCCATACTGATAATATTTTAAATGATACTAACGTAATAACCAAAATTAAACAACTAGAGAACGAATTAAATGTTGTCAAAACTAAACTACAAAATGACACAGAAATTATAGAAAATCTGAATTCTAAATTATGTGAAACGAAGAATAAATTAAAAGAATTTTGTAACCAAGAATTTAAATTTGTTATGAATAATAAAAATGCGTCTAAAGAATTCTATTTAAGAGCAGATCCTTACGTTAATGAGAATGAGAAAAATAAAGAAGCATTAAGCTCTAAATTAAATAAAGATGGCAAATTTATAAATAATCAAAGCAACGAAGACATTGAAAGAAATACTTTATTTGAAAGATCGAGAAGTGACATCAAAACAAAAGGAGACATGATTGATAAAACTGGAGAAAAGGAGTATGATATTGATGCCAAGAAATTAACTAAAGATCTAGACAAAATGTCTTCAGTTTCAAACTTGAGTGAAGTCAGAATTAAAAATGATAGCATAAAACATGTTTTAACGTCGAACGTAAATAATAATAAATATAAAAGTCACAAGAAACAGGAAAATCGTAATGTAGGAATGGAAGAATTCCACGCTAAAAGTGACGAAAGAGATGCGGCCGATAAAAATGTTGATCAAACATATCAATTACAAGGCAATGATTTTATAAAATATCAGGTGGAACAAGCAGACAGTAAAATAGAAAAACATAGTTCTGAAGTATATAATTTCAAAACATATAAACAAAATAAGATTAAACCAGAAGAACGGGAGATCGTGAATAATAAAAAGATTGATTTGGACATAAATAAAGAAAAGTATGTACAAGCCATTGACAAGAATGATTATTCCGATGAAATTGAAACATATTATAATGACATAGAAAGTAAAAAAACAATTGATCCCAGAACACTTCTTACTAGCATAATGTCATCTCCCGTTACTCTTAAAAAACTTAACTACGTCAATGTAAACCCTAACGAAATAATGCTTGATGTTACGCAAACAAACGCTGAAATCCATAATGATGATGACGTTATAAAAGTGTCGAGAAAAGAGCATATTCATGATACATATACAAAACCAAAAATTACACTGAAGAATAGCATGCTTGTAGACAAATTTGATAAAGATGGTGTTGTCATAGATGGAGAGAAATATAGTCGAGCAGAGGCAGGTGATGCAGTCCAAGACAAACAGACTACAGAAGCTGATATAATAGTACAACAGTGGTTAAATGTAACAAAAGTAGAATAGACGAATACACCAACTGATGCGCTATTTGGAGACGACAATCCTTTCAAATAATTTGACGTAGTTTTAGGCTGACTCGCTAAGGATAAAATAAAATATGCTAGTTAAAGTTGATCCTTGTTGAACTTTCGTCTAGAACATCCCAATCAGATTAATATCTTACCTGAATATTACACGTGTTAAAACTAAATAGAATATCTTTAATTTGATTGCTTGGACCTACTTGAGATAGAAATTTGATAGAAGTTCCATAGTAGATATGTGAAATATGTAACCCTGGTAGGTAATTTTAGCCATAAGTGTGTCTCTTTACTATATGAAAATCCTTTGAGCAATATATAAGCAAAGCTATAAGGCATTTTCTACTAAGCACATCGATATTTTCAACACCAGTACCACAAAATTAAAAAAAAAGCTCTGTGTAATTTCTTTTTCGATTATGTAAACTAATTTAGCTGTCTTATTAATTTGTTTACATTTTACTTCTATTTGTGATAACTTTTAATTGGCCTTAACCATCTTATTCTTAATCATACTATAGTAATACCTGATTAGCTATAAGTTTTCCGTAAACTGTAAAATAAAAACGAAAGCTGTGTAGAGTAGCGTAGCGAGTTATAAGAGTGATGAAGATGTAGGTAAGTAATACAATGCGGTAGGAATTTCCACGATGGTACGTTCGCGTACATAACTACGTCATCTATCGTACTTCACATCATACCATCCAGACTCCTCGCTTGCATACCTACTACAAGTATAAAAAAACATTCACTACATTAAGCATCATCGCGTATCTCTGTTCAAAAAGCATTCTAAAATACGTAACCCGCTTCTTCGGCATTTATCGTAGTGTATTTTATAATAATGTGGTTTTACATTGTCTCTTTATTAGTTAATGTCCATATTTGCGTATAGCCTGGTCAGCTCTATAGACAAGACACTATAACTGATAATCTTAAGGGCACACGTCTTACGACACACCGGCTACGTTAACATTAGATACATTTCCAAGCATTGTGCTCTTCCTTCTTACTATAAAAGGTAGAGGTAAGGAGTCCCATACATTTCATGTTGTTTTTATTATATTTTACTAACTCACCTACTAGGTACAACGACTGTCGATTTGTCCTGTCAATCTATATAAAAATACATTTCGGGTGCGTTCTACTTAGCGTTCACAACGCCTAAGATGCTCTTTCAGCCGTTCCACATGATTACGATCGCTGTGGTCGCGGCGAAAACGTCACTAATGACGTCATTACTCACGCTCATGCAAAACTCACGACGACTCATCCCGAGAGGTGGATCATCGTGAGCGTTGAGAAATATAGCGCTATGTAAAAAAATATAAAGTAATCAAGATGGTGACTACGAAAATATAACTTTATTTGTTGCGATTTTGCTAAAATGATGAATATTTAAATGAATTGAAAATTACTTTTGAATTCTTCATCAGAGTAGCGATATATTACATTATGTAAATCATAAATACGTGGTCTAAGTTTACGTTTTTCACGATCATGATTTTTTATTATGGTTTTCCACTGTTCATCAGAACTGGATGAACTAGTACTTGCTGGAGCATTATTGCGACGCACTACCAAATATCCTACTGTCGCCGTAAAATACAGTTTGATTATATTTGAATGTAAATTAATTAAATACTCCACAAAATTATGAAATACAAGATATTGCCCGCGTCTTCGCTCGCTTTAATTTAGATTTATGTTAAAATAGATTTTTTGTATCCTATATATTATTCCGATGAATAAACAATACTGTAAAGTTTCATAAAAATCTGTTCAGTAGTTTTTGCGTGAGTGAATAACAAACATCCATCCATTTTCACAAAATTTCACATTTATAATATTAGTAGGATATTGGTGCCAATTCTGTTGTCACAAAATTCTCTTATCTTAGCTAAAAATCTCTAAAATTTAATTTAGTCCTGTCACTTGTAGCGATTTCAGAATACGAAATGTCATTTGACAGGACTAAACTAAATTTTAGAGATTTTTAGCTAAGATAAGAGAATTTTGTGACAACAGAATTGGCACCATTATATATATTTTTTAAATTTAAATTCTGTTACTTAACCAATAACTATAAGAGTTTATTGGTCAGACTTACAAATTGTAACCTAACCTCTTTAAGGTTTCGATATTTTTCAAATTCAGCATTTGTATTATTTACATCAACGCTCTAAACACTCCATATTACATTCCACTTGAGTTTACAACTGTAACGCTTGGAAGCAAGTGGAACGGGAAAAACCGTGGTCGTGAGCGCTTAGTGGAACGCACCCTTCATGTAAATCATCAATAATTTTTTCTCATATAAAAATACCAATTAAATATTTCACGTTTCTCGCGAATTTATTGTAAATTAAAGTTTATACCTAAATCTGGTCTTGACAATTATAAAAATAACAAAGAAGAACACCCCATTCGGTCGAGCCATTCTTAATGTGGCAATTGATTTTTATTTATATAGATTGGTTATTGTGTGCTTTTATACTAAAATAAATACTTTTCCTATATCTGTATGAAACTATCTCTTATGCTTACAGTAATAAATCGTCCAGATTTTTGAGGATTGGATCATTAAGAAGATCCTCTGAAATATTTTGTGTATCTTTATATTTCTTCCTGTAACATCTTTTTCTTCACATCCAGCGGTACTTGTTGTCTCATAATATTATCAAATGCCATTATCGCGACTTTATTGCCTACGTTCAAAGATTTTCGATTATTTTCTCTATCGCTGACGGCTACATCGTTGAGGAACGGGGTCTGATGTCTCTCCAACACAAAGAGGGATTTCTCCGACCAGGCTGGCTCGTGCCTGGTGAGCTGCAGCCCGATTGTTGATGTCGGGAACTTGTATATATACTTAGTCGCTGAATAACTTTCACTTGCGCGATGTAGAGTTGTCTGGGGAACGACATTTCAAGCGCTTATAGTGTATAGCACCATCTGTTGGATGTAGTCGGAACTTCTTCGTTTGTGCGTCATCACAACAATTTGAGCTGAATGAACCAGCGGTCCCGTTTGGACGGACCGAGCACCGAGCTACCTCGAAGCTTTCGAACGACTGCCCCTTGCCGTTCGTCTCACCTAAAAATGTAATCGTCACTCCACTAAACGATTCCACTCACGTGACTCGTTAATGTCAAGGCGTTCACCGCCCTCGTACAATGAAATCGATTGAGTGTCTTATTATCGCAAAATTATCAAAATCGTTGACATATTATTATTGATATAACGGAGCAGATATATGACCACGTCTTACTGTTACAGCATTAATAACTACTCGAATAATTTTAATTTATATTTCACGTTTTAACTGTCAAATATAAAATTGGCGACAATCTAGTTTCGATGATTAAGTTTCTAATAAAAATAAAGTCATAAGTGTTTGTGATAACAAATAATATATTGTCGTAGAAAGTGTTTCCAGTGTTTTAGTACGATGAGAGTAAATAATATAGTCGTTATATTCGGTATAGTTTTTAATACAGGTAAGTTTAAGTTATATATGCCATTTTGATTTACCCTATGTCCTTTTCTGTATTTCTGACAACACGTCTACAAAATATCATGATAAACGGTCGAGTAGATAAGGCGTGAAAGTGCAACAAACTCACATTCATTTTTATAATATTAGTTTCAAATTGGATTTTTATGTAACTGAATAAGTTTTAACCCCAACTTTGATCGCGTGATAAGTTAAAGCATTCTATATTTGACTACACAGTTTAAGTGGTAGCGATGCCAATGTACCGAGTGTTACGGGTTAGCTCCTCACACGGGACAAAAATGTTTGTGATCCGCAAATACATAGTTGTACCGAGTCTGGATTTTGTGTCCGTTGTTAGAATGTTTTTAAAGGAATCCGCGGTACAGAAAATTAAATATACAGCGGCAGTCATCGTTTTAAAATAAAGATAATAAGAAAGAATGGACGAGAAAAGACTGACAAAGAAAGTATATAAGACTAGTGTGAATGGAACAGTCGCAACAGTCGCAACGTTTCTCGATCAGATCGGAGACGTTTTGGACAAAGGCCAGGTTAAGAGCACCTTAAACCGGTGAGCGTTAAATCCGTAGTCTCTGCCTACCCCTCTGGGAAACAGAATTGAAGCTTTGTATGTAATAAGAAAGCAAATTCTATATTGTAATGACGTAATGACTTTCAAACATTTAAACAACGGACAAGAAGAACACTTATACAAGGAACAATAATTTGTGGACCACATATTTTTGTCCCTTGTGGGCTTCGTAGCTACAATCGGCGTAATGGAAAGGCTACGCGACCACTTAAGCTTCTACGCCATCTGTAGTAAGCCCTTACCATTGTTAATGATGCATTGAGAAGCATGAGAGCAGAAAATAAAATAAATAAATGCTGTAGAAATGAGAGCGCTGATAAATATATGTGGTGTGACTCTAAAAAATAGAATAAGAAATAGTGTGATTAGAGACAGATGTGGCATGAAAGTGGATATAGTGACGAGAATAGAAAAAGGTATGTCAAGTTGGTTTGGGCATGTAAAAAGAATAGACGAGAACAGACTGACTAAGAAAGTTTATAAGGCTAGTGTGAATGGAACAGTCGCAAGGGAAAGACCTAGGCGAACGTTTCTTGATCAGATCGGAGACGTTCTGGATAAAGGCCAAGTTAAGAGCACCTTACACCGGCGAGCGTGTATGAGGAATGTTATGAAAGTGAATGAAGCCAGAGAAGTGTGTCAGGATCGTAGCAAATGGAAATCCGTAGTCTCTGCCTACCCCTCCGGGAAACAGGCGTGAATTTATGTATGTATGTGAGGGGTACTACTCGGATAACAGATCCTATAAAGCTAAACATTTAAAAGGAATTGTTGGCTGCGTTTTTGTCCATCCTAACTAATCTTATAAATGCGTATTTGAGTTTGTTTGTTTATTGCCACGCCTCTAAGCTTCAACTACTCGATCGATCATCTTGAAATTTCGCATACAGGTTGTCAGGGCAACAGTAAATGACGTACGGTTTTATCGCAGTTTATTTAAAAAAGAACGAACGAAAAGAAAATGAACGAAGCGGACGATAAGAAAACACTACGGTAATGTTTCTAAAATTATGTTAATGTAGTGTTTCTCAAATAAACAACGCGATAAAATCTGTATAAATTAGGTTAATTTCAATGGTTATTTATTTGAGGAATTATACAATATTTTAAGAATAAAACATGCTATTAATACAGATGTTTGAATAGTTTTACAATATCGTTATTGTCTATTCGACTACCTGATTTATTCCGTGGTAGAAGTTAGCACAAATATAGGCTGAACTGTATTACATATATCATCAGCCATATTTTAACATCCCACCTATTAGGAGTCGAGCCTGTTGCCATCTATCGGGCATATTTCTATACGGCGTGCTGCTACTGAGAATAACTTTACATAAAAACCCAAAAGCATTGTAGAAGCAATTGAGCCAAGACAACATTAGGTACCGGTGGGAAACAAGACTTAACTTATGTCAATAAATAAGGCAATAAAAGTAAGTTTACACTAAATTTATTACACACAGTAGCCGATCAAACGAACTCAGACTCAGAAGCTAGTGGCTTAGCTCTTGAAATAGAAGAAGATAAAATCAACAGAGAAGTTAACGCAGTCGACCTTAATTTAATAAACGCACAAAAGTTTATCGGAGAAGCTAAAACAATTATTGAAAAAGCTAACAATGTTCTAGTTAATAATAACAACTCAAGACGAGACTTCAGCTACACTAAGCTAGGAAGATTTACAGATTTTATTCGATACATCATTAAAATATTACAGAAATACGACGACAGTGATTTAGAACTATTCTTTGCAATAATTGATGGTGAAGTAAGAAAATATCATTACAGAGGCTGTAAGTTTCATGAATTGATTGACAATGATGGGCTCAGAATGTTCATGGGTAAGAAACTGGAGACAATCAAAAGTATGACAGCTGCGGATATCAGAAAAGTTCTAGCAGCAATCGCTACTAAGATAGAAAAGGAAGATTATGATAAAAATGAAAAAGAGTTCGTTAATTTCATTAATTCAATATACAGGAACGATGCCGTTGAGAAGTTTAACAAGGTTTTATTAAATGTTGATGATTATAGACTGAAGAATAGAAGGAATATAGATCTCACAGAAATATTAAGGGAAGGTATAAAATCTGTTATTTTCGATTATTATACAGATCTAACTCACAATGCTAGAATAGCATTCAAGTCGAACCTAGATGATTTTTGGAACTACATCAAGAGTGTGTCTGCTTCGTATGTAATGCAACATTATTTAGGTAACCTAAGAATTTCTAATTCAGCAAAAACATTTCATGCCGGCCTTTTAAGTGAAGAATCTTCAGTTAAAACAACAAAAAACGAACCAATGACTTTAAGACAAATGTATGTAGAAAAGAATATCGATTTAAAATATGATCCGTACGCTTATGATCACTTGACAACCAAATACAGAAGCGTAATTAAAAAAGGTTTTAGTTATAAGAAAAAATACCCACATCCGGACATAATCCTAACGGCAGCAAAACCAACCGATGATTCACCGGTCCTGCGACAAAATAATATAGAAAGGAACAACTATAAACATTCAAGGCATGCTAAAACTCACACAGTTAACGAAAAACGTCAGAGGAAGTCAAAGTCTACAGAGAAGCATAAACATTATACTAAAACTGCAGATGATCTGAAAACACTCAAACAAATGTACGTTGAAAGTACGGACTCAAAGTATAATTCGCGATTTACTCATTCGACAAAGTCTAAAAGTAAAAATGATAAGACGTCACAGGTACATCAGTTAAAATATTTTGATGATGACAATTATTCAGGAAAGATCGAACATCCCAGAAAAACAACTAAAGAGGCAAGAACACTTAGACAAATGTATTTAGAAAATTTCGATTTTAAATATTATGAGCCTCAAGTTAAAACTGATTCGACAGAATTAAAAAATAAAGACATTAGACCAAAACATGTGCGGACTTCTAACAAAGGTAAAAAAACAAACAAAGCTCGCCACACAGTCAAAACCACGGACGATCCTACTACCCCCAGGGAGATGTATGTCAAAATTATGAATTTAAAATACGAGTCACCCGCTAACACAAATTCCAAAGAAATTAAAAATGAAAGCAAAGTATCGCTTTATAAGAATGAAGGTAAGAAGAAAAGAAAATACATATTACGAGAACGTAAAACAAACGATAACATTGCAGTTTCTAAGGCATACAAGCAAACAAACATATTCATAGATGTCGATACAAAATATATTACACGAGATAATAAACATAAAACTACTAAAGATAATGAAGTACCAATGCAAAGGTATTTAGAAAAGCAAAATAAGTATTTGCCAACAGTAATGAGAGCTCAATATGAAAGGCAAGCATTAGATACGGTGACAAAATATCTTCTTGCACAAACGACTCACCCTAAAAAACAGGTGATGATGCGTAAGAGAGTGGATGATCTAAGAGTGGACAAGAAACACACAATAGGAAAGCCGACAGCTTTAGTGATAATAGAAGAACATAATGCAATAATAAACGTTAATGCGGGAACGACAGTTAAAGCTAGAAGAAATTACGAGGATAGAAACATTATGTAAGTATATTTGTAACATATTAAAGCCATTGAAATTAATTTGACATGCATATGAACATAATCCCAAGCTTTTATTCCCGAAGCAATCGGTAAAGTATATAGTTGTCATAATTTACCATCCATGCTTTTTGGTCTCATATAATAGAGAGCAAATCTATTCTCGACTACTGGGCATGGTCCCAGAATTGGTGCAACTACTGAAAACTCATTGACAAATAAACCAAATAACATTTTGATAGACACTAAAATCGAGACTTGCACGGGGCAACTGAGCATTAAGTGGTTATATTTGTGCATTTTTAAATTACTTTTTATTAACATAATCTATAAAATAAAACCTAGAATTTTACGCTCGGCTGTTACCTTAATCACATTAATATCATAATATTGTCTTCTGTTTACGCGAATGTTATTCATAGACGTCGCGACGTCGGGGAAAGTGTAAACCAAAAATAAATAGATTTAATAGTTTAAATAATTTAATTAGCTTATAAATTAGTAAAATAAAATCAATAGTAGTAGTAGTGTAATATTTTCAAAATTTTGTAATACAGTGATAAATAAACAACGCGATAAAATCCGTATATAGTAGTTTAATTTAAACACATTAATATCATTAGACCCACTATTAAATAAATTAAATATGATATTAAAGGAATGTTTCATATATTTCAGACAAAATTTCAAAAAGGTTCCAGGTGCACCTATACTTGCAAAAAAGGTTTTAAGCAATCAGCTTGTCATGTCAGCAAAATTGAAAAAAAAAGAAAAGCTTTTGAAAAAATATACAAGTGTTACCAATCGCAAAAGGTATTATACACCAAATAATATTCCCTCGGAAGAAGGTCTATCAATAGAAGCATTTAAGAACTCCTACAGAAGAATGGACAGTAATATCCATACTGATAATATTTTAAATGATACTAACGTAATAACCAAAATTAAACAACTAGAGAACGAATTAAATGTTGTCAAAACTAAACTACAAAATGACACAGAAATTATAGAAAATCTGAATTCTAAATTATGTGAAACGAAGAATAAATTAAAAGAATTTTGTAACCAAGAATTTAAATTTGTTATGAATAATAAAAATGCGTCTAAAGAATTCTATTTAAGAGCAGATCCTTACGTTAATGAGAATGAGAAAAATAAAGAAGCATTAAGCTCCAAATTAAATAAAGATGGCAAATTTATAAATAATCAAAGCAACGAAGACATTGAAAGAAATACTTTATTTGAAAGATCGAGAAGTGACATCAAAACAAAAGGAGACATGATTGATAAAACTGGAGAAAAGGAGTATGATATTGATGCCAAGAAATTAACTAAAGATCTAGACAAAATGTCTTCAGTTTCAAACTTGAGTGAAGTCAGAATTAAAAATGATAGCATTAAACATGTTTTAACGTCGAACGTAAATAATAATAAATATAAAAGTCACAAGAAACAGGAAAATCGTAATGTAGGAATGGAAGAATTCCACGCTAAAAGTGACGAAAGAGATGCGGGCGATAAAAATGTTGATCAAACATATCAATTACAAGGCAATGATTTTATAAAATATCAGGTGGAACAAGCAGACAGTAAAATAGAAAAACATAGTTCTGAAGTATATAATTTCAAAACATATAAACAAAATAAGATTAAACCAGAAGAACGGGAGATCATGAATAATAAAAAGATTGATTTGGACATAAATAAAGAAAAGTATGTACAAGCCATTGACAAGAATGATTATTCCGATGAAATTGAAACATATTATAATGACATAGAAAGTAAAAAAACAATTGATCCCAGAACACTTCTTACTAGCATAATGTCATCTCCCGTTACTCTTAAAAAACTTAACTACGTCAATGTAAACCCTAACGAAATAATGCTTGATGTTACGCAAACAAACGCTGAAATCCATAGTGATGATGACGTTATAAAAGTGCCGAGAAAAGAGCATATTCATGATACATATACAAAACCAAAAATTACACTGAAGAATAGCATGCTTGTAGACAAATTTGATAAAGATGGTGTTGTCATAGATGGAGAGAAATATAGTCGAGTAGAGGCAGGTGATGCAGTCCAAGACAAACCGACTACATAAGCTGATATAATAGTACAACAGTGGTTAAATGTAACAAAAGTAGAATAGACGAATACACCAACTGATGCGCTATTTGGAGACTACAATCCTTTCAAATAATTTGACGTAGTTTTAGGCTGACTCGCTAAGGATAAAATAAAATATGCTAGTTAAAGTTGATCCTTGTTGAACTCTCGTCTAGAATATCCCAATCAGATTAATATCTTACCTGAATATTACACGTGTTAAAACTAAATAGAATAACTTTAATTTGATTGCTTGGACCTACTTGAGATAGAAATTTGATAGAAGTTCCATAATAGATATGTGAAATATGTAACCCTGGTAGGTAATTTTAGCCATAAGTGTCTCTTTACTATGTGAAAATCCTTTGAGCAATATATAAGCAAAGCTATAAGGCATTTTCTACTAAGCACATCGATATTTTCAACACCAGTACCACAAAATTTTAAAAAAAGCTCTGTGTAATTTCTTTTTCGATTATGTAAACTAATTTAGCTGTCTTATTAATTTGTTTACATTTTACTTCTATTTGTGATAACTTTTAATTGGCCTTAACCATCTTATTCTTAATCATACTATAGTAATACCTGATTAGCTATAAGTTTTCCGTAAACTGTAAAATAAAAACGAAAGCTGTGTAGAGTAGCGTAGCGAGTTATAAGAGTGATGAAGATGTAGGTAAGTAATACAATGCGGTAGGAATTTCCACGATGGTACGTTCGCGTACATAACTACGTCATCTATCGTACTTCACATCATACCATCCAGACTCCTCGCTTGCATACCTACTACAAGTATAAAAAAACATTCACTACATTAAGCATCGTCGCGTATCTCTGTTCAAAAAGCATTCTAAAATACGTAACCCGCTTCTTCGGCATTTATCGTAGTGTATTTTATAATAATGTGGTTTTACATTGACTCTTTATTAGTTAATGTCCATATTTGCGTGTAGCCTGGTCAGCTCTATAGACAAGACACTATAACTGATAATCTTACGGGCACACGTCTTACGACACACCGGCTACGTTAACATTAGATACATTTCCAAGCATTGTGCTCTTCCTTCTTACTATAAAAGGTAGAGGTAAGGAGTCCCATACATTTCATGTTGTTTTTATTATATTTTACTAACTGACCTATTAGGTACCACGACTGTCGATTTGTCCTGTCAATCTATACAAAAATACATTTCGGGTGCGTTCTACTTAGCGTTCACAACGTCTAAGATGCTCTTTCAGCCGTTCCACATGATTACGATCGCTGTGGTCGCGGCGAAAACGTCACTAATGACGTCATTACTCACGCTCATGCAAAACTCACGACGACCCATCCCGAGAGGTGGATCATCGTGAGCGTTGAGAAATATAGCGCCATGTAAAAAAATATAAAGTAATCAAGATGGTGACTACGAAAATATAACTTTATTTAATATTGTCTTCTGTTTACGCGAATGTTATTCATTGAAATTAAACTACTATATACGGATTTTATCGCGTTGTTTATTTATCACTGTATTACAAAATTTTGAAAATATTACTCTACTACTACTATTGATTTTATTTGACTAATTTATAAGCTAATAAAATTATTTAAACTATTAAATACGGGGAGACTCCCCGTAACCATGGCTGCTGAAAAGCACCCGAAACGTCGGGGAAAGTGTAAACCAAAAATAAATAGATTTAATAGTTTAAATAATTTTATTAGCTTATAAATTAGTCAAATAAAATCAATAGTAGTAGTAGAGTAATATTTTCAAAATTTTGTAATACAGTGATAAATAAACAACGCGATAAAATCCGTATATAGTAGTTTAATTTCAATAACTTTATTTGTTGCGATTTTGCTAAAATGATGAATACTTAAATGAATTGAAAATTACTTTTGAATTCTTCATCAGAGTAGCGATATATTACATTATGTAAATCATAAATACGTGGTCTAAGTTTACGTTTTTCACGATCATGATTTTTTATTATGGTTTTCCACTGTTCATCAGAACTGGATGAACTAGTACTTGCTGGAGCATTATTGCGACGCACTACCAAATATCCTACTGTCGCCGTAAAATACAGTTTGATTATATTTGAATGTAAATTAATTAAATACTCCACAAAATTATGAAATACAAGATATTGCCCGCGTCTTCGCTCGCTTTAATTTAGATTTATGTTAAAATAGATTTTTTGTATCCTATACAGGGTGATTTTGAAATCGTGTAATTCCTTTTAACCACGCATTCTACTGGTGATATAGAATAACCCTGACCATATTTTTCTTAATTAGAATAATGGTTTCGGCAAAATTAGAGTACAGATTTTTTTCATGAAATGATTTCAAATAGTCATATTTTAACCACCTGACACAATCTTAATATTTTACTAATTTAAAAATAATAACATAACAATAACTAATGTCGTAAATAATAAGGGGCAATAAAAAGAACCGCCCGTTATTATTTACGACATTAATTATTAATATGTTTTTTTATTTTAATTAGTAAAAAATTAAAATTGCCTCGGTTTGTTAACATATGACTATCTGACACCATTTCACGAAAAAAATGGAATAATAATTTTTCAAAAAAAATAAATCTAAATGAATAAAAATATGGTCAGGGTTATTCTATATCACTAGTAGAATGCGTGGTTAAAAGGAATTACACGATTTCAAAATCACCCTGTATATTATTCCGAATAATAAACAATACTGTAAAGTTTCATAAAAATCTATTCAGTAGTTTTTGCGTGAGTGAGTAACAAACATCCATCCATTTTCACAAACTTTCACATTTATAATATTAGTAGGATATTGGTGCCAATTCTGTTGTCACAAAATTCTCTTATCTTAGCTAAAAATCTCTAAAATTTAATTTTTTCCTGTCACTTGTAGCGATTTCAGAATACGAAATGTCGTTTGACAGGACTAAACTAAATTTTAGAGATTTTTAGCTAAGATAAGAGAATTTTGTGACAACAGAATTGGCACCATTATATATATTTTTAAATATAAATTCTGTTACTTAACCAATAACTATAAGAGTTTATTGGTCAGACTTACAAATTGTAACCTAACCTCTTTAAGGTTTCGATATTTTTCAAATTCGGCATTTGTATTATTTACATCAACGCTCTAAACACTCCATATTACATTCCACTTGAGTTTACAACTGTAACGCTTGGAAGCAAGTGGAACGGGGGACGAGTGAGCGCTTAGTGGAACGCACCCTTCATGTAAATCATCAATAATTTTTTCTCATATAAAAATACCAATTAAATTTTTCACGTTTCTCGCGAATTTATTGTAAATTTAAGTTTATACCTAAATCTGGTCTTGACAATTATAAAAATAACAAAAAAGAACACCCCATTCGGTCGAGTCATTCGTAATGTGGCAATTGATTTTTATTTATATAGATTGGTTATTATGTGCTTTTATACTAAAATAAATACTTTTCCTATATCTGTATGAAACTATCTCTTATGCTTACAGTAATAAATCGTCCAGATTTTTGAGGATTGGATCATTAAGAAGATCCTCTGAAATATTTTGTGTATCTTTATATTTCTTCCTGTAACATCTTTTTCTTCACATCCAGCGGTACTTGTTGTCTCATAATATTATCAAATGCCATTATCGCGACTTTATTGCCTACGTTCAAAGATTTTCGACTATTTTCTCTATCGCTGACGGCTACATCGTTGAGGAACGGGGTCTGATGTCTCTCCAACACAAAGAGTGATTTCTCCGACCAGGCTGGCTCGTGCCTGGTGAGCTGCAGCCCGATTGTTGATGTCGGGAACTTGTATATATACTTAGTCGCTGAATAACTTTCACTTGCGCGATGTAGAATTGTCTGGGGAACGACATTTCAAGCGCTTATAGTGTATAGCACCATCTGTTGGATGTAGTCGGAACTTCTTCGTCTGTGCGTCATCACAAAAATTTGAGCCGAATGAACCAGCGGTCCCGTTTGGACGGACCGAGCACCGAGCTACCTCGAAGCTTTCGAACGACTACCCCTTGCCGTTCGTCTCACCTAAAAATGTAATCGTCACTCCACTAAACGATTCCACTCACGTGACTCGTTAATGTCACGGCGTTCACCGCCCTCGTACAATGAAATCGATTGAGTGTCTTATTATCGCAAAATTATCAAAATCGTTGACATATTATTATTGATATAACGGAGCAGATATATGACCACGTCTTACTGTTACAGCATTAATAACTACTCGAATAATTTTAATTTATATTTCACGTTTTAACTGTCAAATATAAAATTGGCGACAATAATAATTTATAATACAAAAATAGTTTCGATGATTAAGTTTCTAATAAAAATAAAGTCATAAGTGTTTGTGATAACAAATAATATATTGTCGTAGAAAGTGTTTCCAGTGTTTTAGTACGATGAGAGTAAATAATATAATCGTTATATTCGGTATAGTTTTTAATACAGGTAAGTTTAAGTTATATATGCCATTTTGATTTACCCTATGTCCTTTTCTGTATTTCTGACAACACGCCTACAAAATTTCATGATAAACGGTCGAGTAGATAAGGCGAGAAAGTGCAACAAACTCACATTCATTTTTATAATATTAGTTTCAAATTGGATTTTTATGTAACTGAAGAAGTTTTAACCCCAACTTTGATCGCGTGATAAGTTAAAGCATTCTATATTTGACTACATAGTTTAAGTGGTAGCGATGCCAATGTACCGAGTGTTACGGGTTAGCTCCTCACACGGGACAAAAATGTTTGTGATCCGCAAATACATAGTTGTACCGAGTCTGGATTTTGTGTCCGTTGTTAGAATGTTTTTAAAGGAATCCGCGGTACAGAAAATTAAATATACAGTGGCAGTCATCGTTTTAAAATAAAGATAATAAGAAAGAATGGACGAGAAAAGACTGACAAAGAAAGTACATAAGACTAGTGTGAATGGAACAGTCGCAACAGTCGCAACGTTTCTCGATCAGATCGGAGACGTTTTGGACAAAGGCCAGATTAAGAGCACCTTAAACCGGTGAGCGTTAAATCCGTAGTCTCTGCCTACCCCTCTGGGAAACAGAATTGAAGCTATGTATGTAATAAGAAAGCAAATTCTATATTGTAATGACGTAATGACTTTCAAACATTTAAACAACGGACAAGAAGAACACTTATACAAGGAACAATAATTTGTGGACCACATATTTTTGTCCCTTGTTCGTAGCTACAATCGGCGTAATGGAAAGGCTACGCGACCACTTAAGCTTCTACGCCATCTGTAGTAAGCCCTTACCATTGTTAATTATGCATTGAGAAGCATGAGAGCAGAAAATAAAATAAATAAATGCTGTAGAAATGAGAGCGCTGATAAATATATGTGGTGTGACTCTGAAAGATAGAATAAGGAATAGTGTGATTAGAGACAGATGTGGCATGAAAGTGGATATAGTGACGAGAATAGAAAAGGGTATGTCAAGTTGGTTTGGGCATGTAGAAAGAATGGACGAGAACAGACGGACTAAGAAAGTTTATAAGGCTAGTGTGAATGGAACAGTCGCAAGGGGAAGACCTAGGCGAACGTTTCTTGATCAGATCGGAGACGTTCTGGATAAAGGCCAAGTTAAGAGCACCTTACACCGGCGAGCGTGTATGAGGAATGTTATGAAAGTGAATGAAGCCAGAGAAGTGTGTCAGGATCGTAGCAAATGGAAATCCGTAGTCTCTGCCTACCCCTCTGGGAAACAGGCGTGAATTTATATATGTATGTGAGGGGTACTACTCGCATAACAGATCCTATAAAGCTAAACATTTAAAAGGAATTGTTGGCTGCGTTTTTGGCCATCCTAACTAATCTTATAAATGCGTATTTGAGTATGTTTGTTTATTGCCACGCCTCTAAGCTTCAACTACTCGATCGATCATCTTGAAATTTCGCATACAGGTTGTCAGGGCAACAGTAAATGACGTACGGTTTTATCGCAGTTTATTTAAAAAAGAACGAACGAAAAGAAAATGAACGAAGCGGACGATAAGAAAACACTACGGTAATGTTTCTAAAATTATGTTAATCTAGTGTTTCTCAAATAAACAACGCGATAAAATCTGTATAAATTAGGTTAATTTCAATGGTTATTTATTTGAGGAATTATACAATATTTTAAGAATAAAACATGCTATTAATACAGATGTTTGAATAGTTTTACAATATCGTTATTGTCTATTCGACTACCTGGTTTATTCCGTGGTAGAAGTTAGCACAAATATAGGCTGAACTGTATTACATATATCATCAGCCATATTTTAACATCCCACCTATTAGGAGTCGAGCCTGTTGCCATCTATCGGGCATATTTCTATACAGCGTGCTGCTACTGAGAATAACTTTACATAAAAACCCAAAAGCATTGTAGAAGCAATTGAGCCAAGACAACATTAGGTACCGGTGGGAAACAAGACTTAACTTATGTCAATAAATAAGGCAATAAAAGTAAGTTTACACTAAATTTATTACACACAGTAGCCGATCAAACGAACTCAGACTCAGAAGCTAGTGGCTTAGCTCTTGAAATAGAAGAAGATAAAATCAACAGAGAAGTTAACGCAGTCGACCTTAATTTAATAAACGCACAAAAGTTTATCGGCGAAGCTAAAACAATTATTGAAAAAGCTAACAATGTTCTAGTTAATAATAACAACTCAAGACGAGACTTCAGCTACACTAAGGTAGGAAGATTTACAGATTTTATTCGATACATCATTAAAATATTACAGAAATACGACGACAGTGATTTAGAACTATTCTTTGCAATAATTGATGGTGAAGTAAAAAAATATCATTACAGAGGCTGTAAGTTTCATGAATTGATTGACAATGATGGGCGAAGAATGTTCATGGGTAAGAAACTGGAGACAATCAAAAGTATGACAGCTGCAGATATCAGAAAAGTTCTAGCAGCAATCGCTACTAAGATAGAAAAGGAAGATTATGATAAAAATGAAAAAGAGTTCGTTAATTTCATTAATTCAATATACAGGAACGATGCCGTTGACAAGTTTAACAAGGTTTTATTAAATGTTGATGATTATAGACTGAAGAATAGAAGGAATATATATCTCACAGAAATATTAAGGGAAGGTATAAAATCTGTTATTTTCGATTATTATACAGATCTAACTCACAATGCTAGAATAGCATTCAAGTTGAAACTAGATGATTATTGGAACTACATCAAGAGTGTGTCTGCTTCGTATGTAATGCAACATTATTTAGGTAACCTAAGAATTTCTAATTCAGCAAAAACATTTCATGCCGGCCTTTTAAGTGAAGAATCTTCAGTTAAAACAACAAAAAACGAACCAATGACTTTAAGACAAATGTATGTAGAAAAGAATATCGATTTAAAATATGATCCGTACGCTTATGATCACTTGACAACCAAATACAGAAGCGTAATTAAAAAAGGTTTTAGTTATAAGAAAAAATACCCACATCCGGACATAATCCTAACGGCAGCAAAACCAACCGATGATTCACCGGTCCTGCGACAAAATAATATAGAAAGGAACAACTATAAACATTCAAGGCACGCTAAAACTCACACAGTTAACGAAAAACGTCAGAGGAAGTCAAAGTCTTCAGAGAAGCATAAACATTATACTAAAACTGCAGATGATCTGAAAACACTCAAACAAATGCACGTTGAAAGTACGGATTCAAAGTATAATACGCAAGTTAATACTGATTCGACAAAGTCTAAAAGTAAAATTGATAATTCGTTGCGTGTGCATCAGCTAAAATCATTCAATAAAGACAAATATTCAGGAAAAATCAAATGTCTCAGAAAAACAACTGAAGAGGCAAGGACACTTAGACAAATGTATTTATAAAATTTCGATTTTAAATATTATAAGCCTCAAGTTGAAACTGACTCGACAGAAATAAAAAGTAAAAACAAGAGACCAAAACATGTGCGGACACCTAACAAAAGTAAAAGTACAGACAAAACTCGACACACAGTCAAAACTACAGACGATCCTGTAGGATCGTCTGTAGTTTAGAGCCTCAAGGAAATGTATGTTGAAAATATTAATTTAAAATACGAGCCACCCGTTAATACAAATTCAAAAGAATTTAAAAATAAAAGCATAGTATTGCTTAATAAGAAGGAGGATAAGAAAAAAAGAAAATACATATTACGAGGTCGTAAAACAAACGATAACATTGACGTTTCTAAGGCACACAAGCCAATAAACATATACATAGATATCGATACAAAATATATTACACGAGATAGTAAACATAAAACTACTAAAGATGATAAAGAACCAAAGCTATTTAGAAAAGAAAAATAAGTATTTGTCAACTGTAATGAGAGCTCAAGAAAAGTAAGCATTAGATAGGATGACAAAATATCTTCTTGTACAAACGACTAACCCTTAGAAATAGGTGATGATGCTTAAGAGAGTGAATGACGTAAGAGTGGAAAAGAGACACACGACAGGAAAACCATCATCTTTAGAGATAGTAGAAGAACATAATGCTTTAATAAATGTTAATGCGGCAACGACATTTAAAGCTATTAGAAATTACGAAGATAGAAACATTAAGTGAGTATATTTGTAATGTAGGCTACTTACGGTGTAAAGTATATTTTTATCATTTAAAATTGCACCTGTTTAGATATTATGTACATCAAATTACTGGCACATAATTATCGGGCTGGCTGGTCGCAAGAATAGTGAGAACGCGCATTCAAAATTCAAAAAGTAGAATATATAGTAGATAGCTTGATGTGTTAGCGGCACGAGCACTCATTTTTCGGAGATTTTTTACCAGTTATCGACACGTATTTGGATAGTTTGCTATATATATTATGAATTGTTGTTTTATTGCCTTTAACTTTGAACTGTATTCTGTGCTTGTGCTTGTCTATACTCTCTAGTGCCTTCTGAACCTTGGTGTATGTGTCTAGGTACCTGGACAATAAATATGCTGTAACTGTGAGTGGAGTCATTTTAATTTTATATACCCTAACGTAGACACATTACCTACACTGGTGACCTCTATATCGGAGAACCATGTCAGTTGTAGACAAGGATTTTGAGGGCACACTAGCTAGTCATGGGAAGAAGTCGACGGAACATGTCGATGTTTTTAGAGTAGGCGTGCGAGCGCCACCGTTTTGGGCAGATGAGCCCGATATCTGGTTCGCTCAAGTTGAGGGCCAATTTGCAATTTCTGGTATTACTAACGACCTTACCAAGTTCAATTGTGTCATTGGCCACCTCTCTCTGTTCATGAGTTTGCTCTGGCCTATGGGTTTTCTCAACTGGTACCCAGTCCTAACGGAATACCAGACGTAGAGACCCATACCAGCTCCTTATTGGACCTTCTGCTGACTACACGCTCGGATGGATACTCCATCCAGGTGGATGCACCTCTTGGTTCTTCTGACCACTGCCTTGTTCGAGCGCGAGTGCCACTTGCGCAAGCAGATCCACTCCGGCCCACCACATGGCGTCGAGTGTGGCACTATAAGTCAGCAGACTGGGATGGGCTGCGAGAGTTCTACGCAGCGTATCCGTGGAGGCAGCTATGTTTCACTTCAGGTGAGCCCGAAACCTGCGCTAGCGCCCTTGCGGAAGCGATACTTGCGGGAATGGAATACTACATCCCAAACCTGCGGATCGCCGCAGGAATTAAAAAACGACCGTGGTTCAATCATTCCTGCAGAGATGCTAGAACCTTAAAGCAATCTGCCTATGAAGCTTGGACCACGGCCTGTACTAACAAGGAATCTAACATCCCCGAAGTGAAACGCAAACTAAATGCTGCCTCGAGGCTCAATAAGAGGGTGGTTGCCAGAGCTAAGTTTGATTTCGTCGGCAGAATTGGCGAGCGACTTGCCAGCTTCCCTTCTGGGAGTCGCGCTTTCTGGTCCCTCGCCAAGGCTGCCGAAGGTAATTTTTGTCAGTCGTTCTTGCCACCAAGCCCAAGCCCGATGGTAATCTGGCCCATAGTGCCAAAGAGAAGGCCGATTTGCTGGGTTCTCTCTTTGCCTCAAATTCGACTATGAGCGATGGAGGCGCCGTACCATCTACTATCCCGTGGTGCGGTCATTCCATGCCGGAAATCTCAATTTCACAACGTGAGGTCCGGCGGGAACTAATGTCTCTAGATGTTCATAAGTCGAGCGGGCCAGATGGCATACCGGCAGTGGTACTAAAGCAGTGTGCTCCTGAGTTGTGTCCAGTATTGACGCGCCTCTTCTCGCTTTCCTATTCCATAAGACAAGTTCCGTCTTCATGGAAGACCTCATTCGTTCATCCAGTGCCAAAAAAAGGTGACACATCTGACCTATCAAACTATAGGCCTATCGCCATAACTTCTCTCCTCTCCAAGGTGATGGAGCGGGTGATCAACTCTCGGCTCCTGAGGTACCTTGAGGGTCACGATTTGTTGAATGACCGACAATACGGCTTCCGCCATCGTCGCTCAACTGGCGACCTTCTCGTGTATCCCACACACCAATGGGCACTAGCCATTGAGAGCCAAGATGAGGCATTGGCCGTCAGCCTGTACATGGCGAAGACCTTCGATCGGGTCTGGCACAAAGGTCTTCTATCGAAGTTACCATCTTACGGACTGCCCAAGGGATTATGCGAATGGGTTGCCAGCTTTTTGTCCGGCAGATGCATCCAAACTGTGGTTGACGGTGATTGCTCTAACCGCATGGACATAAATGCTGGCATCCCGCAAGGCTCTGTGTTGTCCGCGACGTTGTTTCTGCTGCATGTCAATGATATGTTGTCAATTGATGGCATTAATTGCTATGCGGATGACAGTACTGGGGATACTTATTACACGGGCCGCGCTAATATCCCTCGGTCCACAGTGGAGGAAAGCCGCGAACCGCTTGTGTCTGAAATCGGAAATACTCTGGATAGAGTATCTGAATGGGGAAGACTAAATTTAGTCGTGTTTAACCCAGCTAAGTCACAAGCCTGCGCGTTCACCGCTAAGAAAACCCCATTTACTGTGTCTCCACAACTCCAGAACACGCCCTTCACGATCTCCATCTACAACCTAATTAGTGCCGCACCAAACGGTTCCAAAGGAATTTTCTCCCGAGGTCGCTCAGGTTGTGGAATGAACTCCCTGCCCAGGTTTTTCCACAAGACTACAGTATGGGGTTCTTCAAAAAGGGCGTTAAAAGGTTTTTACAAGGTCGGCAACGCGCAAATGATGCCTCTGGTATTGCAGGCGTCGATAGGCTACGGTAACCATTTACCATCAGGTGGGCCGTAAGCTTGTTTGCCAATATAGTAGTATAAAAAAAAAATCCTCGTCAGCCATCACTCAAGGGAGGTTAAGGATGTCATCGTCAACCCACCGGCGACCAACAGAGCTTATTAAAAGGCTTAGCGCATCTAAAGAAAACAAAATTAAACAACTGTTAATGCACGAAGAACCCTGGGATCGCAAGCCTTCCCAATTTTTGCGCCATCTGAATCGAATTTTTGAAGACGATGTGGATTAGTCGCCTCCCTCATGGCATCCAGACGGTGCTTGCCGGTCAATCGACTACAGCTACGCTGGAAGAATTGGCTGATTTACCCGACAGGGTCAATGACCTCGCCTCTTCAACGCCCAAGGTTGCTGCCGTGAACGAGATCCCTGGGTCTGCCATCAATGACCTGGTGAGAGAAGTTGCCGAATTGCGGAAGGAGTTCCAGAAGTTGTCATCAGAGAGAAGAAGCAGATCCCATTCGCATTCTATCCATCCTCCAGGCAACTGCAGTACTTCAAGGCAGCGGTCGCAATCTATTTACCGCAAGTTCCTGTTGTGCTGGTACCACAGCAATTTCGGCGAGAAGGCTGTGACTACAAGACGGAATACTCAAAGGGCCAGTCGGTAATGGCCACTTTTAGTTGCCCAATTTCTACTGGTCGTCTGTTCGTCTTAGACAAGTCTTTGAAGACGAAGAAGGAGACTGGAAGCGACCTCTGCGTCTACCCTCGTCGTCTACTGCGTGAGCGTCGTGTATCGACGAATTACCTGCTTTGTGCCACGAATGGTACAACTATAACACATACGGATATGTGGACTTGAACATCAACCTAGGTTTACGTAGAGACTATAAGTGGCGTTTTGTTGTGGCTGACGTGAATAGACCTATTATAGGAATAGGCGTTCTATCTTTTTACTCGTTAATCGTTGACTGTCGTAACCAACGGTTAATAGATAGTAATACGAATATATCTGCATTTGCCGTGAATCGATCAGTCTCCTTTATAGCTTTTGTAAAAGTCCCAACTGGCGAATCTAGGTATAACAAAATTCTAGACGAGTTTCCTGAAATTACTAGACCGGTCGGTACACCACGCACTACACCTCACAACACTGTACACCACATACGCACGACACCAAGCCCTTCAGTTACTGGTTCTCCTTGACGTTTAGCCTCAGATAAATTGAAAATCGCAAAGCAGGAATTCCAACTAATGCTGGCCAACGGTACTGCTAGACCTTCGGAAAGCCCCTGGTCATCACCTCTTCACCTTGCTCCAAAGTAGGACAACAGCTGGCGCCCATGCGGTGACTACCATATGCTCATTGCGAGAACCGTACCTGACAGGTACCCGATTAAACACATTGACGATTTTGCTCACAGCATTGCTGGTTGCAGAATCTTCAGCACCATCGATCTGGTGAAGGCATTTAATCAGATCCCTGTCAGCGCGGACGATATTCCGAAAACCACCATTACAATACCTTTCGGTTTGTATGAGTTCCTTATATGACCTTTGGACTTTGAAATGCAAGCAGAACCTTCCAGAGTTTTGTCGACGAGATGACCAGAGGACTCGACTTTTGCTACTGTTTTACCGACGACTTTCTTTTGTTTTCTCGCAGCGAAGCCGGACATGAGCAGCACTTGCGTATCATATTCAGTAGGATGAAGGACTTTGGTATGGTCGTCAACACTTCCAAGTGTATTTTCGGTGTCTCGGAAATAACCTTTCTAGGTTATAGTATTTCGGCCAAAGGCACCAAACCACTTGACTCTAAGGTCGTAGCCAGCCGTGACTTTCCCCCTCCTAAAAATGTCCGACAGGTCAGACGCTTTCTGGGCATGATCAATTTTATCGGTGATTTTTGCCGAATGCTGCCCAAATTCAGGCGCCACTTCATAATCTTCTAGTTGGCAATATAAAAAGCTGTCTTCTCGTTGACTTAAGTGGCGATACATTAAAAGCTTTGACAACTGCAAGCAAACTCTAGCCGACGCTGCCTTATTAACTCACCCGACTGCGATGCCAAACTCGCATTGGTTACCGATGCATCTGACATAGCAATCGGCGCCGTGTTACAACAGTTTGATACTGATGATTGGTAGCCACTATCTTTCTTTTCCTGGAAGCTCAGTCCTTCTCTAAGCAAATACTCTCCTTACGATAGGGAATTATTAACCATTTACGAGGCCATTAAATATTTCCGCCACTTGTTAGAGGCGAGGCACTTTGTTATTTATACTGACCATAAGCCGATCACTTTCGCATTCCATTAAAGGAAAATAAACTGTTCGCCTAGGCAATCCTGCCATCTACACTACATAGCTCAGTTTTCAACTGATAAAAGGCATATTTCTTGCAAAGACAACGTCGAAGCCTCCACACGAGATCTTTATCTCGTTTATATCTTTACCTCGTTTCTCGAGGAATTGCACTTACCAGTCACTGTTGAACGTCTAGCGGAAACACAAATCGCTGATCCTGAATTAAAAGCTGTAATGCAAGAAGGTTCTTGCATTACGTTGCAACTGGAGAGAATACAAATACCTGGAAGCCGTACTTATTTGAACTGCGACGTCAGCACAGCGACTCCCAGGTCATTTGTCACCAAAATGTTACGAAAACAAGTTTTCGATAGTTTACATTCTCTCAATCATCCTGGCGTGGCCAAATTAATAGCAGAGCATTTTGTTTGGCCAAGTATGAGGAAAGATTGTCGTGAGTGGGCACGAGCTTACATCTCATGCCAGCAATTAAGTCACTCGTCATGTCTCAGCCCCATTAAGATCATTCAATTTACCACGAGCGAGATTTACCGAGATACACATCGATGAGATAGGTCTTTTGCCGCTTTCTCAAGGCTACAAATATTGTTTAACTTAAAATAAAATTGAGTGAAGATGGAATTAAAAATGATAACATTAAACATGTTTCAATGTCGAACGTAAATAATAATAAATATAAAGAACAAGAGAAAGGAGAAAATCGTGATGTAGGAATGGAAGTATTCCACGCAAAAAGTGACGAAATAGATGCGGCCGATAAAAATGTTAGTTAGAAATACCAATTAAATGATAATGAATTTTAAAAATATCAAGGGCAACAAGAATACCGATTAATAAAAAAACAGTTCTGAAGTATATATGTAATTTCAAAACTTCTAAGCGAAATAATATTAACCCAGAAAGACGGGCGATCATGAATAATAAAAACAGTGACTTGGAGACAAAAAGAAAAGTATGTACAAGCCATTGACAAGAATGATTATTCCGATGAAATTGAAACATATTATAATGAAAAATTTACCCGGAAAATTTTTGCTCCCACACTGGTTAATTCTGAAGTGTCGTGCAAGTCCGACGCAGTGAACGCTTGGAAAATGATCTGTCCATGCTCTGATTTGCCATCCGATCTATTCTCTCAGAGTCGGTGGGACGGGCCGCTCTGCAACATGGTGAGAGAAAACATCTCATGAACACATCTCCTGATGTTGCTGAGCGTGCCCGTTTATTGGCTGTGGGGGAATTGGAATCGGGTCTTTGGCTCTAAGCACTCCCATCGTCTAACATAGGCACTATGTTGGACGATGGATGATGGACGACACAACGTTCCGCATCGCTTCTTGCCTTCGTTTAGGTGCTCCATGTGTTTCTCCGCATCGATGTCACTGTGATGAAGCCATCGATGGCCTTGGCCACCATGGCCTATCATGTAGCAGGAGTGCCGGTCGCTTTTCGCGGCACGCCAACCTTAATGACATTATCCGTCGTGCTCTTGTCACCGCCGGCGTGCCAGCTCATCTTGAACCTAATGGTTTGGCACGTGACGATGGAAAGAGACCGGACGGTATGTCATTGATGCCTTGGAAGATGGGTAGGCCCTTGGTGTAGGACGCAACGTGTGCAGACACCCTTGCACCATCACATCTTCCCAGTACGGCGGGTTGTGCTAGTGCTGCTGCTGCATCCGCGGAGACTCTCAAACGGCGCAAATACAAAAACTGGCAGGGGATTATGTTTTTAAGCCGTTTGGGGTCGAAACGCTAGGGTCATGGGGTCCCAGTGCTCGTGCTCTTTATAGAGAGATAGCGAAAAGGTTAATCGACGCTTCCCGTGACCAGAGGGCTGGCCTTTATTTCGCGGAAAGGATAAGCATTGCCATTGAACGTGGTAATGCTGCCAGTCTTCTGGGCACACTAACAGTCGATTGTGATGCGGAGGAATTCTATGACGCCTTTTAGAGGATTTTAGTTTTCTTTTTCTTTTTTATTTCTGTTTTTTAATATTTTAGGTATAAGTTAGTTTTAAAGAATTGTGTTTATATTATGTATGTAATTAATAATTTGTATCGTTATTAGTTAATAACATCTGAATAAACCTTCCTAGTTTAGTTATAATGAAATAGAAAGTAAAAAAGCTATTGATCCCAGAACACTTCCTACAGGTATAATGTCATCTATCGTTACTCTTAAAAAACTTAACAAAATCATTGTAAACGTCTTAACAAAACCATAAATGACACTGAAAAATAGCATGCTTGTTGACAAATTCAATAAAGATGGCGTTGTCATAGATGGAGAGAAATATAGTCAAACAGAAGCAGGTGATGCAGTCCAAGACAAGCCGATTACAGAAGGTGATGTAACAGTGGAACAGTGGTTAAATGTAACAAAAGTAGAATAGACGAATACACAACTGATGCGCTATTTGGAGACGACAATTATTTTAAATAAATTGACGTAGTTTTAGGCTGACTCACTAAGTTAATATAAGTTGATCCTTGTTGAACTCACCTCCATAAGATGCCAATCGGATTAATATATCACCTGAATATTACACATGTTAAAATAAAAATGACTTACCAATACTTTGATTGTTTGACCTACTTAAGATTCAAATTTGATAGAAGTTCCATAGTAGTTAAGTGAAATATGTATCGTTGGTATTAATTTTTGCCTAAGAGTGCCTTTCCATTTGTGATGTATGAGCTTAATGGAAACACACTTAGCAAAATCAAGGCTAAACGAAGCTATGTATAAGTCTTTTTCTAGTAGCGAGTGTTATGAAAGAGAAAGATGTGGTTTAAGTGATGAAATGCTGTAGACATTTCCACGTCAGTATGTTTACACTCGGTGACGTACAAGTGCCTACTACGTCATCTATCGTATTTCAAATCCACCCAGACTTATCGCTCGCATATCTACTACAAGTATATAAAAATCTTCGCTACATTAAACATCGCGTACCTCTGTTCAAAAAGTGTTCTAAAATCCGATACGGCACTCGTCGTACTGCATTGTAAAATGAGGTGGTTTTACAGTCTCTTCATTAGTTAAAGTCCATATTCGCATGTAGCCCGGTCGGTTATGTCAACACGAAATAGATTTCCAAGCTATGTAACTTTCCTTCTAGCTTTGAAGGGTAGAGGTAAGGATAACCATATTAGTATATGAAAAAGTTTCCAACGAATAGCGTCAATCTGCGGGCGACGACTCTTGGATGCCCTGGCAAACGTGGCGCCACCCAAGAGTCGTCACCTGCAGATATTACATCTCTGTATTGGACACTGCTGGGTGGGTAGTTATGTAGTTTCAGTTTCAGCGACTCACCCACCATACAAAACAGTGAGTTGACAACGTGAAAAATGAAGATTGGCGTTACAGTAGCAAGTTGGTCAATGTTAAAATAGCGCTAGAACAATAACATCACAATAACTACTTAACACTCCATAACTTAACTTATAACTTATCTTGTGTGGGGGCCAGTCAGTACAGACCAGCAACACTTCGACCCAGTGGGATCTTTTGTGTCGACTTCCCCAATAACGACTGCCATAGATGTTCATGGCAGCCGGGACCGACGGCTTAACGTGCTCTCCGAGGCACGGAGCAGGCGATAATTGTCAATCAATACGCACATAATTTCGAAAAGTCATATAACTTCCGAAAGTCAGAGGTGCGCAACGTGGGTTCGAACCCGAGACCCTCTGCATTGCAGTCTGTTGGTCTCCCCACTGATCTATCGCTGCTTTTAACACTCCATAAACTTATCCCATTATTGTTTTAAGTATTACAACAATAAAGACAATAAAATCACGAATAAGTATTATATTGTCTTCTGTTTACGCGAATGTTATTCATTGAAATTAAACTACTATATACGGATTTTATCGCGTTGTTTATTTATCACTGTATTACAAAATTTTGAAAATATTACTCTACTACTACTATTGATTTTATTTGACTAATTTATAAGCTAATAAAATTATTTAAACTATTAAATCTATTTTTTTTTTTTTTTTGGTTTACACTTTCCCCGACGTTTCGGGTGCTTTTCAGCAGCCATGGTCACGGGGAGACTGAAAAGCACCCGAAACGTCGGGGAAAGTGTAAACCAAAAAAAAAAAAAAAAAAAATAGATTTAATAGTTTAAATAATTTTATTAGCTTATAAATTAGTCAAATAAAATCAATAGTAGTAGTAGAGTAATATTTTCAAAATTTTGTAATACAGTGATAAATAAACAACGCGATAAAAGCCGTATATAGTAGTTTAATTTCAACGAATAAGTATTATCAAAAGTATACAATAAAAAAATCACTCACCACTTTATCTTAGCAGATTTATAGGTTATATTTACTAAATTACGTTGGACTACGAACTTAAATAAATTCGTTTTATATACGTCAATTATTGTCTCAACTATGTACACTAGTCACCAGAGATATTAAATTTTTCAATTCAGCTTTCTTCACTTCGTTTGCATCTACTAAATTCATATAATCTTCTCTTGTTACGCTAGCACTATTGTGGTGGCTGTTTGAATTATAATTTGCTGCTTACAGCTGGACACTTTTTCCACGTGTCCCCCATATAAAATGGTTCTCTTTACTTCTAACCTCCAAACTTCTAACGTGAAGTAACAAGAATACAATTCAACGTGTTGTTAGAATAACTTAATGCAAATTTAGGTTCAATTAAAATAACTTATTACCTCTACAATATAATTTAGATCAAGTACAAAATGCAGGTTTGCAAATAAAAAAAAAAAAAAAATGTATTTCGGAATACTTTGCCTAGAATTACTACATATTACTACATATTACAAAACAAAGTCCCCCGTCGCGTCTGTCTGTCTGTCTGTCCGCGATAAATTCAAAAACTACTAAAACGGATTTTCATACTGTTTTTACCGATAGACAGAGTGATTCTCTGTTGGGAGACCAACAGACTGCAATGCAGAGGGTCTCGGGTTCGAACCCACGTCGCGCACCTATGACTTTCGGAAGTTATATGACTTATGTTAGTTATATGACTTAGTGACTTATGTTAGTTATATACTTAGTGACTTATGTTAGTTATATGACTTAGTTATATTACCTACTTATACTAAATTATGTGCGTATTGATTGACAATTATCGCCTGCTCCGTGCCTCGGAGAGCACGTTAAGCCGTCGCTCCCGGCTACCATGAACATCTATGGCAGTCGTTATTGGGAAGTCAGTACCCTATAATATCCTGACACTGGTCTAGTCTTAGGGTGCTCTAGTCTTAGGGTGCTCTAGTCTTAGGGTAGGGCCTTCGGGTTGCGGAGGTCAGGTGGCAGCCGCTCTGTGTACAAACTGATATGCAGTCAAATACGGTTAGACTAGAAAAGCCGACCCCAAGTGACTGGGGAATAATAAAGGCTAGGGAGACGACAGAGTGATTCATGAGGAATGTTAAAGTGAATAATTTGTTTAAGTTTTGTAGTACCTGTGCGAAGCCGGTGCGGGTCGTTAGTTATAAATAAACTCAAAGTCGAAAATGTATGATGTACGACAATAATATTAGCAAATTATATAAAGAAGTGCTATAACATAAAAATGAACTGCCATAAGTTTTTTAGACATTTCTTGTTGTTCCTCTTTTATATTCTACTAGCTGATCCGACAGTCGTTGTCCTGTCAATCTATACAAAAATACATTTCACGTATTTAAATTCAATATCAAAACGTCAATCTTTTTTTCATATAACAGTACCTACTAAATTTTCGACTTTTCCCGCGGATTTATCGTAAATTTTCGTTCATACAAACCTTGTCCTGACAATTACAAACACAACAAAAAGAACAGCCCAATCGGTCGAGCTTTTCTTAAGTGATGCTCCGTCATACTTGTGGTGATGATGGTGGCAATTGATTTTTATTTATATAGATTGGTTATTCTATGCTTTTGTACTAAAATAAATAGTTTTCTGATATCCTATCTTTGTAAAAAATTATTTCTACATGCCTACAGTTACATAAATTGGCAGATGTTTGAGAATTAGATCATTAAGGGCCGGTTTTTCAATCGTCAGATAACTTTTATCTGAAAAGTAAATATGGCGGTATGACATATTTTCTATACAAAAGCTGTCAAAACGTCAAACGTATTCCCCAGATAAAAGTTATCTGAAGATTGAAAAATCGACTTCAAGAAGATCCTCTGAAATATTGTCTGTATCTTTTCTATTCCCAGTATTCTTATTATTGTATCTCCTTGCTGTAGAATCCGTTCGCCGAGACATTTCTTCCTGTAACATATTTTTCTTGACATACAGCAGTACTTGTTGTCTCATAATATTATCAATGGCCATTTTCGCAACTTTATTGCCTACGTTCAAAGATTTACGACTATATTTCTCTATCGCTGGCGGCTACATCGTTGAGGAATGGGGTCTGATGTCTCTCCAACACAAGAGGGAATTCTCCGACCAGGCTGGATTGTACCTGGTGGGCCGCAGACCAACTGTTGGTGTCGGGCACTTGTATATATACTAAGTTGCTAAATAACTTAAACTTGTGCGATGCAGAATTGTCTGGAGAACGTCAGTTTAAGCACTTATTGTTAGCGCAGGCTGTTGAATGTAGTCGGAACTTCTTCCTCTGTGCGGATACGCCACAATTTGAGCCAAATGAACCAGCGGTCCCGTTCGGACCTTTCGAGCACCGAGCTACCACGTAGCTTTCGAACGATTGCCCTTGACGTTCATCTCACTTTAAAATGTAACCGTCGCTTCACTAAACGCTTCCACTCACGTGACTCGTTGACGTCACGGCATTCCCCGCCCTCGTACAATGGAATCGATTAAGTGTTTTATTATCGTTAAATTACATAGTCGCCGACATATTATTTATATAACAGAGCAAAAATGTGATCACGCCATTTAGCAACACCAACTACTTTAATAATTTGTATTTTTTATTTTGCGTTTTAACTGTCAAATATAAAATTGGCGGCAATCTAGTTTCGATGATTAAGTTGCTAATAAAAATAAAGTCATAACTGTTTGTGATAACAAATAATATTTGTTGTAGAAAGTGCTGCCTGTGCTCTAGTACGATGAGAGTAAATAATATAGTCGTTGTTATATTAGGAATAGTTTTTAATACAGGTAAGTTTAAGGTATATATTTAATTGCTATATGTATATGTAATAAGGGTTTGTATAAAAATAAAAGTGTCCTCCAGACTGAATTCCGTTCACGGTGGTTAATCTTAACACACTATAGCCGACGCCATCACACATGTGCTGCAGGTTTACGTGTAATCCTATACGGTGGAGTCTAAAAGAACGCGTATCAAGAGATTGTCTCCTCATCTTTCTATTCCCAACCCGTGTTTCCCTTATCCTTTGATCCTAGTTCCTTCCAGCAGGGCGTGAAAAGTACCTCCTTAGTTCGTCACAATAGAGACCTCAGCACCACTTCAGTTGTAATAAGGACGTGGTGCAGAGGGCTCTGCTCGTGGACTACACCACTGCTTACCACCAGGCGAAGTGTAGACATTTCGACTAGTATAAAAAGAACAATGAGTCCTCATAGTCCGAAGGATCTGCAGTCCGACTCGCACGTAGAGTGATCAGACACAGGGCCAATGGCTTTATATGCTCTCTGGGGACACAAAGTATGCAACACCGCAAATTTTCTAACTGCGGGATGCTATTGGGCATTTCTTAACAGCAAACCTTAACTTTTATTGTTTCGATCGGGAATCGTATCCGAGAACTCACGCACAGCAGTCGCATTATATAGCAGATCTGGCAAGCAAGCAAAGCAAGCAAGGATACGGCGTGCCTAATATTGAGCTGTTACCGTAGAACGTGACCACTGGCAATTTTAATAAAACAACATATTTATTATTAATATAAATATTTTTCAATTTTATTATTGTAATCTTCACTATCTCTTCCATAGGATATATATATTCCACAGAAGTATAGGTATAACTGTATTAAACATTTAGTCAGAACAGTTTAAGGCACAACGTAAGGCCTTACTGCCGTCTGATGGACACATTTCTAAAACGCGTGCTGCTAATGAGAATTACTTAACCGAAAAACCCACTAACACTGTATTCAACCTAAGAATAGATCTCAAAATCGATCACAAACATAACTTGTGTCACGGAACAAACAAGACAAGAGAGGTAAGCTTACACTAAATTTATTATACACAGTGGCCGATCTAATAAACTCAGACTCAGAAGCTAGTGGCTTAGCTCTTGAAATAGAAGAAGATAAAATCAACAAAGAAGACAACGCAGTCGACGTTAAGCTAATAGACGCACAAAAGTTCATCGGAGAAGCTAAAACAATTATTAACAAAGCTAACAATGTTCTAGTTCATAATAACAACTCACGACGAGATTTCAGCCACATTAGGCTAGGAAGATTTACAGATTTTATACGACATGTAATTATAATATTACAGAAATATGACGACAAAGATTTGGAACAATTCTTTGCAATTATTGATGGTGAAGTAAGAAAATATCATTACAGAGGCTGTAAGTTTCATGAGTTGATTGATAATGATGGGCTCAGAATTTTTATAGGTAAGAAACTGGAGACAATCAAAAGTATGAGAGCTGCAGATATCAGAAAAGTTCTAGCAGCAATCGCTACTAAGATAGAAAAGGAAGATTATGATAAAAACGAAAAAGATTTCGTTGATTTCATTAATTCTATATACAGGAAAGATGCTATTGACAAGTTTAACAAGGTTTTGTTAAATATTGATGATTATAGACTGAAGAATAGAAGGAATACAGATCTCACAGGAGTATTGAGGGAAGGTATAAAATCTGTTATCTTCGATTATTATACAGATCTAACTCACAATGCTAGAATAGCATTCAAGTTGAAACTAGACGATTTTTGGAACTACATCATGAGTGTTTCTGCTTCGTATGTAATGCAACATTATTTGGGTAACCTAAGAATTTCTAATGCAGCGAAAACATTTGATGTCGGCTCTTTGAGTGAAGAATCTTCAGTTAAAACAACAAAAGACGAACCAATGACTTTAAGACAAATGTATGTAGAAAAGAACATCGATTTAAAATATGATCCGTACGCTTACGATCATTTGACAACCAAATACAGAAACTTAATTAAAAAACAATTCAGTTATAAGAAAGCAGACCCACATACGGACATAATCCCAGCGTCAGCAAAATTAACCGATGATTTTCACGATGATTCACCGGTCCTGCGACAAAATAATATAGAAAGGAACAACTATAAACATTCAAGGCACGCTAAATCTCACACAGTTAACGAAAAACGTCAGAGGAAGTCAAAGTCTTCAGATAAGCATAAATATTATACTAAAACTACAGATGATCTGAAAACACTCAAACAAATGCACGTTGAAAGTATGGACTCAAAGTATAATTCGCGATTTACTCATTCGACAAAGTCTAAAAGTAAAAATGATAAGACGTCACAGGTACATCAGTTAAAATATTTTGATGATGACAATTATTCAGGAAAGATCGAACATCCCAGAAAAACAACTAAAGAGGCAAGAACACTTAGACAAATGTATTTAGAAAATTTCGATTTTAAATATTATGAGCCTCAAGTTAAAACTGATTCGACAGAATTAAAAAGTAAAGACAAGAGACCAAAACATGTGCGGACACCTAACAAAGGTAAAAAAACAAACAAAGCTCGCCACACAGTCAAAACCACGGACGATCCTACTACCCCCAGGGAGATGTATGTCAAAATTATGAATTTAAAATACGAGTCACCCGCTAACACAAATTCCAAAGAAATTAAAAATGAAAGCAAAGTATCGCTTTATAAGAATGAAGGTAAGAAGAAAAGAAAATACATATTACGAGAACGTAAAACAAACGATAACATTGCAGTTTCTAAGGCATACAAGCAAACAAACATATTCATAGATGTCGATACAAAATATATTACACGAGATAATAAACATAAAACTACTAAAGATAATGAAGTACCAAAGCAAAGGTATTTAGAAAAGCAAAATAAGTATTTGCCAACAGTAATGAGAGCTCAATATGAAAGGCAAGCATTAGATACGGTGACAAAATATCTTCTTGCACAAACGACTCACCCTAAAAAACAGGTGATGATGCGTAAGAGAGTGGATGATCTAAGAGTGGACAAGAAACACATAATAGGAAAGCCGACAGCTTTAGTGATAATAGAAGAACATAATGCAATAATAAACGTTAATGCGGGAACGACAGTTAAAGCTAGAAGAAATTACGAGAATAGAAACATTATGTAAGTATATTTGTAACATATTAAAGCCATTGAAATTAATTTGACATGCATATGAACATAATCCCAAGCTTTTATTCCCGAAGCAATCGGTAAAGTGTATAGTTCTCATAATTTACCATCCATGCTTTTTGGTCTCATATAATAGAGAGCAAATCTATTCTCGACTACTGGGCATGGTCCCAGAATTGGTGCAACTACTGAAAACTCATTGACAAATAAACCAAATAACATTTTGATAGACACTAGAATCGAGACTTGCACGGGGCAACGGAGCATTAAGTGGTTATATTTGTGCATTTTTAAATTACTTTTTATTAATATAATCTATAAAATAAAACCTAGAATTTTACGCTCGACTGTTACCTTAATCACATTAATATCATAATATTGTCTTCTGTTTACGCGAATGTTATTCATAGACGTCGCGACGTCGGGGAAAGTGTAAACCAAAAATAAATAGATTTAATAGTTTAAATAATTTAATTAGCTTATAAATTAGTAAAATAAAATCAATAGTAGTAGTAGTGTAATATTTTCAAAATTTTGTAATACAGTGATAAATAAACAACGCGATAAAATCCGTATATAGTAGTTTAATTTCAACACATTAATATCATTAGACCCACTATTAAATAAATTAAATATGATATTAAAGAAATGTTTCATATATTTCAGACAAAATTTCAAAAAGGTTCCAGGTGCACCTATACTTGCAAAAAAGGTTTTAAGCAATCAGCTTGTCATGTCAGCAAAATTGAAAAAAAAAGAAAAGCTTTTGAAAAAATATACAAGTGTTACCAATCGCAAAAGGTATTATACACCAAATAATATTCCCTCGGAAGAAGGTCTATCAATAGAAGCATTTAAGAACTCCTACAGAAGAATGGACAGTAATATCCATACTGATAATATTTTAAATGATACTAACGTAATAACCAAAATTAAACAACTAGAGAACGAATTAAATGTTGTCAAAACTAAACTACAAAATGACACAGAAATTATAGAAAATCTGAATTCTAAATTATGTGAAACGAAGAATAAATTAAAAGAATTTTGTAACCAAGAATTTAAATTTGTTATGAATAATAAAAATGCGTCTAAAGAATTCTATTTAAGAGCAGATCCTTACGTTAATGAGAATGAGAAAAATAAAGAAGCATTAAGCTCCAAATTAAATAAAGATGGCAAATTTATAAATAATCAAAGCAACGAAGACATTGAAAGAAATACTTTATTTGAAAGATCGAGAAGTGACATCAAAACGAAAGGAGACATGATTGATAAAACTGGAGAAAAGGAGTATGATATTGATGCCAAGAAATTAACTAAAGATCTAGACAAAATGTCTTCAGTTTCAAACTTGAGTGAAGTCAGAATTAAAAATGATAGCATTAAACATGTTTTAACGTCGAACGTAAATAATAATAAATATAAAAGTCACAAGAAACAGGAAAATCGTAATGTAGGAATGGAAGAATTCCACGCTAAAAGTGACGAAAGAGATGCGGCCGATAAAAATGTTGATCAAACATATCAATTACAAGGCAATGATTTTATAAAATATCAGGTGGAACAAGCAGACAGTAAAATAGAAAAACATAGTTCTGAAGTATATAATTTCAAAACATATAAACAAAATAAGATTAAACCAGAAGAACGGGAGATCATGAATAATAAAAAGATTGATTTGGACATAAATAAAGAAAAGTATGTACAAGCCATTGACAAGAATGATTATTCCGATGAAATTGAAACATATTATAATGACATAGAAAGTAAAAAAACAATTGATCCCAGAACACTTCTTACTAGCATAATGTCATCTCCCGTTACTCTTAAAAAACTTAACTACGTCAATGTAAACCCTAACGAAATAATGCTTGATGTTACGCAAACAAACGCTGAAATCCATAATGATGATGACGTTATAAAAGTGCCGAGAAAAGAGCATATTCATGATACATATACAAAACCAAAAATTACACTGAAGAATAGCATGCTTGTAGACAAATTTGATAAAGATGGTGTTGTCATAGATGGAGAGAAATATAGTCGAGTAGAAGCAGGTGATGCAGTCCAAGACAAACCGACTACAGAAGCTGATATAATAGTACAACAGTGGTTAAATGTAACAAAAGTAGAATAGACGAATACACAACTGATGCGCTATTTGGAGACGACAATCCTTTCAAATAATTTGACGTAGTTTTAGGCTGACTCGCTAAGGATAAAATAAAATATGCTAGTTAAAGTTGATCCTTGTTGAACTCTCGTCTAGAACATCCCAATCAGATTAATATCTTACCTGAATATTACACGTGTTAAAACTAAATAGAATATCTTTAATTTGATTGGTTGGACCTACTTGAGATAGAAATTTGATAGAAGTTCCATAGTAGATATGTGAAATATGTAACCCTGGTAGGTAATTTTAGCCATAAGTGTGTCTCTTTACTATATGAAAATCCTTTGAGCAATATATAAGCAAAGCTATAAGGCATTTTCTACTAAGCACATCGATATTTTCAACACCAGTACCACAAAATTAAAAAAAAAGCTCTGTGTAATTTCTTTTTCGATTATGTAAACTAATTTAGCTGTCTTATTAATTTGTTTACATTTTACTTCTATTTGTGATAACTTTTAATTGGCCTTAACCATCTTATTCTTAATCATACTATAGTAATACCTGATTAGCTATAAGTTTTCCGTAAACTGTAAAATAAAAACGAAAGCTGTGTAGAGTAGCGTAGCGAGTTATAAGAGTGATGAAGATGTAGGTAAGTAATACAATGCGGTAGAAATTTCCACGATGGTACGTTCGCGTACATAACTACGTCATCTATCGTACTTCACATCATACCATCCAGACTCCTCGCTTGCATACCTACTACAAGTATAAAAAAACATTCACTACATTAAGCATCATCGCGTATCTCTGTTCAAAAAGCATTCTAAAATACGTAACCCGCTTCTTCGGCATTTATCGTAGTGTATTTTATAATAATGTGGTTTTACATTGTCTCTTTATTAGTTAATGTCCATATTTGCGTATAGCCTGGTCAGCTCTATAGACAAGACACTATAACTGATAATCTTACGGGCACACGTCTTACGACACACCGGCTACGTTAACATTAGACACATTTCCAAGCATTGTGCTCTTCCTTCTTACTATAAAAGGTAGAGGTAAGGAGTCCCATACATTTCATGTTGTTTTTATTATATTTTACTAACTCACCTACTAGGTACAACGACTGTCGATTTGTCCTGTCAATCTATACAAAAATACATTTCGGGTGCGTTCCACTTAGCGTTCACAACGCCTAAGATGCTCTTTCAGCCGTTCCACATGATTACGATCGCTGTGGTCGCGGCGAAAACGTCACTAATGACGTCATTACTCACGCTCATGCAAAACTCACGACGACCCATCCCGAGAGGTGGATCATCGTGAGCGTTGAGAAATATAGCGCCATGTAAAAAAATATAAAGTAATCAAGATGGTGACTACGAAAATATAACTTTATTTGTTGCGATTTTGCTAAAATGATGAATACTTAAATGAATTGAAAATTACTTTTGAATTCTTCATCAGAGTAGCGATATATTACATTATGTAAATCATAAATACGTGGTCTAAGTTTACGTTTTTCACGATCATGATTTTTTATTATGGTTTTCCACTGTTCATCAGAACTGGATAAACTAGTACTTGCTGGAGCATTATTGCGACGCACTACCAAATATCCTACTGTCGCCGTAAAATACAGTTTGATTATATTTGAATGTAAATTAATTAAATACTCCACAAAATTATGAAATACAAGATATTGCCCGCGTCTTCGCTCGCTTTAATTTAGATTTATGTTAAAATAGATTTTTTGTATCCTATATATTATTCCGATGAATAAACAATACTGTAAAGTTTCATAAAAATCTGTTCAGTAGTTTTTGCGTGAGTGAGTAACAAACATCCATCCAATTTCACAAACTTTCACATTTATAATATTAGTAGGATATTGGTGCCAATTCTGTTGTCACAAAATTCTCTTATCTTAGCTAAAAATCTCTAAAATTTAATTTAGTCCTGTCACTTGTAGCGATTTCAGAATACGAAATGTCGTTTGACAGGACTAAACTAAAATTTAGAGATTTTTAGCTAAGATAAGAGAATTTTGTGACAACAGAATTGGCACCATTATATATATTTTTAAATATAAATTCTGTTACTTAACCAATAACTATAAGAGTTTATTGGTCAGACTTACAAATTGTAACCTAACCTCTTTAAGGTTTCGATATTTTTCAAATTCGGCATTTGTATTATTTACATCAACGCTCTAAACACTCCATATTACATTCCACTTGAGTTTACAACTGTAACGCTTGGAAGCAAGTGGAACGGGGGACGAGTGAGCGCTTAGTGGAACGCACCCTTCATGTAAATCATCAATAATTTTTCTCATATAAAAATACCAATTAAATTTTTCACGTTTCTCGCGAATTTATTGTAAATTTAAGTTTATACCTAAATCTGGTCTTGACAATTATAAAAATAACAAAAAAGAACACCCCATTCGGTCGAGCCATTCTTAATGTGGCAATTGATTTTTATTTATATAGATTGGTTATTGTGTGCTTTTATACTAAAATAAATACTTTTCCTATATCTGTATGAAACTATCTCTTATGCTTACAGTAATAAATCGTCCAGATTTTTGAGGATTGGATCATTAAGAAGATCCTCTGAAATATTTTGTGTATCTTTTCTATTCCCAGTATTCTTATTATTGTATCTCCTTGCTATAGCATCCTATCGCTGAGACATTTCTTCCTGTAACACTTCCTGTAACATCTTTTTCTTCACATCCAGTGGTACTTGTTGTCTCATAATATTATCAAATGCCATTATCGCGACTTTATTGCCTACGTTCAAAGATTTTCGACTATTTTCTCTATCGCTGACGGCTACATCGTTGAGGAACGGGGTCTGATGTCTCTCCAACACAAAGAAGGATTTCTCCGACCAGGCCGGCTCGTGCCTGGTGAGCTGCAGCCCGATTGTTGATGTCGGGAACTTGTATATATACTTAGTCGCTGAATAACTTTCACTTGCGCGATGTAGAATTGTCTGGGGAACGACATTTCAAGCGCTTATAGTGTATAGCACCATCTGTTGGATGTAGTCGGAACTTCTTCGTCTGTGCGTCATCACAACAATTTGAGCCGAATGAACCAGCGGTCCCGTTTGGACGGACCGAGCACCGAGCTACCTCGAAGCTTTCGAACGACTGCCCCTTGCCGTTCGTCTCACCTAAAAATGTAATCGTCACTCCACTAAACGATTCCACTCACGTGACTCGTTAATGTCACGGCGTTCACCGCCCTCGTACAATGAAATCGATTGAGTGTTTTATTATCGCAAAATTATCAAAATCGTTGACATATTATTATTGATATAACGGAGCAGATATATGACCACGTCTTACTGTTACAGCATTAATAACTACTCGAATAATTTTAATTTATATTTCACGTTTTAACTGTCAAATATAAAATTGGCGACAATCTAGTTTCGATGATTAAGTTTCTAATAAAAATAAAGTCATAAGTGTTTGTGATAACAAATAATATATTGTCGTAGAAAGTGTTTCCAGTGTTTTAGTACGATGATAATATAGTCGTTATATTCGGTATAGTTTTTAATACAGGTAAGTTTAAGTTATATATGCCATTTTGATTTACCCTATGTCCTTTTCTGTATTTCTGACAACACGTCTACAAAATTTCATGATAAACGGTCGAGTAGATAAGGCGTGAAAGTGCAACAAACTCACATTCATTTTTATAATATTAGTTTCAAATTGGATTTTTATGTAACTGAAGAAGTTTTAACCCCAACTTTGATCGCGTGATAAGTTAAAGTATTCTATATTTGACTACACAGTTTAAGTGGTAGCGATGCCAATGTACCGAGTGTTACGGGTTAGCTCCTCACACGGGACAAAAATGTTTGTGATCCGCAAATACATAGTTGTACCGAGTCTGGATTTTGTGTCCGTTGTTAGAATGTTTTTAAAGGAATCCGCGGTACAGAAAATTAAATATACAGCGGCAGTCATCGTTTTAAAATAAAGATAATAAGAAAGAATGGACGAGAAAAGACTGACAAAGAAAGTATATAAGACTAGTGTGAATGGAACAGTCGCAACAGTCGCAACGTTTCTCGATCAGATCGGATACGTTTTGGACAAAGGCCAGGTTAAGAGCACCTTAAACCGGTGAGCGTTAAATCCGTAGTCTCTGCCTACCCCTCTGGGAAACAGAATTGAAGCTATGTATGTAATAAGAAAGCAAATTCTATATTGTAATGACGTAATGACTTTCAAACATTTAAACAACGGACAAGAAGAACACTTATACAAGGAACAATAATTTGTGGACCACATATTTTTGTCCCTTGTGGGCTTCGTAGCTACAATCGGCGTAATGGAAAGGCTACGCGACCACTTAAGCTTCTACGCCATCTGTAGTAAGCCCTTACCATTGTTAATGATGCATTGAGAAGCATGAGAGCAGAAAATAAAATAAATAAATGCTGTAGAAATTAGAGCGCTGATAAATATATGTGGTGTGACTCTGAAAGATAGAATAAGGAATAGTGTGATTAGAGACAGATGTGGCATGAAAGTGGATATAGTGACGAGAATAGAAAAGGGTATGTCAAGTTGGTTTGGGCATGTAGAAAGAATGGACGAGAACAGACTGACTAAGAAAGTTTATAAAGCTAGTGTGAATGGAACAGTCGCAAGGGGAAGACCTAGGCGAACGTTTCTTGATCAGATTGGAGACGTTCTGGATAAAGGCCAAGTTAAGAGCACCTTACACCGGCGAGCGTGTATGAGGAATGTTATGAAAGTGAATGAAGCCAGAGAAGTGTGTCAGGATCGTAGCAAATGGAAATCCGTAGTCTCTGCCTACCCCTCTGGGAAACAGGCGTGAATTTATGTATGTATGTGAGGGGTACTACTCGCATAACAGATCCTATAAAGCTAAACATTTAAAAGGAATTGTTGGCTGCGTTTTTGTCCATCCTAACTAATCTTATAAATGCGTATTTGAGTTTGTTTGTTTATTGCCACGCCTTTAAGCTTCAACTACTCGATCGATCATCTTGAAATTTCGCATACAGGTTGTCAGGGCAACAGTAAATGACGTACGGTTTTATCGCAGTTTATTTAAAAAAGAACGAACGAAAAGAAAATGAACGAAGCGGACGATAAGAAAACACTACGGTAAAGTTTCTAAAATTATGTTAATGTAGTGTTTCTCAAATAAACAACGCGATAAAATCTGTATAAATTAGGTTAATTTCAATGGTTATTTATTTGAGGAATTATACAATATTTTAAGAATAAAACATGCTATTAATACAGATGTTTGAATAGTTTTACAATATCGTTATTGTCTATTCGACTACCTGGTTTATTCCGTGGTAGAAGTTAGCACAAATATAGGCTGAACTGTATTACATATATCATCAGCCATATTTTAACATCCCACCTATTAGGAGTCGAGCCTGTTGCCATCTATCGGGCATATTTCTATACGGCGTGCTGCTACTGAGAATAACTTTACATAAAAACCCAAAAGCATTGTAGAAGCAATTGAGCCAAGACAACATTAGGTACCGGTGGGAAACAAGACTTAACTTATGTCAATAAATAAGGCAATAAAAGTAAGTTTACACTAAATTTATTACACACAGTAGCCGATCAAACGAACTCAGACTCAGAAGCTAGTGGCTTAGCTCTTGAAATAGAAGAAGATAAAATCAACAGAGAAGTTAACACAGTCGACCTTAATTTAATAAACGCACAAAAGTTTATCGGAGAAGCTAAAACAATTATTGAAAAAGCTAACAATGTTCTAGTTAATAATAACAACTCAAGACGAGACTTCAGCTACACTAAGCTAGGAAGATTTACAGATTTTATTCGATACATCATTAAAATATTACAGAAATACGACGACAGTGATTTTGAACTATTCTTTGCAATAATTGATGGTGAAGTAAGAAAATATCATTACAGAGGCTGTAAGTTTCATGAATTGATTGACAATGATGGGCTCAGAATGTTCATGGGTAAGAAACTGGAGACAATAAAAAGTATGACAGCTGCAGATATCAGAAAAGTTCCAGCAGCAATCGCTACTAAGATAGAAAAGGAAGATTATGATAAAAATGAAAAAGAGTTCGTTAATTTCATTATTCAATATACAGGAACGATGCCGTTGAGAAGTTTAACAAGGTTTTATTAAATGTTGATGATTATAGACTGAAGAATAGAAGGAATATAGATCTCACAGAAATATTAAGGGAAGGTATAAAATCTGTTATTTTCGATTATTATACAGATCTCACTCACAATGCTAGAATAGCATTCAAGTCGAACCTAGATGATTTTTGGAACTACATCAAGAGTGTGTCTGCTTCGTATGTAATGCAACATTATTTAGGTAACCTAAGAATTTCTAATTCAGCAAAAACATTTCATGCCGGCTCTTTGAGTGAAGAATCTTCAGTTAAAACAACAAAAGACGAACCAATGACTTTAAGACAAATGTATGTAGATAAGAATATCGATTTTAAATATCATCCGCACGCTTATGATCATTTGACAACCAAATACAGAAGCGAAATTAAAAAAGCTTTTAGTTATAAGAAAAAAGACCCGCATCCGGACATAATCCTACCGTCAGCAAAACCAACCGATGATTCACCGGTCCTGCGACAAAATAATATAGAAAGGAACAACTATAAACATTCAAGGCACGCTAAAACTCACACAGTTAACGAAAAACGTCAGAGGAAGTCAAAGTCTTCAGAGAAGCATAAAAATCATACTAGAACGACAGATGATCTGAGAACACTCAGATAAATGCAGGTTGAAAGTATGAGTACGCAAGTTAATAGTGATTCGACAAAGTCTAAAAGTAAAATTGATAATTCGTCGCGTGTGCATCAGCTAAAATCATTCAATAAAGACAAATATTCAGGAAAAATCAAATGTTTCAGAAAAACAACTGAAGAGGCAAGGACACTTAGACAAATGTATTTATAAAATTTCGATTTTAAATATTATAAGCCTCAAGTTGAAACTGACTCGACAGAAATAAAAAGTAAAAACAAGAGACCAAAACATGTGCGGACACCTAACAAAAGTAAAAGTACAGACAAAACTCGACACACAGTCAAAACTACAGACGATCCTGTAGGATCGTCTGTAGTTTAGAGCCTCAAGGAAATGTATGTTGAAAATATTAATTTAAAATACGAGCCACCCGTTAATACAAATTCAAAAGAATTTAAAAATAAAAGCATAGTATTGCTTAATAAGAAGGAGGATAAGAAAAAAAGAAAATACATATTACGAGATCGTAAAACAAACGATAACATTGACGTTTCTAAGGCACACAAGCCAACAAACATATACATAGATATCGATACAAAATATATTACACGAGATAGTAAACATAAAACTACTAAAGATGATAAAGAACCAAAGCTATTTAGAAAAGAAAAATAAGTATTTGTCAACTGTAATGAGAGCTCAAGAAAAGTAAGCATTAGATAGGATGACAAAATATCTTCTTGTACAAACGACTAACCCTTAGAAATAGGTGATGATGCTTAAGAGAGTGAATGACGTAAGAGTGGAAAAGAGACACACGACAGGAAAACCATCAGCTTTAGAGATAGTAGAAGAACATAATGCTTTAATAAATGTTAATGCGGCAACGACATTTAAAGCTAGAAGAAATTACGAAGATAGAAACATTAAGTGAGTATATTTGTAATGTAGGCTACTTACGGTGTAAAGTATATTTTTATCACTGTTTAGATATTATGTACATAATATTACTGGCACATAATTATCGGGCTGGCTGGTCGCAAGAATAGTGAGAACGCGCATTCAAAATTCAAAAAGTAGAATATATAGTAGATAGCTCGATGTGTAAGCGGCACGAGCATTCATTTTTCGGAGATTTTTTACCAGTTATCGACACGTATTTGGATAGTTTGCTATATATATTATGAATTGTTGTTTTATTGCCTTTAACTTTGAACTGTATTCTGTGCTTGTGCTTGTCTATACTCTCTCGTGCCTTCTGAACCTTGGTGTATGTGTCTAGGTACCTGGACAATAAATATGCTGTAACTGTGAATGGAGTCATTTTAATTTTATATACTTACCCTAACGTAGACACATTACCTACACTGGTGACCTCTATATCGGAGAACCATGTCAGTTGTAGACAAGGATTTTGAGGACGCACTAGCTAGTGATGGGAAGAAGTCGACGGAACATGTCGATGTTTTTAGAGTAGGCGTGCGAGTGCCACCGTTTTGGGCAGAGGAGCCCGATATCTGGTTCGCTCAAGTTGAAGGCCAATTTGCAATTTCTGGTATTACTAATGACCTTACCAAGTTCAATTGTGTCATTGGCCTTCTCTCTCTGTTCATGAGTTAAAAATTCACTTATGAGTACTTATGGGTGGACATTATAGTAATTGAGCTCCTCAATCTTTAATTGTTATTTACGTTTAAAATCAGTGTTGGACGTTGTTTTTGTGAGAAAAGGTTATTTAACAGTTCTTAGTACTAAAGTGATTAGTGAGTGAACAGTTCCAGAGTGTTAATCTGCTAATAATCTGCAATATTAATCAAAACTTATTAACTTAAAATAAAACAGATACCGCCAGTTAGTGACAACAGCAAAGTGTTTGCCCGGAACGCATAAGCGCCGCGATATACGCATCACTTACGACCTTCTTCTCGCGGACTCGCTAGTACGACACAGCGACGGCGCTTTGTTTTTTTTGTTTTTTTTTAACTAAACCCGCCTGCAATGTCGTCTAAAACAGACAGTACTCGAGAACGAAATGTCTCAACTTCGAGAGGAAATAAAAGACCTGCCTTAAATTCTCCTCCAGAGCCTGCTCCCGCGGTTACAGGTGAAGAGGTGCGCTCAATCGTGCAGGAAGTTATTAAAACAGAATTTGCAACTATGCTCAAGCAAATAAATACTACGATTATAAACATTGTCAATAGCGAGCTGGCCCCGATTCGTGCGGATTTTGACGAACTCAGAGCGTCTTTGAATTTTCACACGAGTCAATTTGATGAGTTTCGGTTGGAGGACGCCAAGTTTAAGACTACTGTCAAAGAACTTAAAGACGATAATATTATACTGCAGAACACAGTGGCCGATCTTGGTCAGCGGCTAAATTATTTGGAGCAGCAGACACGGGCCAACAACCTGGAACTACAATGTTTACCTGAAAATAAACAGGAAAACCTGTACACCATCGTCAAGCAGTTGGGCTCAGTAGTCGGTTGTGAGGTTCAAGATGGTGATATTTCACACTGCACAAGAATTGCAAAACTTAACACGAATAATATTCGCCCTCGTTCTATTGTGGTGCAGCTTGCCTCTGCGAGAATCCGCGATCAGCTGTTGGCTTCTGTGATCAATTATAATAAAAATAAAAGCCATGAAAAACTCAATACCGCAGATCTCGGTATTGCTGGAAATAGATCTCCTGTGTTTGTAACCGAGCATTTATCTCCTGCATACAAAGCTCTTCACGCTGCGGCAAGGCTTAAGGCGAAGGAAAAGGAGTATAAGTACGTGTGGGTGAGGAACGGCAGGATATTCGTCAGAAAGACGGACGGCGATGAACATGTTCTTATTAGAAGTTTGGACACCTTAAATAAGTTAAAATAATGTGCTCTATTTTTTATAAAAACAAATAATTTAACTTTTATTGCGTGCACTTGTAAATTTAATTATTCAAATTCAATAATTTGCAAATATATTATCAGAACAGTCGAGGTTTAAGAACTAAGACGCATACTGTATATCGTAATATTGCCTGTAATAATTACGACATAATAGTACTGACTGAAACTTGGCTAAATGGCTCTGTGCTGAGTGGGGAACTGTTCGACGATAGATACGTAGTATATAGAAGAGATAGAGAAACTTCACATTTTCAAAGTGGGAAAGAAGGGGGTGGTGTTTTAATAGCCGTCAATAAACAAATCAAGTCTAAACGTATTAAGAATTGGGAGAGTGGCTGTGAAGACTTATGGGTAAGTATTGACTTGCCAATATCATGTACTGTTCGTCGAATGGTTCTCTGCGCAGTATATCTGCCTCCTCCTATACGCCGTTCTTCTCTGGAGCACTATTTAGACCACTGTAATGCCGTCCTTGAACAATGCTCAGAGTCAGGTGTTTCTATTGTAGGTGACTTCAATTTGAGCAGCATTGATTGGACTTTAGTGGGAAAATCGGATAATAAACTTGGTTTGCCTAGTACTAGTGAATTATTAATTGATTTTACTCATGCTAACAGACTTAGTCAGTTTAATTTAGTAACAAACGACGCTGGTCGTATTTTAGATTTAGTCTTATCGACACATTCCTTGTGCAGCGTCAGCAAAAGTATTAATCCACTAAGTAATGTCGATAAACAGCATCCACCCCTTGACATAGTTGTTTCCTTGAGTAGGGAATCCAATCTGCCATACAACAGTTACAAGACTATCCTTAATTTTCGTGCAGCCAACTATGAAGCAATTCGTAATTTTTTAAAACAAGTAGATTGGGTCAAATTATTTGAGGGTAGCGATAGTGTGAATGAGATGTTGGATGTTTTTTACGACACACTTAACGTCGCTATGCGTCGGTTTATTCCCTCACGGTTACAAAAGAAACGTAAATATCCTCAGTGGTTTAACCATAAACTTATTAAAATGTTAAATTTAAAAAATAATATTAGAAGGCGATACAATAAATATAAAAATCCAATGGATTTGATTGAGTTAAAATTAATTAGTAGGCGTTGCGATGGATTGGCTGCTTCTTGTTACAAGGTTTATACTGAAGGTCTTGAAAATGAATTAAAAAATAACCCTAAGTTATTTTGGACGTATGTAAAAAATAAACGAGGAGGGTCTAGCACCTACCCTATGACCATGACAAATGGATCAATGTCTACATCTGACGGTACTAAAATCTGCGAGATGTTCGCTACCAACTTCTCGTCTGTTTATAGCCCAGACCGAGAATTAAATGGGGACTTTGATTATAAAATATTATTAAAATTTCTCGAAAATAGCAGTTTATGTTTAACAAGTCCCACAGTCAGCAGTGAGACATTACTTAAAAAAATTAAAAGTTTAGACATTAACAAAGGAGCAGGCCCTGATGGCATACCGCCGATATTTATTACGTCTTGCGCTGAGGAGTTGGTGTGCCCTCTTATTCTTATATATGGCAAATCCTTGTCTTCTGGCGTATTCCCTTTGAAATGGAAAGTGGCTAAGGTGGTGCCTATACATAAATCAGATAATAACGATGACATAGCTAACTATAGGCCTATCTCAATCCTCTCAACGTTTGCTAAAGTGTTTGAGTCACTGCTTTGTCCGTATTTCCAAAATCATCTAAAATTATTTATTAGCGATCATCAGCACGGTTTTGTTGGATCACGATCGACAAGCTCTAATCTGGTCCCTTTCACGGAACTTTTGACTGAAGCCATAGACTCTGGGCACCAAGCTGACGTCATTTATACTGACTTCAGCAAGGCCTTTGATAAAGTGTCCCACAAAATCTTATCTTGTAAGTTGCGTGCTTATGGTATCGCTGGTGGCTTGCTTGAATGGGTGACTTCATACTTAAGCGGTAGATCTTTTTTTGTTGTGGTAAACGGTTATCAATCTGACGTATATAATATCTCATCTGGAGTTCCACAAGGCTCCCATCTAGGGCCTATATTATTCAACTATTTTATTAACGACCTTCCCAGCTGTCTACAGCACTCTGAAATTTTTATGTATGCCGATGATTTAAAGTTTCTTAGAATTGTTAAATCTAACAGAGACTCCTCACTTTTACAGATGGATCTTAATAGTCTTATTCAATGGTGTAAAGATAATGACATGTTTTTGAATCCAAAGAAGTGTTACCATGTTACATATACAAGGAAAATTAACCCAATAATGACAGTTTATTACATAAATGAGGACAAAGTTAATGAAGTGGACACTATTCGTGATCTTGGAGTTCTATTTGATCAAAAACTAACCTTTGCACCACACTTGGATCACATTTCTAAAAAAGCATCCAGAATGATGGGTTTTGTCATAAGACAGTGTAAAGGTTTTCGTCACATTAAAACTAAAATCTTACTTTATTACAGTTTAGTACGTAGTATATTAGAGTATAGCAGTGTGGTGTGGCGGCCACACTACGCTGTAAATAGTTTGCGTCTAGAACGCGTCCAAAAACGCTTTGTGTGGCATCTGGCTTTTTCTGTAGGAATAACTAAAAAAGTGCGTTCTTACAAAAAAAGGTTGAAATTCTTCAACATGCACACCTTGGAAGAGCGAAGATGTTTGAGCGACGCAATGTTTGCTAGCAAAATCTTGAAGGGAAATATAGACTCGCCACTGCTGCTCGCACTCATTAACTTTCGTGTTCCTTCGAGGATTCCTCGCAAACCTATTACTCCACTTTATCCACCAAGGAGAAGAACGGTGTTGGGAGCTAACTCTCCATGTGCTAGATTTTGTAGGGTTTTGAATAGTTGTAGTGATGTAGTCGATTTACACTTTGATTCTCTCAATAAGCAAAAAATTAAATTTCTGAACTGTTTATCAGATTTGTTGTAATTATATAATTTATTGTTATAAAAATAAATTTTTGGACTGTGTTTTGTGTAGATGTAACTTTTTAAAGAAATTGCTTTAATATTTAACATACGATACTCATAAATAGTTGAACAATATCTACTATGTTTACTTGCACAATATTTAGCTTACAACTTACAAAAGTTGTTTTTATTGTTGTTCTTTTTTTTTTTGTTCATGTGGTGTTTACCTTTAAGTAATTGTTGCACTGTGTAGAGTTTAAATGCATGTATTATTTTTGTTATATGTAGATTAGTGTAAACAATTGTTGGTAGACCTAATAAATAAAATAAAATAAAATAAAATAAAAAATGAGTTTGCTCTGGCCTATGGGTTTTCTTAACTGGTACATAGTCCTAATGGAATACCAGGCGTAGAGACCCATACCAGCTCCTTATTGGACCTTCTGCTGACTACACGCTCGGATGGATACTCCATCCAGGTGGATGCACCTCTTGGTTCTTCTGACCACTGCCTTGTTCGAGCGCGAGTGCCACTTGCGCAAGCAGATCTACTCCGGCCCACCACATGGCGTCGAGTGTGGCACTATAAGTCAGCAGACTGGGATGGGCTGTGAGAGTTCTACGCAGCGTACCCGTGGAGGCAGCTATGTTTCACTTCAGGTGAGCCGAGCTGAGAGAAGGCCGATTTGCTTGGTTCTCTCTTTGCCTCAAACTCGACTATGAGCGATGGAGGCGCCATACCACCTACTATCCCGTGGTGCGGTCATTCCATGCCGGAAATCTCAATTTCACAACGTGAGGTCCGGCGGGAACTAATGTCTCTAGATGTTCATAAGTCAAGCGGGCCAGATGGCATACCGGCAGTGGTACTAAAGCAGTGTGCTCCTGAATTGTGTCCAGTATTGACGCGCCTCTTCTCGATTTTCCTATTGCCTATTATATATTTCCTATTATATATATATATTATATAGATATTTCCTATTCCACAAGACAAGTTCCATCTTCATGGAAGACCTCATTCGTTCATCCAGTGCCAAAAAAAGGTGACACATCTGACCCATCAAACTACAGGCCTATCGCCATAACTTCTCCCCTCTCCAAGGTGATGGAGCGGGTGATCAACTCTCGGCTCCTGAGGTACCTTGAGGGTCACGATTTGTTGAATGACCGACAATACGGCTTCCGCCATTGTCGCTCAACTGGCGACCTTCTCGTGTAGATACACGAGAAGGTCGCCAGTTGACACACACCAATGGGCACTAGCCATTGAGAGCCAAGGTGAGGCATTGGCCGTCAGCCTGTACATGGCGAAGACCTTCGATCGGGTCTGGCACAAAGGTCTTCTATCGAAGTTACCATCTTACGGACTGCCCAAGGGATTATGCGAATGGGTTGCCAGCTTTTTGTCCGGCAGATGCATCCAAACTGTGGTTGACGGTGATTGCTCTAACCGCATGGACATAAATGCTGGCATCCCGCAAGGCTCTGTGTTGTCCCCGACGCTGTTTCTGCTGCATGTCAATGATATGTTGTCAATTGATGGCATTAATTGCTATGCGGATGACAGGACTGGGGATACTTATTACACGGGCCGCGCTAATATCCCTCGGTCCACAGTGGAGGAAAGCCGCGAACCGCTTGTGTCTGAAATCGGAAATACTCTGGATAGAGTATCTGAATGGGGAAGACTAAATTTAGTCGTGTTTAACCCAGCTAAGTCACAAGCCTGCGCGTTCACCGCTAAGAAAACACCATTTACTGTGTCTCCACAACTCCAGAACACGCCCCTCACGATCTCCATCTACAACCTAATTAGTGCCGCACCAAACGGTTCCAAAGGAATTTTCTCCCGAGGACGCTCAGGTTGTGGAATGAACTCCCTGCCCAGGTTTTCCCACAAGACTACAGTATGGAGTTCTTCAAAAAGGGCGTTAAAAGGTTTTTACAAGGTCGGCAACGCGCAAGTGATGCCTCTGGTATTGCAGGCGTCGATAGGCTACGGTAACCATTTACCATCAGGTGGGCCGTAAGCTTGTTTGCCAATACAGTAGTACAAAAAAAAAACCTCGTCAGCCATCACTCAAGGGAGGTTAAGGATGTCATCGTCAACCCACCGGAGACCAACAGATATGAAAAGCTCAAAGCAGAGCTTATTAAAAAGCTTAGCGCATCTAAAGAAAACCAAATTAAACAACTGTTAATGCACGAAGAACCCTGAGATCGCAAGCCTTCCCAATTTCTGCGCCATCTCCGTAGTCTCGCAGGCCATAACGTCCTGGACGAATGTTTGAAGACGATGTGGATTAGTCACCTCCCTCATGGCATCCAGACGGTGCTTGCCGGTCAATCGACTACAGCTACGCTGGAAGAATTGGCTGATTTACCCGACAGGCTCAATGACCTCGCCTCTTCAACGCCCAAGGTTGCTGCCGTGAACGAGATCCTCCCTGGGTCTGCCATCAATGACCTGGTGAGAGAAGTTGCCGAATTGCGGAAGCAGTTCCAGAAGTAATCATCAGAGAGAAGAAGCAGAGCCCATTCGCATTCTATCGATCCTCCAGGCAACTGCAGTACTTCAAGGCAGCGGTCGCAATCTATTTACCGCAAGTTCCTGTTGTGCTGGTACCACAGCAATTTCGGCGAGAAGGCTGTGACTACAAGACGGAATACTCAAAGGGCAGTCGGTAATGGCCACTTTCGGTTGCCCAATTTCTACTGGTCGTCTGTTCGTCTTAGACAAGTCTTTGAAGACGAAGAAGGAGACTGGAAGCGACTTCTGCGTCTATCCTCGTCGTCTACTGCGTGAGCGTCGTGTATCGACGAGTTACCAGCTTTGTGCCTCGAATGGTACAACTATAAACACATACGGATATGTGGACTTGAACATCAACCTGGGTTTACGTAGAGACTATAAGTGGCGTTTTCTTGTGGCTGACGTGAATAGACCTATTATAGGAATAGACGTTCTATCTATTTACTTGTTAATCGTTGACTGTCGTAACCAACGATTAATAGATAGTAATACGAATGTATCTGCATTTGCCATGAATCGATCAGTCACCTTTATAGCTTCTGTAAAAGTCCCAACTGGCGATTCTAGGTATCACAAAATTCTAGACGAGTTTCCTGAAATTACTAGACCGGTCGGTACACCACGCACTACACCTCACAACACTGTACACCACAAACGCACGACACCAAGCCCTTCAGTTACTGGTTCTCCTCGACGTTTAACGTCAGATAAATTGAAAATCGCCAAACAAGAATGCAAACTTATGCTAGCCAACGGTACTGCTAGACCTTCGGAAACCCCCTGGTCATCACCTCTTCACCTTGCTCCAAAGTAGTACAACAGCTGGCGCCCATGCGGTGACTACCATATGCTAAATGCGAGAATCATACCTGACAGGTACCCTTTTAAACACATTCACGATTTTGCTCACAGCATTTTTGGTTGCAGAATCTTCAGCACCATCGATCTGGTGAAGGCATTTAATCAGATCCCTGTCAGCGTGGACGATATTCCGAAAACCACCATTACATTACCTATCGGTTTGTATGAGTTTCCTTATATGACCTTTGGACTTCGAAATGCAAGCCAAACCTTCCAGCGTTTCGTCAACGAGATGACCAGAGGACTCAACTTTTGTTACTGTTTTATCGACGACTTTCTTTTGTTCTCTCGCAGCGAAGCCAGACATGAGCAGCACTTGCGTATCATATTCAGTAGGATGAAGGACTTTGGTATGGTCGTCAACACTTCCAAGTGTGTTTTCGGTGTCCCGGAGATAACCTTTCTAGGTTATAGTATTTCAGACAAAGGCACCAAACCACTTGATTCTAAGGTCGTAGCCATCCGTGACTTTCCCCCTCCTAAAGATGTCCGACAGCTCAGACTCTTTCTGGGCATGATCAATTTTTATCGGCGATTTTTGCCGAATGCTGCCCAAATTCAGGCGCCACTTCATAATCTTCTAGTTGGCAATATAAAAAGCTGTCATCTCGTAGACTTAAGTGGCGATACATTAAAAGCTTTTGACGACTGCAAGCAAACTCTAGCCGACGCTGCCTTATTAGCTCACCCCGATTGCGATGCCAAACTCGCATTGGTTACCGATGCATCTGACATAGCAATCGGCGCCCTATTACAACAGTTTGATACTGATGGTTGGCAGCCACTAGCTTTCTTTTCCCGGAAGCTCAGCCCTTCTCAAAGCAAATACTCTCCTTACGATAGGGAATTATTAGCCATTTACGAGGCCATTAAATATTTCCGCCACCAGTTAGAGGCGAGGCACTTTGTTATTTATACTCACCATAAGCCGATCACTTTCGCATTTTATTAAAGGAAAAGAAATCATGTGATAGGTCTTTTGCCGCTTTCTCAAGGCTACAAATATTGTTTAACTTAAAATAAAATTGAGTGAAGATGGAATTAAAAATGATAACATTAAACATGTTTCAATGTCGAACGTAAATAATAATAAATATAAAGAACAAGAGAAAGGAGAAAATCGTGATGTAGGAATGGAAGTATTCCACGCAAAAAGTGACGAAATAGATGCGGCCGATAAAAATGTTGATTAGAAATACCAATTACATGATAATGAATTTTAAAAATATCAAGGGCAACAAGAAGACCGATTAATAAAAAAACAGTTCTGAAGTATATATGTAATTTCAAAACATCTAAGCAAAATAATATTAACCCAGAAGGACGGGCGATCATGAATAATAAAAATAGTGACTTGGACACGAATAAAGAAAAGTATGTACAAGCCATTGACAAGAATGATTATTCCGATGAAATTGAAACATATTATAATGAAAAATTTACCAGGAAAATTTTTGCTCCCACACTGGTTAATTCTGAAGTGTCGTGCAAGTCCGACGCAGTGAACGCTTGGAAAATGATCTGTCCAAGCTCTGATTTGCCATCCGATCTATTGTTTCAGAGTCGGTGGGACGGGCCGCTCTGTAACATGGTGAGAGAACATCTCATGAACACATCTCCTGATGTTGCTGAGCGTGTCCGTTTATTGGCTGTGGGGGAATTGGAATCGGGTCTTTGGCTCCAAGCACTCCCATCGTCCAACATAGGCACTATGTTGGATGATGGATGACACAACGTTCCGCATCGCTTCTTGCCTGAGTTTAGGTGCTCCATGTGTTTCTCCGCATCGATGTCACTGTGGTGAAGCCATCGATGGCCTTGGCCACCATGGCCTATCATGTAGCAGGAGTGCCAGTTGTTTTTCGCGGCACGCCAACCTTAATGACATTACCCGTCGTGCTCTTGTCACCGCCGGCGTGCCAGCTCATCTTGAACCTAATTGTTTGGCACGTGACGATGGAAAGAGACCGGACGGTATGTCATTGATGCCTTGGAAGATGGGCAGGCCCTTGGTGTAGGACGCAACGTGTGTAGACACCCTTGTACCATCACATCTTCCCAGTACGGCGGGTTGTGCTAGTGCTGCTGCTGCATCCGCGGAGACTCTCAAACGGCGCAAATACAAAAACTGGCAGGGTATTATGTTTTTAAGCCGTTTGGGGTCCCAGTGCTCGTGCTCTTTATAGAGAGATAGCGAAAAGGTTAATCGACGCTTCCCGTGACCAGAGGGCTGGCCTTTATTTCGCGGAAAGGATAAGCATTGCCATTCAACGTGGTAATGCTGCCAGTCTTCTGGGCACACTACCAGTCGACTGTGATGCGGAGGAATTCTATGACGCCTATTAGAGGATTTTAGTTTTCTTTTTCTTTTTTATTTCTGTTTTATAATATTTTAGGTATAAGTTAGTTTTAAAGAATTGTGTTTATATTATGTATGTAATTAATAATTTGTATCGTTATTAGTTAATAATATCTGAATAAACCTTCCTAGTTTAGTTATAATGAAATAGAAAGTAAAAAAGCTATTGATCCCAGAACACTTCCTACAGGTATAATGTCATATATCGTTACTCTTAAAAAACTTAACAAAATCATTGTAAACGTCTTAACAAAACCATAAATGACACTGAAAAATAGCATGCTTGTTGACAAATTCAATAAAGATGGCGTTGTCATAGATGGAGAGAAATAAAGTCAAACAGAAGCAGGTGATGCAGTCCAAGACAAGCCGATTACAGAAGGTGATGTAACAGTGGAACAGTGGTTAAATGTAACAAAAGTAGAATAGACGAATACACAACTTATGTGCTATTTGGAGACGACAATCCTTTCAAATAAGTTCACGTAGTTTTAGGCTGACTCGCTAAGGATAAAATAAAATATTAAAGTTAAAGTTGATCCTTGTTGAACTCACCTCCATAAGATGCCAATCGGATTAATATATCACCTGAATATTACACATGTTAAAATAAAAATGACTTACCAATACTTTGATTGTTTGACCTACTTAAGATTCAAATTTGATAGAAGTTCCATAGTAGTTAAGTGAAATATGTATCGTTGGTATTAATTTTTGCCTAAGAGTGCCTTTCCATTTGTGATGTATGAGCTTAATGGAAACACACTTAGCAAAATCAAGGCTAAACGAAGCTATGTATAAGTCTTTTTCTAGTAGCGAGTGTTATGAAAGAGAAAGATGTGGTTTAAGTGATGAAATGCTGTAGACATTTCCACGTCAGTATGTTTACACTCGGTGACGTACAAGTGCCTACTACGTCATCTATCGTATTTCAAATCCACCCAGACTTATCGCTCGCATATCTACTACAAGTATATAAAAATCTTCGCTACATTAAACATCGCGTACCTCTGTTCAAAAAGTGTTCTAAAATCCGATACGGCACTCGTCGTACTGCATTGTAAAATGAGGTGGTTTTACAGTCTCTTCATTAGTTAAAGTCCATATTCGCATGTAGCCCGGTCGGTTATGTCAACACGAAATAGATTTCCAAGCTATGTAACTTTCCTTCTAGCTTTGAAGGGTAGAGGTAAGGATAACCATATCAGTATATGAAAAAGTTTCCAACGAATAGCGTCAATCTGCGGGCGACGACTCTTGAGTGCCCTGGCAAACGTGGCGCCACCCAAGAGTCGTCACCTGCAGATATAACATCTCTGTATTGGACACTGCTGGGTGGGTAGTTATGTAGTTTCAGTTTCAGCGACTCACCCACCATACAAAACAGTGAGTTGACAACGTGAAAAATGAAGATTGGCGCTACAATAGCAAGTTGGTCAATGTTAAAATAGCGCTAGAACAATAACATCACAATAACTACTTAACACTCCATAACTTAACTTATAACTTATCTTGTGTGGGGGCCAGTCAGTACAGACCGGCAACACTTCGACCCAGTGGGATCTTTTGTGTCGACTTCTCCAATAACGACTGCCATAGATGTTCATGGCAGCCGGGACCGACGGCTTAACGTGCTCTCCGAGGCACGGAGCAGGCGATAATTGTCAATCAATACGCACATAATTTCGAAAAGTCATATAACTTCCGAAAGTCAGGATGCGCGACGTGGGTTCGAACCCGAGACCCTACCATGAACATCTATGGCAGTCGTTATTGGGAAGTCAGTAACCTATAATATCCTGACACTGGTCTAGTCTTAGGGTGCTCTAGTCTTAGGGTAGGGCCTTCGGGTTGCGGAGGTCAGGTGGCAGCCGCTCCGTGTACAAACTGATATGCAGTCAAATACGGTTAGACTAGAAAAGCCGACCCCAAGTGACTGGAGAATAATAAAGGCTAGGGAGACGACAGAGTGATTCATGAGGAAGGTTAAAGTGTTTAATTTGTTTAAGTTTTGTAATACCTGTGCGAAGCCGGTGCGGGTCGTTAGTTATAAATAAACTCAAAGTCGAAAATGTATGATGTACGACAATAATATTAGCAAATTATATAAAGAAGTGCTATAACATAAAAATTAACTGCCATAAGTTTTTTAGACATTTCTTGTTTTTCCTCTTTTATATTCTACTAGCTGATCCGACAGTCGTTGTCCTGTCAATCTATACAAAAATACATTTCACGTATTTAAATTCAATATCAAAACGTCAATCTTTTTTTCATATAACAGTACCTATTAAATTTTCGACATTTCCCGCGGATTTATCGTAAATTTTCGTTCATACAAACCTTGTCCTGACAATTACAAACACAACAAAAAAGAACAGCCCAATCGGTCGAGCTTTTTTTAAGTGATGCTCCGTCATACTTGTGGTGATGATGGTGGCAATTGATTTTTATTTATATAGATTGGTTATTCTATGCTTTTGTACTAAAATAAATAGTTTTCTAATATCCTATCTTTGTATAAAATTATTTCTACATGCCTACAGTTACATAAATTGGCAGATGTTTGAGAATTAGATCATTAAGGGCCGGTTTTTCAATCGTCAGATAACTTTTATCTGAAAAGTAAATAAGGCGGTATGACATATTTTCTATACAAAGGCTGTCAAAACGTCAAACGTATTCCCCAGATAAAAGTTATCTGACGATTGAAAAATCGACTTTAAGAAGATCCTCTGAAATATTGTCTGTATCTTTTCTATTCCCAGTATTCTTATTATTGTATTTCCTTGCTGTAGAATCCGTTCGCCGAGACATTTCTTCCTGTAACATATTTTTCTTGACATACAGCAGTACTTGTTGTCTCATAATATTATCAATGGCCATTTTCGCAACTTTGTTGCCTACGTTCAAAGATTTACGACTATATTTCTCTATCGCTGGCGGCTACATCGTTGAGGAATAGGGTCTGATGTCTCTCCAACACAAGAGGGAATTCTCCGACCAGGCTGGATTGTACCTGGTGGGCCGCAGACCAACTGTTGGTGTCGGGCACTTGTATATATACTAAGTTGCTAAATAACTTAAACTTGTGCGATGCAGAATTGTCTGGAGAACGTCAGTTTAAGCACTTATTGTTAGCGCAGGCTGTTGAATGTAGTCGGAACTTCTTTCTCTGTGCGGATACGCCACAATTTGAGCCAAATGAACCAGCGGTCCCGTTCGGACCTTTCGAGCACCGAGCTACCTCGTAGCTTCCGAAAGATTGCCCTTGATGTTCATCTCACTTTAAAATGTAAGCGTCGCTTCACTAAACGATTCCACTCACGTGACTCGTTGACGTCACGGCGTTCCCCGCCCTCGTACAATGGAATCGATTAAATGTTTTTTTTTAATTTATTAATTAATTATCGTTAAATTACCATAGTCGCCGACATATTATTTATATAACAGAGCAAAAATGTGATCACGCCATTTAGCAACACCATGAATAACTACTTTAATAATTTGTATTTTTATTTCGCTTTTTAACTGTCAAATATAAAATTGGCGGCAATCTAGTTTCGATGATTAAGTTGCTAATAAAAATAAAGTCATAACTGTTTGTGATAACAAATAATATTTGTTGTAGAAAGTGCTGCCTGTGTTCTAGTACGATGAGAGTAAATAATATAGTCGTTGTTATATTAGGAATAGTTTTTAATACAGGTAAGTTTAAGGTATATATTTAATTGCTATATGTATATGTAATAAGGGTTTTTATAAAAATAAAAGTGTCCTCCAGACTGAATTCCGTTCACGGTGGTTAATCTTAACACACTATAGCCGACGCCATCACACATGTGCTGCAGGTTTACGTGTAATCCTATACGGTGGAGTCTAAAAGAACGCGTATCAAGAGATTGTCTCCTCATCTTTCTATTCCCAAACACGTGTTTCCCTTATCCTTTGATCCTAGTTCCTTCCAGCAGGGCGTGAAAAGTACCTCCTTAGTTCGTCACAATAGAGACCTCAGCACCACTTCAGTTGTAATAAGGACGTGGTGTAGAGGGCTCTGCTCGTGGACTACACCACTGCTTACCACCAGGCGAAGTGTAGACATTTCGACTAGTATAAAAAGAACAATGAGTCCTCATAGTCCGAAGGATCTGCAGTCCGACTCGCACTAGAGTGATCAGACACAGGGCCAATGGCTTTACATGCTCTCTGGGGACACAAAGTATGCAACACCGCAAATTTTCTAACTGCGGGATGCTATTGGGCATTTCTTAACAGCAAACCTTAACTTTTATTGTTTCGATCGGGAATCGTATCCGAGAACTCACGCACAGCAGTCGCATTATATAGCAGATCTGGCAAGCAAGCAAAGCAAGCAAGGATACGGCGTGCCTAATATTGAGCAGTTACCGTAGAACGTGACCACTGGCAATTTTAATAAAACAACATATTTATTATTAATATAAATATTTTTCAATTTTATTATTGTAATCTTCACTATCTCTTCCATAGGATATATATATTCCACAGAAGTATAGGTATAACTGTATTAAACATTTAGTCAGAACAGTTTAAGGCACAACGTAAGGCCTTACTGCCGTCTGATGGACACATTTCTAAAACGCGTGCTGCTAATGAGAATTACTTAACCGAAAAACCCACTAATACTGTATTCAACCTAAGAATAGATCTCAAAATCGATCACAGACATAACTTGTGTCACGGAACAAACAAGACAAGAGAGGTAAGCTTACACTAAATTTATTATACACAGTGGCCGATCTAATAAACTCAGACTCAGAAGCTAGTGGCTTAGCTCTTGAAATAGAAGAAGATAAAATCAACAAAGAAGACAACGCAGTCGACGTTAAGCTAATAGACGCACAAAAGTTCATCGGAGAAGCTAAAACAATTATTAACAAAGCTAACAATGTTCTAGTTCATAATAACAACTCACGACGAGATTTCAGCCACATTAGGCTAGGAAGATTTACAGATTTTATACGACATGTAATTATAATATTACAGAAATATGACGACAAAGATTTGGAACAATTCTTTGCAATTATTGATGGTGAAGTAAGAAAATATCATTACAGAGGCTGTAAGTTTCATGAGTTGATTGATAATGATGGGCTCAGAATTTTTATAGGTAAGAAACTGGAGACAATCAAAAGTATGAGAGCTGCAGATATCAGAAAAGTTCTAGCAGCAATCGCTACTAAGATAGAAAGGGAAGATTATGATAAAAACGAAAAAGATTTCGTTGATTTCATTAATTCTATATACAGGAAAGATGCTATTGACAAGTTTAACAAGGTTTTGTTAAATATTGATGATTATAGACTGAAGAATAGAAGGAATACAGATCTCACAGGAGTATTGAGGGAAGGTATAAAATCTGTTATCTTCGATTATTATACAGATCTAACTCACAATGCTAGAATAGCATTCAAGTTGAAACTAGACGATTTTTGGAACTACATCATGAGTGTTTCTGCTTCGTATGTAATGCAACATTATTTGGGTAACCTAAGAATTTCTAATGCAGCGAAAACATTTGATGTCGGCTCTTTGAGTGAAGAATCTTCAGTTAAAACAACAAAAGACGAACCAATGACTTTAAGACAAATGTATGTAGAAAAGAACATCGATTTAAAATATGATCCGTACGCTTACGATCATTTGACAACCAAATACAGAAACTTAATTAAAAAACAATTCAGTTATAAGAAAGCAGACCCACATACGGACATAATCCCAGCGTCAGCAAAATTAACCGATGATTTTCACGATGATTCACCGGTCCTGCGACAAAATAATATAGAAAGGAACAACTATAAACATTCAAGGCACGCTAAAACTCACACAGTTAACGAAAAACGTCAGAGGAAGTCAAAATCTTCAGAGAACCATAAACATTATACTAAAACTGCAGATGATCTGAAAACACTCAAACAAATGCACGTTGAAAGTATGGACTCAAAGTATAATTCGCGATTTACTCATTCGACAAAGTCTAAAAGTAAAAATGATAAGACGTCACAGGTACATCAGTTAAAATATTTTGATGATGACAATTATTCAGGAAAGATCGAACATCCCAGAAAAACAACTAAAGAGGCAAGAACACTTAGACAAATGTATTTAGAAAATTTCGATTTTAAATATTATGAGCCTCAAGTTGAAACTGACTCGACAGAAATAAAAAGTAAAGACATTAGACCAAAACATGTGCGGACTTCTAACAAAGGTAAAAAAACAAACAAAGCTCGCCACACAGTCAAAACCACGGACGATCCTACTACCCCCAGGGAGATGTATGTCAAAATTATGAATTTAAAATACGAGTCACCCGCTAACACAAATTCCAAAGAAATTAAAAATGAAAGCAAAGTATCGCTTTATAAGAATGAAGGTAAGAAGAAAAGAAAATACATATTACGAGAACGTAAAACAAACGATAACATTGCAGTTTCTAAGGCATACAAGCAAACAAACATATTCATAGATGTCGATACAAAATATATTACACGAGATAATAAACATAAAACTACTAAAGATAATGAAGTACCAATGCAAAGGTATTTAGAAAAGCAAAATAAGTATTTGCCAACAGTAATGAGAGCTCAATATGAAAGGCAAGCATTAGATACGGTGACAAAATATCTTCTTGCACAAACGACTCACCCTAAAAAACAGGTGATGATGCGTAAGAGAGTGGATGATCTAAGAGTGGACAAGAAACACATAATAGGAAAGCCGACAGCTTTAGTGATAATAGAAGAACATAATGCAATAATAAACGTTAATGCGGCAACGTCAGTTAAAGCTAGAAGAAATTACGAGGATAGAAACATTATGTAAGTATATTTGTAACATATTAAAGCCATTGAAATTAATTTGACATGCATATGAACATAATCCCAAGCTTTTATTCCCGAAGCAATCGGTAAAGTGTATAGTTCTCATAATTTACCATCCATGCTTTTTGGTCTCATATAATAGAGAGCAAATCTATTCTCGACTACTGGGCATGGTCCCAGAATTGGTGCAACTACTGAAAACTCATTGACAAATAAACCAAATAACATTTTGATAGACACTAGAATCGAGACTTGCACGGGGCAACTGAGCATTAAGTGGTTATATTTGTGCATTTTTAAATTACTTTTTATTAATATAATCTATAAAATAAAACCTAGAATTTTACGCTCGGCTGTTACCTTAATCACATTAATATCATAATATTGTCTTCTGTTTACGCGAATGTTATTCATAGACGTCGCGACGTCGGGGAAAGTGTAAACCAAAAATAAATAGATTTAATAGTTTAAATAATTTATAGTAGTTTAATTTCAACACATTAATATCATTAGACCCACTATTAAATAAATTAAATATGATATTAAAGAAATGTTTCATATATTTCAGACAAAATTTCAAAAAGGTTCCAGGTGCACCTATACTTGCAAAAAAGGTTTTAAGCAATCAGCTTGTCATGTCAGCAAAATTGAAAAAAAAAGAAAAGCTTTTGAAAAAATATACAAGTGTTACCAATCGCAAAAGGTATTATACACCAAATAATATTCCCTCGGAAGAAGGTCTATCAATAGAAGCATTTAAGAACTCCTACAGAAGAATGGACAGTAATATCCATACTGATAATATTTTAAATGATACTAACGTAATAACCAAAATTAAACAACTAGAGAACGAATTAAATGTTGTCAAAACTAAACTACAAAATGACACAGAAATTATAGAAAATCTGAATTCTAAATTATGTGAAACGAAGAATAAATTAAAAGAATTTTGTAACCAAGAATTTAAATTTGTTATGAATAATAAAAATGCGTCTAAAGAATTCTATTTAAGAGCAGATCCTTACGTTAATGAGAATGAGAAAAATAAAGAAGCATTAAGCTCCAAATTAAATAAAGATGGCAAATTTATAAATAATCAAAGCAACGAAGACATTGAAAGAAATACTTTATTTGAAAGATCGAGAAGTGACATCAAAACAAAAGGAGACATGATTGATAAAACTGGAGAAAAGGAGTATGATATTGATGCCAAGAAATTAACTAAAGATCTAGACAAAATGTCTTCAGTTTCAAACTTGAGTGAAGTCAGAATTAAAAATGATAGCATAAAACATGTTTTAACGTCGAACGTAAATAATAATAAATATAAAAGTCACAAGAAACAGGAAAATCGTAATGTAGGAATGGAAGAATTCCACGCTAAAAGTGACGAAAGAGATGCGGCCGATAAAAATGTTGATCAAACATATCAATTACAAGGCAATGATTTTATAAAATATCAGGTGGAACAAGCAGACAGTAAAATAGAAAAACATAGTTCTGAAGTATATAATTTCAAAACATATAAACAAAATAAGATTAAACCAGAAGAACGGGAGATCGTGAATAATAAAAAGATTGATTTGGACATAAATAAAGAAAAGTATGTACAAGCCATTGACAAGAATGATTATTCCGATGAAATTGAAACATATTATAATGACATAGAAAGTAAAAAAACAATTGATCCCAGAACACTTCTTACTAGCATAATGTCATCTCCCGTTACTCTTAAAAAACTTAACTACGTCAATGTAAACCCTAACGAAATAATGCTTGATGTTACGCAAACAAACGCTGAAATCCATAATGATGATGACGTTATAAAAGTGCCGAGAAAAGAGCATATTCATGTTACATATACAAAACCAAAAATTACACTGAAGAATAGCATGCTTGTAGACAAATTTGATAAAGATGGTGTTGTCATAGATGGAGAGAAATATAGTCGAGTAGAGGCAGGTGATGCAGTCCAAGACAAACCGACTACAGAAGCTGATATAATAGTACAACAGTGGTTAAATGTAACAAAAGTAGAATAGACGAATACACCAACTGATGCGCTATTTGGAGACGACAATCCTTTCAAATAATTTGACGTAGTTTTAGGCTGACTCGCTAAGGATAAAATAAAATATGCTAGTTAAATTGATCCTTGTTGAACTCTCGTCTAGAACATCCCAATCAGATTAATATCTTACCTGAATATTACACGTGTTAAAACTAAATAGAATATCTTTAATTTGATTGGTTGGACCTACTTGAGATAGAAATTTGATAGAAGTTCCATAGTAGATATGTGAAATATGTAACCCTGGTAGGTAATTTTAGCCATAAGTGTGTCTCTTTACTATATGAAAATCCTTTGAGCAATATATAAGCAAAGCTATAAGGCATTTTCTACTAAGCACATCGATATTTTCAACACCAGTACCACAAAATTAAAAAAAAAGCTCTGTGTAATTTCTTTTTCGATTATGTAAACTAATTTAGCTGTCTTATTAATTTGTTTACATTTTACTTCTATTTGTGATAACTTTTAATTGGCCTTAACCATCTTATTCTTAATCATACTATAGTAATACCTGATTAGCTATAAGTTTTCCGTAAACTGTAAAATAAAAACGAAAGCTGTGTAGAGTAGCGTAGCGAGTTATAAGAGTGATGAAGATGTAGGTAAGTAATACAATGCGGTAGGAATTTCCACGATGGTACGTTCGCGTACATAACTACGTCATCTATCGTACTTCACATCATACCATCCAGACTCCTTGCTTGCATACCTACTACAAGTATAAAAAAACATTCACTACATTAAGCATCATCGCGTATCTCTATTCAAAAAGCATTCTAAAATACGTAACCCGCTTCTTCGGCATTTATCGTAGTGTATTTTATAATAATGTGGTTTTACATTGACTCTTTATTAGTTAATGTCCATATTTGCGTGTAGCCTGGTCAGCTCTATAGACAAGACACTATAACTGATAATCTTACGGGCACACGTCTTACGACACACCGGCTACGTTAACATTAGATACATTTCCAAGCATTGTGCTCTTCCTTCTTACTATAAAAGGTAGAGGTAAGGAGTCCCATACATTTCATGTTGTTTTTATTATATTTTACTAACTCACCTACTAGGTACAACGACTGTCGATTTGTCCTGTCAATCTATACAAAAATACATTTCGGGTGCGTTCCACTTAGCGTTCACAACGCCTAAGATGCTCTTTCAGCCGTTCCACATGATTACGATCGCTGTGGTCGCGGCGAAAACGTCACTAATGACGTCATTACTCACGCTCATGCAAAACTCACGACGACCCATCCCGAGAGGTGGATCATCGTGAGCGTTGAGAAATATAGCGCCATGTAAAAAAATATAAAGTAATCAAGATGGTGACTACGAAAATATAACTTTATTTGTTGCGATTTTGCTAAAATGATGAATACTTAAATGAATTGAAAATTACTTTTGAATTCTTCATCAGAGTAGCGATATATTACATTATGTAAATCATAAATACGTGGTCTAAGTTTACGTTTTTCACGATCATGATTTTGTAGAATGGTTTTCCACTGTTCATCAGAACTGGATGAACTTTCTGGAGCATTATTGCGACGCACTACCAAATATCCTACTGTCGCCGTAAAATACAGTTTGATTATATTTGAATGTAAATTAATTAAATACTCCACAAAATTATGAAATACAAGATATTGCCCGCGTCTTCGCTCGCTTTAATTTAGATTTATGTTAAAATAGATTTTTTGTATCCTATATATTATTCCGATGAATAAACAATACTGTAAAGTTTCATAAAAATCTGTTCAGTAGTTTTTGCGTGAGTGAATAACAAACATCCATCCATTTTCACAAAATTTCACATTTATAATATTAGTAGGATATTGGTGCCAATTCTGTTGTCACAAAATTCTCTTATCTTAGCTAAAAATCTCTAAAATTTAATTTAGTCCTGTCACTTGTAGCGATTTCAGAATACGAAATGTCATTTGACAGGACTAAACTAAATTTTAGAGATTTTTAGCTAAGATAAGAGAATTTTGTGACAACAGAATTGGCACCATTATATATATTTTTTAAATTTAAATTCTGTTACTTAACCAATAACTATAAGAGTTTATTGGTCAGACTTACAAATTGTAACCTAACCTCTTTAAGGTTTCGATATTTTTCAAATTCAGCATTTGTATTATTTACATCAACGCTCTAAACACTCCATATTACATTCCACTTGAGTTTACAACTGTAACGCTTGGAAGCAAGTGGAACGGGAAAAACCGTGGTCGTGAGCGCTTAGTGGAACGCACCCTTCATGTAAATCATCAATAATTTTTTCTCATATAAAAATACCAATTAAATTTTTCACGTTTCTCGCGAATTTATTGTAAATTAAAGTTTATACCTAAATCTGGTCTTGACAATTATAAAAATAACAAAGAAGAACACCCCATTCGGTCGAGCCATTCTTAATGTGGCAATTGATTTTTATTTATATAGATTGGTTATTGTGTGCTTTTATACTAAAATAAATACTTTTCCTATATCTGTATGAAACTATCTCTTATGCTTACAGTAATAAATCGTCCAGATTTTTGAGGATTGGATCATTAAGAAGATCCTCTGAAATATTTTGTGTATCTTTATATTTCTTCCTGTAACATCTTTTTCTTCACATCCAGCGGTACTTGTTGTCTCATAATATTATCAAATGCCATTATCGCGACTTTATTGCCTACGTTCAAAGATTTTCGATTATTTTCTCTATCGCTGACGGCTACATCGTTGAGGAACGGGGTCTGATGTCTCTCCAACACAAAGAGGGATTTCTCCGACCAGGCTGGCTCGTGCCTGGTGAGCTGCAGCCCGATTGTTGATGTCGGGAACTTGTATATATACTTAGTCGCTGAATAACTTTCACTTGCGCGATGTAGAGTTGTCTGGGGAACGACATTTCAAGCGCTTATAGTGTATAGCACCATCTGTTGGATGTAGTCGGAACTTCTTCGTCTGTGCGTCATCACAACAATTTGAGCCGAATGAACCAGCGGTCCCGTTTGGACGGACCGAGCACCTCGAAGCTTTCGAACGACTGCCCCTTGCCGTTCGTCTCACCTAAAAATGTAATCGTCACTCCACTAAACGATTCCAGTCACGTGACTCGTTAATGTCACGGCGTTCACCGCCCTCGTACAATGAAATCGATTGAGTGTCTTATTATCGCAAAATTATCAAAATCGTTGACATATTATTATTGATATAACGGAGCAGATATATGACCACGTCTTACTGTTACAGCATTAATAACTACTCGAATAATTTTAATTTATATTTCACGTTTTAACTGTCAAATATAAAATTGGCGACAATCTAGTTTCGATGATTAAGTTTCTAATAAAAATAAAGTCATAAGTGTTTGTGATAACAAATAATATATTGTCGTAGAAAGTGTTTCCAGTGTTTTAGTACGATGAGAGTAAATAATATAGTCGTTATATTCGGTATAGTTTTTAATACAGGTAAGTTTAAGTTATATATGCCATTTTGATTTACCCTATGTCCTTTTCTGTATTTCTGACAACACGTCTACAAAATATCATGATAAACGGTCGAGTAGATAAGGCGTGAAAGTGCAACAAACTCACATTCATTTTTATAATATTAGTTTCAAATTGGATTTTTATGTAACTGAATAAGTTTTAACCCCAACTTTGATCGCGTGATAAGTTAAAGCATTCTATATTTGACTACACAGTTTAAGTGGTAGCGATGCCAATGTACCGAGTGTTACGGGTTAGCTCCTCACACGGGACAAAAATGTTTGTGATCCGCAAATACATAGTTGTACCGAGTCTGGATTTTGTGTCCGTTGTTAGAATGTTTTTAAAGGAATCCGCGGTACAGAAAATTAAATATACAGCGGCAGTCATCGTTTTAAAATAAAGATAATAAGAAAGAATGGACGAGAAAAGACTGACAAAGAAAGTATATAAGACTAGTGTGAATGGAACAGTCGCAACAGTCGCAACGTTTCTCGATCAGATCGGAGACGTTTTGGACAAAGGCCAGGTTAAGAGCACCTTAAACCGGTGAGCGTTAAATCCGTAGTCTCTGCCTACCCCTCTGGGAAACAGAATTGAAGCTTTGTATGTAATAAGAAAGCAAATTCTATATTGTAATGACGTAATGACTTTCAAACATTTAAACAACGGACAAGAAGAACACTTATACAAGGAACAATAATTTGTGGACCACATATTTTTGTCCCTTGTGGGCTTCGTAGCTACAATCGGCGTAATGGAAAGGCTACGCGACCACTTAAGCTTCTACGCCATCTGTAGTAAGCCCTTACCATTGTTAATGATGCATTGAGAAGCATGAGAGCAGAAAATAAAATAAATAAATGCTGTAGAAATGAGAGCGCTGATAAATATATGTGGTGTGACTCTAAAAAATAGAATAAGAAATAGTGTGATTAGAGACAGATGTGGCATGAAAGTGGATATAGTGACGAGAATAGAAAAAGGTATGTCAAGTTGGTTTGGGCATGTAAAAAGAATAGACGAGAACAGACTGACTAAGAAAGTTTATAAGGCTAGTGTGAATGGAACAGTCGCAAGGGAAAGACCTAGGCGAACGTTTCTTGATCAGATCGGAGACGTTCTGGATAAAGGCCAAGTTAAGAGCACCTTACACCGGCGAGCGTGTATGAGGAATGTTATGAAAGTGAATGAAGCCAGAGAAGTGTGTCAGGATCGTAGCAAATGGAAATCCGTAGTCTCTGCCTACCCCTCCGGGAAACAGGCGTGAATTTATGTATGTATGTGAGGGGTACTACTCGGATAACAGATCCTATAAAGCTAAACATTTAAAAGGAATTGTTGGCTGCGTTTTTGTCCATCCTAACTAATCTTATAAATGCGTATTTGAGTTTGTTTGTTTATTGCCACGCCTCTAAGCTTCAACTACTCGATCGATCATCTTGAAATTTCGCATACAGGTTGTCAGGGCAACAGTAAATGACGTACGGTTTTATCGCAGTTTATTTAAAAAAGAACGAACGAAAAGAAAATGAACGAAGCGGACGATAAGAAAACACTACGGTAATGTTTCTAAAATTATGTTAATGTAGTGTTTCTCAAATAAACAACGCGATAAAATCTGTATAAATTAGGTTAATTTCAATGGTTATTTATTTGAGGAATTATACAATATTTTAAGAATAAAACATGCTATTAATACAGATGTTTGAATAGTTTTACAATATCGTTATTGTCTATTCGACTACCTGATTTATTCCGTGGTAGAAGTTAGCACAAATATAGGCTGAACTGTATTACATATATCATCAGCCATATTTTAACATCCCACCTATTAGGAGTCGAGCCTGTTGCCATCTATCGGGCATATTTCTATACGGCGTGCTGCTACTGAGAATAACTTTACATAAAAACCCAAAAGCATTGTAGAAGCAATTGAGCCAAGACAACATTAGGTACCGGTGGGAAACAAGACTTAACTTATGTCAATAAATAAGGCAATAAAAGTAAGTTTACACTAAATTTATTACACACAGTAGCCGATCAAACGAACTCAGACTCAGAAGCTAGTGGCTTAGCTCTTGAAATAGAAGAAGATAAAATCAACAGAGAAGTTAACGCAGTCGACCTTAATTTAATAAACGCACAAAAGTTTATCGGAGAAGCTAAAACAATTATTGAAAAAGCTAACAATGTTCTAGTTAATAATAACAACTCAAGACGAGACTTCAGCTACACTAAGCTAGGAAGATTTACAGATTTTATTCGATACATCATTAAAATATTACAGAAATACGACGACAGTGATTTAGAACTATTCTTTGCAATAATTGATGGTGAAGTAAGAAAATATCATTACAGAGGCTGTAAGTTTCATGAATTGATTGACAATGATGGGCTCAGAATGTTCATGGGTAAGAAACTGGAGACAATCAAAAGTATGACAGCTGCGGATATCAGAAAAGTTCTAGCAGCAATCGCTACTAAGATAGAAAAGGAAGATTATGATAAAAATGAAAAAGAGTTCGTTAATTTCATTAATTCAATATACAGGAACGATGCCGTTGAGAAGTTTAACAAGGTTTTATTAAATGTTGATGATTATAGACTGAAGAATAGAAGGAATATAGATCTCACAGAAATATTAAGGGAAGGTATAAAATCTGTTATCTTCGATTATTATACAGATCTAACTCACAATGCTAGAATAGCATTCAAGTTGAAACTAGACGATTTTTGGAACTACATCATGAGTGTTTCTGCTTCGTATGTAATGCAACATTATTTGGGTAACCTAAGAATTTCTAATGCAGCGAAAACATTTGATGTCGGCTCTTTGAGTGAAGAATCTTCAGTTAAAACAACAAAAGACGAACCAATGACTTTAAGACAAATGTATGTAGAAAAGAACATCGATTTAAAATATGATCCGTACGCTTACGATCATTTGACAACCAAATACAGAAACTTAATTAAAAAACAATTCAGTTATAAGAAAGCAGACCCACATACGGACATAATCCCAGCGTCAGCAAAATTAACCGATGATTTTCACGATGATTCACCGGTTCTGCGACAAAATAATATAGAAAGGAACAACTATAAACATTCAAGGCACGCTAAATCTCACACAGTTAACGAAAAACGTCAGAGGAAGTCAAAGTCTTCAGAGAAGCATAAATATTATACTAAAACTACAGATGATCTGAAAACACTCAAACAAATGCACGTTGAAAGTATGGACTCAAAGTATAATTCGCGATTTACTCATTCGACAAAGTCTAAAAGTAAAAATGATAAGACGTCACAGGTACATCAGTTAAAATATTTTGATGATGACAATTATTCAGGAAAGATCGAACATCCCAGAAAAACAACTAAAGAGGCAAGAACACTTAGACAAATGTATTTAGAAAATTTCGATTTTAAATATTATGAGCCTCAAGTTAAAACTGATTCGACAGAATTAAAAAATAAAGACATTAGACCAAAACATGTGCGGACTTCTAACAAAGGTAAAAAAACAAACAAAGCTCGCCACACAGTCAAAACCACGGACGATCCTACTACCCCCAGGGAGATGTATGTCAAAATTATGAATTTAAAATACGAGTCACCCGCTAACACAAATTCCAAAGAAATTAAAAATGAAAGCAAAGTATCGCTTTATAAGAATGAAGGTAAGAAGAAAAGAAAATACATATTACGAGAACGTAAAACAAACGATAACATTGCAGTTTCTAAGGCATACAAGCAAACAAACATATTCATAGATGTCGATACAAAATATATTACACGAGATAATAAACATAAAACTACTAAAGATAATGAAGTACCAATGCAAAGGTATTTAGAAAAGCAAAATAAGTATTTGCCAACAGTAATGAGAGCTCAATATGAAAGGCAAGCATTAGATACGGTGACAAAATATCTTCTTGCACAAACGACTCACCCTAAAAAACAGGTGATGATGCGTAAGAGAGTGGATGATCTAAGAGTGGACAAGAAACACACAATAGGAAAGCCGACAGCTTTAGTGATAATAGAAGAACATAATGCAATAATAAACGTTAATGCGGGAACGACAGTTAAAGCTAGAAGAAATTACGAGGATAGAAACATTATGTAAGTATATTTGTAACATATTAAAGCCATTGAAATTAATTTGACATGCATATGAACATAATCCCAAGCTTTTATTCCCGAAGCAATCGGTAAAGTATATAGTTGTCATAATTTACCATCCATGCTTTTTGGTCTCATATAATAGAGAGCAAATCTATTCTCGACTACTGGGCATGGTCCCAGAATTGGTGCAACTACTGAAAACTCATTGACAAATAAACCAAATAACATTTTGATAGACACTAAAATCGAGACTTGCACGGGGCAACTGAGCATTAAGTGGTTATATTTGTGCATTTTTAAAATACTTTTTATTAACATAATCTATAAAATAAAACCTAGAATTTTACGCTCGGCTGTTACCTTAATCACATTAATATCATAATATTGTCTTCTGTTTACGCGAATGTTATTCATAGACGTCGCGACGTCGGGGAAAGTGTAAACCAAAAATAAATAGATTTAATAGTTTAAATAATTTAATTAGCTTATAAATTAGTAAAATAAAATCAATAGTAGTAGTAGTGTAATATTTTCAAAATTTTGTAATACAGTGATAAATAAACAACGCGATAAAATCCGTATATAGTAGTTTAATTTAAACACATTAATATCATTAGACCCACTATTAAATAAATTAAATATGATATTAAAGGAATGTTTCATATATTTCAGACAAAATTTCAAAAAGGTTCCAGGTGCACCTATACTTGCAAAAAAGGTTTTAAGCAATCAGCTTGTCATGTCAGCAAAATTGAAAAAAAAAGAAAAGCTTTTGAAAAAATATACAAGTGTTACCAATCGCAAAAGGTATTATACACCAAATAATATTCCCTCGGAAGAAGGTCTATCAATAGAAGCATTTAAGAACTCCTACAGAAGAATGGACAGTAATATCCATACTGATAATATTTTAAATGATACTAACGTAATAACCAAAATTAAACAACTAGAGAACGAATTAAATGTTGTCAAAACTAAACTACAAAATGACACAGAAATTATAGAAAATCTGAATTCTAAATTATGTGAAACGAAGAATAAATTAAAAGAATTTTGTAACCAAGAATTTAAATTTGTTATGAATAATAAAAATGCGTCTAAAGAATTCTATTTAAGAGCAGATCCTTACGTTAATGAGAATGAGAAAAATAAAGAAGCATTAAGCTCCAAATTAAATAAAGATGGCAAATTTATAAATAATCAAAGCAACGAAGACATTGAAAGAAATACTTTATTTGAAAGATCGAGAAGTGACATCAAAACAAAAGGAGACATGATTGATAAAACTGGAGAAAAGGAGTATGATATTGATGCCAAGAAATTAACTAAAGATCTAGACAAAATGTCTTCAGTTTCAAACTTGAGTGAAGTCAGAATTAAAAATGATAGCATTAAACATGTTTTAACGTCGAACGTAAATAATAATAAATATAAAAGTCACAAGAAACAGGAAAATCGTAATGTAGGAATGGAAGAATTCCACGCTAAAAGTGACGAAAGAGATGCGGGCGATAAAAATGTTGATCAAACATATCAATTACAAGGCAATGATTTTATAAAATATCAGGTGGAACAAGCAGACAGTAAAATAGAAAAACATAGTTCTGAAGTATATAATTTCAAAACATATAAACAAAATAAGATTAAACCAGAAGAACGGGAGATCATGAATAATAAAAAGATTGATTTGGACATAAATAAAGAAAAGTATGTACAAGCCATTGACAAGAATGATTATTCCGATGAAATTGAAACATATTATAATGACATAGAAAGTAAAAAAACAATTGATCCCAGAACACTTCTTACTAGCATAATGTCATCTCCCGTTACTCTTAAAAAACTTAACTACGTCAATGTAAACCCTAACGAAATAATGCTTGATGTTACGCAAACAAACGCTGAAATCCATAGTGATGATGACGTTATAAAAGTGCCGAGAAAAGAGCATATTCATGATACATATACAAAACCAAAAATTACACTGAAGAATAGCATGCTTGTAGACAAATTTGATAAAGATGGTGTTGTCATAGATGGAGAGAAATATAGTCGAGTAGAGGCAGGTGATGCAGTCCAAGACAAACCGACTACAGAAGCTGATATAATAGTACAACAGTGGTTAAATGTAACAAAAGTAGAATAGACGAATACACCAACTGATGCGCTATTTGGAGACTACAATCCTTTCAAATAATTTGACGTAGTTTTAGGCTGACTCGCTAAGGATAAAATAAAATATGCTAGTTAAAGTTGATCCTTGTTGAACTCTCGTCTAGAATATCCCAATCAGATTAATATCTTACCTGAATATTACACGTGTTAAAACTAAATAGAATAACTTTAATTTCATTGCTTGGACCTACTTGAGATAGAAATTTGATAGAAGTTCCATAATAGATATGTGAAATATGTAACCCTGGTAGGTAATTTTAGCCATAAGTGTCTCTTTACTATGTGAAAATCCTTTGAGCAATATATAAGCAAAGCTATAAGGCATTTTCTACTAAGCACATCGATATTTTCAACACCAGTACCACAAAATTTTAAAAAAAGCTCTGTGTAATTTCTTTTTCGATTATGTAAACTAATTTAGCTGTCTTATTAATTTGTTTACATTTTACTTCTATTTGTGATAACTTTTAATTGGCCTTAACCATCTTATTCTTAATCATACTATAGTAATACCTGATTAGCTATAAGTTTTCCGTAAACTGTAAAATAAAAACGAAAGCTGTGTAGAGTAGCGTAGCGAGTTATAAGAGTGATGAAGATGTAGGTAAGTAATACAATGCGGTAGGAATTTCCACGATGGTACGTTCGCGTACATAACTACGTCATCTATCGTACTTCACATCATACCATCCAGACTCCTCGCTTGCATACCTACTACAAGTATAAAAAAACATTCACTACATTAAGCATCGTCGCGTATCTCTGTTCAAAAAGCATTCTAAAATACGTAACCCGCTTCTTCGGCATTTATCGTAGTGTATTTTATAATAATGTGGTTTTACATTGACTCTTTATTAGTTAATGTCCATATTTGCGTGTAGCCTGGTCAGCTCTATAGACAAGACACTATAACTGATAATCTTACGGGCACACGTCTTACGACACACCGGCTACGTTAACATTAGATACATTTCCAAGCATTGTGCTCTTCCTTCTTACTATAAAAGGTAGAGGTAAGGAGTCCCATACATTTCATGTTGTTTTTATTATATTTTACTAACTGACCTATTAGGTACCACGACTGTCGATTTGTCCTGTCAATCTATACAAAAATACATTTCGGGTGCGTTCTACTTAGCGTTCACAACGCCTAAGATGCTCTTTCAGCCGTTCCACATGATTACGATCGCTGTGGTCGCGGCGAAAACGTCACTAATGACGTCATTACTCACGCTCATGCAAAACTCACGACGACCCATCCCGAGAGGTGGATCATCGTGAGCGTTGAGAAATATAGCGCCATGTAAAAAAATATAAAGTAATCAAGATGGTGACTACGAAAATATAACTTTATTTAATATTGTCTTCTGTTTACGCGAATGTTATTCATTGAAATTAAACTACTATATACGGATTTTATCGCGTTGTTTATTTATCACTGTATTACAAAATTTTGAAAATATTACTCTACTACTACTATTGATTTTATTTGACTAATTTATAAGCTAATAAAATTATTTAAACTATTAAATACGGGGAGACTCCCCGTAACCATGGCTGCTGAAAAGCACCCGAAACGTCGGGGAAAGTGTAAACCAAAAATAAATAGATTTAATAGTTTAAATAATTTTATTAGCTTATAAATTAGTCAAATAAAATCAATAGTAGTAGTAGAGTAATATTTTCAAAATTTTGTAATACAGTGATAAATAAACAACGCGATAAAATCCGTATATAGTAGTTTAATTTCAATAACTTTATTTGTTGCGATTTTGCTAAAATGATGAATACTTAAATGAATTGAAAATTACTTTTGAATTCTTCATCAGAGTAGCGATATATTACATTATGTAAATCATAAATACGTGGTCTAAGTTTACGTTTTTCACGATCATGATTTTTTATTATGGTTTTCCACTGTTCATCAGAACTGGATGAACTAGTACTTTCTGGAGCATTATTGCGACGCACTACCAAATATCCTACTGTCACCGTAAAATACAGTTTGATTATATTTGAATGTAAATTAATTAAATACTCCACAAAATTATGAAATACAAGATATTGCCCGCGTCTTCGCTCGCTTTAATTTAGATTTATGTTAAAATAGATTTTTTGTATCCTATACAGGGTGATTTTGAAATCGTGTAATTCCTTTTAACCACGCATTCTACTGGTGATATAGAATAACCCTGACCATATTTTTCTTAATTAGAATAATGGTTTCGGCAAAATTAGAGTACAGATTTTTTTCATGAAATGATTTCAAATAGTCATATTTTAACCACCTTTTTTTTTTTTTTTTTTTTTTTTTTTTTTTTTTTTACGTGGGGGAATGCAATGACGCATATCCCTCCGCGAGGGCGGGCGGAGGGATTATGTCGGACTCGCCGGGGTAAAATAAAGATGTTAAAAAAGAAGATAATGTACCTCCCGGAATACCGACTAAACCTACCACGGTGTTCCTCGACACAACCACTACCGACGGGGCCGCGCGAATCGCTTTCGCATGCGGTCGCGACCCCGCCGAGGTTACGGCCCGCCGTATGAAACGGCAGGCCACTACACGAAAGACCTACCCAAAATAGGCACTACTTCAAATAAAACCCTACTGTCTCCCCCCTAGAGGGAAGACGGACTCGACACAGAGGCGCGCGTGGGAACACGCACGCCGCCTCTCGGACCTGGTGCTGAACGGATGGCGGGCAGGCCCACAAAGCCCGCCACCCCCAGGTCAAACCTCAGGGTGGCTGGAGGTCATCTCGCGCCCTCCGGCGCCCGGCTCTGCGGTTGGGGAGAGGGCTTAAACGCTCCCTCTCCCGCTCCGCCGCCTCCTTGATGGAAATCACTTCCTCGCAAAAGGAGGCGACGGCGTTCCACGACCTCTCACTCCGGACCATAGACTGAACTACGGCCGGGAGCGAGAGGGCAACCGATCCGACTGCCGCGATCAAATCACGACGCTGCGATGCCCAGGCGGGGCAAACCGCCAAAGTGTGCAGCGCCGTGTCCTCAATAACGTCGCGGCAGTCGCCGCAGTGGTGACAACCGGGCGTCTCTTGCCGGCGTATACGACACAGGAACCGGCCAAAACATCCGTGGCCAGTCAGAACCTGTGTCAGCCGGAAGGTGAGGGCGCCATGCCGCCTCTCCAGCCACTCCTCAAACACGGGACTTACTGCCACGATCGTGGCGTGCCCGGCACTGGGGTGCACAAGTCGCTCCTTCCAATTCGCCACTAGGACCTGGCGGAGCTCGGACCTCGCCGCCTTGATAGCGGGAGGATCCGGTCCTTCGCCCCGAGCTAGTGCCTCCTGGCGCCAACGATAGAGCGACGCCAGGAGCGCCGCTTCCAGGTCCCATGGCATCGATCCGGCGAGGAGGCTCGCAGCCTCGAACGAGATCGTGCGGTATCCCCTAATCAACCTGACGGCCATGGCGCGCTGTGGTGCACGAAGCGCCGAGATATTGCGGGCCGTCAGGTTGTCTGCCCATACTGGGGCCCCATATAGGGCCATGGACCGCACGACCCCCTCGTAGAGCCTCCGGCAGGAGGTGTTTGGCCCCCCAAGGTTTGGCAGCAGGCGCGAGAGCGCGCCTGCAGCGCCCCGAAGAATGGGGGCCAAACGACGAAAATGGGCTATAAAGTCCCATCGGCTGTCGAGCAAGAGACCTAAATACTTTAGGGTTGACTCGACGCCGATGCGGACCCCTCCTACCATAATATGGGCCCCTGGAGGTGGCCGTTTCCGAGGGCCGTGAAAACAAACGGCCTCGGACTTGGACAGGGCCACCTCGAGGCCCAACCGCCGGATACGACCAACGACTTGTGCGACCCCAGCGGTCGCCAGTATGGCCGCCGCCCGGTGCGACTTACCCCTCGCTGTGACAAGCGTGTCGTCGGCGTAACAAATGACGCCGACGCCACGGAGGAGCGCACCTCGCAGCACCCAGTCGTAACCGATGTTCCACAGGAGCGGACCCAGAACCGATCCCTGCGGAACACCGCACGACATCTCTCGCCGACTCCAACCGTCGTGACCCGGGTAGACGACTACCCTCTCTGACAGATATGCCCCGACTATGCGGCGGAGGTAGGTCGGCACTCGATGGAAAATGAGTGCCTCCCTAATACAACTCCAGGGCAAGGTATTAAAGGCATTCGCGATGTCCAAAGACACCGCGAAGACGACCTCGCCCCGGGACACCGCGTCCTCCGCCAGGCTCCTCACACGCATGACTGCGTCTATAGTGGAGCGCCCGCGGCGGAAACCATATTGGTTCTCCGCCAGATCCGGGCCCACTGAAGAGAGACGCTGGACGAGGCGCTCCGCGATAATAAACTCGAAGAGTTTAGCCACCTCGTCCAGCAACACAATGGGCCGGTAGGCGGACGGAGAGTCCGCCGGGCGCCCCTCCTTCCTGATCAGGACCAGTTTCCCCACCTTCCACTGGCGCGGAAACTGGCCCTGCACTAGACACTCGCTGAGGAGCCCCCTAAGTCGGGGCGCGAGCTCCTCGAGGACCAGGGCCAAAGCAAGACCTGGAATGCCGTCGGGCCCTGGGGCGGTGTTTTTCGAGCGAAGTCTCGACACCGCCGCTCGCAACTCTACCTGGGTCACTTCGGGAACCACGTCGTCGTCAAAGTCCGCGCTGGACGCCATGGAAGGCAGAACCATCGACGGAGGAGTGTGCTCCGCCCGTGAAGGGAACAGAGCGGCCACCACCTCCTCCACCAACTGTGGCCGGAGACTCTGGGACAAAGGGGGCGCCCAGGGGCGAAGCTTGCCCCTTACCATAAGGTATGGACGCCCCCAGGGATTACGGTCCAGAGTCCCCAGCAGCTCTTGGCGGGCCAGATCCTTAGCCCGCTTGATGGCTATTTTGAGGGCCTTCTTGGCCGCTCTGTATACCTCGTACAATTCCGCCTCCCTGGCGTCAAAATCGGGAGGGCGGCGACGCCTCCTACGAAGCCGGATGTACTGGCGTCTGGCCGCCACGCAGGAGTGGCGCAGGTCGGCTATATCGTCCGACCACCAGTACACCCGGCGCCTAGCTGTAAAGTTTAAAGGCACTCTAGGCATCGCCGCATCACAAACTTGCGTTATGGCCTCCCGGAACCACTCAGCCTCCATCTCAACATTATCAGGCCTGGCCGGTGCTGGCACCCAGGCCTGAACGATGGAGGCTTCCAGGAGGACCTCCCGATTCAGCTTCTTTAACGCCCAACGCGGACCGCCCCCAATCGGGGCCCTTGGGGCTGAGGGGTCGGAGGTCTGGGCGGAGACGTCAAACCGAATATAGCGGTGGTCCGACAACGTCTCCACCTCCTCGACGACGCGCCAGCCTTGGACACGGCGTGCTAGTGCGGGGCTGGCAAAAGAGACATCAATTACCGATCCGCCCCGCTGACGCACGCACGTGTACACTGACCCACGATTGAGGACTAGCAGGCCGTTTTCTACGGCCCACTCCTCGAGCAATTCACCCCTCGCGTCCGTGGCCGCGGAACCCCAAGCCGAGGATTTGGCATTGAGGTCCCCAACGACGAGCACGGGCCGAGGGTGACTTCGAGCGACGACGACGTGCAGTTCGAGGAGATACTCCTCGAAGTCGGCGAGAGGCCGGTTGGGTGAGAAGTAACCGCCCACCACAACCGCTTCTCCTACGAGTGCTGCGACGCAGCCCCGTCCTCGGAGGATGTTCTCGAAGGACGGGGCGCCGGCGGCGGCCGGCGAAACTAGTGCCACCGAGCCATCGAGGTCCCCTACCCAGTCAGCCCTGGGAGGGACAAAATAGGGCTCGGCTACTATCGCGACATGAATTGACCACTGCGCCATGCTCTGGAGAAGAAGGTCCTGAGCCCTGGCGCAGTGGTTTAAGTTACACTGGAGGAGACGGAGGCGTGGAGGCATTACGTCTCCATCACCTCCGCCCCTCCGACCGCGGGAGCGGCGACCCTTGCTGCTGCCGATGACAAGGCAGGCGATTTTTGGGGTAACTTTTTGTGGGTGGTGGCGCACTCCTTGCCACCCGCCCGGTGCTTCGCGGGTTTGCCCACCGCCGCACACAAAATACAGTGCGGCGCGGCCTCACATGTAGCGGCCATGTGACCAGGCTGACCACAGCGGAAGCAGCGGCCGGTGCAGTCAGCCTGTGAGGGGCACTTGACGCCCACATGACCGCTCGATAGGCAGCGGTAACACCGGGCAGGCCTGGGTTTTAAGGCCTTTACCTGCGCCGACACCCACCCCACCAAAACACGTCGGCCATCGGCTAGCTTCTTAGCGGCGGCCACGGGACAGCTTATAATGGCCATCCCCATGCCGGAGCGACCCTGCTTGATTTCGCCACATTTTATTTGCTCCGCAGGGCACCCTCCGGTCTTGGCGACGGCAGCGACGACCTCTTCTTTCGTTATCGAGTCATCCAGGCCCGTGATGCGCAAATCAACGCACTTTTGGGGCCTGGAGACGCGGACCTCTTCCGACTGCAAGACCTGGCGGAGACTTTCCGCCAGACGGTCCGCCTGATCGCCGCTAGCGACTCCCGGCACTTCAATAAGGCGGGCGCCGGTCTGGGTTGTCCGGCACCGCAAGCCCGCCGTTATGCCTAACTTGCCGGGGTCGATTGCCGTCCGTGCCTTTTTCAGGAGCTCCGCATAGGTGGTCCCTCGCTCGATGGCAGCCGGCTGCAGTGTAATGACCACCGCAGTAGAGCGAGGGGCCTGGAGCTTCCTCGCCGCCTTTTTTGCCGCCTGCCTGGCCTTCTTGGCCGCCTTCTTCTGCTTCTTAGCTGCCTCTTTCTTCTGGCCGACGACCTCCCAGTCGTCGGCTTTGCGTGCAGTGGAAGCTGCTTGTTCCACGGCAGCGGCGGGGCACTCTTTGGGGGCTACAGGTGAGCGCTTTGCTTGCTGCCTTTTCCTGCCCTTCCGGCTGGCAGGAGCTGTTGTTTCGGCCGTTGGAGCAACTGCAGGAGGCTTCGAGGACCTTACTTTAGCCGCATACGTTGACGGCGCGGGCATCGGGGGAGAAGGAGAAGGACGGGGAGGCTCTCTGCTTCTGTCTGCGGCCAGAGGAGGGCGCAGCAGCCGGCCCTCAATAACTGAGAGCTTGGCGCGAAATTCGCCAAGCTCCTGCCGAACCAGAGCCACAAGCTCCGATTCAGTCCTACTCGCGCTCAGGTCGTGCCGCTTCTCGAAGTCCTCTTGTCTTCTTTTGAGCTCAGCCAATTCCTTTGCCAAGCGAGCATTCTCCGACTGCAGCTTTTCAACCTCCTCGTTCACTGTGCGGCTGAAGACGGCCTCCGCAATGTCCTTAATGGCCTCGATGGAGTCCTTAAGGGTCCTCTGGCACGTGCCCTTTAGACCCTTCGACTTCCTCGAGACCAGTCGTATGGCCTCCAGTGCGTCGCTGAGCCGGGTTTTGAGGTGTGCCACCGGCAGGTCTTCGGCATCCGGCTCCACCACTGGCTGCTTCCGTCCCGCAGCGACTCGCCGGGCTGCCGCAGCAATGAGGCCATCCTCCTCGGACGTGCGCTCCTCGTTTTCAGTCTTGCGTAAAGCGGCAGCGAGTTCAGCCTTCGCCCTGCGCAGACCCACGTATTTGCCGTGGGTGGGCGGACGACCGCGTCCACGTCTTGCCGTAGCGACTTTTGGTGCCGGAACCGCATCCTCGCTTGAGCCTTCCGACTCCTCTGAGAGCTGCGTAGAACGCGTGCGTTTACGCGTAGCTCTCTCCGGACTAGCATCCAAAGACACAACGTGCATCTCGTTCTCCGACGGCACGTACTCCTCGTCTTCCTCGGAGCGCGCAGAACTGGGCGTGCGCGACTCTCTCAACGTCTTTTTTTTTAAAATTGGTTTAATATAAGGTTCCATATTAAGACCCACGAGTATGGGAGAAATAAAGGTCAACCCGGGCAGAGATCCCGATACCCGGGCAAGCCTAATACTACAGGGGGACGGCAGGTACCCTGAGGGGCCGCACTAGTGACTGAACTACCCATCAGCCATGCATCTCCTCGCCGTGCGGCAGCAACTTGAGATTCGGGGTGGTTTTTATAGAGGCCCACTCCCTCGCAGTCCGGGCGGTGAAGCCAAGACCCTCGCTCCCGTCAGCAGCCGCGAGACGTGATCCACGACACTGCACAATACGGGGTTACGATATGCTCTAGACGGTGACAACGGGGACAAAAGTCAGAAGAAAAGGCGGGACAACGACGGACAACAAAAGGGGACCAGGAACAAATTTGGACGCAGAACCAAAAAGGGGGGAACAAAACCAAAACAGGGGACAAAACAAAAAGGGGACAAAGAGAGGGAAAGTATCGTCAGAATGACGAGAAGAGACCCCGTTGTCTGTTCAGCGGCAGGGTGAGTGCACGCCGAACCCGTCAAAGGGGCTCTCCCATGTCCACTCTAAGAAAGAGCGGTACTGGGAGAGCCGGGCCCAAGGAAAGGGCCTCCGGCTTGGGGATGGGACTCACGTCCATCCCCCCGCCTTCGGTGCCAAACGCGACAAATGGCACCGGTTGTCAGAATATTAGCCACCAGCAACAATGAAAAGCATTGTTGCTGGTGCCCAGGGTGCACCACGGGGAGGTTTTCTGACACGCACCCCATATTTTAACCACCTGACACAATCTTAATATTTTACTAATTTAAAAATAATAACATAACAATAACTAATGTCGTAAATAATAAGGGGCAATAAAAAGAACCGCCCGTTATTATTTACGACATTAATTATTAATATGTTTTTTTATTTTAATTAGTAAAAAATTAAAATTGCCTCGGTTTGTTAACATATGACTATCTGACACCATTTCACGAAAAAAATGGAATAATAATTTTTCAAAAAAAATAAATCTAAATGAATAAAAATATGGTCAGGGTCATTCTATATCACTAGTAGAATGCGTGGTTAAAAGGAATTACACGATTTCAAAATCACCCTGTATATTATTCCGAATAATAAACAATACTGTAAAGTTTCATAAAAATCTATTCAGTAGTTTTTGCGTGAGTGAGTAACAAACATCCATCCATTTTCACAAACTTTCACATTTATAATATTAGTAGGATATTGGTGCCAATTCTGTTGTCACAAAATTCTCTTATCTTAGCTAAAAATCTCTAAAATTTAATTTAGTCCTGTCACTTGTAGCGATTTCAGAATACGAAATGTCGTTTGACAGGACTAAACTAAATTTTAGAGATTTTTAGCTAAGATAAGAGAATTTTGTGACAACAGAATTGGCACCATTATATATATTTTTAAATATAAATTCTGTTACTTAACCAATAACTATAAGAGTTTATTGGTCAGACTTACAAATTGTAACCTAACCTCTTTAAGGTTTCGATATTTTTCAAATTCGGCATTTGTATTATTTACATCAACGCTCTAAACACTCCATATTACATTCCACTTGAGTTTACAACTGTAACGCTTGGAAGCAAGTGGAACGGGGGACGAGTGAGCGCTTAGTGGAACGCACCCTTCATGTAAATCATCAATAATTTTTTCTCATATAAAAATACCAATTAAATTTTTCACGTTTCTCGCGAATTTATTGTAAATTTAAGTTTATACCTAAATCTGGTCTTGACAATTATAAAAATAACAAAAAAGAACACCCCCATTCGGTCGAGCCATTCTTAATGTGGCAATTGATTTTTATTTATATAGATTGGTTATTATGTGCTTTTATACTAAAATAAATACTTTTCCTATATCTGTATGAAACTATCTCTTATGCTTACAGTAATAAATCGTCCAGATTTTTGAGGATTGGATCATTAAGAAGATCCTCTGAAATATTTTGTGTATCTTTATATTTCTTCCTGTAACATCTTTTTCTTCACATCCAGCGGTACTTGTTGTCTCATAATATTATCAAATGCCATTATCGCGACTTTATTGCCTACGTTCAAAGATTTTCGACTATTTTCTCTATCGCTGACGGCTACATCGTTGAGGAACGGGGTCTGATGTCTCTCCAACACAAAGAGTGATTTCTCCGACCAGGCTGGCTCGTGCCTGGTGAGCTGCAGCCCGATTGTTGATGTCGGGAACTTGTATATATACTTAGTCGCTGAATAACTTTCACTTGCGCGATGTAGAATTGTCTGGGGAACGACATTTCAAGCGCTTATAGTGTATAGCACCATCTGTTGGATGTAGTCGGAACTTCTTCGTCTGTGCGTCATCACAACAATTTGAGCCGAATGAACCAGTGGTCCCGTTTGGACGGACCGAGCACCGAGCTACCTCGAAGCTTTCGAACGACTGCCCCTTGCCGTTCGTCTCACCTAAAAATGTAATCGTCACTCCACTAAACGATTCCACTCACGTGACTCGTTAATGTCACGGCGTTCACCGCCCTCGTACAATGAAATCGATTGAGTGTCTTATTATCGCAAAATTATCAAAATCGTTGACATATTAATAAATAAATAAATAAATAAATAAATATTCTACCACATACACACAACACCATCTAGCCCAAACTAAGCAGAGCTTGTACTATGGGTTCTAGACAATGGATAAACATACATATATACTTTTTTTTTTGTAAATACATATATATTATACATATAAACACCCAGATCAAGTCAAACATCCATGTTCATGCACACAAATGTTTGACTTGTGCGGGAATCGAACCCGCGACCTCAGGAGTAGCAGTCGGTTACACTTACCACTACGCCATCGATCATCAAAAGACTGACAAAGAAAGTATATAAAACTAGTGTGAATGGAACAGTCGCAACAGTCGCAACGTTTCTCGATCAGATCGGACACGTTTTGGACAAAGGCCAGGTTAAGAGCACCTTAAACCGGTGAGCGTTAAATCCGTAGTCTCTGCCTACCCCTCTGGGAAACAGAATTGAAGCTATGTATGTAATAAGAAAGCAAATTCTATATAGTAATGACGTAATGACTTTCAAACATTTAAACAACGGACAAGAAGAACACTTATACAAGGAACAATAATTTGTGGACCACATATTTTTGTCCCTTGTGGGCTTCGTAGCTACAATCGGCGTAATGGAAAGGCTACGCGACCACTTAAGCTTCTACGCCATCTGTAGTAAGCCCTTACCATTGTTAATGATGCATTGAGAAGCATGAGAGCAGAAAATAAAATAAATAAATGCTGTAGAAATTAGAGCGCTGATAAATATATGTGGTGTGACTCTGAAAGATAGAATAAGGAATAGTGTGATTAGAGACAGATGTGGCATGAAAGTGGATATAGTGACGAGAATAGAAAAGGGTATGTCAAGTTGGTTTGGGCATGTAGAAAGAATGGACGAGAACAGACTGACTAAGAAAGTTTATAAAGCTAGTGTGAATGGAACAGTCGCAAGGGGAAGACCTAGGCGAACGTTTCTTGATCAGATTGGAGACGTTCTGGATAAAGGCCAAGTTAAGAGCACCTTACACCGGCGAGCGTGTATGAGGAATGTTATGAAAGTGAATGAAGCCAGAGAAGTGTGTCAGGATCGTAGCAAATGGAAATCCGTAGTCTCTGCCTACCCCTCTGGGAAACAGGCGTGAATTTATGTATGTATGTGAGGGGTACTACTCGCATAACAGATCCTATAAAGCTAAACATTTAAAAGGAATTGTTGGCTGCGTTTTTGGCCATCCTAACTAATCTTATAAATGCGTATTTGAGTATGTTTGTTTATTGCCACGCCTCTAAGCTTCAACTACTCGATCGATCATCTTGAAATTTCGCATACAGGTTGTCAGGGCAACAGTAAATGACGTACGGTTTTATCGCAGTTTATTTAAAAAAGAACGAACGAAAAGAAAATGAACGAAGCGGACGATAAGAAAACACTACGGTAATGTTTCTAAAATTATGTTAATCTAGTGTTTCTCAAATAAACAACGCGATAAAATCTGTATAAATTAGGTTAATTTCAATGGTTATTTATTTGAGGAATTATACAATATTTTAAGAATAAAACATGCTATTAATACAGATGTTTGAATAGTTTTACAATATCGTTATTGTCTATTCGACTACCTGGTTTATTCCGTGGTAGAAGTTAGCACAAATATAGGCTGAACTGTATTACATATATCATCAGCCATATTTTAACATCCCACCTATTAGGAGTCGAGCCTGTTGCCATCTATCGGGCATATTTCTATACGGCGTGCTGCTACTGAGAATAACTATACATAAAAACCCAAAAGCATTGTAGAAGCAATTGAGCCAAGACAACATTAGGTACCGGTGGGAAACAAGACTTAACTTATGTCAATAAATAAGGCAATAAAAGTAAGTTTACACTAAATTTATTACACACAGTAGCCGATCAAACGAACTCAGACTCAGAAGCTAGTGGCTTAGCTCTTGAAATAGAAGAAGATAAAATCAACAGAGAAGTTAACGCAGTCGACCTTAATTTAATAAACGCACAAAAGTTTATCGGAGAAGCTAAAACAATTATTGAAAAAGCTAACAATGTTCTAGTTAATAATAACAACTCAAGACGAGACTTCAGCTACACTAAGGTAGGAAGATTTACAGATTTTATTCGATACATCATTAAAATATTACAGAAATACGACGACAGTGATTTAGAACTATTCTTTGCAATAATTGATGGTGAAGCAAGAAAATATCATTACAGAGGCTGTAAGTTTCATGAATTGATTGACAATGATGGGCTCAGAATGTTCATGGGTAAGAAACTGGAGACAATCAAAAGTATGACAGCTGCAGATATCAGAAATGTTCTAGCAGCAATCGCTACTAAGATAGAAAAGGAAGATTATGATAAAAATGAAAAAGAGTTCGTTAATTTCATTAATTCAATATACAGGAACGATGCCGTTGACAAGTTTAACAAGGTTTTATTAAATGTTGATGATTATAGACTGAAGAATAGAAGGATTATATATCTCACAGAAATATTAAGGGAAGGTATAAAATCTGTTATTTTCGATTATTATACAGATCTAACTCACAATGCTAGAATAGCATTCAAGTTGAAACTAGATGATTTTTGGAACTACATCAAGAGTGTGTCTGCTTCGTATGTAATGCAACATTATTTAGGTAACCTAAGAATTTCTAATTCAGCAAAAACATTTCATGCCGGCTCTTTGAGTGAAGAATCTTCAGTTAAAACAACAAAAAACGAACCAATGACTTTAAGACAAATGTATGTAGAAAAGAATATCGATTTAAAATATGATCCGTACGCTTATGATCACTTGACAACCAAATACAGAAGCGTAATTAAAAAAGGTTTTAGTTATAAGAAAAACTACCCACATCCGGACATAATCCTAACGGCAGCAAAACCAACCGATGATTCACCGGTCCTGCGACAAAATAATATAGAAAGGAATAACTATAAACATTCAAGGCACGCTAAAACTCACACAGTTAACGAAAAAAGTCAGAGGAAGTCAAAGTCTTCAGAGAAGCATAAACATTATACTAAAACTGCAGATGATCTGAAAACACTCAAACAAATGCACGTTGAAAGTACGGATTCAAAGTATAATACGCAAGTTAATACTGATTCGACAAAGTCTAAAAGTAAAATTGATAATTCGTTGCGTGTGCATCAGCTAAAATCATTCGATAGTGACAAATATTCAGGGAAAATCAAACGTCCCAGAAAAAAAACTGAAGAGGCAAGGACACTTAGACAAATGTATTTAGAAAATTTCGATTTTAAACATATATTATAATTATTATAAAATATATTACACGAGATAATAAACATAAAACTGCTAAAGATGGTAGAGTACGAAAGCAAAGGTATTTAGAAAAGAAAAATAAGTATTTGTCAACAGTAATAAGAACTCAATATGAAAGGCAAGCATTAGATACGGTGACAAAATATCTTCTTGCACAAACGACTCACCCTAAGAAACAGGCGATGATGCGTAAGAGAGTGGATGACGTAAGAGTGGATAAAAGACACACGACAGGAAAACAAACAGCTTTAGAGATAAAAGAAGAAAATAATGCGATAATAAACGTAAATGCGGCAACGACACTTAAAGCTAGAAGAAATTACGAAGATAGAAACATTAAGTAAGTATATTAATTGTGATATACTAAAGCAAGTAACATTAATTTGACATTCATATATAATCCTATACCTTTACTCCGAAAGCATTCGGTAGAAGTGTATAACACCAACGTTTTGCCATAATTTTTTTTTTTTTTTTTTTTTTTTTTTTTTTTTTTTATAAATAATAAATAATGATTTTATTTACGAAATAGTGATTGTAGTACAAAATGAAAATTATACATGGTAGGTCTTACAACTATTTTACGTACAATCCTGTGGGTGAAGTTCTGTTATCCTTGATAGGTTAGTTAGTAACCTGTAGTAAGGATTAACAGTCCTCTTCCCTCCGGTATGTATTATAATTACAATTACAATTATTTCTAAAGTATAACCATGTAATTACAATTCAAACTACAATTTAAAGGTTAACATTTACAATATTTCCATGCAGTGAAAAAGTGTGTGTCTTAGTGTATAATATGTATGTGTAGTGTTTGCGCGTGGGCGTGTGTGTATGCGTATTTGCGTGTGTGTGGTTGTGTGTGTGTGTGTGTGTTTATGTGTGTGTGTGTGTGTGTGTGTGTGTAAGTGTATGTGTGTGTTTATGTAATGATGTAAATATAAGAATTATGTTACTAATTTTAAAGGTTATGACAGGAATGCCTCAGTTTCATCATAGGATTTGTTTAGGAGAAATGATCGGACACTATTTTTACATAAAAAGTGTGATGAACCATATACCCCACATGTTAAATTTATTTTATTATATAGATAGGGGGCCAAGTAATAGGAGAAACGCTTTGTAAAAGTTGTCCGCGGTTTAGGAACAAAGCAAATTTTGTCTTTTCGACGTTTTGTTACCTTTTTGTATGAAGTGTTTCTGTGTTGTAAAAGGATTGTGTGTAATAAAAATAACTGTCGTACATTGAGGACGTTGCATATTTTGTATTATATAATTTTAGGTCCCACGTAATAGATAGTGAATCTATTGTCGACTACTGCTATTGAAAATTCATTGACAAATAATCCAAACATTCTTTCCGACACTGGAATCGAGGCGCAGCAGTTGTATTCACCTTATGTAATCAGGTAGCCAGAATGAGCATTAAGCAGTTTTTATGCATCTTTAAATTGCTTTTTAAGAATTTAATCTATATAATCAAACATAGAATTTTACCCTCGGCTGTTGCCTTAATCACGTTAATATAATTGGATCAACTATTAAATAAAAAAGCGATATTAAAGAAATGTTTTATATATTTCAGACAACATTTCAAAAAGATAATTGCACCTTTACTTGGAAAGGTTTTAAGCAATCAGCTAGTAATGTCTGCAACATTGAAAATAAAAGAAAAGCCTTTGAAAAAATATACAAGTGTTACCAATCGCAAAAGGTATTACACACCAGATAATATTCCCTCGGGGGAAGGTCTATCAATAGAAGCATTTAAGAACTTCTACAGAAGAATGGATAGTAATATCCATACTGATAATATTTTAAATGATACTAACGTAATAACCAAAATTAAAAAACTAGAGAACGAATTAAATGTTGTCAAAACTAAACTACAAAATGACACAGAAATTATAGAAAATCTGAATTCTAAATTATGTGAAACGAAGAATAAATTAAAAGAATTTTGTAACCAAGAATTTAAATTTGTTATGAATAATAAAAATGCATCTGAAGAATTCTATTTAAGAGCAGATCCTTACGTAAATGAGAATGAGAAAAATAAACAAGCATTAAGCTCCAAATTAAACAAAGATGGCAAATTTATAAATAATCAAAGCAACGAAGACATTGATAGAAATACTTTATTTGAAAGATCGCGAAGTGACCTCAAAACAAAAGGAGACATGATTGATAAAACTGGAGAAAAGGAGTATGATATTGATGCCAAGAAATTAACTAAAGATCTAGACAAAATATCTTCAGTTTCAAACTTGAGTGAAGATAGAATTAAAAATGATAGCATTAAACATGTTTTAACGTCGAACGTAAATAATAATAAATATAAAATCCACGAGAAAGAGGAAAGTCGTGATGTAGGAATGGAAGAATTCCACGCTAAAAGTGACGAAATAGATAGGGCCGATAAAAATGTTGATCAAGAATATCAATTACAAGAAAATAGTTTTATAAAATATCAGGTGGAACAAACAGATAGAAAAATAAAAAAACATAATTCTGAAGTATATCATTTCAAAACATATAAAGAAAATAAGATTAATCCAGAAGGACGGGAGATCATGAATAATAAAAAGATTGATTTGGACACAAATAAAGAAAAGTATGTACAAGCCATTGACAAGAATGATTATTCCGGTGAAATTGAAACATATTATAATGAAATAGAAAGTAAAAAAGCTATTGATCCCAGAACACTTCCTACACGTATAATGTCATCTCTCGTTACTCTTAAAAAACTTAACAAAATCATTGTAAACAACTTAACAAAACCATAAATGACACTGAAAAATAGCATGCTTGTTGACAAATTCAATAAAGATGGCGTTGTCATAGATGGAGAGAAATATAGTCAAACAGAAGAAGGTGATGCAGTCAAAGACAAGCCGATTACTGAAGGTCATGTAATAGTGGAACAGTGGTTAAATGTAACAAAAGTAGAATAGACGAATACACAACTGATGCGCTATTTGGAGACGACAATCCTTTTAAATAAATTGACGTAGTTTCAGGCTGACTTACTAAGGATAAAATAAAATATTTATGTTAAAGTTGATCCTTGTTGAACTCACCTCCATAAGATGCTAATCGGATTAATATATTACCTGAATATTACATGTGTTACAACCAAAATGACTTACTAATACTTTGTTTGCCCTGCTTGAAATAGAAATTTGACAGAAGTTCGACAGTAGTTATATAAAATATCTCTCTTTGGTAGGATAATTGATGTGTTATGTGTCTTTCCATTATGTGTAAACGTACTGAGCAAGATAAGCAAAGCTATAAACCTTTTTCCACGAAATTGGTTTACCGGTTTAAAGGTTTACGAGGTAAGGAGTACCATGTCAGTATATGAAAAAAGTGTCCGACGAATAGTGTCAATTGAGGTGACGGCCAAGGTGGCAAGTTGGTCAATTTTATAAATAGCGCCAGAACAACAACAACAAAACTTTTCACTCCACAATTCCAAATATTCTATTCATTTTTAACTTTACAACAGTAAAGACTATAAAATCACAAAGAAATATTACCAAAGATTTTAAAAAAACGTTACCAGTTGTATAGGAAATTTAGTAAATATATTACTAAATTACTTTGGACTACGCACTTAAATAGATTTCTTTTATATACGTCAATTGTCTCAACTACACTAGCCACCAGAGATATTAAATTTTTCAACTCAGCACTCACTTCGTTTACATCTGCTAAATTCATATAATTTTTTCTTGCTACGCCAGCGCTATTGTGGTGAGCGTTTTAACTATAATTTGCTGCTTACAGCTGGACACTTTTAAACTTGTCCCGATATAAAATAGTTCTCTTTACTTCTACCCTCCAAACTTCTAACGTAAAGTAAAAAGAATATAATTTGACGTGTTGTTAGACTAACTAATGCAAGTTTGGGTTCAATTAAAATTATTTATTACCTCTAGAATATAATATAGTACACGTACGAAATGGTATTTTGCAAAGTAAAAATGTATATCGAAATACTTTGTCTAGAATTATAAATGAACTCAAGTTCAAAACTGTATGATCTATTAACAAAAATAATATTAACAAATTATATAAAGAAGTACATAAGAATGATCTACCATAAGTTTTTTAGACATTACTTGTTGTTTCTGTTTTATATATTACTAGTTGACCCGACAGTTGTAGTCCTGTCTATCTATACAAAAATACATTTCACGTAATTAAATTCAATATCAAACGTGAATCATTTATTCATATGAAAATACCTATTAAATTTTCGACATTTCGTCGGATATATCATAAATTTTCGTTTATATAAAACTTGTGCTGACTATTACAAACACAACAAAAAAACATAGCCAAATTGGTCAAGCCGTTCTTAAGTGATGCTTCGTCATACATGTGGCAATTGATTTTTATTTATATAGATTGATTATTCTGTTATTTTATACTAAAATAAATACTTTTCCTATCTCTGTATGAAACTATCTCTTATGCTAACAGTAATAAATCATCCAGATTTTTAAGAAACGGATCATTAAAAAGATTTTCTGAAACATTGTCTGTATCTTTTCTATTCCCGGCATTCTTATTATTGAATCTCCTTGCTATAGAATCCTTCCGTCGAACAATTTCTTCCTGTAACATCTTCTTCTTGACATGTAATGGTATTTGTTGTCTTATAATATTATCGAATGCCATTATCGCGGCTGTATTGCCTACGTTCAAAGATTTTCGATTATTTTTCTCTATCGCTGATGACGTAACAAATCTGTTTGTTTTAGTTCTGAATATTGCCGATGGATCAGGAGCCCACACACTATCTATACTTTTAAAATATGGTATGTTTGCACGAGCTGCATTGATGTTCGGTGTTTTTTTAAGAGACGGCACTTTAGCTTTATTTGGTGCTATGGGAAATGCAGACGTAGTTGTTGCTGTTGACTTGATAGTTCTTCTAAGTATTCTTCTTGTTGCATCTCGTCGTGTCCATAATCGCCTTCTAGCTGGTAAATTCTTAGCAATATCTGCTCCATCAGGAAGGTTGTCGGAAGGATTTTTCATTGTCCAATCATGTTGAAGATCTAGATTAATAGTTTCTTTATTAAAATCTACATTAGCCCTCTCTTTTAGTTTTGTATCCTTTATGTTTTCTTTATTGAATTTACGTCCATTCAAATCCTTTTCTTTTAGTGCGGTATTGAATATAGTGTCTAAAATTTCTTTATTCGGTTTAACACCAAGTTTACCTGTAGGTCCTTTATTGAATAGTTGTTTGTCATCGTATATATCATGTACACGTTCTTTTAGTTGTTCTAAGACCATTTCATCGTTAAGGTCATATTGGAATCTGCTTTCAATACTTGCACCGATACTTCTGTCACTGATTTTCTTGACATCTTGGAGTCTTGCATGAAGAGGATCACGTTGTGCTGCTGTGTGACAAATAAACTTTTTTATATCATCTTTAGATTTTTGGATTTCTCCCAGTGGCAGCAACAATAAGGTAACGATCTACCTCCTGTGTAATGATAACCTCCACTAATGGACTTTCAAGTTAGGAGTATGTGCATAACTCAGCTTAAACCAGAGATGGTCATATCATTGTGCCCGGGCAATACTGGCAGGTAATTGATACCAGAGGCTGCACGTAAGTGGCAGCAATTATAACTAAAAGCGCACCATGCTGGATGAGAACTTTATAGACAAAACAGGTGGACACAGTTGCGGTGTCGAATTATATGATAGTAGAAAGAAGATGATGATGACAAGTCAACCTGTTCCTCAAAGCTCCTAGTGCAAAATTCTAATAGATTTAAATAATATAAGTACCTGCAACAAGAAATATTCCAAGTAATATAATAGAAATGTATAGTTTCATTATAAATAAGTATATGTTGTGTTATATTATAAATACAATTTTATTCCAATACCTAGTTGTTTCTTATCAAAAATATTTCACTTCAAATTTATTATAGCATTACAATTTATGAACTTTTTGGTAGTAAAAGCCATGGTTTCAACATATATCGTTTTATATAAGTTTATAAATAACTATGAACAAATTTACCGACCGTATGCCGATTGTATACTTAGTGGTAAACAATTAGCGAATGGAAGTTTTTAACACTCAGAGTAACATTCACACGTTGCTATTTTTATAAGAAAATATTATATCAACATCATATCAGCTAAAAGACGTCCACTGCTCTAATAAAAATTATTTCATTACAATTTACATACAGACAGACCCAGACCCTTTACTCAGATGTTTTAGGTGACAGGCACAACTTACAAAATAAGAATTACAATAAGCAATGTAAAATTAATATTAATAGCCATAGAAAATTAGAAAATACTCCTAAATACATAAACTAATAAGAAACCTAGAAACTAAGCTTAACAAACAACAAAATCCGGGTTGGCTTTAGAAACGGGATGATCGAAACGGGGGGTTGGTGCTGGTTAAAATATGTCGTGGTTGGGTTTTCCAACCCCCCGGAACCATCCCCACCCTGCGCACCCGCGTAGTTTTTTTTAGACATTTTTATAAACACGTGAAATGGAACGGCGAAATGATCATTTTATTTCACCAAATTTGGTGAAAGATATTATTTTTACGTGAAATGAAACGTAATTTTTATTCTCGCCAGAAAAATTACTATTTTAAATACCTAATTTTAATTTCTTTTCAAAGTTAAAGTGCATTAAAAATTGACCACTGAATTGACTCTCCCCAGTACTTTATGCCCTACCCCTATTTTATCTTGTGTGGGGGCCAGTCAGTACAGACCGGCGACACTTCGACCCAGTGGGATCTTTTGTGTTGACTTCCCCAATAACGACTGCTATAGATGGCTATGTTCATGGCAGTCGGGACCGACGGTTTATCGTGCTCGCCGAGGCACGGCGCAGGCGATAATTGTCAATCAATACCCACATAATTTCGAAAAGTCATATAACTTCCGAAAGTCAGAGGTGCGCGACGTGGGTTCGAACCCGAGACCCTCTGCATTGCAGTCTATTGGTCTCTCCACTGAGCTATCGCTGCTCTTTGCCCTACCCCTAGAGTGGTTATAAAAAGCCATAGGCGTGGAGGGAGGGCAGCCTCCGCTAGCTTTAACAAAACGCAAGCGTCGTACAGGTCGTAGCGGCTGATGCAAGCGGGTGCAGCAAGCGGGAGCTGCGTAGGCGAGTGCGGATGCTTGCGCTTGGTTACGCAATGGTGTAGAGGCTGCACTTCCCGCAGCTCCGGAGACATCCCAGTTGTAAATTGCTTCCAAAACAACAGATTTTATGCAAGACAGAATATAAAATGTCACAATTTTGAGGTTATGATTGAACAATTTTCAAATTCCTTTCTCGGGATGTAGACGTTTGCGTGCGATGGGGGTGATTGGAGGGGGTTTAACGCTCCCTCCTACCTCCCCCTCAAACACTCTCCATCCTTAATTAATTCGGCCCTTTTCTAAAGCAATCCCCAAAATCCAAATATTGACCCAAACAAACTAGGAAATGATCATAGAGCGTAGGCAGTTATTGTCAGATCTAGATAATTACAGTGAACAATAATAAAATAAACAATAAGCTATAGGTAAATTACAGTATGACCAGTACACACAAGATCTCGAAAAACAATTAGATGAATTACAATCACAATTAAGTAGTCTCAACATTAAATATGACAAAGAAGTATGTGATTATATAAGGAAGTATGATGAAATTGCTTGAGTAGGCAAAGAGAACTTGGAACAAGTCTTGGCTTTAAGTAGCGGTAATATCTGTTCAAATTGCTTAACATCAAACTCAAATATTTGTCAGTCTCAATCAATCAAACATGAATCTTGAATATGCAGTCCCGTCTCTGATCAGATAGGTAGCACGTTGTCAGTGGAAAATAGTAATATTGAAAAGGTATATATTTTCTCTGATCACATATGTATAGGTTTTGGTGGCTTAAACAGCAGATTATTAACTTTTGTTTCTCTAATATGACATTCTCCAAACTTATTCATAAACTAAATACAGCTAGTTTAGATATTACTCCACAATTATTCTAATTCAATCAATTCTTCTATTATTTGGTATTTAATTATGTATATCGGGGACGATATTGCATTGAGTAACTTTAATCTGTTTGAATCAGTGATGGAATATGTAATTACGAAAATTAAAACTAGTAGGAAATACAACTTTAGTCACATAATGTCCACTGCATCAAATTGTCCACTGTATCATAATGTCCACTGTATCAGAATGGTCACTTCAGTACATATTAGTGTGCGGTGATTTTAATATTAATATACTAGATGGCTCTTCCTTGACTAATAGACTTATAAACTTATTTAAATCATTTAATTTAACGAAATTGTTTTTGGAACCAACAAGAATAACTGCCACGTCTTCCACTTGTTTAGATAACATTTTCAGTGATTGTAACGCTTCATACAAATTAGTTACCACTGACTTAACTTCAGATCACTGTGGACAACTAGCAATGTTTCCAAACATTAATAATAATAATAATATTAAACAAAAGATAATTGTTAGGCCTTTATCAAATAATCGCTTCAAACATTTTAGAAATAAAATTTAATGTAGTATGTACTCTAATATAAGGGCAGATAAATCTCCTAATAAGAAGTATGACAGCCTTTTTGGTATTGTTAAGAAAGAAATTTATATACTTTTAGATCTAAAGTAAAAGTTATTAAAGGAACTATGTCATTTAACGAATGGGCAATCGTAGGTATTTATAAGAGTAGAGTGAAAATATATGTTATATAGTATGAAGCAATATAATTTTGATCCTACTTTTACTGAATATTTTAAGAACTACTCCAAAATTTTTAAAGAAGTATGCATCTTATCTAATTTCAAGTTCGTCAGTAACAAAATCAAACAGTCCTCTGATAAAGTTAAGGCTACCTGGTGAGCTATTAACGAAGCTAGTGGCAAAATAACTCAAGGAGACAATAGTATTAGTCTAATGGACAATAATAAAATGATTAAAAATAATGCCGATGTAGCACACGTGTTCAATAATTTCTTTGCTAGTGTACCGATTACCACCACGAGCGCATTAAATTCTTCATCTATAGACGCTGAGAGGTTATTAAATGCCAGCGTAACAAAGTGTAGGGTATTATTTAGATTTGAATATGTTAACGCGACTGATGTTATCAACGGTTTTCAATCTCTGGAATCTAAAATACATGAGATCTCTAGGTTATCTCCGCTAAAGTTGTAAAAAGTATAATAGTTATAGTTGCTCCGTGTTGCTTATAGGTGTGTAGATTCGGGAACTTTTCCAGATTTGATGAAAAATAGTGAAATCATACCTTTATATAAATCCGGTAGTAAATCTGATCCTAGTAATTTTAGGCCAATATCAATTCTATCAGCTTTTAGCAAAATACATATTTGAAAATGTCATACTCTAGCAATTACTTAGACATTTTAATTTAAATAGCCTCTTTCACGACAGCCAATATGGCTTTACTAAGGGTTGTTCAACAACGGATGCAGGAGTAGCTTTTCTCAAACATATATACAGAGCGTGAGATAACTCACAAAATGCTATTGGTGTATTTTGCGATCTCTCAAAAGTATTCGCTTGCGTTAGTCATGAAACGCTCATACGGAAACTAAGGCATTACGGTGTTCAGAGTAATTACGTCGCACTACGTTGGACTGGATGTAATTACGTCGTACTTGAATAACAGAATCCAGTGTGTAGAAGTCAATGGCTCGAAATCAAATATCTTACCTGTAAAGCTATGGGTGCCGCAACGTTCGATTTTAGGGCCATTTTAAAAAAAATTAATTTACCTTTTTACTTGAACAATATTTGTGATATTTTACTGTTTGCTGACGATACTTCTTTAATATTTAAAGTAAATAGGAATAGGGACCATTTTGACGACGTAAACAGTGCATTGATTTAAGTAACAAAATGGTTTACTTTAAATAATTTAGTACTGAACGCAAAAAATACAAAATGTGTTAAATTTACACTGCCTAATGTAAAACATCTTGGTCCATAACATTAAACGGTGAGGGACTGGAGGCAATAGAATCCACAGTAGAAATACTGTGGGCTTGCTTGCTTCAAAGTTACAGTGCGCACATATTTTATCTCTCAGCGAAACTTAGTTCGGCCGGTTACGCCATTAGAAAAGTCTGTGTATTAACTGACGTTGATACAGCCAGATTAGTTTACTTTAGTTACTTTCACAGCTTTATGTCATATGGAATGTTATTGTAGGGTGAAGCAGCTGATATACAAAGTATATTTATATTGCAAAAAAGAGCTGTGCGTGCTATTTATCAATTAGGATCTAGAATCTCGCTCAGAGAAAAATGTAAGAATATAGTTTTAACTGTAGCATCACAATATAATAAATTTATTTTAATATTATATACGTCTGTCAAAGTATACATTTATATACAACAAAATAGTGACATACACAACATCAATACTAGAAATAAATATAAATTGTGTGTTCCATTCTACCGTCAGACATAAAGTTCATGGTTCCTTCATGGGTCTTGGTATACGTTTTTATAATAAAATACCGACCAATAGTCTAGAATCACCAGATAATACATTTAAAATTAAAATAAAACTTGCTAAATTTCTAAAGCATTTTTCGAATGACAAACATCCATTGCACTAATATTTGCATCAGATCACAGGGCGTTAAATGATAAATACTAACACAAATTTTTATATAATATTATTTTTTGTTATGTTACACCTTATCTAAGCTAGAATTTACATTGCTTTTACACTTAGCCCCTTTTTATTCAAAAAGAATGTGCAATGAAGACAACTCGTGATCATGGACAGTTCCGTAAAGTTTTCTTTTGAGTCTTATTCTGAGTTCGCATGCCAAGGACCGTCATGCTCACTCAAATGTCATTGCTTGCCGTGGCGTCATGGACCGGGGCATTCCCTTCCCTTCAATATGGCTAGGGAATCGATGGCTGGCCCATGTATCGTACTCGTGAACGGGTGCTACTTGTGGTGACTGGTCGACCTTGGATAAGTGGAATTCGATAATTTACTTACTACATTTTTATTTAAACAGTTGGGTTAAACTACGGACTACATTCATGCCTTGTCTCGATCATTTATGTACATGTAGGTGGATGCTCTTATTTACCATACTGCTGCTTTAGAGGCTACCATCAAATTTTATTAAATGCTTAAGTACGTTCAGTAGTAGTTCATGGAGAAATGGTTGCAGCACCTTACAGTTTTGATTTGTAAGCGAAATGTCATTGTAAACTTGGCGATTAATAAGAGTGGCCATGAGTTTCTTGCCCGTTCTTCTCATGAGCCATACACCCTTGCTTTGCTGAACGTGGCTGTAAATGTAAATTCACAGAAAATTTGTGTAACTTTGTCATTCATAAGTGTTACCTTGTAACCTAACTTGAATAAATTTATTATTGATTTTGATTTACGTGGATATAGGCCTCCTCAAAGGTTTTCCACACAGACCGGTCTCAGGCCACCTACATCCAACCGCTTCCCACGACCCTTATCAGTTCGTCGATCCACCTTGTGGCGTTCCCCTGTAGCGTCTTCCGGTGCGTGGCCACCAGTCCAGAACCTTTCTGCCCCGATAGCCATCTGTTCTGCGTGCTATATGCCCTGTCCACTTCAGCTTGATTATCCGGAGATCTAAGTCGGCAACTTTAGTTTAGAAAAGCTATACTGCGCTTTAAATACAGGAAATAAAGATCACAGGTTCGCCTGTTGACAGTACAGCACCATATTAACGGACTCTAGGGATTCTGAAATTAAGATTAAGGCTGCGATATTGTGTAGTACGCGTACTTGTTAGGACTGCTCTGCGATTCAGTGGAGATTACGCTTCGCCCTAGCCCTCATGAGCAGCGATAGTTTAGCATGCAGCCCATTTAATTATTACTTTGGATTTTTTTTAGTACGTTCGTATCATTTTACGATGTTATGTGTATAAATAATAGTGAAGAAAAATATTGTGAGGTGATTACCTCAATTACAAGGCAATGTTTTTGAACATAAATAAAGCCTGCAAACTCGAAAGAGAAAAGAGAAACTCGCATTATGGCTCAACTCATCTGAGTCCCAGTGGTAGGACAGTTAATAGATTTTTGACTTTCCCATTCTACTATAGGACCAGCGTCACAAGTACATGGTGGATATACCACATATGTACATATACGCACGAAGCGCTTTGCTTCAAATGTTATAATGCGTACCGCAAAGGAATGGAACTCTTCACCTAAGCCTTATGAGTACAATCTGGGTGTCTTTAAGTCGCGAATGGACAGGTTCAGGCAAGCGTGCTCCATTGTTAACTGCATCGTCACTTAACATCAGGTGAGATCGCGGCCAAACGCAAGCCTATATAAAAAAAAAACTGACATAGCTAGCTCGTCGAGTCATGGCAGAGCATGAATAAGGGATGTAAATAAAAAAAAATTATAACATTTTATTTAATATATTCGACTCTTAGCTCATTATATCAAAGTCGACTTCGGAATTGCTGACTAACAACAGTGTTTAGCGCCGATGGCATTTTCAACATCAGTTGGAAATGGATCATCAAATAAATTTTCTGCGTGCTCGGCTACTGGTCCGATAGTACTATTAGTATCCAGATTTCTTCTACCAGATCTTATAGGAGCTACATGTTCGGCCAATTCATCCATAATAATTCCTTCTGGTTCTGGCAATGAACCCATATTATTTAAAAGAGATTCTATATCCAGTCTAGTTCTTGTGTAGTTTAGTCTTATAGGTACTTTAAAATGACATCGCAGGTTTAAGTTAAATGCTTCTTCACTATCTATACGTATGTCTTTGTTGCCCGCTGGTGGTACTAAAGGTAATTTATTGTTTTCTCTGAAAATGTCTTTAAAAGGGTGACTGAAACCGTATTTTGGAATATTCATGTAAAAAGGATTTTCGTATATTGGGTTAAAAGATTCGTTGTCTTCATGTAAATTAAACATTTATTTAGATAAGTAAGTAGGTGGAGTTGCTGTAGTAGTTCTTTTTGTTTGTGTTGTGCGTCTTATAGGTTCAACTGCAAGCATACTTCTAGCAAATGTAGAAAAATAAACTTTTCGCTTATTTCATCCAACATTTTCGGCACATCAATATTGTTTCTGTCAATGATACATTCCATGTCTTTAAAATGAAGGTTTTCTTTTTTATGCGTTTATCATGTATCTTTATGTGTTCTTTGTAATTAATCTTACGTCTCTGCGGCTTAATGAAATTAAGAATCTTCTAAAATTATCGGTGCTTACTTAAATTGTCTTGTCCATTTATCTTATGAGAAATCTTTTACCAAACTGCTTATCTTTTAGAAAGTGACTTGCCATTTTACTATTCCCTTTGTTCTTGTTTTGGTGCTCTTACTTTTTTAGTCTATAATGGAGATTGTTTCTTAAGATGATAATCACGTAATTAAATAAAAATCGTATTATATTAATATGCCGCAGCACTAGGAGTCCTTCATACGTTTATGCTTATGTGTAAGATTCATCGCTTCCTTATTACTATCAATTTATCAAATATGTTCTGATTAAAATTTATAGACCGTATTATGATATGTTTCTTATCAAAGATACGTTGTCCATATTTTCTTTACTTGCCTGAGCGTATTTCGATTTATTTTTCTACATTTAATGTGTGATTTGTATTATTTTCTTTATCTAAGTAATTTTCTAAGTATTTGACGTTTCTATTAAAAACGTCTGTATCAGGCATAAACTCTTTTTGAAACTCTATATGTCTCTCTGCACTCGAAGATCCTATTCCTCTGCTCATATCGTTGTTATTTTCAGCACCATCAAATTTATTCTTAATTTCTTCAACTTTGTTAATCATAGCTCTACGAGAGTAGGACCTTTGGTCTTTTTCATTGTTTTCATAATTAGAATCAATATTATATACCCTGTCATTATAGTCAAACCTATCCAAATTAGTCATATCTTCTCTTTCTGAATCAGAATGAATATTCTTTTTTGTAGTTTTATCTTCTAAGTTGTGTTTAATTCTGATGTCTTCAACCGATAAACGTCTGCGCTTTGGTATTTTTAAGTAGTTTGTGTCTAAGATATGTCTTCTTTGTTCAGCTGAACCTGAATAGTGTTGCTTTTGTGAGTAATCTTCTAGTTTATCTTTTTTGTAATTTTCATAATTATTTTTGAGCATTTTCTTATCTTCACTGTATGTATGTGTTTTAACAAAATTTTCAGGAGATGTGTTCGTAATTTCTTTATTCCCAGAATTATAAGGTATAACTTTAGTTAATACATATTCTTTACTCGTTTTCGTGGCTTCCATCTCAGCGAATTCTATATTACTTTTTAAATCTTCAATCATTTCGGTATCGTTATTGGCTAGAGTTTTAACGTTATTTAATTCATTTTCTAACTCTTTTAATCGTGTTAAAACATCTTTATCTATTAGTACAGTATCTGCAGTTAAATTATTATTATAACTCCTCCTATAATTTCGTGTACTATGTTCATCTTTTATTTCTTCTATAGAGAGACCCTTCTCAACGTTTGCGAAATCTTCATTCGAAGATATTATATATTCAGTCTTTACTGGCTCTTGTACTTCAGCTATCGGTTGAACTTTAGCACTTTTTAAATTGATCTCATATCTGGAACAGGATAAATTAAATATGATATTAATGATTGCAGAAAATATATTACTACGCCTGTGTATACTTAAAGTAGTAGTTACATTGAAACACATATTTCAACGATTATATGTAAGTTGTATTTGAGCAAGTGAGATAAGTGGCCAGCGATCCACTGGTAGTAGCGTAATCCTGCAATGATGATTAGCAGATTCCAAGGTGTTATTGAGAATTTGTTAAAAGAAAATATGCAATATCCCCGCCTTTCTATTGGCTTTGACTGTAATCGTAAACTTACGTAACAGGGACAACAAAGCAACTTACTTGATCTTTTTAGGATTTCCAATTCTCGTAGGAAGAAATGGTCTCATAGTGACCACTTCTATGAACGCCTTGTGGGTTGTAAGTACTGTTCGTACCATTTTTTTGGGTACTTGTTTTATTTCACCAGGCGTCTGTATCTTTGTCACGTGTGACTTATCCGTTATTCGGTAAAAAGATGCGTAAGATGCTCCTATGGCCTTACTTCTTTTATTTTTTACATGGGATGGTCGTTTGGCCTTGCTATAAGACTTTTGTCTCCCTATCGCGTGGAACTGTTCTGTAGTGGAAGCAGGCAAATCCTCCACGTACAAGGAGTCGTAATTTGCTGTTGTGATGTCAGTTAATTTATTTCCTGCTTCAGAAGCGGCAATATAATTATCGTCGTCATTAAAATTTTCTTCGTACTGGTTAGGTATTATTTCAGTGGTATAAATATTTTCTCCTGACATCGATTGTTCAATTAAACTTTGGTCATAAAGCTTATTATCGCTTTCTAAACGAACATCATTGCCTTGTTTATGCGAGTATGAGTCGTGTTTAAGAGTTAACAATGTAGGAATAGATGTTTTTTTTGTCTGATAGCTCATTATCTGCAAGTCTACAGGTAACCTCGGATACAGATTCATAAATGACACAGTTTTCATGTCAGCGCCGGTGTTCCAGTTTTCTGTTTGATATTTTGGTTCTGAATTATACATGTGTTTTATAGTAAAGTAAAACGTTTCAACGTTTTCGTTCTTGTTGTCAAGTAGTCTCATTTCTATGGGGTGTAGTTGTGATCTAAACGACATAGGTAGCGGCTTCATATGTTTCCAGTATTTGTCAAGTTTAGATTTCAATGCGGCTCTGGTATTATAGTTCAATTTAGTGTAATGATTGAAAATCAAGGTCCTTAGCCCTTCTCTGAGTATTTTTACTAAATGCAAGTCTGTCTCAATCTTTAGTCTATAATCGTTTATCTTATTCAAAAACTTTTTAAATTTCTCAACAGAATCTTGCTTGTATAATAAATTTATGAAATCAATAAGATCTCTTTCTGGTTCGTGATATTTAGAATCTTCAATTTGATTAGCGATCTTTAACATCATTTGTCTCATATCAGAAGCCGGTATATCCTTCATCTCATTAAATTTGCTAGCTATAAACATTTTTAAATCATCGTTGTCTGTCAATTCACTAAATTTGCAGCCGTTGTAGTGATATTTTCCGACTTCATCGTTAAGAATAGTGAAAAAATTTTTGATGTCCATATCATCATACTTGTTTAATATTTCTATTACGGCTTGTATGAAATCTGTAAATTTCTTTTGACTGGCGCCTTTGTAATTATGACTTAATTTATGGTTATTATTGATGGTAGTCTGGACGTTGTTTGACAAGTCAGTGTCGTGATTCCTATCATCTAAGGCAATTTGTAGAGCTAAGCTGTCAATTCTGGGTATTGGGAGTGCGAGACCTTCATGCGTAGCTGCATAACAAACAAAAATGTTAAATAACTGCATATTATAAATTAAAGTCCCACTAAGTCTGTCTGTTCGCGATAATCTCGAAAACTACTGAACGGATTTTCATGCGTTTTTCACCAATAGACAAAGTGATTCATGAGGAAGGTTTAGGTGTATAAAATGTTAAGGATTTGTATTACCTATGCGAAGCGATCGCTAGTTAAATCTATTTTTACCCTCAGCTATTATAGTGCACAATTATGTAGTAATACAAGTGCACTCGTGTGTACTCTTCTCAAAGGCGGATTATCATTGGACTATGAGAGGCACATTGTTTTTTTAAAAGAAAGCTCTTTCGAATAATTCCTTTGTCGCGGGGGATTTTATAAACATTCAAACAATGGATACAAAGAACATTCAGACTCGGAACAACCACATGTGGATCACACAATTTTTTTGTGCCGTTTTGGATTCGAATCCACAATATTCGGCGCAGTGGCCAGGCGGTTTGACCTGGGGGTGGCGGGCTTTGTGGGCCTGCCCGCCATCCGTTCAGCACCAGGTCCGAGAGGCGGCGTGCGTGTTCCCACGCGCGCCTCTGTGTCGAGTCCGTCTCCCCTCTTTTCAGAGGGGGGACAGTAGGGTTTACTAGTGGCGTAAAGTCTGCCTATTATGGGTAGGTCTTGTTGTGTAGTGGCCTGCCGTTTCACACGGCGGGCCGTAACCTCGGCGGGGTCGCGACCGCATGCGAAAGCGATTCGCGCGGCCCCGCCGATAGTGGTTTTGTTGAGGAACACCGTGGTAGGTTTAGTCGGTATTCCGGGAGGTACATTATTTCTTTTCCATCTTCTTTTACCCCGGCGAGTCCGACATAATCCCTCCGCCCGCCCCCGCGGAGGGATATGCGTCATTGCATTCCCCCACGTAAAAAAAAAAAAAAAAAAAAAAAAAAAAAAAAAAAAAAAAAAATTTCAACATTTATATGCTTAAGATTTGGCGTAATGTGTCTCTGTATTACAGTATAACTGTCATTAATAAATAAATATATTTAAGCATTTAAGGCTGGTGCAGACCAGATGCGTGGCGTGACGTGCGCACGCAACAGTTGTAATGTATGAAGCTGTATGAAAGATGCCAGACCTGATGCGTGACGTGTGCACGCGCGTGACTCGCGCACGCAGAGCCACGTCTAACTGACAATTCGAGTCCGTGCGCGTAAATAGCGTAACGGCAAAGTCACTCACGCGCGAGCAATGATGACGTTGTATTATATGGCGCTTCATGTTAGATGCCAGAACGGGCATGCGCGCACCCGCATCGGTTGGTGCTGCACGTGAGCACGCACGGCAGGTTGTATTTATTTACAAACAAAATATAGTTTACGAGTGTTTTAAGCTATTGCATAGCTTGTATCGCGGGCCTTGAGCGTGGAGACCGAATCCAGAAATTCCGTAACGAAAATAACCTAACACCCCTCACTCCGACCGGCACAGCGGTGATACTTTTTAGTTTTGCTATCTATCGAAGAATAGCAGAACTTTTAATGACTTTTTGAAATATCACGCTTGTCTCTTTAGTTCTGCAAATCGCCTCTAGGTGGCATTGGTTGTATCGGCGTTACTAATTATAATTACATAAGTTGATAAAAAAAGGCTATGCAATAGCTTTACCGCGGCAGTCTCTGCCACACGTCTTTTTTATTTCGCAATGGAGACAATTAAGGTGAAACTCATATAAACTGCATACTGCTTCTCTTATTGATGTCATGGACCCACAGTTTCTTTGTAGCAGCAGAAGGTTCTTAGCATAGTAGCAACAATAATGCATCTTCATCAGAAGAACTGCTGTTGTCTAACATCTTCTCGCTAAATGCTCTAAACTCAATATGGCTGATGAAAAGATGGCTCGCACGCACGTGCAGAAGTTACCTGCGTGAAATGATACGTGCGTGCGTCACGTATTCCTGCACCGCTCTTACCGGTGTGACAGGGCTTGCACGCGCGTGCACACGTCCCGTCACGTGTCACGTAACGTCACGCATCTGGTCTGCCCCAGCCTTTAAGTGTCCATTTTCTTTTTACTTCGACATGTATAACCTCATCGCTCGAAAAATGTCTTGCATGACCAAACTTTTGACACCTTTGTCTCGGTACAGGTTTAAAATAAATATACATACATACATAGATTCACGCCTGTTTCCCAGAGGGGTAGGCAGAGACTGCGAAAATAAATATATCAAAACTACACAGGATGTCCGGTAATTAATGGATAACCTTGAAATGTCTTATAGTAGAACTGAAGGCCATTCAGAAAAAATGCAAAAAAAAGTAATAAAAATATAAAAAAATATATATAAAAAAATTGCAAGCTATAAAGCATAGCATACTTTTGACTGTCTATCTATTAGCAAAATTAGTGTTTAATAATAAAACAACAAAAAAACGATGGATTTCATTCATTTATGGTCGTAGTATACAAGAAAGTTATACATGGTAATTAAAAAGAAACACATATCTCAGGTAGTAGTTAGGATAGATTTTTTTCATATTTTTTCTGAACGGCCATCAGTTCCACTATAAGACATTTTCAGGTTATCCATTAATTACCGGACACCCTGTATATGTGTTATCCATATATAGTTATGATATAGTTAGGTATGTTATTATAAAGTGGAAAGATTTGTTTTTTGTTTGTTTGTAAAGATATAACTCGAAAACTAAACAACCGATTTTTTCTTTCTCCGTTAGAAAGCTATATTATCACCGAGGAACATAAGCTATATTTCAATTCAAAGTACTGTTCCTAACACAACTTAACCTACTTTTAAGCGAGCGAAGCCGCGAGCAGAACCTAGTTATCTATAATCATCACTACATATTATTAATATTAAACAAAGTCCTCCGCCACGTCTGTCTGTTCGCGATAAATTCATATACTACTGAACGGATTTTCATGCGGCTTTCACCAATAGACAGAGTAATTCTTGAGGAATGTTTAGGTGTATAATTTATTAAGGTTTTGTACTACCCGTGCGAAGTCGGGGCGGGTCGCTAATAGAAAAATAAAAAGCGATTATCTTCACTTATGCTTTGTTCTAAAGTAAAAATGAAACTACAATACCTGTAACTGTCAATATTCCGTAAATAAAACACCCGAGGCATTCAAACATTGCACAGAAATACTTGATCGTAGCTCTGAACTTTAATATAAAATAATATATTACACAATATTTTATCACCATAAATTGAAACGAATTTTTATCTGTAATAAAACAGCAATATAAAATGGCCGCGATATCATTTTTGGCGGGCAACCGACGTGATATGTCAAATACTTTAGGCTTTTTTAAATATATTGTAGATACTAAAATAATTATAAATACATCGTGTAACAGAAATGTGTGGTCATAGGCTCGTATTGTGATCATGGTGAATAGTTATATCATGTTGAAATTAAACTACTTAATACGAATTTTTCCGCGTTGTTTTTTTTAAAATACTTTTATTACATAATTTTGAACTACAACACTACTATTATTGAATTTTACTACAATTTAAGCTATTTAAATTAATTAAACTACACTTCAGAACATTGAGACAACTACCATCTTAGTCTCTTCGTGAACATGGCTGCTGTAAAGCAACCGAAACGTCGGCGAAACGTGTAAACTTAAATATAAATAGTTTTAATTTACTTAAATAGCTTAAATTGTAGTAGAGTTCAATAATAGTCAAAATTACATATGTAAGTGTTTTAAAATAAACAACGCGACAAAATTCTTATAAAATAGTTTAATTTCAATGTATAACATTCGCGTAATCGTAAGACGTAACGTAATATTAGTTATGATATGATCGTAAATAATTAAATAAAATATTCTTATCATTTGTAAAGTTGCACCAATCCTAATATATCTTAAAGTTTAATTCAATGACAATTATATTGATTATTTATTTACTATATACCGCTTTCGTTTAAAGCAGACCATACTATCAACGGTTTTAGGGTTCGTTACTTATGGTTAATTCATATCAGTTTTTTTTGAAGAGGTACCCGCGGTATCAGTAAAGTTTCATGTCTATATTATCAATTAGTAAATAGATGTTTATATTATATTTATTCCTTGAATCATTCAGTAATAACAACTATTACTTCGTTTGATCAACAATCAGAAACAATGTTTGATGTGAACTATAAATAAAAAGTTTTTTGTGACTCTGCGTTATTAGTATTCCTTGTTATGACGTTTGCAAAGTTAACCGCGATACAGCAACCGTTCTAAGTGCGTGAGTTCTACATGTGTTACGGTATATCGGGCATTACACGAAGTCTAATACGGGCCCTTATAATATATAACCATACTTATACGTTACACGATATATTATTAATGATTGCAAGTTAAATTTTAACAAATTAAACAGTATTATGTTAGTTATATTTTTATTAAATTGTGTGTCATTAGTTACATGTATTTCATTGAGAACGGGTAAGTAGTTAATAATTTTTTTGAGGCGGCGGAGCGGGAGAGGACCCGGAGCGTTTAAACCCTCTCCCCAACCGCAAAGCCGGGCACCGGAGGGCGCGAGATGACCTCCAGCCACCATGAGGTTTGACCTGGGGGTGGCGGGCTTTGTGGGCCTGCCCGCCATCCGTTCAGCACCAGGTCCGAGAGGCGGTGTGCGTGTTCCCACGTGCCCCTCTGTGTCGAGTCCGTCTCCCCTCTTTTTAGAGGGGGGACAGTAGGGTTTACTAGTGGCGTGATTTTGAGTAGTGCCTATCTTGGGTAGGTCTTATTGCGTAGGGGCCTGCCGTTTCACACGGCGGGCCGTAACCTCGGCGGGGTCGCGACCGCATGCGAAAGCGATTCGCGCGGCCCCGTCGGTAGTGGTTTTGTCGAGGAACACCGTGGTAGGTTTAGTCGGTATTCCGGGAGGTACTTTACTATTATTTCCATCTTTCTTTTACCCCGGCGAGTCCGACATAATCCCTCCGCCCGCCCCCGCGGAGAGATATGCGTCATGGTACTCAGCCACGTAAAAAAAAAAGTAGTTAATAATATGTATTTTATTTTCTAACTAGTCTAATTGTAAGAGGTAGTGAAAGTTTTCAATGACTGCTCACTATCTGGGAATCGGTTAGGATTTGGTGATAGATGTCCATGAAAGTCGCATATAATAATAATAATTTTTATTGGTTAAAAGTAAATAAATGTGAAATAATAATAATAATTTTATTTTCTCATCACAAACGTTTGAACAGTAATATGGCTTAATCTAACATCAATATAAAAATACATTTGTGAGAGACTGACTGAGACTGAGCATATAATAATATACAGTGAGTCTTTATAAAGTGCACATATTAAAAAGGGTGAAAATATAAACAATTTTATCGACGGAAAAAATGGTTAAAAAATATTAAAAAAAAAAAAATCTGGACAATTTTTTTTACTCTTATCTTGGTACCCCATGTAAACAAACTGTTACTACTTTTAAACTAAATGTGATATTAAAACAAAACAATTAATAATGATCTCTAATAATAGGCCAAGCTAATAAAGCCATAATTTATTGAAAAATAAACCTCATAAATTAGTTATTAATGATTTTTTGAAAAAAATTTACCATTTTTCTACCAATTTTTGCAATAAATGTAAAATTTATCAAAAAAATGTCGCCTGTACCCTACTTTTTTCTTATGTTATGTTATTCTACATCGTATTAGCTAGTTTTTAGTAAAAATCCCATGTAGCTAAAACACAATATTTGCTATCAGAGGCTAAAAAAGAGGCTCACCGGATGTGTTATTAATTCGAAAGGATAAATTACTTTCTTATGAAGGCTATGTGAATTATAAAACAAAGAAGCGTAGGTTAGGTTAATCAAAATCATTTATTATTTCACGTGAAACTTAAAACTAATGCATTAATTGCTCAAAATGTCCGCCACGCTGTTGTAAACACAAAAACGCGCGAAGGGAAATTTGTTGTGTGGCCCTTCTTATCATTTCGGGATCATTGCGAATACCATTCGCGCAGTTTATTATGCGATCTTGCAAATCAGCCTCGGTTTCGATAGGGCTGTTACAAACTCGTTGCTTCATTGTCCCCCACAAAAAGTAATCAAGGGGCGTTATGTCAGGCGAACGTGCAGGCCACCCTACGGGCCCTGCTCGGCCGATCCACCGGTTAGGGTAATTTTCATTAAGGAATGCTCGGACATTTCCAGCGTAATGGGCAGGACATCCATCCATTTGTACATACATGTGTCGACGTGTCATCAACGGTACATCCTCCAGGAATTCATGAAGTTGCTGCAACAGCTCTAAAAAGCCTTGGCCGGTCAACCTTCGTGGCAATATCACCGGGTCAATTAAATGGTCATCAATAACGGCTGCCCAAACGTTTACTGTAAATTTCACTTGAAATGTCGATGGGCGTTTCAATTTTGGGTTTTCGCCTTTTGGGCACCACATATGTAGATTTCGGTAATTAATGATGCCATCTCTTGTAAAACTTGCTTCGTCCATCCATAGTATCTTTGTTGGAAAATTTGGATTTTCTCGTATCCAAGATCCAAGTCGTCATTACGCACCTTGGCCTCCAATCTACATCTTCATGCAGATGCTGTACCCTCTGATAATGATAAGGATGCAGCCCCTCTTGTCTTAAGATGCGCTACGCCGTTTTTTGTGCAATTCCGTGACGCATAGCCAAACGTCTAGTGCTAGTAGTTGGATTAGCATACAAATCATTTAGCACTGCTTCTTCGACAGCGGCGTCAATTATAACTCCCGGTTCGCGGTGATCTCTGTTGGCTCCGACTCTCGGTGGACTTCTTGGAAGTTGCGAGCAGATGGTACTGGCTGCCTGTTCAGGAATGCAGCTATGTAAGCTGCACGTGCACCGCGGGCACTTCCTCTTGCCATTCCATAATAACAATGAATGTCAGCAATGTGTGCCGGCGTGAAATCACTTATGCGCGGTATTAGTAGCAGCGGCGAATAGTTCGGAGCGACTGACTCTCTCTATCCTAATTTCCTTTGTTCTTTGGGCCCCGTATCCCCGTACCTCAACCCGCTCTCATCTACAACAATAACACACAAAAAGGGTCTCTACCTGGCAATGAATGGAAGCAATTAACAGCGCAGCTGTGCGAAGGTCGATGTTTTAAAATACTGATAGTGGATGTTGTACTTGGCTTACAAGCGTGATTTTTTTACCATTGAAAAGCTAATACGATGTAGAATAACATAAAATAAGAAAAAAGTAGGGTAACGGGTACATTTTTTTGATACATTTTACATTTATTGCAAAAATTGGTAAAAAAATAGTAAATTTTCTTCAAAAAGTCATTAAGGACTAATTTATGAGGTTTATTTTTCAATAAATTATGGCTTTATTAGCTTGGCCTATTATTAGAGAACATTATTAATTTTGTTTTGTTTAATATCACATTTAGTTTAAAAGTAGTAACAGTTTGTTTACATGGGGTACCAAGACAAGAGTAAAAAAAAAACATAATTTTTATTTTTTTATTTTTTATATTCAAAAAAAAATTCCGTCGGTGAAATTGTTTATATTTTCATCCTTTTTAATATGTGCACTTTATAAAGACACACTATATACATAGAATTCTCTAAGGGTTTAAGTTTGTTTTATTGTTCAATGAAAGCGAACCGAAAGAGCAGCCATGATTTTGTTTATCATCATCTCTCTTAGATTTCCAAATTTATTATACAGGGTGATTTTGAAATCGTGTAATTCCTTTTAACCACGCATTCTACTGGTGATATAGAATAACCCTGACCATATTTTTTCTTAATTAGAATAATGGTTTCGGCAAAATTAGAGTACAGATTTTTTTAAAAAACGGAATAATATTTTTCAAAAAAAAATAAATCTAATTAAATAAAAATATGGTCAGGGTTATTCTATATCACCAGTAGAATGCGTGGTTAAAAGGAATTACATGATTTCAAAATCACCCTGTATATTATATATTTATTTATTCCATTAGTAATAGAAGACATTCAATTAATACACTATCTCCATTTAAGTCATTCACGTCACAGTAGGTTGACCTATGATGCACAATTGCTGAAGTAATTTGATTTAAATTAATAAGCACTAACCTTCACAGAACAAAACGAAACCCAAGCCGTACAGAAGCAGATCGAAGACTCAATAGATTTTATGGACTTGTTCCATCGGAGGTTAAAAGATATTCGAGAAATACTCCATAAAATAATACACTCAGAACTACCTGAACAATATCCTACCGACTTTTTTGCTTCCAAAATAACTCCTTTGACCTTACCTTCGGATTATACCGGAAACAGTTCAACTACTATTCATCCGTATATCTCGGAGACGTTCACGACTTTGGCCACGTGGGATATTGGCACCAATTTTTGGTTCAGTACTCCAAAGTTACCTGAAATACCGTCTTACACTCCAAAATTTTACATAATTCCTGCAGAGTATTCGAGCTACAAGCCAGGATGGGAAAAGTGGACGATACCTGACAATCCCATCAGCACTCCGGGTTTCCCTACTTTCAGTGAGTTTTTATCATAAACCTCGTGGACCCATGGACAAGTTTAGATTGACTGATCAATCCTCGAGTTCTCGGTTCTATGCCCATGTTATTAGAGAATACAATAGTGTTTGTTTTTTCTGATGCTAAATGTTCAGTAGTAAACAAGATATTGTCTTCTGTTTACGCGAATGTTATTAATTGAAATAAAACTATTTATATTTAGGTTTACACTTTCCCCGACGATTCGGTTGCTTTTCTGTAGCCATGGTCACGGGGAGACTAAGATGGTAGTTGTTTCAATGTTTCAGTGTAGTTATTTCAAAATACCCAAACATAATTTAGTCATTGGTGTTTCTATTTACGCAGAATGAGCTCAAAGTACCATGAAGTCTAGCTGTGGTTTGCTTCTTCTTGAGCTTGACTATTTGAATTACTGGATATATACGTATAAAGTAGTTTAATTTAAATATAAATAAATAAATAAATATTCTACCACATACACACAACACCATCTAGCCCAAACTAAGCAGAGCTTGTACTGTGGGTACTAGACAATGGATATACATACATATATACTTTTCTTTTTTTTTTTTTGTAAATACATACATATTATACATACAAACACCCAGACCAAGACAAACATCCATGTTCATGCACACAAATGTTTGACTTGTGCGGGAATCGAACCCGCGACCTCAGGCGTAGCAGTCGGTTACACTAACCATTACGCCATCGAGGCCGAAACATGAATTGTGAACATTGGGTTTGGCATAAAGTTAGAGAATTCATTGTAATAAAAGTATTGGGAAGAGAGGAACCCGAGACGACCCCTCGGATCGCCCATCCAAAAGAAAAAGGGTGACAATACCGAACTCCTCTGGTATGGGACAGGCACGTCGTGGGACCCGGGCGTCATCCATCTTGCAGTATTCCGCTTTGAACACAAAACATGCGTCGACACATATTTCACCTCAGCGCGAGGCATCTTCAGGAACGTTTGGCAACAAATATATTAGCTTGATGATGTCAGAATAGTTGGTGTGGGCAATCCGAGATTGCGTGGAGGGTTCCTCTTTTCCCAATATTTTGATTATAGTTTATTATAATGTTATTATAACATTACTTTAATCCAAAATTTTTGTTGGCTGCACGTTTGGAGTAATGTATTAAGTAATCGCCTTGCCGCAGTCTGTGTAAGAAAAGTAGTTAAATATAAGTTGTTTATACGAAGACTCCCCAAAATCTGCTTAATCCTCCTAATAGCACTGACTTTACGGATGGCCTAGTGGTTTAAGCAATCGCCCCACCATTGCCACTCTACCAGGAGTTATTTATTCGATCCCCACATGGGTCAAACACATTTGAGTGATTCACAAATAGTTGTTCCAAGTCTGGGTGTACCATGTGTTCATTTTTTAAAAGTGTGTGAATTCCTTCTCCTATCTTCCTCACAGCTGCACTTATCAATAGAGGGTTTAACGACAGGTCTATCTGAAATTTGTTAATGTGCTGCTGTCTCCCTAGACTAGTTTGATATATATAATACGTAACGGCTATTAACGGGATCATGTATAATGTTTACCTTTTTTATGCTTGACGTTTCCATCAGGTTACACCGGCCGTGGTCACAAGCTGACTGGTGCTGCGATGTCATGTCTCCGTTCGTGAGGCAGAAGAATCTTGATTCACCCTTACTTTTGGCTTATTTTTGTTTGTCCATGTACCGTCACACATTACACTCACGGTACTGTGTGACGGTCAAGATTCTTCTGCCTCGCAAACGGAGACAAGTCAGCTTGTGACCACGGCCGGTGTAACCTGGTTGAAACGTCAAGCATAAAAAAAGGTAAACATTATGCATGATCGTGTTAATACTCATTAAGTATTATACAGGGTGTCCCAGAACTCAACGTCAAGCCGAAACGGGGTGACAAGATTGATTGTAATGAGATCCATCATGAGAAAAATCAGAAAAATATCTATCCCATGCATTTGAAAATTATGGGCATTTAAGAAAACCTAGAAATTTGGTCAAACTGTAACCATTTTTCGGTTATTGTGGTTAATTTTTATTATTTTTGTTCATTCAAACTTTGGAACCTCAACCCTAAATAACATTTCTAGAATCACAGTCAAAAATAATGACACAATTGCCCCAAGTTTCCTAGAATTAAGACTATTTGTTAAACTATGAAATTAAAATTTTCAAAACTTGTCGATTTAGAAAGGCTGAGACGACGCATCTCCGTCTCACTGCGTGGCATCGCTATCTGTCTCGCTCGCTCATGGCAAACATATCCACTATCCATCTCTCTCAAGAGTAGCGATAGCTCAGTGGGGAGACCAACAGATTGCAATGCAGAGGGTCTCGGGTTCGAACCCACGTCGCGCACCTCTGACTTTCGGAAGTTATATGACTTTTCGAAATTATGTGCGTATTGATTGACAATTATCGCCTGCTCCATGCTTCGAAGAGTACGTTAAGCCGTCCATCCACGACATCCAGCTGCCATGAACATCTATGGCAGTCAGTATTGGGGAAGTCGACACATAATATCCCACTGGGTCGAAGTGTCGCCGGTCTGTATTGACTAGCTCCCACACAAGATAAGATAAGATCCATCTCTCTCATCATTTTGCCGTAAAATTAAGAACCTACCAAAAGCTTGTGCGAATAAAAAACATTTTAACTGAGTAAAGTAACTAGGTTAGCAAAAATCGGGTTACTTGAGGTGTTTTATTTTTTACTTCTTTTTTTAGTATGAATCTAACAAGTATTGTACCATTTTACAATCCTGATTAAATGCGCCAACTTTTAATGGTACTTGCCAAGGCACTCTAGTACATTTTTTTTAAAGAGCCTTTCAAGGTCGACAAATTTTGAAAATTTTAAATTCATAGTTTAACAAGTAGTCTTAATTCTAGAAAACTTGGGGCAATTGTGTCATTATTTTTGGCTGTGATTCTAGACATGTTATTTAGGGTTACGGTTCCAAAGTTTAAATGAACAAAAATAATAAAAATTAATCACAATAACCGAAAAATGGTTACAGTTTGACCAAATTTCTAGGTTTTTATTAAATGCCCATAATTTTCAAACTGCATGGGATAGATTTTTCTTCTGATTTTTTCATGATGGATCTCATTACTATCAATACTGTTACCCCGTTATGGCTTGACGTTGAGTTCTGGGACATCCTGTATATATATATATATATATATATATATATATATATATATATATATATATATCTCTCTCTCTCATGCAACGCGAAAGTTTAACAGTTATTATAGCTTGATAGACTACAGCCACTCCCTTACATAAAATAAAGACCTACCCTTTGGCAGTGAATGAACGATAAGTAGCCGTGATCGCCTACTTTTAACACCTTTCTATTTCCCCACTACCCTCACTATCGCTCGAATGATGTAGAAGTGGATTATTTCGGGGGTAGGCAAATAAATTAAGTAATGGTGACTTATTGAAGTTTATTTGTTCAGTGAAATAATGTATGCTTATTCCGTTTTTAATAATATATAATATTGTCTTATGTTTACGCGAATGTTATACATTGAAATCCAATTACTTTATACGGCTTTATCGCGTTGTTGTTTATTTTTAAATGACACAGGTCATAAATTTGGGTGTTATGTACATTTATAGCAGTAGAGTTTGAGTGTGCTTTGTGTCCGTTATTTGAATGTTTGTAAAGTCCCCCGCGACCAAACAATTTTAGCTTAGTGAAAGTCTTAAAAAAAAAATGAATATATTGCCTCTTTATATCATTATATTATTTATTTTACTTATAGTTGAACTCGAATCTGCCAGTTCTGCTGGACATATACCACCTGGGAAAAAGGAACGACGGCGTAATTTCGTCAAGCGCAAGCGTTCATCTAAAATGCCACGACGACTGGCCCAAGGTACGTTGTATCACCTTGAAGAATAATACATTGCAGAACTGGATCTCTGGAGTAAGGGGCATTGGAAATCGGACGTGTGGTCTTGTAATAAAATGATTGGGAAGAGAGGAACCTGCGATGCACCCTCGGATTGCCCACACCAACTATTGCAATAGAAAAAGGTTAACAATACCGAACTCCTCTGAATAGAGACAACCACGTCGAGGGACTCGGGCGTACTTCAACTGCAGTATTCGGCTTTGACCACAAAATATGCATCAACACGTGTTTCGCCTCAGCGCGAGGCCTCTTTAGAATCGTTTGGCAAAGAATGTTGTCTATTTAGAGAAGTTCGGTATTGTCAACCTTTTCTATTGCAACAGTTTAGGTGGGCAATCCGAGGGTGTGATGCGGATTCCTCTCTTTCCAATTATTTTATTAAATCTTTATCATATAAATTTGTAGCTAGAGTAACCCCCTTCTCTCTCTAAAATACCACGATTATTTATTCAAATACGAAGTAGTTAATGTATATATGTAATGTATATATTATTACATTCCAGCGTAACAAAGTGTAGAGTATTATTTAGATTTGATTATGTTAACGCAACTGAAATTATCAACGCTTTTCAATCTCTGGAATCTAAAAATACGGGGGATCTCTGGGGTATCTCCGTTAAGGTCGTAAAAAGTATAATAAATATAGTTGCTCCTTATTTAAGTGGGTTATTTAATAGGTGTGTAGATTCGGGAACTTTTCCAGATTTGATGAAAAATAATAAAATCATACCTTTATTTAAATCCGGTAATAAAACTGATCCTAGTAATTTTAGGCCAATATCAATTCTACCAGCTTTTAGCAAAATATTTGAAAAATTAATACTCAAGCAATTACTTAGACATTTTAATTTAAATAGCCTCTTTCATGACAATCAATATGGCTTTACTAAGGGTCGTTCAACAACGAATGCAGGAGTAGCTTTACTCAAACATATATACAGAGCGTGGGAAAACTCACAAAATGCTATTGGTGTTTTATGCGACCTCTCAAAAGCATTTGACTGCCTCTGTCATGATACGCTCATACGGAAACTAAGGCATTACGGTGTTCAGAGTAATGCACTGGATATAATTACGTCGTATTTGAGTAATAGGATTCAGTGTGTAGATGTTAATGGTACAAAATCAAATAGCTTACCTGTAAAGCTCGGGGTGCCGCAAGGTTCGATTTTAGGCCCATTTTTATTTTTAATTTATATAAACGATTTACCTTTTTATTTGAACAATATTTGTGACGTTGTACTGTTTGCTGACAATACTCCCTTAATATTTAAAGTAAATAGGAATAGGGACCATTTTGACGAAGTAAACACTGCATTGATTCAAGTAACAAAATGGTTTACTTTAAATAATTTAGTACTAAACCCCAAAAAAACAAAATGTGTTAAATTCATACTGCCTAATGTAAAACATCTTCGTCCTAGCATAACATTGAACGGTGAGGTACTGGAAGCAATAGAATCCACAGTATTCCTGGGCATTACACTTGATTCAAAGTTACAGTGGGGTGCTCAAATATCTTGTCTCTCAGCGAAACTTAGTTCGGCCGCTTACGCCATTAGAAAAGTTCGTGGATTAACTGACGTTGATACAGCTAGATTAGTTTACTTTAGTTACTTTCACAGCGTTATGTCATATGGAATATTATTATGGGGTAAAGCAGCTGATATACAAAGTATTTTTATATTGCAAAAAAGAGCTGTGCGTGCAATTTATCAATTAGGAACTAGAGTCTCGCTCAGTGAAAAATTTAAGAATATAGGTATTTTAACTGTAGCATCACAATATATTTATTTTAATATCATGCATGTCCGTCAAAATATATATTTATACATAAAAAATAGTGACATACATAACATCAATACTAGAAATAAATATAAATTATGTGTTCCATTCTACCGTCTACATAAAGTTCATGGTTCCTTCATGGGTCTTGGTATACGTTTTTATAATAAAATCCCGAGTAATATTCTAAAATTACCAGAGCATAAATTTAAAGTTAAAATTAAAACTTACTTAATTTCTAAAGCATATTATAATATAGATGATTATTTAAATGACAAACATCCATGGCACTAATATTTGCATCAGATCACAGGATATTAAATGACAAATACTAACACTTATGTTTTTTTTAAATATATGTATATATATTTTTTTTGTAATATTACACCTTGTTTAAGCTGGAATTTGCATTGTTGTTACATTCAGTCGGATTTTAATCAAGAAGAATGTGCAATGAAGACAACTCGTGATTATGGACAGTTCCGTTAAGCTTTCTTTTGAGTCTTATTCTGAATTCTGGTTTAGTGGAATTCGATAATTTACTTACTACATTTTATTTAAACAATTAGATTAAACTACGGACTATAATCACGTCTTGTCTTGATTATTTATGTACATGTAAGTGGATGCTCCTATTTACCATACTGCTGCTTTAGAGGCTACCATCAATTTTTATCAAATACTTGAGTATGTTGAGTAGTAGTTCATGGAGAAATGGTTGCAGCACCTTACAGTTATGATTTGTTAACGAAATATTATTGTACACTTGGCGATTAAAAAGAGTGGCTATGAGTTTCTTGCCCGTTCTTCTCATGAGCCCTACACACCCATGCTTTGCTGAACGTGGCAGTAAATGTAAATTCACAGAAAAAAAAATTACGTGTAACTTTGACATTCATAAGTGTTACCTTGTAACCTAATTTGAATAAATTTATTTTGATTTGATTTGATTTATAATACATCAGCCCTTTATTAAACTTTCTCACCTCTGGGCTCGGGCCTCTGCTCAGTGTGAGAATACCAAGTCTACCACACAGGCCCAGTATGGGTTGGCAGACTTCACATATCTTCGAGAACATTATGGAGAAATCTCAGACATGTATGTTTCCTCACGATGTTTTCCTTCACCGTTAGTAGTTAATGTACTTTTACAAAATTAGTTAAACGATCATGATTAAATATAATAATAATTTATTAATTAAACGAACAAAGAAAACCAAAAACAACATACCGGTGGTCTGTCTAACTCGGCTGCCGATAAACGAATGCAACTGGCACAGTTGCGCACGTCTTTTATAAGCTGCCGGTAGTGGGGTGCGTGAATCACGTGTTGTTACGAAAAATGAATCAGAATCAGAATCAGAAATTTTATTTGCTAAGAATGCAGGTAACATTTTGATGGTGAAATTAGTATTACATAGAAGCCAGTACATTCTACCATTTGGCATGCAAATCTATACAATGTTATTCTATAGTGTTATACATAATGTGATACATTTAAATAGGCATATTAATAATTCACAATAAATATCAATAGCAAAAAAAAGAATACAATAATAATAAGACGATATAAAAAAAAATGTTATGAGAATGATAAACAAAACAAAAATTAATAATGTCAAAAGGAATTATCATTTAAAAAGTCATGGATGGAATAATAACATTTTTCGACCAGTAGTTTCGTTAATTTCTTTTTGAAACTGTATATTGTGCTATCTTTTATATAGTATGGTATCTTATTGTAGATAACCGGTGCCATACGCATTATATTCTTTCTCAACAATGCCGTGTTAAAACTGCCTGCATATAATAGGTTTTTGTATTGAGACCTAATTAGTGCCGGTCTTGTTGAATGATCTGACCTTTGATTGAACAGATTTTTGTTCGATTTAACGAACATTGCTACTTCTAATATATACAATGCTGGAAAAGTTAATAGTTTGAGAGATTTAAACATTGGAACACAACTTTCTATTGATTTCAAGCCAGTCATTGATCTGACACAATATTTCTGAGCTCTGAATATTCTTTCTTTTTCGCTACAATTGCCCCCAAATATTAGCCCGTATTTTAGGACCGAGTCAACCAGACCATGATATTCCATAATAATAGTATCAGTGTTTAGTTTTTTAGATAAATTATAAAGAATATAAGCTAATTTACTCAATTTTTTACATACCTCTTCTGCATGAGGTTTCCATGTAACCAACTGATGGTTATCAATTAATATACCTAAGAATTTAGCAACATTAGTCTTGTCTATATTTTGTCCATTATATTCAATTGATAAAGTGTCATTACGGATGCGTTGGTAAAAATGAATACATTTTGTTTTTTGTAAATTTATAATTAGGTTATTAGTGGAGAGTCAATTTATGATGATTTTTAATGTGTAGTTGATTTCTTTTTCATAGAGTTCTTTTTTTCGCATTTGACTACCACCGTGCTATCATCCGCGAACAATACCATTGGATGTCGAACTTGTTTAGGCAAGTCATTAATATAAAGTTAAAACATTAAGGGCCCGAGGACGCTGCCTTGAGGTACACCGTATGTAACCTCTCTACAGTCCGATTGATATTTAAATTCTAACTTACGTCTAGTACATACTCTGCAGATTTCTGTGTATTGTTTACGATTTGCAAGGTACGATTTTATAAGATTTAACGCGTTTCCTCTAATTCCGTATCTGCCAAGTTTTTGTAGTAGGATATTATAATAATATTAATAATATTCTACCACATACACACAATGCCATCTAGCCCAAACTAAGCAGAGCTTGTACTATGGGTACTAGACAATGGATAAACATACATATATACGTCTTTTTTTTGTAATTACATACATATTATACATAGAAACACCCAGACCAAGACAAACATCTATGTTCATGCACACAAATGTTTGATTTGTGGTGCGGGAATCGAACCCGCGACCTTAGGCGTGGCAGTCGGTTACACTAACCACTATGTAATCAAAAGCCTTAGTCATGTCAGTAAATATGGCGCAGACTGGTGTTCTACTGTCAATATTTATCATAATAGTTTGTAGTAGGTCATAAATAGCCATGTTTGTGTTCTTGTTCTTTCTAAATCCCTTTTGTTCATTGCAAAGAATGTTATATTTATTTATGAAATAATAAATTAATTCATATATTAGTTTTTCAAAACCCTTGGAGAATATCGAAATAAGAGCTACTGGTCTGTAATTTGACATTTAGTCTTTACTGTTTTTTTATGTAACGATTTTATAATGACAGTTTTTAAACTGTTTGGATAAATGCCTGAGCTAATGCTTAGATTCATAATATGACTTAAAGGGGAAGCTATTACGTCTGAAACAAATTTAACAGCATTAGTTGCTATACCATCGTATCCGAAGCATTTTGTTTTTTAATATTTTTATTACTCTTACTATATCGTCAGGTCCAACTGGTGCCATAAATATCGAGTTTGGATTATTTACTATACTAATCACTTCACTTGATTTGTTAAGTACAGAGTTTTGTATTTGATCGACAAAGAAGTTATTGAAGCATTCAGCAATTTCCTTAGCGTCACTAATTACAACGTTATCCTTCTTAATTTGTAAAATAGGTTCTTTAGTTTGATAACTACCATTTATGATTTGCCAAGAGGCTCTAGACTTATTTGGTGCTTTTTTTACAATGTGGTTATTTTGTGCTTTACGTGTGAGTTTTATAATTCGTTTAAATCTTTCTGAATATAACTTAAAAGTACTTTTATTTTCATTTGATGGTGTTTGCCTATATTTCCAGAGTAAATGTCTTTGTTTTCTACTACAAGGTCTTATCTCTCGTGAAATCCACTTGACTTTTTTGTCAGATTTTGTATTTATAAGTTTAATTGGAAAACATAAGTCATATAGTAGACGAAATGGCTCTATAAAATTATCATATGCCTCATTGGCATTATTAGTACTGAACACTTCCGAGAATGACAATTCTTTTAGGTGTCTTTTAAACTTGATTAAGTTATCTTTAGATACATCTCGTTTTTTTACACGCCGTGAGTTGATTGAGCACGTTTTATTTACGTGAATTTGTAACAGTTGGCCCTTTCAGACCATTCTGGTCTGAAAGGGCGAAGTCAATTACTTCGCTGTAGCATTTTTTCTTTAGTTATGTGCGAAGTTATCCAGGCATGTTTTACTCCTTGGTCTAGTTGGTTGCTTTATTTCTAGCTTAAGATTGTGACTGAGAAGTAACATTTCAAAGTCTGTCAGTCAGAAGTATATCTATTTTGTTTAAGAATGTCTATGTTGAAATCTCCGCACAGTACCACATTTTTATTTTTCTTAACCGCTTAAACCCCGGACGCCAAGGGTCGGCAAGTTTGTACCCGTCAAACCCCGCTGACGCTAGATGGGGTCAGCAAAAAATAGACGGTCGCGCGCTCTAATGTTTTCTTTTTTTGTATTGAAGGGTCTGTATTTAAAGTCTTGTGTTGTATATCAATGTATTCGGGATGAACTGAGCTTTTCGAATGAACCACTTACCAACTGAATAGTATTTAGATAATATTGTTTTTGTTGTGTCACGTGACTTCGCGCCAAACGTTCGTTCATAGATTTTATTTGTTCCGCTGTTTTCTGTAGTTTTTTGTAGGGCAAGTATATAAGTGTAATACATTATTAAAAAGCTTATTCTTTCTATTTTTAGAGACAATAAAAACAATACTGACTTACGTTATTTTTGTATAACAAACTGAAGCCCAAAGTAACCTATTATCATTTATCATTTTTCCCGCGCTTTTTTATATTTGTTGTTTTTTTGTACAGTATTATATCGTATTTCAGGTTTCAATCACTATTACACAGTTTTTTAAGAATTGTTTGTAAAGTATCAGAGAATAAATTGAAATTTGACATCTTAGGCGGCCTATATATGCATACAATGATTAAATTTTGCTTAATTAACTCTATTGCACAATATTCTATGACACCAGAAATTGATGATTTTGCTATATCTGTCAATACTTTAAAGTCATAACACCTTTTGATTAGAATACAGGCACCACCTCGCCTTTATTCCTTTCTTGAGTAGAATGCGGTGACTTTAAAGTTTGTAATGTCGTGTCGATCAATTCCTCTTGTCCAGATAATACAAAATGTTCTGTGATAAAGACTACGTCAATATCTATTTGCTTCTTTATTAAAAGTTCTTGGATATGGATAAGTAACAAATCGGCTTTATTTAAGAGACCTGCTATGTTTTGATGCATAATATACAAATGTTTATAATAGAAAAACTTAGTACCGCTCGTTGTCGGTGGTATGCATTCATTTTCGTTACTTGAGCTTGAGAGCATTTGATTTATTGTGTCTATTCCTCGGGCACGCCACGATCGTGGCGGTAAGACCCGTACTTAGAGAGTGGCTGGAGAGGCGTCATGGCGCCCTCACGTTTCGTCTGACGCAGGTGCTGACCAACCACGGCTGTTTCGTTCGGTACCTGTGGCGAATAGGCAAACAGGAGACGCCCGGTTGTCATCACTGCGGCGACTGCCGCGTCGTTGTCGAAGACACGGCGTTGCACACATTGGTAGGCTGCCCTGCTTGGGCCACGCAACGCCGTGTCATGCACGCGGCAGTCGGTAGGGTTGTCGTCTCGCTCGAAGCTATGGTTCTGTCCACGGTTTCGAGCGAGAGGTCTTGGAATGCCGTCGCCTCCTTCTGTGAGGAGGTGATGTTCGCGAAGGAGGCGGCGGAGAGGGAGAGGGAACGTTCAATAACTCTCCCTAACCGCAGAGCCGGGCGCAGAAGGGCGCGAGACGACCTCCAGCCACCTTGAGTACCAGCTAACCTGCAGGCGGTGGACCCATTGGGGCCGTCCACCGCCCGATCAGCGCAGGTCCGAGTAAGCAGCGTTCGTGTTCCGCGCACGCCTCTCGATGTCGGATATTATTATGTTTGTGTAAATATTATGTGTTTGTGAATTCTTGTGAATTTGTCCTGTATGTGTGATTGTGTGATGGTTGTGTGGGACTCGCCACGTCCATCGGCGGGTCGAACCTTTGGCGGGGTCGCGATTCGAATGCGAGAGTGATCCGCGCGGCCTCGCCATAAAGGTGTGAGTAACACCGCGGTGGTTTTAGTCGGTTCAGTCCAAACCCATCTGAGGGGCTGGATCCCGACATATCCCCATCGCCCGCCCCAAAACCGGCGATGGGGAACGGGACTAACACATTTCCCCGCGTAAAAAAAAAAATGGTGTCTATTCCTAAATTCTCACTAGTTCCAAAAATGTCATGGTCTATCATTATGCAAGACGTGATCTGGTTATAAATATCACTCCATCCGTATTTGTTTATTCTTCCTGTGGTATATGAAAACATCTCATGTGTTAGGGTGTAGTTACTGTCAAAAAAGCAAGCATATTTGTTGTTTTTTATATCCAGATAAAGGAGGTTGTTAATTAACTCAACTTTGTAATTATAGATCAGTGCACCTTTTATGTAAGTTGGAGCACATATAACCATATTTGTATGAGTAATGTTCATTAATGTTTTTTTAAATTTTCTAATTATTCATATACTCATTATTTTTTATATCATTCTCTCCAATGCAGATCAAGCAATAGTCATTCATTGTGAAGTTGTGTAATTTATGTTCAGCAGCGCATAATAAATCTTTTATAGTGTTTTTGGGTAATAAATAATTACAGTAATCAAAATAATTCGAGAAGACTTCTTCTATTAAAGGAAGAGTTCGCTTTGTGCAATAACTGCTTATTATGCATAACCTATTTCTTTGCTTCGGTATTGTCACAGCGCCTGATACATTTTCGTTAGCAACAGTAAACCGTTTGGAAGTTGACGTACATCTTTTATTTATTTGCTATATATATATTATATATATGATGCAAGCGGATGATAATTCATGTGTTTCTCGATTATTAGACTTATCGTAGCGATTTTTAGACGTATATAACAGTTGTGCCGATAAAATATAAAAACATATTTTAATTTTACAATATTTTCAGGCGAAAAGCATCGAAGGCATCATGTGAGGCACACAAGAAAGTCAATGAATAAGAAGAATTCGCGACGTAAGTCTAACCTTGACAAGAAGAAAAACGGCAGAGCAATCTCCACATCACATATAAAAATTAAACAAAACATCTTTAATTATGTACGATTTCAAAATAATCGATCCAATATAGCTTTTAAACGTTCAAAGAAAACTAGCCCTGGTATGAATATTTTAAGCAAGTTGAAATCGAAAATAGCAGCAAATCATCCAGATAGCAAAAAATATAAATATTTACAAAAAAGAATAACCTCTTCTCTCTTCTCTCAGCGAAAAAAAGGCATCGTCGGAAATTAATTTACTTGAACACTTATTGCGTTTTAGTGGAATATTTAATAGGAAGCTTGTAACCAAGACATTACTGAAAGACTGTGGAATATAATTATGAAAGATTTCAGAGAACAAATACCAAAACTTTATCAAAGCATTCCAATATACCTATCTGATGAAGAAGAAATTTTAAAACGCCAATTGAATCGAGCTCTTAAGATACAATACAAGCAAGACATAACAAAGAGAGAGATGCAGAGAGCTGAGGTATATTGAATCGAAGTAGGCGTTAAGTCCATTGTAATAAAATTGCCAAATGGTCCTGAAGATGCCTCGCGCTGAGGCGAAAACCTGTTGACGCATATTTTATGCTCGAAGCAGAATACTGCAAATTTGAGTACGCCCAGGTTCGACGTCGTGGCTGTCCTTATCCAGAGGATTTCTGTATTGTCAACCCTTTTCTATTGCAATAGTTGGGGTGGGCAATCCGATGTTGTGTGGTGGGTTTCTCTTTTCCACATAATTTTATGACACGTTTGGATTGGAATTTAATCGAGAATTAGGCGAGATGCAATAAAAAGATTGCATAGATGTGGTAATTACTAAATGGTCCACCAACTATGCAGTAAGTTTTGAGGATCTCTGAAAGGGAAAAAAAGAAAATCGCCAGGAATGTATTGATAATTTCATGGTAGAAGATGAAAAGAAAGTAAAGCTAAAAAAAGAATAAAATCAATCAGAGATTTAAAGGTTAGGCGTGGATCGAAGTCTTGGTTTTCATCAAATCCTAATGCAGTGATAAGCTAGTCAACAATCCCATCCTCTATCATCTCCAGTTTATGATATAGTGTTCTCCTACGTCAGTGGTCGGCAACCTTGTCCTCCAAAAGAGCCAAATATAGATAATTCACAAGTGAAATCTATTCAAAGAGCCATTTTTTTTACCTTAAGCTTTGCTTTAGCAGGGGACAAAATTTGGATTGAAAGTACACTCTCGAGCTTGCCTTTGCCAAATAAGTCTTACTTTAATTAACAATAAATTAAATAATATTTCATGGACGAGCCGCAGCCAAGGAGTCAAAGAGCTGCATGCGGCTCGCGAGTCGCGGATTGCCGATCACTGCCCTACGTCAACGGATTGGTTATAATAGTGAGAGGCGCTGTACCTGTCCAGTACCCGAGAGCACCTTCAGGGACTAATTATAGATAGGTCTTGTCCCCAAATCTTGATTTCCAATGCCTCAGAGATCCAGTGCGTTCTTGTGGCACTTGTCCGCACAACCTTCGGCCAAAAGTCCTTCTTCATCACTACATACAGAAAGCAAGTCTGGACTCGCACCACGAACACCTTGAAGTTGACGTTGCGACGCGACTCCAGGAGTTGCACTTTTGGCATGTACTTGGCTTTCTGGCGTACATACTCCGCAATGTCCTCCGCCTTAGTGGTGTAATGCATGTGATAGATGTACACCAGTGTGTTCGGTGCTGCAGCACGCAGGTTTGCACGAGGCTCCACATGAGCCGTACCGCAGCAGTTTTTGTTGGTTTTATGACAGCTTGCGGTCCGATTATACTATCTTGAAAAAAACTAGTTACTAAACTATATAACAAGCAACAGGTACTATTGGAGGACATAATCACGCTACAGAAATCGGTTCAATACACTTTGGATCGCCAGGAAGGCCTTAAAAGGCAAATGAGCTCGGCTCAGTAAATATTTATACTAAAATCAAGGATGTAATGCAATAGTAATAGTAATGTAATTAATTGGTTGATCTCTTATATATTATTAACTGTATTTTACATTTCACATAATTGACTTACAAATAAAACTGGTCGACAAATTGATTTAGCTTTTTTAAGGTGTAACGTTTAAATATGTCAGTAGTTTTCTAAAGGGATTAAATATAATGACCATCAAAAATACTAATTGCATAGCAAACTATACTTACTAAGATATATCATAACGAGCATCTATCCGCCTCAAATCACTGCATTTCTTCTCGGAAGGGTTAGGTTATGTTAGGTTCCTTCTTAAATCCACCCAAAAATAGTCGACTTAGTTTGATCTCTGATTTTTTTTGTGTTTTTTGTGTCAACCTGGTCTTCGATCGCTAGCATCAATCCTACTGTTTCAGGTTTTCCATCCAAATTCGTAATTAAACTTAAGTAACCGTAACGTTTGATAAATAACTACGAATCAAAATTAAATTTCTGTTTTTGTAACTGGTTTGCATAACCAGCTACCTAAATGGAATTATTTTCTCTGTTTATAACTGGTTACCAAAACAGAATAATGCATTCCTTTTTCGTAACTTAAAAACTAAATATATAATGCAGAGATGCCCTAAATGTCAGCAAGTAGATCAGGAGAGGAGCAGGACATTTTTGGTTAAGTAATATTAATTTTACTAAGAAATGGTGCTGTTATAAAGAAGATATAAGAACTACCAACGACAGCTTGCCTCGCTTTAGCCATGCATTTGACGCTATTTTATCAACATTAGGGCTATTTAAGTTGAGACGATGTCGGCCATGAAGAGATTTTGAGTCCAGATAGTTATTGTGTTCATTTGTTTAGTTAGTAGATCAGTGAGAGAGTGAGTGGTGTGAATGTATCTGCCTGACATATAACGCTGTGTAGTTGCGAATGAGGTGAACGGTTGTAGAAGAATGTCCTGAGTAGTGTGATCTGTTTGTTGTGAAGGTTTGTGATGTCGATGAGGCCTCGACCACCCTCACTTTTAGGCAAAGTGAATCTTTGAATACAAGCTCTGGGGTGATGTTCCCTATATTAAGTCAATGTGGTGTTAATGATTCCTTATAGTGTAGTGAGATCTGATTGAGTCCAGCGAATGATTCTAAAAGAGGAAGTTAATATAGGAATAGTGAATGTGTTAATTGCTTTGATGGTGTTTCTTGCTTTAAGATAGAGTAGTCTACTCCTAAAATTTTGTTGTGGTAGTTTTTTGGTGCTTCTATGGTGAATTTCTTGTGATTGGTAGTATCCTAAATATTGATATCCTTCTTCTCGATCCACGGCATCTTTAATATCGTAATTTGCTAATTCGTACGAAGTATATTCTACTATCCTTTTGTAAACAGATTGGATTTTACATTTATTAATTCCAAATTTCATGTGTACATATATATGTTGAAAACGCTTGTATTGTGATGTCAGCAAGTGTGTGTATTTCATTTAGTGTAGTTGCAAAGAGTTTGATATTATCCATATACATGAGATGAGTGAGAGTTGTTTGTTGTGTGTTTTGTTATAATTATAGGCCCCGACTACTTGGGTAGATAATGTAGTGCAAATTTTTTGTGGTGAGAATATTTCGGTTTACTACACTATGTATATATTACTCAAAGACACAAACGTGGGTCAATATAAGTTTCAACGATTTAAGTCATAGTTGTGTTCTCATGTAAAATTGTCCACTATAAGAAGAGTGAGCTGACTCATTGCATTTACACGATCAAGAACGATTATGTACAGCTTTCAATAAGAGTGATCATGATAATACTATAGTAATAATAATATAATAATATTTATTTATTTTTCTCTCACACAGAAATGGTTTACAAAAATTCAATCCTTAATCTATGAGTAAAACTAAATATGTGTATTGAATCTGTATGAGAGACTGGTATCTATACTAGGTAGACCTGTGTTACAGATTACCAGCCTCTCCTGACTCCAGATAAGAGGGTTGCGTGTGCAGTCAAATTACATTATATTGGTGCGCAATTATTATGTGAGGTGAGATTTAGGTATAAATAAATAAAAATAAATAAATACATACCTACGAGTGTAAAGATTTGATGTGTGTGTGTGTGTATGTGTGTGTGTGTGTGTGCATGCGTGCGTGTGTGCGTGCGTGTGTGTGTGCGTGTGTGGGTTCGTGTGTGCATGCGTGTGTGCGTGCTTGTGTGTGTGTGTGTGATACTGATGAAAAAAAGAAGAAAAAGAAAACTTATGACTTAAGACGGAACATGGAGCATATGTTCAGTTTCCTCATAATTAAGTGACTTCAGCCATGGAGTGAGTTCTAATTTACATCTATATCTAGTTAATGGATATATATGCAATTTTTCATTAATTTTATTGTAAATATATCTTCCCAAAAAGCCAAAAAACTTGCCAGAGAAAGATGTGGACCAATGATTATCAATTGAGGAACAGACTTTATACTTTAATCTTTTGTTGCTAAACTCTGGGACATAAGTGAGTAAGGAATGCTGTTTTAAAATAAGGTTCAGAATGTAGAGCTGACGTACTGTCAGTACATCTGCCATTTTGTAGAGATTTCTGGTAGGATATAGGAATGGTAATGAGAGACTAACCTTAAGTACTGCCCTTTGGGCTCTTTCCACCTTTATCAAACTTGTTTTGCAGACACCACCCCATACAGAGATACTGTATGATATTATTGGCTGGCATAATGACAAGTAAACCATTTTAATTGTATTTTTATCTGCAATATGACGTAGATTCTTAAAGATAAACATTAATTTGCGAGTTCTACATGCAATTAGGTCTAAATGATAACTGAAATTTAAATTACTGTCAATGATAACACCAAGATATTTTATATGAGTAGTACTTTTTATCGCGTTACATGTACAAGCATGGTTAATACGACAGGAGTGGGCTACGATTGAATAATCTTTGAGCGCATTGGGTGGAGGACTTTTTATGGCAAACGGAATGTACTTGGTCTTCTCTTCATTGAGAGTTAAACCATTGTGTCTGAGCCAAAGCAGCACCGCGTTGAACCCTAACTGTGCAAAGACATAGGTGTTTTCCCATGTGTCTCCATGAAAGATTAGCGCGGTGTCATCAGCGTAAGTTACTATTTTGCCATTATTTATTTGCAGATTACATAGGTCGTTAATGTAAGTTAGAAAAAGAGTAGGCCCCAGCACGCTACCCTGCGGCACGCCATAAGCAACTGGTAGATCAGAACTGGTGATATCACCTACCCTCACTCTTTGATTTCTGTTCGTGAGATAGTCAGTGAATAATTTGTGTTGCCTACCACGTATACCAATCCTTTCTAATTTTTCTAGTAAGAGTGGGACAGAGACTGTAGTATATAGTGTCTTATCTATGTACTATATTATTATTCGTAATTCAGATGTCATGTTGACTTTTCGTGACAGATGATAATTAATCGTCCAGAAACGTGATTAAACTTAGTACGATGTACGATTTAAACCTTTGTTAAGTTCATCAAATATTAATATGGATTATCTACAATAAGCTTTAAAATAAAAAACACACATGCATAGTAATAAATAAAGTTATAAATAATATTTTACTATCGCAATAAAATAGTATTGAAATAGTTGTGTCGTCAATGTTCAAATTTGGTTTTTATTTTGTTGGTTTACTTTGCTGAACTTGGTTTATGCATTTATAAGCTAGGAGAGAATTGTACAGAAAAATGAAGCAAAATGATCTTTTATTGCTTTTTGGGGTAATTAGGTAAGAAGCGTTTATAAAATTTTGCGATTTGTACATATATTTAATACATACTAGGTACTTTTTAAAAACTTAATCGTGATAATATTACATAGTTAAAAATGATTCCAAAATTCTTAAAAAATATTTTTAAAAATTTTGGAATCACTGTGTTGTCAGGGGTTTACTTCAATTTATCTTCTTGTCAATTGGTTCCATAGATGCTAAGGGTGTATTTCTAACGCTGTAAGTGGTATGTATTTCTAATAATGGCAGCACAGCTGCTTTTGACAAGTTTACTATTAGTAAACTTGTCAAAGTTAAGCGTGTATAGGGTACAGTGAACGCTCACATTAAATAAACCATATGCTTGTTCGCCAAATGAGAACTAATGTAGACAACAAACGTATGATTACTTTACTGCTTTCATCAATGGCTTTTAGGAATTGACTCATATTAGAATCAAAGTACTTCAATAGTTATAGATGACCATAGACTTTACAGTCTGGCTAACTAATGGCTGAATAACTGAATTGATTACATAATCTTCAAAGTTCTTAGACATCTTGATGATGTAAAATATAATAGTTACGGTTAAATAAAAAATAAAATATCTTCTAATTTTAATTACTATACATTTCTGTGCATCCAGATTTAATGAAGATAAGTGTGAAGATTCCATTACAAGATTATAACAACGTTACACAACACTCTACGTTAAAACGGCTCACAAAAATATAGAGTTTAGAATTAACATTATACCTTGGAAAACAAATAAGAAAACATACAACAACAGACAGCTTTGAAGAATAAAACAGATTTAAAAGACAATTGATGATGTACGGACTATCAAAATATAATAAAACTATTGACTAAACAGATGTGATTTAAAGATTAGATGCAACTGATAATGCAGAAATATCAAAAAATAATTTGCGTTCAGCTCTTAAGTACTAAAGGTTTATGTACAAAGGTTATCATAAGGTAGTTGAAGAAAGACTATTTCGAAATAGTTCTCAAGTTGACTTGCGAGTTATCACCAAATTGAAATGCAAACGAACTTGTATTAAGAAGAACGATATTTTTATTTTATTTAAACAGAGATGTTTGCATATAAATAAATTACCTATTTTACTCTAAGAAAATGGATAACAGTAACATTCTTCATCAATAATTAGATTATTGTCCTGCAAAATCTGAAAGCAAGTTTATTTGGATGATGTAATTATGTTTTCTAGTAATTTGTATAATTTTATTACTTTGGAAAATAATACGTAGTTGTTTTATAGATTAATTTCGCTATTAATAACTGTAAGTAAACTTTAATTTAATTAATACTAATATTTTTTATGTACATTAACTTGTACTGTACTGGTCGAAGCTTCAGAGACCCACTTATCATTATCTTGTATAATATTTTTAAGACAAGTATTTTCTGTCATCATCATCATCATAATTTCAGTCGAAAGACTGTATCCACTGCTGGATTCTTATCCGAAAGCCACTACTTAGCACGTTTAGTATGTGCTCTTATATCACATCTTTGTCATCGTATACATCATGCGTATACAGTGTCTTCAATAAATTCGTTTTTGCATAAGCACAATTTTTGTTTGTTTTGTCATTGTTTTAGGTTTTATATTCAGTATAATTTTATTTTTAGTATAGGTATATTTTGAGTATTTAAAAAATGTATAATTTTTTAAATTAATATGTCATCATACTTTTCAAGTTGTGCTGTCTGTGTATCAGAATAATAATTTCACTTATATCTGCCTTGTCTATATTCAAATACTGATTTCATTCGTAATTTTCTTTGTATGTGTGACCTATGAAGTCATGCTTACTGTGTTTACGTTCCTGTTCTTTTTGTTTGACTATAGTTCTTAACTCTTTAATTGTTTTAACATCGTTTTTTATTTGAGTTTTAACGACTTTTAATTCATTCTCGAGATTTTGCAATCGACTTAAAATATTTTGATCTAAAGACTTATGATCACTATTACTTCTTCTATTTTTTTCTTTACGTTTAACTTCTTTAAACCCTTCTTTATGACTTATTTCAAAACCAGGTTTATTTTTTTTTAAAGATTCTGTATAATCACGGGCAAGGTCAGCTGCTAATAATTTAATTTGATAGTCTGATGCATCTTCAAGCTTTCTTATATCTACTAGTGAAATATTGTTTTCAAACATTGCAGCTTCTTCGTTGGGTGATCTGGTCTGTGTATATGTAGGATTAGGCGAAGTAGAACTGATCTCGTTAATGTGAGGGATTTCACTAGTTACTTGAGGTTTATCTGTGAGATAGTCTTCAAAAATAAATTTGTCTTCTTTAGATGTAGTTGGCTGTTCATTTACAGTAACAGTGGGTACAGTAATCGGCCTTTTTCTCCAGAGGCTTTTAGTTATTATCAACGATGCTTCTGTAAACCCTCTCTCTGTGATATTATCTACAAAATCCGCAACATCCTCTTTAGAAGGTGTGTCTTGATTTGTAGTAACAGTAGATACTGTACTATACAGTTTTATAGTATGGTACTTAGTGGTTGATGTTTTTAATTTATGGCTTAGCTTCGGTATATCATCCATTAAAATTCCGATAGGGTGTCCAATATTTTGTTTAGGCTCTTTCATGGGGACTATAGGTTTCTTTAAATGTGTTTTGGGCTTCTTCGAATGGATTTTTTGTGGCTTTAAAATAATTTCGTAATGATTTCTTTGCTTTGCATTTTCGATTGATTGTTCTGCAGGTTTATTTGAAACGAGTTCATGTCTGAAACATAATTGATTGCTTAGTAAATACATCTACGTAACTAATAAATTATCCATTGTAAAGTAATAATTAAAAAGTAGTACACATCCTCAATTTATCAACATCACTACTAAACATTAAGTCAATACTTCAAGTGTCTATAGCGAAGACTAAAATTTACAGAAAAAATTAACACTTTCAGTGCGGAACGAGGTCTAGCACGCCGAATAGACTACATTTTTCTTAGCCGCACCGCAAGTAAGACACCTTGCGGTGCGGCTAAGAAAAATATAGTCTTGCCGTGCGGAGGCCGTAACTTCAATTTGATTTAGTTTGGGAAAGAGATGAATATACATATATCTAAGATGCCCTATTAAAACATAATGCAGTGGTGTATCTGCTTTAATACTGGGTCATTTTGATCTCGTACCGCACTGAAGAAATAAAATTTTATCACAGTGCGAAACGGGGCTTGAAAGACCCCGTATCCCGCCGACTCCGTAGCGCACCCTGCGCGACCAGTGTTATGCACGCAAGCCGCGTAAACACTTGTTAGGTTTTAACAGCTTACAGTAATAATGGCGAGACGTTGTCGAAAAAAAATGTGTTAGAAACCGAAGAAGATAAAGTGACAAGTCTACATTTACAGGTAAGTCGTCAATAAACATTATTTTCATTGTTATAAAAGTCGAGTGCGCCGTGCGCCATTTGTAATTTTTTGTGATTTGACACCACCCGGGCATCTTTATAATTGCATAATTTTAAAATGGTTTTTTGTTTGGTGCTTCTTGAGTTTATAGCGTTTAGACAGACAAAATCATTGTTTTATATAAAGTACCTAGTGACAATAATTTTTATCCTTTCAGAAACAGCATCAAATAACCAAACACAACATCTCCAAAAGTGTTCGAAGAGAAGAAAATTTGCCATGTTACGCCAAATTACGAAAAGAATTAAATAGCCGTAATGCGGACAAAAAAGTTAGAAAGATCGTCACACAATGTGTTCAATGTCAAACATTTTTATGTTTAAATTGTTTTAACGAAAAGCATTTGTTTTGTTGTTTTGTATGTAAATTAAAAATAAAGTAAAAAATCATTCACTGATATTTTTGTTTCCTATCAGTATAATCTATTTAAAACTACCCTTATTGAGTGCGGTACGAGGTCTATAAGTTCCCTGATTTTCTTTTACCTACAGATTCTTAATAAACCAACCCTCTAGTGTACGCTTTAAGATTCATTGTATGTATCAAAATATCAATCAATTCATAATTGATAATAGTGTACCAAAAATTACAGTAAGTTTTTTTTATTAGCCAAAATAAAGCTTTTAGTTTCTTAAACGTTACGGGGTCTAATAAGCCCCTTACCGCTATAATGATAATTTTCAAACGAGGTCTTAAACGCGCCGTACCGCGGGAAAGGAAAGATTACATAAATGAGTGCCGCTGTCAACATCTTAATGAAACACTGCGTTGTATTTTTTTACGATAGCCCATTATACTTGCGAAAGCTGTTTAGGTATGTTTGCGTAATGAAATACAGACTGTGGATTAATTGGTTAAATTAGAAACTCGTGGCTATAAGATATTATAGGGCTGGAATGTAGAATAACACCAACGAACGTTAATTTTAAAATAATATTAACTTACTTGAAATACTTATCAAACTTTTGTATTATAGGAGAAACATACGGCTTCATCGTCACCAGTTTGAATCGTTTTGATTTTGTTTGCTGTCTCAAGTTTTTTGTATCGTATGTATTAGTTACCGTTGTCTTGCCTTTTCTTATTTTATTCTTACTCTGTGTGGTGAAGTGATCGTAGGCGTAAGGATCATATTTTAAGTCTAAATTTTTCTCTATGTACATTTGTCTAAGTGTTCTTGTTTCTTTAGCTTTTTTAGTTGAGTGTTTGTTTTTTCTTGACTTCGTTATTTTATTCAAATCTACATTTTCTACTATAGGTTCTGGCGTATTCCAATTAGCTACAAACGCTGGATACAATGATAGGAATGATATTTTTTTTTCCTCTGCTTCTGTTGGTTTTGCTTTTTCCTTTTTATGTTTGTGAGCTTTTTGATAAAATTCGCTATTAAGATTATCTTCTTCGTCTACTTGTCCCCGAATTCTCAGAGCAACGTGTTGATTGATTACGTTTTGGATATTAGATGTAGTTTCGTCATAAATAAACAATGATTTGGTAGGATACGTTTCACTAGTGCTTTTAGTTGTATATTTAAATATTTTCTCAGATTTATATAAATTCGGTCGTAGCAAGGTTTTAATATCTATAACTTGTTGGGTATAATCATCCAATTTAGATTTTAGTGTTGCTCTAGCGTTGATATTCAAATTCGTGTAAAAATCAAATAATATAGATTTCACTCCATTACTGACAACGTTTTCAAAATTTAAGTTTCGTCTGGTTTTCAGTCTGTAGTCATCAAGATTGAGTAATATATTGTTAAATGTATCAATTATTGAATCATTCCTATATAATGAATTCATGAAATCGATAAACTCTTTTTCATTTTTATCATAATTTTCCTCTTTTATTTTATTAGCTATTGCTATCAATCGTTCTTTGATAGCAACGCCTGGTAATCTTTTAAATTCATCAAGTTTGTTAGCTATATATTTTCTGAGATCATAATTGTCTATTAGTTCATGAAACTTGCATCCTTTGTAGTGATATTTTCTTAGTTCTTCGCTGGTAACAGCGACAAAATACTCTATTTCTTTATCTTCATATTTGTTTAATATTTTTATTAGCATTAGAATGAAATCTGTGAATTTCTCAAGTCTACTTTCGCTGAAATGCCGCCGTAATATGTTTTTTTTATTAATAGCAGTTTTAACTTTATCGATGAAGTTATAAACATTGTCTAGGAACTTAATGTCTATAGCTTTGTCCTTTTCGTTAAATTCTAAGATTGTTTCTAGAGCTAAGTTCACACTTTTATGGTTGTCTCCATCTTTTGAAAATGTAAGATCTTGAGGTGAAGCTGTTTATAAAATAAAATATGTTAGTCTATATTTGAATTTTATTATTTAGGTATACATAAACTGACTGAACTGAATGACTCAGTATCCCAGAGTTGTAGGTAGAGAGTATGGATGTTCACAGCTATGAAAATATCCTGAAGAGAAGCCAGGTTAAGAGCATTCCAAACTGACGACAGTACAAGAGAGATGCCTGAATCGTTGCAATCGCAAAGCCGGATTCTTTTTACACCTACGGGAAACAGTATTAGTCTTTACCCGTTTCTTGTTCTTTATTTCTGTATTTTACTAAGGTGGCATCAAACATATAGCTATATTAGTTCATGCTTATAGCTATATTAGTTCATGCTTAGCTAGTACGTATCTTTTACTATTGGATGTTATGTCTGTTCAAAGGGTAATTATCATTTACTTAAACGGTGTAGGAAAATATCGTGAAGTAGCTTGCTTGTCTAAGAGTTTTACAAAGCGTTCTAAGAGATTTATAAAGTTTGCCACCTTGCACTGCGTCAGCAGAGTAGAATTTGGTTTTAGCTCTCTTTTATAGAATATAAAGCTGCCTTATAGCGTAATCCTAACTTATATTATAAATGTGGAACTAGCAGCGATAGCTCAGTGAGGAGACCAACAGACTGCAATGCAGAGGGTCTCGGGTTCGAACCCACGTCGCGCACCTCTGACTTTCGGAAGTTATATGACTTTTCGAAATTATGTGCGTATTGATTGACAATTATGGCCTGCTCCGTGCCTTGGAGAACACGTTAAGCCGTCGGTCCCGGCTGCCATGAACATCTATGGCAGTTGTTATTAGGAGGTCAGTGCCCTATAATATCCTGACACTGGTCTAGCCTTACAGTATCGTTAGCCTTCGGGTTGCGAAGGTTAGGTGGCAGCCGCTCCGTGTAAAAACTGATATCCAGTCAAATCAGGTTAGACTAGAAAAAGCTGACCTTAAGTGACTTGGGAATAATAAAGGCTAGGGAGAAGAAGATTATAAATGTGGGTGTGTGATTGTTTGTTACTTCGTTACGCCTTAACTACTCTACCGATCATCATGAAATTCGCAATGGCATACGCGTTACCAGGAATACAGAAAAGTATATACGGCACATTTTAGCCCGAAATAATTAACTGTTGCTAAGATAACAATTTATCAACGAATTCTAGTTTTTAAATTTTTTTATTATAATAATTTTCTATCGTATACACTTGTACTATGGGTACTAGACAATGGATAACATACATATATATGTACATTTTTTTTTGTAGTTACATACATATTATACATAGAAACACCCAGACCAAGACAAACATCCATGTTCATGCACACAAATGTTTGATTGCGTGGGAATCGAACCCGCGACCTCAGGCGTGATCACTTCGATTAGCGATTTATATATAAAGAAAAACTACCCAACGATGCCGTGGATAATAAGATTGTGTAGCAAGATTAACATATAGACATACCTGCAGCTGTAAATATATTGAAAATAATAAAACAAAGCCACTCCAGCATCTTATATAAACACTGTACTTATTACAATCGTTAAAACTTATTTTATGTGCCAACAATTTATATAACGCGAAATATTTTATTGTATATATACAAATTATATTTTTTTTGCAGTAAAATCAATATCAATATAATAAATCCAATATATAATAAGTGGTTTTAAGAAAATAAATTTTGAGTAGTACACACGGCTACACTTCAAGTTAGACACTTATATACGCATAACTACGCTACATACAAAATAGAGAATTGTCGGAAAGGGACAGTGCATGGTGTCGATGTAATGGTAAGCGTCACCGCGTTGCGTCCCGTTCAGCGTGAGTGAGACAAAATAACAAAAATATAAAGCACTCTCTCGCACGATTCGCACCGTTCAACTTCTAATAGTTCAAAGTCCAAACAGTATAGGTTGATGTGTCGCTGTGTGTACATTATTACGACGTGTTAAATTCGTTTGTAGTAACAAACTGTTTATTATAATAATTTATTAATTTAAAGACGACCAACGAAGCATACACATAAACATTACTTATACAGGGTGTCCGGTAATTAATGGATAACCTGGCAATGTCTTTTAGTGGAACTGATGGCCGTTCAGAAAAAAAATATGAAAAAATCTATCCTTACTACCTGAGATATGTGTTTTTTTTAATTACCATGTATTACTTTCTTGTATACTACGACCATAAATGAATGAAATCTATCGGTTTTTTGTTGTTTTATTATTAAACACTAATTATACTAATAGATATACAGTCAAAGTATGCTATGCTAATATAGCTTGCACTTTATAATATATATATATTTTTTTCTTTTATCTGAACGGCCTTCAGTTCTACTATAAGACATTTCAAGGTTATCCATTAATTACCGGACACCCTGTATATAATATCTCTACCAGATATTTGTTCATTTGTATTTCATATTGCTGAAAACTAATTTGTATTGTTAGCAATTATAGGTAGAATATAATTATTTTATAGAAATTTTAGTAAAGTGTAGCGATGTAGAAACATTATTTAAATATGTTTAATTGTATCCGTTATTTTCTGTTGGTAACACTGATTTTGCTCGACTGCCTCACTACTTAGGTACGCTTGATAGTATAAAACTAACGCGCGGAGCAATAACGGGCAGTCGTGCGTTGAGTGGCGATCGGATAAGTTTGTGAAGTAAAAGTATATTAAGTGGCGGATATTGCATTGAATTAAATCAGATATGCATATTGTGTAACTATGTAAACTATTTATAAATTATAATTATGTTACAATACACAACATTTAAAACTTAATTTGCTATGAAATTCTATTTTTAATTATTTCGCTACGATAATCCATAGAATATATCAATTTTCTCTGTTTAATTGTCTACCTTTATTGAAATGTAAATATTTGTGAAAATTGTAAATTGCTTTCATTTTTATTTAACTGTTTTTTACCATGATCAAGTAGGCTGTAAGTTTCCCGCAGTGTGAAACAAAATAAATAAATATACTTAGATCTTTTTTTAGAGTTCATCATTTGATCCTATATAAAATATGTACGTTAAGAGTTCTTAAGAGCTTTGTATAAATGCCTCTTTAATATTACTTCATTATCAGAATGAATAGGTTCTTCTATAACATTCTTGTGAGCTTCACCGTGAGGAAGAGGTTGATCCATTATATCAACTTTTGAAGACGTTTCTTCTTCGCTACAGCTTGAAACACTGGATGTTTTACGATCATTGTGCTTCTTATTTGTTTTTGATGGATTTGTGATAACCGTTTTAAAATTATTGCTAGGAACTGTTGGCACGGTCTTCTGGGTATAATGTAAAGTATGACTTGTTGTATCTTGCAAACGTTTCTTCAATTGCTTGTAGTAACTTCGTCTTGCGCGCTGTGAGCGGCGCGGCTTTTCGGAGTTGGCTGAAAATTAGAAAAATAATTGTCTTTCATTACTATATATTACAAAACAAAGTCTCCCCCGCGTCTGTCTGTCAGTTTGGGATAAACGCAAAAACCACTGAATGGATTTTCATGTTGTTTTCACTAATAGACAGAGTGATTCATGAGGAAGGTTAAGGTGAGTAATTTGTTAAGGTTTTTACTACCAGTGCGAAGCCGGGGCAGGTCACTAGTGCTTTTATTTGATAGCCTCGGTTGAGCAGCAATCTTGTACACGATTGCCGTGCATGAAGTTATCGGTTGGTGTACTTGTTTTTGGGATTGCCTATCAAGATATCCTCAGTATCAGTACGGAGCCTGAAACTGTGCTCGGTTGAAGGTAGGTTTACCCCATATTACGGAAGACCTGAGAACAAAGCTGAAATGTGATTGTAATACACCTTCGTTTAATCCTTCAGGGCTATGGACTATATACCGCCGTTCGGCATTCAATACCACCAATGCAACATGCACAAAATTATACAGAAGACTAAAAATCTATATATATATATAAATCAATGCCACTTTTCGTTGTAATAAAACTCCTCCTAAACGGCTGGACCGATTTGAATGAATTTTTTTGTGTGTGTTCAAGTGGATTCGAGGATGGTTTAGATATGGTTTTTTTATTTTTTTTCTCCTGTACAGGCAACGTCTGTCGGGACAGCTAGTACTTTATAATTGACACTGTATACCTACAATTTTAAGTTCTCTTTTTTAAATGACTCGAAAAATTGGAATAAACGAAAATCGGATTGGATTAACATTTGGCCAACATTTATTTATAGGATTGCGTATAGAACGACATAAAATAAAATTCAGGTTTTTGAACAAAATGTCACATTCGCGGTTTTAGATGCCGAACGATGATATGATGTACTATCGACATGAGCGACGGTTGACCATTTCAGAAAAATTTTCGCTTACACATGTTGACTTTAAGTGACTCCGCCCTTAATTTTGTTAAACAATCAAAAAGGAATCTTCGAACAAAAAAGTGTACTAACCATTTGTTTTTATGACTTTCTTACTTTGTTTACCTAGAATCAGTAAACAAATGTAAAGTGTAAAAAAACTCAAACAAAAAGGTCGTAGTTGACCAGCTGAGTTTGTATCGCCTTAGAATCAGTAAACAAATGTAAAGTGTAAAAAACTCAAACAAAAGAAAGAGGCGTGTCACGGGTAGCCTACTGGCCTGCTATGCGATTTTAACCTTAGAAGTGGTCAACCGTCGCTCAAGTCGATAGTATAATACTGACTTCTTTATACGCATGTATATCAAGTGCAATGTGACCATATTTAAATCTATATAATAATCTAATAAATTAATATGGCATTTAATAAATTAATACGACATCTAATAAATTAATATAACATATAATAAATTAATATCATAAGTATATAATTAATAAACAAAACAATTTGCAAATTTAGAATATAGTTATTTCAGACTTCTTGATTAATTGTTTATTTTTAACTAGTAATGATACAATATTAACTCAGTGGCTTCCTCCTTTCTTCTATCTGCTTGCCGTGCCCGACAGGGTCCATATTTGATCTTTTGTATTTTCTTGTAACAACATTTATACATATGGAGAGCAATAAAGCATTGAAATTGAAAATTGAAAAATGCTACACAGGGTGTAAAGTTAGACAAAAATCTTAATTTCCATAAAAAATATTTAACTCCTCTTAAAGAATATTAATAGCCGTGGATTAAATGTCCCACTGTACTCCGCATGAGAAGGATAAGCCCATAGTCCACCATACTACACACGACTGGAGTGCGTACCAACAAGTTTAGGTCCTCATACCTCTGCCGAACGATCAAGGCATGGAATTCTCAGCCAAAGCACGTGTTTTCTTCTTCCTTCAATCCTGGGTCCTTTAAGCGGGGCGTGAAAAAGCACCTTTTTAAGCCGTCAAATTAGAAACCTCCACATCGCTTCGGCTGCTATGAAGACGATGTACAGGCCACTGCTCTTAGACCACACGACTGCTTACCATCAGGCGGAGTGTGGTCATGCCGACGAGAAAAAAAAAACTGGCCCGTTGCGGGTTGCTTGGCAGACTTCACATATCTTCAAAAACATTATGGAGAACTTTCAGACATGCAGGTTTCCTCACGATGTTTTCCTTCACCGTTAAAGCGAGCGATAATTGACTATTTAATACGCACATGACTTGTTTCGAAAAGTCTATGTAGATCATATAAATGGAAAATAAAAAAAATTGCCTGTTCGACGAATAGAGTTCTCATAAGAATAAACAAAACAGAAACCAACTTACGTTCAGCAGTTGTAAATGCTCTACGTAAAACGTGACCTGTTGCAGGGTGAGTGCCAATGACACGTCGTAGTATCGCTGGCCTGTACCCCAATGTACCTTGACGAACGAAGACATCCTGCTGAACCGTAGACTTTGTTCTCCTGGTTCTCAATACGGCACGGGCTGTGAAAGATATCAGACAAATATAAATAATTAATAAATATTTTTTCTCGTCAAATGTTTGTACGGTATAATGGATATCTTATCTTATGTGAGGGCCAGTCAGTACAGACCGGCGACACTTCGACCCAGTGGGATCTTTTGTGTCGACTTCCCCAATAACGACTGCCATAGATGTTCATGGCAGCCGGGACCGACGGCTTAACGTGCTCTCCGAGGCACGGAGCAGGCGATAATTATTGTCAATCAATACGCACATAATTTCGAAAAGTCATATAACTTCCGAAAGTTAGAGTTGCGCGACGTGGGTTCGAAACCGATACCCTCTGCATTGTAGTCTGTTGGTCTCCCCACTGAGCTATCGCTGCTATATAACGTATGTATAATGGCTAAATCTTTAATAATATTATAAAGCTAAAGAGTTTATTTTTTGGTTCAACGCGCTAACCTTAAAAACTACTGGTCCGAATTCAAAATTTCTTTTAGTGTTGGGTAGCCCATTTATCAAGGAAAGCTATAGGCTATATAACATCATGCTACGACCAATAGGAGCGACGCATCAATGAAAATGTTGCAGAAACGGGGAATTATCTTATGTGAAGCAGACGAAGTTGCATGAGTCAGCTGTTCTGATATAAATACAACAAGATATTTGTGAGAGACTGGTGCCCGAAATATGTATAGGAATACCTGTGTTACGGGTCACCAGGCCCCTAAACTTAACGATAGACATATTATTAGATCAAGTATAAACCTTATGTAGGATTAGGAATAATACTAACAATATCCTTAATTTTTATTGGAGTGTACATTTGATATACATTTAAGGTGTGTGTATTAAGCCGTCGGTCCCGGCTGCCATGAACATCTATGGCAGTCGATATTGAGGGAGTCGACACAAAATATCATTAGGATTACAACAATTAATTGAAGGACTAAAAGAATTATTTGATTCGAACCAGTAGTTCCTGAGATTATCGCGTTTAACCAAACATATACCTACTAGTTTATAGCTCATGATCTGACCATGACTTTAACATACCCCTGATTTGCGCAGTTGGACTTATCCTCGAACGCGAAGGCGGTTTAAACGGGAACTGTCTTGCAGCCATTTTTGATGATACCAACAGCCCGTTACCACTAACATTTTTAACTGGTAATGTAGTATCAATCGCCATGACATAATTGCTTAGTGATATGGTTGGGACTTCAAATCTCGTGGAGTCCCCAAATGAGTCCAAGTATGGCTTAAGGTAAGGCATGTTCTGAAGCTGTCTAAGTCTCAATTGGCTGTCTCTAATCTTCTGCTGAAGGTCTAAGAAGAATGTTTTCACATTGTGTACTGAATTGTTTAGTTGTGTCTCTTCTGACATGTAAGGCTCTGTAGTCGTATCGCCTGAAATTCAAATTATATATAATTATATTAGCCTTGTATATATACTGTCATACTGCTGGGTACGGGCCTCCTTTCAGTGTGAGAAGGGCCAGCCCTTCGTGGTGGACTATACCCTTGCGAGTTGGCAGACTTCACATATTTTTGGAAAAATCATAGAGAGCTTTCAGACATGCAGGTTTCCTCGAGATGTTTTCCTTCACCGTTTACACGCATAACTTCGAAAAGTCAGAGGTGCGCGCATTTTGATCGGACTAGAGACCTCTGTGTGGCAGTCCAACGGTCCTCCACTATCGATATCGCTGAAAGTATCATGATAAAGGTTCTTTTCTTTCAATGAAAGAGCTAGTCGTGGCATATATTGACTACGTTACAATTGCGCTAGTAACCCGAAAGAATCGCTCATAATAGCACACAGTTAGGATTGGTTAAATAATCACATCCTTAAATAATTTGATGGTGAACTATCTGATAAGCTGGATACCCATTTCTTTCTTTACCGGTAATGTTAACTATATAATACACAATACAAAAATGTAGGTTGCTTGCTTGCGAACATTATGCGTGCTAGTCCTTTAGTTTACTAAGCTATAGTTTTTCTTATATTAAGTACATCTTCATACGAGGTTTTGTAAAAGAATATGCAAGCTTTTGGTTCAGTAATTTCTATTTTAATTCTTGTCATGAAATGAGATAGAAAATATTGTTGTAGAAGCTTATGCAGTGGCCAACTAATAAAAAATATTATATTTGTATTTAATTTTGGGTCTACAATTGCTTTACTATAAGGTGTTTCAAGATAATCCATTATTTACACTCTGTATAAATAATGCTTCTGTATATTTGTATGTCACTGAACTCCTTTTAAACGTCTGGACTGTGTTTAAGTCCCTGGATGGTTTAAATTCATAATTGGATTTGGTAGGTAACGCTCATAAGCCAACATTTGAGTAGGAGCACGTCTGCCGAATCCGGTAGTATTATATAAATAAATATAATCCAAAGAAATGTACCAGCAGTGTAAAATACAGCGTTAATAAAAATACATGCACTCACTATCATTTTATTACAAATACTGTTTATATAAGTTATTATTTTGATACGTTTCTTATCAAACTTATTTTACTTTAAAACCAAAGTAATACTAATTTTCCTTTCTTTGGCATAACACATAGATTGCACATAGTATGGTGTGGAGATCATGGTGTGATGTCCCTCCAACACAAAGGGAGGATTCTCCGACCAGGTTGGGTGATCGTACCTGGCGGTTGATGACGGGAACTTGTATATAGTTAGTCACTGAGTAAACTTCTCTTGTGCGAGTCAGCATTGTATGGGAAACGTCATTTTAAGCGCTTATTGTATATAGCGCCATCTGTTGAATGTAGGTGGAACTTCTTCGTATGTGAGGAATCGCCACATGTAGCACGAAATGCGAAGTAGTCTAGTGTTGTGTGTTCTGGGTCCGAGTCCCACATGGGACGAAAATTTATGTGATAAATATATGTATTTTTATCTATCATCATTATTATTCCTACCTATCAGCCTCGAGTCGAGCTGACTTGAGCACCTGAGTCCTCTCTCATTCTCTACAGGAGACACCGATTGGAGTCAACTCGAGTTGCGACTCGAGTCAGTAGCCATATCACCTCGAGTAACTCGAGTCAAAAAACATCCAACTCGTCAAATCACTACATTAAAGTGGGGCACACACATTCAGCAAGCCTGTCTTATGTATGCCACCATAAGCGCACACCTATTGTATGTGACCCACAAGGTTGTCAAAGGAGTTAACGTTGAAGTCCGTTGTTGTTAACTATTTAGTGATGGTGGGAATAAGCCGACTTCTTAACACTTGGCACATTGACAATGGCAAGACGGCGAATTTACCTTTTACCTCCATCCGTCCAGTCAAAAGGTCAATGGGCATTTTTTTCGGACATTTGATCCACGGCGTACACAATTCAAATATGGCAGACTATGCAGAGAATTATCTTTGAAACACAATGGTATAGATCGCACTCTTGCAGAATATGGGAGAATTTAAAAAACAGTAGAACAAAACTTAAACATTTACATGGGAAACATTAAAACACATAAAAACAAAAGAAAACATACAAAAAATGATAATATTAATTAATAATATATATAATAATATAATATATTATAAACAAAAAAACAAATAGAAAACATAAATAACAATAATAATAAAAAATAATAATTATAATATATATTATAATATAATATATTATAAAAATTAACATTTAAACTTAAACATTTACATTTTGATGGTAGACATAAAAAAGCGTTTATAATGACAATTAATTAATATTATTCAATGTTAAATATATTTTTCTCCCAACTGATATAAACAAAATAACTTTACGGAATGAAAGAGTAATTAACAAGATTTATTTAAAATATATTTGATTTTTGTACTCAATGTTTCATCAACCGGGTCAAATATGCCCAATGACCTTCAAGCAGAACGAAGAAATGCCTAGAATTCAGAATAAACTAACGCTCACAAAATTAAATGTGCCAACGCATAACGGAAATGAAACTATACCATTTAAATAATTATCGCATGTTTATATATTAGTTACCAACTTATATATAAACACGGCTGCAACGCCTTGTACATATAGTTGTGAAATACTGAAATTATATAATTGAATGGTGATTTTAAAGAGTGGCCGTGAGTTTCTTGCAGGTATCTAAACCTAGCAACTAACTTTCTCATACGCTCAACCTTCTGCCTGAACTTAGTAACTAACCTAAATACAAATTCAGAAACTACTAAATGCACTAACTCATCACTTTGACGTTCATAAGTGTCATTTTGTGACCAAAATGAATAAATGCTTTTAACTTGACGTTAGTCTTTTTATATATTTCTAGTATAAAAAATACACTTTTATTACTGGTTTTATTATTGAGTGGTTAAGCACCGAAGCACTTATACTTTACCAAATAAGAAAAAGTGATAAAATATTTCGGTGCTTATGCCAAGTAGGTATAACCTTTTGGTGTCTTACGTTTAAAATTATACTCTTTATACTTATAAGTGCCTTTTATATAAAGATAAAGATCATTTTCATGACTCCCTGTGACACAGGAAATATTAAAAGTGTGAGAGATGTCTTTAAAATAAAAATATTTGTCCCATCTTCTACTTAAACATTTTAGCGATATCAAACATATATTATGTTGTCCCAACATGTTCTATCCATTTCAAGACATATTGATGTTATTAATGTAAAAGAAATATTAGTTAATACATACATACATAGATTCACGCCTGATTCCTAAAGGGGTAGGTAGAGACTACGGATTTTCATTTGCCGCGATCACTTCTCTGGCTTCATTCACTTTCATCACATTCCTCATACACGCTCGCCGGTTTAAGGTGCTCTTAACCAGTTCTTTATTTTATCAAAAATTTAATGGTTTATAAAACTAATATTACTCTTAATAATGAAAATGGCAATACATGTATGCTAACATTGTATAATTATAATGTCAGGAGCTAATAGTAATTTAAATAGTCGTTTAGTAACGTTTACATAATTCAGATATTATAGAATTGGATCAACCACGGATACATTATGTCTATCTTTTTGATTGATATTTAATCTGCGATACCCTTTAACTTTAGATTTTTTTCTTTGGTTTAACGCTTCTTGCATCATTTTCCTTTCGACCTCTATCGGCAGTTTTCGTCTCAACATATTGTAAAATTCCTTCACCAATGCAGTGTCACCGAAATTAAAATCTTGAATGCTTTTCTCTATAACTGATGACAGCATAAGTTTGTAAGAATCGTTTTTTAACAATTCTGCTGCATTTGAAACCATGCTTCCAAAATTATTTTTTAAAGGCAGGTCTTTTGCCAGAGATTTTTCGATCTTTGGTGTTTCATTAGGAGTTGGCACGCTTGCTTTATTTGGAGCAATTATCCCAGCAGTAGTTATTAAACTGATAGATCTTTTAAATCTTCTGGGTGCCCTAGCTGGCGCCCATAACCTCTTTCTAGATGGTCTAGCTGGTGCTTTCATAGTAACATCTTGTAGATTTTGAAATTTTATCATGGGTAGTTTCATTGTCAAATCATTTTCGAATTGTAAATCAAGGTTATCTTTAGTTAGATCAACTCTCCCATATTTCATGTAATGATCATTTACTTTTGTATCTTCTATGTTTTCTTTTTTATATTCACTTCCAAAATCGCCTGCTCTCCGAGCGTTTATATAAGTATCTGTATATATAGTCTTATTTAATGGTTTATTTAAAGGTTTATTGCCACCATATATACCTTGAATGCGTTTCTTTATTATTTCTGCGTACATGAATTCGTCGTCATTTTGATGTTGGAATTTGTTTTCGTCGCTATGTTCGCAATTTCTGTCTCCATCTTTCTCGTCACCTTTGAATATTGAGAGTAGAGCATCGTTTTGAATGTCTGTGTGAAAAATAGCGTTAAATATAAGTTGCTAGATTGTACCAGCGGATTTGCTCGCGTTAATGTAAATTCTGCCAAAAACTTTTTATCTCTCGGGTAGAGGACCAAATATTTTTGACAGTTAGACAGTGACAGTAGACTTTACTCTCACGAAAGTTACCTTATGTTCTATTTTGTATCCCTGACAATGTGTGAAATGTCATGATGATCGGTCGAGTAGTTAGGGCATTAAATTGTAACAAATAAACAAACTCATACTCGCATTTATAATATTAATATGTCCATTTTACCTACGGCTTCGCTCGCCTAACTGTAGGGTAGGTAAGATTAGGAACAGTGCTATTGTTTGGATGAAAAGTACCCTATGTCCCTTTTTGGACCCCTGATAACGTGTGTGCGAAATGTCATGATGATCGGTCGAGTAGATATCTTATGACATTGTAACAAAACAAATTATCATTAGCATTTTTAATGTTAGTTAGGATGAACATAGTATTGCGGTTATATTGCTATTAATACTGTAATAATTTTAAGATTTAAGGTGCATAAGGATTTAAAATAAGGTGAAAGATGGAGATATTTATTCACAATTGAAACGCTTTAAATTTAACGTACCAATTTTCGAAAGTAAACATGTTGATTGACTGCCTGATCACTCTTATTGAAAACTGTATATTATCGTTTCCTATCTCATTAGGTAGGAAACGATAAACACTAACTATTTGTCTTGTGTGCCCTCACTGTATTAAGATTACCCATTGGTAATCTTAATACAGTGAGGCAAATCGTTTCTTTGAATACTAACAGTGAAAACATTAAAGAATAGGTATGAAGACTAAATAAGATTTGAAACACAAGAAAAGGCTACGAGCCCCTTGACCTTCACCCCTTTCATAGAAAGACGGCGCACCGCTTCGCGGGGCACCTATTTTTGGGTGGATTTAAGATGAAACCTAAGAAAAACCTATTAGGGGGCGAAACTTGAGAGGCGAACGGTCTCGTAACTAAAAAAATATTGGTCACGTATTTTCTTTTGTCCCGCAAACTAATAACAATGAAGATGCAACGCGTTTAAATTTCATGAGACGTCACTTGCCGGTACAAATTTTACAAAAGTGTGACGTCACAAGCCTCCACTCCCGAACATTAATGCGTTATATCTTAGATACATTTTATAGTTTTGTTGAAACAAAAATTAGGTGTCCAATATTTTTTGCTAATCTAAACGATGGACTAATTTGAATCACTGATTTTTAACCTTGTCATCATGTCTATTGAATAAAATATATACCTGCACCAAGACATATTCCCTGTAATAATGCAAAACAAATATATATTTTCATTATAATTGAAAACACTTCTGTAGTATTTTAAGAATAAAATACTCAAGTGATTCCTTATCAGAATCGTTTACTTTTATAAAATTGATGGATTGTTTCGGTAATAAAATATATTGTTGCCACATACATGTTTTTATATAAAAAAGAATATGTTATTATTAATATATGGGATCAATTTCATTATGACTGTGAAATGTTATGCTTATGTTACGGGTAAGTGTTTTTTATCGCTAGCTATTACCTGCCCCTGAGGGATAGTGTGATGAGAGATTGTTATAACATGTGAAAAGATGACAAGAATTGAGAAAGGTGTACAAATTTTAGCATACCTTTCTTCCTTTTTTTTGGCCTATTAATGGCTTTTTATTATTTATTATTTACATAAACAAAAGCAACAATCATAATTTATAACTTAACTAATATTAATAAACCTAACTAGGTACTTATAAATAAAACAGTCATGATGAAATTTAACAAAATATAAGACAGTAAAATTAAAAAATGAGTTTCATTGTCACGTTGAATGGCAATGCTGATTCTTTGAGCCAAGAAAAGTCTTGTCTTCTTTAATAAAATGTTTCCACATGTCCACATTATTTTGTTTCGGCTTGTGGAGAGAATATACAAAGATTGATCAAGAACTGTATGCTCACGTCGGTGTACGCTCAAGAAAATCTGTCCATGACCGATTAAAAGTAAGTTCAAAAACTAAAACCCGGCTACTGGAAAAACAGGCTCTGGAGAGTATGTATCAAGAAAATATGCTCATCCGAAATTGTTATGTAAAAACTATTAAACTATCTAAAGGAAGAAGTTACACATGTTTTCATTTATTTAATACTTTTTTTATAGTAATGTTCAAAGGATAGCCGAGGTCATATACCACTTTGACTAAAGCTTATGATATCTTACGCAGATACAAAGTAATAGAGCCTCGTTGATTTCAGCATGAATGGACCGGCTCTTTCGGGGAAGGACTACCCTCTCACAGAATATCGACGTGAAATAACAGTATTCCTACTGTTGTGTTTCGTTCGGTGAGAGAGAGTGCCGGAGGCTCAATCACCCTGTCTCCCCCTTCCCACCCTTTCTCCTTTCCACTTCCTTTCCTAAAGGGTCGGCAATGCGCAAGTGATGCATCTGGTGTTGCAGGCGTCCAAAGGCTACGGTGACCACTTACCATCAGGTGGACCGTATGCTTCTTTGCCACCTTAGTTGTATAAAAAAAGGTCGCATATGAAAACTCAAAACCGTCCTAATTGCCGTTTCTGTATTGGTATGTAAAGTGAGATATCTTGTTTAAAATATCATTGGGCTGAACTGATTTCCGTCTACCACGCATATTTCAAGAATCGTTGTTGCTACCACGATTCACAAATAGGAAACCTTATAACGCTTTGCCCAACTCAGCAGCGATCACTCACACATAAAAACACACTAGGTTTTCCCAGCGGCATCACTCGCGTTTATTGCAGACTTCGTCAAAAAAATCTATCACTTTGAAACAGCACCTTTCCTGGATGAAAGATACCCTATATCCTTTTCTGTTCCTCTGACAACGTGTATGCGAATTTTCATGTTTCGGTCGAGTAGTTAAGGCTCGAAAGCGTAACAAACAGAGTCACATAAATTATAATATCAAATTAAAATACTTATGCCACGAAACCAACGATGCAATTTAATTAATAAACCCACATAATCTTCCACAGTAAATACAACTCCGCCGTCAATACCAAAAGACTTCAACCCTGTAGAACACATGAAGAGGTTCCTGGAACACGTTCAGAAGGAGGTCAAGAACAGCCGTATTCTTCTCAAGAATATAAATTCCGAGAACTACGTTTACAAGGGTGGGAATACTGCGGCTGATCCCAAGGATACGAACATGGCGCCCAATAAACGTGCTAAAATGAATGAAAATATGAAGATCGGTATTGCAGGTATTTAAAATATTACTAAGCAGGCAAATAACTTGTTTTCAGTGAACTTAAATCCTAATTATTATTATAAGCTAGATTCTATCCACGGCTTCGCTCGCATAAATGTAGATTAGGTTAAGTTAGTAACTACTTTTTCTGGATGAAAGGTACCCTATGTCCTTTAGGGTTCCATAGCCAAATGGCAAAAATGGCACCCTTATGGATCGTCATGTCTGTCTGTCTGTCTGTCCGTCCGTATGTCACAGCCACTTTTTTCCGAAACTATAAGAACTATGCTGTTGAAACTTGGTAAGTATATAATAATAATATAATATATAATATTCTACCACATACACACAACACCATCTAGCCCAAACTAAGCAGAGCTTGTACTATGGGTACTAGACAATGGATAAACATACATATATATATTTTTTTTTTTTATCCCTGACCAAGACAAACATCCATGTTCATGCACACAAATGTTTGACTTGTGCGGGAATCGAACCCGCGACCTTAGGCGTGGCAGTCGGTTACACTAACCACTACGCCATCGAGGTAGATGTATGTATTCTGTGAACCGCATTAAGATTTTCACACAAAAATAGAAAAAACAATACATTTTGGGGGTTCCCCATACTTAGAACTGAAATTCAACATTTTTTTTCTTCAAACCTATACGTGTGCAGTATCTATGGATAGGTCTTCAAAAATGATATTGAGGTTTCTAATATAATTTTTTTCTAAGCTGAATAGTTTGCGCGTGAGACACTTCCAAAGTGGTAAAATGTGTCCCCCCCCTGAAACTTCTAAAATAAGAGAATGATAAAACTAAGGAACATATATGATGTAAATTATCATGTCAACTTCCACCGAAAATTGGTTTGAATGAGATCTAGTAAGTAGTTTTTTTTTAATACGTCGTATATCGAAGAACTTTTATATTATGTTACTTGGTGCTACGGAACCCTTCATGGGCGAGTCTGACTCGCACTTGGCCGCTTTTTTATTCCCATGACAACGTGTATGCGAAAGGGAACTGTTCACTTTGTACGGGGGTTTGGGGTTTGGAATGGACAGTCACTGAGAATCTCTTCCCTCCTCCCTAGCCTTTATTATTCCCAAGTCTTGGGGTCGGCTTTTCTAGTCTAACCGGATTTGACTGAATATCAGTTTTTACACGGAGCGGCTGCCACCTGATCTTCGCAACCCGAAGGCTAATGATACCCTAAGGCTAGACCAGTGTCTTGATTTTATAGGGCACTGACTTCCCCAATAACGACTACCATAGATGTTCATGGCAGCCGGGACCGACGGCTGAACGTGCTCTCCGAGGCACGGAGCAGGCGATATTTGTCAATCAATACGCACATAATTTCGAAAAGTCATATAACTTCCGAAAGTCAGAGGTGCATGACCTGGGTTCGAACCCGAGACCATGTATATATATATACATACATATATATATATATATATATATATATATATATATATATATATATATATATATATATATATATCAATTTAGAAGTATTAACCAGTAGAAATTTGAAAGATAACAAAATTTTGCGTCCATTTGTTTCTAATTCGTTTGTTGTGGTGGTTTATATAAAGGTATTTGAAATAAAAAATAATTGCTTTTATGTTATTTTTCTATTATTCTGTTTCATATGTTACTAAAATGTTATCTAGGAACTGGGCTGGTGGATTTAAATTGTTTTGATATCTTGCCCAACTAAAAACCAAATGATTTTCATTATATCGGCGCAGCGACCTAATGTCCATCGACCCACCATACAGTTACAGCAACATTGATTGATAGCTTCTCTACGTGACCTATTATTTTTATCAGTTTATATTGATACAACTGAAAATCACGAATAATCATAATTTAATTTCTGGTAATTTTTAATCCCCGACGCAAAAACGACACGGTGTTATAAGTTTGTCGTGTTTGTGTGTCTGTGTGTGTCTGTCTGTGGCATCGTAGCTCCCAAACGGATGAACCGATTTAAATTTTGTTTCTTTTGTTTGAAAGGTGATGAAAATCGGTCTAAGATGGCCGCCGCCACAAAATGGCGGATTACATCTTTTTTCACAACTCTCTCAATATGGGTATTGAATGAAAGTGCTTGACTAGTAGAATACTGTACACTATGATAAATTTCAAATTCAAGATGGCCGCCACCACACAATGGTGAATTACATTTTTTTTCACAACTTCCTCAATATGGGTACCAATGAATTTTGGGTCTTTCTGGGTTCTTCAAATTTTTAATTTATTGTTGGTATAATTGTTTTTATGTATGAATTCTGTTCACGCTAAGCCAATAATGGACAGTTTCCTTTCATGATGATTGGTTGAGTAGTTAAGCGTTACAAAGATATATATTAGTAAGAATAGTAAGTACTAAGCAGGCAAGTAACTTGAAACAGTGAACTTAAATGCTAACTAAAATTATAAATGCGAATACAAGTTCGTTCGTTTGTATATTACGTTTTCACGCGTTAACTACTCGACCGATCATCATGAAATTTCGCATACACTGACAAACGTTGTCAGGGTTACAGAAAAAGGCATTGGATGCCTTTAAGTAAAAAAAAATACTATTACAGAGGTATATAAATTTATTGGCAAAATGTAGAATAACGTAAGCCAAAATCTAATAAAACATAAATTGGAAGGATTTGTTTGTTTCTTTGCAATCAATTAAATCTGAAACGATTGAACCGATTTTAACAATACTCTCACTATTAGAAAGCTACTTTATCCAAAAATAACATACGGAGTTTAACATTACGCTACGAGCCTCGGAAACAGAGCAGGCAGCTAATAGTATATAATGTCATAATAAAATATTACTAGCGGTAGCCAAGTGGTCGAAATTCCACCATAATTGATTTAAATTTTAAGTTTGATCGTTATTATATATACCGCGAAATTGCAATAGGTACTTATATTAAGGTATGTACCCATAGTTATGAAGAATTGTACGACATTAACCGAAGCATGCCGAAATATATACGAATGCGACTCGACTGCGTGTGTCAAATGCATGGTTGTGTGCGTGTAGTGTTTTTTCATTAATTTAATGTATTTCTAACGCATATTTTATAAAAATATACGATTCACCACTCCTTCTGCATATAAACTTTAACTGTGCCAAATTTCATACTCCTCCGTCCGCGCAATTTTCGTAAAAAGGTGTACAAAGTTTGCTACACGTATTAATCTTTATAAATATAAATCTTCTGTGCGTGTGTTTATAATTAATCTCCTCCTAAACAGCTGGACCGATTTTGATGAAATTTTTTTGTGTGTTCAAATGGATTCGAGAATGGTTTAAATTTGGGTTATTTTTTTTTATTATCATGTGTACAGGACGACGTCTATCGTGACAGCTAGTATACAGATATAATTCGTTTTTGCCTACGGTTTCGCTCCGCAAAAATAGTATCTGTTGTTTTCTGTACCTCTGGTTACGTGTATATAAAAATTGATGATGATAGACTGAGAAGATAAGGCGTGAAAGCGTAATAAATGAGATGGGTGTAAAAATCCAGGAATCAACCTCTTCGTCTTCATGAGACCTTTTTTTTTCATCAGCTTTTTGTAATGTCCCACTACTGAGCAAAAGCCTTTCCATTGGACTTCCAAATCACTCTATTAGTGGATATCCTCTGACCTTCTGACCTTGTGATCCCTATATCTTGGAGGTCTTTTGACCCACAGAACTCATATTCAAACTCGAGGGATGACCCCAAGGTCTCCACACCAAGTTACAAGTCAATGGGTCCAGTGATTCCGGAGCTATGCCTGTCACTAACAAGCTGTCACTAATAGACAGACACACAGACCCACATAGTGTTTCATTAACCTCTTCGAAGAAGACTCAGAGGTTAATTAAGAAACGAATTCACTTCTACAATAGTAGTTATGACTATGAAAGACATTTTATAACGTACAAGTTTTGCACGCACTTCTACTTGATGGCGTAGTGGTTAGTGTAACCGACTGCCACGCCTGAGGTCGCGGGTTCGATTCCCGCACAAGACAAATATTTGTGTGCATGAACATGGATGTTTGTCTTGGTCTGGGTGTTTCTATGTATAATATGTATGTATTTACAAAAAAAAGTATATATGTATGTTTATCCATTGTCTAGTACCCATAGTACAAGCTCTGCTTAGTTTGGGCTAGATGGTGTTGTGTATGTGTAGAATATATTATTATATTATTATTATTATCCTTTTATTAGCTTGGTATGTATCTATGAATCTATGTAACGGAATCTTTGAACGTGATTTTCACCCCTTTCAAACCGACGGATTGATTTGAAACTTTGCACATTTATCGAGGACTGATGACAATACAATAATTTAGAAAAATAAATTTAAAATAAAGATATAATAGTTTAAAAAAGTAAAAAATAAATAAGTAGTATCAAAAAACAAAAAACAGAACTTTATTAAAAACAGTAGAAAATAATTTAATAATTTTAATGTATAAAAGCGTGGTGGTGGTTATCAAAATATCTTAGAAAGCAAAAATTATTTTCTACTTTTAAAATTTCATGAAAATTGGTCGAGTCGTTAAGGCGTCAATGCATAACAAACAAACTTACATTCTCATTTATAATATAAGATATCATTTTTTTAAGGTTAGTTTCGTTCCTCTTTCAGATATCCTGTCCCATCTTGGCATACAGGTGAAGTCATCTAACTCTTCATCATCTGCTATTAATGCTAGACCTATTCTGAAGTTGCTGTCAAACGCTTTAAACGTTTTCTTAAGGATGGGAGCACAGAGAGAACGAGAACCGGGAGACATAATATCAGGACTCAGTAAGTTACATTGTTTTCTTTTCTTTTCTAAGAATTTCTAATGACATAGCAGTGAAATCCTAGTGGGAGACCCTTGGCTTGCCAGACAGATATCTCGGGCTTCATCCCAAGGCACCTATGAATTTTCAAGGTTATGATCGTATTAAGTTCATTGTCGCTTGTTTTAACGGTGAAAAAAAAAAAACCAAGAGGAAATCTGTATGTTTGAGAAGATATGTATAGTCTGCCAATCCGCACTTGGCGAGCGTGGTGTACTATGGGTTAACCTTTCTCGCAATGACATTGCCTCATTGGCATGTTTCTACAGAATATACCACGGGGAGTGCTCTCAAGAGTTATTCTCCCCTTTCCTATCCAGAAAAACGCGTACTGGGCTCAGATGCCATCCTCACATGGTAGAGTCGACTAGAGTGCGTACCAACAAGTTTGGGTCCTCATACCTCTGCCGAACGGAATGGAATTCTCTGCCAAGGCACGTGTTTCCCTCTTCTTTCAATCCTGGGTCCTTTAAGCGGGGCGTAAAAAAGCACCTTCTCAGGCCTTCAAAGTAGAGACCTCAACATTGCCTCGGCTGCTATGAGGACGGTGTGGAGGCCACTGCTTTTAGACCACACGACTGCTTACCATCAGGCGAAGTGTGGTCATTTTGATGAGCAAAATAAAAAATAAACAGTGAGAAGAGGCCCGTGCCTAGCAGTTGGACAGTTTTTAAATATACATACATACATAGATTCACACCTGTTGCCCAGAGGGGTAGGCAGAGACTACGGATTTCCATATGCTACGATCCTGACACACTTCTCTGGCTTCATTCACTTTCATAACATTCCGCATACACGCTCGCCTGTTTAAGGTGCTCTTAACCTGGCCTTTATTCAGAACGTCTCCGATCTGATCAATAAACGTTCGCCTAGGTCATCCTCTTGCGACTGTTCCATTCACACTAGCCTTATAAACTTTCTTAGTCAGTCTTTTCTCGTCCATTCTTTCTACATGCCCAAACCAGCCTAACATACCCTTTTCTATAATAAATAATATATTTTTTTAAACAAGGCTGATATAATATATTAAGAAAGACAATTGCCGCACTAGAAGAAATTCCTGTGTCGCAAGGGATTTTACAAATATTCAATCGACAGAGAGACTTCTTTCGAAGAAAACCTATTTGTGTATCACACAAATTTTTCTCCCATGTGGGATCCAACCGGACTACTGGTTGTATAACACAACCATCCGTGCAGTCATTCCTTGCCGTCCATTCTTGCTACATCTTCTCCCTAGCCTTTATTATTCTCAAGTCTCTTGGGATCGGCTTTTCTAGTCTAACCGGATTTGACTGGATATCAGTTTTTACACGGAGCGGTTGCCACCTGACCTCCGCAACCCGAAGGCTAATGATACCCTAAGGCTAGACCAGTGTCAGTATATTATAGGGCAGTGACTTCCCAATAACGACTGCCATAGATGTTCATGGCAGCCGGACCGACGGCTTAACATGCTCTCCGAGGCACGAAGCAGGTGATAATTGTCAATCAATACGCACATAATATCGAAAAGTTATAACTTCTGAAAGTCAGACGTGCGTGACGTGAGTTCGAACCCTCTGCATTGCAGTCTGTTGGAAATAAACATAAATACCATATCAGGCTACTTTCACGCCACATTGCTCTCTTGTGCTTTGTCTCCTATTCAATATTTTTTTCTTTTAACAAAGATAGCTCTCAACAATATATATATAGCTCGCTAACAAAGATAAGAATTATTCCTGTGTCTCGGGGGACTCTCCAAACATTCAAACAACGGACGCAACGGACTTGGAACAACCATTTGAGTGCATCACACAAATTTTTGTCACATTTCGAACCTACAACATTCGGCGCAGCGACCACATAAGCCACTACTCATCCGAGCAGTCTAAAAAATAAATATTTTGTATGATAGAGCACTTCAAAATCTTGTTATTAACCTCTGAGTCTTCTTCGAAGAGGTTAATGAAAACACTATGTGGGTCTGTGTGTCTGTCTGTTAGTGACCGGTATAACTCCGGAACCACTAGACCGATTGACTTGTAACTTAGTGTGCAGACACCTTGAGGTCATATTTCGGTCGAGTTTGAATATGGGTCCTGTGGGTCAAAATACCCCCAAGATAAGAGGGCACAAGCTCACATGTATTTTAAATGGAAAATATTGACTTGCAACTTGGTGTGCAGACACCTTGGGGTCATACCTTAGTCGAGTTTGAATATGGGCCCTGTGAGTCAAAAGACCCCCGAGATATAGGGGTCACAAGGTCACATGTATTTTTAATGCTTTTATATTTAAGACATTGTAACTTGGTGTGCAGACACCTTGGGGTCATATCTCGGTCAAGTTTGAATATGGGCCTTGTGGGTCAAAATACCCCCGAAGTATAAGGGTCACAAAGTCACATGTATTTTAAATGCTTTTACATTTAAGACTTTGTAACTTGGTGTGCAGACACCTTAGGGTCATACCTCGGTCGAGTTTGAATATGAGCCCTGTGGGTCAAAAGACCTCCGAGTTATAGGGGTCATTCCTTTTCATTACTTTTACATTTAAGACGAAGAGTTTGAATCCTGGGTTTTTACACCCATCTCGTTTGACCGCCACAATCATCAGAGCAAAATGTGTTCAGCACTCTACGGTCACGACTACATGACAGACTTTTAAACGTGGCCTCGATGGCGTAGTGGTTAGTGTAACCGACTGCCACGCCTGAGGTCGCGGGTTCGATTCCCGCACAAGTCAAACACATGCACACAAAGCATGAATATGGATGTTTGTCTTGGTCTGGGTGTTTCTATGTATAATATGTATGTATTTACAAAAAAAACAGTATATATGTATGTTTATCCATTGTCTAGTACCCATAGTACAAGCTCTGCTTAGTTTGGGCTAGATGGTGTGGTGAATATGTGACAAAAAAAAAAGACGCTAAGAAATCTTATAAAGATTTGTTTTTCTTATTTGTATTTTTAATTATGTAGCTAGACTCATCCCAATTTATATTATGTGAACTGCTCACTATTTATTACATCCATATAATCATAAGATCACAAAAACGATGTAGGTATTAAAGAATGAAATCATACGTTGGCGCCGAGAGCACACTTTGCTTTTTGATGTGGCGTTCAGACGCTGTACACACAGCGACATATCAACCTAGACTGTTTGGACTTTGAACTATTAGAAGTTGAACGCTGCGAATCGTGCAAAAGAGTACTTTATATTTTCGTTATTTTGTCTCATTCAAGCTGAACGAGCCGCGAGCGTCGCCGCACGCGCTAGTGCACCGTGATGGGTCTACACCGTTATGCACTGTCCCTTTCCGACAATTCACTATTTTGTATGTAGCGTAGTTATGCGTATATAGAGTGTCTAACTTGATGTGTAGCCGTTTGTACTTGCTATGTAGATTTTAGAAATAAAGAATTATTATTATTTCAGTTGCTCAAAATCTCACAGCGACTTCTGAAGTCCCGTTTCAGCATATCGAGCTGGTGGCTAATAGTACGGCGTACGCTAGCGTTGCCTTCGAGCGCCTGTGTGAACAGATAGCGTTGAAGAGACCAGACGATGTCACAGAAGTTGTGCAACACGCCATGCCGATCGTTGACGAGTTTGTAGCAGTTTAATACTAGCTTTTAATTTTTCTTGGGAACAGCACTTGTTTTTAGATAAAAAAGTACGACAAGGTGTATGCGAAATGCCGAGATGATCGGTCGAGTAGTTCTTTTTTTTTTTTTATTTGTCGTCAATATGACCATCCTTCGCCTGATGGTAAGCAGTCGTGTGGTCTAAGAGCAGTGGCCTCCACATCGTCCTCATAGCAGCCGCGGCGATGTTGAGGTCTCTACTTTGACGGCCTGAGAAGGTGCTTTTTCACGCCCCGCTTAAAAGACCCTGGATTGAAGGAAGAAGGAAACACGTGCCTTGGCAGAGAATTCCATGCCTTGATCGTTCGGCACAGGTGTCATACCTGTGCCGAACCCAAACTCACATTCGCATTTATAATATTAGTTACGATTTTAAGACAGCTCGCAAGTCGTGCTTTAAAGGATAATATTTATAGACTTTGAAATAATAAAGGTCAGGGACGTTCGGAGGAAGAACAGCGATTTGATAATCAAACAATTTATTACTTGTACAAAGATCTATAATAGCTCAACAAGTCCTTAGAAAGCAGTTACGTTTCGTGACAAGAGATGGCGCTATACACAATTACACAACACGCCATATTATAGGGTTGTTAACTCACAACATTTTATTATTTAAGTCTAATGGTTACATTAACCAAACTAAAAAATAGAAAGAAGATTCGAAAACTATTTAAAAATAATTAAGATACAAGCGTTTATAATCTGGTAGCATTAATATAGTAATTGTCAAATGACAGCAAAAGGATGCACGGTACAAACTGTGACGTTACCGCTATTTAATTGTAGCTGTCCGAGGGAGATAGCTAGATTCCCCACTACACCCGCACTTTTTATTAAATCCAAATTTAAAATATCAATTACACCTAATGGGGTGTACCAAAATCTGTAGTTTAGGGTGACTAAAATAAAACTGTCTCAACTTACAGTTTTGGTTTATTGTCCGCCACAAACATGTATACCAAGGTTAGAAGGTGAATGAGTTTTTGCATAGGCACACTAGCATGAGCATTAATTAAGCATGAAGATACGCAATACGGAAGAAAGAAAGAAGCTTAGAGCTCACAAGTTATGTCGTAAAACGAATGTGAGAATACGATAATCATATAAGATCAATTAATAATATATATACCGATCTATCCAAATACGTGTCCATTTCTGAAAAATATCCCCAAAATCTGACGGCTCGTACCTCTGACATATCGAGCCTAGAACATTCTACGTTTTGTATTTTGAATGCGCGTTCTCACTGTACTTGCGACCAGCCAGCACGATAATTATGTTGGCTTAGATCTGCGTGTTTAGTAATATTGTGTATATAATATATAAACAAGTGTAATTGTAAATGATAAAAATATACTTTGCATCGTAGGTAGCCTACAAAACAATATTGTTACTGCTTACACAACAATATTTCTCTTGATTGCTATTTGTTCTTGTGTGTGAAGTAATGTACAAAATCCTACATAGGTAACCTTATCCTATGGCGTAACGGTAGCGGTATCCAAGGTCAGGCCAAGAAAATTTACTGGATTTTTCTGACAAGAAATTCTCAGTAGGAGTTTGGAAGGTAGCGGTCTACCATGCTTCGGAAAGCACGTTGTGTCGTTGTTCCTGCATTTGATCTCTCTCCGTCGTTGGTGCCGTCCTATCGCACTATGAGTGGAGGAGTGGGGAACAAAGAGTGCACTTGTGTTTACACACTTGTGCACTATTATATCTCCTGCGTTGACCAGTCTCCTTTAAGTTGGACGCTGTGGTCGAAATTCAGTCTGCAGAACATTATTATCTTTACTAATACTATAAAGAGGAAAGATTTAATTTTTTATTCGTTTGGAATGATTTACCTCAAAAACGACTGAACCGATTTTCTAAATTATTTCGCTATAAGAAAGCTATATTATCACCGAGTCGCATAAGTTAAAAAAACTGTGACGTGTGACGAAAAACATGTATTTTAGTTTTTTGAACTATTATTTATTTTTATTTTTTTAACTTTAATTTTTTCGATGTTATTGTATTGTCATCGGTTCTCGATAAGTATGAAAAGTTTCAAATCAATCCGTCGGTTTGAAAGGGGGGAAAATCACGTTCAAAGATTCCATTACATAGATTCATAGATACATACCAAGCTAATAAAACCGTGTTAAAAATTAAAAAACAAAAATGTACTGAGCAACCACCCGTCGTGACGACCGATTTATTGTTTCAACTGCCCTACGAAATCGTTTCCTCGCGTTAGTAAACACCAAAACAGAGCTGAATGAAGTGCGTGGAGTAAACGTGAGTGCACAAACAATAAGAAGGAGGCTTAAGGAAGCGGCAATCACCCCTTTTAGACCAGCAAATGGTCCAAAGCTGTCTGCAGCTCATAGAAAAGCTCGTTTAAGATTTGCGCGTGAACATCTTAATCGGACTGAAGAGCAATGGGCCTCTATATTGTTCACCGATGAGTGTAGGACATGTTTCAATGGTGCAGACGGTTGCAGAAGAGTCTATCGTCGACGTGGGGAGATATATGCTCAAAATTGCATTGAATAGGGTGTAAATTTTACTCTAATGCAAGATAATGCCCAACTCCACACCGCTGCACAAGTTCGACAATATTGCGAAGAGGTTGGGATACGTACCATGAATTGGCCAGCACGCAGCCCGGATCTTAATCCCATTGAGCATGTTTGGAACAGTTTAAAAAACCTGTATATGCGAGAAATCCTGTGCCCACAACAGTGGCAGCACTAAGAACAGCGATTTCACAAGAATGGAACAATATTCCGCAAGACCGTTTAATAACCTTAATCAGATCTATGCGGAACCGATTAGAATCTGTAATAAGGGCACGTAGAGGCAAAACGCTTTATTAAAAGAAAAAAAAACCTGAGCTTCAACTTTTTTTAAATTGTTAAACCAATTTTCAATAAGCCAACCAAAACTAATTTTTGTTACATTTATCGTTTTTGTTCAAAAAAATTGAATGTTCCCTTCCAGTATACAAACATATACATAAGGATATGATACTACGCTGTTATAAAGTTAATGAATCAACCTATAGGTTCCAATTTAAATTCGTATAAAAAGTTTGAATACTTGATTAAAATGTTTATTTCAAAGGCGTCTTGAACATTGATGCAGTTTCTGAGTAAGTCAGTGTATAAATAATCTTGTAATGTTTTTGTAGACTGAATCTGGAAGACCGATTTATATGGCTAGAAGAACCAATGACAAGATTGCTCAATGGGATGGCTGATACGGCCACGGAAATGCCCATCAATAAGTTCAAGAGTAAGTAATAATAATCTTTATTTCATCACAAAGGTTACATGTGCATCTTACAGTAGATAGACAATAAGTAGGTAGTAATAAAGATCCTTTGTGAGAGACTGGAGTGGCGTTGTTGCAATAGCGATAGTTTCACTATCGCTGGTAGACCTTGAAAAACAGTCGATAGCGCGAATAGTCCTATCGAAAATATCGAAATGCTGTAATACTATCGATAGTATCAATTGTGAAAATTTGGTGTTACTATTGTACTTTATTGATACTATTGATTCTATCAAATCCGATACTATCGATAGTATTAATAGTATCTACTCGTATGATTTATCGACGCGTATCGTTAGTTTTGTTTTAGTAACTATAGAAGTATACAGGGTGATTTTGAAATCGTGTAATTCCTTTTAACCACGCATTCTACTGGTGATATAGAATAACCCTGACCATATTTTTATTTAATTGGATTTTTTTTTTGGAAAAATTATTATTCCGTTTTTTTTGTGAAATGGTGTCAGATAGTCATATGTTAACCAACCGAGGCAATTTTAATTTTTTACTAATTAAAATAAAAAAACATATTAATAATTAATGTCGTAAATAATAACGGGCAGTCCTTTTTACTGCCCCTTATTATTTACGACATCAGTTATTGTTATGTTATTATTTTTAAATTAGTAAAATATTAAGATTGTGTCAGGTGGTTAAAATATGACTATTTGAAATCATTTCATGAAAAAAATCTGTACTCTAATTTTGCCGAAACCATTATTCTAATTAAGAAAAAATATGGTCAGGGTTATTCTATATCACCAGTAGAATGCGTGGTTAAAAGGAATTACACGATTTCAAAATCACCCTGTATAGGCTGGAAATAAAACGAGCAATAATAAGTATTATTTTTAATATGAGCAAGCAATACTATCGTAAATTGTTCGACTATCGATAGGGCAAAACTATCGATAATGTTTGTACTGATACTATCGATAGTATCGATATTATTGATCTTTAGTTTGTACATATTACGTATTTTTATTAATTTAGTAAAATGTGCTATTCTTTGATGTTTATTTAATTAAATGGATAGTTAATGCTTTATGTTATGATATACAGTGTGATATACAAATTGTATAGAAAGGATTGGGATGTGTAACTTAGTATAATGGTCCGAATCCACTATTGCACTTTTCAGTACACCGTCCCTTACACCCATTATATTATAACCTCTGTCCAGGATACGCCATCATGATGCACTTTATGATGGTGCACAGGCAAAACACCATCAGCCTTGAGGTGAACACCATCATTGACTTCGCTGACAGCTTCGTTGACACCAATGACGGAGAACATCTATTCCAGATCATTGAAGAGTTCAAGAACTTTCCTAATGGTCAGTTTAAAATAAAATAATTTTTAATCACTGTCACTGGTATCTGCGTTAGTATTTATTATAAAAGGATTTTCTTCGGCAAGTTCCATGACGTCATCTAAATTTCACATGGTATTTTATTCTTTTATCACGTGGCCGCAGCATTTCTTCCACCGATCAGCGTTTACTAACTGTATTGCATCATTAAATAATTTATTTACGTCAGTCATCTTAAAAGTGCAGTTATTGGCAGCAATATAATTTTTTATTTGAGCCCAAACCAACTCAATGGGGTTTAGTTTACATTGGTACGGAGGTAGACAGAGAATTTCAACGCCGTTATTTCTAGCAGTTTCGTCTATTAAATTCAAATAAGTCATGTCCATTGATATCCCTTTGCTTTGTAGCCAGTCTATTATTGTGCTTGCTCCAAGCGGTCGTCGGGATTTTCTCGAGTTTGACAGAATGATAGGGAGCGTTGTCCATGACAACAACGCTCCCTGGTTCTAGCTTAGGCGTTATGTTTTTGAACCACTCCAGGAACCTGTCTCCGTCCATCTCCGCATGGTAATCTTTAGTTGATTTTGTTTCAAAAACTAGTAAACCTCCGTCCACAAATCCCTTATCGCTGCCAATGTGCAAAACAATTAACCTTTTTCCTTTTCCTGTAGGAACTCGTGGACCGGTAGACAAGCCATCTTGAAAAGCATGTCTCTTGTTTTTTATGGTTGTATCCAACCACGCCTTTGTTTTAACATGCCCTGCGTTTATCCACGTCTCGTCGAGAAAGTATATGGTTTTATTTACTTTTCTGTGTTCTTTTATTTTCCTGAGATATTTACGCCGCCATAAAACAATCTCTTCTCTTTCCATTAATAATGATCTACTGTCCTGCTCATTAAATTGAAATCCCAGTTCATGCAGTATTTTATAAAGTGTGGTTCGTTTAAACGTTGGAATATCTTCATCAGCTTCACAAAGCGGCATGATTTTATTTAATGTCGGGTAGTCGTTATTTAAATATATTGAGTGTACTTTTCTCCTTACAGCACATTTGTCTAATTCATCGAATTTATCAATCAATGAAAGGCGGGCTCTTTTTTTCACTGGAGATTTTAGTGTAATGGTTTCCTTTTGTTATCTAAGAATATTATAAATTGTTCGCTCGGACACACCGCATGCTGTTGCTGTTTTTTGTACTAAAACGTCCATAGTCGTATTTAAATCACACTGTTTAAAGTACTTAAAAACGTTGTAAATTACTTTTCTCTCTCCGCTATGTATTATCGAACCACTTTTATTTTAACGAAGAGGTGAGGTATTCATTTAAAAAAAAAAACAGTTACACAAAAAGCACAGGACACAATCGTTGCGTTCAAAAGTATTCGTTCAACTGATCACTGTGAACTCGACTTTCTAATTACGAACGATTTGATTGGTTAGGGGGCGTGGCTAGGCCGGCAGACTAGTATGACTCACTGCATTTTTAACGCGAACGAACTATAGGAATAATTTATGTATAGCGGGGGACTTTACAAAAATAAAAAAATGTGTGATCCACAAAATCACATCTTGTGGATCACACAAATTTATGCCCCATGTGAAATTCGAACCCACAACACCCGCATCAGTGGCAGTGACGAAACGACCACTTAAGCCACTCCACCATTATACCATTATATCCACCTTATCCCGCCCTTTCCTATCCAGGACAAAGCGTGCTGGGCTCAGATGCCATCCTTACACGGTAGAGTCGATTAGAGTGCCTACCAACAAGTTTGGGTCCTCATGCCTCTGCCGAACGATCAAGGCATGGAATTCTCTGCCAAGGCACGTGTTTCCTTTTTCCGTCAATCCTGGGTCCTTTAAGCGGGGTGTGAAAAATCACCTTCCAAGGCCGTCAAAGTAGAGACCTCAACATCGCCTCAGCTGCTATAAGGACAATGTAGAGGCCACTGTTCTTAGACCACACGACTGCTTACCATCAGGCGGAGCGTGGTCATATAGACGAGCAAATAAAAAAAAAATAGGGTGATCATTTTGAAGAGCAAAAGAAAAATACAATGACGAATCCGATTTCAACGATGTTTTGCATGTATAGTTGTTTGATTATAAGCTACTAATGTAGCAAATATTACAAAATAATTTTGCTGTTAAGTTTTTTTTACATTTTATAATTATCTTCTACGCGAAACTATCGCAGCCAACTAATATTTTCCTGATTGTAATTTTTTATTTTACATTATATATTTATTTAATTGCCTAAAGAAGTTTTTATAGTAATTGGTTAGGTAAGTACAGTCAGCGACATAAGAAGCGAAATTTTGAATAGATTGAACATATTTTCTTAAAGAACAGACATAATTCACTTGCGGCTGATCTCCTTTAAAAAAATAATCCTGTCTCGCCGGAGTCAAATTATTGAAGACCGAGATTGTATTTTTAAAAAGAATTTTAATTTCACAATCAATTTAAAGTAAATATTACTATTTCAAGGTCTTAACGCTAGCTTGACGGTACGATGACTCTCTCCGAGCTAAGGGCGCGAGAGCTTATATAGCAGTGGTGCGACGTGCGGAATGTCGTTAGTCATATCCGCTTCTAGGGGCTGAAGTTCTGTTGAGTCAGGGCTCTGACACGGGCGATTTCACAAACATTCAAACAACGGATACAAAGAACATTGAGTCTCGGATAGACGTTCATTTTTCTTTTAAAAAGACAACTTCTGCATTATGAGTAATTCCTGTGTTCTTTACAAACATTCAAACAATGAACAAAAAGAACCCTCAGACTCGCCACAACTATTAGTGGATCACAAATTTGTTTGTCCCACGTGGAGATCCTACCTACAACACTCGACGCAGCGTCAGAGGCTATGTGACCATTGAAACTACTTTTGTCTTTCATTGAAATATTAATTATTACTAATATAACTGTCTTCGTGGAGCAGCGGTAGTGAATGCGACTGCTGTGCATGAGGTCTCGGGTTTGAATCCCGGGCCGGACCAACAAAAAGTTGTTGGGTTTTTCTGTTAAGAAATCTCAATACGAGCCCGGAGTTAGGAAGTTGGCGGTGTTAGTCACCCCCGTGCCTCGGAAAGCACGTTAAGCCGTTGGTCCTGCGCCTGATCTCTCTCCGGTCATGTCGGATTATTTGTCCCATCGGATCATGAGAGTTAGGGAACAGAGAGTGCACTTGTGTTTGCGCACACACTTGTGTACTATAATATCTCTTACGCCGATGGATAGTCTCCGTTAAGATTGGCCGCCGTGACCGAAATTCGGTCAGGAGGACATTATTATAATTATTATATACAGTTACAGCCAATAAAACTGCCAAGGCGCTGTGTCAAGATATTATCGAAGCATTTGAAAAGCCTTACAGAGATGTAAAGGAAACCATCGAATTAAAACGACTCGTCAATTTAGCGAACCAAGCGTTTAAGGACAGACATCCAAAACTACAAATAAGATCTCCTCGATATCGTAAGTATTTAAAAAATTTACTAGGTATTTTCTCTGGCTTTGCTCACGTTGATGTAGATTTTGTCAAACAATTTCATTCCCTCGAGAATAGTACTTTTTCTAGATGAAAGGTACCCTATGTCCTTTTCTGTACCTCTGACAACGTGTATGCGAAATTTCATGATGATCGGTCGAGTAGATAAGGCTTGAAAGCTTAACAAATAAACTCACATATAATATTATTTAGGACGTATTGGATATTAATAACGTTTTAATCCTTTTCAGGTAAGCACGGTGGTATCAGATCTAAACGTAGGAATTTAAGAAATAAGGACCACCATGTCCAAAAAGTATACAACACCATATTTCCTTCACAAAGATTGCTTAGACACAGACGAAGACGCAGGCTTATGAATGCAGATGTTCTAGAAGCCGGGCTTGCTACGAGACAAGTAATATCAGTTAAAGACTACAGACATGTATCCAGAGAAAGATTTACAACAAGAAAGAAGATAAAGAGCTACGAAAATTATCACAGATACTTGCCTAAAAAAGAAAACGTGATTAGAGAACTTTCAATGGAGAATAATAATTTCTACAGAGAAGTATCCAAAGAAGAGCTTGGTATTAAAAAACTACTAGATAATACAAATGAAATTAAAGACGTTAACGAAGAAACTGAAACGAGACCTACTAATAATGATTACAAACAAGTATTTGGTGTTGATGTTACCAAATTTCCAATCATAACAGATGCCAAAGAAATGAATACTGCTCCACGTCGGTTTCACATGACACACAGAGAAAACATTGAGATAGAAAATATATATCTGAACAATGGTATGATGACAAGAAAATTATTGGATTCTAATGTTAAAGAAACTAGCAGCTATTTATTTACGCAAAGTAGCGAAGGAAGACAAAAAAGATATAATATTATTAATCCGCTGCCCAAAGAAGCTCATTGGATAGACACCACAAAGGCGTATTTACAAATACGACGGACTACACAATATAAAAAGCCTCACATTGATAGATATAAGGTCTTTGATAGGAGAACCACTGAGTTTAAAAGATTTCGTAGAGCGAATATGCCTGTTAAATATGTTGATATTGAAGAATATTCAAAGTTGATCGAACCAACTGATTCGCCTATAGCAATAAGACAAGATATATCAAAAGGACCATCTATTCTAAATAATGTAACAATTAAAAATATACCGAAATATGCTCTGAATATAATAAATAATGAATATTTACTTAAAGTTGTCAGTTCTTCAAGACTCAGTGAGAACAAAACGTTTATAAAAGTAGATTGAGTTGATCAATTGATTTAAAAGACTACAAATTAATCTGCAGAAACTGATGACGTTGAAGATATTCTGAAGAGGCACTTATATAAAGATTTCACTAACTGACAAAAAATATACAGTTTATTAAATATAAATAAATCTTCTGAGATAGCGATCGAAGTATTAAAGTATTCGTTCAAACATTATTTAAGTACCAATGGTGTCGGGAGGGTTTTACCATGCTAATTCTGGTTGATATATCATGCTTACTTTTACTGTTAAAAGGTGAGGAGACGATTTAAAAAGGACTAAAGCCTCGCTCACGTTATAATTGAATGAACCCTTGGGATTAACGTAGGACCTGATTATAGATGAAATCCAAATACAATTGGTATCAAACTACAATATACGATGTCCATTTCTATTGCAAGAATATATTATTTCGTTAATAGAAGAGAAAGCAGATAAACTTATCTATAGTGATCGTAGTTTTTAAGAACCAGAAGTTTAATGTATAAACTTATTAAGATGACTCTTGACAGGTTACAGCGGCGGGCTGTCCGTATCATCGGAAATCCAGAGGTCACGAGTTCACTGGAACCTCTGCAACTCCGTAGGGATATTGCCTCTTTGGCATGTTTCTACAGAATATACCACGGGGAGTGCTCTGAAGAGTTATTCCACCTTATCCCACTCCCCCCTTTCCTATCCAGAACAACGCGTGCTGGGCTCAGATGCCATCCTTACACGGTGGAGTCGACTAGAGTGCGTACCAACAAGTTTGGGTCCTCATACCTCTGCCGAACGATCAAGGCATGGAATTCTCTGCCAAGGCACGTGTTTCCTTCTTCCTTCAATCCTGGGTACTTTAAGCGGGGCGTGAAAAAGCACCTTCTCAGACCGTCAAAGTAGAGACCTCAACATCGCCTCGGCTGCTATGAGGACGATGTGGAGGCCACTGCTCTTAGACCACACGACTGCTTACCATCAGGCGGAGTGTGGTCATTTTGACGAGCAAAAAAATAAAAAATACAAGTTCAGAGATTTCAACTGTTAGTTATTGGTAGGATAAAGTTGGTTCCGCTATCGAGCTTAAATGCCAAAACGTCTTTATTACGATTGAAGACGTCTACACGGGCAATTCTTTATATCCTACGTCACTTGTATTAGGTAAATTGTTGTGTTTGTTTTAGCTTAGGCTGTAAATAATAATAATGTATCATTAAGTAATATTAAGATAATGATAGTAAAATTTAATTTAAGTAACTAGTAACTTAAATACAATATGAAATACATATAACACTTTTAATCTATGTCATGTATACTAAAATTTTAGGTTGGTATTGAAAAAACTAGCAACAATATAACATTAAATAATAATAATAATTATTTATTGCGAATATAGGTGAGATACCGAGGTGTTACAGAAAATTTATAGTGCTTCTATATTCAGCCATGCAGCATGCAACATTTTTTATTTGGCGTGTCATAAATTATTAATATGCTATCATTAAAATAATAATTTTATCCCAATGTCAAAATAAAATGCTACAGAAATGCTTAGTATTGGTAATGTTTATTAGAAAATGTCAAAAGAGAAAAATATTCTTTATTATGTAGGTACCAATTCAATTAATGAGAGCATGTCGGAATTTATAAAATTAATTTGTCATGTCTGAGGCTTAAATTTTGTCATTAAGATATTCAGTCATAATATAATATGCCTTTTTAATAAGAAATTGTTTTAATAAAGATTTAAGTTTATCTACATTACTACAGTTTATTATTTCTTTGGGGAGATGATTATGAATACGAGGAGCCATACAAAAACACTTTTACTAAACTGAACAGTTTTGTTTGAAGGAAAACAAACCCTATTCTAATAGCGCTCACTCACAGGTGATTTAAACAAAGACTTATTTAAGGCAACAAATACACACATTTCATATATATAAATAAATGGCAGGGTTAACAGTTTCAGATGAAAGAACATTGGTTTACAGCTATCAGTACAATTGAGTTTGCAAATTGCTCTAATGCATTGCTTCTGTGCCTTAAACACAATATTCCTGTCAACTGAGTTTCCCCAAAAGATAACGCCATATCTTAACAAAGCCTCCACATAACCACGATATGCATTCATAACAGCTGTCTGATTCACTACCTTTGTAAGCATGTGTAGTGCATAAGAAAATTGGTTAAGTTTAGAACAAGTAATCTCCACTTGATGTTTCCAACTTAAACTGCAATCAAGATGCAGGCGCACTTTCTACCTCACAAATTTTATATCCACTATATTTTACGTCAATATCTGTTAAAAAGTTTATTTTATTTCTAAACGTCATTATATTAGTTTTGTCAAAATTAATGATTGATTTATTATATTTCAGCCATTCAATTATTTGATTTAGTGCGTTATTCATATTTATTTCTAAATCTTTTTTACATTTGTTAGTAAATATAATCGTTCTATGATCTGCAAATAATACAATATTTTGTTTGATTACTTTGGGCAGATCATTTATTTATATGATGAATAACAAGGGACCTAAAACACTGCCTTGTGGTACACCTTGCTTTACAATCTGGTATTCAGATGAGATCACAGTTTCTTTTTTTGTTATTGGACATTTTCTAGTGATCTGGGTATATTGTTTTCTGTTTTGGAGGTAAGACTTCCAAAGATCTAAAACATTGCCTTTTATACCGTGCGCTTCCAAGTTTTTGAACAATAAATTATAGTTTACATAATCAAATACCTTCTTTAAATCCATGTTTAGTACCGTAACTAGTTGTTTATTATTTGGTCCAATCATAGCAGTCTGTAAAATGTTATACACCGCCAAATTTATACTCATGTTTCTTCTAAAACCCACTTGCTCATCAGGGAAAATACTATTTTTTTCAAAGAAGGCATCTAGACTAGTACTTATAAACATTTCAAATATTTTTTAAATTGTTGAGATTAAGGCTATGAGTCTATAGCAGTTCATATCTAGTTTGTCATTCTTTTTAAAAAGTGGTTTGATAATATAATTTGTCAGGGAATACTCCAGTATTAGTACACATATTTATTATGTGGCTTAACACAGATGAAATAATATTACATACGGCTTTTAAAATTTTGGTATGGGCACCATCGTAGCCTGTGCTGTTTGTGTTTTTCAAGGACAATATTAATTTATGATGATAATATGAAAAGAACTTTTATCAGAAGTAAATTTTACCGTGTGCCATCTGTATAACAGTTTAATGCTGTTCCTATGAAATAATAATTGAATGATTTCACAATTTCGGTAGGATCTTTAATGATGTTACTATTGACACTTATTTGTTTTATTTATTCCAAAGGCACACATTAGTTGCTGTAGTTTATAACTGACCATGTTGCTTTAGATTTTTAAGGCAGTTTTGATTGTGTAATCATTTTGAGATTTTTGCGTAAATTTTATTATTTTACTGAGACACGAAGAGTAGCATTTAAATGCATTTTTATTATTAATGTTGAGATTTGTTCTGTAATACCACAATAATTCACGCTTACGCTTTGAACATTTTTTATGCCCTTTGTTACCCATTTAGGTTTTATCCGTATTCTTTTTCTAATTAATGTCAAAGGAAAACATAAATCCTAATCCTAATCCTAACTAATATTATAAAAGCGAAAGTGTGTTTGTTTGTTTGTTACGCTTTCGCGCCTAAACTACTAAACCAATCGTCATCAAATTTCGCACACACTTTGTCAGGAATACAGAAAAGGACATAGGGTACCTTCATCCAGAAAATAAGTACTGTTCCCGAGGGATACAAAAATAACTTTTAGACGATCATCGCTATAAAAACTCGGCCTACTGATAGTAATGAATTACAACGTGATGCCTGAAGTACAGAAAAAAGATTTTGTATCCCGATGGAAATCCGATATTTGAAAATCTTAAATCTGTTTCCGAGGTAGGTTAGGTTAGGCACAGCTACCTGTCTCAAAATAATTATATTCAGCTAATTAAGCTATGTCTGTTCACTTAGTTAAGGTAACTGACAAAGTTGTCAAAAGAAGTTTGGTATTATACAGTGTTGAAATCAAATAAAATATAATTTTAGGTATACTAAAGTGCCTTTAACGCCATCTATCGAGTTATTATAATACTAAAATAGAAAAAAATGAATGTGTGGCAGAAACGTAATATCGATTTGTGATGTTGAATGTACTAACTAAAATTAATTACTCCAAAATCCGATAGATGGCGTTGAACGCAGTGAAGTTTGGAAATAGCAACACATGCTTTCGATTCATTTGTTTAAAAATATTTATTTGTAATGGTTTATTTATCTGTTACTACTTTTCTAATCATATTATTGGTTATGAAAGGCGTCGTATACAGGTGACGTCACGAATTATCCGATCGAGCGGGTTATAAAAGCGTGTTCACCGCGCATCGAATCACTTTGATATCGAGCGGCGGATGAAACGGACGTGCTGTGTGATAGTTGTTGGGTGATATCAATTATTATATTTAACTTTATTTGTTAATGTATTTCTTTAATTAACGGTTACAATAACCATCCTGCAAAATTAAATGATTATTTAACAATGAAAGTACGTTGGTAATTTTGCTTTTTTTGGTGTTTGACTTCTGGTTCCTAACATCAGAAGTGGGATAAAGATTCCTTTGCTCACAAGTAATAGAACTAGGCCCAGGCTTTACAAAAAACGTTAATCACATCGTTCTCTTTTAAGGTTAGGACTACCTACGCGAGGCTGTCATGTAATAGGCACAATTGTGGCAAAAGATCGCGTTTTACATCTCAAGATCGCGAGCGTTCCGCGATCTGCAAAGCCAGTCGAGTATACGGAGTCTTTTTTTTTGGCTACCGTCAATCGTTTGATACTATTATCTCACGGTTTAAAATGTTGGAGGACTGGTCGCAGGTAATAGTGACACAGATGCTATGAGTGCTGAAGTATCGAGTGCGGCTACCGAGGAGGTGGTAAGAGCGATACAATCTTGAGGTCTATAAATAATCATCATTTTTTTTATTCAAGCGAGCTTTGTGTAATCCTTTGGTTCGAGGCGAAGATAGAGGACAGTCGAACGGTTACACGTGAATTAATGTGTCAATGACTACCGACAGCCGCCACGTATTAATTGGAAGGATGATCTGGTTCTTAATCTGTGTGCTATGCAAACTTTATGCCTATGCCAACAGTCATTGTGATGTAGGCAAACTTTGAGCCTATGCCTACAATGTTTGAATCCTGCAAAATTGAATAATTATATAACAATGAAAGTACGTAACTATGCTGTTTTTAGGCTGTTTCACGTCTGATTCCTAACAATATTGTAATTGTTTTACGTTTGCAGTTTATATTGTTCTTTTTTCTTTGATCAATAGTTGATCATTTATTATTTTCAGGTTCATTATCTTACTTCCAATTCTATTATTCACAGTTTATTTTCAGTTTAATATTTAAGCAATGGTTTCTCAGTTGCAATATTTAGGTTACTACCTAACCTGTATTATTGTTTTTTGTTTTTATTGTATTCTTTTCGTTAAGTTTGCGAGGCATGCCGAAAAAAGCTTATTTACTTTTTTCGGCATGCCTCGCAAACGTAATTCTAAGAAACGTAATTCTCAGTTATCTAGGAGCTCAACGCGGGCACGGGCAGCAGAAATTGCTCAATCCCAAGAATCATCCGTTCATGTTGAATTAAGGAGGCAGCGACAAGCTGCTTTAAGAGCTGATGAGACACTTTCTGAAAGCCAGGAAAACAACTGGAGGACCAAGTCACCCGCCGGGCTTCATAAGAACGGGGAGACGCTCCTTCAAACACAATTGTAGTTGGAGAAACAAGCCGAATGTCAAAGAGTCTGGAGCGCTAATGAAACGCTCCTTTAAACGCAGATTCGTTTAGATGTACACGCTGAAAGCCAAGCAGCTTTAAGAGCAACCGAGATGTTTCATCAAACGCAACGCTGTTTAAATGAACAAAGGAGATGTTACACTTTTGTATAGGACTCCGGCTATAACTTGTACATCCTCAGGAAACCTGGAAAATGTACCCCTAAATACATTTAGTTACGAAATTCTTTATTAATTTCTAGTAATTTCGTTGCGCAAAATAAAATATAAAATGTTTGACGTTTATCGTACGTACTATCTATGACAAGTTGGTAGATGACATTTATACATAACCTAGAATTGTCAGAAGTAAAAGAACTCTTGCTAGAATAATATTAACCAAAGAATTGATAATTCTTGAAGAAATGAAAGGAAAACTTATGAATTCAGGAAATTGTAATAAGAAACACCAATACAGCATTGGAATATTTATTATCAGTCAATATGACATTGACAGTTAATGTCAAACATAAACAAAATGTTTCGTTCCGGAGTGCACCCTGCAAAGTCAGTATATTATATGTGTATGAAAGTTTAAATGAATAAATTATACTCTAAAACATATTTATTATTGATATAATATATATTTATATATTATATACATTAATTATATAGTACTTTTGTAAAGTTTTCGATCTGATTTATAAACGCATACAAAATTATATGATCAAGAACCACCGCCATATTGAATATAATGGCAATAATATAAAAACTATTATTTTTATGCGCAAACGTGATTCGACTTAAATTCAGGAAATAATATTTTTCCCCGATTCCTGGTATTTTTTGCTATTTTTTGGCTGATAGTACATTTCATAGCCGAAAATGAAACATCTCCTTTAATCTTAGAGATATTTAACAGCTACGAGACGCCCCTTCAAACGCAGTTCCATTTATAAGAATAAGCCCAGCGGCAGGCAGCTATTAGAGTGGTAGAAATTCTATTAGAGAGAATGCATTGACGCATACCTCTTGCGGGTTGACGTTGGCGTTGAGGTTATGTCGGGCTCACCCGGCAAAAGATGGCGACATTCCGGTGATACCGACTAAACCTACCACGTTATTCCTAAACATAACCAGAGACGGCGGGGCCGGGCAAATCACTTTCACATGCCATCGTGACTTCGGCCCGCCATATGAAACGGCAGGCCACTACACAATACTACCTATCCTTATTAGGATATAAATTTCATCTCTACGGCTTAAAACTATACAACTGAGAGGCGCGCGTGGGAACACGCACGTCGCCTTTCGGACCTGCAACTGATCGGGTGGTGGGCAGGCCCGCGAAGCCCACCACCCCTAGGTATAACCTTATGATGACTGGAGTTCATCTATCAACCTTTTGGCGCTCGGTTATGCGGTTGGGAGGATTCAAGCGCTCCCTATCCCGCTACACCGCCTGCTTGATGGAAATTATTTCCTCACAGAAGGCGACAGCGTTTCACGACTACTTGCTCTGGACCATAAACCTGCCATGGCCGGAAACGAGAGAGCAACCATTCCGACTACTGTGATCAACTCACGGCGCTGCGATGCCCAGGCGGGGCAATCTGCCAACGCGTGCAGCGCCGTGTCCACAACAACATTGCGGCAGTCGCCGCAGTGATGTTATCTGGGCATCTCCTGCTGGCCTATGCGACACAGGAACTTGTCAAAACAACCGTGGCCAGCCCTTACCTATCTTTATTTTCTTTTAACCTTTGGAGTTTCTCTTTATGTGTACTCTCTCGCCACAAGGGGAGGTCAGAGGGCTATGTCGGGTTCTACTGACACTTCGGGTGTAACACATATAACTTATTCCTTAGTAGTCTATTAGAACTGTTAATCGTCAACCTATATTTGATTAATCTCTGAACAATTTTGACACCAGGCCCCTACGGCGTGGCCTGTCCTATTTCTGAATCGATCAGATCCCAAGTTTAACCACATTAAAGGTTACACGATATTACTTTTAAATGTTCCATTAAAACGTAATAATTGATCAGGAGCTTTCAACGAGGTCTTGTATTCGCTGGAACTAGAAGAGCCTGTTCACTTTTGTAAATAGGTACTAGGTTTTACCCACGGTTTCGGTCGCGTAAATGTAGATTAGGTTAGTTTAGATTGGTTTCAGTAACTTTCTGTTCGATGAATAGTATACATAGTCCTTTTCTGTTGCTCTGGCAACGTATATGCGAAATTTCATGATAATCAGTCGAGTAATTATGCTGTGAAAGCGTAAAAAACAAACTCACATTCGATAATATTAGTAAAGATTTATTAATTGTCATATCTGGACGATGTATTGGTATGCAATAAAGAATTGAGTAATTGAGTAATATTCGTTATCAACTTGCTTAAAATATTTGCGTCTGAGTTAATTGTCTTCGAACGTTTAAAATATGTGCTGGATAGACTTTTATATTGATGAGTGCTGAATAGTTCGTTATCATGAATTTTTCAATGTGTCGTAAAAATTGTACTGTCTTCTTTCTTATTGTCAAAGTTAGTCTTATGTTGTGAATTCTTCTCATTTGTGGTTTTCAGTGTATGACTCGCGGGACGTGTGCCTGAAAGTTACGCGAAGGTTTAAAGTATTTATTTTCATTAGCATCATTTTATCACGTAAAGTTCCATTTTTTCATTTTTTTATGTCCTACGTGTGCAAACGAGCAAGCCTATCGCCTGATGGTAAGCGATTACCGCCGCCCATGGACACCCGCAACCCCAAAGGAGTTACAAGTGCGTTACCAGCCCTTTAAAAAGAAATGAAGGAGGGAAAGGACAAAGGAAAGGATAGGAAAAGGATTGGGGTAACTGGGCCTCCGGCTCTCTCATTCACCGATACGAAACGCAACAGTACGGGTACCGTTACTTCACGCCGGTATTCTGTGGGAAAGTAGTACTAACCCGGTCGATCCAGCCCATTCATGCTGAAACCAGCGAGGATCTACTATCTTTACTTGCCAGTAGACATCGATAGATTCGTAATTTATTTCGTAATCCCTAAAACATTTTTGATGGAATGTGGGTATTAGGCATTTTAATCTACTTCGGGGATATTCAGATGTGACAACGCTTTCTTTTAATTTACCTTTCCTTTTAAATAAAGGCAACCTACACGTCTATACAAATTAATAAGTGTCTGTTTGTAATGTCAAAATAATATATATTTACTAAATGCATATGTAAGTTTATACGGTACTTATATAAAACAATTATTAACTTATATACAGTCGCAAGAGGAAGACCTAGGCGAACGTTCTTGAGCAGATCGGAGACGTTCTGGATAAAGGCTAAGTTAAGAGCACCTTAAACCGGCGAGCGTGTATGAGGAATGTTATGAAAGTGAATGAAGCCAGAGAAGTGTATCAGGATCGTAGCAAATGGAAATCCGTAGTCTCTGCCTACCCCTCTGGGAAACAGGCGTGAATTTATGTATGTATGTACATATATAAAACAAACAATCTGTCTGTCTGTTTGTTCCGGCTAATCTTTGAAACGGCTGTGCCGATGTCGACGGATCTTTTACTGGCAGATAGCAGATATTATAAGGAGTAACTGAGGCTACTTTTATTTTAGAAAATATAGGATATCACGAAAGATAATCCATGCGGACGAAGTTAAGGGTAACACCTAGTTAGTAATAAAACCTATAAAAATAATCAAACAACGAACGTAAAAGTACGAAATCCGTTGAAAACCGCATAAAAATCCGTTCAGTACTTTTTGAGATTGTCGCGAACACACAAACAGACGTGGTGGGGGATATTGTTTTATGATATGTAGTGATATACATCATTTATTAATATTGTTGAGAATTGGTTGAATTATAAATGTCTAACAACACCTCGTCCAAACCGAGCATCGAAAACATGAGCTTAGCCCAACAGTTGCATTCACTGCTTAGTCCCAGAGGAAGTTTTCTCGCAAAAATCTGTTCAGTAGTTTTTGAGTTTATCGCGGACAGATAGACAGCCAGCACTTTGTTTTATAATAATAATGACTACTAGCTGACCCGCGCAGCTTCGTCTGCGTCACATAAGAGAATTTTCCATTTTTGCTACATTTGTCATTAATGCTCCACTGCTATTGGTCGTAGCATGATGTTATATAACCTATAGCCTTCCTTGTTAAATGGGCTATCCGACACTAAAATATTTTTCAATTTGAACCAGTAGTTCCTGAAATAAGCGCGTTCAAACAAACAAACAAACAAACACTTTAGTTAATACTAGTTGACACGCGCAACTTCGTCTTCTTCAAATAAGAGAATTTTCCTCAATTCTGCAAAATTTTTCATTGAGCTTCGCTCCTTTTGGCCGTAGCATGATAATTATTATATAGCCTTCCTCAATAAATGGGCTATCCAACACTAAAATATTTTTCAATTCGAACCAGTAGTTTTTGAGATTAGCGCGTTCAACCAAACAAACTCTTTAGTTAATATTGTCTTACGTTTCCGCGAATGTTAAACATTGAAACTAAATAACTTTAAACGGATTTTATCGCGTTGTTTAATTTTTTCCATATAACACTATTTTTACATAATTTTGTAACTTTAAACTACTATTATTAAACACTTTTACTAGTTACTGTTAAGTTCTATTAAGTTAGCAGTCCCCCCGTGAACATGGCTGCCGAAAAGCAACCGAATCGTCGTGGAAAGTGTAAAATTAAATCTAAATAGTTTTATAATTAAATAGCTTAAATAGTAGTAAAGTTCAATAATAGTAGTGTTAGAGTTTTCAAAATATTTAATTAAAACTATTTATATTTGAGTTTACACTTTGTCCCGACGTTTCGGTTGCTTTACAGCAGCGTAAAACATGGCTGCTGTTGTATTATGTAATAACAGTGTTATAATGTAAAATAAACAACGCGATAAAATCCGTATAAAGCAGTTTAATTTCAAATTATTTAGTTTTATAATATTAGTTTAGTGATTGTTGAATGTACCTTGGGCCGGTTGTCGTCGGATGATAGATGGGTGTGAGAATAGCCCAAGAGAACGCCGCGCCGACGTCGTCTCAATTTCCATTGAAGTGTACTCAGTTTCAGGAGTAGTTGTCGTTTTATACACAACATCTCCTGAAAATAATAGGCTTTATTTATAAACCGTCCCACTACACACATATTTTCTCTTCTTACGAATACAAAGAACAACCAGACTCGGAACAAGTGTTTGAAAGAAAGAAAGGTAATTAATTAGACACAACAATAAAATCACAACACATTAACATGGTAACAGTACAATCGTTTACTATTTCTAATAATTACTAAAATTAAAACTAAAAAGAAGAAAACCAAACAAGAAGAAAAACAAAATAAAAAAGAAAATTTTGAAAATGTTGTCAGTGTGTCCAAAAGGTTCCAGCTCAGCCTTTTCTACGGATGGCCGCAGCGCTGTTTTTCAGCCGATACCCAAGGGCTAGTCACTGACGATTATTCGGCATACAGTTTATAAAAATACTTAATAGTTAAAGTAAATATAATATAATGTACAATAGGCAGGCAATTACATATATGTGTAGAACTGGAGATCATATTAAAACATGGACAAACACGATTTTTTGTGCCGTGTGGGGATCGAATTGAATCGATTCAAATTCAAATTCAAATTCAAATTCATTTATTAATGCGAACATGGGTTTACATTTTAGTTGTCACAGTTTATATGAAAATTCTGCCACATTCCACCCACAGGCGTGCATATGTCATTAGTAATTGTAATAATAAACGAATTAAATATTTCAAATTATAAAAAATACATAGTAACAAATATTATAATAATATACTACAACAGAAAATAAAAGAAATACAGAAAATATAGTCCAGTTTACATTATTTTATCAATAAGAAATTCAGTTACATTGTAGTATGTTTTATGCTCTAAAAAGCCTTTCAACTGTGTTTTGAATGCATTATTGTTCATATCTTTCCACTGTTTTGGCAAATTGTTATAAATGATTGGAGCCATACAGTATACACTTCTACGCATAAGTGCAGTTTTAGCAATGTGTAACCGCAACCTGCTGTTATCACGTCTATTACGCGAAACGATTCGATGTCCCTATACGTGTTCCTTGTGTATATATGTAGCAAAATCACATTTATTGTATGTTTGTTGTTATGTTAAGCATTCGCCTCCGTCCGTGCATCACTTGTATCGGGTGACCAACTGAAAACCAGCGCTGATGCACTCAATTTGGGTGCCCAGCTAATGCTGAGGCGGTGACCCTTTTCGGCGAGGGCATACACATTTTTCTTTTTATCATGTATATTATTTTTTTTGTTTATGTTATTTTAATTAATTGTGTGTGCTCTGTACGAAATAAACGTGATTTCTTTCTTCTTTCTTTCTTAACACTTGAGGAGTGGTGAGGGTATCACTCAAATCACCACGCCATTCGTGCGTCTACACATTATGGAGAACATTATAGTATTACATACGTAGGTCTCTTCACGATGCTTTTCAAAAACCTATGTAGCTTGCCGCACGACGTTTTTATTCTGTTTGAATTATATAGGTAACTTTTTACTACTAGATGTTCCCGCGGTTTCACCTGCGTTTATCGTTACTGCGCCGCCCCCGTGGGTCGTAGCGTGATGTTATATAGCCTATAGCCTTCCTCAATAAATAGGCTACCCAATACTAAAAGAATTTTTCAATTCGAACCAGTAGTTCCTGAGATTAGCGCGTTCAACCAAACAAACAAACAAACTCTTCAGCTTTATATTAGTATAGATGGCGTCCAGTCTGTAGGTATATATTTGTGTGTGAACTTGAGATTTCCACTAACGGACTCGAACATTAACGGCAGTATGACTTGAAATTCGTCTAGTCGACTAAAATAAGCTCTATTAAAGGCACCTCTGATTGTTTAATTTATACAATTTTGCTTCATATGTCGAAGCCTCAAAAAAATAATTATATAAATACCTTTTATTTCTGCGATCGGCATTTAATAAAGCGCTGTCTATTGGCTTGGAACTTCAAGCGTCAGCTTAAATGAGGTCGCCGCAGAGCCGATGTGTCAACAGGAATGACAGTGACGGGTCAGTATCATATTGACACTATACAGGTGTCCGGTAATTAATGGATAACCTTGAAATGTCTTACACTAGAACTGAAGGCCGTACAGTAAAAAATAAAAGAATAAGTATGTTAAAAAGTGCAAGCTATATTAGCATAGCATACTTTTGACTGTCTATCTATTAGCATAATTAGTGTTTAATTATAAAACAACAAAACAACGATGGATTTGATTCATCTATGGTCGTAGTATACAAGAAAGTTATACATGGTAATTAAAAAAAAACACATGTCTCAGGTGTAGTTGGGATAGATTTTTTCCATATTTTTTCTGAACGGCCATCAGTTCCACTATAAGACATTTCCAGGTTATCAATTAATTACCGGACAACCTGTATACACGTGCGCGGATGCAATCGTTGTGACAAACTCGCTGCGTTACCGATTAAATCAGTGTTAATCAAATACAACCTCTATTGTTTCATTTCTTTTGCGTTGGCCTATCATTAATACACGTACGATGTATAATACCACGCCTACACTCTGTTGCTTCATTATGTCTAAAGCGATATGGCGTCTTACCTTTCGTTATATATATAAAAGTTGGTGTATGCAAACAAGCTTACACCTGTCTTATGGAAAGCCATTGCCGAAGAATGGTAATGAAACATGGTAACTTACCATATTACCTACCCTCTCTGCGGAGAAGGGGAGCGGAGAGGTTATGTCCGGTTCACCCAGGAAAAGATAGAACGTCCCGGGTACTACCGACTAAACCTACCACGGTGTGCCAACTCGCTGCCATAAATAGTGGATAGGTCGCTGGAACTGAAACTACATCAGCGAACTACCCAGCTGTGCCCAACGCAAGAAATGCCTGCGGGCGACGATTCCTGGGCGTCGCCCCGGCACGACAGAGGGCGTCGCACAGACTCAATGGCTGGCGGACGGGAGATCGCCGTTCTTGCACCCACGGCCATCACTATCGTGGCATCAGGCGCAAATAGATGAGTCTGTGCCGACCGGCCCTCCGGCAGCAGCTCGGATCCGCAAGGAAACTTCACGGATTCGCTCCGCTGCCTCCTTCCACGAGATGACATCCTCGCAGAAGGATGCGATGCGCAGTTCCTCTCGCTGGTAACCAAGGCTTTGTGGAAACTTACCTGGAGCAAGTGTATATTGATTAAAATAGTTAGTAGTCCTGGTAGTTTTCGCTTTAGTACTAGTTTCCCAGCCAGGCTTGTATTCCATTGATTCCAAAGGCGTTATATAATACTTCGGAGTATAAGACGGCCTCGTAGGCAACTTTGGAGTCGTGAACAAAATATTGGTGCCTATATCCCACGTGGCCAAAGTCGTGAACGTCATCGAGATATACGGATGAATAGTAGGCGTACTGTTTATGTCAGAATCATCCGTAGGCAAAATCAAAGGAGTCATTTCGGATTCAAAGAAGTTGGATGGATATGGTTCTGGTAATTCTGAGTGTATTATTTCCTTGAGTATGTCTTCAGTATCTTTTAACTTCTGATTAAACACGTCTGAAAAGTCATTTTCTGATTCTTCATTCCCATCCATCTGTATAACTTGGCTCTCGTTTAGTGCTGTAAAGGTTAGATTAGTTAATTCTGAATCACATTAAAGTCTTAGAAGAGTACACACATATTGAAATTGAACACCTTATACGGATTTTGTCGCATTGTTTATTTTACTTTATAACACTTTTATTACTACCATTTGACAAACCACAGACACTCGCAAAATAACACTGATTCCTACCAAGGATACTACGCTAGGCTATTGAAATTAAAAAGCGTCCTCATTTCAATAGACAAGATGGTTGGAATGTACCATCAGCTGGGATGCAGTAATACAAATAGTCAAACCCAAGAAGAAGCAAAAGATAGCCAAACTTCATGATACTTTGAGCTCATTGTGTTAGAAACACCAAAGATTAAATTATGTTCGGGTACTTTGAAATAACTAGGTACACTTCAAAACATCGAGAGAACTACCATCTTAGTCTCCCCGTGAAAATGGCTGCTGTAAAGCAACCGAAACGTCGGGCAAAGTGTTAACTTAAATATAGTTTTAATTAAATTAATTTAAAAATTAAAATTAAAAAAATATTCTAGTAAAGTTCAATAATAGGAGTGTTAGAGTTTTAAAAATTTTGTAATAAGAGTATTTTAAAGTAAAATAAAGAACGCGACAATATCCGTATTGTTTAATTTCAATGTATAACATTCGCGTAAACGACAATATTGAGTACACACATACTTCTGCAATTACGTATCACAGTTCAGCGGACGGTATCATGTACGACTTTCTTCTATAACTAATGGATCGAGCTCGCGGATAATAAAAGTATTTGGAAATCTGAAGGGTGCTAATCCAACAATAAAACAGAACCTAGAAACTTCTACATATTACTGTCAGACTTTAATTCCCATCTACTGACAAAAATGCTCGGCTTTTGCATAAGATTTTCTATCATATATATCTATCATAATTATTAGCTTATCTTTTTGTTTTCTGTCATGACAAAAATAATATTACGTCAATAAGATGTCACACTTGCTTTCGTTTGGTGCTGTAAAGGTTAATTCTGAATCATATAAGTCTTAAAGAAGTACACTCTCAATCTCAAATCATGTTTCACGAAGTTACTGACGGTGGTATGACCTTATACAGAGATGGCGGATTAACTAACGGTTGGGTCCCTGGAGCTCGCGGATGATAGAAAGGTTTGAAAACTTAGAGATGATGATACACAAGATCAGGACTGCATTTTCTATTCGGTAACATTAGTTCTTAGGCATTTCTGCATATTTTAATTTCTTTTATTAAATAAATCGTCCTGGTTTTGTAAGAGATGAGAAGTCCTTGTCATAATTTTGACCATGCGTTGCATGATATGAAACAATATTTTTATATCAAATGTAACAGCTCGGTTGAACAAATACCTAGCGCTAAACAATCAAACATTAATGGCAGGCAAACAACCTTTTATTGTATAGTAATACTCCGAAATTACGCGATAGGTGGGATTGAGCGATAACCGCGTAAGTCGAATTCGCGTAAATCGGGGTAATATAAAATCGCTAACTGACGTTATTGTGATGTAGAAGGCTTCGTAAAATCTATGAAAGTAGTTTGACGACTTAAAGACTCTTTCTCCCGTAATATTCCCGCAATTCCAGAATAATAGTGTAGAGATAGTAAGTCTGAAATCGATATTTGAGAGTTGGACGATGATCTGACAAAAGACGAGCCTCGCTGATTTCAGCATGAATGTGCTCGACCGGGGAAGGACTACCCTCTCACAGAATATCGACGTGAAATAGCAGTGTGCCTACTGTTGTGTTTCGTTTGGTGATTGAGAGTGCCGGAGGCCCAATCACCCTCTTTCCCCCTTCCTGCTCCTTCCTACTTAATTTTTTTCCTCAAGGGTCGGCAACGCGCAAGTGATGCCTCTGGTGTTGCAGGCGTCCATAGGCTACGGTGACCACTTATCATCAGGTGAGCCGTATGCTTGTTTGCCACATTAGTTACATAAAAATATAACACGAATTGACGAGATTTGAAAATCGCGTAACTCCGAGTTCGCGTATGTCGGAGTAGCGTAAGTCGAAATATTACTGTATTACTGTGGTGAGTTTCAGTCTTAATTAAGAGGCATTGTCTTGTCAGGAGGATACCACAAATCTTTAGCAGGCAGCACAGCGATTGATTAGTCGTAGTATTGATTTTGTCCACCAGGATTCCCTAGCCTGATCCCCCAGGGGATCCTCATGAACTCATTAGTTTATCAGGATCCCCTTTTAAAAAATGTAAGTAAAGACAATATTACATTGGGTTTTTTATTAACAGAAAACTAAACTATTTCTAAAAAAATACCTATTGTTATGTCATTATTTAATCATTCTAACTGTTTCTGTATAAATTAAACAGTTGCAATTTGATCTACCTGTCTGAAGCGATCTTTTTTAGGATGCCTTCGCTTTATTTCAGCATCTGTAACTGTAACTGTAAAATATTCGGGCGTTTTCGACCAATTATTTTTATTAAACCCGAGTTCCAACATTCGCTACAGTTATTAGTCCGATGTCTTTCACTTAAAACTGACCACATTTTTCTTACATCTTCATTTTTGAGCCAGTATTTCATATAACTTTCCAACACAAGCAATTTTGGATAATCTTCACTCATACTTAAAATGATTTTTTTTTATAGTTCCACCCTTCAATAATATAATCCGTAGGTAGTTTGGAAGCCCATTCTTTAATTATATGCTTAAAATTAGGAGAGAAGAAATAAAATAATATAGAATAATAACTTACCTGTTCTCAATGCACTACAAGCAACTATTGATACACAATTTATTAAAAATATAACTAACATAATACACTGTTTAATTTGTTAAAATTTAACTTGTAAACATTATCAATACATCGTGTAGCATATATTATATGTGTGGTTATATGGAAGGGTCTGTAATGGATCTCATGCAATAACCAATATACCGGAAACATGTACAGTACTCTCTTTTTCATTTCATTTAATTTAAATTTTGAAGTGAAAACTTCTTTAGGTTCGTTGAGCACTTTTTGGGTGAACAAAAATCATGGAACTCGCGTCATCGTCACCAAACGCTTACCATGAGCTATATGTACTGTGTATATATTTGTACTTTTTGGGTGAACAAAAAGCGTGAAACTCGCGTCATCGTCACCAAACGCTTACCATGAGCTATATGTACTGTGTATATATTTGTACTTTTTGGGTGAACAAAAAGCGTGAAACTCGCGTCCACCAAAGACGGCCCCGCATGATTTTTTTGCTACTGCCCGTTGTTGTACAAATTCAGGCAAACAAGCACCGATGTATCGCCTAGTTGAATGTTTTAACAATCATTTCAACAGTATTGATTTATTTGCATCATGACTTAGCATATTTAAAAAAATTATACACAGTGCTTTATCCTTACTATGATCTCATTGGAGTAAGAAAAATAAACAAAAAATAAAAAATTGGGAAATTCTTAATTCTTAATACTTATGTTTACTAAATATTGTACATGTCTACTGGTTCTCATTGTAATCCATTAATATATTATATAATTATATTATATTTAACTAGTGGACCCGACAGAGGTTGTCCTGTACGGACGACAAAAAAAACAAATCTAAACCATTCTCGAGTCCACACACAAAAATTTCATCAAATTCGGTCCAGCCGTTTAGGAGGAGTTTAATTACAAACACACGCACAGAAGATTTATGTATGTAAAGAGATGTGGTAAATGTCACTGGTGTCACAATTATGTTATATTTATTTGGTAAAATTATTGAAAACCATAATTATATTGTCATTGTTTGTATAATTCAATTAAAAAAAATACTATGTTTTGCTTGCGGCTTCGCTTGCGCAAAAGTAGGTTAAATTAGGTTATGTTAGTAGAGTACGTTTTTTTGAATAAAATATAGCCTATGTTAATCGGTGATAATATAGCTGTCTAATCCGATCGTGGCGGTAAGTCCCGTTTTTGAGGAGTGGCTGGAAAGGCGGCATGGTGCCCTCACCTTTTGGCTGACACAGGTAATGACTGGCCACGGTTGTTTTGACTAGTTCCTGTGTCGCATAGGCCGGCAGGAGACGCCCGGATGTCATCACTGTGGTGACTGCCGCGATGTTGTTGTGGACACGGCGCTGCACACTTTGGCAGAATGCCCCGACTGGGCATCGCAGCGCCGTGAGTTGATCGCGGCAGTCGGACTGGCTGCTTTCTCACTCCCGGTCGTGGTCCAGTCTATGGTCCTGAGTGAGAGATCATGGAACGCCGTCGCCTCCTTTTGTGAGGAAGTAATTTTCATCAAGGAGGCGGCGGAGCGGGAGGGGGAGTGCTTAAACCCTCTTCCAACCGCAGAACCGGGCGCCGGAGGGCACGAGATGACCTCCAGCCATCCTGAGGTTTGACCTGGGGGTGGTGGGCTGCGTGGGCCTGCTCGCCACCCGATCGGCACCAGGTCCGAGAGGCGGCGTGCGTGTTCCCACGTGCGCCTCTGTCGTCTTTGTCCCCTTCAGGGGGACAGTAGAGGAAGTATTTTTGTGCAGTGGCCTGCCGTTTCACACGGCGGCCCGAAACCAAGGCGGGGTCGCGATTGCATGTGAGAGCGATTCGCGTGGCCTCGCCGTCTATGGTTATGCCGAGGAACACCGTGGTAGGTTTAGTAGGTATTACCGGGGTACCTTTTCCTCGGTGAGCCCAACATAACCTCTCCGTCAAAAAAAAGCTGTCTAATGGTGAAAGAATTTAATTTAAGAACGAACAAACAAACATAATATCAAATCTTTTCTATTTATAATATTCGTGTAGATTTAGGAATCATATTATAACTATTCATCATGATCACAATACGAGCCCAAAACCATACCTTTTTGTTACACGATGTATTAAAACTATTTTAATCTATACATACACACTTAGCATAAACAATTTAAAAAGTACTTGACATATCACGTCTGTTTCCCGCTAAAATAATATCGTGGCCATTTTATAGTGGAGTTTTATTACAAATAAAAATTCGATTTAAATTGTGGTGATAAAATATTGTGTAATATATTGTTGTGTATTAAAGTTTAGAGCTACGATCAAGTATACAGTTTCTGTGCAATGTTTAAGTGCCTTAGCTGTTTTGTTTACGGAATATTGACAGTTACAGGTATTGTAGTTTTTTGTATAGTTGTATTTTTTTATGGTAAAAGAGAACTCCTGCACTAGGAATGTATCCTGTTTCCCGGGGAACTTTACAAATAGCGGACACTAAGAACATCCAGAATCGGAACAATCATTTGTAAATCACACAATTTTTTGTCCTGCGTGGGATTTGAACCCACAACACTCGGCGCAGTGAGGTGACCATTTCAACCACTAAATCGTCCATTTTTTTTGGAACACTGCTAGGGTGACGATTTTGCCTTTTATTTTTCCATTGTCTTATGTATAATAACATATGAAGCTTTGATTTATTTATTTAAATAATGGTCGACTAGTGGTCAAAATTCGACCAAAATTCCTAAGCTTGCTACTTTGTTTTCTTTTTTTTATCTTCTTCCTAGCCTTTATTATTCCCAAGTCACTTGGGATCAGCTTTTCTAGTCTAAACGAATTTGACTGGATCTCAGTTGTTACACGGATCGGCTGCCACCTGACCTCCGCAAGGCTGAAGGCTAACGATACCTTAAGGCTAGACCAGTGTCAGGATATTATAGGGCACTGACTTCCCAATAACGACTGCTATAGAAGTTCATGGCAGCCGGGACCGACAGCTTTTCTTTTTTTCTATATTACATATAAATAAGGTATATGTAACCATAGTTACAAAGAATTGTATGTACGACGTCAGGCGAACAATGCCGAAATACTACGAACGCGATTCGACTGCGTGTGTCAAATGCATGGTTGTGTGCGTGTAGTGTTTTTTCATTAATTTAATGTATTTCTAATGCATATTTTATATAAATATTAGGATTCGTCCCTCCTTCTCTATATAAACTTTATCTGTGCCAAATTGCATACTCCTCCGTCCGCGCAATTTTCGTAAAAAGGGGTACAAAGTATTTTGCTTCATGTATTAAATATATAGATTCTGTACGGCGAAAAATGGGTGTCAAATGTTTGCATGACCAAATTTTCTGAGCGACGAGGTTAAAATATTAAATTAAAAAGAAAATATCTTACATTTATTTATTTATTAGTTTATTCACATAATTTTATTGGACAGAGACAAATTTCGACATATTGTTAGCATTTAAATGATTTAAATTATACAAATGTTGTTAAAATAATGTATATTAATGTTTAGTTACTCATCATTTTAACTAATTTAACATGGAACAATAAAATAAATCAAAATTAGGTATTGAATACAAATATGTATTAACAAAAATATTTTTTATTAATATCTTAATATTATATTGAAATTATAATCCTGCTTATATAATGAATATTATATAATAATTTAAAGATAAAAGCAACGTACAAATATCTGCCGCAATAAAAGCGGTTATAGCGACTATAGTTCCTAGTTCGCCACCTGTTAGACTAAAAATGATTTAATTTAACATTTTCATTTGTTACACAGCTACGCATAAAAGTCTCTCAATCCCGATATTCGATCCCAGAATTGACAGCTTAGCTCTACAAATCGCCGTCGATGACAAAAATCTCGACACTGACTTGTCAGACAACGTCAAGACTCACATTAATAATTACAATAAATTAAATCATGTTTCCAAAGGCAGCATTCAAAAGAAATTTACTGATTTCATACAAGCCGCAATAGAAATATTAAACAAGTATGACGATTCGGACATAGAAATTTTTTTCGCTATTCTTAACGATGAAGTTGGAAAATATCACTACAACGGCTGCAAATTTAGTGAACTGACAGTCAACCATGATTTAAATAACTTTATTGCTAGTAAATTTGATGAGATGAATGATATGACAGCTGCTAATATAAGACAAATTATGTTAAAGATAGCTAAACGAATTGAAGATGCTAAATATCAAAAACAAGAAAAAGACCTTATTGATTTCATCAATTCATTATACAAACAAGATTCGGTTGATAAATTTAAAAAGTTTTTGAATAAGATAAATGATTATAGACTAAAGACTGAGGCAGACTTGCGCCTAGAAAAAATAATCAGAGAAGGACTAAGGACATTGATTTTCAATCATTACACTAAATTAAATTATAATACCAGAGCCGCATTAAAATCTAAACTAGACAAATACTGGGAACATATGAAGCTACCCTTATCGATAAGATCACAACTAAACGAGAAGAACGAAAATGTTGAAACGTTTTACTTTACAACAAAACACTTTTATAATTCAGAAACAAAATATCAAATGGAAAACTGGAAGACCGACGCTAACATGAAAACGGTGACATTTATAAATCTGTATCCAAAGTTACCTGTAGATTTGCAGATAATGAACTATCAGACAGAAAAACCACCTAATTTGTTAAGACTTAAGCAGGACTCTTTCTCGTATAAACAAGACAATGATGTTAGCTTAGAAAGCGAAAATAAGCTTCACGACCAAAATTTAATTAAACAATCAATATCAGGAGAAAATAGTTATACCACTGAAATAGTACCTAACCAGAGGTACGAAGAAGATTCGGATAATAACGATAATCATGATTCCGCATCTGATGTTAGAAATAAAGTAACTGACGTCACAACAGCAAATTACGATTCCTTGTACGTGGAGGATATACCTGCTTCCAATACAGAACAGTTCCACGCGATAGAGAGACAAGAGTCCTATAGTACACCCGAGCCCAAACGACAATCGTATCCCAAAAATAAAAGAAGTGAGGCTACAAGAGCACCTTACGCATCGTTTTATCTAATAACGGATAAGTCACGCGTGACAAAGAAGCGACTCACACAGATGCCACCTGGTGAAATAAAACAAGTACCCAAGAATATGGCAAGAACAGTACTTACAACACGCAAAGCGTTTATAAAAGTGGTCACAATGAGACCATTTGTTCCTACGAGAATTGGCAATCCTATAAAGATCAAGTAAGTAGACTGCCTCGATGACCGTGTTATTTATGTTTGCGATTACAGTCAAAACCAATAGTAAGGAAGTATTTTTAGTATTATTTATTTAAGATAATTCTCAGTAGCAACTCGGAGTCTGCTAATTATCATTGTAGTATTACGCAAATACCAGTAAATCATAGGCCGCTTAGCTCACTTGCTCAAATCTAACTTAAATATAACCGATAAAAAAACATAACTAGTCTTTCTAGGATTCACAGTCGTAATCAAATATTTCTTATTGTCATTAATGTCATATAAATTTATTTGTTTTAGATATGACATAAATTTAAAAAGTGCTAAGACTCAACCAACATCTGAGGTACAAGATCCAGCCAAGCCCAGAGAATATATATTTTCGAATGAGGATTCCGCAAATGTCGAGAAAGGTCTCTCTATAGAAGAAACCAAAGATGAACATGGTACACGAGCTTATAGAAGAAGTTATAATAGCAATCTACCTGCAGAAACTGTTCTTATAGATAAAGATGTTTTAACTCGAATTAAACAGTTAGAAAATGAATTAAATAATGTCAAAACTCTAGCTAAAAACGATACTGAAATGATTGAAGATTTGAAAAGTAATATAGAATTTACTGAGAATGAAGGCGCGAAGCAAAGTAAAGAATTTGTTTTAGCTAAAGTTATACCTTGTAATTCTGGGGATAAAGAAATATCGAATGCATCTCCTGAAGATGTTGATAGAAGACAGCATAGTGAAAAGAAAGAAGAACACATAAATAATATAAAGAAACAACAACATTCAGGTTTATCAGCAAAACAAAGAATTGTTAAAAGAAAACATGACTTAGATAGAAGCAACTTTGATGTACCAGAGCGCAGAAGCTTGTCTATTGAAGATATGATAATGAAACACAATTTAGATAAATATAAAATACAAAAATCGAAACAAAAGAAACTACAATCTCATTCAGTAAGAGGTGGAATATTCAGTGTAGATAACTTCGAAAATACAGACAGAGAGTATAATATTGATACAAATGAAGAAAAATATATAGAAGACAACGCGCTTCACTCTCGTAGGGCTATGCTTAACAAGGTTGTAGAAATTAAGAAGAAAATAGATGGTGCAGAAGACAACCACGAGATAAGTAGAAAAGAAAGTTATTTTAGCGCTAAAGCAAATGCAGGTTTTAATAATGAGTTAATTCCCGAAAGTGATGTTTTTAATAGAAACATGCAAGAATTAGAAAATTACTTGGAAAGAGAGAATAATACCGAACTCAGATATGATTCTAATAAAGATCGGTTTGAAAATGACAAAGGAGAAGAACCAGTCAATATTCATTCTGCGGCTATGTTGTCTAATTATGGTTCAGAACAAAATTTAAATGATGAGAAAAATGTTTTCGCCTTGGATAAAACAGAAGTAAATAAAGAATATGCTGTCAATGAAAATGTATTGGGCAATACAAACATAAAAACTTTAAAAGAAGCTGACAGAAGGATGTATGATATACATAAATCATTTTTTGAAACAAACAAAAATACAGATGTCTACAATTTTTCAAAACAATTAGCAAATACATTTAATTATGATGGTAGTAGTGATAGTAATCAAGAAAATGTGAGAAGCCTTAATAATGATATAGTATTTGAAGATAACCAAAGAAAACCTGAATTCAGTACTGATATAAACACAGAAAAAGACAAAAACAGACAATACACTCAAACAAGTAAAGAAAATAAAGACAGCGTGTATTTGGATAAGGAACATAACATTCGACGGTCTATAAATTTTAATCATAACATATTTAATAGTAATAAGAGAGCTATAAACCCTATACATAAACACATACGTATGACGCCAAAGCCTGATAAAGAAGCAAACAAGAAAGTAGAGGGTATAAATAAAAAAATGCTGCCATATAATTCTACCACCGATATAAGCACCAGTCATAAAAGTAAAATTGATTCAACTAGAACGACTGGTTACGAGAGTAATACTAAAAAAATGACTAATGCAACATTAAGTTTTACATCGACCAAACTAGACATAAATGCGGCAAATAATATAGCTGTTCATAGTAACAACAAAAATGTAATCAGTAATTTTAATAGCGATGAAAATATCACACAAGAAATTGTCCATGATTTCCAGTTAAATAAAAGCAAAGCAGACATAGAAGCAAAAATAATGCCGACTTTAATTATTACATCAACAACATCTTTAAGGAAACATGATACCAGTTCCAAAAGCACTGAATTTGAAAAAGGAAGTGAAATAATATCACCATCACAAAATCAACAGCAAAATAGTAATAAGGAACGTCAATTTCAAAAAGATGAGCAATATCGCTTTCTAAATAATTTTAAAGAAGATAATGTCGGACAGAAAATTGATTTTGATAAAAACATGTTTAGAAGATCCTTTGCAAATAATAAATCCAAGGAGACTATTAATAATAACAAAGAACACATAAATATGAATGATAAGCCTATAAAAAAAGAAGACTTTTATATTCAAGAAAAGGAATATGACATTGACTGGGACAATATTAATATGCCGAAAATTTTGGATAAACTTAGTGAGAAGGTTGATAAAAATAATGAAACGTCTAAGATGATATCACCTAAACGTATAACTATGGTTGCAGCTGGACCTACAACACGCACAACACAAACACAAAGCACTACATCTACAACTACTACAGCAACTCCACAAGCTTACTTACCAACGGATATCTTTAATTTACGTGCGGCTAACGAATCTTTCAACACAATATTTAAAAATCCTTTTAACATGAATGTTCCTAAATACGGTTTCAGCCATCCTTCTAAAGACTTCTTCAGAAGAAACAATAATTTACCTTTAGCACCACCAGCGGGCAGCAAAAACATACGTTTAGCTAGTGAAGAAGCACATAAATTGAACTTGCGATCTAATTTGAAAGTACCTATAAGACTAAACTATACAAGAACTACACTAGATATAGAATCTCTTTTTAAAAAAATGGGTCCCATGGCTGAGCCAGAAGGAATTATAATGGATGAATTGAATAAACATGCAGCTTCAATAGGATCTGGTAGAAGAAATATGGATGCTAATATTACTCTCGGACCAATAGGTGAGCACGCAGACGATTTGTTTGATGATCCGTTTTTAAGTGATGTTGAAAATGCTTTAGGTACTAAACAACCATCAGTCAGCACTTTGGATGACGACTTTGATATATAATGAGTTGATAGTCCAATATTCTTACTAATATTATAAATGCGAATATGACTTTATTAGTTTTTACGTTATCTACTCGACCGACTCATTATGGAATTTCGCATACACTTTGTCAGAGAGGTATAGAAAAGAACATAAGAGTAACTTTCATTCAGGAAAAAGTATTGTCCTAAGGGGTAGCATATCATTGGCGAAAAGCTAGTTATTAATAAAACGATGCAATAAGTATGAGAAGTTTTTAATTTACATTACTAATTCATGCTCTTTCATGATTAATCTCATCTCAACCAATCCAGTCATAAAAAATTACACGAATTCTTCCAATATTTAGTATTATAATTATTAGTATTTCTATAATTAATAATAAATAATAATAATAATATCGGCCCTGTATTAAACTGTCCCACTGCTGGGCACGGGCCTCTTTTAACTGTGAGAAGGGTTAGGCCGTAGTCCATGACGCTGGCCCAGTGCGGGTTGGCAGATTTCACATATCTTCGAGAACATTGTGGACAACTTCTCAGACATGCAGGTTTCCTCACGATGTTTTCCTTCACCGTTAAAGCAAGCGATAATTAACTATTTATTACGCATATGACTTCGAAAAGTCAGAGATTGGGTTCGAACTCGAGACTTCTGCGTGGCAGTCTAACGGTTTCCCACTAGGCGATATATTTTTATAATTATGTTATCTTTTTTAATACATTTGTAAATATCTAATATTATATCTACAGACTTAAAAACAATTAGTTTTAAAATGAATAATGTAAAGAACAATGACAGACTCACATCCATTATTTTAGATGGCACTCAAAAGAGGCGTCTTAAAATAAAAAATACTTAAAATTTAGCATTAATTGTTAAGCCTAAATATGTAAGTTGTTTCATTAGACAAGGCCAGGAAGCTAATTAATTTTGGTTTAGAATTTTTTATAGGTTATGTCTTATGTCACATTAGAAAAGTTAATTGTTGCTGATCTATTTGTTCTTATTCAACATACACTTATCAGCAGAAAAATCGAAACACTTTTTTATGGTTTCTGTCCTAATTTAACACAAAAGAGTTTTCATTCCATGAAAAGAATCACATGATTGTATAGCTGGTAGTTTGGCCATTACAGTGATAAGCGAAAATTCTAAATTCAAATATAGAATTTCATTTGTTTATCCCTTATATGAAATGATTCATTCACTGATTTGAGACAAATGTGAGTATAGTAATGGAGTACATTTCACCTTTGAAAACTAAAAATTAGCGCTTATCTTAAAACTTTTTGTTCTGTGTTCTGTATACTGTGACTTTGGGACGTCTGAAAAAGTGTTTTTCTAAAACATGGATACTTCGCCCGCAGAAGCCGCCCAAGTGGTGGCATTGCTGGATTCTGGACTTTATCAGCGTGTTGTGGCTGAAAGATTACATCTAAACCTGTCGTCTGTTCATAGTCTACAAACGCTATCGGGAGACTGGTTTGTTCACGCGCCGTTCAGGGTCTGGCAGGAACCGGGTCACTTCTGAGCGAGATGATGGATTTATTGTAACAACTTCTTTACGAAATCGACGCCTTAATGCTTTTCAACTGCAGCAGCAGATTCATGTTGTACGTAAGGTGGCTGTAAGTGACTTTACAATTAGAAGAAGATTGAAGGAACGTGGACTGGTACCGCACAAGCCAGCAAACGGGCCGAAATTAACTACAAACCATCGAAGAGCACGCCTTACCTTTGCACGTGAGCAACTAAATTGGTCATACCTCCAGTGGAACAAAGTCCTCTTTTCTGATGAGTGTAAAATTATGCTGTATGGTAATGACGGAAGTAACAAGGTCTACAGACGAAATGGAGAACGCTTTGCACAATGCTGCATTGAAGAAAAGGTCAGCTATGGTGGCGGTTCGTGGACGGTTTGGGGAGGAATCAGCGCCGACGGTAAGACAGAGCTTGTCTTTGTGTCTGGGCCACGTCTGCCTGCACTAAACAGTCATCGGTACATCGAACAGTGTCTTGAGCCTCACGTGATGCCCTATGCATGTTTTATTGGCAACGGTTTCATATTCATGCACGACAATGCTAGGACTCACACCGCGAGCGTCGTACTAGATTATGTTACCAAAGTCGGTATCTCCATTATGGAATGGCTAGCAAAAAGCCCGGACATAAATCCGATTGAACATCTATGGGATGAATTAAAGAGACGAATTCGTGCAAGAGATCCTGCCTCAGAAACACTTAGCCAGCTGCAAAATGCTATCTAAGAGGAATGGAATGGAATGCCACAACATTTGATCATGACTCTCATCCGATCGATGAAGAACCGTATGGAAGCAGTAATAAGAGCTCGGGGAGGGAAAACAAGTTATTAAATAAACGTTTCGTACCTTTTTTTTTTCGGGTGCGCATTGTCTTACATAACTTTGCAACTCCTATCATCGGAGGTCCGAAAATATTTCTCATACCATTTAAAATCATAATGATCATTCTTCATAAAAAATTCAAAAGCTAAATTTTGAAACTATAAATAATCATTGAAATTCATAATATTGTGGCAAGTATAAGAATTTTATATTCGGACCGCCACCTTTCACATAGCCGAGTTGCAGCAAATCACTTCGCCTATGGATACTGGGCCATGCGCTTACACGTGGATGATGTGAGTTGTTTACGCAAAATCAACCTTCGACGGCATTGGAAGACACTGCGGCTCCCGCGCTTCCAAATCATTCGGGTCCCTACTCTCGCCACGCATGCTACTAACTTTAAATATCATATATTATACATTCTGTAATTTTTGTAAATTTTTGTGCACACATGTTATAAATCATAATGATCATTCTTCATAAAAAAACAAAAACTAAATATTAAAAACTATAATAAGTAAAAAAAACAAACACTAAATATTAAATATAATCATTGAAATTCATAATATCACTAATTATACACTTAGTTTTTACAAATATTTGTTTATACTAATGATCGAAACTCATAATCATTCGTATAAATAACTATAATATTCATAAATGTGTTTTGTTCTAATATTTGTTTTTATAAATTTCTTAATCATACCAGAAAAGTAGGTTAGGTTAGGTTAGAACTGTGACCCCAACAACGCGCGAGCCGAGCGAGCGAAGCGAGCGTGCCACGGCAGCGGCCGGCAAAGCGCCAGAAGCTAATTTTTGATAGAAAAGTAGACAGACACACCGACAGATACGTCAAACTTATAAATAAATTAAAACAATATGATCATTGAATGTTATGAAGAAAAAGATCTGAAAAAAATTATAAATTTATACAGGTTATTGGTAGTAACAGTATTAATAAAAAAATATGATCACTAACTGTTATGAGCTCCGTAATAAAAATGTATCAATAAAATAAGTATGAAATATCAAATTATGAAGAATGATTATTATGAACACAAATCTGTAGTAAGACAAAGAATAGGATTTAGAATTTTATGTGAACCAATATGGACCCTTTGTTTTCATTTACGTGTGTTGTTTCAGCAATTTCCTTCATACTCTATACAGGGTAAAAATGACTTGTTAAACAAAATACAGAACCTATGAAAATTTAATTTGAATTTAGAACATTATTAACATTAGGATTTGAAAACCTCATATTATTCACTATTAAACGACATTTAACATAATTATAGTCCCAAATATACACCTTTTTCTGATAATCCTTACAAAACATAAATTTGCAAGATGTTTCGATTTTTCTGATGATAAGTGTAAATTGTATTATTAATATGTATATTACGTCAGCCTAATGTATTGGCTCATAATTAATCTTGAAAAATACAATACCTAATACGTGATACCACAGGTGATACGATATAGTTGCGATTTAGGAGTCGGAAGCTCGATAGCTGCTTTTATTCATATCTAACGTAGCATTTGCTTCTTATATCTCTATTTTTCAAAGCACATGCCAACGACCAAGCCGTCTCACGAAGCTTTCAAGTATATAATTATCGAACACAATGAGCAAATATTTATCTCAAGTTGGAATCGAACCCACGACACGAAGCGTAGTGGCGAGGTGATCAGCTTAACTATTACGCCAGAAGTGCAGTCAGTACCTGTTAGTTATTATAGCATTAGTAGGTACAATAGGATCAATAAAACGAGGCAAGTATTAATATAATTTAATTTTATCCTCATCATCTTCTCTTATAATAATATGATCTAAAAATTCAGCCGGCGGTGAAATATCAGATTGATGTCTGGCCCTTCCCAAGTACCAGACTATCGTCATTGTATGAGCGCAACAGCCTACAGTGCGCCTTACCACTAATCAACTACAGCAGTAGTCTGTGATTCCTGTCCGGTCAGGTATATTATTTTTGATAACAGTATAAACATAATATTGTCTCCTGGACACAGGCCATGATTTTTTTTGCCTCTTATAAGAGTTGTCTCTCCACTGCCTCTAAGATGATATACAGAAGTGTCGATGTTTTCACTGCTGACTTCAATTATATATCCGCCATGGGAACGTTCATGCTCACCATAATAAGAATGAGCCTGTCGTATTTGGTACCTTCCCAACGCGAACAACACAAGGTCTCTATATTCTAAAGTTGGAAAATATAAAAGATTATTCTGGTCATCAGTGATGCTTTGGAAGCGAGATGTTCGCCTATTCATATTCAAAGTTACAACTATGTCAGCCAGATTATTTTCGAGATGGAATTTCTCTCTAATTATTTCTAATATTTCAGTAGCATATGTATTATCTTGAAAGCGAACACCAAACCTGTTTAATAAAGCTGCCCCTATGCGAAAGTTTTCGATCATATGGGGGAGAGACAGATGAAAATAATTTTGTCTCAATAATTTAAAATCTCTTTTAAAATGACCATTTACCGCCTCTACCACCCATCTGCAAATTGTGACACAACGGCTTCTATTAGCTTGAATTGTGGTTAGTTGGTGTTCGCCTTCTGAAAGTAAATCTGGCATACACACTCTGAAGCCACATCCCTCTAACAAAGATACATTGTCTCTAAAATCTCTACCAAGTATGAACACATCATCATCTCTGAAATAAGACCTTAAGGCAGATCCCTCACAAAATAAATTAGACATTATAGTAGCATCTTATGTAGTTGCTTTATATGGACCAAAACAATCAATAATATATCCATCAAAGGCCACAATCAAAAAAGGTTTTAACAAATTCCTATATTTATGAAGAGAGTAACTATGTTTTTGAAACATATAATTTGAGCTTTTGTTTATACAGTGTGAGTTTTCATAAAGTGCACATATGACAATGAGGGAAACAAGACATCATTTTATCGCTAGGAAAAATAATAAAAAAATAAAAGAAATAATATTCTTCGATTTAAAACTATTTATATTTTTCTTTAGTAGTTATGGACCTTGTACCAAGAAAACTTGTAACTTTTGAACCAGGTGGTTAATCGTGTTGAAACAAAAACATTAATAATATGCAATGTGTAGACAATAACGATGGTATACGTTATACATTCAAAAAAATACCGGTGGCATAAAAATAAGGAACATTTTAGACCAAAACTGAGTTTCGTACAATGTTTTTTTACTACTACAACTAGAGATCTTCGCGAGGTGCCATAATCGACCACTCTATTGAAGAAGCTGTACGGCGTGATTTGTTTGCTGATCCAAATATCAGTACAAGAAGATTAGCAATGGCACATGACATATCGCAAACTTCTGTGTGGCGCATTTTAAAGAAAGAAGGTCTACATCCGTCTACATGAAGGAACTGACACAATCCCAAGGTGTGTTATGTCCGCATGGATTCAGAGACAAACAAGAGATAACCCGGTGTTTGCAAAAACTATCTTTTGGGTAGATGAAGCCCAATTTACAAGAGACGGTATTACAAACTGCAGAAATTTACATTTTTGGAGTCCTAAAGGAGAGAACCCGGAGCTAAAAAGAGCTTCCACTTTTCAAGAGAAGTTTTTAATCAATGTTTGGGCAGCTCTTATTGATGATATGTTGATTGGTCCATTAATACTGCCAAGAACATTAACTGCAGACAGATTTCTCTAACTTTTAAGGGATGTTCTCCCATTACTTTTGGAAGATGTACCCCTACGAACACGACGTAGAATGTTTTTGCAAATGGACGGATGCTCTGCACATTATGCAAGAATAGTTCGCAATTATTTAAATGAAAGCTATCCCAAGATGGATTGGTAGGCAAAGGCCTGTCGGGTGGCCTGTGCGTTCACCCGATCTGACACCCCTTGATTATTTTCTGTGGGGGACAATGAAGCAGAGAATTTATAACACTCGCATTAATAGTGAGGCAGAACTGCAGGAGAAGATTTTAAACTGCGCCAGTGCCATAAAGGAAGATCCAACAATGATAAGACGAGCAACGCAATAGATTTTGCTGCGAAGTACTATGTGTTTACAACAACGTGGTAGTCATTTTGAAAACTTGCGACATTAGAAGTTTTATTGTAGGTTGATGAAATTAAATAAGCGTGCTGATTTCTACTTGATATTTTTTATTTATTACTTATACCTTTCGTACCTTTACCGAAAAATAAGTGGCACTTGCAGCCCAAGTGTATGTTTAGTAATTTATGGCAAAGGATTAGACAAGAGCTAATCTTTTACCTGAGATAGATAAAGCAATTTTCGAAAAAAGATGCACGTGGTGGTGGCTTGGTCTTTGTTTAGCCCTTCATAAAAACTGTTTTGTTTGGGATACAGGTGTGGTTTTTATGTTGTTTTAAAGCTTCAAAAATGCGTGTCCTAGTGGACGGATGCTCTTCACGTTTCGTAAGTGTAAATGCTGGAGTCCCACAAGGTGCCGTGCTCTCTCCCACTCTATTTCTTCTGCATATAAATGACATGCTATCTCTTGGTGGCATTCATTGCTATGCAGACGATAGCACGGTTCTTGGTTGTTACCATCCACAACCACCTAGCAACCGGCAGGATACTGAGAGGAGGCGGGTAAAGCTTGTCACTGACCTCAACAGGGTGTTGGATGACATATCCGCTTGGGGTTCATCTAACCTGGTTGAGTTCAGTGCTAAGAAAACTCAGGTGTGCGCGTTCAGCTCAAAAAAAACTCTATTCTCTCCACTTCCACTCTTCGGGGCACCACGCTGCCACTGCAGGATAGTCTTAACATCCCCGCCATGACCTTAACTCTAGGGATTACATCGAGAGTGTAATAACCACAACTGCACGCAAACTTGGGATTCTAAACAAGGTGCGGCGTTTCTTTACTCCTGAACAGCGGTATCTGCTATATAAGGCCCAAGTCCGTAGCAGCATGGAGTACTGTTCGCACCTTTGGAATGGTTCCGCTAAGTACCTACTCGATGCCTTAGATAAACTGCAGCGTCATGCCGTACGTATAATCGACAGCCACGAGGTTACGAAGGACATCGAACCGAACAACTTCGTAGAAACATTGCGTCCATTAGCGTTTTCTATCGCCTCTATCATGGCGAATGCTCCGAAGAGTTATTTGACCTCATCCCACCTTCCCCCTTCCTTTTGAGAACCATACGTGCCGGTCTTCGTAATCACCGATTGACGGTTAGCACAATCCCGTCTCGCACCAAAAGGTTCAGCAATTCCTTTTTATGCCGTACTATACAACTTTGGAATAGTCTTCCGGCTTACGTGTTCCCTCCCTTCTATGACATTGGGTCGTTAAAACGTAGAGTGAAGAAGCATCTGGTCAGACCGGCTTGACACTGACGACGACTAGAAGACATCTATCTTCTCCTCTTCGTCACTGTCTCTGGACTGTAATTGGGCTTCCCATCCGGTCCGTTACAATCATCTTGACGCGTCACGAAAAAAAAAAAGAACAAACCAATTAACGTCAATTAATAAAAACTAGGGGCAATGAGGACGTTTTCATGAGTTTTTTAACAATGTTGAAAAACAAAAACATTGTACAAAACTCCGTTTTGGTCTAAAATGTTCCTTATTTTTATGCCACCGGTATATTTTTGGATGTGAATAGTATACCGTCATTATTGTATACATATTGCGTATTATTACTGTTTTTGTTTCAACACGATTAACCACCTAGTTCAAAAGTTACAAGGTTTTCTTGATACAAGGTCCATAACTACTAAAGAAAAATATAAATAGGTATAAATCGAAGAATATTCTTTTTTTTTAATTATTATTTTTCCTAGCGGTAAAATGATGTCTAGTTTCACTCGTTTTCATATGTGTACTTTATGAAAACTCACACTGTATAAATATATGTTCCATCGCATATAATTATGGCATTATTACCATTTCCATAGAGCCCATTTGGAATAGATAAATTGTGTTGTATTAATTCTTCCCTAGTTATTGTATTTACTCCTAGATGCATAGGTATCCGGCACGCCACGATCGTGGCGGTAAGTCTCGTGTTTGAGAAGTGGCTGGAGAGGCGGCATGGCGCCATCACCTTCCGGCTGACACAGGTACTGACTGGCCACGGTTGTTTTGGCCAGTTCCTGTGTCGTATACGCCGGCAAGAAACGCCCGGTTGTCACCACTGCGGCGACTGCCGCGACGTTGTTGAGGACACGGCGCTGCACACTTTGGCGGTTTGCCCCGCCTGGGCATCACAGCGCCGTGATTTGATCGCGGCAGTCGGATCGGTTGCCCTCTCGCTCCCGGCCGTAGTTCAGTCTATGGTCCGGAGTGAAAGGTCGTGGAACGCCGTCGCCTCCTTCTGTGAGGAAGTAATTTCCATCAAGGAGGCGGCGGAGCGGGAGAGGAAGCGTTTAAACCCTCTCCCCAACCGCAGAGCCGGGCGCCGGAGGGCGCGAGACGACCTCCAGCCACCCTGAGGTTTGGCCTGGGGGTGGCGGGCTTTGTGGGCCTGCCCGCCATCCGTTCAGCACCAGGTCCGAGAGGCGGCGTGCGTGTTCCCTCGCGCGCCTCTGTGTCGAGTCCGTCTCCCCTCTAGGGGAGACAGTAGGGTTTTATGCGACGTAGTGCCTATTTTGGGTAGGTCTTTCGTGTAGTGGCCTGCCGTTTCATACGGCGGGCCGTAACCGCGGCGGGGTCGCGACCGCATGCGAAAGCGATTCGCGCGGCCCCGCCGATAGTGGTTTTGTCGAGGAACACCGTGGTAGGTTTAGTCGGTATTCCGGGAGGTACTTTACTATTATTTCCATCTTTCTTTTACCCCGGCGAGTCCGACATAATCCCTCCGCCCACCCCCGTGGAGGGATATGCGTCACAGCATTCCCCCACGTAAAAAAAAAAAAAAAAAAAAATGCATAGGCACGCCACGATCGTGGCGGTAAGTCCCGTGTTTCAGAAGTGGCTGGAGAGGCGGCATGGCGCCCTCACCTTCCGGTTGACACAGGTACTGACTGGCCACGGTTGTTTTGGCCAGTTCCTGTGTCGTATACGCCGGCAAGAGACGCCCGGTTGTCACCACTGCACAGTGATTCAGGTTTCATACAAAGGCGGTCATAAATACACAAATCCGTTATAAAAAGTATTTTATTATTTTACACGTTGGAATATATTTAGGTTTTAACGTGTTACCAGCCGTCGGGGTCACCAATTTAACGTGTTACCAGCCGGCGGGCAGAAGCCAGGTCCGTAGCTGGTAACCGTTAAGGTTATAATGAAACACGCAGACTGATTCAACTGAGAATATATTTACAATTTTTCACCTATCTTATATCCCATTTATTAGTCATGCAAGTAATGCTAACACTAATGTGTACAATAAACATTTTCACCAATCAGCGACAAGTAAACAAAAATCTAACATTTTCGAATGATTTCTTGGAAATCTGTTCGCGAGTATAAAAGTAGTGCCACGTATAAAAAGCAGAGGGAAGCTTCGCGCGTCAACAGTTCGAATGTTGATATCGTTGCGGCTAGACGTATGATGCTCCGTTCGATCGCCTTCGCGCGTTGCTTGGTTTCGGCGCGGCTAGTTGTACGATGCTCCGTTCGATTCCAGGTTTCTCGTAAAGCTATATGTTGCCTGTGCGTATATACATACGCCACAAGGTAAACGTAAATAATTAAAATTATAATATATTATATAAGTTTAAAAAATTCTTAACAACATTTAGGTGTAAAAATGTCTCGCAGTAATTTTATTTTAGACGATCGATGTATCTAAAACATTTTATATTGCGAATTTTAATAGTAAAACTGTAAATAATGGTTATTTGTATTAACAATAACCACAAAAGAATAAAATAAAATAGCAAAAATACATAAAATAAGTTTATTTTCTAAATACAAACAACCTACAAACTATACGAAATATTGGCAAAATTACCTTTAAATACATAACAAATCTTAAACAGCTTTTGACAGTACACTCTTTTTTTTGACAGGTAACTTTCGTAGACCTGTTATGAAGGGATCTGAATGAAGCAGAAGCCTATTAATTAAATCAGTATTGGTCAAAATGCGACTCATTTTTCGCGTGTGATTTCTCCTAAATGATTTGATGTGTTTGTTAGTTGCTTCAGCTGCTTCTTCAGACAGCTCTCCGATTGACAATAAAGCGTGATCAATAACATTAGCACCATGAACTAGGACTTTGTGAACGGAAGCAGGCATGTTATACCACGGATACTCGGCAACTAATTAACGAGCTGTCTCTAATGCGAACTCTTCGAAGTTCGTCTTATTAATGTTATATCCCGAATTCAAACATTGAAGTATGATCCAGCAACGATCTAGGAGACCTTTCTTGATCCCAGTAATTTCAGCTGAAATTTCTGAGTTCGAGAAAAACCGTCTGGCGGTATTACCATCGTTTGAGGTCCCGCTGCCGCCACTTTTGGGCTTATCCACTATAAGACCTAATCTTTCTCTAAATTGAGTCTGAATATACGTTTTTTTTTGCTGCAACAAGAATTTTGTCATTTTCAGATCTAGCTTGCCATTTTTTAACATCTAACTTGTATGCGACATGAACAAAATATTCAAAGAAGCGTATTAACGCGTGAAGAGGTGATAAACCAAATTCATATTTACTCTCATCGACTTTCTTGTTTAAGCATTTGTCAATTTGGTTCATTTCGCTGGGCAAGGCATTACAAATATAACATTTAGACGAGGAAACACTGCTCAGTGCATTACACACTTTGCCATCTACCATAGTAAATTGCAAGCAATGAGTAACGCGGTATTCCTGATCTTCTTTTTTGAAAACAGTTTGCTGTAAGTTACTTATTTTCTCTTTAAAATATGCTTCTTCCTCAACTGATACTGCAGTCGATTCTTTCAAATATCGAAAGCATACAGGCCTACAGTATCTAGTTGACGAAGGACGAGGATTTTTCCACAAAACTACGGTATTTTCTCCAGTATCTAATTTCAAAACAAGCTGAAGTGGCACATATAAAGTAAGAAACAAGCTACCGTCTTTAATAGTGGCGTCAGGAAAACACTGTTTATATTCAGAATGCCCTGTACTGCCATCGAAACCCCATTTCCCTATCAAAGCTATCTTATCCTGGGATTCTTTAGGTACCCTATCCAAAACAACCTTTTGAGACTTGAGAATCCGATTGGCTGTATGATCTAATAAACTTTGAAGTTCGACTTCGGCAGATGATTCGCTAACAGTTATATCTGGAGGATAACAGTGTTTTTTCGATTCCACAACAATTTGGTAAGATGGCAAAATGCTTTTTGAAAACTTATTGTTTATAAATTTCTTTACTAATAAATATTGATGTCGAGTTAAGTGAGCTTCGACAATGAGCGATAAAACTTCGTTAGCATCGATTTCAGGAAAAGTTAATAAACTATCATCGGAAGCACTAAGCAATGAATGTACAAGAGAAGGATCTTGCTTAGACAAATTAGCTAATCTTCTCCTTTTTGTACGTTTACTGGTTTCGTCAAAGTTCATTTTCGGACGGCCAGACGATGAAGATGTTGATGCTTCAACTTCGTCATAGTTCAGAGATACACGTACCTTAGTTCGCTCTACATCAATATTTTCAATTTCATGCAGCCAATCTGAACACATTTCTAAGAATTTAGATTTAGTACGATTCGACTTGGCCCAGTAATGAGAAATTCGTTTACATACATTCGTAATTCTAAGGCTTAAAGGTTCTAGGTTAATGTTTTCGATGTAATCAGAAAGGCATGATGTTTCAGTCAAAGTGTTCAGGACATGCTGTGATTTTTCATTCGGTTGACCCACTTTAGAGTACCAAATGTTAAAAATTGACATCCTAGATACAGAACATTTGAAAAATGTACCTGAAACAATATAAAAACTGAACTTAAAAAAATGACTTTATTTTTATTCTATGGGCATACATACTTTGACAGCCCACTAACGTAAGAAGAGGCAGGAAGAGGCAGATGAAACTTATAGCCCTTTATAAGGATGTTCTCCTTATTCTAAAAAGATATGCTTCAAGGGCAGCAAAGTACAGCGAAAAGTTGTAGGTCCAAAAGATATAAATATACATCACATTTTTTAAAAAGAAAACTACCCTCAATAATAAAATGATACAAAATAATATGTGCATAAAAAAAATAAAAAGTGGTTGATAATAAAAGTACATACCTTGCTCTTGAACATCCATACCTTCACAATACGTAAACACTTGATTTGAAATGGTGACACTCAAAAACAACGTGATTAGGTTTTAATGACTCACACGTAGCTTTAATTAGTATCGCGATGCGCTCACTTCCGCTGCACAAAAGTGAATGATACCTTGACCTAATTACGTTGGTATTTATAGTTTTTGGAAGTATGTGAACTAGCTAATGACTTAATGAGGTGATCTTACTGGAGTAAGACAATGAAATTTTTAAATTTATGGCCTAGGGCGGAATCACAGTGCACTGCGGCGACTGCCGCGACGTTGTCGAGGACACGGCGCTGCACACTTTGGCGGTTTGCCCCGCCTGGGCATCGCAACGCCGTGATTTGATCGCGGCAGTCGGATTGGCTGCCCTCTCGCTCCCGGCCGTAGTTCAGTCTATGGTCCGGAGTGAGAGGTCGTGGAACGCCGTCGCCTCTTTCTGCGAGGAAGTGATTTCCATCAAGGAGGCGGCGGAGCGGGAGAGGGAGTGTTTAAACCCTCTCCCCAACCGCAGAGCCGGGCGCCGGAGGGCGCGAGATGACCTCCAGCCACCCTGAGGTTTGACCTGGGGGTGGCGGGATTTGTGGGCCTGCCCGCCATCCATTCAGCACCAGGTCCGAGAGGCGGCGTGCGTGTTCCCATGCGCGCCTCTGTTTCGAGACCGTCTCCCCGCTAGAGGGGGTCAGTAGGGTTTTGTGAGTGAGAAATGCCATATTGGGTAGGTCTCTTTGTGTAGTGGTCTGCCGTTTCATACGGCGGGCCGTAACCTCGGTGGGGTCGCGACCGCATGCGAAAGCGATTCGCGCAGCCCCGTCGATAGTGGTTTTGTCGAGGAACACCGTGGTAGGTTTAGTCGGTATTCCGGGAGGTCCATTTTCATTTCAACTTCTTTCTATACCCCAGCGAGTCCGCATGCATTGTTACAAAATCTTGTAGCAGAATTTTATTTTGCTTCAATACTTCGATACCGATTCGGTACTTCGATGATATATTCTTTCATCTGAATCCCTTGTCCTCATTTTTAACAGTAGTATTACCAGTCCTAGACTATATCGTCTTATGCTGGATAAACGAGGTACATCTTGTAATATTATGTTAAACCTCTCTTTTGAAATTCTCATCCAGTACTTAAAGACATGATCATCCATTTCTTCCAGATATTCAAAGTCTAATGTTGGGTTAAATGTATTTACCAAATTGAATACATGTTGAATCTGGTCTACGGTTCTCCTTACTGTTTTCAGACTCATATAATGTGTCCCATGAATTGCTCATTGAATGCTCAGCACAAACAGGAGCAAGTTGTCTGAAATACCATGTAGTGTGGTATTAGTACAGTGAGGAGAGACACAGCGATTGTTGCTATTGGCTGCTCGTCTATAGTCTGGTAACACCACTTTTTGAGATTCAGGTTGAGGTTGAATCTGAGGCTGGTGCTCCTCTGGTTCAGCTTCTGCTACAACAGCAACATGTTGAGATTTAACGTCAGCAACAATATTGACACGGCGAGCCTCTCTTTGTATACTTAGCCAGCAGGCATGGCAAACCCAGTCAGATGCTGCTACCTGGAAAAAGTCAGTATATGTATAGGGAAAAGACCATCTACAATAGATTTGTGTATTATTGTAGTTTTATGTAACAATACAATCAAGTATTATTATATATTAATATTACAAATCACAAACTATATTCATTATTTTTATATAAAACCATATTTAATTTTAAAATAAACAATCAAAAAGTAAGTCACTAAAGTTATAAAATGAGGCCAGTTTCATATTGTTAGTAAAGCTTATTTCCTGTTGTCTAAGCATGAAATAAGCTTTTTTTTTTTCGCTTCGTTCACGCTGAGTCTTGGCGGTAAGTCCCGTATTTGAGGAGTGGCTGGAGAGGCGGCATGGCGCCCTCACCTTCCAGCTGACACAGGTAATGACTGGCCACGGTCAAACAACATCAGGCAATGCAACATCCCATAAACATTCACTTTCCGATGCAGTATTTAAGCCATTCAGTAGCGTACGATTCACTCTTTCTACCTGACCATTTGAACGAGGAATCGCTATAGCATTTAGCATATACTTAAACTGTTTTTCTTGTGTAAATTGTTTAAAATAGTGACTAGTAAATGCTTTGCCTCTATCAGTAATAATTCTTGTTGGGGTTCCAAACTGACTAAAAATTTCTTTTATTTCTTTTCTACGGAACTACAATTTTAGCTGGTTAAGCAAATACAAATTTAGTGAATGAATCTATAACTTCAAGTATATACCTAAGTATTTTTTGAAGGTTTTAACAAAAGGCCCTAAATGATCCACATGCAATGTGTGCATGGGGACAGCTACTTTAGTAATTGGATGTAATTCTCCTTCTGCCTTACCATAATTCCCTTTATTATAAGCACACTGTAAATAAGATTAACATACTTTCTTATAAAACGGGTCATCTTAGGCAACCAGAATTGAGTTTTTATAGATTTTTCGCATTTGTTAATTCCTGGGTGGCCTTTTGCTAATTTGGGAAAAACGAATCGTTCGCCATATAAGGTTTTCCTATACAAGATATGGTCCTTTTCCACATAATTAGCTAAGATATCTTTTCTTTTTTTTATTTTTACGTGGGGGAATGCATTGACACATACCTCTCCGCGGGGGCGGGCGGAGGGATTATGTCGTACTCACCGGGGTAAAAGAAAGATGTTGAAAAGATAATGTACCTCCCGGAATGCCGACTAAACCTACCTCGGTGTTCCTCGACAAAAACCACTATCTACGGGGCCGCGCGAATCACTTTCGCATGCGGTCGCGACCCCGCCGAGGTTTCGGCCCACCGTATGAAACGGCAGGCCACTACGCAAAAAGACCTACCCTATGGTCCCCTACTGTCCCCCCCCCCCCTTCCCACCCTAGAGGGGAGACGGACTCGAAACAGAGGCGCGCGTGGGAACACGCACTCCGCCTCACGGTCCTGGTGCTGAATGGATGGCGGGCAGGCCCACAAAGCCCACCATCCCCAGGTCAAACCTCAGGGTGGCTGGAGGTCATCTCGCGCCCTCCGGCGCCCAGCTCTGCGGTTGGGGAGAGGGTTTAAACGCTCCCTCTCCCGCTCCACTGCCTCCTTGATGGAAAGCACTTCCTCACAGAAGGAGGCGACGGCATTCCACGACCTCTCACTCCGGACCATAGACTGAACTACGGCCGGGAGCGAGAGGGCAACCGATCCGACTGCCGCGATCAACTCAAGGCGCTGCGATGCCCAGTCGGCGCAAACCGCCAAAGTGTGCAGCACCGTGTCCTCTACAACGTCGCGGCAGTCGCCGCAGTGGTGACAACCGGGCGTCTCTTGCCGGCGTATACGACACAGGAACTGGCCAAAACAACCGTGGCCAGTCATTACCTGTGTCAGCCGGAAGGTGAGGGCGCCATACCGCCTCTCCAGCTACTCGTCAAACACGGGACTTACTGCCACGATCGTGGCGCGCCCGAGCTAAGATATCTGTGTTAACTGTATTATTTCACAATTGCGTAATAATATTTTGATAGCCTTCGTCTTGGATCTGCAGAGTAAGCAACCAACCAGTCGGCATTATCGATCGTAAGCAGTATATTAGACGTAGGATTTCTGCTTAAAGCGTCTACATGTCTCATGCGCTCACCGGGTCTATATTCTATCTCCAGATCAAAGTCTTGTATTGTAAGCCACCACCGTGCAATACGTGGTATACGATCCTTCTTTACAAGAGTAGTTCTTAATGCCGCGCGATCCGTAACTATCTTTAAAGGTATTCCTATCAAATAAACCCAAAATCGTTAAGTGATTCGACTACCGCTAGAGTTGCCAATTCGTAACTATGATACAATTTTTCTTCATTTGAAGTTACTCTACTGAAGTATTCAATTGGTTTTATAGTACAGTCTTTCTGTCGCTGCATCAAAATGCCACCTAAGCCTAACTTACTTGCATCGGTATTAAGTTCTGTTCTAGCGTCATTATCATATATACCTAGTACAAGGCGTTCAATTAAAGCCTTAGTTCCCAAAGTTGTCCAGGTGGACCCCAGGGGTCCACGGGAGACTCGACGGGGATCTACGTTGGAGTGACAAAAGTGAAAAACGGGGGTTCACATTTCGTAAGCTGGGGTCCACGAAAATCTATTTACTTTCGATAGTGAAGAACTAAAATGTTGGCTTGACTTCACCTATCAATGTAGACAGATAATATTTTAAGAAGCTCAGCGACTGTTACTTGTAAAAACTTGCATATTCCATATTCAGTACAACGTGTCGAAACTTGCAAAGCGCAGCCGCTGACGCCGCCGCCGTCCGCAATGCTTGTTCAGACGTGCAAAGGGACGAAATTGCAACTTGTGGTGTGTGTGCTTGCAATCTTACATGAACGTGTTTGATTCTTCACCAATATAAATACGAAAGCCAAGGATAAACGTTACTCATTTGTTTCCGGAATTTCGAAAAGAAAAGTAATGTTAAGTGAATCAATGTTAGTGTTTGCCAGTGTCAGAAAAAGTAAGTATTTACCTGCCTATTTGTTATACATACTTTTATTTTATGTTGTAATAAGTATATTTGTAATATTTGCGTGTTTTAGGTACGTATAAAAAATTTAATACTGAACAGAGTCATTATTAGAATACTTCTATAAAAGAACAGAAATCTGAGTAAGGTTGAACTTTGTGTACCTACTTTAATAGTATTTTTTTACCCGTCTTTGTGGTGTTTCATTAACCTAAGGAGAGATATATTATGATTGACCTGCACGATCGGCAATATTTCAGGTTCCTAATGCTAAATGACTTAATTAAATATATTTTCATAAATGTACGCGTCTTTACGTAACCGTAAGGTGCATATGAAAAAGAAATAGAGTTTTATGAAGTGATTTATTGCTTTTAATAATTAGAATCAGTTTGCCGTCAGATTGCACCAATCGCTTCAATTTGTGATTAATGCAATTAACAAAATAAGAAGCAATGCGTTGAAAACGCGTTTATTTGTACAATTGTGCGATGAAAATGATGAAGACTTCCAACGATTGCTCTTACATACTGAAGTACGCTGGTTGTCAAAAGGTGCATGATTAACAAGATTTTACTCACTTTTTGGATCAGTTTTAGAGTTTCTGAAAAGTAAAGATCCAGATTTAAAAGAAAAACTGATCAATTTGAAAGCAGACATCGCGTATTTGACAGATTTGTTCAAAAATTTAATGACTTTGACTTACAATTACAAGGGAACAAGCCTCAATTTAATAAAAACAAAGGGCAATTACAGCTTTTCTTGGAAAATTGAAATTTATGAAGCAAAATATTAGTCGGCGCGAATTTTCCCAGTTTTTAAACTTGTCACAGATAGAATGCTTTGATGAGGATATTTAGACATACGTTCAACATTTAATTGCTCTGCATGATGACTTCAAGATCAGATTTGAAGATATTCTGGCGATGAAAATACCACCATGGATCATAATATCCATTTGATAAAACTGAAGTGCAGAATATGATATTATAAGAGGAGCTACTCGAGCTTAGTACTAATGAGGAGCTGAAGGTGAAATTTAAAAGAGGGTATCAAACATTTTCGATGCAGGCAGAAATACCCGAAAAATATCATGGACTGTGGGGAATTGCGAGAAAGTTTTTGATAGCGTTTCCCTCGTCATATCTTGTCGGTAAAAGTTTTAGTGTCGTTACAAAACTTTTAACTAAAAAAGGAGCAGGTCGAATATCATGGAACGGGGAGGTTTGCGGTTATTCCTAACAAAACTGAAGCCAAATATTAATTATTTGCTGTCAATCCATCAAATCCATCTCTCCTATTAAAATCATGACTATTTTGTGATTGTCATTGTAGAAGTTACGTTACGTTATTAATGTTTAATTTTAATTATATTACGACTGTTATCATATTACAATGTAATATTATAACAATAATTTTATTATTTAATAGTGTAACAAACAAACAAAGGCGTAAGGATTAACGGGTGACAAGCGGTACCGGCGCACACATAGCTATCCCCGCTTAGCGCCAACGCACGCGCACGCATACTTTGACGCAGCCGCCCGCTATATAAACCCCGCCGGCCGGCCCATACGGCCAGTGCTGTTACGTACGGCGACGCTTCCGCATCTCTGTGGAACTAGCCGGACTAGCAGCTTTAGTAGGGACTGTGCATGCGAACAGAGGCGCTTCGCTACCGCGGGCACCTTCCGGACCGTGTACAGAATACCACGAAAACTTGTCTTGCCTATGTATATACTAATATCTACGCAAATAAATACAGTTAATTGAACAACGACGTTTGTTTATTCTACAATAGTGTAATAATTACATATTTTAATAAATACAACACAAAAATATATACAAATTTCCTTTAATTTTTACCATTCCGAATGGGAAATTTTCTAAATTAAATAAGTGAGAATTGATTGGTTCCTTGTGCTGTGAGTAGTTGCCAAGAAAGTAAAGTTGAATCACTTTTTTGACTTACTACTATTACTTTACTTTTTTGACATCCACTCACAGCACAATCAATTAATTAATTAACCAATCAATTCTCACTTTTTTTTCGAAAACTGTTATTTCGTGTTTGGAACTCAGCCGCAACGCAAATTTCCATAGTTAGATCTAATCTTCACATTTTTGTCGGGTTTTGGGAATATGGTGGAAATGTGGTCCACCAGCACCAGCTAAATTTTGAAAGTGGTCTATATGAAAAAGTCTGGGAACTTCTGCTTTAAAGTAACGAACACATCCTCTTGTTTACGTCCCCATAGCCAATCTACTTCTTTTTATGTAAGTTTTAGTTAAAGGTTAATTTGAGCAAAAGTATGTATAAATTTACGAAAATACGATGCTAATCCCATAAATTGCCTAATTCCATGAACATTAACTGGTCGAGGTAACTGCGCAACACAGTTTACTTTTGCCTGCCCAGGTTTGATTGTACCAGCAATAATTTCGTGGCCTAAATAAGTAACTGTACTTTTAGCATATCTGTTATATAAAGTTTTAAATTAGGTTCAGTTAATAATTTAAGCATTCTCTTTAAAAGCGTTAAGCCTTCCTGAACCGTAACGGTAGGCAACATTACGTCATCAAGATACAGGGCTATATCTTTACTAACAGTACCTAACGTCTTTTGCGTTAACCGCGAGAACCCTGCAGGAGCATTTGCCAGGACAAAGGGCATTTTAAAAAACTCATACTATGCAGTTGGCGTATCAAATGCAGTTTTATTTATAGATTCCTCATCTATTGCGACTTGATAGTACCCCTGTGTTAGATCTAGTGCCGTAAAGAAACATTTCCCTGCTAATCTACCAACTTGATCCTCAATGTGCGGGAGGAGTGGATAACGGTCTTTAACTGTACGAGCTTTTAGGGCTCTATAATCAACACAAAGTCTATAATCTCCACCTTTCTTCTTTATATTCTGAATTAGACTCTCGAATAAAGTCGGCTTCTAGAAGATCCTTTACTTTATCCTCTACTATTTGATATTCTTTACAAGATAACCTATTTGGTTTGCTGAATACGGGTAGATTAGTAGTAGTTCGAATATGCATATTAATAAAAGGAGTGCAACCTAAATCTTTACTATCCTTAGCAAACGCATGTGGGAACTAATTAAGCAATTCTAACAATTGTTTGGTCTCATTGCTGGTTAACTCTCCTATATTAAGATCACTCAAACTTGTTGTTTGCACACGTCTAAAGCAAGGATATTCGTCTGTGATTGATCTTCTGCCTGGCTTGCGAATTCAGCCGTAGCTATCAATATTTTATTAGCAGGCCAGGATACGTTTTTGTCGCCCACATTAATTACTTTTAAATAGTTACATTACAGAAGTTATAACAGCTTGCGGTATTATATATAACGCATTTCCCACCTGAAACCATACGGCGTTAGTTATGTATAATGTAATCTACATCAACTTCAACGAAAGCACAACAGTGTTTTGGGATGATAGTATCATATTTTATATAAAAGGAGTATTTTGTAATAATCTCGATTGAAATTAATTTAATATCGGTTGTAAATAAAGGGTAAGTAGATATAAATTCACATAATTTTTTGTTGTAAATAAACTAACATTAGGTTGGATTATCATTGACTAACCTATTATTAAATCAATATCGCATAAATCGCGGTTTGCAATCTCGACTTTCCCCGTCAGCGTTAAATTATCTACATTTACAGTGATAGTGCAGGTGCTAAGTGAAAGTACGCCACCGAACCCTCTCATAATTACATTGGATGGTTGAACGTTCAATTGTAATCTATCTACATTCATATGTGTAAGTACATTAATTTGCTACGCGTATCTATATACGCTTTTATGAAAGAACCATTAACACTGACCGTCTTCTTATACATATCGGCGTATAGATCATAAGTAATATGTAGAATATTACCAACCTGTGATGTAGAATATTGTTGTGATGTGCCGGCGCTGATCCAGCAAGTTGTTGAAGTGTGGCCCAAACGATTGCAGGTCTCGCAACGCAATCTCGCCTTGCACTTCCTGGATTCATGTCCGCTCCGACGATATGTATAGCAAGTCCTTGGTACACTTTGATGCGGCACCAATGAGTTTGAAGCGCCTTGGGCACCTCTCCTCCAAATAGATTTTTCTTCAGCGTTTGTTTTGTAATAAAATAACTCCCTGCTGGATACGGGCGAGCAATCAAACACCTCGTAAGGGTCCTTTCACACAGACCGGCTCGGAGAGCATCGGCCCGCTTTTTTCTATTCACACAGACCGGATCGTATACGCTTGGAATTAGTCGGAGCGGAGCCGCCAACTATTTCAGATAGACCGGCTGGAAGAGATCCATGAGAGCCGATCGGCTGCGCAAGCGAGAAAGAGCACGCAATCGGAGCCGGTCGGCTCCTCTTATTATTTCACACGAAGCGCGTTCAAGCATTCTTAATGACAAAAGAAGTGCACATGCAAAAATAAACCTTACTACAATTACTCAAAACTCTGTTTCAAACGTGATAAAAATTTGCTCTACTCTCCGAGCTGGTCAGTGTGAACGGACCCTAACAATGTAACAGTATTTTATTTTATAACACACAGTATAGTACTACACTTATAATCACTGTTCACTTTACAGGTAGATAGGAGACGTGTTTCCTCTTTGGGAGCCAGAACTCGAATGAATCGACTGCCCAGAAATATATTCATAACGGTTTATATTCGACATCTATATCAACCTCCAAAATGTCCTAATCAAATAAGTGACAGTTATATTTATTTAAACCAAAGTCAAATTATTGATTATTTATACAAAATTAATATTTTAATTTTAGAACGGTATTTCAAATACATAATTAATCAAACAATTTATTCTTACAAAGTCAAATGAATGATTATTTGTTTATATAAAACAAATGTTTTAATTTTAGCACAGTATTTTAAATACCTAATCTAACACTCGACCGTTCTGACATCGTGTATGTCCCCATACACGAATCAAATGATTAATCTAACACTTGGCCAGCTATTAGTTTCTTCAGAAATTACATCAATCATAACATAGTTGTTGCAAGAAAGATATTATATAATATATATATTTATATAGTGACTTTACAATAGGGCAACAATCTTTTTGTTAGCTTTCTGCGTACAGACTTAAATAATATTGATAATTCAATTTACAAACATAGGAATATATAAATCACCAAAATTGTACTATCTTATGTGCTCCTTTTTAGGGCCATTTTACAAACTCTAGAATCTCTCGACCATAGATGAACTAAAATAGAACTCAATACTCTTAGTTAAGCAAAGCCAAGGTACAAACTCTTAGCAGTACTTAACCAAGGTGCAAACTCAAAACTCTTAGCAAAGCAAAACCAAGGTACAACCTCTTAGTAAAGCTTAACCAAGGTACGAACTCTAAATTCTTAGTGAAGCAAAGCCAAGGTACAGCCTCTTAGCAGAGCCAAACCAAGGTACAAACGTCAAAATTTTAACGAACAGATGCCAAGGTACAATCTCTTGGCAAGGTTTAATCAAAACTCTTAGCGAAGCAAAGCCGAGGTACAACCTCTCCGCAGAGCTTAACCAAGGTACAAATACAAAACGCATAGCGAAGCAAAGCCAAGGTACAACCGCTTAGCAGAGCTTATCCATGATCAAACTCTAGCTAAGCTAAGCCAAGGTACAATCTCTTAGCCCAGCCCATCCAAGGTACGAACTCAAAACGTACAGCTTAGCAAAGCCAAGGTACAACTATTTAGCAGAGCTTATCCATGATCAAACTCTTAGCTAAGCTAAGCCAAGGTACAATCTCTTAGCCCAGCCTATCTAAGGTACGAAGTTAGCAAAACAAGTCATGTGTGATATATTTAGTTAACGTCATCACCATTAGGATCACTATCCGATACGGTACTCTCAACGTCAGTATCGGCGTTGTCATCATTCAGATCTAAATGTGAACCCAAGGTAACATTCGATCGGCCGCCACCGTGGTTTCACGCTTATTTTGCGTCCCGACGAATCCAGGTATTGGAGCAATTCGATATGTCATTGCCTAAAACGCCTGTTATTCGAAATGGTCCTATATATGAGCGAACGAGCTTTTTGCTCTTCCCATCAGCCTCGAATGTAGTTTTAGTTATATTGACTAATTCACCCTTTTTATACGAACGTGCAGGTCGCCTATTTTTATCGTTGTATTCCTTTTGTTTCTGTTGTTCTTTGTCGATATTATATTTTACCTCATCGCGAATAGTAACTAAGTCTAGTGTCTTTTCGAGTTTCAATTATAATTTCATTTAAGCTAGGATTGCTTTCACTATTAATGCCTGTACCAAACATTACTTCAGCAGGAGTCCTCCCAGTGGTTTTCTGAAGGGTGTTATTAAGTCCCCACTGAATTTTGCCCAATTGATTTTTCAATCCCTTTCGTGATGTTTCAGATTCTGCGCTGTTAGCGAGTCGAGAACGGTACGGTTATACCTCTCGACTTGACCGTTAGATTTAGGACTTGCTACTGCGTTTAAAACATGTTTAATACCCTTACTTTCGCAATATGTTTTAAATGCGTGGGAGGCAAAACAACTGCCTCTATCACTAATTAATCTGTCTGGTGTTCTGAAAGTGCTAAAAATGTCATCCAATACTCTAATAACGTTCTGCGTTTTTATGTCCCGAACCGGCTTTATAAAAACAAACTTTGTAAATCCATCTACAACTATTAACAGATAACAATTACCTCTTTTTGACTTTACGAAAGGCCCAAGGTAGTCAATATGCAGTGTATGAAATAGTAAACCTACTTTGGGAATTGGATGTAAGTGACCTTCGCGAGTACTCGACTTCTTTTTGGCGTATGCGCATTCGATGCACGCTTCTACGTATTTCTTTACGAATTAGACATCTTTGGGAACCAATAGTTTGCCTTCATTCTATCTAAAGTCTTTTCGACCCCAAAATGACCTATGTCATCGTGGTTCACCCTGCATAGTTGCCATTTTGCACCCTTCGGGACTACCCAACGAGCTTTATCCTTTTCTCTATCTATATACCTAAATAGCTTATTGTGTCTAATGATATAATTGTCCTTAATATACTGTAAACCTTTCGGATCTAAGTTTGTGCAGAGAGCATCGCGTATCCCACTAATCTCGGAATCTCCCAGTTGTAGCGTGTGTAACCAATCCTCATATTACCATAAACACAGAGCAAGGATCAACGGTGGCAACATCGCTGGTTTCACATATGGGACCAGGGTTTCGCGATAGCGCGTCGACATGGGACATTTTGGTTCCAGCCCTATACTCTATGGAACAATTATATTCCTGCAATGCTAACCACCACCGTGCTATACAAGGGATCAGATCACGCTTCAAGAATGTGGATCGTAACGCACTACAGACTGTCACATTTTTAAACTCTTTCCCGAGTAGATAAATTCTAAATTTCTTTAAGGAGCAGACCGGTAGTCTGCTCCTTAAAGAAATTTAGAATTTATCAAATTCACAATATTTCAAGCTCGTATGAATGGAAACTTTTTTCTTTCCGGTGAAGTTTGTCGACTGTAAAACGCAACTGGATGGAAAGACTCAGATACGTCATTGCGTTGCAATAAAATATTACCAATACCAATCTTGCTAGCATCTGTTTGCAACTCCAATTCTGCTGAGGGATCATATATAGCCAATACGGGCCTATGCACTAACTTGGATTTTAGAGTTATAAACGCATTCTCCTGGCTGTCTGACCATTCCCAGTCAATGTTTTTCTTTAGGAGCTTGGTAAGAGGAAATGCAAACTGAGCAAAATTTTGAATAAATTTGCGACAATAGCTAACAAGGCCTAGAAATTGACGTACACCATGTATATTAATTGGTCGGGGAAAATGTATGATACATTGAATTTTCCTCTCGCCTGGCCGAACCCCTGAGGCACTAATTTCGTATCCTAAATACTCTATCTTGTTCTGCAAAAATGAACACTTTGATAGATTTAAAGTCAATTTTGCGGCTTCCAACAATCTAAAAACCTCTTCTGACCGATCCAAGCACTCGTCTGAAGTCTTCCCGTAAATTAATAAGTCGTCTATATAAGCAGTAGCTTTGTCATATCGAGCTGCACCAATAATTTGGTTCATCATTCTCTGGAAAACTGCAGGCGCGTTTGCTAAACCAAATGGCATCCTATTGAATTCGAATTGGCCATCTGGCGTAATAAAAGCTGTTAAGTGTTTACTCTGCTCAGAGATTGGTACCTGGTAGTAACCTGATGCCAAGTCGAGGGTGATGAAGCAAGCCTGACAATGCAACCGTGAGATCTCGTCTCAATTATAGGCATAAGGTATCTTTCTTTTACAGTAATGGAGTTAAGCATTCTGTAGTCTATATACATCCGCAGGCCACCATCTTTCTTGCGAACTAGAACAATTTCATCATCAACAAACTTTCTGCGCGAGAAATGACAAGTCACGTATACAGCTGGCAAGAACCAGAGCAGGGAATAACCGTTACATTCAGGTAGCCTTTATTAACGGGGTATATCTCACCAAATACAAGAAATTGCTCGTTTAGCTTACCTACCATGCATCCATTAATCAAAACAGCACTAACTGAAGTATCCTCGACGTACGCTTTTAGCGAGACAGCACCGTAAATTCTCGAACTGCCTACTACCGCCACTTTTATTGAGCAATCCTCTGAACTGTTAAAATTATACGGGACTTCATTAGCTATGTGATGGAAATGCAAAAATGCAAGTTCTCTGCATCTTTAAGGCGAGGATTTCCGAGCGCTCAAAGCTTTTGAAGCCCTCCCGCTTCCCCAGTTCGCGCGTACGCCAACGTCAATAATTACGATGAGTCGCGCGTAGGTATAACATTTTCGCGCCATAGCATAGAAAATTCAAGCAGTCTATCAATTGAAATATAAACTTACTTATCGAGTATAAATAATTCGCAATGTTTCTATTTTGAATAAATCTTTATGAAATTCGAAAGTAGTTTTCCAAAATCGCTGTTGTTTATAGAGAAAATATGTAATCAGTAATATTATGAACATTATCTTTATTGTTAATTTTGACGGTTAAGAAGGATACGTATTCGCATAATCACTATTTTAAACTTATCAGCATAATTTTTGTAACACTAATAATAATAAAAAATAAAAATAATGTCCACTTAGCCGAATTTTGGTCACGACAGCCAGTTTCAAAGGAGACTAGCTATCTGCGCAGGACATTACTATCGTGCACAAGTGTGTGTGCCGACACAAGTGCAATCTCTATTCCCTCACTCTTATAGTCCGATGGGACGGCATATCCGACACGACCGGAGAGAGATTGGGCGCTGGACCACCAACGGCTTAATGTGCTTGTTGAGGCACGGGGGTGTAACACCGCCAACATCCAGACTCCGAGCTTCTATTGGATAATTCTTAACAGAAAAACCCAATATTACTTTTTGCTCGACCCGGGAATCGAACCCAAGACCTCATGATCCGCAGTTGCTTACACTACCGCTGGACCACCTAGGTACCATACTACCAAGGTGGTAAACAAGCATGCCTGATGGTGAGCGGTTAGCGTAAGCTATGATTGCTCGCAATACGAGAGAATCGCTTGCTCGTTGTCAACCTTAGGGAAAAGGACTAAAGATAGGATAAAAGGAAAGAATGGGGCTGAGTGAAAGCAACGCACAACAAGTTATTCAAATAAATAGAAACAAAACTGGAACATGATATTGATGTATATTTTGGTTTATTATTCGACTAGGTTACAAAATTAAAGTAACACTTGTGTGTTAAGTTACAATTATTAATATTAATTAACATTTACGTTGCTACTTTCAGCAAAAGAACGGTACAGAACCAATAATAAGAACGGGTAAGGTACTCATGGCCACTCTTTTTAATCAACAATTATTCAATACTGATATATTTTAACAATGAAATCTCTAAGGTACTTTAAATTTTACACCACTTACAATCTAACAACGCAGTCAATGATAAAATTTAACTGGATACAAGTGTTAACCTCTATTAGAAGGGCGGTAAGATAGGAATATCTACTTATATGTAAGCGTTATACATATTAAAATAACGCACCACCACATTGTTAGTCCAAATGAAGACTAGGTTAGGTTGAAATTTAACGTTCTTGGCTTACTTGGACCGGGCTGCACATGTGTTTCCGATTCTGTACTCTGGTCTGGTTGTCCGATATAATGATTACATAGGTTTTCTTTATCATAATTTATTATTATATCTCTTAAAGGCATACCACGACTTTGTCGTGGGTCGACAATTTCTGGCAAAAGGCATTGCATGTAAAAATTTACTATTTTGGTCTCCATTTGCTTTGACCAAAATTCGTCATCTCTATGAATATATACAATTAAAAGTGGGTGATTTTCACCAGACCATATCCCAAAAATACAGGTCTTCCTTTGGGTAACATGCAACTGACCTTGAATTTGGTAATACCAGTTACTGTTTTTATTTATACTCCTGGTATGTTTATTTTTATCATATCTGAATATTTGAATTTTATTTGCTTTAATAGCTGCATCAATTCCTATTTTAAATGACGTAATTGGACATTTTACTTCAACAATTATGTCGTCCCCGACTACACCGTCAGGTGTAGCACCAATGAAGGGATATTTCTTGTCAATGAAGAGCCCGCAGGGTTCAATAATAATCTTTTCCTGTCGCTCCATTTGTTGAATTGCTTGCTTCTCGTTTTCGATCCCATGAGCCACTGATGACACATGGGTTATATTTTTTTTGTAAAGAATATTTTTAACTATTGTTGCAGTATTCGAACGTCGTCTTTTACAAATACTACTAAAATTTGAAGCAGTTATCAATTTTTTTCTTAATTCCATCCAATCACTGCAATCCCTTTGTAATATGGTGTTTCTTTCTATACTCTCTTTATCATTTGTCAGGCCTTTTAAATTGTTAAAGAAGTCTTCCTTTGCCCTTTTTAATTTTACAGGACTCATATCGGGAGCCGAACTTGCAGGCCCGTAGTTATGTTGATGCACCGAGCAATCATATTTTCTAATTTTTTTTGTAGGGTGATCTCTATTGTATTTTCGTTTTAGTATCCTTCTTTTCTCAATTTCTTTAACTTTTCCCTGAGGACTTCTCCCCAGGATATTTTTTTGAACAGAAGAAATTGCAGTTTCTCTGTTAAATGAAACTACGGCCGCAGAACATCTTCCTTGATACCCTCGTCTCAGTGAAAAATTTATTCTCTTGCCGCCTATAAATTTAGCAATCACACTATTAAAACGCTCAACTATATTTGTATCCACATCTTCTATAAGACTACGAGCTTTACCTGCTACTGAAGCTATAATAGCATTGACCCGGAATAGAAAAGTTGAGGTGTTTATATCTTTTAGCTGATTATTTTTGGGAGAATTATTTTTAGAACAATTGTGATCGTGACAAAGCCTATGGTCTCCATATGCATGTGATACTGAATTAGTAATATCATTATGCAATAACTTAATGGAAACATTTTTAACATTGTTAGAATTATTATGAAATTTTATTGATTTTACTATATATTTACGCATGCTCATAACTTTTTCGTTTGTGAGGGTTTTTCGGTGTTTTATTGGATACTTTGTGTCTTTAATAATGGCTCTCATTTTGTTGCAAAAATTCCGTAGAATATGGTTCCTGCACTCAATTTTTTCTACAGTATGATTAAATAGGTCATAAGGTTTTGTTTCTAGTACTTTATTATAGGTGGAGGAATCTCCATCTCCAATCATTCTCCCATAAATTAAACCATACATATCAACGGAAGATTTAAATCCTTCAGCAATAATATCCCCTTCCATTGCACTGGAAGGTCCAGTATAGTTTTTAAAACATTTGTGTTGCCTAGGATCAACACCTTTTTTTTGGGATCGTGCACAAATCATGCAGTATTTGCTTTTTACCCCCATGTATAACACCTCGCCGAATTTTCTACCTATAATCGCTGCAACTCCTGACATTGCTCTATAATTATTACCGTATGACCTCAATCCCCAAGCACCATCAACGTGTACATCTATAATGGGCAACCCTTTTTTTACTCGACCCTCAGTAATAGCCGCCTCCTTTTCACGGTTTGCAGCGTCTTCCATACAGTTTGCTGCTGTTTTCTCCCAAGTATCATAAACACTATTTTGTAGGTGACTAAAATATTTTTGAGAAAAAACAGGCACATTTATAGCTGATAACATCTCTTCGAATTGCGAATATCCCACACCAGCAGCCACAATGCCAGTGGTTGCAGCAACATTAACGTTTAGGTTTTCTGAACTGCTATTGTCCGAGTCAATTAAAACTATATTACGACATACAGAACACTCTAATTTGAATTTTGATATTAACTCTATTCTTTTTTCACCTATTAATTTAAAATATCCAACTTTGCAATCAAATAAATCTATATGATGCGTCCGTTCTTGAAGTTGCGAAATTATGTAGGCTATATCCACAATTCGTCTTCCACTGATAGGTTGATAATCTTCCTTTTGATGCTCAATGGCAAAGTTTTCATTTTCTTCCATATTTCTATAAACAAATTAATATATTATTTTTATTTTGTAATTTGACTTCCCCAAATGAAGAAAAGCAACACAAAAGTTATACTTACTCAAAAGTATTTTCATGTGATACATTTCTATGTTCACCTTCATATAAAGCAGACCCTGGTACAGTTACAGTGTTCATAGTTATTCTGTAATAATAAAAGACGTACTTTAGAAATGCGATGAGAGAGTAGACGGTACGACATTAAAATAAATATCAGCTGCTGATATGCATCTTCGATTCCATGCAAAAACGCATTCGAATATCCCGTATAAAATTAGTTTGTTAATACTATGTTATGGCAGTTACTTACTCCTCATTTATAGGGTTATCCAAATTTACAGGCTCTAGTACCGCTAACAAAGTACCCTCCTCAGGCTTATCCATCAAACTGCAACATACATTTTAAATTTAGTCTATTACAACAAAGAAGTAGAAATTATCTATGAATATAAACTTACTTGACGTCCAATAATAATGCAGGTGTACTCCTATCAACTTTTTGTACTTGCAAACTCATTGCACTAAAATAAAAAATAACGTAGTTAGTATTACTGGGCAATAGTTATAGCAATATACTCATGCAGACACACGTGCACGCATATGTAATCCAAATAACGAATAATGAATTTAGGCGCTGGCATCGGCAAGTAATAGAGAAAAAGGTAACAAAATTATACATACATACATACGCACAAAATATAAATACCTACATAAAATCTAAAAACATAACACTTATTTTCCGTCAACCAATGAGAAACTCTAGTTTTCGTTATTATTTGTCAGTCAAATTGATATACTTACCGAACATTTCTAAACTGTGACACTAGTGCATTCTTTCTAGGCGTGATAGACAATACGATAATATTATTAGGTGTCCATGAAAACTACGTAAATATAACAATCAAACCGTATTCCGTGTTTAGTAATAGTGTGGTAATAGTCAATAGGATTATTGAATATTACTTATATGGAAATTCATATACCTATCTATACCAAAACTGAAAATTTTGTGTTTTTTGAATGCACTAGTCTCAGGAACAAGCAGGCCAATTTCTAAGATTTTTATTGCCTTTGTAGCCTATTTGTTTAGGAATGTTATATCAAATAACATCACGCTACGACCCACGAGGGTGGTGCAGTAACCATAAATACCCCTACGCACGTAAAACTGCGGAAATTATTTGTATTTATTTAGATAGGTAGTTTTATTTACCTATAAAATTTGCTCGTATTTGCTTTTAGGCACATCTCACATTTTTATTCCCGTATACCTACCTAATATAATAATAATGCTATAAAATAATGATTAAGTCCTATATAAATATGATAAATAGTGTTTAGTTATTTTCAAATAATAGGTAGGCAACTTACCTTTTACATTTGTTTAGCCTACGTAAGGCTAAAGATGACAACCTTGATTTTCTTTTATTTTTATTGCCCATTTCTACACTCGTCATCCACAAATCACAACAAATCAATAATAATGTTCTAAAGCACTGGTACCTAACTATGCTCTTGTTATCAAGTCATTTATCTTGTCCAATAATCAAAACGATATTTTCAAAACTACGCTAATTATATACACTCTTATTACTAAAAATTTACAATACCTATTAACAAACTAAACAATATATTTATCAATAACTTGTGATGACATTCGTAACTGACGATAAAATTATTCGTAATTCTGCGGTGCGCTCTGCAAACTAGCGATACGTCCTGTCTTCATAACATCCCGCTCGGGACTGAACGATGCGGGAGAGAGCGCGTAGGCAGTAGGAAATCACATATTTTCGGTATTATATTTCTGTATGTTTTATAATTCATATTGTGATGCCCGACAAATAACCGTTTTTACATGACTTTTCTATTGGTATATTTTTGAAAATTCAAATCCTAATATAACTCAAATAAAACACGAAAAATTCTTAAATCAGACCTATCTTCGCGATTTTTTTCGATCTTACATAATGTCAGTAATCGTGTTTCGAATGCCCGACAAATAAAGATCTAACGCTGTAAAATAACATATATTTTTTTCAGAATTTAAATATATGTTATTTACAAATAAAACGCGTTTAAGTACGCTAGATAACACTGTATTTTGGGAAATCCTCGCCTTAATAACGACGATATGAGCTTGCTCAGTAAACGATTGACCAACAAGGACAGGACTGTCCAACAACTGATCCAACACAATTTTGCACAAGACCTCGGCTCTTACGTCATCAATCTCCAGGTTGATAACTACTCCACCTAATGAACGCACGATGCTATTACCAAATCCCTTCATAATATTCGACAACTGAACATGCGATAATCCTAGTTTCAACGCAGTTGATTCTTTAATTAAAGTAACCTCGCTCCCAAAATCTATAAACGCTTCAAGAAGTGATCCATTGACCCTTACTGTCTTAATAAATTTAGAGCTAGGCTTGGAACTAGAGATACACATGGTTTTCTAGACCTCATTACCTTTTTGTTTCTGACCACCGCTTTCCTGCCTACCAAAGCAATTTTCGGATTTATGACCTAGTCTATTACAATGGTTGCATCTCAACAAAGGTTTTCGTTTGTGAATGGTTTGGTTTGACAGCATTCGATTTTTGATTAGAACTATTGGTTGTACTATCAATAGAAGATCGGTTTCTAACATTAGACCGCCCCAAATCTATATTACTCATCAAAAACTGCAGTAAGTGATCGGGTTGGGAGCAACGCAGAGCTAACGCACTAGATTTAGTTGTTCTATCGCTAACACCATGTATAATACAATTTACCGCGCATTTACCCGTTATGTCACATTGGTTAAGCAAAGCCAATTTCTCATAGTAATAGACGTCAATTGGTTCACCAAAGCGACTTCTTCTTTTCATCATATTCTCCAGGGTTAGGCCATAGTTCTGTTCGCTCTGGGACGCACAATTTTTCTTGCCACTCGGGCCACGTAAACAAAATAGTATTTAGCCCCTCGTACCACACCTTGGCCAAACCCTGTAGCTTCTGCATTGCAAAATGAGTGGTAGTACGATCATCCCAGCCGTACACTGATGCACATTCATTCACTTTCCTTAGCCAAATATCAATACGTTGATTCCCGACGGCAGGATCAAAATTAGGAAGAATATTCTTGTGATCGAATCTCTTCCCAAGCGGTGCGTCAGCTATCGGCTGCGATGCCATACCATTTTTGAGGACATTCAAAAAGCTTACCAAGTCATCAGAAGAATAAATAGGACTACGTGACCTTAGTTTGCCTCTGGCTGGTTGACTCGGTGACGAATTGACACGACGCGCGTTGCTGTCTCGTTGCGCGTCATGGTCCCTGGTCTTGCTGTGCTGTCCGCTGAGGTTGCAGTTGGCTCGGGCCAGGTGACCCCGCTGTAGTCTGGGCACGGCGTCGTAGCGGGTCCGTGAGCGTTCCCTTTCTTTGCGGCGTCTGTGTAAGTCTTTTTCCAAGTCACGCAGACGAGCACGTTCGCGTTCCAATTCTCGTTCCTGATCGCGTAAGGAGCGACTGCGACTTCGGCGAGAATGACTGCGTGCGACTTGGCTAACGTCGTGTTGCCTGTCTGCCGATGGCGTAGCTAGTCGTCTGTAACTAGCGTCACGTCCACGACTCAACGGTCTACCACTGCTCTTGGAACTCGTGGGTTGCGAAAAAATACCAAAGTTAGAGGTTTACTGTTACTTAATAAGACTACTTGAAAGTATGTATAAAATTTTTTAAATGTTTACTAGAATCTGGCCACTCGTTGTCCTGCGTGATCGTAGGAATATTTAGTCAACAATAAATTTCTATCATAGAATCCGATCGAAGCGCCATCTACCAGGTCCAATTGCGTGCATATCTAAGCCATCAGAGAAAAATAAAACACGCAATAAATATTTTTTTTTTTGTCAGGTAAACTTTTGAAAGGATAAGACTAGTATATGTAATTTCAGGTCAATGTCAGCATTCTTTCATATAAGTACATAGGGAATATTTCGCACGTTTGTACTGAGTGTAACAGTTGACATGTAATATTAGTTATTCGGTTTAAACAACTTATAAAAAAACTTTTAAACAACTTATAAAACACATTATTAATTGAAGTGGGTACATTTGTCACGACGATCAACCGTTTTAGCGGCATGCAAAAAGCAACAAACACTCTACACATTACTTACAGTGTAATTTTATTGCTATAACGTATAAGGTAAAAGAGCTTGTTGCTTAACGGCAATGATTCGTCTTCAAGTTGATTTAATTATAATATCTTATTAAGATAATCTCTGCCTTTTAGAGTTAGATAAGGGTAGGTTTAATATATAAGGCGTGTAGTTACGCAGACATTGCGATGGTATCCCATTTCTGAGATGTAATAAAATAACTCCCTGCTAGATACGGGCGAGCAATCAAACACCTCATAACAATGTTACAGTATTTTATTTTATAACACACAGTATAGCACTACACTTATAATCACTGTTCACTTTACAGGTAGATGTAACGTAGGTACGTGTTTCCTCTTTTGGAGCCAGAACTCGAATGAATCGACTGCCCAGAAATATATTCATAACGGTTTATATTCGACATCTATATCAACCTCCAAAATGTCCTAATCAAATGAGTGACAGTTATATTTATTTAAACCAAAGTCAAATTATTGATTATTTATACAAAATAAATAATTAAATTTCAGAACGGTATTTTAAATACGTATTATAACAATTTATTCACACAAAGTCAAATGAATGATTATTTTGTTTATATAAAATAAATGTTTTAATTTTAGCACAGTATTTTAAATACATAATCTAACAGTCTACCCTTTTGTAGTTCTCCAAGGACGAAAGATAACCGTAGTAGAGTTCTTCCGGCGTTATACACTTGTAAGCTTTAGCGTTTGCTCTCATCTCCAGTGGTAAACCACCTATAATGCAGGACATAGCTTGTTCTCCTTGTAAGTTACATATCTTAACAAGAGATAGTTTCCCGTGGTAATATTTCGTCATGGTTTCAGTGTGGGTTTTCGTCCTCGCTAGCATTTGTTCTAGCTTGTCTACATAATCCACTGACCTTGGAAACGCTAATTAGAGTGCCTTTTTCCATTCAGCCCAGTCGAGATTATAATCATCAAGATTGCCATACCAATACCTCGCGGAACCACGCAATCAACGTTGCATGATAAATTGTCGATCGGTATTTGTCCATCCATATACATCACCCAGTTGGTCAATTTTATGTAACCAGCTACCTACATGGTTTGACTTACTGTCTGGGTAGGACTTTGGTATCAGCTCCACATCTGCAGGTGTAACACGAAGAAGATTATTGCTGTGGTTATTCAAAAAAAAAATTGCCCTGTTGCACGCCTTTTCTGCCGTTCCATTTCCCCGTTCTTTAGTCTTATTTTCATAATCTTCGCTATCGCTCGATGATGATGCTGTCGTTGGCTCTGTACGTTTTCTTCGTCCTAACCCGTCGATGTAGGCATGTGCCTAACATTTTTGGTTATATCCCATTTCTAAAGTATTATAAAGGTTTGTGTGGCAGAAATGAAAATACCAAACGTACTCAACGTAATGCACCACCGACCAGAATGGCCGTGCCTCTTTTGTATCGAAGTCAAAGTCAAAAATCATTTATTCATTTATATCACAAAGTAACACTTATGAACGTCAAAATATATGGGTTAGTGAGTTTACTAAGTTACTGAAGCTACATTTAGGTTAGTTGCTAGGTTCAGGCAAAGGGTTCGATAACTGCGTGATCAATATAACAACATATAATATTACATCATTAGCATTCACACATAAAATACGTAAAATAATTAATTAATCTAACATTAGTAATAAAATAATAATCAGTTAGTGCGATGACGCAGCGGAAGTTGAGGTAGTAGTTCTAATACTAAGGAGGCGGTAACACTTGCAAATTATCTCACTATGTTTTCGTGTACGTAAAACGTGTAACAATTTACTATAAAATTATTTACAAACATTACTGCTGTAACTTAAACTTCATAAGGTTTAGTGACTACACAGACGAAGAACTTACGACAAATATTTAGAGATGGCGGCGTACAGAATACACGTCATACTTTTCTGAATCACGCAAGCGATGTTTAGACAGTGAGTTACTGTATATATAAGTTGCCGACATCAATCGTTGGGCCGCGATCCAGGCATGATCACTTAGCCTGGTCGGATGATCCTCTTTTTATGTTGGAGGGACATAACACCACGTTCTGCCGCAAGGTAATAATTCAATAATTTGCCTATTAAACTATTGCAATTCATGAGGGCTAAAGAAAAGTGAAACGTCCACTAAACCACGGAGCAGCTCTAACAATATCGCCTTAAACCGAATTTCTGAGTTTCTAAAACTCGATGAGAACGTGCTATACTGTCATCAGGCGGAACAGTCTTTAAACCAATATCTTTAATCCTTGAATTGATAGCGCAGTAAAGCTTTCCTTGCAAAGACGGCAATGTGTAAATGTTACTTCGAGTATTACAAACTTCTATTTATTATGTAAACCGCTATCCACCATGTATATAAGCATACGCTCGGTATAATTGTTTTTAGTTATGTATTTACAAACTTACATATATACAGAAACCTTAGATTTTCTTACTAATTTATTTATTTCAGACAACAACCAATAAATATCTTAATTTCTATGATACAAACACTTAACAGATACAGCTTAACAATAAATACAATTCAGTGAACATCTGTGTCTGAACTAGATAACTTAATATCTGTGCTTCAGACAGCAGCGCTCTTCCCTTGAAGATTTCACTGTATACAAGACTGATCACAAATCAATTATTAATTAAGAGTTGTGCAGTGTAGGTAAGCCTCCTTGTGTGTAGTGTGAGAGTGTGTGTATGTGTGTAGGAGGTTGAGTATAAGATTTAACGAGGTGCATTAAGTAATTGTTCAGTTTCATTATAGTCCAGTTTATGGATATATTCAAACAGTTTCCTTTTGAGCTCTCTAATATTTAAACTTCGTATGTCAATAATTTAGCTGATTTTAGTATATAAATATGGACCCAAAAAGGGAAAATATCTATTTGCGAATCGGTGTTTGAATGTTGGTCTATTGGGGAAGGTTATATCTTTACGGCGCTTGGAAGTGATGGCGATTGTATAAGAAATGCAGCTTGAGTGTTGTTTCATAATAGTGACCAGGATGAACAGTTGGCGCACTGAGAGGACTTCACACAAGGAGGCTTACCTACACTGCACAACTCTTAATTAATAATTGATTTGTGATCAGTCTTGTATACAGTGAAATCTTCATACAGGATTGATACAGGAGGTGCGTAGGGAACATATAGGGGTGAAAAGTGCTGACTTTAAGAATAGCTCTTTGAGCTATTTCAAGCGATTTAATAGTCGTTTTGGGAGCACCTCCCCATACAGTGATGCAGTAACTTACTATTGATTGTCCAAGAGACAGGTAGATCTGCTTAACTAATTAAGGATCTGCCACATTTCTTACATTTTTGAAAACGTATATCAGCTTTCTCAGCCTCGCAGTAATTCAATTAACATGAGGTTGGAATGAAAGATTGTTATCTACAAGGATACCAAGATATTTAACTACATTGGTGGCAATCAGTGAAGGACAATGGCATACATCAACATTGCAGCAACCATGCGAAATCAGCGAATACGAAGGAATTGATGAGATGGTATTTCTCATAAAGGTACGAAGACGGTTTTTCTGCGTTTAAAGTCATCATATTACACTTCAACCAGTGACACACAGTATTAAAGCCTGCCTGCGCTATTTTATAAACATCTTCCCATTTATCGGCTGAAAATAAGATCGCAGTGTCCGTCCGTATCCGCATAAGAGATGATTTTGTCACCTTCTAGGCGAAGATCACAAAGGTCGTTTAAATAGGCTAGAAAAAGAGTTGGCCCTAATATACTGCCTTGCGGCACGCCATAAGTGACAAGTAGGTCACAGCTAACTATGTCATCAATTTTGGTGCATTGACAGCGATTTGACAGATAATCTTCAATTAATTTTAGCTGATTACCTCGAATTCCCAGCCTGTCAAGTTTATTGAGTAGCAGTGGCACTGAAACTGTATCAAAGGCCTTTGCTAGGTCCACAAATATGCCTATTGTTTTTTGGCAGCGTCAGTATTCAAGGTATTTTATAATTCTACTATTGATGATGCGTTCCAAGAGCTTGGAGACCGAAGGCAGGATAGAGATCGGCCTGTAGTTTGTTACATCGTTTTTATCGCCAGTTTTATAGATAGGCAGTATCACCGACCGTAGGAAAAGTGCCTTCGTGTAAACATTGGTTGAAAATGTGAGTTAACACTGGGACTAAGACGTGTCTATTTTCTTTTAAGAGGTAGTTAGGGATGGAATCCCATCCTACGGAACAGACATTTTTAAGGTCCAAGATTAAACGCTCTACCTCAGCCTCATCTGTGTCCAACAAAACAAAAGAATGTAAAGATCTATTTGACTGCAATGACAGATCATTAATGTGTGATGGATTATCGCAAACTATAGTATTCTCTGCCAAAGTCTTGCCAACTGAAACAAAGAACTCGTTAACACCTGCCACAGTTTTTTTTGGAAAAGCCCTATTTATCAATTCGGTGGCCGTATTTTTTATTTTGATAGTGTTTGTGATGTTTTTTATTGCGTCCCAGAGTTTTTTATTGTTATTACCAGCTGCTTTTATAAGCTTAGTTTCGTACGCTATTTTAACTTTTTTAATTAATTTATGACAGTAATTTCTATAACTTGTGTATGCTAGCTTAAGAGTTTCATTGACAGAAGACTGTCTCACTTTTTTATGGAGATTATCTCGATGCCTCATACAACGCAATAAGCCATGTGTCACCCAGGGTTTAATAATTTTATTCCTATTTTACAGTGACAGAGTTATTTGTAATGGCACGTTGAATAGCAGAGACAACGTATTCCATTGATTTATTTGCGGAGTTTGTGCCATAGATCGGGTCCCAGTTAATGTTAGCCAATTCAGAGTATAGCTTTTCTTTGTCGATTTTATTATAAGTACTGCAGGCAAAATTTCTATTTTGCTTATATTTAAGACACAAGAGGACTGCCTGGTGATCGGTGACTGTAGATTGTAGTTTTTAACATCACATGATTAAGGCATGTCCTGCCATGTCTTGTAGGGTGTGTATGAGCTGGTAGAAGACCGTGAAAGGAACAGAGATTTAAGTATTCGGTTGATGCCACAGACATTTGATCAGGGCAGATATTTATGTTAATATCGCCAATGACAAAAATATTTCTGAAAACAGATAAATCTTGTAAAATATTGTGAAGAGATTGCAGAAAGTTATCGATGTTTTTGTATGAAGGAGATCTATACGCGGCAAGAATAGCTGTTTGCTCGCCAATTTTTACAATCATACAGTTGGAGTCCTGACATCCGGGTTCTACTACAATAACATTGAGGTTGGATTTAATGTAGACGGTTACACCATCGTTTTGCCTAAACAATCTCTTAGTTGAATATGACCTGTACCCCTCTAGGTTGGGAACGAAAGGGCAACAAGATAACCAGCATTCTGTCAAGACAACAATGTCACAGTCAAACTTAAGCCTATCTAACATAGTTAGTAGATTATCAAAATTAGCGGAGATGCTACGTTGTTTGTTTGTAATAACAGTGAGACTTTCTGCAGGGTGTGTTATAGATTTATGGCAGTCGCCAATATCACACACCATAAATTCAGAGACAGATAACTTATCCATTTCTAAGGCAACGTCGTCCATTTAATGTGAGATGTACATATAGGGTATATTATTATGGACGATAAAACAAAATACTTTTTTATATACAATGGCTATATTATTGTTTATGGTATTATCTTTATTATTTTTCAAATTAGCTGGACATAAAATGTAAACATGAAGGAAACAATTTATAAGGCTAACTATTTGTCTAGACTTTATATAAATATGTAAATACATTTTTTTGATTGCATAATATTAAAGTAACACAGAATACAAAGCAACTTAATAGATATAAATGATAAGATATATAACATGCAAGTGAGACAATATGAGTTCATAGATATTGTTCCGGAAATATTAGTAATGATTTTCCAAGCTAGTCAGATTGGGGACACCTTTAGTTTGGCAAGATCAGACTCTGCCTGTATGTGAATGTGGGGCATTCCTTCCTTCTTACGAAGGTAGATTTTCCCATATGATGTCCAACAGTATGCATAACCATTGATGATGAATTAGCCAAATCTCTCGCCGGAAAGAATAGTCTTCCCTTTGCCGTAAAACTTTCCGAAATAAATATAGATTTTTCCGGACTATTTGCGTTAAATAAACCTGTATTCAATTTATTTCTTTTTCTTCAAAAGATAGTTTTTTAAGGTTGTACAATATATTGAAATTAAACTACTATATACGGATTTTATCGCGTTAGTAAAATAAAATCAATAGTAGTAGTAGTGTAATATTTTCTAAATTTTGTAATACAGTGATAAATAAACAACGCGATAAAATCCGTATATAGTAGTTTAATTTCAATGAATAACATTCGCGTAAACAGAAGACAATATGTTGTACAATATATTTTCTTTTGTTAGTACTGAATTCAATTCAGCAATAATCGGCTTGATAGTGTCACTTTTTGCGAACGGTCTATAGACATCCTTTATATCGGCAGTTTGAAGTTGTAAATTTAAGACAATACTGATTTTATCACAGCGTCTGAACACCTGCCTAGTTTCATTTGGTATTTTTGGTACGTTTCTAATCTCTAATTTAATAGCACATGACTGTCTCTCCAAGTACATATAGTATAGTTCTGGCAACACTTGCAATGTAAACATCGTCTGTGAATATAATTTAATAAATAAACATAAACAGCACTAAAATTGTGATTTATAACAGTGAAATCTAATGTGGACAATGAACTACTCTAGATATATTGTTGACGACAACTTCTATTAATTACAAACACTTATAAACAGTGATAAAATAGCTAGTGACTTATTCAATTAAACTATCTAAAAAATAATAATAGACTTACTGAGACAGTGAAATAATGTGATTCAAATGAAAACAAACAAGAAATAAACTCAGTGTTGGTGCATTATACTCTAACAAGAATTATATTAAGAATAATATGGTTTTGAACCGTTGATACAACATATTTTATTTGAAAATTGGACTTTGGACTGCGATTAGCACCTCTAGTATCCAGTAGCTAAAACTTTAGACATTAATGTCAGGGTTGCTATGACACAAAAACAATAATAATATATGTATATTTATAACAACGCCATCTATCAGTGAGTAGGAAAACTGAATTTGACATTTATTGACATTGATGACACAGGATGACACATTAAAAATGTTGCCAGCGCATGAAATTTAAATTACAAATGTGAGATACTACAGTGAAAAATAATTCGTAATTCGTCCGTTAAGATCGATTCTGACATACACCTAGCTCCTTCTGGGATTGTTTCATATAGTATTATAATTATAAAATATAAATTTAAAATGGAATTTGAAAATGTTACTCAACGAAAACAAAAAGTTCATAGCCTGGTTTCGAACGACAGTGAATCGGAATCGGACATGGAAATATCATATCAAAGTCAACCAGGCAGCAGGGGATGCCTCAATGAAGAATTGTGTGAAATGACATACAAACTAAACAATTTAACAACAGAATTACAAATAGCAAATGCAGAAATAGATAACTTAAGTATCGAAAATATGAATTTAAAAAAGGAAATAGATAACTACAAACGAAAAATGCAGCTATGTAAATCTATAGGAGTCACGGCTAGTGGTAACCCAAGCAACTCTACACCAGTGAAATTCTACTCACCACAATATCGAAGGCGGCTTAGATGTACTAACATGAAGATAGGACTACCTAAAACATCCTCAAGAGAATTACCTTTGACTATGTTAGACTGCGAGACCGCAAAAATTACAAGAAAATCGATAACAAACTTAAATATTACTTATGAATCCTTTGCATGTCAGCAACTGATAGAACAAAATGTGCAGAGTAAAAATACGGCCAGAACACATCAAGTAGATATGGCTATAATTATGGATGATATTGATAGCTCTTCACCACCGACTGCGTCAGAAAAAAATACCCTACATAAAGACTTCAAGGAAATTAAGAACAATACTTGTAATAAAACAATCAACACAGAAGAACGGGTAGAGAATCCTGCAATCACTATAAAAAAGGTTGTCATAATAGCAGACGAACAAGGCCGTTACCTACAGAAAATACTACAAAAATATCTTGGCAATGAATATAAGGTCACGAGTTACTGGAAGACAGGAGCTACGTTAAAAGAAGTTTTATTGACTGAAAAGTTAGAGATAAGCAATTTAAATAACAATGACTTTGTAATAGTTTTGGGAGGCATAAATGACCGTAACCCTATAGAACTCCAATTTAGTTTACACAACTTTTTAAGCCGGGTAAATAATACAAATATTATTATTAGCCAAATACCTTATAATAATTATTTAAATGTAAAAAAACTTAATTATACAATCAAATTCGTATTCCTTTTTTGACAGGCTCACACAATTACTGAACCAATTGAGTTATTCAAATAAAAAAGTTATATTATGCGGTGACTTTAACATAAACAGAATAAGTACCAACACCATTTCTCGAGATTTTGAACACCTATTATCCACTTACAACCTTAAACTATCAATAAACGAACCTACCAGGTTAAGTAGCAATACATGTATAGACAATATTGCTCATAATATCAGAGGGACGACAGTTAGGGTTATAGAGCTTTCACTATCTGACCATACAGCACAACTTATGAAGTGTCCCACTAAGAAAACTTATCGCATAACTTACTGGTTTAAATCAAAGAGGGACTACTCTGAAGAGAACATTATAAAATACATTAGTTGTATAAAAAATCTTAGATTTTCTGAATGTTTTGCTCAAAATGATCCAGACGCAGCCTATAATATTTTTTATGAAATATTTAAACTATTCTATGACCGTCTATGTTTCCCTACAATCAAAGTAAAAATCCCTGTTACAAAACGACCAAAATGGATAACAAAAGGTATCAGATTATGCTCAAAGAAAAAGCGACATAAGCTATGGAAATATAGATTATCCTCTACTACAGAAAATAAAAAAATATATAAGACATATGCTAAAAGATTAAAATCAATAATAAAACAAACTCAAAGAGCACAAAATAATTACTTTATTAACTCGGCTACTAACAAAAGTAAAGCGACGTGGAAGATAATAAATAATTATAAGACGAACCATCCTAAAGAGGAGATTCGTTTGATAAAAGAAAATGGCATATCAATTACCTCACCGCAAGATATAGCAGAAAGTTTTAATAATTATTTTATTGACCATATTAAACCAACTAGCACTGACATAAAATCATTTAAACACACCTTGACATATAATAAATATAATTCCTTATTCATGTTACCTACAAATTATTATGAGATTGACTGTATAATAAAATCATTAAAAAACACCAATACGATGAAATAAATACAAAAATAGTTAAAAGAGTATCTCATATTATCACGCCCGTACTTAGTCATATTATTAATCTATCAATTGAAAAGGGTGTTTTTCCTCATAAATTAAAGATAAGTTTGATAAATCCCATATTTAAGAAAGAAAATAAAGAAGAAATGAAATCTTACAGACCAATCGCTTTACTACCCGTCTTTGCCAAGGTCTTTGAAAAGGTAATATATAAAAATCTTTACAACTACTTTGAAACAAATAGTATATTGGCTAAAGAGCAATTTGGTTTTAGACAAGGGAAGTCGACGATAAAAGCGATTTATAATTTTTTATTTAAAGTAATGTCGGGACTTGATCGAAAACAACAAGTAAACGCAATTTTTATGGATATGAGCAAAGCTTTTGATCTTGTTGACCATAATATACTTACACAAAAGTTAGAGACTTATGGAGTCAGAAGAACCGCGTTAAACCTTATAAAATCTTACCTATGTGATAGATATCAAATGACAGAAATTACAAAAATTAATGGCAAACAAACTGAACAAAAACATTTATCGATGCCTAAAAAACTTAAATATGGAGTGCCACAAGGCAGTATTCTCGGTCCGCTTCTATTCAATATTTATATCAATGATTTGCCAAAAGCAATATCTCAAGAAATGATATTGTTTGCTGATGACAGCACAGCTATATTTACTGACGACTATAGAGGGAACAATGAAACGACAGTGAATATGTCATTAGAAAAAATAATAATATGGTTAAATTCAAATAATCTTAAGAAAAATCTCGACAAAACAAACTTTATGACTTTTAGAAGTATGAACGTGACTTATAATAAAAAAATGAATGTTAACTATAAAGGTGTGGAAATAAAAGAAGTGAACCATACAAAGTTCTTAGGAATACATATTGATTCTGGCTTAAAGTGGGAAAAACATATTGACCATGTATGCAAAAAATTAAATCAGTTTTCATACGTCTTATACATGCTCAGAAAAGTTATCGATGAAAATGCTATGTTAAGTGTATACCATGCCTATGTGAGCTCTATTATAAATTACGGTATACTTTTTTGGGGTAACTCAACAGATAGGGATTTAGCCTTTAAGGCGCAGAAAAATGTGTTAGAAACATTCGAGGCTTAAAACAAACAGATTCATGTAAACCGTTATTTCGACTTTTAAAATTATTAACATTACCGTCGATCTACATCTACGAGGCAGCTATAATGATAAAAGATAACCTACATAGCTATGAAACTCTTATAAGTGCACGACATAAAAACAAATTATCCATTAAAAGATGCAGAACAGCACAATTTGGCAAAAGTATATTTATTATGGGTGTAAAAATATACAACAAGCTTCCTGACCGTATAAAGAATCACAATGACATGAATATCTTCAAAATTAAATTAAAGGAATTCTTAATTGCCAAGGCTTACTACTCAGTTAATGACTTCTTAAATGATAATGAATGCATATAATGTAAACTGACCATTTGACAATATACCTGCTTAATTTTAATGCAACGTTATTATAATTATGTAGTTTATTAAATAAAATTATATTATCTATACTATTAAAATGTTGACATAAACCTAGAAAGTGTAATTATATTCCATACATATGTAAATTAGCAATAACTATATTAAGACAACTAAAATATTGTACACCTCAATAGGTATGTTACAGCGATACCTCCTTATGACAATAACAACTGTGTAAATTAATTAAAACCTGTAACAAACAATAAAATTTTGAATTTAATTTGAATTTGAAAGTTTTCCACTTTATTTTCAAGATGTTTAATAAGGGAAAAGTGTTCTTTGCGTTCCTGTCGAAAAGATTCCAACTCTTTTTGCAAATCATCATACTTAGGCGATAAAGTAGACATTGCCAAGTTTATACTTTCATTTTGATCTTTAATTTCGGTTAAAGTCATCTGCAAAGTTTCTAATCCGACCTATTCTCTGTTAAAGATGTAAAATGTGCATATTGTTGTTTATCATACTCATTTTCTGTTTGACAGTACAAAATCTGGTTAATTGCGAATCGGGTGAGTTAAGGATCTGGTGAGTTGAGAATCTGGTGAGTTGAGAATCTGGTGAGTTAAGAATCTGGTGAATTGAGAATCTGGTTAGTTGAGAATCTGGTGAGTTAAGAATCTGGTGAGTTGCGAATCTGGTGAATTGAGAATCTGGTAAACTGCTCCGGAGGGAAATAAAATTGTATTTATACTAAAAGCAAGTTCGTCCCTACGGTTTTATTTCCTTCCACATACGTGCTATCTCTAATTATATAAATTATTATTGAATATTCATGATACATATATGTCGGAGGTAGTACACCCATTTGGGTGGATCTCCCAGGATTCTTCCCTAGGATTGGGATACCTCGTTATCTGAGTCCAAGTTCAACATGGTGCAAGTCCGAAATAATAGTCTTCACACGCATTATAACCGTTTATTAATTCACTCCCGATAACAAAATAACAAAATCACAAGTGATCGAGCCGATGGCAATGGATCAAACTTTGTTTAAAGTACGGAAACGCGGTAAGTTCGGTACAGGTTGGCAGAATGACCATGACCACAATGCACTCGTGTCTCACCAAAAAGTGAAGTCCCTTCTGTCAAATGCGTCTAATGTCAACAATGACAACTGACAGCTGTCAAACGAGACCTGCCACGCCCTGTATCGATCACACCCAAGCATACTGCTTGACGTTTCCGACAAACGATAATAGATGGCGTTATTCTAAATTAACGATAATCAATAGCGATTCTAATAATTGTGCCTCTCTGTTGATTCTGCGACATATAAATTAAATTAACTTAGAAGTTCATTAATAGTGGTTCATTTGTAGCTTGTTTTCCATTCGGAGTATAGAAGGGTCGGTGTAAGTATTGAAAGCAGATTCCAATATGATCTTAACGATGAAATGATCTTAGAACATCTAAAAGAACGTGTACATGTATTTACGATAAAAAACAACAATTAAATAAATGGACTACAGGTAAGACTGTACCTAAACTGAATATAGATATTGTCAACGATATTTTCATTACTGCACTAAAAGAAAACTAATTCTACGGAAGTAAATTTAATAAATAAAACATACTAGATAGAATACTAAATTATCAGTACATAACAGAGAAGTGAAATGAAGATTTTGACAAAGAAACTATTAATGTAGAGCTTGAGAATGGTTGGGCAATAAAAGATCTTACGGATAAGTTTTCGGTGTAGCAGATATTGCTATGAAATTACCAGCTAGAAGACGATTATGGACACGACGAGATGCATCCAAAACAATTCTTTGAAGAACTATCAGTTTAACAGCAACAATAATACACAATAATAAGAATGCCGGGATTAGAAAAGATATAGAAAATATTTTAGAGGATCTTCTTAATGATCCAATTCTCAAATATTTGGACGATTTATTACTATAATATATGCATATAGTAATAATATCATACATCCCAAATTATATTTATTAATAGAAAATTAAATATTGTACAAAAATCACTACATACAACTAAACTAATAATAACAAACCTAACTAATAAGTAAATTATAATAAAAAAGAATGGTACAAAATATATTATAGTAAATAAATAAAATGGCTACTTTAGGTTAAAATAAATAAAAATCCTCATTATTTCATAAAACATTAGTACAAAAGCACAATAATCTAAAAATTATAAAAGAGAATTAACAAATAAAAGGAATATATAAAAAAATCGTATGGCAGTTTATTTACATGTTGTCGCACTGTATAATTTGTTAATTTTATTTCCGATACCAGATCGAGCTTGAACTTGAGTTTATTTGTAATTCTAAACACAATTTTAATTAGCAAATTACCATTTTGTGCGTGCACTATATTATAATTTAGCTTAAAGATTAAAAAGTACTTCAAATTAAACCTAAAGTTACATTAATTTAGTCTACTACGACAAATTTTATTTTTGTTGCTTTACCTTAGGAATAAGGCTACAGATCTTTAAGTTTATCTTGTGTTGGCCCGGCGTGCCGCGCTGTACGCGCTGAGATGACCGGGTTCTAGGATAAGTTACCCGCGAATTTCCTTTACTGTTTACCTTTTTATGGTTTTAACTTTTAACGTGTGTCCTATTCGGGTAATATATAACACGTTACTTGATTAGCATGTACAAGAAAATAAACATTAAGAATTAAACGTTAACGTGCATATTTTATGTTATCTTTAGCAAGTCGGCCTAAAACGACGTCAACTTCTTTAAAAGGATTGTCTCCAAATAGCGCATCAGTTGTAGTATTAGTTTTTTCTACTTTCGTTGCATTTAACCAATGTTCTACTATCAAATCAGCTTTTGTAGCTGGCTTGTCTAGGAATGCCTCACCTGCTTCTATTTCATTAAATTTCTCTCTGTCTATAATAACGCCGTCTTCATTGAATTTTTCACCAAATATATCATTTATAACTGACATTATTGGTTCTGTATGTGCATCGTACTCATGATCTTTTCCCGGTGCTTTTATGACGCCAATTTTTTTATGGATTTCAGCGTTTGCTTGAGTAACATCAAAGTTTATTTCGTTAGGGCTTATATTTAAGTTATTATTACTTATACGGCTAACTAGAGATGGCATTATGCGAGTGGGCAATGATTGCTGTTCTTTAATAATTTGTGTTGGGTTGGTATTATACTCATGGTTGCCAAAATTTGAATAATTATTAGATTTAGACAAACGGTTTATTATCCTATTAGCATTTTCTTTCTTTAAGTATTTGTTTTCAGTGTTAAACTGTTCTTTACTAATAACTTTATCAATATATGACCGATCAAAATATTTTGTAGTTTGACTAACTACATTAGTATTATATTTCATATTAACATCGCTCTTATATAACCTGGGATTAATAGTCCTTGTGCTTTGTATTTCATTATATGATTCAATTTCACCAGGATAATCATTCCTGCCAATAGCTTGTACATTATTTTCTTTACTTTTATCCAAATCATAAATTATATTACTTATGATGTCACGTTCGTTTGATTTTAATTCATAATTGGGTTCTTGTATGCTTAAGTCTGCTTGTTTCTCTATATTCTTTTCAAATTTATTACTAGCAAATTGATGTTTCTGATTCAAATTGTTTTTGACTGTACTTATGTTGTAATTTTTTGAAATATTATTTATTGCTTCTATGTTACGATTTTCCCCATTCTCTTGGACTTTATATTTATCATTATTTAAGTTTGAAGTTGATACATATTTGAACTTTTTATTTGTAATTTCATCTTTTAACAATTTAGAAAAAGAAATCCCTTTATCATGAGCATTTTTTAGTTTATGTGTATCAGTTTCATACTTCGTTTTTACAGGTTTCTCAATTATGTCTCGTTTTGTTTTATTTTCACTTCTCGATCTTTCAAGGAAAGTGCTTTGATCAATATCTCCAAGGGTTTGCCTATTTATAATATTACTATCTTTATTTGGTTCAGAGTTCAATACTTGCTTATTTTTATTTGCGATGTTCTGCATTAAATCATTTCTTTTTGCCATTAGTTTTTTAACAGTCTCTTTATTAAATTCATTATATTTATCTATTTGGCTTTTTCCATTACCAATTTCATTAGAATCTGCTCTTAAATGGAATTCTCCGGGCGTATTATTATTTTTCGTAACAATATTAAACTGTTGCTTACAAAATTCTTTTAATTTATTTTCTGTATCACATAATTTACTATTCAGATTTTCTATAATCTCTGTGTCATTCTGTAGTTTAGTTTTGAAAACCTTCAATTCATTTTCAAGTTGTTTAATTTTGGTTATTATGTTAGTATCATTTAAAACATTATCAGTAGAGATATTGCTGTCCATTCTTCTGTAAGAGTTTTTAAATGCTTCTATTGATAGACCTTCTTCCGAGGGAATGTCGTCTGGAGTGTAATACCTCCTGTGATTGGTAACACTTGTAACTTTTTTTAAAGACTTTGCTTTTGTTTTTGATGTTGCGGACATTTCTGCCTTTTTATTTAAAGCCTTTGCAAGCATAGGCCCAATCACTATTTTTAAATTAGATTTTTGTCTGAAATGTAAAAAATATTGATGCAAGTCCTTATTACATTAACAGCTGGTGGTACAATTTAGGTAATTAGTTATTTAGTTTATATATTATATTCTTAAATGTTGTCAACTAGTTCAGGCAGACATGATTACGCAAAAAGACAAAGATCATAGTTATTCTTATACAACAGCTTCAAGATGCATAAAATATATGACTACTTGAAATACCTTGCTACCTGCCTCGGTAGCGTAACGATAGTTAACGTAAGTAACGTGTACATAAGGTTCCGAGTTAATTCCCGGGCTATGCTAGTGTTATTTGCCTTTTCTGTCGATGAATTTTCTGTAGTAGTACGACGACAACAATTACGTGAGACCTAAAAACATATTTGGTGAAATGTTGGTGTAATACACTTCTGCCATCTCTGTGGGAATATGTATGTATCTTAAATTCATTTTACTTGCTTTAGTTTGTTACAAAAGTACTTACTTAATGTTTCTATCATCATAATTTCTTCTAGCTTTACGTGTCGTTGCCACATTAACGTTTATCATCGCATTATGTTCTTCTGTTATCTCTAAAGCCGTTGGTTTTCCTGTCGTGTGTCTCTTGCCCACTCTTGCATCATCCACTCTCTTACGCATCATCATCTGTTTCTTAGGGTGAGTCGTTTGTGCGAAAAGTTTTTTCGTCACCCTATCTAACACTAGCTTATCATATTCAGCTCTTTTTACCGTTGATAAACACTCATTTTTCTTTTTTAAATACTTTTGCTTTGGTACTCTATGATCTTTAGTCATTCTATGTTTGTCATCTCGTGTAACATATATTGTGTCGACATCTATGTATATGTTATTTTGCTTGTGAGCCTTAGAAAATTCGGTGTTATCTTTGGTTTTGTGTTCACGTAATATTCTTTTTTTCTTGCCTGTATCAAGCGATGCATGTGCTTTTACATTGCTTTTATTTTTTAATTCTTTGGAATTTCTATTTGCGGATGGCTCGTATTTTAAATTCATAATATCAACATACTTTTCCCTGGAGGTAGTAGGATCGTCTGTAGTTTTGATTGAGTGGTGAGCTTTGTCTGTATTTTTACCTTTGTTTTTCCGTACATGTTTGAGTCTATTGTATTTACTTTTAAATTCTTTCGAATCAGTATTAACTTGGGGCTTATAATATTTAAATTCGAAATTTTCTAAATATATTTGTCTAAGTGTTCTTGCCTCTTCAGTTGTTTTTCTTACGCCTTCACGTTTGCCTGAGTAATTGTCGTTATCAAAAGGCTTAAGCTGTCTTACACGTGACATCTTTTTATGTTTACTTTTAGACATTGTAGCATCATTAATAACTTGCAAATTATTCTTTGAATCCATACCTTCAACGTACATTTGTTTGAGTGTTCTCAGATCATCCGTAGTCTTAGTATAATGTTTAAGCTTGTCTGAAGAATTTGACTTTCCTGAACACTTATCTTTAACTAATTCAGTTTTAGAGTCCATCCTTTCTTTATTCCTCTGCCACAGAATATTTGGATCAACTGTTGTTTTTGTTGAAGTAACTTTAAAAGTATTTTGGTCTTTGTTATGTAAACTGAAAGCTTTTTTAAGTTCACTTCTGTATTTGGTTGTCAAATGATCATAAGCGTACTGATCATATATTAAATCCAGATTTTTCTCTACATACATTTGTCTGAAAGTAGTCCGTTCCTCTTTTGTTCTTTTAGAAGATTCTTGATTTGAAGATAAGTCACTCGAAGAGTCAGCATCATATGTTTTCACTGAATTAGAAACTCTTAGGTTACTTAAATAATGTTGCATTATAATCGAAGCCGAAACACTCATGATGTCGTTCCAAAATTCATCTAGTTTCGACTTGAATGCTATCCTAGCATTGTGAGTTAAATCTGTATAATAATCGAAAATAACAGATCTTATACCTTCCCTTAATATTGACACTAGGTTTATATTCCTTCTATTCTTTAGTCTATAATCATCAATATTTAACAAAATCTTGTTAAATTTCTCAACAGCATCTTTTCTGTATATAGAATTAATGAAATCAATGAACTCTCTTTCGTTTTTATTATAATCTTCGTTTTTTATCTTAGTAGCGATTGCTGCTAGGACTTTTCTGATATCTGCAGCTGTCATACTTTTAATTGTTTTCAGTTTCTTACTCATAAACTTTCTGAGTCCATCATTGTCAATCAATTCATGAAACTTACAGCCTCTGTAATGATATTTTCTAACTTCATCATCAATAATAGCGAAGAATAGTTCCAAATCATTATCGTCATATTTCTGTAATATTTTAATTACGTGTCGAATAAAATCTGTAAATCTTTCTAGCTTAATGTAGTTGAAGTCTCTTCGTAAGTTGTTATTATTAACAAGAACATTGTTAGTTTGCACAATAATTGTTTTAGCTTCCCCGATTAACTTTTGTGCGTCTATTAGCTTTACGTCGACTTTGTTGTCTTCTTTGTTGATTTTATCTTCTTCTATTTCAAGAGCTAAGCCACTAGCTTCTGTGTCTGAGTTCGTTTGATCGGCCACTGTGTATGATAAACTAAGTGTAAGCTTACCTATCTTGTCTTGTATGTTGCGTTGCACAAGTATAGGCTTATTCAAAGCCGATTCTGAGACCTATTTCTAGATCGAATACAATGTGAATGGGTTTTTCTGTCAAGTAATTTTCAATAAGAGCCCCCCTGGTTAGAAAAGTGTCCGTCAGACGGCAGTAGGATCTTAAAATATTCTGATGAAATGAGTAATACAGATTTACTTATACTTCTGCCATGGAATAAATAAGATAGCCATGTAAACAATAATGCTAATAATAAATGTGTAAAACTATTAAAACATCTGTACTGATAATATGTTGTTTTTTTTAAATATTGCAAACGATCGTGTTCTACGCCAACTGCCCAATATTAGATAGGCCGCGTGCTTGTTCGCCATTCTGCTGTATAATACGACTGCTGTGCATGAGGTCTCAGTTTCGACCCCAATAACAAAAAATATTAATGGCCAGTCCCACAACTAACAAGTAAAAGTTATCCGAAAGATAAATCGCATGCTGTCTCATTCTTGTTAGGTTGAAGAAGAGAGATGGCGAGACTTTCATCCGATTAAGACAGTTATTTTAATCCGGGTATAGCTCACATAGGTTATATATCATATGACCACACCTTTCTGTTACACCCTATATATGTGAATATGTACAGATGGTTAGTCTCCATTAAGATTGGTTACCGTGACCGAAATTCAGTCTGGAGAATATTGTCATTATTATGACAATATTTATTACTATTACCGACTATTTTTATTAAATACTTAGCCGACCGAAAATCCGCATATAAATAAATTATATATACAACCACTGCGCCATTTCACCACTGCGCCGTGTGTTGTGGGTTCGATCCCCAGGCGGTACAAAAATTTGTGTGATTCACAAATAGTTGTCCTGAGTCTAACGGCGACTCCTACCACAAACAAGTAAATGTTATCTGAAAGATAAATCACATGCTGTCTCACCCATGTTAGGTTAAAAAAGAGAGATGGCGAGACTTTTATCTTATAACTAGCTGACTCGCGCAACTTCGTCTGTTTCACATAAAAGTTTTTTCCGTTCTTGCAATATTTTTCATTGCTGCTCCGCTCCTATTGGTCGTAGCGTGATGTTATACAACCTATAGCTTTTCTCGATAAATGGGCTATCTAACACTAAAAGAATGATTCAATTCGAACCAGAAGTTCCTGAGATTAGCGCGTTCAAGAAAACAAACAAACAAACTCTTCAGCTTTATAATATTAGTATAGATATAATATTCTAATATTCTATCATATACACACAACACCATCTAGCCCAAAACTAAGCAGATCTTGTACTAGACAATCGATAAACATACATATATACATATTTTTTTGTAATTACATACATGTTATACATAGAAACACCCAGATCAAGACAAACATCCATGTTCATGCACACAAATGTTTAACTTGTGCGGGAATCGAACCCGCGACTTCAGGCGTGGCAGTCGGTTACACTAACCACTATCTGGAGATGGTAGCAGAAGCCTTAAGTGTTCTTTAAGTCCGTTATTGAAATGTTTTTAAAGTCTTCGAAGGTATTATTCGTAATGCGGGAGCTGTCATTAGAAAATAAAAAAAAAATTAAACTTAAGTACCTGTATTAAAAACTACACCGAATATAACAACGACTATATTTTTCACTCTCATCGTACTAGAACACTGGCAACACTTTCTACAACAATATATTATTTGTTATCACAAACAGTTATGACTTTATTTTTATTAGCAACTTAATCATCGAAACGGGATTGCCGCCATTTTATATTTGTCAGTTAAAACGTGAAATATAAAATAAAAAAATATTGAAGTAGTTATTCATAAATACGTACATACATAGGTTCACGCCTGTCTCCCAGAGGGGTAGGCAGAGACTACGGATTTCCATTTGCTACGACCCTGACACAGTTCACTTCTTGTTGCTTTTGTTATTCATGACGTGGCAAAAAGCCGTGGTCATATATTTGCTGCGTTATATCAATGCATATTTATTATAAAACAAAGTTCTCCGCCGCGTCTGTACGCGATAAGCTCATAAACTACTGAACGGATTTGCATGCAGTTTTCGTCAATAGACAGAGTGATTCGTGAGAAAGGTTTAATTAGTACTACCCGTACGAAGCCAAGGCTGGTCGAGAGTCAATAATATATTTGTTTTGAGTGCGAGATTAAACAGGAACGCGTATAAAAAGTACATTATGTGTTAGTGTTGGTGATTTAGGACAGCGCCATCTAGTGCTACGTTTAGAACTAAAGTGTTTTTAAAACAAAATTTAACTTTTATATAAAAATGCTTTACTAATATGTAAAGTATATCATATGTTAATTCAGAACATGATTTTTTGCCAAACTTTTTTAACTGTTTAAGCGTAAATGAATAACAAATACCCTTTACAAGCTTTTGCATTTCTAATATGACTAACTTGGTGGCATCGATGGCGTAGTGGTTAGTGTAACCGACTGCCACGCCTGAGATCGCAGGTTCGATTCACGTACAAGTCAAACATTTGTGTGCATGGACATGGATGTTTGTCTTAGTCTGGGTGTTTTTTATGTATACTATGTATGTATTTACAAAGAAAAAAGGTATATATGTATGTTTATCCATTGTCTTGTACCCATAGTACGAGCTTTGCTTAGTTTGGGCTAGATGGTGTTGTATGTCATAGAATATTATTATTATTAACTTTATATCCTAAATTTACAATAATAATATTTTTTATTCACTTTTCTGTAACCCAGTTTAATATTTTTACGTATTCCGTAAGAATTTCGGGATAAAAAGCATATAAAACAATTTTATATACAAATGCAACGTTGTCTAAAAATTTCAGGTCAATCCATCGACTACTTTTTAAGTTTTGAGGACACAAACATACTGAAACTGAATATTTATCCAAAGATTGTAAAGTGCGATGTGTCATATGTGTTTAAATAGTTTGTTGATGAAATATGTCGGACAGTTTTGTGAAATATGTGTTTACAACTAAATATTTTATGTTTGTGTTATATTTGTTAAGTTTAGTTACAGCTGTTAATTGTTTGGGTAAGTAACTTTAGTGACACATACCTACGTAACTGGAGTTGCCATGAGTCTCCATCCTGCTTCTTCTCATGAGAGCTCTTCTCCATAAACAAGCTTTTTCTCAATAATCAATTATAAACTAATCAGTTTTATTAAATTTTGACTTGTCCAAATTATATATATCTATACTTAATATTATAAGGCTGAAGAGTTTGTTTACATGTTTGCTTAAACGCGCTAATCTCAGGAACTACTGGTCCGAAATGGAAAATTCTTTTACTGTTAGCTAGCCTATTTATCGAGGAAGGTTATAGGTTATATACCATCACGCTATAACCCACGGGAGCGGCGCAGTAATCATAAATGCGAGTGAAACCGTGGGCACATCTAGTTAGAATATATAATACCAGCCCTGTATTAAACAGTTTAATTGCTGGACAGAGGACTCTTCGCACTTAGGCCATAATCCGCCATGCTGGTCCAATGCGGGTTGGCATATTTCATATGTCTTCGAGAATATAATGGAGAACTCTCAGACATGCAGGTTGCTTCACGATGTTTTCCGTCACCGTTAAACCGAGCGATAATTAGATCATGCATGCCTTGGGATCGAACTGGAGACCTCTGCGTGGCAATCCAACGTTCTCCCACTAGGCTATCGCTGCTATATTAAATATAATAATAAAATAAAAAATAAAATATAAATAATTATTCATATAAAACTGTCTTGCGACTGATGTCTTTCCGGTCGTGTCGTGACGTCACATTTATTTATTTATTTATTATTATTAATTACAACGGTTATACACCAATAACAGTAATTAATTAATCTCTTATGATCTAAATAGATTACATTATCATTATTATTAAAATTACAACAGTCATATCAAAATTATAAGCTATTAAATACAGATAATAATTAGATTATACAACATTATTCAGATGCAATGTCTTTCACAAAATTTCAAACATGATATAATAATTTGGTTGAATCTATCAGTCAACACGTCACAATCGGGTAGGTCAAGAATTAGGGCATTGATTGCGCCGTGCATGCGACACAATGGGGAATGCGCACGCGACACGGTGCGGCACGGTGCAGTCGCAAACAATCTGGGACGGCGGTTGGGCCGGTGGCGTAGATAATTGTCGGGGACATAAATCGCACATAGTATGTTGTGTAATTCTGGGCAATCAATCGCATTCCGCAGAATTTTCAGAGCAGTGATGACCTGCGTCTGAGACCGCCGGACAGCTAGGGAATTATATCCTAAACTACCAAGCAAGAAATCTGTAGGGTACATAAATGGATAATACCCATGATTTCTCTTATATAAGTAGCGTAGAAAGGCCTTTTGAATCTTTTCAATAAGTAAGGTGTATGTTGATTCATATGGACTCCACACACAAGCTGCAAATTCCAATTTACTTCGAACAAGGGAATTGTATAGTATTTTGATGATGGTGGGATCACGGAAATCACGTGCATTGCGCAAAACGAAACCCAGTCGCCTATATGATTCGGCTATGAGAGTCAGGGAACAATGAGTGCACTTGTGTTTACACACACTTGTGCACTATCAGATCTCCTGCGCAGATGGCATCACCGTTAAGACTGGCGACCGCGACATAAATTCGGTCTGGAGGTCATTACTTTTTTATATGCTAACTAGCTTTTGCCCATAGCTTCGCTCGAGTAAAAGTAAGTTTGTGATTACAGGTATTTTTTACGTCAAATGAAAAATAAAATACTAAGAAAAATCTTGGTTTGGGACACCTAGCGTTATGCAATATATGTACATATATTTTTATAATACGACCTTTTCTCATACCTACTAATATTATAAATGCATTAAAAAAATCATAAAAAATTGGTCGAGCCGTTTCCGAGGAGAGCGACCACAAACACTGTGACACGAGATTTTTTATTTATATAGATGATATGACTGCCTCCGTGGTGCAGCGGTAGCGAATGCGACTGCTGTGCATGAGGTCTTGGGTTCGAATCCCGGATCGAGCTAATAAAAAGTTATTGGGTTTTTCAGTTAAGAAATCTCAATAGCAGCCCGGAGTTAGGAAGTTGGCGGTGTTAGACACCCCCGTGCCTCGGAAAGCACGTAAAGCCGTTGGTCCTGCACCTGATCTCTCTCCGGTCGTGTCGGATTACCGTACCATCGGATCAAGAGAGTTAGGGAACAGAGAGTGCACTTGTGTTTGCGCACACACTTGTGCACTATAATATCTCCTGCATAGTTGGCCGTCTCCGTAAAGACTGGCCGCCGTGGTCGAAATTCGGTCTGGAGGATATTATATTATTCTTCTTTACAGCTGAACCGAACAATGAAAAACTGGTGGTGATGCAGCTAAAAGCACTAGATCATCTGAAGAGCTTATTAGCCGATGTTCATACAAAAATAAGGAACAGTAGAAATGTACTTCAAGCAATCGACCTGAACAAGGTGTTTGGCACCTCTACTAAACCCCCACCAGGTAAATAGTGGTCTTCTTCTTCTTCTCCCTAGCCTTTATTATTCCCAAGTCACTTGGGGTCGGCTTTTCTAGTCTAACGGGATTTCACTGGATATCAGTTTTTACACGGAGCGGCTGCCACCTGACCTCCGCAACCCGAAGGCTAACGATACCGTAAGGCTAGACCAGTGTCAGGATATAATGTTAGACGACGGGTGTTACTCGCGATAAAGTATTTAAAAAGTAATAAATACTTATTGATTGCCCGACGTTTCGACCGACTTGCATCGATCGTGGTCACGGGTTGACTGATGTGAGCTCAGCGGCGCCGTATTAAGTATGTGTACAAATCGCGGTAGTCTAAAAACTTTTAGTGTCAGGATATTATAGGGCACTGACTTCCCAATAACGACTGCCATAAATGTTCTTGGCAGCCGGGACCGAAGGCTTAACGTGCTCTCCGTTGCAAGGAGCAGGCGATAATTGTTAATCAATACGCACATAATTTCGAAAAGTCATATAACTTCCGAAAGTCGGAGGTGCGCGACGTTGGTTCGAACTTGAGACCCTTTGCATTGCAGTCTGTTGGTCTCCCAACTGAGCTATCGCTAAAATCGCGTAAATAGTAGTATCCTCTCTTAAGGTCAAAGTCAAGGTCATAAATTTTGCCTGCTTAGATGACGTAGAGGTCTAACTAGGATTTTAGATTTTTGATTTGCAACAGAATCATGGTGTAGGTCAATTTGATCGCTGCGGCCATTTAAAACTTTACAAATTCTGGCATATGGTGAATTAGAACCTAAAACTGTTCGCTTAAGCGGGGGACATAGTGGAGTGATAGAGACATGAGAAGCTTATGAGAATAAAGTATCTCTTTCTATCCATAGTTAGAAATATCAGTATTATGCAAACTAGCTTTTCTTTTCCTTTTAATTAAGGGCGTCACAAACGGCGAAGATACTATAATATTTTATGTCATGATGTCGAAATGTCACACCCATAGTCACCGCATGTGACATTTCATCTTTGTGACTATAGACATGACATTTCTATGAAGACACAGCTTTAATCATGAATTAACTCGGTTAATATACTTAACGATTTTCCAGAAACAACAATGCTGCGCCCACCGGTGAGCCCACCGGTAAGCCCACCGGTGAAGAATGGACAGAAACGGGATACACAAATAGCGATACAGTGTAAGCAATTATATTTTAAAATATAACTAACGGTCGCCTAGTGGTCAAAATTCCTAAGCTTGCTACTTTATTTTCTGTTTTACTTTATTACATATAATTAAGGTATAGGTAACCATAGTTACAAAGAATTGTACGACGTCAGACGCACAATGCCGAAATACTACGAACGCGATTCGACTGCGTGTGTCAAATGCATGGTTGTGTGCTTGTAGTGTTTTTCCATTAATTTACTGTATTTATAATGCATATTTTATAAAAATATTAGGATTCGCCCCTCCTTCTCCATATAAATTTTAACTGTGTCAAATTTCATACTCCTGCCGCGCTATTTTCGTAAAAAGGGGTACAACGTTTTTGCTTCACGTATTAATATATAGATATATATTTTACTAAGCACCGATAGCTAGCTAATGAAAGACCGCTGGATTGCGACGCAGAGGTTTTGAGTTCATCCCAAAACACGCACCTCTGACTTTTCAAAGTTGTGTGCATATTAAATACTATATGAAGAAAACCTGTATGTCTGAAAGTACTGCATAATGTTCTCGAAGATACGTGATTCTGCTAACTCGCACTGGACAAGTGTGGTGGATTACGGCTTGACCCTACTACATTGAGAAGAGGCCCGTGCCCAACAGTGGGACAGTTTAATACAAGTCTGATATTATTTTACCTTGGACCTTCACTCATGTTTTATGATTTTCAGTTTCCTCAACGCCGAAGGTAGCTCGATCACCATCAAAACCTTCGACTCTTCAAACTACTGCGTCAGCGTCTTGGGATCGCATCACTTCAGTTACAACAGACATCTGGATCAAAGGATTTAAGGAACACCTTCGCCAAGACGCCAAAGAAATTGCAGTTTCTGGCGAGAACACTACTCTTGGTAAGTGGTATTTGATGTCTGGACTATCAGTAACCCGTTACCAGATGATTTGATAGTTAGTAAACAGTTTTCATCTACTTAGCGTTTCGGTGGCAATCATTGCTCAATATTATATGGTGGCGGCCCAGAACGCAGCGACCTTGATTGCATCGTCTGAAGCAAACATCAAGCCCTCATACGTGCAGTTGTTGGGGCACTCAGGGCACAACATAAGGTGCGACATCGTTTGGGTTGCACTGCACAAACAGCCCAGATTGGGATCGTCTAAGATCCTGAACACATTTTCTTTGCACCGGCTAACCTGAGTTCGAAGTCTGTTTAGTGACTTCCAGACCGGCCATGATAATTTGTGTCCAGGTGGAAGATTCACACCCTAACAATTACCAGATGCTTTAACCCAAGAGTGGTGCGTCTTTTCGCGAAACGTTAGTGGGCGCGTGGTGAGCATTTTGCCGCTCCTTTTCCTTGACCATTTTAAGTAGGAATACTCCATTTGATTTAATTTATTTTCTTAGGATTTAAGTAAAACTCAAATAAGTAATGACAAAACAATATATTTCATAAATTCAGTTTTAGGAGCTTTGGTTTATAAAAGATTTTGGAAAACGTAACCATTACAACTGACTTTTTTAATATTGTCTTCTGTTTACGCGAATGTTATTCATTGAAATTAAACTACTATATACGGATTTTATCGCGTTGTTTATTAATCACTGATTCACTGTATCAGCCTCCCCGTGCCCATGGCTGCTGAAAAGCAACCGAAACGTCGGGGAAAGTGTATACTTCAATATAAATAGATTTAATAGTTTAAATAATTTTATTAGCTTATAAATTAGTAATATTCAATAGTAGTAGTAATGTAATAGTTTCAAAATTATGTAATACAGTGAATCAGTGATTAATAAACAACGCGATAAAATCCGTATATAGTAGTTTAATTTCAATGACTTTTTTAATTTATTAGGGGTCGCCTAATGGTCAAAATTCGACTATAATTGATTTAAATTTTCAGTTTGATCATTATTAAGGTTTTATTGCCTATAACTTTACCCTTATAATGACATTTCATTTAGATTTCGCTAATGCTATACAGGTTAATTTACCTATCTTTTTCAAACAAATTTTTACTTAACTATCTCTTTCATTGACGATATTCCTAAGCTTCCTACTTTGTTTTCTTTTTCTTTATAGCATATAAATAAGGTATATATGTAACCATAATTACGAAGAATTCTACGACGTTAGACGAACAATGCCGAAATACTACGAACGCGATTCGACTGCGTGTGTCACATGTATGTTTAACGCGTTACCAGCCGGCGGGCAGAAGCCAGGTCCGTAGTTGGTAACCGTTAGGGTTATATTGAAACACGCAGACTGATTCAACTGAGAATATATTTACAATTTTTCACCTATCTTATATCCCATTTATTATTCATGCAAGTAACGCTAACACTAATGTGTACAATAAACATTTTCACCAATCAGCGACAAGTAAACAAAAATCTAACATTTACGAATGATTTCTTGGAAATCTGTTCGCGAGTATAAAAGTAGTGCCACGTATAAAAAGCAGAGGGAAGCTTCGCGCGTCACCAGTTAGAAACTTGATATCGTCGCGGCTAGACGTATGATGCTCTGTTCGATCGCCTTCGCGCGTCGCTTGGTTTCGGCGCGGCTAGTTGTACGATGCTCCGTTCGATTCCAGGTTCCTCGTAAAGTTATATGTTGCCTGTGCGTATATACATACGCCACATCACTCCCGCCTAAGCGAAGCGTACGTTTTGTTTCACCGCGCGGCTAGTTGTAAATTGCTCCGTTCGATTCCAGGTTCCTCGTAAAGTTATATGTTGCCTGTGCGTATATACATACGCCACATATGGTTGTGTGCTTGCCGTGTTTTTTCATTAATTTAATGTATTTATAATGCATATATTATAAAAATATTGTTATTCGCCACTCCTTCTCCATATAAACTTTAACTATGCCAAATTTCATACTCTTCCATCGGCGCAATTTTCGTAAAAAGGAGTACATAGATTTCGCTTCAGGTATTAATATATAAATTCTATTCTTAATAGCTTACTGCCTCCGTGGCGCAACGGTAGTGAATGCAACTGCTGTGCATGAGGTCTCGGGTTCGAATCCCGGGTCGGGCCAACAAAAAAGTATTGGATATTGCTGTTGAGAAATCTCAATTCGAGCCCGGAGTTAGGAAGTTGGCAGTGTTAGACTCCAATGCCTCGGAAAGTACGTAACGCCGTTAGTCCTGCGCCTGATCTCTCTCCGGTCGTGTCGGATTACTGTCCCATCGGATCATGAGAGTTAGGGAACAGAGAGTGCACTTGTGTTTGCACACAACTTGTGCACTATAATATCTCCTGCGCAGATGGCTAGTCTCCGTTAAGACTGGCCATCTGCGAAGGCTGCCATGACTGAAATTCGGTCTGGAGGACATTGTTCTATTAATAACTTATAGTTAAATGCTAATATATTAGTACACACAGCGACACATCAACCTAGACTGTTTGGGTTTTGAACTATTAGAAGTTGAACACTACGAATCGTGCGAGAGAGTGCGTTATATTTTTGTTACGCTCTATCCTTACCATAACATCGACGCCACTATGCACTGTCCCTTTCCGACAATTCTTTATTTTGTTTGCAGCGTAGTTATGCGTATATAGGGAGTCTAACTTGATGTGTAGCCGTGTGTACATTAAAAGCTGGAATGTTTTTTAAATAAAAGTTCAATTTCAATTTAATTTCACGAATGGTTGTTCCGAGTCTGAATGTTCTTTGTGTCCGATGTTAGATTGTTTGTAAAGTCCCCGCAACACAGGAATTACTTCGTTGTTAATCGATTGAACAAATGTTTAAAATAATAGTTCATAAGAAATTATTTATTAATTTTAATGTAAATAAATTAAAAATTAAAAACCCACGACATATATTGAGGGAGTTGTGAAAAAAAAATGTAAATCGCCATCTTATGGCGGCGGCCATCTTGGATTTGAAATTTATCATAGTGTGTATTCTACTAATCAAGCCCTTTCATTTGATACCCATATTGAGGGAATTGTGAAAAAATATGTAATCCGCCATTTTGTGGCGGCGGCCATCTTGGACCGATTTTCATCAAACATAACTAAGAACACTCCCGACTAATTCACCTTTCAAATAAAAAAACAATATTAAAATCGGTTCATCCGTTCGGGAGCTACGATGCCACAGACAGACACACACATACACACACACACAGACACGTCAAACTTATAACACCCCGTCGTTTTTGCGTCGGGGGTTAAAAAGCGTGGGGTATCAAAATATCTTACAAAGCACCCCACGCTTTTTTACAATTATTAAATTATTTTCTACTTTTGGTTTGGTTTTATTAATAAAGCGTGTTTTTTAGTTTTTAAACTAAAATTTCTTTTTTAGTTTTTTTCTTTTTAATTTCTTTTCAAAATGTTTGTATTAACGTCGGTCCTAGATAATTATGCCAAATTTCGAGTTGATCCAACGTTTTGAAGGGGGTCAAAATCATGTTCAAAGTTTCCGTTACATACATACTAACATACTTATAAGGCGTGTTAAACACGGATACAGGGAACATTCAGACTTGGAACAACCATTTGTGGATTTGTTCCGAGACCACAACACTTGGCACGACGGCAATGGTGAGGTGACTACGACATAGTTACAGTCTTGTATATGTGTAGTTATATATGATCTTTATTTTCCAGGCCCTCTTGAAGAACTAGGTATCGAGTTTTTGAACAATGCGTCTTCTCCAGGCGATGCTTTAGTGGGCAACGGTAAGTTAAAAGTAAAAACTATTTATATGAACTAATTAAGTTAGTTATAGCCTAATGGGAAACGGGATCCCATCGACATGCAAGTTTTTGTTTCTTTTTTTTACCTTAGAGTCCTTTACCGTAATTTTTTTTTTTTACTCGCTACACCATCTTGCCCAAACTAAGCAGAGCTTGTACTATGGGTACTAGACAATGGATAAACATACATATATAATTTGTTTTATGTAAATACATACATATTTTGTCGGCCTCGATGGCGTAGTGGTTAATGTAACCGACTGCCACGCCTGAGGTCGCGGGTTTGATTCCCGCACAAGTCAAACATTTGTGTGCATGAACATGGATGTTTGTCTTGGTCTGGGTGTTTCTATGTATAATATGTAAGTATTTACAAAAAAAAAATATATATATGTATGTTTATCCATTGTCTAGTACCCATTATACAAGCTCTGCTTAGTTTGGGCTAGATGGTGTTGTGTGTATGTGACAGAATATTATTATTATTATTATATTATACATAGAAACACCCAGACCAAGACAAACATCCATGTTCATGCACACAAATATTTGTCTTGTGCGGGAATCGAACCCGCGACCTCAGGCGTGGCAGTCGGTTACACTAACCACTACGCCATCGAGGTTATTGTCTTTGGCATACAGTTTATGTTGACATAATTATCTTAGTGACAACTCGAAAAATTGCTTCAGTTTGCCGTGAAGTTGCCTGGGCAACCCCAACAGGCCAGTTGTAATAATATAAAATTCAACTATACGATAATGCTTGAAAAAAATTATGCTTAAGCTGTTATGCGAAAACTAGCTGACTTCGTTTGTTTCACTAAAGAGAATTTGCCCCGTTTTTGCAACATTTTCCATTAATGTTCTGCTCCTATTGGTCGTAGCGTGATGTTATATAGCCTATAGTCTTCTTCGATAAATGGGCTATCCAACACTGAAAGAATGTTTCAATTCGGACCAGTAGTTCCTGAGATTAGCGCGTTCAAGCAAACAAACAAACAAACTCTTCAGCTTTATAATATTAGTATAGATATATTATAACTAGCTGACCCGCGCAACTTCGTCTGCTTCATATAAGATAAGAGAATTTACCCCGTTTTTGCAACATTTTTCATTACTGCTCCGCTCCAATTGGTCGTAGCGTGATGTTATATAGCATATAGCCTTTCTCGATAAATAGGCTATCCAATACTAAAAGAATTTTTCAATTCGAATAAGTAGTTCCTGTGATTAGCGCGTTCAAGCAAACAAACAAACTCTTCAGCTTTATAATATTAGTATAGATTAGGAGAACCAAAAGTATGTCATGTTTTAGTATGTCTTAAAATTTTATGCATATGAACAGGGAACAGTGAGACACTGTTTGACTGCCACGCAGAGGTCTCGAGTTTAATCCCAAGGCGTGCGTTTCTGACTTCTCCAAGTTATATGCGTATTAAATAGTTAATTATCGCTCGCTTTAACGGTGAAGGAAAATATCGTGAGGAAACCTGCATGTGTAAGAGTTCTACATAATGTTCTCGAAGATATGTGAAGTCTACCAAACGCACTGGGGCGGCGTGGTGGACGACGGGCTAACCCTTCCCACATTGGGAAAAGGCCCGTGCCCAGCAGTGGGACAGTTTAATGCAGGGCTGATATTAATATATATTGATATCCTAACTAATATTACTTAATGTGAGTTTGTTTGTTTGTTACGCTTTCACGCCGTAACTACACGACCGATCATCATGAAATTTTGCATACACGTTGTCAGGGAAACAGAAAAAAGGGAGGGTATTATTACTAACCTTTTTTGAAGTGAAAACTTCTTTAGGCGCGTTGAACACTTTTTAGGTGAACAAAAATCATGGAACTCGCGTCATCGTCACCGAACGCTTACCATGAGCTATATGTATACTGTGTATATATGTGTACTTTTTGGGTGAACAAAAAGCGTGAAACTCGCGTCATCGTCACCACACGCTAGTTACTTAGTTTTCACTTTTATTGGCAGTTCCCAAAGACTACACCGCATTATTTTTTACGTGGAATAATGAATGCGTTATTGCGGAGAGGTCAATGGACCTCTCCGTGGAAAAGGGGAACGGAGAGGTTATGTCGGGCTCACCCGGGAAAAGATGGAATGTCCCGGGTGCTACTGACTTAACCTACCACGGTGTGCCAACTCGCTGCCATGAAAAGTGGGTCAGTCGCTGAAACCGAAACTACATCAGCGACAACTATTACTAATTTAATCTACATTTACACAAGCGAAACCACGGTCTAAATATATACAGGGTGTCCGTTAATTAATGGATAACCTGGAAATGTTTTATAGTGGAACTGATGGCCGTTCAGAAATAAATATGAAAAAAAAACTATCCTAACTACTACCTGAGAAATGTGTTTTTTTTTAAATTACCATGTATAACTTTCTTGTATACTACGACCATAAATGAATGAAATCCATCGGTATTTTGTTGTTTTATTATTAAACACTAATTATGCTAATAGATAGACAGTCAAAAGTATGCTATGCTAATATAGCTTGTATTTTTTAATAATATATATTTTTTAATTGTATTATGAACGGCCTTCGGTTCTACTATAAGACATTTCAAGGTTATCCATTAATTACCGGACACCCTGTATAATATATATATTATGTTTACAGTTGTCGACGTCACGGAATTGACTCCAGACCCTTCAGTTGAAGTATTTGTGCAGCAAGCGTTTGTTGAACACAAGGGGTATCTGAGCTTTGGCCTGGAGAGGCTATGTGAGGCCATTGCGCTGAAAGACGATAAGAATATACCAGCCATTTTCAGCAAAGCGGAATATATAATACCAGAGTATGTGATATTTTTATTTATTTGCCAGAAACACAATACAAAGATATTACATACAATGTCTTTGCAGTAAAGGCTCAACTGAGGTCGCTCGAACTTATCCCGGGGAATCAGTTGACCTCACGAATATTTTGATCTTTGAACTGATCCCATTGATACATTTTATGATTTATACAGGCACGAAAAAAAGGGTTAAGATTGTGATTTATAGGTAGTATTTAACAGTACAACAAAAATACAAATTGCACAGCAAAATATATTTAAAGAGATCAAACTAAGTCGACGGACCTCCACTTCGTGGGGCTCTTATTTTTGAATGGGTTTAAGAAGGAACTTAATATAACCTAACGCTTCCGAGAAGGAATGCAGTTATTTGATGGTGTGTCATTTCTTTCCCCAAACACTTTTGTTCACGTGTATACGTATTTATATTGTATATAATTATAAAAATAATATTCTTATTTTTAATGTGGAATCAGCTGACAAAACAAAAATAATAAATTGAAATTAAACACTTTATACGGATTTTGTCGCGTTGTTTATTTTACTTTAAACACTGTTATTACATAATTTTGAAAACTCTAACACTACTATTATTGAACTTTACTACTATTTAAGCTATATATTTTCTAATTAAAACTATTTATTTTTTTACTTGCCTGTTTTAAGATCTTAGCGCTTCCTCGTATGTCTTTCTTGGATGATATTTTGACACACGTAGGAATGAGACTGTGATCACGACATCTCTTCTAGAAATTTAAAGATGTTACATATCTTGCGCGCTTGGTTTGTAGATCTTCTAACCGGCGTATTTTTGTTGCAGTTTCCAGTCCGTACTGATTTACATAATATTATCTTATGTTTACGCGAATGTAATACATTGAAATTAAACACTTTATACGGATTTTGTCGCGTTGTTTATTTTACTTTATAACACTGTTATTAAATAATTTTGAAAACTTTAACACTACTATTATTGAACTTTACTACTATTTAAGCTATATATTATTGCAATAAACAACGCGACAAAATCCGTATAAAGTGTTTAATTTCAAAACTATTTATATTTAAGTTTACACTTTACAGCAGCCATGTTCACGGGGAGACCCGTGAACATGGCTGCTGTAAAGCAACCGAAACGTCGGGGCAAAGTGTAAACTTAAATATAAATAGGTTTAATTAGATAATATATAGCTTAAATAAATAGTAGTAAAGTTCAATAATAGTAGTGTTAGAGTTTTCAAAATTATGTAATAACAGTGTTTAAAGTAAAATAAACAACGCGACAAAATCCGTATAAAGTGTTTAATTTCAATGTATAACATTCGCGTAAACATAAGACAATATTATGTAAAAATAATAAAATTAATTACTTCCAATATTTTATTAATCAACTCATCCCTCGGGATAAGTTCGAGCGGTCTCAGTTGACTAAAGAGCCCAGTAAAAGTAGTTTAGCCGAAAGGCAGTTTCTAAGAAAATCGGCTCACTTGTATAACCTGATAAACCTTTCCGGCCCCGCGCGCACTTAATGTAAACAATAACAGATTACCCGGTAATCGGACACCCGTCGCGCGGTCGGCACTTAAAGCGCCACTTGACACGCCCTATCGATGTTTATGTTTTTGAGCTCTGAGTTATGATAACATCGCTCGTGTTTCTTAGAAATACACATTGTAAGCTACGACAAGTATTATGAATCATCGCATTGAAGTGTATACTTGAGTTTATACGCCTGGATAAACAAAGCAGAACTGTACAAATTGTTCGTTATTGAAAATATTTGTTTCTAAAGAAATATAAATGCTATAAGAAGAGTTTTTACTTTTTCTATTTTCTAGATAAATACTCTTTATAGTAAAACGAAGTATTTATATATGGCTGTGAGAAAAAATTAAGATATTGACATTTGAAAGTGGCACTACCGTGCGTGTCATGGACATTTAGAGCGCGGCAAAAGTAAATATTGAAATTTTTGTTAAAAAATATTCGTCGTAACTTTGTGCGTTGTATTCAGATATTTCTATAGAAACACTAATAAATAACACTATTATAGTGATTGAAACCTGAAATACGATATAATACTGTACTAAAAAACAACAAATATAAAAAAGCGCGGGAAAACTGATAAATGATAATAGGTTACTTTGGGCTTCAGTTTGTTATACAAAAATAACGTAAGTCAGTATTGTTTTTATTGTCTCTAAAAATAGAAAGAATAAGCTTTTCAATAATGTATTACACTTATATACTTGCCCTACAAAAAACGACAGTAAACAGCGGCACAAATAACATCGACGAACGAACGCTCGGCGCGAAGTCACGTGACATAACAATAACAATATTAGACAATTATTATTCAGTTAGTAAATGGTTCGTTCGAAAAGCTCAGTTCATTCCGAGTACAATGATATACAATACAAGACTTTAAATACAGGCCTTTCAATACAAAAACGGCAAAAACTAGCGCGCGACCCTCTTTTTTTTGTTGCTTGACGCCTTAAGGCGTCAACGGGGTTTGACGGGTACAAAAGTGATGACGCCTTAAGGCGTCAACGGGGTTTGAGCGGTAAATGAACATATTAATATCTATCATAAGAATTACGATGAATGTACAAAAATATTAATAGTAGGCATTTAATATGGCTTAAAATAACGACTACGTAAAAAAAGGGATCTAAAAGCACGAATTTAAAAGGACAATGGCAGCTTTGTATGGGAGTTTTGTACCGCCAAAGCCTGCCGGTGAAGACGGCGAGACGCATTAATTGTATATTAGACGAATAGGTTACACCATATATAATTACAATTTCAATTATCAGAATATTAGGAGGTCTGAGTCAAAAGATATTGCCGTTTTAAATTAACATAAATCCGCGTAATAAACCATTTTGATATGGCGTACTGTCACAAATGTCAAGTTATGTTGACATTCATGACACGTGGCAAGTAATCTGTCACTTCTCAAGAAGATGTTTACGTTAATATCGGATCATAATGAAAGAATGTTAATATCTATATAATTATTTCATATACATGGCGTACTATATCATATGAGTTATATTTTTTACCCAAGAATGAAAATATATTTTTAATTCTTGATGATTATTTTATATATAATCTTATTACTAGTAGGTAATTCTTAAAAAAATATATTTATTAAATATGTATACTGTAAATAACATCATTAAAATATATATATACAGGGTGATTTTGAAATCGTGTAATTCCTTTTAACCACGCATTCTACTGGTGATATAAAATAACCCTGACCATATTTTTATTTAATTAGATTTTTTTTTTTTTTAATTATTATTCCGTTTTTTTCGTGAAATGGTGTCAGATAGTCATGTTAACCAACCGAGGCAATTTTAATTTTTTACTAATTAAAATAAAAAAACATATTAATAATTAATGTCGTAAATAATAACGGGCGGTCCTTTTTATTGCCCCTTATTATTTACGACATCAGTTATTGTTATGTTATTATTTTTAAATTAGTAAAATATTAAGATTGTGTCAGGTGGTTAAAATATGACTATTTGAAATCATTTCATGAAAAAAATCTGTACTCTAATATTGCCGAAACCATTATTCTAATTAAGAAAAAATATGGTCAGGGTTATTCTATATCACCAGTAGAATGCGTGGTTAAAAGGAATTACACGATTTCAAAATCACCCTGTATATAAAGATATCGATTTTCAAGATTTACTATTTTACATATGGCATCATTTTGCGTTTTGTTTTTAATATTTCTACGTTTAGTTATACGTTTTGTTTAATTTTTTAAATCGGATTTTTATATACTTAATGAACTGCTAAAAATATTACAATTACATAAAATATCTTGAATTCTATTGATTTAATAAACAGAAGTATTCCCAACAAATCTCGCGATGACTAGCAATACATGATTAGCGGTTCTCAATCTGCCATTGTCCTTTATATAGTTAATGTCACCCGGGCCATTATTACCAATCAATTGACTCATTCATTAAAATCAGTTCAGTAGTTTAGGTGCTACAGTGAAACCTTAACCTTTTTGGCTTCGCCGTAGTCGGGTAAGAGGTAAAAATTATAACCAGACTGAAGCACTCGTTAGTAGTATCCTGCACACACACGCACTACTCTCCTGTAATTCATCTACCTTATTTGTAAAACCAAGAACTCCCTGCTGGATACGGGCGAGCAATCAAACACCTCGTAACGATGTCACAGTATTTTATTTTATAACACACAGTATAGCACTTATAATCACTGTTCACTTTACAGGTAGATAGGAGACGTGTTTCCTTTTTGGGAGCCAGAACTCGAATGACTCGACTGCCCAGAAATATATTCATAATGGTTTATATTCGACATCTATATCAACCTCCAAAATGTCCTAATCAAATGAGTGACAGTTATATTTATTTATACCAAAGTCAAATTAGTGATTATTTATACAAAATTAATATTTTTAATTTTAGAACGGTATTTCAAATACGTATTATAACAATTTGTATAAAATAAATAATTAAATTTCAGAACGGTATTTCAAATACATAATTAGTCAAACAATTTATTCACACAAAGTCAAATTAATGATTATTTGTTTATAAAAAATAAATGTTTCAATTTTAGCGCAGTATTTTAAATACATAATGTAACACATTTTACCCGTAAAAGAAAGTTATACATTTTGTTTGCTCTTGATTCTAGATTGGCCGAACATCGCCGTCTGGTCTGGCTTGGTAACCCTATGCTCTATGTACTTCAGCATGTTTTGTTGACGTGTAACGAAGCTACTACAGATGTACTTAAAAGTAAGTATCCAGCTTGTAGCTCCTGCATTCCAAAGCATTTTTTTTTGTTAATTTATTAAATAGACAACTCTCGCGGTATACTTACTCCATTTGGTTAGGTACTTAACTAAAGAAATAAAGAGAATAATAATAATAATATTCTACCACATACACACAACACCATCTAGCCCAAACTAAGCAGAGCTTGTACTATGGGTACTAGACAATGGATAAACATACATATACTTTTTTTTTTGTAAATACTTACATATTATACATAGAAACACCCAGACCAAGACAAACATCCATGTTCATGCACACAAATGTTTGACTTGTGCGGGAATCGAATCCGCGACCTCAGGCGTGGCAGTTGGTTACACTAACCACTACGCCATCGAGGCCGACGAAAAAACAAGGTAAACAATCTTGATGTGACTTTTTACACAAACACATATTAAACAAATAAACTACTGCTTAAACCAGAGATTCCCAGACTTTTTTGTCATAGACCACTTTCAAAATTTAGCTGGTTCCGGTGGACTCCGTGCAGCTGGAAATGTAATCCGCCAAATAAAATCGGTATATTCGGACCAAAAAGTTAAATTGGGCTAAAAATAAACGGGAAACGGGCTGACTTATTTTCTTTTTTTAGAAATTCTCAGGTCTTCAGCGAGTGAGATTCCTTAAATTATTCATCGACCGACGTTTAAACAAGTAACAGTCGCTAAGCTTCTTAAAATATTATCTGCCTACATTGATAGGGTGAAGTCAAGCCAACATTTTAGTTCTTCACTATCAAAAGCAAATAAATTTTCGTGGTTTACAATTCGTAAGCGGGGGGCTTACGAATTGTAAACCCTCATTCTTTTGTCACGCCAACTTAGACCCCCGTCGAGACTCCTGTGAATACCCGGAGGTCCACGTGGACCACTTTGGAAACTAAGGGCTTAAACTAACGGTTCAATTGATTTAGCAATCGTTATTGTTGTATTTACATTGATCTTTAGCAGCATTTTATTTTTAAAGTGAGTTTTTAGATAAAACAACACATCAAGATTGTTGACCTTTAGTTAAGTACTTCCTCAAGCACTCCACGAGACAGGCCTGACCTTGTGTGGAGTTCATGAGCAATTTTTCCTTAATCTACAAATTATGTTTTGGTAATTTCAATATTATAAGTACATTATAAAGTCTATTGTATAAGGAAACCTCTGTATATATTTTTGGCAAATAAAAAACCTTATCTTATCTTTGAAATTAAACTACTATATACGGATTTTATCGCGTTGTTTATTTAGCACTGTATTACAAAATTTTGAAAATATTACACTACTACTACTATTGATTTTATTTTACTAATTTATAAGCTAATAAAATTATTTAAACTATTAAATCTATTTATTTTTGGTTTACACTTTCCCCGACGTTTCGGTTGCTTTCCAGCAGCCATGGTCACGGGGAGACTGACTTATCTTATCTTATCTATCTAACCAAATGAAGTATAGAAATAATTCTTATGTACAAACATTTAAACAATTTGTCGGCCTCGATGGCGTAATGGTTAGTGTAACCGACTGCTAAGCCTGAGGTCGCGGGTTCGATTCCCGCACAAGTCAAACATTTGTGTGCATGAACATGGATGTTTGTCTTGGTCTGGGTGTTTCTATGCATAATATGCAAGTATTTCCAAAAAACAAAATATATATATGTTTATCCATTGTCTAGTACCCATAGTACAAGCTCTGCTTAGTTTGGGCTCGATGGTGTTGTGTGTATGTGGTATGATATTTATTTATTTATTTAACTGACACAATTAGAACATCTGGACTTGAAACAACCATTCGTGGATTTCACATATTTTTGTCCCGTGTGGGGATCGAATCCACAACACTTGCTGCGATCACTTAAACCATCGATGCCTAGATGACGCCATCTAGGCATCGATGGTTTAGTGTAACCGATTGCCACGCCTGTGGTCGCGGGTTCAAAACCCGCACAAGTCAAACATTTGTGTGCATGAACATGGATGTTTGTCTTGGTCTGGGTGTTTTTATGTATAACTAGCTGACACGGCAAACGTTGATTTGCCATAAAAAAAAAATATTTCGACCAAAAGATTAAAAAATATTTTAGGGCTGGACAACCCAACCAATTACTTTAAAACACTTTTACTAGGTACATAATTTTGAAAATTGTAACACTACTATTATTGGACTTTACTACTATTTAAGCTATTTAATTTAATTAAAACTATTTATATTTAAGTTTACACTTTTGCCCCGACGTTTCGGTTGCTTTACAGCAGCCATGTTTACGGGGAGACATCAGTCACCCCGTGAACAGCTTTAATCTATATATTAATACGTGAAGCAAAGACTTTTTACCCATTTTTACGAAAATTGCGTGGACGGAGGAGTATGATATTTGGCACAGTTAAAGTTTATATGGAGAAGGAGTGACGAAACCTAATATTTATATAAAATATGCATTAGAAATACATTAAATTAATGAAAAAACACTACACGCACACAACCATGCATTTGACACACGCAGTCGAAGCGCGTAACTATGGTTACATATATCAATTATAATGACATATATCAGCAATATCTACAGGCAAACTTTGGTCGAATTTCGAGCACTAGGCGACCGCTAGTTATATTAAATAGCTTAAATAGTATGTAGTAAAGTTAAATAATATTAATGTTAGAGTTTTCAAAATTATGTTAAATAAATTTTAAATTTAAAGAACCCCCGACACCTAATTAATTTGATATCCATATTGAGGGTGTTGTGAAAAAAAACTATTCCGCCATTTTGTGGTGGCGGCCATCTTGGATTTGAAATGTATCATAGCGCATAGTATTCTACTAGTCAAGCCCTTTCATTTAATACTCATATTGAGGGAGTTGTGAGTAATATGTAATCTGCCATTTTGTGGCGGCGGCCATCTTGGACCAATTTTCATCAAACATAACTAAGAACACTCCCGACTAATTCACCTTTCAAACAAAATTAAAATCGGTTCATCCGTTTGGGAGCTACGATGCCACAGACTGACACTCACACACACACACACACACACACAGACACGTCAAACTTATAATACCCCGTCGTTTTTGCGTGGGTTAAAAAGTGTTTTAAAGTAAAATAAACAATGCGACAAAATCCGTATAAAGTAGATATAATAATAACATTTATTTCTCTTCCACAAAGGCATCTTATATCTAACAAATATACATATTACAGAATATAATCTGATCCTTTATGGGAGACTGGTATCTGCACTAGGAAACCCTGTCACGCAGATTACCAGGCCCTCTCTTATCTTATCTTAATTCGGGGGCCAGTCAGTGTAGACCGGCGACACTTCGACCTAGTGGGATCTTTTGTGTCGGCCACAAGGTTTATCCCTAGGCCCCCTCTCAAAATAGTTATGTATAACAATGACATAAGTTAGATAAAATAAAACCTTTGCTGAGAGAACTAGAAAAGTGTTTAATTTCAACCTAACCCGTTATGCCAAATTAAATTAGGACAAGAAAAAATTGGCGAAACGGGAAGGAGATCCCCTTCTCATATCTTCGAGAAAATTACTGCATGGATGGTGAAGTGGTTATGTGGTCGCCTCGTCGCTGCCAATGCGCCGTGTGTAGTGGGTTCGAATCCCACACGGGACAAAACATTGTGTGATCCACAAATGGTTGTTCCGAGTGTGGATGTTCTTTGTGTCCGTTGTTTGAATGTTTGTCTCTTGACACAGGAATTATTCCCAGTGCGGAAATTGTCATTTTAAAATAAAATAATGTATTTGTCATTTATTTTAATTTATCAGAATTAAATATATTTACATTAATAATTTTAAAACAAATTAATCTTATATATATTTACAAACGTATTAAAAAGATAACATAATTACAAAAACACAAATAATTACAATACTAAATATTTACAAAAATAGTTTAGGCATCGTAGAATTCTTCAGCATCGCTGTCAACTGGTAACGTGCTCAGAAGACTGGCAGCATTGCCACGTTGAATGGCAATGCTGATTATTTGGGCCAAGAAAAGACCAGCCTTCTGATGACGTGATACATCGATCAGGCGTTTTGCGATCTCCCTGTACAAAATACGAGCGTTCGGACCCCATGAACCTAGGGGTAACCCTAATAATGTATTTATATATTGCAGGTTACGCGCAAGTGTTAGGCTATACGATGGCACACCGGCGCCAAACTCTGAGTGACGAAGTGAACTACCTAATCGACTATGCTGACAGCCTGGTTTTGAAAAATGAAGGGGAACACATATATAAATTAATTAACGAGTTTGCACTATATCCCAACTGTAAGTATAATTGTGACTACAATTATACGAACTCTAAATATCCGAATCGCTTTCGGGGAAACATTAACTGCCTCTATGGCGCAGCGGTAGTTAATTCGACTGCTGTGCATAAGGTCTCGGGTCCGAATCCCGAGTTAGGCCAACAAAAAGTTATTGGGTATTTCTGTTAAGAAATCTTAATACGAGCCCGGAGTTCGGAAGTTGGCGGTGTTAGTCGGGGTGTCTTACACACCCAACTAGAATAGAATGGGTTTGTTGGAAGTTACTTATTTTAGTGACATAATTAACACAATATATACACAAACTATTTACAAGAAATATAAACTAAAAAGAAAAATAAAACTGCAAAATTAAAAAGCGTCATAATATTCCTCCGCTTTGTCGTCAATTGGCAACGTGCCAAGAAAACTGGCAGCATTGCCACGTTGAATGGCAATACTTATTCTTTGTGCAAAGAAAATAAATCCTCTGGTCACGCGAAGCGTCGATGAGCCGCTTAGCTAGGTCTCTAGAAATAGACCTAGCACTTGGACCCCATGACCCGTTTCGACACCAAACGGCTCAAATATGTACTCACCAATAAGGTTTTGATATTTACGCCGTTTGAGCGTCTCCGCTGATGCAGCAGCAGTACCAGCACAACCCGCTGTGCTAGAAAGATGTGATGGCGCAAGGGTGTCGACACAAGTTGCGTCCCACACCAAAGGACTACCTATTTTCCATGGCAGTAATGACATACCATCTGGTCTCTTGCCATCGTCGCGTACCAAGCCGTGAGGTTCAAGCTGAGCCGGATTGTTGGATATATACGTGCAAAGGCACACTTGGATTAGAAAACCACATACATATGCTCAAAGCTCGCAATTTTATAAAAGCAACTGTTATCAAACATCCATTAATTCATATATACATAAATTTTTTCATCTCTCAATAATGTCCTCCAGACCAAATTTCGGCCACTGCGGCCAATCTTAACGGAGACGGGTCATCTGCGCAGGAGATGTTATAGTGCACAAGTGTGTGCGCTAACACAAGTGCACCCTCTGTTGCCTAACTCTCAAAATCCAATGGGACGTCACCGACACGACCGGAGAGAGATCAAGCACAGACTTTATGTGCTTCCCGAGGTACGGGGATGTCTAACACCGCCAATGTCCTAACTCCGAGATCGTATTAAGATTTCTTAACAGAAATACCCAAATACTTTTTTTAACTTAATTACGGGTTGCTATTGAGATTTCTTAACAGAAAAATCCGATAATTTGGCCTGACCCGGGATTTGAACCTTCATGCACAGCAGTCGCATTTTACCATCGTGACATCCTAATTAATATAAAGCCGAATGTGAGTTTGTTTGTTTGATTGTAAAGGTTTCACACCGCAAATACTCGACCGATCACTATGGAATTTCGCATATACGTTCTCAGAAGAACAGAAAAGGATTTCATCCAAAAAAAAGTACCTACTGTAACTAACCTAACCTTACCTACATTTACTTGAGCGAAGCCGCTGGCAAAATCTGGTCCTGTATATTCTGACCTTCGGTTTTACTTGAGCGAAGCCGCTGACAAAATCTGGTCCTGTATATTCTGACCTTCGGTTTTACTTGAGCGAAGCCGCTGGCAAAATCTGGTCCTGTATATTCTGACCTTCGGTTTTACTTGAGCGAAGCCGCTGGCAAAATCTGGTCCTGTATATTCTGACCTTCGGTTTTACTTGAGCGAAGCCGCTGGCGAAATCTGGTCCTGTATATTCTGACCTTCGGTTTTACTTGAGCGAAGCCGCTGGCAAAATCTGGTCCTGTATATTCTGACCTTCGGTTTTACTTGAGCGAAGCCGCTGGCAAAATCTGGTCCTGTATATTCTGACCTTCGGTTTTCAGCAACCTTAACTGGTTATGCCATTTGCTTGGGGTTAATCGAAGCATTTGAGATGCCATTCCGTAAGATAGGCGATAGTTCAGACAGAGCATTTCTCGTGAAAGCTGGAAACGATGCATTTCACTCAAGATATCCAAAACTCCCAACTGACTGGATGGTGCCTTACAGAAAATCTTTATCGTTCCGTAAGCATATTTTATTTTTATAAATCAATACTAGCCGTGGCCAAATGGTCGAAATTCGACCATAATGATTTCAATTTTAGTTTGATCGTTATTAAGGTTTTATTGTCTATAATCACATTGCATTTAGTCTCCTGCTCCACAGACATATGTAACCATAGTTACGAAGAATTCTACGACATCAGCTGGATAATGCCGAAATACTACGAACGCGATTCGACTGCGTGTGTCAAATGCATGGTTGTGTGCTTGTCGTGTTTTTTCATTAATTTAATGTAATTCCAATGCATATTTTATAAAAATATTAGGATTCGCCCCTCCTTCTCCATATAAACTTTAACTGTGCCAAATGTCATACTCCTCAGTCCGCGCAATTTTCGTAAAAAGGGGTACAAAGTTTTTGCTTCACGTATTAATATATAATAATAATAATTTAATAATAATATTCTACCACATACACACAACACTATCTAGCCCAAACTAAGCAGAGCTTGTACTATGGATACTAGACAATGGATAAACATAAATATATACAATTTTTTTGTAAATAAATAACAATGTGTATGACATTATACATAGAAACACCCAGACCAAGACAAACGTCCATGTTCATATAGATTACTTATTTAGTCTATTGTACAAACAAGGCCCGAATATTATTTATATCCCGTGAAGAGTGGATAAACCTGAAATACCTTATTAGAACTATAGAGAGCCTGAAAAAAAATACAAAAAATAAATGTTTCCCAGGTAACTAAGATGTCATCGAAATTCTGTCTTTTAACGGATTTTATTGCAAAACACAATTTTTACATAATCTTAAACTACTACTGTTAAAATTTACTCCTAATTTAAGCTATTTGGCAAACTAAACTCTATACATTTACACTTTTTTATAAATATATTACTAGAAATTTGGGTTTCAAATTATAGTATTCTTGTTTACCCCTCCAGCTAAACTAAAATACTTGTGTTAGGAGGGGCTTCACGTCAGTAGTCCAATGGGTGGGATTTGAATCGGCTACCTCACGATCGCAAGTCCTATGACTCATCCAATGGGCTTCCGCCACTTAAAAATTAAATTGTATCAACGATGCGATTATTCATAGCAAGAACACAACGATGGGTACAACCCAAGCTGCACCAGATTGATTGCATATATGGTGTAGGGGTTTAAGTGGTCACTCGCCGCTGCCCCCGCGCCGAGTGTTGTGGGTTCGAATCCCACACAGGTCAAAAATTTGTGTGATCCCCAAATGGTTGTTCCGAGTCAGGATGTCCTTCGTGTCCGTTGTTTGAATGTTTGTAAAGTTCTCTGCGATACAGGAATGATTTCTAGTGCGGGAGATGGCATTTCTTTGTAAATTTAAATAAAGCCTGATCTAAAAAGGCTAGAATCCTACTTCTTTTTAAATTAATAAATTGGTTTTCAGGAAGATACGACAGAAATTTACGCAGATCAAAACGTAAAGAACTCAAACACAGGTTAAAATATCATCGTATCAGAAATATATCCAATAACTCTCCTAAAGGAAACAACAACAACTATTTAAACAGCTTCTACAACTTAAGCAGAAACAGCAAACCTAACAACGATAATATAGCAACGAGACGTTCTTTCTACTTAGAAGAAGATAAAAAAGAAATGAAAAATGTTAAAGAAGGTACAGATAAAGAAGCATTAGTAGAAAGGCGAACTGCTACATATAAACATGTAGTAAGCAACGAGATTATTACTAGAAAACTTATCGAAAACGAATTTAAAAACATTAAATCAACACCTAAATATAATTATGATATTGTTTACGAAACAATGACTCGAAAAATGATTTATGATAACGATGCAACTGTCAATAAAAATAGGAACACAAAAAGAAATGATAAGAACAATAAAAGAACGGACTTTACAGACAAATCTTTGAAAATTATACAAAGTATTAAAACAACCCAATCTAAAAGACATAAAAGAACAACTACAGATTACAAAAAGGCTTACCGTTCACCTATAAATAGATTTCAGCTATTCAAACGGCAGACTAATGTAATCAAAAGATTTCAAACAGTACATTCACGTATGATACATGCTAACCGAAGATCAGATAAGATTCTTAATAATTACGTAAAAAGACATGAGAATATAGCATCCGATAAAATTTTAAAAGATGATGGAAAAATTACGAGTAACTTAAATAATATTGGTTATTTACAAATGGCTCATAAGATTAAATTAATTGATCAACTAATTCATTATATTAACTGATTATTAAACATAGATGTTACGTGTTAAGGTATTACATTTTATTGAAAGACACACTTGTGACTAAATTAAAAATTCTGTGCGCGATGGCGGTCACGCCAAAAAATACCGCAGACTGTGAAGATCCTAATATTATAAATGCAAATGTGAGTTTCATTGTTTGTTACTCTATCACGCCTTAACTACTCAACTCACTCACTCTCTATCATCATGGAACTTAGCATACTCGTTGTCAGGGGAATAGAAAAGGACGTAAAGTACCTTTAATCTGGAAAAAGTACTGTTCTTAAACGAAGCCGTAGTAGTTAAGGCGTGAAAGCGTAATAAACAAACAAACTCACATTCATATTTATAATATTAGTTAAGATATCCAATTTTATGCGCTTAAGATATCTACTGTGTTTGGCTCTTTGAATATTATCGTTACATCTTTTCCTAGCTAGTGTTTAGAGTTCCTACACATAAGACCGTGTCGGTTTTCAACTTTAATTTAAGTAAAAACAAAGCATACATACATAGATCCTCTATAATTTATAATAAATATAATAATATTTATATTATCTTATCTTGTGTGGGAGCCAGTCAGACCGGCGACATTTCGACCCAGTGGGATCTTTTGTATCGACTTCCCCAATAACGACTGCCATAAATGTTCATGGCAGCCGGGACCGACGGCTTAACTTGCTCTCCGAGGCACGGAGCAGGCGATAATTGTCAATCAATACGCACATCATTTCGAAAAGTCATATAACTTCCGAAAGTCAGAGGTGCGCGACGTGGGTTCGACACCGAGCCCCTCTGTATTGCAGTCTGTTGGTCTCCCTATCGCTGCTCTATAATAATATTAGTCCAGTATGTAAACTGCCCCCTTGCTGATACGGGCCTCTTCACAATGTACGTTAGGCCATAGACTACCACGTTAGGCTAATGCAGATTGTTCAGGTATGTATATTCGAGAACATTATGTAGAACTCTCAGACATGGTGGTTTTCTCACGATGTTTTCCTCCGCCGTTAAAGTGAGTGATAACTATTATAGTCTTACAGGAAACATTATCTTATCTTATCTTATCTTGTGTGGGAGCCAGTCATTGAGTGAACAGAACGTGTTTTAGTTTGAAGATTGGAATAATTATTTCGTATTTGAATATGAAGGATAGTGAGATTGAATTCTCTTTGTGTGAAGTGTCAGATCAGGAAGAAACATGTTCTGAGTAAAAGACAATGTTGAGGAAGCTGATTCTTCGATCAGTAGTTTTGGTATGAGTGAAGATGCATTTGTCCGAGATAATGACATCAAAAAATGGCCAAATAACATATTCTAAAGAATCCTTTGGAAACAGTCACGGAAGAGCTTCGAGAGAAAATATCATCAACTTGATGCCAAAATTGACACGTTATTCATCCTCTAGAATCACGGCAGTAGAAATTTCAAGCTGTGAGTTATTTTGCCACCTCCTTTGATACGTATTATTTTGAATTTCACTAACATTGAAGCATATTCGATAAAGAATGGACTAATATTGACAGCACTGAATTGTTTGCATTCATTGGATTACTTTTGTTGGCTGATGTATTTCGATCAAATAACGACAGTTCTGAAAGTTTATGGGATTCTCAAAAATATCAATATTTGCAGCAACCATGTCACTAAAGACTTTAAAAAAAAATACCACGTGTTATAAAGTTTGACAACTCGAAGCAAACGGCGGTTATTATACAAATTTGCACCGATACATGAGTTGTGGAATCAGTGGGTTGATATATTACCCAAGCTTTACAATCCTTCTGAAAACGTGACAGTAGATGAACAGTTAGTAGCATGCAGAAGACGGTACCCATTTCGACAGTACATGCCATTAAAGCCCGCAAAGTATGGAATAAAGTTTTGGTTCTGCAACCAGTTATGCTTGGAATATCCAACCTTATACAGGTAAGATAACCGGCAATATACCTGAAAGAAATCAAGGTATACGTGTAGTTCTTTATTTGACTGTGGGGCTAAAGGGTCGCTGTTAACAGTTATAATCACAGTTATCATACCACTGTTAACATTTTTACGTCACATCAACTGCGGCAAGAAATATTGGAGAAACAGATTACACTAGTAGAAATGCGCAAAAACAAGTCTGAATTACCACCAAAAATAATAAATATAAGAGGAAGACCAATGTTTTCATCGCTTTTTGCTTTTACTAAGGATACTTCTCTCGTGTCATATAACCCGAAGAAAAATAAATCTGTGAATCTTCTTAGTACAACATCATCATCAACAACTCAGAAGTGAGTAATCGCACAGACAAATCACCAACAATAATATTAGACTATAACAAGTATAACGGAAAAATAGATAATAAAACAGGATTGGTTTGCCGTAGGTGCAATAAATTTATATGTAAGCAACACTCTAAAACGATCACTTTATGTCCTACATGTAATAACTGATTATATTTTCATGTATGCTATTAAACAACAAAAAGATTTGTAGAAGTACAGATCATATAAAAAGTAGCACCAACATCTATGGAATTGCGACAAATTATAATAAATATATATTTAATTAACTATGTGTTTCATTGAAAATATCTATATTATTAAAAAACAAACCCTAATAATATGAATAAATTGAACATTACACGTAAATTCAGGCAATATAGTGCTGGGTCAAAATAGACCCTAAGCCTTTTAACGTCAGTAGCTTTGAAGGCCGTATCAAGGTTACCTATTAATTGTCGAAGCGTCAAGAAAATAATCATTAGAATGCAATTTATTTGCTCTATCTATTGGTTTGTTTCAAAATGTCAAGCGTAAGCTTGAGCGAGGCCGCCACAGAGCCGATGTGTCAGTTAGAGTGACAGTTACGGCTGTCAGTGTCATATTGACGTTATATTATACAGTGTGAGTTTTCATAAAGTGCACATATGAAAATTAGTGAAACTAGACATCATTTTATCGCTAGAAAAATAATAAAAAGAAATGAAGAATAATATTCTTCGATTTATACCTATTTGTATGTTTTCTTTAGTATTCTTCTTGTACCATGAAAACCTTGTAACTTTTGAACCAGGTGGTTAATCGTGTTGAAACAGAAACAGTAATAATACGCAATGTGTAGACAATAACGACGGTATACTATTCACATCCAAAAAAATACCGGTGGCATAAAAATAAGAAACATCTTAGACCAAAACTGAGTTTCGTACAATGTTTTTTTAAACATTGTAAAAAAACTTAAGAAAACGTCCACATTGCCCCTAGTTTTTATTAATTGACGTTAATCTTTATCTAATAAGCTTTAAAACAACATAAAAACCACACCTGTATCCCAAACAAAACAGTTTTTATGAAGGGCTAAACAAAGACATTGCCGCCACCAAGTGCATCTTTTTTCGAAAATTTCAAAGAAATATAAATAGGTATAAATCGAAGAATATTATTTTTTATTATTTTTCCTAGCGATAAAATGATGTCTAATTTCACTCATTTTTATATGTGCGGCGGTGCTTGTCCGGCGCTTATACAGTGTGAAAACTCACACTGTATAAGCGCCGGAGACGCGTTCACGGACAAATTCGGTGTAACGAACTCGCTGCGTTACCGATCAAATCCGTGATTATTAAATTCAACCTTTATTGTTTCATTTCTTTTCTATTTGCCTATGTATACATATGTATGAGGTATGTATAATACTGGTATTATACACTGGTAGGCCTAGGCCTATATTGTGTTGCTGCATCACGTCAAAAGCGAGATGCCGTTCGACCCTTCGTTATATTCAATACGCACTGCATTTGTTGGGATCGAACTCGTCAAAACAAAAACACATACAATGATTCTCTATTATTTATAATAATTATATTTAGTAATCTAGTGTGTACGTCCTAATTTAAAAAAGAATATAATTATAATACACTTATCAGTCTATAAGAGCATTTGGTCGATATCAGGTATATCTAGATAATTAGGCATTAGTAAAGCACCTGCTTTATCTAAATCATCGCCGAACAGTTCAGATTCATTCTTATTCTTTCTTCTTGAATATAATTCAAGTGTTTTATTCATAATAGTTTCAAAACCTTCAGTGGTATTAAATCTTGGTTTATCTTTGTCTTCAAATTGTGGTAGTGAAGGAGGATCACCTGCTCTTCGTATTTCATTATACCCTTGACCTAAATTGAATACACCCATTTCGTCAAATTCAGGTACTGGGTTATCATAATTTTCATTGAGTTTATTTCTAAGTGGAGTTAAAGATGTTGCTAGTGATGTAGATACTGATGTTGTTGGATCAGGCGTCGTCTCAATAAATGTTTTTCTTGTGACTTGTGCTAAAGATTTCGTAGTACTTTCAGTTTTAGCTGTGGTTAGATTGACTTTCGATGTTTTAACTGTAGTAGTTGTATTTTGCCAGTCGTTTTCAATATCTGTATAATTTTCGTTTTCTTTCGATATTCTTAGATCTATTGCTTTATTTTTGGCTGCTGCTTTTTCTTCCGTTGTTTCAAGATGATTGTTTAAAGTATTTCTCAGATCTTTTTTGGTAGTATTCGGTATGATTGTGTCATTCTTTTCTGTTTCGTTGGTTTTCGTATTCTCGTGTTCGAAAGTATCATTAAGATGTTTATTAGTATCGTTCGATAATAAATCGCTATTTATAGTTTTGTTTGTTACATCTCCAGTTATGTTTTGCTCTAGTTGATTTGTATTTAAATGTTCATTTAGAGAATCACCATCCAAATCTTTCTCAAGCTCTGTTTTATGAGAATCGTTCCTATTATTTGGTTCGATATAGTTATGCGTCATATATTTTGGTAACATATTATCTTTGTTAGTATCAACTTTGAATACAGGATAATTTTTGACATGATCTAAATCATATTTATTTGCGAGTTGCTGATGATTCAATTTATTGTCTTGATCATTGTATTTTTCTTCACTTTCATTATTAGAATCATGACCTATGTGATTTTCTTTATTCGATTTATGTATCTCATCTTTATCTTTATACAATGTATCTTTTGTAAAACCATGATTATCTTCAATATCTTGATTTACTTTTTCATGCATTTCTTTGTGTTTAATGGTTTCCTCTTCCGGGTTTTGTTTACGGTCCGTGTCTATTTGTATATTATGTTCATTTAATAACTCGCTATTGCCATATTCAGCATGAATAGGGTTTATTATAGGGTTACTTCTAAGCTCGTCTTCAATTTTTAAATTACTTCTTTCTGTATGAATTTCATTTTTCTTGTCATCTATACTCTCATTAGAACGAATTCTACTAGGCATATGTTGTTTATCATCGTTTAAGTCAGGAAGTTTATTTCTCTTATTATCAGCCTTATAGAAAATTACATTATTTTTATCTTCGAACGGCTCGTTTTGTGAGTCAAAGTGCTTTTCCATATCTTTTGCAATGTCTTTAGTATAACCGTGTGCTTTTTTCACATTTGTTTTATTGGTGTATAGCCCGTGGTTGCCTAGTTTCGTAAAATTGATTTGGCCATTGTCGTGGTTGATATTATTTGTTCTCCCTTCGACTACTTTCTGATTATTTATGTCGGAGTAATTAATCTTACCTGTATTATGATTCTTGTTAATATAATCGGAATCATATAACCGTTCTCTAGGTCTCTTATCCCTGTCTGAATCATACATTGAATATTTTTTCTCTTTCGCATAATACTTTCTTTCTTGTTCTTTTCTATATTTACTTGCAGCTATATAGTTTTTATTTTTATGCGTATATGTGTGGACATCATTCTTTTTCTCGTTACCTTCTTCATTAATTTTATATTCTTTGAAAGTATTTCTATCCATATCATACTTTCTTTCACCGATATTTTTTGAATAAGGATTGGCGTTATCTTGCTTAAAGCCTTTTAATTCGAACCTTTGTTCAATAACTTTTTTGGGTGGTTCTCTATGTATTTCGTTGTCTCTTTGAAATTGATTATCATCGTCATAATCATCAAGTCTGTTAATCGTACTTCTATCATAATCTTTATCTTTAAGCTTCTTATTGTTATATGATTCGGCACGGTATGGGTTTCTTTGATAATTATTTAATTCATGAGAATGTTTGATATCTTTTTTAACAGCACTTATATTTCTGTACTTGTCTTTTGATGATAGATGTTCATTATAATTCTTGGATTTATCTCTGTTGAAAGTACTTCTATCAAAATCATACTTTCTGTCAATTACTTTTTTATTCTTGTTTGCATCAAACTGGTGCGTATTCCTCACATTATCGTTTGATTTAAATATCGTTGATTTCTCTCGTGTTGCGCCGCCACCTTTTTGTAAACGATAATCATCTAAATTAATATGTGCTGCTAAATCAATTACGACTTCCTTCGTTACTCCAGTCTTACGGTCTTTATTAGATTGTGTGTTATCATATTGTTTCATATGTTTGTATTCATCGCGGCTTTTTACCTTTTCATGTACTTTACTATTTAAATCTTTAATTATTTCAGTATCATTCTTTATTTGTGATTTGACTACTCTTAATTCTTTTTCTAGGTCTTGGAGCCTCGTCAAAATACGCCTATCTACAACGATTTTATCTTTAGGAATCTTTGTTAAGCTTTTTCTATAAGATCTTCGGTAGTCTTCATTTATTGTTTCTTTTGCCGATAACTCTTCATTAAATATAGCAGGATTGTTCTCGATAAAACTCCTTTGCGCTTCCATAGTGTTTGAATTAGGAAATTCAGCATTGGGATTATCATTTTCAATTACTGGCTTTTTCAAAGACAACTCTGGGCTCTTGCGAGTATTCTCTTGTGCTTTTATGTTGATTTCGTATCTGCAAATAAAAAAAGACAATATTTTTAAGTCGTAAAATAATATAACAACTAGGTCTCACTCAATGCCAAAATATATTATAGTATTGTGGTTTAAAACGTCAAACATAGAATACCGTAGCACTCTTTTTGTGTATAGTCAAATACACGCATGTGATGTAATTCGTCTTGCATGTATGATAGCTACGGTCATGCGAGTCGATAGTTTGCTGGCCTATAAATCATTGTTTGCCATTTCAGTAGTATAAAATAATCCCAAATGATATATTCGCTCAACCTGCTTATAAGTATATCACTTACAAATTGTCACCTTGCAATCTAGAAATGTTTGATGCTAAAACTAGACGCAAAGATACCCTTCTGATAGACAAGTGTCTTAATAGCGTTTTTGGAATACGAATCATCGCAGTTAGTGGTAATATAAGTATACTACAACTTACTACAGTCCAGTACAGTCACATTGATCTGCATTTGAGAATTGATTTTAGTGAGCCGTACTTCACTTGGAAAGGGCGTATAGCGGTACCTTAACTGAAAACCTTTGACTAATTGCTTCTCTAGCTAACATTGTATTCGTTGTCAGGCTCATTCGTTGCCAAATGTTCCTGAAGATGCCTCGCACTGAGGTTGCTAGCTGAATGCTCCAAGTTTGAGTACGACCGGATCCCACATCGTCTCTATTCATAGCAGTTCAGTATTGTCACCCTTTTTCTATTGCAATAGTTGAGGTGGGCAATCCGAGGGTGCATGGCGGGTTCCTCTCTTCCCTATTATTTTATTACTATGGCTTTCCGCTAAGTAACGCCCACTTCGATTTAATATAACATTAGTATTATATATATATATAAAAAATATACTTACTTCAATTTTTGATTACGGTTTAATTTTCTAGGCACATACGGTATCATAGTCACAACATCTAAGAATACTTGGTGTTTTATTGGTGATGCAGCTCTTGGCTCTCCCGATTCGCTCGTAGTCCTTTTGTGTGACTCTTTATTTTTGTTCAAAGCATGCATTGTATTCTCCCGTGGTACAAATTTCTTCTTTACTGCCCTGGGTATGATCATTGTAGTATCTACAGTAGTCTTTGAATACAACGCCCGTATTGTCGATTTTGGTACGCTTCTTAATGTATTGATTTTATCATAAGTGTTCGACTTGTATTGTAAATCTTTTGAAAGATATATTAGTTGTGTAGTTTTAGTTCCTTTTTGTCGTTTAATAGTAGAAGGTCTTATATATCGTAGTTTTAAAGTCACTTCGGTATCTGTGTCATAAATTCTAAGTCTGTTCACGATTGTATTTAAATCTTTATCACGTTCCCTCCATAATGTTATTATATTCGTAGTTGTGGTTTCTGTGGGAGTATTCGTTCCTTGAAAATTGGGTGGGTCGTCGGACACGAATTTCGGATACAGTGTCATAAAAGTCAATTTTGGAGCTTTTTTCTTACTTTTTGTGGTGTGTTTATGTAATGGTGTTTCGTATTTAACATGTAGATGTTCGTTTAAATTGATATAGATGTCAGTATTTGCTCTTTTACTATTATTAGTTGTATGTTTAGCTGTTTTTGGCTTCGTTTTATGTTTTGCTTTATGTTTTTTATTATCGATTTCAGTACGATCGTCAACGTAATTCCGTAATTTGATTTCTTGTATGTTTTGTTGCGACGTGAAATTTTTTGAGGGATCCATATGATATTTCCAGTGGTCGTCTATTTTAAATTTCAAAGCTAATCTAGCATTGTGATTAAGTTCTGTGTAATGGTCAAAAATAATAGATCTTAATCCTTCTCTAATTATTTGTACAAGTGACATGTGATCTTTATTCTTCAATCTATAATCATCAATACTAGCTAAGATCTTCTTAAACTTCTCAACTGAATCCTGCCTGTACAACGAATTGATAAAATTGACGACGTCTTTTTCATTTTGGCTGAAACTATTCTTTTTAATTTTGCCAGCAATCACTGAAATTTTCTGCCTTAAACTATCAGCTGTTATGTTCTTAAACACATCAAGTTCGTTTGCTATGCGCCTTCTTAGACCATAGTTGTCTGTCAATTCATGAAACTTACATCCTCTGTAATGATACTTTTTAACTTCATCGCTTAAGACGTAGAAAAAGTCTTCTAAATCTTCATCATCATATTTATTTAATAATTCTATTGCGTTGTGAATGAAATCAGTAAACTTTAGAACGCCATCGTCATTATCGTCGCTTCTTACAACAATATTTTTATCAATAACTCTTTTTACTTTGCCAATGAATTCTTGGACGTTGTCTAGAAAATTGAGGTCGGCAGTATTGTCCTTATTGTTAAATTCTAATACAGTTTCTAGAGCTAAGTTTACTTTTCTGTCTTTGAATTCTGGTTTTGATATTATTACACTGTGGTGGGTAGCTATGAGAGAGATAAAATAGTCAAATAAATTTGAAATGTCAAACTTGCATTAGGTTTAATTGTATAAATAATATATATACAGGGTGATTTTGAAATCGTGTAATTCCTTTTAACCACGCATTCTACTGGTGATATAGAATAACCCTGACCATATTTTTATTTAATTAGAATTATTTTTTTGAAAAATTATTGTTCCGTTTTTTTTCGTGAAATGGTGTCAGATAGTCATTTGTTAACCAACCGAGGCAATTTTAGTTTCTTACTCATTAAAATAAAAGAACATATTAATAATTAATGTCGTAAATAATAACGGGCGGTCCTTTTTATTGCCCCTTATTATTTACGACATCAGTTATTGTTATTATTTTTAAATTAGTAAAATATTAAGATTGTGTCAGGTGGTTAAAATATGACTATTTGAAATCATTTCATGAAAAAAATCTGTACTCTAATTTTGCCGAAACCATTATTCTAATTAAGAAAAAATATGGTCAGGGTTATTCTATATCACCAGTAGAATGCGTGGTTAAAAGGAATTACACGATTTCAAAATCACCCTGTATATATATATATATATATATATATATATATATATATATATATATATATATATATATATATATATATTGTTAAACTAATTAGGAATATGACGTATTCTAACTAATATTATAAATACGAACGTGAGTTTGTTTGTTACTTTTTTCCACCTTAACTGCTCGACCGATCATCATGAAATTTCACATACTTGTTGTCAAGGGATATAAGGATACAGGGTACCTTTCATCTAGGAAAATGGTACTGTTTCGGATGGACAGAAATTTATTGTTAAAATCCACATTAACGCGACCGAGGCCGCAGATAAAATATAGTTTGTTATGTTATGAGAAGTAGGACATAAATAGGTAATTCAGTGGAAATTTGTTTAAACTATTGTTAATTACTGTATTTGATAGTTTAGTTGTTTAATTAGTTTAAGTTTTGTTGATTGTAATGACCGCCGAGGTAATTAATTATACATATAAATAAATACACTTTTGTAATATGACTGCCTTTTTGTTCAGAGGTTGTAGCGGATATCCGGTTCAAACAAACTGGTATTAGAATTTACCTTCAGGAAATTTAAACTAAGTCAATTAACATAGAGACAAACATTAAAAAACATTTTAAATAACATGTCACGCACTCGACTCACTTCTTGTGTCGCGGACTTTACAAACATCCAAACAACGGACACAAAGAACATCCAGACTCGGAACAACCATTTGTGAATCACACAAAGGAGACGTTTCATTTTTGTATGGAACTCCGGCTACAACATGTACGTGGTTAAAAATCCTAGGAAATTAACCCATAAACATATTTAAACTAAAAATATCCACATTAAAACAATATTGAAGATGGACAAAACAAAAATCTAAAATATTTGACGTTTATCTGAACAATCATGGCGGAATATTATGACCTTTTCAACATATAACATTCACGTAAAAGGACGCAGAAAGGCGGATATGAATAAATACATCCGAATAGGAAATTGATGAAATTGTTAGCACGCATGTAAATATATTTTTATTTATGACTAAATATTTATTTACCGTATTAGTCAATAAAATTTTTATCGATATTATAAATCAATTGTTGCTCGTCATTAATACTAGTTCCAATTACATTCACCACCGCTTTCAGCGCCATAATGGAGAAACTAAACGACAGAATTTTTTTGCGGCGGTAGCCAACCTAGCATGCTATTAATAAAGAGGCAGAGAACAGGCATATAATACCTAATATTAGCCCTGTATTAAACTGTCCCACTGCTGGGCACGGGCTTATTCTCAGTGCGAAAATATAGCCATAGTCCACCACGCTGTGTGGAAAACTCTCCGACTTGCAGATTTCCTCACAATGTTTTCCTTCACCATTAAGGCGAGCGAGAATTAACTTTTAATAAGAACATAACTTCGAAAAGTCAAAGAAGGATCGAACTCGAGACCCCTGCGTCGTAGTCCAACGGTCTCGCACTTAGCTATAATACTATACACAGGCATATAACAATATTTAAATATGACCAAAATGTTACACGCAGTCTAATCGTAACGAAAATTATAAAAATTTTAAGATACATGTAAACAAGCAATAATTTTTAACAAATACCTGTAGTTGTAAATAATTTAAATGTAAACAACCAACACAACACTAACATGATCCACAAATATTATTTTATCGTTCCTACATACGTAAAACATATTTTATTTTATATTTTATGTCAATTTTATATAATTTTAATCAAATACTTCGATCGCAATAAAATTGGCAGCAGAATGGGCTCTGTTATGATAAATATATGGCTGTGGCATAAAGTATTTTGAGAAAAATACTCTGTAATTTAAATATATAGGTACATACCTATAATTAATTTGTAACATAAAAAGTGTTGGTTAATATTGATTGTCTAGACATTTATAATATCTAATAATAATATAACTTTTACTATATCTTTACATTATTCATTTTAAAACTAGTTTATATAATACCGCGGAAACCCTCAAACGGCAATAAGTAACGGCAGTAGTAATTTTGTCGGAAATTACATTTTAGAGTTGTTTGGAGTGGAAACCCTAGGTTCATTGGGTCCAAGCGCTCGTATTTTTTACAGGGAGATCGCAACCTACGCCTGATCGACGTTTCGCGTGATCAGAAGGCTGGTCTTTTCTTGGCCCAAATAATCAGCATTGCCATTCAACGTGACAATGCTGCCAGTTTTCTGGGCACGTTACCAATTGACAGTGATGCTGAAGAATTCTACGATGCATAAAACATTTTTGTAAATATATAATATTATAATTATTTGTGCTTTTGTAATTATGTTATATTTTTAAATGCGTTTGTAAATATATATTAGATTAATTCGTTTCGTAAAATCAATAATGTAAATATATTGTAAATGTTATATTACTAGATTAATGATATATACTCACCGAACGAAACATAACAATAGGAATACTGCTATTTCACGTCGATGTTCTGTGAGAGGGTTGTCCTGCCCCGGTCGAGTCGGCCAATTCATGCTTGAATCAGCTAGGCTCTACTACTCAAAAGTAAACAACGTATACCTACCTACTAGCTAGCATGAAATTGGGCCATTTTTTAACGTCCTTCATTTTCACATATATGTAATTGACTTCTCGGATCGATATTCTCTTACAAATCAGATTAAAATTGTCACCCAAACAAAATATTTATTTAAAACTCAGTCCTATAATAAGGTCCTCCAGACCGAATTTCGGTCATGGTGGCCAATATTAACGGAAACTGGCTGGCAGGAGGTATTATAGTGCACAAGTGTGTGCGCAAACACAACTGCACTCTCTACATATTCTCTAATCTTCATAATTCAACGAGGCGGCAAAATGATACGATCAGTGAGAGGTCAGGCGCAGCACCAACGGCGCAACCTACTTTTCGAGGCACGGGGTGTCTAATACCGCCAACTTCCTAACTCTGGAGAAGTTATACTTTGGAAAGTGCAGACTTTGAGCCTACATTACTTAGCCCACGTGATATGAAATTTGTTTTGCTAAAATTACTTAATAATAATAATCGGTTCTTTTAAAATTAGATAATTTTAATTTTAAATTCATGTAATGTGGCTCTTTATTATATTTCATAAACGGTGGGCAATACTGCAACATTACTTAAACTATTGTTGTTTTATGCGCTACGCAGTCATAGTATTAAAATACATTTTTATAATTTGTTTTAAAATTCATTAAAATTCATCAAGTATTAAATTTCATTCACGGCCAATGGCCATGTTATGGTTTTGTTTATAAGCAAAACGGACACTAAGCCTTGACGTCAGCATATAAGAAGGAACAGTTTTCCACAGTCTCTACTTATAGTAGTAGTTTTGCTACATTTATCTCCAAAGAACTTTCAGTTTACTCGGCTAGGATTTAAGCATTTTGTATAGTAAATATTTGGCTTTTCAGATTATTATAAATGTATCTGTGACGATGGTTTTAAATGCATTTACTTATTATTTATTTATATAATATACAAATTACTCACTGCAATTTTAATATAATAATAGTCGACTAAACAATAAACCGTCTTCAGTTAGATGACCGCAACTTGTCAATATTGACACCTTATAAGCTTGGCACACCTCTAGTTTAGAAGTTTCTTACGACGCTTGTTTATATTTTACGTTTTCATATATTATACCGTAATAATGACTGAATACAATACTTTTGATGTACACAGCATGAAAAATATGTGCCGTGTTTGCCTCAGAGTGACAGAGGAAGTGTTTCTAATGGCTCCTGACGAAATAAAAGTGTATCAAAGTTTCGCCGAAAAGGTTAGGTCGTATATTTAAATTATTGTTAATTAATAATTTTTTTGTATCTATTAACCTCGAGATGATAGAATCAAATTGTTGTACTGATATGCTAGATTTTGCAAGTACATACTTATATAGCATAGCTTAGTGTTTCGGAATAATGTGTGTACTTATTTAAACAGTTAATTATCGGTCGCTTAACGTTGAAGGATAACATTGTGAAACGATTTTATTTGCATGCCTGAGCGTTTAGTTGATCAGCAATTCCTAAAGTGGGTTCCGCAGAACCTAGAAGTTCCTTTGAAAAGTCACCAGGGTTCCAGGAAATCATTTATTTTTGGCAGTTAAATAATACCAAATATTATTTTGAAATAGCTTAAAATATGTGAGGCGAAGTTAAGTTTTTGTTCTTATTTAAATTACAGTGTCTTTGATTTGTAATCATTTGATATGGGGTTCCATAAAATAAAAGATATTTGGTGAGGGTTCCGTTATCTTAACAGTTTAGGAACCTCTGCTCTACATGATATCCCTGATAATGATCAAAGACGAGCCTGTACTCAGCCATGAGATCATTTAAATACATGACCAATATTCTCAAATAACAATTTTTATATTCATTCTATGCTATTATTATTGATGATAATGTCAATACATAGACTGTATGAGTCTATATTTATTCCAAAAATGGCTGTGTAAATAAGTAATACATTGCTTCCTACCCGAAACAGGAATGAGATTTTATGTCAGCACTGCATATAAACTATCGGACTGCTGGGCACAGGCCTCTTTTAAATGTGGGAAGGCTTGATCATAGTCTACCACACTGGCCCAGTGTGGGTTAGCAGACTTGACATATCTTGGAGAACAACATCATCTACTAGGAAACCGTTGGACTGCCACGCAGAGGTCTCGAGTTCGAACCCAAGGCTTGCATCTCTGACTTTTTGAAGTTATATATGTATTAAATACATCATTATAGCCTGCTTTAACTGTGAAGAAAAACATCTTGAGGAAGCTTGCATGTCTGAGAGATTGTCTGCCCAATGTAGGTTGGCAAACTTGAAAACTGGAGAACAATCAGACTTACAAGTTTCCTCATATTACCATTAAAGTGAACAATAATTAACAATTTTATACGCACATAACTTAGAAAAGTCAGAGTTGAGCACCTTACGATAAAATTCGAGACCTCTATGAGACAGTTGAATGGTCTTCTGTATACTCCAAGATGGTACTAAAATATTTCAACTACAATTTCTTCTTACAATACATAACTTTCTATTAAGCATTCCGTAAGTTGTATCATGTATTCAAATACCTAAGCTTTCTTTTCAGATGATTACAAGTGACAATATGGTTCTATGTTTAGTATGCAGATGGTTGATGAGGAAATGTATAAAGTTCTCTGCACAAGTTCGGAGAGCCAGCATTATATTCAATGAAGTCACAAATATGGTAAGAAATACTTCATTCTTTTTTACATCCTCTCTAAATTAGCATTATTATTTCTTTTTAAATACGTCACCTGCTCTAGGTTGTATCAATTTATTGAATTTTTAGCTGTTTATGTCGTTGACTACAGTCAACAGCTAAACATTCAATAAATTTATAACAGCATTTTATGGCATGAATATTTACTTTTTATTTTCCATTGTAATGAACTGTGTTCAAAATAACTTTTATTTAACTGCTACCGCAGTAAATTATAAGACATTTCCATAATTATGTATTCGTTATGACAACACTAAACTCAGAGGCCTTAGAGGTTTCTCAAACAACAACCCATATAAACACTTCTTGGCCAACCATATAGTCAGAGCGTGGAACCGGCATCCAAGAGATGTAATATCAGCCGAAACTACAAACCAATTTAAAAATAGACTAGATAAATATCTACTCAACTCAAAGTAATGAGCATGTAATGCAGTAGCTGGATATAGGCATTTATCAGTTGTACACAACTACTTGCCTGATAATATACAGGGTGTCCGGTAATTAATGGATAACCTTGAAATCTCTTATAGTAGAACTGCAGGCCGTTCAGAAAAAACGAAAAAAAAAGAAAATATATTAAAAAGTGCAAGCTATATTAGCACAGCATACTTTTGACTGTCTATCTATTAGCATAATTAGTTTTTAATAATAAAACAACAAAAAACCGATGGATTTCATTCATTTATGGTTGTAGTATACAAGAAAGTTATACATGGTAATTAAAAAAAAACACATATCTCAGGTAGTAGTTAGGATAGATTTATTTTCATATTTTTTTCTGAATGGCCATCAGTTCCACTATAAGACATTTCCAGGTTATCCAGTAATTACCGGACATCCTGTATAGGTAATAATAATAATTTAAAAAAATTAACAAATTAAAAAAAAATTTAATCTATAAAACTAAACTTAACTTAAACTTTGATTAAAACTCTTGAAGGGCCTCTTCACGTTGGATCCATGTCTCCGTGTAAGCCTCCCAAAGGGATAGGTATTTTCTAATATAATATGTTAGAAAGTACCTGTGATAAGAGAAACATAATAATAAAATCTCACAAATATTTATCTACATATGTCGATGACTGTACATTCAGGAACATATACCCTTGGTAACATTTTGATTTTCTCTATCTATCAAAATTTAACAAATATAAGAGATCTGACATAGCTCCGTTAAGAAATTGTTAATTTAATCACAGTTCAAAAATACAGAATTATATCTAGGCATTAAAATTTATAAAATACTTATACAAAATTCTTCAATGTTCAGTTAGTTATGTTGACTGACTATTATTACAATATTTAAGAAAAAAAGGTCCATCCTTATTCCCATAAACACAAAATACGAATAGTTTTTTTAAATTATGTCTTGCTCCGGAAACCCTTATGTACACTAGGGAACCCGTTTGATACACCAAAATTTTATTACGATTCCCAAACAAAGAACAGTATAAGCATTTTAAAAACATAGCATTATCAAAATTACATCCTTAACATCCCTACAGTAAAATATATCTTTATATTTCAGGATTCAAAATCATTCCTATTCCTACAACTAAACAACTTTGAAATGGTGACAACACAACCAGAAGTACATTATCTAGGATGTGATGGAGATCTGGATGTTGATGGCACAAGTGATAAAGAAGGATGTATAGCTGATGACGAGGATGATGATGAAATACCGCTTGTGATGCTTCAGGATTACAAGAGTAAGAAAAGGAAGAGTGTTGACGAGGTAAGTTATTTGTATAACTGGGGTTTAAATGTGAATTGTATGTGGTTATTGTTTTTATCTTTAGTTTTTTATAGTCTGTAGTATATGGCATAATGGCTGCAACACCTTGTAAATATGAGTTGTAAAATACTGAAATTATATTTAATTGGCGATTTAAAAGAGTGGCCGTGAGTTTCTTACAGGTTTCTTCTCATAGGCCATCCCTTTGCCTGAACCTAGCAACTAACCTAAATGTAGCTTCAGTAACTTAGTAAACTCACTAACCCATATATTTTAACGTACATAAGTGTTACTTTGTGACCTAAATGAATAAATGATTTTTGACTTGACTTGACTTGAAGTTGCCACTCTGTGTGAAGAAAATCGGTAATGTTGTGGTTTTCATACTATCTTATCTTATCTTATCTGTGCCAGTACAGACTGGCGACACTTCGACCCAGTGTAATCTTTTGTGTCGACTTCCCCAATAACGACTGTCATAGATGTTTACGGCAGCCGGAACCTTCGGCTTAACGTGCTCTCTGAGGTACGGAGCAGGCGATAATTGTCAATCAATACGCACATAATTTCGGAAAGTCATATAATTTCCGAAATTCAGTGGTGCGCGACGTGGGTTGGAACCCGAGACCCTTTGCATTGCAATATATTGGTCTCCCCACTGAGCTATCGCTGCTCTTTCATACTAACTAATTCATCTATATTTTTTTAATAGCAGGTGCGAGATTTTTTTTTTTTTTTTCATTTATTGTTACTTGTATTTAGTCTACTATAGTTCGTCTTAAATAAACAAAAACATCAACCATCATGTGATATTCCGCATCCGTTGTTTGGCGAATTGAAACAACGGATGCGGGAAGACACTAAGCGATATAACTTAAAATACAGATTTTATAAGAGGTTATTGATATTTATTATTTATAGTTCATGTTATTAAAAATATATATTCTATTCTCGAAGTAAAAATTTTATATTTCAAATAACCGTTGCGTTCTGTACAGACATCACGGTATAAGATGTAGGATATAAACAGCAATTTGGCCCAGTAATCAGAAGTAAAAATAAAACTTATTAATTGTAATTTCGCGTAGGTGATGGAGTTAAAAAATGAGTTGCAATAATATATAAAGAAATATTAATTATATTTAACAAAAACCAAAAATAAACTTAACTGATCGTAAATGGTTTTAATTGGCTACATTTACTTTGACTTCACACGTTTGTAAACGTCTTTTGCCATTACTTGCTATCTAATGTTTATTTACAAACGTGTTACGTCACTCGACTGACTCGATGCCATATTGCCAGAGCAAGCGTTTTGACAGTTTGAATAATCAATGTACAGTCGAAACCGAATATAACGACATCGTTTCTAACGACGGATCGGTTATTACGATCAAATGGCAAGGTCCCGGCCGAATCCCTATATAAACAATTAAGTAATCATACCGCCTATAACAACATTGGATACAGCGACATATCGCTTAAAACGACGAAACATAATCGATATTCATCGGCTTTAGCGACCAACCGATTTACTTCTTCCAGCAAAACAAAACGAAATGAACAATTTAATTTTTTTTTTTTTCTTATCTATGAAGGAATATTTTAAACTGAGTACAGCTTATAAACTACACTTAGTACGAGTATATTGTATTTAAGTTTTTTAGAACAATATTTTTATTTCTATTTTCGACATTTTATTTGAAAATAAGTTCTTATGCATAACGTATACCCATACTACATAATTGTACATATTTAAAAATTCCGAACTTACATATGACAATTAATATGATCACGTACTTTTGTATATTGCTTATAACTATCGGACATAACGTCCGAAGTTATATGGTCACTTCAATGTCGTTATATCCGGTTCTGACTATATTTTGTAATGAATATATATCTTAACTTATTAGTCTTACTTGTAGGGGTCATAGGCACCATTGAATAATGTGATAAGTTTACCAAAAACTAGTTAAATAGCGTATTTCCGCTTACAACCAATATCTATTTCTCTTTCCAGCCAAAACTTGAATTAGAAATTAAACAAGAAGAAGACATTAAAATAGAATTAGATACACAAGAGACTCATAACAAGAGAAGTAGAAAGAAGAAAGAAATTAAAGAAGGTTTCACTTCTAGAATGGTTCAAGAGACTGATGAGTATACTGTCATTAAGTTGACTGTTGAACAGGTAAGCCTTTAATTAATATTGTCTTACGTTTAAGCGAATGTTATACGTTGAAATTAAACTACTTTATACGCCCTATCCTTCATAGCCATGTATATAAACTGTCCCATAGTTAGACACGGGCCTCTTCTCAGTGTGAGAAGGGTTAAGCCATACTCTACCACCCTGGCCTAGTGCGTGTTGGCAGACTTCGCATCTCTTTGAGAACATTATGTAGAACTGTGTGTGTGTGAGAGAGTGTGCGTGCATTTGCGTGTTTATGTTTTTGTGTGGGCGTGTTTGTGTGTGCGTGTTTGTGTGTGTGTGTGTGTTAGTGTGTGCGTGTTTCTGTGTGTGTGTGTGTGTGTGTTAGTGTGTGCGTGTTTGTGTATGTGTGTGCGTGTTTGTGTTTGTGTGTATGTGGGTTTATATGTGTGTGTGTGCGTGTTTGTGTGTGTGTGTGCGCGTGCGCACGTGTGTAACTGCAGTCTGTTAGTCCAACGCTATTCTACTAGGCTATCGCTACTTACCACATATATGAATAAAGTACTTTAATTGTAATGTATAACATTTGCGTTAACGTAAGACAATATTAAATAAAATAGTATTTTTTATTATAGGTAATACAAGAACTGTCAGAGAAATCCAAGATGGAATCCTACATACGCGCTCCGTATAAATGTGAGAAGTGCATCAAAGGATTTAATTTTGAAGATGTTCTATTCACACATATGGAGAAACATAGACCGGTTAGTATTAATAAAAATTATTGGTCGCAGTATAGTTAAAATTAAACAGCAATCCTTCGGCCTCTAGCCTTTATTATTCTCAAGTCACTTGGGGTCGGCTTTTCTGGTCTAACCGGATTTGACTGGATATCAGTTTTTACACGGAGCGGCTGCCACCTGACCTCTGCAACCCGAAGGCTAACGATACCCTAAGGCTAGACCAGTGTCAGGATATTATAGGGCACTGACTTCCCAATACGACTGCCATAGATGTTCATGGCAGCGGTGACCGACGGATTAACGTGCTTTCCGAGGCACGGAGCAGGCGATAATTGTCAATCAATACGCACATCATTTCGAAAAGTCATATAACTTCCGAAAGTCAGCGTTGCGCGACGTGGGTTCGAACCCGAGACCCTCTGCATTGTAGTCTGTTGATCTCCCCACTGAGCTATCGCTGCTTGCAATTATATTAAGTAATATTTTTATTCATTTTAGCTTTCTACACATCCTATATCCTTCTTCGTGTACCTAAACCTTAACCGTGCTAATTCTTAAACTCGTCCCTGTGCGCTGTATATTTACTAATATTATATATTGTTTGGTTGAACGCCCTAATCTCAGGAACTACTGGTTCGATTTGAAAAAATCTTTTAGTGTTGGATAGCTTATTTATAGAGGAAGGTTATAGGCTATATAACATCACGCTACGTTCCTGGAGAGGGGCACAGTAGTCATAAACGTGGGTGAAACCGCAGGCAAATCTTGTGCTTATTAAAAAGTACCCTACAATGTTTTCTCTTTATGAATTAGTATGAAAATACTATTTGTTGCCAAATGTTTTTATTCAAAACTACTGGCTATACAGGGTGTCCGGTAATTAATGGATAACCTGGAAATGTCTTACAGTGGAACTGATGGCCGTTCAGAAAAAAATATGAACATAAATCTATCCTAACTACTACCTGAGATATGTGTTTTTTTTTTAATTACCATGTATAACTTTCTTGTATACTACGACCATAAATGAATGAAATCCATCGGTTTTTTGTTGTAATTATGCTAATAGATAAACAGTCAAAAGTATGCTATGCTATATAGCTTGCACTTTATAAAATACTTTTCTTAATTTTTTTATTACTTTTTTTTCTTTTTTTCTGAACGGCCGTCAGTTATACCATAAGACATTTCAAGGTTATCCAATAATTACCGGACACCCTATATAACATCACGCTACGAACCACGGGAGCAGCGCGGTAATCATAAACGTGGATGCTGTAAAATATTTTATATTTTCATTGCAGGAAAATGGATCTTATCAATGTAGTATTTGTAATCAATTCTGTCCAAGCCCTGTATCATTAAGAGGACATATGAAATCCCATACAACGAGGTAAGTTTAAATATATATATATATCAATGACTTTTGAAGTGAAATCTTCTTTAAGCGCGTTGAGCACTTTTTGGGTGAACAAAAATCGTGGCACTCGCGTCATCGTCACCGAACGCTTTCCATGAGCTATATAATAATACATACATACATACATACATACATAGATTCACGCCTGTTTCCCAGAGGGGTAGGCAGAGACTACGGATTTCCATTTGCTACGATCCTGACACACTTCTCTGGCTTCATTCACTTTCATAACTTTCCTCATACATGCTCGCCGGTTTAAGGTGCTCATAACCTGGCCTTTATCCAGAACGTCTCCGATCTGATCAAGAAACGTTCAAGTTTATAGAATAATATATTATATAATAATAATATATAATATATTATTCTACCACATACACACAACACCATCTAGCCCAAACTAAGCAGAGCTTGTACTATGGGTACTAGACAATGGATAAACATACATATATACTTTTTATTTGTAAATACTTACATATTATACATAGAAACACCCAGACCAAGACAAACATCCATGTTCATGCACACAAATGTTTGACTTGTGCGGGAAATGGACCCGCTATATGTATACTATATATATATATATATAGTATACATATAGCGGGTCCGTTTATTGCACTATTAATAGAACAGCGACTTAACTCGAAAATTGGAAGTAAGGCAATTTGAACTCTATTTGTGTGACTATAAATTCAAATATTATACTCATGTCAAGTAATTGCAACAGAGTTTAAATTTGCTTAATCCAAAATACTCAGATAAGTCCCTGTTTTATTAAGAGTGCGATATGTACTTTTTGGGTGAACAAAAAGCGTGAAACTCGCGTCATCGTCACCGCACGCTAGTTACTTAGTTTTCACTTCTATCGGCAGTTTCCAAAGACTGCCCCGCATGTTTTATTTTTATTGAGTGCTGATGTCGTAGTTTTAAGTGGTTACCTCGCCGCTGTGGGTTCGAATCCCACACGGGACAAAAAATTGTGTGATCTACAAATGGTTGTTCCGAGTCAGGATGTCCTTTGTGTCCGTTGTTTGAATGTTTGTAAAGTTCCTCGACACAGGAATTATTCCTAGTGAGGAATATGTAGTTAAAGAATAAAACCTATATGTCCAAAGTTGAACTAAAAAGTTTAAGAAGAGGTATTAAGGAGTTTGCCTACTAAACCATCTCATACCATGACCGTGCTAGGAACGTATCAGACACGAAAAGCAACACGATACGCCCTGCTATAGGAACTGCTGGTCGGTGACGGAACGGTCTAGTGGGAATAGTCTTAAACATTTCCTTACAAAGAATATTTTTTTGCCTGACGATGTATGAGACGGGGTAGTGGGCAGACTCCTTAAATGTATAATTATAACTAGCGGTCGCGTAGTGTTCAAAATTCGACCAAAATTCCTAAGCTTGCTACTTTGTTTTAATTTTTCTCTATTACATATAAATAAGGTATAGGTAACCATAGTTACAAAGAATTGTACGACGTCAGACGAACAATGTCGAAATACTATGAACGCGATTCGACTGCGTGTGTCAAATGCATGGTTGTGTGCGTGTAGTGCTTTTTCATTAATTTAATGTATTTCTAATGCATATTTTATAAAAATATTAGGATTTGCACCTCCTTCTCCATATAAACTTTAACTGTGCCAAATTTCATACTCCTCCGTCCGCGCAATTTTCGTAAAAAGGGGTACAAAGTTTTTGCTTAACGTATTTATACAGGGTGTCCGGTAATTATTGGATAACCTTGAAATGTCTTATAGTAGAACTGAAGGCCGTTCAGAAAAAAATTGAAAAATATATTATATATATATAATATAATCTGTATATAGATGACGGCGGATAAATAGTTTATCGCTCGCTTTAACGGTGAAGGAAAACATCGTGAGGAAATCTGCATGTCTGAGAGTTCTTCATAATGTTCTCGAAGATATGTGTGAAGTCTGCTAACCCGCACTGGGCCAGCGTGGTGGACTATGGCCTAACCCTTCCCACAATGAAAAGAGGCCCGTTCCCAGTAGTGGAACAGTTTAATACAAGCCTGATATTATTTATTATGACGGCTGCTTACAAATACATACAATCTTTGATCTTGGCTAATGTTTCTACGATGACAGTTAAAACAGAGATTGAAAGTTCTCGTCAAAACTTTTGCTGAAGGGAACCACAAAACCAAAACGTCGCCAAAGTATTTTTTTTTTAATTATTTTTATTTTTTACAATCCACTAAACCAGTTTCAATAAAATTTATATGCCTCAAGTATGACCTACCAGACCAAAAAAGCGACTACCTCTGAAGTATGACCTACTAAACCAAAAAATAATCATCAAAATCAATTCATAATTGTCGGAGTAATCGCGTAACAAACATACAGTCGAATTGAGAACCTCCTCTATTTGAAGCCGGTCTAAAATGCGTTTCCCTATTGGCCATCTATCCAATATTTAAATGCATGTTGGTGTAGCATTTTTATCTTTCTCGATCCGATGCCAAAACCTTCAGTTCTCGATATATCTCTGTATTTGCTTTGTTTTTCAGTTGACCTGTATACTTTCTTCTTCGGTTCCTCTTTATGAACAGTCGAAATGTATCCGAAAAGGCACGTTTGGCTGTTCATAGAGGACTATTAGTACCTACACTTATGCATGGTAGTGAAAGTTGGGTATGGCAAAAGAAGCATGAGAGCAGAATAAATGCTGTAGAAATGAGAGCGCTGAGAAATATATGTGGTGTGACTCTGAAAGATAGAATAAGGAATAGTGTGATTGAAGAGAGATGCGGCATAAAAGTGGATATAGTGACGAGAATAGAAAAGGGTATGTTAAGCTGGTTTGGGCATGTAGAAAGAATGGACGAGAAAAGACTGACTAAGAAAGTTTATAAGGCTAGTGTGAATGGAACAGTCGCAAGGGGAAGACCTAGGCGAGCGTTTCTTGATCAGATCGGACACGTTCTGGATAAAGACCAGGTTAAGAGCACCTTAAACCGGCGAGCGTGTATGAGGAATGTTATGAAAGTGAATGAAGCCAGAGAAGTTTGTCAGGGTAGCATATGGAAATCCGTAGTCTCTGCCTACCCCTCTGGGAAACAGGCGTGAATATATGTATGTATGGTCTTCCTCTCTTTTAATCAAATATGTAAATATATATTTTTATTTCAGGTATAAATGTAAAGTTTGTGGGCAAGTCCGTCTGTCGCGACAACATTTATTAGAACATTACACTATAAGTCATACCTCGGCGCCGACTACATATACTTGTGATAAATGTGAATTTACCTCTAAGTAAGTATTTGTTTACGTATATAGAAGACTAGCTTCTGCACGCGGCATCGCTCGCATAAAAGTAGGTTAGGTTATGATAGTAAAAGTACTTTTTAAATAAAATTTTGCCTGTTGTTCGGTGATAATTTAGCTTTCTAATGGTGAAAGAATGTTTCAAACCGGTTCAGTAATTTTTGAGTTAAATCCTTACAAACAAACAAAAAAATCAAATCTTTCCTATTTATAAAATTAGTATACGTAACTCCCGCACTACGAATACTCCCGGTGTAGTTGGGAGAGTTTAAAATGCATGCGTGTGTGTGGTAGCGAACGTTACAATTATGTTTCGTTATAAAGGCAACACCTTGGGAGATCTTTAAGTTACAACTCACCCTCTAGGAATAATTGCCGTGCCTTGGACGGCTCTACAATTACACTTCCTGCTTGATTCACTTATAAACAGAATGCCCGCTGTATTATTTTTGGGACACTCTGTATTTAATATACAGGCTGTCCCACTACACTTTTTGAAACATTCTGTATTGAATATAAATAGACCAGTATATATAAGTACTGTCCCCCGGTGAAACAATGGACTTTAATAAAACTTTTTTTACATATTTTTAGCATTGAGCATAATTCTTATAGTCTCTCATACTGTGTTTAATATACAGGTTGCCCCACTATATTGGGAAACACTGTATTTGCTCAACAGTAGGTATGTTCCGAAAATAATGTCAACTCTATATTACTGGATATTGACCATTTTTTTTTATTTATCTTTAGCATAGCATACAGTATGTCCGCAAAATAATGTTGATTTAAATCATCAGATTTTACAAAAAAATAATTTATTTAACTACTTTTAATTAAGTGTTTTAATAACTTGTACCCTTGTTCCCTTGTACCCTTGTACCCTTTATATTTCAGTAAACGCACAGTAATACAACGCCATGTAAAATCGCACGCCGCCGTAGTGAAACACTCCTGCCATACTTGTGGGAAACTATTAAACACTATTGAAAGCCTTCGAGTTCATACCATGTAAGTACATACATAGGAATATATATGATAATATCATCCCTGTATTAAACTGTCCCACTGCTGGGCACGGGCCTCTTCTCAGTGTGAGATAGGTTAGCCCATTGTCCACTACATCGCCCCAGTGCATGTTGACAGACTTCACATATCTTCGAGAACATTATGTAGAACTCTCAGACATGCAGGTTTCCTCACGATGTGTTCCTTCACCGATAAAGCGAGGAATAATTAACTATTTAATACGCACATAACTTCGAAAAGTCAGAGATGCGCGCCTTGGGATCGAACTCGAGACCTCTGCGTGGCAGTCCAACGTTTTCCCACTAAGCTATCGCTACGCTTTCTATACTTCTTCTCTCTCGGTTTTCTTGGCTTTTCTGGTCTAACCGGATTTGACTGGATATCAGTTTTTACACGAAGCGGCTGCCACCTGAGCTCCGCAACCCGAAGGCTAACGATACCCTAAGGCTAGACCAGTGTCAGGATATTATAGGGCACTGACTTCCCAATAACGACTGCCATAGATGTTCATGGCAGCCGGGACCGATGGCTTAACGTGCTCTCTGCACGGAGCAGGCGATAATTGTCAATCAATACGCACATAATTTCAAAAAGTCATACAACTTCCGAAAGTCAGAGGTGCGCGACGTGGGTTCGAACCCGAGACCCTCTGCATTGCAGTCTGTTGGTCTCCCCACTGAGCTATCGCTGCTTCCCACTACTACGCTTTCTATACTTATTACATAATAATATATATAACTAGCTTTTGCCTGCAGCTTCACTTGCTTAAATGTTGGTTAAGTTAGTAATAGTACTTAAAAAAAATATATATATATATATATATATATATATAGAGTGATTATACTTGTTATTATGAACAACTTTTGTTTTGGGACATTGCCGAAATCGCGGGAAAAGAGCTGTTCCATACAAAAATGGACTTTGACCTTGAGAAAATGTATGGAACAGCTGTTTTTTGCGATTTCGGTTTTTTCCCAGAACAAACGTTGCTCTTAATAACAAATATAATCACCCCTTGAGAGGTTTTCACTATACTAAGAAACATCTAAAAATGGAAATATATCCATTCGTATCGATACACCGTATTAATCGAATCGCAACACGATGTATCGATACATACAATATTTTAAATTTTTTATCACGTATTATAAAAGAAGATAAAATCCGCTTGATCCGTGTGAGTTAAACTGTTTAGACTCAGTGCCATTACGGAATGTTTTTTGTACTGTAATATAATCTATATATTAATACGTGAAGCAAAAACTTTGTACCCCTTTTTACGAAAATTGCGTAGACGGAGGAGTATGAAGTTTGGCACAGCTAAAGTTTATATGGAGAAGGAGTGACGAATCCTAATATTTATATAAAATATGCATTAAAAATACATTAAATTAATGAAAAAGCACTACACGCACACAAACATGCATTTGACACACGCAGTCGAAGCGCGTAACTATGGTTACATATATCAATTATAATGACATATATCAACAATATCTTACAGGCAAACTTTGGTCGAATTTTGAGCACTAGGCGACCGCTAGTAATTATAATAAGACAAATATTTAGTTTGATATGTTTAATTAAACCTTCTAAGTATCAGTACCTAGCCCGAATTTGATGTTGTTGTTAGTAAAAAAATACAATACGATACGTACGTCGAGGAATACGATATGTATCGCTTTGTATCATATGGCAGTGTATCTATACAAAATATCGATATATCGCATAGCGTTGTATCGATACACGATAATATCGATATGTATCGCCCATCTTTAGAAACACCCAGTATTGCCTATGTTACCTACTCAGTAATAATAGCTTTCAATTGGTGAAAGAATTTTTTAAATCAGTTCAGTCGGTTCAGTAGTTTTCGAGTCGAGTTAAATCCTTACAAACAAAAAACAAATCAGTTTATAACGTTAGTATAGACTAGTTTTTCCCCGCAGTTTCACCCGCGTAAGTCCCGTTCCCGTGGGAATATCGAGATAAAAAGTACCTAGCCTATGTGTGAATCCAGGTCTCCAGCTATCTACATACCAAGTTTCATCGCAATCAGTCCAGTAGTTTTTGCGTGAAAGAGTAACAAACATCCATACATCCATACATCCTCACAAACTTTCACATTTTTAATATTAATAAATAAATATTCTACCACATACACACAACACCACCTTTTTTTTTTTTTTTTTGATACCCAGGAAAAAATTCTTGATGCACTACCCGCCGGCTAGGGGACGGCACCGGCGGGGCGTGTGGGACTCACCAGCCGACTGCTGGTATACCCACTAAAAAACCTGGGGTGTTCCCTCTCTCACCCAATGGGGGGGGCCTGTTGGGAGTCTAAAGCCCAACCTAAGCAGAGCTTGTACTATGGGTACTAGACAATGGATATACATACATATATACATGTTTCTTTTGTAAATAGATACATATTATACATAGAAACACCCAGACCAAGACAAACATCCATGTTCATGCACACAAATGTTTGACTTGTGCGGGAATCGAACCCGCGACCTCAGGCGTGGCAGTCGCTCGCTTAAATGTAGATAAGTAACAGTAGTTTTTTCTGAATGTAAGGTCAAGGATAGGGTCCTTAAACTATCATCCAGAAAAAGTACTGTCCTTTCCGTTCCCCTGACAACGAGTATGCGAAATCTTTTCAGTAAAATACACATTATTTTATATATAACTAGATTTGGCCAACGGCTTCGTCCGCGTTTATGTAAATTTATGTTTAGATAGAATGTTTAGTAGCCTATATGTTATTCTGATGTATAAACAATAATACTGTAAAGTTACTTTAAAATCCGTTCAGTAGTTTTTGAGTGAAAGGGTGACAAACATCCATCCATCTATCCATCCAACCATCCATCTATCCATCCATCTATCCGTCCATCCATCCATCTATCCATCCATCTATCCATCCAACCATCCATCTATCCGTCCATCCATCCATCTATCCGTCCATCCATCCATCTATCCATCCATCTATCCATCTATCCATCCATCCATCCTCACAAACTTTCACATTTATATGTCGGATTGGCAGCGTTTATCCCGTCCTTATCAGCCATTATAGGATCAAAGCACGTGGGCGTGCATGAAATGCAAGACAGTTCCTACGAGGTGTGCACTGGTCGACGGTAACACGAAGACTGCGCCGCTAGATGGCGTTGGCGTTCCGTCTTAATGCCTTTCTGTGTCACTAGATGGCGCTAGTGTCCCAACTAACAGTATTGCCGTTCCGACATATATAATATTTTTAGGATTCTTAATTAATATTATTATTTTGTATTTCAGGCGCCATGACAAATCCAAGCGTCTACAATGTCCTCACTGCGACAAACACTTTATATACCCGTCTCTTTTACACAAGCACATACAAGCCGTGCATGAGCGAAAAGACTACTATTGTGTTGAGTGCGACGTCAAATTTAAGTCCCCGGTATGTATTTATTCTTACGTCCGTAGCCTAAGTTACTCCTTATAACATCAGGTATCTGCCAATGAAAGTCCCGTGAAAATCGGTCCAGCCGTTTCAGAGATTAGCCGAGACAAACAGACAGACGGAAGACAATATTTTTTAATTAGTTTTTTATTTTTGTAGGTACTGTATATACTTTCATATATGCATTTAGTAAAAATATGTTATTTTAACATTAGAAACAGAGATTAAAATTTTTTAAATTGGCGATTTAAAAGAGTGGCCGTGAGTTTCTTGCAGGTATCTTCTCATAGGCTCAACCCTTTGCCTGAACCTAACAACTAAATTAAACACTTTATACGGATTTTATCGCGTTGTTTATTTTACTTTAAATACTGTTATTACATAATTTTGAAAACTCTAACACTACTATTATTGAATTTTACTACTATTTAAGCTATATATTTTTTCTAATTAAAACTATTTGTATTTAAGTTTACACTTTGCCCCGACGTTTCGGTTGCTTTACAGCAGCCATGTTCACGGGGAGACTAAGACATTCGCGTAAACATAAGACAATATTACCTAACAACTAACATAAATGTTACTTCAGTAACTTAGTAAACTCACTAACCTATATATTTTGACGTTCATAAGTGTTACTTTGTGACCCAAATGAATAAATGATTTTTGACTTGACTTTGACTTGTAACTATGAAATTGCAGTTTATGTCCTCCATCTTGCGTCAGGTACCCAAAGGACAGGCTTGCCTAGTGTGGGGCCACAGGATATTGTATTTAACATTGGTAATATTTTTTGTCAATAAATAAATTTGTATTTTTAACCCCCGACGCAAAAACGACGGGGTGTTATAAGTTTGACGTGTCTATGTGTGTGTCTGTCTGTGGCATCGTAGCTCCCGAACGGATGAACCGATTTTAATTTTATTTTTTTTTTGTTTGAAAGGTGAATTAGACGGTAATGGTCTTAGCTATGTTTGATGAAAATTGGTCCAAGATGGCCGCCGCCACAAAATGGCGGATTATATATTTTTCACAACTCCCTCAATATGAGTATTAAATGAAAGGGCTTGACTAGTAAAATACTATACACTATGATAATTTCAGATACAAGATGGCCGCCACCACAAAATGGTGAATTGCATTATTTTTCACAGCTTATTCATTTTATCTAATTTCGTGGTTTCTGTACAAAATAATTAATAATATCAGCTCTGTATTAAACTGTGATACTGCTGGGCAGGGGTTTTTTTTGGGGTCGGCTTTTCTAGCCTAACCGGATTTAACGGGATATCAGGTTTTACACGGAGCGGCTGCCACCTGACCTCCGCAACCCGAAGACTAACGATACCCTAAGGCTAGACCACTGTCTGGATATTATATGGCACTGACTTCCCAATAACGACTGCCATAGATGTTCATGGCAGCCGGGACCGACGGCTTAACGTGCTCTCCGAGGCACGGAGCAGGCGATAATTGTCAATCAATACGCACATAATTTCGAAAAGTCATATAACTTCCGAAAGTCAGAGGTGCGCGACGTGGGTTCGAACCCGAGACCCTCTGCATTGCAGTCTGTTGGTCTCCCCACTGAGCTTTCGCTGCTCGGGTCTCACTGTTAATCGGCTTGGTTAGTCCATCACGCCGCCCCAGTGCGAGTTGGCAGACTTCACATATATTCTTCGTATACATTAGTTTAATTTCAAGGTTCATATATGTAACTGTATTTATATTGCTTTCAGGAAAGTTTGCGGTTACATTTTAAAAAGGCAAAGCGTCATAGGGATTCTTCATCATTCAAGTAAGTAACATGACCTCCTAATATTATGAACTAACTGTAAGTAATATGGAATAGATTAGATTCTGCCCACGTTAACATAAACTTGAGCGAAGCCGCGGGCAGAAACTATACTAATATTATAAAGCTGAAGAGTTTGTTTGTTTGGTTGAACGCGCTAATCTCAGGAACTACTGGTTCGAATTGACAAATTCTTTTAGTGTTGGATAGCCTATTTATTGAGGAAAGCTATAGGCTATATAACATCACGCTACGACCCACGAGGGCAGCGCAGTAATGATAAACGTAGGTGAAACCGCGGGCACATCTAGTATTAGATATGTCAATAAAAATATTAACATACCTATGTAGTTTATTAACATAACAGCCTTGATGGCGTAGTGGTTAGTGTAACCGACTGCCACGCCTGAGGTCGCGAGTTCGATTCTCGCACAAGTCAAACATTTGTGTGCATAAACATGGATGTTTGTCTTGGTCTGGATGTTTCTATGTATGATATGTATGTATGTATAAAAAGTATATATGTATGTTTACCCATTGTCTAGTACCCATAGTACAAGCTCTGCTTAGTTTGGGTTTGATGGTGTTGTGTGTGTCTTCTCCCTAGCCTTTATTATTCCCAAGACACTTGTGGTCAGCTTTTCTGGTCTAACCGGATTTGACTGGACATCAGTTTTTAGACAGAGCGGCTGCCACCTGACCTCGGCAACACGAAAGCTGACGATACCCTAAGGCTAGACCAGTGTCAGGATATTATAGGGCACTGATTTCCCAATAACGACTGCCATAGATGTTCATGGCAGCCGGGACCGACGGCTTAACGTGCTCTCCGAGGCACGGAGCAGGCGATAATTGTCAATCAATACGCACATCATTTCGAAAAGTCATATAACTTCCGAAAGTCAGAGGTGCGCGACGTGGGTCCGAACCCGAGACCCTCTGCATTGCAGTCCGTTGGTCTCCCACTGAGCTATATTTATATTTTAGTCATATATTTACGTGACCAAAACTCAAAAATAAAAATAATTGTTGAAAACTACTTGATAATTAACTAGCTGATCTGTGCAACGTCGTTTGCTTCAAATAACAGAAATTGCCTCGTATTTGCAACATTTTTATTGATGCTCCGCTCCTATTGGTCGTAGCGTGATGTTATATAGCTTATAGCCTTCCTCGATAAATGGACTATCCAACACTAAAATGATTTTTTACTTCGAACCAGTAGTTCCTGAGATTAGCGCGTTCAAATAAACAAACTCTTCAGCTTTATAATATTAGTATAGATATGATACAGTACTCGTAGCAGGGGGGGTAATTGTCAAATAGGTCGAAAATCGCATGCACCTGTTTTTTGTAAGCAATATCGATAGTTAATCACTTTCTGATAGTCTTTTGTTTTGTAGACGTTCATTTGTTTTGTAGATGTTCATTTGTTTTGTAGACTTTCATTTGTTTTGTAGACGTTCATTTGTTTCGTAGACACGTTCATTTGTTGTACACGATTTTTCTAACTTATTTTAGGTACCTATCCCCGTGGTACAACTAGTTGGACATAATTCCACCGTTGTAGGTAATACGGGCCACAATAATAAATAGCAAAAAAAATTTTTGCAATTGTTGAACCATGAGTAACTTTACTTCCACGTGGTACAACCAGTTGAACATTGCAGTTGTACCACGGATCGGTAGCCAGAAAAAAGACGACCAATACAAACTGAGCCGTAACCGATATATGTATATACAGGGTGTCCGGTAATTAATGGATAACCTTGAAATGTCTTCTAGTAGAACTGAAGGCCGTACAGAAAAAATGAAAAATAAAAAATTAAATAAAGGTATATATTAAAAAGTGCAAGCTATATTAGCATAGCATACTTTTGACTGTCTATATATTAGCATAATTAGTGTTTAATAATAAAACAACAAAAAACCAAATGGATTTCATTTATTTATGGTCGTAGTATACAAGAAAGTTATACATGGTAATTAAAAAAAACACATATCTCAGGTAGTAGTTAGAATATATTTTTTATTCATATTTTTCTGAACGGCCATCAGTTGCACTATAAGACATTTCCAGATTATACATTAATTACCGGACACCCTGTATATGCAGCTGTGAGAGGGAAATGGGGAGTGTATATTGCCTTATGTTCTTGACATTACTGATAATTTTCTCCTATCTCCCCTCCCAGGTACGAATGCCCTCATTGCCAACAACGGTTCGTAACAACGGCAACTCTATCCGTTCACCTAACAACAAGCCATGGGGAGCCGAAACAACACTCCTGCGAGATTTGCAACAATTTATACAGCAGTAAGGTATGACACGAACAAGTATGGCGGTAAATGTTTACCGTAACGTATGACCGCTTGTAAAATCTGCCGTCCATTAGCTAATGGCTCCACCCGTGAACATGGCTGCTGAAAAGCAACCGATACGTCGGGAAAGTGTAAACTTAAATATAAATAGTTTTAATAATTTAATTAGCTTAAAAATTAGTAAAGTTTAATATATAGTGTAACAGTTTCTAAATTATGTAATAAAGTGTCAAATAAAGGAGCCGAAACAACACTCCTGCGAGATATGCAACAACTGCCGTCCATTAGCTAATGGCTTCACCCGTGAACATGGCTGCTGAAAAGCAACTGATACGTCGGGAAAGTGTAAACTTAAATATAAATACTTTTAATAATTTATTAAGCTTAAAATTAGTAAAGTTTAATATGTAGTGTCACAGTTTCTAAATTATGCAATTATATATATATACATAGTATATAGTAGTTTAATTTCAATGAAATAGATTAAATAGAAGTAAAAGTTCAAAATTATGTAATATTATATAATATACATACATAATATCAGCCCTGTATTAAACTGTCCCACTGCTGGGCACGGGCCTCTTCTCAGTGTGAGAAGGGTTAGGCCATAGTCCACCACGCCGCCCCAGTGCGTGTTGACAGACTTCACATATCTTCGAGAACATTATGTAGAACTCTCAGACATGCAGGTTTCCTCACGATGTTTTCCTTCACCGTTAAAGCGAGCGATAATTAACTATTTAAAAATACACTTTATACACACACACCCTTTAATTCAAATTCACACACACACACACACACACGCACGAACACACACTCATTCTGCATATTATGTAGAATTTTATTATAGTAATTATATTATTATTTAGATATAAAGTACCTTTGTTTATGACCTACCGACATCAATAAAACTACGTCATCCACTGCGTTAGCGTAAAACTTCTTGACTGAGCACTGTCTTCCAAAATACAGGCTACAGCCTAGTTTGGGACACAGGACCGGTACCGTTTGTAAAAATTAAACAACACTATTTTGTAATTACTTTGTTGGTAACTCATTTTTAGTTCAAATAAACATTGTTTTTTTTTCTTTTCTTTTAATACGCACATAATTTCGAAAAGTCAGAGGATCGAACTCGAGACATCTGTGTGGCAGGACAAAGATTGACCACTAGCTGTTGCTGTAATATTGGTATATTATAAAAAAAAAACAACGCGATAAAATCAGTATAAAGTAGTTTAAATTCGAGATTTATATTTCTGATACGCCTAAGCAGTTCAAGGTTAAGACTGCGCCGAGTGAAATGTGCCAAAACAGGCGGTCACAGTTCAGTTGATAAAATCATCACTTTTTGTTTAATACAAATATAAAATATACATTTACCATAACATTGAATGTGTTTACAATTACTCCGTGTGAAAAACTTAAAATAAATTATATTTTCGCCTACAAAATTACGTAAACTTGCACGGAAAATGCAAAAACGTAAGCTCGTGTTACGTGATTTTTAGATTATAATAGTTATAAATCTATCCTATTTTACAGGTTAAACCAAACATAAATAGTTATATTACAATTTGTTCGTCCCAAATATTTAAGTTATCGGTTGACAATAAAGATACATATTTATCAAAAAAGCACTTCAAATCCTCCATACAATTTTACTATGGCGGCCGCACGCCGATTTGAATATCGAGCTCTGTCATTCAGTCCAACCGCGTCTTACGCTCGGCGCGGTCTTAATAAAAATTAATGTATTGCAGGAGGCGCTTAGAGCTCATATATGGAGGGTACATAGCCAAAAAAGAGAGCCACCAGCCAGCTGTCATCTGTGTGAGAAAAGTTTCACAGTAAGTATTAATAACTAATTATTAATTAATAGATTCTGCCCGCGGCTTCGCTCGTGTAAATATAGGTTATGTCAATTTTCTATCCCTTGAGAACAGTAGGTAATTTTTTTTAATGAAAGGTGTAAACGTAAACGAAACGAAACCCTATGTCTTGCTCTGTACTCCTGACAACGTGTATGCGAAATTTCATGATGATCGGTCGAGCAGTTAAGGCGTAACAAATTTATAATATTTATATTATTATTTATTCTATTTGATGTTTTACATCAGTCAGGTTTACCAACGCTGGGCGTTCATAATTAGTGTTACTACATTCATATGTGTCAAATATCAAACCATGATTGTATGCATAAAATGTTTGAGGTCAACGACGATAGATGGCGTTGTTCCATTCCGCTGCATCGCGCTATGGTTTCGTTACCGAGCACACTATATAAGCCCAAGTTATTTTTTAATAAATTCGACCAGCAGGACAATTTAGTTCAGAATACAGTTGTTTTATTTAGAACACCTAGTATTTTTACCCAGTTGAGTTCAACAAATCAAATACCAAATTCGGTATTTAACATTTTGGTCCTACGACCCGGATTGGACTTCCGAATCAGTCCCTTTTTGAGCATCGGAGCCCTATGTACGCGGTGGATCGCTGCATTAATAAGTACAAGGCAAGTTCCCTAGTGTTGGATTGCGCGCGCGCACGGCGCAATTAGCGGCAGAGAGGACAACAGAATATCATCACTTTAGTTCAACGCCACGACGATAGATGGCGCTACTGGTTGGATGTGGAATCAACTGACACCGGAGATGGATGTGAAGGTGAAAGCAGTGAATCTGTGAGTACAATTATTATATCAGTGATTTAATGCAAACATTAATTTAAAAAGTGCCAAGCAATTTTGAACATTAAATACTAGAAGATTTTAACTTCAATGTTTTAGCGAAGAATATTGGACTTAGTATATTTTTGTGATAGTTTTAGTTTGTTGTAAAAATATTGCATGTTTATTTAGACTTAGCAAAATTTTGCTTCTTTTGTTTATAATTATTGTGCATGTTAGTTTAGGACTTAGAATAGTTTGATAAAAAACGGGGGACCGAGGAGTCTATGCCCGATTTTTTTATATTGTTGTTATTTCTCAAACACTTAGAAAATTTTACCAATATTGATTAGATACTTAATGTGTAGTTATAACTTCCATTCTTAGAAGTACAGATTAGTTTAGATATACATAATTATGTGTAAGTTTGCTTAGAAAAATAACTTATTTTAAAAAAAGCTTTTTAATCATATTATTTATATACAATAATTTTATTCACATTATACTGTATTTTAAAAGTTCAGTTGTTTATAAAATAAAATGGAAGGCTTGATAAACGTTTTAAAAGATTTACAAAAGGTAATTAACAAGGGCTTAATTAATTTTAAGAAATGTCCAAAGGATAGGTTGACGATAGAATATATAGACACCAGATTAGAGCTTTTAGAAAATGATTGGGCTGCTTTTAAAGATGCAAATGTTAAATTAAATGAGCGATTTAAATTAGAAGATTTTGATAAAAAGATTGCAGATGTATATGATTCCACTGAGGACACATATATAACATATAAATGTTTGTTAAAAACCATGCTAGCTAAACTTCAGGTTAGCCGAGAACCCACAAAACAAGTAGGCCACTCTAGTAGTAGTTTTGTTAAATTGCCGAAAATTTCAATACCCATGTTTTCGGGCAAATATGATGAATGGACGACATTTCATGATCTATTTGTGTCTCTTGTTCATAACAATACTAGTCTAGATAACGTACAAAGATTGCATTATTTGAAAACTCACTTGACTGGCGAAGCCGAGCAGCTTATTAGACATACACCTATCACTGATGCCAATTATAAACAATGTTGGGATCTATTAGTCAAGCGTTATAATAATAAAAAATACTTGGCTACTTGTATTTTAAATCGTTTATTTGCTCAAAAACACATGCAAGTGGAATCGGCAGCTGCTTTAAAGTGTATGTTAGACACAACTAACGATTGTTTGAACGCTCTAACTAATTTAAATATCGACGTATCTACCTGGGATATTATAGTAATACATATTGTAACGTTTAAGTTAGATTCGGAGACTAGAAAGCAGTGGGAGTTTAATAATAACAACGACTCCAGTAACGATTTGCCTACTTTGTATCAATTTAAGACCTTTATTGAAAATCGGTTCCGCGCCTTAGAGTGCATACCATCTAAAGGGATTCCGCATCAAGGTACTAAAGCTTACCAAACTTCACGTACGAAAGCATTACTGACTACAAATACATCTTACACAGTACGCTGCGAGTATTGCTCGGAGCCTCATAAATTATGTTTTTGCAAACAATTTGCAAAACAAGCCATTCAGCATAGACGTGACTTTGTAGCTAAAAATAAGATATGCTTCAATTGTCTTGGTAGCAATCACACGGTGTATGACTGTAAAAAACATACAACTTGTAGAATATGTCATAAGCGCCATCACTCCTTGCTGCACCCTAGCGAAGAGCCTGAGAATACTGTAGCAAACTCTACTATCAATACCACTGGTACAGCTGCCAGTGATGTTCAGATAGTGTCGTGTTTATCGACAGGCAATATTCCCAAACCGGGACAGGTTTTATTAGCAACGGCGCTAGTAAAGGCCGAGTCTAGGAATGGAGAATGTCAAATAGTTCGAGCCCTTATTGACCAAGGCTCTCAGGCATGCTTCATAACAGAGTCTACGGTACAACTGCTCTGTTTAAAAAAGATACCTGTACATGGACTAGTATCATGCTTAGGTGAGAACAAGTCGGCACTTGCCAAGCACATGGTGCAGTTAATCATTAAATCACGAGTTGATCCTGATTTTAAATTAGTTATTAAAGCCTATGTTTTGCGTAAAATAACTTCGTACTTACCAGAACGCAACATAAGTGTTGAACGTTTCAATTGGATTTATAGTAAACGATTACATCTAGCAGATCCAAAGTACAATCTACCCAATAAAATAGATTTATTGTTAGGTGCAGACGCGTATAGTTATATCCTTAAGGAAGGAATAATGAAAAGCCCTTCTGGCACTCTTATTGCGCAGAATACATCATTAGGATGGGTATTGTCAGGGGCCCTCAGTCCAGATAACGATACGAGTAATGAAAAGAACATTTTTAGAGTAAATATAAATGTAATGCACGCACATATAGAAGAAGACAATTTAAAGAAATTTTGGGAAATTGAGGACAATCTATGTACAAAAAATATGTTAACGCCTGAAGAAATTAAATGTGAAGAATTTTATAAGATGAATACGAAAAGAAGAAAAGATGGGAGGTACGAAGTCAAATTGCCGTTCCGAGATACACCCCCTCCTTGTACATCAGGTAACTCTCGTGCTATAGCTGAAAGAAGATTAAAATCATTAGAAAGGAGGTTAGAGAGAGATCCAAAGTTAAAAAATAAATACACAGATGTAATAAAAGAATATTTAAGTTTAGGGCACATGAGAATAGTACCGGACAATGATAGAAAGAAAAACACAGCGGTGTATCTACCTCACCACGCCGTAATAAGGGAGGACAAATCGACTACAAAGGTCCGTGTTGTTTTTAACGCATCGGAGAAAAACAGTAATGGTGTGTCTCTTAATGATACTCTTATGGTTGGACCGACATTGCAAGCCGATTTGAGACATACGGTTATGAGATGGCGAGTCCACCCTATTGCACTAGTAGCAGACATAATTAAAATGTACAGGCAGATAAGGATAGCTCCAGAAGATGCTATGTATCAGAGGATTCTATGGCGGGACAGCCCTCAAGATGAAATCAAGGACTACGAACTAGTAACCGTTACTTTCGGAACTGCATCTGCCCCTTATCAAGCTGTTCGCACTCTACATCAGATTTCCTATGATGAAGGGGATAAGTATCCTTTGGCTTCCGATATGGCATTAAATTGCTTTTATATGGACGATTTGATGACAGGATGTAGCAGCCTTCAAAATGGCTTAGAAATCTATAAAGAACTGACAAGTTTACTTAAAAAAGGCGGTTTTACTTTACAAAAGTGGAATACGAATAATAATAAACTATTAGAACAAATAAATACAATGGAAGAATCACAAGGGCAAACTACTGATAATAGGACAAACGAAAAATATAGAAACATTAAGGACACAGAATTGAAGGACAATAGGACAAAAAATATAGTTCAAACATTAGAAAAAGAAGTGCAAATTAAAATGAATAATGTAATCAAAATTTTAGGACTTACCTGGAGCCGTAATGAAGACAATTTTCAATACTCTGTCAATCTGCCGCCATGCACAGCTACACCTATCACGAAGAGATCCATGCTATCAGATATAGCCAGGTTGTTCGATCCGTTAGGGTGGTTAGCTCCCAGTGTTATTTTGGCTAAGATCTTCATTCAACGGTTATGGCTGGCAGGTGTAGGTTGGGATGACAATTTAGATATAGATTTAATTAAAGAATGGGGTACTTACCGTCAAGAGTTGAATCTACTTACCTCAGTTCGAATCCCACGGTGGCTTGGTACTAATTCAGGTAGTGATCTAGAACTACACGGATTTTGTGACGCCTCTAAAGTTGCTTACGCTGCTGTGGTGTACTTGCGCATTATAGATGCTATAGGTGGAGTAAATCTTTCGTTGTTGGTAGCCAAAACACGAGTAGCCCCAATTAAACAAATTAGTATTCCGCGTTTGGAATTGTGTGGTGCAGTATTGTTATCCAAACTTCTGTCCGAAACCGCACATGTCTTGAATATTAGCCGTGATAAGATCACAGCATGGACCGATTCAACCGTCGTACTAGCATGGCTAAGCAGCCATCCAAGTCGTTGGAACACATTTGTGGCAAACCGAACTGCCGAAATATTAACAAATATGAAAGTTTCTCAATGGTACCATGTCTCAACGAAGGACAATCCAGCAGATTGTGCCTCCAGAGGTCTATTGCCTAGTTCATTATTAGAAAATAGACTATGGTTTGATGGACCTCCTTTACTTAAAGAAAAAAACATAATTTATAATAAGTCCATTCATATGAGTACAGATTTAGAACAATCCGTTAAGACACATATAGCAACGACTCCAGAGCAGGGTATTTTTGAAAGATTTTCTAATCTTCAAAAACTGTTGAGAGTAATTGCATATTGTCGACGGTTTCTGAAAAAAGGAAAAGATAAGAGTTACTTAAAAAGGCAAGAAATAGAAGAAGCATTGGATAGTTGTATAATAAAAACGCAGAAAGAAATATTTACAATAGAATACAAACAGCTAAAGGACAAGGGCTATATACAATTAAAAAGCAGTAAATTAAAATCACTCTGTGTTTACCTTGACGACAAAGGAATAATTAGAGCCCGAGGTAGACTTGAGAAGTCACAAATGAGCCAGGACATAAAACACCCTATAGTTCTCCCACATTCTAGTAATTTTACACATCTCATTGTAGCGGATTCTCATATTCAAACGCTGCATGGTGGTCTTCAGATGATGACTAACTATCTTAGGTCAGCCTATTGGATTTTGGGAGCTAGGCGTCTGATAAAACAGCATATTAATAAGTGCGTTACTTGTGCCAAACAAAAGGCCCTCACCAGAAATCAGCTCATGGGTTCTCTTCCGTCTGTACGCTGTACTCCAGCCAGACCATTTTTAAATAGTGGCGTTGATTATGCCGGACCCATTAATATTAGGACTACGAAAGGACGTGGCCATCGTTCTTATAAAGGCTACATTTGTTTGTTTGTTTGCATGGCCACTCGCGCTCTCCACTTAAAGGTGGTAAGCGATATGAGTACACAAGCGTTTTTGGCGGCATTTCGTCGCTTTGTATCTAGACGAGGTCACTGTGCCAATATGTGGAGTGACAATGGCACCACATTCATAGGTGCGTCTAGAGAACTAAAGCAGTTGTCAAGCATACAAAGAGAAATTGCAGAAGCCTTAGAAATACAGGGCACTGAATGGCATTTCATTCCTCCTCACAGTCCCAACTTTGGCGGACTTTGGGAAGCAGGAGTGAAATCCACAAAATTTCACCTTAAGCGAGTGATTGGCGATGCGACACTAACTTATGAAGAATTGAGTACACTATTGAGTCAAATTGAAGCATGTTTAAACTCCAGGCCAATGAGTGTTATCAACGTAATGGATCCGGGTGAACCTCTTCCATTAACTCCCGGACATTTCTTGATAGGAGAGCCTATAGTTAGTGTTCCAGACAATAAACATGAGAGTGCAAATGTCAGTTATTTATCGCGTTGGCAATTGATACAAAGAATGTTGCAATCGTTTTGGAATCGTTGGTCTCATGAGTACCTATCCAACCTTATGAATCGGTACAAGTGGTCTTCCCATGTCCCAGAGCCTAAGATAGGTGACATAGTACTAATAAAGGAAGACGATTTGCCCCCATGTCGTTGGTTATTGGGTCGCATAATTGAAAAACATCCTGGTGATGACAATATTACTCGGGTAGTCACAGTACGCACAAAATGTTCGGTAATTAAACGCCCAACTTCCAAATTATGTGTATTGCCAGTTGCCGAATAATCATGTGAAGTCATTTTTGTATAATCTTTGGCAATTGCATTGCATGCATTGTATACCTTTTATGTGTTTTTAATCTATTTATTGTTATTTCAAAATCATATCATTTTATGCAACTTTTAATTTTAAATCAACTTATACAACTGTTACAATTATATTAACTTATTTTATACACTTTGTTAAATATAGAGCAAATTAAGTCTGTATATGGATATATTTATTAGTTACAATTTAAGGTGATATTTTACTAAAGTTATTATGTACTCTACTGTTGTAAGGCAATTCTGTATAGTTGCGATTAATAGTTAAGTGACTTACGCAAGAACAAATTGTAATGTCAAATACTGCGAAGGACATTCTGTCAATAATGTCCTTGGCGGGCGATATGTCAAATATCAAACCATGATTGTATGCATAAAATGTTTGAGGTCAACGACGATAGATGGCGTTGTTCCATTCCGCTGCATCGCGCTATGGTTTCGTTACCGAGCACACTATATAAGCCCAAGTTATTTTTTAATAAATTCGACCAGCAGGACAATTTAGTTCAGAATACAGTTGTTTTATTTAGAACACCTAGTATTTTTACCCAGTTGAGTTCAACAGATCAAATACCAAATTCGGTATTTAACATATGTGTTATTATTTGCATAAGTGACCGTGACCATGGCTGCTGAAAAGCACCCGAAACGTCGGGGAAAGTGTAAACCAAAATTAAATAGATTTAATAGTTTAAATAATTTTATTAGCTTATAAATTAGTCAAATAAAATCAATAGTAGTAGTAGAGTAATATTTTCAAAAAATTTTGTAATACAGTGATAAATAAACAACGCGATAAAATCCGTATATAGTAGTTTAATTTCAATAAGTGTTACTATTTTCATAAGTGTTACTAAGTTCAAAAGTGTCACAACGTTCATAAGTGTTACTACGTTTATTTATTTAAAGTTACACCATTGACACGTCATTATACAATAATAATTCAAAACAGGGAATGGTACGAAATAAAATACCTTTACAGTCATATACAATACGTACAATTACAAACAAACATGAACACAAAAATTTAGTTATGAACCTTACTAGAAATATTTTTTTGTAGTAAGCAAAAACCAGTGTCACATCGTCCATAAGTGTCACTACGTTCATAAGTGTTACTTTGTGACCTAGATGAATAAATAATTTTAAACTGAGAATATGTTTTGGTGACAGCGCAAGAGTATACTAAAGGTGCACGTGCGCACGCACACGGGCGAGCGCCCGCACGTGTGCGCGTGCGGCGCCGCCTTCACGCAGCGCGCGGCTCTGCGCGCGCACCGCGCCGCCAAGCATGCGCAGGTAACTACACTCTAACTATGGTTATAGGCACTACGTTGTAGGATACGACCTTCCTTTAAGTTGGGCGTGGAAAAGCACATCTGAACACAGTGAAAGGATGTTCCATACAATTTTAGTCCATCATGTTTCACACACAGTGGTATGCAACTTTAATAAAATATATATGTCGGAACGGTAATACTGTTAGTTGGGACACTAGCGCCATCTAGTGACATAAAAAGGCATTAAGGCGGAACACCAGCGCCATCTAGCGCCGCTAGACGGAGTCTATGAGCCGGCGCGACAGGCGGACAGAGCTTAGTCTACGTGTTACCGTCGACCAGTGCATACCTCGTAGGAACTGTCTCGCGTTTCATAGTGATAAGTGCTCTTAGTGTGAAGTAGTTGTTAGTTGAATTCGAATACAAGTTATCTGACTACCTACGTATTTTCTATTGATTGAAACCAACATTTCCCACTGCACGCCCACGTGCTTTGATTCTATAAAATGGCTGATAAGGACGGGATAACCGGTGCCACTCCGACATACATATATTTATTAAAATTAATATTACATATTAATTAATTAATAAAAGCGAAAGAGCATATTAAATTTGACATTAAATAGACGTAATTATAACAGACTAGAACAATAAATAATCTTTCTAATCGTCACTAATATTTTTGTATAAAAAAAATATTAAATAATATATAGAGAAATAAATAAAAATAAACTAGCTCCATAATAAATCGGATGCGAGAACACAAAGAAGATCCAGTTATCGCTAAAATAGGACAATAATATAATATTAATAATATTCTATCACATACACACAACACTATCTAGCCCAAACTAAACAGAGCTTGTACTATGAGTACTAGACAATGGATAAACATACATAATATATATACTCTTTTGTTGTAAATACATACATATTGTTATACATAGATACACCCAAACCTAATTGACAATTATCGCCTGCTCCGTGCCTCGGAGAGCACGTTAAACCGTCGGTCCCGGCTGCCATGAACATCTATGGCAGTCGTTATTGGGAAGTCAGTGCCCTATAATATCCTGACACTGGTCTAGCCTTAGCGTATCGTTAGCCTTCGGGTTGCGGAGGTCAGGTGGCAGCCGCTCCGTGTAAAAACTTATATCCAGCCAAATTCGGTTAGACCAGAAAAGCCAACCCCAAGTGACTTGGGAATAATAAAGGCTAGGGAGGAGAAACACCCAGACCAATACAAACATCCATGTTTATGCACACAAATGTTTGACTTGTGTGGGAATCGATACGTCATCGAGGCCGACGAAACAATGGAAGCAGGGTCTCGGTTTAATTTCCAAATTGGTATAGTTTATTTGGATACGAAATTCCCAATAGTAGCGACAATTCGATGGCGTAGTGGTTAGTGTAACCGACTGCCACGCCTGAGGTCTCGAGTTCGATGCCCGCACAAGTTAAACATTTGTGAGCATGAACATGGATGTTTGTCTTGGTCTGGGTGTGTCTATGTATAATATGTATGTATTTACAAATAAAAGTATATATGTATGTTTATCCATTGTCTAGTACCCATAGTACAAGCTCTGCTTAGTTTGGGCTAGATGGTGTTGTGTGTATGTGATAGAATATTATTATTATATTATAGTGTACTAACGGGCTCCCGTAGTTTGCAATAAGCTTGTAATTGGCTTTATACATAAATAGGATAACGTGGATATAATAGGATCCTCCAGACCAAATTTCGGTCACGACGGCTAATCTTAACCCAGACTGGCATCGCAGAAGATATGATAGTGAACAAGTGTGTGTGAACATAAGTGCACTCTCTGTTTTCTCGCTTTCATAGTGCGATGTGACGTCACCGACACGGTCGGAGAGAGATCAGACGCAGGAACATCGGCGCACCGAGGCATGGAGATGTGTAACTCCCCTCCGGGTTGCTATTAAGGTTTCTTATTAGAAAAATAGCCACGGCCAGTTGCACTCACTGATCGGTAAACGATTAGCAAGGTTAAGCAACGTTTGGTGCGGTGAGTCTATAGGTGGGTGACCGCTTAGTGGTATTTTATCTGAGCGTCTCCGTGCTTCGGAGGGCACGTAAAAAGTCGGTCCAATTCAGGTCAAATTGACAGCAGTCGTTAAGCCATGTCAGAGGCCTACGGGCGGCTTGAACAACTCTTGACAACAGGTTGGCCACTAACCACACGAAAAGAAAAGAAGAGGAATGATGCTGATTTCAGCATGAATGGGCCTCTCGACCGGGGAAGGACTACCTCTCACAGAATATCGACGTGAAATAGCAGTATTCCTACTGTTGTGTTTCGTTCGGTGAGTGAGAGTGCCGGAGGCACCGCCACCCTCTTTCCCCCTTCCCGCTCCTCCTTCTCACTTCCTTTTTCTCTTCCTTTCCTTAAGGGTCGGCAACGCGCAAGTGATTCCTCTGGAGTTGCGGGCGTCCATAGGCTACGGTGACCACTTACCATCAGGCGGGCCGTATGCTTCTTTGCCATCTTAGGTGTATAAAAAAAATACTTTTTGTTGGCCCGATCCGAGACTTAATGCAACACATTCACTATCCCTGCACCAATATTTATTTATTTACTAGATTTAGCGTGCGGTTTCGCTGGCATAAATGTAGGTTAGATTGTAACAGTATTTTTTCCTGGATGAAAGGTACTCGATGTCCTTTTCTGTACCCCTGATAACATGTATGCGACATTTCATAATGATCGGTCCAGTAGTTTAGGCGTGAAAGCGTAACAAACATATTTACATTCGCATTTATAATATTAGTTGGGATGTACACACAGCGACATATCAACCTAGACTGTTTGATCTTTGAACAATTAGAAGCTGAACGCTGCGAATTATGCGAGAGAGTGCGTTATATTTTTGTTATTTTGTATCATTCACGCTGAACGGGACGCGATGCTCTATCCTCACCATTACATCGACACCATTGTGCACTGTCCCTTTCCGACAATTCTCTATTTTGTATGTAGCGTAGTTATGCGTATATAGGGTGTCTAACTTGATGTGCCGTGTGTACAAACCTCGTATAGTTACAATTTTGTTATAGGTATACTTAGCCATCTAAACACTCAACAAAAAATTTAATTGTATTTTACAGAAAGAATCAAATCAACCAGGACTGGAGGTTGTGCAAGAAACTTAAAATCATCGCCGAACTATCAGGATGCTTTAGGATGCAACCTTTCACCATCTCAGCCGCAAGACGTCCACTGCTGGAAATAGGTCTCCCTCAAGGTTTTCCACACAGACCGTTCTTGGACCACCCGCATCCAACCGCTTCGGTCAAAGGGTGAAATATAAAAACTATGACATTATACGTATAATGTAAATAAAAGACATTAAATTGATTTATTGTTTTATTAATAAAATATACTATAACAAGATATAAACAAATTCATTATTCTAATATTACAAATTAACATTATATTTCCCTTAAAAATATCTGTTTAAACGATTTTCATATCCCGCACTAAAAATAATTCCCGTGTCTTTACAAATATTCGGGCACAAAAAACACCCAGATTCCCTTACCAGACTTACCCTATGTCCTTTTCTATACCGCTGACAACGTGTATGCAAAATTTCATGATGATCGGTCGAGTAGTTACGGCGTGATAGCACAACAAACAAACTCACATTCGTTCTATCAAGAAATTCTATTAATATGTCCTTCAGATTTCGGTCACGGCGTCCTATCTAAATGGAGACTGGCCAACGAAGGAGATATGATAGTGCACAAGTGTGTGTAAACACAAGTGTACTCTCTGTTCTCTCACTTTCATAGTGCGATGTGACGTCACGATACCATCCGAGAGATCAACCGCAGGAACAACGGTTTTACATGCTTTTCAAAGTACTGAAATACTCCCTAAGTTTGAACAGATACTTTCATAAGATCCAAATATCTAACTACCATTATTTATTTGTTGAACAATATACAAAATTAAATAATATTTTTTTTTGTGTAATTAATCTATTTTATACGGATTTTGTGCATTATTTATTTTTAAAACAATTCTATACAAATATTATAAAGAGGAAAATTGATCTTCAGTTCGTTTTTTTTGTAACGAGTTAATTCAAAATATATACTTGCAACGGATTTAAAAAAAAAAATCTCCATTAGAATGCTATATTATCAGTTCACCGAGTAACAGAGCAATCTTTTTTAAATTACTTTATTACTACCATATCTTCTTTTTTCTTTTCGTGTGGTTAGTGGCCAACCTGTTGTCAAGAGTAAGCACGTAAAAAGTCGGTCCCGGTTGTTGCCAAATTGCCAGCAGTCGTTAAGCCATGTCAGAGGCCTACGGGCGGCTTGAACAACTCTTGACAACAGGTTGGCCACTAACCACACGAAAAGAAAGACATTGAAAATGTCATTAATGCATTTAGATTAAATAGATCCAGAGAAGAATGTCGTACCTATTACGATTCTAGTTTACACTTTCCCCGACAGCGAAAAAAACGAAAAGTTCCGTATAAAGTAGATTAATTTCAATTTATAATATTCGCATAAACATAAGACAATATTATATATTTATGTGTACCTATTATAACTAGTGCAAATCGTACTACAGTATTTTTAAAACATTGTTATTGCGTGAGCGAAAATGAGATAACGCTATACACTTTGTAGCGCGGTGTCTCTTTCTTGCACATGCATTAATAACGCTTTAAGGTTGTTAGGCCTTTATGTGACCATTGGTTGTCCTATTGACTATTTAGTAACACATAATTAATGTTACTAAATAGTCAATATAGTATGTCACATAACTAGCCTAACCCCTCTCAAATAGAAGAGGCCCATGCCCAGCAGTGGGACAGTTTAATACAGGCCTGCTATCACTACAAATTATAAAACAAAGTCCCTCGCCGCGTCTGTTTGTCTGTCTGTTCGCGATAAACCCAAAACCTACTAAACGGATTGTCATGCGGTTTTCACCAATAAATAGATTAATTATTGAGAAAAGTTTAGGTGTATAATTTGTTAAGGTTTTATACTAACCGTGCAAAGCCGGGGCGGGTCGCTTGTAGAAAATAAACCATGGTTTTCAAATATGGTAGAACTATCAACGTTGTAATGTACAGCCGATAATTGAATTAGGGTAAGAGCGAGGCCACACTGTACGTTAACGGTGCGGCACCGTACCCCAATTAATTCGAGCTATAGGGCCAGTGACGTAGCGTGGATGTCAGTCGCCCGGGGCGGAAGAAAATTTTGTCGCTCCTATAGATATTTAAATTTAAAAGAATATAGGTAATAAACAGTAATTCTAAAGAACTTTTCGGTAAGAAGTCATCATTATTGTGTTTAAGTATTTACTTTTTTTTTTGTTATTATTTATTGTGGAATTTTGCCGCCCCCTAAAAGTTCCGCCCGGGGCGGGATGACCCTGTCGCTCCCACTACGCTACGCCTCTGTATAGGGTGCCACACGGGCGGTGCGGCACCGTAGTACAATGCTGTTTACTGCAGTACGGCGCGGCGTTGCAACGTCAATGACTCAGTGTGTATTATCCCATAATGCAGGTCTTTCTTGTACTAAAGATATAAGGAAATCAATATTATCGGTACTCATCTTATCTTATCTTGTGTGGGGGCCAGTCAGTACAGACCGGCGACACTTCGACCCAGTGGGATCTTTTGTGTCCACTTCCCCAATAACGACTGCCATAGATGTTCACGGCTTAACGTGCTCTCCGAGGCACAAGCGATAATTGTCAATCAATACGCACATCATTTCGAAAAGTCATATAACTTCCGAAAGTCAGAGGTGCGCGACGTGGGTTCGAGTCCGAGACCCTCTGCATTGCAGTCTGTTGGTCTCCCCACTGAGCTATCGCTGCTCATTCTTGTCATCAAGATATAAGGAAATTAATATCAATATTGTCGGTACTCATAGTAAGATGAATATTAAATAATTGTAGCACACAACTAACACAACGTGAATAATCACGTTCAATGCACTAATATTATTGCGATGGCAGCTCGTTGTCACTTCTATAATGTAAAAAAAACGATTTAAATACGTTGTCCAAATAAATCGTTTTAAACGGTAATTGATTTTAAACCGGCCTTACATCTATAGTCACTCCGGCGCCGCAGCACATCATCCCTCCCCGCCTCGTCTCGCAGGTCGCAGGTCACAAGTCCGGCGCGCTTGCGGGCGGCCCAACGCGTCATGTGACATGGTATAATGATTTATATGTAGGATGATGTTGCGGCTCCGCACCGCACCGACTTCTTATATTATAAATGCGAATGTGAGTTTATGTTATCTCACGAATCACTCTGTCTATTGGTGAAAACCGCATGAAAATCCATTCAATAGTCTAAGATTATTTTATTTATTTAGGAATTATTCCTGTGTAATATAACAAAATGTAGGTTAAGTTAGTAACTGTACTTACTTCATTTTCTAGATGATAACCCCATGTCCTTTAAGTTGTTAATACCGTTTGTTTTACGATTATAATAAAATAAAATCTCTAAGTGTTGTCTTTCTTATTTTAAAATCTCTATTTGTTAAAATTAGTGTTTTTTTTAAACTCTCCTGGACTAGGAATAATTCCGGTGTCGCGAGGCACTTTACAAACATTCAAACAACGGACACAAAGAACATCCAGAATCGGAACAACCATTTGTGGATCACACAAAGTTTTGTCCCGTGTGGGATTTGAACCCGCAACACTCGGCGCAGTGTCAATGGCGAGGCGACCAGTTAATCCACTAACCGAGCAGTCAAGTTATTATGAACAGACAGACGCGGCGGCAGAATTTGTTTTATAATATGTAGTGATGTAGCGACTTCACACGACGAAGAAGTTACAGCACACAACAATAGATGGCGCTGTCCACAACTACACACTTGATACTCGCGCAAGCGAAGTTTACACAGCGACTAAGTATATATACAAGTTCAAGACATCAACAGTCGGTCACGGTCCAGGCACGATCACCCAGCCTGGTCGGAGGATCCTCCTGTATTGGAGGGACATCACACCACGTCCCTCCACAATATTTTAGCACCGCTATGAGACTTGCAGTCTTAAAGTATTAATAAAATAGGGGTTTAAACATGAAGTTGCCGATTTGTATGAAGAAAATCGCCAAGGTTTACTATATACTAACTATTTCTTAAATTAACAAAAATATCAACCATCATGTAATTATGGCGAATTGAAACAACGAATACGGGCAGCCGCTAAGCGATATAACTTTAAATACAAATTGTGAAAAAGATTATTGATATTCATTATTAATAATAGATCTGCACATAAACGACATTTTAATTGTCTTTAAAATTTCTGTATTTTTATTTAATTACTTTATGTTGTACCTACATTTTAATAATTGATCAACAATTCACGTACATGTGCACGTCATGATGGTGCAGAAATAAAAATCTGTTCATTTCATCTGGTACACACAGCGACACATCAAACTAGACTGTTTGGACTTTGAACTATTAGAAGTTGAACGCAGCGAATTGTGCGAGAGAGTGCGTTATATTTTTGTTATTTTGTCTCACTCACGCTGAACACGCCGCGACGCTCTATCCTTACCATTACATCGACACAACTATGCACTGTTCCTTTCCGACAATTCTCTATTCTGTATGTAATGTACTTATGCGTATATAGGGTGTCTAACTTGATGTGTAGCCGTGGGTACATGTTATTAATAATAAATACAGTCTATTCTCGAAATATACATGATTTTTTTTAAATAACCATTCCATTCTCTACAGAAACCACAATTAGATGTATGTCATAAACGGCAATTTCATATTTAAAGACCAAAAATATATATATTTATTATTATTATCAGGCACCAATGGTACCTTATAAGGCCAAAACTCAAGTAAGCCTTCCTAAAGCCTAGTTCCTATGTCAAATAACCTGTCGTTTTATCTACGGACTGTTAAATTTTAACATATCTGTTTTATAGAATACTAGATTTTAACCTCGGCTTCGCTAAATTTTTATCCCTCGAGAACAGAATCTTTCCTCGACGAAAAGTACTCTATGTCCGTTTCTGTACCCCTGACAACGTGTATACGAAATTTTATGATGCATTTATTAAGGAACTAGATATTAAATGTAGGTTAGTTAGTTACAGTACTTCTTTTTCTAGGTGAAAAGTACCCCATGTCCTTTAAGACTGCGCCGAGCGAAATGTGCCAAAACAGGCGGTCACAGTTAATTTTTGTTTAATACAAATATAAAATATACATTTACCATAACAATGAATGTGTTTACAATAACTCCGTGTAAAAAACTTAAAATAATTAATATTTTCGCCTACAAAATTACGTAAATTTGCACGAAAAATGCAAAAGCGTAAGCTCGTGTTACGTGATTTTTAGATTATAACAGTCGAAATCTAACCTATTTTACAGCTTAAACGAAACATAAATAGTTATATTACAATGTGTCCGTCCCAAATATTTAAGTTATTGGTTGAAAATAAAGATACATATTTATCAAAAAAGCACTTCAAATCCTCCATACAATTTTACAATGGCGGCCGCGCGCCGATTTGAATAACGAGCTCTGTCATTCAGTCCAACCGCGTTTTACGCTCGGCGCAGTCTTCCGTTGTTAATACTGTTTGTTTTACGATTATAATAAAATAAAAATCAAATAAAGTCTCTAAGTATTGTCTTTCTTATTTTAAAATCTCTATTTATTAATATTTGTTTTTTAAGTCCTCTCCCGCACTAGGAATAGTTTATGTATCGCGGCGCACTTTACAAACACTCAAACAACGGACACAGAACACCCAGATTTGAAACAACCGTTTGTGAATCACACATTTTTTGCTCCGTGTTAGATTCGAAACCACAACACTCCACAGCACTTTAAGCACAAAATCAAAGGGTAGTTAATTATAGAAAAAATAGAGAACATATATAGTCTGAAAGCAGTAACTGAATCATTTTTAAAATAAGTTTGTTTACCAAATAAGACAAAAAGAAAAATGATATATTAATACATTTGGAATGTATAATAGATAATAATAACGGTAAAGAGGAATCTATCACGCACCCTCGGATTGCCCATCCCAACTATTGCAATAGAAAAATGTTTACAATACCGAACTTGAAACAACCATCGCTAGTACTGAACATGCAAAAAGATGTAATAGAGTTGATTTATACAGTGTGACTGGTTAAACATTGTACATACTTAAGGTAATTTAAGGTCAGTCGTAACGTATAAAAAAGAATTAAACCTGCATAGAAAACCTTTATGAAAATTTGTATTGTAGCAGGTTTATACGAACAAACACAATTTAAAACGGAACGTAGTTTATTGATAATATAAAGTCAACAAACTGTAGTCTAGTACCTACAGTACAGGAAGCGGGACCCCGTGCGTGTGCTAGCGTAGCGTATAACTGGTTCTCAGAGCTGTCCGACCAGGAAGGTTGAAGCAGACCGAGAGCGCAGTGAACACTGAACACTGCCTCCGCACACGCCGGTGGTCGTGTGTTATAAGCGCCGGCCGGCAGAGCTCGGCGGCGCACGGTGGCGCAGCCGCTTGCGGGGAGGCCACGCCCAGTATGACGTGTAGATGGTACCACGGCTCGGGCGCTTGGGTGTTGTGATTTTCGTTACAGTATGAAATATCCATAAAATGTGGACACTGCGCACGTCGCACACAGGTGCTACCGAGGCTAATGACCTTTGATAAGAAAAGAACGGGCGGAGGTGCGGTAGCGGAGGGGGCGGAAGTTTTGTTTAGCTTTGGTATATGCGCAAGAGTGTCCGCTTGGATAACTGGGTCAAATTTTAAGTACCTATTTTTTAGATATTCAGTTTCAGAATCGAGTACTGAATACCTTCCTTCAATATGTACAGTCTTTTACCAATCAGCCTGTATTATTTTATTATTTGTGTCAAACTAGCGACCCGCCCCGGCTTCACACGGGTAGTATACAAAACCTTAACTAATTACACACCTTAACCTTTCTCGTGAATCACTTTGTCTATTAGTGAAAACCGCATTAAAATCCGTTCAGTAGTTTTTGAGTTTATCACAAACAGACGCGGCAGGAGACTTTTATAATATGTAGTGATTTAATAAGTGTAACTTTGACGTTCATAAGTGTCACTTTGTGACCGATATGAATAAATATATTTTATTATTTTAGAGACTTAAACAAATATTGATTGTCTAAATGTTCTTTGTGTCCATTAATTAGTTTGTATAGTCCCTGTGACACAAGGCCTGATAGTGCGAGAGATATCTTTTAAAAAAAGATATCTCCCGCATAAGGTGTTTTTGATAATAGTGGATCGGAATTTTTAAAGAGATCTCTTTCGTTGCGGCTCGATTCCTGTGTGTGGACTTTACAAATAATAAAACAACGGACACAAAGTGGATGTACTTTGTGTCCGTTATTTATATGTAATAGGTATAGTGGCCAATTTAAGAATGCGTGGTGGATTCCTCTCTTCCCATTGATTATTTTACAATAAATTTACAATTTACACCTATTTTGTTTCAATACAATATGTTGATAATTATACATTCTAGCTATATTGCTTTTGAACACGAATCACTCTTCTTAGTGTGTCGGTGGCAATCATTGCTTAACATTATATAGTTGCGAACATGAATCAATGAAAATATATACACTAATAAATATATTATACTATCGCCCCTGTGTATAAACTGTCTCACTGCTGGGACGGGCCTCTTCTCAGTGTGAGAAAATTCTCATCTCGGTCAACACACGACTCCAAAGCTTGGAGCATCGTCATCATCAGTCGTTAAACTTATCGGCGATGACCAACTGGTCAACGCACGACTCCAAAGCTTAGGGCATCATCGTAGAGTTGCCAGTCTCTCGGTTTTCTATCGGATACATTTCGGAGAGAGTGCAGAGGAACTGCATAATTTGATTCCTCCTTCCCCATTCGACCAGACAAACAGGCCAGCGACACAGGTACATGATGGATATACCACATTTACGCATGAAGCGCTTTGCTTCCACTTTTGTAACGCGTACCGCAAAGGAGTGGAACTTACTACCTAAGTCTGTGTTTCTCGATGAGTACAATCTGGGTGTCTTCAAGTCGTGAGTGAATCGGTATCTTCTAGGCAAGCGAGCTCCATCGTCGACTGCATCGTCACATACCATCAGGTGAAATCGCGGTCAAACGCAAGCCATTTAAAATTATAAAGAGTAAATATCTTCTCAGTTTCAGAAGGATTAGGCCATAGCCCAGTGCATCCAGTGCCCAGCAGTGAAACAATTTATATACAGAGCTGATATTATATATGTCAATTTGTCTAGAATGTATATTAACACCTTGTATATATATACGGTATACATCCAGGGCAAAAACTAGCCCCAGGAAAACTTATGTCAGTTCTTCCTCATACAATTCCTTTTCTCCAAAACAATCATAGCTTTCAAAGCACTAGCTACAGTATACCTGAGTTCTTGGAACTTATTAATGGATAAACGGTATGTGTGTGTCTGTCTGTCTGTAAGTCTGAATGTTAGGATCACAAAGACTTGGTGCTGGTGTATCTTAGATTTGGAGTCTGGATGCGATGATTGGCTGTGGAAGAGGAAAATGGTATTAAATATGGAATTAAATTATATATATATATAGATGGTGCTCGCGCCTTCGCTCGTGTTTGTCGACCCTTCGAAGATGCAATGTACTAAAACCCAAAATACTCCTTCCCAGGAGTGCCAAAAAGCAAAAGACTCGTGTTTTCGTCTTGCTGAACATAGCTTTTTAGCTCTTTCTTTTCTTAAATTGAAAATATTGAAATTGTGAAGAAATGATCCAATCCACAAAAACATAAATAAAAGTTATGCTGATTTGAAACATAATTTAATTTTTCTTGTGACTGATCAAAATCAAAAATCAAAAATAAATTTATTCAATTTCGGTTACACGGTAACATATATGAATGTCAAAGTTACACAATTTTTTTCTCTGAATTTACATTTACTGCCACATTCATCAAAGCAAGAGTTTAGGGCTCATGAGAAGAACGGATAAGAACTGTTATCCTAATCATGCTATGTATATAGTTTTATAAAGAATTAATATAGATTTTTGCATTAGGTACTTGATGTTTATTCAAAAGACCTTCATACTTTTAGATAAATTAAAAAAGAACCCCTGGATCATTTCTGCACAACACGGTCCAATTATGAAAGTATATATTATACAGCATTTGTGGCGAGTTAAATTATAAATTACAACACTATTTGTAAAATTAAAGTACTGCTGCGGTATTTTCTGGGTGGTAAAACCATTTCTTAAATACACAGATCAGATATACCTCGAAAAACTGAATAAGGTAACATCAATAACTCATTTCAACGCCCAAGTTTATTTTACAACATTTCCGGAGATCCAATCACCCTCTTTCCCCCTTCCCGCTTCTTCTCCTTCCCATTTCCTTTCCTAAAGGGTCGCGCAACGCGCAGGTGATGCCTCTGGTGTTGCAAGCGTCCATAGGCTACGGTGACCACTTACCATCAGATGATCCGTATGCTTGTTTGCCACCTAAGCCGTATAAGAAAAAAAAACTTCGAAGGGTCGATATATAGGTTATGTAAATTTTCTGTCCCTCGGGAACAGTACTCTAACTTTTACTGGATGAAAGGTACCCTACGTTCTTTCCTGTACCCCTGACAACGTGTGTGCAAAATTTCATAATGATCGGTCAATTAGTTAAGACCTGAAAACGTAACATACAAAATCATTACCTTAAAGAGATGTCAATCTTCCATTGCATGCTCACAACTCCTGGTTTCACTCTCACATGCGCAGGAACATTATCGTACATTTTGTCCGTGCATAATAATGTTGTAAACTCCGACACACATTCGGGGGAAAACCTGTAGGTCCAACGTACAATAAATTTTTATTAAATAGGATCTCTCCCACTAGAAATAATTTCTGTGTTGTGGCTTTTTAATAATGCCTTCTATAGTCTAGAGGAATTTTTTGATAATAAATAATTTGTGTAGTTTTAAGTTTTCTTGATGTATACCTACTAGAAATAACTGTAAAGTTGCAATATCCGAATGGATAACTATTGATTCTATTATTATGTAACACCATTGTATAGACGGCTACACATCAAGTTAGACACCCTATATACGCATAACTACGCTACATACAAAATAGAGAATTGTCGGAAAGGGACTGTGCATAGTGGTGTCGATGTAATGGTAAGGATAGAGTAGGGATGTAACGGAAGTGATTATATCGGAACCGAATTCGGAAGTGGAGTATTTTATTTGGTTTATCGGAATCGGAGGCGGAGACAAAAGAGAGATATATTAAGGGTAGATCTAAGAAAATAAAATTACACACATTATTCATCCGTTCTATTATTATTAGTTCAAAAAATAATACAGGTAGGTTATACCTGGGTGTTGAAAATAAAAACAATCGAATTTAAAATCTTTAACATTACTAATGCCTAGTGAAATTAAGTAATAACTGAAAAATCCATGCGAAAAATTGGCACAGATTAAAATAAAAATGATTAGGGAACCTGTTGCACCTTGGACAGTTTTTTACATTTCTAATTTTAATTGCTATTTGACGTACTGTACACAAACTATATTATAGGCGCGGGAGGAGGGAGATTCCCTGCGTGACAAGTATAAACCTGTTTGTACGCACTGATCGCTGGACACCGCCACCGCGCTGCTATGCGTCGACCGCCGATATAACTTCCGATTTAAATTTAGCGGAACCGAAATCGGAATCGAAGGTGCAAAATCAATCGAAAGTTCCGAACTTTCGGACGATCAGATCGGAACGTTCGAACCTCCGTAACATCTCTAGGATAGAGCGTAACAAAAATATAACGCACTCTCTCGCACGATTCGCAGCGTTCAACTTCTAATAGTTTAAAGTCCAAATAGTCTAGGTTGATGTGTCGCTGTGTGTACACAGTTTTATGCAATAAATATATGTCTGTCTTTCAAAAAATGGACTCAAAGAACACTCAGACTTGGAACAATTATGGATCATATTAAAATCGGGCCCATAACACTCGGAGTATTGGCGAGGTTTTAAACCAATACGCCAATTCGTGTAGTCCAGTCATATTCCAATGTTATTTGTTCTCTCACACAGAAATTACAGAGTATAATAAAGTATATATTTAATTAATACATTAGTGTGTCAAATTATCTATGTGAGAGACTGGTATCTATACTGGGAGACCCTGTGTGACTGATTACCAGCCTCTCCAGACTCTGGACAAGGATACAGTTTTATAGTAATTTATTAATCAAAGCATATTTCTCTTGTGTTTGTATGGTGTGTGTGGTGTGTGTGTGTGTGTGGTGTGTGTGTGTGTGGTGTGTGTGTGTGTGTGTGTGTGGTGTGTGTGGTGTGTGTGGTGTGTGTGGTGTGTGTGGTGTGTGTGGTGTGTGTGGTGTGTGTGGTGTGTGTGGTGTGTGTGGTGTGTGTGGTGTGTGTGGTGTGTGTGGTGTGTGTGGTGTGTGTGTGGTGTGTGTGTGGTGTATGGTGTGTGTGGTGTGTGTGGTGTGTGTGGTGTGTGTGTGTGTGTGTGTGTGTGTGTGTGTAGATTTCAATTGCCTTATTAATTTGATTGTATAAGTATCCTCTCATAAAACCAAAGAAATTGTTGGAGAACCCTGTTGTCCAATGTTTTTCAGAGAAACATACTTTATGTTTGAGACGCTTGTTTAGATTACATACTGGATTTTATTTAATTGTAGTGTTATATTATTTTCTGTTTACGCGAATTTTATTCATTGAAATTATATGAATGAAATGAAACGATGAATACTTGACCGCTTACGATTGTAAACTGACTCGGCGAGCGCTGGCCTTCCCCTTTTATACGCAGTTAAAGCGTTACCGGAGTTTTCTAGAAACGTCATACCCGGTATGTTGTAACAATACGAAGATTGGAGAATGTGCCAGCGTTCTCTCTACTCTACTCGTACCGACGAATCTACGTAGTTCCGTAAGTTTTCAATAGATGGCTGCCGAGTCTTCCACACAATGTCGAGAGATAGCACTGGGTGTAACAATAGGTTCTCACGGTATTATGTGCGCCCTAAAACTGAGATGATGATGATGTAATGTTAGTGTAATATCCTTTTGCCTACCCCTTCATTAATACAGGCATGAATCTATATTCGTATGTATTAAATATCATACCTTAATCCTTCTAGAAATATCTTCACATCCTCCGGTAACCATGGTTCTTTAATGGCTGACCGTAACCTCGCAAAGTGTCTCACTACTTCTCGGACGGCTGAGAACTTATCTGCATTCATAAGACTTGAAGTTCTGCTGTCTGGATTACCTTCTAACTCTTTGAGGGCCACTGAAAATGTAACAATGTTGGTATTCAGTTAATACTCACACAAGATTAATCTATACAAATATATATATATATATATATATAGCTCGTCAAAATGACCTCTCTCCGCCTGATGATAAGCAGTCGTGTGGTCTAAGAGCAGTGGCCTCCACATCGTCCTCATAGCAGCCGAGGCGATGTTGAGCTCTCTACTTTGACCGCCTGAGAAAGTGCTTTTTCACGCCTTAAAGGACCCAGGATTGAAGGAAGAAGGAAACACGTGCCTTGGCAGAGAATTCCATGCCTTGATCGATCGGCAGAGATTACAACAACCATACAAAAAAAATACAATAATAGGTTATAGTTGGTTGCGTAACCTTTTAAGGCAGCCACTGCATGCACAATTAGATGAGCTTAGAAAGAAAAGTAAAAATAAAGAAGTATGCGGTGTGTATGTCAGAAAGGTTATTTAGACCAACTTTAAAGATATCATATAAGTGATACATCATTTAAATAAATACATTAAGAATAATAAATTAAAAAATACCAAACAAATAATAATAAAATATAAAACAGAACAGCTGTTTTTTTGAATGTACTAATGCAAGTAATAGTCAGATCAAAGTCAAAATCAAAAATCATTTATTCAAAATATTTTCTTACATTTATATGAATGTTATACACTAAAATTAATTTACATTATATGGATTTTATCAGGTTGTTCATTTTAAAATACTATAATTCAATATTACGCAAAGGAAATTGGTTAGTGACTTAACTAAATTTACTGAATTTACATTTAGGATAGTTGCTAGGATCAGGCAAAAGTTCAATTAATATTTTCTCTTACCTGTCTTTCTACTATTTATGACTAAGTCCCATACCCAGACTAGGAATAATAGCCAGGCGCCCATGATTTACACAAATAAACTGCATGATTAGAGTCTTTTTACTATTTATGACTAAGTCCCATACCCAGACCAGGAATAATAGCCAGGCGCCCATGATTCATACAAAAAGGGGTAAGCAAAACTGGAAGTGGGATAGGAATTTGCCTATAGTGGCAATAGGTCAATAAGTTTCAACATAATTAAGCCTGTTTATTCCTGTGGGAATAGGCAGCAATCTAGTGTATAATAATATAACTGGTAAAAAAAATGTTTATATCTGAATTGTAATTGTGTCTGAATTGTAATAATGTCGGCCTCGATAGCGTAGTGGTTAGTGTAACCGACTGCCACGCCTGAGGTCGCGGGTTCGATTCCCGCACAAGACAAATATTTGTGTGCATGAACATGGATGTTTGTCTTGGTCTGGGTGTTTCTATGTATAATATGTATGTATTTACAAAAAAAATGTATAATGTATGTTTATCCATTGTCTAGTACCCATAGTACAAGCTCTGCTTAGTTTGGGCTAGACAGTGTTGTGTGTATGTGGTAGAATATAGAATATAGAATAGAATAGAATTATTATTATTATTTGTAAACCAAGTAATGTGGTAGGATATACTGGTACTTTAACACAACATTTAAGATCTGTAACTAACAAATATTCTACAAATAAAGTATTATGAACTAGCTATACCCGCGGTTTCACCCGCGTTTATGGATACTGTGCCGCCCCTTTGGGTCATAGTGTGATGGTATATAGCCTAAAGCCTTCCATGATAAATAGGCTATCCAACACTACAATCATTTTTCAATTCGAACCAGTAGTTCCTGAGATTTGCACGTTCAACTAAACAAACAAACTCTTCAGCTTTATAATATTAGTATGGAAAGATAAGTGTGTATATTTCTTTATCTTTTAACTTCTGCAGTAGTAGCATGAACGCCGGCAGCAGGTTGCAAGGGGGTGCACTTACACCACCCTGTCAGGAAAGAAAATACATAGAATTTTTTTTTTTTTCGATTGTCTAAATATATTCAATCAAATACCTGCACGAATTGAATTTGACATTACATTTATCTACATAATATACATGTATAATTCCATATTTTATATCAATGACAAGATGTAGGTAATACTGACGGCGCCCATGAGTAGTAACTATTGTCACAGAGAAATTTACAAACATTCAAGCCACAGCCTTCCCCCAAAAACAGGACAACTATTTGTGGACCACACAAATTTTCCCCCTGTGTGGGGATCAAATCTGCAACACTCAGCACAATGGCAACAGTGAGGGGACTACTTAAGCCACTGCACCATGCTTGCAAAGATAGAGGAAAAAAGACTGACTAAGAAAGTATATAAGGTAAATGTGAATGGAACAGGCAGAAGGGGAAGACCTCGGCAAATTTCCTCTGATCATACTGAGCTATTGTAGACTTTCTGTAGAGAGGCCAGGTTAGGAGTATGCTAAACCGTTAATATGATAATATGATAATGAAGAATATAATGAAAGTAAATGAAGCAAGCGAAGTATGCCAGCATTGTAGCTAGTAGAAATCTGTAGTCTCTGCCTAGCCTTCCAGGAAACAGGCGTAAGAGAATGTATGTATAACTCCCTCATATGACCTATGAGCTATGTTTTTAGATCTTATTTTTTAAGGGTTGATCTAAATTATGACGACTAGGCAGACTTTGAGACAATCCGCTGCCCAACAACAACTTCTTTTTTGCCTCAACCGGGTATCGAACCCAGGTTCTACGATCGCATATAAACTTATGATTCGGTTTAAGCGGAATAACCAAGTAATTATCTTTCTGAGGTCTGTAGACGGTCAGGTCCCAATAGCAATATAAAACATTGTTATAATTAAAGCTAATTGACGAAATAGTTTTTATATCAAAAGAAATAGCCAGAATTTCGAACTTTTAATTGGTTAATATTATCATATAAATTACGTACGAATTACGAATGGTTTAATCTCCTTCCTCTGTATTTCTGGCGTTAATAAAGACACAGTAGTCCATTGTGCCGGACTCTCAGTTAAAAGTTCTAATTGTTGAGACATTTGGGCTAAAATTAAATAAAACTATGAACACAAAATCAAAACAATATAAATGTCAGCTGTAACACGTCTCTATATATAATCTGTGATAAATTGAAATGACATTTGTTTTTTTATGAGTAGTGTTTGATGTTTGCGTGTTGTCGATTATAACCGGTTTTTTCATATTAATCGATTACAATAAATTTACCAAGAAATCGTCAAAAAATCACATATAAAAGGTTTTGCATTGTTTTGATAATCATCAAGAAAATTTTAATGGCTACCTTGTCTCTTTAAATCAATATCATATTCAAAATTGTATGGTAGGACAAGGTAGGAAAATCGTCTAACCTCAATACTGCTCATTATAATTTTATAAAGCTTTGCAACATCACTACTAGATTAATGGCCGCTTGTTTGGCGTTGTCCCGCTAGTCTACAAACGCGATTAATTGCTTTAATCAGTTCACTAGTATAATAACTAAAACTTGACCAAAACCTTTAAAATAAGTGTTATTTTAATATATAATTACAATAATGGCTGCAGTTCAAGGACCACCTGGTAACAAAAATTGGCCGGGTAGACCGGGAATACAACACCAGTCTAGTCAAAATCAGCCGAATTTAACGCTAAATAGGACAATAAACTTGTATCCATTGACAAATTACACTTTCGGGACGAAGGAACCTCTGTTTGAGAAGGATGCTTCAGTTCCAGCGAGGTTCCAGAGAATGAGAGAAGAATTCACTAAAATTGGCATGAGGAGGTTAGAAAACTTTTCTTTAATATTTAAATGTTGTTTATTTGTTAGTAATACGCGTGATAAAGCCTAACGTGATTGTTTTTGTAAAACTAAATACTAAACAATGAATAAATCTGTAAAATCTTATAAATTTGTTAGCAGTAAGTCACTTATTTTGTATTATAACATTATGCCTGTTATTCACAAAGGGTCAAGCACAGAAGTATTTACTCAAACTTTACCGGCAATTTTCTATCCCCATGTACTACTAGACAATCTACAGATCTTGCGACAGAAAATTTCCTGATGACAGCTCTTGATATGCATTGTAGATATATTTACTAAGATGATTATAGTGCATATTTTGAACATGAATCAAGGGATAATTCATAACCTATAAATATACCTATAGTATTTCTCAGAGAGGGCCCTGTTACTAAACAGTGATGACCTATGTACCATCCTAGAATTTTGAGCTGAAAGCTTATCCTGAGATGGGTATGGCCCTCCTGGCTACATCAAACTGTACTTTATGGTAGGTCCATCATACAGCATACTGCACCATGCAACATTTTTCTATCTAAAATGCACATAGTATAAAACAAAGAGTATGTATTCAATAAATTTGTACCTTTGAACTAAATAAATTTCCTAATCAATATCCTTATCTCATTCACAGATCAGTAGAAGGCGTTCTACTGGTTCATGAGCATGGTCTACCACATGTGTTACTGCTGCAACTAGGAACGGCATTCTTCAAGCTGCCCGGAGGAGAACTTAACCCTGGAGAGGTAACTGTGTCTTATTGATCCTGAAGCTCCTTTTATATTTTGTATTTTTCTCTATTTATGTTATAATATATCTCAGATTTCAGTGTGCAAAGGCAAGGTTCCTGGCAAAGGCCTCCTTTAACTTTTTAGCTTTCTATATTTTGCAACCATATCTTATAGAAGTTAAGAACAGTATTAAAAGGCTCAAAAGGAGACTAAACACTAAATTAATGAATGTATTTGAGCCACAATACATATAATGTGCCATCAGCAGGGTTACTACAGAATATATGGTATAGCTCACTTCTGCTATTGATAAAAGTTATAATTATGTTTGCCCTGAATGGTGCTGAGTACTACAGTTTTCAGTTTTACTATATAAGTGTCATATGTATGGCGTAGTAGTTAGTGTATCCAGCTGCCATGCCTGAGTTCTAAGGTTCGATGCCCGCACAAGTCAAGCATTGTGTGCATCGACATGGATGTTTGTCTTGGTCTGGGTATTTTTATGTATAAAATGTATGTATTTACCAAAAAAGAAGTATGTATGTATGTTTATCCATTGTCTAGTACCCATAGTACAAGCTCTGCTTAGTTTAGGCTAGATAGTGCTATGTGTATGTGATAGAATATAAATTTGTATTGAGAGTGTAGTTATAACTGAGATATGCCAATATACAGGCAGGTAATAGTTGGTAGCAGGGATGTTGCAGATGTATATTTTTTGACATCTGCGGATGTGAATACTGATATTTAAAGGGTCACATCCGCAGATGCGGATATGGATGTCCAAATCCATGCAGAAGCTCCGCTATTGCAGATGCGGATGTGAATATTTGCAACCCTAGTTGGTACAGCACTGTTACTGATTTGTATCACATGTGAAGTTGAGTTAGTAAGCGAAGGATTAAGGTTTGTAACTCAGAAAAACAATATCAAGATGTAGGAATAGCAAACTGGGTTTATTATCGATCTTACAAGAATATCCTTATCCACAATTCCTCTTTATCTGCCACCGTTTATCAGCCACACCCATACCACAGATTATATATCTCTAATCATAAACTCTCAGACCATAGCCAAGTGGCCAAAGTTGCCTGTCTTACAATTTACCTATTGTTTTACTATATGTCGTAACCATAGATTGTTTATAATATACAAATTAATACAACTATTGAAAGGATGCTTACATAAGTAACACCAGCTGATAGTATATGTCAAAAGCAGTTCAGTTGACATTGCTGCTGCACTGAGTGTTGTGTGTTCAACTCCCACTTGTGACAAAACTTTTTATTCCGAGTTTAAGTGTTATTTTGATCAGTTATTTCAATATTCATAAAGTACTTAGAGGAGTGACAAGAATGGACAGAATTAGGAATGAATACGTAAGAGGTAGTCTGAAAGTGGTGCCTATAGATGAGAAGGTGAAAGGGAATTGTTTGGCTTTGGTAAGGACATGTTATGCGAAGAGATGTAGATGATGAGGGTAGAGGGACGTAAAGGGAGAGGAAGGCCAAAGAAAAGATGGATGGACTGTGTGAGGATGGATATGAAAGGGAAAGGGGTAAATGATCAGATGACGGGTGACAGAGAAGTATGGAAGCGAAGGACATACTGCGCTGACCCCAAATAAATTGGGACTAGGACATGACTATGATGATAAAGTACTTACTCACTGAATAATGGCTTAAGCCTGTCAATGCTTTGTATGCCAGACTTAATCGAAAACCTATTGTACATCTGGCCACTGGTGTGTACCGCTGTAACTCAATTGGTTAAGTTAATATATACGAGAAAGAAAAATTATTCCAGACCTAGTCTTACTTATGTTATATGTATGGTTTCCAGGATGAGATTGAAGGGCTGAAGAGGCTACTCACGGAAACACTAGGCAGACAAGATGGCGTTAAACAGGAATGGGTGATTGAAGATACTATTGGTTAGTAATTTTTATTTGAAGTGCAACTTGCAGTGTGTATAATCACAGTAATAATTTTATCAATAGTGAATGCCAATGCTGTGCATGAAGCCAACTATTCAAATTTCGAGTCAGGCAATACAGTTTTACTAATAAAACTTAAATATGGTGACTTTCGCAGTGGCTTTAAATTTCTTTTTAACAAATAATGTTCACAGCAATCACGAAGAGACCATGTGTCCATAACTGCTGAAAAGCAACTCAATCATCGAGAAAAGTGTTTAAAATAACAAGAAAATTAATTTTAATAGCTTTAAGGTATTTGTTAAAAAATAAACTGCAACAATAATCCATATAATATTGTTACGGCTAGTGCCCTCTGTCGGCACTGTGGGGAAGAGTCGGCGGTTTCTAATAATAATTTATTACAGCACTATCTATTGACATCTTACGAAACTACGTATTTGTCAGTACGAGTTCAGTGGAGAAAGCGCTGGCACATTCTCGAATCATCGCGCTGTTGCGTGCCGTGTGTGACGTCTTCAGGAAAACTCCAGAAGCGCTTTACCCGCGTATAAATAGAACGCACGCGCACCGCCGAGTCAGTTAGTGTTGAGTAGGACATGGATTTGAAATGAGTTTGTAAGAGTTGCCTCTTTTTTGTACTGAGCCAGTACAATGTCCCACTTCAAATGAGGCGAGGCGTCTTGAAGCACAGCGGTACATTTGAAGTTATGAGTAATTTTGTCATCTAGTGTTGCTGTGTTGATTGTACCTTACAAAATGAGGCGAGGCGCGTCTTGAAGCACAGCGGTACATTTGAAGTTATGAGTAATTTTGTCATCTAGTGTTGCTGTGTTGATTGTACCTTACAAAATGAGGCGAGGCGCGTCTTGAAGCACAGCGGTACATTTGAAGTTATGAGTAATTTTGTCATCTAGTGTTGCTGTGTTGATTGTACCTTACAAAATGAGGCGAGGCGCGTCTTGAAGCACAGCGGTACATTTGAAGTTATGAGTATTTATATCATCTACAATCTTACAAAGTGCGATTAACGTAAAACTAACCACAAAGTATAAGAAGCGAATTTCTTAGGACAATAATGATAATATTTTCGTAACATTTTAAATAACGTGTCGAATGTAACTTGTTTGTGCAAAGCAAATTAAAGTACCTGTCATTTTGATTATTCGATTAAATATTTTATTTTACTAAATAGGCAATAACACAAGTTGATTTTAAAGAAAGTACGATTTATTTAAAAAATAATTAATGTTAAATTGTTTAAGTAATATTTGCGAACCTCCGAAGGCATAAAAGTAGCTACTATGCATACCTAGCCATAAAAAATAATAAACAACTGTAACAAAACTATAATGCTTTAAAACCATAAAATATATGTAATCAAATAAACTTTTCTAAGCATAACAAAGTCGAAGAAAATGAACAAAAGCGTTAGGTATATCGTTGTCTCACTCGGTGACGTATAAGGAAGATAAAAGATGCACTATTAAAGTGAAGCATGTGACGTGTTCTCTCTCACTTACTCTACGCTCATGTCATACACGACGAACGCGACATAAAATTTGAAGTGGTACATGAAAAAATTTTGAGCCGCTCTTACATTGGTACGTCTTGTACGGGACAAATGTCATGCCTCTTGTAAGTCCTACTCAACACTAGAGTCAGTTAACTAACGTAAGCGATCAAGTGTTCATCGAAGCGAACGGAAGCGAAAATACTACGGAGTCTGAAGCAGTTACAGTGGAAAAGTGTAATATAGTGTTTGTAGTGTTTTAAATTTATTTGTGTGATAGAATAAAACGTTTTAGTCGGTAATATTGTTTTATATTCTTATCCGTTGAACCCAGCACGTAACAATATCAAAGTTCAACATTTTGTTAGTTATGAGCCCGTTCACCCCTCAAGTTTCGCCCCCTTCTTCCACCCAAAAATAATCTGTGTTTCTATGAAAGGAGTGGAAGTCAAGGGGCGTACGGGCTTGTAGCCATTTTGTCGTGTGTGTGTTAGAATGTTAATTTAAAAATATTTCCCTATAATTATGTTTAGGTTATGTTGGGTCTGACATGGTCTTATTTATGACTAAATCCCCTAAGTAAATAAAGAATTTTAAAAATGTACAACATTCTCATAATAACACAATATAATCTAACAGACAGATCAGAAATGTAACAAACATTTTTGCATTCCAGGAAACTGGTGGCGACCCAACTTCGAACCTCCGCAGTACCCATACATTCCACCACACATCACGAAACCCAAGGAACACAAGAGGTTATTCCTAGTGCAGTTACAAGATAGAGCACTGTTCGCCGTTCCGAAGAACTACAAGCTGGTGGCAGCACCGCTATTTGAGTTGTATGATAATGCTCAAGGTTATGGACCAATCATCTCTTCGCTGAGCCAGAGTTTGTGTAGGTTTAATTTTGTGTATATGTGAGGTTGGAGGTGGATGGCAGGGCTTTCGGTTAGAGATTGAGATACTGGAGACTGATATTCTTGATAGCAAAGCTTAGTATTGCCATCGTTTTCAGGCATGAAAGCCAAAAATGTTCAGTACCATTCTCTACTTTGTCAATCATTTGTTTCTAAAAAGACAACTCCTTAACTAAAGATAGTTCCTGTATTGCAGGGGACTTTAAAAGCACTAGCTACAACACCTGTGTAGTGGGGGACTTTCAGAGAGACTTTCAAGAACATCCTAACTCGGAACAATCATTTGTGGTTCACACAAATTTTTGTCCCGTGTGAGGTTCGAACCTACAATACTCGGTGCGTGCCGAGAGTGCCGAGGCGACCACATCATCCGTGCAGTCAAACTGAAAGGATGTTAAGCCATATGTGTTCTATTTCAGATCCAGTTCCTATATCAAGGAACAAGTAATTTTGTTTATGGACAGTAGAATTTTTACTTGTTTTTCATAGAATATGTGTCAAAAATAATTGCTTCAGAGAGCACGTTAAGCCGTCGTTCCCGGCTGCCATGAACATCTATGACAGTCTTTATTGGGAAGTCTGTGCCCTATAATATCCTGACACTGGTCTAGCCTTAGGGCATCAATAGTCTTCAGGATGCGGAGGTCAAGTGCCAGCCGCTCCGTGTAAAAACTGATATCTAGTCAAATCCGGTTAGACTAGAAAAGCCGACCCCAAGTGACTTGGGAATAATAAAGACTAGGGAGAAGAACGTGTCAAAAATTAACTGTCTGTAGATAAAACACCTCATTCTTGAATATTTTAATTAATCATTAGTCATTTTCGACCACTAAACCCGTTTAAATTAGCATTTATGTTCATTTAAATATTTACTATAGAAATCTAAGCTTTGCTATAATGAAGTATAACTCTGGTGTCTTGTACTATAAGATATATTTGACCACACAAAACTGGTCCTGGTCAAACAGGTAATTTTTTGTGGTTAAATAAATTTTATACATTTGGTTTTATTATTAGACTGTTTTATATTAAGCAACCTTGTAAACCGTTGGACTGCCACGCAGAGGTCTTGAGTTCTATCTTAAAGATTCTAGGGATAATCATCGTTATCCTCTCAGCCAAAAGACGTCCATTGCTGGACATAGGCCTCTCAAGGTTTTCCTGGAGATAATAATAATAATAAGCTTTATTTAACCATATTTAAAAGTTACAATTTAAGTGAATGTTTTAATTAAATTGCACAAATTTCTATATGGATCCCTTATGGGTAAAAGCCTCCTCCATCCCGTGCTATTTGTCTCTATTCTGGGCAAACTTCATCCAGTTGGTACCAACAGCTTCAACAATATCATCTGCCCACCGTTTTCGCGGTCTGCCTTTTTCTCTTTTACCAGTTGGTCCTAGCCATTTTGTTGATTCTGATGCCCACCGTCTCCTTGAGATAATATTAACTATTTAATCAAGCGGGCAATTATTAACTATTTAAAGAAGTTTAGAGATATCTCTGAACTTGACAAAGCAACGATAAGCCTAGTGGGAGACCGTTGGACTGCCACGCAGAGGTCTTGAGTTTGATCCCAAGTCATCTCTGACCTTTCGAAGTTATGTGCGTATTAAATAGTCAATTATCGCTCGTTTTTACGGTGAAGGAAAACATCGTGAAGAAACTTGCATGTCTGAGAGTTCTACATAATGTTCTCAAAGATATGTGAAGTCTGTCAACCTGCACATGGGCCACTGTGGTGGTATAATAATAATAATATTCTACCACATACACACAACACCATCTAGCCCAAACTAAGCAGAGCTTGTACTATGGGTACTAGACAATGGATAAACATACATATATACTTTTTTTTTGTAAATACATACATATTATACATAGAAACACCCAGACCAAGACAAACTTCCATGTTCATGCACACAAATCTTTGACTTGTGCGGGAATCGAACCCGCGACCTCAGGCGTGGCAGTCATTATAAACTATATAATGAGCTTTGAAAAGCAGTCTATTAGTAAAATCAAATTAATATCTAACTGAGAAATCTTGGATGAGAGGAAAGCCCTTTTAAATATAACTTAGAATGTGTTTTTATATGTGTGATATTGTTTCTTGATGATAAATTCCCATCTCATAATTTAAACAAAACATAAAATGGAATCTATTTTGTTCCCTTAATCATTAACTAGCTGTCTCCTGCGGTTTCACTCACGTTTATGAGGACTGCTTCGCTCCCGTAGCTCGTACCGTGATGATATATAGACTATATTACTTCTGAATAGCACAGCTTTCTAATGGTGAAAGAATTATTAAATACGGCTCAGTCGTTTTTAAGTTTATAGATTACAAACAAATATACAAATATTTCCTCTTTATAATTTTAGTATAGACTAGCTGTTCCGACAGACGGTTGTCCTGTATAGACAAAAAAAAGAAAAAAAAACAAATCTAAACCATCCTCGAATCCACTTGAACACACACAAAAAAAAACCATTCAAATCGGTCCAGCTGTTTAGGAGGAGTTCACTGTCAACACACGCACAGAAGAATTATATATATAAAGACTAGTATTGCTCGCGGCTCCGTTCGTTGTTGTAGTTATTAGTAACCATAATTACCTACATACATACCAAATTTGAAGTCTCTATACTAATATTATAAATAGAAAAGATCTGTTTGTTTGTAACCAATAAACTGTGTGTTTCTAAAAATACTGAACTGATTTTAGAAAGTAACATAGTTTATATAACATGACGCTACGTGGCACGGGAGCGGAGCAGTCATCATAAACGTGAGTGAAACCACAGGGGGAAGCTAATCAAATATCAAATTTTTACTATCATTTAAAGTTCAGTCATAGTCAAAAATCATTTTGACGTTCATAAGTGTTCCTTTATGACCTAAATGTATTCATCTAGGTCACAAAGTAACACATATGAATATAAAAATATATATATTAAAAACATTTATGACTGATAAATATTATCATATTTTATTATCAATAACAATATCACCAGTGTGCAAGCGAGAAAGCATGTGTGTGATCGAGTAAGATAGTTTTGTCTTAGTTAATAAAAAACTGAAATTGAACCCATAGTTTGATACACAACTTGACTACTGTTAGGTATATAGGTTCGAATCCTAAATGTTTGTCGGGTAGTTCAAAATAAGTCTTGAGTCCTTTTCCAACAGCATCAATTAATAATAATTATATAGATTTTATTTCGCGTGGCATAGACGTATAGATAAATATATTATAGACTAACATACATACAATTTGTGTTAGTATTTATATAATAATTATGTTCATGTCAATCCCCTACGTAGCTTAGTTGGTAAAGGGACGGTTTGGAAAGGTTGCAGGTTCAAATTCTGATTCATGTATTGTTCCACATAATTCGTTTTTTTTTTTTATAGATTACTAACCATTTGTGTTACAAATAGGGATCGGATAATTAGATGCAAATCTAAAGTAAATTTTTAATATATTATGGAAGTCTTCTGAGTATATTTTTATTAAAATTAAATCCACTGGGATTTAATTTTAATAAAAACAGTGCATGCAGTGGTTATATGCAGTGGTTTTCTTAACTAGTCTGATCTATATTTACTTTAATTACATTAAATTAGTGTCAAATCAGATTTATTACCGCAGTTATTTTTCGATAATGTATTGTTTTCCATAATAGCCAATCTCCAATTACATCTCACGGAGAGACTTTTTTTCAAAATCTCGTTGTCGGAGAGATTTTTCAAATCCCGGTATTGCAGGATTGCGTCGATTAAAACAGCATTCGATAAAAGCCAACACCTGAACTTTAGGTCAATATGCTTCCGATTATCCGATCTCTAGTTACAAATGATTAGTATTCTTGTTAACCCTACAGCTAAGCTGAATGCTTATGTTAGTCAGGATTCGAACCCGCGACCTTTCGATAGCATATGCCTTATCCATTGGGCTACTGCAGCTTAAAATTGTTAAAAATCATAAATATATAAATTATTCAAATTCAAAATTGTAACATTTATGAACGTCAAAGTGCCACTTACTAAAACTATAATATGAATTTACATTTACCCATTCAAAACAATATGATATTCAGTCAATTACTTATCTACTCAGACCAGAACCTTAGACATCCCAGTTGGAAAGGCACTCCAAGACTTATACGTGAGACTTTAATAATATGTAATTTTATATCATAAGTCCTAGGATGACCGCATATTGACTAAGTACTGTTGCGTACCCAGGCTATTCTGATGGTTCCTAGCAACCAAATCACTCAGTCTTTTGATTTTAGCAACCGCTAACAACCTTTACAAAGTTTAAAAACATAAATACATAGATCTCACGCCGTTAACCCCTACCGCTCGCTTTAACGGTGAAAGAAAACATCGTAAGGAATACATGTCTGAAAGAGTTCTACATAATGTTCTCGAAGATATATGAAGTGTATCAACTCGCACTGGGGTGGCGTGGTGGACTTTGGGATAACCCACACACTGAGAAGAGGCCTGTGCCCAGCGGTAGGACAGTTTAATACAGGCCTGATATTATTATTTGTAATATAGTGAAATGTGTGTGTATACAACTGTGCCTACCCCTTCGGGGTACAGAGGTGAGACTATGTATATGTGACTATTAAATAAAATGCGTGATATCATTACCAATATGCGGTCATTCTACCATTTTCAGATACAAAAACCTTAACAAAATAATAATATTTGACAATATTTTCAGACGAGTTTTATTTAAAAAATGTACCTCAAGAAAGAAGAATGTTGTTTGTTATAAGTTTATTTATATTATTATTAATTTATATAACTGCACACGTCTTTATGTCACGGCGGTATGTAATAGAATGCGTTAAGTTTGTTTGAAATGCAGTTGCCTGTTTTCGTCGCTAGAGGCGCCACTGTGTTGTCAGACAAAAGTATTATATGTATGGTAAATTTAATTCTTTAGTCCAAAACATATATTGTAGCGGACAGATTAAAATGGGACGGGGCAGGCCTTATACTGGGTGTAAGGGACGATGTACCGTAAATTGAAATAGCAGATTTTGACCATTATTCTGAGTTAAAATCTTCGAAATTTTCTTCAGGAAATATCAAAATAAAAAATCTGCATTTTTGCATTTTTCTGATTGTGAATCATAAAATAATGCACAAATCATCCATTTTATTAGATATAAATCAAAGAATACAACATTTTACTAAAATATACCAATTTAATTAAATCGTCGTGATTTAAGGCCAGGTAGACCAAGCAAAGTAGGTATTTAACGCTGCCATACTTTACGTGAAGCGAGCCGTGCGCACGAGTCGCCGCGCGCCGGTCTGCAGTCACGTACGCAAGCCGCTGTATTATATAATATTTTATTATTAAAGGTATTAAACTATATTGAAAAATGTAACCACAAATAATTGTTCTATATGTTATTAACTTTGAGTAGGTATGGTTTTTGGAAGTAAAACTTTGATAAGCTTCAAGAACAATAAGAAAAACATAAAAAAATAATCGACTTAGCCTTCTCTTCGGATTTTTTTTTTGATCGAGTTAAATTTTCGTTAATATGTTGTGAACCACAAATTATCGAAGTTCATATAGTAAAATATAATATGTATTTTTTTTGGCTTTAAACAATCACTATTTATGTGTTTAATATTGAATCAAAGTTATGTAAAAATGGGAATACCTGGCCTTAAACATATCAGCTGTTTATGCGCGCGGTGCGCAGAGGTCATTCCCCTCTGGTTGTATTGGTAACCATCCATTGCGTACCGCGTAATAATGTTAATCGATATAAAATCTTAATCTAGCGTTTTTATGATTAATAGAAGTTTGCGTCGAGATAAGTATCTATAGAAAGACGTCTTGCTAAAGTTTAGTACGCCGTCCCTTACACCCAGTATATTATTGTCGTATGCCGGAAGACGGGTGAAGAATGGGTCTATGGTACGAGACTGAACTCCAAATAGCAACAACGAGAAAGGACCAGAAAGAAATAGCAAGATAATACTTCCACGGTCTCGAGTTCGATACCAAGGCAAACTCTGATTTTTCAAAGGTTATGCGTATTAAATAGTTAATTACCGCTCGCTTTAACGGTGAAAGAAAACATCGTGAGGAAACCTGCATGTCTGACAGTTCTACATAATGTTCTCGAAGATATGTGAAGTCTGCCACCCCGCACTGGGGCCTGGTGGACTATAACCCTTCCCACACTGATAAGAGGTCCATGCCCAGTGAGGCAGTTTAATACAAGACTGGTATTATTATTTATATAAATTGGCTGTCTTAATATGTATGAAATAGATATAAAATCATTTATTTGTTGATAATTTAGGTATACATATAAAATTGTATTATTACAAGGTGTCAACATCTGGAAAGATTTTTACTTTACGTCATATTTAAATTAGTATTTAATGTAAATAAAACTAATAATTATAATTAAAATTCAGCCTTAGTCAGTATTCAACAGATGTGAACTTTTATAAACATAAAAATATACATTTCTAACACATAACATCGTAAAATGTAATTAAATAATATTAAATGTCATAATGTCTAATGTCAAAATAAGTATAATGTTGGTTATTAATATGATAAAGGAAATATTAGGTCTTTAACTATGAAATTGCTGTTTTCTGTCCTTCGTCTAATTTGGTGGATTCTGTACAAAAAGCAATTAGGGCAATTTAAAAAAATAATTTATATTTCGTCATTAGACTATATATATTATTAATAACAAAAATATATATTATAAAATTTTATCGCTCGGTGTCTGTCCGTATTACTTGTTTCAGTTCGCCATAATTTAATAATAATAATAATAATTTATTGAACGAAAATACAGTTACAAATATTTCAACCTTATATATAGTTGCACAAATAAAACTTAAGATTCTAAAAATTTGTGTAAAGATCACCTGTCTCCTTTACTAGTTAGAAACTGTATCAAAGGTAGGCAGCGTCCTCAGTTACAAAAAAATATCATAATAGCTAAGATAATCATAATACAATTATAATCAAACAAGGTATAAAATATAAATCTAAACGTAAGAAAAACTATTGTTTGCCTAAATAATATAATAATTATTACATAGAATATTACTAAAGCTAATATTCAATTTAATTTATAATTTGTTATATAATTTTAATTTATTATTGCAATGTAAACAAAATATTGATTCGTCATCTTTTAATTGCAAGTCGTACATTGTCTAATAAATTAAATATAGGTACCTAACATATAAAACTGGTTGTTAGCAAATTGCAATGTAAACATTTACATTTAGTAGGTTACATAATTATTGAAATTTGATATTGTGGGGAGACTGGTACCTAAACTTGCCTGTATTTCAGACTACCAGGTCTCCACCCTGACTTTACATGTTATTATGTACTTCTTACAATGCAATTACATGATGTTTTTGTTAATTTAAAACGACCTATACTTGACCCTCATTTTTTATTATTTAAGCCAAATAGTTAGTATTTATTAATTCAATTCTGGAAGCAAGGATAATTGTCAAATGTGAGAAAAAGGATGCATGATACAAACTGTGACGTAACCGCAGCTGTGCGAGGGAGATAGCGAGACAAATACACTACGTTCGCTATTTGGTCTTGTGTGTAAAATAATGTATAAAATCAAACATAGGCCCTATTGATTTTTTATCAAAGTAATGTATTTTATGTCATAATAATACATTGTATTAATTTAGCCTGTAAATGCAATGTATGTGAAGAAATAAATAAATAGATATTTTGAAACATTCCTACATCCTAGTTTGGGATATGCCAGGCTAAGGACACATCACGCTGGTTTTCAACAAGATCCCTTTGATGACTTGCACGGATTATAATATTAGGTCTGTAACTATGAAATTGTCGTTTATGTCCAACATCTAATTTCGTGGTTTCTGTACAAAATACAATGGTTATATTTCGAGAATAGACTATATATTATGTATAATAACATATAAAACAATGTCCCTCGCCATGTCTGTCTGTCTGTTGGCAATAAACTCAAAAACTACTGAACCGATTTTCATGCGGTTTCACCAATATACAGTGATTCATGAGGAAGGTTTACGTGTATAAATTGTTAAGGTTTTGTGTAAATTGGTTGAAATACAAAGATAATTCTTTACTAGCCTTGCGAAGCCAAGGCAGGGTCAATATATATTAATAACCTTTTATAAAATTTGTATTTAAAGTTATATCGCTTAGTGTCTGCCCGTATTCGTTGTTTCAATTCGCCGTAATTACTGGATGGTTGATATTTTTGCTAATTTAAGATAAACCATAGTGGTCCAAATACATACAACTATACATCAAAAAGCAAAAATAGAATTCGAATTGACCATTCAAAAAATATTGATGGAATAATTAGTATGAAAACCAAAATGTCATCTGGTAATATAATGAATAAAATAGATACACAATTAAAAGTTAAAATAATAATAATATTCTACCACATACAACATCTAGCCCAAACTAAGCAGAGCTTGTACTATGGGTACTAGACAATGGATAAACATACATACTTATATACTTTTTTTCTAAATACATACAATTTATGTATAGAAACACCCAGACCAAAACAAACATCCATGTCTAAAATTCTTATACATACATTATTATCATAGTTATCTTATCTTGTGGAGCCAGTCAGTACAGACCGGCGACACTTCGACCCAGTGGGATCTTTTGTGTCGACTTCCCCAATAACGACTGCCATAGATGTTCATGGTAGCCGGGACCGACGGCTTAACGTGCTCTCCGAGGCATGGAGCCGGCGATCATTGTCAATCAATACGCACATTATTTCGAAAAGTCATATAACTTCCGAAAGTCAGAGGTGCGCGACGTGGGTTCGAATCCGAGACCCTCTGCATTGCAGTCTGTTGGTCTTCCCACTGAGCTATCGCTGCTGTCATTTACATAGTTAGATCCTTGGCGGTACATCGGTGGAGAATGCGACTGCGGGCAATGAGGTCTCGGATTCGAATCCTAGGCTGGGCAGTGTTAAAAAGATTTTCTGTTAAGACTATAGGCCTCTGACTACCCCTTAGAGAATAGCGATATGACAAAATATTTTATTTTTGTTTCCCTTTTAGAGTTCGAAAATCTCTTATACTGTACTACCGATTTGAGCGACGGTTGACCATTTCAGAAAAAATTTCGCTTACACATGTTGACTTTAAGTGCCTCCGCCCTTAATTTTTGTTAACCAATCAAAAAGGAATCATCGAACAAAAAGTGTGCTAACTTAATATTGTCTTATGTTTACGCGAATGTTGTACATTGAAATTAAACACTTTATATACGGATTTTGTCGCGTTGTTTATTTTACTTTAAACACTGTTATTACATAATTTTGAAAACTCTTACACTACTATTATTGAACTTTACTACTATTTAAGCTATATATTTTCTAATTAAAACTATTTATATTTAAGTTTAAGTTTACACTTTGCCCCGACGTTTCGGTTGCTTTAGAGCAGCCATGTTCACGGGGAGACATATGTAATAACAGTGTTTAAAGTAAAATAAACAACGCGACAAAATCCGTATAAAGTGTTTAATTTCAAAGTGTACTAACTGTTTGTTTTTATGACTTATCTTACCTTTGCCTTTAGATGGTATAACAAACAATCATCAAAAACATCACAAATGTAAGGTGTAAAAAAAACCCGAACAAAATGGTCGTAGTTTACCAATTGAGTTTGTATCGCCTTAGAATCAGTAAACAAATGTAAAGTGTAAAACATCTCAAACAAAAAAAAGGGGCGTGTGCAAGTGTTGGCCTGCTATGCGATTTTAATCTTAGGAGTGGTCAACCGTCGCTCAAGTCGATAGAACAACAGCTTTTTCCGTCCGTCTGTCTTTTATACAACTTTCAACTCAAGAACCGTAAGAGCTAAAGCCTCGGAGAGTACGTTAAGCCGTCGGTCCCGGCTGCCATGAACATCTATGGCAGTCGTTATTGGGAAGTCAGTGCCCTATAATATCCTGATACTGGTCTAGCCTTAGGGTATCGTTAGCCTTCGGGTTGCGCAGGTCAGGTGGCAGCCGCTCCGTGTAAAACTGATATCTAGTCAAATCCGGTTAGACTAGAAAAGACTCAAGTGACTTTGGAATAATAAAGGCTAGAGAGAAGAAGACGTACGACCAAAAATCGTAGTTTGGGAAATATAGTTGTAATACCTAACTTCCCCTTTGGGGATATGAGCGTGGGCTATATGAAAATGTTAGTTACGCGTTCGAAAAATAAAATATTTTTATTGCTTTAAAGTACATACGATAAATAATATATAATTGCTTTAAACACAACATATGAGAAGGCATACATTATGATGGTTGTACACACAGCTACACATCAACCTAGACTGTTTGGACTTTGAACTATTAGAAGTTGAACGCTGCGAATCGTGCGAGAGAGTGCGTTATATTTTTGTTACGCTTTATCCTTACCATTACATCGACACCAATGCACTGTCCCTTTCCGACAATTCTCTATTTTGTTTGCAGCGTAGTTATGCGTATATAGGGAATCTAACTTGATGTGTAGCCGTGTGTACAAAGCACACTACGGAGGACAGCGATTCCTAAACTGAGACGTGCTCGTATTTTAAATATTAATGTTCATGTATCTTGTTATTACTTATTTGTTACCAATATGCAGTATGTGTAGTGAATGTTCTTGAAAAGCTTGGCACAAAATGAAGAGAACTGACAATACAATTCGATGGGTAACATCAATCAACTGAGAACCGGTTCCTATATGAAGAAACGTGTCGTTTTTTAATTTTTGGCACGTAAGTATGTTATGGGAATCTTGTAAAAATTTAACGCTCCGTAGCTAAAACAACTCGTTTATTGATATAGAAACCGAGCCTGAAGCTATAACAAGAATCGCCTGACGTCACTACTTCTTGTAGAAATTGCATTTATTGTAAATAAATTGCAGTAATGCCAAAGAGATTCCTTGTTGTGGTACAAAAACAGTGCTCTCGCTCCCGGGGTATTTAGTTCTATCTGGATACCGAAACGGGGTGCTCTCGCTCCCGAGGTATTCGGTTCTCTCTGAATACGGACTAAGGATACATTGGAACGATCATCGGTGATTTCAAGGTGTGAAGTATAGAAGACTATATGAAGAATACTTTTGTGGTAGTTGAGAAGTAGTAATATACTTATATTTCCGTGATAAAACGTCTTTTATTTGAATTAACATCCTTGCAATTTGCAAAACAATAAATATATAGGTAGTACATAATTATACTTACCTACCCACCGACCGACCCTCCGAGGATAAAATGTAGTAAAGGCCAAATAGTACTTTTTACTAAAAAGTTTTTGTTTTATGGCAACCCAGTTTTACTTTACTTTTGTTTTGGTGAACATAGATTTTAGTTACATAATAATAATAGTTTTATTGTTTTTCTCTCACATAGATATATAATAAGAAATTGCACAAAATAAACTTAATCTAGACATACATATTCGCAACTATGTGAGAGACTGGTATCTGTACTAAGCTCGACCTGTATGACAGATTAGCAGCCTCTCCAGGCACTGGACTCGTGCACTACTAGCATGTCAGTAAGTGTCCCGGTGGGCGTGCATAAGCATTATTACTAATTGCAATTAGCAGTATATATACTGTATAAGTTATGAATGAGAGTGTGAGTGTGTGTGTGGGTGTATGTGTGTGTGTGCGTGCGTGTGTGGCAATTCAGGAAATAATGTGTAAAAGATATTCTTTCTCGTCGTAACTAAGGGATTTCAGGCAAGTCGCGACAACCTTTTTACAATTAAAGTGTTTGAGTGAATAAATGCTGATCTCTTTATTTATTTTATTATATAAGTATCCTCCTAAATAACCAAAAAATCTCGCGGAGAACGCTGTGTTCCACCTAACATTTAAAGTGTCACAAGTGTGATGCTTTCGGCGCTTGTTTGTGAGAGTAGTAGGGTCAAAAGTAAGCGTAGCATGCTGCTTTAGAACGATCCATAAGACAAACAGTTGCCTCACTGTCAGGACGTCAGTAAGTTGATACAGGTCTTTGGTCGGAAAAAGAAACGGCAAGGACCGACTAACCTTCAGAACCGCTCTTTGCGCTCTCTCTAATTTTACAAGCTATTTTTGCATGCCCCGCCCCACACAGTGACCGGTGACACGATAACCTATAACTGATTGACCCTGGGCCAAATTAATCATTTTGATGACCTGTGCGTCCGCTATATGCCGCAAGTCTTTGAATATGTACATTAATTTCCGTGTTCTGGAGGAAAGTAGATCCAGGTGGAGATTGAAATTAAGCGAATCATCCAATACCACTCCCAGGTACTTAACGTTGGAGGCTACCTTGAGACGAGTACAAGAGCAGGGATGACTAAGTGAACATGTATGATTTATTATACCATAGCTGTCATTTATTGGTGTTGATGTGCTCTTGATTGTGAACGGCATAAAAGTTGTTTTTCCAACGTTAAGAGTGAGTCCATTTCCTTTAAGCCATGTGGTTACCTTATTAAAACCTTGCTGTGCGGACGCAAAAGCATCATTCCAAGAATCGGCATGAAATATTAATGCGGTGTCGTCAGCATATGTTACTATCTTTCCGTTTCTGAGAGGAAGATTGCACAGGTCATTTATGAAGGTGAGAAAGAGCGTAGGTCCTAGAACGCTACCTTAGGACACCCCGCAATCAACTGGCAAGTCATCGCTGACGATATCGCCAACCCTAACTCTTTGATGCCGGTCAGTTAGATAATCCTTAAATAACTTAATTTGGATGTCTCTAATGCCCATTTTTTCGAGTTTAGTTAGTAGGAGTGGGACACGGACCGAGTCAAAAGCCTTTGCCAAGTCTAAAAACACCCCACCACCTTCTTCTGGTCAAGATTGCGAACAATGTGATCGGTCAGTTCGTGTACGGCATCGTTTGTTGACATGCCCTAAACTCAAATTGAGAACTTGACAGAAGATGTTTGGTCTCTAGATAGTTTACGAGCCGCTTGTTCAAGAGGTTTTCAGCAATTTTTGAAATGGCTGGCAGTATAGAAATTGGTCTATAGTTATTGACACAGCCCGTGTCGCCACTTTTATAGATAGGAACAACCTCAGATAATTTAAACTCTTTCGGGAAAATTCCAGAACTGAACATTAGATTAATTATATGTGTTAGAGGTGGGAATAGAATTTGGTGATATCGCTTAAGTAATGCACCCGATATGTTATCACAGCCCACAGTATTGCTCTTTTTTAATTTGAATATAATGTTTCGGACTTCTACTTCTTCTGTGGGTATCAAAGCGAAAGAAAAAGGCTGTGAGTCAGCATTTAAAATACCATTACAATAGTTAGGGTCAAAAATACTATCAGAGAGGCACTTACCCATGGACACGAAAAAATGATTTATCTTGTTAACTGATGCATTCGGGTCAGAGGAAGAAAGAAGGTCTGTAGCTGGTGTGTGTTTCTTACTTGTGTGTGTTATTTGTTTTATGGCGTCCCATAAGGTTTTAGTGTTAGTGTCAGCCGCATTATTTATTAATTTTGTTTCATATTCACGCTTTAGCCGTTTTAATAACGAGTTACAAAAATTTCTATATCTAGTATACGTGACCCTTTGTAGTGTGTAGTTGATGTCATGTACATTATGTTATACCTGTGTATGTGTATGTAATCATCATGTCTATTTAATCATGCGTTAACCTAAAATATAAGAGAGTATTATTCGAGCAGCCAGTGGTATCATTTCTGTCCTTACATGGCGACCCTGCCTACGGGCGTTCGCGCGCGCATAAGATCGCGTTACTCGCGTTACCGACACCTCTATGCCATATAAGGCTCGTGCTTCAAACAATTGGACTTTGGCGAGCAAGTTTAAAGATGTTTAAATTATTAGTAATTACGCTCGCTACTGCGATACGTCGTGTTCGTTTCTCTGTGCAAAATCACTATAGTTTTGAATTGAACAATGGGTGGTAAGCAAACTAAGGAGGAGACCTTAGTGGTGCAAAACGCAGTTGGTGGTTCTAATGATTTACATCTAGGGGAGGTAAAATTCCATGTGTCTACTATCACTATACTGTTAGCTATAGTGGTACTGGTGCTGGGTCGGCGTTTTATACTATATTCTGCAGTTGTACCGGCGTTGTCATGTACGCTGGATAAACCAGGTGATATAAAGGAGTTCAATATTTCGGAGATCGAGTTCGAGGCGGACTGGTCATTCCCCTGATAAAGGATTACATGGGCGACCCAAGGTTGAGATGGTATGAAAACAAAGATAGCGGTTCCCTATGTACCTACAACGGTTTTCTACTACATTATAGGATCGCTACTGTGTTAAAAGTGTAAAAAGTGAATATCAAAGTGACGAGTGATTTCGATATAGCGTAAAAAAAAAGTGTTCGGCTCGGTAAACAATAAGCGCGTACAATTGACTTTGAACTTTATAATTTTAAGTGCATAATCGTATTATGTTTTACTCTCGTCACTATATAATAAATAATAATATGTTATGGTAAGTTATAGCACCTACCTTAAAAACTCTATATGAGGAACTCAAAGCTATTATAACATATTTGATAAAAATTGGCCCTGACCGTAGCTTAGGTGTGGTAATATATTAGAGAAAAAGTTGTCTGAAGCAAAGATTGTTTTTGAAAAATATACTAATGTTATAGAATTAATTTCAGCTGATATAAAAAAGAGAAATGTAGGTGAAAACGAACAAATATTAATTGATAAATTTTGTATTGATTTTGTGTCATTGTATAATCGAATTTTAGAGTTGTGTTCAATGGCTAGGACTAGAAATGATATTAGTGATAACAGTAACAACCAAGATATAAAGATGGAATCTTTTAATTTGAAAGTAGCTCTTAGTTTGTTACCTATGATTAAAACGGATAATGAATGTTCCTATAAATAATTAATTGATCTTATAGAAAATTATAGCTCGCTATTAATTAAGGATGAGTGTAAACTAAAATTAATTCAATTTGTATTAAAAAGCAGGTTGTTTCAGCATGCTAAATTACAATTGAAATCCGACTATGCAAAAGTTGAGGATTTAATTAGAGATATGCGTAGTGTTTTATTGCCTCAAAAGTCTCCTATTGCAATTCAAAATAAGATATAGCAATTAAAACAAAATAATTTGTCTATTGAGGATTATGGTAATCAGCTTTCGGAAGTTTTTGTGGATCTGGACAATAATTAAACCTCTGAATGAAAAGTTTGTCATTAAAAGATTTGCCGATGGCTTGCGAAACCTGTTTATTGTTTATCAACCTTACCTTTATAGTGGTTCGAAATTTTTTATAGTACTACAAGATCATTACTTTTTATTACAAATTTCAAGTTATCACGAGAATAATCCATATTTACATTTTACAATTACTAAAATAATTTAGAATAACAATTAATTTAAACAGAATGTCTTAGGTTCTTAATTAATTTAATTAGTAATAAAAGTACAAAAATCTGTTACTGGGCGAGAAACAACAAAAACCATTAATGACGGATCGACGACGAATCACACAACGTGTGAGTTTGACGTTTATTTTATTTTACAATATAAAATATTTTCACACCGAATTTTAGTTAAAATTCAGCAAACTAGATGTCTCTCTACAAAGTTTATACAACGACAAGGCATTAAATTGTTGCTAGTGAAGTAAACTGGCAGCACAATCGAGCGCCCATACATACGTTGTTTTCTACATAATACACATTTATTGTCGAAATGTTAACTATAATAAAATGAGCACCTTTGCTTCTTGGATCTTTGATTATAACGCCTATCATTAAAACCTTTGCTACATCGTCATGGTACCCACAGGACAGGCTTGCCTAGTGTGGGGCCAATGGATAAGACACACATTGTAACATTTTCTGGTAATAAATATATATTTCTTTGGTTTGCTGTGTTAACTTATTATGCCTTTTACTGAGAGCTTTGTAATAAAACCTTACGAACATACATCATAGTCCAAGAACCCGTGACGATCAGACCTTCGATAAATTCATAAAACTTGAAAGTTTGTGTGTATGCCCGTAAAACAAGTGAAAACGATTTCCGACTATGAAATTAGTTCGCCACATGCGATGACACCCTTGCGTCATCACATGTTCCGAGTACGATGAGCTGTGCGCTTCTGCTGCAGAAAACCTTAAACGGCACAAATACAGTCATTTAACTGGTAATTACGTTTTTGAGCGGTTTGAGGTGGAAGCACTCATGCTTTTCAGCTAAGCTAAGCGACGCTTTGCGTGACCAGACGGCTGAACTTTTCTTGGCTCAAAGAATCAGCATGCCATTCAACTAAATTGTTTTTTGGAGTAAAACATTTCATACAAATATATTAAGTTCAAAATATTGTATGTAGTATAAACTATCGACTTTTATGTTCTTTTGTTTTGTAGAAGTTTCGTTGTTTTAAACATTATTTTTACTATTCCTTTATGATTTTATTTTATTTACGTGTTTAATCTAAGTAAGTTTTTACGGCTACTTACATACAGGGTATTTTTTTTAATAGAATTATTTTTTTGGAAAATAAATGTACCGTTTTTTTTGTGAAATGGTTTCAGTTAGTCAAATGGTAACCACACGAGGCAATTTCATTGCTTTACTAATTTAAAAAAATTACTTTACAATAATGAATGTCGTAAATTATAACGGGCGGTCCTTTCCGCAACCTACACTCCCTCTCGACACCGACGCGGCCGCGGCCAGTCTGGGCCATACCATGCCTATCGGTCATTTGAGTTTACCATCACTGAGCGGCGATCGCTCGCCAGCACTGTGCATCCACCGTCGGCGCATTTTCTCGCCGCAATCTTATCCATTCTCAAATACCAAGTATGCAAAACAAACTAAACGGTATTAAGATAACCAAGAGGTCTAACAATAACCTGACTTACTTACTTTCCTCACTTAGTTAAAAAAACTACCTACGATTGGATTTTAGCCTTATAATTAATAAATCATTGCCTGATTCTAACTGCCTCTGTTGTACCCAAGATATTTACTTAGACAAATATCTGTTTTATAAAGAAATACATTCTATGAACCTACATTTAAAAATGTTGAATGTCAAAGAAGTTCCTAACCAGGTCTATCGTACTTACCTACCTAATTATCACAAATTACCAGTTTCTACGACCAAAACATTCATAATACACACAAACTTACGTACGACAAATGATTATAAATTTACCTTAACTCGCAAACATTCACCGGAATGATGAATGGATAGGTACTCTTGCATGTATTATATAAGACGCGAAAGTATTAATAAAGTAAATACTAAATTCCAGTCGAAAATTTTCGACATCCAAATTTCGGCAATTCGGCTGTCATTTGTTTCTTTCTCTACGATGGCTACAAGCTCCACATCCTAACATGTACCGGCTCTGTCATTGAGAAACTAAAAGGGATCGACAACTACAGCTCATGGAAGTTTATGATGCGGATGATTTTGATACAAGAAGATTTATGGGAATGTGTGGAAAACAAGGAAGTTGACACTAGAAAACAGCAGAAAGCAATGGCAAAAATTGCTTTGGCTGTTCAACCAGCAGTGATTCCACACATACGTAATGCGAAAACTGCATACGAGGCTTGGAGCAATTTGACGAAAGCCTATGAAGACAAAGGATTATGTCGTAGGCTAGGACTCCTCAGAACATTGTTTTCGACAAAATTGAGTGATCATCGAGATGTCAGAACAGCTGAGTGAAATAAAATCACCATTGGAGGATGATTTTATAGCTGTGATTATGTTAAGCGGATTGAAGTCTGATTAGGACCCGCTAATAATAGCAATGGAAAATTCGAATGTGAAATTGTGAAAGGAAAGTTGTTGCAGGAGAACATCCGTAGAAGTGACAAGGATGAGGATTCTCTGCATTGTTTGTTAGAAAACAACCAAGATGTTACAGATGCAAGAAAGTAGAACACCTGATTAAGGATTATCCTAAGTCCGGTTATAAGAAAACTGAGAAAACCAATACGGAGAAATCTAAGGCCCTACTAGTTGCGCTGTCGGCGAACATCAAGCATGGTTTGTGGTACATCGATAGTGGTGCTACAGGACACATGTGCATGGACAAAAGCATCATGACTGATTTTGTCTATGACGAAAAGCTAATAGAAGTGAACATAGCAAATGGTGATAAGTTGTAGACTGCTGCAATAGGTTCTGTTATAGTTTCTATGAGAAATGGTGATGTAAAGACAATAAGTAATATTCATTATGTACCAAACTTGGCTGCAAACTTGTTATCTGTTAGTGCTATGGTTGGCCAAGGGCTGAAAGTGGTGTTTAGTTCTGGAATTTGTCAAATTTATGACAAGAGAACTGTGATAGCTACAGTCACGTTGCGTAATGGTGTCTATCAGCTAGACACTATAGAAACAACTTCTTTAAAATGTAATTGAATTATGAAATGCAATGCCTCTCCTAAACTTGCAGATTCTAGTTGTGCTGAGACTGACAAGAAGCTGACTGTCAATAAGCCAGTTGTAAGTGAAGAAGGTTCAGCAGCAGTGGCTGTGCCTGCAGTCGCCGAGAAGGAAGAAAGTGCTTCTCAGCAGGTATGGCATCGTCGTCTTGCGCACCTTAATCATCGGAGCATGGAGTTATTGAAGAAAGGTATGGTTTCGAGCATTTTATATAATAATGGTAGTTTTCAAAAATGCGTATCATGTATTGCGGGAAAGCAGACTCGTACATCTTTTCCTAAAAAGTCTTTTAACAGAACTACAGAGGTTCTAGAGTTGGTTCATTCTGACCTGTGTGGTCCGATGCCTTCTAAATCATTTAGTGGAGTAAAATATTTTGTGACATTTGAAGATAATTACTCTAGAAAGACGTTTATTTTCTGAAAAGAAAAGATGAGGTTAATGATACATATTACTGGATATGCAGATGCTGACTGAGGAAGGGACGAGACAGATAGAAGATCCTACACAGGTTATGTGTTTCAGGTTGGTGAATCTATAGTTTCTTGGGAAAGCAGAAAGCACAGAACAGTGGCACGGTCGAATGCTGAAGCCGAGTACATGTCTCTCTCAGATGCACGTAAGGAAGCTCTGTTTATTCAAACATTTTTATACGAAATACTAGGTAAACTGTGTAGTTATAGTTTTTAATGACAATCAATCGGCTCAGAAGCTGTGTAAAAATACTATGTTCCATGCTAGAACATAGATATCTGCCACCACTTTATTAGGGAACATATTTGTAATGCCTGCTTTGATGTTAAATTTTTATGCACTAAAGAAATGTTAGCAGATTTGCTGACCAAGCCATTGACAAAAGAAATACACAATAAGTTTGTTGTGCAACTAATGTTAAATTGCTGAAATTTATTTAGTATCTCTAGTTTGGTATTTATTAGTTATGTTTTGTATTTCTTTTATAGACTATATTCGTTTAGCGGTTGTGCTGTTTTTGGTAAACTGAATATAAATTTCATCGTAGAAAAAGTATATTTTGAGTATCTGTGTTTTTGTCTAGAAAAACATGCCTTTGTAAAAATGTCATGTCTTCATTGCTCTCAGCATAAATAAATTACTCCTCGCCTAAATTAATCCTCTTAGTATTATTCATTTTAGCCCTTAACCCATAACCTCCTATACTATAAATTTGTGATACTTAGATACGATAGACAGGTTGGGTTAGGTTAGGCTTAATTTGTCGCCGTGATTGGCCCCGACCTCTCGTTGCCGACCGTCGTATCCATGATGGTCGGCGACGACAGGTGCTGGGGTGCAATGAGGTCCTTCTGCGAGGCTGTCATCTCGCAGAAGGAGGCGGCGGAGCGGGGGCGTGAGGAAGATCCTTACGCCCCGGAGATCCGCCGCCGGAGGAGGGGGCGCAGGAGACGCGCTTATGTCGCTCTCCTGCCCCCCAACTAAGGGTTCTGGGTGGCAAGGCCTCAGGGGACCCTGCCACCCGTGAGTAAGAACCTATAGAGGGCGCGCGCGGTGTTCCCGCGCGCCTTCTAACGTCGAAAGGGGAGAGCGGTGAAATGCTCTCCCCCGGGGACGAGAGGAGGTCGGGTCCCACTGACCCGGCCGGCACCCACATGGGGGGGCCTGCTATGGATGAATCTTTTTAGACTCCCAACAGGCCCCCCCCATTGGGTGGGAGAGGGAACACCCCAGGTTTTTTTAGTGGGTATCCCAGCACTAGGCTGGTGAGTCCCACACGCCCCGCCGGTGCCATCCCCTAGCCGGCGGGTAGTGCATCAAGCATTTTTTCCTGGGAATCAAAAAAAAAAAAAAAAAAAAAAAAAAAAATAGGTTAGGCTTAATTTCGTTTGAGACGCGAAGGTCCCAGGCTCGACTGGTCCTCGAGGCCAAGTGGGAGGAAAGGCTAGCCCAGCCCCGCTACGGGGTGAGGACCGTCGAGGCTGTCCGTCCGGTGCTAAGGCAATGGATGGACAGACTACGCGGACCGCTCACCTACCGGCTTACTCAGGTGCTCTCCGGACACGGCTGTTTCGGAGAGGCTTAATTTCGTTTAATGTTGGTTCGTAGAATCTGGACCAACGCGGCGGCGCAGCCGCCGGCTCCTTTCGTGAAATCTCAAAGACGACCGCCTGTATTGAAAAGAAAACTTTGCGTCATTGACGCATTATTAAAGTGGCTTGTTCATGTATTTGTATTATTATGCCAAAATACGACATGACGCCATGACGATGAATGAAAAGTACACAAATATTAAATCAGTTTCATTATATTAAATCAATTTCGCATCGCGATTATATCATTACTCATGGTGTGTTTGTTATTATGCTGGAATTAGATATTTCTATTTACTTATCTACAACATGGAATAAACATTATTTTGACTTTGCGAACGTTAAATGCTTAATGAGCGAGGTTGTATTAAAGCTATTTTACGGATACCGTGATGCGTGAAGTGAATGTTTATCTACTTACGCGTTTGGTTCATGTACCTACTGAACTGATTATTCATAATATGATAGGATTGATTGTTCTTTGTGTAGTAATGGTAAGTTTTAAAGTTTTCAATATAGTATTATACTGCGTCTTAGGGTCGCTTTGTAATTTAACTTAAATGTTATACCCAAGTAAGTTATTGGTCATATTCATAGAGTTTTGTGGAGGTAGTGTTGTTGTTTAAAGCATTTATGTTTACGTGTGACTAAGCAGTTATAAATCTAAATAACGTAGAATTCAAATAGGTTCATGCAAGACTACCTATCCATTCATCATTCCGGTGAATGTTTGCGAGTTAAAGGAAGGTTATTTTTATTTGTCGTACGTAGGTATAACATTAAGCTATGTAGATAAGCATAATGTTGGTGTGTATTAAGACTGTTTTGGTCGTAGAAACTAGTGATTTCTGATAATTAGGTAGGTAGGTAGGTACGATAGACCTGGTTAGGAACGCCTTTGACCTTCAATATTTTCAAATGTAGGTACATAGAATTTATTTCTTTACAAAACAGCTGTTGTTTTATTGGATTGATATTTGTGTAAGTAAATATCTTGGGTATAACAGAGATAGTCAGTATCAGGCAACGATTAATTAATTATAAGGCTTAAATTCAATTGTAGGTAGGTACGTTAACGTTTAAAGGTTTTTGCTGGACCTTTAGGTTATCTTAATACCGCCTAGTCTGCTTTGCTAGGTGTTTGAGAATTGATAAGATCACCTCGGAGCGCCGTTCGCGCGCCGTCGGCAGGAGCTCGCCGCTCACTGATAACGAAGCCCAGCTGATCGGCGTGATGTGTACCTACGCGGCCGATCGGGTTCGAGAGGGAATGTAGGTTGCAGAAAGGACCACCCGTTATTATTTACGACATTAACTATAGACAAATTAATTTTTTTTAGTATGTAAATAATTAAATTGCCTCGGGTGGTTAACATATGACTATATGAAAACATTTAACGAAAAAAATCGGTACATTAATTAATCCAAAAAAATTATTCTAATAAGATCAGGATTATTCTATACCACCAGTAGAATGCGTGGTTAAAAGGAATTACACGATTTCAAAATCACCCTGCATACTTTACTATGTATTCTGTGAATAATGTAGTCGATTACGCAGTTGTTAGTTTAAGATTACGTCATATACGATGTATTATCTACTGTCTAATTGTACTCCGTATATATGTTTGAGTAGCAAGTAGTTTAGTTTTAATCAAATATATATATACAGAGCGTGGGAAAACTCATAAAATGCTATTGGTGTTTCTTGCGACCTCTCAAAAGCGTTCGACTGCGTCTGTCATGATACGCTCATACAGAAACTAAGGCATTAAGGTGTTCAGAGTAATGCACTGGATGTAATTACGTCGTACTTGAATAACAGGATCTAGTGTGTAGAAGTCCATGGTTCGAAATTAAATAGCTTACCTGTAAAGCTAGGGGTGCCCGCAAGGTTCGATTTTAGACCCATTTTTATTTTTAATTTATATAAACGATTTACCTTTTTACTTAAACAATATTTGTGATATTGTACTGTTTGCTGACGATACTTCTTTAATATTTAAAGTAAATAGAAATAGGGACCATTTTGACGAAGTAAACAGTGCATTGATTCAAGTAACAAAATGGTTTACTTTAAATAATTTAGTACTGAACGCCAAAAAAACAAAATGTGTTAAATTCACACTGCCTAACGTAAAACATATTGGTCCTAGCATAATATTGAACGGTGAGGTACTGGAAGCAATAGAATCCAGTGTTTCTGGGCATTACACTTGATTTAAAGTTACAGGGGAGTGCGCACATATCTCTCAGCGAAACTTAGTTCGGCCGCTTACACCACTAGAAAAGTCCGTGAATTAACTGACGTTAATACAGCAAGATTAGTTTACTTTAGTTACTTTCACAGCGTTATGTCATATGGAATATTATTATGGGGTAAAGCAGCTGATATGCAAAGTATATTTATATTGCAAAAAAGAGCTGTGCGTGCTATTTATCAATTAGCAACTAGAATCTCGCTCAGAGAAAAAATTAAGAATATAGGTATTTTAACTGTACCATTACAATATGTTTATGTTAATATTATGCACGTCCGTCAAAATATACATTTATACATCAAAAATAGTGACATACATAACATCAATACAAGAAATAAATATAAATCATGTGTTCCATTATACCGTCTACATAAAGTTCATGGTTCCTTCGTGGGTCTTGATATACGTTTTTATAGTAAAATTTCGACCAATATTCTAGAATTACCACATAATACATTTAAAGTTAAAATTAAAACTTGCTTAATTTCTAAAGCATATTATAATATAGATGCTTATTTGAATGACAAACGTCCATGGCAGTAATATTTGCACCACATCACAGGACGTTAAATGACAAATATTAACACTTATTTTTTTAATATATATATTATCTTTTTTTATTGTTACACCGTTTAAGCTAGAATTTACATTGTTGTTACACTCAGTAGTATTTTAATCAAAAATAATGTGCAATGAAGACAACTCGTGATCATTGACAGTTCCGTAAAGTTTTCTTTCGAGTCTTATTCTGAGTTCGCATGCCAAGGACCGTCACGCGTCATGCTCGAGTGAGCATGACGGTCCTTGGCATGCGAACTCAGAATAAGACTCAAAGAAAGAGAAACTCATTTGAGTACATGACATTGCTTGTGGTGGCGTCATGGACCGGGTCATTCCCTTCCCTTCAACCTGGCGAGGCGGCGATGGCCCATACGTCGTACTCGTGAACGGGTGCTACTTGTGGTGACTGATCGACCTTGGCTTAGTGGAATTCGATAATTTACTTACTACATTTTTATTTAAACAGATTAAACTACGGACTACAATCATGCCTTGTCTTGATTATTTATATACATGTAAGTGGCTCCTATTTACCATACTGCTGCATTAGAGGCTACCATCAAATTTTATTAAATGTTTGAGTATGTTCAGTGATAGTTCATGGAGAAATGGTTGCAGCACCTTACAGTTATGATTTGTAAAGGAAATATTATTGTAAACTTGGCGATTAAAAAGAGTGGCCATGAGTTTCATGCCCGTTCTTCTCATGAGCCCTACACCCTTGCTTTGCTGAACGTGGCAGTAAATGGAAATTCACAGGGAAATTTAGTGTAACTTTGACATTCATACGTATTACCGTGTAACCCAACCAGAATAAATTTATTTCTGATTTTGATTTTAATTTTATCGTTCAACATCACACTTATATCGCTAATCACCGGTGTGTTTATGGTAATGTACATTTAAACTGCTCTTTTGAATAAACATTTCATACAGACATCACACTTGTATGGTTTATTACTGGTGTGTATACTGTAATGTCTATCTAAATGGCTCTTTTGAGTAAAACTATTTATACAAATATCACACTTGTTCTGGTTTGTCTTCGGTGTGTACACGGTAATGTCTATCTAAACTGGCCTTTTGAGCAAAACTATTAATACAAATATCACACTTGTATGGTTTCTCACCGGTGTGTACACGGTAATGTTTATTTAAACTGCCCTTTTGAGTAAAACTATTCATACAAATATCACACTTGTATGGTTTGTCACCGGTGTGTACAAGGTAATGTTTATTTAAACAGCTCTTTTGAGTAAAACTAATCATACAAATATCACACTTGTATGGTTTGTCACCGGTGTGTTTACGGTAATGCACATCTAAACTGCTCTTTTGAATATAACATTTCATACAAACATCACACTTGTATGGTTTATTACCGGTGTGTACACGGTAATGTCTATCTAAACTGCTCTTTCGTCTAAAACATTGCAAACATATATCACACTTGTATGGTTTGTCACCGGTGTGTATAAGATGATGAGCAACCAAATGTCCTTTTTGAGTAAATCTCTTCGTACATACGTCACACTTGTATGGTTTGTCGCCGGTGTGTACACGGTAATGAGCAACCAAATGTTCTTTTAGAGTAAATCTCTTCGTACATACGTCACATTTGTATGGTTTGTCACCGGTGTGTACACGGTAATGTTTATTTAAATCGCTCTTTTGAGTAAAACATTTCATACATACATCACATTTGTATGGCTTGAACTCGGTCACTGCTGAATGTCCGCGTATGTGTACTATTAATAGAATCTTATCGTTGAATACTTTTTTGCACTTATCACATATATAAGATTGTATATTACTAGATGAACTACTACTGTCCCTAACATCACTGTCGATATTGCCTGTAACACTATCTCTGCAGTCCTCGCTGAATGGTGTTGAAGTGATATCTTCAGCATCTCTTGTGTGCGTGGCAAGTGCAGGTTTCTCAGGAACACGGGCACCTTGAAACATATATGAATAGTTGTCAAACACAAATTTCAATCACAAACAATTCCGGTAATCAACGAATAACCTTAAATGCTGATGATTGATGACAATGACTTTTTTACATTTATTCTTTTTTTGTTTGTCGTTTATGATAAGCTAACTATGCCGAAAGATAGGCAGTAAATAGAATTACTAGCTTAATAAGCACTAAAAAAAGACGAAGTAGTTTTCAGTGAAATATTCGCAAAAATATTTTTAAGAATGAATTATTTATATATATAATATTAGATAGATGACAAAAAAAATTGCGGCAAGAACTAAAGTCGAATCCAAAAAATATGATAAATATTTTTTTTGTTAATTGTGTTCTTCGTTGGCGTTAGGGTTTACTTTGAAGGCGATACAATAAATTGCAATGAATAATACATATTTAGTGTTAACTAATTCACGGTACTTTCTTGACGCAATAGTATATATATAATTTAATGTTCCAAAAAACTATATTAATAATAAAATAAAAACAGATAATGCTTATACAGGGTGATTTTGAAATCGTGTAATTCCTTTTAACCACGCATTCTACTGGTGATATAGAATAAACCTGACCATATTTTTTCTTAATTAGAATAATGGTTTCGGCAAAATTAGAGTACAGATTTTTTTCATGAAATGATTTCAAATAGTCATATTTTAACCACCTGACACAATCTTAATATTTTACTAATTTAAAAATAATAACATAACAATAACTGATGTCGTAAATAATAAGGGGCAATAAAAAGGACCGCCCGTTATTATTTACGACATTAATTATTAATATGCTTTTTTATTTTAATTAGTAAAAAATTAAAATTGCCTTGGTCGGTTAACATATGACTATCTGACACCATTTCACGAAAAAAACGGAATAATAATTTTTCAAAAAAAAAAATCTAATTAAATAAAAATATGGTCAGGGTTATTCTATATCACCAGTAGAATGCGTGGTTAAAATGAAATTACACGATTTCAAAATCACCCTTTAAAGAAAATCCAAAACAAATAGCAAATTCGTTTAATAATTATTTCATTGACAAAATACAACCCACAATTCAATTACAACTTAAAAAGAGGTCACGTCTTATCATCCCCAGAACAAATTCAATGTTTATGGCTCCTTGTTTACCTCAAGACATACTAAAAATCATACAAACCCTAAGAAACACAAACAGTGTGGGATATGACGATATCTCTAACAAAGTAATAAAAGCTGCAGCACAGGAAATTTACATTCCCCTTTGTCACATTACGAATTTATGTATCAGTGAAGGTAAATTCCCCGAGGCATTAAAACTATCAATAGTTAAACCACTATTCAAAAAAGAGAACAGAGAGCTAATGCAACACTATAGACCGATCTCACTAATACCAATTTTTTCCAAAATCTTAGAGAAAATTTTCCACAAAGCATTATACAAATATATAGACAATAATGAAATATTCTCAAAATCACAATTTGGTTTTCGTGAAAACACGTCTATTAATATGGCAATCTACAATTTTCTCCATACAGTAATGACAAATGTGGATAAGACAGTGCCTATATGTGCTGTGTTTTGTGATATGACGCAAGCGTTTGATTACGTTCAACATAACATACTAACTGAAAAACTTGATACATATGGCTTGAGAGGTAATGTACGGAGTGTGATAAAATCGTACTTGTCTAACAGAAAACAACGAACTGAGATTACCAAAATTAACAACACTATTACAAAACGGGAGGATATTTATGCATCAAAAGAACGTCACGTTATTTTCGGTGTACCTCAAGGTAGCGTTCTGGGACCACTGCTTTTTACTTTATACATTAATGACTTGCCAAAATCAATACCACATCCGATGACTCTCTTTGCAGATGACCGCACTGTAACAATTTCTTGCAATAAAAATGACATGATACAATATAAACATAACATTGATAATTCCTTGACATTAATAATGAAATGGATGGACATTTATAATTTAAAAATGAATTTAGAAAAACTAAAATAATGCACTTTAGCCAGCGTTCAAAATTAGTAGACCCAAACATACAACTTAACGACAAAACAATTGAAAATGTAAACACGTCGAAATTTCTAGGGTTAACAATAGACAAAAAGCTAGATTGGAAATCACACATAAATAACCTTAGTAAAAAAACTTTCAAATTTGCCTTCATCTTGTATCTTCATCTTGTCTACAGTAGTTAAACTCTGATTACGGCTTATCATGGACTAGTTGCATCAAACTTGCGGTACGGTATCATTTTTTGGGGAAATTCTACTAATAATGGCATAGCATTTAAAGCCCAAAAGAGCTGTCTAAGATCTATGTTTAGACTAAGGACTACAGATAGCTGCAAAAGTTACTTCCAAAAATTTAAAATCCTAACCTTACCATCTTTGTTTACTTTCTTTCATTCTTACCATTTTGGAAACTGCAATGTTTGTCAAATTAAACTCCACTCTTTTCCACGCCTATAAAGACACAGTCTCGCGTAATAGGCGCGATAATAGTAGTAGCTACAACTGCACTTATGCGCAAAAGTATATTTCGCATGGCACCAATCATATTTAATAAGTTATTAGTTAGCATTGAAAAACATTAAACAATAATGCATTTAAAAATCAACTGAAGGACTTTCTTACGAGTAAATCCTATTATGCTGTTACATAATATCTAATGGATAATATTTCTTAATTATATAAAATTACTTCAGTAAGACATGAATTTATTGATGTTACGTATATTTAAACCATTTTGACCATTGTCTATTTATATTCTTTGCCAAATAATTTATTGTTATTCACTATTTAATTTACATATTCAATTTATTATCTTATAATTTATCAATTGCCTAATACCTTTGACATTACTTAATTTATTTTCATTGACATGTATGTGACATAATTGAAATACGATAATTTACTTTTACTTTACTTAATTTATATTCATTGACATGTACATATATTATCACATAATTAAAATAATAAATTACTTTTTATTTAATGTTGTGGCAAGTAGAACCATACGCTACAACGCAGCACGAGATCATACGATCTACGTCACACGTGGCGTGATGTTTTACACGTGTAAGGGATTAGTGCGCTTAGCCCCATCTCCAGCAAGATGGCCGTCCACCTGCCACTGTATTAGCGGCGCGCGCGCAGGATGGCTACCACATGTCCTTTGTTCTACGGTCAACGAAACGGTCCTACCTAGAAAAGTGTCAAGACCGAACCGTTATTATTATTAATTATAATTATGTCAAGCGTGATCCTTAATTATTATTAGCTAATGTTTAGTATTAATAGTGTGTCGTTAATGTATGTATATTAATTCTGCTTCTGATAATTATACGTGCAAATATAAGCTGCCTAATTACTTGCGTATTAAATTGCTGCCAGCATCCTTCTCGCTTATCATTAAGCAAGTGGTCTAGGTTAGTTAACTTAACCACTTCACTGGTGACCTACCACCACCAGTATTCGCAGTTCGAGAATATTACTGGCATTTTCGAGACTTGTCTCAGCAACTATGACGTCTACTAGTACGAAGGAGAACAAGGACTTCTTTATGTCATGCCGCGTCGGAGTCAAAGCCCCCGCATTCAACGCTGATGACCCGCTACTATGGTTCGGTCAGATGGAAGGCCAATTTGCTCTGTCGAACATCACTACCGACACCACAAAGTATTATTACGTGCTGGCTCAACTGGAACCCCAGCATTCGGCCGAGTACGTGATCTCAGTCACTCCACCCGTAACCGGTAAATATGAGAAGCTGAAGACAGAACTGATCAAGCGACTGTCGGCATCGCAGGAACGCAAAATAAAGCAGTTGCTTATTCACGAAGAGCTGGGCGATAGGAAACCTACGCAATTTCTTCGCCATTTTCAACATCTAGCTGGTCCTACCGTTCCTAACGATTTTATCAGATCAATTTAGCCTAGCAGACTTCCGGCAAACCTCCAGACCATAGTAGCAATGCAGGCCAATTCAAGCTTGGAAGAAGTAGCAGAGTTGGTAGACCGGATTAACGATATCGTTCCGGTCACTAGCATGCCAGTAACTGGACATGCAGCAGTAGTTGCTCAATTGTCTGCTGCAATACAAGGCAGTACTATTAAAGCCTTAACACAAGATGTGTCTGAACTGACTCGCAAAATGGAATGCATGAGTACTGAGCTACGACGAGTACAGCGTACTCAAGCCAGAGGACCCAAACGAGGCCGAAGCCGTTCACAATCACGGTCCCGTTCCAGAGATCGTCCGTACTGCTTTTACCATCACCGGTTTGGAGATCGAGCCCACAAATGCATGCAGCCATGCACTTACCGATCAACAAAATCGGTAAACTACCAAGGCAGCCAATAATGGCGGGAAAAGATTGCCTAGCAATATCAAGCCGCTTGTTCATCACGGATCGCAAGACAAAAATACAATATCTAATAGATACGGGTTCGGACCTGTGCGTATTGCCAAGATCCGCTGTTCGGGAGCCTCGCACTACAACTGAGTACAAATTGTTTGCAACCAATGGAACAATTATTATCAACACTTACGGTTTTCTTCCGCTCACACTGGACTTAGGACTTCGTCGCGCATTTTCTTGGCGATAAATTGTAGCGGATGTCACAAAGCCAATCATCGGCGTTGACATTTTAGTTTATTATAATTTACTAGTCGATTGCCGAAACCAGCGCTTAATAGACAACCTTACTACGCTTACAGTCCAGTTACCTCAACATAAGTGCACGGAAGACATGTCATTGACCTAGTAAAGGCCTATAACCAGATACCGGTAGCAGAAGAAGGCATACCCAAAACCGCTATAACAACACCTTTCGGCTTATACGAGTTCCCATTTATGACGTTTGGTCTTCGAAACGCCGCTCAAACGTTTCAGCGGTTCATGGATGTGGTTTTTCGTGGACTGGACTTCTGCTACGGCTACCTTGATGATATCCTGGTCTATAGCAGCAGCAGCCTTGTATCAGGAACACTTGCAAATACTCTTCGAAAGATTATCGCCATATGGAGTCTTAATCAACTCGAACAAGTGTATTTTTGGCCAAACGGAGGTTAAATTCTTGGGATACAGAGTGTCAGCTGCAGGTATCCAGCCTCTTAACTCGAAGGTCCAAGCCATACGAGCTTTCCCAGCACCCAGAACTGTCATAGAGCTGAGACGATTTTTAGGAATGCTGAATTTTTATCGCCGTTTCATACCAGCTGCAGCTTCGATACAGGCGCCTCTTCATAACCTACTTTCAGGTCCAAAGATTAAAGGATCCCACCTAGTCGTCATGACAGAGGAAGTACTAGAAGCCTTCGAAAAGTGTAAGAATAGTCTATCAGAAGCTACACTCCTAGCACACCTGGATTCACGAGCAGAATTGACTGTTCAAACAGACGCTTTCTTCGGATACAGCGATCGGCGCCGTGTTACAGAAACGGAACGGTGAAGAATGCCAACCAATAGCATTTTTTCAAAGAAAATAAGCCCATCACAGCGGAAGTACAGCCCTTACGACCGAGAGCTTCTAGCTATTTACGAGGCCATTATTTAATATTCTATCAAGGTGAGGTTAAACTAATTTAAGAAATGAAATTTTTGTAGGACGCGAGTAAAGAAAATATGTTCGATTGATGTGGATTTCAGACATTAAAATAATGTAAGTAGCCGAAATCGCTTACCGTTCGCTAGCCATGCACGAGCGCGCGCAACACTGAGTTTACAGCTAATGTGTGTGTTATAAGTACTTGTGTGTAGGTACTTACTGATGTGCTCCTCGAAGTGTAGCCGCGCTCGCAGCGACGGACGCGCGGCTTCTGACCCGACGTGCGACTCGTGTGACGACGCCTGAGTACCAAACACACTTATGTACTTTAGAAATACACAGTACACAGTAACGATAACGATTCGAAATACTCAATATCACAAGAGTACGTATCACCTTGTGAATGTAGTGTTTGTAACATTTACAAGATGAGATCTAAAATTTTTTGGGGTTTACCACAAATTGCACTTAAAACTACAAAAGAGTTGTAGATTTAAATTCAGATCTTTAGAGTACAATTAGACCCACTAGATTGTAATTTTAACAATTTTATTTCAATGAAAACAATATTTATACTAGTTTTGGCATACCGGTAAACCTAACACAAAAAATTTACGCATGTCAGATTGGCGGTAATGTGGCACACTAAACAAGTTAACTCACGCTAACACAGACAGATCGTCACTGACTACTAAAATCCTATAGATATTGTTGTAACAAAAGATCATCGGTCATCGTCCGACAAAAGGTCTCTCAAATTACTACAATTCACAACCTAGCACTCAGTTTTACAAGAAATTCACGAGTTTCTTACCTAGTCTAAAATACGATTGCTACGGTGTTTGAGTTTAAATTGGCTTGAAAGTGAAGTTACGAATGTCTTATTTAGCTAGCGAGCACTTTAAGTATAATAGGGCCCTCCAGACTGGCCATTTGCGCCAATCTGATGTGATGGAATTCCGACACGGCCCGAGAAAGATAAAGCTCAGGATCAACGGCTTTACATGCTTTGTTTCGTTATTGTTTCCATTCTAATAATTTCTTGACGGCAAAACCCAATCAATGACTGTTTATTCGATCCTGAGATCACGTGCACAGCAGTCGCATTCACTTTCGCTGCACCGGATATACGTAAATATCTGCAATACACCGCGTCTTGGACAATATCGAAACTGCAACGCTTTAAAATTAAAGCGTGAGGCAGAGAAATTCGATGAGTGTAGCGTTAAGTAATAACACTAATAACCCTTTAATATCACAAAACATTGTAAAAAAATAAGCATCATTTATACTGCACAAGAATTCCACTGGGGTCCACCCTGGGACCAGTTCAATCTAAATATACGAGGACACTCGATCACTAAGAAAGAAAGAATAAAAGTATATAAATGTTAATCATGGTGAACTTAACAGAATAAACACACTGACCTCTCCTTGTTCTGTTTGTTTCTCGTGTTTGAGTTCAAGTATCGATGAGTTGAACGAAAATTCATTTAGATGATCTTCATAACTGAAAATAAATGGAGAACATATGAAGGAGAGAGAAAATTAAACCAGAAACTGAAAATAACGCACTGAACGTATTATCGTCTACAGAGTATTCCGGATCACAGGTCGTACGAAGTATTTCTTGGCAGGTAAACCCAATAACACTGACCGACCTGGCAACAGATGGAATATGCGCAACTACTAGTGTCCGAACGAAACTAGTTTTTACTGCCGAAACCGAAACCGAATTTCGACTTCGATCACAGTTTAGGCCGAAACCGAAACTTCCATATAAGGTCATGTTTTCATGGGAAAACAAATAGTCATAATCAAATTTTTTTTAATTTACATGTTAAATATTCAGTCTCTGATATTTAAACTAGTCTAATGATTGATGACAACATATTATCACTAGTGTATGCAAATAAATAATTTGTGCTTTTTGAAACAAGAGTCTTTTTAAATAATCATACGTATGTGTTTTTATATTATTTACGAATTAAATACAATAAGAGATAGAAAAAGTAGAATGTTTAGGTACATAAAACAAACAATAATCTCTCATCTTAAGAACAAAATAATATCTTCTAAACTTTTTAATTTTGTATGGCACTCTTATTCACGAATAACAATAAAAATTTAAACGGACGGTCGTCCGTTTGGTGGGTGGTTACTAAACATGTTTAATGCATGTAATAATTGAGGTAAGGTAACAAAAAGAGGTTTCTCTCGCACTAAAAAAACTGTGAAATGTTTAATTGAGCTACAACCATTACTAATATTGACTGTACTGATAACTATCAGTATTCATTAAACAATCTAATATTATATGTGGGATACAATAATTTATCAACATTTTCGTATATTGGTCCTTCTGTCTAAATAAATTTGACCAGCAGCACTCAATATTTGTTCACTGGAATCACTCATCAAAAATTTTAATTTTAATTTTGACTAAATATCTGCGATTCTTTGTTGACTTGATAAGTATAGGTATAGTATATAGGTCTAATACCTAACATTAACAACAGAGTTATACTGACCGAAACGCGAAAACATATAAATAGATGCCTAACTTTTATTGTTAGTACGTAACGTACGAAAACAGTTCGTAAACGAAAACGCATTAAAACAATCGAATTTTGCTATTCATTAACTATCACGAATTAAATCACATCAATAGCGAATTAATACTATTATTAATTTCACAACAAACAAAACAAATTACAGTTAAATTATGACAAGTTATGACACGACCGGCAAAATAACTCTGCGTCGCTCGCAGCTCCGTGCAACGAATATTTCTGATCGCAGCGCGAAACCTTCCGAATTCAGTTTTGATTTCGGTCATAGTTTCGGTTGGATGGCGGCCGAAACCGAAACTAAGCCGCAACTCGGTTTTTTTGCCGAATCTAGGCCGAAACCAAAACCGAAAGGTCCGTCGGACACGCTAACCGCGAGTGTCCCGGTGGAGACCCGCGATCGTTAATCACTCTCAAAGTTACTCTCTGAATCAACGCGGTAGTATTATAAATGTAACAATCAACACGACTGCAAATATGCTTACCGCCATTCTTCTATTGTGATGTTATCGTCATAATAGTTCTCAGATTTAGGTTCTGCGATTTCAAGTTTGATTGATGGTGAATCATTATTTTCAATTATCCTTTCCTGTAAATCATTAAAGATGAACACAATCTCAATTCTTTAACATATTACAGTTCTCACGTGTAACAACTTGTTAAAGTCGTACCTCTTCAGCTTGAATGCCCGACAATTCGCAGTATGCGATACTTGTTTGTGTTAATTGCGAGCTCTTGTTGTCGTCGTATGCGAACTGACAACAAACATCAAATCAATATTATAATACTGGATAATCCAATTTACAATAACAGTTACAATATACCAACTGCTTTATCCGACGCGTAGTTCTGAACTGTACAATATACATGAATCTAACTCAATTGTTCTTACATTGATAGTACTCACCGGTACACTCTCCATCACATATTGATACAGGATGTGATGTGATTTTATCATTTTATTTCTCAAAATAACATATTTCTCTAACGAAGCTGAACATTCATAGCACAGCCACTGTGGTAACCCATCTGACGGTGAGATCTGAAATATAAACAATTATATTATAATCAGATCCAACCGTCTTTAAATAGAATGGGAGAATGTTACTATTGTTATATTTTTATTGAATTTATGTTTCAACCGATGACTTGACGAGATCCATCTATATATTGCCTGCACCTCCAATAGTTTTTCGTCTTGACAACTTCGTCTATTATGGAAATCAAATAATAACTGCTTTATTTATCGCCTTTATCGCTTCTAAGAGACACACAGGTCATTATTTAACTGATAATTTAAACATTAATAGTTTGGTAAAATCAATTCAACTTCTTAAGCAGTACGCAAAGGGAGGTCACAAAAAAATTTAATGACAAAAAAAGTTTTACTATGGAGCAATGTTTTAACAAGCAGGACGACCGAGTTTATGCTCAAAGCTCTATAGAAGCTTTCTAATTAGACAGCAGAGTACAACATGGACATTATCCGACTTCAGTTATGGTTTGGTGGGGTGTTACCTATCAAGAAGTGACTGAGCCATATTTTTGTGCAAAAGGTGTCAAAACATCGGCACACCCATATGTAATATGGATTAGTAATAAATGTTTTATGCAAAAGAAAAATCAACATATCATCAATAAGAGCTGCCCAAACATAAACAAAACTAGGGGCAATGGGGACGTTTTCTTGAGTTTTTTAACAATGTTTAAAAAAACATTGTACGAAACTCAGTTTTTGATGTTCAGTTTGGATGTGAATAGTATACCGTCGTTATTGTCTACACATTGCGTATTATTACTGTATTTGTTTCAACATGATTAACCACCTGGTTCAAAAGTTACAAGGCTTTTTCTTGGTACAAGGTCCATACCACTAAAGAAAAATATAAATAGGTATAAATTAAAGAATATTATATTTCTTTTTTTTAATTATTTTTACTAGATATAATATGATGTCTAGTTTCACTCATTTTCATATGTGCACTTTATGAAAACTCACACTGTATGAAAAATAAAAATAAATAAGAAAATAGAAATATACCTGCTGTGTTCATTATCTAGCTGTATTTGTATTTTGTTACTTCAGATCCGTGTTTGCTCGGTTGGTGATGTTGACAGTGATATGTTTATCATAAAATTAATATTTTAAGTTTATGTACCCACTTTATGTTTATATAAATTTTATTTCAGTCTAGTTTTCTGTATACTCATTTATTGTAAATAGTGACTCTCAGTAAGTGAATTATTGTAATTCTTATGAGAATAAAGTCCTTAAGCCAGAATAATAACAACTTTTCAATTTGTTAATACTACAGGCAAGCTAATGCTTTTTAATCAAGTTGACAAGTATATAATATATTATGAGAGACATTAAAATAATATATTAAAGAATTGTTGATAGTATGAAAGCCCATAAAAATTTACCTTAATATTATCAAATTTATAATTTAATCCATGTATATAAGTGACAATGGAGTTGTTTTATTGATTTGTAATGACTTCTGTGACACCAAGAAATTACAGTAGTTGTGTGAAGCTATGTGTGTTGTTTATTGTAAGTGCATATATAGTGTAAGATTACAGGTGCCCACACCTACATCATTTTATCAGTGTTACTATTAATAATGCTCACATACTCAGTAGTTTCACAAAGAGATTTAGGCTAGGCTCAGTCCCCATCTGCAAACCTAGCAATGAAATACACATGAACAAAACAAGTGTTACGTCCTTTCCTAATCTGTACTATATTCAACACCAAGTTGAGGTCTCTTGTGTGGTAGAAGGCTTTTATCACATGGGAGTCTTACACTAAGTGATTTTGCAGTATATATATAATGATAATAATAATGTCCTCCAGACTGAATTTCGGTCATGGCGGCCAGTCTTAACGGAGACTGGCCACCTGCGCAGGAGATATTATAGTGCACAAGTGTGTAAGCAAACACAATTGTACTCTCTGTTCCTTAACTCTCATGATCCGATGGGACGGTAATTCGACACGACCGGAGAGAGATCAGGCGCAGTACTAACGGCTTTGCTTGCTTTCCGAGGCACAGGAGTGTCTAACATAGCCTACTTCCTAACTCCGGGCTGCTACTGAGATTTCTTAACAGAAAAGCCCAATAACTTTTTGCTAGCCCAACCCGGGATTTGAACCAGAGACTTCATGCACAGCAGTCGCATTCACTATCGCTGTGCCACAGAGGCAGTTAAATATATATACATATATATGTATGTACTAGCTGCCCCGGCAAACATTGTTCTGCCAAATAAATTATTTCTTAGCAGTATGAAATATACTTTATAGACTATTCTCATACCTACCAAAGGAGTGTGATCACAAACACAATGACACGAGATTTATATAATATATTATATGTATATATATATTACTAGCTGTCTCGACAGACGTTGTCATATACAGGCGAAAAAAAAACACATGTAAACCTTCCTCGAATCCACTTGAACACAAACAAAAAAATTCATTAAAAAGCCGTTTAGGAGGAGATCACTGTCAACACATGTACAGAAGAATTATATATATAAAGATATTATATGTATATAAAGATATTATATGTATATAAAGATATTATATATATATATATATATATTATGAGTAAAATAAACAAAATTCAGTAAACAGGCTAACTTGACAACAAATATAGTACAATAGTAATACCAATAAGTGTAGGAATGAGAAATATTGACATCCTCGCTCTATAAAAGCTGGCAATTATTTTTGAGTCAAGTCATCCCAATAGAAATAACCGTATGTTCAAAAAAGGTAGTTTCAGTATAGAACTTACCTACATGAGAAAAAGGCAAGAAATTCATGTTTAATATTCAATTGTCAATTCACTACATACAACATACTGTTACATATTATTAGATAAACTGTTTAAAATAATCAATGGATCATGAAATACTGCAACTTCACTTTAATCCCAAGCTTTTTGTTTTCTCCAACAAAGGAAGAGCCTCAATATGTTTGTATTTTTATGATTCTAAAAGCCATTATGAGCTAGAAACACCACAATATGTTGTTATGTAAATAAATGAGCTAAACATTATAAAGTAGTGTGCTACTGTTAGAATGTTTACTGGTCTGAATTTGTTTCTCAAGATTTCAAAGCAAGGAGGCTGTACTCACAATTAAGCCAGTCAAATCCCTGTACATTGCTTCATATCGTGTTGCACTTATCATTCTACGGTCACTCGCCAGGCAACCTCTACAAACACTCATCTGTTTAAAAGTCCCCACGTTTTTACTCATAATATTACTGGTATGTTCCATTGGTATTAATGTATTTCTTTACAAACTAATGAAATTATCAATTTAGCCTTAGCCTATTACCATTGTATGTATGGACTTCAGAAAAATAGTAGGTAACAATACAACAACAACTATCATCAAAATCAATATTTGATTGACTTCATGCTTCAGACAGTTACCAGATTAAATTTCACAAAAAAAGCGACTTACTTAAAAAAAAGCTGAAACTTACCTACTTGCACAGGGAAATTATACCAATAATATACTTATTTTCAAAACATGTTTTAGTAATCAATTTCGATAAAGTAAAGTCGGTATACTTGGACCAAAAATCGTTAAATTGGGTTAATAATCAATAAATTTAATCGAACCTGTATATTTATGGCGGGCTGACCTATTTTGTTTTTTTAGAAGTCCTCGGGTCCTACCAAAGAGTATAAATATACTACGGAAAGGTCCTACCGACTAAACATACTACGATGTAACCACGGTTAACATATAGGTACTAGGTATTGGACACAATGGTATTCCCCAAAATTTATCGTTTACCCGTCGATCGACGATTAAGCAATAGAAAATCCCCGTGAAAGATGCAAAAAAATAGGGATTCGAACTGAGATTGATGGAAATTTGTATAAAAAATCGGCAGAAATTTCACTTAACAAAATCGTAGATATGTCCTATCTGTAACTTACTGAACTTTGCTCCCAAATGAAATATAGACTAAATCCGGGAAATCCCTTGAACATCAATGTTCATGGAGACGATCACTACGGTGCTGCCATAACTTTTTATCCAATATATACCTAAAAATACCGACTTCCAACAATATACCAACAAAAATACAGATATTCGGATAATTCAATAAAATACACCGAATAATACACTAAATCTGGTCACACTGAATTTAGACTTTAGTGGACTGACAGTTACAGTTCGTAAGTGTTACCAATTATAGGTCCGTGTCGCCGAAAATTGGGTACCAAGTAAAAGTCAAAGTCAAAAATAACACAGGTCACAAAGTCACACTTATTAACGTCAAAATAAACAGGTTAGTAAGTTTACTATATTACTGAAACTACATTTAGGCTAGGTGCAGACAAAGGGTTGAGGCTATGAGAAGAAACCTGCAAGAAACTCACAGCCACTCTTTTAAATCGCCAATGAAATATAATTTCAGTATTTTACAACTCATATTAACAAGGAAAAGAAAATTAAAATAATAACAATAATAACTTAATAATATGGAGATTATTTAGGGTTTCGTCGTAGTATTTAATAATAACTTTTGCCCGCGGTTTCGCTCGCGTAAAAGTAGATCATGTTATAGTCCGTTTCAAATATCGTTGATATGATATGATCGTTGAACAGCAATAGTGAAGAGACCGTTTTAATCGGCACATCACAAAATTGATTAGGTACCGATTAACTTTTCAAACAAACTGTATCGTGGGTTTAGAATCGAAACAGTAATGACAGAAACAAAAATAAGGCCATCCAAATTTGACTAATCGAAAGAATAGTTACTTTAAAGTTAAGGACACAAAGTGTTTACTTGTAAAAAAACTGGACTTATCCTGGATCCCTAGTATGACGTACTTACTCCATACTTAGTATATAGGTGAAATAAATGTGGTATATCAGATTTAGATTGGCAAGGCGGCTACTCTTTAAAAACTATGGGATATTTAAACCATGCGTCCAATATCGCATCTTAAAATCCATTTTTTTATAAAGAAAATATATTGACGGTTTGCAGAATGGGATTTAAGGTAATTTGCAACGCATAATAATTAATACCAAATACAAAAGTATTTATGGGACAATTGTTTTTACCTCGAATTATATTTCAATTTTATCCGATTCATATTGTCGTGTAAGTATGACTGAGAGTAAAAACATTACCCTAGTGCGTAACCATGGTATTGCAGTGCAATGTTACTTTATTTTAATGTTTAAATTATTTAAGACTAATATCAATACAGGGTGGCCCAAATATCGTGGATCAAACGAACCAGAGTGATAGAGGAGGCGATTTCCAACAAAAAATCTTTCTACAGCATGGTCATAACTTAATTGGATAAAAAGTGATGATCATTTTTGTTTTTTTCAAATAAACTACCGATTTATTTACAATTTCATTAATACAGAAAAAAGTTGATAAAAAACAACAAAACAAAAGGTGTTGTATTATGACTAGATAATGTATCATTACAAAAAAAAATGAATTGCAGCTCTGGGTACCAAATTTAGAAAGCGATTCATTTTTTCCCGTCAATTTTGAAGCATTACAAAAACTTACTACTCACTTTGAGCGCATCCTGTGAAAAAAGAAATGTACTACGGAAAAGTGACCCTGTATTTAATAAACTTGCTGATTTAATGCTGATTTAAATGAGGTATAACACTTTAGTGTCAGACTTTTAGTTCAGGTTTTATGCGAGTTTTTTTCATGTCAAGGAGCAAATTTGTTAGAAAGGAAAATTTGATTAAAAATTATGTAGTACATAATTCAAAAACCATCTTGAAATAAAAGAACAACAATTATGAGTTGATAATTTTATTAAATTATTTACAGTAAGTGTTCAAAATGCCTGCCTCTAACCATTCCTGTATTATAAAAAAGCTTTTTACACTAACCATTTAAATCCTTTGTCGAAAAAGGTCTGGCGATGCGTTATCAGTTCAGTTCAGGTAGAAGAATGCCGGGCGGAGCGAGGCCGGCGGGGTGGGGCCGGGGGAAGCGCGTAAGCGTCTTTCTTTGTTTGTTAGTAACTCGCTTTCTGCCTGTGACTACGCACACGTATTCTGCACTGTGACCTTGCCTACCTGTGACTTACGCATCGTTATTTGACTTGTCTTAGATTGCCTACCTGTGACCTACGCTGTGTGAACCGGACTTTGTGATCGCTACGGATTGGCTAGATAGACGGAAGATGGCTGCTGCGAGGAGAGAATACACCCAAAGGGAGTATGCAGAAATGCATTACCTTTATGGCTTCTGCGACGGCAATGCTCGGGCGGCTGCCAGGGAATATCAACAACGGTACCCTAACCGAGACCGTTTCCCGGACTACAGGGTCTTTTTGCGCGTGCATAATGCGTACATGGAGGGAGTCTTACCCGGTACGCATGCTCCGAGAGCAGGTAGACCAGTGGTAAGATTTGACAATGAAGAGCAAATACTGCGAGAGTTAAGATTGGACCCCGGTATTAGCCAACGCCAAATATCACGAAATCTCGGGATCCCACGTTCGGCGGTGCAGCGTATTATAAAAAGAAAACGATATCATGCCTACCACGTGCAACGAGTTCAAGCTTTGCTGCCAGCTGACTATGAACCTAGAGTGAGATTTTGTAGAGAGATGTTAAGACTACACAGAGAGGATCCGCAGTTTTTCAATAAAGTGTTATGGTCGGATGAGTCAAGTTTTAGAAGAATGGGAATTTTTAACATCCATAACTTACACTACTACTCCAGAGTGAACCCACATATCATCAGAAATGATCGATTCCAGCATCAGTTTGGTATTAATATGTGGGCTGGTATCATTGACCAGAAGCTGGTGCTACACGAAATGCCACCAAGGCTAAACGGTGCTGCGTATTTAAATTTTTTACAAAATGATTTGAACCCAACACTCAACGAAGCTGAAGTTCCGGAAGAAATAAGAGAAGAAATGTGGCTGCAACAGGACGGTGCCCCGCCTCATTACGCTCGATCAGTTCGACAACACTTGAATGAGCGCTTCCCCGACCGGTGGATTGGTAGAGGCGGAGTTATTGCATGGCCACCCCGGTCGCCCGACCTTAATCCATTAGACTTTTTTATTTGGGGCTATTTCAAAGAAGTGGTATATCAAAGAGAGAACAACACTGAACAAGAATTACGACAAAAGCTCGAGTCTGCTAAAGTACAAATTATGAATAACAGACGTGCTTTCCGGCGATTACGTACCAATTTTATTAGGCGGTGCAGATTGTGCATAAGGCAGGAATTTTGAACATTTACTGTGAAAAATTAATTTAATAAAATTATCAACTCATAATTGTTGTTCTTTTATTTCAAGATGGTTTTTTAATTACTACATATTTTTTATTAAATTTTTCCTTTCTAACAAATTTGCTCCTTGACATGAAAAAAACTCGCATAAAACCTGAACTAAAAGTCTGACATTAAAGTGTTATACCTCATTTAAATCAACATTAAATCAGCAAGTTTATTAAATACAGGGTCACTTTTCCATAATACTTTTATTTTTCACAGGATGCTCTCAAATTGAGTAGTAATTTTTTGTAATGCTTCAAAATTGACGGGAAAAATTAATTGCTTTTTGAAATTGGTACCCAGAGCTGCAATTCATTTTTTTTTGTAATGATACATTATCTAGTCATAATACAACACCTTTTGTTTTGTTGTTTTTTATCAACTTTTTTCTGTATTAATGAAATTGTAAATAAATCGGTAGTTTATTTGAAAAAAACAAAAATGATCATCACTTTTTATCCAATTAAGTTATGACTATGCTGTAGAAAGATTTTTTGTTGGAAATCGCCTCCTCTATCACTCTGGTTCGTTTGATCCACGATATTTGGGCCACCCTGTATACATTATTAGTTGATTATTAAATAGTCTTCAGTACCATTAGTAATAATTTAAAAGGCCTATCCCTATTTTCTTATAAAAGGGGGCACGGGAACAAAACCTAGCAACAATAGTCTTAAGTAATTCATGAATAACGTCTATGTATGATACATTCTGCATAATATAGCCGAGCTTTTGGGATTAAAGCTCACCATACACAGACAGCGTAGGCGTCGCGGTCCCGGAGGCGTTCATTTTGTGTGGCTCGTATTGGTATGACTCATTATCATTACACACGATTCGGAACTAGTGTGTAATTTTCTTCTTTTTATTTTAAAAAAGGCACTAGCTGTGGCGTAGTATAGTGGGCGAGCCTCGGGCGGCACTTTTAGGGAGCGACAAAATTTCACAATAGGTAAATAATAATATAAACTTGTAAATTTTGAACTGTACATTACACAATAACGATGACTGTTCTTGCCGAAAAGTTCTTTAGAATTACTGTATATTATAGTCTTTCAAATTGAAATAACTAAATAAGAGGGCGGCAAAATTGTCATCCGCCCCGGGCGGCTGATACCCACGCTACGCCACTGAACACTAGAAAATAATTCCTATGCCGCGGGGGACTTCACAAACATTCAAACAACGGACACAAAGAACGCCCAGACTCCGCACAACTACTATTTATGGATAACACACATTTTTGTCCCGTGTGAGGATCGAACCCACAACACTCGGCGCTGTGGCAGTGGGGAGGCGACCGCTTGAACCACTACAGCGTCGGTACAGTCATATTGCATTAGACAGTTATGAATTTATGTAATGTTAACGTACCTATTCCCCTGTGGCTTATGTATATACGCACAGGTAACATATAAGTTTATGAGGAACCTGGAATCAAACGGAGCATCATACAACAACAACTAAGCGATGCGCGAAGAGGCCGTCTGTTTTTATACGAGGCACTATTTTTATACGCACGCACACACGCGTACTTATGGATAGCCGCGCCGCACGCACACACGCATGAGGATTTCCAAGAATTCCCTTGTAAATGTTAGATTTTTATTTACTTATCGCTGATTGGTGTAAATGATTATTGTACACATTAGTAATAGCGTTACTTGCTTTAACAATAAATGGGATATAAGAAGACTTAAAAATTGTAAATATAATCTCAGTTGAATCATTTTACGTGTTTCACCTGGTTTATGCTTGCCGGCTGATCTACAACCCTAACGGTTACCAGCTACGGACCTGGCTTATGCCCGCCGGCTGTAATGCGTTAAACTCCCGTATTACTTACCGTTAGTTTTTGGCGGCCTTGATGGCGTAGTGGTTAATGTAACCGACTGCCACGCCTGAGTTCGCGGATTCGATTCCCGCACAAGTCAAACATTTGTGTCCATGAACACGGATGTTTGTCTTGGTCTGGGTGTTTCTGTGTATAATATGTAGGTATGTATTTAAAAAATAACTATATATTGTATGTTTATCCATTGTCTCCCATAGTACAAGCTCTGCTTAGTTTGGGCTAGATGGTGTTGTGTGTATGTGATAGAATATTACTATGTGTTTATCTTTCACGGGTATTTTCCTTATGGGTTAGTGAAAACCAGGCTCTTTGGGAGGCTTACACGAGACATGGGTTCAACATGCAGAGGTCCTTATAGTTACCGAGCGCAATACCAGACTCTGTGCTGCCAATAAGAATGTTTTGTAAGGAAAGGAGACGTTTCATTTTCGGCTATGAAATGTACTATCAGCCAAAAAATAGCAAAAAATACTAGGAATCGGGGGAAAATATTATTTCCTGAATTTAAGTAGAATTCAGTACGTGATACTGAGGCCCTTGGCGGTCGAATTTTCCGGTAAAAACTTCATGAATTTTCCGATTTTTCTTGGCATTTTTTTTTCCATATAATGTAATGAAATAGTTACTATTGTCGAAACGCACTTCATTTTTCATAAAATTTTCAGAATTAAACAATTTTCCAAAAAACATCAATGTAGATATGAACACGAAAACTCGCACTATCAGCTGTTACGGCGGCAACTACAATGACACGGTCGCGCGAACGCTACAACATTGTAGTTACATTGTTGCAGCGGCGAACACTCGCTTAACTCGGTACTACGTCTCCCGAAGATTTCCGAAGTGATACGAAATTTGGTTAACAATAATGTGTGGATAAGTTAACTAGGTACTAAATTTAATAATTAGAAAGATTGAAGAGGGCGGTGTAAAATTTTATGAAATGTATAATTAATGCATATCCAATTCAAGTACATAATTATCCAGTTTTGTTATTACGCTGTATCACTACCTACCTGCTCCAAAACCAGCTCACACGTTTTATGAATTCTTTTACTTCATTAATTACCTACCTACCTAATGATAACCTGATTGTTTTACAGAACGTTACCAATAGATACTGTTAGCACAAATTAGCAAAACAATACGACGTGTAGGTAAGTACACGACATTTTATACGATCAGCCTGTCTTGCTAAAGCGTTTTTATTTTAGCTTTTAAATAGACAACTCGGGTATAAATCTTGTGTCGCGGGTGACTTTAGAAACATTAAATTAACGGACACACTGTACACCCATACATGAAACCACAATTTTAGATTGTTCAAAGTGCTGTCTCGTGCGGGAATCGAACCCACGACAATCGGCGCAGTGTTAAAAGACGAGGCGACCGCCTGAACCACTATACCATCCGAGCAGAAAGATCATTTCACTGTGACGCTCATAAGTTTATGTTACCCGCGTGCTAGTGTGCGTGTACACGCTGTTTAGTATTTACGCACACTAACAAAATAAGTAGGCACACCGCCGCCACACAAATGAGTCTGGCGGCTCGCTGTAATTTTCGTTGACGCCACGCAACGTTTGTGGCGCTACCGTCGCGTGATTGTACCTTCGACACTAGAGGAATATCAGTTGATATCGATATCGAAACAAATTTGAGCTGACCATAAAATTCCAGGATTATAAAATAAAGACTTGCGTTTATTTAAGCGATTACTAGGGCGGTATTTCTATTAGGTACCTAATGCTTAACATTTAATACAAATTTGTTAATTTAGGACTTACTTATGTGATAATAACGATAATTATTTTAATTACTTTGTAATTCGACGTCATAACATTATAAGGTGTATAAGTAAGAAAACGATACTGATTCATTGTGAACGTTTATTCCATATAACTAAATTACGTAACTGGTTCTAGGTTTAAATATATATCAAATACAGTTTCACATGAAGTCTAATTTCATTGATCGTATGAAGCTAATCGATTTTCACAAGTTACCATTATCTCACCTCTATTTGTTTCAATGTGCAACTTTGTAATAATTTTCAAATAAGTAGATAAATTCGTTCAGTTCGCCAGGACTTCCATCGGAAAGGGGAAGTAGTCGTGACTGTTTTATAAATAATTAGCGACTTGTGCAGTGAAAAGTGTATGTGTTCGATCAGTACTTTTGTGTGTTGTGTTTTTGCGTATTGTGTTTTTGTGTGTTTTATTATGGATCGGGTGCCGAATCAGCCGTTTTCTGCGCGAGTATACGGGGAGATGTTAATGGCATATGGTGAAGCAAGAGGAAATGCTCCTCTAGCGCTACGTATTTACATTCAGCGCTACCCTAACGCTCGTCATCCGGTGGACAGCCGTGTTACCACTCGGGCATATCAACGGGTACTTGATAACGAGCACATCGTACCACAGTAGGAAGGCTCGGGCAGACATGTTAGCGCCCGAGTTGAGCAGCGAATATTGGAGTCAGTCCAACGTAATCCCCGCCTTGGCACACGAACTGCTGCAAAGCTTTTGCGGAGTCGTGGTATAAATACGAGTTTCGCACTGGATTGTACACAAAGTCCTACGTAAAGACTGCCTGCGTCGACGCATAAGTGACGCATTTAACAAACTAAACAGTGATATCACAGCCGATCCCACGATGATGCCTCGTCTCCACGCACATACATTATATCGCGCCCAGCTTTGTGAGCAACTATAAATGTCATCTACCAATTTGTCACAGATAGTCCGTACGATAAACGTCAAGCATTTCTTTTGTGCGCAACGAAATTACTAGAAATTTATAAAGAATTTCGTAACTAAATGTATTTAGGGGTACATTTTCTAGGTTTCCTGAGGATGTACAAGTTATAGCCGGAGTCCTATACAAAAGTGTAACATCTCCTTTACATAACTCTTGGCCTGCTCGACCTTGGCCGAACCCGGGACCCCATTACACATCAGTGGCACTCACTACTAAATTATCTGAAACCCCATGAATTTAAAATTTTCTACCATATCGACTCTATTTTGCAAAGAAACAACTGGTAAGTCTTCATTTTGCCTCACAGTGGTTTTAAATAACATGCATGATAACATGATCGAGGGTAGGTATATTAGACAAAGTAGTTACTTAATAGGTTTAATCTGTTTTACAGCGTAGTATCTTCATTTGTACTGGCATTGGGGTATCACATCATCAATCAATATAGTTTTATGTGTTCGATTTTTATTAAACCTTTGAATATTACGATTTTTTTTATTGATAATCTTCCATCTATACTTTACGGCGTTTAAATGTTTATTAAGTCCCGAAGGACATATTCAAAGCGTCGAATTTGCCTTTAAAGAAAAATAAACGAGGTACGCCATACGGCCAGCTTCAAAAAGAATAAACCATTTTATTTTACATTAACAGTAATATTGACAAATTTAATTTGTTTACAATACACAGGCCAATTATAACAATTTACATGTGGAAAAATAAAAAGTCGCAAACAGCTACAAAACAGCAGCACACAACCGGCACGCACTCACATTGCGCGTACTCACACACTCACTCACACTCGCATACAGTCACACTCCATCCCGTTACCCGCACGTTTGCCTTGCGATACCCACGCGCAGTTTCCGAATGGACCGCGCGCCGTCCGTGAGACGCGAGACGTTTAGACCTAGCACAGTATATATATATATACAGTATTGTAACTCGGCCGTATCCTTGAAATAAATGCCTACAGCCGTGCGGTACGTAAACATGCGATAGGGCTGCCCACCTACAGCATTTTAATTAAATCTGCCTACTTTGAGTTTCTATCTATTTTTGTGATTGTAAATATTTTTTATTTTATTTAAACAAATAAAATACTTTGTGAATGGAATAGGAAGTGTTCAATAAAAATGCATGTTGTTTTTTGTAGGTAGATTTAATAAAAAAAAAACATGTTTATGTTAGATTTAAGACTTAATAACAAATCGGTCTTACAAACAAATCGGCATTTTCAGTCTGTGTACTATTTTCATTTCCTACCAACGGAGCAGTTTGGGTTTGTTTATCTTCTTTTAGAGAGACTCCTGGATCAGTACTAGCTAAGCTTGGCAGCATCAACAATGGTAGGGCATTCTTTTTTTAAAGTTTTCTATTTGATGAATGTAATACATCCTCCAAATTAAAATGTTTTTCACAAACTTGGTAGGAACTAAAGTTAGGTTTGTTTTCCAAATCATCTCGCCGGATCAGTTGCAAACATTGAAGACATCTGAAAAAAAAAAATACATGTGGCACTCTCGGAGACTGCCGCGGTAAAGCTATTGCATAACATTTTTTTTTTAATATAAAAAATCTGCGTGGTGTCAGGTATTTTTCGTTAGGTTTTGAGAATTTCTTGATTCGGTCCCCGCGCCGCGCCGCGCTCAGAGCCCGCGATAAAAACTATGCAATAGCTTAAAAATCCTTCTGTAGAATAAAATAAATGTGCTTTCTCTTTACGCGTTACAAAACTCCAATCCTTAGAAACTCCAACACGTAAGTAGGTAGCTACTCAACTAGAATGCAAGAAACAGCTGACGAGTAAGTAACTTTTTATCTCAGCTTATTAACGTCTCTATAAATTAGGTACCTACCTACAACTCGCAACAACTCAAAACAAAAATTCTTTGGTCACCAATTAATTAATTATTAAAAAGCTGAACAGCTGACTACGAATGTTTTAAAATCACAACCCTCAAACATCTAAATATTATATATGAGTCTAGCTGTTGTTGTTAATACCGAGAAAATAAAACCAGTTTTTAGTGGTATAACACTTTGTGAAAATTTCGAAAACTATCTAATGTCACACTGACGGTAAACATTTTTTCTAGTATTATTCATACACACAGATAATAAACAAATATTATTAATAATAAAATACCACGTCTTTACTTTGAATTATGCAAACTAACAAAACACACATGCACCGAAGTTTTAACACAAGCGTAACCTACCGTACCTACCGTATCATGATTCATTCAGCTACCTATTACACTCGTCTCAATAACTTTCCGTTACTCTATTCGCTTTATTTATTAATCCAAACACCTTTTTTTTCGTGAGATAAAAGGAAATACTTATCCATTAAAAAGACACACATTATGTACCTACCTACTAGTAAGTAAAATTATTTTATAGTCTTACCTTTCAGAGTTACCAGGTAATTTAAAAAAACTTATGTCTGGATGCGTTATTGACGAATTCATACCACCAAAAACAGCACAATATTTCCTACTCGTCATATTAACTGATTTTGAGAGAAAAGTCGCGCGGTTATTATTAAAAAAACAACACACCGTCCGTTCGACACTGCGGTACAGCCGTGACTGTCTGCGCCCCGAGCGCACCCCGAGATCGAGGCGCGTAGGTATAGCTCGCGTTTCGTCCGTTTGTATGAAGTTGGAGTACTGTATTATAATAATTACCGTGGACCTAGTGACGATCTCTGACAAACTTCTCATCTATTCGTTGACCACGCGACGTCCACTCGTTGACCACGCGACGTCCACCCGTGGACCACCTGGCGTTCACTGGTTGACACGCGGTTTCCAACAGAGGACCACCGTCGTCAACGAGTGGACACCGATCGACGAGGTGGTGCTGGTCGGGTGCCGGGTGGCTCTAATGAGCTATGACCTTAAGACTTAGTCGTGCGATTAGAGCAACCAATTTAAACTTTTGTATTTTTGTATGGAAAATCAAATTATATTGTCTTATGTTTTGCGAATGTTATGCATTGAAATTAAACACTTTATACGGATTTTGTCGCGTTGTTTATTTTACTTTAAACACTGTTATTACATAATTTTGAAAACTCTAACTACATTATAAAACTCTAACTATACTACTATTATTGAACTTTATTACTATTTAAGCTATATATTTTTTAATTAAAACTAATTATATTTAAGTTTACACTTTGCCCCGACGTGTCGGTTGCTTTACAGCAGCCATGTTCACGGGGAGACTCCCCGTGAACAAAAAACAAAGACAAAACAAACAAAATGAAGTGGTTTTAGCACGTATTTCCGCCAGTGTTGTTATTTATCCGGTTCATTATAACGTTGTAAACTTTTTTTTGATTGTCATTGAGTAGTGGTTTGTTGTGAGCAATGTATTCAAGTAGTTCATTGACGTTGTAGCTTTTTTCCTTTGTAATTTCGTAGTTTAGCACACTGAGAGCATTTCTTTGTGGTGCTGGCATTCCAAGTTCTACTAAGGCCTGGTTATTTATTGCTAAACATTTATCTTCTAAGCGAATAAGTGTTTCATTGAAGATGTCGTCATTGAATTCTATAGTCAGTTCTGGATTAGTTTGTTGAATTTGGTATAATATATCATCACTCATACTCCTTTTGAATGAGCCCCATAGCTGTTTTGGGTTTGATGGGTTACATGTTGTTAGAATTATGGCGAATAACTCTCGAATTTGTTCAGCTGAAGCTGTGAATGTGGCTTCTTGTAGTGTTAATTCCCAGTGGTTATCGTTTTCCATATTTTAGTTGTTCTTTTATGGTTGGCATTGCTAGTAAACATCCTATTTTGTAATAATTTTTTATTTTTTTTATTTTTTTATTTTGCTCGTCAAAATGACCACACACCGCCTGATGGTAAGCAGTCGTGTGGTCTAAGAGCAGTGGCCTCCACATCGTCCTCATAGCAGCCGAGGCGATGTTGAAGTCTCTACTTTGACGGCCTGAGAAGGTGCTTTTTCACGCCCCGCTTAAAGGACCCAGGATTAAAGGAAGAAGGAAACACGTGCCTTGGCAGAGAATTCCATGCCTTGATCGTTCGGCAGAGGTATGAGGTCCCAAACTTGTTGGTACGCACTCTAGTCGACTCCACCGTGTAAGGATGGCATCTGAGCCCAGCACGCGTTGTTCTGGATAGGAAAGGGGAGGGCGGGATAAGGTGGAATAACTCATCAGAGCACTCCCTGTGGTAAATTCTGTAGAAACATGCGAAAGAGGCAATATCCCTACGGAGTTGCAGAGGTTCCAGTGAACTCGTGACCTCTGGATCTCCGATGATACGGACAGCCCGCCGCTGTAACCTGTCAAGAGCGTCTAGCAAGTACTGCGCGGAGCCATCCCAAAGATGAGAACAGTACTCCACGCAAGGGCGCACTTGTGCCTTATACAATAGGCACAGCTGCCCAGGCGCGAAGAACCGCCTCACCCTGTTCAGAACTCCGAGTTTTCGCGAAGCTTGCCTAATGACGCTCTCGATGTAGGTTTTGGGATTAAGGGAGCGGCAAAGATCCATACCTAAGATGGAGAGGCTGTCACGTATCACCAGTGAAGTGTTCTTCAGAGAAGGGAGGGGAAGGAACGGAGACTTTTTTGTTGAGAACGCGCATGCCAGGGTCTTCTTGGCGTTGAACTGGACCAAGTTCTTGGCACCCCATTCAGAGATGCGGTTCAAGGTCTGGTCAAGTTCAACGACAAGATCCTGCCTTTTCCCCACAACCTCAGCCTGTTTGGCTCCAGGACGTCCGAGATATCGCCCATGCACGGTACTGTCGTCCGCATAACAATGTATGTTGCCGAGATTCAACATATCATTGATATGCAGAAGAAAGAGCGTAGGGGATAAGACGGAGCCCTGAGGCACTCCTGCATTGACCTGCATAAATTTGGAAGCGCGACCGTCGCAAAGGACCCGAATACGACGCTTCTGCAGGAAATTTGCAATCCAGGTGCACAGTTGAGGGGGCAAGCCATAGGCCGGAAGCTTGGAAAGAAGAGACCGGTGCCAGACTCTATCGAAAGCTTTGGCTATGTCTAGGCTTACAGCCAAAGACTCGCCGTGCTTGTCCATAGCCTCACCCCAGAGGTGCGTGACGAACGCTAGAAGATCACCCGTTGATCGTTTAGCCCGAAAGCCGTATTGGCGATCATTGATCAACGAGTGATCCTCCAGGTAGCGGACAATTTGGGTGTTAATAATCCGCTCGAACACCTTGGAGAGCACTGAGGTGATAGCTATGGGTCGATAGTTGCCTGGCTCGGAACGGTCCCCCTTTTTGGGAATCGGTTGAACGTTCGCCTCCTTCCAAGCCTCAGGCACAGTGCCTGCGGCGTAAGACGTCCGGTATAGGCGCGTAAGTGTGGGAGACAACTCCGCTGCACATTTTTTGAGGACCACAGCTGGGATGCCGTCAGGTCCACTGGCTTTCCGAACATCGAGAGACTGCAGTATCGCACGAACGTCACGTTGCCTGATACGTATATCAGGCATGGTGTAGCCGCAGTTGGCAATGTTAGGCGGCTGCGAACCGCAGTCATCGATTCGGGAGTTGGCCGCAAAGAGATTTGCAAGCAGATCTGCTTTCTCTTGCGGCCGATGAGCCAGTGATCCATTCGGATATCTCAGAGGGGGCAGTGAGGTCTGGCAGAAGTTGGACTGCACGGCTTTGGCCAGGCGCCAATAGCTACGACTGCCCGTAGGATGGGCCATGAGCTCCTGGCCGAACCGTGCGACGCGCTGGGCATCCGCTCTTAAGTATGCCCTCTTGCAGATCTTTGTGGCTTGGTTGAACGCTGCCTTCAGGTGATCCACGTTAGAGTCGTGGAGAGTGCGAGCCCTGGTCCAAGCGCGGTACGCTGTCTGTTTGCGTTCAACAGCATCAGCGCATTCACAACCGAACCAGGGCCTTTTCCTGCCACCGCTCGTGACATCACTGTATGGAATATAATATTCCATACCCAGGATGATTTCACCAGCGACAGCAGTAGCGCTCTCTGATCGATCCCTGTTCTCAAAGCAGCGTTGAGCCCAAGGGATGGATGCGAAGTACTCCCGCATTCCATCCCAGTCTGCTGACGAGTAGTGCCACAGTCGTCGTCTTGCCTCCTCGGGTCTGTGGCACAAACCAGACAGTGGTCTGAGGTGCCCAGAGGAGCACTAATCGACACACTGTACCGGTTCGGGTTACTTGTCAGCAGCAGATCGAGCAGAGAGGGCGCCTGACCTGCAATGTCCGGTATCCGGGTGGGCTGGAGTACCAGTTGAGACAGGTCATGCGTGAGAGCGAACGCATGGGCAATTCGTCCCATGTGGTCTGTTTTGGGAGAACCCAACCAGGTCTCATGGTGGTCATTGAAATCTCCCAAGAAAACCAACTCAGCATTCGGAAACTGCTCCTGCGCGTCGTCTGCCGCCTGACTCAGGTAATCAAAGAGTCGAGTTGTCTCAGCGTCTCCTGAATGGGATCGGTAGAGGCACATGTAGATTTGGCTGAAAGAGCCATGATCTACGTGTACCCAAAGGACAGAGAAGGAAGGGTCCTCTAGGCAGTGTAGACGGCGACAACAAATATCCGCCCTAACAAACAAGCATACCCCGGCTTTCGCGAGGAAACACTCCTCTAGCACGTAGCCGGGATATTGCAGGTAGGTCGTGTCTGCAGGACGGCGTATTTGTGTCTCAGTTAGAAAAAGCATTGCCGGCCGAGCCGTCTCCAGGTGGTGATGGACAGCATTAAGGTTAGCGTGGAGTCCTCTGATGTTAATAAACTCCACGACACCGGAAGAGGAAGCAGCGGTGGGGTTACGGCGATTGGCTGCTGTTAAACGACAATGCTTTGTTCGTACTGCCATAGAGTGAATGGAAGTGAAAGCGTGAAAAAAAAAAGAGGCGGCTATTCTCGCAACAAAGTGGGGCAAGGCGCAGAGCAAGTTTCGTCATATTACTGTGTGGTATGGCGATAGCCGATCCCACGGACGGAAGGACCCCCGTACCCTCCCGAAAGTGGTCGCCGGGACCCACCCTCCGGTCACCATCCGGCACGACGAGCCACCTCGAGATTATGCGCGGCATGATGAGGCAGCCAACCAAGTTGTTTAGACTCGGTTGGGCCTCTGGACTATACCGCGGGCGGCCAGCAGAGCACCGTTTCTACGGCTCTCCCTGGCCGCCGGGTCGACTTGCGCCACCCACACAATGACTCTACGGATACTCTGCAGGTCCCTCGTAAGCTGCGAGAATCGTCACCTCATGCTTAGGCCTCCGGCACTCTCATTCACCGGACGAAACACAGCAGTGAGACACTGCTATTTCACGTCGATTTTCTGTGAGAGGGTAGTACTTCCCCGGTCGAAGTAACACCGAAAGAAGTCATTTGAAAGCAGGAGTTGTATGATCTTATATTTTGAAGAAAGTATTTTGATTCTAGTGTTTCCCCAGTCATGTAATGTAGAAATTCCTGCGGAGGTGATTCCAGTGATGGTAATCGAATTTTTCAATTCATGCAACAGAAACCTGGTGTTTCTTTACTGAATTTATTCGCGTGGCAAAATTGGCAAATGTTATTCATTTTGCCGATTACAACATATTTATGATTATAATATTTTTTCGTCGGTTCGTAGTGGAATGCTTCCTTTGTTAGATTGTCTTTTAAAATTCTCGATTCTTTAATACTTTTATTTTCTTTTCTTTCTTCGCTTTTTCTGCTTCTCAGGGTGCTCATTCTGGTTCGTTGAAGAAATTAAACGTGCTTCGTGCTCTTCTTCCGTTTAATTTCTTCGATATTCTTTTTGTTTCTGCCGTTTCGCTGCAGAACTGGCAAGATCTCCTCCTCTTTTACGTCTAGGCATTGTATTCTGTAAAATATAAATTAAATAAACATTTTATACACAAATATGTTGTTACGTAAACGTACCTCACGTACGTTGAGACAAAGAAAAAAAATTATTTAACCTTCAAGCGGTCGCGCGATATTTTGTTTACGGCCAAAAGTATATAGAAGGCATCGATTCAACGTCGCGCGACTGCTTGAAGGTTAAGGAAATTACAATTAAAAGAAAAGAAAAAAAACATTAGAATTAATTAAACACACTATTAAAAATACTCACGCGTGATACTTCAAAATAAAGACTCACAGATAACTTCTTTCCTTTTCGTTTCGAAATCGCTTGTTTCGCTGTTCAAATCGAACTAACTCTGGCGGGCGACACCGGGCTCTTATATATTCAGAGAGCTAGGCTCTAGGATATTCGAGAAAGTTTGAGAACATTTTCTTTCTCACACCTTGAAGAATGTTCTCGACATTATCGTCCGTCGTAACAATAGGTTCTGCAGCTGTAGCATACGTAGTAAAGGCGCGAAATTTAAAAACTTAAATTTTAGAATGTTTTCAGAACTAATTTGAATAAATAAAATTATGTCGCTTCAACTCCAAAATATAAGTTATCTACTGCTGTATAAATACACAAAATTTAATAACTTTATTATAGTAACAAATGTAATTGAAGACTTTATTGAAATTGGAATTTTAAATTTCGCGCCATTACTACACACGCTGCAATTGGTCGCAGCGCCTTTCGAAATGCGACCCAAATAATCGTTGTTCTGAATGAAGTTTAAATACTCGACAACAGATGGCGCCACTACACTTAATTTCCAAGTTGAAGGGTTGGAAAAGCCCTTATATCTTTAAAAACACGCCCCTTAGGTTAAAACGGGAACTTTCTTGTTCGAGTGGGGATAAAGGGCTATCACACTATATAAGTCCCTTTATCGTGCCGGGACTTCTTTTTAAGTTTTATCGGCACGCACATTTTATTTACTTAGTTTTATTATATAATATAATGATATTTAAATAAAATTAAGACTTTGACTTGACACATTCCAATTTGCTGACAACCAATTTTATATGTTAGTTACCTATATTTAATTTATTGGACAATGTACGACTTGCAATTAAAAGATGACGAATCAATATTTTGTTTACATTACATAATTAGTTATATTCTATTTAATAATTATTATATTGTAAGCAAACAATAGCTTTACTTACGTTTAGATTTATATTTTATACCTTTTTTGATTATAATTGTATTATGACTATCTTAGCTATTATGATATTTTTTTTTGTAACTGATGACCCTACCTACCTTTGATACAGTTTCTAACTAGTACAGGAGACAGGTGATCTTTACACAATTTTTTAGAATCTTAAGTTTTATTTGTGCAACTATATATAAGGTTGAAATATTTGTAACTGTATTTTTTGTTTAATAAATTATTATTATTAATACTTCTCTTGGCTGTTTTGATATTGAGAACCAAATTAAGTCGGCGGCGCGATGCAGCCATGGCAATTTTGCTACCTTTAAGACATGTTGGAAGAAGAGCCCTTGGCGATGCGAAAGACATAAGAGAAGAATTTGCACATTATTTCCAAACTGACATCGGAATGGTGCCACGGCAAGAAACACCAGCGTAATTTTTTTTTTAAATATTCCTCCGCATACACACAACGCCATCTAGCCCAAACTAAGCAGAGTTTGTACTATGGGTACTAGACAATGTATAAACATACATATTATATACTTTTTTTTTGTAAATACTTAGGTATATATTATACATAGAAACACCCAAACCAAGACAAACATCCATGATCATGCACACAAAAGTTTGGCTTGTGCGGGAATCGAACCCACGACCTCAGGCGTGGCAGTCGATTACACTAACCACTACGTCACCGAGTCCGACAAATAGCATATGTATGATAATATGTAAAACGTACCTACCTGTTCATTTATTTCGTCGTGTGAGTTCAAGCTAGCGTTCGGCTCATCCCTTCCATGAAAGAAGTTCAAACATGCATAAGCAAACTATTTTGGCTTATATATATCTAAAATCCCAGAACCTGAAGATTTTGAGACCGCGATTTTCTTCTTTTCTCTTCGGTATTGAGCCAAAATAATCTTCCATTTTCTCATTACCTCAGTCGAGTCACAATTGAAACTTTGCGCCAACTCTTGAGTGGCGTCATGTTTTTTGTTTTTATTTTTATAATCACTGTGACTAGAATCCCACAGTACAGGATAAGTTTCATTAGATAGAATAAATTTAATAATTGTATCATTCGTCCAATCATGACGCGGAACTATTTCTGCCAGAATATGTTGTTCTACGAAAAGACCGACCTGGTGATGTTGGCTGGGGCGGTGTTCTGTTGGCAGCAAAGAACTGTTATAATATGAAAAGAGTTACAAATGTAGATCACTTAACAGATGATTACGAATTATTGTTCCCTATTATTACTTGAAAAAGTATTAAGTTAATGGTTTGTGTTGTTTACTTGCCGCCCAGTTACAGCAATAAACAACATCTTGATGTCTTAACATGCATGGAGAATGCTATTTGCATGTATGCTGAGTATCCTTTTATGATAGTTGGTGATTTCAATTTAAAATCGTGCAATAATACTGTTAGAACTCAATTTAACAATTTTATGGAATATTGTAAGTTGCAACAATGCAATAATATTGACAATAAATATGGATACATCTTGGATCTAGTATTGACTACTCTTGATTACAATAGTATTAAAGTATCATCCGAAACTGAACATTTAGTGCCTATGGATGCATACCACCCTCCTTTGGAGATACTGCTCACGCTTCCTAGATGGGCAAGCAATCCGTCGCCCCTGGTACCAGGCAATTATTTAAGTATGGAGTGGAACTTTCGTAAAACAGACTTACATAGCTTGTATACAGATATTGCTAATATTGATTGGACGGAACTACTTAATCAACAAAATTTAAATGTAAGCTTAGCCGTAGATATACTATATAATAAACTAAACAGCGTTATCAGTACACACGTGCCTTTAAAAACCATAGTTCACAACAATAAATACATATATCCAAAATGGTATACCAAAGAAATAATATATTATATAAAATTAAAATATTTTAATTTAAAAAAGTTTAAATGATTAGAGTTTAACAAAGATTTTTTTTTAATACTACAGAACTAAAGTGAAGGACCTCATAAATACAGCATTCAAAAAATATATTTTAAAGGTTGAAAACAATATATGTACAGAACCCTCTAGTTTTCGGCAATATGTAAAAGAAAAACTTAAAAATAGGCAACATGTAAAAACATATACCTATAATAGTCAAGCTGTAGAAGGTCAAGAAGCCGCAGATTCGTTCGCTAAATATTTTAGTTCAGTGTTCCATGATGCTTCGCCGTTGTTAGATGTGCGGGTAGCTGAGGAAGAGGCTAACCGTTTAGGCTGCCTGCCTGTATCTACAGTGTCTATTGATCAAGTTACACTTACTGACCTTAAGTATGCAGTACGACGACTTAAAGCATCAACAGCTTGTGGTGCTGACAATATACCTGCCTTCTTAATAAAAGATTGCTTGTCAGCCTTAGAAGTGCCGCTACTACACGTCTATAATCTTTCACTAAGACAATGTTTATATCCTAGTAAGTGGAAAGTGTCCAGGGTCACGCCAATACCTAAATGTGGGTCGTCCACGGACATAACAAACTATAGACCTATTGCTGTATTGTGTGTATTTGGAAAGATATTTGAATCAATTCTTAATTATACAATTCACAAACAAATCAAAGGACAATTAAGTGATTGCCAGCATGGATTTCGTCCTGGGCGCTCCACGTTGACCAATCATATAGAATTTGTTGATTATATTAGTCCTAGGGTTAAGTCTGGCTGTCAAGTAGATGCCGCATACTTTGATTTTCAGAAGGCCTTCGATCTAGTAGACAATGATGTGCTATTAAACAAATTTTCGGTACTGGGATTCTCAACTTCACTCTTAAAAATTATGGCTCATTACCTAAAAGATCGAAAACAGTTCGTTAAGGCAGAAGGATATAAGTCTAAAGAGTTTTATACCCGATCAGGGGTAAGTCAAGGTAGTGCCCTAGGTCCTTTGCAATTCTTAATAATGATTAATGATTTACCTAATGTTATTTCTCAAGCAAAATGCCTTATTTTTGCAGATGATCTAAAACTGTACCTTTCTGTAAACGACGCCAATGACTGTGTAGTCTTACAACATGACATTGACGCTGTAATTGAGTGGAGTATTAGAAATAAGCTACCATTAAATAATTCTAAATGTAAAACAATCACCTTTTCTCGTTCCGTAATCCAATTATGAATATGTATAATCTTGATGACGCACCCATGGAACGTGTATGCTCAATTAAGGATTTGGGTGTTATAATGGACAGCAAATTAGATTTTCATGGCCACATAATCCAAACTTGCAAAGACGCTAATAAATGCCTTGGTTTCATTATTAGAATATCGTCACAATTTAAGAACTTTCAAGCTGTACAACAGTTATACAACGCATATGTCCGTAGTAAATTAGAATATAATGCAATACTTTGGAGCCCTAAAGAGTCATTGTATAATATTATGCTAGAAAAAATTCAACGTAAATTCTGTAGATCTATACAAACGTCAATATGGTTACTACCCTTTTCTATATCCCTCCATGTTTGTGTCTGGAATGGTAGGTTATGATACACTTCAACTTAGGCGGGAATCCACCCATATACTAAATTATTGTCTAATATTAGCGGATAAAGTAGATAGCCCTGTTGTACGAGAATCGATACATTTCTACGTTCCCGACCAATATATGCGTGGTGTGGTAAGACAAGACAGCATAGACTCCCGAGCTATCCACCTATGTGCAGCTCGCCACAAGCTGAGAACAGCCCCACGGCTAGAGCAATTCGACTTATTAACGAGTTCCTTCAATATAGTCCAGATGCAGACATATTTTTTGACACCCGGAATGTAATTTTAAAACATATTTATATTTACCTTTGTAAAATGTAATATCATAGTTCCTACATAGAGGTTGTTTTTGTTTTTATTTTTTATCTTATTTCCTTTTTGTTAGTCTAAGATCCTGTTAACATTATAGTACTATATAATTTATTTTAGTATAGTTAGCATAGATATAAGTGATTTGGTGTACCTATACTGTAAGCTTATATTTTTATGAATAAATGAATATGAATGTACGCACAGAAATAAATGTTTTCACTCCGGTAGCGGAAGCAAGACTGAGTTCACGAACAACAGGTTTGTACGCGTCGACGCGAGCACTGCCTGCATGTGTGCGCGCACAAATCTATACAGATGTGCACGAACATTCCTAGAATGTTAGCGCACAATTTGTTATTGTTTGCTTTAGTTAGTCGACCAGAATAAACATTTGTGTCGCACAATGTGCATTGCAGTGCCGCACAGTTCAGCACACTGGTGGAATCGCATCTTATGGTTTATTACCGGTGTGTACACGGTAATGTCTATTTAAACTGCTCTTATGTCTAAAACATTGCAAACATACATCACACTTGTATGGTTTGTCACCGGTGTGGACACGGTAATGAGCATCCAAAGTTGCTTTTAGAGAAAATCTCTTCGTACATACGTCACACTTGTATGGTTTGTCACCGGTGTGTGTAAGGTTATGAACATCCAAATTTACTTTTCGAGTAAATCTCTTCCTACATACATCACACTTGTATGGTTTGTCACCGGTGTGTACACGGTAATGAGTATCCAAATTTCCTTTTATAGTAAATCTCTTCGTACATACATCACACTTGTATGGTTTGTCACCGGTGTGTACACGGTAATGAGTATCCAAATATTTTTTTTGAGTATATCTCTTCGTACATACATCACACTTGTATGGTTTGTCACCGGTGTGTACACGGTAATGAGTATCCAAATTGTCTTTTCGAGTAAATCTCTTAGTACATACATCACACTTGTATGGTTTGTCACCGGTGTGTACACGGTAATGAGTATCCAAATTTCCTTTTATAGTAAATCTCTTCGTACATACATCACACTTGTATGGTTTGTCACCGGTGTGTACACGGTAATGAGTATCCAAATTGCCTTTTTGAGTAAATCTCTTCGTACATACATCACACTTGTATGGTTTGTCACCGGTGTGTACACGGTAATGAGTATCCAAATTTCCTTTTAGAGTAAATATCTTCGTACAAACATCACACTTGTATGGTTTGTCACCGGGGTGGACACGGTAATGTGTATCTAAATAGCTCTTTTTAGTAAAACATTTCATACATACATCACATTTGTATGACTTGAACTCGGTCACTGCTGAATGTCCACGTATGTGTACTATTAATAGAATCTTATCGTTGAATACTTTTTTGCACTTATCACATATATAAGATTGTATATTACTAGATGAACTACTACTGTCCCTAATATCATTGTCGATAATGCCTGTAACACTATCTCTGCAGTCCTCGCTGAATGGTGTTGAAGTGATATCTTCAGCAACTCTTGTGTGCGTGGCAAGTGCAGGTTTCTCAGGAACACGGGCATCTTGAAAAATTTATAAATAGTGGTCCTACACAAATGTCAATCACATACATGTCCGGTAATTAACGAATAACCTTGAATGCTGATGATTGATGACAATGATTTTTTTACATTCATTCTTTTTTTGTTGGTAGTTTATGATAAGCTAACTATGCCGAAATATAGGCAGTAAATATAATTACTAGCTAAGGCACTTAAAAAAAGATTTGAGGTAGTTTTCAGCGAAATATTCGCACAAATATTTTTGACAAAAATAAAATAATTTACTTAATAATTTATCTGATCGGCAATCATCGCTTTTAACTGAACTTAACATCCCTAAAGTAAAGTGGATTTCTTTCCAGAAGGTGAGACAGTACATAAAGAATATTATTTGAGTGTTGTGGCGTTTGAGAGAGCAAATTCGTCCAATTTTGTTAACGAATTTGCTCCACCGCTGACCAGATTTGTGGCAAGAAAACTCATGGATTTTGCACCACGATAACACACCCTCTGTCAAGGCGTTCATTGTGAACGAATTTTTGGCTAAAAAGTAAAAAATATCTTATCGAAATCACCTTATACCCTAATATGGCTACGGATGAAATTTTCTTTTCCCAAAACTGAAATTACCATTTCGAGGCACACATTTCAATCGATAGATGACAAGAAAGAAATATTTATATATATAATATTAGATAGATCATAGGTGACCAACGGAACTTACAACAATTTTATATTTCTATTAATTAAAATCTAAGAAATTATATGCTAAATTAGAATATTTTGTGACGTCTTAAAAAGTACTCATAAACAGCAGGACATGTTATTTTTAAAAGAAAGGGGACATTTTTGTGATATGTGCCAGCCGCGTCCATAGGAGAATACCCCGACATCAGTATCCCTACACGTAGCCCCTGGGTCAATCAGGTGACAACATCGGTGGTAGGCTGAAGCCGAGGCTGGTAACTACCCACCAGCGTAAGTCGTGGCGCCAATCGGCCTAGCTGTGTTCCGTCACGAGGGGCTGGTGTAGCCATTCGGGAGGAAGGGTCGGAATAGTCACCTATCGTCAGCTGACCGGTCTGACATGGATTATCTTTGCTGCATTGGAACATTAGTTTCGGAGGGTAGTTGGTGCCGTGGCACGTTGTACCGCTTTGGCCGACGGCAGGTAGTAGGGGGCCCAAGTAACAAGTCTGTCGAAAAATCCGGGGCTCAGTGATTAGACTTATCGGCGATGACCAACTGGTCAGCGCACGACTCCAAAGCTTAGGGCTTCGTCATAAGGTTGCCAGTCTTTCGGTTTTCTATCGGATACATTTCGGAGAGTGTGCAGAGGAACTGCATAATTTGATTCCTCCTCCCCCATTCTACCATCGGTTGACCAGACAAACAGGCCAGCGACACAGGTACATGATGGATATACCACATTTACGCACGAAGCGCTTTGCTTCCACTTTTATAATGCGTACCGCAAAGTGAGTGGAACTCACTACTTAAATCTGTGTTTCGCGATGAGTACAATCTGGGTGTATTCAAGTCGCGAGTGAATGCATGAATCTTCTAGGCAAGCGTGCTCTATCGTCGATTGCATCTTCACTTAGATGAGATCGCGGCCAAACGCAAGCCAATTACAGTATAAAAAAAATGTTCGAGGTCATTCACATCATTGCAATATTAGCTGATGCGACACAGCGAGCGGATTATATCAAAGAATTAGGTAAACCTACCGTCTGCGAGCGGCGTTTTTGAACAGAATTCGTGCCGACAAACTTGTTTGTGGTATTATTCAAAGGAGGCGTGCGTGGCGCGGCATGGCCCGGTGTGGCGGCGGTGAACTTAAGTGATACTTAGTTATTGTGATATATACGTTGTCGTTGTTACTATTCGTAATCTATTCAGATATTATTTTTAATAAATTAAATTAACCAGGGTAATATTTTTGAATAATTATTCTAAAAGGATCACACCTACATACTCATAATAAGCTACAGTATAACACCTTTAACGATCGAACAAGGTTTTTTGTACAAACTGTGTATAATAATACGAAGCGGTTATTGACGCGATCATTCATAATGTTTACCTTTTTAATGCTTTCCACAATAACTAAAGGAGACCGTTATAAATCTATCGCAAGTGAATCTACATGAACTTAAAATACTGCCTAATGATGCCGATGCGTCATTATGGAAGAGCGGCAAGCATTGAAAAAAATTTGGAAAACCGGAATATTTTAGTGCTTAAGGCCGATACGGGAAATGTCACTGAAAATTAACAACAGCAATTACAGGATTTATTGTGTGATTAAATGGTAATATTATATAAACCGGTATCACATAATCCGTAGCGGCAATGGCTAGAGTAACGCGCAAGATACGAACTTTGATCCAGGAAAACAAGGACCTGTTCTCATAAGACGAATACGACAAACTGTGTAAGCCAAAGGCTCACCAATCACCAAAATTATATGGGCTGCCTAAGGTACATAAGCCGGACGTGTCGTTGCGGCCAATCGTAAGATAAATACCTACTTACGACCTTGCAAAGTTCATCGCATCAATATTACAACCACTCGTGGGCAAAACACCGTCTTTGATGAAAGGCTCTCGCCATTTTCATAAAATTATATAAGACCTATCTTTGGAACCGGACGACATTGATATATTAGCCAACATCATTTGGGCGATGCTACATGACCCAGTGCTTCGTTGAGGCATAGTATTTATATTTAATTTAGAATTACAGGGCGACATCGTCTATGACGATTGAAACCCCTTTTTTTTCTATTTGCTTGAAGACAATAATATTGAACATATCCAGGAATATTGCCAGTTAGCTATCTGAACTGATTTCTTGCGCAGCTGAGCTTTTGTACAGTATTTAATATCATATCAAGGTGAGGTAAACTAATTTAAGAAATGAAATTTTGAAGGACACGAGTAAAGAAAATATGTTTGGTTGATGTGGATTTCAGACATTAAAATAATGTAAGTAGTCGACATCGCTTACCGTTCGCTAGCCATGCACGAGCGCGCCGAACACTGAGTTTACAGCTAATGTGTGTGTTATAAGTACTTGTGTGTAGGTACTTACTGATGTGCTCCTCGAAGTGTAGCCGCGCTCGCAGCGACGGACGCGCGGCTTCTGACCCGACGTGCGACTCGTGAGGCGATGTCTAAATACCAAACACTCTTACTTCAGAAACACACAGTACACAGTAACGATAACGATTCGAAATACTCAATATCACAAGAGTGCATATCACCTTGTGAATGTAGTGTTTGTAACATTTACAAGATGAGAACTAAATTTTTTTGGGATTCTTCATGAATTGCACTTAAAGACTACAAAAGAGTCGTAGATTTAAATTCAGATCTTTAGAGTTTAATAAGAACCACAAGATTGTAATTTTTACAATTTTATTTCAATGAAAACAATATCTATAATAGTTTTGGCATACGGGTAAACTAGACTCACAAAAAATTTACGCATGTCAGGTTGGCGGTAATGTGGCACACTAAACGAGTTAACTCGCGCTAACACAGACAGATCGTCACTGACTACTAAAATCCTAAAGATATTGTTGCAACGAAAGATCATCAGTCATCGTCCGAGAAAAGGTCTCTCAAATTACTACCATTCACAACCTAGCACTCAGTTTTACAAGAAGTTTACGCGTTTCTTACCTAGTCTAAAATACGATTGCTACGGTGTTTGAGTTTATATTGGCTTGAAAGTGAAGTTCCGAATGTCTCATTTAGCTAGCGAGCACTTTAAGTATAATAGGGCTCTCCAGACTGGCCATTTGCACCAATCTGATGTCATGGAATTCCGACACGGCCCGAGAGTGATAAAGCCCAGGACCAACGGCTTTCCATGCTTTGTTATGTTACTATTTCCATTCTAATAATTTCTTAACGACAAAACCCAATCAATTATTGTTTATTCGATCCTGAGATCACGTGCACAGTAGTCGCATTCACTATCGCTGCAGCGGATATACATAAATATCTGCAATACACCGCATCTTCGACAATATCAAAATTGCGACGCTTTAAAATTCAAGCGTGAAGCAGAGAAATTCGACGAGCCTAGCATAGAGTAATAACTCTTCAAAATCACAAAACATTGTAAACAAAATAAGCATCATTTATACTGCACAAGAATTCCACTGGGATCCATCCTGGGACCAGTTCAATCTAAGTATACGAGGACACTCGATCACTAAAAAAGAAAGAATTAAAGAATATAAATGTTAATCATGGTGAACTGAACAGGATAAACACACTGACCTCTCCTTGTTTCTCGTGTTTGAGTTCAAGTATCGATGAGTTGCTTGCCAATTTATCTAGGTGATCTTCAAAACTGAAAATAAATGGAGACCATATGTAAGAGAGAGAAAATAAAAACAGAATCTGAAAATAACGCACTGAACCTATTATCGTCTACAGAGTATTCCGGATCACAGGTCGATACGAAGTATTTCTTGGCAGGTAAACCCAATAACACTGACCGACCCGGCAACAGATGGAATATGCGCAGCTACTAGTGTCCGACCGAAACTAGTTTTTACTGCCGAAACCGAAACCGAATTTCGACTTCGATCACAGTTTAGGCCAAAACCGAAACATCCATATAAGGTCATGTTTTCGTGGGAGAACAATTAGTCAATCATAATCAGTTTTATTTTTAAACTAAATATTAATTATTCAGTCTCTGATATTTAAAATAATCTAATGATTGATGACATAATATATTATCACTACTTTTTGCAAATAAATAATTTGTGCTTTTTGAAACAGGTTTTTCTTTTAATAATCATACGTACTACTGTGTTTTTATATTATTTACGAATTACATACTATAAAAGATAGAAAAGGTAGAATGTTTAGGTACATAAAACAAACAATACTCTCTCATCTTAAAAACAAAATAACATCTTCTAAACTTTTTTCATTTTGTATGGCACTCTAGTTCACAAACTACAATTAAAAAATTTAAACGGACAGTCGTCCATTTCGTGGTTCTCGTGATTATAAAACATGTTTAATGCAAGTAATACTCGAGGTATGATAACAAAAAGAGTTCTCCTCGCACTAAATAAACTGTGAAATGTTTTATTGAGCTACAACCATTAATAATTTTGAACGTACTGATAATTATCAGTATTCATAATTAAACAATCTAATATTATATGTGGGAAACAATAATTTACCAACATTTTCGAATATTTCTCCTTCTGTCTAAATAAATTTGACCAGCAGCACTAAATATTTGTTCACTGGAAACACTCGTCAAAAATTTTAGAGCAGTCTTTCTCTAAGACAAAAATGGACTAGAATATCAGAAAGAATAAGTATCTGTGATTCTATGTTGGCTAGATTTTGCTCGTCAAAATGACCACACTCCGCCTGATGATTAGCAGTCGTGTGGTCTAAAAGCAGTGGCCTCCACATCGTCGTCATAGCAGCCGAGGCGATGTTGAGGTCTCTACTTTGGCGGCCTGAGTAGGTGCTTTTTCACGCCCCGCTTAAAGGACCCAGGATTGAAGAAAGAAGGAAACACGTGCCTTGGCAGAGAATTCCATGCCTTGATCGTTCGGCAGAAGTATGAGGACTCAAACTTGTTGGTACGCACTCTAGTCGACTCCACCGTATAAGGATGGCATCTGAGCCCAGCACGCGTTGTTTTGGATAGGAAAGGGGAGGGCGGGATAAGGTGGAATAACTCATCAGAGCACTCCCTGTGGTATATTCTGTAGAAACATGCCAAAGAGGCAATATCCCTACGGAGTTACAGAGGTTCCAGTGAACTCGTGACCTCTGGATTTCCAATGATACGGACAGCCCGTTGTAACCTGTCAAGAGCTTCTAGCAAGTACTGCGCGGATCTATCCCAAAGATGTGAACAGTACTTCACGCAAGGGCGCATTTGTGCCTTATACAATAGGCACAGCTGCCCAGGCGCGAAGAACCGCCTCACCCTGTTAAGAACTCCGAGTTTTCGCGAAGCTTGCTTGATGACGCTCTCGATGTAGGTTTTGGAATTAAGGGAGCGCCAAAGATCCATACCTAAGATGGAGAGGCTGTCACGTATCACCAGTGGAGTGTTCTTCAGAGAAGGGAGGGGAAGGAACGGACACTTTTTTGTTGAGAACGCGCATGCCTGGGTCTTCTTGGCGTTGAACTGGACCAAGTACTTGGCACCCCATTCAGAGATGCGGTTTAAGGTCTGATCAAGTTCAACGACAAGATCCTGCCTTTTCCCCTCAACCTCAGCCTGTTTGGCCCCAGGACGTCCGAGATATCGCCCATGCACGGTACTGTCGTTCGCATAACAATGTATGTTGTCGAGATTCAACATATCATTGATATGCAGAAGAAAGAGCGTAAGGGATAAGACGGACTCCTGAGACACTCCTGCATTGACCTGCATAAATTTGGAAGCGCGACCATCGCAAAGGACCCGAATATGACGCTTCTGCAGGAAACTTGCAATCCAGATGCACAGTTGAGGGCGCAAGCCATAGGCCGGAAGCTTGGAAAGAAGAGACCGGTGCCAGACTCTATCGAAAGCTTTGGATATGTCTAGGCTGACAGCCAAAGACTCGCCGTGCTTGTCCATAGCCTCACCCCAGAGGTGCGTGACGAACGCTAGATCACCCGTTGATCGTTTAGCCCGAAAGCCGTATTGACAATCATTGATCAACGAGTGATCTTCCAGGTAGCGGACAATTTGGGTGTTTATAATCTGCTCGAACACTTTGGAGTGCACCGAGGTGATAGCTATGAGTCGATAGTTGCCTGGCTCGGAACGGTCCCCCTTTTTGGGAATCGGTTAAACGTTCGCCTCCTTCCAAGCCTCAGGCACAGTGCCTGCGGCGTAAGATGTCCGGTATAGCCGCGTAAGTGTGGGAGACAACTCCGCTGCACATTTTTTGAGGACCACAGCTGGGATGCCGTCAGGTCCACTGGCTTTCCGAACATCGAGAGACTGCAGTATAGCACGAACGTCACGTTGCCTGATACGTATATCAGGCATGGTGTAGCCGCAGTTGGCAATGTTAGGCGGTTGCGAACCGCAGTCATCGATTCGGGAGTTGGCCGCAAAGAGATTTGCAAGCAGATCTGCTTTCTCTTGCGGCCGATGAGCCAGTGATCCATTCGGATATCTCAGAGGGGAGAGCGAGGTCTGGCAGAAGTTAGACTGCACGGCTTTGGCCAGGCGCCAATAGCTACGACCGCCCGTAGGATGGGCCATGAGCTCCTGGCCGAACCGTGCGACGCGCTGGGCATCCGCTCTTAAGTATGCCCTCTTGCAGACCTTTGTGGCTTGGTTGAACGCTGCCTTCAGGTGATCCACGTTAGAGTCGTGGAGAGTGCGAGCCCTGGTCCAAGCGCGGTACGCTGTCTGTTTGGGTTCAACAGCATCAGCGCATTCACGACCGAACCAGGGCCTTATCCTGCCACCGCTCGTGACATCACTGTATGGAATATAATATTCCATACCCAGGATGATTTCACCAGCGACAGCAGTAGCGCTCTCTGATGGATCCCTGTTCTCAAAGCAGCGTTGAGCCCAAGGGATGGATGCGAAGTACTCCCGCATTCCATCCCAGTCCGCTAACGAGTAGTGCCACAGTCGTCGTCTTGGGTCGTGGGGGCGTAACAACAACAGCTGTGACACAAACCAGACAGTGGTCTGAGGTGCCCAGAGAGCACTAATCGACACACTGTACCGTTTCGGGTTACTTGTCAGCAGCAGATCGAGCAGAGAGGGCCACTGACCTGCAATATCCGGTATCCGGGTGGGCTGGAGTACCAGTTGAAACAGGTCATGCGTGAAAGCGAACGCATGGGCAATTCGTCCCGCGTGGTCTGTTTTGGGAGAACCCAACCAGGTCTCATAGTGGGCATTGAAATCTCCCAAGAACACCAACTCAGCGTTCGGAAACTGCTCCTGCGCGTCGTCTGCCGCCTGACTCAGGTAATCATAATATAGGTATAGTATATAGGTCTAATACCTAACATTAACAACAAAATTATTCTGACCGAAACGCGAAAACATATAAATAGATGCCTAACTTTTATTGTTAGTACGTAACGTACGAAAACCTACGCACTAAATCAATCGAATTTTGCTATTCATTAACTAAAATGAATTAAAACACATCAATAGCGAATTAATACTTCACAGTTGAAATAATCTTATAATCATTTTTAATTTCACAACAAACAAAACAAATTACATTTAAATTCGTGGCGCGTTGTTTGTGTATAAACATGTAATGTCACGACCGGCAAAATAAACCTGTGTCGCTCGCAGCTCTGTGCAACGAATACCTATTTCCGATCGCAGTGCAAAACCTTCCGAATTCCGTTTTCATTTCGGCCATAATTTCGGCTGGATGGCGGTCAAAACCGAAACTAAGCCACAACTCGGTGTTTTGCCGAATCTAGGCCGAAACCAAAACCGAAAGGTCCGTCGGACACGCGAATCGCGAGTGCCCCGGTGGAGACCCGCGATCGTTAATCACTCTCAAAGTTACTCTCTGAATCAACGCGGTGCAAGTGTTATAAATGTTACAATCAACACGACTGCAAATATGCTTACCGCCATTCTTCTATTGTGATGTTATCGTCGTAATAGTTCTCATATTTAGCTTCTGCCATTTCAAGTTCGAGTGATGGTGAATCATTATTTCCAATTATCATTTCCTGTAAGTCATTAAAGATGAACACGATCTAAATTCTTTAACATATTAAAGTTCTCACGTGTAACAACTTAAAGTCGTACCTCTTTAGCTTGAATGCCCGAAAATTCGAAGTATTGGATACTTGTTTGAGTTAAGTGCGAGCTCTTGTTCTCGTCGTATACGAACTGACAACAATCATAAAAAACAAAAACAATATTAAACAACTATTGTGATGTTATCGTCGTAATAGTTCTCATATTTAGCTTCTGCCATTTCAAGGTCGAGTGATGGTGAATCATTATTTCCAATTATCATTTCCTGTAAATCATTAAAGATGAACACAATCTAAATTCTTTAACATATTAAAGTTCTCACGTGTAACAACTTAAAGTCGTACCTCTTTAGCTTGAATGCCCGAAAATTCGAAGTATTGGATACTTGTTTGAGTTAAGTGCGAGCTCTTGTTCTCGTCGTATGCGAACTGACAACAAACATCAAATCAATATTGTAATACTGGATTTACAACAACAGTTTCAATATTCCAACTGCTTTATCCATAATTCTGAACTGTACAGTATACATGAATCTAACTCAATTGTTCTTACATTGATAGTACTCACCGGTACACTCTCCATCACATATTGATACAGGATGTAATGTGATTTTATCATTTTATTTCTCAAAATAACATATTTCTCTAACAAAGCTGAACATTCATAGCACAACCACTGTGGTAAACCATCTGACGGTGAGATCTGAAATATAAACAATTATATTATAATCAGATCCATTCGTTTTTAAATAAAATGGGAGAATGTTACTATTGTTATATTTTTATTGAATTTAAGATTCAACTAATGACTTAAAGAGGTCCATCTATAGGTATTGCCTGCACCTCCAATAATTTTTCATCTTGACAACTTCGTCTATAATAAAAATCAAATAATAACTGCTTTGTTTATCGCCTTTATCGCTTCTAAGAGACGCACAGGTCATTATTTAACTGATAATTTAAAAATTAATAGGGTGGTAAAATTAATACAATTTCATAAGCAGTACGCAAAGGAGATCACAAATAAATTTAGTGACAAAAAAGTTTTACTATGGAGCAATGTTTTAACAAGCAGAACGACCGAGTTTATGCTCAAAGTTCTATAGAAGCTTCCTAATTAGTCAGCGGAGTACAACGTGGACATTATCCGACTTCAGTGATGGTTTGGTGGGGTGTTACCTATCAAAATGTGACTGAACCATATTTTTGTGCAAATGGTGTCAAAACATCGGCACATGTGTATCAAGATACTATTCTTGAGAAGATGGTTAAGCCTCTGAACAACACAATGTTCCATAACCAGGAATGGTTCTTTCAGCTAGACTCAGCACCAGGTCATAAAGCTTGATCTACCCAAGCGTGGTTGAAAACAAATTTCAGACGTCATCACAGCTAAAGACTGGCGTTTGGAGTCCTTAAAACAATGCATAAGATTGGCAGTGAACAATTTCCCCATGGAGAGAGTGAATGTTTCTATTGATAACTCAACATTGAAAGGACTGTGTTAAAGCCAATGCAGATCATTTTGAATGAGCTTCATATATTTTGAATGTTATTATATTAATGTATAGACTAACACACATTACAGTAATAAATGTTTCATGCGAAAGAAAAAAAGATTTTGACTTGTAACAATGTTTATGGCAGGACTTGGTTTTTTTGATATATTGGATACTAGCACTTACATATATATGTATGTATATACAAATAACCAAAAAGAAATATACCTACTGCGTTCATTGTCATAATCTAGCTAAATTTTGTTACTTTAGGTGACGTTGACAGTGAATATGTTTAACATTAAATTAATATTCCAAGTTTATGTACCCACTTTATCTTTATATATATAATTCTTCTGTACGTGTGTTGACAGTGAACTCTAAAAGGCTGGACCGATTTGAATGAATTTTTTTGTGTGTGTTCAAGTGGATTCGAGGATGGTTTAGATTTGGTATGATCTGTTTTCTTCTTTTTTTTTTTCGCCTGTACTGGACAACGTCTGTCGGGACAGCTAGTGTTTATATAAAATTTTATTGTAGTCTATTTTTCTGTATACTCATTTATTGTAAATAGGTTTACTCAGTAAGTGAATTATTGTAATTGTTATGAGAATAAAGTTCTTGAACCAGAATAATAACAACAATACATTCTTTTTCAATTTGTTAATACTACAGGCAAGCTAATGCTTTGTAATCAGGTTGACAAGTATATAATATATTAAGGCATCACACAGCTTACATTGTAAGAGACATTAAAATAATATATTAAGGAATTGTTGATATTATGAAAGCCCATAAAAATATGCCTTTATACTATCGAATTTATAATTTAAATTTAATTCATATATATAATAATAATAATAATAATAATATCTTCATTTGCAGAAAAATTTTATTGTAGGTTTCACAAATGTAGTATAAATACTATTTTATTTTATTTTATTTATTAATGACAAAAAACAACTACATGTTAAAGTATTACAAGATAGTGTTTTACATTAAATTATCAAACATATAATCAACACTACTGTTCACGGATTAACAATGGAAAATGAAAGTGACAATTTTTAACACACAAAATTGATTTAAGCAATTCCATAGCTTTTCATTTGAATTGTTGACGAGTGATAGTAATTACAATAAAAATGGCTGTAGTACTGTCCTCCTAAATAGGCTACAGATTAGCCTTTTGTCTTAATGACCACGCTCAGCCTGATGGTAAGCAGTTGTGTGGTCTAAGAGCAGTGGCCTCCACACCGTCCTCATGGCAGCCAAGGCGATATTTATGGTAAGTTCATATATAGTGTAAGATTACAGATGCATACACACCTACATCATTTTATCAGTGTTACTATTAAGAATGCCCACATATTCCGTAGCTTGGAAGTGGTACCTTTCACATAGAGATTGAGGGTAGGCTCAATCCCCATATGTAAACCTAGCAATGAAATACACATAAACAAAACAAGTGTAATGTCCTTTCCTAAACTATACTATATTCAACACCAAGTTGAGTCTTACACCAAGTGATTTTGCAGTATAAATATATAATGATAATAATAATGTCCTCCAGACCAATTTCGGTCACGGTGGCCAGTCTTAACGGAGACTTGCCATCTGCGCAGGAGATATTATAGTGCACAAGTGTGTAAGCAAACACAATTGCACTCTCTGTTCCCTTATTCTCATGATCCAATGGTAATCAGACACGACCGGTGAGAGATCAGGCGCAAGACTAACGGCTTTACGTACTTTCTGAGGCACGAGGGTGTCTAACACGGCCAATCTTTTAACTCCGGTCTGCTATTGAGATTTCTTAACAGAAAAGCCCAATAACTTTTTTGGCCCGACCCGGGATTCGAACCTGAGACCTCATGCACAGCAGCATTCACTACCGCTGCACCATGGAAGCAGGTAAACATATATATATGTATATATATATGGCGACACTCATTTTGTTTATAACTGTCATAAAATTTTATAGTAACAAGAAAAATTGACCACTAACCACAGCATTGCCTTATTTTTAAAGTTTTATAAACGTATAACCCAGTTAACGGTTGAGCACATATATATGTACATATAAATTTATGTACTAGCTGACCCGGCAAACATTGTTCTGCTGTATATGTATATATATTATGAATAAAATAAACAAAATCCAGTAAACAGGCTAACTTGACAACAAATATAATACAATAGTAGTACCAATAAGTGTAGGAATGAGAAATATTGACATCCTCGCTCTATATAAGCTGGCAATTATTTTTGAGTCAAGTCATCCTATTAGAAATAACCATATGTTCAAATAAGCTAGTTTCAGTATAGAGCTTACCTACATGAGAAGAAAGGCAAGAAATTCATATTTAATAATCAATTGTCAATTCACTACATACAACATATTGTTACATATTCTTATATAGACTGTTTAAAATAATCAATGGATCACGAAATACTGCAACTTCACATTAATCCCAAGCTTTTTGCCTTCTCTAAAAAAGGAGGAGTCTCAATATGTTTGTATTTTTAGGATTTTAAAAGCCATTATGAGCTAGAAACACCACACGATGTTATGTAAATAAATGAGCTAAACATATAAAGTAGCGTGTTACTGTTAGAATGTTTACTGGTCTGAATTTGTTTCTCAAGATTTCAAAGCAAGGAGGCTGTACTCACAACTAAGCCAGTCAAATCCCTGTACATAGCTTCATATCGTGTTGCACTTATCATACTACGGTCACTCGCCAGGCAACCTCTACAAACACTCATCGGTTTAAAAGTCCCCATGTTTTTACTCATAATATTACTGGTATGTTCCATTAGAATTAATGTATTTCTTTTCAAACTAATGAAATTATCAATTTAGCCTTAGCCTAGTAACAATGTATGGGCCTCGGAAAAATAGTAGGTAACAATACAACAACAAATAACATCAACACGTTTATTGACATCAATTGATATTTTGATTGATATTCATCATTGACATTCATGCTTCAAAAAGACTATCAGTGTGACCAGATTAAATTTCACAAAATATCCAAAGTACCTAAAAAAATACTGACATATACCAAACTTGCACAGGGAAAAATATACCAATAAAATACTGATTTTCAAAACATGTTTTATTCATTCATTGTCATTATCACAATAAATGTTAGAAATGTATTTTAACATTCTATTTGAAGGATTAAAATTAACACAACCGCCTGCATCTTCTACTCCTTATATCTATATCCAATAGCCTGTCCCAGTGTTTCAATAAACTTATTACAAATGGTGAATTTCCAAATACTTTAAAGGTCGCCAAGGTCACAGCTATTTTTAAATCTGGGTTTAAAACTGACCCTGGAAATTACCGTCCCATATCAGTCCTACCAGTACTATCTAAAATATTAGAAAAATATTACATGCAAGATTAATAAAACATTTAGATTCTCTTAACTTCATTTCAAAACAACAATACGGATTCAGAGCCAAAAGTAACACCACAGCTACAGCAATTGATCTCATAACAGAAATAAAAACAAATATAGACAAAAAACATATTGCTCTAGGGATCTTTATCGATTTAATCGATCGTTAGTCACAAACTTCTAATATATAAGGTAGAAAGTATTGGTATCAAGAGCAACGCCTTTAATATGTTCACTTCATATCTAGAAAACCGATCGCAGGTAGTCAAGATCGAAAATTATGAAAGTACTCCGTTATTAATGTCATGTGGAGTCCCTCAGGTATTAGTTCTAGGTTCCACTCCTATTCCTAATATATATAAACAACATTAGAGAATTAGAACTAAACGGCCACGTAACTTTATATGCCGATGACACATGTTTATTTTATTTTGGGACTGATATATACGACATTATCACACAAGCTCAAGCAGACTTGGACGTCCTATCTGAATGGTTCCGAGGATGTACCGAGGATCCCGCTAGCGGGTTCACTAGTAAAATGTATGGCGGTATGGCGTATGAAGTGTGTAAAAGTTATGAGGATGCGAATATGTCTGCTAAATTCTTTATTCATGGCAATGTGGCTCAAGAAATTTCAGCTTTTGGAAAATTTGATTTTCAAAATGCAAACGTGATTTCAATTGTATGCTCAACTCGATTAAAAAGATAAGCACCTTGTGAAAAAATCAGCAAATTGTTCTTTCATGTTTGTTTCCCCTATGTTTAAAATTCTTGATCCACTTGGATCCCTAAATATATATCATTCAATGGAAAATAATTCACACTAGACTTTGGGTCTGATGTAAATACGTTGTCCGTGCTTTTTATATAATTAGTTTTCATAAAACAACCCAAAACGACAAGTAGGTACATACTTGATGCATCATCATATAATCTTTCAATGCTTCATGGATAGTCGCCTAGAAAATTATGTTAAATTTGTTAACAATCGGCAAAATATAGTCTAAAAAGTAAAACTGCAATTTGTTTATATCACTAGTAAAAGAATTATACAAAAATTGTGATGACATAATGCGATCACTCAAATGTTGGTCTTGAAAGAACAACTGCAGTGACCTTATAGATGTAATACAACCGATTTAAACCGTTTCAAATAAAAAAACGCTTGGAAACTCGCTTATAAAAATAAAAGAACTGTGTTTTACACTCAAATAAGGGCACCCGACGTCATGTTTCGTTTTAATTAGTTTATAGTAAATCAATATAAAGTACCTATCTATTACCTACTTCACGAAAATTAAGTTTTTAAACCAAATCAAATTAATCATTTATATCGTTTGAAAGCAATGAAAAAATGTTTCCATCACAAAGTTTTAAACTTATCAATAGAGGTTTTTTAACTTAGGTAGGTAATACCTACGCTTGGTCGGACGGACCAACTAGAACCTAAACCTGCTAAGTATATCAATATCAGTATAACACACATTTAAAAAATCTTTACACAGTTTATAGGTACTCCGTTATATCCCTCGGTAAAATTATGAAAATGTAGTTATATTTAAGAAAAACATAGTAATCAACACCAACAGTTTTAAATTGAAAAAAATGGTTCGGTTTTAAACGGATTGGTTTAAATTGGCCGGCTTTACGTCTATAAGTGCCCTCCATTGCTCAATTTTTCTACTAACACAAGCATGAAGGAACAGCCATCTCATATTATAATGACGCAACAATCTATGTTATCAGTGTCAGTGAAATTTTGGAACTCAACAAATTCCCTATGATGCTTGCTGCTTTGAGAAAATGCCATATACTTCTTTTACTATCTGTTCTAAATTTCTAGGCAGTATTTAACTGTTAATGCTGCAAAGTGACAAACACATTTTATGAAAAAGCACTTTGGGTGCACTTCTTCAATTGTTGCTGCAATGCCAGAGTGTTGACCAAACATTACATTCGTAGTATCAGCAGCGAACCCCATCACATCTTTTATATCTAAACCTAATTCGGATAACTTTGATGACAAAGCATCAAATAAATGGTTCGCGAAGATGATCGCTACGGTGTTATAATAACTTTTTATTCAAAATATACCCAAAAATACTAACTTCCGCCAATATACCTACAAAAATACTGATATTCGGAAAAGTCAATAAAAGATACCGGAAAAGTATTAAAATACTGAATCTAATTACACTGCAGACTAGTTCAGACCAGTGTGACCCTTTTTACTAAATTGGTATATTTGAGGCTCCGAAGAATGACGATAGCATATTTTTAGTACAATTTCAACAGTCTTGGTAGTTTTTGGTATATTCACCTGGCAGCCCTGTAAAGGAACATGTACAAGACAAGATCGTTTCTTAATTACGCTGTCTTTGTCGCGCACTAAGTTCTTTGTATCAATCTTTCTCTTTTACACACTTGAGTGAATGAAATTGAATGAATGTTTGTCGGTTTTCTTTCAAGGGATTCCCTCGTAGTAGTGTTAAGAGCGTATACGCTAACGGTGGGCTAAAATGTTATTTTTCGTTATATTGTTAAATGCTAAGGTTAAATAAAAATTAGCTTGTTATTTAAAGTGCTAATTCTTATATTAACATGTTAAATAGTTAAACGTATACGTAATAGGTTGATTTAACTGTTGAGTTAAATAAATGTGTTATATACATTGTAACTTTTAGTCATGTTAGCATATTAGCTTGTGACTTACATGATATTAAAATTGTAAATGTTAACATGTTTCTTTTTTGTGATTTTGTTGAAGTGCTTATATAAATTAAACATGCGACATAATTAGTTAGATCAATGAACTATTTGTTAAACTGTGAATTTAAAATTTTCAAATTTTGTCGAATTTGAAAGACCCTCCTTTAAAAACAATGTACTAGAGTGCCTTGGCAAGTGCTATTAAAAGTTGGCGCATTTAATCAGGATTGTAAAATAGTACAATACTTGTTAGTTTCATACTAAAAAAAACAAGTAAAAATATAAACCTCAAGTAACCCGATTTTTGCTAACCCATTTTACTCAGTTAAAATGTTTTTTATTCGCACAAGCTCTTGGTAGGTTCTTAATTTTACGGCAAAATTATGAGAGAGATGGATAGTGGACATGTTTGCCATGAGTAAGATGGACAGATAGTGACGCCACTTTTACCAAAGTCAACAAAAGTAAGTAAAATTAAAAATCTTGACCTAGTTTAGTTAAGGTTTATTGGAATAAAAGTCAGATACGGAAATAACATTTTTTATTACAACAAATGTTCAAATTGTTTACCATCAGCCTCAATACACGCCCTACATCTTCTTAAAAAAGATCTACTTATTAGCCGGGCATATCCTCGAGAGTTGATGTCCTCGGCAGCTTGAGAAATTCGTTCACGCAGCTCGGCTACGCTCTCAATGGGCTTTGAAAAAACTTTTTCTTTGAGAACGTCCCAATAAAAAAAATCCACGGGATTTAAATCTGGGGAACGGGCTGGCCACGAGATAGTGCCTGAACGTCCAGTCCACCTTCCCGGATATTTCTGATCAAGGAAATCTCTTAATTGCACTGCGTAATGCGCTGGGCAGCCATCTTGTTGATACCACATGTGGCGACGATCTGTTAATGGTACGTCCTCTAACAAAGTTGGTAAATTTTCTCGTAAAAAATGTAGGTAATTCGTGCCATTCAAGTTCTCAGGCAGCTCGAAAGGCCCAACAATTATGCCGTTTAAAATTCCGGTCCACAGGTTTACTTTAAAGCGATACTGGGATCTGTCTTCTCGCATTAAATGTGGCTTCTCCACATGCCACTCGTGAAAATTGTGTAAGTTTATGTAACCATCTTTTGTAAATGTAGATTCATCTGACCAAAGAATTTTTTGGATGTATTGGAGGTTTTCATTATGCCTCTGTAGCATTGTTCTACAAAATGAAATCCTTTCAGGATAATCTCGAGGGAGAAGACTTTGAACTCGTTGTACGTGAAACGGATGCACTTCGGCTCTTTGTAAAATATGATGTGCTGTGCTTTTGGATATTCCCGTTCTTTCTTCAATTCCACGAACGGAAGTACTTGGGTCATCAGCGACTTCTTGCAACACTTCTTCCTCGTAAGGAAAGCGAGGTCTACCTCCAGCCCGTATTTGATTCAGGAAATGGCCGCCCTCCGTGAGTGAACGGTGCACATTAACAAATACGCGGTGATCCGGATAGCGCTCTAAATTTGGATATCTTTCACGATAAAGTCTAGCGGCGGCACTTGCGTTGCATCTGCATTCCCCATAAATGAGGTGCATGTTCGCATATAAGGCTAGTGTGAATGGAACAGTCGCAAGGGGAAGACCTAGGCGAACGTTTCTTGATCAGATCGGAGACGTTCTGGATAAAGGCCAGGTTAAGAGCACCTTAAACCGGCGAGCGTGTATGAGGAATGTTATGAAAGTGAATGAAGCCAGAGAAGTGTGTCAGGATCGTAGCAAATGGAAATCCGTAGTCTCTGCCTACCCCTCTGGGAAACAGGCGTGAATTATGTATGTATGTATGTTCGCATATTCTTGTGAAGTGTAGCGCATAGGCATGGTAGATAACAAGGATGCCAACACAAAAGTCCAATTCCAAAAGAGAGAAGCCAAAGTTGCCGGTATGTAATCAAGAAGTCCAATTCACAAAAATCCAAGTCCAAAAAGAGAAGCCAAAGTTGTCAGTACTAAATCAACACAAGTGTTAACGGAAAGGTGCGCAGTAGACGAATGAGCGAAACGTACTAACTGGTGTCAGACTGGTAGCGTAGCCATTTGCTTGGTATGGCGTCTGTATCTGTTTCATTCGCACTCGTTTAAACGACGCATCTCCGTCTCACTGCGTGGCATCACTATCTGTCTCGCTCGTTCATGGCAAACATGTCCACTATCCATCTCTCTCATCATTTAGCCGTAAAATTAAGAACCTACCAAGAGCTTGTGCGAAAAATGTAAATTTTTTTTAAAGGAGACCCTCCTTCCAGTCGAAAAATAGTTTAACAAATAGTCTTAATTCTAGGAAACTTGGGGCAATTGTGTCATTATTTTTTACTGTGATTCTAGAAATGTTATTTAGGGTTACGGTTCCAGAGTTTAAATGAACAAAAATAATAAAAATTAACCACAATAACCGAAAAATGGTTACAGTTTGACAAAATTTCTAGGTTTTTCTTAAATGCCCATAATTTTCGAACTGCATGGGATAGATTTTTTCTGATTTTTCTCATGATGGTTACAATCAATCCTGTGTCACCCCGTTTCGGCTTGACATTGAGTTCTGGGACACCCTGTATATGTCAAGAGCAGACGTGTTGATTGTTTTTCTAATAAAATATCATAATTCTAATAAACAAACGACTACGGAAGTGATTCTTACAAAAGCAGTGTTGAAGGTCAATATAAGTTACAATGCAAACAATCACTTAAGACATTATACGTCTAAAAACAGCACGTCTCGAGTCGGCGCTTGCACATACACTCAAGGGTGAAGAGAACAGCTGCCATGTTTCGCCTCACTCACACCCATACGAACAAACCCACGCAGTAAACATAATGAATGTACAGAGAACGCCGCCGCAGAGCATATCAACAGTCGCCAGCGGAAGATCCGCTAGCGGGATCAATGCCTAACTTACCATCCCATGGTGATGAGGACTCCTATGACTCTTATATTAATGTGAACCTAAGGAAGCGAAAAGAACGCACCAAAGAACACAATTATAGAAAAGAGTTTTCTAGTTTCCGTACAGATATAGTGAAGTGCCTAGAAGAATTTGGAAGAAACCAAACCGAGCCACTAAGCCAAATACGTGAAGAGATAGTGGCAATTAAAATAAAATAATAACAATAAAATAAACCACGGCAAATCTTACGCAGCAATGTAAACAAATAAACACTGAAATACAATTGCTAAAAACTACCAACAATTCTTCACAAGACAAAATTAGAAATATACAAATCGAAATATCACACAAAAAATAAACAACCAGCCGAAGCATCTACACCTAAATCGCAGTCTTCACTCAAGAAAACCTGATCCTTGAGTTAAAGGACCGTTGCGAACGCACAAGAAATATCGTTATTGTGGATATACCGGAAATAAATGATAAACTTTAATACAAGAAAATTAAATGATCAAGAGCATGTAATAACATTAACAAAATCGTTGTATGCCAACTGTCCTAAGCCAATCAGATCAATAAGACTGAGAAAATATATTCCAAACAAAAGCCGGCCTTTAAAAGATTATTTTATCAACACTGAGACTCCGAGATATTTGTTACGGAACAAAACCAAGGTACTCGAAAATATATGTCGATCAAACACTAACTCAGGAGTTATATCTACAATCGCTAAAAAATGAATTACATAGGCATACCGAAAACGGTGAAACGAATATCATTATTAAATATATTAAAGGAATACCTACCACCACCCATAACAGCGACTGGTTGTAGTCTTAAGTCTTTGTCGTGCGATTAGAGCAACCAATTTAACCTTCTGTATGGTTGTATGGAAAATCAAATTGTGAAAAGTGATAGAATAAAAGTTGTAAGGTAAGTATAAAACACAGGTAAAAGATTGAAAATATATTTAATGAACCTGTATAAGTAAAATATTATACACTCGCGTGCAAGTAAATCGACTCAAGCCTCAAGTGCGCATAAAAAGTGATATAACTTAAAAATGCCTTATTATACCTCTATATAATGTTTTACATAATTAAAGCCTAGTAATTGAGCTTTAAAATGGTGTAAGTTCCATGAAAATCGATTCAGTAGTTTAGTAAAAAAGGTTAATGCCAATGATAATGTAAAAAATGTTGAAAATTCATACAATTTCACAGTATGGGGTTATTGTGTTTAAATGAAACAAAATGTGCGTAAGATAAAAAATTTATTCGTGTCAATATTTGGTATTTCCTCCTCTAGCTCTGATCACTGCTCTCATGCGATTCTTCATCGACCTTATCAACTTTTTAATGGATGATTGTGGTATTCGACCCCACTCTTCTACCAACGCAGTCTTGAGCTCATTGATGTTTGTCGGAGCTGGATTCCTCGCTCTAACTTTCCTTTTGAGCTCGTCCCATATGTGCTCAATGGGATTTAAATCGGGGCTGAGCGCTGGCCAATGCATAGTGTGAATTCCAACTTCGTTCAGGAAATCACGTGTGGCCCGAGCAGTGTGACATCGGGCATTGTCATGCATCAAGATGAAATTTTCCCCAATAAAGCCTTGATAAGGGACAACTTGATCCAGTAGAACATTTTCAATGTAACGATCACTGGTCAGACCTCCTCCCCGGCCTCCCCCAGGAACGAAAACAAGCTCCGTTTTGCCTTCTAAGGAAATTCCGGCCCACATCATGCAAGATCCGCCACCATATGCAACGGTTTCCACAAAGCAGCACTGTGAAAACCGTTCACCGGGACGACGGTATACCCGACCTCTCCTGTCGCTGCCATGGAGACACATCCTCGTCTCATCTGTGAACAGGACTGACTGCCATTGCTCTATGCTCCAATCCAAATGCTCTCGAGCAAAGTGAAGGCGTGCTTGACGATGAGCTGTGGTCAACTTCGGGCCTGTAGCGGGTCTTTTCGGAGTAAGGTTAGCTTCTTTCAACCTTCTTCTAACTGTCCACTGACTGACAGTCACCCCGCGAACTTGACGTAGCTCCTGCTGCACATCTACGCCGGTAAGGTGTCGATTTCGGAGAGAGGTCGAGACCAAAAACCGGTCGTCACGCTCCGAGGTGCACCGGCGTCGGCTGGTATTAGGCCTCCGAGTGAAGGCACCAGTCTCTTGAAACCTTCTGTATACTCTCGAGACAGCGGACTGACTCATATTCAAACGACGAGCGACTTCTCGCTGGTTCAACCCTTCTTGCAATAGGGCAACGACTTGAGCGGCTTCTTCAGGTGTTGTATCCATAATTTTCTTCAAATGACGGCTTTAATTTGCAGAGATGTGTTCAGGTCAACGTCTAATGAGCGACTGATAAGAAAAAACGATTACAGAGGGTTTTTATAGGGGGTTGTGTCGCGCAAGTTGTGTATAGAGCGCAGAGCAGTTTACGGGAGGTTGCGTTCAGTTGCATTCTAAGTACAAGTGTTTATTTAAATTACTGATATTATGCTACCATTTGAAAGCCTAATTACTAGGCTTTAATTATGTAAAACATTATATAGAGGTAAAATAAGTAATTTTTTAGTTATATCACTTTTTATGCGCACTTGAGACTTGAGTCGATTTACTTGCACGCGAGTGTAGAAGATATTAAAAAATAACGCAATGTTGTTAGTGCTCCGAATTTCTAATTAGTGAGTATGCATACGTTGTTTCCTACATAATACTCATTTATTGTCAAAATCATAACTTTAATAAAATGAGGTCCCACGCTTCTTGGATCTTTGATTATAACGCCTATCATTGAAACCTTTGCTACATCGTCACGGTACCCACAAGACAAGCTTGCCTAGTGTGGGGCCAAAGGATAAGACAAACTTTGTAACCAATAAATATATATTTCTTTGGTTTGCTGTGTTAACTTGTTATGTCTATTACTGAGAGTTTTGTAATAAAACCTTACGAACATATGTATATTATAGTCCAAGAGCCCGTGACGATCAGACCTTCGATAAATTCATAAACTTGAAAGTTTCTCTGTGTATGCCCCTAAAACAAGTAAAAACGATTTCCAGCTAAGAAATTAGTTCGCCACATGCGATGACACCCTTGCGCCATTACATGTTCCAAGTACGATGAGCTGTGCCGGTGCTGCTGCTGCAGAAAACCTTAAATGGCGCAAATACAGTCATTTTTTTTTTTTTTTTAAATTTTACTCGTCAAAATGACCACACTCCGCCTGATGGTAAGCAGTCGTGTGGTCTAAGAGCAGTGGCCTCCACATCGTCCTCATAGCAGCCGAGGCGATGTTGAGGTCTCTACTTTGGCGGCCTGAGTAGGTGCTTTTTCACGCCCCGCTTAAAGGACCCAGGATTGAAGGAAGAAGGAAACACGTGCCTTGGCAGAGAATTCCATGCCTTGATCGTTCGGCAGAGGTATGAGGACCCAAACTTGTTGGTACGCACTCTAGTCGACTCCACCGTGTAAGGATGGCATCTGAGCCCAGCACGCGTTGTTCTGGATAGGAAAGGGGAGGGCGGGATAAGGTGGAATAACTCTTCAGAGCACTCCCTGTGGTATATTCTGTAGAAACATGCCAAAGAGACAATATCCCTACGGAGTTGCAGAGGTTCCAGTGAACTCGTGACCTCTGGATCTCCGATGATACGGACAGCCCGCCGCTGTAACCTGTCAAGAGCGTCTAGCAAGTACTGCGCGGAGCCATCCCAAAGATGAGAACAGTACTCCACGCAAGGGCGCACTTGTGCCTTATACAATAGGCACAGCTGCCCAGGCGCGAAGAACCGCCTCACCCTGTTCAGAACTCCGAGTTTACGCGAAGCTTGCCTAGTGACGCTCTCGATGTAGGTTTTGGGATTAATTAATTGGTAATTACGTTTTTGAGCGGTTTGGAGTGGAAGCGCTCGTGTGCTTTTCAGAGATATTTAAGTGGCTAATCGACGCTTTGCGTGACCAGAAGGCTGGACTTTTCTTGGCTCAAAGAATCAGCATTGCCATTCAACTATTCCTTTATGATTTTATTTTATTAATGTGTTTAATTTAAGTTTGTACGGCTACTTACATTGTACCATTTAATTTTTTTTATTCAGTTTATTCAACAACTTCTTCTCCCTAGCCTTTATTATTTCCAAGTCACTTGGGGTCGGCTTTTCTAGTCGAATCGGATTTGACTGGATTTCAGTTTTTACATGGAGCGGCTGCCACCTGACCTTCGCAACCCGAAGGCTAACGATACCCTAAGGCTAGACCAGTGTCAGGATATTATAGGGCATTGACTTCCCAATAACGACTGCCATAGATGTTCATAGCAGCCGGGACCGATGGCTTAACGTGCTCTCTGAGGCATGGAGCAGGCGATAATTGTCAATCAATACGCACATAATTTTGAAAAGTCATACAACTTCCGAAAGTCAGAGGTGCGCGATGTGGGTTTGAACCCGAGACCCTCTGCATTGCAGTCTGTTGGTCTCCCCACTGAGCTATCGCTGCTAATTTAATCAACAACTACTTACACTAATACATATCCAAATAAGTAGTACAATAAAATAAAAAACTAAGTGTTAACTAAGTAACAGTTAATTATAGATTAACATCACAAGCTCACAGAAAGTTTACAATATTAGTAATAATGTAGACTACTTAACCAAACTTAGCATAAATATTTGATTGCATTGATAAAAAAAAAATATATCAAAGGAAAACCACTGATAAAAATCAAATCAAAAGCAGCAGCAAAAATAATTAATATAACAATACTAAATAATTGACAGAATTATTCACTCAGACTTAGATGACTTGAAACTTTAAACAATACCAGATAATATTATGCCTCTGCTATCTGAATGAATGTCAATTAGGTCACTACATTAATTGACAGTTTTGCACATTCTGGCCATTGGCGAATTTGCCTCTAGTACTGTCCTTCTCAGTGGCGGGCACAGAGGTGTTATAGAATCGAAACGGAAGAGGCTCAACAATTCTGCAGTCAATTTTATTTTGTATGAGCTTGCAAGCAAACATACCTTCCGCTATATTCCAGCGCAAAGTCAGAGGGAACATCCTGAAATACTGCAGTCGTGAGGAGTAATTTGGTAACTGTTTAGCCTTATTTTTCGCGAAAGGGAGGTGCCAAAAAACCGTTTTTGAACCCGTTCTAAGCGTAATATATGCACAGCATAGTATGGTCTCCATACGACACTGCAGTATTCCATGATGCTCCTGACCAGACGTAATTTTCGAGCGGCTATTCTTAAAATCTTTTGTGTCCCGCAATACAAAACTGTTGAGTCATACAACTCGCCTGTGCCTGAAGTGAGGTCTGCGGGGTTTTCAAGAGAAGGAACATAACGCCATTTATAGCCACCAACAGAGTCATGAATTACAGACACGCGATGACGAACAAATATCTTCAGTTATGACGATGTAACAGATATCCATCCCAAAACAATAGTCGAATCGCACCAAAATACGACGTCATCGAAATGTAAGGTAAGTGAATTACGAATCTTAGTGTACAACCTAGTACCCAGCAACGCAGCACATAGTTCCAGACGAGGTATATATAGTTGTCGGCTTGATGGGAGCTACCTTACTCTTAGCACTAAGAAGATGCACAAAAACCTCACCACCTCTTCTTTGGCTTCTAGGGCGTGTCATTAAGGTGCATCCTGGCAGCGATGGCGTCGCAAGAGTTGCCGACATCCGTACACGTAAGGGTGTATTACGGCGCGCCTTCAACACCATCTGCCCGTTACCAGTGACTACAGTTGAAGATATTTCAACAGGGGGAGTATGTTGAGTCATACAACTCGCCTGTGCCTGAGGCGGGGACTGCGGGGAGCGGGGCGTGCGGCACAACGGCCATCGACACGGATGGTGCCCGACCAAAACAGTCAGCTGAGATCTGCGCAAACGCATCATCGTGTTCGCGCTCTCAAACTTACATTACTTACGACCCTTTAATTTATATAATTTATTCTTATTGCATATTATAACATTTAACTACAGTCCATTCGTTTTTGTCTCATCAACTGAGCCGTCGTCGCAACAAAACCTAACATTTTTGATGCCCCTTAACAGTATGCTCGATATGGGAAATAAAAACTATTTTACTATAAAAAAAAATTCCTAAATCTTAGATAGTTTCTTGTTCTTAAATTTGTTGGTGACCTATACAGTAATATGAGCGTATAATTTGAAATCTACCCGAAAATTTTAGGTGATTACACTTTTTAACACTGAAATTAATTTTATTATTACTGTCGAATGGTGTCGACAACCGGTTCAAGTCTTCCTGTAAAAGTTAACAAACACGTATACATTCAATCTTTCTTGCGAATTTTAAATCGTCGGCATACAAGAAGCATTCTGAATAGTGAAAGCATTCAGATAGATCGTTGATGAATATATTAAATAACGTCGGAGCTAAATGGGAGCCCTGCGGAGCCCCTGAAGTAATGATACAGTTAGAAGAATTATAACCATTCACAACGACATAAAATTCACGATCAGCTAAGTACGACTTGAACCATTGGAGTAGGGAACCCGTGATACCATAAGCTACTAATTTATAAAGTAACACTGAGTGAGAAATTCGGTCAAACGCCTTAAAAAGGTCAGTATAGATAACTTCGTATTGTTTGTTAGCATTTAATGCTTGAACGACTGACTCCGTAAACTTTACCAGGTTTGTAGCGGTTGATCTCATAGCAACGAATCCGTGCTGGTGCTCACTAACATACATTTTAAAGTGCCGTTTCAAATATGGACACATCACGGACTCAAAGACCTTGGCAAATGTTGACAGGATCGATATGGGCCTGTAATTGCTGACGACGTCTTTTCTGTCGGATTTATATACAGAAACAATCTTAGCTTTTTCCCATGCCGTAGGAAACCCACCTGATTCTAGTGACGTGTTTATAAATGGTCAAAAGGGAAGAAACTATGGCTGAAGCAAATTTTGAGATAAATAAAGGTGAGATGCAATAGGGACCGGTTCCTTTACTTGTGCCTACCGATTCCAATTATTTGAGTAATGTATCAAGTTCTAACGTTGGATTTGTTATACGTTGACTATTGTTTTTTAAGCCTTGCAACAAAGAAGAGTTTCCTTTATAGGCGTCTATGTCATTGTCGCGGCTATATATGGAAGAAAAATAGTTTGCAAAAAGGTCACAAACACGAGAGCCATTGGATGTCGTGATCTGTCTGTCTGTCATAGTCGATGGATAAGTGCTAGAACCACCGAGTTTAGTTTTCACATGACACACAACAATTTGGGATTTATTTTAATGTCTGTCTCAATATCCCTCATATACCTGTTATACAACTCTTTAGATAGGTTTTGACATCTCTTGGAGACTAATTTTAACTCTAGTCCATCCACAGGATATTTGTATTTTTTAAAACGCAGCCTATTTCTATTTTCTCTTTTAACGATCGAATCATCGATTTGTTAAACCATGGCGGATAGTGGCTATTCGCAGTCCTACAGATGGGCACAATTTTTTTAATAGCAATCCGAAGAACATCGTCAAGTAGATTAACCATGTCATCGACAAAAAAGCTGAACCCAATCGTGTTCGTTGATATATTTTATTATTTGCTCATAATCAGCTTTATAGAAGTTCGGTCTTACGTTAGATGAATTGTACGGCAGATTATAGCCATTTGAAAAAGACAGTGAGATGTTAAGCGGAGGATGTTGTTTATCGACACGTGTTAAGGAGGTGCACGATTCAAACACAGAACAAGAGGGTACTGTCGGCAAAACTAAGTCTAAAACACGACCGGAACAGTTATTTGTGTTGTTATATGGAATAAGATTGCTGACATTTAAGAATTTTATTAATCGTTGACATATACTCGGTAATGTGCTATTGCAGGTATCGACATTCCAGTTTATTTTACCCAGATTAAAATCACCGATTATACTTATAGGTAGATTGGTCGTTTCAAATGCATAATTACAAAATTATCTTACTATCGCCGATGAAGAGTCAATATATAATAATTGACATTTTGACCATTTTTGTTTTATTGAATTATTCATTGTAAAATAAAGTAATACACATGCTGACAAAGATCTTGGGTCCGTTTCTTATTAATTTTGCAAGATAAATAGTTATTGCAATATATACAAAGTGTTGTTACGTCATTTATGATGGCAATAGATACTATCTACGCTCAATCGCGTCCACTTGTGTTCGTTGTACCAAGCGTACTGACAGGTGATGAACTTGATTAATGGTATTTCAAATTTGCCGTGCGTTCGCCAGTTCAGCCTCGTCAGATCCTGGTCGCTTTCTGATCTCACAGAAGATAGTAATACTATTAAAAACCTTCGAAAGGTTCAGTCCGCTCCTATGTTAACAAATAAGAATTATGTTTGCGTAAGTAATCGTGACAGTCCTTCGATTTTGTTAAATTTTACAGCTGATAATACAAATATAATTGACACAGATGCGAGTAGTGAGAATGATTACCACCCTCCAAACAATGCCCATGATAATTCATCAGAATCTGAAATAGAATTAATTGTTAATTGGCGGCACATAGCTGAACCTACTCTTTGGAAAAGAAATCAAAAATACGTAGAATTAAAGGTGAAGATTTTTTGGGATACTTTAGACCCGCAAACGGAATGTTTAAACAGGATACGTTAAGGAATGCTAGGAAGTTGGGAGAAAGATGTAAGTCTGAATATTGTACTAAAACGTAAATTAAGAGGATTTAGTAAGATAAGTGAAGTAGTAGCTAGTTTAGTTCTTGGCCACCAGACAATGCTTCCATACGTAAGACCCATACTCACGTATGGAAGCATTGTCTGGTGGCCAAGAACTAAACTAGCTACATGCAGGACCGCGCTGTCGAAGGTGCAGCGATTGGCCTGCATGGCTATTACAAGGGGCGTTCCCGACTACGCCAACGGCAGCGTTAGAGGTCCTGCTGGATCTAACGCCGCTACACATTGTTGTGGAGTCAGAGGCGATAAAGGCGCTACACAGACTATCTGTGCATGGGCTGTGGAGCGTCAACATGCCGGTAACTCAACACACAAAATTGGAGATTTCAAAGGATCTCAAAAGGATTATGAGCATGGGATGCGACAAAATGCAACCATTGCACATATTCAAAAATAATTTTAAAATAAAGGTCCCCACGAGGGACGAATGGAGACAAGGTCTACAATCCCCTGACAAGGGCTGTCTCATCTGGTACACTGATGGTTCCAAAATGGAAACAGGATCAGGCGCTGGTATCTATACCAACGACTGCAAGGTGAGCCAAAGCATGGGCAAATATGCAACGGTCTTCCAAGCGGAAACCTATGCTATAACTGCCTGTGTTCAGGAGAATATCAACAGTAATGTCACTGACAGGACTGTGTATATTCTCAGTGACAGTCAAGCTGCTCTCAAGGCTCTGGACTCGTGTAGGGTGGACTCCAGACTGGTCCTGAACTGTGTTAAAGCCCTAAACAATCTTGGCAAAAGAACACAGTCAGACTCGTATGGGTTCCGGGACATGCAGAGGTGCAGGGCAATGAGTAGGCTGATGAATTAGCCAGAAAGGGCTCGGAGCAACTGTTTGTGGGCCCCGAGCTATTCGTGGGACTCTCTGAGAGCACCGTCAAGGCAGCTTTGAATGCATATGGCAATGATAAACACAGGCTAGAGTGGATGGCTCTTAGGGGTCTGGAACACTCCAAGAAATTCATTGCAAACAGAGCCACAGGCTTCACCCGGAAGTTCTGCGGGTATAACAAGAGCCAAATACGCCTGCTCACAGGAGCGTTCACTGGCCATTTTGGTACCAACGACTTTCTGTGCAGATTGAGATTGGCACACAATTCGATCTGCAGAGCCTGTGGTGAACAGGACGAGTCCATATCGCACCTAATATGTGAATGTGACGCGTTGGCTGGATTGTGGATGGGTCTGATGGGATTGGCATATCTAAACCCTGAGGACTTCAGGCTTCTCCCTCTGAAGTGTACGCTACGACTGATGCAGTACATTCATAGGGAGATAGCTATAGGATAAATCTTGGGGCCGACACGAAAGATCCCAATGGGTCGAAGTGTCGCCGGTCTGTACTGACTGGCCCCCACACATAAGATAAGATAAGTGAAGAATGTAGACAAGAAATTCATACATATTTTTGGAGTCCGTCGTGAAGTACAACGAACTGACACGGCAAGAAAGACAAAAAAGAAAGGTAATTCCAGGCACACAGATTCTGCTATTTATTATTTACCTATAAAATGTGACGGATCTGAAAAAGTGCAAGTATGTAAATTAATGTTTGTAAACTCTCTTTCATTGGGATCGTTTACGGTTTACTCGTGGACCAAAGGTGAGTTTGGAATGACTCCGAATCAAGAAATGAATAAATCATTGCGTTGTCGTCCACGATAAAATCCAGAAAATTATAAAACGATGGCATTGGTCTCATTTTTTGATAATATACTAAAGCTTCCATCACATTATGTGCGAAAAGACACGACAAAATTACTCTTGGAGCCGATTTACCATTCTCTTACTGATTTATTTAAGGCGTTCAAAAATTGTTGTACCGAAAATCAACTTTCACAAATCTCAATATATACATTTGAAAAGTATTTTCACAAAAATAATTTTCACTCTATACTCTTAAAAAAGATATGTGCGGCGTTTGTTCTAGCTATAAGATAGGTAATTTGAACGAAGCTGATTACCAAATACATCTGATTAAAAAGGATAGAGCACGAAAAGAAAAAAAAAGATGACAGAAAGATAACTGCTACAGGTGGATTAATATTATTAACAATGGACCTTGAAGCTGTCAAGGTTTACCTATTCCTAACTGCGAGTTCGTTATATTTTAAAACAAAACTAACTGTACAAATCTTTACTATGTTCAATGTAATAAATAAACACTGTTTATGTTATTGGTTTGACGAGACAGCAGCTTATCTGACCTCTAATATTTTTGTGTCTTTCATAATTAACTATTTGGAAAAACATTGTGTCAATCAAAAATTGACTATTATAATTTTTTCAGATGGTTGCACTTATAAAAAACCGCAATGTTATACTATCAAACGCACTACTGTGCTTAAGCAATAAACATAATATAACTATAATTCAAAGAAATTTAGAACCGAGCCCCACTCATATGGTGTGTGATTCGGTACACAGTGCGATTGAGCGCCAAATTAAGAACAATGAAATTCATTTACCTAGTGATTACGTTACTATGTCAAAAAGTGCACAGGCGTCAAATCCTTATGAGTGTATACAAATTGATCACAAATTTGTAAAAGATTACGCTGCTGTAGAAAATTTGGTATACAAAAGTATTAGACCAGGTCGTAAGGTTGGAGATCCACACGTGGTTGATATTAGGGTCATAAAATATGACAAAATGACAATTGAAATTTAACAAAATTTTGATCAAGACTGGATGCCATTGCCACAAAGAACAAAATAATTAATAACGATGTTATCTATAATCAATTACATTCCAATAGAATACCAATTAAAGCTACAAAATTTAATTATCTAAAACAATTAAAAGCAGTTCTTCCTAGTGATTGTCATCCCTATTATGATTCCTTGCCATTTGAATAAGTATTCCCGTCTTGACCAATTTTTGTCATAATTTTGTTGATTTTTTAAGTGTGGAGCTTGTCCCACATTACTAGCAATTCTGTTAACCCCTCCAGCTAAGCTCAGTGGCTTGTGTTAAGAAAGGGTTCACGTTGGTAGTATAATGGGTAGGATTCGAATCCGCGACCTCACGATTGTGAGTCCGATGCCTTAATCATTAGGCTACCACCGCTTCATTTTTATAAAAACGCACTGAGTGTTGTATTTTTTGCCTAATTTTAACTTGATATTTTCTTTTTGTTGTGGTAATTTTTCTGTGGTTAATGTGCCAATTTTGATTAAGTATTCATTACGAAATGTATTGCAATTTATTTACTTATTTGATCCTTTACTTACCAAATACTAGAAGGTAAGGAACAGAAAGTTCTGTCTAAGGGATTAAAGATAGTATCTTTAATATTTTTGAATGTTTAATTTTAATTTTAAAAGCACTATTAGTTATTGGAGGCTCTTGAATCTGTGATTTAGATAAATAACGTAAATTTATTTTCTTCTTTCTATTTTAAAGTTACTGTTTCAAAACGAAAGTTACCGTTGATTAAAGTGATTTTACAAAATATTTATCTTTTATTGAAATTAAACTACTATAAACGGATTTTATCGCGTTGTTTATTTATCACTGTATTACAAAATTTTGAAAATATTACTCTACTACTACTATTGATTTTATTTGACTAATTTATAAGCTAATAAAATTATTTAAACTATTAAATCTATTTATTTTTGGTTTACATTTTCCCCGACGTTTCGGGTGCTTTTCAGCAGCCATGGTCACGGGGAGACGAAACGTCGGGGAAAGTGTAAACCAAAAATAAATAGATTTAATAGTTTAAATAATTTTATTAGCTTATAAATTAGTCAAATAAAATCAATAGTAGTAGTAGAGTAAAATTTTCAAAATTTTGTAATACAGTGATAAATAAACAACGCGATAAAATCCGTTTATAGTAGTTTAATTTCAATGAATAACATTCGCGTAAACAGAAGACAATATTATGTAAATCAGTACGGACTGGAAACAGCAACAATTTATCTTTTATTTCAACATGATCATCATTATTACTTATAGTCTTATCTATCTACAAAATATTTTTCTAGTAGCCCTCTTTCGTCACATAAGTGCTGGTGCCTATCGTCATTTTATTTGAAAAATGATATTAAAATACCAGCAATATTTTATTATCTTCCTGGTATTTTAATGTTTTTGTGTAAATTTAGAAGCAATTTCTTTTATCTGCACTAGCAATAAATAATATCTTAAATTATATCTCATTTAACGAAACAATATCTTCTATCTGCAATTTATTTAAAATCTAGTAATAATTTAATAAAATATTGAATTTCGTAATATTGCAGTCAGTTTACATAAAACATTTAAAAAATAATATATACTAAAAATAAATTAAATGGCCTTGATACATTTTTTTCGCCTCCTGAAAAGTTGCATTTTTGCAGTTATTATTTATTGACTCTTCCTCGGCGCTATGTATTCTGTGAGTTTAAGATTACTTCTTACACGATGTTATTATCTACTGTGTAACTGTTTGTCGTTCAACATCACACTTGTATCGCTAGTCACCGGTGTGTATACGGTAATGTGTATCTAAAGCGATCTTATGTCTAAAACATTGCATACATACATCACATTTGTATGGTTTGTCACTGGTGTGGACACGGTAATGAGTATCTAAATTTCTTTTTCGAGTAAATCTCTTCGTACATACATCACACTTGTATGGTTTGTCACCGGTGTGTACACGATAATGAGTATCCAAATTTCCTTTTATAGTAAATCTCATCGTACATACATCACACTTGTATGGTTTGTCACCGGTGTGTACACGGTAATGAGTATCCAAATTGCCTTTGAGAGTAAATCTCTTCGTACATACATCACACTTGTATGGTTTGTCACTGGTGTGTACACGGTAATGAGTATCCAAATTTCCTTTTAGAGTAAATACCTTCGTACAAACGTCACACTTGTATGGTTTGTCACCGGTGTGTACACGGTAATGAGTATCCAAATTGCCTTTTCGAGTAAATTTCTTCGTACATACATCACACTTGTATGGTTTGTCACCGGTGTGTACACGGTAATGAGTATCCAAATTGCCTTTTCGAGTAAATCTCTTCGTACATACATCACACTTGTATGGTTTGTCACCGGTGTGTACACGGTAATGAGTATTCAAATAGCTCTTTTTAGTAAAACATTTCATACATACATCACATTTGTATGGCTTGAACTCGGTCACTGCTGAATGTCCACGTATGTGTACTATTAATAGAATCTTATCGTTGAATACTTTTTTGCACTTATCACATATATAAGATTGTATATTACTAGATGAACTACTACTGTCCCTAATATCATTGTCGATAATGCCTGTAACACTATCTCTGCAGTCCTCGCTGAATGGTGTTGAAGTGATATCTTCAGCAACTCTTGTGTGCGTGGCAAGTGCAGGTTTCTCAGGAACACGGGCATCTTGAAAAATTTATAAATAGTGGTCAAACACAAATGTCAATCACATACATGTCCGGTAATTAACGAATAACCTTGAATGCTGATGATTGATGACAATGATTTTTTTACATTCATTCTTTTTTTGTTGGTAGTTTATGATAAGCTAACTATGCCGAAATATAGGCAGTAAATATAATTACTAGCTAAGGCACTTAAAAAAAGATTTGAGGTAGTTTTCAGTGAAATATTCGCACAAATATTTTTGACAAAAATAAAATAATTTACTTAATAATTTATCTGATCGGCAATCATCGCTTTTAACTGAACTTAACATCCCTAAAGTAAAGTGGATTTCTTTCCAGAAGGTGAGACAGTACATAAAGAATATTATTTGAGTGTTGTGGCGTTTGAGAGAGCAAATTCGTCCAATTTTGTTAACGAATTTGCTCTACCGCTGACCAGATTTGTGGCAAGAAAACTCATGGATTTTGCACCACGATAACACAACCTCTGTCAAGGCGTTCATTGTGAACGAATTTTTGGCTAAAAAGTAAAAAAAATCTTATCGAAATCACCTTATACCCTAATATGGCTACGGATGAAATTTTTCTTTTTCCAAAACTGAAATTACCATTTCGAGGCACACATTTCAATCGATAGATGACAAGAAAGAAATATTTATATATATAATATTAGATAGATGATAGGTGACCAACGGAACTTACAACAATTTAATATTTTTATTAATTAAAATCTAAGAAATTATATGCTAAATTAGAATATTTTGTGACGTCTTAAAAAGTACTCATAAACAGCAGGACATGTTATTTTTAAAAGAAAGGGGACATTTTTGTGATGTGTGCCAGCCGCGTCCATAGGAGAATACCCCGACATCAGTATCCCTACACGTAGCCCCTGGGTCAATCAGGTGACAACATCGGTGGTAGGCTGAAGCCGAGGCTGGTAACCACCCACCAGCGTAAGTCGTGGCGCCAATCGGCCTAGCTGTGTTCCGTCACGAGGGGCTGGTTTAGCCATTCGGGAGGAAGGGTCGGAATGGTCACCTATCGCCAGCTGACCGGTCTGACATGGATTATCTTTGCTGCATTGGAACATTAGTTTCGGAGGGTAGCTAGTGCCGTGGCACGGTGTACCGCTTTGGCCAACAGCAGGTAGTAGGGGGCCCAAGTAACAAGTCTGTCGAAAAATCCGGGGCTCAGTCATTAGACTTATCGGCGGTGATCAACAGGTCAGCGCACGACTCCAAAGCTTAGGACTTCGTCATAAGGTTGCCAGTCTTTCGGTTTTCTATCGGATACATTTCGGAGAGTGTGCAGAGGAACTGCATAATTTGATTCCTCCTTCCCCATTCTACCATCGGCTGACATACGGTACATGCCATCATGTACCACATTTACGCACGAAGCGCTTTGCTTCCACTTTTATAATGCGTACCGCAAAGTGAGTGGAACTCACTACCTAAATCTGTATTTCGCGATGAGTACAATCTGGGTGTCTTCAGGTCGCGAGTGAATGCATGAATCTTCTAGGCAAGCGTGCTCTATCGTCGACTGCATCTTCACTTAACATCAGATGAGATTGCGGCCAAACGCAAGCCAATTACAGTATAAAAAAAATATTCGAGGTCATTCACATCATTGCAATATTAGCTGATGCGACACAGCGAGCGGATTATATCAAAGAATTAGGTAAACCTACCGTCTGCGAGCGGCGTTTTTGAACAGGAATCGTGCCGACAAACTTGTTAGTGGCATTATTCAAAGGAGGCGTGCGTAGCGCGGCATGGCCCGGCGTGGCGGCGGTCAACTTAAGTGATACTTAGTTATTGTGATATATACGTTGTCGTTGTTACTATTCTTAATCTATTCAGATATTATTTTGAATAAATTAAATTAACCAGGGTAATATTTTTGAATAATTATTATAAAAGGATCACACCTACATACTCATAATAAGCTACAGTATAACACCTTTAACGATCGAACAAGGTTTTTTGTACAAACTGTGTATAATAATACGAAGCGGTTATTGACGCGATCATTCATAATGTTTACCTTTTTAATGCTTTCTACAATAACTAAAGGAGACCGTTATAAATCTATCGCAAGTGAATCTAAATGAACTTAGAATACTGCCTAATGATGCCGATGCGTCATTATGGAAGAGCGGCAGGCATTGAAAAAATTCGGAAAAAACCGGAATATTTTAGTGCTTAAGGCCGGATAAGGGAAATGTCACTGAAAATTAACAACAGCAATTACAGGATTTATTGTGTGATTAAATGGTAATATTATATAAACTGGTATCACATAATCCGTAGCGGCAATGGCTAGAGTAACGCGCAAGATACGAACTTTGATCCAGGAAAACAAGGACCTGTTCTCATAAGACGAATACGACAAACTGTGTAGGCCAAAGGCTCACCAATCACCAAAATTATATGGGCTGCCTAAAGTACATAAGCCGGACGTGTCGTTGCGGCCAATCGTAAGATAAATACCTACTTACGACCTTGCAAAGTTCATCGCATCAATATTACAACCACTCGTGGGCAAAACACCGTCTTTGATGAAAGGTTCTCGCCATTTTCATAAAATTATAAAAGACCTATCTTTGGAACCGGACGACATTAATATACTAGCCAACATCATTTGGGCGATACTACATGACCTAGTGCTTCGTTGAGGCATAGTATTTATATTTAATTTAGAATTACAGGGCGACATCGTCTATGACGATTGAAACCCCTTTTTTTTCTATTTGCTTGAAGACAATAATATTGAACATATCCAGGAATATTGCCAGTTAGCTATCTGAACTGATTTCTTGCGCAGCTGAGCTTTTGTACAGTATTTAATATCATATCAAGGTAAGGTTAAACTAATTTAAGAAATGAAATTTTTGAAGGACACGAGTAAAGAAAATATGTTCGATTGATGTGGATTTCAGACATTAAAATAATGTAAGTAGCCGATATGGCTTACCGTTCGCTAGCCATGCACGAGCGCGCCGAGACACAGAGTTTACAGCTAATGTGTGTGTTATAAGTACTTGAGTGTAGGTACTTACTGATGTGCTCCTCGAAGTGTAGCCGCGCTCGCAGCGACGGACGCGCGGCTTCTGACCCGACGTGCGACTCGTGAGGCGACATCTAAATACCAAACACTCTTACTTCAGAAACACACAGTACACAGTAACGATAACGATTCGAAATACTCAATATCACAAGAGTACGTATCACCTTGTGAATGTAGTGTTTGTAAAATTTACAAGATGAGAACTAAAATTTTTTGGGGTTCACCATGAATTGCACTTAAGACTACAAAAGAGTTGTAGATTTAAATTCAGATCTTTAGAGTTTAATAAGAACCACAAGATTGTAATTTTTACAATTTTATTTCAATGAAAACAATATCTATAATAGTTTTGGCATACGGGTAAACTAGACACACAAAAAATTTACGCATGTCAGGTTGGCGGTAATGTGGCACACTAAACGAGTTAACTCGCGCTAACACAGACAGATCGTCACTGAATACTAAAATCCTAAAGATATTGTTGCAACGAAAGATCATCAGTCATCGTCCGAGAAAAGGTCTCCCAAATTACTACCATTCACAACCTAGCACTCAGTTTTACAAGAAGTTCACGAGTTTCTTACCTAGTCTAGAAATACGATTGCTACGGTGTTTGAGTTTATATTGGCTTGAAAGTGAAGTTCCGAATGTCTCATTTAGCTAGCGAGCACTTTAAGTATAATAGGGCCCTCCAGACTGGCCATTTGCACCAATCTGATGTGATGGAATTCCGACACGGCCCGAGAGTGATAAAGCTCAGGACTGTAATGTAGGTAGTTACCTTCTGCCGTGATGTACTCAACTATGATTGGTTAACATTATACCAATGGCGGTATGTGTAAATATATGTATGTAACTATGTATCTTTGTTCGTATGATAGAATGTATAGGCAGTGCGAAATAAATTCATGAAGCTAACGGACGTTGTTTCTATTGAACTCCCAACGAACATTCTAGAACATTACAGTGGCGACGAGTTAAAAGTAAATTGGGCGTGCATTATTAGTAATTACGATGTCGATCGGAAAAGTAAAGGACTTCGATGTGGTCGCGGGAGTGTGGTCGTCATATATTGAACGGCTAAATATGTACTTTTTGGCAAATGCCGTTAAGGAAGAACTGAAGCTGCCTACATTGATCGCGGTGATGGGTGAGGCGGCTTACGAGTTGTTAGCGAATCTATCAAGCCCGAAGAAGCCCGCGGAATTGAAATATGAGGAGGTGGTCGGTATTATGAAAAACCATCTTCAACCGGTTCCATCGGCGTTGGCAGAGAGGTATCGCTTCAGGCAAAGGCGACAAGCAGCGGGAGAAACCATCGCGGATTATGTGGCGGCGTTGAAAAAGTTGACACGTCATTGTAAATTTGGCAATAGTCTCGATGAAAATTTACGGGATCAATTCGTATGTGGACTGAATGGCGAAATAACTCGACAGAGGCTGTTTACGGAGGAAGATTCCTTGAGTTTTACGGGCGCGGTAAAACTGGCAACATCTCTGGAAGCGGCGGAACGGGATGCAGCGGCAGTTCAGACGTCAGGGACAGCGGGAGTAGCTACAGCGGCTCACAGTGAGGAAACAGCGGGGCTATATACAGTAGCGGTTAGTGGTGACGCGCAACGGCGCGGAGGTGCGAGTGCGCCGCGCGGACGCGGTAGGGATGGCCGCGGCTCCGGCGCGGGCGGTGCGTCCGGACATTGGGCGGTGCATCGCGATGCGGGAGTACGCGCACGGCACGGAAACGCGGCCGGGGGCAGCGGCTGTAGAGGGTGCGGTTCAACATCGCATAATTATGAGATGTGTCGATATCGGAGCTACGTATGCAGTCGGTGCCGACAAACGGGCCACTTACGGCGTAGGTGCCCGGGGGGTGCCTCTGGAGGCCAGCAGAACAAGGCCATACACTATGGAACGGTACAGGAGGACTTAAGCGAGTTCGAGCAGGGTGAAGAAGGGTTTCATCACCTGTGTTTAAACGATTACAAACCGATATAAGGAGTTATTCAGTGGCGGCTTGGGAAGGTACACGGGGGGTAAGGCGACGTTGAGACTTCGGGATGGGGCGGCGCCGGTATTCCACCGCGCGCGCCCGATACCTTATGCGCTGAGGGAGCGCGTCGACGCCGAGCTCGACGCGATGCTGCGCGACGGGATCATCGAGCCCATCGACGCCTCGGACTGGGCCTCACCGTTAGTACCGGTAAATAAAGCGGACGGCTCACTGAGAATCTGTGCAGATTTTAAGGCTACGGTAAATCCTGTTCTTTTAGTAGATCGCTATCCTTTACCGAAAATCGAGGACTTAATGGTGCGTTTAGGCAATGCTCAGTATTTTTCTAAAATCGATTTATCACAGGCCTATAGTCAGATCAAATTGGATAATAGTAAAGAAATCACGGTAATCAATACTCATCGTGGCCTATATCGATATAATAGGTTAGTGTATGGTCTGGCATCGAGTCCGGGTATATTTCAGCGCATTATGTGCAATTTATTAGGTAGTATTCCTTATGTAGAGGTCTTCCTGGACGATATAATCATTGGGGGGCCTAATAGGGCCCAACACCTTCAGGCGGTTGAGGCTGTTTTTAGTAAATTACATAAATACGGTTTCAAGTTAAAAACTAGCAAATGTGTGTTTTTAGTGGATGAGGTTCGATACTTAGGCTACGTGTTAAACAAGGACGGCATTAGAACGGATCCCAGTAAAGTAGAAGCTATCACAAAAATCCCTAGGCCAGTAAATGTTACTGAATTACGTTCATTTCTGGGTCTAATTAACTTTTACGCTAAGTTTGTGAGGAATATGAGTTCGGAACTAGTACCGTTATACGATTTATTAAAAAGAGACAAAGTATGGCGCTGGTCAACAGATTGTGAGCGTGCTTTTAAAAGAATAAAAATATTATTAACAAGCGCGGACGTATTATCTCATTATGATCCAATGCGGCAGCTCATAGTAACATGTGATGCGAGCGCGCGCGGAGTCGGCGCGGTCCTCACGCAGCTCGATGTAGACGGGGTGACGGAACGGCCCATTGCTTATGCGTCGCGCACTCTGAATGACGCGGAAAAAAAACTATTCACAAATTCATAGAGAGGCATTGGCTATTATATTTTCGGTAAATAAGTTTCATCAATATTTATATGGCCGACATTTTGTTTTACGGACTGACCACAAGCCACTTGTGTCTATTTTAGGGCCTCATACGGGCATACCAACGATGGTTGCGAGTAGGATGCAGCGATGGGCAATAATATTATTTGTTATATATATTCTTTTGTTATTGAGTACGTGCGCACGGATAAGAACGGTGCGGACGGCCTATCGCGGCTACCTGTGACGACTAGTAGTAAACAGATGAGTCATTCGGCGCCCGAGCAAACATTCTTGCATTTTGTTCAACAAACATTGTTATTGGACTACTATGAGATTAAGAATAAAACTAATCGGGACCCGGTTTTAGCTAGGGTGCTTAGGTATTTGCGAGATGGTTGGCCTGCAGACTGCGAAATTCTGAATTTACGACCTTATTTTAATCGTAGGACGGAGCTTTATGAGGAGTTAGGTTGTGTTATGTGGGGACATAGGTTAGTAGTTCCGCATGATTGTAAGGAAAAGGTTCTACAGATGATTCATGAGCCCCATATGGGAATTGTTAAGTCTAAGGCGATAGCCCGTAGTTACGTGTGGTGGGCCGGTATTGATGAAGACATTGAGCGCTTATGTCGCGAGTGCGAGGTGTGCGCGGCGCAGGCGGACGCGCCGCCGCGGCAAGCACCGCGCATGTGGCCATGGCCACACCGCCCGTGGACACGGTTGCACTTGGATTTTATGGGACCAATTTTAGGTAAAACATATTTGGTAGTGGTCGATGCGATGTCTAAGTGGGTGGAAGCATTTAGTATGACCAGCACAACAGCGGCCAGTGTCATCGATAAGTTGTCCGAGTTGTTTAGTAGATGGGGCCTGCCTAAACAAATAGTCACGGACAACGGGCCTCCGTTTTCGAGTATAGAATTTAATAATTTTAACAGAAATCAAGGGATCAATCACATTTTTACGTCACCGTATCATCCCGCGTCGAACGGTCTAGCTGAGAATGCGGTTAAGTCTTTAAAGCGAGTCATTAAAAAAGCTATTTCGGAAAAACAAAATGTAGACAAAGCACTCTGTACATAGTTGTTACATTATAGGAACACTGAGCACTCAACCACGGGCGAGAGCCCAGCTATGTTATTAGTAGGACGACGGTTATGTACTAAGTTAGATGTTATTAGACCGGATAGAGGAAGTAGGGTTGGAAAGGCTCAGCAGCGGCAGTTAGAATCGGCGAGAGGGGTTAATAGGGAACTTCAACCTCAAGAGGAAGTATGGTACAGGCAGTACTTGAAGGGGGAAAAGTGGGTTCCAGGTCAAATAGTTGACGTCACCGGTTCCAATAATTATAAGGTAAAAAGTAGGGAAGGGGAGTTAGTTCACAGACATATTGACCAGCTAAAAAAGAGATCTTCACGACTGTCATTGGCTAGCTGTGGTCAGCCATCGGTGATAGTGACAGAACCTAGCACAGATTCTCAGATGGAGTTGAACGGTGAACCGAATTCACTGGCGAGTGAGGGTCAGTCGGAGGAAAAGTCGGCGGACCTCGGTAATTCACTCACGAGTAAAGCGGTATCGAAAGGAAGAGGGGTGGATTCAGACATGGCTGAATCTCCGGCTTCACCGGAGTTTCAAGACGCGCAGCTTGAAGCCTCACCTGCCCAAAGCCGACTGGTCAGATTATGTCGAATTAAAAATAAAATTAATTATAAGATGTAAGTGTAGCTAAATTTGTATTCTTAGGTTAAGTTACTTTAAGTGTAAGGTTGATGGAATACCCATGGTATTGGTTGGTGTGGAAGAGTGTAATGTAGGTAGTTACCTTCTGCCGTGATGTACTCTACTATGATTGGTTAACATTATACCAATGGCGGTATGTGTAAATATATGTATGTAACTATGTATCTTTGTTCGTATGATAGAATGTATAGGCAGTGCGAAATAAATTCATGAAGCTAACGGACGTTGTTTCTATTGAACTCCCAACGAACATTCTAGAACATTACAAGGACCAACGGCTTTCCATGCTTTGTTATGTTACTATTTCCATTCTAATAATTTCTTAACGACAAAACCCAATCAATTATTGTTTATTCGATCCTGAGATCACGTGCACAGTAGTCGCATTCACTATCGCTGCAGCGGATATACGTAAATATCTGCAGTACACCGCATCTTCGACAATATCAAAATTGCGACGCTTTAAAATTCAAGCGTGAAGCAGAGAAACTCGACGAGCCTAGCATAGAGTAATAACTCTTCAAAATCACAAAACATTGTAAACAAAATAATCATCATTTATACTGCACTAGAATTCCACTGGGATCCATCCTGGGACCAGTTTAATCTAAGTATACGAGGACACTCGATCACTAAAAAAGAAAGAATTAAAGTATATAAATGTTAATCATGGCGAACTGAACAGGATAAACACACTGACCTCTCCTTGTACTGTTTGTTTCTCGTGTTTGACTTCAAGTATCGATGAGTTGCTTGCCAATTTATCCAGGTGATCTTCAAAACTGAAAACAAATGGAGACCATGTGAAGGAGAGAGAAAATAAAAACAGAATCTGTACATACAATGTACATACTGATGTAAGTTTTGAAATTAAGGGAGCGGCAAAGATCCATACCTAAGATGGAGAGGCTGTCACGTATCACCAGTGGAGTGTTCTTCAGAGAAGGGAGGGGAAAGAAAGGAGACTTTTTTGTTGAGAACGCGCATGCCTGGGTCTTCTTGGCGTTGAACTGAACCAAGTTCTTGGCACCCCATTCAGAGATGCGGTTCAAGGTCTGATCAAGTTCAACGGCAAGATCCTGCCTTTTCTCCTAAACCTCAGCCTGTTTGGCCCCAGGACGTCCGAGATATCGCCCATGCACGGTACTGTCGTCCGCATAACAATGTATGTTGCCGAGATTCAACATATCATAGATATCCAGAAGAAAAAGCGTAGGGGATAAGACAGACCCCTGAGGCACTCCTGCATTGACCTGCATAAATTTGGAAGCGCGACCATCGCAAAGGACCCGAATATGACGCTTCTGCAGGAAACTTGCAATCCAGGTGCACAGTTGAGGGCGCAAGCCATAGGCCGGAAGCTTGGAAAGAAGAGACCGGTGCCAGACTCTATCGAAAGCTTTGGATATGTCTAGGCTGACAGCCAAAGACTCGCCGTGCTTGTCCATAGCCTCACCCCAGAGGTGCGTGACGAAGGCTAGATCACCCGTTGATCGTTTAGCCCGAAAGCCGTATTGGCGATCATTGATCAACGAGTGATCTTCCAGGTAGCGGACAATTTGGGTGTTTATAATCCGCTCGAACACCTTGGAGAGCACCGAGGTGATAGCTATGGGTCGATAGTTGCCTGGCTCGGAATGGTCCCCCTTTTTGGGAATCGGTTGAAAGTTCGCCTCCTTCCAAGCCTCAGGCACAGTACCTGCGGAGTAAGAAGTCCGGTATAGCCACGTAAGTGTGGGAGACAACTCCGCTGCACATTTTTTGAGGACCACAGCTGGGATGCCGTCAGGTCCACTGGCTTTCCGAACATCGAGAGACTGCAGTATCGCACGAATGTCACGTTGCCTGATACGTATATCAGGCATGGTGAAGCCGCAGTTGGCAATGTTAGGCGGCTGCGAACCACAGTCATCGATTCGGGAGTTGGCCGCAAAGAGATTTGCAAGCAGACCTGCTTTCTCTTGCGGCCGATGAGCCAGTAATCCATTCGGATATCTCAGAGGGGGCAGCGAGGTCTGGCAGAAGTTGGACTGCACGGCTTTGGCCAGGCGCCAATAGCTACGACTGCCCGTAAGATGGCGCATCTTACGGGCAGTCGTAGCTATGAGCTCCTGGCCGAACCGTGCGACGCGCTAGGCATCCGCTCTTAAGTATGCCCTCTTGCAAACCTTTGTGGCTTGGTTGAACGCTGCCTTCAGGTGATCCACGTTAGAGTCGTGGAGAGCGCAAACCCTGGTCCAAGCGCAGTACGATGTCTGTTTGCATTCAACAGCATCACATTCACGACGTCATCACATTCGTCGCATTTACGACCGAACCAGGGCCTTTTCCTGCCGCCACTCGTGACATCACTGTATGGAATATAATATTCCATACCCAAGATGATTTCACCAACGACAGCAGTAGCGATCTCTGATGGATCCCTGTTCTCAAAGCAGCGTTGAGCCCAAGGGATGGATGCGAAATACTCCTGCATTCCATTCCAGTCTGCTGACGAGTAGTGCCACAGTTGTCGTCTTGCGTCCTCGGGTCGTGGGGGCGTAACAACAACAGCTGTGGCACAAACCAGACATTGGTCTGAGGTGCCCAGAGAGCACTAATCGATACACTGTACCGGTTCGGGTTACTTGTCAGCAGCAGATCGAGCAGAAAGGCCGCCTGACCTGCAATATCCGGTATCGGGGTGGGTTGGAGTACCAGTTGAGACAGGTCATACGAGAGAGCGAACGCATGGGCAATTCGTCCCGCGTGGTCTGTTTTCGGAGAACCCAACCAGGTCTCATGGTGGGCATTGAAATCGCCCAAGAACACCAACTCAGCGTTCGGAAACTGCTCCTGCGCCTCGTCTGCCGCCTGACTCAGGTAATCATAATATAGGTATAGTATATAGGTCTAATACCTAACATTAACAGCAAAGTTATACTGACCGAAACGCGAAAACATATAAATAGATGCCTAACTTTTATTGTTAGTACGTAACGTACGAAAACCTACGTACTAAAACAATCGAATTCTGCTATTCATTAACTATAATGAATTAAAACACATCAAAAGCGAATTAATACTTCCTAGTTTCGAAATAATCTTATAATCATTATTAATTTCACAACAAACAAAACAAAGTACAGTTAAATTCGCGGCGCGTTGTTTGTGTATAAACAAGTTATGACACGACCGGCAAAATAACCATGTGTCGCTCGCAGCTCTGTGCCACGAATACCTATTTCCGATCGCAGTGCGAAACCTTCCGAATTCAGTTTTGATTTCGGCCATAGTTTCGGCTGGATGGCGGTCGAAACCGAAACTAAGCCGCAACTCGGTTTTTTTGCCGAATCTAGGCCGAAACCAAAACCGAAAGGTCCGTCGGACACGCTAATCGCGAGTGTCCCGGTGGAGACCCGCGATCGTTAATCACTCTCAAAGTTACTCTCTGAATCAACGCGGTAGTATTATAAATGTAACAATCAACACGACTGCAAATATGCTTACCGCCATTCTTCTATTGTGATGTTATCGTCGTAATAGTTCTCATATTTAGCTTCTGCTATTTCAAGTTTGATTGATGGTGAATCATTATTTCCAATTATCATTTCCTGTAAATCGTTAAAGATGAACACAATCTCAATTCTTATCACAGTTCTCACGTGTAACAACTTGTTAAAGTCGTACCTCTTCAGCTTGAATGCCCGAAAATTCGAAGTATTCGATACTTGTTTGAGTTAAGTGCGAGCTCTTGTTCTCGTCGTATGCGAACTGACAACAAACATTAAATCAATATTGTAATACTGGATTTACAACAACAGTTTCAATATTCCAACTGCTTTATCCGTTGTTCTGAACTGTACAATATACATGAATCTAACTCAATTGTTCTTACATTGATAGTACCACGGAGCAACTTTGTATTTGCTCCGTGGATAGTACTCACCGGTACACTCTCCATCACATATTGATACAGGATGTAATGTGATTTTATCATTTTATTTCTCAAAATAACATATTTCTCTAACAAAGCTGAACATTCATAGCACAGCCACTGTGGTAACCCATCTGACGGTGAGATCTGAAATATAAACAATTATATTATAATCAGATCCATTCGTCTTTAAATAAAATGGGAGAATGTTACTATTGTTATATTTTTATTGAATTTAAGATTCAACTGATGACTTAAGGAGGTCCATCTATAGGTATTGCCTGCACCTCCAATAATTTTTTATCTTGACAATTTCGTCTATTATGGAAATCAAATAATAACTGCTTTGTTTATCGCCTTTATCGCTTCTAAGAGACGCACAGGTCATTATTTAACTGATAATTTTAAAACTAATAGGGTGGTAAAATTAATACAACTTCATAAGCAGTACGCAAAGGAGATCACAAATAAATTTAGTGACAAAAAAGTTTTACTATGGAACAATGTTTTAACAAGCAGAACGACCGAGTTTATGCTCAACGCTCTATAGAAGGTTCCTAATTAGTCAGCGGAGTACAACGTGGACATTATCCGACTTCAGTGATGGTTTGGTGGGGTGTTACCTATCAAAAAGTGACTGAACCATATTTTTGTGCAAATGGTGTCAAAACATTGGCACATGTGTATTAAGATACTATTCTTGAGAAGATGGTTAAGCCTCTGAACAACACAATGTTTCATAACCAGGAATGGTCCTTTCAGCCAGACTCAGCACCGGGTCATAAATCTTGATCTACCCAAGCGTGGTTGGAAACAAACATTTCAGACGTCATCACAGGTAAAGACTGGCGTTTGGAATCCTTAAAACAATGCATAAGATTGGCAGTGAAGAATTTCCCCATGGAGAGAGTGAATGTTTCTATTGATAACTCAACATTTAAAAAACTGTGTTAAAGCCAATGGAGATCATTTTGAATGAGCTTCATATATTTTTAATGTATTATATTAATGTATAAACTAACACACATTACAGTAATAAATGTTTTATGCGAAAGAAAAAAAAGATTTTGACTTGTAACAATATTTATGGCAGGACTAGGTATTTTATATATTGGATACTAGCACTTACATATATAATTATGTTTTGTTATTGTGCATCTATAGCACAGAATAAATATAGTACTAACGTACAGAAGGATCACTTCGCAAACCAGGCCGAGTGAAGGAGGCCTGCCTATGGGTTTATTTTCCCGTGTCCTTTGTACTGCCTTTACTATAGTGCGGGCATTGCTGGGACATGTACGGCTGTCTCCATACCTTTCTCTGTATGTTCGCAGCGCTAGGGAGGCATTTCCGTGACATTCACCGTATATCAATATCATGTTAGTGTATTCGGACGACGTGTACGTGACGGGAGGCATTTTATTGCAATCAGCGTGTCTAATCAAGTAATCACAATAAAAACAAAAAACAAACAGTGTGTCACAAAGTTAAAAAAGCCAAACACAAACACTATTTAATCCAAAGATCCGAGCGGCTCGGGCGTTGCGCTGTCGCAAACTAAAAAAGTTCTTTTAATTTTTGGAGATTTTAACTCGTTAGGATCCGGTAATTCCCGGACCCAATGTACAATAGGTACGATGGTCTTTCCAAATGTGGATGCCAGCCGTCGGGCTAATGACCGAGGCCCAATCGCTTTCAAGTGTGCATAGCGATCTATTATTTTTTCTTTTACTCTTGAAATTGAAAAAGAGCGAGACGTTTATTATGATTTGTTCACTCTCTTCATAAAAGAGCAAGAGCGGCAACGTCTCGTACATTTTACGTATACGTATGCTTAGACTCTCAGTCAGCTGTTAGTGCAGATACAACCCGTTGCCATTTAGCAAAAACTAAAAGTCTATCCTGTGGCTAAAGTACTGCTCCTATTGAACTGAAATTTGGTGTAGAGATTGTATGTGGTACATACTATATGTAGTTAGAAATAAAGCCTCACTGTTTAATCCACCCTGTATAAAGATAAAGTGGGTAACTTAAAATATTAATTTTATGTTAAACATATCACTGTCAACGTCACCTAAAGTAACAAAATACAGCTAGATTATGACAATGAACGCAGTAGGTATATTTCTTTTTTGTTATTTGTATATACATACATATATATGATGTCTACGATTGATTCCCAATTCTTAATTTCCCACGTGTGTAATTTTTCAAATTATTATCGAGACGATTTCTTCTTTATTCAAATTCTTAATTTCACCAATTCTTAATTTTCCGAATGCCTCATTTTCTTAATTATAGATAGTACAAATTCTGAATATTTCTAATAAGTACAGTCACAAGCATAAATATGAATTTTACAAAAAAAGCCTTTCAAACTCAAACTCAAATTCATTCATTTAGATCAAATACATGATACTTATCAACGTCAAAGAAATGATAAAAAGTCAACAAATTCTTCTGAGTGGACCAATTTTTTTTGTGTTTGAAAGCTGCTGCTTCCCGTTTGGTCCCATTTTAATTTGGTCCAGATTTGACAGTGACATCCGTGAGAAAAACCATAAACAAGTTGAAGTCGGTTGTTTTTTTGGTATATTATTTTTATATATAGATATTTACTTAAATCGACATAAATTTCGCAAGCATTCTTCAGGTGTGACTTTCCCAATTAGTAGGTCTTCTATAATTTTGCAAATTTTAGCGTCTTTGATAATAAATTTTGATCGTATTTTCCGTAGCTCAGTATATACTTTATTTTGTTTAATCTTTCTTTCAAAATAAGTTGCTTCTTTTTTCAAAAAATGTATATATGAGAAAAGATCTGTCTTCCCAATCTTTTTGTTTAGGCGGAAGTGCCATCCTTCTAGGGCGTTCGTGGTCCTGTGGCGCTCATGAGAGCAACACCAGGTATTTGAACAAAATTTTGTCATCCACTGTTTTTCGAAATATGACACAAAATTTTCTGTTACGGTATCGTTCAAAGCCTCGTTCAAAATAAACAACCAAGCTTCTGGAACAAATTGAACAGGTAGAAGAGCTAAATTAGCTGTCAGTCTTACTATCCTTCTGTGCTGTTTATCGATTACCATACCTATTTTGTCTGCATTTTTCCAAATCGCCTTCGTAAAATGGTAAAAACAACCTTTTATACGCACCAAAGGATACACAGTTTTGACTGCATTCATAATGGCAGTTTCCCAGTCACTTTTGAAAAAAGTTATTGTCACATGAAACTTTTCTTTCAAAACCCGAAACACTTCGGTATAAGTCGATTCCTTTTTGTTAGGTAATAAGCAAAAAAATATTGGTTATATTGTAGTCACTTCTCTTGTACTGCCAATGTCTACATGAATCGTAAACAATTGTTCGAAAGGTTTTGGTACGCTTCGAAATGTCCCATCAGCTAAATACAAATCTGTTTTACTAATTAACTTCATGCACCCTGGACTACCAAAAATTAAAAAATTGTCATCTCCTTCTCCTTCATGTAAAAGAAAATTCTTACGAAGTAGATCCGGAATCTTGACTTCCTGAACACTTCCGAACCTCAATTTGGAAATATCTAAAGCAGCCTTACGTGCGGAGTAGCATGCGTCTTTTATTGAACTGAATGGCGGTGGTTCCAAGTTTTCGCTTGAATCCGAATCGCTATCTAAACCCTTCATAGACTCTTCGTATAATTCTGAAATTGGCTTCCATTCTGTGCGGCAACGGTTTTTTAATTTATTAACAGCAAATGTTACTTTATTTTTCGAAAAGTCTGGTTTGCACGTATGGCTACTTTCTCTTAATACTGAATTCATTGCAGAGTTCAGGGTTACAGACGCATTGCACCGTATTCCTTTGTTAGAACAACGCCAAATCTGTGTTCCGTTTTTATTTTTTGCTTGAAAATAATATTGATAGCCACCACGTACTAACTTTTTTTTTCCTTTTTCTCCTACGTTAACGAAATTTAAATCGACGACTACCGCACTCGAGGAAGCCATAGTTATTTAGTTTAAATTACAGGTTTATAATTATGCAACTATTCACGCATAGGACGGGAGATCTTGAATTGATAATTTTATTGACGTTTATACTTGACATTTTAATCTCTTTGATTGATTACGTAATGAGTTTCTTAGTAAATAGGTGATAGGTTCCTTCATACATTAAATTTAATTGCTACTTAATATATGTATTATATAAATATAATTTCACTATGCCTAACTGTACTGTCTTCTGTAAAAAGCAGAATTCGTACTATCTATAATTAAGAAAATGAGGCATTCGGAAAATTAAGAATTGGTGAAATTAAGAATTTGAATAAAGAAGAAATCGTCTCGATAATAATTTGAAAAATTACACACGTGGGAAATTAAGAATTGGGAATCAATCGTAGACATCATATATATGTAAGTGCTAGTATCCAATATATGAAATACCTAGTCCTGCCATAAATATTGTTACAAGTCAAAATCTTTTTTTCTTTCACTTAAAACATTTATTACTGTAATGTGTGTTAGTTTATACATTAATATAATAACATTAAAAATATATGAAGCTCATTCAAAATGATCTGCATTGGCTTTAACACAGTCCTTTCAATGTTGAGTTATCAATAGAAACATTCACTCTCTCCATGGGGAAATTCTTCACTGCCAATCTTATGCATTGTTTTAAGGACTCCAAACGCCAGTCTTTAGCTGTGATGACGTCTGAAATGTTTGTTTCCAACCACGCTTGGGTAGATCAAGCTTTATGACCCGGTGCTGAGTCTAGCTGAAAGGACCATTCCTGGTTATGGAACATTGTGTTGTTCAGAGGCTTAACCATCTTCTCAAGAATAGTATCTTGATACACATGTGCCAATGTTTTGACACCATTTGCACAAAAATATGGTTCAGTCACTTTTTGATAGGTAACACCCCACCAAACCATCACTGAAGTCGGATAATGTCCACGTTGTACTCTGCTGACTAATTAGGAAGCTTCTATAGAACTTTAAGCATAAACTCGGTCGTTCTGCTTGTTAAAACATTGCTCCATAGTAAAACTTGCCTGTCTATAGTATATTTGATCGATGGTGTTGACAGTGAAATCTAAACGGCTGGACCGATTTGAATGATTTTTTGTGTGTGTTCAAGTGGATTCGTGGATGGTTTAGATTTGGTTTGTATTGTTTTTTTTTCGCCTGTACAGGACTACGTCTGTCGGGACAGCTAGTGCTTATATAAAATTTTATCTTAGTATATTTTTCTGTATACTCATTTATTGTAAATAGGGTTTCTCAGTAAGTGAATTATTGTAATTGTTATGAGAATAAAGTTCTTAAACCAGAATAATAACAACAATACATTCTTTTTCAATTTGTTAATACTACAGGCAAGCTAATGTTTTGTAATCAGGTTGATAAGTATATAATATATTAAGGCATCACACAGCTTACATTGTAAGAGACATTAAAATAATATTTATTTATTTATTTATTTATTTATTTGGCACACAAAACAAAACATAGTGCGGGAATAAATTCTTACAAGCTATTTTACAGTTTCGTCTTAAACTATGTTTCTAACTATGTGTACTCATCGTGGTTACAAGATACACTATACAAGATGACACATGCATATCAGTACAAGATGACGTTGTGTGATACAAAATTAATTGTTACATAAATACGCTAATAGATGGGTAGAAAATGATGACAAACTCAATCTTAATAAATAAAGAATAATGTCAAGCAGAAGCATTATTGACACGTTATTTTGTGATGTTCAAGGCTCTGAGGACGATGACATAATATGCCTAACTTTATTTTTAAATTTTGTAATATTACAATTGAAGACATCTAGTGAAACATGATGTCTCGGTAAAAGGTCATTATACAGACGACACATTCTGACTAATGGATTATAAAAAGACGTGTTGTTGATGTGAACGTCCAGAATGAAAGTTTTCAAGTGTGGATGGCGCGATCTGAATCTAGTGTTAATGTTTATTTGAGATAATAATTCCGGACAATCTATAGTCGAGTGCACAATCTTGTGAAGATACGTAAGATCCATGTAATTGCGGCGTGATTCAAGAGAGAGTAGATTGAAATATTTTAATCGTTCTTCATAAGAGTGCAGAGTATGATTGAGCCGGTGTTTGTAACACAATATTCTCGTCATTTTTCTTTGAATTCTCTCTATCCTGTCCACATATACGGCATAGAAAGGTGACCATACAGAAGAGCCATACTCTAGAATACTGCGGATTAAAGTGCAAAAAAGATAGAGGATGCTACGTGGTCTCTTAAATTCTTTTGTGATCCTCAGTGTAAATCCCAACAACTTTGTACCTTTAGCTATGATATGGTCAAAATGGGAATGAAATGTCAGCTTTTCATCAAAAAGTATGCCCAAGTCTTTGACAACACTTTTTCGCTCTATTAAATAGTCATTTAGGTGGTAGTTGTAAAGTATCTTGTGAGCCTTGTTTGTAAAAGAAATGACACAACATTTTTCTGCGTTGAGATTCATATAGTTCTCAGAACACCAAGTTTGGATGTACTCAAGATCCTTTTGGAGTGTCTCGGCATCGTTAATGCTGTTTACAATAGAGTACACCTTTAAATCATCGGCGTATAAGAGACAAGGATTTCTAAGTCGTTCAACCAAGTCGTTGATGAAAATTATGAAAAATAGAGGTCCTAGGTGCGATCCTTGTGAGACCCCGGAAGAGGCTATAGCAGCCGAGGATAGGTTCCCTTTTATAGTAACAAGTTGGCTCCTTCTAGCTAGGTATGACTCAACCCATCGAAGCAAGCTGCCATGTATGCCGTAAGCTGCTAACTTCGCGCATAACAGACCATGGTTAACTTTATCAAAGGCTTTTGAAAAGTCAGTGTAGATGGAATCTACTTGTTGCCTTTTGCCAAAAGCGCGACATAAGTAATTCTTGTATACTAGCAAGTTAGAAACTGTGGACCTATTCTTAATGAATCCATGTTGAGATGTCGAGATATTTGGAATAAGGCTATGATAAAGATGGTCGTATACAACGGACTCAAAGAGTTTAGCGATACATGACAAAATACTTATTGGTCTGTAATTCTCACAAGAGGACTTATCACCCGCCTTGTGAATAGGAACTAGGTGTGCAACTTTCCAGGCGGCAGGAAAGACCCCAGAGCGTATGGAATTCGTAAATAAAATGGCTAAGGGTGCACTCAGTTCTCTGCCGCAAGTTTTGATGAATGAGGGTGGAATGCCATCCGGGCCGGCACCTTTGTTGGCGTCTAGCCTACACATTTTTTGATAAATATCACTTTCGGTGATTGCAATAGATGTTAAAGTAGAGGTGTGGTTACAAGATGAAGTCACTTGGTGCTGACGCGTTATGTCTGAGGATACATAAACAGAGCTAAAATAGTTAGAGAACAGGTCACAAATGCCCTTGAAATTAGAGGATCTCATACCACCATAAGTCATTGTTGCAGGAATTGCATTAGTAGCCTTCCTGGCATTGACGAACCTCCAAAAGCACTTTAGGTTTAATTCCAAATTCGATTCCACCGAAGATACAAATGAACTATAATCCTCACGCATGAGCTTTTTACACCTCGCGCGGAGCATGCTAAAAGTATCATAGTCGCGAGGGTTATTATATTTGCGGTACAGTCTGTGATATTTAAGTTTTTCTTTAAGGCTACGTTTTAGGGCCGTGGAAAACCAAGGTGGGTAGATATGTGAGTCATCTTTAGTGACAGGAGTATGCCGGGCAATTATGCTATTTAAAATGCTGTAAAACATATCAATAGACGAGTCTACGTTAGAATTTCCTAAGAGAGCATGCCAATCTACGTCCATCAGTTCTTCTTTGATTTTATCGTAGTTAGATTTGTAGAAGTTTAATTTCCAGCGTCTAAATGATTGTAGAGTTTTTATAGGACAAATATTCGGACAATCTATAACCAATGCGGGATGATGACTATCCAGACGAACTAAGGCATCCGCACCATATACGCAAGCGGTGTTAAGAGTAGACAGGACTAGATCCAAAAAGCGATTGTTCCTGTTAGGGATGTTATTTAACTGATGTAGATTACATAAGTCAAGAGTTTCTACTAGTAGAACTGACTTTCGATCAAGCGGTAAACTGGGCAATAAAGCAGGTGCGTGTGGGTTCATAGACCAGGTAATAGACGGAGTATTAAAATCACCTACAATATAAAACTCATTTCTACTAGAATTTTCTAATATGACCTTTTGACAGTTGTTATAGAACGAATTAATTAAGTTCAGAGGAAGATCCGGTGGTAGATAGCAAACACACAAAATTAAACTCTTACCAGATCCCCCATCGCAAGAAATGAAAGACAGCCATAGATCTTCCACAGCAGACTCCCAAGACGGTTTACGAATTATATTAAATTTCTTTTTAACAGCGACAAGTACGCCACCCCCCTCCCCTTTCCTTATGGACGTATCACATCTATCCCGACGAAATATATTATATCGACTATCGAACAGTTCAGCGTCCAAGACCCCATGGTTCAGGTTAGTTTCAGTAAGGCATATTACGTCATAGTTGCTGTTTAGTACATTTAAATTAAATTCACAAATTTTTGACCTTATACGGTTAACATTCTGGTAGTAGACTAACATGATAAATGTAAAAAAAGAACAAGATATTAGAGACATGTTATTAATTAATAAAGATAATCAAACAAATAGAAAGAACAATTCTTTAAGTTAATTTGTTTACCATTTCCAAGCTTTTAACATGAATGTGATCGGCTCTATCTCCTTTGCGCATGTACACTCTATCGTATTTTACCCAAACATATTTGTAACTAAGTTCCTTAGCTTTTATTCTGGCAGCGGCGTGTAACGTTTTACATTCTGGTGAGTTGTGTTCTGAAACATATACATTGGTGTTATTGGTTGTGAGCCCCAAGTGGCTGCAGTTAAGGGGTACGTCTTTCATAGTAGCTCTAAAACGACGACATGTAGAAATAACTTGATCTCTGAGAAGAGAACTGGATAATGAGACCAGGATATTGCGTGGGCGATTGGAATCACGATTAATCTTAGCGACTCTTCTACATGATAGAATACTGCTGTCGTCTATCGCCAGACCAATAGTCTTGCAGAGAGTCTTAAAGAGGAGCAGAACGTTTTCATGTTTGTTTTCTGGTACTGCCTGTATTTCAAGGTTATGGTTGCGTGATGTTTTTTCTATAGTTGATATGCGGCGATTCAGAGTACTTATTTCCTTCTGCAGGAATTCATTGTTTTTTTCTAATTCCTTTATGGTCTTAGACTTAGCATTTATTTCTTCTCGCAACTCTCGTTGATCCGCACAAATATAGTCCGTGGTCTTGGTGAAGTCGTCCTTTAAGCCACTAACGACAGCCGACACCTCCGACTGTACATGTTTCATTACTTCTTCATGAATAATGGTTCGAAGATTCTCCATTAATTGTTGCATGGAATTACTCAGTTTTTGGTCCAACAAATTGCTTATGTTTTCCATTGTAACCAAATTGCTTGAATTGAATGTAGCACAGCGTATATCAATGTTGTTAGGTGGTGTACGAAGATCGAATGATACATTCATAGACTCGTCTTGCGATGAAGCAGGCGCTTGAGCTCGTCTTGTTACATTAGTACACGATACGCATAGCCAATTGGACCTATGTTTCATTGATAATTTGTTAAAATCATCGATGCTTATATTCACACATTGGACATGATGTTGAGTAGAACATTGTTGGCATTGTAGGAACTCGGCACCCAAATCTCGTCTACAAGTCGAACACTTCATCGTTTCTCGAACAGAAACAATTCACAAAAAGTTGTCCGTTCGGCGAGGTTTGAACCCCACGCACTTCGTCGCTCTACCGCAACGCTTATACAGTGTGCTATCGGAGCGCTACTTTTATTGTTCAATTAGGTGTTCACTATCGTACGGAAACCGGTACTGGGTAGCAACGAGATTGAGCGTAATGTTTTTGTTTCGTTGACATTAAATGTCGACGAAAATGTAGGTAAGCACACAAAATATTCACTTTGCAACGATTTATAACACTTTTTAAAACACTTTTTTACTGCGGTGCTTTATGCGTTTAATTAATTATTTACGCGAAATTAAAGTTGGGATCGTTACGAATGTTTTTATGTATCACACGGATGGTATTAGTCACTTTATACTACTTTTAACTATTAAAATTTGCGGAGCAAACAAAACACGTACGTTTCGTAATAGCAAAAGCCCATAAAAATATGCCTTTATACTAGCGAATTTATAATTTAAATTTAATTCATAAATATAATAATAATAATAATAATAACTGGCAACACCAGCATATGTGTCATTTTACAAAATTTTCAGCTCTCTATAACTCCATAAAAATATATGTATAATAATTTAGCCACAATTTCAACATAATAAACATAATTCAACATAATAAGTCTCAATTTTAAAATAATACAACCATAAAGAACAGTACAGTAACAAACAAGTAAAATCGGTCATAATGACAACACATGTCAAAATGAAAAATATATAAATGCATGAAAAATAATTTAAATGATGATGTAGTGACACGCAAATGCTAACCAGAGCCAGAGCATTAGCACAAAGGAGACCTCCGGACTCATCGCTCAGCTCCGCCTCGCACCGTCGGTACCTGCACCCGCGACTACGACGGGCAGTGAGGCGTCGAGCTCATCAAGCGACGAGTATTTCTCCCCGCCGACGTCGCCAACACCTGTACGTCGGCAGGGGAGACGCCGGCCACCGTCCTGCTTGGGACCCCGAGGCCTGCCGGCCTCGAACAGGCCCCCGCTGTCGGTGGTGATGTGCGCCGCATGAGATGGACGAGGTCAATAAATGAAAACGTCATGCGGGCATATTTTGTGGCTACAGAGGGAGGAACCAACCTCAGTGCGTATCGTAATCGAATGCTGCCTCTGTTTCAGGCTCTTGAACCAGGCTTCAACGTCACGGCACAACGACTATCGGATCAAGTGCGAGTTATCCAGCGCAATCGGATGCTGGATGATAACGTACTTGATAGGCTTCGCTCAGAGTGTTTACGTTCGAGTCGTGCCATTGACGTCCATCCTGGTGTAACAACAAGTAGTGTTACATCGTTGCCCCAAAACATTACCAGCGAGGATGAGGATGACATGACTAATAATGTAAGCATCCAGTACAATGAAGAGGTAAGGGTAGCTTTGGAATGTGCGATTCGGGAATATCGGTACACACCCCATACTATTAGGCCTCGACTGCCGCGATTGCCTACGCATAGACAAAATATGGCATTGGTAGGTGCCCTTGACTCGCTACTGCCTAGTTATTTAGAGAATAGCGAGAATCTCAGTGATACCCATTCAATCCTGTATTGTGCTGCTGTAGCGGCATGTCGTACAGCAGGCGTTAAGTTCCCTTTGAACGACACTGCTGTATGGCGAAAAGCTGCTCCGGCATGGCAATGCAGGATTGAGCGTCTTATCGCTGAGGCAAGGGCACTTATTGGTAAACTAATCTGCTTCAGGGAGGGCAATACTCGCCCTAGAGTGATGCTTTGTGAGTCGAGCTTTCTTGGGAACTGACACCAGCCCACAGGACTATACATCTCGGGTCACAGAGCGCATTGACTTCCTGAAGCAGAAAGTTTATGCGTGGGCAAACCGTTTGCGCAGATACAATAAACGCGTGAACCGGTATACCGTGAATTACACATTTCAAAGAGACCAGAGACGTGTTTATAGAAGCTGGGAACGACCGGATCAATGTGTGACTGGTGGGCGGCTGCCGGATGCTGATACCACAAATACCTTTTGGCGTAGCATCTGGTCGGTGCCCATGGGCCACACAGAGGGCGATTGGATCCGTGATGTCGAGCGAGCTGTTGAACAAATTCCAGAGATGGAAGACGTAGTCATTGAAGACCAGGATGTTACTAGTGCAGTCCGTTCGTCTCCAGGTCCGGACGGGCTGCATAACTTCTGGTTGAAGTGGCTACGTAGTTCGCATGCTTGCTTGGCATCGCAGTTTCAATCAACCGTAGAATCTGGGTCGTTGCCAGATTTCATGACCACAGGAGTTACGCACCTGCTCCACAAAGCAGGTAGCACTCACGAGCCTGGAAATTATAGACCGATCACCTGCTTACCATCGGTCTATAAGCTTCTTACGTCTATTCTGAGAGCCAAAATTTCAAAACATATTGAAATCAATTCTATTATGTCGGCCTCTCAGAATGGTTGTAGGAAGGGGGCTCGTGGTACGAAGGAACTCCTCCTCATTGATATGGCCATTAGCCAACAGGTTCGCCGTAATCACAAGAGTCTGGCGACATGTTGGATAGATTACAAGAAAGCGTTCGATTCGGTGCCGCATACATGGCTCTTGAGGGTGCTGGAGCTGTATAAAGTAAATACAACTCTATGCACCTTCTTGAAGTTATGTATGGGGCAATGGAAAACGGCTCTTTACTATCCAGGGTGTCAACAGACCCAGGCGACCAGCGAGCTAATACAGATTAAGCGAGGTATATTTCAGGGCGACAGTCTGAGTCCTCTTTGGTTTTGCCTAGCGTTGAACCCTCTCAGTACATTACTAGAGGGTTCAGGGCTAGGTTACAGGTTAAAGAGAGGCGGTCAGGTCGTATCACACTTGCTATACATGGATGATTTAAAGCCGCACTGATTCACATTTGATAGACTTACTAAGAGTAACTGATTGCTTTAGTAAATCTATCAACATGGAGTTTGGTGTGGATAAATGTGCAGTCATGCATGTAAAGGAAGGAAGGATGGTGGAATCTGAGAGCATTGAACTTTCAGATTCCATTAACCTAAGATCGCTTCTCATTACTGATACCTACAAATACTTAGGTATGTCACAAGCCTTAGGTATAAATGAAGCGGACATGAAACAATCGTTGAAGGAGCGCTTTTTTGGTCGCCTGAGAAAAATACTTAAGTCTTTTATCAGGCGGCAACAAGGTACGCGCTTTTAACGGTTGGGTCATGCCGCTTCTTTTATACTCCTTTGCCATACTTAAGTGGACTCAGACTGAGTTAGATGCCCTGGACAGGAAGGTCCGTACACTGTTGACGGCATACCGAATGCATCATCCTCGTTCTTCTGTGATGAGGTTGTACATCCCGCGGAAATGTGGGGGTCGAGGTTTTCTAAATGCCAAAACCCTCCATAATCGTGAGGTGTGCAGCCTTAGAGAATATTTCCTTCAAGCGAACGTGGATATGCATCGTGATGTTATCGCAGTGGATAACGGACTCACCCCGCTTAATCTGGCTAAAGAGAACTGGCGCATCCCTATAGTACTAAGCATTGGCGACCGCAAGAGTGTATGGCAGAGCAAGGAGCTTCACCGTAGGTTCTACAAGGCCCTATGTGGACCTGATGTAGACGTTCTCGCCTCCGTGAACTGGCTACGCTTCGGTGACCTCTTTGGGGAAACCGAAGGGTTTGACTGTGCAATTATGGACGAAGTTATCAAGACGAATAACTACCGGAAGTATATCCTGAGGGATGGTACGATTGACATATGTCGGGTAGTTTCCGGTTGTTCTCGTCTTGCTAACGGCGAGTACTTGCACAGACATAACCAAGTAGCCAGAATTATCCCTCAGCAACTTGCTCTGAAGTACAAACTTGTAGAGGTCGAGGTGCCTTACTACAGGTATGTAGCGGAACCAGTTCTCGAAAAGGACCATATCACACTGTATTGGGATCGATCTATTATCACAGACAGGACTGTTGTTGCCAACAAGCCTGATATTGTGGTAATAGATCGATCAGAGCGCCGTGCAATGATTGTCGATATTACCATCCCTCATGATGGCAACCTCGTGAAAGCTGAGAAGGAAAAATAACTAAAATACCTGGACTTAGCACACGAGGTTGTCGATATGTGGGATGTGGACTCGGCAATCATTGTACCGATAGTCTTTACGGTAAACGGTCTAATAGCCAAGAGCCTCGACCAACATCTTAAGAGGCTCGCGTTAGGTGCTTGGGTCAAGGGTCAGATGCAGAAGGCGGTTCTCCCCGATACGGCACGCATAGTGAGGAGATTCCTCTCTCTGGACCCCTAACCACCGACAGCTTGGACCTTGTCTCGATGTCGGTGGGCATCCATAATTTTTATATTTTTAAATGTGTTTTTTATAATTATATATTTAAAAATGTAATTTTTATTGATAATTACCGAATAAATGTGAATAATAATAATATCTTCATTTGCAGAAAAATTTTATTGTAGGTTTCACAAATGTAGTATAAATACTAATTTATTTTATTTTATTTATTAATGACAAAAAACAACTACATGTTAAAGAATTACAAGATAGTGTTTTACATTAAATTATCAAACATATAATCAACACTACTGTTCACGGATTAACAATGGAAAATGAAAGTGACAATTTTTAACACACAAAATTGATTTAAGCAATTCCATAGCTTTTCATTTAAATTGTTGACGAGTGATACTAATTACAATAAAAATGGCTGTAGTACTGTCCTCCTAAATAGGCTACAGATTAGCCTGTGATAAGGAGGTACAGTGCCGGTTCCTACTAGTCATAGAAAAGAAGGATGATTCGTGTCTAATTAAGAGCAGCATTTGAAAATATAAGTGGCAATGGGGTGGTTTTATTGACTTGTAATGACTTTTGTGATAACAAGAAATTACAGTACTTGTGTGAAGCTATGTGGGTTGTTTATTGTAAGTTCATTAAAGTGCTATGTATATTATGTGCTGTATCAATAACAGGGGTGTGAAGCTGTGTGGATATATTTTTTTATTTTTTATTTTGCTTGTCTTAATGACCACGCTCAGCCTGATGGTAAGCAGTTGTGTGGTCTAAGAGCAGTGGCCTCCACACCATCCTCATGGCAGCCAAGGCGATATTTATGGTAAGTTCATATATAGTGTAAAATTACAGATGCATACACACCTACATCATTTTATCAGTGTTACTATTAAGAATGCCCACATATTCCGTAGCTTGGAAGTGGTACCTTTCACATAGAGATTGAGGGTCGGCTCAGTCCTCATATGTAAACCTAGCAACGAAATACACATAAACAAAACAAGTGTAATGTCCTTTCCTAAACTATACTATATTCAACACCAAGTGATTTTGCAGTATAAATATATAATGATAATAATAGTGTCCTCCAGACCAATTTCGGTCACGGTGGCCAGTCTTAATGGAGACTTGCCATCTGCGCAGGAGATATTATAGTGCACAAGTGTGTAAGCAAACACAATTGCACTCTCTGTTCCCTAATTCTCATGATCCAATGGTAATCTGACACGACCGGTGAGAGATCAGGCGCAGGACTAACGGCTTTACGTACTTTCTGAGGCACGAGGGTGTCTAACACGGCCAATCTTTTAACTCCGGTCTGCTACTGAGATTTCTTAACAGGAAAGCCCAATAACTTTTTTTTGGCCCGACCCGGGATTCGAACCTGAGACCTCATGCACAGCAGCATTCACTACCGCTGCACCATGGAAACAGGTAAACATATATATATATATATATATATGTGTACATATAAATGTATGTACTAGCTGACCCGGCAAACATTGTTCTGCTGTATATGTATATATATTATGAATAAAATAAACAAAATCCAGTAAACAAGCTAACTTGACAACAAATATAGTACGATAGTAGTACCAATAAGTGTAGGAATGAGAAATATTGACATCCTCGCTCTATAAAAGCTGGCAATTATTTTCGAGTCAAGTCATCCCAATAGAAATAACCATATGTTCAAATAAGCTAGTTTCAGTATAGAACTTACCTACATGAGAAGAAAGACAAGAAATTCATATTTAATAATCAATTATCAATTCACTACATACAACATATTGTTACATATTCTTATATAAACTGTTTAAAATAATCAATGGATCACGAAATACTGCAACTTCACATTAATCCCAAGCTTTTTGCCTTCTCTAAAAAAGGAGGAGTCTCAATATGTTTGTATTTTAAGGATTTTAAAAGCCATTATGAGCTAGAAACACCACACGATGTTATGTAAATAAATGAGCTAAACATATAAAGTAGCGTGTTACTGTTAGAATGTTTACTGGTCTGAATTTGTTTCTCAAGATTTCAAAGCAAGGAGGCTGTACTCACAATTAAGCCAGTCAAATCCCTGTACATAGCTTCATATCGTGTTGCACTTATCATACTACGGTCACTCGCCAGGCAACCTCTACAAACACTCATCGGTTTAAAAGTCCCCATGTTCTTACTCATAATATTACTGGTATGTTCCATTAGAATTAATGTTTTTCTTTTCAAACTAATGAAATTATCAATTTAGCCTTAGCCTAGTAACAATGTATGGGCTTTGGAAAAATAGTAGGTAACAATACAACAACAAATAACATCAACACGTATAATGACATCAATTGATATTTTGATTGATATTCATCATTGACATTCATGCTTCAAAAAGACTATCAGTGTGACCAGATTAAATTTCACAAAATATCCAAAGTACCTAAAAAAATACTGAAATATACCAAACTTGCACAGGGAAAAATATACCAATAAAATACTGATTTTCAAAACATGTTTTATTCATTCATTATCATTATCACAATAAATGTTAGAAATATATTTTAACATTCTATTTGAAGGATTAAAATTAACACAACCGCCTGCATCTTCTACTCCTTATATCTATATCCAATAGCCTGTCACAGTGTTTCAATAAACTAATTACAAATGGTGAATTTCCAAATACTTTAAAGGTCGCCAAGGTCACAGCTATTTTTAACTCTGGGTTTAAAACTGACCCTGGAAATTACCGTCCCATATCAGTCCTACCAGTACTATCTAAAATATTAGAAAAATATTACATGCAAGATTAATAAAATATTTAGATTCTCTTAACTTCATTTCAAAACAACAATACGGATTCAGAGCCAAAAGTAACACCACAGCTACAGCAATTGATCTCATAACAGAAATAAAAACAAATATAGACAAAAAACATATTGCTCTAGGGATCTTTATCGATTTAATCGATCGTTAGTCACAAACTTCTAATATATAAGGTAGAAAGTATTGGTATCAAGGGCAACGCCCTTAATATGTTCACTTCATATCTAGAAAACCGATCGCAGGTAGTCAAGATCGACAATTATGAAAGTACTCCGTTATCAATGTCATGTGGAGTCCCTCAGGTATCAGTTTTAGGACCACTCCTATTCCTAATATATATAAACAACATTAGAGAATTAGAACGAAACGGCCACGTAACTTTATATGCCGATGACACATGTTTATTTTATTTTGGGACTGATATACACGACATTATCACACAAGCTCAAGCAGACTTGGACGTCCTATCTGAATGGTTCCGAGGATGTACCGAGGATCCCGCTAGCGGGTTCACTAGTAAAATGTATGGCGGTATGGCGTATGAAGTGTGTAAAAGTTATGAGGATGCGAATATGTCTGCTAAATTCTTTATTCATGGCAGTATGGCTAAAGAAATTTCAGCTTTTGGAAAATTCGATTTTCAAAATGCAAACGTGATTTCAATTGTATGTTTAACTCGATTAAAAAGATTGCCACCTTCTGAAAAATCAGCAAATTTTTCTTTCATGTTTATGTTTCCCCTATGTTTAATTAATTCATGATCCACTTGGATCCTTAAGTACATATCATTCAATGGCAAATAATTCACACTAGACTTTGGGTCTAATGTAAATACGTTGTCCGTGCTTTTTATATAATTAGTTTTCATAAAGCAACCCAAAACGACAAGTAGGTACATACTAGATGCATCATCATATAATCTTTCAATGCTTCATGGATAGTCGCCTAGAAAATTATGTTAAATTTGTTTACAATCGGCAAAATATAGTCTAAAATGTAAAAGTGCAATTTGTTTATATCATTAGTAAAAGAATTATACAAAAATTGTGATGACATAATGTGATCACTCAAATGTTAGTCGTGAAAGAACAACTGCAGTATCCTTATAGATGTAATACAACCGATTTAAACCGATTTAAATAAAAAACGCTTGGAAATCCGCTTACAAAAATAAAAGAACTGTGTTTTACACTCCAATAAGGGCAATTTTTGGTCATCTGACGTCATGTTTCGTTTTAATTAGTTAATAGTAAATCAATATAAAGTACCTATCTATATTACCTACTTCACAAAAAATTAAGTTTGTATACCGAATCAAATTAATTATTTATATCGTTTGAAAACAAAGAAATTTTTTTCTAACACAAAGTTTTAAACTTATCAATAGAGTTTTTATAACTTAGGTAGGTAATACCTACGCTTGGTCGGACGGACCAACTAGAACTAAACCTGCTAAGTATATCAATATCAGTATATCACACATTTAAAAAACTTTACACAGTTTATAGGTACTCCGTTATATCCCTCGGTAAAATTATGAAAAATAGTTATATTTAAGAAAAATATAGTCATCAACACCAACCATTTTAAATTGAAAAATAATCGTTTCGGTTTTAAACGGATTGGTTTATTTGGCCGGCTTTACATCTATAAGTGCCCTCCATTGCTCAATTTTTCTACTAACACAAGCATGAAGCAACAGTCATCTTATATTATAATGACGCAACAGTCTATTTTTCAGTGTCAGTGAAATTTTGAAACTCAACAAATTCCCTATGATGCTTGCTGCTTTGAGAAAAATTTACATATACTTCTTTTACTATCTGTTCTAAATTTCTAGGCAGTATTTTGCAAGCATGGCTAACTCTTAATGCTGCAGAGTGACAAACATATGTTATAAAAAAGCATTTTGGGTTTACTCCTTCAATTGTTGTTACAATGTCAGTGTTGACCAAACATTACATTTGTAGTATCAGCAGTGAACCCCATCACATCTTTTATATCTAAACCTAATTCGGATAACTTTGATGACAAAGCATCAAATAAATGGTTCGCGAAGATGATCGCTACGGTGTTATAATAACTTTTTATTCAAAATATACCCAAAAATATTAGTATTTTTGGGTATATTTTGGCGGAAGTTAGCTTCCGCCAATATACCTACAAAAATACTGATATTCGGAAAAGTCAATAAAAGATACCGAAAAAGTATTAAAATACTGAATCTAATTACACTGCAGACTAGTTCAGACCAGTGTGACCCTTTTTGCTTAATTGGTCAATTTGAGGCTCCGAAGAATGACGATAGCATATTTTTAGTACAATTTCAACAGTCATGGTAGTTTTTGGTATATTCACCTGGCAGCCCTGAAAAGGAACATGTACATATGACAAGATCGTTTCTTAATTACGCTGTCATTGTCGCGCACTGAGTTCTTTGTATCAATCTTTCTCTTTTACACACTAAGCGAATGAAATTGGATGAATGTTTGTCGGTTTTATTTCAAGGGATTCCCTCGTAGTAGTGTTAAATTTGATAGTCTATGCTGTCCGAACATTTTTGTCATAATTGGTATTTGTATTTAGATTGCTTCGGTCGGCTTATAGCGGTTGTTTCACTATGAAGCGCAAATATGAACAAAAATATAGAGCAGAATGGTACGAAACCCAGAATTCTCTTTTTGATTAACCGAAAATAAATATAGTGAAAATGCGTGACGCCAGTGGAGTGACATTTTTAAGTAGAATCGCTACAATAAAGTCTCATGCCAAGACTGGAAAACATCTTAAAAAGATTACAGTGGACAGTCGAAGGTAAGATAACAAAAACTAAGATTAATTTACGTAGACGTAGTTTCATTCTGTGGTTCATGCTCATTGGCCGACCGCGAATGCTAACGGCACGTGACTTACCTCAGGCAGGCGCCAGCTGCCATTAGAAGGCATCGGAAAAATAAAATAAAATCCATTTCTCTTGATACTTATGCATGAAGTGATATTTTTTATTTTTCACAGTTGCAGTATAATTTTTATATTTACTTAAAACACAGGACGGCTTTTTTTTCTTGTTGAGGAAGTCATTCACTCAAGTTATTTTAATGTCACGTACGGGTGTACGCGGCACTAATTGGTACTTGACTAAATGGACTTCTGGTAATTGTCCTTACCTTGCATTCATGTTGTCACTACAAAACGCGGGCAATATACCTATCTATAGTTTATATATCATTGGGTAATACGTTTTTCTTTGATCATAGACGAAAGCACAGACATAACGACGGAAAAACTACTTGCCGTAGCAGTTAAAGGGGCATGCCAGCATTTGGCCAAGAGGTGCTCAAGAAATTGGCAATACTACCTTCCTTGTATTTATTATTCTGTACAAGTTGGATATATTTTCTAAAAATATTAAACAAGAAAACGACTAAACTATGTAATAGAACATGGAAGCAAGAACATTAACGTGAAAATGTTGCCTTTACACGAAATATGTTGACAGGTAATTAATTGCAATAGTAATTTACCATTTTTTAATCGTTCATTTCATTTTTTATATAAAAGTAATACAAAAGCTAATAATAATTATTAGTATTAACTTTGCAAGATTGCTTTGATTAACTTAACGTAATGTCTATTATCGATGTATCTAGGTATTGTTTTTACTATAGCAACACCATCTCTAACTTGTATGACGCCAGAAAACGTAAATGTCAATATCATTGTTTGTTTTGCAACTCCATTGTCGACGACTTTTACCTATAAGCTATAAAACTACAATGTATTCTATTTTATTTCATTCCTAATAGATTGTACTCATAAAAATAAATTAAAATAATGTGTAAAATGATATAGCACATTTTTAATATAAATTGTATTGATGAGATTTAGTAAGATTTGATAACTTTAAAATGCCAAGTTATTTGTAAATCACTTATGCTAATTAATTATTTGCTTTGCTTACTATTTTTATCATTAGCCTTTATAGATGTGCACTGGGGGCCCGAATTACTATGGCTTCTTGGCATGCCCCTCTTATTGCGTCAACAACGATAAAAACAAAACTAAATTTTTGTGTTCCTTCAGGCTTTCAGGCGAAACAGCGGCGAATATTTTTAATTCACTGTGGCAAAGGTTAATTGATTTAAATTTGAATATCAAAGATATAATAGGTTTTGCAGCAGAGACAACGAACGTAATGTTTGGAAGAAACAATAGAGTTGATTCAAAGATTAAAAATGTCGACATTTTGTCAACCTAAAATGCATGTTTTCGTAAAGTGTGTTTTATTTTTTTTATTTTGCTCTTCTAAATGACCACATTCCGCCTGATGGTAAACAGTCGTGTGGTCTAAGAGCAGTAGCCTCCACATCGTCCTCATAGCAGCCGAGGTTGAAGTCTCTACTTTGACGGCCTGATAAGGTGCTTTCACGCCACGCTTAAAGAACCCAGGATTGAAGGAAGAAGGAAACACGTGCCTTGGCCGAGAATTCCATGCCTTGATCGTTCGACAGAGGTATGAGGGCCCAAACTTGTTGGTACGCACTCTAGTCGACTCCACCGTGTAAGGATGCTATCTGAGCCCAGCAAGCGTTATTCTGGATAGGAAAGGGGAGGGCGGTATAAGGTGGAATGGCTCTTCAGAGCACTCCCCGTGGTATATTCTGTAGAAACATGCCAAAGAGGCAATATCCCTACGGAGTTGCAGAGGTTCCAGTGAACTCGTGACCTCTGGATTTCCGATGATACGGACAGCCCGCCGCTGTAACCTGTCAAGAGCTTCGGTGATACAGACAGTGCATCCATTCTTATGCATTAGCTGTAAGCTCCGCATGTAAAACACTTCCTAGAGTCCTAGACCAAGTTGTCAAAGAAACACATAATTATTTTAGCCACGTCAAAGGGAATTTGTAGGATTTTAAGAATTTGTAGGCTCAGAACTGCGTAATATTTTACGCCACTACGAGATACGTTGGTTATCTCTACATGCATGTGTTAACCGTATAAGTATAATTTTAGAGCAGTAGGATGCCCTAAAGTTATACTTTTAACAAGAGCATCTAGTTGAGCACAATCATTCAGCATCGTTTTTACATGAAAGTTTTGAAAATAAACAAATAAAGCTCTATTTCTTGTTCTTGGATTAAATTTTACCTGTTGTGAACAAACTTAATGTAGTTAATCAAGGAAATGAATGTAATGTTCAAACTATTTATAGGGATATATCTGATATGTTCTAAATAGAAATATTATTTTTCAACTTAAGTGTATAATTTCAGTTAAATTGCGAATCTGCTATTTTGAGAATCTCATATTTTGCGAATCTGATATTATGCGAATAAGGGGTTATATGAAAGCAGCTACATCCGAGCTACGAGTATTGAAGACGTTGACAAAAATAGTACAGTAAATTTCGTAGAAATAAATAACTTGTAAGTTGCTAAAGAAATTATTACGCTGCTAAGATATCAATCACTTAATGTTACTGTTATCAAAAATTTCTTGCTAAGATGCAAAAGGTTTTTGATTGCATTATGCACTCAACTAAAATGTCGACTGCCTACAAATGAAAGTATATTTTTCGAATTACGTTTTTCACTTGTAAATGTAAGTGAAAGGTTCCCTAACATTGTTACAAATGATACTCAAAAGCAATTAATTTATGAAGAATACCGTCAAATGAAGTATGACCAATATGTTCAGTAGTCACCGGTACAGTTAATTGTGAACAATTTTGGAGTAAGGTTGGTAATATTGTAGACGGTCAAAAAATGCCAAATATAAAAATTTGGCCAGTTTTGTTAAATGTTTAATGTGTTTGCCTATTTCTAATGCTCAGTGTGAACGAATTTTCCCAAATTAATATGGTCATAACTAAATACAGAAACAGGTTTAACATCAAATCACATTTCTTTTAGATTACATGTTAAACAAGATTTGAATGACGGTTGTAGTTCATTTGATCCGATGCTTAAACACATGATGACAGACATGCATAAAGTAAATAAATTAAGTAATAGTGATTATACTATTGATTTAGAATAACCAATTTTGATTAAAAAAGATGTGTTTTATTTGCAATATTTTCATAATATGACGCAAACATTTTAGTAGTATTTTAGTATAATTTAATTTCCTTTTAGTAGTTTAGTAGATTTCAAGGATTCCGTTGGTAGGTTTATAAAATTTGAAACGGTCACACTGCTGTCAAATGTAATCAAAGATAATCTTGTGATACCACTGATCAGATCACAGAGTACATTTTATAGTATTTATCAGTATTTATAGACTGACACTGGTGTTGAATGTTGATGTTATTAATGTTGTTGTATATTGTATTGTTAGGTACCTACTAATCCTACTATTTTGCCGAGGCCCATACATTGATAATAGGCTAAGGCTAAATTGATAATTTCATTAGTTTGAAAAGAAATACATTAATCCCAATGGAACATACTAGTAACATGAATAAAAACATGGGAACTTTTGAACCGATGAGTGTTTGTAGAGGTTGCCTGGCGAGTGACCGTAGGATGATAAGTGCAACACGATATGAAACTATGTACAGGGATTTGACTGGCTTAATTGTGAGTACAGCCTTGCTTTGAAATATTGAGGAACAAATTCAGACCAGTAAACATTCTAACAGTAACACGCTACTTTATATGTTTAGCTCATTTATTTACATAACATCGTGTGGTGTTTCTAGCTCATAATGGCTTTTAAAATCCTAAAAATACAAACATATTGAGACTCCTCCTTTTTTAGAGAAGGTTAAAAGCTTGGGATTAATGTGAAGTTGCAGTATTTCGTGATCCATTGATTATTTCAAACAGTTTATCTAAGAATATGTAACAGTATGTTGTATGTAGTGAATTGACAATTGAATATTTAATTACCATGAATTTCTTGCCTTTCTTCTCATGTAGGTAAGCTCTATACTGAAACTATCTTTTTTGAACATACGGTTATTTCTATTCGGATGACTTGACTCAAAAATAATTGCCAGCTTTTATAGAGCAAGGATGTCAATATTTCTCTTTCCTACACTTATTGGTACTATATTTGTTGTCAAGTTAGCCTGTTTACTGGATTTTATATACATATAATATATAAATCTCATGTCATTGTGTTTGTGATCACACTCCTCCGAAATGGCTTGACTGATTTTTATGATTTTTGTATGTATGTTTGGTAGGTATGAGAATAGGCTATAAAAATATTTCATACTGCTAAGAAATAATTTTTATGGCAGAACAATGTTTGCTGGGTCAGCTAGTACATACATATATATGTATATATATTTAACTGCCTCCGTGGTGCAGTGATAGTGAATGCGACTGCTGTGCATGAAGTCTCGGGTTTGAATCCCGGGTCGAGTCAACAAAAAGTTATTGTGCTTTTCTGTTAAGAAATCTCAGTTGCAGCCCGGAGTTAGGAAGTTGGTTGTGTTAGACGATCCCGTGCCTCGGAAAGCACGTAAAGCCATTAGTCCTGCACCTGATCTCTTACTGGTCGTGTCGTATTACCGTCCCATCGGATCATGAGAGTTATGTAACAGAGAGTGCAATTGTGTTTGCTTACACACTTGTGCACTATAATATCTCCTGCACAGATGGCCAGTCTCTGTTAAGACTGGCCGCCATGACCGAAATTCAGTCTGGAGGACATTATTATTATCATTATATATATACTGCAAAATCACTTGGTGTAAGACTCCCATGTGACAAAAGCCTTCTACCTCACAAGAGACCTCAACTTGGTGTTGAATATAGTATAGTTTAGGAAAGGGCATTACACTTGTTTTGTTCATGTGTATTTCGTTGCTAGGTTTGCAGAAGGGAACTGAGCCTACCCTAAATCTCTTTGTGAAACGTACCACTATCAAGCTACTGAGTATGTGAGCATTATTAATAGTAACACTGATAAAATGATGTAGGTGTGGGCACCTGTAATCTTACACTATATATGAAATTACAATAAACAACCCACACAGCTTCACACACCTGTAATCTTACACTATAATTATATGAACTTACAATAAACAACAGCTTCACACAACTACACTGTAATGTCTTGGTATCACAGAAATCACTACAAGTCAATAAAACCACCCTATTGCCACATAAAGGCGAATTTTTATGGGCTTTCATAATATCAACAATTCTTTAATATATTATTTTAATGTTTCTTATAATGTAAGCTGTGTAAATGCCTTAATATATTCTATACTTGTAAACTTGATTACAAAGCATTAGCTTGCCTGTAGTATTAACAAATTGAAAAAGAATGTTGTTATTCTGGTTTAACTGAACTAACTGTAAACTTTATCCTCATAAAAATTACAATAATTCACTTACTGAGAATCCCTATTTACAGTAAATGAGTATACAGAAAAATAGACTAAAATCAAATTTTATATAAACATAAAGTGGGTACATAAACTTAAAATATTAATTTAATGTTAAACATATCACTGTCAACATCACCTAAAGTAACAAAATTCAGCTAGATTATGACAATGAATGCAGTAGGTATATTTCTTTTTTGTTATTTGTATATACATACATATATATGTAAGTGCTAGTATCCAATATATAAAATACCTAGTCCTGCCATAAATATTGTTACAAGTCAAAATCTTTTTTTTTCATTTGCTTAAAACATTTATTATATTATTACTGTAATATGTGTTAGTTTATACATTAATATAATAACATAAAAAATATATGAAGCTCATTTAAAATGATCTCCATTGGCTTTAACACAGTCCTTTAAATGTTGAGGCTAGTTATCAATAGAAACATTCACTCTCTCCATGGGGAAATTCTACACTGCCAATCTTATGGATTGTTTTAAGGACTCCAAATTATCAGGGTGGCCAGTCTTTATAATAATAATAATAAGCTTTATTTAACCATATTTGAAATTATAATTTAAGTGAATGTTTTAATTAAGTTGCACAACTCTCCATATGGATCCCTTATGGGTAAAAGCCTCCTCCATCCCGTGCCATTTGTCTCTATTCTGGGCTAACTTCATCCAGTTGGTACTAACAGCTTCAACAATATCATCTGCCCACCTTTTTCGCGGTCTGCCTTTTTTTCTGTTACCAGTTGGTCCTAGCCATTTTGTTGTTTCTGATGTCCACCGTCTCTCCATATATCTAGAAATATGACCAGTTCCATTTGAGACGTAAGGTGTGTTGAAGTGCGTCTGTGAGTCTGGTTTTCTTCCTTATCTCCACATTCCTAGTTTTCTGGATCCTTTTAAGCTTTAGTATGCTTCTTTCCATTGCATGTTGACATGCAGTAATTTTGTTTCTTATCTTGTTTGTATATGTCCATGTCTGGCTTCCATATGTGAGACTTGGTAGAATACAGGTGTCCATTACTATTTGTTTGAATTTTAGATTATAATCTCCTTAAAGGATTTCCTTAAGCGTCCAGAATTCCTTCCAGGCGCTGTTGATCCTCCTGTCTACTTCATCCTCATTGTTTTTTGTATCAAATGACATTTGTTTCCCGAGGTAGATATACTCATTCACATATTCAATACAGACACCTGACACGCTTATCTGTTTCCTTATATGGTTTGTCATTATTTTGGTTTTACTGATGTTCATGTGTAATCCTACTTTTTTGCTTTCATTGTCCAGGGTTTGTATCATTTGTTCTAGCTCGATGGCTGTTTCTGCAAAAAGGACAATGTCGTCAGCGAATCTAAGATGGCTTAAATAATGTCCCTGTATCTTCAGTCCCTTATTTGTCCAGTCTATTTCTTTAAATATTCCATCTAGCACCGCTATGAATATCTTGGGTAATAACGGGTCGCCTTGTCTGACGCCCCTACCTATTGCTTTTTCTTCCCCCTTGGTTTCCAGACTTCCCCTGCTTGTACTTTGTGTGTAGATATACTTTATGACTTCTATATATTTCCTGTTTATTCCACATGTGATAAGTGCTTTCCATATTGAGTTGTGCTTTATGCTGTCGAATGCCTTTGCGTAATCAATGAAGGCGATATAGAGGGGGTGGTTGTATTCTTTGTATTTTTCGAGTATCTGGTCCAATGTGTGTATGTGGTCTATAGTAGAAAAGCCAGAGCGGAAGCCTGCTTGTTCCATCGGTTGGTTGTCATCTATTTTTACAGATATTCGGCTTAATATGATAGAAGTGAAAAGTTTGTAAATGCTGGACAGTAAGCTTATTGGCCTGTAGTTTCCGATGTCTGCTGGATTACCTTTTTTATAGAGGAGTATTATGTCTGAGCTGCACCATTGTTTGGGCGCTTTTCCAGTTTCGAGCACCATATTGAACAGTTTTGCTAAATATGGAGTCAGGAAGGGTGCACCAATTTTTATTGCCTCATTACTTATTTTGTCTGGTCCAGAACTTTTGTCAATTTTTAGTTTTTTTATAGTATTTAGTAATTCAGTATCGCTTATTGGTTCTATTTCTACTTGTTCTTCTATATCCTCAAAACTAACTAGGTTTACTCCAAGAGCGTCTTCTGGTGGTTTCTTGTACGGCTCTCTATAAAATGCTGTTGCGTGATCTATGACATCCTTTCTAGACATAGTTTCTGCATGACCTTTTATAAGTTTCTGAATTCAAATCCGTTTGGAACTTCTATACATGTTTAGTTTTTCTCTATGGTTCTTTGTCTGTGGTTATTGTAATCTTTAGCTGTGATGAAGTCTGAAATGTTCGTTTCCACCCACGCTTGGGTAGATCAAGCTTTATGACCCGGTGCTGAGTCTTGCTGAAAGGACCATTACTGGTTATGGAACATGGTGTTATTCAGAGACTTAACTATCTTCTCAAGAATCGTATCTTGATACATTTGTGCTGATGTTTTGACACCTTTTGCACAAAAATAAGGCTCAGTCACTTCTTATATATTCTCTTCTTATATATTATAGGTAACACCCCACCAAACCATCACTGAAGTCGGATAATGTCCACGTTGTACTCTGCTGACTAATTAGGAAGCTTCTATAGAGCGTTGAGCATAAACTCGGTCGTCCTGCTTGTTAAAACATTGATCTATAGTAAAACTTTTTTGTCACTAAATTTTTTGTGACCTCCCTTTGCGTACTGCTTATGAAGTTGTATTGATTTTACCACCCTATTAATTTTTAAATTATCGGTTAAATAACGACCTGTGCGTCTCTTAGAAGCGATAAAGGCGATAAATAAAGCAGTTATTATTTGATTTCTATTATAGACTAAGTTGTCAAGACGAAAAGCTATTGGAGGTGCAGGCAATACTTATAGATGGACCTCGTTAAGTCATAAGTTGAAACTTAAATTCAATAAAAATATAACAACAGTAACATTCTCCCATTATATTTGAAGAGGAATGGATCTGATTATAATATAATTGTTTATGTTTCAGATCTCACCGTCAGATGGGTTACCACAGTGGCTGTGCTATGAATGTTCAGCTTTGTTAGAGAAATATGTTATTTTGAGAAATAAAATGATAAAATCACATTACATTCTGTATCAATATCTGATGGAGAGTGTACCGGTGAGTACTATCCACGGAGCAAATACAAAGTTGCTCCGTGGTACTATCAATGTAAGAACAATTGAGTTAGATTCATGTATATTGTACAGTTCAGAACAACAGATAAAGCAGTTGGAATATTGAAACTGTTGTTGTAAATCCAGTATTACAATATTGATTTGATGTTTGTTGTCAGTTCGCATACGAAGGGAACAAGAGCTCGTGCTTAACTCAAACAAGTATCGAATATTTCGAATTGTCGGGCATTCAAGCTGAAGAGGTACGACTTAAACAAGTTGTTACACGTGAGAACTGTGATAAGAATTGAGATTGTGTTCATCTTTAATGATTTACAGGAAGTGTTAATTGAAAATAATGATTCACCATCAATCAAACTTGAAATGGCAGAAGCTAAATATGAGAACTATTACGACGATAACATCACAATAGAAGAATGGCGGTAAGCATATTTGCAGTCGTGTTGATTGTAACATTTATAAAACTACCGCTTTGATTCAGAGACGTGAAGAAGAAGAAAGAAGAAGATAGTTTAACCTTGAGAGTGATTAACGATCGCGGGTCTCCACCGGGGCACTCGCGATTCGTGTGTCCGACGGACCTTTCGGTTTTGGTTTCGGAAAAAAAAACCAAGTTGCGGCTTAGTTTCGGTTTCGACCGCCATCCACCCGAAACTATGGCCGAAATCAAAACCGAATTCGGTTTTGCACTGCGATCGGAAATATTCGTTACAGAGAGCTGCGAGCGATACAGGGTTATTTTGCCGCTCATGTCATAACTTGTTTATACACAAACAACGCGCCGCGAATTCAACTGTAATTTGTGTTGTTGTATTAATAATGATTATAAGATTATTGCGAACCTGGGAAGTATTAATTTGCTATTGATTTGTTTTAATTCATTATAGTTAATGAATAGCAAAATTCGATTGTTTTAATGCGTAGGTTTTCGTACGTTACGTACTAACAATAAAAGTTAGGCATCTCTTTATATGTTGTCGCGTTTCGGTCAGTATAACTTTGTTGTTAATGTTAGGTATTAGACCTATACAGGGTGATTTTGAAATCGTGTAATTCCTTTTAACCACGCTTTCTACTGGTGATATAGAATAACCCTGACCATATTATTTTTTGATTAGAATTATTTTTTTGGAAAAATTAATGTATCGTTTTTGTTCGTGAAATGGTTTCACTTAGTCATATGTTAACCAATGGAGGCAATTTTATAGTTTTACTAATTAAAAAAAAATAACATGTCTATAATTAATGTACGTAAGTAATAACGGGCGGTACTTGCCGCGACCTACATAACCCTTCTCGACGCTTGCGGCGATCGCTAGCCGGCACTGCGCAACCATTACCTAACCATTAAACCTTATCCATTCTCATAACCAATTAAAATAACCAAGAGATCTAACAATAACCTGAATTACTTACTTTCCTCACTTAGTTAACAAAACTACCTATGATTGGATTTAACCTTATGATTAATAAATCATTGCCTGATACTGACTACCTCTGTTGTACCCAAGATATTTACTTACACAAATATCAACCCAATGAAACAACAACTGTTCTGTAAAGAAATAAATCCTATGAATCAACATTTAAAAATATTGGAGGTCAAAGAAGTTCCTAACCAGCTCTACCGTACCTACCTACCTAATTACCACAGATTACCAATTTCTACAACCAACACATTCATAATACACACTAACCTATGTTTATCTACATACCTAAATGTTATACCTACGTACGACAAATGAAAACAAACTTTCCTTATCTCGCAAACATTCACCGGAATGATAAATGGATAGTTACTCTTACATGTGTTATTTAGATTTGTAACTGCAAGGTTACACACGTAAACATGAATGCTTCAAACAACACCGCTACCCACTACTTACACAAAACTGCAAGGATATGACCAATAACTTACTTACGTATAACATTTACCTAAGTAGAATATTACAAAGCGACCGTAAGACGCAGCATAATATCATATTGAAAACTTTAATACTTACCAAAACTACACAAAGAACTTAAAATCTATCCAATCATGTGAACTATATCAGTTCAGTAGGTATGAACCAAACACATAAGTAGATACACAATCACTTCACGCATCAATAAAATAACGTAGCTTTAAGTACAACCTCACTCCGACTCACTCGTTTAGCAAAATAATGATTATTCTATGTTAATGTCGATAACTAGATAGAAATATCCAATTCCAGCTTATTAAACACTAATAAGAAACAAACCATCAGCATCGATATAATCGCGACGCGTGCACACGACAGTATAAAAATAATGAAACTGATATTTTAATACTTGTGTAATTTTTTGTACGGCTTGGTCAAACACATCATAAACAAGCCATTTTAATACTTGTGCCAGTGGCGCAAGGTTGCCTTTTCAATACAGGCGGTCGCCTTTGTGTCATCCTTTATAATCGCCGACGCGGCCGTAGTTACATAGTTTTAAACTTTATTACTTACATGTTAAGAGTGATTTCGCCATGCATTATTGTGTCGGCAAGTTACTTTACGTATCAAATAATAGGTATAACAATTCAAAACAAGGAAAATGATACGTTAAGTTTTGGCCGATCGCGATCATATGGTCCAGGGCTCAATACCTGGCTCATGCCTCATGATGCTCATTCGTACCGAAACTAAATACCTACCTAACGAGCAACGGTAATATTTAAGTTAACGAAACACTTTACGTATTCTTTGTTATCGAAATACATGTTAAAAAACATTTAAACATAAAGTAACTTGCAGATAAAAATTAAGTTACAAAAAGATAGGTGAGTAAACGTTGGGTTTTGAGCTACGACCACAAAAATACTATCTACGGTTTTAACCACTCGGCTATGACATTCTTATCATATCCGTCTAAATAAGCATTCTAATAAGGACTATAATGACGTGGCAAATTGATAAAATTAAAAAATATTTCTTGAATGCTGTGACACGAATTTACGCTTATTAACCTATTTTTTAGACGTAAAATTAAAGGTAGCGAAACACGTCTCGTATACCTTCTATAAATTTTTTAGACTAATTCGCCTGTTTGTTATCTTAGTACATGTTAAAAACACATAAAAACATACTAAAATGGTAATAAAACAAAGAAATATCATACAAAATACTATTATTTAAACATAAAGTAACTTGTAGATGAAAAATAAGTAACAAAAAGATGGGTCAGTAAAAGTTGGGTTTTGAACTACGACTACAAAAATACAAGCCACTGCTTTAATCACTTGGCTATGACACTTACAATGCTGAAGTTTAAATAACCATTCTAATAAGAATTATAATGATGTGGCAACTTGATAACTTTAAGAATTATTTTTTTAATGCTGTGACACGAATTTACTCTTTTGAACCTATTTTTTAAACATAAATACTTACATAAAATTTAAGTTAACAAAATACGATTCGTACACTTTCTATCTCATTTTTAGACTTATCCACCTCTTTGTTATCTTAGTACATGTTAAAAATACATTAGAACATAATATTTTGTTAATAAAACAAAGAAATATTACGCAAAAAACTATTATTTAAACATAAAGTAACTTGTAGATGAAAATTAAGTTACAAAATGAGTAAAAGTTGAATTTGAACCTACGACCACTTCAAGAATTATTGCAACGTGTTTTAATTCGCAGAATAATTTCAATTGACTTGTATAATATTATTATATGAGATATGTTTATTGCGTCTTTCTGATATAGCCGTAAGTACCCGACTTACTGCTATATACGGCTGTCGAGCGCGATTTTTTGTAATCCTAATACATATCATTGTCCCACCGGCGGCGAATCGCCCTTAAAACCTCATGCACAGCCGTCCCATTTATTATCTCTGTGCCAGCGAAGCTCGTATTAACTATTGAGTAGGTAATTTACGTTGTTACGTAGTATTGTTTGATGAATTCTTTGGATTGGATTCTTACGCCGCCGCGCCGCCGTGCCGCGCTGGGTCAACAAGTAGGTACGCAAAGTTGCAGTTGTTATTTACGTATCGTGAAGTTCTGTTCGTGATTTTTTATTTGTTTCATTTAAACGGAAACGATTAGATTGAACTCCCAGCGAGTGCTATTTTGTTTAATTTTAACAAACTTTTAACAACCGCAGCGTGTTAGGCAATTCCTGCCATTACGAAGTAATATTACTTACTTATTTACCTTTTACTTCGCAACCGCAGTAACCAACACACCATTACTAAGGTAACCTAAAACGATATTCGTAATTTACATGTAACATTTGCGACAATTGCGACACCGCTGTCTGTGCCGGCAATTGACGAATAAATTATTTAACACCGAGAACTGCACCAGAACTTCATTCCTAATTAAAAGATAATAAAGTTCGAAATCAAAATGTCATCCGTTTAGCGGCTTTATAAAAACCTAATAATCGTTTCATAAAGTCGACTGCAAATAGTGTCTAATGTTAATTGAACTCAAAACAGACGAAATAATAGATATACTTGTTTGTACTTGTTGAGGTAGTGTCGCTTTTTAGCTAACTGACAAACGATGCCGCTATTTTAATTTTCCTAAGAAATAAAACATTTATTTCATATTCATTATAATTTAAAATAAAATCAGTACCTACATATTTTTATTGTTATTGAGCGCACGTGTCTTTTTCAAGATGTCGTCACTTTTAAATAGAGAATTAGGTGAAATTGTGATGCATTACGCAAGATCGCGGGATTTAAATGACACCAGGCTATGGTTCCGACATCGCAACCCGAGCTCACCTGTACCATCACCAAGGCGGATACTTGGGCTTGTACAGAATTTAATTGATTATGGACAGTTAAGTGTTCCCAGCCATGCACAAGCACGAGGCATTTTACCGTCTTATGACGAACATTTAAGGCGCCGAATCATAGCATATTTTGCTCGAGAGCCACAATCCAGCACCCGGCAAGCGGCTCGAAGATTTAATGTCAGCCAAAGATATGTGTGACAGCTGCTGAACGCGTCTGGGCAGCATCCCTATCATTTTCAATATGTGCAAGACATGACCGTAGCGGACCTTTCAGCCAGGGTGTCATTTTGTACCTGGTTTTTAGAGATGGAAAGAAACATTTTGTGGACGGATGAGGCCACATTTACTAGAATATATCATTAGAATGTAATGTAATTAGAATGAATCATTATCTTTTATTATTATTAATATCATGTCACTTTACTAACAATAGTTTGTAAGTCATTATTGTAATTACTAACACATTGGATCTTAGTCATCTGAATAAAGGAATTATTATTATATTATAAGAACATCATAGCCGAGTGGTTAAAACTGTAGATAGTATTTTTGTGGTCGTAGTTCAAAACCCGACGTTTACTCACCTATCGTTTTGTAACTTAATTTTTATCTGCAAGTTACTTTATGTTTAAATAATAGTTTTTTGTGTGATATTATGTCTTTGTTTTATTATTATAACATTTATAACATATTTTTATGTATTTTTAACATGTATTTCGATAACAAAGAATACGTAAAGTGTTTCGTTAATTTAAATATTACCGTTGCCCGTTAGGTAGGTATTTAGTTTCGGTACGAATGAGCATCATGAGGCATGAGCCAGGTATCGAGCCCTGGACCTTATGATCGCGATCGGCCAAAACGTAACGTATCATTTTCCTTGTTTTGAATTGTTATACCTATTATTTGATACGTAAAGTAACTTGCCGATACACTAATGCATGGCGAAATCACTCTTAACATGCAAGTAATAAAGTGTAAAACTATGTAACTACGGCCGCGTCGGCGATTATAAAGGATGACACAAAGGCGACCGCCTGTATTGAAAAGGAAACCTTGCGCCACTGGCACAAGTATTAAAATGGCTTGTTTATGTTATGTGTTTGACCAAGCCGTACAAAAATTACACAAATATTAAAAAACCAGTTTCATTATTTTTATACTGTCGTGTGCACGCGTCGCGATTATATCGATGCTGATGGTTTGTTTGTTATTAGTGTTTAATAAGCTGGAATTGGATATTTCTACCTAGTTATCGACATTAACATGGAATAATCATTATTTTGCTAAACGAGTGAGGTTGTACTTAAAGCTACGTTATTTTATTGATGCGTGAAGTGATTGTGTATCTACTTACGTGTTTGGTTCTTACCTACTGAACTGATATTGTTCACATGATTGAATTGATTTTAAGTTCTTTGTGTAGTTTTGGTAAGTATTATGCTGCGTCTTACGGTCGCTTTGTAATATTCTACTTAGGTAAATGTTATACGTAACGTAAGTTAGTTATTGGTCATATCCTTGGGAGTTTTGTGTAGGTAGTGGGTAGCGGTGTTGTTTGAAGCATTAATGTTTAATTTTTAACAAATTTAAATAACACATGTAAGAGTAACCATCCATTTATCATTCTGGTGAATGTTTGCGAGATATGGAAAATTTGTTTTCATTTGTCGTATGTAGGTATAACATTTAGGTATGTATTTAGGTATGTAGATAAACATAGGTTGGTGTGTATTATGAATGTGTTGGTCGTAGAAACTGGTAAGCTGTGATAATTAGGTAGGTAGGTACGATAGAGCTGGTAAGGAACTTCTTTGACCTCCAATATTTTTAAATGTTGATTTATAGGATTTATTTCTTTACAGAACAGCTGTTGTTTTATTGGGTTGATATGTTTGTAAGTAAATATCTTGGGTACAACAGAGGTAGTTAGTATCAGGCAATGATTTATTAATCATAAGGTTAAATCCAATCATAGGTAGTTTTGTTAACTAAGTGAGGAAAGTAAGTAACTCAGGTTATTGTTAGATCTCTTGGTTATCTTAATTGGTTATGAGAATGGATAAGGTTAATGGTTAGGTAATGGTTGCGCAGTGCCGGCTAACGACCGCCGCGAGCGTCGAGAAGGGGTATGTAGATCGCGGCAAGTACCGCCCGTTATTACTTATGACATTAATTATTGACATGTAATTTTTTTGTTAATTAGTAAATATGATGAAAAAAAACGATACATTAATTTTTCCAAAAAAATAATTCTAATATAAAAATAATATGGTCAGGGTTATTCTATATCACCAGTAGAATGCGTGGTTAAAAGGAATTACACGATTTCAAAATCACCCTGTATACTATACCTATACTTATCAAGCCAACATAGAATCACAGATATTTATTCTTACTGAAATTCTAGTCCATTTCTGTCTTAGAGAAAGACTGCTCTAACATTTTTGACGAGTGATTCCAGTAAACAAATATTTAGTGCTGCTGGTCAAATTTATTTAGACAGAGGGAGCAATATTCGAAAATGTTGATAAATTATTGTTTCCCATATATAATATTAGATTGTTTAACTATGAATACTGATGATTATCAGTACATTCAAAATTAGTAATGGTTGTAGCTCAATAAAACATTCAGATTTTTTAGTGCGAGGAGAACTCTTTTTGTTATCATACCTCGAGCAACCGTCCGTTTAAATTTTTTAATTGTAGTTCGTGAACAAGAGTGCCATGCAAAATGAAAAAAGTTTAGAAGATGTTATTTTGTTCTTAAGATGAGAGAGTATTGTTTGTTTTATGTACCTAAACATTATACCTTTTCTATCTTTTATTGTATGTAATTCGTAAATAATATAAAAATACAGTAGTACGTAAGATTATTTAAAAAAATCCCTGTTTCAACAAGCTCAAAGTATTTATTTGCAAAAAGTAGTGATAATATGTTATGGCATCAAACATTAGATTATTTTAAATATCAGAGACTGAATAATATGATTGACTTATTGTTCTCCCACGAAAACATGACCTTTATGGATGTTTCGGTTTTGGCCTAAACTATGATTGAAGCTGAAAGTCGGTTTCGGTTTCGGCAGTAAAAACTAGTTTCGGTCGGACACTAGTAGCTGCGCATATTCCATCTGTTGCCAGGTCGGTCAGTGTTATTGGGTTTAGTGTTTTTGGTACCTGCCGAGAAATACTTCGTATCGACCTGTGATCCGGAATACTCTGTAGACGATAATAGGTTCAGTGCGTTATTTTCAGATTCTATTTTTATTTTCTCTCTCCTTCATATGTTCTCCATTTGTTTTCAGTTTTGAAGATCACCTGGATAAATTGGCAAGCAACTCATCGATACTTGAACTCAAACACGAGAAACAAACAGTACAAGGAGAGGTCAGTGTGTTTATCCTGTTCAGTTCGCCATGATTAACATTTATATACTTTAATTCTTTCTTTTTTAGTGATCGAGTGTCCTCGTATACTTAGATTAAACTGGTCCCAGGATGGATCCCAGTGGAATTCTTGTGCAGTATAAATGATGCTTATTTTGTTTACAATGTTTTGTGATTTTGAAGAGTTATTACTCTATGCTAGGCTCGTCGAATTTCTTTTCCTCACGCTTGAATTCTAAAGCGTCGCAGTTTCGATACTGTCTAAGACGCGGTGTATTGCAGATATTTACGTATACCTGCTGCAGCGATAGTGAGCTACTGTGCACGTGATCTCAGGATCGAATAAACAGTCATTGATTGGATTTTGCCGTCAAGAAATTATTAGAATGGAAACAGTAACATAACAAAGCATGGAAAGCCATTGGTCCTGGGCTTTATCACTCTCGGGCCGTGTCGGAATTCCATCACATCAGATTGGCGCAAATGACTAGTCTGGAGGGCCTTATTATACTTAAAGTGCTCGCTAGCTAAATGAGACATTCGGAACTTTACTTTCAAGCCAATATAAACTCAAACACCGTAGTAATCGTATTTCTAGACTAGGTAAGAAACTCGTGAACTTCTTGTAAAACTGAGTGCTAGGTTGTGAATTGTAGTAATTTGAGAGACCTTTTCTCGGACGATGACCGATGATCTTTTGTTGCAACAATATCTTTAGGATTTTAGTAGTCAGTGACGATCTGTCTGTGTTAGCGCGAGTTAACTCGTTTATTGTGCCACATTACCGCCAATCTGAAATGCGTCCATTTTTTGTGTGTCTTATTTACCGGTACGCCAAAACTATTATAAATATTGTTTTTATTGAAATAAAAGTGGTAAAATTACAATCTAGTAGGTCGAATTAAACTCTTAAGATCTGAATTTAAATCTGCAACTTTTTTGTAGTCATGGTGCAATTCATGGTAAACTCCAAAAAATTTTAGTTGTCATCTTGTAAATTTTACAAACACTACATTCACAAGGTGATACTACAAGGCGTACTCTTGTGATATTGAGTATTTCGAATCGTTATCGTTACTGTGTACTGTGTGTTTCTGAAGTAAGAGTGTTTGGTATTTAGACGTCGCCTCACGAGTCGCACGTCGGGTCAGAAGCCGCGCGTCCGTCGCTGCGAGCGCGGCTACACTTCGAGGAGCACATCAGTAAGTACCTACACACAAGTACTTATAACACACACATTAGCTGTAAACTCAGTGTTCGGCGCGCTCGTGCATGGCTAGCGAACGGTAAGGGATGTCGGCTACTTACATTATTTTAATGTCTGAAAATCCACATCAATCGAACATATTTTCTTTACTCGTGTCCTTCAAAAATGTCATTTCTTAAATTAGTTTAACCGCACCTTGATATGATATTAAATACTGTACAAGAGTTCAGCTGCGCAAGAAATCAATTCAGATAGCTAACTGGCATATTCTCGAATATGTTCAATATGATAGTCTTCAAGCAAACAGAAAAAAAAAAGACTAAAGATTTAAAAACGGCATTTTGTCTCATAGACGATGTCGCCCTGTAATTCTAAATTAAATATAAATATTATTATTCAACGAAGCACTAGGTCATGTAGCATAGTCCAATTTATGCTGGCTTATATGTCAATGTGGTCCGGTTCCAACGATAGGTATTTTATAATTTTATGAAAATGGCGAGAGCCTTTCAACAAAGACGGTGTTTTGCCCACGAGTGGTTGTAATATTGATGCGATGAACTTTGCAAGGTCGTAAGTAGGTATTTATCTTCCGATTGGCCGCAACGACACGTCCGGCTTATGTACTTTAGGCAGTCCATATAATTTTGGTGATTGGTGAGCCTTTGGCCTACACAGTTTGTCGTATTCGTCTTGTGAGAACAGGTCCTTGTTTTCCTGGAGAAAAGTTCGTATCTTGCGCGTTACTCTAGCCGTCGCGTCGGATCGTATAATACCGGTTTATATAATATTACCATTTAATCACACAATAAGTCCTGTAATTGCTGTTGTTAGTCTTCAGTGGCATTTCCCTTATCAGCTCAATAAATATCTGTTTCAATGTTTGCCGCTCTTCCATAGTGACGTTTTTAGCCAAAAGTTTCGATTTCCTTTCTTGCCTCAACGCATCGGCATCATTAGGCAGTATTTTAAGTTCATCTAGATTCACTTGCGATATATTTATAACGGTCTCCTTTAGTTGTTCTGGAAAGCATTAAAAAGGTAAACATTATGCATGATCGCGTCAATAACCGCTTCGTATTATTATACACAGTTTGTAAAAAAAACCCTGTCCGATCGTTAAGGGTGTTATATTGTAGCTTATTATGAGTATGTAGGTGTCATCATTTTATGAAAAATTATTTAAGAATATTACCCCGGTTAATTTAATTTATTCAAAATAATGTCAGGATAGATAACGTATTCGTATGGTGGTGGTGTGCTATTGCAACACCGACAAAGTATATATCATAATAACTAGTATCACTGAAGTGTATAAAGGTTTACCTCCTTTGAATAATGCCACTAACAAGTTTGTCGGCACGATTCCTGTTCAAAAACGCCGCTCGCAGACGGTAGGTTTACTTAATTCTTTGATATAATCCGCTCGCTGTGTCGCATCAGCTAATATTGCAATGATGTGAATGACCTCAAATATTTATTTTATACTGTAATTGGCTTGCGTTTGGCCGCGATCTCATCTGATGTTAAGTGAAGATGCAATCGACAATAGAGCACGCTTGCCTAGAAGATTCATGCATTCACTCGCGACTTGAAGACACCCAGATTGTACTCATCGCGAAACACAGATTTAGGTAGTGAGTTCCACTGACTTTGCGGTACGCATTATAAAAGTGGAAGCAAAGTGCTTCGTGCGTAAATGTGGGATATCCATCATGTACCTGTGTCGCTGGCCTGTTTGTCTGGTCAACCGATGGTAGAATGGGGAAGGAGGAATCAAATTATGCAGTTCCTCTGCACACTCTCCGAAATGTATCTGATAGAAAACCAAAAGACTGGCAACCTTACGACGTACTTTTTCTTAAATATTTCTTCTAGCAAATATATGTGTGTAGGAACATTATTTCACGGTAATATATTGGAATAATAACATCTATGCGAAGATGTATGTTCTGAGAACCCCAATACTTACCAACTTACAGTAGTGAGTCTATGTGTGTATTCTTTTAATTTAATTTAAAATCTACCGAAAATCCTTTAGATTCATAGTTTGAGTTTTGTACGCAAGAGTCTTTATTGTATTTTACAAATAAATTAACTTCTATCTTCATTCATTTCATTTTAATTTCATATTAGTGTTTCTAGTCTGTGCGAAATTTTAATAATTTACAGATAAAATGCTGATCAATACTGTACCTACTTAAAAATATTATGTGGACGTTTTACGATGGTACAGATATTTTTATTATTTTTCTTAATACGTTTGTTAAGAGAGTAATAAGCCCTTTATGGGTCGGACAGTTTTCTATACACTAGCGGTTGCCTAGTGGTCAAAATTCGACCAAAATTCCTAAGTTGTGTGCGTGTTGTGTTTTTTTTATTAATTTAATGTATTTCTAATGCATATTTTATAAAAAATGTTAGGATTCGCCCCTCCTTCTCCATATAAACTTTAACTGTGCCAAATATCATAATCCTCCGTCCGCGCAATTTTCCTAAAAAGGGGTACAAAGTTTTTGCTTCATGTATTAATAATTATATAGATACTACAGTCTTGGCCAAAAGTATGGAGCACCCCTATAAAAACTACATTTTGTAAAAAGTTTTGTATACAATGAAATGAAACAACTTGTGTACATTTTAAATGATCTTTCCTTTGATATAAAATTAATATTTCGTCTGCCCACTCTTTGCCGCTATAACAGCAGTAATTCATCTTGGCATAGAGACTACAAGATTTTTACATTGTTCTTCAGTTATGGCATTCCATTCATGGCGGAGGTGTATTTTTAGTTCTTTTGTTGTTATTGTGTGGCGCTGGACCTTACGCTTTAGGATTCTTAGGATTTAGGTCTGGCGACTGTGCAGGCCATTCCAGGAGCTCAATGAAAGGTGATGTTTCACTTTTGTATAGGACTCCGGCTATAACTTGTACATCCTCACGTGCGTACTATCTATGACAAGTTGGTAGATGACATTTATACATAACCTAGAATGCTAGAATTGTCAGAAGTAAAATTACTCTTGCTGGAATAATATTCACCAAATAATTGATAATTCTTGTAGAAATCAAAGGAAAACGTATGAATTCAGGAAAGTGTAATAATAAACACCAATTCAGCACTGGAATATTTATTATTAGTCAATATGAAATTGACATTGCATCCTGCAAAATCAGTATTATATGTATGTGTATGATAGTTGAAATGAATAAATGATACTCTTAAACATATTTATTGTTGACATATATATTATTTACATTATTATATAGTACTTTCGTACAGTTTTCGATATGATTTATGAACGCATACAAAATTATATGACCGAGATCCATCGCCATATTGAATATAATGGCAATAATATAAAAACTATTATTTTAAGCGCAAACGACTATTAGACTTAAATTCATATTTTCTCCCGATTCCTGGTATTTTTTGATATTTTTTGGCTGATAGTACATTTCATAGCCGGAATGACATACATTGTGCGGGCTTAATTATGTCATGGTACTTTAAGGCTCATGCATAGCAAGCCTTTTTATTATTGTCTGAGATCAATGGGTTCTTCCTGGCTTTACACCCTTTGAGGCCAGCTTCCTGAAGTATTCGACGAGTCGTTCTGGCAGAAATTGTTTTGTTACTCGTCACTGAGAACTCTGCAGCGAGCTCAGAAGACTACATTTTCCTGTTTTTCAAAGACTCTCTCACAAATTTTCGATCTTCACGGTCACAGGTAATGCCTTCACGTCCAGTTCTGGGCCCATCGCTGTGCGTACCAGTAGCAGCGAATCGCTCAATGGTAAGTTACACCACTCGGCGCAAACAATTAACAGTTCTGGATATATCAACTTGGCATTACCCTTGTTCATGAAAAAGTTGTATTTTTATACGTATTTCAAGAGACAGTTGGGATGTTTTAAGCATTAAGTATCGAAATTAATACAACTGAATACAAAATAAAACAAGAAGTGCGCTATATCCCGGCATGTGTACACAACGACGCGAAATAGTGAACTGAAAAAAAGATTGGAAATTACTGAACGGATAAGATGCTTTGCAACAGATGTTTAATTAGCCCTAACTGGGTACACTATTATTTTAAATATTTTTTAGATGCCGCCTAATCCATATTTAAACAAAATGTATTGTTTCCTATAGCAAATGATACGCACGTAAAAATATATGGGGTGCTCCATACTTTTGGCCGAGGCGGTATATATACTACTGCGTCAAAAAGTACCGGAAATTTTTTGATAAAACACTAAATATGTATTGACGACGACGACGAAGAACACAATTAACAAAAAAATATTTATCATATTTTTTGCATTCGATTTTAGTTCTTGCCGCGAATTATTTTGTCATCTATCTAATATTATATATATGAATATTTCTTTCTTGTATTCTATCGATTGAAAACGTGTGCCTCGAAGGGGTAATATCAGTTTTAGAAAAAGAAAAATTTCCTCCGTAGCCATATTAGGGTATAAGGTGACGGTTCGATAAGATTTTTTTTACTTTTTAGCCAGATATTCGTTCACAATGACCGCCTTGACAGAGGGTGTGTTATCGTGGTGCAAAATCCATGAGTTTCTTGCCACAAATTTTTGTCAAACATAATTGTGCGAGTATTTCACTGAAAACTACCGCAAGTCTTTTTTTTAAGTGCCTTAGCTTGTCATTCTATTTACTACCTATCTTTCGGCATAGTCGCTTACTATATATCATAAACGACCAACAAAAACAGAATGAATGTAAAAAAAAACATTGTCATCAATCATCAGCATTCAAGGTTATTCGTTAATTACCGGACATGTTTTTGATTGACATTTGTGTTTGACCACTATTTATATATGTTTCAAGGTGCCCGTGTTCCTGAGAAACCTGCACTTGCCACGCACACAAGAGATGCTGAAGATATCACTTCAACACCATTCAGCGAGGACTGCAGAGATAGTGTTACAGGCATTATCGACAGTGATGTTAGGGACAGTAGTAGTTCATGTAGTAATATACAATCTTATATATGTGATAAGTGCAAAAAAGTATTCAACGATAAGATTCTATTAATAGTACACATACGCGGACATTCAGTGACCGAGTTCAAGCCATACAAATGTGATGTATGTATGAAATGTTATACTAAAAAGAGCAATTTAGATACACATTATCGTGTACACACAGGTGAAAAATTATACAAGTGTGACGTATGTACGAAGAGATTTACTCTAAAAGGAAATTTGAATGCTCATCACCTTATACACACTGGTGACAAACCATACAAATGTGACGTATGTTTGCAATATTTTAGAAATAAGAGCCATTTAAATAGACATTACCATGTACACACCGGTAATAAACCATACAAGTGCGATGTATGTACAAAGAGATTTACTCAAAAGAGCCATTTAAATAGACATTACCGTGTACACACCGGTAATAAACCATACAAATGTGACGTATGTACGAAGAGATTTACTCTAAAAGGAAATTTGGATGCTCATCACCTTATACACACCGGTGACAAACCATACAAGTGTGATGTATGTAGGAAGAGATTTACTCTAAAAGGAAATTTGGATACTCATTACCGTGTACACACCGGTGACAAACCATACAAGTGTGATGTATGTACGAAGAGATTTACTCGAAAAGGCAATTTGGATACTCATTACCGTGTACACACTGGTGACAAACCATACAAATGTGATGTATGTATGCAATGTTTTAGACATAAGATCGCTTTAGATACACATTACCGTATACACACCGGTGACAAACCATACAAATGTGATGTGTGTACGAAGAGATTTACTCTGAAAGGAAATTTGGTTGCTCATTACCTTATACACACCGGTGACAAACCATACAAGTGTGATGTATGTTTGCAATGTTTTAGACATAAGAGCAGTTTAATTAGACATTACCGTGTACACACCGGTGACTAGCGATACAAGTGTGATGTTGAACGCACAACACTTACACAGCAGATAATACATCTATATCATCATACGGTCTTTTCTTTCTAAGCTTCCGGCATATGGCTTGCTTCCTCAACTGTGCATCTGGATTTCCTGCAGGAGCGTCGTATTCGGGTCCTTTGCGACGGTCACGCTTCCAAATTTGGTCCGTCTTATCCCTACGCTCTTTCTTCTGCATATCAATGATATGTTAAATTTCGGCAATATACATTGTTATGCGGACGACAGTACCGTGCATGGGCGATATCTCGGACGTCCTGGGGCTAAACATGCTGAGGTTGAGGGGAAAAGGCAGGATCTTGTCGTTGAACTTGACCAGACCTTGGACCGCATCTCTGAATGGGGTGCCAAGAACTTGGTCCAGTTCAACGCCAAGAAGACCCAGGCATGCGCGTTCTCAACAAAAAAGTCTCTGTTCCTTCCCCTCCCTTCTCTGAAGACTCACTCCACTGGTGACACGTGACAGCCTCTCCATCTTAGGTATGGATCTTTGCCGCTCCCTTAATCCCAAAACCTACATAAACACACAAGCTTCGCGAAAACTCGGAGTTCTGAACAGGGTGAGGCGGTTCTTCGCGCCTGGGCAGCTGTGCCTATTGTATAAGGCACAAGTGCGCCCTTGCGTGGAGTACTATTCTCATCTTTGGGATGGCTCCGCGCAGTACTTGCTAGACGCTCTTGACAGGTTACAGCGGCGGACTGTCCGTATCATCGGAAATCCAGAGGTCACGAATTCACTGGAACCTCTGCAACTCCGTAGGGACATTGCCTCGTTGACATGTTTCTACAGAATATACTACGGGGAGTGCTCTGAAGAGTTATTCTAACGTATCCCGCCCTCCCCTTTCCTATCCAGAACAACGCGTGCTGGGCTCAGATGCCATCCTTAGACGGTGGAGTCGACTAGAGTGCGTACCAACAAGTTTGGGTCCTCATACCTCTGCCGAACGATCAAGGCATGGAATTCTCTGCCAAGGCACGTGTTTCCTTCTTCGTTCAATTCCGGATCCTTTAAGTGGGGCGTGAAAAAGCACCTTCTCAGGCCGTCAAAGTAGAGACCTCAACATTGCCTCGGCTGCTATGAGGACGATGTGGAGACCACTGCTCTTAGACCACACGACAGCTTACCATCAGGCGGAGAATGGTCATCTTGACGAGCAAAAAAAAAATGAACCTTATTCACAGAATACATAGTAACGTAAACTATAAAGCTGATTATGAGCCAATAATAAAATATATCAACGAACACGATTGGGTTCAGCTTTTTAGAGGCAAAAATAATGTTGACATGGTTAATCTATTTTACGATGTTCTTCAGATTGCTATTAACAATTTTGTGCCTATCTGTAGGACTGCGAATAACCACTATCCGCCATGGTTTAACAATTCGATGATTCGATCGTTAAAAGAGAAAAATAGAATTAGGATGCGTTTTAAAAAAGACAAAAATCCTTTGGATGGACTAGAGTTAAAATTAGTCTCCAAGAGATGTCAAAACCTATCTAAAGAGTTGTATGCCAGGTACACGAGAGATATTGAGACAGAAATTAAAATAAATCCCAAATTGGTTTGGGCACATGTGAAAACTAAACACGGTGGTTCTAGCACTTATCCATCGACTATGACAGACGGACAGTTCACGACATCCAATGCCTCTCGTGTTTGTGACCTTTTTGCAAACAATTTTCTTCCATATATAGCCGCGACGATGATATAGACGCCCATAAAGGAAAATCTTTGATGCAAGGCTTAAAAAAAAATAGACAACGTATAACAAATCCAACGTTAGAACTTGATACATTACTCAAATAATTGGAATCGCTAGGCACAAGTAAAGGAACCGGTCCCGATGGCATCTCACCTTTATGTATCTAAAAATGTGCTTCAGCCATAGTTTCTTCCCTTTTGGCCATTTATAACACGTCACTAGAATCAGGTTGGTTTCCTACGGCATGGAAAAAAGCTAAGATCGTTTCTGTATATAAATCCGACAGAAAAGACGTCGTCAGCAATTACAGGGCCATATCGATCCTGTCAACATTTGCCAAGATCTTTGAGTCCATGCTGTGTCCATATTTGAAACGAAACTTTAAAATGTATGTTAGTGAGCACCAGCACGGATTTGTTGCTATGAGATCAACCACTACAAACTTGGTAAAGTTTACGGAGTCATTCGTTCAAGCATTAGATGCTAATAAACAATTGTTTGGCAAGTATTATTGTTTATTTAGCGCCACACCTAGCCGCAACATTTTTCCAAATTTAATGAAGTGTAGTAAAATAATACCTTTATTTAAAAATGGATGCAAAAGTGACCCTAGTAATTTTCGGCCAATTTCAATATTACCTGCTATTAGTAAAATATTTGAGAAGATTATATTACAGCAATTAGAGAGCCATTTTACTGTAACAGTTTATTTCATGCAGATCAATATGGTTTTAGGAAAGGCCGTTCTACGATAGATGCGGGTGTTACGCTTTTAAGACATATATTCAGTGCCTGGGAAAATTCGCAAGATGTCATTGGCGTATTCTGCGATCTCTCTAAAGCCTTTGACTGCGTTGACAATCATAAGCTGTTGCGAAAAGTCGGGCATTATGGCATCAGAGTTACTGCACTTGACTTAGTTGGTTCCTACCTAAGCGATAGACTACAATACGTTAGATATCAACGGAAGTAGATCTTCTGGATTACCAGTCACAATGGGCGTGCCACAGGGCTCAATTTTAGGACCCTTTCTGTTTTTAGTGTATGTAAATGATTTGCCGTTCTTCGTGCAGGATTTGTGTGACATTGTTTAATTTGCAGATGACACATCTCTTATTTTTAAAGTAGACAGAAGAGCAACAAATTTAAATACTGTTAATGATTCGCTTGCGCACATCCTGGACTGGTTTACGTCAAATAATTTACTACTATACTCTAAAAATACAAAATTTATCAAGTTTACATTGCCGAATGTAAAGAGTCCTAATATAAATATAAAAATAGTGAAATTATTACTTTCGTACAATCGACAGTTTTTCTAGGTTTTACTTTAGATCACACAGTTCAGTGGGGCTCTCATATATCGTGTCTTGCAGGGAAGCTTAGCTCAGCCGCATACGCAGTTCGGAAAGTAAGACAGCTTACTGATGTAGATACTGCGAGACTAGTATACTTCAGTTACTTTAACAGTGTCATGTCCTATGGTATATTATTGTGGGGCAAGGCAGCTGATATCGAGGCAATTTTTATTCTTCAAAAGCGTGCAGTACGTAGCATTTATAATTTATTACCACGGGTTTTCCTGAAAGACCGACTTAAAAAAATTACTTGTTTCTTAATTTGATTATTATTGAAGAATATAAATGCACAACCGCATTTAGTCACGAACTGCCTTTGCATTGTCACAAAGTGTAAGTCTATGCGCCATCATGCCATCCTACTGTCTATTTTAGATTTATATTAAAACATATACCTTAGCCCAAATTATTTAATCTCTATAATATTATTAAGTTATTATTGTTTTTATCTTTATTTTTTTATAGTCAGTAGTATATGGCATAATGGCTGCAACACCTTGTTAATCTGAGTTGTAAAATACTGAAATTATATTTAATTGGCGATTTAAAAGAGAGGCCGTGAGTTTCTTGCAGGTTTCTTCTCATAGGCTCAACCCTTTGCCTGAACCTAGCAACTAACCTAAATGTAGCTTCAGTAACTTAGTAAACTCACTAACCCATATATTTTGACGTTTATAAGTGTTACTTTGTGACCTAAATGAATAAATGATTTTTGACTTTGACTTTGACAATATGACGTTATCTATACTGACTTTTGTAAGGCGTTTGACCGAAAATCTCACTCAGTGTTACTTTATAAATTAGCAGCTTATGGTATCACGGATCCCCTACTCCAATGGTTCAAGTCATACTTAGCTGATCGTGAATTTTATGTCGTTGTGAATGGTAATATAATTCTTCTAACTGTATCATTACTTCAGGGGCTCCCCAGGGCTCTTATTTAGCTCCGACGTTATTTAACATATTCATCAACGATCTATCTGAATGCTTTCACTATTCAGAATACTTCTTGTATGCCGACGATTTAAAATTCACAAGAAAGATTGAATGTATAGGTGAATGTGAACTTTTACAAGAAGACTTGAACCGGATTGTGGAATGGAGGTAGTAATAATAAACTAAAATTAAATGTTAAAAAGTGTAATCATCTAAAATTTTCGAGAAGACTTCAAATTATACGCTCATATTACTGTAAAGGTCACCAACAAATTCAAGAACAAGAGACTATCCGAGATTTAGGAATATTTTTTGATAGTAAAGTAATTTTTATGAGAGCATACTGTTAAGAGGGCATCAAAAATGTTGAGTTTTGTATTGCGGAGCACTAAAGATTTTAAGAATAGCCGCATAAACATTACGCTTTACAATAGTCTGGTCAGAAGCATAATGGAATACTGCAGTGTCGTATAGAGACCACACTATGCTTTGCACATGTTAAGCTTAGAACGGGTTCAAAAACGGTTTTCAAGGCACCTCGCTTTCGCGAAAAATGAGGCTAAACAGTTACCAAATTACTCCTCACGAATGCAGTATTTCAGGATGTTCCCTCTGACTTTGCGCTGGAATATAGCGGAAGGTACGTTTGCTTGCAAGCTCATACAAAATAAAATTGACTGCAGAATTGTTGAGCCTTTTCCGATTTCGAGCACCAGCCAGATACCCAAGAAATTCTATAACACCTCTGTGCCCGCCACTGAGAAGGACAGGGGCAAATTCGCCAATGGCCAGAATGTGCAAAACTATCAATGAATGTAGTGACCTAATTGACATTCATTCAGATAGCAGAGGCATGATATTATCTAGTATTGTCAAAAGTTTTAAGTCCTGAGTGAATAATTCTGTCAATTATTTATTTGTTATTGTTTAATTAATAATAATGATTTGATTTTTATCAGTTGTTTTGCTTTTTTAATTGTTTGATATTCTTTATGTTTTTTGTTTCAATGCAGTCAAATATGTATGCTAAGTTTGATTAAGTAGTCTACATTATTATACTACTAATATTTTCATTGTAAACTCTCTATGAGCTTGTGATGTTAATCTGTAATTAACTGTTACACTTAGTTTTTTTTTTTATTGTACTACTTATTTGGATATGTATTAGTGTAGTCAGTTGTTGATTTAAACTTAAAAAAAAAAACAAAAAAAAGTTTCCTTTTAAGTAGCCGTACAAACTTACTAAGATTAAACACATAAATAAAATAAAATAATTCCTCAGCCATCTCTCAGTCAGCTGTCATTAGCGATGAAATTGATGATACCTTGGCTACCTGGGAATCTGCTTACCTCGCTAATGAAGAAGTTGTACATACTCAGTTTATCATACAATGAACTTTATGGAATATTGGCGGATAATGTCGATGATATGCTGAAGAATCATAGTCAAGGCATCGAAACCGAAGCACATGATTTGTCTCTAGACCATGATGATGACGAAACTGAGGAGAACGTAAGCACCCATGAATGACATTATGGAAATGCGCCAAACAGCAATAATATCGAATTTATAATGACTTCTGGGCTGAAAGTCGACATGAGGGAGAAGCAGCCGTTTGATTTTTTTTTGTTGATTTTGTCCTTCAATTTTAAATTTGATTATTACGTGCACCAATAGGTGAAGAATTGAAAAATACGGCTTCTGCTATACACAGCAGAATGAAAAAGTGGCGGCCAATAGACATGGATATATTAAAAACTTTTATTGGGTTGGTCATTCATATGGGGACTATTCAATATAACAGAATAGCCGACTACTGGAAAACGCATTATTTATTTTAAAATGATGTTTTCAGAAAATATATGTCTCGAAACAGGTTTTTAAATATAATGAGAGCATTGAACGTCCAAAACATACCAGAAAATGCAAGCTTAAATAAAATCAAATCGTTGATTGACGAAATAAATAAAAATATGAAACATATATATCATCCTACTAGAGAAATAACGATTGATGAGTCATTGATGTTATGGCGAGGAAGACTCAGTTACCGCCGATACATTAAATCCAAAGCCAGTGGATATGGACATAAATTTTATAATTTAGCCGATAATACAGGCATAATTTTTAGAACACATTTATATGCTGGATCAAAAGATCCTGTAGTTTCTGGACGCGGGCCTACAAATAAAGTTGTCCATTTGTTAATGGATGGTCTTAAAAATATGGGCCATTCACTATATGTGGATAATTTTTATACTAACATCTCTCTCACAAGAGAGTTATTAAATAGCGGTACATTTTATACAGGAACTCTTAAAATAAATAGAGAAGGGAACCCAAAAGAATTGTTAAAAACTAAAATTTAAAAAGGCGAATGTTTAATACTGCATGACAAACATAATATAAATTTGGCAAAATGGATGGACAAACGGGAGGTGCTGTTTCTTTCAAGCGAGCACAATAGTGTATTAGAAGAAGTAAGAAATCGTACTACCACGTGCTATAATTAAATATAATAAATATATGCGAAATGTGGATAAACATGATCAAATGCTGTCATATTATACAGGTGAACATAAATCGATAAGGTGGTATAAAAAGGTTATCATTCACTTGATTGAAGTGTGCTTAATTAATTCTTATCAACTATTTAAATCAGAAAAAAATCTAAATATTAGTTTATATGACTTTAGAGTAAAAATTTTGGAAGTTGTTGCCACCTGTATTTCCCCGCGAGGAAATACCTTTAGCAATCTGTCCAATCCATTTTCCTAAACAAATTATTAAAGGACCAAATAGTCGGCGCGCAAAAAGGAAACAGTGCCGACAAGGTGCAAAACAAAAAAAACGTGTGGACACGATATTTTACTGTCCTAATTGCCCTGATCAACCAGGACTATGTTTAAATTGTTTTAAGCCATACCATCGGTACTGATCTATTACAATTCGAAGATTTTAAGGATATAAAAATGTTACATAAATATATAAAGTACATACTATTTATTTCTGTACATTAGCTACAGTAAAACGTACGTTGATTTTGATTAATTATGTTTGTTTTGTTTTAATCATTCTGTAATTACCTTGCAATAAACATAAATGATCTAATGATTAATAAATGGTTATTTAATTTGAGTGTCGTATTGTATTTGACTTGAGTGTGAACCCTTAGCGTCATTCAAAAATGTAAAATTTTTTGCGTAAGTGCGGGTCCGAAGACAGGTTAATTTGATTCAACTCTTCGGCCACTAACTGACCAAACAAGATATATCGTTTATCTTCTTTTTCGTTAATATCAGTAACAGTCTTGCAATCGTCACATGTATCTTATTTTTTTGGCTTACTTTCTTTTTGTGGCTGACGTGACAAAATCGACTGCGACATATTTGTAAGATCATCCCAACCTTGACTATTATCTATTATATTGGGTGACCATGAACGTTTTCTTTCTGGAAAAATAAAGAACAAGACGTTAAATATAACCATAATTTGGGAAGGCACTATGAAAGTTTTTTTTTTTTTTTTTACGTGGGGGAATGCAATGACGCATATCCCTCCGCGGGGGCGGGCGGAGGGATTATGTCGGACTCGCCGGGGTAAAAGAAAGATGGAAATAATAGTAATGTACCTCCCGGAATACCGACTAAACCTACCACGGTGTTCCTCGACAAAACCACTATCGACGGGGCCGCGCGAATCGCTTTCGCATGCGGTCGCGACCCCGCCGCGGTTACGGCCTGCCGTATGAAACGGCAGGCAACTACACGAAAGACCTACCCAAAATAGGCACTACGTCGCTTAAAACCCTACTGTCTCCCCTAGAGGGGAGACGGACTCGACACAGAGGCGCGCGTGGGAACACGCACGCCGCCTCTCGGACCTGGTGCTGAACGGATGGCGGACAGGCCCACAAAGCCCGCCACCCCCAGGTCAAACCTCAGGGTGGCTGGAGGTCGTCTCGCGCCCTCCAGCGCCCGGCTCTGCGGTTGGGGAGAGGGTTTAAACGCTCCCTCTCCCGCTCCGCCGCCTCCTTGATAGAAATAACTTCCTCACAGAAGGAGGCGACGGCGTTCCACGACCTCTCACTCCGGACCATAGACTGAACTACGGCCGGGAGCGAGAGGGCAACCGATCCGACTGCCGCGATCAAATCACGGCGCTGCGATGCCCAGGCGGGGCAAACCGCCAAAGTGTGCAGCGCCGTGTCCTCAACAACGTCGCGGCAGTCGCCGCAGTGGTGACAACCGGGCGTCTCTTGCCGGCGTATACGACACAGGAACCGGCCAAAACAACCGTGGCCAGTCAGAACCTGTGTCAGCCGGAAGGTGAGGGCGCCATGCCGCCTCTCCAGCCACTCCTCAAAAACGGGACTTACCGCCACGATCGTGGCGTGCCCGAAGGCACTATGAACCTACTCTAACCGAGTTGTAACCTAAGCAAATTTTCATAATGTAATTTTAAATAAGTAATTAATTAATGTAGGGATTGACGACCCCTGATTTTTTGAAAAGGCCCCTGGACCTGGGTTTTTAAGGACGTTTTAGATTTCTTTATATAAATATTAGCTTAATTATATCTGAAACACAAAGTATGATTTTGGTTCATCTTGGATTAATTAACTGAAAGTTATGACTTACCTTTATGTTCCATTAGTAGTTCAGCTGATAACCAATAAAACAGACACAAATTTACCACAAATATCGCAGGAAACTACACATACACGCTTTAAACACGGCACAGTACATGTAAACTGAACATATCAAACGGTTTATGTCAAAATCTACAGCTTCATGCCTAAAACGCCGATAGGCGGGTAAGGATACTTAATTAAGATGCTGGGACCGCCGATGGGCGGGCTGTATATCGTATCTGGAGACATCTGGGTAATGTCGTTACTTTTCAGGAAGGCAGTGAATGGGTTACACTTTTGTGAATAGAGATTGATAAATTGTTTAAGACTGCGCCGAGCGTAAGACACGTTTGTACTGAATGACAGAGATTCAAATCGGCGGCGGCGCGCGGCCGCCGTAGTAAAATTGTATAGAGGGTTTGAAGTGGTTTTTGATAAATATGTATCTTTATTGTCAACTAATAACTTAAATATTTGGGACGGACAAATTGTAATATAACTATTTGTGTTTCGTTTAAGCTGTAAAATAGGATAGATTTCTACTGTTATTATCTAAAAATCACTTAACACGAGATTACGTTTTTGAATTTTTCGTGCAAATTTACTTAATTTTGTTGGTGAAAATATTAATTATTTTAAGTTTTTTACACGGAGTAATTGTAAACACATTCATTGATATGGTAAATGTATATTTTATATTTGTATTAAACAAAAAGCGTTGATTAAATCAACTTAACTGTGACTGCCTGTTTTGGCACATTTCGCTCGGCGTAGTCTTAAGAAATTTAACAAAATTGAGTTTCAATTAATCTATTTATTTTGTAGTAGTGCACCGCCATGTATTACGATATAACTAAACTACTCAACAGTTCTTGTATCGATTTCCGTTAGATGGCGGCAATTATCGGCTTATGCAATTTTAGTTTTGACATACATTTTTGCAGCTCATTGTACAATTTTTTTTTTATGCTGTTACGGTGTCGAACGAGCAGACGGATAGCCTGATGGTAAGCGATTACCGCCGCCCATGGACACCCGCAACACCAGAGGAGTTACAAATGCGTAGCCCGCCTTTTAAAAAGGAGTACGCTCTTTTCTTGAAGGTTTTAAAATAATCAATTAATATTTTTATAGATAATCTGGACACTTAGCTGTATATGCAGATAGCATGGGCAGAAAGACAATAACATCCTGAAACTGACTCGGTGGCGCAGCAGTAGTGAGTGCCACTGATCTGTATGAGGTCCCGGGTTCGGCCAAGGTCGGGCAGGCCAAGAGTTATGTAATGCAATGTAAACACGACGGGCTTGATGTGTGCGCCGGCGTACAGGTTGTAGTGTGGACTGCGGCGACTGTTGCGGGTTCGAAATGTTCAACCATTTTGTCGGCCATCACAGCTAAACATTCTAGCGACGATTCGGTGTTCACGGAGAGTACGGCGCGGACTTGTGCGGGTAATTGGTTGAGCCACATAACTTTTAGAGCTTGGTCGGTTAGTAATTTACCGCTCAAATCGCGCATCTTACGTAATAACTGGCTAGGTTTCATATCGCCCAGTTCTAGGCCGCTGAGTAATTTCTGTAGCTGACGATGGTCTGATTCTTGGTACGTCGATATCAGTCTGTTCTTTAGCGTAATGTACTTGTTGGTCGATGGCGGGTTTAATATGATGTCGCCGATTTGTTCGAGGTCGCTACAGCCTAGCAACGGGACGACGAGGTTGAATTTCTGTTCTTCTCCCATCTTGCTGGCGGCGACGGCGGCTTCAAACTGTGCGAACCACAGTCGTGGGTTTTGACGCTAGAATGGAGGGAGACGTGCAGGCAGTGAGATTGTAGCGACATCACCGTGAAGAGGGGTCGTTACTTGCTTGTCGGTGAATTCTTCAGCTTTTTCTTGTGCCATGACGATAAGGTAGCGTGTTCATACATCTAGATTTGGCCGAAAACCAACAGATGTTGGGTGTCGGTTCAGTGAACCGATATTACAACAGCACTAGAACAATGAGAGGTCAGGGGTCACCAATTTAACGTGTTACCGGCCGGCGGGCAGAAACCAGGTCTGTAGCTGGTAACCGTTAGGGTTATATTGAAACACGCAGACTGATTCAACAGAGAATATATTTACAATTTTTACCTATCTTATATCCCATTTATTAGTCATGCAAGTAACGCTAACACTAATGTGTACAATAATCATGGTCACCAATCAGCGACAAGTAAACAAAAATCTAACATTTACGAATGATTTCTTGGAAATCTGTTCGCGAGTATAAAAGTAGTGCCAAGTATAAAAAGCAGAGGGAAGCTTCGCGCGTCACCAGTGCGAATGTTGATATCGTCGCGGCTAGACGTATGATGCTCCGTTCGCTCGCCTTCGCGCGTCGCTTGGTTTCGGCGCGGCTAGTTGTACGATGCTCCGTTCGATTCCAGGTTCCTCGTAAAGTTATATGTTGCCTGTGCGTATATACATACGCCACACTAGGAATCTAGGATGCGCCCAGTTTTTTTTACAAGTAAACACTTTATGTGTACTTAACTTTAAAGTAACTATTCTTTCGATTAGTCAAATTTGGATGGCCTCATTTTTTGTTTTTATCATTGCTGTTTCGATTCTAAACCCACGATTACAGTTTGTTTGGAAAGTTAATCGGTACCGAATCGATTTTGTGATGTGCCGATTAAAACGGTCCCTTCACTATTGCTGCTCAACGATCATCTGTGACAAATGGGACTTTGTATTTGAAACGGACTATAACCTGATCTACTTTTACGCGAGCAAAAGTTAGTATTAAATACTACGACGAAACCCTAAATATTTAATCTCCATATTATTAAGTTATTATTTTAAGTTTCTTTACCTTGTTAATATGAGTTGTAAAATACTGAAATTATATTTCATTGGCGATTTAAAAGTGGCCGTGAGTTTCTTGCAGGTTTTTCTCATAGCCTCAACCCTTTGCCTACACCTAACCTAAATGTAGTTTCAGTAACTTAGTAAACTTACTAACCTGTTTATTTTGACGTTAATAAACGTGACTTTGTGACCTGTTTGTAAATGAATAAATGTGTGATTTTTGACTTTGACTTTTACTTGGTACCCAATTTTCGGCGACACGGATCCATAATTGGCAACGCTTACGAACTGTAACTGTCAGTCTAGTCTACTAAAGTCTAAACTCAGTGTGACCAGATTCAGTATTTTAATACTTTTACGGTGTATTTTATTGAATTATCCGAATATCAGTATTTTGTAGGTATATTGGTGGAAGTCGGTATTTATGGGTAAAATTATATTATATATTGGATAAAAGTTATGGCAGCACCGTAGTGATCGTATCCACGAACATTGATGTTCAGGGGATTTCCCGGATTTAGTCTATATTTCATTTGGGAGCAAAGTTCAGTAAGTTACAGATAGGACATGTTTACGATTTTGTTAAGTGGAATTTCTCCCGATTTTGTATACCGATTTCCATCAATCTCAGTTCGCATCCCTATTTTTTTGTATCTTTCACGGGGATTTTCTATTGCTTAATCGTCGATTGTGACCATTGTGTCCAATACCTAGTACCTATAGGTTAACCGTGGTTACATCGTGGTATGTTTAATCGGTAGGACCCAAAAACTTCACCACCCGATCAACACCAGGTCCGAGAGGTGGCGTGCGTGTTCCCACGTGCGCCTCTGTATCGTGTGTCCGTCCCGCCTTCAGGGGGACAGTAAAATTAGTGGTTGCAAATTTGTGTAGTGGCCTGCCGTTTCATACGGCGCACAGTGGTTCGTTCCCTTACAAGAGGTCGGACATAGGGTATTAAAAAATTTTAAGTCGTAATTTCAAATAACTGAATATGCCATTCGATTTCTATATTGAAGAGAAACAAATTCTAGCAGCATGAGTTATAAGGCTACACTTACACTGTGGTAAAATTGAATAAAACTGTTTTTAATGTATGGGAAGTAACCTTTAAATATTTTATATTATATAGCCATCACGTGCACTGGATTACCGATTGAGCAATTAAATACCTTCACCTGAAACCTATTTCAGTATCTATTATCAGATAGGCATCTATTTATAACAATAGGATTTTGAGGTCGCTACCGAACAAATTCTATAACAATAGGTTGTTTATTATGTCGCTACCTAAGTGCAATTAGCAGGGATTAAGCTACTTTGCACGTGTAATTCCTGGAAATTTAATTAGCGGTGATTAGCGGTGCCTAGCTTGTGATATCTAGGAGTACATAAATAGTGGTACGGGGTATTAGAAATTCAGTTGTAATTACAATTTCACTGAGTGCTGTCACTATGTCTTTCCATGGTTTTGTAACGAATCTAGATCTCTATGTTGCTCTAAGCCAGCATAATAATCTACGGGACTATAGTTATCTATTAAGTGTTCTAAAATCAAGCTGTAGTGTTCAAGTTTGCGACAGTCTTGAGGAAGAACTAAAAAACTGGTGCCGTCAGTTTTGTTACCGTGTCAGTGCCAGATGGAACAAATCCAAAAGAATTACTGACAATTTCTTGCAAAGAAATACAGAATGTCTGGATTCTGAAATACAGTGGCCCAAGGGCATTAAAGAAAACACGGTAAACGTTTCAGTTGAAACTCTTGAAGCTGAGAGCCCATCTAAATTAGATGCATCAACATCTTCAATATCTCCCCGGAAAACTTTTGAAGATCTGACGAATCGACAAAAAAGAAGACGTACTGAAGAACTTCGTGCATCTTCTTCTCAAAATGAGTTATTGTTTTCTACGGAAATAGCTCTTAAGTCGGCTGGAAAAGGAGATGTAGCTAAAGTTTTGAAGTTTTTGCTCGAAAATCCAGAAGAAGTATCCAGAGTATCAAATTTTATCGATGGCCGAATGACACAACCTTGTGAAGTTTCTGTACAAAAAGCATTGGCCTTGTATATCTCAATGCGTCTATCCAAGTGGCGCTACATTACACTAAGAGACTTCAGTTCAAAAGAGGGTCTGTCAAAGTACCCTAGTTACTACAGGTTGTTAAAAGAAAAAAAAGAGTGCTATCCAATAAAGGATGACATTATAATTACAGAAAACTCGGCAAAGATAAAATTGCAATCTTTATTAGATTTGACTGTTAAGAGACTCATCAAATCACTGGATATCAAATCATGTGAGCAACTCGTATTGCACAGCAAGTGGGCCATCGATGGAGCATCGAGTCAAAATGTTTACCATCAAAAGTCTTCAGTGAGCAGTGAAGATTTGTCAACGGTAATCATGGCAAGTCTTGTACCCCTGAAACTGACTGAATCAGCAAGTGGTAATACTTTGCGGCAAAATGATCGACCCTCGTCGACTATGTATTGCCGTCCAATTTCATTCAAATTTATGAAAGAAACAGAAGCCAATATCAAGTCAGAAATAGCTGCTTCTGAGTCTGAGATCTCAAACCTTACCCCCACCACATACGAGAATATGAATGTGACACATAGCTTGATGTTAACGATGATAGATGGCAAAGTCCACTCATATATCTCTGAAACATCGGCTGCTGTATGTGATCTGTGCAAAGCTCGCCCTACAGAGATAAATGATTTGGAGACGGTGAGAGCAAAACCAGTGCAAGAAGAACTTTATAAACATGGCCTAAGTTCACTGCACGCGTGGATTAGGTCCATGGAGTGTTTTTTGCATATTTCATATAAAATTGAAATTAAATCATGGCAGGCAAGAGGTAAAGAATTGCAGCAAAAGACAAAACAAAGAAAAGAAGTTTTAACGCGTTACCAGCCGTTTCAACTGAGAATATATTTACAATTTTTCACCTATCTTATATCCCATTTATTAGTCATGCAAGTTACGCTAACACTAATGTGTACAATAAACATTTTCACCAATCAGCGACAAGTAAACAAAAATCTAACATTTACGAATGATTTCTTTGAAATCTGTTCGCAAGTATAAAAGTAGTGCCATGTATAAAAAGCAGAGGGAAGCTTCGCGCGTCACCAGTTAGAAACTTGATATCGTCGCGGCTAGACGTATGATGCTCCGTTCGATCGCCTTCGCGCGTCGCTTGGTTTCGGCGCGGCTATTTGTACGATGCTCCATTCGATTCCAGGTTTAAAGTTATATGTTGCCTGTGCGTATATACATACGCCACAAAGTGATACAGGAGACTTTTCGTAGAGAAACTGGCTTACTACTGGATGTAGTCAAACAAGGAAGTGGTAACACAAATACCGGTAATGTGGCTCGGAGATTCTTTGCTGATACAGATACAACAGCCCGAATCACAGGATAAGACAAAGGATTAATCCAAAGGATAGCTGTTATACTACAATGCATTTCTTCGGGTGAGAAAATAAACTTCACAATGTTCAAAGAGTATTGCGATGCAACAGCGAATTTATACGTTGAATTGTATTCATGGTACTACATGCCATCAAGCATGCATAAGTTGCTGATACACGGACCTGAAATAGTGAAGCATTTTCTTGTAGTGCCTATAGGTTTCTTGTCTGAAGAGGCATCAGAAGCCAGAAACAAGGACTTCAGAAAGGTTCGATCGGACCACACTCGAAAGTGTAGTAGCCTCGCAACAAACGAGGATATACTCAACAGTCTTCTTTTATCTTCGGATCCTTTGTTGAGTGACATACGATGGAAATTCAATAAGAAAGAAAAGAAGAAGTTATCAAAAGAGGTCGAGGCGTTACTAGTTTGTGATGATCATGAAATTAAATTCACCATACCTGTACCCATGGAAACTTTAGTTTCAGATTATAGTGATAACGCCTCGGATGATGATAACGATGATGACTAGGATGAATCATTTTTGTAAATTGTTTTTTTTTATGGATCTTCACTATTTTTTATAATTTAAATGTTTATTTTAGTTAGTTTTAAGTTTTGTTTTTTATTTTAATGTTTATTATTGTTATTTCGTATCAATATACAATTAATATTTACTTGGACTATTTTTCCTATTTTCTATACTTTATTTAATATCTCAAAAACGGCACAAAAGTAGCACTATGTGTCGTGGGAAAAAATGTGGCAAATAATGATAAGATACTGCCATAAAAAAATCAGACCGAAAATGGGCCAAAATCAAAAGATATTCATATTTAAAGGTTACTTCCCATACATTAAAAACAGTTTTATCCAATTTTACCACAGTGTAAGTGTAGCCTTATAACTCATGCTGCTAGAATTTGTTTCTCTTCAATATAGAAATCGAATGGCATATTCAGTTATTTGAAATTACAACTTAAAATTTTTTAATACCCTATGTCCGACCTCTTGTATGGGAACGAACCACTGTGCGGCGGGCCGAAACCTCGGCGGGTTCGCGATTGCATGTGAAAGCGATTCGCGCGGCCCCGCCGATTGCGGTTATGTCGAGGAACACCGTGGTAGGTTTAGTCGGTATTATCGGGATGTCATCAACATCTTTCCCCGGTGAGTCCGACATAACCCAATTTAACTATTTTTGGTCCAAGTATACCGACTTTACTTGATCGAAATTAATTACTAAAACATGTTTTGAAAATCAGTATTTTTATTGGTATATTTTCCCTGTGCGAGTAGGTAAATTTCAGTATTTTTTTTAAAGTACTTCGCTTTTATTCTGAAATTTAATCTGGTAATACTGCTAGTCTTTCTGAAGCATCAAGTCAATCAAATATCAAATATCGTTATAAGTGTTGATGTTATTTGTTGTTGTATTGTTATTGTTACCTACTATTTGTCTGAAGTCCATACAATGGTAATAGGCTAAGGCTAAATTGATAATTTCATTAGTTTGAAAAGAAATACATTAATTCCAATGGAACATACCAGTAATATTATGAGTAAAAACGTGGGGACTTTTAAACAGATGAGTGTTTGTAGAGGTTGCCTGGCGAGTGACCGTAGGATGATAAGTGCAACACGATATGAAGCTATGTACAGGGATATGACTGGCTTAATTGTGAGTACAGCCTCCTTGCTTTGAAATCTTGAGAAACAAATTCAGACCAGTAAACATTCTAACAGTAGCATGCTACTTTATATATTAAGCTCATTTATTTATATATATATAACTATATATACTATATTTATTTATATTTATATATATAACTAATCCCCGCCCTCCCCTCCCGCCGGAGCCCTATAATTTCCGAGAAAAATAAACTTTTATTTTTAAATTTTTTTTGTCATATATTTAATATTGTCTTCTGTTTACGCGAATGTTATTCATTGAAATTAAACTACTATAAAAAAATCTAAATACTATAAAAATCCGTATATAGTAGTATTGTCATATATTCATAAATAACAAAGAATAAGAGGGCAAATCACTGTCCTTATCTAACAGTTTACAGAAAATATAATTTACTGCATAAAGTCTATATTATACAATATCTTGAGAATGCATCTTCTCCGGCACTGCAGCATGTGCAGCCTCTTCGCCCTAGCGTAACAAAGCACTGGCCCATGCGCTCACCTAAGCGGCCGAGGCTGGTCGCAGCAGGCGACCAGCAAGCCGAGGCTCGCTTGTGCCTATGCTTTGTTACTGCGGCCTGAGGCTGCACCCCCTCCGTGCCTCCGGGCTTTAAAAAACACTAGGGGTAGAGCAAAAAGTACCACGTGAAGTCGGGGTAAACTAATTCGGGTCTGTCACAGATTTTAATATTTACCTTTATTTTACTTCCTTTTTTCCGAATTTAGATTCGTCGATCTGTACTACTTTGCCAGGACCTATCTTGCCTGAAGTATTTTGTTTTTCTATTGCGGAACGGAATGAATGTCAACAAAACAACTTAACAAAATGGGAGCAATGCATTTCGTTTCCCATAAAAAAAAGTACAGGCTCATTTTTATAGACTTTGAAATAAATATCTATAATAATAACTTTAATTTATAAATATTTTGACACTGAATTGCATTCCTCCCTACTTCCCTAAGTAGAAAGGAATGTAATTCTGTGTCAATTACTTATTCATAACCTCAAAAAACGCAATATGAATTTCTTATTTTTTTTAAAATGAGTTGTCTACGGCAAGAAAAATTACTGATTGTGGCTCAGAAAACTCTCTAGTATCACATACTACCCTTAGATTCTGCCCAACTAATAGGCACGTTTCTAAACCCAACCCCTTTCTTCTCATATAGGTAAGTTCTATAGTGAAACTAGCTTCTCTGAACATACAGTTAGTTCTATTGGGATGACATGACTCAAAAATAATTGCCAGCTTTTATATATATTATATATATACATATATACTGTGCCTAGTGTGGCTGTCACAGTAAATGCTAATATATGTGTAACTTAACTGAAATAAACATTATTATTATTATTATTCTATAAATATAATAATAATAATTATTATAAAGCTTTATTTCCTGAACACACATATAAAAGATCTTAACATTTAAAAAGTAAAAAAAATATGAAAATAAAAAAGTTAATCTAAAAGTAAAAATTTACACTTATATTATATAATATCCCTTGTTTCAGTATGCCTTACAGCAAAGGCCTCCTCCAACTCTTTTCAGTGCATTCTGTCTGCCGCCACTCTTATCCATAGGGGTCCTTAAGTCATTTTCAAATTGTCCTCCCATCTTTTTGCTTTACGACCACGACTTCTAGCGCCAATTGTTACCTGTTTACTCCATTTCTTCTTTTTGCAGCGGAGGATATGTCCAGTCCACCTCCATTTTTGTTGAACGATATGCAACAGGATATCTATTAATATAGTTTTTGCCTGATGTCTGTACTTCTGACTTTGTTTATTTGTTTCAGACCTAGCATGCTCTTTTCCATACCTCTCTGACATTTTGCTAATTTGTCCCTATGGTCTATCGTCAAAGCCCAGGTTTCACAGCCATAAGTGATGCAGGGTAGGATACAGGTATCAAAAGTCTTCTTCTTGATCTTCTTGCCCAGTTCTTTGCTTTTCATTATTTCTTTCAGGGCATACAATTATACAGCTTATACAAAAATACAATGAATATAAAAAAATAATTATCTGTACTTTATAGATTACTCCAAAGCTTTAGATAGCCTTAAACACGAATTCGTATGGCAAAACCTAAAGGAGCAGGGTATCCGAAACACCTATGTAAACATCATCAAAAATATTTACAATGAAAGTAAAGCTAGTATCAGGCTGGAATCTATGGGAGATGCTTTTCCAATCGATGGGGGTGTCAGGCCAGGTGACCCACTTTCGCCAAAGCTGTTTACAGCAGTGCTAGAACAAATGTTCAAAAATATAGAATGGGAGCATCTAGGTCTAAATATAAACGGATTGCAGTTGAATCATCTAAGATTTGCTGATGACATGGTTCTATTGGAAGAGGACCCACTACTACTGGAATCCATGATACAAACACTAGCAGACAGTAGTAGTAGTAAATTAAAGTTTTTAAACTTTCGCGATTTGTACACATACTTAATATAATGTTAGACAACGGGTCTTACTCGCGATAAAGTATTTAAAAGGTAATAAATATAAATACCTATTGATTACCCGACGTCATCTTGGAATCCAGTCATCAGCAAATGTAAACGTCGCCGTAGTGACTTAGGTAGCCAGTGTGTAGACGTCGTTAGTGTTGTGTGTCGAAATACCGACAGTGCAAATATAAATAATAGTGACCAAGTGAGGGTAGTTGCCGAAACCCGCACTTCACGAAGGCGCCGCTGAGCTCACATCAGTCAACCCGTGACCACGATCGATGCAAGTCGGTCGAAACGTCGGGTAATCAATAGGTATTTATTACCTTTTAAATACTTTATCGCGAGTAAGACCCGTTGTCTAACATTATATTAAGTAAGTAGTAGTAGTAGGTTTAGAAATGAACTCAAGCAAAACTAAATGATGACAAATTCAATACCCACAGATATAACCATCCACGGGTGGAAACTCGAATACATAGAAGAATATGTATATCTAGGCCAGATTATATTGCTAATTGACCAAATGTCCAAAGAAATAGACAAAAGAATTGAGACAGAGTGGAAAAATACTGGGCTCTGAAAGAAATATATACATATAATATGTATATATAAATCTCTGTATATTTCATACTGCTAAGATATAATTTATATGGCAGAAGAATGTTTGCCGGGACAGCTAGTACATACATATATATTTAACTGCCTCCATGGCGCAGCGGTAGTGAATGCGACTGCTGTGCATGAGGTCTCAGGTTCGAATCCTTGGGCTTTTCTGTTAAGAAATCTCAATAGCAGCCTGGACCTAGAAAGTTGGCTGTGTTAGACACCACCTTGCCTCAGAGAGCATGTAAAACTGTTAGTCCTGCGCCTGATCTCTCTCCGGTCATGTCGGATTACCATCCCATCAGATCATGAGAGTTAAGGAACAGAGAGTGCAATTGTGTTTGCTTACACACTTGTGCACTATAATCACAGTGACGGAAATTCGGTCTGGAGGACATTATAATTATCGTTATATATATACTGCAAAATCACTTGGTGTAAGACTCCCATGTGACAAAAGCCTTCTACCTCACAAGAGACCTCAACTTGGTGTTGAATATAGTATAGTTTAGGAAAGGACATAACACTTGTTTTGTTCATGTGTATTTCGTTGCTAGGTTTGCAGAAGGGGACTGAGCCTACCCTCAATCTCTTTGTGAAATGTACCACTTTCAAGCTACTGAGTATGTGAGCATTATTAATAGTAACACTGATAAAATGATGTAGGTGTGGGCACCTGTAATCTTACACTATATATGAACTTACAATAAACAACAGCTTTACACAACTACACTGTAATTTCTTGGTATCACAGAAGTCACTACAAGTCAATAAAACCACCCTATTGCCACATAAAGGCGAATTTTTATGGGCTTTCATAATATCAACAATTCTTTAATATATTATTTTAATGTTTCTTATAATGTAAGCTGTGTAAATGCCTTAATATATTCTATACTTGTAAACTTGATTACAAAGCATTAGCTTGCCTGTAGTATTAACAAATTGAAAAAGAATGTTGTTATTCTGGTTTAACTGAACTAACTGTAAACTATTCTCCTAAAAATTACAATAATTCACTTATTGAGAATCCCTATTTACAGTAAATGAGTATACAGAAAAATAGACTAAAATCAAATTTTATATAAACATAAAGTGGGTACATAAACTTAAAATATTAATTTAATGTTAAACATATCACTGTCAACGTCACCTAAAGTAACAAAATTCAGCTAGATTATGACAATGAATGCAGTAGGTATATTTCTTTTTTGTTATTTGTATATACATACATATATACGTAAGTGCTAGTATCCAATATATAAAATACCTAGTCCTGCCATAAATATTGTTACAAGTCAAAATCTTTTTTTTTCATTTGCATAAAACATTTATTAAATTATTACTGTAATATGTGTTAGTTTATACATTAATATAATAACATTAAAAATATATGAAGCTCATTTAAAATGATCTCTATTGGCTTTAATACAGTCCTTTAAATGTTGAGGCTAGTTATCAATAGAAACATTCACTCTCTCCATGGGGAAATTCTACACTGCCAATCTTATGGATTGTTTTAAGGACTCCAAATTATCAGGGTGGCCAGTCTTTATAATAATAATAATAAGCTTTATTTAACCATATTTGAAATTATAATTTAAGTGAATGTTTTAATTAAGTTGCACAACTCTCTATATGGATCCCTTATGGGTAAAAGCCTCCTCCATCCCGTGCCATTTGTCTCTATTCTGGGCTAACTTCATCCAGTTGGTACCAACAGCTTCAACAATATTATCTGCCCACCTTTTTCGCGGTCTGCCTTTTTTTCTTTTACCAGTTGGTCCTAGCCATTTTGTTGTTTCTGATGTCCACCGTCTCTCCATATATCTAGAAATATGACCAGTCCATTTCCATTTGAGACGTAAGGTGTGTTGTAGTGCGTCTGTGAGTCTGGTTTTCTTCCTTATCTCCACATTCCTGGTTTTCTGGATCCTTTTAAGCTTTAGTATGCTTTTTTCTATTGCATGTTGACATGCAGTAATTTTGTTTCTTATTTTGTTTGTATATGTCCATGTCTGACTTCCATATGTGAGATTTGGTAGAATACAGGTGTCCATTACTATTTGTTTGAATTTTAGATTATAATCTCCTTAAAGGATTTCCTTAAGCGTCCAGAATTCCTTCCAGGCGCTGTTGATCCTCCTGTCTACTTCATCCTCATTGTTTTTTGTATCAAATGACATTTGTTTCCCGAGGTAGATATACTCATTCACATATACCTTTTGGCCGTGCAATCCGCAGTACTGAGCATTAGTCGTGGGCATTAATTACTGTGCCGCTGTATTATTTATCGTGCATCTTAAACAGAGAACTTGTACGGTGAACTTTATTAGTGTCCGACTTTTATTGAATATTATTTTATTGCTTTGGATAATGCCACAATCAAATTTTGTCTGGGGATGTTGTTCGACTGGTGATAAAAATGAAAAATATCTTCAATGCGTAGTATGCACGAAGGCCTTTCACAATGACTGCCTATCTTTGGAATCATCATTCGAACAGTCATCTTGGATCTGCCCCTTCTGTACCTCAACAACTTCCAAAGGCCAAAATAATGACAATACACCCGTGCGCTTTAATCAAAATGTTACTGTGCGCTCCAACAAAAGACAAGCCCTACAGTCCCCACCTGGTTCGGAATCGTCCCTATTAACTGAAAACGGTGTACGCGCTATAATTCAAGAAGCCATTGAGTCTCAGTCTGATAACTTACTGGTGAAAATTACTTCGACAATGCGCAGCTTATTAAACACGGAAATAAAATCAGTGCGAAATGAAATTGAACAGCTAAAAGATTCCGTTGTTCATATGAGTGTACAATACAATTATATTCTAAGAGAACATTCAGAGGTGAAACAAAGGATAAAGGAGTTGACAGAAAACAATAGAAAAATGTCTACCGTAATTAAAGATATGTCAGTGCGCATTAATACTTTGGAACAGAATGCTCGCGCTAGTAACATTGAATTACAATGTGTCCCTCAGAAAAAGGATGAGAATTTGATGAACATAGTAAAACAAGTTGGTAAGGTGGTAGATTGTGAAATTAAAGCAGAAAATGTATTGAATTGCACGCGTGTTATAAAGTTCAATGGCGATAATAATCGTCCTAAATCCATCGTAGTCCAGTTCAACACACAAAGACTGCGCGATACTTTCTTAGCTGCTTGTATTAACTTTAATAAAAAGAAAAATTTCAACGAGAAATTAAACACCTTCCACCTTGGTCTTGCGGGCGAGAAATCACCTATTTTTATCACTGAACACTTGAGTCCTACTAATAAGGCTTTACATGCAGCAACGCGCCTAAAAGCAAAAGAGAAGGGCTACAAGCACGTCTGGGTCAGAGGAGGCCGCATTTATATAAGAAAAACGGATGATTCAGAATATCGTATTATCAGAGACATGGACTCACTTAGCAAAATCAACTAGAATTAAGTCAATTTATCACTGTGATGTATTTTTGCATGTTACAAGTTTATATTTATTTTCAAATTCGCTTCTTTTAATATTTTCTACCAGAATATCCGCGGTTTGCGATCTAAAACTCAAGAATTTTCCTGTAATTTGGCCTGTCCAAACTATGATGCATTAGTGTTAACAGAAACATGGCTGAATAGTAACGTCTTTAGCACAGAACTATTTGATGGTAATTATAATGTTTTCCGTAGAGACCGAGAAACTACAGCATTCCACAATCGTAAAGATGGTGGGGGTGTTTTGATTGCCGTTGCTAAAAAGTTTGTTGCCAATAGGATGTCAAATTGGGAGAGTAATTGCGAGGATTTGTGGGTGACAGTCCAAGTAAAACACAATTTCAAAATTGCTTTATGTGCAGTATATTTACCACCACCCGTTCAAAACTCAATTATTGATCACTTTATGGACAATTATAATTCTTTGGTTGATAAAATAAATGAGTGTCATACCATTCTCATCGGCGATTTTAATTTAAGCCAAATCAATTGGAATGTTGTGAATGGCCCAGCAGTTTCTTATCCATTTTCTCATTCTACGATCTGCCAAAAACTCATTGATTTTGCGCACATAAACAACTTAAGTCAGTGTAATAATATTTTTAATAACAAAGGCAAGATATTGGATTTGGTTCTTACTGATTTACCTAGTTGTAAAATAACTGAAGCGCTTACTGGTCTTTGTAAAATAGATCCCTATCACCCTCCTCTTGAAATTATCCTTGTGTATGTACAAGAAAGTAACTTAAAACTGAATAACTCTATAAGACTAAACTTTAAAAAGGCAGATTATCGTACCATCAAAGACTATCTTAATAATACTGATTGGTGCGACCTTTATCAGGGAGTTACGGATCTGAACGTTATGCTAAAAATATTCTACGACAATCTTGACCAGTTAATTAGACAATACGTACCACCTATTGCTATGAAAAATAACTCTAGGCCATCTTGGTTTAATCACAAGCTACTAAGGTTACAGCGGGAAAGAGATAACTATAGAAAAAGATATAAAATATATAAAAATCCGTTAGACAAGATTTCTATGCAAATATGTAATAAACGCTGTGAAATCCTAGCAAAAAAATGCTACAATTCCTATATTAATGACATTGAAAGCAACATTAAAACAAGGCCTATAATCTTTTGGTCATATATTAAATCAAAGCGAAATGGTAGGAGTACTTATCCGCCATCCCTATCAAATGGTGATAATGTGGCTAGTAATGGCCATGATATATGTGACATGTTTGGTAGCTACTTTTCTTCAGTATATAACCCAATAAATCAACCCTATGGCTTGTCTTTATTGTCCTCTTACCTACTTATCTCATCAAATCACTCCGACTCGTTTTCCAATTTAAGTATTGACAGAGAAGCAATAGTTAAGTATCTTAAAAATCTTGATGCATCAAAAGGACCAGGATCGGACAATATACCGCCAAGCTTTATAAAAGAGTGTGCTGATGAGTTAGCTATCCCTATGAGCTTAATTTTTAATCAGTCCCTAAGATCTGGCATCTTTCCTGATCGATGGAAACTTGCAAAAGTCGTTCCTATTCTTAAACCAGATATTGGTGCTGGTATAGTTAGCAGTTACAGACCAATATCGATTCTTCCAACGTTGGCAAAGACCTTTGAAGCACTGATATGTCCTCTTATTCAAAATTATTTTAGAAAGTATTTGTCAAGCCACCAACACGGGTTCACTGTCGCTAGGTCCACATGCAGTAATTTGGTTAATTTTATTGAGAATATTTTAGAGTCAGTGGATGCTAATAAACAAGTGGACGCGGTGTATACTGATTTTAGCAAAGCCTTTGACAAGGTGTCTCACCATATTTTAGTTCAAAAGCTGTCATCATATGGCTTTACTGAATCGTTGCTTCATTGGCTAAACTCTTACCTAGTAAATCGAACTTTCTTCGTTGTGGCTGACGGTTATAAGTCCAACATATTCAAAATTACCTCAGGCGTTCCACAGGGATCGCATTTGGGACCAATCCTGTTTAATATATTTATTAATGACCTCCCTCCCGAATTGCTTCCTCTATTCTACTCCGTATTTATTCGCGGACGACTTAAAAATATCTCGTGTAATAGAATCTAATACTGATGCATTGTTACTTCAAAGTGATATTGATAGACTTTTAGAATGGTGTAGTTATAACAACATGCAACTAAATGTTAAAAAATGTTCACAAATAACTTTTACCCGTAAACTGAATAAGATACTCTATAGTTATAATATAAACGGCGTACCACTTGGTCACGTAGACACTGTCAGAGATTTAGGTGTAATACTTGACTCCAAACTAACTTTTGTTCCTCACATAGACATTGTTGTGAAGAAAGCGTCAAAAATGCTGGGTTTTCTCATTAGAAATATCAAATCATTCCGGTCTCCAAAAACTAAAATTGTACTATATAATAGCCTCGTAAGAAGCATACTTGAGTATTGCGTCGTAGCTTGGCGTCCTCACTATGCTACTCATACCCTCAGAATTGAGCGACTCAAAAAGCGTTTCTTAAATCATCTAGCCTACTCTACGGGTGTTGCAAAAAAACAATCAAGCTACTTGAAACGCCTCAAATATTTCAAAATTGACTCATTAGAAAAACGCAGGAGCTCTTCTGAATTATTATTTTTATTTAAACTTTTAAACAACAATATTGATTGCCCAGAACTGCTATCTAAATTTAAATTCAATATCCCTCACAGATATCCTAGAAAACCAATTATGCTCCTACATCCTCCTTTTCGTAAGTCTGTTCTAGGCTCCAACTCGCCTGTTTCACGGCTAAGTAAGATATGTAATCACTACAGTAAACAGATAGATATATTCGGCACAACATTTCAACGATTTAAGAACCAAGTCCATAATCTTACTATCGATTAACCATCCACTAATTGCTGACCTATTCAGAGATATGTACTGTATATTATATAAGTTTTGTAATATAAGTTTTGTTTCTCCGAAACTTGGATAACTTTTGTCAATAGTTATTTTCTAAATTATATGCATGTGGTGTTTACCTACATAAGTTGTGCACTTAGATTAAGCATAATACTATGTTCTGTTTTGTAATGAATGTTTTAGTGTAATAACTGCTGGTGAACCAATAAATAAATAAATAAATAAATATTCAATACAGACACCTGACACGCTTATCTGTTTCCTTATATGGTTTGTCATTATTTTGGTTTTACAGATGTTCATGTGTAATCCTACTTTTTTGCTTTCATTATCCAGGGTTTGTATCATTTGTTCTAGCTCGATGGCTGTTTCTGCAAAAAGGACAATGTCGTCAGCGAATCTAAGATGGCTTAAATAATGTCCCTGTATCTTCAGTCCCTTATTTGTCCAGTCTATTTCTTTAAATAGTCCTTCTAGTACCGCTATGAATATCTTTGGTGATAACGGGTCGCCTTATCTGACGCCCCTACCTATTGCTATTTCTTCCCCCTTGGTTTCCAGACTTCCTCTGCTTGTACTTTGTGTGTAGATATACTTTATGACTTCTATATATTTCCTGTTTATTCCACATGTGATAAGTGCTTTCCATATTGAGTTGTGCTTTATGCTGTCGAATGCCTTTGCGTAATCAATGAAGGCGATATAGAGGGGGTGGTTGTATTCTTTGTATTTTTCGAGTATCTGGTCCAATGTGTGTATGTGGTCTATAGTAGAAAAGCCAGAGCGGAAGCCTGCTTGTTCGATCGGTTGGTTGTCATCTATTTTTACAGATATTCGGCTTAATATGATAGAAGTGAAAAGTTTGTAAATGCTGGACAGTAAGCTTATTGGCCTGTAGTTTCCGATGTCTGCTGGATTACCTTTTTTATATAGGAGTATTATGTCTGAGCTGCACCATTGTTTGGGCGCTTTTCCAGTTTCGAGCACCATATTGAACAGTTTTGCTAAATATGGAGTCAGGAAGGGTGCACCAATTTTTATTGCCTCATTACTTATTTTGTCTGGTCCAGAACTTTTGTCAATTTTTAGTTTTTTATAGTATTTAGTAATTCAGTATCGCTTATTGGTTCTATTTCTACTTGTTCTTCTATATCCTCAAAACTAACTAGGTTTACTCCAAGAGCGTCTTCTGGTGGTTTCTTGTACAGCTCTCTATAAAATGCTGTTGCGTGATCTATGACATCCTTTCTAGACATAGTTTCTGCATGACCTTTATTAAGGTTTTTTTTAAGGTTTCTGTATTCAAATTTTTTGTGTGTTTCATTCCTTGAATGCCCGTTTGGAATGAATGTTTAGTTTTTCTCTATGGTTCTTTGTCTGTGGTTATTGTAATCTTTAGCTGTGATGAAGTCTGAAATGTTCGTTTCCACCCACGCTTGGGTAGATCAAGCTTTATGACCCGGTGCTGAGTCTTGCTGAAAGGACCATTACTGGTTATGGAACATGGTGTTGTTCAGAGGCTTAACTATCTTCTCAAGAATCGTATCTTGATACATTTGTGCTAATGTTTTGACACCTTTTGCACAAAAATAAGGCTCAGTCACTTCTTATATATTCTCTTCTTATATATTATAGGTAACACCCCACCAAACCATCACTGAAGTCGGATAATGTCCACGTTGTACTCTGCTGACTAATTAGGAAGCTTCTATAGAGCGTTGAGCATAAACTCGGTCGTCCTGCTTGTTAAAACATTGATCTATAGTAAAACTTTTTTGTCACTAAATTTTTTGCGTACTGCTTATGAAGTTGTATTGATTTTACCACCCTATTAATTTTTAAATTATCGGTAAAATAATGACCTATGTGTCTCTTAGAAGCGATAAAGGCGATAAATGAAGCAGTTATTATTTGATTTCCATAATAGACGAAATTGTCAAGACGAAAACCTATTGGAGGTGCAGGCAATATATAGATGGATCTCGTCAAGTCATCGGTTGAAACTTAAATTCAATAAAAATATAACAATAGTAACATTCTCCCATTCTATTTAAAGACGGTTGGATCTGATTATAATATAATTGTTTATATTTCAGATCTCACCGGCAGATGGGTTACCACAGTGGCTGTGCTATGAATGTTCAGCTTTGTTAAAGAAATATGTTATTTTGAGAAATAGAATGATAAAATCACATTACATCCTGTATCAATATCTGATGGAGAGTGTACCGGTGAGTACTATCCACGGAGCAAATACAAAGTTGCTCCGTGGTACTATCAATGTAAGAACAATTGAGTTAAATTCATGTATATTGTACAGTTCAGAACAACAGATAAAGCAGTTGGAATATTGAAACTGTTGCTGTAAATCCAGTATTACAATATTGATTTGATGTTTGTTGTCAGTTCGCATACGAAGGGAACAAGAGCTCGTACTTATCTCAAACAAGTATCGAATATTTCGAATTGTCGGGCATTCAAGCTGAAGAGGTACGACTTTAACAAGTTGTTACACGTGAGAACTGTGATAAGAATTGAGATTGTGTTCATCTTTAATGATTTACAGGAAGTGTTAATTAAAAATAATGATTCACCATCAATCAAACTTGAAATGGCAGAAGCTAAATATGAGAACTATTACGACGATAACATCACAATAGAAGAATGGCGGTAAGCATACTTGCAGTCGTGTTTATTGTAACATTTATAACACTACCGCTTTGATTCAGAGACGTGAAGAAGAAGAAAGAAGAAGATAGTTTAACCTTGAGAGTGATTAACGATCGCGGGTCTCCACCGGGGCTCTCGCGATTCGTGTGTCCGACGTACCTTTCGGTTTTGGTTTCGGCCCAGATTCGGCAAAAAAACCGAGTTGCGGCTTAGTTTCGGTTTCGACCGCCATCCAGCCGAAACTATGGCCGAAATCAAAACCGAATTCGGTTTTGCACTGCGATCGGAAATATTCGTTACACAGAGCTGCGAGCGACACAGGGTTATTTTGCCGCTCGTGTCATAACTTGTTTATACACAAACAACGCGCCGCGAATTCAACTGTAATTTGTGTTGTATTAATAATGATTATAAGATTATTGCGAACCTGGGAAGTATTAATTTGCTATTGATTTGTTTTAATTCATTATAGTAAATGAATAGCAAAATTCGATTGTTTTAATGCGTAGGTTTTCGTACGTTACGTACTAACAATAAAAGTTAGGCATCTCTTTATATGTTTTCGCGTTTCGGTCAGTATACCTTTGTTGTTAATGTTAGGTATTAGACCTATACAGGGTGATTTTGAAATCGTGTAATTCCTTTTAACCACGCTTTCTACTGGTGATATAGAATAACTCTGACCATATTATTTTTTGATTAGAATTATTTTTTTGGAAAAATTAATGTGTCGTTTTTGTTCGTGAAATGGTTTCACTTAGTCATATGCTAACCACCCGAGGCAATTTTATAGTTTTACTAATTAAAAAAAAAATAACATGTCAATAATTAATGTACGTAAGTAATAACGGGCGGTACTTGCCGCGACCTACATTCTCGACGCTTGCGGCGATCGCTAGCCGGCACTGCGCAACCATTACCTAACCATTAAACCTTATCCATTCTCATAATCAATTAAAATAACGAAGAGATCTAACAATAACCTCAGTTACTTACTTTCCTTACTTAGTTAACAAAACTACCTATGATTGGATTTAACCTTATGATTAATAAATCATTGCCTGATACTGACTACCTCTGTTGTACCCAAGATATTTACTTACACAAATATCAACCCAATAAAACAACAGCTGTTCTGTAAAGAAATAAATCCTATGAATCAACATTTAAAAATATTGGAGGTCAAAGAAGTTCCTAACCAGCTCTACCTAATTACCTACCTACCTAATTATCACAGATTACCAGTTTCTACGACCAACACATTCATAATACACACCAACCTATGTTTATCTACATACCTAAATGTTATACCTACGTACGACAAATGAAAACAAACTTTCCTTATCTCGCAAACATTCACCAGAATGATAAATGGATAGTTACTCTTACATGTGTTATTTAAATTTGTAACTGCGTGGTTACACACGTAAACATGAATGCTTAAAACAACACCGCTACCCACTACTTACACAAAACTCCAAGGATATGACCAATAACTTACTTACGTATAACATTTACCTAAGTAGAATATTACAAAGCGACCGTAAGACGCAGCATAATATCATATTGAAAACTTTAATACTTACCAAAACTACACAAAGAACTTAAAATCAATCCAATCATGTGAACAATATCAGTTCAGTAGGTATGAACCAAACACGTAAGTAGATACACAATCACTTCACGCATCAATAAAATGACGTAGCTTTAAGTACAACCTCACTCCGACTCACTCGTTAATGTCAATAACTAGATAGAAATATCCAATTTCAGCTTATTAAACATTAATAACAAACAAACCATCAGCATCGATATAATCGCGACGCGTGCACACGACAGTATAAAAATAATGAAACTGATATTTTAATATTTGTGTAATTTTTTGTACGGCTTGGTCAAACATATAACATAAACAAGCCATTTTAATACTTGTGCCAGTGGCTCAAGGTTTCCTTTTCAATACAGGCGGTCGCCTTTGTGTCATCCTTTATAATCGCCGACGCGACCGTAGTTACATAGTTTTAAACTTTATTACTTACATGTTAAGAGTGATTTCGCCATGCATTATTGTGTCGGCAAGTTACTTTACGTATCAAATAATAGGTATAACAATTCAAAATAAGGAAAATGATACGTTACGTTTTGGCCGATCGCGATCATAAGGTCCAGGGCTCGATACCTGGCTCATGCCTCATGATGCTCATTCGTACCGAAACTAAATACCTACCTAACGAGCAACGGTAATATTTAAGTTAACGAAACACTTTACGTATTCTTTGTTATCGAAATACATGTTAAAATACATTTAAACATAAAGTAACTTGCAGATAAAAATTAAGTTACAAAAAGATAGGTGAGTAAACGTTGGGTTTTGAGCTACGACCATAAAAATACTATCTACAGTTTTAACCACTCGGCTATGACATTCTTATCATATCCGTCTAAATAAGCATTCTAATAAGGACTATAATGATGTGACAAATTGATAAAATTAAAAAATATTTCTTGAATGTTGTGACACGAATGTACGCTTATTAACCTATTTTTTAGACGTAAAATTTAAGGTAGCGAAACACGTCTCGTATACCTTCTATCAATTTTTTAGACTAATTCGCCTGTTTGTTATCTTAGTACATGTTAAAAACACATAAAAACATACTAAAATGGTAATAAAACAAAGAAATATCACACAAAATACTATTATTTAAACATAAAGTTACTTGTGGATGAAAAATAAGTAACAAAAAGATGGGTCAGTAAAAGTTGGATTTGAACCTACGACCACTTCAAGAATTATTGCAACGTGTTTTAATTCGTAGAATAATTTCAATTGACTTGTACAATATTATTATATGAGATATGTTTATTGCGACTTACGGCTATATCTGTCGGGCGCGATTTTTTCTAATCCTAATACATATCATTGTCCCACCGGCGGCGAATCGCCCTTAAAATCTCATGCACAGCCGTCCCGTTTATTATCTCTGTGCCACCGAAGCTCGTATTAACTATTGAGTAGGTAATTTACGTTGTTACGTAGTATTGTTTGATGAATTCTTTGGATTGGATTCTTACGCCGCCGCGCCGCCGCGCCGCCGCGCCGCCGCGCCGCCGCGCTAGATCAACAAGTAGGTACGCAAAGTTGCAGTTGTTATTTACGTATCGTGAAGTTCTGTTCGTGATTTTTTATTTGTTTCATTTACACGGAAACAATTAGATTCAGCTCCCAGCGAGTGCTATTTTGTTTAATTTTAACAAACTTTTAACAACCGCTGCGTGTTAGGCAATTCCTGCCATTACGAAGTAATATTACTTACTTATTTACCTTTTACTTCGCAACCGCAGTAACCAACACACAATTACTAAGGTAACCTAAAACGATATTCGTAATTTACATGTAACATTTGCGACACCGCTGTCTGTGCCGGCAATTGACGAATAAATTATTAAACACCGATAACTGCACCAGAACTTCATTCCTAATTAAAAGATAATAAAGTTCGAAATCAAAATGTTATCCGTTTAGCGGCTTTATAAAATACCTAATAATCGTTTCATAAAGTCGACTGCAAATAGTGTCTAATGTTAATTGAACTCAAAACAGACGAAATAAGAGATATACTTGTTTGTACTTGTTGAGGTAGTGTCGCTTTTTAGCTAACTGACAAACGATGCCGCTATTTTAATTTTCCTAAGAAATAAAACATTATAATTTAAAATAAAATCAGTACCTACATATTTTTATTGTTATTGAGCGCACGTGTCTTTTTCAAGATGTCGTCACTTTCAAATAGAGAATTAGGTAAAATTGTGATGCATTACGCAAGATCGCGGGATTTAAATGAGACCAGGCTATGGTTCCAACATCGCAACCCGAGCTCACCTGTACCATCACCAAGGCGGATACTTGGGCTTGTACAGAATTTAATTGATTATGGACAGTTAAGTATTCCCAGCCATGCACAAGCACGAGGCATTTTACCGTCTTATGACGAACATTTAAGGCGCCAAATCATAGCATATTTTGCTCGAGAGCCACAATCCAGCCCCCGGCAAGCGGCTCGAAGATTTAATGTCAGCCAAAGTTATGTGTGACAGCTGCTGAACGCGTCTGGGCAGCATCCCTATCATTTCCAATATGTGCAAGACATGACCGTAGCGGACCTTTCAGCCAGGGTGTCATTTTGTACCTGGTTTTTAGAGATGGAAAGAAACATTTTGTGGACGGATGAGGCCATATATATCATTAGAATGTAATGTAATTAGAATGAATCATTGTCATTTTATCATTATTAATATCATGTCACTTTACTAACAATAGTTTGTAAGTCATTATTGTAATTACTAACACATTGGATCTTAGTCATCTGAATAAAGGAATTATTATTATATTATAAGAACATCATAGCCGAGTGGTTAAAACTGTAGATAGTATTTTTGTGGTCCTAGTTCAAAACCCAACGTTTACTCACCTATCTTTTTGTAACTTAATTTTTATCTGCAAGTTACTTTATGTTTAAATGATAGTTTTTTGTGTGATATTATGTCTTTGTTTTATTATTATAACATTTATAACATATTTTTATGTATGTTTAACATGTATTTCGATAACAAAGAATACGTAAAGTGTTTCGTTAATTTAAATATTACCGTTGCCCGTTAGGTAGGTATTTAGTTTCGGTACGAATGAGCATCATGAGGCATGAGCCAGGTATCGAGCCCTGGACCTTATGATCGCGATCGGCCAAAACGTAACGTATCATTTTTCTTGTTTTGAATTGTTATACCTATTATTTGATACGTAAAGTAACTTGCCGATACAATAATGCATGGCGAAATCACTCTTAACATGTAAGTAATAAAGTTTAAAACTATATGTAACTACGGCCGCGTCGGCGATTATAAAGGATGACACAAAGGCGACCGCCTGTATTGAAAAGGAAACCTTGCGCCACTGGCACAAGTATTAAAATGGCTTGTTTATGTTATGTGTTTGACCAAGCCGTACAAAAAATTACCCAAGTATTAAAATATCAGTTTCATTATTTTTATACTGTCGTGTGCACGCGTCGCGATTATATCGATGCTGATGGTTTGTTTGTTATTAGTGTTTAATAAGCTGGAATTGGATATTTCTATCTAGTTATCGACATTAACATGGAATAATCATTATTTTTCTAAACGAGTGAGGTTGTACTTAAAGCTACATTATTTTATTGATGCGTGAAGTGATTGTGTATCTACTTACGTGTTTGGTTCATACCTACTGAACTGATATTGTTCACATGATTGGATTGATTTTAAGTTCTTTGTGTAGTTTTGGTAAGTATTATGCTGCGTCTTACGGTCGCTTTGTAATATTCTACTTAGGTAAATGTTATACGTAACGTAAGTTATTGGTCATATCCTTGGGAGTTTTGTGTAAGTAGTGGGTAGCGGTGTTGTTTGAAGCATTCATGTTTACGTGTGTAACCGCGCAGTTACAAATTTAACCCTTGGGGTGCCTGGTGGGTCTGATAGACCCATCACTTTAAAGAATCGACAATATTTTAGAAAATCCATAACTACCGCCGCTGTGTGCCTGAGTAGTTCGTGATATAGACTGGCGGCTAGATTGCCGCCCCTCCCGCAGTCCGCAACGCGCACGCGTTCGAGTAACACGTGTTTTATTTGCGCTCGGGTCTGAGAAACCCGACCAGGCACGCGGCGTAACTTTTAACTGGTAAGTTATTATTTTTGTTTTCATTATTTATTTTGCATTGTGTGGTAAATTATTTATCTGTATAATATTTTCGCAGTTAAATATGGCCAGGCGATTAACCAATACCGAAATAAGACAAATTTTAGATCAAGATTTCCATGAAATTGAGGATGACGTGGTTTTTGATGAAAGTGGAGCCGAATCCGATCACGTGAGTGTTCAACATGATTCAGATGATACTGAGGAAGAAGTACAAGGTCATAATGAACCAAGTAGTGACAGTGATGATGAGATGTCTCAGCCTTTGAGCAACTTTGCTCACAGATCAATATATAAAGGAAAAGATAATACAATATGGTTCCGTAATCCTCCGAGTGCTCGCGTTCGTACTAGAGCAGAGAACATTTTTACTGGAACACCTGGCGTGAAACCTCATGCAAGACATGCGCAGCAAGAACTTGATTGCTTTCATCTGTTTGTGACTGAAGACATGTTGAATGTAATTATGGAACATACTAATAGGAAGATCCGCAATACGAGGCAGGGTAGCAATACTTCAAATGAATATGCCTATTCAGAGATCACAATGAACGAACTAAAAGCGGTTATTGGATTACTCTTCTTAGCCGGATTATTCAAATCTGGAAGACAAAACCTGAAAGATTTATGGGCAAGTGATGGAACCGGCATAGATATATTTCAAATGACAATGAGTTTGAGACGATTTGTGTTTGTTGTAAATTGTTTGAGATTCGATAACTTGGACACGCGTGAAGAAAGAGCAGCAACTGATAAATTGGCACCTATCAGAGATATTTTTGAAGACTTTGTAAGGAACTGCCAATCCGTCTATGTTCCATATGAAAATTTAACCATTGATGAAGAATTGGTAGCCTTTCGTGGTAGATGTGGGTTTCGGCAGTACTTACCCAGCAAACCAGCAAAGTATGGGATAAAGATTATAGCCCTCGTTGATGCTCATACCTATTATTCTTTGAATATGGAGATATACGCAGGAGAACAGCCGGAAGGTCCATATAAGGCGAGCAATAAGCCGCATGACGTAGTAGATCGTATAGTACAACCCATCTATCAAACAGGAAGAAATGTAACCATGGACAATTGGTTTACCAGCTATCCTACGTACGAACATCTACTGAAAAATCATAAATTAACTGCTGTGGGGACAATGAAAAGCAACAAAGCTTGTATCCCACCGAGTTTTTTGAAAAAACGTGACGTGAACACCACAATTTTTGGCTTTCAAAAGGATTTGACAATCCTCTCTTATATTCCAAAACGAAATAAGAATGTTTTCATGTTGTCATCACTTCACCACGATTGTGAAATAGATATTGAAACAGGTGATCAGCAAAAACCGGCAGTTATAATCTTCTATAACCAGACAAAAAGTGGTGTGGATAACGTAGACAAATTGATTCGTACATACGATGTGTCTCGAAATTCTAAAAGATGGCACCTGACAATTTTTTTCTGGATTCTCAATACCGCTGGTATTAATGCTAAAATTATTTACATGTTGAACAATACCGGTGCTAGCAATGTAACTAGAAGAGACTTTATAAAAAATTAGGCATGGCATTGACGGCTTCATATCAAGCTGAACGTCTTAACAATTTGCGTCTTCCGATTAACCTAAGGAAGAGAATTAGCTCTCATATAGGATAATTATTATTGATAATTTATTTTATTAGTTATTTATTCAATAACAATTTTACATTGTGTGTGAACATACAACAATAATTATAATACTAATATAATCAAATAATTATTTCAATAAAATTAACATTACATCAAATAACTAATTCAATTGTGATCAAAATTACATATTTATCTAATTAAAAATAAATAAATAAATTAATTGCCATGTCAAAATAAAATATAAATAAGAATGTCAGAATCAGTCCATAATATATCATGTCAAGTTAAAAATAAATTATAATTTTTACATGTCATTTATTGAGTAATAGCATTCTTTTAACAGGTGCCGCTTGAGCTCAGTTTCAAAGTCTCTTTTGTACAATAATGATTTTATATCGACAGGCAATTTATTAAAAAGCTTAACCGATCTATAAAAGGCGCTATGTTTCACAATATCAAGACTAGGTATATAGTTAGTTTGCAGGTCTTTCCTTCTTGTACTCTCCCTTATTTCTCCTTCTTCTCGACTTTCATGCTCATGAACATATTTTCTCAATTGAGTGAATAGTACTAGCATGTATAAACATGGAACTGTCAATATTCTAAGCTCTTTAAAATGTGGTCTGCATGATTCTAGTTGCTGAATCCTTACAATTGTTCTGATTGCTCTTTTTTGGGCAACAAACGCCTTATGAATATTGTACTCATAACTTCCTCCCCAAAAAAGTATGCTATATCTTAATTTGGACTCAATTAGCGCGAAGTATACCTTTTTTAAATGTTCTATACTAATTTCATTTCTAAGACTTCTAAGTACATAACAGGCTGAACTAATTCCAATTTAGTAATTCTGACTTCCAATTTAGTCTATCGTCTATGTAAACTCCTAGAAACTTAACTACCGAGGTTTGGGTGACGCTTTCACCGTCAATTTTACTATTCAACCTTTCATTATTTTTGGCAGTTGAACGAAACAGTATTACGTTTGTTTTGCTAATATTAACTTTAAGGCTGTTCACAGTAAACCATTTGTAAAAAGTGTCTAATGTCTCATTAACCTTAACATTCAAAGTGTTTATGTCATCGGCGGATACTACTGCATTTGTGTCATCAGCAAACATAACCAACTGAGTAGAGTCGCCAATTATGTTAGTTACATATTGTATAAGATCATTAATGAATGTTAGAAAGAATATTGATCCTAATATAGAACCTTGGGGTACACCGGCATTTATTTGAGATATGTGTGACTTATGTGTTTTCTCATAAAGTGCATTATCATGTGAAGAATCTGGTTCTTTAGTGCAAGATTTTATTTCTACAAACATTTTTCTATTTTTAAGATATGATGTCAGAAGTTCCAGAGACTTACCCTGTACTCCATAGTAGTCTAGTTTTTCTAATAGTAACGAATGGCTTACTGTGTCAAATGCTGAGCTTAAGTCCAAAAAGAGTGCTGCTACTTTCTTCTTATTGTTCATTCTACCCACGACATCCGTTATAAGTGTGTAAATTGCATCTTGTGTCCCTACAAACTTTTGGTACCCAAATTGTCTAATACTGAGTACTTTGTTTCGATTCAGATGCGTCTATAACCTGTCTTTAATTAGCTTCTCCAGAATTTTTGAAGTAGTAGTTAACAATGAGATAGGCCTGTACATATTCGGATCAAGTCTCGATCCTTTCTTGTGAATGGGTATTATTTTGGCTATCTTGAATTGTTCTGGAAAAATGCCTTCATCAAAACATTTATTAAATAAACTACTAAGTGGTTCTGCTAGTATATCTATATTTTCTTTTATCATTGTTATTGGTACGTCATCATAACCAGTTGATATTTTACTCTCCATTTTCTGTACCATTTTCTGTATCTCTCGTGGAGTTGAATGATCTAATATAAGAATGCTTTTTACTTTGTCTGCAGTATTGCGTAAGATATCCATAGCATCTTTTGTATTTGTCGAACTAACCTTTGAGCACAGCTCAAACTGCTTTAACAAAATATTGGCTACTTCTGATGGTTCTGCTATAAGCGTATTTGCACTTTTTAAGATCAATTTACTTACATTTTTATGTCTCTTATTTCTATGTTTATTAATCAGTTTCCAGACATCTTTTGACAAATTTGTTGACTTCACTATCATTGACTGTGCAGTTAATTTTTTAGAGGTTTTTATTACTTTTCTGTATAATGTGAGATACCTTTTCCTGTAATTTACAATAGTGTCATTTTGTTGATATCTTTTGCCCACACACAAGAACCTTTTCATATTGCTTGACACTTTTATACCCTTTGATATCCATTGCAATTGTGTAGGACGTGACAGATTTATTTTTATTTTCTTTTTCTTAAAACAGTGTGTGAAGATTTCGTTAAACACTTTGATAAATGAATTTATGCCCATACTACACCAATTTTGTTCTAACAATAGTTGACGAAATAAAGATTTATTTTTCTCAGTGAATTTCCTTTTCATGACTTCTACAAAAGTATTTTGTTTACCTATGTCTGGTGCGGAATTCTTTATTACTGTACAGCACAACAATCCTGCATGGCCATCTGCTAAACCGTTATGGTCTACTTCGCATTTTCTAAGTTTATAATTAGTCAAATTTGAAAATATATTGTCTATACATGATTGAGAATCATTACGAATAAATGTTGTTGTGTTTATTAAAGGCCTAAAATTATAGCAAGTCAATAAATTAAGTAATTCATTTCTCTTTTTACTCTCAGTCAATAAGTCAATGTTGAAATCACCACATATCATACAGTTCTTGTCAAAAAAGTATTCTAATAATTTCTCTAGTCTTTGTAGAAATACATCTACATTTTTGTCATTAGGAGTGCGATAGCAGCAACATATACACACATTTGATTGCACATCTTTTACGCAGCATATTTCAAAACTTTCAACCATGTATAATGTTTTAGCTATTTTTAATTCTTCATATTCTCTGTCTCTGTTTGCTAGAATGAGTGTACCTCCCCTTTGCTTGTTTACTCTAGTGTTGTATGAAGCAATTTGATATTTACAGAAATTAAGTAACAATACAAGGTTGTTGTTTAGAAAATGTTCACTAATGCGTAAATAATGTAAGGGATAACTCAAACTGTCCAAATATAGTTCCAAGGAGAACCCTCAGAGCCACCAGCTAAAAGACAAGATGCTGCTATAAAAAGACGTTGTTATATATGCCCTGCTAAAAAGGACCGTAAGTCTAAGTACATTTGTATTTCTTGCACAAGTCATATTTGCTTGGAACACGCAAATTTTATATGCGAAAATTGTCGCACAAATACTGAGTAATTATTAATCTTACTTTAGTAACCAAAGTTTATAACTTTAAGTTAATTCATCTGTGCCTTATATTAATGTGAAGACTGATTTTGATCTCAATTAAAAAGAGTTTAATATTGTTGATTTAAAGATAAGTAAAATTATTGTTACCCAAGAATGAGAGGTTTTTTAATTGCTTAATAAAACTTTATAAAATATATTGTCGTATTTTTTTCCCTTTTTTCATTAGGATACAATATTGAATATAAATTACAACCTGTTGTTATAGTTTGTAACATCAAAATAAATAAAAATAACCATTTATGTTTACGGGTCTGTCAGACCCACCAGGCATGCCATGTGATTTTTACCTATCAGGCTCCCCAAGGGTTAAATAACACATGTAAGAGTAACTATCCATTTATCATTCCGGTGAATGTTTGCGAGATAAGGAAAGTTTGTTTTCATTTGTCGTACGTAGGTATAACATTTAGGTATGTAGATAAACATAGCTTGGTGTGTATTATGAATGTGTTGGTCGTAGAAACTGGTAATATGTGATAATTAGGTAGGTAGGTACGGTAGAGCTGGTAAGGAACTTCTTTGACCTCCAATATTTTTAAATGTTGATTCATAGGATTTATTTCTTTACAGAACAGCTGTTGTTTTATTGGGTTGATATTTGTGTAAGTAAATATCTTGGGTACAACAGAGGTAGTTAGTATCAGGCAATGATTTATTAATCATAAGGTTAAATCCAATCATAGGTAGTTTTGTTAACTAAGTGAGGAAAGTAAGTAACTCAGGTTATTGTTAGATCTCTTGGTTATCTTAATTGGTTATGAGAATGGATAAGGTTAATGGTTAGGTAATGGTTGCGCAGTGCCGGCTAACGATCGCCGCGAGCGTCGAGAAGGGGTATGTAGGTCGCGGGAAGTACCGCCCGTTATTACTTACGACATTAATTATTTACGTTATTTTTTTTTAATTAGTAAAAATGTAAAATTGCCTCAGGTGGTTAACATATGACTAAGTGAAACTATTTCACGAAAAAAAACGATACATAAATTTTTCCAAAAAAATAATTCTAATATAAATATAATATGGTCAGGGTTATTCTATATCACCAGTAGAATGCGTGGTTAAAAGGAATTACATACTGTATACTATACCTATACTTATCAAGCCAACATAGAATCACAGATATTTATTCTTACTGAAATTCTAGTCCATTTCTGTCTTAGAGGAAGACTGCTCTAAAGTTTTTGACGAGTGATTCCAGTAAACAAATATTTAGTGCTGCTGGTCAAATTTATTTAGACAGAAGGACCAATATTCGAAAATGTTGATAAATTATTGTTTCCCATATATAATATTAGATTGTTTAACTATGAATACTGATGATTATCAGTACATTCAAAATTAGTAATGGTTGTAGCTCAATAAAACGTTCAGATTTTTTAGTGCGAGGAGAACTCTTTTTGTTATTATACCTAGAGCAACGTCCGTCCGTCCGTTTAAATTTTTTAATTGTAGTTTGTGAACAAGAGTGCCATACAAAATGAAAAAAGTTTAGAAGATGTTATTTTGTTCTTAAGATGAGAGAGTATTGTTTGTTTTATGTACCTAAACATTCTACCTTTTCTATCTTTTATTGTATGTAATTCGTAAATAATATGAAAACACAGTAGTACGTAAGATTATTAAAAAAAAAACCCTGTTTCAACAAGCTCAAAGTATTTATTTGCAAAAAGTAGTGATAATATGTTATGGCATCAAACATTAGATTATTTTAAATATCAGAGACTGAATAATATGATTGACTAATTGTTCTCCCACGAAAACATGACCTTTATGGATGTTTCGGTTTTGGCCTAAACTGTGATTGAAGCCGAAATTCAGTTTCGGTTTCGGCAGTAGAAACTAGTTTTGGTCAGACACTAGTAGCTGCGCATATTCCATCTGTTGCCGGGTCGGTCAGTGTTATTGGGTTTACCTGCCGAGAAATACTTCGTATCGACCTGTGATCCGGAATACTCTGTAGACGATACTATTAACCTATATATTTAACCTATGTTCAGTGCGTTATTTTCAGATTCTGTTTTTATTTTCTCTCTCCTTCATATGGTCTCCATTTGTTTTCAGTTTTGAAGATCACCTGGATAAATTGGCAAGCAACTCATCGATACTTGAACTCAAACACGAGAAACAAACAGTACAAGGAGAGGTCAGTGTGTTTATCCTGTTCAGTTCGCCATGATTAACATTTATATACTTTAATTCTTTCTTTTTTAGTGATCGAGTGTCCTCGTATACTTAGATTAAACTGGTCCCAGGATGGATCCCAGTGGAATTCTTGTGCAGTATAAATGATGATTATTTTGTTTACAATGTTTTGTGAGTTTGAAAAGTTATTACTCTATGCTAGACTCGTCGAATTTCTTTTCCTCACGCTTGAATTTTAAAGCGTCGCAGTTTCGATACTGTCTAAGACGCGGTGTATTGCAGATATTTACGTATACCTGCTGCAGCGATAGTGAATGTCGCGACTACTGTGCACGTGATCTCAGGATCGAATAAACAGTCATTGATTGGATTTCTTAACGGCAGTCAAGAAATTATTAGAATGGAAACAATAACATAACAAAGCATGGAAAGCCATTGGTCCTAGGCTTGATCACTCTCGGGCCGTGTCGGAATTCCATCACATCAGATTGGCGCAAATGGCTAGTCTGGAGGGCCTTACTATACTTAAAGTGCTCGCTAGCTAAATGAGACATTCGGAACTTCACTTTCAAGCCAATATAAACTCAAACACCGTAGTAATCGTATTTCTAGACTAGGTAAGAAACTCGTGAACTTCTTGTAAAATTGAGTGCTAGGTTGTTAATGGTAGTAATTGCAGATACCTTTTTTCGGACGATGACCGATGATCTTTTGTTGCAACAATATCTTTAGGATTTTAGTAGTCAGTGACGATCTGTCTGTGTTAGCGCAAGGTAACTCGTTTATTGTGCCACATTACCGCCAATCTGAAATGCGTCCATTTTTTGTGTGTCTTATTTACCGGTACGCCAAAACTATTATAAATATTGTTTTCATTGAAATAAAAGTGGTAAAATTACAATCTAGTAGGTCGAATTAAACTCTAAGATCTGAATTTAAATCTGCGACTCTTTTGTAGTCATGGTGCAATTCATGGTAAACTCCAAAAAATGTTAGTTGTCATCTTGTAAATTTTACAAACACTACATTCATAAGGTGATACGTACTCTTGTGATATTGAGTATTTCGAATCGTTATCGTTACTGTGTACTGTGTATTTCTGAAGTAAGAGTGTTTGGTATTTAGACGTCGCCTCACGAGTCGCACGTCGGGTCAGAAGCCGCGCGTCCGTCGCTGCGAGCGCGGCTACACTTCGAGGAGCACATCAGTAAGTACCTACACACAAGTACTTATAACACACACATTAGCTGTAAACTCAGTGTTCGGCGTGCTTGTGCATGGCTAGCGAACGGTAAGCGATTTCGGCTACTTACATTATTTTAATGTCTGAAATCCACATCAATCGAACATATTTTCTTTACTCGTGTCCTTCAAAATTTTCATTTCTTAAATTAGTTTAACCTCACCTTGATATGATATTAAATACTGTAAAAGAGTTCAGCTGCGCAAGAAATCAATTCAGATAGCTAACTGGCATATTCTCGAATATGTTCAATATTATAGTCTTCAAGCAAACAGCAAAAAAAGACTAAAGATTTAAAAACGGCATTTTGTCTCTTTTGAAAGGGGTTTCAATCGTCATAGACGATGTCGCCCTGTAATTCTAAATTAAATATAAATTCTATGCCTCAACGAAGCACTACGTCATGTAGCATAGTCCAAATTATGCTGGCTTATATATCAATGTGGTCCGGTTCCAACGATAGGTCTTTTATAATTATATGAAAATGGCGAGAGCCTTTCAACAAAGACGGTGTTTTGCCCACGAGTGGTTGTAATATTGATGCGATGTACTTTGCAAGGTATTTATCTTACGATTGGCCGCAACGACACGTCCGGCTTATGTACTTTAGGCAGTTCATATAATTTTGGTGATTGGTGAGCCTTTGGCCTACACAGTTTGTCGTATTCGTCTTATGAGAACAGGTCCTTGTTTTCCTGGAGAAAAGTTCGTATCTTGCGCGTTACTCTAGCCGTCGCCGCGTCGGATTGTATAATACCGGTTTATATAATATTTCTTTTTAATCACACAATAAGTCCTGTAATTGCTGTTGTTAGTCTTCAGTGGCATTTCCCTTATCAGCCTTAAGCACTAAAATATTCCAGTTTTCCCGAATCTGTTTCAATGTTTGCCGCTCTTCCATAGTGACGTTTTTAGCCAAAAGTTTCGATTTCCTTTCTTGCCTCAACGCATCGGCATCATTAGGCAGTATTTTAAGTTCATCTAGATTCACTTGCGATATATTTATAACGGTCTCCTTTAGTTGTTCTGGAAAGCATTAAAAAGGTAAACATTATGCATGATCGCGTCAATACCCGTTACGTATTATACACAGTTTGTAAAAAAACCCTGTCCGATCGTTAAGGGTGTTATACTGTAGCTTATTATGAGTATGTAGGTGTCATCATTTTATAAAAAATATTTAAGAATATTACCCCGGTTAATTTAATTTATTCAAAATAATATCAGGATAGATAACGTATTCGTATGGTGGTGGTGTGCTTTTGCAACACCGACAAAGTATATATCATAATAACTAGTATCACTGAAGTGTATAAAGGTTTACCTCCTTTGAATAATGCCACTAACAAGTTTGTCGGTACGATTCCTGTTCAAAAACGCCGCTCGCAGACGGTAGGTTTACCTAATTCTTTGATATAATCCGCTCGCTGTGTCGCATCAGCTAATATTGCAGTGATGTGAATGACCTCGAATATTTTTTTTATACTGTAATTGGCTTGCGTTTGGCCGCGATCTCATCTGATGTTAAGTGAAGATGCAATCGACGATAGAGCACGCTTGCCTAGAAGATTCATGCATTCACTCGCGACTTGAAGACACCCAGATTGTACTCATCGCGAAACACAGATTTAGGTAATGAGTTCCATTCACTTGGCGGTACGCATTATAAGAGTGGAAGCAAAGCGCTTCGTGCGTAAATGTGGTATATCCATCATCTACCTGTGCCGCTGGCGTGTTTGTCTGGTCATCCGATGGTAGAATGAGGAAGGAGGATTCAAATTATGCAGTTCCTCTGCACACTCTCCGAAATGTATCCGATAGAAAACCAAAAGACTGGCAACCTTACGACGTACTTTTTCTTAAATATTTCTTCTAGCAAATATATGTGTGTAGGAACATTATTTCACGGTAATATATTTGAATAATAACATCTATGCGATTTGAGTAAGTATTGGGAGGCTCGGATCTCATATGTTACGAGAACCCCAATACTTACCAACTTACAGTAGTGAGTCTATGTATGTATTCTTTTTATTTAATTTAAAATCTACCGAAAATCGTTTAGATTCATAGTTTGAGTTTTGTACGCAAGAGTCTTTATTGTATTTTACAAATAAATTAACTTTTATCTTCATTCATTTCATTTTAATTTCATATTAGTGTTTCTAGTCTGTGCGAAATTTTAATAATTTACAGATAAAATGCTGATCAATACTGTACCTACTTAAAAATATTATGTGGACGTTTTACGATGGTACAGATATTTTATTATTTTTCTTAATACGTTTGTTAAGAGAGTAATAAGCCCTTTATGGGTCGGACAGTTTTCTATACACTAGCGGTTGCCTAGTGGTCAAAATTCGACCAAAATTCCTAAGCTTGCTACTTTGTTTTCTGTTTTTCTCTATTACATATAAATAAGGTAGGAAAATCCATGGTTGTGTGCGTGTTGTGTTTTTTTATTAATTTAATGTATTTCTAATGCATATTTTATAAAAAATGTTAGGATTCGCCCCTCCTTCTCCATATAAACTTTAACTGTGCCAAATTTCATAATCCTCCGTCCGCGCAATTTTCGTAAAAACGGGTACAAAGTTTTTGCTTCATGTATTAATAATTATATAGATACTACAGTCTTGGCCAAAAGTATGGAGCACCCCTATAAAAACTACATTTTGTAAAAAGTTTTGTATACAATGAAATGAAACAACTTGTGTACATTTTAAATTATCTTTCCTTTGAAATAAAATTAATATTTCGTCTGCCCACTCTTTGCCGGTATAACAGCAGTTATTCATCTTGGCATAGAGACTACAAGATTTTTACACTGTTCTTCAGTTATGGCATTCCATTCATGGCGGAGGTGTATTTTAGTTCTTTTGTTGTTATTGTGTGGCGCTGGACCTTACACTTTAGGATTCCCCATAAATGTTCTATAGGATTAAGGTCTGGCGACTGTGCAGGCCATTCCAGGAGCTCAATGAAAGGAGATATTTCACTTTTGTATAGGACTCCGGCTATAACTTGTACATCCTCACGTGCGTACTATCTATGACAAGTTGGTAGATGACATTTATACATAACCTAGAATGCTAGAATTGTCAGAAGTAAAAGAACTCTTGCTGGAATAATATTCACAAAAGAATTGATAATTCTTGTAGAAATCAAAGGAAAACGTATGAATTCAGGAAAGTGTAATAATAAACACGAATTCAGCATTGGAATATTTATTATCAGTCAATATGACATTGACATTGCATCCTGAAAAATCAGTATTATATGTATATGTGTATGACAGTTGAAATAAATAAATGATACTCTAAAACATATTTATTGTTGACATATATATTATTTACATTATTATATAGTATTTTCGTACAGTTTTCGATATGATTTATGAACGCATACAAAATTATATGACCGAGATCCACCGCCATATTGAATATAATGGCAATAATATAAAAACTATTATTTTTAAGCGCAAACGACTATTAGACTTAAATTCATATTTTCCCCCGATTCCTGGTATTTTTTGCTATTTTTTGGCTGATAGTACATTTCATAGCCGGAATGACATACATTGTGCGGGCTTAATTATGTCATGGTACTTTAAGGCCCATGCATAGCAAGCCTTTTTATTGTTGTCTGTGATCAATGGCTTCTTCCTGGCTTTACACCCTTTGAGGCCAGCTTCCTGAAGTATTCGACGAGTCGTTCTGGCAGAAATTGTTTTGTTACTCGTCACTGAGAACTCTGCAGCGAGCTCAGAAGACTATATTTTCCTGTTTTTCAAAGACTCTCTCACAAATTTTCGATCTTCACGGTCACAGGTAATGCCTTTACGTCCAGTTCTGGGCCTATCGCTGTGCGTACCAGTAGCAGCGAATCGCTCAATGGTAAGTTACACCACTCGGCGCAAACAATTAACAGTTCTGGATATATCAACTTGGCATTACCCTTGTTAATGAAAAAGTTGTATTTTTACACGTATTTCAAGAGACAGTTGGGATGTTTTAAGCATTATGTATCGAAATTAATATAACTGAATACAAAATAAAACAAGAACTGCGCTGGATCACAGTATGTGTACACAACGACGCGAAATAGTGAACTGAAAAAAGATTGGAAATTACTAAACGGATAAGATGCTTTGCAACAGATGTTTAATTAGCCCTAACTGGGTACACTATTATTTTAAATATTTTTTTAGATGCCGCCTAATCCATATTTAAACAAAATGTATTGTTTCCTATAGCAAATGATACGCACGTAAAAAATATATGGGGTGCTCCATACTTTTGGCCGAGGCGGTATATATACTACTGCGTCAAAAAGTACCGGGAATTTGTTGATAAAACACTAAATATGTATTATTCATTGAAATTAAACACTTTATACGGATTTTGTTGCGTTGTTTATTTTACTTTATAACACTGTTATTACATAATTTTGAAAAACTCGAACTCTATGTGTATAACATTCGCGTAAACATAAGACAATATTATGTATTATTCATTGCAATTTATTGTATCGCCTTCAAAGTAAACCCACGACGACGAATAACACAATTAACAAAAAAACATTTATCATATTTTTTGCATTCGATTTTAGTTCTTGCCGCGAATTATTTTGTCATCTATCTAATATTATATATATGAATATTTCTTTCTTGTCATCTATCGATTGAAAACGTGTGCCTCGAAGGGGTAATATCAGTTTTAGAAAAAGAAAAATTTCGTCCGTAGCCATATTAGGGTATAAGGTGACGGTTCGATAAGATTTTTTTACTTTTTAGCCAGAAATTCGTTCACAATGACCGCCTTGACAGAGGATGTGTTATCGTGGTGCAAAATCCATGAGTTTTCTTGCCACAAATTTTTGTCAAACATAATTGTGCGAGTATTTCACTGAAAACTACCGCGTCTTTTTTTTAAGTGCCTTAGCTTGTCATTCTATTTACTACCTATCTTTCGGCATAGTCGCTTACTATATATCATAAACGACCAACAAAAACAGAATGAATGTAAAAAAAAACATTGTCATCAATCATCAGCATTCAAGGTTATTCGTTAATTACCGGACATGTTTTTGATTGACATTTGTGTTTGACCACTATTTATATATGTTTCAAGGTGCCCGTGTTCCTGAGAAACCTGCACTTGCCACGCACACGAGAGATGCTGAAGATATCACTTCAACACCATTCAGCGAGGACTGCAGAGATAGTGTTACAGGCATTATCGACAGTGATGTTAGAGACAGTAGTAGTTCATGTAGTAATATACAATCTTATATATGTGATAAGTGCAAAAAAGTATTCAACGATAAGATTCTATTAATAGTACACATACGCGGACATTCAGTGACCGAGTTCAAGCCATACAAATGTGATGTTTGTATGAAATGTTTTACTAAAAAGAGCAATTTAGATACACATTATCGTATACACACCGGTGAAAAATTATACAATTGTGACGTATGTACGAAGAGATTTACTCTAAAAGGCAATTTGGATGCTCATCACCTTATACACACCGGTGACAAACCATACAAGTGTGACGTATGTCCGAAGAGATTTACTCTAAAAGGAAATTTGAATGCTCATCACCTTATACACACTGGTGACAAACCATACAAATGTGACGTATGTTTGCAATATTTTAGAAATAAGAGCCATTTAAATAGACATTACCATGTACACACCGGTAATAAACCATACAATGCGATGTATGTACAAAGAGATTTACTCAAAAGAGCCATTTAAATAGACATTACCGTGTACACACCGGTAATAAACCATACAAATGTGACGTATGTACGAAGAGATTTACTCTAAAAGGAAATTTGGATGCTCATCACCTTATACACACCGGTGACAAACCATACAAGTGTGATGTATGTAGGAAGAGATTTACTCTAAAAGGAAATTTGGATACTCATTACCGTGTACACACCGGTGACAAACCATACAAGTGTGATGTATGTACGAAGAGATTTACTCGAAAAGGCAATTTGGATACTCATTACCGTGTACACACTGGTGACAAACCATACAAATGTGATGTATGTATGCAATGTTTTAGACATAAGATCGCTTTAGATACACATTACCGTATACACACCGGTGACAAACCATACAAATGTGATGTGTGTACGAAGAGATTTACTCTGAAAGGAAATTTGGTTGCTCATTACCTTATACACACCGGTGACAAACCATACAAGTGTGATGTATGTTTGCAATGTTTTAGACATAAGAGCAGTTTAATTAGACATTACCGTGTACACACCGGTGACTAGCGATACAAGTGTGATGTTGAACGACACAATTACACAGCAGATAATACATCTATATCATCATACGGTCTTTTCTTTCTAAGCTTCCGGCATATGGCTTGCTTCCTCAACTGTGCATCTGGATTTCCTGCAGGAGCGTCGTATTCGGGTCCTTTGCGACGGTCACGCTTCCAAATTTGGTCCGTCTTATCCCTACGCTCTTTCTTCTGCATATCAATGATATGTTAAATTTCGGCAATATGCATTGTTATGCGGACGACAGTACCGTGCATGGGCGATATCTCGGACGTCCTGGGGCTAAACATGCTGAGGTTGAGGGGAAAAGGCAGGATCTTGTCGTTGAACTTGACCAGACCTTGGACCGCATCTCTGAATGGGGTGCCAAGAACTTGGTCCAGTTCAACGCCAAGAAGACCCAGGCATGCGCGTTCTCAACAAAAAAGTCTCCGTTCCTTCCCCTCCCTTCTCTGAAGACTCACTCCACTGGTGACACGTGACAGCCTCTCCATCTTAGGTATGGATTTTTGCCGCTCCCTTAATCCCAAAACCTACATAAACACACAAGCTTCGCGAAAACTCGGAGTTCTGAACAGGGTGAGGCGGTTCTTCGCGCCTGGGCAGCTGTGCCTATTGTATAAGGCACAAGTGCGCCCTTGCGTGGAGTACTATTCTCATCTTTGGGATGGCTCCGCGCAGTACTTGCTAGACGCTCTTGACAGGTTACAGCGGCGGACTGTCCGTATCATCGGAAATCCAGAGGTCACGAATTCACTGGAACCTCTGCAACTCCGTAGGGACATTGCCTCGTTGACATGTTTCTACAGAATATACTACGGGGAGTGCTCTGAAGAGTTATTCTAACGTATCCCGCCCTCCCCTTTCCTATCCAGAACAACGCGTGCTGGGCTCAGATGCCATCCTTAGACGGTGGAGTCGACTAGAGTGCGTACCAACAAGTTTGGGTCCTCATACCTCTGCCGAACGATCAAGGCATGGAATTCTCTGCCAAGGCACGTGTTTCCTTCTTCGTTCAATTCCGGATCCTTTAAGCGGGGCGTGAAAAAGCACCTTCTCAGGCCGTCAAAGTAGAGACCTCAACATTGCCTCGGCTGCTATGAGAACGATGTGGAGACCACTGCTCTTAGACCACACGACAGCTTACCATCAGGCGGAGAATGGTCATCTTGACGAGCAAAAAAAAATGAACCTTATTCACAGAATACATAGTAACGTAAACTATAAAGCTGATTATGAGCCAATAATAAAATATATCAACGAACACGATTGGGTTCAGCTTTTTAGAGGCAAAAATAATGTTGACATGGTTAATCTATTTTACGATGTTCTTCAGATTGCTATTAACAAATTTGTGCCTATCTGTAGGACTGCGAATAACCACTATCCGCCATGGTTTAACAATTCGATGATTCGATCGTTAAAAGAGAAAAATAGAATTAGGATGCGTTTTAAAAAAGACAAAAATCCTTTGGATGGACTAGAGTTAAAATTTGTCTCCAAGAGATGTCAAAACCAATCTAAAGAGTTGTATGCCAGGTACACGAGAGATATTGAGACAGAAATTAAAATAAATCCTAAATTGTTTTGGGCACATGTGAAAACTAAACACGGTGGTTCTAGCACTTATCCATCGACTATGACAGACGGACAGATCACGACATCCAATGCCTCTCGTGTTTGTGACCTTTTTGCAAACAATTTTCTTCCATATATAGCCGCGACGATGATATAGACGCCTATAAAGGAAAATCTATGTTGCAAGGCTTACAAAAAAATAGACAACGTATAACAAATCCAACGTTAGAACTTGATACATTACTCAAATAATTGGAATCGCTAGGCACAAGTAAAGGAACCGGTCCCGATGGCATCTCACCTTTATGTATCTAAAAATGTGCTTCAGCCATAGTTTCTTCCCTTTTGGCCGTTTATAACACGTCACTAGAATCAGGTTGGTTTCCTACGGCATGGAAAAAAGCTAAGATCGTTTCTGTATATAAATCCGACAGAAAAGACGTCGTCAGCAATTACAGGGCCATATCGATCCTGTCAACATTTGCCAAGATCTTTGAGTCCATGCTGTGTCCATATTTGAAACGAAACTTTAAAATGTATGTTAGTGAGCACCAGCACGGATTTGTTGCTATGAGATCAACCACTACAAACTTGGTAAAGTTTACGGAGTCATTCGTTCAAGCATTAGATGCTAATAAACAATTGTTTGGCAAGTATTATTGTTTATTTAGCGCCACACCTAGCCGCAACATTTTTCCAAATTTAATGAAGTGTAGTAAAATAATACCTTTATTTAAAAATGGATGCAAAAGTGACCCTAGTAATTTTCGGCCAATTTCAATATTACCTGCTATTAGTAAAATATTTGAGAAGATTATATTACAGCAATTAGAGAGCCATTTTACTGTAACAGTTTATTTCATGCAGATCAATATGGTTTTAGGAAAGGCCGTTCTACGATAGATGCGGGTGTTACGCTTTTAAGACATATATTCAGTGCCTGGGAAAATTCGCAAGATGTCATTGGCGTATTCTGCGATCTCTCTAAAGCCTTTGACTGCGTTGACCATCATAAGCTGTTGCGAAAAGTCGGGCATTATGGCATCAGAGTTACTGCACTTGACTTAGTTGGTTCCTACCTAAGCGATAGACTACAATACGTTAGATATCAACGGAAGTAGATCTTCTGGATTACCAGTCACAATGGGCGTGCCACAGGGCTCAATTTTAGGACCCTTTCTGTTTTTAGTGTATGTAAATGATTTGCCGTTCTTCGTGCAGGATTTGTGTGACATTGTTTAATTTGCAGATGACACATCTCTTATTTTTAAAGTAGACAGAAGAGCAACAAATTTAAATACTGTTAATGATTCGCTCGCGCACATCCTGGACTGGTTTACGTCAAATAATTTACTACTATACTCTAAAAATACAAAATTTATCAAGTTTACATTGGCGAATGTAAAGAGTCCTAATATAAATATAAAAATAGTGAAATTATTACTTTCGTACAATCCACAGTTTTTCTAGGTTTTACTTTAGATCACACAGTTCAGTGGGGCTCTCATATATCGTGTCTTGCAGGGAAGCTTAGCTCAGCCGCATACGCAGTTCGGAAAGTAAGACAGCTTACTGATGTAGATACTGCGAGACTAGTATACTTCAGTTACTTTAACAGTGTCATGTCCTATGGTATATTATTGTGGGGCAAGGCAGCTGATATCGAGGCAATTTTTATTCTTCAAAAGCGTGCAGTACGTATCATTTATAATTTATTACCACGAGTTTCCCTGAAAGACCGACTTAAAAAAATTACTTGTTTCTTAATTTGTTTATTATTGAAGAATATAAATGCACAACCGCATTTAGTCACGAACTGCCTTTGCATTGTCACAAAGTGTAAGTCTATGCGCCATCATGCCATCCTACTGTCTATTTTAGATTTATATTAAAACATATACCTTAGCCCAAATTATTTAATCTCTATAATATTATTAAGTTATTATTGTTTTTATCTTTGTTGGGGCGATCTTGTGTTTGTATACCTATTTTATTTAACTTATAAATTCCACGGGAATCGAACCCGCATCTACTATTTATTTCACTCTTGTGTCCACGATATGCAATAATGCGAGACTTCCTAAAACGCTACAAGGGAATTACCGGCACTGGTCCGACAGATAACACCTTTAATAATATATAATTTGTTTATTATGAACACACACACTGGTAATACATATATAGGTAAAAATCACAATATATTTTATAAAACTAATTCTAATTACATATTACAAGACCTAGCGTTCTGTCGGGCCAATGCACAGCAACTGGCCGACTCGCCTTGCATACACCACGCTTGCACACACATACATTCGACGCACACATACATACATACCCCTACAATACTCCCCCCAAATTTTTACATAGTTAAAAATTTTATTACATGAATATTGCAAAAAAAAATTAAACAAATTACAATAGAACAATTCGCATATCGAAAATCTTATGGTCACCCTATCATTCATTACCTTTTATTCATTACATTAGTTTATAACAGTCACTCGCTATACTGATAACAACATTGCGACACCAGGGAGTCATGTTACACGCCTTCGGGCATAGGCACACTGAGCCCGCACGGTGACTACAGTGTTTACAAAGATGTTTCCGGTCTATACTTGTTGTATGTGGGCTTGCTGTAATTTTTGTATGGAACCTTCCGTCTGTTTTTGCACCCATTTCTTTCCTCTGTTATAACAGAATCCACAACATTTACACATAATTGTTGTAAACAATAGTATGCAAATTATCAACAATAATCCTCCATAACTTTTCATATGACTTTCAATGTTAGTAAAATCCATCTGGTTTGCTCCATTTTGGGCTATAATTATTTCTTCATTTTTACTATATGATTTGCCCATTGTTACAATTATTTAGTAAAATGTACTGACTTTTTACAGACACAAAATTACTTGATTGGAATTGTTACTCGTTTAAGATGCAGATATTAAATGAAATATTCAAGCGACCTTATAATTATCAATAATTTGCATAATAGTTTATGCTCTACTTTACGTTAAATCGCAAGTTTGTATAATTAATTATTGTTATTGTGTTTCAACATACATAATAAATTTGCTTACATGGATATGATGCAATGATTTTCATGCATCAGTAAGTATGTATATACATAAACATGTTACGTTTAACGGATTTTTCTGAGTTTACTATAATGAATTTTATCATACCAACATACCATAACAAACAAAGTAGTTAAAAAAAAAACTATATTTTAAATCTAACTGGTGGCCTTATTTGCCTCAGCGGTCTGCGTACTGCATCATTCCTGATAAAGACGTATTCACACTTACCTAATTCGTTGTGCACGAACAGGGTGCGCGAATCTCGAAATTTACGCGTAACTGGTTTCAAACTACTTATATGTTTCCTTAAACGATCTAAGTACTCGTGGTCTAAAACACTTTGGTTGTTTGAGGTGTCATGAAAATCTCCCGGCAACCGAATTGTTTTACCATACAAATATTCCGCAGGACTGACCCCATTATCACTTCTGCCTACTGCACGCAACCCAAGTAAGACCGTAGGCAGCTCGTCACTCCATGACGTATTGTTTGTGAGACGCGCTGTTAAGGCCTGCTTCATGCTCCTGTGCCAGCGTTCCACTATTCCGTTGCTCTGGGGTCTATACGGTGCAGTTCTATATTTTTTTATACCCATTATCTTTAAGAGCTCTCTAAATAAGTTGCTTTCGAATTGCCTGCCTTGATCCGACGTTATTTGGTCAGTTACCCCAAATCGTGCAATCCAATTTTCGTAAAAAACTTTTGCGACTACTTCAGCTGTTATATCACACACAGGAATGGCTTCGGGCCATCTAGTGCCTCTATCTATCATGGTTATTAAATATCTATAGCCTTCCCTGGTCGGTGCTAACGGACCGACTATGTCAATGTGAACGTGGCTTAACCTTTTAGCTTCTGGAAATTGTTGTAATTCCGATACTGTGTGCCTGCCTACTTTATTCTTTTGACACTGGATGCACGTTTTGGCCCACTGACCGACGTCTTTATTAAGGCCTGGCCAAAAATATCTTTGCGCTACTAATTTTCGTGTTGCCCTGATACCCGGGTGACTAACACCGTGTACTGATTGAAAACCTAACGTCCTAAATTTCTTTGGTAAATAAGGTCTACACATCTGAGTCGAATTTTCGCAATAGATAGGCTTATCACAATTAGGTACAAACATTTTTTTTAAACGAATGTTATTCTGTTTCTCTTTTAATAATTTTGCTAAGTTGTCATCCTGTTCTTGTGCGGTCGCTAATTCCGCGTAATCAAATGTTGTGGGGCAGTGTATGATTTCAATCCTAGAGAGCGCGTCAGCGGTTACATTGTTATTGCCTTCGACATATCTGATATCCGTTGTAAATTCACTGATATATAGCAACTGCCTAGTACGTCGAGGTGTTTCGCTTTTTGACTCGACTTTGTTGAATGCAAAGATCAATGGTTTATGATCGGTAAAAACTATTAATTCTCTTCCCTCATACATGTATCTAAAATGTTTCATTGCTAAAAATATGGCTGTAAGTTCCCTATCATACGTAGAATACCTTTGTTGAGCTTTACTAAACTTCTTAGAAAAGTATCCTAACGGTAACCACTTACCATCAATCAATTGGTTAAGCGCTGCTCCAGCACATGTGTCCGATGCGTCTGTGTGTAACGAAAGTGGTACATTACTTACCGGATGTGATAACAGCACCGCATCTCTGAGACTTCTCTTGCATTCCTTGAATGCTTCATCGGATTCCTGTGACCATGAAATTTTTGTCTTGTCTCTTTTCTTGGCACCTTTTAAAAAATTATTCAGCAATGATTGGTGCTCAGCTGCATGAGGAATGCTATTTCTATAAAAGTTGATCATACCTAAGAATCGACGAAGTTGCTCCACGTTATCCGGTCGAGGATATTCTACTATGGCCTTGACCTTGTGGTCGAGTGGTCGAATGCCTTCGGTCGAGACTTGGTAACCTAAAAATTCGATACTTTCCTTGCCAAATTCACACTTTGATGTATTTATGGTTATGCCAAATTTTGCAAATCTTTCAAATACCTTTCGTAAGTGCGTTTTATGACTCTCCAAGGAATCACTAGCGATAATTATATCATCGACAAAGCAGAATAGGAAATCTAAGCCCTCGAGTACAGTATTATTTATGAATCTTTGAAAACTTTGACTAGCTGTTCGCAACCCAAAATTTAATCTCATGAATTCGAATAGCCCGAAAGGTGTTATCACCGCAGTCTTTTTTATATCTTCCGGTGCAATTTTGACAAAATGATACGCTTTATTAATATCAAGCTTTGAAAAGATTTTCTTACCTGCCAGTATGTAATTGAAGTCGAGCAGTCTTGGTACGGGATAGCGGTCCGGCTTGGTGATGGCGTTCAATCGCCTGTAGTCCCCCACGGGCCGGATATCTCCATTTTTCTTTGCTACGACATGCAGCGGGCTAGACCATTCACTCATAGACGGTCTGCAAATACCTAGTTCCTGCATTAACCTAAATTCCTGTTTAACCTTATGATACCTGTCAGGTGGCAACGGTCGCGCTCTAGCATGGACGGGTGGCCCAGTGGTTTCTATATAATGGAAAACATCGTGACCAGAGTCATAGTCCATATTTTTGAATGAGACAGGCTTAGTTATTTCTGAAAATTCTGACAATAAATCACTAAACGGATGATTACTATCCACTGTGGTGATTGATAAATTATCGCAAAGGGTTAAACTACCTAGCGTTAGCAATTTTGTTTCCTTATCAATTAATTTGCGCTCACTTAAATCTACTATTAGCATATGATGTTCCAAGAAATCCGCACCTAATATGGGTTGGCTAACCTCCGCGACAACAAATGTCCAACGATATGAGCGTCGGAGACCTACGTGCACTTGTAAAGTCTTTACGCCGTATGTTTTTATTTCACTTCCGTTTGCTGCAAATAATTTATAGTCCGAATGCGCTCCTAATAATCTTTGTTTTCTGCTAACTGGAATGACGGACACGTTCGCTCCTGTATCCACTAGAAATTTTAGTCCATTCTCCCTATCAAATACACTGAGGCGGTGGTTACTACCCGGTACAATCACCCCCGCCACTGTAGGTCGTACCGTGTCTAGTTTCCCGCCTGTGGCACTGCTGGTGACCTCCATGCACAGGGTTTCCCGCACTTCGTTGCTCTGGCTCGGTATCGATAATGCCACCTGCACAACCAGTTTGGATCCGCGGGTGTTCTGGATCTAGACCTTGACCGTCCCCGGAAAGCTCCACGACCTCCACGGCCACGGAATGCGCTTCGACGATGCTGCGCAACCTCTTCACGCAGGGACGCTACTTCCAAGTTCAACTTGTGCATCTGCGTTAATATCTCGTTCATCGGCGGTTGAATGGGCTGCTGGTTGTTGGTATAAGCGCCGCTCACCTCGGCGATTTCCCCGCTCCGTGTATTCTCCATAACCTTGTCTGCTATATTTGCCAGGTTCTCCAAGTTTTGATCCTGGCTGACCGTCAGTACTGCTCTTACAGACGCTGGTAACCGCGCGATCCAAAGGCTGTGTAACGTTTTGTCTGATGTTTGGGCATTTCTTCCCAGGTCCCGCATCCGGCGCAAAAGCTGTGAGGGTTTTTGTGTTCCCAGCTCCATTTCACCCACTAGCTTCTGAAATTGGCGCTCTGCACTTTCCTCGTATACCTGTAGTAGTCGTTCCTTGATGGCGTTAAATTTTTCTGTGGCTGGTGGCGCTACCAGAATGTCGCTGACCTGCTGTAACGCATCACGTCCCAGCTTCGCTACCACTAAATTGTATTTAGCCTCATCGCTCTGTTTTTGCGGTCCTAGAATGCTCTCTATCTGCGCGAACCATAGTCGTGGCATCTCCGCCCAAAATTCTGGCAATCGTGACTGTACACTTATCGCGGCGAGCTCACAAGAATTCAAGTTCGACATACCTGTGTTCAACTTCTCGTCACTGTTCATATTATCACTTTTGCTTGGCTTCACGGGGCTCGGCACTTGGAACATCGTACACTATATTATTATTCTACACTTATATTTACCCTTATTAATTAACCAATGTAGCCCTTTAGAAATCCCACACTTATTGCACTCGTCGGGGTCACCAATGTTGGGGCGATCTTGTGTTTGTATACCTATTTTATTTAACTTATAAATTCCACGGGAATCGAACCCGCATCTACTATTTATTTCACTCTTGTGTCCACGATATGCAATAATGCGAGACTTCCTAAAACGCTACAAGGGAATTACCGGCACTGGTCCGACAGATAACACCTTTAATAATATATAATTTGTTTATTATGAACACACACACTGGTAATACATATATAGGTAAAAATCACAATATATTTTATAAAACTAATTCTAATTATATATTACAAGACCTAGCGTTCTGTCGGGCCAATGCACAGCAACTGGCCGACTCGCCTTGCATACACCACGCTTGCACACACATACATTCGACGCACACATACATACATACCCCTACATCTTTATTTTTTTATAGTCAGTAGTATATGGCATAATGGCTGCAACACCTTGTTAATCTGAGTTGTAAAATACTGAAATTATATTTAATTGGCGATTTAAAAGAGTGGCCGTGAGTTTCTTGCAGGTTTCTTCTCATAGGCTCAACCCTTTGCCTGAACCTAGCAACTAACCTAAATGTAGCTTCAGTAACTTAGTAAACTCACTAACCCATATATTTTGACGTTTATAAGTGTTACTTTGTGACCTAAATGAATAAATGATTTTTGACTTTGACTTTGACAATATGACGTTATCTATACTGACTTTTGTAAGGCGTTTGACCGAAAATCTCACTCAGTGTTACTTTATAAATTAGCAGCTTATGGTATCACGGATCCCCTACTCCAATGGTTCAAGTCATACTTAGCTGATCGTGAATTTTATGTCGTTGTGAATGGTTATAATTCTTCTAGCTGTATCATTACTTCAGGGGCTCCCCAGGGCTCTTATTTAGCTCCGACGTTATTTAACATATTCATCAACGATCTATCTGAATGCTTTCACTATTCAGAATACTTCTTGTATGCCGACGATTTAAAATTCACAAGAAAGATTGAATGTATAGGTGAATGTGAACTTTTACAAGAAGACTTGAACCGGATTGTCGAATGGAGGTAGTAATAATAAACTAAAATTAAATGTTAAAAAGTGTAATCACCTAAAATTTTCGAGAAGACTTCAAATTATACGCTCATATTACTGTAAAGGTCACCAACAAATTCAAGAACAAGAGACTATCCGAGATTTAGGAATATTTTTTGATAGTAAAGTAATTTTATGAGAGCATACTGTTAAGAGGGCATCAAAAATGTTGAGTTTTGTATTGCGGAGCACTAAAGGTTTTAAGAATAGCCGCATAAACATTACGCTTTACAAGTCTGGTCAGAAGCATAATGGAATACTGCAGTGTCGTATAGAGACCACACTATGCTTTGCACATGTTAAGCTTAGAACGGGTTCAAAAACGGTTTTCAAGGCACCTCGCTTTCGCGAAAAATGAGGCTAAACAGTTACCAAATTACTCCTCACGAATGCAGTATTTCAGGATGTTCCCTTTGACTTTGCGCTGGAATATAGCGGAAGGTACGTTTGCTTGCAAGCTCATACAAAATAAAATTGACTGCAGAATTGTTGAGCCTTTTCCGATTTCGAGCACCAGCCAGATACCCAAGAAATTCTATAACACCTCTGTGCCCGCCACTGAGAAGGACAGGGGCAAATTCGCCAATGGCCAGAATGTGCATAACTATCAATGAATGTAGTGACCTAATTGACATTCATTCAGATAGCAGAGGCATGATATTATCTAGTATTGTCAAAAGTTTTAAGTCCTGAGTGAATAATTCTGTCAATTATTTAGTACTGTTAATGTAATAATAATGATTTGATTTTTATCAGTTGTTTTGCTTTTTTAATTGTTTGATATTTTTTATGTTTTTTGTATCAATGCAGTCAAATATGTATGCTAAGTTTGATTAAGTAGTCTACATTATTATACTACTAATATTTTCATTGTAAACTCTATGAGCTTATGATGTTAATCTGTAAATAACTGTTACACTTAGTTTTTTTTTTATTGTACTACTTATTTGGATATGTATTAGTGTAGTCAGTTGTTGATTAAAACTTAAAAAAAAAAACAAAAAAAAGTTTCCTTTTAAGTAGCCGTACAAACTTACTAAGATTAAACACATAAATAAAACAAAATAATTCCTCAGCCATCTCTCAGTCAGCTGTCATTAGCGATGAAATTGATGATACCTTGGCTACCTGGGAATCTGCTTACCTCGCTAATGAAGAAGTTGTACATACTCAGTTTATCATACAATGAACTTTATGGAATATTGGCGGATAATGTCGATGATATGCTGAAGAATCATAGTCAAGGCATCGAAACCGAAGCACATGATTTGTCTCTAGACCATGATGATGACGAAACTGAGGAGAACGTAAGCACCCATGAATGACATTATGGAAATGCGCCAAACAGTAATAATTTCGAATTTATAATGACTTCTGGGCTGAAAGTCGACATGAGGGAGAAGCAGCCGTTTGATTTTTTTTTGTTGATTTTGTCCTTCAATTTTATATTTGATTATTACGTGCACCAATAGGTGAAGAATTGAAAAATACGGCTTCTGCTATACACAGCAGAATGAAAAAGTGGCGGCCAATAGACATGGATATATTAAAAACTTTTATTGGGTTGGTCATTCATATGGGGACTATTCAATATAACAGAATAGCCGACTACTGGAAAACGCATTATTTATTTTAAAATGATGTTTTCAGAAAATATATGTCTCGAAACAGGTTTTTAAATACAGTGTGACCCGCGTTAAAGTGCAACCCCGAAAATGGGTGAAATTAGATCGAAAACTATCGACGAAAATGGGTCTAAAAAACTTCTAAAAAAAAACTAATTTTTTTATACGCCACTGAACATTTGTTTCCCGAATTTTGACCTCTATGTACAAATAAATTTATTCCTCCCAAACTAGCTGGCCGATATTGATGAAATAAACGACAAATCAATGCCAAGTATTTAGCGATGAGAATAAAACAAAAAAAAAACAACAAAAAATGGCTTTAAATACTTCATTTTTTTAAATACTTGTGAAAAAAGTCACTATTTTTCACTGTTTTTTTCAATCAACTCAAATTTCTATGAAATAAACCCCTACATCTTGATTTGTTTTATAATTTATTATTTTTCTTGACTGTATTAGCTTTCAAAAAAAAAAAACAAACATTGTATCTCTAAAAATACAGGAGTTACGAATTTTTAAAGTTCACTACTCAGAATGGGCAAATCCAGGTAGAGACCCTTTTTTTATTCCTTTGTTATACCGGTGGCCAGCTGCTATTGTATTTAATGCTTGGGGTGTATAACAAAACGAAATAAGCTTCCAATGAGCTTATTCCGTTTTAGTTGACAGTTGAAATAAAACAAAAATTAATCAAAAACAATGATTTATTATTAATTATTGTTGACTTAGTATTAGGTTTTCGAAATGTGCTCCGCGTTGTTGCAAACACATTGCCACGCGTAATGATATGTGTTGTGTGGCCCTCCGTATAAGTTGCGGTTCATTTTTCAATTCTTCAGCGCACCTCATGATGCGGTCATGAAGCTCAGCCTCTGAATTCACAGGTGCACTGTACACCTTTTGCTTCATGTGGCCCCATAGAAAGTAGTCGAGCGGCGTCAGATCAGGAGAGCGGGCTGGCCAGCCCACTGGGCCTTCGCGCCCAATCCAGCGATTGGCATAATTATTATTTAAAAATTCACGGACATTGCGCCCGTAGTGAGCAGGGCAGCCGTCCATTTGCAAGTACATGCCCTGTCTCGATGCCAGCGGCACATCCTCTAACAGACGGGGAAGCTCATCCCTTAATAAAGTTAGGAATCGTTCCGAATTTAATGTCGCTGGTAAAATTACTGGTCCTATCAACATGTCGTCGAGTAGACCTGCCCAAACATTTATTGAAAATTGCACCTGGAATGACGAGGCCCTCTTCAGATGTGGATTATCATGTGTCCACTCGTGCAAATTCCTAGCGTTCGTGATGCCATTCCTGGTGAACTTCGACTCATCCATCCATAAAATCTTTTTTAAAAATTGTGGATTGCGACGAATTTGTCGTTGTAGCCAGATCGACATAACGCACCTTGATTGGAAATCCATATCCCCGTGCAAATCGTGGACTCTTTGATAATGATATGGATGTAGACCTTCTTTCTTCAAGATTCTCCACGCTGAGGCTTGTGATATGCCGTGAAGTAAAGCTAAACGCCTCGTACTAATAGTAGGAGTGGCAAAAACGGTACTTAAAACCGCTTCTTCTATCGCTGTGTCGATTACAATGGATTCTTGTTCACGTCTTGTGTGTTGTAATCCAAGTCCGATGTCGGAGAGCTTCCGATGAACTTCCTGGAAGTTCCTTGCCGACGGTGCAAGTCTATTCGGAAATGCATTTACGTATGCCGATCGAGCGACTGTTGTGCGTCCACCATACATTCCATAATAATAATGGATGTCAGCGATTTCTCGCGGGGAGAATGCATTTAATCGCGGCATCTCACCCCAGCACAACCACGAAAACAGTCGAGTAACGTAACAAACAGTCAATAACAAAAACGTAACAAGTAGTCAATAACGAAAACTCAACGAAAAACTGTAACTTTAACGCGAGAACAACAGCTGACGTACAGCAGCAGCGATGTGATCGGAGCGGACTAGCGCGGGCGACTGCCGGACTGTACCAATACCCCTTCCCTTTTCCCCAAGCATTGAACACAATAGCAGCCGACCACCGGTATAACAAAGGAATAAAAAAAGGGTCTCTACCTGGATTTGCCCATTCTGAGTAGTGAACTTAAAAAATTCGTAACTCCTGTATTTTTAGAGATACAATGTTTGATTATTTTTTTTTTGAAAGCTAATACAGTCAAGAATAATAATAAATTATAAAACAAATCAAGATGTAGGGGTTTATTTCATAGAAATTTGAGTTGATTGAAAAAAACAGTGAAAAATAGTGACTTTTTTAACAAGTATTTAAAAAAATGAAGTATTTAAAGCCATTTTTTGTTGTTTTTTTTTGTTTTATTCTCATCGCTAAATACTTGGCATTGATTTGTCGTTTATTTCATCAAAATCGGCCAGCTAGTTTGGGAGGAATAAATTTATTTGTACATAGAGGTCAAAATTCGGGAAACAAATGTTCAGTGGCGTATAAAAAAATTAGTTTTTTTTTTAGAAGTTTTTTAGACCCATTTTCGTCGATAGTTTTCGATCTAATTTCACCCATTTTCGGGGTTGCACTTTAACGCGGGTCACACTGTATAATGAGAGCATTGAACGTCCAAAACATACCAGAAAATGCAAGCTTAAATAAAATCAAATCGTTGATTGACGAAATAAATAAAAATATGAAACATATATATCATCCTACTAGAGAAATAACGATTGATGAGTCATTGATGTTATGGCGAGGAAGACTCAGTTACCGCCGATACATTAAATCCAAAGCCAGTGGATATGGACATAAATTTTATAATTTAGCCGATAATACAGGCATAATTTTTAGAACACATTTATATGCTGGATCAAAAGATCCTGTAGTTTCTGGACGCGGGCCTACAAATAAAGTTGTCCATTTGTTAATGGATGGTCTTAAAAATATGGGCCATTCACTATATGTGGATAATTTTTATACTAACATCTCTCTCACAAGAGAGTTATTAAATAGCGGTACATTTTATACAGGAACTCTTAAAATAAATAGAGAAGGGAACCCAAAAGAATTGTTAAAAACTAAAATTTAAAAAGGCGAATGTTTAATACTGCATGACAAACATAATATAACTTTGGCAAAATGGATGGACAAACGGGAGGTGCTGTTTCTTTCAAGCGAGCACAATAGTGTATTAGAAGAAGTAAGAAATCGTACTAGAAACAGCACCTCTTTGAAACCACGTGCTATAATTAAATATAATAAATATATGCGAAATGTGGATAAACATGATCAAATGCTGTCATATTATACAGGTGAACATAAATCGATAAGGTGGTATAAAAAGGTTATCATTCACTTGATTGAAGTGTGCTTAATTAATTCTTATCAACTATTTAAATCAGAAAAAAATCTAAATATTAGTTTATATGACTTTAGAGTAAAAATTTTGGAAGTTGTTGCCACCTGTATTTTCCCGCGAGGAAATACCTTTAGCAATCTGTCCAATCCATTTTCCTAAACAAATTATTAAAGAACCAAATAGTCGGCGCGCAAAAAGGAAACAGTGCCGACAAGGTGCAAAACAAAAAAAACGTGTGGACACGATATTTTACTGTCCTAATTGCCCTGATCAACCAGGACTATGTTTAAATTGTTTTAAGCCATACCATCGGTACTGATCTATTACAATTCGAAGATTTTAAGGATATAAAAATGTTACATAAATATATAAAGTACATACTATTTATTTCTGTACATTAGCTACAGTAAAACGTACGTTGATTTTGATTAATTATGTTTGTTTTGTTTTAATCATTCTGTAATTACCTTGCAATAAACATAAATGATCTGATGATTAATAAATGGTTATTTAATTTGAGTGTCGTATTGTATTTGACTTGAGTGTGAACCCTTAGCGTCATTCAAAAATGTAAATTTTTTTGCGTAAGTTCGGGTCCGAAGACAGGTTAATTTGATTCAACTCTTCGGCCACTAACTGACCAAACAAGATATATTTATATCGTTTATCTTCTTTTTCGTTAATATCAGTAACGGTCTTGCAATCGTCACATGTATCTTATTTTTTTGGCTTACTTTCTTTTTGTGGCTGACGTGACAAAATCGACTGCGACATATTTGTAAGATCATCCCAACCTTGACTATTATCTATTATATTGGGTGACCATGAACGTTTTCTTTCTGGAAAAATAAAGAACAAGACGTTAAATATAACCATAATTTGGGATGGCACTATGAACCTACTCTAACCGAGTTGTAACCTAAGCAAATTTTCATAATGTAATTTTAAATAAGTAATAATTAATGTAGGGATTGACGACCCCTGATTTTTTGAAAAGGCCCCTGGACCTGGGTTTTTAAGGACGTTTTAGATTTCTTTATATAAATATTAGCTTAATTATATCTGAAACACAAAGTATGATTTTGGTTCATCTTGGATTAATTAACTGAAAGTTATGACTTACCTTTATGTTCCATTAGTAGTTCAGCTGATAACCAATAAAACAGACACAAATTTACCACAAATATCGCAGGAAACTACACATACACGCTTTAAACACGGCACAGTACATGTAAACTGAACATATCAAACGGTTTATGTCAAAATCTACAGCTTCATGCCTAAAACGCCGATAGGCGGGTAAGGATACTTAATTAAGATGCTGGGACCGCCGATGGGCGGGCTGTATATCGTATCTGGAGACATCTGGGTAATGTCGTTACTTTTCAGGAAGGCAGTGAATGGGTTACACTTTTGTGAATAGAGATTGATAAATTGTTTAAGACTGCGCCGAGCGTAAGACACGTTTGTACTGAATGACAGAGATTCAAATCGGCGGCGGCGCGCGGCCGCCGTAGTAAAATTGTATAGAGGGTTTGAAGTGGTTTTTGATAAATATGTATCTTTATTGTCAACTAATAACTTAAATATTTGGGACGGACAAATTGTAATATAACTATTTGTGTTTCGTTTAAGCTGTAAAATAGGATAGATTTCTACTGTTATTATCTAAAAATCACTTAACACGAGATTACGTTTTTGAATTTTTCGTGCAAATTTACTTAATTTTGTTGGTGAAAATATTAATTATTTTAAGTTTTTTACACGGAGTAATTGTAAACAAAAAGCGTTGATTAAATCAACTTAACTGTGACTGCCTGTTTTGGCACATTTCGCTCGGCGTAGTCTTAAGAAATTTAACAAAATTGAGTTTCAATTAATCTATTTATTTTGTAGTAGTGCACCGCCATGTATTACGATATAACTAAACTACTCAACAGTTCTTGTATCGATTTCCGTTAGATGGCGGCAATTATCGGCTTATGCAATTTTAGTTTTGACATACATTTTTGCAGCTCATTGTACAATTTTTTTTTTATGCTGTTACGGTGTCGAACGAGCAGACGGATAGCCTGATGGTAAGCGATTACCGCCGCCCATGGACACCCGCAACACCAGAGGAGTTACAAATGCGTAGCCCGCCTTTTAAAAAGGAGTACGCTCTTTTCTTGAAGGTTTTAAAATAATCAATTAATATTTTTATAGATAATCTGGACACTTAGCTGTATATGCAGATAGCATGGGCAGAAAGACAATAACATCCTGAAACTGACTCGGTGGCGCAGCAGTAGTGAGTGCCACTGATCTGTATGAGGTCCCGGGTTCGGCCAAGGTCGGGCAGGCCAAGAGTTATGTAATGCAATGTAAACACGACGGGCTTGATGTGTGCGCCGGCGTACAGGTTGTAGTGTGGACTGCGGCGACTGTTGCGGGTTCGAAATGTTCAACCATTTTGTCGGCCATCACAGCTAAACATTCTAGCGACGATTCGGTGTTCACGGAGAGTACGGCGCGGACTTGTGCGGGTAATTGGTTGAGCCACATAACTTTTAGAGCTTGGTCGGTTAGTAATTTACCGCTCAAATCGCGCATCTTACGTAATAACTGGCTAGGTTTCATATCGCCCAGTTCTAGGCCGCTGAGTAATTTCTGTAGCTGACGATGGTCTGATTCTTGGTACGTCGATATCAGTCTGTTCTTTAGCGTAATGTACTTGTTGGTCGATGGCGGGTTTAATATGATGTCGCCGATTTGTTCGAGGTCGCTACAGCCTAGCAACGGGACGACGAGGTTGAATTTCTGTTCTTCTCCCATCTTGCTGGCGGCGACGGCGGCTTCAAACTGTGCGAACCACAGTCGTGGGTTTTGACGCTAGAATGGAGGGAGACGTGCAGGCAGTGAGATTGTAGCGACATCACCGTGAAGAGGGGTCGTTACTTGCTTGTCGGTGAATTCTTCAGCTTTTTCTTGTGCCATGACGATAAGGTAGCGTGTTCATACATCTAGATTTGGCCGAAAACCAACAGATGTTGGGTGTCGGTTCAGTGAACCGATATTACAACAGCACTAGAACAATGAGAGGTCAGGGGTCACCAATTTAACGTGTTACCGGCCGGCGGGCAGAAGCCAGGTCTGTAGCTGGTAACCGTTAGGGTTATATTGAAACACGCAGACTGATTCAACAGAGAATATATTTACAATTTTTACCTATCTTATATCCCATTTATTAGTCATGCAAGTAACGCTAACACTAATGTGTACAATAATCATGGTCACCAATCAGCGACAAGTAAACAAAAATCTAACATTTACGAATGATTTCTTGGAAATCTGTTCGCGAGTATAAAAGTAGTGCCAAGTATAAAAAGCAGAGGGAAGCTTCGCGCGTCACCAGTGCGAATGTTGATATCGTCGCGGCTAGACGTATGATGCTCCGTTCGCTCGCCTTCGCGCGTCGCTTGGTTTCGGCGCGGCTAGTTGTACGATGCTCCGTTCGATTCCAGGTTCCTCGTAAAGTTATATGTTGCCTGTGCGTATATACATACGCCACACTAGGAATCTAGGATGCGCCCAGTTTTTTTTACAAGTAAACACTTTATGTGTACTTAACTTTAAAGTAACTATTCTTTCGATTAGTCAAATTTGGATGGCCTCATTTTTTGTTTTTATCATTGCTGTTTCGATTCTAAACCCACGATTACAGTTTGTTTGGAAAGTTAATCGGTACCGAATCGATTTTGTGATGTGCCGATTAAAACGGTCCCTTCACTATTGCTGCTCAACGATCATCTGTGACAAATGGGACTTTGTATTTGAAACGGACTATAACCTGATCTACTTTTACGCGAGCAAAAGTTAGTATTAAATACTACGACGAAACCCTAAATATTTCATCTCCATATTATTAAGTTATTATTTTAAGTTTCTTTACCTTGTTAATATGAGTTGTAAAATACTGAAATTATATTTCATTGGCGATTTAAAAGTGGCCGTGAGTTTCTTGCAGGTTTTTCTCATAGCCTCAACCCTTTGCCTACACCTAACCTAAATGTAGTTTCAGTAACTTAGTAAACTTACTAACCTGTTTATTTTGACGTTAATAAACGTGACTTTGTGACCTGTTTGTAAATGAATAAATGTGTGATTTTTGACTTTGACTTTTACTTGGTACCCAATTTTCGGCGACACGGATCCATAATTGGCAACGCTTACGAACTGTAACTGTCAGTCTAGTCTACTAAAGTCTAAACTCAGTGTGACCAGATTCAGTATTTTAATACTTTTACGGTGTATTTTATTGAATTATCCGAATATCAGTATTTTGTAGGTATATTGGTGGAAGTCGGTATTTATGGGTAAAATTATATTATATATTGGATAAAAGTTATGGCAGCACCGTAGTGATCGTATCCACGAACATTGATGTTCAGGGGATTTCCCGGATTTAGTCTATATTTCATTTGGGAGCAAAGTTCAGTAAGTTACAGATAGGACATGTTTACGATTTTGTTAAGTGGAATTTCTCCCGATTTTGTATACCGATTTCCATCAATCTCAGTTCGCATCCCTATTTTTTTGTATCTTTCACGGGGATTTTCTATTGCTTAATCGTCGATTGTGACCATTGTGTCCAATACCTAGTACCTATAGGTTAACCGTGGTTACATCGTGGTATGTTTAATCGGTAGGACCCAAAAACTTCACCACCCGATCAACACCAGGTCCGAGAGGTGGCGTGCGTGTTCCCACGTGCGCCTCTGTATCGTGTGTCCGTCCCGCCTTCAGGGGGACAGTAAAATTAGTGGTTGCAAATTTGTGTAGTGGCCTGCCGTTTCATACGGCGCACAGTGGTTCGTTCCCTTACAAGAGGTCGGACATAGGGTATTAAAAAATTTTAAGTCGTAATTTCAAATAACTGAATATGCCATTCGATTTCTATATTGAAGAGAAACAAATTCTAGCAGCATGAGTTATAAGGCTACACTTACACTGTGGTAAAATTGAATAAAACTGTTTTTAATGTATGGGAAGTAACCTTTAAATATTTTATATTATATAGCCATCACGTGCACTGGATTACCGATTGAGCAATTAAATACCTTCACCTGAAACCTATTTCAGTATCTATTATCAGATAGGCATCTATTTATAACAATAGGATTTTGAGGTCGCTACCGAACAAATTCTATAACAATAGGTTGTTTATTATGTCGCTACCTAAGTGCAATTAGCAGGGATTAAGCTACTTTGCACGTGTAATTCCTGGAAATTTAATTAGCGGTGATTAGCGGTGCCTAGCTTGTGATATCTAGGAGTACATAAATAGTGGTACGGGGTATTAGAAATTCAGTTGTAATTACAATTTCACTGAGTGCTGTCACTATGTCTTTCCATGGTTTTGTAACGAATCTAGATCTCTATGTTGCTCTAAGCCAGCATAATAATCTACGGGACTATAGTTATCTATTAAGTGTTCTAAAATCAAGCTGTAGTGTTCAAGTTTGCGACAGTCTTGAGGAAGAACTAAAAAACTGGTGCCGTCAGTTTTGTTACCGTGTCAGTGCCAGATGGAACAAATCCAAAAGAATTACTGACAATTTCTTGCAAAGAAATACAGAATGGCTGGATTCTGAAATACAGTGGCCCAAGGGCATTAAAGAAAACACGGTAAACGTTTCAGTTGAAACTCTTGAAGCTGAGAGCCCATCTAAATTAGATGCATCAACATCTTCAATATCTCCCCGGAAAACTTTTGAAGATCTGACGAATCGACAAAAAAGAAGACGTACTGAAGAACTTCGTGCATCTTCTTCTCAAAATGAGTTATTGTTTTCTACGGAAATAGCTCTTAAGTCGGCTGGAAAAGGAGATGTAGCTAAAGTTTTGAAGTTTTTGCTCGAAAATCCAGAAGAAGTATCCAGAGTATCAAATTTTATCGATGGCCGAATGACACAACCTTGTGAAGTTTCTGTACAAAAAGCATTGGCCTTGTATATCTCAATGCGTCTATCCAAGTGGCGCTACATTACACTAAGAGACTTCAGTTCAAAAGAGGGTCTGTCAAAGTACCCTAGTTACTACAGGTTGTTAAAAGAAAAAAAAGAGTGCTATCCAATAAAGGATGACATTATAATTACAGAAAACTCGGCAAAGATAAAATTGCAATCTTTATTAGATTTGACTGTTAAGAGACTCATCAAATCACTGGATATCAAATCATGTGAGCAACTCGTATTGCACAGCAAGTGGGCCATCGATGGAGCATCGAATCAAAATGTTTACCATCAAAAGTCTTCAGTGAGCAGTGAAGATTTGTCAACGGTAATCATGGCAAGTCTTGTACCCCTGAAACTGACTGAATCAGCAAGTGGTAATACTTTGCGGCAAAATGATCGACCCTCGTCGACTATGTATTGCCGTCCAATTTCATTCAAATTTATGAAAGAAACAGAAGCCAATATCAAGTCAGAAATAGCTGCTTCTGAGTCTGAGATCTCAAACCTTACCCCCACCACATACGAGAATATGAATGTGACACATAGCTTGATGTTAACGATGATAGATGGCAAAGTCCACTCATATATCTCTGAAACATCGGCTGCTGTATGTGATCTGTGCAAAGCTCGCCCTACAGAGATAAATGATTTGGAGACGGTGAGAGCAAAACCAGTGCAAGAAGAACTTTATAAACATGGCCTAAGTTCACTGCACGCGTGGATTAGGTCCATGGAGTGTTTTTTGCATATTTCATATAAAATTGAAATTAAATCATGGCAGGCAAGAGGTAAAGAATTGCAGCAAAAGACAAAACAAAGAAAAGAAGTTTTAACGCGTTACCAGCCGTTTCAACTGAGAATATATTTACAATTTTTCACCTATCTTATATCCCATTTATTAGTCATGCAAGTTACGCTAACACTAATGTGTACAATAAACATTTTCACCAATCAGCGACAAGTAAACAAAAATCTAACATTTACGAATGATTTCTTTGAAATCTGTTCGCAAGTATAAAAGTAGTGCCATGTATAAAAAGCAGAGGGAAGCTTCGCGCGTCACCAGTTAGAAACTTGATATCGTCGCGGCTAGACGTATGATGCTCCGTTCGATCGCCTTCGCGCGTCGCTTGGTTTCGGCGCGGCTATTTGTACGATGCTCCGTTCGATTCCAGGTTTAAAGTTATATGTTGCCTGTGCGTATATACATACGCCACAAAGTGATACAGGAGACTTTTCGTAGAGAAACTGGCTTACTACTGGATGTAGTCAAACAAGGAAGTGGTAACACAAATACCGGTAATGTGGCTCGGAGATTCTTTGCTGATACAGATACAACAGCCCGAATCACAGGATAAGACAAAGGATTAATCCAAAGGATAGCTGTTATACTACAATGCATTTCTTCGGGTGAGAAAATAAACTTCACAATGTTCAAAGAGTATTGCGATGCAACAGCGAATTTATACGTTGAATTGTATTCATGGTACTACATGCCATCAAGCATGCATAAGTTGCTGATACACGGACCTGAAATAGTGAAGCATTTTCTTGTAGTGCCTATAGGTTTCTTGTCTGAAGAGGCATCAGAAGCCAGAAACAAGGACTTCAGAAAGGTTCGATCGGACCACACTCGAAAGTGTAGAAGCCTCGCAACAAACGAGGATATACTCAACAGTCTTCTTTTATCTTCGGATCCTTTGTTGAGTGACATACGATGGAAATTCAATAAGAAAGAAAAGAAGAAGTTATCAAAAGAGGTCGAGGCGTTACTAGTTTGTGATGATCATGAAATTAAATTCACCATACCTGTACCCATGGAAACTTTAGTTTCAGATTATAGTGATAACGCCTCGGATGATGATAACGATGATGACTAGGATGAATCATTTTTGTAAATTGTTTTTTTTTATGGATCTTCACTATTTTTTATAATTTAAATGTTTATTTTAGTTAGTTTTAAGTTTTGTTTTTTATTTTAATGTTTATTATTGTTATTTCGTATCAATATACAATTAATATTTACTTGGACTATTTTTCCTATTTTCTATACTTTATTTAATATCTCAAAAACGGCACAAAAGTAGCACTATGTGTCGTGGGAAAAAATGTGGCAAATAATGATAAGATACTGCCATAAAAAAATCAGACCGAAAATGGGCCAAAATCAAAAGATATTCATATTTAAAGGTTACTTCCCATACATTAAAAACAGTTTTATCCAATTTTACCACAGTGTAAGTGTAGCCTTATAACTCATGCTGCTAGAATTTGTTTCTCTTCAATATAGAAATCGAATGGCATATTCAGTTATTTGAAATTACAACTTAAAATTTTTTAATACCCTATGTCCGACCTCTTGTATGGGAACGAACCACTGTGCGGCGGGCCGAAACCTCGGCGGGTTCGCGATTGCATGTGAAAGCGATTCGCGCGGCCCCGCCGATTGCGGTTATGTCGAGGAACACCGTGGTAGGTTTAGTCGGTATTATCGGGATGTCATCAACATCTTTCCCCGGTGAGTCCGACATAACCCAATTTAACTATTTTTGGTCCAAGTATACCGACTTTACTTGATCGAAATTAATTACTAAAACATGTTTTGAAAATCAGTATTTTTATTGGTATATTTTCCCTGTGCGAGTAGGTAAATTTCAGTATTTTTTTTAAAGTACTTCGCTTTTATTCTGAAATTTAATCTGGTAATACTGCTAGTCTTTCTGAAGCATCAAGTCAATCAAATATCAAATATCGTTATAAGTGTTGATGTTATTTGTTGTTGTATTGTTATTGTTACCTACTATTTGTCTGAAGTCCATACAATGGTAATAGGCTAAGGCTAAATTGATAATTTCATTAGTTTGAAAAGAAATACATTAATTCCAATGGAACATACCAGTAATATTATGAGTAAAAACGTGGGGACTTTTAAACAGATGAGTGTTTGTAGAGGTTGCCTGGCGAGTGACCGTAGGATGATAATTGCAACACGATATGAAGCTATGTACAGGGATATGACTGGCTTAATTGTGAGTACAGCCTCCTTGCTTTGAAATCTTGAGAAACAAATTCAGACCAGTAAACATTCTAACAGTAGCATGCTACTTTATATATTAAGCTCATTTATTTATATATATATAACTATATATACTATATTTATTTATATTTATATATATAACTAATCCCCGCCCTCCCCTCCCGCCGGAGCCCTATAATTTCCGAGAAAAATAAACTTTTATTTTTAAATTTTTTTTGTCATATATTTAATATTGTCTTCTGTTTACGCGAATGTTATTCATTGAAATTAAACTACTATAAAAAAATCTAAATACTATAAAAATCCGTATATAGTAGTATTGTCATATATTCATAAATAACAAAGAATAAGAGGGCAAATCACTGTCCTTATCTAACAGTTTACAGAAAATATAATTTACTACATAAAGTCTATATTATACAATATCTTGAGAATGCATCTTCTCGGGCACTGCAGCATGTGCAGCCTCTTCGCCCTAGCGTAACAAAGCACTGGCCCATGCGCTCACCTAAGCGGCCGAGGCTGGTCGCAGCAGGCGACCAGCAAGCCGAGGCTCGCTTGTGCCTATGCTTTGTTACTGCGGCCTGAGGCTGCACCCCCTCCGTGCCTCCGGGCTTTAAAAAACACTAGGGGTAGAGCAAAAAGTACCACGTGAAGTCGGGGTAAACTAATTCGGGTCTGTCACAGATTTTAATATTTACCTTTATTTTACTTCCTTTTTTCCGAATTTAGATTCGTCGATCTGTACTACTTTGCCAGGACCTATCTTGCCTGAAGTATTTTGTTTTTCTATTGCGGAACGGAATGAATGTCAACAAAACAACTTAACAAAATGAGAGCAATGCATTTCGTTTCCCATAAAAAAAAGTACAGGCTCATTTTTATAGACTTTGAAATAAATATCTATAATAATAACTTTAATTTATAAATATTTTGACACTGAATTGCATTCCTCCCTACTTCCCTAAGTAGAAAGGAATGTAATTCTGTGTCAATTACTTATTCATAACCTCAAAAAACGCAATATGAATTTCTTATTTTTTTTAAAATGAGTTGTCTACGGCAAGAAAAATTACTGATTGTGGCTCAGAAAACTCTCTAGTATCACATACTACCCTTAGATTCTGCCCAACTAATAGGCACGTTTCTAAACCCAACCCCTTTCTTCTCATATAGGTAAGTTCTATAGTGAAACTAGCTTCTCTGAACATACAGTTAGTTCTATTGGGATGACATGACTCAAAAATAATTGCCAGCTTTTATATATATTATATATATACATATATACTGTGCCTAGTGTGGCTGTCACAGTAAATGCTAATATATGTGTAACTTAACTGAAATAAACATTATTATTATTATTATTCTATAAATATAATAATAATTATTATTATAAAGCTTTATTTCCTGAACACACATATAAAAGATCTTAACATTTAAAAAGTAAAAAAAATATGAAAATAAAAAAGTTAATCTAAAAGTAAAAATTTACACTTATATTATATAATATCCCTTGTTTCAGTATGCCTTACAGCAAAGGCCTCCTCCAACTCTTTTCAGTGCATTCTGTCTGCCGCCACTCTTATCCATAGGGGTCCTTAAGTCATTTTCAAATTGTCCTCCCATCTTTTTGCTTTACGACCACGACTTCTAGCGCCAATTGTTACCTGTTTACTCCATTTCTTCTTTTTGCAGCGGAGGATATGTCCAGTCCACCTCCATTTTTGTTGAACGATATGCAACAGGATATCTATTAATATAGTTTTTGCCTGATGTCTGTACTTCTGACTTTGTTTATTTGTTTCAGACCTAGCATGCTCTTTTCCATACCTCTCTGACATTTTGCTAATTTGTCCCTATGGTCTATCGTCAAAGCCCAGGTTTCACAGCCATAAGTGATGCAGGGTAGGATACAGGTATCAAAAGTCTTCTTCTTGATCTTCTTGCCCAGTTCCTTGCTTTTCATTATTTCTTTCAGGGCATACAATTATACAGCTTATACAAAAATACAATGAATATAAAAAAATAATTATCTGTACTTTATAGATTACTCCAAAGCTTTAGATAGCCTTAAACACGAATTCGTATGGCAAAACCTAAAGGAGCAGGGTATCCGAAACACCTATGTAAACATCATCAAAAATATTTACAATGAAAGTAAAGCTAGTATCAGGCTGGAATCTATGGGAGATGCTTTTCCAATCGATGGGGGTGTCAGGCCAGGTGACCCACTTTCGCCAAAGCTGTTTACAGCAGTGCTAGAACAAATGTTCAAAAATATAGAATGGGAGCATCTAGGTCTAAATATAAACGGATTGCAGTTGAATCATCTAAGATTTGCTGATGACATGGTTCTATTGGAAGAGGACACACTACTACTGGAATCCATGATACAAACACTAGCAGACAGTAGTAGTAGTAAATTAAAGTTTTTAAACTTTCGCGATTTGTACACATACTTAATATAATGTTAGACAACGGGTCTTACTCGCGATAAAGTATTTAAAAGGTAATAAATACCTATTGATTACCCGACGTCATCTTGGAATCCAGTCATCAGCAAATGTAAACGTCGCCGTAGTGACTTAGGTAGCCAGTGTGTAGACGTCGTTAGTGTTGTGTGTCGAAATACCGACAGTGCAAATATAAATAATAGTGACCAAGTGAGGGTAGTTGCCGAAACCCGCACTTCACGAAGGCGCCGCTGAGCTTACATCAGTCAACCCGTGACCACGATCGATGCAAGTCGGTCGAAACGTCGGGTAATCAATAGGTATTTATTACCTTTTAAATACTTTATCGCGAGTAAGACCCGTTGTCTAACATTATATTAAGTAAGTAGTAGTAGTAGGTTTAGAAATGAACTCAAGCAAAACTAAATGATGACAAATTCAATACCCACAGATATAACCATCCACGGGTGGAAACTCGAATACATAGAAGAATATGTATATCTAGGCCAGATTATATTGCTAATTGACCAAATGTCCAAAGAAATAGACAAAAGAATTGAGACAGAGTGGAAAAATACTGGGCTCTGAAAGAAATATACATATAATATGTATATATAAATCTCTGTATATTTCATACTGCTAAGATATAATTTATATGGCAGAAGAATGTTTGCCGGGACAGCTAGTACATACATATATATTTAACTGCCTCCATGGCGCAGCGGTAGTGAATGCGACTGCTGTGCATGAGGTCTCAGGTTCGAATCCTTGGGCTTTTCTGTTAAGAAATCTCAATAGCAGCCTGGACCTAGAAAGTTGGCTGTGTTAGACACCACCTTGCCTCAGAGAGCATGTAAAACTGTTAGTCCTGCGCCTGATCTCTCTCCGGTCATGTCGGATTACCATCCCATCAGATCATGAGAGTTAAGGAACAGAGAGTGCAATTGTGTTTGCTTACACACTTGTGCACTATAATCACAGTGACGGAAATTCGGTCTGGAGGACATTATAATTATCGTTATATATATACTGCAAAATCACTTGGTGTAAGACTCCCATGTGACAAAAGCCTTCTACCTCACAAGAGACCTCAACTTGGTGTTGAATATAGTATAGTTTAGGAAAGGACATAACACTTGTTTTGTTCATGTGTATTTCGTTGCTAGGTTTGCAGAAGGGGACTGAGCCTACCCTCAATCTCTTTGTGAAATGTACCACTTTCAAGCTACTGAGTATGTGAGCATTATTAATAGTAACACTGATAAAATGATGTAGGTGTGGGCACCTGTAATCTTACACTATATATGAACTTACAATAAACAACAGCTTTACACAACTACACTGTAATTTCTTGGTATCACAGAAGTCACTACAAGTCAATAAAACCACCCTATTGCCACATAAAGGCGAATTTTTATGGGCTTTCATAATATCAACAATTCTTTAATATATTATTTTAATGTTTCTTATAATGTAAGCTGTGTAAATGCCTTAATATATTCTATACTTGTAAACTTGATTACAAAGCATTAGCTTGCCTGTAGTATTAACAAATTGAAAAAGAATGTTGTTATTCTGGTTTAACTGAACTAACTGTAAACTATTCTCCTAAAAATTACAATAATTCACTTATTGAGAATCCCTATTTACAGTAAATGAGTATACAGAAAAATAGACTAAAATCAAATTTTATATAAACATAAAGTGGGTACATAAACTTAAAATATTAATTTAATGTTAAACATATCACTGTCAACGTCACCTAAAGTAACAAAATTCAGCTAGATTATGACAATGAATGCAGTAGGTATATTTCTTTTTTGTTATTTGTATATACATACATATATATGTAAGTGCTAGTATCCAATATATAAAATACCTATTCCTGCCATAAATATTGTTACAAGTCAAAATCTTATTTTTTCATTTGCATAAAACATTTATTAAATTATTACTGTAATATGTGTTAGTTTATACATTAATATAATAACATTAAAAATATATGAAGCTCATTTAAAATGATCTCCATTGGCTTTAACACAGTCCTTTAAATGTTGAGGCTAGTTATCAATAGAAACATTCACTCTCTCCATGGGGAAATTCTACACTGCCAATCTTATGGATTGTTTTAAGGACTCCAAATTATCAGGGTGGCCAGTCTTTATAATAATAATAATAAGCTTTATTTAACCATATTTGAAATTATAATTTAAGTGAATGTTTTAATTAAGTTGCACAACTCTCCATATGGATCCCTTATGGGTAAAAGCCTCCTCCATCCCGTGCCATTTGTCTCTATTCTGGGCTAACTTCATCCAGTTGGTACCAACAGCTTCAACAATATCGTCTGCCCACCTTTTTCGCGGTCTGCCTTTTTTTCTTTTACCAGTTGGTCCTAGCCATTTTGTTGTTTCTGATGTCCACCGTCTCTCCATATATCTAGAAATATGACCAGTTCCATTTGAGACGTAAGGTGTGTTGAAGTGCGTCTGTGAGTCGTCTGGTTTTCTTCCTTATCTCCACATTCCTAGTTTTCTCGATCCTTTTAAGCTTTAGTATGCTTCTTTCCATTGCATGTTGACATGCAGTAATTTTGTTTCTTATCTTGTTTGTATATGTCCATGTCTGGCTTCCATATGTGAGACTTGGTAGAATACAGGTGTCCATTACTATTTGTTTGAATTTTAGATTATAATCTCCTTAAAGGATTTCCTTAAGCGTCCAGAATTCCTTCCAGGCGCTGTTGATCCTCCTGTCTACTTCATCCTCATTGTTTTTTGTATCAAATGACATTTGTTTCCCGAGGTAGATATACTCATTCACATATTCAATACAGACACCTGACACGCTTATCTGTTTCCTTATATGGTTTGTCATTATTTTGGTTTTACTGATGTTCATGTGTAATCCTACTTTTTTGCTTTCATTGTCCAGGGTTTGTATCATTTGTTCTAGCTCGATGGCTGTTTCTGCAAAAAGGACAATGTCGTCAGCGAATCTAAGATGGCTTAAATAATGTCCCTGTATCTTCAGTCCCTTATTTGTCCAGTCTATTTCTTTAAATATTCCTTCTAGTACCGCTATGAATATCTTGGGTGATAACGGGTCGCCTTGTCTGACGCCCCTACCTATTGCTATTTCTTCCCCCTTGGTTTCCAGGCTTCCTCTGCTTGTACTTTGTGTGTAGATATACTTTATGACTTCTATATATTTCCTGTTTATTCCACATGTGATAAGTGCTTTCCATATTGAGTTGTGCTTTGTGCTGTCGAATGCCTTTGCGTAATCAATGAAGGCGATATAGAGGGGGTGGTTGTATTCTTTGTATTTTTCGAGTATCTGGTCCAATGTGTGTATGTGGTCTATAGTAGAAAAGCCAGAGCGGAAGCCTGCTTGTTCGATCGGTTGGTTGTCATCTATTTTTACAGATATTCGGCTTAATATGATAGAAGTGAAAAGTTTGTAAATGCTGGACAGTAAGCTTATTGGCCTGTAGTTTCCGATGTCTGCTGGATTACCTTTTTATATAGGATTATTATGTCTGAGCTGCACCATTGTTTGGCCGCTTTTCCAGTTTCGAGCACCATATTGAACAGTTTTGCTAAATATGGAGTCAGGAAGGGTGCACCAATTTTTATCGCCTCATTACTTATTTTGTCTGGTCCAGAACTTTTGTCAATTTTTAGTTTTTTTATAGTATTTAGTAATTCAGTATCGCCTATTGGTTCTATTTCTACTTGTTCTTCTATATCCTCAAAACTAACTAGGTTTACTCCAAGAGCGTCTTCTGGTGGTTTCTTGTACAGCTCTCTATAAAATGCTGTTGCGTGATCTATGACATCCTTCCTAGACATAGTTTCTGCATGACCTTTTATAAGTTTCTGAATTCAAATCCGTTTGGAACTTCTATACATGTTTAGTTTTTCTCTATGGTTCTTTGTCTGTGGTTATTGTAATCTTTAGCTGTGATGAAGTCTGAAATGTTCGTTTCCACCCACGCTTGGGTAGATCAAGCTTTATGACCCGGTGCTGAGTCTTGCTGAAAGGACCATTACTGGTTATGGAACATGGTGTTGTTCAGAGGCTTAACTATCTTCTCAAGAATCGTATCTTGATACATTTGTGCTGATGTTTTGACACCTTTTGCACAAAAATAAGGCTCAGTCACTTCTTATATATTCTCTTCTTATATATTATAGGTAACACCCCACCAAACCATCACTGAAGTCGGATAATGTCCACGTTGTACTCTGCTGACTAATTAGGAAGCTTCTATAGAGCGTTGAGCAAAAACTCGGTCGTCCTGCTTGTTAAAACATTGATCTATAGTAAAACTTTTTTGTCACTAAATTTTTTGTGACCTCCCTTTGGGTACTGCTTATGAAGTTGTATTGATTTTACCACCCTATTAATTTTTAAATTATCGGTTAAATAACGACCTGTGCGTCTCTTAGAAGCGATAAAGGCGATAAATAAAGCAGTTATTATTTGATTTCTATTATAGACGAAGTTGTCAAGATGAAAAGCTATTGGAGGTGCAGGCAATACTTATAGATGGACCTCGTTAAGTCATCAGTTGAAACTTAAATTCAATAAAAATATAACAACAGTAACATAACTTCAAATACAATGGGAGACCATTCTATTTGAAGACGAATGGATCTGATTATAATATAATTGTTTATATTTCAGATCTCACCGTCAGATGGGTTACCACAGTGGCTGTGCTATGAATGTTCAGCTTTGTTAGAGAAATATGTTATTTTGAGAAATAAAATGATAAAATCACATTACATCCTGTATCAATATGTGATGGAGAGTGTACCGGTGAGTACTATCCACGGAGCAAATACAAAGTTGCTCCGTGGTACTATCAATGTAAGAACAATTGAGTTAGATTCATGTATATTGTACAGTTCAGAACAACGGATAAAGCAGTTGGAATATTGAAACTGTTGTTGTAAATCCAGTATTACAATATTGATTTGATGTTTGTTGTCAGTTCGCATACGACGAGAACAAGAGCTCGCACTTAACTCTAACAAGTATCGAAAACTTCGAATTGTCGGGCATTCAAGCTGAAGAGGTACGACTTTAACAAGTTGTTACACGTGAGAACTATGATAAGAATTGAGATTGTTTTCAACTTTAATGATTTACAGGAAATGATAATTGAAAATAATGATTCACCATCAATCAAACTTGAAATGGCAGAAGCTACATATGAGAACTATTACGACGATAACATCACAATAGAAGAATGGCGGTAAGCATATTTGCAGTCGTGTTGATTGTAACATTTATAACACTACCGCGTTGATTCAGAGAGTAACTTTGAGAGTGATTAACGATCGCGTGTCTCCACCGCGGCACTCGCGATTCGCGTGTCCGACGTACCTTTCGGTTTTGGTTTCGGCCTAGATTCGGAAAAAAACCGAGTTGCGGCTTAGTTTCGGTTTCAACTGCCATCCAGCCGAAGCTATGGCCGATATCAAAACTGAATTCGGAAGGTTTTGCACTGCGATCGGAAATATTCGTTGCACGGAGCTGCGAGCGACACATGGTTATTTTGCCGGTCGTGTCATAAATTGTTTATTACACAAACAACACGCCGCGAATTTTACTGTAATTTATTTTGTTTGTTGTTAAATTAAATCATTATTAATCATTAATAAGATTAATTTGAAACTGGAAGGTATTTATTCGCTATTGATGTGTTTTAATTCATTATCTTATCTTATCTTATCTTGATCCGGGGGCCAGTCATTGTAGACCGGCGACACTTCGACCCAGTAGGATCTTTTGTGTCGGCCCCGAGGTTTATCCCTGAGCTATCTCCCTATGAATGTACTGCATCAGTCGCAGCGTACACTTCAGAGGGAGAAGCCTGAAGTCTTCAGGGTTCGGATATGCCAATCCCATCACACCCATCCTTAGTCCGGACATTCACATAGTAGGTGTGATATGGACTCGTCCTTTTCACCACAGGCTCTGCAGATCGAATTGTTTGTTTTTTAAATAAATTCAATCTCAATCTGCACAGGAAGTCGTTGGTGCCAAAATGACCCGTAAACGCTCCTGTGAGTAGGCGTATTTGGCCCTTGTTGTACCCGCAGAACTTACGGGTAAATCTCGTGGCTCTGTTTGCAATGAATTTCTTGGAGTGTTCCAGACCCCTAAGGGCCATCCACTCCAGCCTGTGTTTATCATTGTCATGTGCATTCAAAGCTGCCTTGACGGTACTCTCAGAGAGACCTACGAATGGCTCGGGGCCTACAAATTGTTGCTCCGAGCCCTTTTTGGCTAATACATCAGCCTCCTCACTACCCTGCACCCCTGCATGCCCCGGAACCCACACCAGCCTGACTGTGTTTTTCCTGCCAAGTTTGTAAAGGGCTTTAACACAGTTCAGGACCAGTGCTGAGTCCACCCTACACGAGTCCAGAGCCTTGAGAGCAGCTTGACTGTCACTGAGAATATAAACAATCTTGTCAGTGACATTGTTGTTAATATTCTCCTGCGCACAGGCAATTATAGCATAGGTTTCCGCCTGGAAGACCGTTGCATATTTGCCCATGCTTTGGTTCACCTTGCAGTCGTTGACATAAATACCAGCGCCTGATCCTGTTTCCATTTTGGAACCATCGGTGTACCAGATGAGACAACCCTTGTCAGGGGATCGTAGACCTCGTCTCCATTCGTCCCTTGTGGGGACCTTTATTTTAAAATTCCATTTGAATATGTGCATTGGTTGCATTTTGTCACATCCTATGCTCATAATCTCTTTAAGATCCTTCGAGATCTCCAGTTTTGTGTGTCGAGTTACTGGCATGTTGACGCTCCACAGCCCATGTATAGATAGTCTATGTAGCGCCTTCATCGCCTCTAACTCCACAACAATGTGTAGTGGCGTTAGGTCCAGCAGGATCTCTAACGCAGCCGTTGGCGTAGTAGGGAACGCCCCTGTTATAGCCATGCAGGCTAATCGCTGCACCTTCGACAGCGCTTTCCTGCATGTTGCTAGTTTGGTTCTTGGACCAGACAACGCTTCCATATGTGATTATGGGTCTTATCATCATCGTGTATAGCCACTTGATGACCTTGGGCTTCAGGCCCCAGGTCTTCCCATAAGTAGAACGAATCATACCGAAGACCCGCTGGGCCTTCATTATGGCTTTGTCTACATGAGGTTTCCACGTTAGCTTGTTATCTAAGGTCATGCTTAGATACTTCACCTCCGTGGACCATTGTAGCTGTGTACCATACATGGATAGAGTTCCCAAGCCAGTCGGATCTCTCATCCTAGTAAACGGCACGACAGTAGTTTTCCCTGGGTTGATCGATAAATGGTTACTACTGCACCATTTCTCTACCATACTCAGGGCCCTCTGCATGAGACTGGATACTGTGCTCGGAAATTTTCTATTGACTAGTATCACCAAGTCATCCGCATATCCGACCGTTAAGTACAGACCTTTGTTGAGTTGTTCTAAGAGTGAAACAACCACCAAGCACCATAAGAGTGGTGAGAGTACTCCACCCTGAGGGCAGCTTTGGTAGTCATTGCAGTCATTTCATCCCCTAACAACTCAGACCTAATAATTCTTCCTCTGAGCATACAATCGATCTACTTGCAAATGGTTGGCTCTATGCCGTGATTTGCCGATGCCACACTAATGGCATCAAAGGTGGTCCGATCGAAAGCTCCCTCAATATCCAGGAATGCAGCAATGCATACTTCCCGGTTATCTAATGAATGTTCTGCCTTATTTACCACAAAATGCAGTGTTGTCTCAGTGGATTTTCGCGACTGGTAGGCATATTGTGTAGCCCGTGGAGGGGAAATTTTCTCAATGCTCCCTCCCTGATATGTCTATCTACTAACTTCTCCAGGGCTTTCAAGAAGAACGACTCAAGACTAATATAATAGGTCGGTATGCCTTGGCTTCTTCGTAGTCCTCTTTGCCCGGCTTCGGTATGTAGATGACTTTAACTCGCCTCCATATCTTTGGAATGTATCCAAAAGCTATGCAGGCTCTGTATAGTCTGCACAAATGCGGAACCAAGAGTGCAGCTCCCTGTTGTAGGTTAATGGGATAAACCATGTCTGGACCAGGTGACTTGAACGGTTGAAAACCATTTAGAGCCCAGCCAACCTTCCCTTCATCCACTACCTTCCTTGCAGTGTCCCAATATGCTTTGGTTGTACGGTAGCCTAGTTCAACCAGGCTAATCGGGTCCTCCTGCTCCTTTTCTATTATCTTACAGTCCGGAAAGTGTGTGTTTAGCATCTGCTAGTGTCTCCTTACCGGACCCTGTTCGCTGCCCATTGCCATCTCTGATGGTTGTCAATGGGTGTGCTCTGACAGTCGAGACAGCTTTGGAGAGTCTCATTCCTTCAGGAATAGTACTGATGTTTTCACAGTGGGCTCTCCAAGCCTTCCGTTTGGCTTTCCGCACAGCTGTGTTGTAGTTGGTCAAACAGCGAGCGTAACCGCTATAGTCCTGCTGGTCCTAGCATTGTTAAACGCTCTTCTGGCTTCAAGCCTCAGCTTGACCAACTCTGGCGTCCACCACGGTACCCTCTTGGGCCTAAGTTCCCTTTCAGGGCAGTTACTTGTCCAGGCCGTATTTACAGTCTGGACCAATTTGTCTGCTGTAAACTCTATGTCTAATATAGAATTAAGCTTACCCTTAGAATCCTCCAAATCTATTCTGAGGTCACTCCTGAAGGAGTTCCAGTCCGTATTTCTGGGATTCCTTCTACGTGCTATAGGAGCTGGAACCACTAATTATGATCTGACAAGGTAATCTCATCAGACACATGCCACTCGACAATCTTAGTGCTAGCCCTGTTGGTGGCTAACGTGATGTCAATTACCTCTGCTCGCCTACAGTTGACGAACGTTGGCCTGTTTCCCTTATTTAGAATTTATAAAGAGGTACTTACCACATACTCCAGTAGCTTTTCCCCTCTTACATTCACATCCGAGCTCCCCCAGACTGTGTGGTGTGCGTTGGCATCGCACCCCAGGATCATGTCCAGGTTCTCCCGGCTGCCATATTCAACAAGGTCTTTTATCTGTCCAGATACAGTTTCCTTGTCCGTATAGTCGAAGTATGCAGAGGTCAGGATTACAATATCCCGCCCTCCGCTCCCTCGCACATCGATCTTAACTGTCGTAAGATCCCTAGAACAAAAATTGTATAAGGGCATTGCATTTATGCCATTTCTGACATACACACATGTCCTTATATCATTAGTGGAACAGTTATGATAAATTACACCTCCTGTCCCACCCAAACCTCTGATCTTTCCCTCTTTAACTTAAGGTTCCTGGATCAGGGCAATATCATATTCCTTCATCCGCAGGTGCGGGCCAGAACGGCCATCGCCCCGATGCAGTGATGAAGGTTTATTTGTACGCACCTTAGTCCCGCCATTCGGTCTGCCTATGGTGGCGTCTACGGTGGCAGGCACTGCTGGGCGTCCCCCTCACTCCCTTCTTCCATCAGCGCCCCCGCAGCCTCCGGCGACGACAGATCTAGACAATGTATATGTCCGATTATGTCGTCGGTCTTCGGAGACACGCATGGCGATGACGTGTAGAGAGCCGTACCTGGTTCAATCATCACTGGGTTCACGGGCTCCTCCCCGTCCCCCACCTGTGGTGCCGTCGCCGCATGGGCCTCCTCCTCCACGCTGGCACCCACTGTCACCTTCTGCACGTTCAGATCCTCAATGATCTTGAACGTGCTTTTGTCCATGCCAGCATGGAGGCAGAAGCCGCCTGCTTTTATGGCCGCAGCCGACACGCTGTCCACCAGGACAATGCGCCTGGTGTGCGTCTCCTCGACCTGCGTGCTCAGCACCTTCCACTCGCAGGTCCTCAGAGAGGGGTTGAGGCGCTGCAGCATGGTCAGCACCCTGGAGGCATCTAGGCACCAGGTATTCCTGGTCTTCCAGGCCATCTTTATTGGCCTTGGAAGCTCCTTGGCGCTGACCACTCTGAGCTTCACGTCCCCAACGGTTTTACCGCTGAGGCCGCGAAGCCACTCTGCGGCTCTCTCACCCTCATACGTCACATGCAGAGCTCCACCAAGCAGTGCACCGACACTAATGGCCGGCAGAGGATCCGGTGTGGCCTCCAGCTGGTCCCAAATGGCCACCCTTATGGGTTCCACCAGCTCTGCATTAAGCAGAGCGTCAGGGAAGTTGTCGGCAACAACGGCCATTTTAACCCCCGTCAGCCCCTCCCTGTAGGAGTCACCTAGGGTCTTGGCACGTTTATTGCCATCTGCCTGAGCAACCCTTTTTGTCGAGACTGCATCAGGAGCCAGTGCCAATTGCCGCTGCAGCTCACGCCGCTTGCGGTTGGCACACCCACTGCGCCTCTTCCTGCCTCGGGTATGGTCTGCGGAGTGTGCAGCCAAGTTTGGCTCCCCCTTAGGGTGTGCCTCGCCCGTCTGCTCCTTCCTGGCCTCCCCGATCCTGGAGGGCTGACACCCACTCCCCGAGGGTGTCCCGCTGGGATCCCCCTTCGGGTATTCCCTGCATGTCAGACCCCCTCTGTGGCTGCCACGCCCTCTAAATTGGTAGCCCTTTCCAGGGTTACCCCCTGTCCATTTCTTAATGCTGCCCGTGTGAGCACCACTCCCCTGGCTCATGCTCGGACGGCCACTGGGGCCATCACGACCATGCAGCTTGGGTATGTAGGTGCTCCCACGTGCAGCTCCTACACTATTGCTGACCTCTCCCCCTGTCGTTCGACGATGGACCCGCCGGAACATGACCTCTCCATCCCAGGCAGTGGTCGACTGGTGGTTTTAGTTGCACCTATTTCATAGGGAACTAGACCAATAACAGGGGGCAACCACGTGAAGGATTCCCCACCAGACTTGTCTTAGGGATCTACACGACTGTTGCGCTCTCCCCTAAGACCACTGGCACCTTACTCGTCTTGAAGAGTCGAGTAAAGTGGGTTTGCATCTATACTAAACAAGCAGCCAATCCAGTGAAGCTAGAAAGCAGAGAAAGCAAGCTAGGCAGTGCAACTATTAAAGCATAAATACAAACCCCCCCCTTTAATTCATTATAGTTAATGAATAGCAAAATTCGATAGTTTTAATGCGTAGGTTTTCGTACGTTACGTACTAACAATAAAAGTTCTAATAAATCTATTTATATGGTTTCGCGTTTCGGTCAGTATAACTTTGTTGTTAATGTTAGGTATTAGACCTATATACTATACCTATACTTATCTAGCCAACATAGAATCAATCAAATCAATCAAATCAATCAAAATCATTTATTGCTGAACATAGGTACAAATTTTTTTTATACATTGCAGGTTGTTGAGTGAATGCGCAGTTCACTATGTTCTACCACTATAGGCATGCAAAATTTTTAATAAAATAAAATTAATAAAATTAAAATCGATCTATCTGTGGGAAAAACAATGTCATGAGTTGAATAGGTACATAAAATAAGAATTCACCAAAAATTAAAAATAACAAATGGAATTATCTATAATATTATTATCATTTAAATATTCGTTAATTGAGTAATATGTCTTATTTATTAGTATGTCATTTACCTGTTTTTTAAATATTTTTACATCGTTAGTTTCTAGTACACATGATGGTAGTCTATTATATATTTTGGGTGCCATGCCTAAAAAGTTCCTATTATAAACGGATTTTTTATGTGGTCTGAACCGTATCTTATTTCTATGACGTGCGCTACTAAGCGTGTCAAATAAATTAAAATTGTTTTTTATAAATAAGACTACCTCTAATGTATAAAGGCAAGGCACTGTCAATATACCTAGACTCTTAAAATATGGTTTACAGCTGTCGGTGTTTTTTATGCCGCATAAAGCTCTTAAACATCTTTTTTGAGACCTAAAGACAATGTCCACATTTGTGGAGTTGCCCCAAAATATCAAGCCGTAGCGTAAAGTAGATGTGACATATGCGTGATATGCTGTAATTAATGTTGTTTGGTTTACTTTTTGTGATAGTTTACGTAGAGCATATGAATATTGACTTAAACGTTTACATACACTATCAGTGTGGCTTTTCCAAGAGAAGTCTCTATTAAGTTCGAGCCCTAAAAATTTTTTAGACGAGGTTTCTAAAATTATTTTGTTGGCGTATCGAATGTCAAGTTTTCCATGGTTAGTTTGTTGTTCAAATGTCATGATTTTTGTTTTGTCAAAATTAATTTTTAAATTATTGGATTTCATCCAGTCTATTAATAGTCCTAGGCACTTGTTTATTTCTCTTTCGAACGTCATGATATCATTGTTACCACAAAAAATTACAGTGCTGTCATCCGCAAATAGGACCATTTGATGATTTGTCACTATAGGCATGTCATTGATATAAACAAGGAACAACAAAGGTCCTATTATGCTCCCTTGCGGTACGCCGTACTTAGTAGACCTTTGAGGAGATACATAATTTTGCTCTGTTTTTGAGTGAACACAAAGTTTAGTTATTTTTGTAACTTGTTTCCTGTCTGTCAAGTAAGATTGAACAAGTTTGAGCGCATTCCCTCTAATCCCATACCTTTCCAATTTATTTAAAAGTATTGAGCGATCCACGAAATCAAAAGCTTTACTCATGTCCATAAATAAAGCTGCTACAGGACATCGTCTATCAACACATGAAATAACTTTTTCATATAACTGAAAAATAGCCATGTTGATGTTCTTATTCTTTCTAAAACCATACTGTTCCTCGGTAAAAATATTCTTTTGCTCAAAAAATGAGTTTAGTGAATTATAAATTACTTTCTCTATTATTTTGGAAAATATAGAAAGCAAGGCAATTGGTCGATAGTTACTAGGTTCCTGTTTGGTTCCTTTTTTATGTAGAGGCTTTATGACAGAAAGTTTAAGCCGTTCCGGAAATATACCTGTCTCTATGCTCAGATTAATAATGTAACTCAGCACTGGTGCAATGCTAACTGCTACTGTTTTAATTATACCTGTCGAAATGTCATCAAAACCAGAACTACTGGTATTATTTAATGAGCGGATAATTTTAATAATGTCATCGGGAATTGTCGGATTTATAAATAGGGAATCACGATTTATGTCAAACTTTAAATTATTATTAATATTATTAATACTATTTGATTTAATTTCGTCAATAAAAAAATCATTAAATATTTGAGCGATTTCATTTGGGTTAGTTATAATTTTATTTTCGTTGATAATTGACTCTATGCCTTCTACCGGCTTATTTCTTTTGCATTCATTTATTATTTGCCATGTAGCTTTATTCTTATTTGTAGCATTATTTATAAAGTTATTATTCTGAGATTTCTGGGTTAGTCGAATTATTGTTTTTAGTCTGTTTGAATATGTTTTGAATATTTTTTTATTTTCATGACTAGGGTTTTTACGGAATTGCCATAACATTTGACGTTTTCGTTTACAGCATAATTTTATTCCCTTGCTAATCCATTTAGCCTTTTTAGATGCTTGCACTTTAATTTTATTATTTGGAAAACATAAGTCATAATATAGTTTGAAGCTGTCATGGAATTCATTAAATGCGTCATTGGGGTCACTAAAAGAATAAATATCATTAAATGTCAAATTTTGTAAGCATTCCTTGAATTTGTCTATATTTTCATTACAATAATTACGCCTAAATACAAACCAGTAGGGGAGTATACAGGTCTTTTTTACAGGGCATTTAAGCAGTTGAGCAGTATGATCTGACATTGCAAGCTCTGCAATTTCACATTTACTGCCTCTAACATTATGAATTATATTATCGATACAGGTGCCGCTACAAAGTCGTGTTGGTGTCCGTACACCCATATTTAAATTATAGCTATGTAGTAGATTTTCAAAGCATAGGGTGCTGTAGGTTTTTTTTAAGATGTCTATATTAAAATCCCCGCATAAAACAACTTTCTTTTTATTCCTTAGACATAATTCGTTTAAAATAAGATCTAAACCACTTAAAAACGCATTTACAGATAGTTTATCATATTTAGGTGGTCTATATATACATATAACTATCATTGAGAAACTTTGAAGCTCCACTGCGCAACACTCTATGAGGTTGGGCTTGCAAAATTTCATTAAATCTATTTTTTGTCCCTTAATACTACTTTTAAGCAATATACAACAGCCTCCATTTCTACCATCTCTAGCAAAATACGTATGAAGAGTATAATTTGATAAAGATAAATGTATGTGATCCCCCTTTTTCATGTTTGTTTCTGTTACACATACAACATCTATGGATTTACCTTCATCTAAAAAATGATTTAGGTGAATGCTTAGTAAGTCTGATTTATTGATTAGGCCATTAATATTTTGGTGCAATACACAAATATGTTCACAGACGAAAAAGATCGTGACGTGTGATAGAACTTTGATTACAGTTTGGTACAGATAGTAGTCCTTCATTATTTATCGTCAAAGTGGTATGATTATCGAGTGGTTTAAAAAAATCTAGTATTGTTTTCTGATGATAACCCTTTTTTCGAATCTCTGGATTGTTTTGTTTATTATACGATTTACATTGCCAATGTCTACTATTAAGAAAATTTTGCTTATATTTTAAATAATCAATTTCAATATTCAATTTAAAACTAAGTTGATTCAAATAAGTTCTATTATATCGTTGATAAGAGCTTTTATAACTATAAAAATCATTTGTGTCAATAAATTTACAGTTTGTGAAAGTTTGAGCTAAAACTTTAAGGTTTTGATTTAACATATTTTCATTTAAATGTTGGTTACTTTGAACACTGAGTAAATAAATTTGTTGACACATTTTCAAGTTATTGAGTGCTACACATAATTCCTTATGCAAATAAGAAGGGTTTTTATCATTTGTTCCAACGGACAGAATAACTATGTCTTGATCGTTAATTGATTCAAATGTTTCTGTACTACTGCATAGGATTTGTGAAGACGGCGCGCCAGGTTTGACTAGCGCCGAAACAGAGTAACAATCATTCCAAGTGCTCTTCCTTCCATTTATTAAGACTTCTGAAAGTCCTCGAACTTGCTCATCTCCCAGAATTATGATTTTCGGTTGATTGGGCACCGTATATGCTATATCACTGTTTGTTGAGGGTAGTTGTTGATTATCTATATTAGTGTTGCCTTCTTTTATGTTATTATTATTCGTCAGTGACGTTTGCGGTAGGTTTTCATTAGTCTGAGCTGTTTCTGACTTGGATTCCTTAATTCCGGCATCACTATCCTCATTTTCAAAGTCCAATGTTTTCCTGCATTGCTTTTTGTTCCTTTTTCTCCTTCTGAAATTCTAGTCCATTTCTGTCTTAGAGATAGACTGCTCTAAAATTTTTGACGAGTGTTTCCAGTGAACAAATATTTAGTGCTGCTGGTCAAATTTATTTAGACAGAAGGAGAAATATTCGAAAATGTTGGTAAATTATTGTTGCCCACATATAATATTAGATTGTTTAATTATGAATACTGATGATTATCAGTACATTCAAAATTAGTAATGGTTGTAGCTCAATAAAACATTTCACAGTTTATTTAGTGCGAGGAGAACTCTTTTTGTTATCATACCTCGAGTATTACTTGCATTAAACATGTTTTATAATCACCAAAACCACGAAATGGACGACTGTCCGTTTAAATTTTTTAATTGTAGTTCGTGAACTAGAGTGCCATACAAAATGAAAAAAGTTTAGAAGATGTTATTTTGTTCTTAAGATGAGAGAGTATTGTTTGTTTTATGTACCTAAACATTCTACCTTTTCTATCTTTTATTGTATGTAATTCGTAAATAATATAAAAACACAGTAGTAAAAAGCACAAATTATTAATTTGCAAAAAGTTGTGATAATATGTTATGTCGTCAATAATTAGATTATTTTAAATATTAGAGAGTGAATAATTAATATTTAGTTTAAAAATAAAACTGATCATGATTTACTAATTGTTCTTCCACGAAAACATGACCTTATATGGAAGTTTCGGTTATGGCCTAAACTGTGATCGAAGCCGAAATTCGCTTTCGGTTTCGGCAGTAAAAACTAGTTTCGGTCGGACACTAGTAGCTGCGCATATTCCATCTGTTGCCGGGTCAGTCAGTGTTATTGGGTTTACCTGCCAAGAAATACTTCGTATCGACCTGTGATCCGGAATAGTCTGTAGACAATAATAGGTTCAGTGCATTATTTTCAGATTCTGTTTTTATTTTCTCTCTCCTTCATATGGTATCCATTTATTTTCAGTTTTGAAGATCACCTAGATAAATTGGCAAGCAACTCATCGATACTTGAACTCAAACACGAGAAACAAACAGAACAAGGAGAGGTCAGTGTGTTTATCCTGTTCAGTTCGCCATGATTAACATTTATATACTTTAATTCTTTCTTTTTTAGTGATCGAGTGTCCTCGTATACTTAGATTAAACTGGTCCCAGGATGGATCCCAGTAGAATTCTTGTGCAGTATAAATAAGTAATAAGCATCTTATTTTGTTTACAATGTTTTGTGATTTTGAAGAGTTATTACTCTATGCTAGGCTCGTCGAATTTCTCTGCTTCACGCTTGTATTTTAAAGCGTCGCAATTTTGATATTGTCGAAGATGCGGTGTATTGCAGATATTTACGTATATCCGCTGCAGCGATAGTGAATGCGACTACTGTGCACGTGATCTCAGGATCGAATAAACAGTCATTGATTGGGTTTTGCCGTCAAGAAATTATTAGAATGGAAACAGTAACATAACAAAGCATGGAAAGCCATTGGTCCTGGGCTTTATCACTCTCGGGCCGTGTCGGAATTCCATCACATCAGATTGGCGCAAATGGCTAGTCTGGAGGGCCTTATTATACTTAAAGTGCTCGCTAGCTAAATGAGACATTCGGAACTTCACTTTCAAGCCAATATAAACTCAAACACCGTAGCAATCGTATTTTAGACTAGGTAAGAAACGCGTGAACTTCTTGTAAAACTGAGTGCTAGGTTGTGAATGGTGGTAATTTGAGAGACCTTTTCTCGGACGATGACCTTTCATTGCAACAATATCTTCAGGATTTTAGTAGTCAGTGACGATCTGTCTGTGTTAGCGCGAGTTAACTCGTTTAGTGTGCCACATTACCGCCAACCTGACATGCGTAAATTTTTTGTGTATCTAATTTACCGGTATGCCAAAACTATTATAGATATTGTTTTCATTGAAATAAAATTGTTAAAATTACAATCTAGTGGTTCTTATTAAACTCTAAAGATCTGAATTTAAATCTACAACTCTTTTGTAGTCTGAAGTGCAATTCACGGTGAACCTCAAAAAATTATACTTCTCATCTTGTAAATTTTACAAACACTACATTCACAAGGTGATACGTACTCTTGTGATATTGAGTATTTCGAATCGTTATCGTTACTGTGTACTGTGTGTTTCTGAAGTAAGAGTGTTTGGTATTTAGACGTCGCCTCACGAGTCGCACGTCGGGTCAGAAGCCGTGCGTCCGTCGCTGCGAGCGCGGCTGCACTTCGAGGAGCACATCAGTAAGTACCTACACACAAGTACTTATAACACACACATTAGCTGTAAACTCAGTGTTCGGCGCGCTCGTGCATGGCTAGCGAACGGTAAGGGATGTCGGCTACTTACCTTATTTTAATATCTGAAATCCACATCAATCGAACATATTTTCTTTGCTCGTATCCTACAAAAATTTCATTTCTTAAATTAGTTTACCTCACCTTGATAGGATATTAAATACTGTACAAGGGTTCAGCTGCGCAAGAAAACAATTCTGATAGCTTACTGGCCATATTCTTGGATATATTCGATATCATTGTCTTCAAACAGAAAAGATAACTAAAGATTTAAAAACGGCATTTTGTCTTTTTTTGAAAGGGATTTCAATCGTCATAGACGATGTCGCCCTGTAATTCTAAATTAAATATAAATACTATTCCTCAACGAAGCACTAGGTCATGCAGCATCGCCCAAATGATGTTGGCTAATATATCAAAGACCTATCGTTGGAACAGGATTCCAACTATAAGTCGTTTATAATTTTAAGAAAATGGCGAGAGCCTTTCACAGATGTCGGTGTTTCCCCCACGAGTGGTTGTTATATTGATGCTATGTACTTTGTAAGGTCATAAGTAGATATTTATCTTACGATTGGCCGCAACGGCACGTCCGGCTTATGTACTTTAGGCAGCCCATATAATATTGGCGATTGGTGAGTCTTTGGCCTACACAGTTTATCGTATTCGTCTTATGAGAACAGATCCCTGTTTTCCTGGAACAAAGTTCGTATCTTGCGCGTTACTCTAGCCGTGTCGCCGCGTCGGATTTTATGATACCGGTTTATATAATATTACCATTTTATCACACAATAAGTCCTGTAATTGCTGTTGTTAATCTTCAGAGGCATTTCCCTTATCGGCCCGGCACAAAAATATTCCGGTTTTCTCGAATCTTTTTCAATGCCGCTTTTTCATAATGACGCATCGGCATCATTAGGCAGTATTTTAAGTTCATCTAGATTTGCTTGCGATAGATTGATAATGGTCTCCTTTAGTTGTTGTAGAAAGCATTAAAAAGGTAAACATTAAGCATGATCGCGTCAATACCCGTTTTTTTTTTATTGCCTTTGGTGGCAGACGAGCAAGTGGCCCACCTGATGGAAAGTGGTTACCGCTGCTCATGGACTTCAGCAATGTCAGGACACAGCAAAGCCGCTGCCTACCGTGAAAGAAGAACTCTCTTTAAACCTCGTTTGAAGAAGGTATCATAGCGCTCGGGAAACACCGAAGCAGGCAGTTCATTCCAGAGCTTGCACGTACGTGGGAGAAATGATCGCTGAAAGCGTACCGTCTTGCATTTGAACGCTTCCAGGTGATATGGATGAAACCTGCTTCGTTGTCGAGTGGTACGGTGATAGAAAGGGGCCGCGGTACCAAATCACTCTTCTTCTTTCTTCAAAGCACTCCCCGTAAAAGAGTCGGTAGAACACGCAGAGAGACCCAAAGTCTCTCTGTTGCTCCAATGACTTCAATCTATCCGTGAGATTGGGATCATCGACGATTCGAACTGCCCGTCTTTGTAGGGAGTCAAGTGGGTCGAGCTGGTATTTAGGAGCCCCTGCCCAGAGATGTGAGCAGTACTCCACGTGCGGTCGGACCTGTGCTTTGTAAAGCACAAGACGTTGACCTGGTGTGAAGTACCGCCTCGCCCTGTTCAGTACACCCATCTTTTTGCTCGTTAATTTAGCTTTGTCCTCCAAGTGATTCCCAAACTGGACTTTATTCGAAATCTTCACGCCGAGGATCCCAATACTTTCGCAGATACAGAGAGTAACTCCTTGGAACTGTGGCGCCATGATAAAAGGGTCCTTCTTGGCAGTAAACGCGCACACTTGTGTCTTCGAGGGGTTGAATCGAACTAAGTTTCGTTCACCCCATTTAGAGGCCCGCCCAAGAGAGTCCTCGACTTCAGACACAAGTTGTGTTCGTCTTTCCTGTATCATGCTCCGAGAGACATACTGATAGCTGGTATAACGCGCATCACCCGTGCTATCATCTGCATAGCAATGTATGTTGTCGATTGACAACAAGTCATTGATATGCAGGATGAACAGTGTTGGGGAGAGCACCGAGTCTTGAGGAACACCAGCGTTAATGGTTTTGGTTTCGGAGCTACAGCCATCGACGACGACTGTAATGCTTCGACCATCCAGAAAGCTGGCAACCCATTTGCAGAGTCCCTCGAGGATTCCATAAGATGGTAGCTTCGATAGAAGGGCCCGATGCCAGACCCTGTCAAATGCCTTAGCGATATCGAGGCTAACGGCCAAAGCCTCTCCTCCTCCCTCCAAAGCCTCCGCCCAGCGATGTGTGAGGTACGCTAGAAGATCAACAGCCGAACGACCATGGCGGAAGCCATACTGGCGGTCACTAATCAGCTGATGATCCTCAGGGTACCGCAGCAGAAGGCGGTATATTAACCGCTCCATAATTTTGGAGAGCAAGGAAGTAATCGCTATCGGCCTATAATCTGAAGGATCACCCCTTTTCGGGATCGGGTGAACATGAGCGACCTTCCACGAAGATGGAACCCTGTTGGAATTGTAGGAAAGACTGTATAGGCGCGTTAAAATAGGGATCAACTGAGGGGCGCACGTCTTAAGTACCACTGCAGGGATGCCGTCAAGCCCACTCGACTTATGAATGTCCAGGAGTTCGAGCTGATGATCGCGTCAATACCCGTTACGTATTATACACAGTTTGTACAAAAAACCCTGTCCGATCGTTAAGGGTGTTATACTGTAGCTTATTATGAGTATGTAGGTGTCATCCTTTTATAAAAATTATTCAATAATATTACCCCGGTTAATTTAATTTCTTCAAAATAATATCAGGATAGATTACGAATAGCAACACCGACAAAGTATATATCATAATAACTAGTATAACCGAAGTGCATAAAGGTTCACCCTCCTTTGAATAATGCCACAAACAAGTTTGTCGGCACGATTCCTGTTCAAAAACGCCGCTCGCAGACGGTAGGTTTACCTAATTCTTTGATATCATCCGCTCGCTGTGTCGCATCAGCTAATATTGCAGTGATGTGAATGACCTCGAATATTTTTTTATACTGTAATTAGTTTGCGTTTGGCCGCGATCTCATCTGATGTTAAGTGAAGATGCAGTCGACGATGAAGCACGCTTGCCTAGAAGATGTCTGGTCGTCCGATGGTAGAATGAGGCAGAAGGAATCAAATTATTCAGTTCTTCTGCACACTCTCCGAAATGTATCCGATAGAAAACCGAAAGACTGGCAACCTTACGACGAACCCAACGCCCCCTATTACTTGCCGTCGGCCAAAGTGGTACACCGTGCCACGGCACTAGCTACCCTCCGAGATTAATGTTCCGATGCAGCAAAGATAATCCATGTCAGACCGGTCAGCTTGCGGTAGGCGACTATTCCGACCCTTCCTCCCGAATGGCTACACCAGCTCCACGTGACGGAACACAGCTAGGCCGATTGGCGCCACGACTTACGCCGGTGGGTGGTTACTCGGCTTCAGCCTACCACCGATGTTGTTACCTGATTAGCACTACCCAGGAGCTACGTGTAGGGATACGGATGTCGGTGTATACACCTACAGACGCGGGTGTCTCAGCCCTCAAAAATTTATGTTTATGAGTTCATTTAAGACGTACAGAGTATTTTTATTTAGCTTATAATTTCTAAGTTTTTAATTAGTAAAAACATCGATGAAATATACTATAGATGCACGATCGTCGCTCGAAAAACGGCGCCATCCAAACTGTGCATAAATCAGTTGTATGCACAGTTTCACTCGCAGTCACTTTACGACCGCGCTAGCAGTGTGACGTTTTACGATGCCAAAGTGTGTAGTGAAAAATGCAAAAACTATACTCTAAAAGTGCAAAAAAAGGATGGAGTGTCGTACTTTCGGTAAGTATAGTTTTATTTTGAAATATTTATTATATTTTGATGAATATATACACTTTAAATAATATATTTGAAAATATTTTCGTTTAAATTTAAATGGATGTATTACGCACCTATCCCGCTCACTCTTGCGTGCGCTGCCCGTAAGCGAGAGCGAATCGGCATCACTACTTTGGAACAAAGTTAATATGAAATAGCATGGAGTCGTTATAAGTTGTTTTAAGTTATTAATATAATATTTGTATTAATTTATTTTAGCTTTCCACAATCATTTGTTCAGAGCATTTTAATGAAGAAGATATATATGTAACTAAGAAAGGGTTTAATAAACTAAAAAATATAGCCGTACCGAATATACAGGTAAAATATTTTGCCATTTAATTTTAAAATTATGTTAAATTTAGTTAATTTTATATGCGATTGATTTATTAACTATTGTTTTCGTTATTTTTATAGCAAGAAGAGTCAATAGTGCACTCTGAAGTGAATGCAACAACACCCCATTTGACAGTAAACATAGGATCTACATCCACATCGCGTAAAGCTACATTCAATTTAAACATAGATAGAAATAATGAAACACCTAAAGCTTCAAATACTGTTCAGGTACTAAGTAATGTTATAAGTAAATTATTTTTAATTTATCTGCATTTCTCAATAATTTTTACAATTTAACCATACCAATGTTTTCATTGGGATAGACGAACACTGCCAAGTAAAATCACCGAATCTTGGTCATAAGGTAACGTTAATAAAAGTTTTAATTGAAAAAAAAATTGACATGGTATACACTACGCGACAAAATTGAGAAATGCAGAAACAAAAGATCGGTCTAAGCGGCAATTGTTAAATAAGTTGATATTGTTTAAAGGTATATAAAAACATTATTTTAGTAAAGTTGTTCATTTTTTTTACCTCGTTCCTTCCTTAACAATAGAACAGTTAAAATTTATATTTTTAGCATCTACATCAACAAAAGTATCCTGGTAAAATGTATCTAGTTTTGTTAGCTAATTCGACCATCTGCGAGTATATAGTTTTATTATTATTTATTGAAACTGCATAGAAAACACATGTAATACAATATACGAAGGTGAGCATAATTATTAGTACTGTAAATGATTGGCCACTTTAATATAAATATATTATATGCTTGCTTTTTATAAAGTTATATAACGTCTTCCTTACAGTTATCTACTATAATTTAATTATTAAAATTAAATAATATAACAATAGCTTATTATCAAATTGTTGTCATTCAATAACGTAAATTTAGTTACACGTCCAATCAAAGATTTAAAAAATATATTAAAATGAATAACGACTCTATCATTCCTTCTTTCTATGTTCCGAGCGGTAAGAATATCATATGCCTATAGTCAAAATAATAACACTCGCATAATTGTTGCGATGAGTTTACACTTAATTATAATTACTATAAGGTTCATTTCAGAATGTTTTGTTTACATAATATGATATTTCTACCGTAGTGAGAGAATGAAGAAAACATTTATGATACTTTGTCATAAGTATTACGACACTATCACTAAGTGTTAAGGTTTATATTAAGTTAAATTTATATTCACTTTAGGACTATTTTTAAATAGTCGAACGAGTAAACATAACTATAGGTACAAATCAATTCGGAGACATTTGGGTAGGATTTAGTACAAGAACGTGCATCTATGGAATATTTGATCGATGAGTAAAAATATTTAATTATTGTAAGCTCTGTTGGTCATGCTCCACATATAAACCCCCACGTAAACACACATTCGGCACCTTTTTCTTAGATTACAACAAACCTATGCCCGTATTGTTTACGCGTGTGCGAGGGTGTGATCCGACGGGACTGCTAAGTCTTGTAGTCTGGAGAATCGTTCCTCATACTTTCTACTGCATAATTACATTCACTGCTACCTAAACACATGAGAATGTTACAAAAATATTTAGTGTTTGAAATCGACATAGCTAATAGGGGAAACTCTTAATTGCAGTCCGAACGAAAGGAGATAAAATAGTAATTAAAGATGAACTGATAGAAGTCCTAGCTGAATATGATTTTGATTATGATGTTCAGAAAATTTGAAGTTGATGGTTAATAAAATATATACGACGCGAGCAAAGCCGCGAGCAATAGCTAGTAATACATAAAGACATTAACACCAAGGAGAAATTGAGACTCAGAAAGATTATTAAATAATTAATATATAAATAATTAGCCAAAGAAGAAAGCAAAAAATTAATAAATTAGAAACCTCTCACTTCCACGTCAAACAAGCTGAATAAATAATTTTATAATTATTGCAGTACATATACCGGATCCACAATATGCGGATACGGAAACTACGCTAGAGTATTCTGAAAGAGTTCTAGCAGAAGATATATCAAGGAGTATAGGGAAAAAAGATAGCGCCCAGCACCAAGAAAGCATATTCGAAGAGATTTATATGGAAAATGTTGTGGACAAGCCTGGAGTTGGAGGTAAGGTTCTTATCTCTTTATTTTAAGGAATTTTTATCCTGGGTGGGATACGAACCCACAACACTCGGCGTATTGCCAGTGGAGAGGCGAAAACTTAAACCTATACGTCATCCGTGCAATCATGTTTCGCCACAATATAGTCACGGTATGTTCAAGTGTTTTCCAGCATTAGAGATGATTTTCTTGTTTAATTTAATAATAGTAATCGCGACATATGTCACACCCCTAAGTATTATTAAAGAAAACCGGTAATGTACTGTAAGCAATTTTCATGCTTCATTTTCATTCTTGCATTTTCATTCTTCCAATCCTTGCATAGCTATGCAAGGATTGAAAATTGCTTAGTTAAGCGATGACATGGTTTGAAGAGATCGCAGTTTCAAGCCTTGTATCAAAGATTTTTTCTTCTTATACAACTAAATTGGCAAACAAGCATACAGCTACCTGATGGTAAGTTGTCACCATAGCCTATGGACGCCTGCAACACCAGAGGCATCACTTGCGCGTTGCCTACCCTTTCAGAAAGGAAGAAGAGAAAAAGGAAGTGGTGAAGAAGGGTCGGGAAGGGGGAAAGAGGGTGATTGGGTCTCAATCACTCTCACACACCGAACAAAACACGACAGTAATACTGGTATTTCACGTAGATATACTGTGAGAGAGTAGTCCTTCCCTGGTCGAGCCGGCCTATTCATGCTGAAATCAGCGAGGCTCTTCTACTCATTCTTACTTGTCTTTATCCTCCTTTATAATTTAAAGTCTACCTAAGCATGGAACAAGCTTAAACATAAACTTAAAATACTAATTAAATAGAACTCTCTGACATTAAGGTATTTTCACGATATTTTTATCTTATCTATGGGGGCCAGTCAGTACAGACCGGCGACACTTCGACCCATTGGCATCTTTTGTGTCGGCCCCAAGATTTATCCCTTAGCTGTCTCTCTATGAATGTACTGCATCAGTCGTAGCGTACACTTCAGAGGGAGAAGCCTGAAATCCTCAGGGTTTGGATATGCCAATCCCATCAGACCCATCCTCAATCCAGCTAACGCGTCGCATTCACATAGTAGGTGCGATATGGACTCGTCCTGTTCATCACAAGCTCTGCAGATCGAATTGTGTGCCAATCTCAATCTGCACAGAAAGTCGTTGGTGCCAAAATGACCAGTGAACGCTCCTGTGAGAACTTCCGGGTGAAGCCTGTGGCTCTGTTTGCTGTGAATTTCTTGGAGTGTTCCAGACCCTTAAGGGCCTTCCACTCTAGCCTGTGTTTGTCATTGCCATATGCATTCAAAGCTGCCTTGACGGTACTCTCAGAGAGTCCCACGAATGGCTCGGGGCCCACAAACAGTTGCTTCAAGCCTTTTCTGGCTAATTCATCAGCCTCCTCATTGCCCTGCACCCCTGCATGCCTCGGAACCCACACCACCAGTCTGACTGTGTTCTTCCTGCCAAGTTTGTTTAGGGCCTTAACACAGTTCAGGACCAGTCTGGAGTCTACCCTACACGCACCCCACACTATCCAATAATGATAAAATCAGTCATTTATATAAATTGTCCCCCTGCTGGGCACGAGCCCCTTCTCAGTATGGCGACGGGTTAGGCTATAGTCCACCACGTTGGCCCAGTCCGGTTTGGCAGACTTCGCATATCTTCGAGAGCATTATGTAGAACTCTCAGACATGTAGGTTTCCTCACGATGTTTTCCTTCACCGTTAAAGCAGGCCTGTTGCCCGCTTAACTATTTAATAAGCACTTTGAAATGAGTCATGGGATCGAACTCGAAACTTCTGCGTGGCAGTCCAGTGGGGTAGCTAATCTCATCTATATCATAAACTAGCTTATGCCCGCGGCATTGCTCGCGTAAAAATAGGTTAGATTAGTAATAATACGTTTTTACATAAAATTTAGTCTATATTACTCGGTGATAATATATCTTTGTAATGGTTCAGCACCAAATCCGATAGGCGGCGTGCGTGTTACCACGTGCGCCCCTGAGTCGTGTCTTCGTCCTCCACAAGGGGACAGTAGAAGTAGTGTTTATGTTATGTAGTGGCGTTTCACACGGCGGGCCGAAACATCGGCGGGGTCGTAATTGCATGTGAAAGTAATTTGCGCGACCCCGCCGACTCTAGTTATGTCGAGGAACACCGTGGTAGGTTTAGTCGGTATTACCGTGGTATCTTGCCTCCGGTGAGCCCGATATAACCTCGCCGGGCGACGGAGAGGTAGGTATGCGTAATCCAAATTTTGAGCGCTGAGTGATGTCCAAATTTCGCCACTGACGAGATACACACTTTTACATTATTTCTCATATTTATGTTAAACTTATATAATTTAATACTTTATTATTGTTTGTATCGCTGCACACTGACAAATTGACAATACTAGTCTTGACCTGAATGGAGGCAGTTTCCGTTTAGTTAAGCGGAAGGTGTGGTGTTGCCAGTGAGCAGACATTTTTAATTTATAGTGAAGGTATTTGTTTTTATTTTTTATTTTTTTAGTTTTATTATTTTTTTAGTTTTATTATTTTTTTGTTTTTATTTATATTTTTTAAACTTTTGGTTTCTTTTCATAAATTTTTTGATTTCTTCGTGTTTAGCGTGTGGCCTTGTATGCCAAAATAAATAATTTTCTGTCTTTCTTTCAATCTTATATTTCTAAAAGCAATTCCCACGTAAAAAAAAAGAAGACTTTGTTGGTGAAAGAATTTTTAAAATCCGTTTAGTAGTTTTTGAGTTAAAACAAACAAAAAATCAAATCTTTCCTCTTTATAATATTGTACTTTTTCTTTTTAGAACCAAAGCAAAATAAATATATTTCCTGTTTATAATATTAGTATAGAAAATAAAATTATTTTTCAGAACACATCCCAGACCCTGAATACGTTGAAACTGAAACAACACTTTCTTATTCGAGGAGTGTGTTAGAAGAGGACATAGCGTGGAGTATATTAGAGAGAGACAAAAGACATCAGCCGGAGAGCGATTTTGACGAGTTCTTCGTTCAAGTTATGAACAAACCGAAGAAGAAAGGTTAGTGAAATATAGATCTCCTCGCATTACTGGGCGCCTGGTACTTTTGACTGTTGTCACTGTGTTTTAGTTTTCAAGCCACTTGGAATATTCTGACTGATACTAACTTTTGAGACAACTTTTTTTTATTTATTATCTCTCATTCCGAGGTTGACCCCTTTTTCCTGCTTATTTGACTGCACTGCCTACCACTTCGAAGATTATAGCGTGAGACTGTGTATGAATGATTACTGTTAATATAGACCTCTTGGCGTTACTGGGCGCCTAGTCCTATTGATTTTGGAGTTAAAAAGCTGTTTAGAAATATCCTGACTGATAGTTATTATTAAGTCAAGGAATAAATAACTATAAAGTACAATCAAATACAATATACATAGGTAAAACATTATTTACATAAGCATAAGCAACAATAATAATTTACAACTTAACTAATAATAACAAACCTAACTACTACAGAATATACTGGACTGTAAAAAACGCGTCGTAAAATTCCTCAGCATCGCTGTCGACCGAGCATTGCCACGTTGAACGGCAATGCTGATTCTTTGAGCCTAGAAAAGTCCAGCCTTCTGGTCACGCGAAGCGTCGATTAGCCGCTTAGATATATCTAAAAAGCGCGCGAGCGCCCAGACCCCAAAATATACGTGATATAGGTAATATTCATGCAATATGAGCGTAATACATCTTTAAAAAGAGTGGCCATGAGTTTCCTGCCCGTTCTTCTCATGAGCCCTACACCCTTGCTTTGCTGAACGTGACAGAAAATGTAAATACACAGAAAAATTTAGTGTAACTTTGACATTCATAAGTGTTACCTTGTAACGTAACGTGAATAAATTTATTTTTGATTTGATTTGATTTGACCAGCTCCACTTCGGGGTTGTAAGGGTTAAACACTGACACTTTGAATATGTTATAAATCCTTCACTCCAATATATATTTCTATTACGTTCAATCCAATTTATTTGTATATTTTCTCGCTCTGTCAATTCATGAAATGGAAATAGTGATTTTATCAAATACACCTGTATTTTATTTTTATATAGGTTAGCAATTTTTTACGACGTGCTTGTTTTTTCCTATTTTGAATCCCTAAACATCTACGATGGCATTCATGACAATCTTGGAACTATATTACTCAAAGGTTTATATTCCACAAGTCGATCATTAATTATACTTGAAAATTCTATCTCTAGCCGAACATGAACGGGCTTTGACTTTAAGCTATCATTTTGCCGTGAACGGTCTATGATAAAGAGAGGAGTCTTCTCTTTGAAATCTGTTAAATCAGGCAACGGATCCTAGGGGCAGTTGTAATATGACTGTCGAAATTTGACATACATTTCGTATAATATATTGTATTTGTTCTCAGAAAACTTTAAGTTTAAAGGTAATTCAATAAAAGTGTTACGTTTGTTACCGCACTGTGATCGAAGAGTGAACTATCTCGAGTTTTATTATTTCTTATATTAGTTTGTAAACAGAAAATTACATATCTTGGTTTTTCTCACTGAGATGCAGTCTTAACTGATCAAGAATGCTTCATAGTTTTCGGAAGTAAAGGATATTCATATAAATCCCAATTCCTAAATGCCATTTGAATAGGTTTATCTTCTTCTAAATATTTTAAAAGTGAAAGTCGCTCTCGATCCGACACCTTTATATGAGGTACTCTCCATTGCACTCTTTGTACGTCTATATTAAAATGTACAATGGTGCCAATTCTGTTGTCACAAAATTCTCTAATCTTAGCTAAAAATCTCTAAAATTTATTTTAGTCCTGACACTTTTAGCGATTTCAGAATACGAAATGTCGTTTGACAGGACTAAACTAAATTTTAGAGATTTTTAGCTAAGATTAGAGAATTTTGTGACAACAGAATTGGCACCAATATCATCTGTAAGTATTACACTATTTAAGTTAGAATCGCTCCTGTTTAATGTAAGTTCGTTTTTATCATCATAATTTTATTGTAGTCCTCTGCAAATTCTTAAATTTTATTTAATGGTATTACAGCACTAAAGTGGCCATCACTTTTATGTCCGCCCATGTTCCAACCTCATAAGGCTGTAACTTTATTTTCACCTTCATTTAATGTTATGTAGTACTTAATTGTTGATGTAATACCCGAATTTATTATACGATCTATTTGAATACCATTTAGTTCATACCTGATGTCTTGAAACAAAGATAAAACAGGAATGTAATAGTTTTTTTAATTGGATGCCCATCTTTACCAAACAGGTTTGCTTGGCCTTCGATATAAATTGAGCTGGCTGATGGTAATACGTATACACGTATACAATATCTTGCTGGTGGATGGGGATTCTGATTTTATCATTTTCTCTGAAGCTATTATTATAGGGATTGTAAGAATGGATTTCATAACTTTCAATCAAATTATCAAAATGTGGTGATTCGGTAATCTGTAGAATGTTCATACTTGAAAACCTAAAGATTTAAGAAAATATATATTCGTTTTCTTTTATTTCTTAACTTTGGTCTTACGTCTGTGTACTTTAGTGATAGTTAAAGGAATAAGACGCTGTATACAACGTTATTCTTACTTAGTACGAAACCTGAAAATAGTTTGTTCAGAATCAGCAATAGAATCGATTACAATAGTTTTTAAACCAAGTTATATTTTATCCCAAATGTCTATCAAAATTTGTTACATGCCGGCCGGCCGGCGGTATTTATCGAACAAGCCACAATACATAGTTAAATGCTTAGATCATTCATAGTTTGGGAATTCCCCTTTCTGTGTGCACCCTGAACCGCTACCCGCACCCCCGTCTCGTCCTGCGGGACCTCCCGCCCGCGCCCGCAGCCTCCGCCCTGGGCAGTGAGCGGTCATTGGCGCATTGGGTGACAATATTTCCGCGAGGACAACGGTGCAATTATATCAGCTGATAGCTTAGTGAGGTTTTATTATTTCTGATTCTTTTTTAGTTATATTGATTGTTCTTATAATTATATGTTTGGGGTGTTTCGGCTTTTGTACCAAGTAAGAATAACGTTGTATTGAGTATGGGGTTTTTATAATGTATTACCATCTTGCTTTTCTTAAATGAAGGCATAATTGAATATGTTATTTTTGAAATTAAGGCAATAAACAAATTGATCAACAATTTTGATCGATATAGATGAAATCGTATTTTTGTTACAGGAAAGTATACAATGTTTTGCGGTATTTCTACACATTGAAAACAATTACATACAAATTCATGGATAACATGAGTTGGTATTCCGTTTGAATATGAACCGTGAACTAAATCACATTCCATTCTAATCACAGGTACAATGTTGTTAGCGTTATATTCGGTGCTGAGCCTAATACTGAAAAATAAAGTAAACCACACTCCTCATATTGTCCAGATAAACTCAGAGGTGGTTGAAAATGTGATTCCAATTCTGAATTATTGCCAGAGATCGTAACTGTTATAGACATAATTATATACTGAGCACTTTTGGCGGATCATTTTTTCTTTATTATTTTTTTTAGACCAAAATTTTTTTAAGAAATTTAGGCAAAGATTTCTGCAATTAAAAGGGTGGTCGCGTTGTATATTATCGTGATCTAAATCTAGTTTGTAACAATCTTATCAGGTAAACTCTGTTATTAAGTAGATCTACAACTACTACACCAGCTCCTTTAAAATCACTTACCTAGTTCAAATCATAGGTTTTCCTTTTGTATTCTATCTGTTGATAAAGAAGCTAGGCAACTTAGCTACGTTGCGTTATTGCTTGGCATTAGGAGGGCTCCTGATGCCAAGCGATAATTCTGTAAATATTAAAATTGAGATGAAAAGAAAGGAATGGAAAGGTAGGCATTTCAGCCTAAGGAAGTGTTACTTATCGAGCGAAATTGTGCCTTCTGAATTTCTGCATGAAGGGCATATTTTATCGGATGATCTGGATCATTTATACCATCACCATATGACTCATACCAAGTTCACTATATATCACATTTATCATTAAAGAAACAAATTATTCTTCTCGAAATTTATAGACGTGATCCACTATCACACTCACACCTCAGCGATCACAGAAAAAGATATAAGACCATTTATATATATCGCAGGGAATTTGTATGATGCCGCGTTTTACAAACGGCGTCGTCCGTTTAAAAACGCTCGCTGTTTTAATATATGCTGAAGGCAATATGTAAATTGCCTTGTCACTTAACGCCTCGAGTCCCGACTCTTAGCACTCCGACTTGGATAGGTTAGGTTAGAAGGCGGAGGCGGGAGCTCTGCTACCGCCGTAGCCTTCGTGGTTATTTTATTTGTGACCACCCAGAAATAGAAGCCCCTACAATTGAACGAGTCGCCAATTTGCCTTCGGCATATTTTAAAACAGCGAGCGTTTTTAAACGGACGGCGCCGTTTGTAAAACGTGGAATCATACAAATTGCCTGCGACATATACAAATAGTGGTCGTATTTTTCATGGAAACACCAATAAATATCAGATTTTATCTGTATATTCGTATTGTTCTTAATCTAGTTAATGTAGAAGATGTTTCTTGCACAGGTACATCGAATATAAATCAGGATTTTATCAAAGCTGGTCACGCAGCCAACAACAGCCTTGCTCCACCCACAAGAAGTGCTATTAGTACTGTTGCATTATGTAAAGTACACTATATACTTTAGAACCTAGATATTTTATCAATTCTTTTGGGGACTTACGATTTCCGTAACTGTGTAAATATTCAATATAATCATTATGTTTTACATAGGCTACCCAATGTGAACCTGGATTTATAGATCTATCTAAATTAATAACCCCACATTCTTTTTTAAAAGGTCTCATGGGGAGTTCAACTCTCATAAAAAAACCTCTAAAATGGGGAATATTATTTCCGTACTTCAAAATGTCTATATTAGTTAAAGCTCGTTTAGATAGCCAATACTTTAGTTTTATTCTTGAGTTACAAAAATACCGAGTCCGTTTTTATGACGGTTAAGATGTAATCCCTTTCCTATACAGAGAGCTTCCATTTTTTCATTATGTCTCTTTGATTCATCATACAGCTTCTTAGCTATCCTTAACTCATTAATAATTTTTGCAATACCAGCCGCACCGCCTGCTATGGCTGCAGTAATATACTGCAATTATGTTCTATCTCTTGCATAATTATCATACGCAATAGCATGATAAGTATGCAAATTAAGTATTACAGGTAGTTTATCCTTGTATCTTATAATATTTTATTCATACAAATCGAATGCTCAGTTCCATCTGATGAGACAACAGTCAAATCTGTTACTAAGCTGTTAGAATGGTGCAGTTCTGCAATAGCTCATTTAAAAACAAATCTCTAATCAGTATCACATAATTTCTAGCGAAATTATAGTTGGTATGCTAGGTGCAATGACAAATAAAACACAGTATTAGTATATATAATTGAAAATGATTGTCTACATTGTTAGCTTTCAAATGAGACATCTTTCGTCTTCCTAGGACGTCTACATCGATAGCAATGATTAAAACAGTACAGGCGCCCGAGCTTGGAGAAAAAAAACAAAATGGCTGCCATTTTATCATGGAGAGGGCAAGAGAAAATTGAGAAAGTGATTTGTTGATAAAAATACCATATTTCACCCCCCTTAAGTCTCAGACACTAGTAAACAGACATATCGTATAGATTGTTATTATTTAAGATATCTTTCAACCAGCTCACTCTTCATCAACTTTTGAAAATAAACAGTTATCTATTATCTTTTAAAAATTCTACAAAGTTTATTTTATAGTTGAAATATGGTACTGAGCCTTCACTCCAGCGTATGCCTCTGTTTCTTTCTATCCAGATTACTTGCAAACATTCTTTATTTGATAATTCATAAAACGGACATGGTGGCTTTATAAGCAATATTTGTATACGTTCTTTACACATTACTGCTATTTATTTGGGAATAAACTCATTATCTTCACTTTTAAACCCGTGCACATCTATAATAACATTTATGATAATTTTCTCACGATATTGCTTAATGGCTTGTATTCGAAAAGACGATCGTTTATAATCAGACAATAAGCAGATGTATTTTCAGGAAGTCTTCGGCACATTCTAATTCCAACCGCACATCAAAAGGTCCAGTTTTAAGTGAATCGTTTTGTCTTGAGCAATCTATCACAAAAAGTAGAGCTATTTCTTTGAATTGTTTCAAGTCAAGCAACGGATTAACACCCAGGTTGTAATACGACCGACGGAAATTAGCATACATCTCGTATAATATACTGTATTTACTCTCATTAAAGTTTAGGTTAAGTGAATCTTATGGATAATATTGCGAATTTAAAAATAAATTTAACATTAGATACATTACAGTGATCAAATATGGAAGAACTTTGAGTTTTGTTATTTTTACTATTAGTTTGCATACCGATGATAGTAGAAAAACAATGTGAAATTTATAAAGCGAGCGTTTATTAATTGTAAAAATAACCTTTTAATAGAAATATAAATAATGAATTTACAATATTTCACGTGCATTCTTTGATAGGTAGTGATGAAAGGCACATATGGTGTGTACTCAGTTTTGCAACAATATTTATTTTTAGTCAAGGGAAATTATGATGTTTGTTTACAATTAAACACACTTCACGACAGGAAAAACTAACATTTCTGTACCCATATCCAAAGAAAAGAGACGTATCAGTGTAATAAAAGATAAAAGTATTTCCAAAGAGAATAAAAATTTCTTCAAGATATTGAATTCAAAGTTTAATATGCTTTAAATCACAGATTTACCGCAACGTGACGGGTGACGTATTCGGCCAAAAGTCATCACGTAACATTTCGTGGTATTGAAGTCCATTTTGGTTTTGAAGCTCCACCTGCATACAGAGTCAACATCTGATTGCAGAACAGCGCAATCGGCTTCAAAAAATAACTTTAAGTCATCAGCATATAAGAGGTATTCCGCATTTCGGACCACTGTAGGCAGATCATTAATCATTAACATAAAAAGAAGAGGTTCCAGTACCTATCCCTGGCTTACTCCTGATCGTGTATGGTAAGCGTGCGACTCATAATGACCAAGCCTCATGTATTGTTGTTGGTCACGCAAGTAATCCACAAAAAGATGGAGTAAACCCGGAGCACTGCCTATTGCACACAGCTTAGATACCAAGATATCATTATATACTTAATCAAAGGCCTTGCAAAAGTCAAAATAGAGTACATCCACTTGATTACCGCGGTCAAGAACGGTAGAAATGAAGTCAACTAGGGTCAGCAGGTTAGTGTTGACTGATCTCAAGTTACTCACTCATTGCTAAGATACTGCCTCACCTGCCTATAGATGCTTTCATGCCATGCGTTCTCAAAGACCTTTGCTGAAGATTACAAAATAGCTATTTGGTGGTATCCGTCTACTAATGATTTGTTATTGGTTTTTGGGATAGGCGTAACACGTGACAGTTTCCATTGTGATGGGTATATACCTGATTTCAAAGCTAAATTAAATATATGGTTAAGAGTTGAGTGAGTTGAGGTGACAAAGTTCTTTCCCTTTTTCAAAAATCAAGATGGAGTATTATCTGGACCTATAGAGCTATTAAGTTTTAACTTATGAATGCCTGATCCAACATCCGAATCGGTAAAACAATGTTTATTATATTATATAATAATGCGAATTATTCGTACATCTCATAATTATGTTTTCGACATCGAAGTTAGGTATTTCAGGTTGGAAAACACTAGCAAAATACTCAGCAAATGCGTCGGATGCAGCGACTCCTTTTAAAAACCTTTTCTTTATAAACTACCTCTGGTTCAAACCATTTCTTTGACCGAAGACCAGCAATGTGCTGCCAGAATGCCTTTGTATTCGCCCTACGATGTATATCCGGCTGCTATGCGACTTTTCAAGTTGGACCTGAGATCAGAAAATAGCTTATACGTCTGCTTACATGTAGTACGTTGCCATAGTGAATGTAATCTGCATTTCACCCGTAAATCCTTTATGATATTGTAGGTAAACCAGGTACCTTTATTAATTTGGCGTTTTTTAGGTATATATGTGTCGAATAGGCCGTAAACTATGTCATAAAAGTTTTGAGTACTACTGTCGACATCATCACATGCAATAACCGTTTCCCATGAAACCTCAGACAACAAATCAAGAAGTTGCATATCGTCACATTTTTTGAAGTTCCAGTCTCGTTGCTTTTAATATTACTTTGTTTAATTTTGTCAGACTGACCAGATGATTGTAACGTTACCTGGATATCCAGCACCGGGTGGTACGCATCAGTCGGCACTAAGCCTTCAGTAGAACTCACTGACACTGCACACAGATTTGCGCTAACTTAGACTAAGATCACATCTAATATACCTCCATGCATATTTCTCACAACATTCCGATCATACAAATTACAAAAGTTAAAAAGTAACTGTAATAACTATTTATATTAGCAGAAGCACTATTCAAGTTTATGTCATCATATATGAAAATAGTCCCTTTAAGATCATTTATAAATACTTCGATTTTTCATATAAACACCATCCTTACACGGTGGAGTCGACTAGAGTGCGTTCAACAAGTTTGGGTCCTCATACCTTTGCCGAACGATCAAGGCATGGAATTCTCTGCCAAAGCACATGTTTCCTTCTTCAATCCTGGGTACTTTAAGCGGGGCGTGAACAAGCACCTTCTCAGGCCGTCAAAGTAGAGACCTCAATATCGCCTCGGCTGCTATAAGGACCATGTGGAGGCCACTGCTCTTAGACCACACGACTGCTTACCCTCAGGCGGAGTGTGGTCATTTTGAAAAGCAAAATAAAGAAAATAAAAAAAACAGGGGCACCTGGCTTAATATAAATAACACAGACGTAAACTGTGCGTCCGTGCTATGAGAAACTCGCCCACATATCCTCGCCACAGTTTGTCTCCATCGAGAATTGGACGCCGACGCATCAAGATGGGCGTACTAGCCATGAGCAGCACCCCTCCACAGGGTGTCGATCTATCGCGTCGTAGCACATTCACACGAATCATTAGTGTACAAGATTGATTCCATCATCGAAAAACATTCAAAGCTTGTATATATACCTTCTAAGCGCGGGATACTTAAACCTTGGATTACTTGGCTCGCAGACAACAAAAAGAACCCGATAATTATGTTCTCAAAGTAACATATAAACGATACCGCAATTTCTGTAACAAACTCTTAAAGAATTTAAAAATTGTATATGAGAGAACTGGGGGCTTACTCTTGATTTCAATTCCGATCTATCGACATTGGAATTATAACGTTTCGTACTCTTGAGTTCGACACTAGCGCCAAATTGTTATCAAATTGGGTGTCCATTTTGGGAACTAAGTGGAATCGGGATCGGGCTTGGCGTGCTATAAACGCTACTCTTGACTTTATTTTGACAGCTGTGTATTGCGCCAGTATTGCGTTGGGATTCTTTGTTGATTGTGATTTTTCCAATAGCGAAAGTGTAACTTTTTGAAATTGTTTTGTGTTTTTAGTGAGTAATTAGTTTATAATAGTGCACAATTAGCATTTATATACAGTATTTCACATAATTCCCATAAAAACAATTAAAACAAAGACCAGATGAGCGTCGGATGATGTGTCATACGGACAAAGCGTTTACATTAAGCCCTTTATGCCAACTTCTTTGCCCTTTCTGCTTTGCCTTGAGTGGTCTTAAGCAAACCTTTAGCTATGCCTGGGTTCTGCACCAAGAATTCCATCAAACCTTCAAATTGGGCATAACTAAGATGATTTGTCATTGTATCTGAAATTGGAAACTTTTATTAAGTACAAGATAAAGTTATTTTGATGTATATTTCGTTTCTGCTGCATTAAATAATTTTTTGAGAAATACAGAATTAATCTCCATTATTCAATGGTATATAAATTAAGTAGGTTATGTGTACTAGCAGGAGTTTTAAAATAAAAACAGTTGCAGAAAGGAGGCAAAACGAAGTTTTCGATCGCAGAGCATTTTAATGCTTCGCATTATGAGTCGTGCAATATGAGTAATTATATAAAACATAGACCAAGAAAATAACTACATTGACAAAACAAAAATATTTCACTTAATTGTATATTTGAATAATAATAATAATAACTTTATTGTCTCAATATTATTATTAATATGATTGTACATTTACTTATTACTTGTATAAAACTTTAATATTAAATAACTTAACGGACAATCAACTGTTGTTATTGAAAAGGAATCACACACGAACAATATCTTTAAGTTAATGTTCTAATCAAACTTGCATTTCGAATTCACTTCTAATTTCTAAAACCACTTGACTTTATTTTTGAAATTGGAGAGCTTTTAACCCGTCTTTTTTTTTTTGTAGTATAAGCAACGACCCTGCCGCATACAGCCAAAGTCGTGTTTAATTTTATGATTTTAATCATGTTGTTACGCCCAAATGAATTTAATACGTTACAATTAATCAATTAATCAACTATTTATATCATATTTATTTATTAACCTTGTTATTTATAGGATAAAGCATTTTAAAGCCCTATTTCTAGTTTATCGTCAGGTAGTATAGGTCAACACTATTGCGGGGCGAAACATAGCTAACTTCACGTGTAACAAAATAATCGCGTAGCAATCCCAATTTCAATCCAATGTTGACATTATTGGTTTCAAGAGTACCAAATCACGTGACTGCAAAATGAACATTGGAATCGTATTGGCTTTAGATTGGAATTAGAATTAGTTTGAAGAGTAAGCCCCCTGAATTTAAAAAGCTAAAAATAACCCGAAAGCCACCTGGAAAACTATAAAATTAATAACGAATACCCGCCGTAAAGTCATTAATTGTTTAGAATTACTTAATATGACCCCAGATAATAAAGTCTCAATCAATAAAATTAATGATTACTTTGCAAATGTAGGCAAAAACTTAGCTGAAATGCTCAATAACTCAAGCTCATCGACTAATGAATTTAGAAATAATATAGAATCAATTAATTCTTTGGTTCTTCTACCAACCGATGAAACAGAGGTAGAAAGAATTTTCCATGGTCTACGTACGGATGCTACTGTAGGTTGGGACGGCATATCGTCTAAACTTTTGAAATCTTGTCTACCGGCTTAGTGTCAATCATAACGCATATTTGTAATCTATCTATTACCACAGGGTGTTTTCCTAAAGTATTTAAAAAAGCTGTCGAACATCCTATCTTTAAAAATGGGGACAGGCACAGTGTCAAAAACTACAGACCGATATCTGTGTTACCATCTATATCTAAAATACTGGAAAAATTTAAAACAACCGTCTCATTCACTTTTTAGAATCGCATAATCTTTTAGCTACCAACCAATATGGTTTTAGACGGGGCAAATCTACGGAAGATGCAGTTGCCTCTTTTATAGATCATACTGTAGATAAATTAGATAACAAAATGAAATGCCTTGGTATATTTCTAGACCTAACAAAAGCTTTTGACACTGTGTCGGTTCCTCATCTCCTATCGAAATTAGAAGCCACTGGTATACGTGGACAAGCATTTAAAATTTTTCAGGATTACCTCTGTGATCGAACACAATGTGTAAAAATAAATAACTTAGTAAATGACAGTAAACCAGTGAGTTTCGGTGTGCCTCAAGGCTCAATTTTAGGCCCAACGTTATTTTTAATCTATACAAATAACTTGTGTAAACTGACTATCAATAACTGTTCTATATTTACATATGCTGATGACACCGCTTGACTTATACATGGTCATGATTGTGACGAGACATTAAAATACGCAGAAGAAGCCTTTAAAACAATAATGTGTTGGTTATCTAAAAATCTTTTAATTTTGAATTTAGAAAAAACAGTGTATTTGCCTTTTTCTTTACAATCTACTTCACTTCCTGGTCCAGATTCGCTAGTACTTAAAGTCCATATATGCAACCATAACTTGTCCAATTTACAATGTAATTGCCCACAGTTAAAAAGATTGGATACCATAAAATATCTTGGCGTCGAAATAGATAACTTACTGAACTGGAAGCACTATCTTGCAAATCTTATCTCACAGGTTCGTAAGCTAATATACATCTTTAAAAAATTTAGACACTGTTGATTATAACACTTTGCAAATGGTGTATTTTGCTTTTTTTTTTTAGTCCTTGTTGACATATTGCATCACAGCAATCTCACTTTCTCCCAATTTTAGAACAGCTCTAGCTCACCGACATTTCCGGATTATTAGTGGTCACATTTACAATATGATTAACTTTAAAAGAATGCAAGGCAAAAGTTTTAAAAGGGTTACAGACACACGCACAAGTACACGCACGCGCACACACACACACACACAAACACGACTTATAGTCTTCTCTTGGATTATGTGCTTTCACAGTACAAGTACCACTTTGGCATATTTTTTGGAGATACTCACGGATTTCGCTTGCACTGGACTCCTTAAAGCTATCATTATCTGTTAGTATTTCAGGGAAGTATGATTGAATTATTATGGTATATAGACTAATACTGTGTTTAATTTTCATTGCACCTAGCTCCCAAGTCACTTGGGGTCGGCTTTTCTGGTTTAACCGGATTTGACTGGATATCAGTTTTTACACGGAGCGGCTGCCACCTGACCTCCGCAACCCGAAAGCTAACGATACCCTAAGGCTAGACCAGTGTCTGGATATTATAGGGCACTGACTTCCCAATAACGACTGCCATAGATGTTTATGGCAGCCGGGACAGACGCCTTAACGTGCTCTCCGAGGCACGACTCCGCGGCTCTTATTGCACCTAGCATACCTACTATAATTTTGCTAGAAATTATGTGATACTGATTATAGATTTGTTTTTAAATGATCTATTGCAGAACTGCATCATACTAATAGCTTAGTAACAGTCAAACTGTTGTCTAATCAGATGGAACTGATCATTCGATTTGTATTACCAAAATATTATAAGATACAAGATTAAACTACCTATAATACTTAATTTGTTGTGTGTTATGAAGTTAACGAACCAAACTATAGGTCTCAATTTAAATTTGTATAAAAAGTATGAATGCTTGGTTAAAATGTATATTTCAAAGGCGTCTTGAACATGGATGCAGTTTATATGTCAGTTAGTGTATTTATAAATAATTATTTCTTTTCATCTATCGACCGAACACGTGTGCCTTGAAATGGTAATTTCAGTTTAGGAAAACGAAAAATTTCGTCCGTAGTCATATTAGGGTATAAGGTGAATTCGATAAGATTTTTTTACTTTTTACCCAGAAATTCGTTCACAATGACCGCCTTGAGAGAGTGTGTGCTATCGTGGTGCAAAATCCATGAGTCAAAAAAACAAATTGGTCAGCGGTGGAACAAATTCGTCAAAAAATTTGACGAATTTGCTCTCTCAAACGCAGCATAACACTCAAATAATATTCTTTATTTATTGTCTCACCTTTTGGCATAAAATCCACTTTACTTTAGGGATGTTAAGTTCAGTTGAAGGCGATGATTGCCGACCAGAAAAATTATTAAGGAAATTATATTATTTTTTGTAAAAAGTATTTTTGCGAATATTTCACTGAAAACTACCTCAAGTCTTTTTTTAAGTGTTTAAGCTAGTAATTATATTTACTGACTATCTTTCGGCATAGTTAGCGTATCATAAAAGACAAATCTAAAAAAAAATGTTAAAAAATTATTGTCATCAATCATCAGCATTCAAGATTATTCGTTAATTACTTATTTTTGATTGACATTTCTGTTTGACCATTATTTATATATGTTTCAAGGTACCCGTGTTCCTGAGAAACCTGCACTTGCCACGCACACAAGAGATGCTGAAGATATCACTTCAACACCTTTCAGCGAGGACTGCAGAGATAGTGTTAAAGGCATTATCGACAGTGATGTTAGGAACTGTAGTAATTCATGTAGTAATATACAATCTTATTATATATGTGATAAGTGCAAAAAAGTATTCACCGATAAGATTCTATTAATAGTACACATACGCGGACATTCAGTGACCGAGTTCAAGCCATACAAATGTGACGTATGTATGAAATGTTTTACTAAAAAGAACTATTTAGATACACATTATCGTGTACACACCGGTGACAAACCATACAAGTGTGATGTATGTTTGCAATGTTTTAGACATAAGAGCAGTTTAAATAGACATTACCGTGTACACACCGGTATTAAACCATACAAGTGTGATGTATGTACGAAGATATTTTCTCGAAAAGGAAATTTAGATGCTCATCACCTTATACACACCGGTGACAAATCATACAAGTGTGATGTATGTACGAAGATATTTTCTCGAAAAGGAAATTTAGATGCTCATCACCTTATACACACCGGTGACAAATCATACAAGTGTGATGTATGTACGAAGATATTTACTCTAAAAGGAAATTTGGATACTCATAACCTTAAACACACCGGTGACAAACCATACAAGTGTGATGTATGTTTGCAATATTTTAGATATAAGTGCAATTTAGATATACATTACCGTGTACACACCGGTAATAAACCATACAAGTGTGACGTATGTACGAAGAGATTTAGTCGAAAAGAAAATTTGGTTACTCATCACCTTATACACACCGGTGACAAACCATACAAGTGTGACGTATGTACAAAGAGATTTGGTCTAAAAGGAAATTTGGATGCTCATTACCGTCTCCACACCGGTGACAAGCCATACAAGTGTGATGTATGTTTGCAACGTTTTAGATATAAGAGCACTTTAAATACACATTACCGTGGACACACCGGTGACTAGCGTTACAAGTGTGATGTTGAACAACAAACAATTACACAGCAGATAATATATCGTGTATGAAGTAATCATAAACTAACAACTGCGTAATCGACTACGTTATTCACATAATACATAGTAAGGTACAAACTTACTTAGATTAAACAAATAATTAAAATAAAACCATAAATGAATAGTAAAAATAATGTTTAAAACAACGAAACTTCTACAAAACAAAAGAACATAAAGGTTGGTAGTTTATACTACATACAATATTTTGAACGTTAAGAGCTTAATATGTTTGTATGAAATGTGTTACTCCAAAACGCAATTTAGTTGAATGGCAATGCTGATTCTTTGAGCCAAGAAAAGTCCAGTCTTCTGGTCACGCAAAGCGTCGATTAGCCACTTAGAATTATCTCTGAAAAGCGCACGAGCGCTTCCACCCAAACCGCTCAAAAACGTAATTACCAATTAAATGACTGTATTTGCGCCGTTTAAGGTTTTCTGCAGCAGCAGTACCGGCACAGCTCATCGTATTCGAAACATGTGATGGCGCAAGGGTGTCATCGCATGTGGCGAACTAATTTCATAGCCGGAAATTTTTCTTGTTTTAGGGGCGTATACAGAGAAACTTTCAAGTTTTATGAATTTCATTGAAATTAAACTCATTTATACGGATTTTATCGCGTTGTTTATTTAACACTGTATTACATAATTTTGAAACTGTTACACTACTACTTCTATTTAAATTTACAAATTTTTAAGTTAGTAAAATTATTAAAAGTATATTTAGATTTACACTTTCCCCGACGTTTCGGTTGCTTTTCAGCATCCATGGTCACGGGGAGACTAAGATGGTAGTTGTCTCAATGTTACAGTGTAGTTATTTCAAAGTACCCGAACATAATTTAATCATTGGTGTTTCTATTTACGCAGAATGAGCTCAAAAGTATCATGAAGTGTAGCTGTGGTTTGCTTCTTCTTGGGTTTGACTATTTGTATTACTGGATCCAACCATCTTCTCTATTGAAATTTGGTTGACTTTCGATTTCAATAGCCTCGCGAAGCATCCTTGTCAAGAATCGGTGTTCTTTAGCGAGAATCTGTGGTTTGTCAAATCTCAGGTAGTGGTTGGTTCCCTGTTGTACATGTTCACACACAGCAGACTTCAACGAGCGTTGGTGTTTTACATCAGCTATGTGTTCTTTTATGCGGGTGCCTATGCTTCTCTTGGTTTGACCAATGTATGAGAGTCTGCAGTCACAATCTATTTTATAGACCCCTGCATCTTGTAAAGGTAATTGGCACTTGACGGATGGTAAAAATTTACTTATCTTCGTTGACGGCTTGAAGTGTATGTTGATTAAAGCTCGCTTCAAGATATAGCCAATCTTGTCAGTGACACCCCTTACATAAGGCAGTAAAGCAGGCTGGCGCTCGACTGTGGCTGGCTTTTCTCGGGATCTGTGACAGCGGCACGGCTGTTGGAGCTTGTTGTCTTGCAGTACTTGCTTGACATGTTGAAGCTCGGCGTCCAGGTGTTTCTTGTCACAGATCCCGTGGGCTCTCTGAAACAAAGACATTCCCACGGTAGCTAACTGTTTAGGATAGTGGTAAGATTCACAGTTTAAGTACCTATTTGTATGGGTCTTTTTCTTATACACAGTGTGGCATCAGAATTGATCAGAATTCCTGATGACAAGTACATCTAAGAACGCTAATGAATTGTTTGCCTCTGTGCGTGTTTATCGTTGTGTATGTATGTTGTGGTAAGTATACTGTCCAGGTGTGTATATAGGTCTTCAGCACCAAACTCGCATCAAATAAAACAGAGTTTACCATAACACAAATGTCTTTTAGAATAGAATAGAATCTTTATTTGCTAGAAATGTAGATATTACAAAAAGGTGTTACAGTAATTACATATAGCAGATCCATGTACATTTTACCTGTAAGGCATGTAAATTATTTTGAACATTACAAAAAACTACAACTAAGATTTTCATATGTAAATGTGATTTGTTGCTAAATTTTTATTATTTATATATTATCAGTTAGGATCGCATTTATAGAGTAATAACATTTGTCTATCAGAAAATTAGTTAACTTTTGTTTGAAAATTGGCATTGGCTCATTTTTAATGCTGTTAGGTACTTTATTGTATACTACAGGTGCCATGCCAATAACACTATTTTTTAATAATGTAGTCTTATAATCACCAGTGCTTAGTAAGCTTCGATATTGAGATCTCACAATTGCTGATCTTTTTCTAGTTTTTGTTAAGAGAGGAAATAGGTGTTTGTTTGCTTTTACAAATACTGGTAATTCTAAAATGTATAAACATGGAAGCATTAATAATTTGTGCGACTTGAAAACAGGGATGCAGCTGTCAGTTACTTTTAATCCAAACATTGCTCGAAGGCATCGTTTTTGAGCTTTGAAAATGCTTTCTTTTTGACTACAATTACCCCAAAATATTAACCCAAATCTTAAAACTGATTCAACAAGACCATGGTATGCAACAAGAAGTGTTTCCGAGTTAACCTTTTTAGACAAGCTATATAACGCATAGGCCGATATAATTATTCTTTTACATATATTTTCTGCTTGCGCTTTCCAATTTAGTTAGCTATCTATTAAGATTCCAAGGAATTTTGTAACTTTTTCGCTATATATTATTTGGTTATTATAATTTATATTCCTATCTATGTGTAAATACGTTGGTAGAAGTGCATAATTTTTGTTTTATGTAGATTTATAGTTAGGTTATTATTAGTAAGCCAAATTATAACAAATTTTAGGGCATTATTGATTTCACTTTCATATGTCTGTCTGTTACGACATTCTATCAACAATGTGCTGTCATCAGCAAATAATACCATCGAATGTGGCGTTTGACGTGGAAAATCATTTATATGTAATAAAAATAACAGCGGCCCGAGAACACTGCCTTGTGGCACGCCAAATTCTATAAATCTACAAGATGATTGGTATTTCGATTCTATTTTACATTTTGGCCAGACTTGAGGTATTTCGGTATATTGCTTACAACCTCTTATATAGGATTTTATTAAACTGAGACAATTACCACACAAATTCCATAAGCGTAGAGTTTTTTTAAAAGTGTGTCATGATTTACACAGTCGAAAGCTTTTGACATATCGGTGTAGATGGCACATACTGGTGTTTTAGTATCCATATTTGGCATTATTTTAGATAAAAGTCGAAGTTAGCCATATTTATAATATGTTTCTTTAGGCAACCTTTCTGTTCATCACATAATATTTTAAATTTTGTCAGAAAGCATATATCCGCTCATAAAATATCTTTCCCGTTATTTTGAAGAATACGGGGATGAGCGCGATAGGTCTATAATTGGTCATATCTTCTTTGCAATTCTTTTTATGGAGAGGTTTTACAACAGTAGTTTTTAGACTCTCAGGAAATATGCCAGTGGACATGCTGAGATTAATTATGTGACTTAGAGGAGCAGCTATAATACTAGATACAAATTTAATTACACTTGTCGAAATACCATCGTAACCAACGCTTTTTTTAGTTTTCAAATTTTGAATGACACGCATAACTTCCGTGTGATTAGTTGGAAACATACATTGCGTTTACAATATCTATTTTATTTTCCGATATATGTGTAACTTGATCTATAAAAAAGTTATTAAAAGATGCCGCAATTTCCGTAGGGTTTGTTATTATTATGTCACGCTTTTTTATTTGAATTATGGGTTCACGAATTTGTTTTTTATTATTAATAATTTGCCAAGTCGTTTAAGACTTATTATTTGAATTTTTTATTAAGTGATTATTTTGAGCTCTCTGGGTCAACTTAATAATTTTCTTAAATCTTTTCGAGTAAGTTTTGAACAAAAGCTTATTTTCGACTGTCGGTTGTAATCTATGCTTTCAAAGTAGTTGTTGCTTTTTACTGCAAATTTGTATGCCCTGTGATATCCATTTAATTTGCTTATCAGATCTTATACTAACAAGTTTATATGGAAAACATAAGTCATGTAGTAACTTAAATGTTTCAAAGAAGTTATCAAATGCTGCATTAACATATCTCGCGTTGTATACATTAGAAAACGATAAACCTTGGAGATGTGTTTTAAATTTATTTAGGTAATCTATAGATGTATCTCGAAACTTTACCCTCCAGGATTTTATGCAACAAGATTTACTTACTTTTATTTTTATTAATTGAGCTGTATGGTCTGACAGCCTAAAATCTATTATTTCAGATTCACATTTATGTTTAAAATTATGGGCAAAGTTATCCAAACAAGTGTTACTACGTAGTCGTGTAGTTTCATTAATTTCTAATTTAAGATTGTAGCTCAAAGGGAAGCATTTAAATTCTAATGATATTCTATTGTTTTTTTAAATGTCGATATTAAAATCTCCGCATAAAATTATTTTTCTAGTGTGTTTGGTACATAGAAGTCAAAAAATTGCATCCAGGTTTTCATAAAATTTACTCAAATTAGATAGTTTAGGCGGCCTGTACAAACATACGACAATGATATTTTGTTGAATTAATTCAATGGCACTCTATAATACCTGGTATCGAAAATCTCATTACATCTGTTATCTTCTTATATTGATGGTAGTGCTTAATTAAAATACAAGCTTCACCGCGTTTTGTGTTATTTCTAGCATAACATGTAGCAAGCTTATAATTCGGTATATTCAACAATGTTTCCTGGACAGACTTTATTAAGTGCTCAGTTATACATATAATATCTAGAGCTATGTGTCTATTCAACAATTCTTGGGTATATAATGTTAACATATCCGATTTATTTATGAGTCCAGCAATGTTTTGATTCAATACAAACATCAGTTCAAAGAAAAAATCAGTACGCGCAGAGGGTTGAGTATTATTATTAAAAACATCTTCTGATTCTGAGCAAAAGTTGCTTGTTATAAGAATAAATAAGTCATTAAAAATGTTTCTCATACAACGATCGTTCAATTTTCCATGGTGTTTTGAAAACATAGTCAAATCGTAATTTAAGTTTAAGTTTGAATCTAGTACTGAAACGTAGTTGTAGGTTTGTAGATCTAAAAAGAGTAAGTTATTAAATGTTTCAATGCGCCAATTAAACATAGGAGATTACTTTATTTAAATGTTGGCAAACATAATATAATATTAGTATGTTGTATTTCTTGTATCGTTTTTCTTATTTCTATGATTATTTCCACATAATTTTCGGTTCTTACGAAAACTATTTCTCCAATAAAAATAACGCAGCAATTCTTCATTGAGTAGTCAGCAAGCTTTTTATGTAAATTCTTGATAAGCTGGACCGTTCCACAATTCGGTGAGACATAATGACATATTTGAAAATTTTGGTATGTATTGCCAGCAATAGCTAAAAATGTTATGATCTTTATTTGCACTGATTATGCACAATTTATTCTTTGCTGGTCTTGTTGGCAAGTAGTTTTTGTTGTTTTCCCTTTGAGGTATTTTATTTGTGTTTTTGTTCCTTTGCGATTTTTTTATGCTTTGTGTCCTTTCATGAGATCCGCATGGAGTTGACGTTTCTGAGCACTTACTAGGAGTCCCCATTCCATCTGTAAGCCTTCCCGTAATATTTTTGAGAACATCATGTTTTGATGTCAATTCGTGCACAGTTTTTTTAAGTTTACAATTTTCTAAACATAAGTTATTATAATCTCTTCGTGAGCCGAGTTTAATTTTGATGTCAGATCCTCTATTTTTTGTTTGAGTTCCTGTTCTCCTATTTTCATCCTGTGATAAATTTATTAAGCTATTTGTGCTGCCATCTATCTTCGAACTAATCGTACTGTTATGGTCAATTGATAATAATTCTGTTGCCGAACGAATACGTTTACTTCTAAACGTAATATTTTCAAACAGACTCATATTAAAATATTTTAAATTGGAAAATGTATTATCGGTATGTCAGTCTCGAACTCACGCCACCCGTCACTTCATTCCGACGCAGTAGCTACGAGACCAAAGTCACTTGATTTTCAAAACTAAATTTTGCCTTCTATTAGTAGCTTCAAAGTTTTATGATTGTTAGGTAGTCTTCGAGAATTTTATAATTTTTAGTGACGGTGATTGAGACACAAGTCCACTGTTTTAAGATTGTCTAGTGTTTATAACACACTTTTGTTTTAGTTTGTAATTATTGTATGTCACTATTAGGGTAAGTTTGTATTGTGTTCGGTAAGTAAATTTTATGTGCTAATTCACTTTAATTGTGTTAAAATCGTCCACTGTCGATGTTGTTACACACTTTTATTTTACTAGTTTATAATTTTGTTGTCAATGTTCGTAATCACTGGATAACAATATCACTTATTTTTTATAGTTCACTTTCACTAATAAAGTAACTTAAATGCTTTGATTGCTATGTTTACAATTTTTAAATTAATATGTTACTGATTAGAATGACAGCTGTCAGTTTGACAGTCAAATGTCAGTTTTAATCCACACAACTAGGCATGACTAAGTTACAGGGGCGACTGCCCGTGGGGGGAAACGCGATGCAGTCGTTCCTACATTTTGCTTACGCTAGCAATGTCGCTACACTACATCCCCTCTTACCACAAAATTTAGTACATAACTAAATCTGAAAGTACACTGCATATGGGTTTAAGTCTAGCATTTCGCAGTTTACGGAGCTCGCACGATAACTAACGATACATTGTCACACCATTTGGGTAGGTACAGCCGTGGCGATTCCCGTAGCTGCTGGTTGCTGCACCTGAGTTCTCATCGTCGCTGCTATGGCTGGAATGTTCGTGACGACAGCGTTGCCCGCGATCTTCTTAACGTGACCGAAGCCACTTCTTAACGCGACCTTTACTCTGCTTGCACACCACAAACACTATGAGGACGAGCAGAATGCTTAGGATGATCATCATAAGAGCATCATGATTAGACAAACCTTGACTTCCGTTCTACTACTTCTTCTTTACTATAAGACTTTCCCATTGTAAAGAACTAATTTCTACAAGATAATGATTATGAATTATACAAAATATAGTGCTATTAATAGACGTAAGTGTTAAATATTATTTCAACACAACGGCTCAAAAAAGTAGTCAAATATGAACACATACTGAAGTTTAAAAAAATACTTTATTTAAATAATACAGTCTGCTCAGCATGAGCTTTACAAATAGAATGAATAAATCTAATTTACAGTGAGTTTATATACTAGTTAAATCTGTGTGTGTGTTAATACATGTGGACCACACGTCTTGATTGGGAACAACACTGGGTACTTAATATAATGGGTTTGGTGACGGGCGCCGGAGGGCGCGCGATGACCTCCAGCCACCCTGAGGTTTGACCTGGGGGTGGCGGGCTTTGTGGGCCTGCCCGCCATCCGTTCAGCACCAGGTCCGAGAGGCGGCGTGCGTGTTCCCACGCGCGCCTCTATGTCGAGTCCCCCCTAGGGGGGAGACAGTAGGGTTTTCTTATAGTGTGAACAAGTGCCTATTTTGGGTAGGTCTCTTTGTGTAGTGGCCTGACGTTTCATACGGCGGGCCGTAACCTCGTCGGGGTCGCGACCGCATCCGAAAGCGATTCCCCGTCGATAGTGGTTGTGTCAAGGAACACCGTGGTAGGTTTAGTCGGTATTCCGGGAGGTACTTTACTATTATTCCATCTTTCTTTTACCCCGGCGAGTCCGACATAATCCCTCCGCCCGCCCCCGCAGAGGGATATGCGTCATTACATTCCCCCACGTAAAAAAAAAGAAGAAAAAGGTTTGGTCAACATTAACTTTGTTGTAATTAGTAATTAGTAACTAATACCTGTTGACAATTCTTAGCACCATAGGTGGCATCGTGTTAACTATAGTGTACTGATATTGTACGGGTATGGGTCTCGGTACCCATAACTAAGTACCTATATAATATGACAATGTGTGCGGTGACTCGATTACGAGTATAAACGTACGGTTTATAATATTAACGTTATGAAATATGACACCACAATTTTAGTTATGACGTACAAAGAAATTATTCTACTCTAACATTTATTTTAACAAGAATACGATACAAACTAAATGTTTTCTTTAACTGAAAGATGTATATAATCAAACTCAATTAATTGTATATAATGCAAGGAAATGCGTACAAAATAAAAATGGCATATAAAGTTTGAGATATCTTTATTTCTCATAAGAATTTACAATAATTCACTTACATGAGAAAGTTTAAACACATACAAACAAATTATAATCTTATCCTAGGTGTACACCTAGATATCGAATATAAATATGTTAATGTAGAAAAAAATGCATATAAGATTTTGTATATAAAACTTATAGCTACTACCTAGGCGTTATAAATAACGTGCTGGTATCTTAGTAATGCGACCAAATCTCGTTACCTTTGGCGGCCCCTTATCTGTACCCACTGCACTATAGTCCGGTAGCATATGGTTCGTAGAACCTCTCTGTGGTACGATAACTGTGGGTGCCTCAGATCGTCCGACTGTACCTGGGGTCTGCGGTACAGCGCACGTTGTGCGTCTCTGTGGTACGGTCTCGTCTGCCAAAAGGTATGCTGGCTTCAGGCGGTTGATCGAAATACGTGTCTGCTTATCACCTTGTTGTATGACGTACGTTTTGTTTTCACGTTTAATAACTCGGTATGAGCCATTCCAGTTTACGTACAACGGACGTACGTAAACTGGAATGGCTTCCGTACCGCGTCGTTTCTCACCAAAACAAATTCGGTGCTGTCCAGGTCGGGATGTACGAAAACTGTTCGAGAGTCGCGAAGGTTTCTAGAGACCGGTTTGAATTTTCCGATTGTTGCCCGAATCTTCTCTACTAATGTTTCCTGGTTCGTTATGGCTGGCGTGCTTGAAGAATTGAAAAATTCGCCTGGAAGTCTCAGAGTTTCTCATTTTTGTTTCTCAGTTTTAATCGCCGCGCGTAAACCTAACATGGCAGTTGGCAACTCGTCTACCCATGACAAAGAATCGAGGCGTGCTGTAATTGCGACCTTGAAAGAGCGGTGCCACCTCTTTACTGTCCCATTGCTTTGTGGGTGGTATGCTGTAGTGCGTGACTTATCTATTCCCGTACATCGTAACAGTTGAGTGAATAATGAGCTCTCAAACTGTCAACCTTGATCGCTGGTCACTTTGTGTAACGATTATTGATAGGTGTACGAAATGGCCGGAAGCGTATTGCGTGCGTAAGCGTAATGCGATGATGACGTCATCGAGATAACAGATTAGGAAGTTTAGACCTTGTAATACGACTGTGTTCATGAAACGCTGTAATGTTTGAGCAGCTTTTCTCATACCAAAACTCATACGTGGGAATTCTAATAAACCGAATGGGGTGATTATGGCTGTCTTCTCAACATCGTCGGGAGCTACTTCGATGCAATGGTGCGCTCTACGTATATCCAATTTAGTATATATTTGTTTACCTGACAGTAAGTATGTGAAGTCTTGCAATCATGGTACGGGGTAACGATCTGGCTTCGTTATTGCATTCAACCTGCGGTAATCGCCACACGGTCTAAGTTCACCATTGCTTTTCGGCACCACATGCAGAGGGCTGGCCCATGGCGACTTAGATGGTCTGCAGATACCCATTTCTTGCATCACACGGAACTCTTCTTTCACCTTGTTGTATCGGGCAGGTGGTAACGGCCTAGCCCGCGCATACACCGGTGGTCCAGAGGTTTCAATGAGATGGTACACTCCATGCCGGAACGGTTCTCAAAACGATAACACTGGTTTCGTAATGTCAGGGTACTTGAGTAAGAGTTCGTAATACGGGTGATTACTGTCCACAGTTTGAATCGGTAGTTCGATTTGTTCCGCTAAAGACGCGATAACACTGATTTCAGTCACTGTATCTATGAGTTTACGTCCACTTAAGTCCACAAGACAACTTATGTTGGCTTAAGAAGTCTGCGCCAATTATCGGTTGCTTAACGTCCGCGACTATAAATGTCCAACGGTATGGTCGTCTCAATTTAAAGTTTAATAATAAAGTTTGAGTACCGTAGGTTTTTATCCGTAAATCGTTCGCTGCGTACAATGTATAGTCACTGCACTTGTTATCACTAACCCGTTTTTTACTCAATGGGATAAATGATACACATGCGCCTGTGTCGACGAGAAAATGTAGTCCACTATTTTTATCGGTTATACATAAACGGTGGTAGGGTAATATAGTACAGTCATCCACCCTTGCCTGTACTCGTTCTAGTTTTCCTGTCCCTTCCAATTGCATGGTTTTACACACTTCTTTGCTTGATCTCCTCCCCTTTGGATCGCCACAGCGTTAAGACGTGTCCAGTGTTTCGAATTATTTTTAAATTTAATATATTAAATATTCCGAAAATAAATTAATTAAATCAATTGCTTCGGTACTAGGCGCCTATAACATCAAAGCGCTATAAAAGTTACCTGCGCGCCGGCACCTAGTGGGCACACCGAGTGACGACGTGAGTACCCAGCTACACGCACGCACACTACTACAGGCACTCCTAAGCTATAGTTCTCCGAGTGCCGATGCCGGGCCCGTGTCGCGGACACAGCACACTACTGCACTCACGCACACAGGACCACTCCGGTTACGAACCACTAATTAGTTAAAGATCCTACGCTTGCTAACTGCCTGGTACTATGATTCGCTCACCTAACAAGTGCGGTTCGGATACCGACATTAACAGTCTAAGAGATAGAACGCCGCCACCATCTTTATTTGTTTCTACGCGTCAAAAGCGGCGCCATGAGAGTGTAACACGTGATGACTTCGAAGAGTTCCGAGAGGAAATAAGACAAATGTTTGCATCACTACAGAGCAAAATTGACACTTCTTTGGCTAGCAGTGAACGAAGTTTTGAAGCTATTTCGCACCAGCATGACGAGTTTCGCACAAAAATAAAGATTTTAGAACAGGAATCTCAGAGTAATCACAAAATTATTGTAAGCCTTCAGGAAAAGCTCGAGGATTTGCAACGTGTATCTAAAATAACTACAATAGAACTAAGAAATATACCCAAACAATCTAAGGAAAGCAAATTGGATCTACTGAGTTACATTACCAACATTTCTAAATCTCTAAATGTACCTATTCAACAGTCGGACATACATGACATCTACCGCCTGCCTAACAGAAAAGATCCTAAAAAAGCATCAAATAGTCCGATTATCATACAGTTGTCACACTTATTTATAAAGAATACGCTTATCAGTGCCGTCAAGGACCTCAACAAGTCCAACACAATAAACAAACTAAATATGAGTCATGCGGGGGTAAATGGTGATTCGAACCCAATATATCTAACGGAACATCTTACCGTAAATGCGAGAAAACTCTTTTATCATGCACGCCAGTTAAAGAAAGATAATAAAATAAAATATTGTTGGATTAATGACGGCAAAGTTCTCATTCGAAAAACGGACGGTGCCCAAGCAATCTATATTAAAAATGAAGCTCAAATCGACGAATTGTCTAAAGAAAATTGACTAGTTATTTATTTTGAATGCATGCTATATTATCATAAAAATATCCTACCTTACATTTTTATAACCATTTATCTTTACGTTAGTATTCTTATATTGCAAAGCCCGGCGATCAATCATTACAAAACTTTAATAAAAAGTAAACAACATATCATACACAATTACACCACACATACACAATCATTTTTACACTTACATATTATATTGTTTTACATGTTTCTATCGTTTAATGATGGTTCATATTGTCATTTAATTGATAACGGTAAGAATTGTTCCTGCATTTTTATGTCTGTTTTTGTTCATAAAATAGTACAGTATAATATTACCAAGATACCCAAAATAATAGTAAATAAATTTTTACTAATACCCCAATTGATAAGACATAAATTTATTTTTAATAGTGGATAATATACTTGAAATTAATAATAATATTGACCAACTCTCTGTTTCTAGTTCACTTAGCTGTATACCTGAAGAATGTACCTCCTATATAACTGACTGTAATAAACAGCTCAAAATAATAACCCAGAACATCCGATCTATAAATGCTAACTTTGATTCTTTCCTGACATTACTGTGTCGAATTAATACTGAGTGTGATATTATTGTATTAACAGAGTGCTGGCTAAAATATAACAATATTTTACCTGTTATAAACAGTTACTGCCGTTATCAGACAACACAACATGTAAACAAGAACGATGGGGTTGTTATCTATGTTAAAAATCTCAGTAACTACTCAGTTGTCGAACCGCACTTTATGGATGCAAGTTGCCTAGTGTTAAAGGTTGCCAGTGATAAAGCTTTCGTATGTATTTATCGCTCACCCTCTTTTTTAGACATCGCCAATTTCTTGAAATCGCTTAATGCACTTCTGTTAGAACTCGCTCCAATAAGGAACATTGTTATCATTGGAGACATTAATCTCGACATTAGCAGCCCATCTCTTCCTAACCATATCTCTGAATATCTCAATCTCGTAGCATTTCATGGTCTACTTCCTGCGCATACCATTCCAACTCGTGAGCGTACTTGTCTCGACCATGTAATGCTCAAATCAAATTTACTAGCTCTTACTATTGTAATTGAATCTACTATAACAGATCATAATTCTGTCCTTCTCTGTCTAAAGCAAAAAGAAACCCATAATATTGGCGTAAACACTGTGACCAAGATTAATTATCAAGCTCTAGATTCTACAATGGACCTCCTAGACCTGGCGCCAATTTACGAATATACCGATGCGAATAAAGCTACTAGGTTTATAACTGACCTTATAACTAATACTATACGATCGCACACAAGCATAATCAAGCTTCCAAATCATAAACGGTTACTAAAGCCTTGGATGACCATCGGCATGCTCCGGTGTATGCGTAACAGAGATGCTATGCATAAGAAATTAAAATTGTCACCTAATAACGAGATTCTAAAAAAAACCTACTCGCGGTACCGAAACTTCTGCACAAAAGTCCTAAGAAAGCTCAAACGAGAGTATGAAAGAGCTGAACTAATAGAAGCTGCTGGTGATAACAAAAAGATTTGGCAAGTTGTTAAGAGAGCGACTCACACTGGTAATACGACAGCACCTGCTACAGACTTACTCTCATCTTCTATTGTTCCCCAGCTGTCAGTCAACCTTGTAAATAGCTACTTTGCCAATGTAGGCAAAAATCTAGCTGCCAAATTTACACAGCAACAAAATCCGACACAACTAAAGGGAATTAATTCTCCCTTTTCTCGGTCTTTTGTTATGCTCGGTACTGATGAGAACGAGGTGGAATCCGTAATTATGTCACTCAAAACAAATTCTGCTGTTGGATGGGACAACATATCAACTTACTTCCTGAAACGATATAAACGGTTACTTGTGCCTCCTCTTACGTTTCTATTTCAACTTTGCCTTGACATGGGCATATTTCCTGACTCTCTTAAAAAGGCGATTATACACCCCATACACAAGGGAGGGATTAGAGATAGTGTCAAAAATTATCGTCCTATAGCGGTACTACCCTCAATCTCAAAGATTCTAGAACGCATTATAAATAAAAGGCTGGTTAAATACCTAGAAGATAAAATGCTTCTATCACCTAACCAATACGGCTTCAGACGTAACAGATCTACCAACAATGCAGTTTTAGATGTAACTACTCACATAGTAAAGAACTTGGACAAAAAGAGGAAAGTACTGTCTATATTTCTAGACTTAAAAAACGCCTTCGACGCAGTCTCTATTCCCAACCTTATCAAAAAACTTGAGGAGTTGGGTGTTCGTGACTTACCGCTCCGCATTTTTATCGACTACCTAAAAAATAGAACTCAATGCGTTAAAGTGGATAATTACCTTAGTGATGCACTTCCTGTCTCTTTTGGTGTTCCTCAGGGTAGTGTGACTGGGCCAACTCTCTTTCTCATATATGTCAATCAGTTGTGTAATCTAAAACTTCCAAATGGTAAAGTGACTGCCTTTGCAGATGATACCGTCCTTACCTTTACGGGTGACACCTGGCATGACACTTTCAAGGCTGCACAGTCAGGACTAGATACCGTACTGAATTGGCTGAATACCCACTTACTCACCCTCAATAAGGAGAAAACAAAAATTCTCACGTTTTCATTAAAACAGTCCACTCAACCTTCTAACTCTTTCGTTTTGAAAGCACACTCTTGCCCATCTCCCAATACTGTTTCTTGCCGCTGCCCCAATCTTGAACACTTGCAAACAATTAAATATCTTGGGGTCACTCTCGACAGCAACTTAACCTTCACAGCCCACATAGACCTACTTACTTCTAGGATCAGGAAAATGATTTTTGTATTTAAAACTCTCCGCCATATCGCTGAATTCGATGTAATAAAAACTATTTACTACGCTCTCTGTCAATCGTTGTTAGCATATTGCGTTACTTCTTGGGGTGGGGTTCCCAAAAGTAATATCCTTAAGTTGGAAAGAGCCCAAAGAGCAGTATTAAAGGTATCTACCTTCCGTCCGTTACTCTATCCTACAGAAGACCTATACAAGTGTTGCAAAGTCCTCACCGTGAGGCAGCTATTTGTTCTAAACACTGTAGTTTCACAACACCATGACACTCCTTATGAAATAATTACTAGGAGACGGAAGGACATAATTTGCCGACCATTCAAATGCAACTTCTCTTTCACCAAAAGATTTATTTGCTTTCAAGGACCTCGTCTATACAATAAACTTAACAAAACACACAATATTTATCCTTTGCACACAAACTCCCTTAAAAAATTAATTACCACATATTTACTGCAACTTAACTATAGTGACACAGAGCAACTCCTTCTCTGACATACTCACTCAAACACACACACACACACACACACACACACACACACACACACACACATACACACACATACACACACACACACACTGCACAGCACTTAAGGGCTGCCGCTATAGTACTGTCGCTTGCTTGATATATATTTTTTTATTTTTTTGTTACTTTGTTTTAGTTTCATTTTTGCTAATTTGTATGTAATCGAACACTTATATAACGCTAGTAACACATCAAATATTGTATGGGTTGGGACTGGTACTTTTAATACAAGTTATTCTATAACTTAGCAAGGTACCAGTTACGACAAACATAAACATATTTGTCAACTAAATTATATATTGTGTAAACAAGTGAATATGTATTTATGTTTATATAAGTGTTAATTGTGTTTATGCAAATAAATAAATTATTATTATTATTATATCTGAAGTGGTAGAAACATAACCATTCTGGGTTTTTGTTCGATCGAGCCTGAGAAGGACTGCGCCCGCGGGATACCGAACGCCGATTGTTGTAGCCTTGTTGCCTTGACCGTGATCTATCTAACTGATCCAGTCTTGCGGTTATCTTGGTTATCTCTGCCATGATTGTATTCGTGTCAGTAGAGACCTGTGCAACCTCGGTAATGCACGGTCGAGTCGTCTCTGTAATTTTGTCAGCGCACAATGCCAAATTTTCCAAGTCCTCATTTTCAGTTACTGCTAGTATTGCACGTGCTGAGGATGGTAAGTGTCCTTGCCACAGTATACGTAAAGTTTCGTCGGAAATTTTACCTCGAGCTAAATCTTTCATCCTGCTTAGGAATTGCGAGGACTTTTGGTCCCCTAATTCCATTTCCGATATGAGTTTCTGGATTTGTCTATTCTCAGATGCCTCATAAACTGATAATAATCTACTACGCAATGCTTCGAATTTCTTAGTTGCCGGTGGGTTCATTAGCACGTCAGTTACCTGCTGAATTGCGTCTTTGCCCAGTTTAGACACAACCATGTTGAACTTGGTTTCAACTCCCATCTTCTGAAGTGCGAGGATAGCCTCAGTGCGAAGGAACCATACCCGTGGCTGATCAGTCCAAAAATCTGGTATCTTGGATTGTAGAGAGATAGCTAACATATCTGGTTTCTCTTCCATCACATCTGGTTTTCGTTCTACCATCGTCATAGCTGGCGGCATGGTAACTGGCGCTGCAACTTGCGGTACTGGGTTCGACATCATGCGTGCACTTTTCTCTTCCAGGTATGTTCACTTTCAGTCGGGTCACCACTGTGCATGTTTATTGCTGTGTATGTATGTTGTGGTAAGTATACTGTCCAGGTGTGTATATAGGTCTTTAGCACCAAACTCGCATAAAAAAAACAGAGTTTACGATAACACAAATGTCTTTTAACCCACACAACTAGGCGTGACTAAGTTACAGAGGCGACTGCCCGTGGAGGGAAACGCGGTGCAGTCGTTCCTACATTTTGCTTACGCTAGCAATGTCGCTACACCTCTAATTCCATAGTAAATGGGATGTTGTTATTAATGGAATTAAGATGTTTTAGGAATACACTAACACTATCTGTTGGTAATATTGTAAAAGTATCATCTACAAACCTCTTATAAATCCTGCGTGTGATGGGGGCAGTCTGTAAAGCTCAAGCCTCGAAGTCATCCATATAAATGTCGGCAACAACAGGCGATACTGGGGAGACCATTGCCACACCATCGACTTTTATCTAGAATTTATTGTCCCAGAACATATAGCCAGTTGTTAAGCAATGCTTAAGTAGTTCTGCATATTCCTCAGGCATATTGTACTCTATTAGCTTCCTTTTAGTTATTTCAATACGTTCATGTACAGGTATGCATGTAAATAATGACTGTACATCAAAACTAACCATTGTTTCATTGTTAGTGAGACGTAGGTGTTTAATCTCACTCACAAAATGGTATGAATCGTTTACGTGTGCTCTCGAGTTGCCTCTGAGTGGTGAGAGTATCTTCGCTACGTGCTGGGCCAGTCTGTAAGTTGGTGTGTCGATCTGACTCATAATAGGACGTAGGGGAGCGTTTTCCTTGTGTATTTTTGGTAACCCATGCAGCTTTAGAGGTTTTAAGCAAGCTGTTATTAATTGTTTAACGTCTAGATCTAGTCTTTCGGAGTATTTATGTATGATGTATTTGGTTTTGTTCAATATTTTGTTTGTAGGGTCTGTTTTCAATTTTATGTTTATAATCTAACGTATCCATTATGACCGTAGTGTTTCCTTTATCTGCACGGAGTACTGTAATATCTGGCCTAGCCCGCAAGTTCTTCAGTGCGACGAATTCATCTTTGGGAAGATTCGGTCTGGGCATTTTACTTCGACGCAAGACCGATGAAATGTCCTGACGTATAACCTCCAAATCTTCGTTTCTTATGTTGTTCTTGACTAGGCAGTCCTCGACGTTGCAAATAATGGCCTCATACGGTATTTATCGAAGGTCTGATCGTCACGGGCTCTTGTACTATAATGTATGTTCGTAAGGTTTTATTACAAAGCTCTCAGTAAAAGACATAATAAGTTAACACAGCAAACCAAAGAAATATATTTATTACCAGAAAATGTTACAATGTGTCTCTTATCCATTGGCGCCACACTAAGCAAGATTTCAATGATAGGCGTTATAATCAAAGATCCAAGAAGCGTGGGTCCTCATTTTATTAAATGATTTCGACAATAAATGTGTATTATGTAGGAAACAACGTATGCATACACGCTAGTTAGAAATTCGGACCACTGTAAAGGTAACTGCGTTATTTTTTAATATCTTCTAAAATATTTTACTTGTACAGGTTCATTAAAAATATTAACAATCTTTTACCTGTGGCTTATACATACCTTACAACTTTTGTTCTATCACTTTTCATAATTTGATTTTCCATAAAAAAAATACAAAAGTTTAAATTGGTTGCTCTAATCGCACGACTAAGACTTAAGACTACAACCAGTCGTTGTTATGAATTAGTTGTTAATTAAATATATTTTTTGTAAACAAATTTGTTGTATGGATATAAAGAAGACACGGGTAAAAGTTTATTATTACATATTTTATTTATCCCTGTATAGAAATAAAATAATACAACTATTCATGCATATGCGGTGTATGTTGTTAATTGAGTGTGACTGTATGCGAGTGTGAGTGAGTGTGTGAGTACGCGCAATGTGAGTGCGTGCGGGTTGTGTGCTGCTGTTTTGTAGCTGTTTACGACTTTAGTTATTTTTCCATGTGTAAATTGTTATAATCGGCCTATATATTGTTAACAAAGTTATATTATTGTGAATGTAAAATAAAATATAAGAAATAAAATAGTTTATTCCTTTTGAAGCTGGCCGTGTGGCGTGCCTCTTTTATTTTTCTTTAAAGGCAAATTCGACACTTTGAATATGTCTCCTAGGACATAACAAACATTTAAACAATGGCCATAAAGTGTCGATGGAAGATTATCAATAAAAAAAAACGTAATATTTAAAGCTTTGATAAAAGTCGAACACATAAAACGATATTGATTGATTATGTGTTACCCTAATGCCAGTACGAATGAGGATACTACGCTGTAAAACAGATTAAACCTACTAACTTCTTCGTCTAATATACCGTCAATCAGAACTTTCAAATGTAAATCCTAACAAATATTATATATGCGACAGTAAGTATGTTTGTTTCTTACGCTTTCACGTCTGAACTACTCGACCGATCATCATGAAATTTCGTATATACACTGTCCGGCGTACAGAATAGGACATAGTCTTCCTTTCATACAGAAAAACAATACCTGGTTTCAAGCCGCGGGCATAAGCAATTCTAATATAACCTGACTAGATTAAGCCGCTAAAATCGCAAATGCCAATAACGTGCAATCGCCTGTAATATTCCACCTTACGGTCCAGAATCCTGTGAACACTCGAATTAGAATCAAAATGAATAAACTAGATGGCGTTGTTTCATAAATATTGCAAAGCGTAGGTATCTACTAATTTTAGGAAACAGGTGAAAATGTGTTCTTATTTAAATAAACTTTTGTGAATAGAGATTCAAAAATTGTTCAAAAGAAATTTAACAAAATTGAGTATTGAATAATTTATTTATTTTGTAGTAGTGCACCGCCATCTATTACGATATAACTAAACTACTCAACAGTTCTTGTATCGATTTCCGTTAGATGGCGGCAATTATCGGCTTATACAATTTTAGTTCTGACATGGGTATGCATTTTTGCGCCTCACTGTACTGTAAACTACATAGATAATAATCAATCAACATTTTTATGGATAATCTGGACACTTAGCTGTATATTGATGGCTTATAGTGAAAAGCTCGTAACTGTGAGATACGTAACTCTTCAGGAGGCACAAAATACTGCGCCCTGTAAAATTTTGTTCCAAAAAAACAAAAACCAATTCAGACCTTTATTATCATGTAATTTAAATGTGTGTTTTATTCAAATATTTAAAAATTATTAATTAAAAATATTGTTTTTGAATTTATTGGACAAGTTTTGATGTGCCGTCGCGAGGTTATCACACCAAACTGACTCGAACGAGTTGTACAAGGTATGCATTGAAGATCATAGATGACACTACAAGTATCGAATCAAATCTTGCGTGAAACAAGATTGTGCGTTAAAAGGTGTTCTTTCCAGAAATATAATAAAATAAATTAACTTAAAATTGCATACCCGAGGTTTTCACTCTAAGCCATCGATATGCAGATAGGATGGGCAGAAAGACAATAACATCCTGAAACTGACTCAGCAGTCAGCGCAGCAGTCGTGAGTGCCACTGATGTGTAAGAGGTCCCGGGTTCGGCCAAGGTCGAGCAGGCCAAGTGTTATGTAAATTTCCTGACAAGAAATTCTTATTGGCAGCAAAGAGTCTGGTATTGCGCTCGGTAACTATAAGGACCTCTGCATGTTTTTTTCAAATCAAATCAAATCAAATTTATTTGTTAAACACAGGTGATAATGAGATGTTACAAATAATAGACGTGCAGTTCTGCGTCCTGCCAATGTTGGCGTACAAATATTTACATGATTATACAAAACATATTAAAAAAAAAAAAGGTAATGAAATATACACAAATACACAATTCTTTAAAAAAAGCAGACCTAAAAACTAACACAGTTTATGGAAAATACATTAAAAATAAATTTTATATAACATTAAATGTTGTCGTTCAGGAAGTCTGTAACTGAATAATAACACTTTTCAGTCAAAAATATTCGTAATTTTTTTTCTGAAAAGGCTTATATTAAGTGTTTTTATTGTTTCCGGCAGTTTATTATATATTTTCGGCGCTGAACAAAACACACTTTTCCATAGGAGCGCTGTATGAACCTTACGAATACATAATATATTGTGTTTACGTCTACTGCGTGTGACGACATCTGACATTTTAATAAATAAATGGGGATTTTTTTTCACAAACAATGCTACTTCATATATAAACATAGATGGAAGTGTCAAAATTTTATATTGAATGAAATACGGTCTGCAGCTGTCCATCACTTGGAGGCCAAACATAGCTCTGATACATCGTTTTTGGAACTTAAAAGCTATTTCTTTATGGGTAGAGTTCCCCCAGAAAATAATGCCATATCTAAGAATAGATGCAACAATACCATGATAGGCAGTTAGAAGCGCTTCTTTGTTTACCACTCGAGCCAGTTTTTGCAAAGCATAGGACGAACTACTTATTTTTTTACAAATAACCTCTATGTGGCATTTCCAATTTAACTGGCTGTCAATTGTCAAACCAAGAAATTTGGCGTTATTTGTAGAACATATGTCCTTATTCTGATAGTTAATTTTCAGCTTGTGATCATGATACTGTCTTTGTCTAAACTCCATTATTTGAGTCTTGCTTAAATTTATCTTTAAATTATTATTTTCAAGCCACAATATAATTGAACATAGTGTCTCATTAATGTCCGACTCATAGAGATCAGGTTTGTTACAAGCTATCGTAACCGTGATGTCATCAGCGAATAATGTTACGGGATGTTTTACTGCTTTAGGTAAGTCGTTTATATAAACAATGAACAACAGCGGGCCCAAGACACTGCCTTGGGGAACACCGAATTCTATGTTACGCTGACTAGACATATATGTTTCTTCTTTTTTAGTTTTAAAATTAAGTTTCTTTATTGCGACTAACTGTTTTCTTTCTTTTAAATAGGATTTTATTAAATTAAGGACATTACCCCTTATTCCGTAGGCATCAAGCTTATTTATTAGGATATTGTGGTCGACATAATCAAATGCTTGTGACATATCACAATACACAGCAGAAATCGGTATTTTATTATCAATACTTGACATTACTATATTTAAAAAGTCGTAAATAGCCATATTTATAGTTCTTTCTTTACGAAATCCTTTTTGTTCAGAACATAAAATGTTGTTTGATTCCAGGTCATTTTCACTTTAAATGACACATTGCTGTTTTGGAGCTGTCCTTATGAATACGCATTTTTAATAAATATTTAAGTTATAGTTTTGGTAATAAATTGAACGTACATTGAAAATATACGAAACAGGCTACCTGTATTTGATATTAACTATAATATAGAATAATATCATTTTACATAAAACATATTTTAAATTTCATGAATTTCCAGTTTCATACTGTCCTATTTGTTGACTGTCAACTTTGGATTGAGTTTTTAATGTATTTTTATAAGATGGATTGTGCAGCGATAATTTGAATGCATAAAAGAAAGCTAGTTGTTCACTTTAACACAATTTTTGTATCAGTTTTCATTATAGTTAATTTATAATTATTTTTTTTAGCTTGTCCCTTACTTTTTTGCATTCCGGACATATCCGGTTTGTAACGGGAATTATGCATTCAATTTTTTACCCAAGAGTGGTAATTTTTATTAGTCTTGCAACTACTGGCATGACGATAATTATAAAGAATCAGCCATTTTGAAACCAGTGTCAAAAAACATTTAGTGAGCGTGGACGTGTTTGTGCTCCAAATTTAGTATCGGTGTTTGTCTGGTAAGTAACGTCATTTTGCTTATTTTTACGGCTTAATCTTACTATTTTATTATATTAAATACATGCATTGGAATGTATTCTATGCGAAAAACATATAACATGTAGTAATTTCTCGTATTAAGTGGTATTTTTTTAAAATTAATTGCCTAACGGTAGCAATTTTGTAACGTCTGTTTTGTAGCGTTACAATATGTGGACTAAAAATGTTACAAAACAGACAAGTAAAGGCTAGGGCACAAAGACAAATTAATAATTAACCGACTGCATTGAAGCCTAAAAGGAGGATATTGTTTTAGTAAATTTGTCTTTTAAATGTAAAACGTATTAATGTCTTTGTTTTGCCGTTATGTGGTGTAATACGTAGTGCATTGAATTAGCATGCCGAGGTCTCGGGTTTGATTCCCGGGTCGGACAAAAAGTGGTATTGGGTTTTTCTATTGAGAAATGCGCAGTATTAATCCGAAGTTCGGATTTATGCCCGGTGTGTGGCAATAGACTCGCCCCCTATTACATGGGACTTAACATATCTGGCGAAACGTGGGTGTAAGTAACAATACAGTGGATGGGTGTTATATTGATATACCTCCACCAAATTCAAGAAAGAATCCACCAAAGCTAACTACTGTCAAATTTCATAACCTCTATATGTATATGTACACAGCTAGACTTCATGATACTTTGAGCTCATTCTGCGTAAATAGGAACACCAAAGATTAAATTATGTTCGGGTACTTTAAAATAACTAGCTACACTTCAGAACGTTGGGACAACTACCATCTTAGTCTCCCCGTGAACATGGCTGCTGTAAAGCAACCGAAACGTCGGGGCAAAGTGTAAACTTAAATACAAATAGTTTTAATTAGAAAAAATATATAGCTTAAATAGTAGTAAAATTCAATAATAGTAGTGTTAGAGTTTTCAAAATTATGTAATAACAGTGTTTAAAGTAAAATAAACAACGCGATAAAATCCGTATAAAGTGTTTAATTTCAATGATTAACATTCGCGTAAACATAAGACAATATTACTGTAAAAGCCCAAATATTGGTAAATCTTAGGATTTACCGACACTATTTAAACTTATTTTTTGGTGGATTCTTTCTTGAATTTGGCGGTGGTATAGATAGAGTTTTCTTTACGTGTGCAAGTTCAATTCGAAGCTTACTAAGTAGTTTTACTTTTTCATTTTAGGCAACAATGGCATTAACATCAGCAGAAAGAGTTAGAAGGTACAGGGAAAAATTAAAAAGCAATCCAGAAAAAGCTGAAGAAATAAGAAAAAGAAATTTAGAGCGAATTAAATCTAAAAAAAAAAAAGTTTCAGAGATGACTGAAATAGAAAAAAATACAAAACGTCAAATTTGGAGGGAGGAGAAAAGAAAACAACGTGCTTTAAATTCCAAAAAAGAAAATACAACTGCCGGGACCTCAGCTACTGGAAGCTCTATTAACTCAAACCCTAAAATTTCACGGGCTACAAATCGACCTAAGCAAGATGATATAAGCAAAAATCTACGGTACATTCAACAAAAATGCAAAATTATAGGACGTAAATATAAATTGGCATTAAAAAAAATTTCAGCGCTCACAAAAAGTCTCGAAAGACTGAACAAAAGATACCTTCGTTATAAAAAATCCACATCGAAAATAATTAATAATCAGCAAGACTTAATTGACAAACAAAAAGCCAGGGAAGAGATACTGGAAGTGACATTACGGCGAACTTATGCAGAATGTGAAAAACGTATTGAAAAACAGGTTTTGAAGAGGTTAATTAAGAATTGTCAGTCTGGTAAAAAGACATATGTAGCAAAACTAATGGGACTCAGTAGTAAACAACGCAATCGACAGAAAAAAACGAGACAGACATGTTGCAAACAAATTGAAATGTTTTGGTTGAGAGATGATGTCACCAGAGCAACTGCAGGAAAGAAAGAATGTAGGTCTTTTGAAAAAAAGAAAGAACAAATAAGGTATACAGTTGATACATTAGCAAACTTATACAAAAGATATAAAGAAGAAGGTGGAAAATTCGGTATGACAACTTTATGGAAATATAAGCCATTTTATGTACTTTCTCCACAATTGAATTCTAGAAACACATGTTTATGCATAAAACATGCAAATATTGAATTAAAATTTAAGGCTCTTAAATTATATGGACAATTGACACAACAATCCATTAAAGATATTATGAACGAATTGACTTGTAACCATTTATCATATTCCTGCGCATCAAATGTATGTAGTCAGTGTAAACATTATAAAGTACAATATAATTCCGATGACTGTGAGTTCAAACAAATTACTTGGTGGCAGTGGGAACGAGTTGACCATGAGTATGTAAAGAGTTACGGAAATGAAACCAAAACTGTGAATACTAAGAAGACTGTGAAATCTTTAAAAACTACTACGGTTGCTGAGCTGAAAAATGCTTTCAATAAAGAAATAATTACATTTAAAAAACATGTGTTCGTCATGAGACACCAGCAGGAGCAATATCATAAGATAATAAATAATTTAAATGAAAATGAAGCAGTGATAATTTGTGACTTCAGCGAAAACTATGAATGCAAGATGAGAGAAGAAGTCCAAGCCCTTCACTTTGGATCATCAAGGAACCAGGTAACTTTGCATACTGGAGCAATTTTTTGGAAAACGTGCATGCAATCGTTTTGCACTATTTCCGAAAACAGTGGCCATAAACCAGAAAACATATGGACTCATTTAACTCCTATTTTAAATGACATAAAGGTGAGAACTCCCGACGTTAAGATTCTACATTTTTTCTCAGATGGTCCAACCTCGCAGTACAGGCAAAAAGGAAACTTTTGTTTACTCAATATACTGCCAAAAGAAATGGGGTTTGAATATTGTACGTGGTCGTTTTCGGAGAGCGGCCACGGCAAAAGTATTGCAGATGGTATTGGCGGATCTGTCAAGCGTACTTTAGATAAGCATGTTTCTTATGGTGCTGATGCTACGAATGCATCGCAAATTTATTATCTTCTGTCAGAATGTATGAAGACTGTAAAAATATATTTAGTAAACGACATGAAAGTTAATGAATATGCAATGAAACTACATAACCTAAGAACATTAATTGGTACACTCAAATTGCACCAAGTAATAACATTAAGAGACGATAGATCGAACATACAATTTAGGGATCTCAGTTGCTTCTGTGGTGATGATAACAAAGGATTGTGTTTGTGTTATTCACCACAAACCCATATGCTTACTCATCAGGGCAATAAATTTCTTACTGCTTGTAGTACAAAACGAGAATTGAAATCGCAAACTCAATTGCTTCCATCAAACATGGCTCCTTTACCAAATTCAGTAATTGATCAAAATTATCATGTAATATTTGAAAAGGCAACAGTTCAACAAGAATCACTAGTAGTCGAAAACGATACAATAAAAAAATATGATGAAGTAAGAAATTCATTGATCTTATCTCCCAAAATAATAGACTGTGACTTAGATTTGAATTTAATTTCGATGCAGTCTGAATTATATGGTAATCAGAGTCCAACTTTTGAATTGATGGATTTGACACAATCTACTGAAAAAATAACAACTTCATATAACTGTCCACTAATTCTGCAATCTTCCGCTGACCCATTCTGGCCCTGTAATACATCTCCAAATAAATCTTTATTAAAACCAAAACACGAAGAATACTTAGTTAATCAAAATAATGATGCTATTTCAAATAAGGAAAATTTAAATGTGGGGAGTCTGGATTTGGTCGATAATTTAGTTAAACATGCTCCAACAAAAAGGAAATACCATGTGCAAGAAGGCCAACATAAAGAAAAAATAGCAAAAGAAATAAATTATAATAATTGTAATATGTGCCACAGAGACATTTCTGATAAAATGACCATGTGTATCGCATGCAAATTCAGATATTGTTTCTCTTGTGTTGGACATCCATATCAAAGAGATTTCATTTGTGATTTTTGTTTAACGGGTGATAATTCCGATTGAAATGATTGAATTACCTACTTAGAATTTTGATATTTGTGCTAAACTTTTATCATTGTAATTGTAAGAGATAGGTAACTAATTATTACAGAGAGAAATGACTGAATTATTTACAATTTAATTATTTAGCTAAACTTTTATCATTGTGATTGTTAGAGATAACTATTTAGAGAGAAATGACAGAATTAGTTATTTAGAATTTAGTTATTTTGCTAAACTTTTATCATTGTGATTGTAAGAGTTCTACATATTTCAAATAGAAATTACTGAATTGTTTTAGAATTTTATTATTTTGTTAAACTGTATATCGTTGTGTTTGTAACAGTCAAGCCACACGATAAGGTGCAGTGCTGTAGGGCGGGTAAAAATATATGGATTGCACGCTACTGCGGCGCCACTGCGTGTCGTGAAATCCACAATTATCGCCGCACGCATATAAAAAGCATGGAATGAATCCTAATATGGCATTTATAATGCTATCCAAAGATTCATATTATAACGATTTATTTTTAAAAAGTGTGTTTAATTGTCCCTTTTCATATTTTTTTGGTACATTGAGGACTATACCTTATAATTTCTGTTTTGTAACATCTTGTGTCTATTTGTAACTGTCCCAATCTTTTTCATTTATTTTCGGTTAATTTTTCAGAAATATTCTTAAAAAGTAAATATATTTTTGTCATAATTATAACAAAGAAATTAAAATCTTTTTGTAACAGTATAAATCAATAAGGCAACTTCAAAACTAAAAATATGGTGTCAAAAATAAAACTTTGTTTGGCACAAAATGTTACAAAACAGAATGAAATGTTATGATAAAAATTGCAAATTGAATAATTTACATAATATTTATGGTTATTTTGCATTTGTGTGCCCTAAATTAAACAAATTTGAAATTATTCATTCTAATAAATGGTTTATTACATTTTTATATCGATTTGATTTTCGTTACAAGACAGACAATTATTGATCACCCTTCTCACAAAAATATCAATTATTGCAAAAAATATGAAGATATTACGTGAACTTTTATAAAAAACATAAAATTAGATAATTTTTTAATCTATATAAATAGTTTTTGTAGCCGTAGTTAGTAAAATTTTAAATCACGTCGAATTGCAGATAGGTGTCATTTAAAATGAAAATCTGGACAGATAGATAGATATTTTATTATAGATATACTTCTCAAATATTTTCGAAAAAATTGGAAGAAGGGAGATTGGTCTATAATTTTGCATAAGATCTTTATCGTCTTTTTTATGTAACGGTTTAACAATAGAGGTCTTAAGCCGTTCAGGAAATGTGCCATGGATAATACAAAGATTTAAGATATAGCTCAGATGGTCACCTATTAAATCTGCTACAAATTTTATGACTTTTGTAGATATTTCGTCATTGCCCACACTGCATTTATTTTTCAAATCTATAATAATTTTAAATATATCATTTCGAGTACTTGCAACCATAAACATAGAATTTAAAGACTTATTTATATATCTGGTAACATTTTTTCCGCGTTCGGGAATTGGTTTGATTTTGTCTATGAAGTATTCATTGAATTTATTTGCTATGACTTGCGGTTCGTGAAAAATTTTGTCATTAATGACAATTTTATTTATAGTTTGTTTGGGGACATTTATTTTTGACGAATTTATAATTTGCCATGTGGTTTTATTTTTATTGAGAGAATTTTTAATGTTGTTTATATTTTGAGAACGTTTGGTTAGGTTTATGATTTTTTAAATAATTTTGTGTATCTAATGTACTTTAATTTATTTCTAAGTGTAGGTTTAAGTCTAGCTTGCCATAACAATTCCCTTTTTTTTAAACTACATAATTTAATACCTCGAGATATCCATTTGCACTTTTTATTCACTTTAATAGTAACAATTTTTAGAGGGAAACATAAGTCATAGAATAATTTAAAAGTTTCAAAGAAGGAGTTGTATGCTTTGTTTTCTTTTTTTTTTTTTTTTACGTGGGGTAATGCAATTACGCATATCCCTCCGCGGGGGCGGGCGGAGGGATTATGTTGGACTCGCCGGGGTAAAAGAAAGATGGAATATTAGTAAAGTACCTCCCGGAATACCGACTAAACCTACCACGGTGTTCCTCGACACAACCACTATCGACGGGGCCGCGCGAATCGCTTTCGCATGCGGTCGCGACCCCGCCAAGGTTACGGCCCGCCGTATGAAACGGCAGGCCACTACACAAGCGACCTACCCAAAGGACTCACTTCAAAAAAATTCCCTACTGTCTCCCCCCTAGGGGGGAGACGGACTCGAAACAGAGGCGCGCGTGGGAACACGCTCGCTGCCTCCCGGACCCGGTGCTGAACGGATGGCGGGCAGGCCCACAAAGCCCGCCACCCCCAGGTCAAACCTCAGGGTGGCTGGAGGTCATCGCGCGCCCTCCGGCGCCCGGCTCTGCGGTTGGGGAGAGGAATTAAACGCTCCCTCTCCCGCTCCGCCGCCTCCTTAATGGAAATCACTTCCTCACAGAAGGAGGCGACGGCGTTCCACGACCTCTCACTCCGGACCATAGACTGAACTACGGCCGGGAGCGAGAGGGCAATCGATCCGACTGCCGCGATCAAATCACGGCGCTGCGATGCCCAGGCGGGGCAAACCGCCAAAGTGTGCAGCGCCGTGTCCTCTACAACGTCGCGGCAGTCGCCGCAGTGGTGACAACCGGGCGTCTCTTGCCGGCGTATACGACACAGGAACCGGCCAAAACAACCGTGGCCAGTTAGAACCTGTGTCAGCCGGAAGGTGAGGGCGCCATGCCGCCTCTCCAGCCACTCCTCAAAAACGGGACTTACCGCCACGATCGTGGCGTGCCTGGCACTGGGGTGCACAAGTCGCTCCTTCCAATTAGCCAGTAGGACCTGGCGGAGCTCGGACCTTGCCGCCTTGATTGCGGCAAGACTCGGTCCTTCGCCCCGAGCTAGCGCCTCCTGGCGCCAACGATAGAGCGACGCCAGGAGCGCCGCTTCCAGGTCCCATGGCATCGATCCGGCGAGGAGGCTCGCAGCCTCGAACGAGATTGTGCGGTAACCTCTTATCAACCTGACGGCCATGGCGCGCTGTGGAGCACGTAGCGACGAAATGTTTCGGGCCGCCAGGTTGTCTGCCCAAACTGGGGCCCCATATAGGGCCATGGACCGCACGACCCCCTCGTAGAGCCTCCGGCAGGAGGTGTTTGGCCCCCCGAGGTTTGGGCAGAAGGCGCGCGAGCGCACCTGCAGCGCCCCGAAGAATGGGGGCCAAACGACGAAAGTGGGCTGTAAAGTCCCATCGGCTGTCGAGCAAGAGACCCAAATACTTTAGGGTTGGCTCGACGCCGATGCAGACTCCTCCCACCATGATATGGGCCCCTGGAGGTGGCCGGTTCCGAGGGCCGTAAAAACAAACGGCCTCGGACTTGGACAGGGCCACCTCGAGGCCCAACCGCCGGATACGACCAACGACTTGTGCGACCCCAGCGGTCGCCAGTATGGCCGCCGCCCGGTGCGACTTACCCCTCGCCGTGACAAGCGTGTCGTCGGCGTAACAAATGACGCCGACGCCATGGAGGAGCGCACCTCGCAGCACCCAGTCGTAACCGATGTTCCACAGGAGCGGACCCAGAACCGATCCCTGTGGAACACCGCACGACATCTCTCGCCGACTCCAACCGTCGTGACCCGGGTAGACGACTACCCTCTCCGACAAATATGCCCCGACTATGCGGTTTGGGTATCCCATTCATAAACTTCAGAAAAGGTTAATTTACTGATACAATATCTAAATTTTTTCATGTTTTCTTTAGAATAATCTCTCTGTAGGGAGAACCATTGAGTCATAATTCTTTGCACCACAGGACATTTAATTATCTGTGCAGTATGATCCGATAGGGCAAGTTCGACAATATTTAACTTACAGTGCCCTCTTGGTAAATTGTGAGCAATGTTGTCCAAACAAGTTTGGCTTTTTAATCTTGTTGGCTGCTCTATGGATAGTGTTAAATTAAAGGCTTGCAGTAGACATTTAAGTTCCAGAGTACTATTATTGTTTTTTAAAACATCAATATTTAAGTCACCTTCTAAAATTATATGCTCATATTTTATCTTACTTATTTTAATTAATAATTGCTCTAATCTACTAAAAAATATATTCAAATTTCCTCCTGGTACTCTGTATACACAAATAATAATCATTTTGTATTTAGTTAATTCTATTGCACAACATTCGAAATGTTGGACCCATGTCCTGTGTAAGCCTCCCAAAGAGCCGGGTTTTCACTAACGCATTAGGAAAATACCCGTGAAAGAGAAACACATAATAATATTCTATCACATACACACAACACCATCTAGCCCAAACTAAGCAGAGCTTGTACTATGGGAGACAATGGATAAACATACAATATATATATTTTTTAAATACGTACATATTATTACACCCAATGCCATCTCTTGGCATTGTGGGGAAGACTCGGCAGTTCCGTCTAATAATTTATTACAGCACCATTTATTTACGTCTTACGGAACTACTTCGTCGGTACGAGAAGAGTAGAGAGAACGCTGGCACAGTCTCGAATCTTCGTACTGTTACGTACCGTGTATGATGTTTCTAGAAAACTCCGGAAACGCTTTAACCGCGTATAAAAGGGCAAGGCCAGCGCTCGCCGAGTCAGTTTAAGTAAGCGGTCAAGTATTCATCGAAGCGAACGGAAGCGAAAAAAATGTGTGTGATCCATATACGGGGTGTCCGGTAATTAATGGATGACCTTGAAATGTCTTATAGTAGAAATGAGGGCCGTTCAGAAAAAAAGAAAAAAAAATGTATTACAAAGTGCAAGCTATATAGCATAGCATACTTTTGACTATCTATCTATAAGCATAATTAGTGTTTAATAATAAAACAACAAAAAACCGATGGATTTCATTAATTTATGGCCGTAGTATACAAGAAAGTTATACATGGTAATTAAAAAAAAAACACATCGCAGGTAGTAGTTAGGATAGATTTTTCACATATTTTTTTCTGAACGGCCATCATTCCACTATAAGACATTTCCAGGTTACCGTTAATTACCGGACATTCTGTATAGTAGTTGTGTCGAGTCTGGGCGTTCTTTGTGTCCGATGTTTGAATGTTTGTGAAGTCCCCCGCGGCATAGAAATTATTTCTAGTGCTCAGCGCCGTGTAAGCTGAAATACAATAATATACAGAACTCATTCTAAAGAACTTTTCGGCAAGTCAATAGTCATCGTTATTGTTTAATGTACACACAGCGACACATCAACTTAGACTGTTTGGACTTTGAACTATTAGAAGTTGAACGCTGCGAATCGTGCGAGAGAGTGCGTTATATTTTTGTTACGGTCCATCCTTACCATTACATCGACACCACTATGCACTGTCCCTTTCCAACAATTCTCTATTTTGTATGTAGCGTAGTTATGCGTATATAGGGTGTCTAACTTGATGTGTAGCCATGTGTACAATTCTACAATTTACAATATTATATTATTATTTATTGTGAAATTTTGCCGCCCGGGGCGGGCCGCCCCTGCCGCCCTCACTACGCTACGCCACTGCTAGTGCTTTTTTTAAATAAAAAGAAGACAATAATTCACACACTTGTTCCGGATCGTTTGTAATGTGTGATACTAATACGAGCCATACAAAATGAACGCCTCCGGGACCGCGACGCCTACGCTGTCTGTGTGTCGGTGAGCTTTAATCCCAAAAGCTCGGCTATATTATGCAGAATGTATCATAGACGTTATTCATGAATTACTTAAGACTTGTTGCTAGTTTTTGTTCCCTTTATAAGAAAATAGGGATATGCCTTTCAATTATTACTTATGGTACTGAAGACTATATAATAATCTACTAATAATCTATATTGATATTAGTCTTAAATAATTTAAACATTAAAATAAAGTAACATTGCACTGCCATACCATGGTTACGCACTAGGGTAATATAGTTACACGACAATATGAATCGGATAAATCGAACTAATTCGAGGTAAAACCAATTGTCTCATAAATACTTTTGTATTTGGTATTAATTATTATTACGTTGCAAAATACCTTAAATCCCATTCTGCAAACCGTCAATATATTTTCTTGATAAAAAATGAATTTTAAGATGCGATATTGGATACATGGTTTAAATATCCCATAGTTTTTAAAGATAAAGATAAAGATAATATAAATCTGATATAAGTACCAGATTTATTTCACCTTTATACTAAGTATGGAGTAAGTATGTCATATTAGGAATCCAGGATGAGACCAGATTTTTTACATGTAATCACTTTATGTGTACTTAACTTTGATGTAACTATTCTTTCGATTAGTCAAATTTAGATGGCCTCATTTTTTGTTTTTATCATTACTGTTTCGATTCTAAGCCCACGATTACAGTTTGTTTGGAAAGTTAATCGGTAATTGATTTTGTTTGTGTTGATTGAAACGGTCTCCACTATAGCTGTTCAACGATCTTCTGTCAAATGGAACTTTGTATTTTAAACGGACTATAACCTGATCTACTTTTACGCGAGCGAAACCGCGGGCAAAAGTTAGTATTAAATACTACGACGAAACCCTAAATATTTCATCTCCATATTATTAGGTTATCATTGTTATTATTTTAAGTTTCTTTGTTGTTATCTTGTTAATATGAGTTGTAAAATACTGAAGTTATATTTAACTGGCGATTTAAAAGAGTGACCGTGAGTTTTTGCAGGTTTCTTCTCATAGCCTCAACCCTTTGCCTGTACCTAGCCTAAATGTAGTTTCAGTAACTTAGTAAACTTACTAACCTGTTTATTTTAACGTTAATAAGTGTGACTTTGTGACCTGTTTGTAAATGAATAAATGTGTGATTTTTGACTTTGACTTTTACTTGGTACCCAATTTTCGGCGACACGGACCTATAATTGGTAACACTTACGAACTGTAACTGTCAGTCTATTAAAGTCTAAACTCAGTGTGACCAGATTCAGTATTTTAATACGTTTTCGGTGTATTTTATTGAATTATCCGAATATCAGTATTTTTGTAGGTATATTGGTGGAAGTTGGTATTTTTGGGTATGTATTGGATAAAAAGTTATGGCAGCACCGTAGTGATCGTCTCCACGAACATTAATGTTCAGGGGATTTCCCGGATTTACTTTATATTTCATTTGGGCATAAAGTTCAGTAAGTTACAGATAGGACATGCCTACGATTTTGTTAAATGGAATTTTTTCCGATTTTTATACCGATTTCCATCAATCTCAGTTCGCATCCCTATTTTTTTGTATGTTTCACGGGGATTTTCTATTGCTTAATCGTCGATCGACGGGTAAACGATATATTTTGGGGAATACCATTGTGTACCTATAGGTTAACCGTGGTTACATCGTGGTATGTTTAGTCGGTAGGACCAGAGAACTTCTAAAAAAACGAAAAAGGTCAGCCCGCCATAAATATACAGGTTCGATTAAATTTATTGATAATTAACCCAATTTAACGATTTTTGGTCCAAGTATACCGACTTCACTTGATCGAAATTTATTACTAAAACATGTTTTGCAATCAGTATTTTTATTGGTATATTTTCCCTGTGTAAGTAGGTCAGTATTTTTTAAAGTACTTCGCTTTTATTGTGACATTTAATCTGGTAGCACTGCTAGTCATTCTGAAGCATCAAATATCGTTCTATGCGTTGATTTTCCGTAGTATACAGTGTGTCCCGTCATGAACTAGCGATATTGTAAGTACCGATAAAACAACTTTTTAATACACAAATAAACTACAAAATCAAGTCCAAACTACTTATCAGCTATGTGGCAGCCATTTTGTTTTTTTTATTGAAATATTTTCTACGTGGACACAAAAACTATCATATCTCTCAAAATTTTGGTCATACTGGAATAAAAATAGTCTTATTCGAAGGGCAATACTATTGTCTATCATTTACAACTTGATCGAAGAGTTGTCACTATCAAATCTTTGAAAAAAAAACCAAATTCCATCTAAAATATTTGAAAAAACTGACACGAATAAACAAATCAATGTACATTATTGCAAAAATAGCCCCGATGACCCATTTTGTTTTTCTGCGAGATTGACAGGGTATAATCTAAGCTACGATACAACATTCAATTTACAGCTGTATGACTATTGGTTTAGAAGTTATTGTTGTTTGAACATAGCCTATGCGCAAGCACAAAAGCCCATTGTAAAGATCGGTTCCCTATCCATTAGCATAAAATTTTAAGACCTAATATAACTTAGCATAATGTTGTTTGGCATAATTATATTTTCGCATAATATAATTACGCATAACAGCTTACGCATAATTTTTTAAGCATAATTTCTCTAACCATAATAATGATTAAGCATAATATTGTAAAGCATAAATTTATTAAGCATAAAGTTCTAAACCATAACTTTTTTAAGCATAATATCCTAAAGCATAAATTGATGATGTGTTGAATGAGTTTCTGTCACGGCTCCGGCGCTGCGGGACTCCGGCGGCCCCACGCGTGCTAATCGTCGCAGACGGCTTTCGCTCACCACCGCAGCTTCGGCTTGTTGGCCGGCTTCGCCGGCCAGCCTCAGCCGCCTGCTCCTCAGCCCGCGGGCCGCCTCGCCCCTACACGCCTACGCGATTTTCAATAACACTCTAGGGGTAGGACAAACAAGACTACGTGAAGTCGGTTTTGCAGCAATTCGGTTCTGTGACTAACTTTTGTTGCACAGCATATTAATTTTTTAACCAACAATATTATTTGATTGTTACAGATACTATAGCTAATTGGTTTGCTCAGAATTATGTATGGGGCACTACAAGTTCACCACCACCAACTAGAATATTTACAAGCAATTGCTAAAAATATACACCTAAAATAAATAATTAAGGACTACTATTTCAATCAGTTAACTTCTATCTGAGTTAACTTCTATTATGCTAAAAGTCTTTAGGCCTACTAACGTTATGCTAATAGTCATTAGGCCTACTAACGTTATGGGAATCAAATTTATGCCAAAACAAATTAGTCTTTAACATGATTATGCCAACATTTATTTATTTATTTATTTATTTATTTATTTGGACAACCAGTAGTTGTTACATTGCTTCTTAAATAAAAATAATAAAATCACAGTAATAAAAATAAATGTACAACTTTTGAAGGTGTCACAACATGCACCGTAATGTAGCGTTATAACATTTAACTTAAAAATATAAAATATAAATTAAGAAGAGTATAAAATATTAATAAGGAAGAGAAACAAAATAAAATAAAATATAAGAAAACAAAACAAAATCCTTAAATTAAACTTGAAATTAAAATTAAATGGAATATTATTTATTTATTACTATGTATATACTATCCATTTAATTTAATTCTTTTAACAATCTCAATACAACTTTCTTAAAATTTGGTAAAGTGTAGTTAAATATATCTACTTCGCTGCAAATCGCATTATATGCTGTTGCTATACGAGATACTGTAGAAAACTGCTTTAAATTGGTTTTGGCAAACGGTCGATGGAACAATCCTAACTTTAAAAGCGCTCGTCTAGGTACACGGCTTGGAACACGGAAAGCAACTGACTGCAAAAGGGATGGACAGTCGACCTCATTTCTTAATAGTTTGTAGAGAAATGACATATCCAGTAGTTGTCTTCGGATGGATAAACTGTCCATGTTGAAATGTTTCAACCTCTCAACATATGAAGTCAGTTGCTTGTGTAATCTGCAGGAAAAAGATAGGTGTCTCAAAAATCTCTTCTGGACACGTTCAATTCTTAGTTGGTGGACATTGTACTGAGGTGACCAAACGACACTGCAATACTCCAGGTTACTCCGTACGTAACTATTATATACTGCTATTTTTGTACCAGGATTGCGGAATAATTTTGAGTTTCGGATGATGAAGCCCAGCATCCTGGATGACTTATTGACCAACATAAAATGTATGCCTAAAAAAAGTATGCCAAAGTATTATTATGCCAAAACAAATATATTAGGACAAAAAACATTATGCGAAAAGGAGGGATCCCGTAAAGATCTTATCTGGCGCTCACTGCGTTCCATGCGAGAGCAGGCCAGAAATACTGCTCGCTAATATTGTGAGTAAGCGAGATGGAAAATTCAGATCCCTTACTTGGAAAAAATCCCATAGTTTTAAGGATTATTAGTTAGTTTAGTTGTCCCTCGCCCTGCGTTGTGATCACTTTTTTTTTTTTTTTTTTTTTTTTTTTTTACGTGGGGGAATGCTATGATGCATATCCCTCCGCGGGGGCGGGCGGAGGGATTATGTCGGACTCGCCGGGGTAAAAGAAAGATGGAATAATAGTAAAGTACCTCCCGGAATACCGACTAAACCTACCACGGTGTTCCTCGACAAAACCACTATCGACGGGGCCGCGCGAATCACTTTCGCATGCGGTCGCGACCCCGCCGAGGTTACGGCCCGCCGTGTGAAATGGCAGGCCACTACCCGAAGAGACCTACCCAAAGGACTCACGCTCAAAAATTCCCTACTGTCTCCCCCCTAGGGGGGAGACGGACTCAACACAGAGGCGCGCGTGGGAACACGCACGCCGCCTCTCGGACCTGGTGCTGAACGGATGGCGGGCAGGCCCACAAAGCCCGCCACCCCCAGGTCAAACCTCAGGGTGGCTGGAGGTCATCGCGCGCCCTCCGGCGCCCGGCTCTGCGGTTGGGGAGAGGGTTCAAACGCTCCCTCTCCCGCTCCGCCGCCTCCTTGATGGAGATTACTTCCTCGCAAAAGGAGGCGACGGCGTTCCACGACCTCTCACTCCGGACCATAGACTGAACTACGGCCGGGAGCGAGAGGGCAATCGATCCGACTGCCGCGATCAGCTCACGGCGCTGCGATGCCCAGGCGGGGCAAACCGCCAAAGTGTGCAGCGCCGTGTCCTCTACAACGTCGCGGCAGTCGCCGCAGTGGTGACAACCGGGCGTCTCTTGCCGGCGTATACGACACAGGAACTGGCCAAAACAACCGTGGCCAGTCAGTACCTGTGTCAGCCGGAAGGTGAGGGCGCCATGCCGCCTCTCCAGCCACTCCTCAAACACGGGACTTACCGCCACGATCGTGGCGTGCCCGGCACTGGGGTGCACAAGTCGTTCCTTCCAATTGGCCACTAGGACCTGGCGGAGCTCGGACCTCGCCGCCTTGATTGCGGCAAGACCCGGTCCTTCGCCCCGAGCTAGCGCCTCCTGGCGCCAACGATAGAGTGACGCCAGGAGCGCCGCTTCCAGGTTCCATGGCATCGATCCGGCGAGGAGGCTCGCAGCCTCGTACGAGATTGTGCGGTATCCTCTAATCAACCTGACGGCCATGACGCGCTGTGGTGCACGTAGCGCCGAAATGTTTCGGGCCGCCAGGTTGTCTGCCCAAACTGGGGCCCCGTATAGGGCCATGGACCGCACGACCCCCTCGTAGAGCCTCCGGCAGGAGGTGTTTGGTCCCCCGAGGTTGGGCAGCAGGCGCGCGAGCGCACCTGCAGCGCCCCGAAGAATGGGGGCCAAACGACGAAAGTGGGCTGTAAAGTCCCACCGGCGTTGTGATCACTACTTTAACATACTGCTCTGCTGTTTAAGTGTTTACGTGCTCTGTATTACTGTTAATTATTATTGTTAACAGTGTGATACTAACATGGAAAATCGTCAATATTCGTCCCATGATATTGCCGACATACATTTCGTGTATGGTTTTTGCAATGGAAGTGCAAATCGAGTTGTACAAGAATATCGACGGAGATACCCTAACCAGCCTACCCCGAGCCGCCAAACTTTTATCGAGGTGCACTCAAGGTTAGCGGAAAGAGGAATCCAAAGGTCTGTTAATGAACGCGCTCGTATAATAACGCCCGAAGATGAAGAGGAAGTGCTTAGACTGATAGCCAATGATCCCAGACTAAGTGTCAGACGCATTGCTGTGCAACTACAACTATCTAAGTCGAGTGTATGGAGAATTTTGAAACGAGAGGGATTACACCCATTTCATTTTCGCCGAGTCCAAGACATAATCGGAGTAGACTATGCATCCAGATCCGTGTTTTGTTCGTGGCTCAATAGGAGGACAAGACATGATCCTGATTTTCTGAAAAAGATACTGTGGACTGATGAGGCTAAATTCACTAGAGCTGGCATCACAAATCACAGAAATGATCATCTCTGGAGCTCTGCGAACCCAAAGGCAGTGCGCCAAAGTTCATTTCAACATGAGTTTTCGGTAAATGTATGGGCGGGCATAATCAACGATCGTTTGATTGGGCCCTTGGAATTGCCTCCTACATTGAACGGCGCTAGATTCCTGGAGTTCCTGGAAACCCAATTTGCTGATAGTCTCTTGGAATAACCTCTGGCATATCGTCAGCAAATGTGGGTCCAGCTGGATGGTGCACCCGCCCACTATTCTCTAGCAGTAAGAAATTATTTAAATACAAATCATTCGCCGTGGATTGGTCGCAGCGGTGTAGTAGCTTGGCCACCCCGCTCACCCGATTTAACACCATTAGATTATTTTTTGTGGGTCATATGAAGCAAAAGGTGTACGCTGCAGTTCCCAACTCAAGAGAACAACTCGTCGAGAAAATCATGATAGTTGGCGAAGAAATCAGAGCTGATTTCGACATGATTAGGCGCGCATCAGGCCAGGTGGCACAGAGAACTGTAGCTTGCCTACAAGCCGGAGGTGGCCACTTTGAACAATTAATGTGATGTGCGTTATTGTAATGTAAAACCTTTACACAAATAAATGTTAATGAGAATTTTGTGTTTCCTGTTTAGGATTCTGACCATGGTGCTTGCGCATAGGCTATGTTCAAACAACAATAACTTCTAAACCAATAGTCATACAGCTGTAAATTGAATGTTGTATCGTAGCTTAGATTATACCCTGTCAATCTCGCAGAAAAACAAAATGGGTCATCGGGGCTATTTTTGCAATAATGTACATTGATTTGTTTATTCGTGTCAGTTTTTTCAAATATTTTACATGGAATTTGGTTTTTTTTCAAAGATTTGATAGTGACAACTCTTCGATCAAGTTGTAAATGATAGACAATAGTATTGCCCTTCGAATAAGACTATTTTTATTCCAGTATGACCAAAATTTTGAGAGATATGATGGTTTTTGTGTCCACGTAGAAAATATTTCAATTAAAAAAACAAAATGGCTGCCACATAGCTGATAAGTAGTTTGGACTTGATTTTGTAGTTTATTTGTGTATTAAAATAGTTGTTTTATCGGTACTTACAATATCGCTAGTTCATGACGGGACAGACTGTATTTCAAGTATCTCTAAGTAGTCTGTGGTATATTTATACTCTTTGGTGTTGATGTTATTAATTGTTTTTGTAGGTATTGTTACCTCCATCTATTAATTACTCTACTCTTTGCCTACTATTTTTCTGAAGTCCATACAATGGTAATAGGCTAAATTGATAATTTCATTAGTTTGAAAAGAAATACATTAATTCCAATGGAACATACCAGTAATATTATGAGTACAAGCAAGGGGACTTTTAAACCGATGAGTGTTTGTAGAGGTTGCCTGGCGAGTGACCGTAGTATGATAAGTGCAACACGATATGAAGCTATGTACAGGGATTTGACTGGCTTAATTGTGAGTACAGCCTCCTTGCTTTGAAATCTTGAGAAACAAATTCAGACCAGCAAACATTCTAACAGTAGCACGTTGTATGTTTAGCTCATTTATTTACATAACAACATAAACAAAACAAGTGTAATGTCCTTTCCTAGCCTAGTGGGAAACCGTTGGATTGCCACGCAGAAGTCTCGGGTTCGAACCCAAGGCGCGCATCTTTAAATTTTCGAAATTATATACGTATTAAATAATTAATTATCGCTTGCTTTAACGGTGAAGGAAAACATCTTGAGGAAACCTGCATGTCTGAGAGTTCTCCATAATATTCTCGAAGATATGTGAAGTCTACCAACCCGCACTAGGCCAGCGTGGTGGACTATGGCCTGACCTTTCTCACACAGGGAAGAGGCCCGTGCCCAGCAGTGGGACAGTTTAATACAGGGCTGATATTATTATTATTATTATATATTGTGGTGTTTCTAGCACATAATGATTTTTAAAATCATAAAAATACAAACATATTGAGATTCCTCCTTTTATAGAGAAGACTAAATTCTTGGGATTTAGGTGAAGTTGCAGTATTTTGTGATCTATTGATTATTTTAAACAGTATGTTGTATGTAGTGAATTGACAATTGAATATTAAACATGCATTTCTTGCCATTCTTCTCATGTAGGTGAGCTCTATACTGAAACTACCCTTTTTGAACATATGGTTATTTCTATTGGGATCACTTAACTCAAAAATAATTGCCAGCTTTTATAGAGCAAGGATGTCAATATTTCTCATTCTTAATAAACTTATTGGTTCTACTATTGTACTATATTTGTTGTCAAGTTTGCCTGTATACTGGATTTTGTTTATTTTACTCATAATATATATATATATATATATATGTTTTTTTTTTGTATATTTGGTAGTTATGAGAATAGGCTATAAAGAATATTTCATACTGCTAAGAAATAATTTATATGGCAGAATGCAATGTTTGCTGGGTAGTAGTACATACATATATATTTAACTGCCTCTGTGGCGCAGCGATAGTGAATGCGACTGCTGTGCATAAAGTCTCTGGTTGGAATCCCGGGTCGGGCAACAAAAAGTTATTGGGCTTTTCTGTTAAGAAATCTCAGTAGCAGCCCGGAGTTATGAAGTTGGCTTTGTTAGACACTCCTGCGCCTGATCTCTCTCTGGTCGTGTCGGATTACCATCCCATTGGATCATGAGAGTTAAGGAACTGAGAGTGCAATTGTGTTGCTTACCACACTTGTGCCCTATAATATCTCCTGCGCAGATGGCCAGTCTCCGTTAAGACTGGCCACCATGACCGAAATTCAGTCTGGAGGACATTATTATTATTGTTATATTTACATATATATATACTGTAAAATCACTTGGTGTAAGACTCCCATGTGACAAAAGCCTTCTACCACACAAGAGACCTCAACTTGGTGTTGAATATAGTATAGTTTAGGAAAGAGCATTACACTTGTTTTGTTCATGTGTATTTCATTGCTAGGTTTGCATATGGGGACTGAGCCTACCCTCAATCTCTATGTGAAAGGTACCACTTTACACCACGGTATGTGAGCATTATTAATAGTAACACTGATAAAATGATGTAGGTTTGGGCACCTGTAATCTTACACTATATATGAACTTACAATAAACAACCCGCACAGCTTCACACAACTACTGTAATTTCTTGGTGTCACAGAAGTCATTATAAGTCAATAAAACCACCCCATTGTCACTTATATACATGATATTAAATTAAAATTTCATAATACAAAGGTGATTTTTTATGGGCTTTCATAATATCAACAATTCTTTAATATATCATTTTAATGTCTCTTATAATGTAATATATTATATACTTGTCAACTTGATTACAAGGCATTAGCTTGCCTGTAGTATTAACAAATTGAAAAATAATGAATTATTGTTATTATTCTGGCTTAAGGACTTTATTCTCATAAGAATTACAATAATTCACTTACTGAGAATCCTATTTCTGAGCACAGTATCCAGTCTCATGCAGAGGGCCCTGAGTATGGTAGAAAAATGGTGCAGTAGTAACCATTTATCGATCAACCCAGGGAAAACTACTGTCGTGCCGTTTACTAGGATGGGAGATCTGACTGGCTTGGGAACTCTTTCCATGTATGGTACACAGCTACAATGGTCCACGGAGGTGAAGTATCTAGGCATGACCTTAGATAACAAGCTAACGTGGAAACCTCATGTAGACAAAGCCATAATGAAGGCCCAGCGGGTCTTCGGTATGTTTCGTTCTACTTATGGGAAGACCTGGGGCCTGAAGCCCAAGGTCATCAAGTGGCTATACACGATGATGATAAGACCCATAATCACATATGGAAGCGTTGTCTGGTGGCCAAGAACCCAACTAGCAACATGCAGGAAAGCGCTGTCAAAGATGCAGCGATTAGCCTGCATGGCTATAACAGGGGCGTTCCCTACTACGCCAACGGCTGCGTTAGAGATCCTGCTGGACCTAACGCCGAGATAGAGGCGATGAAGGCGCTACATAGACTATCTATACATGTGCTGTGGAGCGTCAACATGCCAGTAACTCGACACACAAAACTGGAGATCTCGAAGGATCTTAAAGAGATTATGAGCATGGGATGTGACAAAATGCAACCATTGCACATATTCAAAAAGAATTTTAAAATAAAGGTCCCCACAAGGGACGAATGGAGACGAGGTCTACAATCCCCTGACAAGGGTTGTCTCATCTGGTACACCAATGGTTCCAACATGGAAACAGGATCAGGCTCTGGTATTTATGCCAACGACTGCAAGGTGAACCAAAGCATGGGCAAATATGCAACGGTCTTCCAGGTGGAAACCTATGCTATAATTGCCTGTGCGCAGGAGAATATAAACAACAATGCACTGACAAGTTTGTTTATATTCTCAGTGACACTAAAGCTGCTCTTAAGGCTCTGAACTCCTGTAGGGTGGACTCCAGACTGGTCCTGAACTGTGTTAAGGCCCTAAACAAACTTGGCAGAAAGAATACAGACTGGTGTGGGTTCCGGGGTATGCAAGGGTGCAGGGCAATGAGGAGGCTGATGAATTAGCCAGAAAGGGCTCGGAGCAACTGTTTGTGGGCCCCGAGCTATTCGTGGGACTCTCTGAGAGCACCGTCAAGGCAGCTTTGAATGCATATGGCAATGATAAACACAGGCTAGAGTGGATGGCCCTTAGGGGTCTGGAACACTCCAAGAAATTCATTGCAAACAGAGCCACAGGCTTCACCCGGAAGTTCTGCGGGTATAACAAGAGCCAAATACGCCAGCTCACAGGAGCGTTCACTGGCCATTTTGGCACCAACGACTTCCTGTGCAGATTGAGATTGTCAAACAATTCGATCTGTAGAGCCTGTGGTGAACAGGACGAGTCCATATCACACCTACTGTGTGAATGTGACGCGTTGGCCGGACTAAGGATGGGTCTGATGGGATTGGCATATCCGAACCCTGAAGACTTCAGGCTTCTCCCTCTGAAGTGTACGCTGCGACTGATGCAGTACATTCATAGGGAGATAGCTCAAGGATAAACCTCGGGACCGACACAAAAGATCCCACTGGGTCGAAGTGTCGTCGGTCTATAATGACTGGCCCCCGGATCAAGATAAGATAAGATAAGATACTGAGAATCCCTATTTACAATAAATGAGAATACATAAAAAAAATAAACTAAAATAAAATTTTATATAAACATATCACTGTCAACATCACCAACCGAGCAAACATGGATCTAAAGTAACAAAATGCAAATACAGCTAGATGTGACTATCATGACAATGAACACAGTAGGTATATTTATTTTTCTTGTTTGTATATACATACATATACATATATATGAGTGCTAGTATCCAATATATAACATACCTAGTCTTGCCAAAAATAATCTTTCAAGTCAAAATCTTTCTTTTCTTTTGCATAAAACATTTATTACTGTAATATGGGTTAGTTTATACATTAATATAATAACATAAAAAATATATGAAGCTCATTCAAAATGATCTGCATTGGCATTAATAAAGCCCTTTAAATGTTGAGGCTAACTAGCCATGGAGAGAGTGCATAACAGTTGTCAATGGACATGCACTCTCTCCATGGGGAATTTCTTTACTGCCAATCTTATGGATTGTTTTAAGGACTTCAAAGTATCAGGGCGGCCAGTCTTTAGCTGTGATGAAGTCTGGAACGTTCGTGTCCAACCACGCTTGGGTTAATCGAGCTTTATGACTCGGTGCTGAGTCTTGCTGATAGGACCATTCCTGGTTATGGAACATGGTGTTGTTCAGAGGCTTAACTATCTTCTCAAGAATCGTATCTTGATACACGTGTGCCGATGTTTTGACACCGTTTGCACAAAAATATGGCTCAGTCACTTCTTGATAGGTAACACCCCACCAAACCATCACTGAAGTCGCATAATGTCCACGTTGTACTCTGCTGACCCAATTAGGAAGCTTCTATAGAGCTTTGAGCATAAACTCGGTCGTCCTGCTTGTTAAAACATAGCTCCAAAGTAAAACATATTTAGTCACAAAAAAATTTTGTGACCTCCCTTTGCTTACTGTAAGAAATTATCAGTTAAATAATGACCTGTGCGTCTCTTAGAAGCGATAAAGGCGATATATAATATATGATTTCCATTATAGATGAAGTTTTTAAAGATGAAAAACTATTGGAGGTGCAGGAAATATATAGATGGATCTTGTTAAGTCATCAGTTGAAACTTAAATTCAATAAAAATATAACAATAGTAACATTCTCCCATTCTATTTAAAGACGGATGGATCTGATTATAATATAATTGTTTATATTTCAGATCTCACCGTCAGATGGGTTACCACAGTGGCTGTGCTATGAATGTTCAGCTTTGTTAGAGAAATATGTTAATTTGAGAAATAAAATGATAAAATCACATAACATCTTGTATCAATATGTGATGGAGAGTAAACCAGTGAGTACTATCAACGTAAGAATAATTGAGTTAGATTCGTGTATATTGTACAGTTCAGAACAACGCGTCGGATAAAGCAGTTGGAATATTGAAACTGTTGTTGTGAATTGGATTATCCAGTATTATAATATTGATTTGATGTTTGTTGTCAGTTCGCATACGATGAGAACAAGAGCTCGCAATTAACTCAAACAAGTATCGCATACTGCGAATTGTCGGGCATTCAAGCTGAAGAGGTACGACTTTAACAAGTTGTTACACGTGAGAACTGTAATATGTTAAAGAATTGAGATTGTGTTCATCTTTAATGATTTACAGGAAAGGATAATTGAAAATAATGATTCACCATCAATCAAACTTGAAATCGCAGAACCTAAATCTGAGCACTATTACGACGATAACATCACAATAGAAGAATGGCGGTAAGCATATTTGCAGTCATGTTGATTGCAACATTTATAACACTACCGCGTTGATTCAGAGACGTAACCTTGAGAGTTATTAACGATCACGGGTCTCCACCGGGGCAATCGCGATCCGCGTGTCCGCCTGAACTTTCGGTTTCGGTTTCGGCCTAGTTTCGGCGAAAAAACGAGTTGCGGCTTAGTTTCGGTTTCAGCCGGCATCCAGTCAAATCTATGACCAAAATCAAAACTGAATGCGGAAGGTTTCGCGCTGCGATCAGAAATATTCGTTGCACGGAGCTACGAGTGACGCAGAGTTATTTTGCCGGTCGTGTCATAACTTGTTTATACACAAACAACGCGCCGCGAATTTAACTGTAATTTGTTTTGTTTGTTGTGAAATTAATAATGATTATAAGATGATTTCGAAACTGGGCAGTATTAATTCGCTATTGTTGTGATTTAATTAATTATAGTTAATGAATAGCAAAATTCGATTGTAACGTATATCAAATCAAATCAAATCAAAATAAATTTATTCAAATTAGGTTACAAGGTAACACTTATAAATGTCAAAGTTACACGTAAATTTTTTCCTGTGAATTTACATTTACTGCCACGTTCAGCAAAGCTAGGGTGTGTAGGGCTCATGAGAAGAACGGGCAAGAAACTCATAGCCACTCTTTTTAATCGCCAAGTGTACAATAATATTTCATTTACAAATCATAACTGTAAGGTGCTGCAACCATTTCTCCATGAACTACTACTCAACATACTCAAGCATTTGATAAAAATTGATGGTAGCCTCTAAAGCAGCAGTATGGTAAATAGGAGCATCCACTTACATGTACATAAATAATCAAGACAAGACGTGATTATAGTCCGTAGTTTAATCTAATTGTTTAAATAAAATGTAGAAGTAAATTATCGAATTCCACTAAACCAGAATACAGGATAAGACTCAAAAGAAAGCTTAACGGAACTGTCCATAATCACGAGTTGTCTCCATTGCACATTCTTCTTGATTAAAATACGACTGAATGTAACAGTAACGCAAATTCCAGCTTAAGCAAGGTGTAATATTACAAAAAAAAAAAATATATATATATATACATATATTTAAAAAAAAAACATAAGTGTTAGTATTGGTCATTTAATATCCTGTGATCTAATGCAAATATTAGTGCCATGGATGTTTGTCATTTAAATAATCATCTATATTATAATATGCTTTAGAAATTAAGCAAGTTTTAATTTTAACTTTAAATTTATTCTCTGGTAATTCTAGAATATTACTCGGGATTTTATTATAAAAACGTATACCAAGACCCATGAAGGAACCATGAACTTTATGTAGACGGTAGAATGGAACACATAATTTATATTTATTTCTAGTATTGATGTTATGTATGTCACTATTTTTTATGTATAAATATATATTTTGACGGACATGCATGATATTAAAATAAATATATTGTGATGCTACAGTTAAAATACCTATATTCTTAAATTTTTCTCGGAGCGAGATTCTAGTTCCTAATTGATAAATTGCACGCACAGCTCTTTTTTGCAATATAAAAATACTTTGTATATCAGCTGCTTTTCCCCATAATAATATTCCATATGACATAACGCTGTGAAAGTAACTAAAGTAAACTAATCTAGCTGTATCAACGTCAGTTAATCCACGGACTTTTCTAATGGCGTAAGCGGCCGAACTAAGTTTCGCTGAGAGACAAGATATTTGCGCACCCCACTGTAACTTTGAATCAAGTGTAATGCCCAGGAATACTGTGGATTCTATTGCTTCCAGTACCTCACCGTTCAATGTTATGCTAGGACCAAGATGTTTTACATTAGGCAGTATGAATTTAACACATTTTGTTTTTTTGGGGTTCAGTACTAAATTATTTAAAGTAAACCATTTTGTTACTTGAATCAATGCACTGTTTACTTCGTCAAAATGGTCCCTATTCCTATTTACTTTAAATATTAAGAAAGTATCGTCAGCAAACAGTACAACGTCACAAATATTGTTCAAATAAAAAGGTAAATCGTTTATATAAATTAAAAATAAAAATGGGCCTAAAATCGAACCTTGCGGCACCCCTAGCTTTACAGGTAAGCTATTTGATTTTGTACCATTGACATCTACACACTGAATTCTGTTATTCAAATACGACGTAATTACATCCAGTGCATTACTCTGAACACCGTAATGCCTTAGTTTCCGTATGAGCGTATCATGACAGACGCAGTCAAATGCTTTTGAGAGGTCGCAAAAAACACCAATAGCATTTTGTGAGTTTTCCCACGCTCTGTATATATGTTTCAGTAAAGCTACTCCTGCATCCGTTGTTGAACGACCCTTAGTAAAGCCATATTGGTTGTCATGAAAGAGGCTATTTAAATTAAAATGTCTAAGTAATTGCTTGAGTATTAATTTTTCAAATATTTTGCTAAAAGCTGGTAGAATTGATATTGGCCTAAAATTACTAGGATCAGTTTTACTACCGGATTTAAATAAAGGTATGATTTTACTATTTTTCATCAAATCTGGAAAAGTTCCCGAATCTACACACCTATTAAATAACCCACTTAAATAAGGAGCAACTATATCTATTATACTTTTTACGACCTTAACGGAGATACCCCAGAGATCCCCCATATTTTTAGATTCCAGAGATTGAAAAGCGTTGATAATATCAGTTGCGTTAACATAATCAAATCTAAATAATACTCTACACTTTGTTACGCTGGAATGTAATAACCTCTCTGCGTCTATAGATGAAGAATTTAATGCGCTCGTGGTGGTAATCGGTACACTAGCAAAGAAATTATTGAACACGTATGCTACATCGGCATTATTTTTGATCATTTTATTATTATCCATCAGACTAATACTATTGTCTATTTGAGTTATCTTGCCACTAGCTTCGTTAATAGCTCGCCAGGTAGCCTTAACTTTATTAGAGGACTGTTTGATTTTGTTACTAACGAACATGGACTTAGCTAATTTGCATACCTTTTTAAAAATTTTGGAGTAATTCTTAACATATTCTGTAAAAGTAGGATCAAAATTATATTTCTTCATACTATATAACTCATACATTTTTACTCTGCTCTTATAAATACCTACGGTTGCCCATTCGTTAAATGTCCTAGTTCCTTTAATAACTTTTACTTTAAACCTAAACGTATTATCAAATTCTTTCTTAACAATACCAAAAAAGCTGTCATACTCCTTATTAGGAGATTTATCTTCCCTTATATTAGAGTACATATTACATGAAATTTTATTTCTAAAATGTTTGAAGCGATTATTTGTTAAAGGCCTAACAAGTATCTTTTGTTTAATATTATTATTATTAATGTTTGGAAACATTGCTAATTGTTCACAGTGATCTGAGGTTAAGTCAGTGGTAACTAATTTGTATGAAGCGTTACAATCACTGAAAATGTTATCTAAACAAGTGGAAGACGTGGCAGTTATTCTTGTTGGTTCCAAAAACAAATTCGTTAAATTAAATGATTTAAATAAGTTTATAAGTCTATTAGCCAAGGAAGAGCCATCTAGTATATTAATATTAAAATCACCGCATACTAATATGTATTTCCTACTAGTTCTGATTTTAGTAATTACATCTTCCATCACTGATTCAAACAGATTAAAGTTACTCAATGGGGGGCGATATACACAAATAATTATATACCATTCAAGCTCAACACAGGACAGTTCTATGCTACGCTCTATAGACAGACAAGTTATGTCTTTACGTTCCCTGCAAGTTATTGTATTTGCAACAAGTATTAAAGAACCACCGTGAATGGCTTGTGTTCTTGAAAAGGCGCTATGTACCATATAATTCATACTATTTAAAAAACTTACTTCATAGCTTTTGAGCCAATGTTCTGTTATACACATAACTTGAACATTGTGGGTCTCTAGAAATAAACTGAACTCTAAATCTTTGCCGGATAGTCCTTGTATGTTTTGGTGAGCAACACTCAATTGATAACCTCTATCCTTTGTCCCAACCTTAAGTTTAAATCAACTTTGTCATTATTTATAATAGAAGAATTTATTGAAATAGAGTTATTTACAGAAATTAAATTCATGGATACCCTACAGGTACCTGTGTCATTTTGTATATTATATGCTAATAATTTAGCAAGTTGTCGTTTGTAATATAATGAAAGATACATATTATCTTTTGTCAAAATAAAATTACTAATAAATATATTAGTATCAAAAAATAAAATGTCCTTATATTGACATGTCAGATTATACATACATAAATTCATGTCATGGATATATTTATTTTCATGATAATTAAATCTATTTGAGTAAGGTAATGCACATGTTATAAATTTACATCCTAATTTATTTTGTATTGACAGCATTACCTCTGTCAGATTGATAATATCCTTTTTTGTGACTAATAAGCTATCCCCATATAGAAATATAATTGTGGAGTTAATATCTAAACTAGCTGTATTTAGTTTATGAATAAGTTTGGAGAAAGTCATATTAGGGAAACAGAAGTTAATAATCTGCTGTTTTATGTGACTTTTAATTAAGCTACCAAAACCTATACCTAAATGATCAGAGAAAATATATACCTTTTCAATATTACTATTTACCACTGACAAAGCACTACCTATCTGATCAGAGACGGGACTGCATATTCTAGATTCATGTTTGATTGCTTGAGACTGACAAATATTTGAGTTTGATGTTAAACAATTTGGACAGATACTACCGCTACTTAAAGCTAAGACTTGTTCCAAGTTCTCTTTGCCTACTCGAGCAATCTCATCATACTTCCTTATATAATCACAGACTTCTTTGTCATATTTAATGTTGAGACTACTTAATTGTGATTGTAATTCATCTATTTCTTTTTCGAGATCTTGTGTGTGCTGGTCATACTGTAATTTACCTATAGCTAATTGTTCACTGTAATTATCTAGATCTGACAATAACTCCCTACGCTCTATGAACATTTCCTGGTTTGTTTGGGTCAATACTTGAATTTTGTTGTGTTTTTTAAGCTTAGAATCTAGGTTTCTTATTAGTTTATGTAGTTTTAAGTATTTCCTAATTTTTTTATGGCTATTAATATTAATTTTACATTGCTTATAATAGTTCTTATTTTGTAAGTTGTGCCTGTTGCCTAAAACATCTGAGTAAAGGGTCTGGGTCGCACTACTATTCAATGTCTGTATGTAATTTTGTAAGGAAATAATTTTTATTTGAGCCTCACTTAAGCTAAGTTCTAATTCTGTTGTATACTTATGAAGCCAACATAGAATCGCAGATATTTATTATTTCTGAAATTCTCGTCCATTTCTGTCTTAGAGAGACTGCACTCAAATTCTTGACGAGTGTTTCCAGTGAACAAATATTTAGTACTGCTGGCCAAATTTATTTAGACAGAGGGACAATATTCGAAAATGTTGATAAATTAGTGTTTCCCATATACAGGGTGATTTTGAAATCGTGTAATTCCTTTTAACTACGCATTCTACTGGTGATATAGAATGACCCTGACCATATTATTTTTTTATTAGAATTAATTTTTTGGAAAAATTAATATATCGTTTTTTTTCGTGAAATGGTTTCACTTAGTCATATGTTAACCACCCGAGGCAATTTTACAATTTTACTAATTAAAAAAAAATAACATGTCAATAATTAATGTCGTAAGTAATAACGGGCGGTACTTACCGCGACCTACATACCCCTTCTCGACGCTCGCGGCGATCGCTAGCCGGCACTGCGCAACCATTACCTAACCATTAACCTTATCCATTTTCATAACCAATTAAGATAACCAAGAGATCTAACAATAACCTGAGTTACTTACTTTCCTCACTTAGTTAACAAAACTACCTATGATTGGATTTAACCTTATGATTAATAAATCATTGCCTGCTACTGACTACCTCTGTTGTACCCAAGATATTTACTTACACAAATATCAACCCAATAAAACAACAGCTGTTCTGTAAAGAAATAAATCCTATGAATCAACATTTAAAAATATTGGAGGTCAAAGAAGTTCCTAACCAACTCTACCGTACGTAGGTACCTAATTACCACAGATTACCAGTTTCTACGATCAACACATTCATAATACACACCAACCTATATTTATCTACATACCTAAATGCCTAACCTAAACTAAACCTACGTACGACAAATGAAAACAAACTTTCCTTATCTCGCAAACATTCACCGGAATGGTAAATGGATAGTTACTCTTACATGTGTTATTTAGATTTGTAACTGCAAGGTTACACACGTAAACATGAATACTTCAAACAACACCGCTACCCGCTACCTACACAAAACTCCAAGGATATGACCAATAACTTACTTACGTATAACATTTACCTAAGCAGAATATTACAAAGCGACCGTAAGACGCAGCATAATATCATATTGAAAACTTTAATACTTACCAAAACTACACAAGGGTTGGGTTTAGAAACGTGCCTATTCGTTGGGCAGAATCTAAGGGTAGTACGTGATACTAGAGAGTTTTCTGAGCCACAATCAGTAAATTTTTATTGCCGGAGACCACTCATTTAAAAAAAAAATAAGAATTTCATATTGCGTTTTTTGAGGTTATGAATAAGTCATTGACACATAATTACGTTCCTTTCTACTTAGGGAAGTAGGGAGGAATGCAATTCAGTGTCAAAATATTTATAAATTAAAGTGATTATTATAGATACTTATTCCAAAGTCTATAATAATGAGCCTCTACTTTTTTTTATGGGAAACGAAACGTATTGCCCCCATTTTGTTAAGTTGTTTTGTTGACATTCATTCCGTTCCAGAATAGAAAAACAAAATACTTCAGGCAAGATAGGAGGTCCTGGCAAAGTAGTACAGATCGACGAATCGAAATTCGGAAAAAGGAAATACAATAAAGGTAAATATTAAAATCTGTGACAGACCCGAATTATTTTACCCCGACTTCACGTGGTACTTTTTGCCCTACCCCTAGAGAGTTTTTTAGAGCCCGGAGGCACGGAGGGGGTGCAGCCTCCGCCCGCAGGTGCTGCTTAGGTGAGCGCATGGGCCAGTGCTTTGTTACGCTAGGGCGAAGAGGCTGCACATCCTGCAGTGCCGGAGAAGATGCATTCTCAAGACATTGTATAATATAGACTTTATGTAGTAAATTATATTTTCTGTAAACTGTTAGATAAGGACAGTGATTTGCCAACTTATTCTTTGAGTTATTTATCAATATATGACTTAATAAAATTTTAAAAATAAATGTTAATTTTCTCGGAAATTATAGGGCTCCGGCTGGGCGGGGATTAGTCGCCTTTGTGTCATCCTTTATAATCGCCGACGCAGCCGTAGTTACATAGGTAGTTTTAAACTTTATTACTTACATATTAAGAGTGATTTCGCCATGCATTATTGTGCCGGCAAGTTACTTTACGTATCATATAATAGGTATAACGTACAACAATTCAAAGCAAGGAAAATGATACGTTACGTTTTGGCCGATCGCGATCATAAGGTCCAGGGCTCGATACCTGGCTCATGCCTCATGATGCTCATTCGTACCGAAACTAAATACCTACCTAACGAGCAACGGTAATATTTAAGTTAACGAAACACTTTACGTATTCTTTGTTATCGAAATACATGTTAAAAATACATAAAAATATGTTATAAATGTTATAATAATAAAACAAAGACATAATATCACACAAAAAAACTATTATTTAAACATAAAGTAACTTGTAGATGAAAAATAAGTAACAAAAAGATAGGTCAGTAAAGTTGAGTTTTGAACTACGACCACAAAAATACTATCTACAGTTTTAACCACTCGGCTATGGCGTTCTTGTCATATACGTCTAAATAAGCATTCTAATAAAGACTATAATGATGTGGCAACTTGATAACTTTGAAAACTATTTTTTTAACGCTGTGTTACGAATTTACTCGTTTTAACCTATTTTTTAAACATAAATACTTGCATAAAATTTAAGTTAACAAAATACGATTCGTACACTTTCTATCTCATTTTTAGACTTATCCACCTCTTTGTTATCTTAGTACATTTTAAAAATACATTAAAACATAATATTTTGGTAATAAAACAAAGACATAGTATGCAAAAAACTATTATTTAAACATAAAGTAACTTGTAGATGAAAATTAAGTTACAAAATGAGTAAAAGTTGGATTTGAACCTACGACCACTTCAAGAATTATTGCAACGTGTTTTAATTCGTAGAATAATTTCAATTGACTTGTATAATATTATTAAGTATATGAGATAATATGTTTAATGCGTCTTTCTGATATAGCCGTAAGTACCCGACTTACGGCTATATCTGTTGAGCGCGATTTTTTGTAGTCCTAATACATATCATTGTCCCACCGGTGGCGAATCGCCCTTAAAACCTCATGCACAGCCGTCCCATTTATTATCTCTGTGCCACCGAATCTCGTATTAACTACTGAGTAGGTAATTTACGTTGTTACGTAGTATTGTTTGATGAATTCTTTGGAATGGATTCTTACGCCGCCGCGCTGGATCAACAAGTAGGTACGCAAAGTTGCAGTTGTTATTTACGTATCGTGAAGTTCTGTTCGTGATTTTTTATTTGTTTTATTTACTCGGAAACGATTAGATTCAACTCCCAGCGAGTGCTATTTTGTTTAATTTTAACAAACTTTTAACAACCGCAGCGTGTTAGGCAATTCCTGCCATTACGAAGTAATATTACTTACTTATTTACCTTTTACTTCGCAACCGCAGTAACCAACACACCATTACTAAGGTAACCTAAAACGATATTCTTAATTTACATGTAACATTTGCGACAATTGAGACGCCGCTGTCTGTGCCGGCAATTGACGAATAAATTATTAAGCACCGAGAACTGCACCAGAACTTCATTCCTAATTAAAATATAATAAAGTTCGAAATCAGAATGTCATCTGCTTAGCGGCTTATAAAATACCTAATAATCGTTTCATAAAGCCGACTGCAAATAGTGTCTAATGTTAATTGAACTCAAAGTAGACGAAATAAGAGCTATACTTGTTTGTACTTGTTGAGGTAGTGTCGCTTTTTAGCTAACCGACAAACGATGCCGCCATTTTAGTTTCCCTAAGAAATGAAACATTATAATTTAAAATAAAATCAGTACCTACATATTTTTATTGTTATTGAGCGCACGTGCTTTTTTCAAGATGTCGTCACTTTCAAATAGAGAATTAGGTGAAATTGTGATGCATTATGCAAGATCGCAGGATTTAAATGAGACCAGGCTATGGTTCCGACATCGCAACCCGAACTCACCTGTACCATCACCAAGGCGGATACTTGGGCTTGTACAGAATTTATTTGATTATGGACAGTTAAGTGTTCCCAGCCATGCACAAGCACGAGGCCTTTTACCGTCTTATGACAAACATTTAAGGCGCCAAATCATAGCATATTTTGCTCGAGAGCCACAATCCAGCACCCGGCAAGCGGCTCGAAGATTTAATGTCAGCCAAAGTTATGTGTGGCAGCTGCTGAACGCGTCTAGGCAGCATCCCTATCATTTCCAATATGTGCAAGATATGACCGTAGCGGACCTTTCAGCCAGGGTATCATTTACCTACCTCATTTACATTTGTACCTGGTTTTTAGAGATGGAAAGAAACATTTTGTGGACGGATGAGGCCACATTTACTAGAATAGGTCTATTATAAGAACATCATAGCCGAGTGGTTAAAACTGTAGATAGTATTTTTGTGGTCGTAGTTCAAAATTCAACTTTTACTGACCTATCTTTTTGTTACTTATTTTTCATCTACAAGTTACTTTATGTTTAAATAATAGTATTTTGTGTGATATTTCTTTGTTTTATTACCATTTTAGTATGTTTTAATGTGTTTTAACATGTAGTAAGATAACAAAAAGGCGAATTAGTCTAAAAAATTTATAGAAGGTATACGAGACGTGTTTCGCTACCTTAAATTTTACGTCTAAAAAATAGGTTAATAAGCGTAAATTCGTGTCACAGCATTCAAGAAATAATTTTAAATTTTATCAATTTGCCACATCATTATAATAATAATAATAATAACATAATAACATAAAGGTAATACAGTAACAGTGGTAACACTTAACATTACAGCTTTAAATATAGTGAGAGACCTTTGTGAGAGCTGGAGTCTGAACTAGGTTCAAGACCTGTTTGACAGATCTCCAGGCTCTCTCTCCGGTCATTAGTTTAGTTTTACATTTTAGTAATTAACAGATTTTATATTTTAGTTGATAAGAAATGAGAAATTTAACATTAAATCTGTATGTAAATGTGTGTGTTTATGTGTGTGTTTTTGCGTGTGTGGGAGTGTGTTTATATGTGTATTTGTGTGTAAGTGTGTGTATAAAGTTTTTATAAAAATATGCATCTGGGTTTGTGTAAGTAAGATAGATTGGTACAAGAGTAAAATGTACCCATTGTCTATTTTATTACTTGGATGAAATTTTCGATCTCAGAGTAATCCAATCCCAGTAACCATTTTATAACTGTTTTTTTACATTCTTCTTTTCGCATTGGATGAACATTTAAAATTTTATTTATTTTATTATAAATGAAACTACTGAGGAAGTAATAGCATCGTTGAGCTAATGTCGTGTTTGTTGCGACTGGTATACAGACGGTGTGTTTGCATCTCATGGTAGCAAATTTAGACGGCTCGTAGGGTGTTTGTGCGTGAGTAGTGAGTACGAGGTTAAGTACGAAACGTTTTCGAACTGATAGAACGTCACAGGTTTTATATAAGTTTGAAGTAGGATACAGAAACGGCAGCTTCCAACCTACCTTCAAGAGTGCTCTCTGTGCACGCTCTAGTCTTAAAAGACTTGTTTTTGTAGTGCCACCCCATGCAACTATACAATACTGTAGGAGTGATTGGCCGAGAGCAAAATATACTTGTCTTATTACCTTAGTATCAGCTTCGTCCCGGAGGTTTTTAAAAACAAACATTAATTTTCGTATTCTGGTTACAAGAGTTTCCATATGACACTGAAACGACAGAATGTTGTCAATCTCTATGCCTAAATATTTTATAAAGCTAGTGCTTTTGAGGTGAGTGCAATTACATACGGCATGTGTCGGGTTGCAGCAAGAGTGGGCTGTCAAACAGAAGTCAGCAGGAGAGGGTCTATTTACGTTGGAAAGGGAAAATGTGAGATATTTTGTTTTCTCTACATTTAAAGTTAATAGGTTTTGGGCCAGCCAGTCAGTGATTCTATTTAAGCCGACTTGGGCACAATCAAAAGCCATCTGCCAAGAGGGTCCATGAAAAATTAAGGCGGTATCATCGGCATAAGTAAAAATACTGCCGTTCTTGAGTTTCAGCTCACAGAGGTCGTTGATGTAGACTAAAAATAAGGTTGGGCCAATGATACTGCCCTGGGGTACGCCGTAGGCAATAGGAAGTTCGTCACTGGTCCAATCTCCGATTTTTACACACTGACGCCTATTTGAAAGGTAACTCCTAAATAAAGAGAGTTGTGTGCCTCTAATGCCAATCCTTTCAAGCTTGTCAATAAGGAGGCAAATAGAAATCGTATCAAAGGCTTTTGCCATGTCCAAGAAGATCCCAATAACCTTCTGTGCTTGTAGAAATACCAGAGCGGAAGCCGTACTGTGATGAAGATAAGAGATGATGTTGATTTAAATATTTGATAAGTCTATTGTTCATTAGTCTCTCAAGTAATTTTGAAAGTGTAGGAAGAATAGATATGGGCCTATAGTTTTCCATACGATCTCTATCTCCTGCCTTGTAAATAGGATGAACCACCGCAAGCTTAAAGGCATCTGGAAAAGTTCCTGTAGCAAAAGCTAGATTGCAGATGAATGTGATCGGCGGAATTAATATATTTTTATATTTCTTAATAAAACTTGCTGAAATATCGTCAAGACCCGCTGCACAATTGCTTTTCATATTAACAATGAGACGCTCCAGTTCAGCCTCGTCTGTCTCCAGTAAACCAAACGTACGATGATGAAATGGTAGTGAACAGAGAGAGGAATGTATGGGTGACGGGGTAACTATTTTCTCAGCTAAAGATCATCCTACACTCACGAAGTAGGAGTTTACCTCATTTACAGAAATATGTGGGTTGCTGGCCGACAGGAGACTACCGGCATGTGACTTTTGTTTTGTAGTGTAAGAGATAGATTTTATAGCCTCCCAGAGTTTTTTGTTATTATTTTGTGAATTTGTTATTTGAGCTTTGTCATAATTAATCTTAGTGGTGTTAAGTAACATTTTACAATAATTTCGATATTTTTTGTACGTTGTCTTAAGTATCTCATTATCTGGTGTCTTTTTTAATTTTAGGTGTAAGTTATCTCTGTTCCGTAAGCATTTGAGAAGGCCTGGTGTCATCCAGGCCTTTTTAAGTCTTTTACGATTTGGTACTTGTTTCAAAGAGGTATTTGAAATTTAAATCGTGTTTAGGGTATTAATAAAATAATTTGTAGCTTCATTTACATCACTACTATATAAAAGGTTAAAGTTTGTGGCCATTAAATCTGATTCAATGCTATCATAATTAAGAATTTTGATAATTTTAGTTTTTTGTACGTTGCTATTTGATTTAGATTCATTTTGTAAAAACAATATAATTGTATCATGATCTGTGAGTGATGTATGTGCAATATAACAAGATGCATGACCTTTTGTTTTTAAAATTAGGTGATCAATGCATGAGTGATTGTTACGTGTAGGTATAGTGTGAGCAAGCATTAAACCGTGGTAAGCAAGCATTTTTTTTTCAGCATTATAGTCCTTATTAGAATGCTTATTTAGACGAATATGACAAGAACGCCATAGCCGAGTGGTTTAAACTGTAGATAGTATTTTTGTGGTCGTAGTTCAAAACCCGACGTTTACTCACCTATCGTTTTGTAACTTAATTTTTATCTGCAAGTTACTTTATGTTTAAATAATAGTTTTTTGTGTGATATTATGTCTTTGTTTTATTATTATAACATTTATAACATATTTTTATGTATTTTTAACATGTATTTCGATAACAAAGAATACGTAAAGTGTTTCGTTAACTTAAATATTACCGTTGCTCGTTAGGTAGGTATTTAGTTTCGGTACGAATGAGCATCATGAGGCATGAGCCAGGTATCGAGCCCTGGACCTTATGATCGCGATCGGCCAAAACGTAACGTATCATTTTCCTTGCTTTGAATTGTTATACGTTATACCTATTATTTGATACGTAAAGTAACTTGCCGACACAATAATGCATGGCGAAATCACTCTTAATATGTAAGTAATAAAGTTTAAAACTACCTATGTAACTACGGCTGCGTCGGCGATTATAAAGGATGACACAAAGGCGACCGCCTGTATTGAAAAGGAAACCTTGCGCCACTGGCACAAGTATTAAAATGGCTTGTTTATGTTATGTGTATGACCAAGCCGAACAAAAAATTACACAAATATTAAAATATCAGTTTCATTATTTTTATACTGTCGTGTGCACGCGTCGCGATTATATCGATGCTGATGGTTTGTTTGTTATTAATGTTTAATAACCTGGAATTGGATATTTCTATCTAGTTATCGACATTAACATGGAATAATCATTATTTTGCTAAACGAGTGAGGTTGTACTTAAAGCTACGTTATTTTATTGATGCGTGAAGTGATTGTGTATCTACTTACGTGTTTGGTTCATACCTACTGAACTGATATTGTTCACATGATAGGATTGATTTTAAGTTCTTTGTGTAGTTTTGGTAAGTATTAAAGTTTTCAATATGATATTATGCTGCGTCTTACGGTCGCTTTGTAATATTCTACTTAGGTAAATGTTATACGTAAGTAAGTTATTGGTCATATCATCATTGGAGTTTTGTGTAGGTAGTGGGTAGCGGTGTTCATGTTTACGTGTGTAACCTTGCAGTTACAAATCTAAATAACACATGTAAGAGTAACTATCCATTTACCATTCCGGTGAATGTTTGCGAGATAAGGAAAGTTTGTTTTCATTTGTCGTACGTAGGTTTAGTTTAGGTTAGGCATTTAGGTATGTAGATAAATATAGGTTGGTGTGTATTATGAATGTGTTGATCGTAGAAACTGGTAATCTGTGGTAATTAGGTAGGTAGGTACGGTAGAGTTGGTTAGGAACTTCTTTGACCTCCAATATTTATAAATGTTGATTCATAGGATTTATTTCTTTACAGAATAGCTGTTGTTTTATTGGGTTGATATTTGTGTAAGTAAATGTCTTGGGTACAACAGAGGTAGTCAGTAGCAGGCAATGATTTATTAATCATAAGGTTAAATCCAATCATAGGTAGTTTTGTTAACTAAGTGAGGAAAGTAAGTAACTCAGGTTATTGTTAGATCTCTTGGTTATGAGAATGGATAAGGTTAATGGTTAGGTAATGGTTGCGCAGTGCCGGCTAGCGATCGCCGCGAGCGTCGAGAAGGGGTATGTAGGTCGCGGTAAGTACCGCCCGTTATTACTTACGACATTAATTATTGAAATGATTTTTTTTTTATTAGTAAAATTGTAATATTGCCTCGGGTGGTTAACATATGACTAAGTGAAACCATTTCACGAAAAATATCGATACATTAATTTTTCCAAAAAAATAATTCTAATAAAAAAATAATATGGTCAGGGTTATTCTATATCACCAGTAGAATGCGTGGTTAAAAGGAATTACACGATTTCAAAATCAACCTGTATAATATTAGATTGTTTAACTATGAATACTGATAATTATCAGTACATTCAAAATTAGTAATGATTGTAGCTCAATTAAACATTTCACAGTTTTTTTAGTGCGAGAGAAAACTCTTTTTGTTATCATGAATCAATTATTACATGCATTAAACATGTTTAATAACCAAACACCAAACGGACGACCGTCTGTTTAAATTTTTATTGTTATTCGTGAATAAGAGTGCCATACAAAATGAAAAAAGTTTAGAAGATGTTATTTTGTTCTTAAGATGAGAGAGTATTGTTTGTTTTATGTACCTAAACATTCTACCTTTTCTATCTTTTATTGTATTTAATTCGTAAATAATATAAAACACATACGTATGATTATTCAAAAAGACTCCTTGTTTCAATAAGCACAAATTATTTATTTGCTTAGCTAGTGATAATATGTTATGTCATCAATCATTAGACTAGTTTAAATAACAGACTAAATATTTAACATGTAAATTAAAAATAAAATTGATTAACTATTTCTTTTCCCATAAAAACGTGACCTTATATGGAAGTTTCGGTTTCGGCCTAAACTGTGATCGAAGCCGAAATTCGGTTTCGGTTTCGGCAGTAAAAACTAGTTTCGGTCGGACACTAGTAGCTGCGCATATTCCATCTGTTGCCGGGTCGGTCAGTGTTATTGGGTTTACCTGCCAAGAAATACTTCGTATCGACCTGTGATCCGGAATACTCTGTAGACGATAATAGGTTCGGTGCGTTATTTTCAGATTCTGTTTTTAATTTCTCTCCTTCATATGGTCTCCATTTATTTTCAGTTTTGAAGATCACCTATATAAATTGGCAAGCAACTCATCGATACTTGAACTCAAACACGAGAAACAAACAGAACAAGGAGAGGTCAGTGTGCTTATCCTGTTCAGTTCGCTATGATTAACATTTATATACTTTATTTCTTCCTTTTTTAGTGATCGAGTGTCCTCGTATACTTAGATTGAACTGATCCCAGGATGGATCCCAGTGGAATTCTTATGCAGTATAAATGATGCTTATTTTGTTTACAATGTTGTTAGTCAGTGACGATCTGTCTGTGTTAGCGCGAGTTAACTTGTTTGTTGTGCCACATTACCGCCAAACTGACATGCGTAAATTTTTGTGTGTCTAGTTTACCGGTATGCCAAAACTATTATAGATATTGCTTTATAATAAAATTATTAAAATTATAATCTAGTGGGTCTAATTAAACTCTAAAGATCTGAATTACAACTGTTTTGTAGTCTTAAGTGCAATTCGTGGTGAACCCCAAATTTTTTTAGTTTTTATCTTGTAAATGTTACAAACACTACTACATCCGTTTCATTGAAATTAAACTACTATATACGCATTTTATCGCGTTGTTTATTAATCACCGTATTACATAATTTTGAAACTATTACACTACTACTATTGAATTTTACTCATTTATAAGCTACTAAAATTATTTAAACTATTAAATCTATTTATATTTAACTTTACACTTTCCCCGACGTTTCGGTTGCTTTTCAGCAGCCATGATCACGGGGAGACCCGTGACCGTGGCTGCTGAAAATGAATAACATTCGCGTAAACAGAAGACAATATTGTGTTACGTACTCTTGTGATATTGAGTATATCGAATCTGTTATAACTTAATTTTTCTTATTGGCAGCGATAGATTGTAAATGTTACAAACACTACATTCACAAGGTGATACGTACTCTTGTGATATTGAGTATTTCGAATCGTTATCGTTACTGTGTACTGTGTGTTTCTGAAGTAAGAGTGTTTGGTATTTAGACGTCGCCTCACGAGTCGCACGTCGGGTCAGAGGCCGCGCGTCCGTCGCTGCGAGCGCGGCTACACTTCGAGGAGCACATCAGTAAGTACCTACACACAAGTACTTATAACACACACATTAGCTGTAAACTCTGTGTCTCGGCGCGCTCGTGCATGGCTAGCGAACGGTAAGGGATGTCGGCTACTTACATTATTTTAATGTCTAAAATCCACATCAATCGAACATATTTTCTTTACTTGTGTCCTACAAAAATATAATTTCTCAAATTAGTTTAACCTCACCTTGATAGGATATTAAATACTGTACAAGGATTCAGCTGCGCAAGACATCAATTCAGATAGTTAACTGGCCATATTCTTGGATATTGTTACGTGCTGGGTACACGACTTTTTTATCTCAGCATGAGTGTGGAGGATATCGATATAGATTTTCTTATCTACTTGGTGCAAGAAAGGCCGATCATATGGGATAAAGGTCATGAATATTACCATGATAAATTCCAGAAGGCAAACGAATGGGTAGTGTGTAAACATTTATTTGCAGATTACGAAGAATTTGACTATATAAAAAGAATAAAATTGGCGATTTAAGTAAATGTTATAGTTCAGAGATGGGCAAAAGTAATTAAATTACAAATTAACAATTACAATTTCTTTTGTAATTGATAATTTAAATACTTTATAACAGATTACTTTAGTAATTAGTTACCTACACAAAAAACTCTATACTCCCGCATAAAAAACTGACCATCACTATTTCTTGATGCAATCCAGGGAGATATCCACAATCTTTTATTATTTCTACGTTTCTTTAGGCAGTGGCGCAATTAAAGCAATAGTAAAACACGTTCGTTCCGATCCATTGTGGAGACTGACTGAGGTAATCTACGGACGGATGTGCGTCGTCTTCTAGCGCTGTGCCGTCGCGGCGTCGTGCGTCGTCACATACAATACGTTGATCCGCTGCGACGACGCAACGCAACGCACTAATGGGGCATCACTCTAACGATTGTAAACTGACTCGGCGAGCGCTGGCCTTCCACTTTTAAACGCGTTTAAAGCGTTTCCGGAATTTTCTAGAAACGTCATACCCGGTATGTAAACAATACGAAGATTCGAGAATGTGCCAGCGTTCTCTCTACTCTTCTCGTAACGGCGAACTACGTATTTCCGTAAGACTTTAAATACATGGTGCTGTAATAAATTATTAGGCGGAACTGCCGAGTCTTCCCCACAATGCCGAGAGATGGCACTGGGTGTAACACTGCCCATGTGTGACATGTTCGTTCCGAACAATATTGGATCCGTAGTAGCCTGCCAATCAATTCACATGAAAGATCTTTGGTGTACCTCGTGGTCCTTTCTGGATCCGGTAGGTGACGTCATTCATCTTAGTGACTATGCGATGGGGTCCATCCCATTTTGCCTGCAACTTAGGAGATTTTCTTTGCTGCGTACCGGATTATGTAACTACACCAGCGATCCTTCCTCGAAGCCTTTATTGTTTGCCTTCCGGTCGTAACGGATCTTCATCCTCTCAGACATCTGCTGACCGGTCTGTCTAATGAGCTCGTATATATTATTCATCCTGTTGCGCAAATCATTCGCATAATCTGTTATGCTGCGTGGAGATTCAGGTGCTACGATTACAAATTACGATTACCTGCGATACCTGCAGACTTGATCACAGGCACTCCTGTGATCAATTCTGCAGGTAATCGTAGTTCTCTTCCGAAGTTAGCAAAAGCAGGGGCCTTATTACAAACTCTTATTTCCAGGCAGTATACGGCGTAAAGTAAACCGCCTTGCAATGTCGTATTATAAACGTGCTAACTCCAGACAGTCAGCGGTCACGTGACAGGTGATCGACAGTTGCCTGCCAAATGTATTACGAGCTTTAATTTGATATTTCGTTTCATGTTAAAGTCGCCATAATGTAAACCAAACAAACCATTCAGTTTACGCTAAGCTGAAGTGACTTTTTTGAATAGCTACATTAATTGTAGCTTTTATTTTTATTTATTACACCTAGATTTTAGTTAATTTCTGAAATTTGTGACGATGAACTATTATAGTTTGAATATTTGGAGTGACGCTACTCAGCAAAATGCTGAAAAAAAGGTAAGAGAAAACAGGTTCGTGACGAGAGCTTTAACGAAAATATTTTAAGTCTATGGACGAGAACAATGCTTGCAATAATATGTCCGAACAAGAATTTATTGCACGGTATCGTCTTAGCAAAGCATTAGTGCGAAATTTCTGTGAAGAATTAAGACTCCATATGAGAAGGAATTTCATTTCTTCTTTGTGCCACCGATTGAAATTTTAATGTGACGCCATGACATATGCTCTACATACATTAATTAATAAAAATTATAAAATATAATACAATTTTTTTTTATATGTACATGTATTATGTACATTTTGTATTGCTTTATGTATGTGGGAACCACATAACATACATTTCGTCATGTCGCGTTCGTAACTTCAACAGACAACATGCCAGCGTCGAGACTTATCGGGCCGTCATCATCATCAGAGGTTCTTCTCGTAGACCCGTACGGGGTCTCAGGCCGTCAAAGTAGAGACCTCAACATCGCCTCGGCTGCTATGAGGACGATGTAGAGGCCACTGCTCTTAGACCACACGACTGCTTACCATCAGGCGGAGTGTAGTCATTTTGACGAGTAAAAAAAAAAAGACCAGTCCGTGGGCCTGTCTTGGTGGTGGTCGTCGCCGCCTGCTAATACAGGCGGGTCACTGGGGTGGGCCCGTGCGGGCCCGTTGGTCAGTCCGGGTCGTCAGAGCTGGTGGGTAGCGCAGCTAGCGAGGTCCAGCCCGCAATGGTGAGTCCCTGCGGGCGACCAGCGTGCCAGCAGCGCTTGGATCGTGTCCGATGAGTCCCTCCTGCGCTTGGCGAGATCGAGCTCCCCGGAAAGAGTTTCCTGGGGAGCGCCCGTCAGCCAGCGTCAGGGGGAGCGTTGATGTAGGTCCGGTGGGGGTTTCTACGGAGACGAGGTCTCGTGGCAAGCTCCCGCAGATGGCGGGCGTGCGATCCGTCGGCGCGCACGAACAGATTGGTGCCTGACCTCTCACGAAGTCGTCCAAGCTCTCCATGCTCAGGTCTCTGGAGATCGTTCTGTTCCGCACGAAGCGAGGGGCGTCGGCGATGGTGCGGAGAGCGAGTGACTGCTGCGCACGCAACCAGCGGCGGTTCGTCTCAGAGTTGAGCGCGAACCAGGCCGGGGCAGCGTAGGTGAGTCGGCTGCGGTGCATCCGCAGCCGACTCACCTACGCTGCCCCGGCCTTGTACACGCCGAGCTTTGCGCGGAGCGGCAGTCGGGACGATAGCACGGGTCGCAGGAGGGCGCGCGCGGTGCGCGTTTGGACGAATACGTTGTTGACATGAGGCTTCATGGAGGGGACGCCGTCGATGGTCACGCCGAGGTATTTCACCGTCGCGGACCACTCGATGTTCTCTCCCATGAGCTTCAACTGTGGTAGGGTTATGCTGCCCATGGAGATCGCCTGAGTCTTCGCCACGTTGACCGTCAATCTCCAGTCCTTCAGCCAACTGGGAAGTGCGTCTAGGGTGCGCTGCATCTTGGTCACCGCGTGGACACCGTTCATCGATGTCGTGATGTAGGCAGCGTCGTCGGCGTACAGCGCGAGCTTGTCGCTGTCGGTGACGGGGATGTCGTCCGTGTACCAAGAGTAGCACACGGGAGAGAAGCAACTTCCCTGGGGCACACCGGCGCGGATGGGCCGCTCTGTAAACAGGGCGCTTTCAACCGCCACTTAGAACCGTCTGTCTTGCAGGAAGGTAGCCACGATCCTAACTACTCGACGGGGAGTAGTGGTTGTGTACAGCTTGTACAGCAAGTCGGTGTGCCATACGCGATCGAACGCTTTCTCCATATCGAGGTATACTGCGACGGCACGCTCGCGTTTGTTGCGAGCAACCGCGATGTCGTGCAGTACCCTCGCGAGCTGGTGGGTCGTGGAGTGTTCGGCGCGGAAGCCGAACTGTTTGTCGCGTGGCTAAAGGTATGGCGTCATATACAGCAGTAGCAGCTTCTCGAACAGCTTCGATGTCGTCGAGAGGAGCGTGATGGGTCGATAGCTTCCCGGCAGCAGGATGTTCTTCCCCCGTTTTGGGAGCATGATGACTCTGCCTAGTCGCCATGCGGAGGGAAAGTGTCCGGTACGGAGGATGCCATTGAAGAGGCGCGTCAGCGTCGCGATTGCTCGCGGAGGTAGGTGACGTAGAGCTTCATTGGCTACCCGGTCAGGTCCGGGAGCTTTTCGGAGGAGCGTTCGGCGAATACTTTGACGGGGACGCGTGACAAATAATGCCGCGTCCGTCCCCGCCTCACTACCCGCCCCCTCGCCGGGCCATTCGCCCGCTGCCGCCGACATCGACCGGTGTAGCCAAGCGGGTGTTCGTCCGCCCCCGCGTTGCCGCGCTATCCGCGCTGGACCGTGTGGTGGCCGCGGACCAAGCCACCCGTACCCGGCACTTCCCGCAGCCGCCGCTTCCGAGACAGCCTACGCCGTCATCGTTGGCCGCTTCAACGCCAACATCGGGAGCTGGAGAGGAGTTTTCCAGCCTCCCCTCGCTCTCGCGGTCGGCTTCACCATCAACCCTTAACGTCCCCGCCTCAGTCTGGTCTGCGATAGCGCGACCAACTGCCGTGCCCATGCCTGCCACGCGACAAACGCTGCCCCCCGCTGTGCCTTCTCGAGCAGCACTTCCGGTGCCACAGAGGGCGAAGACGACAGCGCCACCACCGCGCTTCCCCGCCCCATCTACCACGGTTAAGCCGGTCCGGTTCCCATCGCCGCCGCAACAAGAAAAACAACGGGTCCACACGGGCCCACCCCAGTGACCGGCCTGTTTCAGCAGGCGGCGACGATCACCACCAAGACAGGCCCTCGGCCTGGTCTGGTTACCCAAGAAGAACCCCTGATGATGATGACGGCCGCCAGTGCCCGATAAGTCTCAACGCTGGCATGTTGTCTGTTGAAGTTACGAACGCGACATGACGAAATGTATGTTATGTGGTTCCGACATACATAAAATAACGTTTTTCTATGGTAAGTCAATAAAATTCAGTCAATTTATGATTATGACCCGTAGTACAACGATGGAATTATATCCAGCTAGTTTTACCACGGGGATAGGTACTTAAAAAAGTTAGTAAAACAATTGTGTAGAACAAATGAACGTGTCTACAAAACATATGAACGTCTACGAAAAAATGAACGTCTACAAAACAAATGACTATCAGAAAGTGATCAGCCAGCGATAGTGCTTACAAAAAAACAGGTGCATGCGATTTTCGATTTTATTGACAATTCATGACAGACTTTTTTTGGTATTTTCTTGCTTTCTGATTCATTAATACGTTAATAAAATTATAAATTCTGAGTAATGTCAATAAGGTCGAAAATCGCATGCACCTGTTTTTTGTAACACTTCAGAACGCTAGGACAACTACCATCTTAGTCTTCCCGTGAACATAGCTGCTGTAAAGCAACCGAAACGTCGGGGCAAAATGTAAACTCAAATATAAATACTTTTAATTAAAAAATATATAGCTTAAATAGTAGTAAAGTTCAATAATATTAGTGTTAGACTTTTCAAAATTATGTAATAACAGTGTTATAAAGTAAAATAAACAACGCGACAAAATCCGTATAAAGTGTTTAATTTCAATGTATAACATTCGCGTAAACATAAGACAATATTATAAAAAAGATCATGTTATAATTATTGAAGATTATTTATAAAACAACAATTAATTTATACATATTAGGTACATAATATTGATATCAAAAGGATATTAGATAATAATTATGTGGAGCAACTTTTAATGTGTATCTGGAAATGATATTTCAATCAGTGGTGGCACGATGAGGAGGACGCCGCCATAATTATTGTAATTGTTTTTAATACTTATTGAAGTAACAAAGATTTTGTTTTCGAGAACCTAATTAGAATTAAATAGGTACTAAGTAACTAGGTACTTATGTAGTTACAAATTGCCCGCGCGTTTACAAAAAAAGGCGACGTTCTGAAACCGAATATTAGTTATTTGCCTATGTTTTGGCAATAAGTATAACGAGACTCAGATGGTGTTATAGTCTGTTTAATTTCAGTAAAAGTAAAGCTTATATACTAGTGTGGCGCGTGTATACATTTGCATGCGTGTGCATTTTAACTTATCTTCGCTACATATACACCCCGTTTTAAAAATAAATAAAAATATTACAATTCCTACTTAACTATTACAATTTTATTTATAGATACAATCTCAAACGTATGCTTAATGACATAATACATTGCTGATTCCGAAAAATAGTCGAGTAAAATATGTGCTGACGTTTGTTGTGACGGTGCGTAGCCTAGGTCAAGGATAACCACTCACGAAGGAGTAGTTATCCAATGCACTTATGCTGACTGTTTCTTGCAATTTGTTTAATTCTCTTGTCCATGATCTTGAGCATTCCGTAAATGAGGAAAATACCCAGCGTGATGACGATTTGTCCTATTGCGATGTTTCTTGTCCACCGTAGTTCTTCCAGTACGAGATTTTTTAGTTGGTCGGTTTCCTTTTGGTTCAGGCAACTATCGCAGTTGTATACAATTTGATCTTTGGAGCTTTGGTTGCCCATTGGTTTATCCCGAGGTGCTAACGATGGATGATGATATTTGTTGTGATCTCGCGAGTATTTATATCGATTGAATGCTTGCGTCACGGAATACAGAACCGTACTGTGGGCTTAACTGTCCGTCCTGACTTGGTAATGTACGTGTTTGAATAGCTGTGTCTGTTTTCTGAATTCGTCACGTTCATATCTTCGTTGTTGATGACAAATGCTGGTTTTAATCTATCTATTGATATTACTGTTTCTTTATCCTTGACCTTAATGACATATGTTTTATCCATCATCATCTTCTTATCACTGGGAATGGCCCTTCATAGGGTGGTGTCAGACTTCTTTTTACTCTGTCGCATCTTACAAATACGTGTGAACATTCTTTAAGTTCAGGATGAATGAAAATTGTTCGGGTGTGCTTCTTGCGTTTTGGTACTGATGTCATTTTATTGATATTCTTTAGAATATTTGTTACGAATTCTTCGTATGTAGAATTCCGATGTGAAGATTCGAAAAATTCTCCGGGAAGACTTATAGGTTCGCCATATACCATCTCTGCTGCACTATATCCTGTGTCCTCGCGTAGACAACTCCGCAAACCAAGTAGAACTGATGGAATTTCTTTCATCCAATTAGCGTTAGATTCTCTTGTCATAAGCGCTGCTTTTAAGGTTCTATGAAATCTCTCTATCATTCCATTTGACTGTGTCTGTCTATGGCGTTGTCCTAATCCTAAAATGTCCGCAATTTTTTTTGTCATTTATCTAATATTATATATAAATAATTCATTCTTGTCATCTATCGATTGAAAATGTGGGCCTCGTAGTGGTAATTTCAGTTTTGGAAAAACAAAATTTTCTTCCGTAGCCATATATAGGGTATAAGGTGACTGTTCGATAAGATTTTTTTACTTTTTAGCCGGAAAGTTGTTCACAATGACCGCCTTGAGATAGGGCTTGTTATCGTGGTGCAAAATCCATGAGTTTTCTTGCCACAAATCTGGTCAGCGATGGAGCAAATTCGTCAAAAAATTTGACGAATTTGCTCTCTCAAACGCCGCATAACACTCAAATAATATTCTTTATTTATTATCTCACCTTTTGGCAAAAAATCCACTTTACTTTAGGGATGTTAAGTTCAGTTGAAGGCGATGATTGCCGACCAGATAAATTATTAAGTAAATTATTTTATTTTTGTAAAAGATATTTTTGCGAATATTTCACTGAATACTTACTTCAAGTCTTTTTTGAAGAGCTTATTAAACTAGTAATTCTATTTACTGCCTATTTTTTGGCATAGTTAGCTTATCATAAACGACAAACAAAAAAAGAATAAATGTAAAAAATCATTGTCATCAATCATCAGCATTCAAGGTTATTCGTTAATTACCGGACATGTTTTTGATTGACATTTCTGTTTGACCATTATTTATATATGTTTCAAGGTACCCGTGTTCCTGAGAAACCTGCACTTGCCACGCACACAAGAGATGCTGAAGATATCACTACAACACCTTTCAGCGAGGACTGCAGAGATAGTGTTACAGGCATTATCGACAGTGATGTTAGAGACAGTAGTAGTTCATGTAGTAATATACAATCTTATATATGTGATAAGTGCAAAAAAGTATTCAACGATAAGATTCTATTAATAGTACACATACGCGGACATTCAGTGACCGAATTCAAGCCATACAAATGTGATGTATGTATGAAATGTTTTACTAAAAGGAACAATTTAGATACACATTACCGTATACACACCGGTGACAAACCATACAAGTGTGATATTTGTATGAATAGTTATACTCAAAAGAGCCATTTAGATAGACATTATCGTGTACACACCGGTAATAAACCATACAAGTGTGATGTTTGTATGAAACGTTTTATTCAAAAGAGCAGTTTAGATACACATTATCGTGTACACACCGGTGACAAACCGTACAAGTGTGACGTATGTCTGCAATGTTTTAGGAATAAGAGCCATTTAAATAGGCATTACCGTGTACACACTGGTAATAAACCATACAAGTGTGATGTATGTACGAAGAGATTTACTCGAAAAGGAAATTTGGATACTCATTACCGTAAACACACCGGTGATTAGCGATATAATTGTGATGTTTGTGAGTGTGTGATCTTAATAAAATAAATACCGGAACTCGAGAATACGCCTTTTATTTCTTTTTAACAGTAATTTTTATTAAACTACACAGGAAATCTTTTCTTCGCAAAAAAAACAACCTCGTGCCATCACACGCCTCACAGTCTAACTCTCCCAACTCATTCTTTCGTTTCTCCGTCCCTTTCACTCAGTTACGTTAAAAAATCAGCTGACATTCTTCACGTTCAGTAATTCAATCCATTCCACATTCGGCCGTCCTGAATGTGTCTGCCCTCAGACATACTAATCATACTACTTACATCAAAACCATACACATTTACTCATAGGCATCATTCACTATACATTATACGTTGTTACAACTAAAAGTTTACATACATAACATAGCATCTTGTAACTTTTGTTAGATAAACATATTCAATTTAAAAAATAAAATACAAAATATGAACTCAAAAATAAACTCTTCTAAGCAACACTTTTATAACTTTAGAGCAGACATGTTAAAAAAATATATTTCTGTCAACTTAGACAACTTCTTATCAATTACTACACAGTTCTATTTAAACTAAATATCTGTTGTTTAACATACTTCTTTTCTAATAGGTACTTAAAACACAACAAAAATAGTTTGAAGTGACACTTCCTCTTATTTTACTGAAAACATTACAAAACTGATTGTTTTCATAATATTGTCTTCTGTTTACGCGAATGTTATTCATTGAAATTAAACTACTATATACGGATTTTATCGCGTTGTTTATTTAACACTCTATTACATAATTTAGAAACTGTTACACTACTATACTGTACTATTAAACTTTACTAATTTTAAGCTAATTAAATTATTAAAACTATCAAATCTATTTGTTTTTAAGTTTACACTTTCCCCGACGTTTCGGTTGCTTTTCAGCAGCCATGGTCACGGGGAGACTAAGATGGTAGTTGTCTCAATGTTCCAGTGTAGTTATTTCAAAGTACCCGAACATAATTTAGTTATTGGTGTTTCTATTTACGCAGAATGAGCTCAAAGTATCATGAAGTCTAGCTGTGGTTTGTTTATTCTTGGGCTTGACTATTTGAAGTACTGGATCCCAAGCTGGTGGTACATTCCAACCATCTTCTCTATTGAAATTTGGATGTTTTTTGATCTCAATAGCCTCGCGAAGCATCCTTGGTAGGAATCGGTGTTCTTTAGCGAGAATCTGTGGTTTGTCAAATCTCAGGTAGTGGTTGGTCCCCTGTTGTACATGTTCACACACAGCAGACTTCAACGAGCGTTTGTGTTTAACGTCAGCTATGTGTTCTTTTATGCGGGTGCCTATGCTTCTCTTGGTTTGACCAATGTATGAGAGTCCGCAGTCACAATCTATTTTATAGACCCCTGCATCTTGTAAAGGTAATTGGCACTTGACGGATGGTAAAAATTGACTTATCTTCGTTGGCGGCTTGAAGTATGTGTTGATTGAAGCTCGCTTCAAGATGTAGCCAATCTTGTCAGTGACACCCCTTACATAAGGCAGTATAGCAGGCTGGCGCTCGACTGTGGCTGGCTTTTCTCGGGATCTGTGACAGCGGCGCGGCTGTTGGAGCTTGTTGTCTTGCAGTACTTGCTTGACATGTTGAAGCTCGGCGTCCAGGTGTTTCTTGTCACAGATCCCGTGGGCTCTCTGAAACAAAGACATTCCCACGGTAGCTAACTGTTTAGGATGGTGGTGAGATTCACCGTTTAAGTACCTATTTGTATGGGTCTTTTTCCTATACACAGTGTGGCTCAAAGTATGATCAGGATTCCTGATGACAAGTACATCTAAGAATGCTAATGAATTATTTGCCTCTAATTCCATAGTAAATTGGATGTTGTTATTAATGGAATTAAGATGTTCTAGGAATACACTAACACTATCTGTTGGTAATATTGTAAAAGTATCATCTACAAACCTCTTATAAATCCTGGGTGTGATGGGGGCAGTCTGTAAAGCTCGAGCCTCGAAGTCCTCCATATATATGTCGGCAACAACAGGCGATACAGGGGAGCCCATTGCCACACCATCTACTTGTATGTAGAATTTATTGTCCCACAACAGATAGCCAGTTGTTAAGCAATGCTTAAGTAGTTCTGCATATTCCTCAGGCATATTGTACTCTATTAGCTTCCTTTTAGTTATTTCAATACAGTCATGTACAGGTATGCATGTAAATAATGACTGTACATCAAAACTAACCATTGTTTCATTGTTAGTGAGACATAGGTGTTTAATCTCACTCACAAAATGGTATGAATCTTTTACATATGCTCTCGAGTTGCCTCTGAGTGGTGAGAGTATCTTCGCTACGTGCTGCGCCAGTCTGTAAGTTGGTGTGTCGATCTGACTCACAATAGGACGTAGGGGAGCGTTTTCTTTGTGTATTTTTGGTAACCCATACAGCTTTGGAGGTTTTACGCAAGCTGGTATTAATTGTTTAACGTCTAGATCTAGTCTTTCGGAGTATTTATGTATGATGTCTTTGGTTTTGTTCAATATTTTGTTTGTAGGGTCTGTTTTAACCTGTTTATATGTTGTTTCATCCGAAAGTAAATTTTCAATTTTATTTTTATAATCTGACGTATCCATTATGACCGTAGCGTTTCCTTTATCTGCACGGAGTACTGTAATATCTGGTCTAGCCCGCAAGTTCTTCAATGCGACGAATTCATCTTTGGGAAGATTCGGTCTGGGCACTTTATTTCGACGCAAGACTGATGAAATGTCCTGACGTATAGCCTCCAAATCTTCCTTTCTTATGTTATTCTTGACTAGGCAGTCCTCGACGTTGCAAATAATGGCCGCATACGGTATCCTAGCCGGTGTTATAGCATAATTTAAACCTCTACTCAATACTTTTTCGGTTGTTTTGTCTAAAGTTTGTTTTGACAGATTAATAACTGCTTGTCTTTGAGATGACGGCGGCGTGTCATTGGTCCGTGCATTGACGTTTCGTTTCTTGCTGTTGGCATTTGATTTCGATAATAATTTTTCATATTTTTGAATTTTGTTTGTTTTACACGCATTATATTTTGATCTTTCTCTATGATTTATAGCATTGATGCATTGTTTAAAATCAAATGGAGTTATTAATCTCTGTATTTCATTAGACAAAATCTCAACGTTCCTATTTATGCTGCGTAAGTCAGCGCGATGTTCTCTGATAACTTGTATTAATAACTTTTGACTTGCCTGTTTTAAGATCTTAGCGCTTCCTCGTATGTCTTTCTTGGCTGATATCTTGACACACGTAGGAATGAGACTATGATCACGACATCTCTTCAAGAAATTTAAAGATGTTACATATCTTGCGCGCTTAGTTTGTAGATCTTCTAACCGGCGTATTTTTGTTGCTGTTTCCAGTCCGTACTGATTTACATAATATTGTCTTCTGTTTACGCGAATGTTATTCATTGAAATTAAACTACTATATACGGATTTTATCGCGTTGTTTATTTAACACTCTATTACATAATTTAGAAACTGTTACACTACTATACTGTACTATTAAACTTTACTAATTTTAAGCTAATTAAATTATTAAAACTATCAAATCTATTTGTTTTTAAGTTTACACTTAACGTACGTACGTAACGCTACGGTCATAATGGATACGTCAGATTATAAAAATAAAATTGAAAATTTACTTTCGGATGAAACAACATATAAACAGGTTAAAACAGACCCTACAAACAAAATATTGAACAAAACCAAAGACATCATACATAAATACTCCGAAAGACTAGATCTAGACGTTAAACAATTAATACCAGCTTGCGTAAAACCTCCAAAGCTGTATGGGTTACCAAAAATACACAAAGAAAACGCTCCCCTACGTCCTATTGTGAGTCAGATCGACACACCAACTTACAGACTGGCGCAGCACGTAGCGAAGATACTCTCACCACTCAGAGGCAACTCGAGAGCATATGTAAAAGATTCATACCATTTTGTGAGTGAGATTAAACACCTATGTCTCACTAACAATGAAACAATGGTTAGTTTTGATGTACAGTCATTATTTACATGCATACCTGTACATGACTGTATTGAAATAACTAAAAGGAAGCTAATAGAGTACAATATGCCTGAGGAATATGCAGAACTACTTAAGCATTGCTTAACAACTGGCTATCTGTTGTGGGACAATAAATTCTACATACAAGTAGATGGTGTGGCAATGGGCTCCCCTGTATCGCCTGTTGTTGCCGACATATATATGGAGGACTTCGAGGCTCGAGCTTTACAGACTGCCCCCATCACACCCAGGATTTATAAGAGGTTTGTAGATGATACTTTTACAATATTACCAACAGATAGTGTTAGTGTATTCCTAGAACATCTTAATTCCATTAATAACAACATCCAATTTACTATGGAATTAGAGGCAAATAATTCATTAGCATTCTTAGATGTACTTGTCATCAGGAATCCTGATCATACTTTGAGCCACACTGTGTATAGGAAAAAGACCCATACAAATAGGTACTTAAACGGTGAATCTCACCACCATCCTAAACAGTTAGCTACCGTGGGAATGTCTTTGTTTCAGAGAGCCCACGGGATCTGTGACAAGAAACACCTGGACGCCGAGCTTCAACATGTCAAGCAAGTACTGCAAGACAACAAGCTCCAACAGCCGCGCCGCTGTCACAGATCCCGAGAAAAGCCAGCCACAGTCGAGCGCCAGCCTGCTATACTGCCTTATGTAAGGGGTGTCACTGACAAGATTGGCTACATCTTGAAGCGAGCTTCAATCAACACATACTTCAAGCCGCCAACGAAGATAAGTCAAATTTTTACCATCCGTCAAGTGCCAATTACCTTTACAAGATGCAGGGGTCTATAAAATAGATTGTGACTGCGGACTCTCATACATTGGTCAAACCAAGAGAAGCATAGGCACCCGCATAAAAGAACACATAGCTGACGTTAAACACAAACGCTCGTTGAAGTCTGCTGTGTGTGAACATGTACAACAGGGGACCAACCACTACCTGAGATTTGACAAACCACAGATTCTCGCTAAAGAACACCGATTCCTACCAAGGATGCTTCGCGAGGCTATTGAGATCAAAAAACATCCAAATTTCAATAGAGAAGATGGTTGGAATGTACCACCAGCTTGGGATCCAGTACTTCAAATAGTCAAGCCCAAGAATAAACAAACCACAGCTAGACTTCATGATACTTTGAGCTCATTCTGCGTAAATAGAAACACCAATAACTAAATTATGTTCGGGTACTTTGAAATAACTACACTGGAACATTGAGACAACTACCATCTTAGTCTCCCCGTGACCATGGCTGCTGAAAAGCAACCGAAACGTCGGGGAAAGTGTAAACTTAAAAACAAATAGATTTGATAGTTTTAATAATTTAATTAGCTTAAAATTAGTAAAGTTTAATAGTACAGTATAGTAGTGTAACAGTTTCTAAATTATGTAATAGAGTGTTAAATAAACAACGCGATAAAATCCGTATATAGTAGTTTAATTTCAATGATTGTTTTCAGTCATAACATAACACAAAATGTAAGTAAACAAAATCTTTCCTCCTATCAAAAATCTTATTCAGTCTCATTCATCTCTCTTATCCAAACATAATATAAAAAAAGAACTGAGAGCTGAAAAATAAAAATTATAATAATATTAACTGTCCCGACAGACGTCGTCCAGTGAAGGCGAATAAAAAAAATAAAAAAAGAAACGTATCTAAACCATCCTCGAATCCACTTGAACACACACAAAAAAATACATTCAAGTCGGGCCAGCCGTTTAGGAGGAGTTTAATTACAACGAAAAGTGGCATTGATTTATATATATATACAGGGTGATTTTGAAATCGTGTAATTCCTTTTAACCACGCATTCTACTGGTGATATAGAATAACCCTGACCATATTTTTTCTTAATTAGAATAATGGTTTCGGCAAAATTAGAGTACAGATTTTTTTCATGAAATGATTTCAAATAGTCATATTTTAACCACCTGACACAATCTTAAGATTTCGCTAATTTAAAAATAATAACATAACAATAACTGATGTCGTAAATAATAGGGGGCAATAAAAAGGACCGCCCGTTATTATTTACGACATTAATTATTAATATGTTTTTTTATTTTAATTAGTAAAAAATTAAAATTGCCTTGGTTGGTTAACATATGACTATCTGACACCATTTCACGAAAAAAACGGAACATAAATTTTTCAAAAAAATTAATCTAATTAAATAAAAATATGGCCAGGGTTATTCTATATCACCAGTAGAATGCGTGGTTAAAAGGAATTACACGATTTCAAAATCACCCTGTATAGATTCATTTCACTTACTTGTACTTAGTTTGTAGACCATGGCTTCATGTACTCTGCACAAGTAGATGTCTTCTTAGGTCCCACACCTACATCTGTTAATCTTTCTACACTATACCTATCTTTTCCATTTACTCTTGTTACTTTGTATGGCCCTAAAAACATAGCTTTTAATTTCATGGCCTTTCCAAACTGTGTTCTTTTTATTGCAACCAAATCTCTAACTTTGTACGTAGTACAAATTTTTCTTTTCTTGTTAAAATTTATTTTATTTTCTTTTTGTATCTTTAATATTTGTTCTTTAGCTGTTTCTCTTTGTGCCATGAAATTAGAAATGTATTCTTCCTCTAGCATTTCTAACAGCAATAGGTTTTCTTTCTGTCGCATTTTTACACGGGTAAGTAGCTCAATCGGAGTTGTCTTGATACTCTTCTGGTAGGTACTATTCAAGGGTCTTTACAACTTGCTAGTATGCTTGTACCAGTGCGTTGGCTCCTCAACATTCAGCTTGGTAAGTACAGATATTATTGCGCGATGAATGCGCTCAACCTGTCCGTTTCCTCTAGGTACTCCAGTGGTGATCTTGCAATGCTGAACTGGGATCATTTTTATTTCTGATGTACATTAACGACCTACCTAACATTACTCCACACAAAACAATCTTATTTGCTGATGACATGACACTCATTATCAAGTGTGAAAATAAAGAAACATGAGAATGACATAACGCTTTAGCCATTCAATTAATAAGGCAATTGAATGGCTAAGTAAAAATAATTTAAAAATCAATGCCAATATAACGCAAATGATACAGTTCCAAAATTATAGAAGACAACATATTGATTTAAATGTTAACTACAAAAATAAAAAAATAGATAGGTAAGCACTGTTAAATTTTTAGATCTGATGCTTGATAAGCACTGCAACTGGAGGGAGCATGTAGAATAATGTTTGTAATAAACTTAAAAGATTCGTATTTGCTATTAAACGTTTAACGGATACGTGTCATCAGTGCTCTCATGTGGTCTTTTGTTGTGGAGTAATTCGGTTGAGATTGAAAAACCATGTCTGTTGCAAAAGAAATGCGTGAGAGCAATATGTGGAGCCTGGTCTACAGACAGTTGTAAGCCACTATTTACAAAGTTCCATATCCTACCATTGGTTTGCATGTACTATCGACAGCAGCCACGGACGACTAAGGTTAAAATCGCATAGCAGGCCAACATGGCACGTGACACGCCCCTTTTTTTCTGTTTGAGTTTTTTTACACTTTACATTTGTTTACTGATTCTAAGGCGATACAAACTCAACTGGTCAGCTACGACCTTTTTGTTTGAGTTTTTTTACACTTTACATTTGTATTATATGTATTATGTATATATTTGTGTACCGCCAGGATTGATTATTTATACTTAGTATAAACATTCTCAAATAGAAGTCAGCAATTTAACATTGGTTATGTTCTGAAGCCGCTATGATCAAACGAATCAAAACGACTGGAAGGTATCTATCAAATATATTTTATTACCTATTTATTTATACAACAATGTTAATATTTGAATAGGCCGTAGGTCGGCTACATAATAGTTTATTTAGTTTTATTGATGTGCTCGCATAATGGACTTCTTTGATGCAGATACGTTTTTAAATATTTCAGACTTCATTAATATAATAATTATAAATGTTAAATGAATAAAGCTACCTTGAAATAAATAAATAAAACAACAATATACTTACTATCTCAGTAAAATTGTAATTTAAAGGTTACCTACTAATACTAATTTAACAATTAGGTAGCGACGTTCCATCAAACTAAACAAAAAAAAGAAAGTAACAAATCAAACCTATTTTAATGATTAAGTATAACAATGCTTAAATTTATATTTACATTCCATACCGTTATTTTTAATCCTAAGAGACAATATTTTTTATTTATTTTTATACAAGAGCATATTATCTTAAAATTGTAAATAAATTATACTTCTAATACTAAATGTATAAAGCAAAAACAAAAGTTAATACAAAAAGCATATATGATACAATATTAACTCAGTGGCTTCCTCCTTTCTTCTATCTGCTTGCCGTGCCCGACAGGGTCCATATTTGATCTTTTGTATTTTCTTGTAACAACATTTATACATATGGAGAGCAATAAAGCATTGAAATTGAAATTGAAGCTACAATTAAATTTACTATTAGAAGAGTAGAGTATTAAAGTTCTTGTGGGAGCTCATGGTTAGAAGTTCGGTATTGTGTCAACGCAACAACTGTCCAAATATGATACCATCTGGCAAAAGTAAGAAAAGTCATAAAAAAAAACGGTTAGTACACTTTTTTGTTCGATGATTCCTTTTTGATTGGTTAACAAAATTAAGGGCGGAGTCACTTAAAGTCAACATGCGTAAGCGAAATTTTTCTGAAACTCTGGAACTATGTGTCTTTGTCAAACTGCATCCACAATATTTTAGCAAATTTTCTGACAAGGTGGGTAGAAATTCTAGAAATAAATTTAAGCTTCTCCGACCTAGGTGTCGTTTGGATATATTATATGAGAAGAATGTATATGTGAATGCCATAGATGTATATAATAAGTTACCAGACAAATTCAAAGAATCATAGGTTACTATGTTTAAGAGAAAACTTACAGCGTGGCTTGCGGCTTTTTTTTTTACCATTTAACGTATTTTATGACATATAAAGAAAACGATGTAATTAATTAATGTTGAAATTCCTTTATATCAAATACATTGCAACATAATAATTGACCTCTTCCTGTACAATTACCTAATTTATTACAATAATTATTCCCGGCATAGATTTTGACATTAATTAACTAAATAACTAAATGCAAATCAATATAATATCAAACCAATATAATGATCAACATATTTTGTACGATATCTGTCTATAACTTTGACATATTTACGTACCATTGTTATGGTAGAATGTGATAGGACCACAATTACTTTTTTTTTTTTTTTTTTTACGTTGGGGAATGCTATGACGCATATCCCTCCGCGGGGGCGGGCGGAGGGATTATGTCGGACTCGCCAGGGTAAAGAAAGATGTTGAAAATATAATGTACCTCCCGGGATACCGACTAAACCTACCACGGTGTTCCTCGACACAACCACTATCGACGGGGCCGCGCGAATCGCTTTCGCATGCGGTCGCGACCCCGCCAAGGTTACGGCCCGCCGTATGAAACGGCAGGCCACTACACGAAAGACCTACCCAAAATAGGCACTGCGTCATATAAAACCCTACTGTCTCCCCTAGAGGGGAGACGGACTCGACACAGAGGCGCGCGTGGGAACACGCACGCCGCCTCTCGGACCTGGTGCTGAACGGATGGCGGGCAGGCCCACAAAGCCCGCCACCCCCAGGTCAAACCTCAGGGTGGCTGGAGGTCATCGCGCGCCCTCCGGCGCCCGGCTCTGCGGTTGGGGAGAGGGTTTAAACGCTCCCTCCCCCGCAGGACCACAATTACTTTACCGACACTATGTAACCACATTTCTTGTGAATAAAGGATTATTTTTATTATTATTCTCTTTATTATTGTTTCTAATTTTCCTTTTTTTTTGTTTACTAATTCGGGAACAGGGTCCAAGCAGCCGGTAGTTAGGACCCCAGAGAGAGGAATCTCCTTACAATACGCGCCGTGTCGAGCAGTACTGCCTTTTGGATCAAGGACTTGATCCAGCCATCTAACGCAAGCCTCTGCAGGTGTTGGTCGAGGCTCTTAGGTATTAAACCATTGACTGTAATGTCTATCGGCACAATGACCGCCGAGTCCACACGCCACATGTCGACAATCTCGTGAGCTAAGTCCAGGTATTTCAACTCTTTCTCTTTCAGCTTTCACAAGATTCTCTGCGGAATGGTGACATCGATGATCATTGCTCGGCGCTCCAATCGGTCTATCAGTACAATATCAGGCATGTTCGCCACAATTGTCCTATCAGTGATGATATACCGATCCCAGTACAAAGTAGCACGACCATTTTCGAGAACTGGATCGGGCACATACCTGTTATAAGGCACTTCAGATTCCACAAGGCAAGTTGCTGATGGACAATCCTGGATACTTGGTTCTGTCTATAATACTTTCCATTGGCAAGACGAGAACAACCGGAGATAATATGTCTGAGAGATTCTCCGGTCTGGTGACATGCCCGACATATGTCAACCGTCCCATCCTTCAGGATATATCTCCGGTAGTTGTTCGTCATGACAACTTCTTCCATAATTGCACAGACAAAACCTTCGGTCTCAGCGAAGAGATCGCTGAATCGTAGCCAGGACACCGATGACTGAAAAACTATGTCGGGCCCGTTCAGAGCCCGGAAAAAGCGTCCATGAAGCTCTTTTCCTTTCCATACATCCCTGTGCTCGTCAGTTCCAAGTATAACAGGTTTGCGCCAGTTCTCTTTAGCCAGAGTAAGCGCGGTAAAGCCCGTATCCACTGCGACTACATCGCGATGCACGCCTACATCAGTTCGGAGAAAATATTCTCTGAGATTGCACACCTCACGGTTGTGGAGGGTCTTGGCATTTAAAAAACCTCGACTCCCACACTTTCGCGGCATGTACAATCTCATTACCGAGGAACGCGGGTGGTGAATTCAGTATGCAGTCAACAGTGTATGGACCTTTCTATCCAGGATATCTAATTCCGTTTGCGTCCATCTGAGTATGCCAAAGGAGTACATACGAATCGGCATGACTCAACCGTTACAGGCGCGCACCCTTTTGCCGCCTGAAAACAGTTTTTTCTTTTCATGCGGCCATTGTAACACTTCTGCGACGCCCGTTTCATACCGTCCTCAGTGATACCTAATGCTTGTGACATACCCAGATATTTATAGGTTTCGTTTGCAAAGAGAGATCTAAGTCTAGTGAAATCTGAGAGTTCAATGCCAACAGATTCCACAACCCTGCCTCGCTTTACATACATAGCTGCACATTTGTCAACACCAAACTCCATCTGATGGAGTTACTGAAGGTTACCGTTACCTTAAGTAACGCTGTCAGTTGGGGTCTGGTGGAGGCAAAGAGTTTTAAGTCATCCATGTAAAAAAGGTGGAATATAACTTAATAAATTATAATATAATTAATCAATCATAATATTATAGTATAATTAATTAATATAACTTAACGTGATCCTATAAGACACCATACTGTTTTCTTCAGACGACAACTATGTTTTCCAGAAAATTATCTCTATAATAAACTCAACGCTTTGTTAAACATATATCCTAAAACTACTCGCAAATGTAAAAATGTTAGAAATTATTTACTGAATTTAAACTACGCCAACACAGAAGCCTTAATATGCATAGTGAAATAAATTACTATTAATAAAATAACAACAGGTGGTATGTCACATAAATACTCACACATAAACTCATACAATCACACACCCACACACACACACACACATACGCGCGCGCGCATACACATACACACACACACACACACACATACACGCACACGCTCGGACAGATCTCATAAAACTTATGAAGTAGAACAAACACTCACAAAGCCACGTTAGTGTCCAGGAGACCTGAAATACAGGGTTTCCCTAGTTTAGGCTCCTGTCCACCCCTCATAATACGCTACTTGTTATATTTACTTTGCTACCTATGCTCCGTTTGGTTAGGGGCTTGGCTGGGGGTGAGCGGTCTTGATGTGGTTTTTTGTGCAGACACATGTTAAACAAATAAGCTACTGCTTAAACTAACGGTTCAATTGATTTAGTAATCGTTAGTGTTATATTTACATTGATCTTTAGCAGCAATTTATTTTTAAACTAGGTTTTTGGGTAGGAAGACGCAACGGGATTGCTTACCTTTGGTTGGGTGCCTCGCCAAATGGAGTATAGTTGAAATATCACATTATGCGAAATTGTAAAATTATTATGTTTGGTGGAAATAAACTAATTTTTAATTTAATTTAATTAATTTTATTGTATAATGAAGGGTCAAGAAAATAAAAGAATCTTTTAATGATTGACGAACGTGGGAGAATACAGATTTTGTCTTTTCTACGTTTTTGGTTTGTCCTATATGGAGTTTTCTGGTGTTGTAGAAGAACTGCTTGTATGATAAAGTGTTGTTTTACATTTAGAATATTCCATTTACAATATAATTCATTTGTAGGGAATATAATAGGGCGAAAAGTAGCCACATTTAGTATTGCTCTATGTGCAATCTCTAACAGTTTTATAATCGTTTTAGCAGCACCACCCTAACACGAAATGCAGTATGTGACAATAGATTGGCATACGGCAAAATAAACATTCGTATTACGGTCTGGTTAGCAACTTTCCGTAGAGCTTTAAATGAAAATATAAGTTTTCGGACTCTGCCCCTGAGAACGTTTATATGGGACTTAACTTTGAGTCTTATCCAATGTCACACCTAGATATTTTATTTGTTTTGCAGAGGTTAAGGATGGACAGGTACAAGGAGTTTGGAGCTCAGTGTGGCAGGAGTGGACTTTTATAGTTATTGGGATGCGTGGTTGAGAGGCTGAACTGATTGAAAATGTAACGAACTTGGTTTTGGAAGTATTGAGTGTAAGGGTGTGACCATTGAGCCAGTTTAGTGCTGTGTTGAATGCGAGTTGTACCCTTATTTCTAACTGGGACCAAGTGTCAGCTACGACGACGGTTATCGCAGTGTCACCCGCAAATTAAATTATGTTTAAATTTTGGACATTACGGTCGCACAGCTGATTTATGAAGATAAGAAAAAGAGTTGGCCCTATAATACTTCCCTGGGGCACACCGTAATTAATAGAAAGTTCATTACTATTATTATTATTTATCCTAACAAATTGCGATCGATTTGTTAGGTACCTAGCTCTTGAATAGATCTAATTGAACACCTCTGACACCCACTCCCTCAAGTTTTAATACGGGTGTAGAGACGGGTACCGTGTCGAACGCTTTCGCGAGGTCTAAAAATATGGTCAGCACTTTTTATTATTATTAATACTTTGAACTACGTAATTAGTTAATTCGTGGACGGCGTCACATGTTGATAAGTTTTTGCGAAAGTCGGATTGATGAGATGATATTAGTTTATAGTGTTCCAAGTAATTAACCAATCTTATTAATTAACCGTTCGAGCACCTTAGATAAAGCACTTAGGACTGCTATGGGTCGGTAATTATACGGTTTAAGATTTTATTTCCTCATTAGAATTCACAATGATTCACTTACTGAGAAACAATTTTTCACATCATAAGCTTAAATGAGTGTACAGAAACATAATTAATTATTACTAACTAAAGTAAACAACAAAAGAACGCAACATGAAAATTAATAATTAAATGCTACAAAGTGGGTATATTCAAAACAAATTATATCTAAACGCTCGAAAGTTGTCAACAGTACATTATTAAGTGAGGTCCCGTCTCCTCCCTTGAAAATCGGATGAATAATTGCCTTTTTAAATGAAGTAGGGAAGACAGCAGTGTCGACACAAAGTTTAAAAAGATGGCATAGGATGGGCGCCAGTAGGGTAGAGTATTTTTTTAGAAAATTGGGCGCCGTACTATCCCATCTAGTAGCAGCATGGGTCCGTAGAGAGCATATGGTTTGAATGATTTCGTCAAAGTCGGTATGCTTTAGGACGAAGGATGAAGTGGGTGTGACCTTAGGTTTTTTTTTATGTTATAGGCTAAACGAGCAGATAGGTACCGTATAAGAGGTTGACGTTCGTTGCACGGTAGTGGTTGTGATATTGTCAGCAAGGTTTTTGCCAGCATTGGCGAAAAAGGAGTTAACTTTGTCACAACATTCTGTAGGTGAGGATGAGGTGGTTAATAGTTGTATAGAAGTATTATTCGGTTTCGTGGTCTACAATAAAGCGAGTTACTATTAACTCGCTTTATTGTTTCTCTAAGTAACTTAGGATTTTGTCCAGCTTTATCCAGTTCTTGCGTAAAGACGTTTTGCTTTTTTTAGATTCTTTGTACAGAAATTTCGGTAGCGCTTGTAGGTTACTGTCAATATTTCGTTTTCTGGATCTTGTTTAGCCTTTTTATGCAATGCGTCCCTATTTCTAATGCAGCGTAACAGACCAGTCGTGATCTAAGGTTTTAGTCATTTCTTTCTCGCAGCTACTTTCCTGGTCGAGGTGTGTTTTAAAATGGCTGTGGTCATCAATTCCACAAATTAATTTGTTGCAATTTTAGCGTTAGTTGTGGAGAAAATTGGGTTAAAGTCTAGTTGAGACATTGTTTCATCAAGTTTCTCATAGTCGATATTGGTGAGGATAGGAATTGAGGATTTTCGTTTATGTCTATTGTCCAAGCAGAGTAGTGAAGGATAGTGGTCTGTGACCACGGAGTCATAGACGAAGGAAAATGAGGGCGAGTTTGTTCTTAAAATAAGATGGTCCAAACAGTTATCTCCTCTGGTTGGAACGGTATGCACTGGGAGAAAACCATGAAAAGCCAGTTAATTAAGATATTCGTGGCATATTTAAGCTAGTAGGTTTATGTCTAGGTTAATGTCACCTGTTAAGATTACCGTTTTAAAATGTTGGAGAGATGGAAGTACATAGAATATTAAGAGATAATAAAAAGTTTTGAATATTATCAATAGATGGAGACCGATAGATGCAAACTATAGCCACCTCAGATTTTATTTTAATGATAAGTCCAGAAGCTGATTGATGTAAGTCGGGTTCCTCACATGTGGCCGGTAGCTCCGCGTTCACATATACCACTACACCGTCGCTTTGGTTAAAATGTTTTGTTGTTGTGAAAGTGGGTTATTCCCAGTTGCCCCCACCGTCGATGCCACCACTGGTTTGAAAAAAATCCCATTTGTCATCAGTGGTGGCGTCACCAGGGGTGGCAATTGGGAGTGGCTACTCATTTTATTCTCAGTTGCCACCAGCGGTGACAGATGGGAAAAATAAATTGATATGCCCCCAGTAGTAGCGATGCTAGAAGTGAATATATAGTGATGTAAATTAATAAGATAAAAGTGTGATGTGATATAAATATATGTCTCTCAAGTGACGTGTAAAAGCTTTATTTCTCTTCGTTTGAATGTGCATTTAATAATAAAATACATCATCTATTTAACACCACTTGTGAAAAATTTATTCACATCACTATATATTCAGTTCTAGCATCGCTACTACTGGCGGAATATTAATTTATTTTTTGCATCTGTCACCGCTGGTGGCAACTGGGAATAAAATGAGTGGCCACTCCCAATTGCCAATCCTGGTGACGCCACCACTGGTGGCAAATGGGATTTTTTTTGGAAAAGAATCACATTTGTCACCAGTGGTGGCGTCGACGGTGGGGGCAACTGGGAATAAACCGTGAAAGTGGTGTAAATTTTTAATTGTGGAATTGTGGAATAATTATTACTGGATCAGGATAGCCAGCATTCCGTTAGGATTACTAGATCACATTCAAATGAAAGACGTTTCAAGAGAATCTGCCGATTTAAAAAGTTACAGTTAATTGAACGAATATTTTGTGACAACAGTTTTAAGTAGTTGTTGGGTTGTTTAATAACAAATCGCGTCTGTTCTGGAGTGCACAACTGGTCAATATTATCTATAAGATAGTTAACGTTATTAGTCATTTTTCCATAAATGTATCCTGAGAGGAGTGGGGCGTCATGGTCGATAGTAAAAGAATTTAAATTTAGCAAGCAGGCTGACGTTTGACTTTTAGATAATTGGTAACTGTTTATAATTAATAAGATAAGTACGTAGGTCACTAGGAAAGTTTTGAGATATCGTTAAACTACTTAATGCATAAGCGTCAAGCTGTTACCAATGATAGTACAACTCGTATAGTAATAGGTAGCAAGTAAAAAAAAAGTCCACCTACCTCCAATATTTTTTTGTGAATTTACAATTGCAACAAGATGTCAGAATTAACGCGTCGCGATTTTCGAGCAATTATGTTCTATAATTTCAAGCGTGGTTTGAGTGCTGATGAGTGTCAGTGAATTAAAAGTTGTGTTTAATGAGAAAGCACCATCCCGTAGCTCAGTGTATCGATGGTACAAACAGTTCCAAAGAGGAGATTTCAACTTGTCTGACGATTTTCGATCCGGGCGGCCTGTTGAAGCAGTGTCCTCAGAAAACGGCTGCAGTTAAGAAACTACTTGAGATAGATATACACATAACCTATAGACAAATAGAGGAACTCCTAAAGATTAGTGCACCATCAATTCATACTATTTTACATGACCATCTTCGTTTGATGGTGGAAAATCACCGTGAATTCAATAGTAACAGGTGATGAATCTTGGCTGTATTATTACGATGCAAAATCTAAATCTAAAAACAAGGTATGGACAGCAGACAATTGTCAAACAGTCTCGATCCGTAAAAAAGAAAATGGTCGTGGTCTTCTTTGGCAAAAGGGGTATAAGAAAGCGAATGACGCTTGATGAACAGAAGACTGTTACCGCAAAATGGTACATCGAGATTTGTTTGCCTCAATTGATTGAATCTCTAAAAAACCTTCGGCCATACTCACGCATAGACACTTGGACTTGGCGTGTGAGGAAGTCTCTGAAGAAACATGGAAGAAGATATTTGATGACTGGTTTCATCGTATGGAGAAGTGTATTGCAGCCGACGGAAATTATTTCGAGAAAATTTAAAGTTAAGTTATCAAATCTCAAAACTTCTCTAGTGACCTACGTACATATTGTAAGATAGTAGGACCTTATACAGGCTTTATGTTCTTGGCTATGAATATGTATGTAGTTTGCCAGGCATGTGTGTGGTGATAGTGGTAAAATGTCTATAGATAACTTGTATTCTGTTTGTGTTGTGCAGGTTCTGATAACGTAGGTAATACCTACATTGTTGAGTGATGTGGTTATAGTTGTAACTTATGTTTGGTGTATTTGTGTTTATTGCAGGTATTTCAGTAGAGTAGTAACCACGGAGCATAATATCATTAAATAAGTTAAAGATAAGAATAAAATAATAGCCAGTTGTTTCAGCTGTTGTTCATTCTTCACCAGGATCGATTGGCTGTCTGTATCCTTTTTCATAAAAACTCGTCCAGTACAACAGTAGTTATACTGATTGGACTTGGCGTAATTTCTTGCAAGATATAATAATCTCTTGGTGAGGGTTGTCAATTGCTCGGCAACGTATATAGGCATTTGGGGTGCAATTGTTATGCCTAGATGAGTTAAACCTATTTTATTGTTTGGGTTTTTCTTATTGTGTTCTTTAACAGCCATTGTTTTCATTAGGGTGTTCGAGAAATCAACTGTAACACTTGATGTTCTGTTTTCTTTTTTCGACGGTTGTCGTATTATATCACGGACGCAGGTGAGCTCTGTTGAGGTATTTAGTTACTTTGAGAGGCACTGTATCTTGTCATACAATATTGTTTTCTTCCTTCCTTCTCTTGATTAGGTACATTTCTAATTTCGATTGAGAGTGACTATTTCGCTCGCACATTTCTAGTTTTCTTCAAGTGCTGATAACTTGAACAGCATGCTATTTCGCTCCTTTTCCAAAGATGTAATTTTATTCTCCAGTGACGACAGTTGATCGGAGATAAAGATTAAAGACTTTTCTAATTCACTAGTGGTAGCCTTTATATCAGTTTTTTTTTTATTTTAACCATATGTCCTTCTAGCTTGTCAAGACAAAAGTTATGAGCAGACATCATCAGGCTCATCATTTCTTTTATGTCATTTCTAAAGACTCCAATTCGTCACCGGTGATCTCACTTCATGAGTGTTTTCGTTTGTTTCGCTGTGTAATATTAAATTGCTGGGTTTCTTCTGCATAAAATCGTCTAAGGGCGAACTCGGAACGTGAAAGTACACTTTGGTTTGGCGGTGTCCTCTTCAATTTGTTTGATACTGCTACAGTTGGAGATTTAGGCGGTAATGTATAAAACATACATCGTGTATGTCTTAATACAAGTAGTAAATGCCAATGTATTATTCCAAAAGTTCTAGATAAGATAATACTTAGACCATACACAAAAGTGCGTTAATGCGCTGTTGTCAAGAGTTGTTGCGTACAGATAAAGATGTATGATTAAAACCTATTTATTACTACCAAAAAATACCAGTTACTAGTTCGACCTTTGCATCTACTTCATTAAGTTCAACTCATATTTCTATTAGTTGAACCAACTGGAAAAAAATCCAACTATGTAGTTCAACTTTCTAAACATATTGTTTAAGATGAAATAGGAATATTTTTCCAATCAGTTCAACTAACTAAAATTACTTAAGAAAATTATAAGCACAAACAATTTTTTACTTTACAATATTCTAATTATGTATTTGAAAAATATTATTATTAATTCAACATGAACAATAAAGAAAACAGAAAGTTTAATTGAATTTTTTACAGTTAGTTCAACTAATTGTAATTTAAGTTGAACTTAATGGAATAGATGCTACTTTTGAAGGTACAAATAAACATTCCTAAATTTTAGATACTTTGAAAAATAAAAACAAACCAAATGTGCATTAATTTTTCCTTATGATTCTTACGTAATAAATATTAAATGGGGGGAGGCCTATCCTTATTTTTCTTATAAAGGGGGGCACGGGAACAAAAACTAGCAACAATAGTCTTAAGTAATTCATGAATAACGTCTATGTATGATAGATTCTGCATAATATAACCGAGATTTTGGGATTAAAGCTCACCATACACAGACAGCGCAGACGTAGCATTTCATGTTGTGTGGCTCGTATTAGTATGAGTCATTACAAACGACCCGGAACTAGTGTGTGAATTATTTTCTTCTTTTTATTTTAAAAAGGCACTAGCAGTTGCGTAGCATAGTAGGCGCGCCCCGGGCGGCACATTTAGAGGGCGGCAAAATTGTTCTTGCCGAAAAGTTCTTTAGAATTACTGTACATTATAGTCTTTCAAATTGAAATAACTAAATAAGAGGGCGGCAAAATTTTCATCCGCCCCGGGCGGCTGATACCCACGCTACGCCACTGAGCACTAGAAATAATTCCTATGCCGCGGGGGACTTCACAAACTTTCAAACAACGGACACAAAGGACGCCCAGACTCCGCACAACTACTATATATGGCTGACACACATTTTTGTCCCGTGTGGGGATCGAACCCACAACACTCGGCGCTGTGGCAGTGGGGAAGCCACCACTTGAACCACTACGGCGTCGGTAGTCATATTGCATTAGACAGCTATGAATTTATGTAATGTTAACGTACCTATTCCCCCGTATTACTTACCGTTAGTTTTTGGCGACCTCGATGGCGTAGTGGTTAGTGTAACCGACTGCCACGCCTGAGTTCGCGGGTTTGATTCCCGCACAAGTCAAACATTTGTGCGAATGAACACGGATGTTTGTTTTGGTCTGGGTTTTTCTGTATATAATATTTATGTATTTAAAAGAAAATCTATATATTGTATGTTTATCCATTGTCTCCCATAGTACAAGCTCTGCTTAGTTTGGGCTAGATGGTGTTGTGTGTATGTGATAGAATATTATTATGTGTTTCTCTTTCACGGGTAATTTCCTAATGCGTTAGTGAAAATCCGACCCTTTGAGAGGTTTACCTATGTTTTGGCAATAGGTATAACGACACTCAGATGGTGTTATAGTCTGTTTAATTTCAGTAAAAGTAAAGCTTATATACTAGTGTGGCGCGTGTATACATTTGCATGCGTGTGCATTTTAACTTATCTTAAGATGTGCTCTATCGGATTACGTGTAATTATGTAGTCGCTACAGGAGGCTTACACGGGACATGGGTCCAACATGCATAGATCCTTATAGTTACCGAGCGTAATACCAGACTCTGTGCTGCCAATAAGAATTTCTTGTCGGGAAATTTACATAACTCTTGGCCTGCTCGACCTTGGCCGAACCCGGGACCTCATACAGTTCAGTGGCACTCACTACTGCTGCGCCACCGAGTCAGTTTCAGGATGTTTTTATCTTTCTGCCCATCCTATCTGCATATACAGCTAAGTGTCCAGTGCAGTGAGCTGCAAAAATGCATACCCATGTCAAAACTAAAATTGTATAAGCCGATAATTGCCGCCATCTAACGGAAATCGATTCAAGAACTGCTGAATAGTTTAGTTATATCGTAATGGATGGCGGTGCACTACTACAAAATAAATTTATTAATAGAAACTCAATTTTGTTAAAATTTCTTCAAACAATTTTTGAATCTCTATTCACAAAAGTTTATTTAAAAAAAAAACACATTTTCATCTGTTTCCTAAAATTAGTACCTACGCGTTGCAATATTTATAAAACAACGTCATCTAGTTAATTCATATTAATTCTAATTCGAGTGTTCACAGGATTTTGGACCTTACGGTATCCATGGAATATTACAGGCGACTGCACGTTATTGACATTTGCGAGTTTAGCGGCTTAGTCTAGTCAGTTTATATTAGACTTGCTTATGCCCGCGGCTTGAAACCTTTTTTCTGTATGAAAGGTAGCCTACGTCCTGTTCTGTACGCCGGTCAATGTATATGCGAAATTTCATGATGATCGGTCGAGTAGTTCAGACGTGAAAACGTAAAAAACAAACAAACTTACTGTCGCATAAGTAATATTAGTTAGGATTTACATGTTATTTATTTATTTATTCATAACAAGAAATATTGTGAAGAACATATTTGTTTAAATTAATAATTTTTAACTTCAATTGCAATTAAATACTAAATTATGTCAATTATGTATTATGTTATTATTTAATTATGTCATTGAATTAAAGTTATTCTCGGAAAAAAAAACTAAATCTATTATAATTGTATATTATATTAAACAAATCATGTCATTCTAAATTTATTTCAAATAAAATCCAATAAATTATATAAATAGAAAAATGTCAACTTAAAATATTAATACGAAAAAAAAAAAAAGATGAAATTATATAAAAATAATTTGTTACAATCATATCATATCTTTGAGGTACCTACCTATTCATCAACACACACACACACACACACACACTGTAGTAACATTTTTGCAATAACAAAGATTTTAATTTATTTTTAAAGCTAAAATAACAAATTATGGGTTTAAATTCTGTCGGCAGTTTGTTGTATAATATAATAATAGATTGTACCCGTGAACAGTGTTTGACTACATTTAGTTTGTGCTATATTCTACTAAATAAATCTTTCCTACGCATTGCTAGACGTTCTTTCTCCTCTAATGTCTCAACATTATTGAGATTCTTAACCAGGTGGCCTAATAAGACTAGAATATACAGGGTGATTTTGAAATCGTGTAATTCCTTTTAACCACGCATTCTACTGGTGATATAGAATAACCCTGACCATATTTTTTCTTAATTAGAATAATGGTTTCGGCAAAATTAGAGTACAGATTTTTTTCATGAAATGATTTCAAATAGTCATATTTTAACCACCTGACACAATCTTAATATTTTACTAATTTAAAAATAATAACATAACAATAACTGATGTCGTAAATAATAAGGGGCAATAAAAAGTACCGCCCGTTATTACTTACGATATTAATTATTAATACGATATTTTATTTTAATTAGTAAAAAATTAAAATTGCTTCGGTTGGTTAACATATGACTATCTGACACCATTTCAGGAAAAAAACGGAATAATAATTTTTCCAAAAAAATAAATCTAATTAAATAAAAATATGGTCAGGGTTATTCTATATCACCAGTAGAATGCGTGGTTAAAAGGAATTACACGATTTCAAAATCACCCTGTATAGACATGGCGCTGTAAGAATTTTTAGTTGTACGAAGTGATCCCTGCGTGACTCCACTTGTTTTATTCGAAGCATAGTTCTTATTGCTCTCGTTTGCATGACAAATACTGCACTTATGTTAGATTTAAAACTGTTTCCCCAGAATTTTACACTGTATCTTAATTTTGACTCAATCAAAGCAAAGTAGACTGGACGAATCTGAGATACTGTGAGCTCATCTCTTAAAGTGCGTATTGCATAACATGCTCTACTTAATGTATTGCTGGTTACTGCAAGTTCCTTCTTCCAATTCAGTAAATTACCTGAAACCCCATGAATTTAAAATTTTCTACCATGTCGACTCTATTTCGCAAAGAAACAACTCGTAAGTTTTCATTTTGCCTCACAGTGGTTTTAAATAACATGCATGATAAAATGATCGAGGGTAGGTATATTAGACGAAGTAGTTACTTAATAGGTTTAATCTGTTTTACAGCGTAGTATCTTCATTTGTACTGGCATTGGGGTATCACATAATCAATCAATATAGTTTTATGTGTTCGATTTTTATCAAAGCCCTGAATATTACGATTTTTTTTATTGATAATCTGCCATCTATACTTTATGGCCATTGTTTAAATGTTTATTAAGTCCCGAGGGACATATTCAAAGTGTCGAATTTGCCTTTAAAGAAAAATAAACGAGGTACGCCATACGGGCCAGCTTCAAAAAGAATAAACCATTTTATTTCTTACATTTTATTTTACATTTACAGTAATATTAACAAATTTAATTTGTTTACAATACATAGGCTAATTATAACAATTTACATGTGGAAAAATAACAAAGTCGCAAACGGCTACAAAACAGCAGCACACGGCACGCACTCACATTGCGCGTACTCACACACTCACTCACACTCGCATACAGTCACACTCCATCCCGTTACCCGCACGTTTGCCTAGCGATACCCACGCGCAGTTTCCGAATGGACCGCGCACGATCCGCGAGTGGTCCACGCGCCGTCCGCGAGACGCGAGACGTTTAGACCTAGTGACGATCTCTGACAAACTTCTCATCTATTCGTTGACCACGCGACGTCCACTCGTTGACCACGTGACGTCCACCTGTGGACCACCTGGCGTTCACTGGTTGACACGCGGTTTCCAACAGAGGACCACCGTCGTCAACGAGTGGACACCGATCGACGAGGTGGTGCTGGTCGGGTGCCGGGTGGCTCTAATGAGCTATGACCTTAACACTTAGTCGTGCGATTAGAGCAACCAATTTAAACTTTTGTATTTTTGTATGGAAAATCAAATTATGAAAAGTGATAGAACAAAAGTTATAAGGTAAATATAAGGCACAGGTTGTTAATATGTTTAATGAACCTGTACAAGTAAAATGTTTTAGAAGATTTTAAAAAGTAACGCAAAGTTACCTTTATAGTGGTCCGAATTTCTCACTAGCGTGTATGCATACGTTGTGACCTACATACATAATACACATTTATTGTCGAACTCATAACTTTAATAAAATGAGGACCCAAGCTTCTTGGATCTTTGATTATAACGCCTATCATTGAAACCTTAGCTACATCGTCACGGTACCCACAGGACAGGCTTGCCTAGTGTGGCGCCAATGGATAAGACACACATTGTAACATTTTCTGGTAATAAATATATATTTCTTTGGTTTGCTGTGATAACTTATTAAGTCTTTTACTGAGAGCTTTGTAATAAAACCTTACGAACATACATTTTCTAATAGTCCAAGAGCCCATGACGATCAGACCGTCGATAAATACATAAAACTTGAAAGTTTATCTGTGTATGCCCCTAAAACAAGTAAAACCGTTTCCGACTATGAAATTAGTTCGCTACATGCGATGACACCCTTGCGCCATCACATGTTTCGAGTACGATGAGCTGTGCCGGTGCTGCTGCTGCAGAAAACCTTAAACAGCGCAAATACAGTCATTTAATTGGTAATTACGTTTTTGAGGGGTTTGAGGTGGAAGCGCTCGTGCGCTTTTTAGAGTTATTTCTAAGTGGCTAATCGACGCTTTGTGAGACCAGAAGGCTGGACTTTTCTAGGCTCAAATAATTAGTATTGCCTTTCAACTAAATTGCTTTTTAGAGTAAAACATTTCATACAAACATATTAACCCCTTACCGCATGACATGCCATATCTGGCATCGAGAGTTTTTTTTTTCCATCTCATTTAAATTTGGCAGGTTTTTTATCCTCTAGTAACACTGGAATTAATAGCCGGTAAAATTTTTTGACGTTTGCAACGCAAAATTCCGTGTCCAGCACTAGTGAAAAAAAGTATTGTCTGTTTTTCCTAACGGCTCTCGACGGGTAAGTACGAACAGTTTTCAAGATATATTTGATTAGGTTTTTTCAAAAAATTGCTAGGACAACGTTTTTGCACACAAAAGTCATAATTTGAGAAGCTACTAAGTATAAAATAACGACGTTCACATGAATGATTGGAAATATTTCTGGCGCTAAAGTTAGTGGCCATATATGGCACCCTATGCAGAATGGTTAAAAATGTAGTCGAACAATATTTCGAGTTGTATGCAATAGAGAACATAAAATTAAAAAAATGAGTATATTTATCCCTATGTTTGATTAATGTTTACTTGCCTATCTTGCCTCTTACGCTTGCTTTTTTCTAACAGTTAATGTTCATTAATGGCGAGGAGAAAACAAGCGCATGTACATGTAATCGACATTCCATATGGTAGCGAAGACGAAGAGCTGTCTGATGAAGATGGGGTACGTGCGGTGCATCTGAATAAAGATCCTTTATATTTTTCCGAAACCGATGAAGATAGTGATGAAATTTCACAATAAGATGATGAAATCGAAGGTCAAGGCACCCAGCCTTTAACAAGTCGAGGGAGGAGAGAAGAAAAAATTACTTATATATGGGACAAAGATCAGCGTCAGTATAACGAAGTCAATTACGCATTCTTGGGAGATGTCAGCCTTACAGAAGAACTAAAATGATTGAAAACACCAACAGAATATTTGATGAATATTTTTTTACAGCTGAAATGTTTACTTATATTACCAATGAATCTAGTCGTTATGCAAATCAAAATGGCAAAGAAGCTAATATTTCAGAATTGGAAATGCGACAATTTGTAGGCATTTTAATTTATATGTCTGTCCTTCAATATCCGACTTCTCGACTTTATTGGAAGACTGGTATGGATTTCGACCCTATCAAAAAGACGATGTCCTGTAACAGGTTTGAGGAACTCAAGCGATTTATTCGTTTTGTTGACAGTTCGTGTATTCTTCAGCCGGGAAACTCACAATATGACAAGCTGCAAAAGATTTATTTATTTATTTATTTATTTATAAGTATATATATCCTTTTGTATCCCAAGGCAGAGAACGAATACTCAAGGTACCCAAAGAAGAATACCTTGCAGTAGATGAACAAATTGTACCTACAAAAACCCGGCAAAGTAGCTTAAAACAATATAACCCCAAGAAGCCACACAAATGGGGATACAAAATACATGTGCTTAGCGGTGTTTCAGGTTTCTAATATGATTTTGATTTGTATGCAGGACAAACAATCGGATGTTATTCCCGAAGGTGGAAAAAATATTGGTACCAGTAGTAATGTTATTTTAAGACTTACACAAACAGTGCCCATGAATCTTAATTACAAAGTGTTTTTTGATAACTGGTTCACAAGTGTTGAGTTGGTGATAGAACTGGACTAAAAAGGGATCTTGCTTTTAGGAACAGTAAGACCTAATAGATTACCAGGAGCCAAATTGCCGACATAAGCAGAACTTTCCAAAAAAGGAAGAGGGTCTGCAATAGAAATTGAAACAGATCGACAACTGAACAATAACTGCTATCAGTTGGCTCGACAACAAAGTTGTCAATTTATGATCGACTTATGTTGGGATTCAACCGACGGGCATGGCCAATAGATTTAATAGAAAAAAGAAATGCTATGAGGAGATAACATGTCCACGCGCTATTCTGCTTTACAATCAACATATGGGTGTCGTTGATACCCTTGATTCAATGTTAGGCTACTAGGATACATTTTAGGATCAAAGTAAGATCCAAAAAGTGGTATATGCGAGTATTTTTCCATTTGATTGACTTGATCTCTGTAAATTCCTGGTTGATATGGAGACGCATAAACCAAAACACGTAACCAAAACCAAAACTCTTGGATTTTAAATTGTTAGTAGCAGAAGTACTAACTGCTAAAGGTTCCCTGATTTACACACCCACTACAAGGGGTAGACAATCTATTTCTGAGAGCCAAAAACGAAGAAAAGAAAAAGCGTTTATAAATGGTGTCTCGGGAAGTTGCAGAAGATGGCATGCATCATTTCTCGGAGTGGACAGACGATCGTCAAGTGTGTAAAAACCCTAGATGTAAGGGCAAATCCTTTATATGTTGCTTAAAATGCAAGGCCCATTTGTGTTTCAATAAAACAAGAAATTGCTATATGGAATATCATGTTTCGTAATACACTATACTTGGGCCAAGAAACCGTGATAATTTTCCTTTGGTTTTGCTGCGTTTATCTCAAAACTTATTTAGATTTTTGATGTCTTCGATATCTTGCGATTTTTTTTTGTGTTCCTGGCTAAGATTATTTCGGTATAATTATGATCAGTTTTGATTTTAAATAAGCAACAATACATTTGCAAAATTTATCTAGTCTCGATGGCCCGATTACCATTTATAATACGACGGTTCAAGTTCCTAATAAAATATTATATTATACTATACGCATTCTCTTTATTTCAATCCCATCCCCGTTTATTCTGCACAAGAATATTATTATTGCAGTATGGTATTTTTTAACCACATCTGCATAGAATGACATAATTGGCAAACTTGATAATTTCACCACAACTGCATATAATGCCATATTTCCAAAAATACTTGGCATAGAGTTTATTTTTAATTTATTTGGGCTCCAGGGTGGACACAGTATAGGTTATATTTTTTTCATCACAATTAAAAATCCATGCAGTAAGGGGATAAGCTCTTAATGTTCAAAATATTGTATGTAACTATCGACCATTATGTTGATTATTTTTTTGTAGAAGTTTCGTTGTTTTAAATATTATTTTTACTATTCCTCTATGATTTTATTTTAATTAGTTGTTTAATCTAAGTAAGTTTGTACGGCTACTTAAATAATATACCTTTCAATGTATTCTGTGAATAACGTAGTCAATTACGCAGTTGTTAGTTTAAGATTACTTCATCTACTGTGTAATTGTTTGTCGCTAGTCACCGGTGTGTACACGGAAATGTCTATTTAGACTGCTCTTATGTCTAAAACATTGCAAACATACATCACATTTGTACGGTTTGTCACCGGTGTGTATAGGGTAATGAGCAACCAAATTTCCTTTAAGAGTAAATCTCTTCGTACATACATCACACTTGTATGGTTTATTACCGGTGTGTACACGGTAATGTCTATTTAAACTGCTCTTATGTCTAAAACATTGCAAACATACATCACACGAGTATGGTTTGTCACCGGTGTGTACACGGTAATGAGCATCCAAAGTTCCTTTTAGAGTAAATCTCTTCGTACATACATCACACTTGTATGGTTTGTCACCGGTGTGTATAAGGTGATGAGCATCCAAATTTACTTTTCGAGTAAATCTCTTCCTACATACATCACACTTGTATGGTTTGTCACCAGTGTGTATACGGTAATGTGTATCTAAAGTGATCTTATGTCTGAAACATTGCATACATACATCACATTTGTATGGTTTGTCACCGGTGTGTACACGGTAATGTGTATCTAAAGTGATCTTACGTCTAAAACATTGCATACATACATCACACTTGTATGGTTTGTCACAGGTGTGTACACGGTAATGAGCAACCAAATTTCCTTTTAGAGTAAATCTCTTTGTACATACGTCACACTTGTATGGTTTGTCACCGGTGTGTACACGATAATGTGTATCTAAATTGCTCTTTTTAGTAAAACATTTCATACATACATCACATTTATATGGCTTAAACTCGGTAACTGAATGTCCGCGTATGTGTACTATTAATAGAATCTTATCGTTGAATACTTTTTTGCACTTATCACATATATAAGATTGTATATTACTAAATGAACTACTACTACTGTCCCTAACATCACTGTCGATAATGCCTGTAACACTATCTCTGCAGTCCTCGCTGAAAGGTGTTGAAGTGATATCTTCAGCGTCTCTTGTGTGCGTGGCAAGTGCAGGTTTATCAGGAACACGGGCACCTTGAAACATATATAAATAATGGTCAAATACAAATGTCAATCAAAAACATGTCCGGTAATTAACGAATAACCTTAAATGCTGATGATTGATGACAATGTTTTTTTACCTTCATTCTTTTTTTTAACCCCCGATGTAAAAACGACGGCGTGTTATAAGTTTGACGTGTCTGTGTGTGTCTGTCTGTGGCATCGTAGCTCCCGAACGGATGAACAGATTTTGACATTGTTTTTTTTGTTTGAAATGTGTATTAGTCGGGAGTGTTCTTAGCTATGTTTGATGAAAATCGGTCCAAGATGGCCGCCACCACAAAATGGCGGATTACATATTTTTTCACAACTCCCACAATATCAACTTCTAATGGACACACTAACCTTCAGTAATATTGTATTATTAGGGGACTATAACCTACCTGACATAGATTGACTCCCACAACAACAACTACTTCCTCAAACTACTAATTCCTCCAACGCTCTATCATTTCAGCCTTCAACGTCTACTCACAGGAACTTGAATAATTTCTTGTCTGTACTTGATGCTTCCTAATTTAATTTCATAAAAAATCCCCATAACCGAATGCTGGACTTAATTATAAGTAATACAGCTTGCTCCATTCATGTTCCACCGAATCCTTTAGTACCTATTAATCAAATACATCCACCTTTTTATGCCATCAATCAACACAAATGCGTAGTTAAAACCGTAAAGCATGCTCAAGTAGTTAGATATAACTTTTATAAAGCAAACTATGAAATGATGTGTGTCAGAATGGCTGGTTGCCTGTGGCTTTGGTCTATGAGAGTTGATTAGAAAATTGCTACATAATTGCTTATATTTGCTACATTTAATAAATAGTTGCTACATACTATATATAATTAGAAATAACATATTTTTTTTGTACAGCCATCCTGACGTTTGGTTGGCTGGTCGCCTCCTAGTTTAAAGCCAAGCATGCAGAGTTTCCCGAAATGTATTGCGTCAACAATTACTACATATTTGCTTCATTTATCTAATTTAGTTGTATCTTCAAACATATGTTAAATAAAGGATGAATTATCCCAAGGAAAAGTGCCTGATAAAACAATAAAGGCAAATAGTTGCAGTGTGTCTTCAGTCAACGGTATTGCTACTTTAGGAGGCTATTATTGCTACTTTATGTTATGAGTAGGTAAGTGGTAGTGGTGGCAAGTGGAAGCACATTAAAAGGATATCGTAAATAAAAACGTCGGGTCGTTCATAAGATTCATTTTAATAATATTACAATTTACTTAAAAAATATTCAACTATTAATTTACTTAATTTCCATATTATTTTTTCGCATATACAATGTGGTATTAGCTTCTTTTTACTCTTCGTAACTTTTTTCGATTGGTCATCGTAACATATCCATTCTGAATTTCGTCTGCAATGAGCTTTGTAGTGACCAATTAGTGTTTCACATACTGGGGGCTCGAATTCTATTATAGACAGTAAATCAAACTCTGATCCTTGTAAAAAATGAGATGTTGGTGTATCATCTATTGAAATGAATTGATTGGAATGAAATTCAAATGCAATAAGATCTCGTAAAGATACACTAAATGATTTAACACCTTTACATTTACTACGCCGGCATTCTGTAAGTTCTTGAGAATTAATTAAAGTATTTGCGGCTTCTTGTAAATCATTAATGGTTGAATTTATATCAACGTGTAGAACAGGTATCTTACGCTGAACTCTATTGATTTCACAATCTGATTCTGTACAATGTTCACTTTCATCTGCACTGTATATACAATCTATTAAAATGCGTTCAAATATATTATTTACATTGCACTCACATCTCACTTCCACAGAAGATTCTTATTCAACTTTTGAAAAATAGACTTGCGCCATTTCAGATCTTTTTTTGTATACTTCTTTTGTATCTCTTCCGCTCATGAGTTTGACAAGTTTACAGAATAAATTTTCACTCTCATGTATTGTTTGACTTATACGATAGCCATCGATATATGCTATAGCCTGACATACCGAATCAATCGCGCAAGTATTTCTCAATATAATATATTTTTTACCAATTTGTAGCCTGCTTCCGTTAGACAAAGAAATAACTGGCTTCAAAGTTTTTCTTTTTTTAGTAACATTTCCTTTCCCTTTCCCTTTCCAGTTTTCGATGAAGGTAGGGTCCTGAGCAAGAATAGAATCAGCAGTAAACTCTTCCTTAGGCTCCTTAGACTATAATTTACTTTTCCGCGTAGATGTTATGGAATCCCGTTTTATTTCCTTCTTAGGAAAATCTGCTTCAGTATTTCTTTGTACAGTAAGATTCGGCAGTAACGATATTCTCGGTGCAACTTTAATCTCTCCTTTTAAGAATTCTAAATGTTTCATAATGAATTCATCTGTTCGTAGTCTGTGAGATTCGGTGCTTAGATGTAATAGCAGTATTTTTATAGTTTTAAAATATGATTCAACATTTGAAGAAGTAGGTGCCTCAATATCGGAATCATAAATATTATTCATTACGTTTGACCACAAAGGAAACAAAGTCAGTAAACGTGATAAAATTCCTATAAAAGCAGGATAATGGTACAAATTGTCATGACTGCCTATATCTTCAGTATCTAGTGTTACGAGTAATTTTTCTGTTTCAATTTTTGTGGTAAACCATTTAAAAAATCTGTTCTCTTGACTTAATTTGGTATTGGTTTTATTTTCAAATACTGATTTTTCCACAGCTTTAGGCAGATCATTTATTTTATTACTATCCTGAATCACTATCTCTGTATCCAAAGTCTGAAACTGATTCACTGTCTTTAATTGACTCTTAGCCAACTCACACCTAGAAGGAGTATTGGATTTATTAATGCCGTCGTGTTCATTCAAACAAACTGTAATAATATCTTTCAAAATTTCTTTGGCTTTTTCAAAATTTACGCATTCCTTCAACGCTAACAGACATTTAATATAAAAGAATTTTACTCTGTTGTCGACATGTTTAAAACAAGTTAAATTGAAAATGATTTTAACAAAATGACTAGTGTCTATTCTAATGTAGCAATCGTCACTTTTTCCGTCTTCCTCCAGTTTTCTGTAAGATTCTGTAACATATTCTTTAGTAGAGTTATGTTTCGTAAATGCTTTTACGCAAGCGCCAATCAGCGCGGATGACTCATCGACGATGATTTCGTCTGGTTTTGGATTGCTCACGTGCCATGCTTACAGCCATTTGTATATAGTGTCCATAGACTGGCTTTCTGATACCATTTGGGTAAGTGGGATACTACTGTGACCTTCATATGTTTTCATGACACATACATAAAACAAAATGTGTTTGGTGATTGTGACATTATTTAAAGGGCCAAATGGTTTGAAAATGCTACCGGTGGCGTCTATACTAACAATCAATTTAGCAGCTTTTTTAAATTCTTTGCAATATTGATCTTGGCAAGGGTCGCAATAATAAATATAAAATGGATACACTGAGATATGTTTAATAGCTTCTTTGTAAGGCGATATTTGGGTCATTCATTAGCCATAATGAAAGTATTTGGTTTCGATGAAAAAGTGAGCTACTCTTATGTTCGTGTTTTATTTGACGTAAGCACCCTGTTGTTGGTAAATGAGTAGGTTCAGGCTCATCGGAATTAACAACTAAATTTGCCATTGAGTTACGATATGAAATAGCGGATACATGTTTAAGTTCTTCAGCTATTTCAGTTCGTTTTACAGGTGATAAGTTTTATTTTTTTCATTGGAGGATGAATTAAATTTTCGTCGTAATTTGTTATTATGCATTTGCACTGAGCTATTTTATCCGAAGGCCAGCTACTAATAACTTTCGCATCAGCTTCACATTGTTTACAAGATCCGATGCACGTTATATTGGTGTTCATAGAAATAGAATACTGTTTAAATGTCCAAGTGTGTGCTATTGGATGGACCTCCCAAATTTTTTCACGCAATTGATGATCTCATTCTAAAAACAGACTCAGATCCTTTATTTAAATTTATGCGTTTAGCTATTGGTTGCAGACGCTCCCATTGATACGTATCAATTAAAAAATCATAAATGACTGTTTTCCCAAGCGATTTGTTGTTTACGTCTTTGCATTTTTTTTCTTCTCTATTATCACATTTATAAAAAGTAATTGGGCTTGGTTCTTCACAGCAAATATTATCATTTGGGCTAAAGATATAATCAAAATTTTCTTCACCGAAAGGTACAGTGCCTGTTTCGTAATCTTATTGTCTAAGGCAGTACTAATTTCACTAAACAGTGGATCAGTAGATGCTGGTAAATCTGACTTACTTGAAAAATACTTTTTGTATTGCAAGAAAACCTTTTTTTGCTCTTCGAGTGGCACAACGAACTTTCTTCCCCTCTTCATCCTCACAAACACCAAAACCACAGATTATATAATAGTTACCCAAAACACGAATAAAAAATTGGTTCTATAGGTAGGTACTTGTTCCTTATAATAACATAGATCTATTTAAATTGTCGAATAAAATTAAATAAGCCTAGACTGTGATTCCAATACGATATCTGCACTAGCAATGACTAAGAATAATTGTTATAATGATAATTATTGGATTATTGAGGGTAGGTACATTTTTTTTTAACGCAAGAATCGCATTACTTATGCTGTTGCCAGAGCCTAAACGATTAAACCGATTCAACATAACTAAGTATTTGCCTTTATTGTTTTATCAGGCACTTTTCCTTGGGATATTTAAAATAACTGCTACATCCTTTATTTAACATATGTTTGAAGATACAACTAAATTAGATAAATGAAGCAAATACGAGTATGTAGCAATTATTGACGCAATACATTTCGGGAAACTCTGCATGCTTGGCTTTAAACTAGGAGGCGACCAGCCAACCAAACGTCAGGATGGCTGTACAAAAAAAATATGTTATTTCTAAATATATATAATATGTAGCAATTATTTATTAAATGTAGCAAATATAAGCAATTATGTAGCAATTTTCTAATCAACTCTCATAGACCAAAGCCACAGGCAACCAGCCATTCTGACACACATGACGAATGCGTAACAGTTTTTTATGACACTTTATTTAATTCAATAAAAACACACGCTCCTAAATGCAAATTAAAAACATCCAAATTTCTGATATGGTTCTCCAGTTCACTTATTCGTACTTTTAAAAATAAAAATAAAGCCTGGATTAAGTGGAAAAATTACAATAATATTTCTTTCTTACGCCGTAGATTAATCATAGAGTATAAGGCTAATCACGCATGCTATATAAGTTCCGTTAAGCAAAATATAAATAAGAATACTAAACATTAATTTAGATACATCTCGAACCGGAAAGGTAACGTTGGCGTGCCATCGATCATGTCTTACAAAAACCAGAAGTCCAGTGACCCAGTTCATATTCCCAATATGTTCATGGATTTCTTTCATTCGGTATATGAACCTTCCACTCTTACTCGTAATTATAGCGAGGAATGGTCGTCACCGAAAGAAAGCTCAAACAAATGCACACTTATCGATACTTTAAAATTTACACCCGCCCAAGTTCTAAGATCTCTGAAAGCTCTAGATCCTTCAAAAGGTCCGGGACCGGATAGTATGCAACCGTATTTCTTAAAACGGACAGCTGATAGCCTTTATATCCCATTACATATTATATACAATAGATGTATCTCTCAAGGAACTTTCCCTGAACTATGGAAAACAGCAAATGTAACACCAGTTCATAAATCAGGTACAACACAAGATGTGGAAAATTACCGCTCTATCTCCATCTTGTCCGCCCTGTCGAAGCTTTTCGAGAGGCTTGTACATGATGCCATAAACTTGAATATTTATAATTTAATCATAGATCAACAACACGGTTTTGTTAAAAGAAAATCAACTACAACTAATTTGATTGTATTTGTAGATTATCTTATCAAAAATATGTATCAGCGAACACAAGTAGATACCGTACACAGACTTTAAGAAGGCATTCGACAAGGTGGACCATGAACTACTGCTACGCAAAATTGCGTTCAACGGAATAAGAGGTAATTTGCTCCGCTGGTTCGCCTCCTACATTACGGATAGAACTCAAAAAGTTGTCATCAAGGGATTCCACTCTGCAGCTGTAACTGTTACGTCAGGCGTACCTCAAGGCTCAATAATAGGGCCCCTCTTGTTTATTTTATTCATAAATGACATAGCAACCTGTTTTAGACATTCAAAATTCCATCAGGCGGAGTGCGGTCATTTTGAAGAGCAAAATATTCTTTTTTTTAAATTACTTTCCGCGGACGACTTAAAATTATACAAAACTATTAAAACACCAATGGATTATTGTCTACTTCAAGAGGATTTAGACCGGCTTTCCAAGGACTGCATTGATAATAAAATTCAATTAAGTACCTCGAAGTGTCTCAATATTTCATTCACAAAAAATCTAAATATTATTCCAAATAAATATCACATAAATAATGTCGTTCTATCAAAATCTTCTCTCATACGGGACCTTGGAGTTTTGCTCGACGATAAACTTCATCTAGATGAACACATTGAGACAATTATTAATAACGCTTATCGCATATACGGGTTCGTCATGAGATCTACACTTGAATTTAGGAATGCGAGTACATATATTCAACTATACAAATCCTTGATCAGATCTCAACTGGAATATACCGTAGCAGTGTGGAACCCACTTTATAACATATACGTTGACAACATGGAGATGGTTCAACGCAAGTTCTTAAAATCTATGCACTATAGATGTAGCCATAGTAACGCAACTTACGAGGATCTACTTGAAAACTATATTGTCATGAGTTTGAAGTCCAGACGATTATTCTTGAAAATTATGCTTCTCTATGATATTTGTAATAATCGATATAACTGCTCTGATTTAATTAGTCATTTAAGTTACATTGTTCCTAGAACTGTTATAAGGCGAAAGGTGCGCGCATGTCCGCATATTTTTCGCTGTACCATCTTGTAAAACAAACATCGGCGTTCGCGCACCTTTGCGACGCATGTGTCAAGATTTCAATGATAATTTCACAGACCTAGACATATTTGCCATGCGCGCAAATGCATTTCGATGTATGTTAACTGAACGTATTAAGCATATAAAAGAATAGCAGTTCTTGGTTTTTATAGTGACTATTTCCCTGGATTTCAATTTATTTTCTTTAATGTTTATGTAATAACAACTTAATTGCAGAAATGACCATAACATCAAATTTTAATATATTCTGTGGATTACGCTGCGAGTGCACATTTAGGCATAGTTAATTAAGTCATTCATTGTAATTATCCTTAGTGTGTAACTGTTTCTAAATCCCTAATAAAATAAATAAATATGGGTATCAAATGAAAGAGCTTAACTAGTAGAATACTATACACTATGATAAATTTCAAACCCAAGATGGCCGCCACCACTAAATGGCAAATTACATATTTTTCCACAACTCCTTCAATATGACTATCAAATGAAAGGGCTTGACTAGTAAAATACTAATAATACACTATGACCAATTTCAAATCCACCATACATACCACCACAAAATAGTGAGCTACATTTTATTTATCACAATCCCTCAATATGGGTATCAATGGACTATTAGAATAATTTACACTATATAGAAAGGGAATGAGGAATATTAACTAACGAAATGAAAACTAAAAACATGAAATTGATTTTTGTCTGATTAATGATCTAGATTGATGAGGAAAGTGGAGTGATGTCTTACGAATTATTTTTATTTAGCTTTTAGTACATTATTTACTACATTATTATTACCTTTATGACAATCTCTTTTAACTGTCTTAACTTCCTAATAATCCCTAAAACATCAGCCGTTCTTGGATCATATCTGTCAACAATCGCTCCTACATCGTGGGTTTCTGATTCTTGATCATTAAAATTATGAAATGCGGGAGGTTCAGCTAGCGCTAGAACTTGGCCAATAACTTGCTGAAGCTCGCGTGCAATAAACTGAAATTGCTCAACAGAATCTCCATGAAAAAGACGTAACAGATCTCGTTGTGCCATAAAAGCTTCTTCGCAAGTTTCATAGCCTACTAACAAATCTCCTTCATCTCTAAATTGCACATGGGCCACAAGATAGCTATAAAAATAACGCAGCGGTAGTGAATGCGACTGCTGTGCATGAGATTAAACTACTATATACGGATTTTATCGCGTTGTTTATTTAACACTCTATTACATAATTTAGAAACTGTTACACTACTATACTGTACTATTAAACTTTACTGATTTTAAGCTAATTAAATTATTAAAACTATCCAATCTATTTGTTTTTAAGTTTACACTTTCCCCGACGTTTCGGTTGCTTTTCAGCAGCCATGGTCACGGGGAGACTAAGATGGTAGTTGTCTCAATGTTCCAGTGTAGTTATTTCAAAGTACCCGAACATAATTTAGTTATTGGTGTTTCTATTTACGCAGAATGAGCTCAAAGTATCATGAAGTCTAGCTGTGGTTTGTTTCTTCTTGGGTTTGACTATTTGAAGTACTGGATCCCAAGCTGGTGGTACATTCCAACCATCTTCTCTATTGAAATTTGGATGTTTTTTGATCTCAATAGCCTCGCGAAGCATCCTTGGTAGGAATCGGTGTTCTTTAGCGAGAATCTGTGGTTTGTCAAATCTCAGGTAGTGGTTGGTCCCCTGTTGTACATGTTCACACACAGCAGACTTCAACGAGCGTTTGTGTTTAACGTCAGCTATGTGTTCTTTTATGCGGGTGCCTATGCTTCTCTTGGTTTGACCAATGTATGAGAGTCCGCAGTCACAATCTATTTTATAGACCCCTGCATCTTGTAAAGGTAATTGGCACTTGACGGATGGTAAAAATTGACTTATCTTCGTTGGCGGCTTGAAGTATGTGTTGATTGAAGCTCGCTTCAAGATGTAGCCAATCTTGTCAGTGACACCCCTTACATAAGGCAGTATAGCAGGCTGGCGCTCGACTGTGGCTGGCTTTTCTCGGGATCTGTGACAGCGGCGCGGCTGTTGGAGCTTGTTGTCTTGCAGTACTTGCTTGACATGTTGAAGCTCGGCGTCCAGGTGTTTCTTGTCACAGATCCCGTGGGCTCTCTGAAACAAAGACATTCCCACGGTAGCTAACTGTTTAGGATGGTGGTGAGATTCACCGTTTAAGTACCTATTTGTATGGGTCTTTTTCCTATATACAGTGTGGCTCAAAGTATGATCAGGATTCCTGATGACAAGTACATCTAAGAATGCTAATGAATTATTTGCCTCTAATTCCATAGTAAATTGGATGTTGTTATTAATGGAATTAAGATGTTCTAGGAATACACTAACACTATCTGTTGGTAATATTGTAAAAGTATCATCTACAAACCTCTTATAAATCCTGGGTGTGATGGGGGCAGTCTGTAAAGCTCGAGCCTCGAAGTCATCCATATATATGTCGGCAACAACAGGCGATACAGGGGAGCCCATTGCCACTCCATTTACTTGTATGTAGAATTTATTGTCCCACAACAGATAGCCAGTTGTTAAGCAATGCTTAAGTAGTTCTGCATATTCCTCAGGCATATTGTACTCTATTAACTTCCTTTTAGTTATTTCAATACAGTCATGTACAGGTATGCATGTAAATAATGACTGTACATCAAAACTAACCATTGTTTCATTGTTAGTGAGACATAGGTGTTTAATCTCACTCACAAAATGGTATGAATCCTTTACATATGCTCTCGAGTTGCCTCTGAGTGGTGAGAGTATCTTCGCTACGTGCTGAGCCAGTCTGTAAGTTGGTGTGTCGATCTGACTCACAATAGGACGTAGGGGAGCGTTTTCTTTGTGTATTTTTGGTAACCCATACAGCTTTGGAGGTTTTACGCAAGCTGGTATTAATTGTTTAACGTCTAGATCTAGTCTTTCGGAGTATTTATGTATGATGTCTTTGGTTTTGTTCAATATTTTGTTTGTAGGGTCTGTTTTAACCTGTTTATATGTTGTTTCATCCGAAAGTAAATTTTCAATTTTATTTTTATAATCTGACGTATCCATTATGACCGTAGCGTTTCCTTTATCTGCACGGAGTACTGTAATATCTGGTCTAGCCCGCAAGTTCTTCAATGCGACGAATTCATCTTTGGGAAGATTCGGTCTGGGCACTTTATTTCGACGCAAGACTGATGAAATGTCCTGACGTATAGCCTCCAAATCTTCCTTTCTTATGTTATTCTTGACTAGGCAGTCCTCGACGTTGCAAATAATGGCCTCATACGGTATCCTAGCCGGTGTTATAGCATAATTTAAACCTCTACTCAATACTTTTTCGGTTGTTTTGTCTAAAGTTTGTTTTGACAGATTAATAACTGCTTGTCTTTGAGATGACGGCGGCGTGTCATTGGTCCGTGCATTGACGTTTCGTTTCTTGCTGTTGGCATTTGATTTCGATAATAATTTTTCATATTTTTGAATTTTGTTTGTTTTACACGCATTATATTTTGATCTTTCTCTGTGATTTATAGCATTGATGCATTGTTTAAAATCAAATGGAGTTATTAATCTCTGTATTTCATTAGACAAAATCTCAACGTTCCTATTTATGCTGCGTAAGTCAGCGCGATGTTCTCTGATAACTTGTATTAATAACTTTTGACTTGCCTGTTTTAAGATCTTAGCGCTTCCTCGTATGTCTTTCTTGGCTGATATCTTGACACACGTAGGAATGAGACTATGATCACGACATCTCTTCAAGAAATTTAAAGATGTTACATATCTTGCGCGCTTAGTTTGTAGATCTTCTAACCGGCGTATTTTTGTTGCTGTTTCCAGTCCGTACTGATTTACATAATATTGTCTTCTGTTTACGCGAATGTTATTCATTGAAATTAAACTACTATATACTGGAACATTGAGACAACTACCATCTTAGTCTCCCCGTGACCATGGCTGCTGAAAAGCAACCGAAACGTCGGGGAAAGTGTAAACTTAAAAACAAATAGATTGGATAGTTTTAATAATTTAATTAGCTTAAAATCAGTAAAGTTTAATAGTACAGTATAGTAGTGTAACAGTTTCTAAATTATGTAATAGAGTGTTAAATAAACAACGCGATAAAATCCGTATATAGTAGTTTAATTTCAATGCATAACATTCGCGTAAACAGAAGACAATATTATGTAAATCAGTACGGACTGGAAACAGCAACAAAAATACGCCGGTTAGAAGATCTACAAACTAAGCGCGCAAGATATGTAACATCTTTAAATTTCTTGAAGAGATGTCGTGATCATAGTCTCATTCCTACGTGTGTCAAGATATCAGCCAAGAAAGACATACGAGGAAGCGCTAAGATCTTAAAACAGGCAAGTCAAAAGTTATTAATACAAGTTATCAGAGAACATCGCGCTGACTTACGCAGCATAAATAGGAACGTTGAGATTTTGTCTAATGAAATACAGAGATTAATAACTCCATTTGATTTTAAACAATGCATCAATGCTATAAATCACAGAGAAAGATCAAAATATAATGCGTGTAAAACAAACAAAATTCAAAAATATGAAAAATTATTATCGAAATCAAATGCCAACAGCAAGAAACGAAACGTCAATGCACGGACCAATGACACGCCGCCGTCATCTCAAAGACAAGCAGTTATTAATCTGTCAAAACAAACTTTAGACAAAACAACCGAAAAAGTATTGAGTAGAGGTTTAAATTATGCTATAACACCGGCTAGGATACCGTATGAGGCCATTATTTGCAACGTCGAGGACTGCCTAGTCAAGAATAACATAAGAAAGGAAGATTTGGAGGCTATACGTCAGGACATTTCATCAGTCTTGCGTCGAAATAAAGTGCCCAGACCGAATCTTCCCAAAGATGAATTCGTCGCATTGAAGAACTTGCGGGCTAGACCAGATATTACAGTACTCCGTGCAGATAAAGGAAACGCTACGGTCATAATGGATACGTCAGATTATAAAAATAAAATTGAAAATTTACTTTCGGATGAAACAACATATAAACAGGTTAAAACAGACCCTACAAACAAAATATTGAACAAAACCAAAGACATCATACATAAATACTCCGAAAGACTAGATCTAGACGTTAAACAATTAATACCAGCTTGCGTAAAACCTCCAAAGCTGTATGGGTTACCAAAAATACACAAAGAAAACGCTCCCCTACGTCCTATTGTGAGTCAGATCGACACACCAACTTACAGACTGGCTCAGCACGTAGCGAAGATACTCTCACCACTCAGAGGCAACTCGAGAGCATATGTAAAGGATTCATACCATTTTGTGAGTGAGATTAAACACCTATGTCTCACTAACAATGAAACAATGGTTAGTTTTGATGTACAGTCATTATTTACATGCATACCTGTACATGACTGTATTGAAATAACTAAAAGGAAGTTAATAGAGTACAATATGCCTGAGGAATATGCAGAACTACTTAAGCATTGCTTAACAACTGGCTATCTGTTGTGGGACAATAAATTCTACATACAAGTAAATGGAGTGGCAATGGGCTCCCCTGTATCGCCTGTTGTTGCCGACATATATATGGATGACTTCGAGGCTCGAGCTTTACAGACTGCCCCCATCACACCCAGGATTTATAAGAGGTTTGTAGATGATACTTTTACAATATTACCAACAGATAGTGTTAGTGTATTCCTAGAACATCTTAATTCCATTAATAACAACATCCAATTTACTATGGAATTAGAGGCAAATAATTCATTAGCATTCTTAGATGTACTTGTCATCAGGAATCCTGATCATACTTTGAGCCACACTGTATATAGGAAAAAGACCCATACAAATAGGTACTTAAACGGTGAATCTCACCACCATCCTAAACAGTTAGCTACCGTGGGAATGTCTTTGTTTCAGAGAGCCCACGGGATCTGTGACAAGAAACACCTGGACGCCGAGCTTCAACATGTCAAGCAAGTACTGCAAGACAACAAGCTCCAACAGCCGCGCCGCTGTCACAGATCCCGAGAAAAGCCAGCCACAGTCGAGCGCCAGCCTGCTATACTGCCTTATGTAAGGGGTGTCACTGACAAGATTGGCTACATCTTGAAGCGAGCTTCAATCAACACATACTTCAAGCCGCCAACGAAGATAAGTCAATTTTTACCATCCGTCAAGTGCCAATTACCTTTACAAGATGCAGGGGTCTATAAAATAGATTGTGACTGCGGACTCTCATACATTGGTCAAACCAAGAGAAGCATAGGCACCCGCATAAAAGAACACATAGCTGACGTTAAACACAAACGCTCGTTGAAGTCTGCTGTGTGTGAACATGTACAACAGGGGACCAACCACTACCTGAGATTTGACAAACCACAGATTCTCGCTAAAGAACACCGATTCCTACCAAGGATGCTTCGCGAGGCTATTGAGATCAAAAAACATCCAAATTTCAATAGAGAAGATGGTTGGAATGTACCACCAGCTTGGGATCCAGTACTTCAAATAGTCAAACCCAAGAAGAAACAAACCACAGCTAGACTTCATGATACTTTGAGCTCATTCTGCGTAAATAGAAACACCAATAACTAAATTATGTTCGGGTACTTTGAAATAACTACACTGGAACATTGAGACAACTACCATCTTAGTCTCCCCGTGACCATGGCTGCTGAAAAGCAACCGAAACGTCGGGGAAAGTGTAAACTTAAAAACAAATAGATTGGATAGTTTTAATAATTTAATTAGCTTAAAATCAGTAAAGTTTAATAGTACAGTATAGTAGTGTAACAGTTTCTAAATTATGTAATAGAGTGTTAAATAAACAACGCGATAAAATCCGTATATAGTAGTTTAATTTCAATGAATAACATTCGCGTAAACAGAAGACAATATTATGCTGTGCATGAGGTCTCGGGTTCGAATCTCGGGTCGGGCCAACAAGAACGTATTGAGTTTTTCTGTTAAGAAATCTCAATAGCAGCCCGGAGTTAGGAAGTTGGCGGTGTTAGACACCCCCGTGCCTCGGAATGCACGTAAAGACGTTGGTCCTGCGCCTGATCTCTCTCCGGTCGTGTCGGATTGCCGTCCCATCGGATCATGAGATTTAGGGAACAGAGAGTGCACTTGTGTTTGCGCACACGCTTGTGCACTATAATATCTCCTGCGCAGATGACCAGTCGATTGGCCGCCGTGACCGAAATTCGGTCTGGAGGACATTATTATAAAAACAGCCTTCTCGGTCTCCCGTTTGCGTATAATAGCGAGTCCTCAAAATTGCTGGCTTTCTTCAGTTTTTCATCATGTTTCCATTTAGAAGTCTAATGGTTGTTTGCGTGATTTCAGTGCCGTCTAGGTCTTCATAAGCTTCTCCATCACCGTTTTCTTCGTCGTTTACAAGTCGACTTGTATTTTCATAATTTACGGCAAAATCTGCTAAACTTAGATGCTCCAGATTTGTTGGTCTTTGAATATATCTCTCAAATATATTTTGATATGTTTGACCTTCGTCGCTGTAATATACTAAGATTCGGTAGCGCTCATAAGGTCGGCATGTTTTCAAGAAAACTACTTTTCGGGAACTGTCTCTCAGTTTCAAATGGCATAATCTGTATGCGCATTCACATGCCGATACTCTGCGATGATTTAATATTGCCATAGAAACAGCAAATAATTGCCTACCAATATCCCCATGACAGGCTTGAACTTTGCTGACGGCATCTTTTACCGCTTGACCTACATCCTATGGTTCGTGCTTTGAAGTATATTGGGCTATATAATAAGAAACAGCTGTTACATTACACGGTTGTATGCCATATATATTTATTTTAAATCTAATTTTTTTTTGCGGCTTTTATTTTAAAATGTATGTCAGCCCCATCATATCCTTATTTACAATATTGACACCCTATTAATAAGTTATGCATTAGGTTGACGAAAATTAACAGCTACTAACACCATATTATATACAGGGTGATTTTGAAATCGTGTAATTCCTTTTAACCACGCATTCTACTGGTGATATAGAATAACCCTGACCATATTTTTATTTAACTAGAATTTTTTTTTTTGAAAAATTATTGTATCGTTTTTTTCGCGAAATGGTGTTAGATAGTCATATGTTAACCAACAGAGGCAATTTTAATTTTTTACTAATTAAAATAAAAAAACATATTAATAATTAATGTTGTAAATAATAAGGGGCGGTCCTTTTTATTGCCCCTTATTATTTACGACATCAGTTATTGTTATGTTATTATTTTTAAATTAGTAAAATATTAAGATTGTGTCAGGTGGTTAAAATATGACTATTTGAAATCATTTCATGAAAAAAATCTGTACTCTAATTTTGCCGAAACCATTATTCTAATTAAGAAAAAATACGGTCAGGGTTATTCTTTATCACCAGTAGAATGCGTGGTTAAAAGGAATTACACGATTTCAAAATCACCCTGTATATATCTAACTAACTTCGAGTCAGGCTTTGTTAATATACTAGAAAAACTACCAATGTCATGTATGTTTACATTATAATTATGGATCAACCACTCTCTCTCCCTTTGGATCTTTTTACATTCCATCAATAAGTGATGCACATCATCAATCACGTCACAAAGATTACAGTTTGGTGAGTCAACTTTCTTCATGAGATATGCAAACTTATTTGAGGGAAAGTAACCTGAACGCAACCTGTGTGCTGTGAACACTAATGATCTATTCATATCAACATGGACGAACCAAGGAATACGAGGAGGCTCCCACTGGATGGTCTTACACCATATGCCTTTTTCTTGGCTCCTCTCATCAAAATATTCTTTAAACTTATTATTACATATATCCTTAACTTTAGACAATACTTCTGAATAATGGTGCTATCCTAAATTCTAATCCCTTTGAAATCGCTAACTTTGCCAGTTTGTCAGCCTCCTCGTTTCCCTTCAAACCAATATGAGATGGAACCCATTGCAACCTAAGTGTAATGTTACCTAACCGATGAATTTGTTGAAGTATTGCATAAGCTATCGATACTCCTCTGACTCCAGAGGTGCATCGAGCCAGGTGCATTAAGGCACTTCGGCTATCACTACATATGACAACTTTTTGATTGGCTATGGAATCCGTACCTATGATCTCGCCAATTTGTTCAAGCGCTTTATAGATTGCAATGACTTCCATTGTCATAATGGACACATTGATGTTGCTTTTAATTAATTTTGTATTTCCTGAACTTACATTATAATAGGACCCACCACAACCAATCTCGTTTTTAGATCCATCCGTAAAATACATATCCCAACCAGAGTATGTCTTAATTAATTCCCTACTAACATCAAATTTAAGTGATGTCATTTCATAATTTCTTTTTGAATCACTGACACAATCTAAGTTACATTTAATTTTGTCAGATACACCTATGTAAGTCACCCAAACATCTAATGTGAACATAGGCAAAGGTTTAGCAGAATGTATTTCGTAATTTTTACACACATCATAGGCTGTTAAAATCACTGGTTTTTTCTTATTATTCCAGTAACGTACATGTATAAGGGCATTTAGATCATCTATTATGTTAACGGTAACACTATCTGACCAGGACATGCATTTTAAACAATATTTGTACGCCAGATATGACCTTCTAATTTCTAATGGAGGAATACATAATTCACATTGCATTACATGAATGGGTGAACTTTTTATGAATCCACCTATTATTCTCATCGATTGATTTTGTATCTTATCCAAGCCATATAAATGACTTTTAGCAGAATGATTGCATAAAAAACATCCGTAATCTAACCTACTTCTTATCAATGATATATGTATAATGACCTTAAATGTTTTGGATGTACTCCCCAACCCGAACCCGCCAAAACTCTTAATAAATTCAAAAACTTTACTACTTTTTCTGAAATTTTATTTATATGTTCTTTCCACAAAAGTGACCTGTCTAACCACATACCTAAGTGTTTGACACAAGTAGATTGTCTATATACTCTATTAATTCATCATAAATTTTTAGATTAATTTGGTTTTTCTTTTACCTCTACTAAAAAGACAAACTTTTGATTTATTGGCTGAGAGTTCCAAACCAACCTCTTTTAGTAGCGTTATCATGACGTTTAAGGCAATTTGTAATTCTTTTGATGATTTTGATTAATGACTTAGATAAAACACAAAATCATCCGCATATTGGGAAACAAAAACATTATTAATTTTATGGCATATTTGATAGGTGACAATATTAAAAAGTAATGGAGAGAGAGGATCCCCCTGTGCTAACCCCTTACTGGCTTTCCTAGAATCGACGATACACCCATTAATGTTGTTTCTTATAATGATATTTCTAGTAGTTAAAAAATTCCAGAGATACTTACAGACATGTGATCCAACACCCAAGCTATCCAATGTAGTTACTACTTTATCTATCGAAACATTATTGTATGCGTTGATAATATCTAAAAAACAAGCTATTGTGGGTTTACTTACAGTGAAACCTAACTGGATGTATGTAGTTAATCTCACAATACAGTCCATACATGATTGTGCCCTTCTAAAACCAATCATGTGTCTGAAAATATGTTATGCTTCTCCATATACCATTCTAATCTTTTTCCTAACATAGTATGAAAAATCTTACATAGACATGATATCAGTGATATTGGTCTTAATGCAGGTTCTGTATTCATATTATCATTGGAGGTTTTAGGAATAGCAACTACTAGAATTTCTCTCCACTGCGTTGGAACATAACCAGTTTCGTATATACCGTTATAAATCCTAATAAGGTATTGCTCAGCGACTTCAGGAAGATTGTAAATCAAAGAATAAGTAACCCCATCATTACCCGGCGCCGTATCTCTCTTTTTTAAACAATTGTGCAATTCCTGAATTGCGAAATTTGATTCAATTAAACAATTTTGTGATGGAAATACCGGTTGAATGTTAAGTACAGAGTCTGGTGTAAGAGAATGCAGTAAATCTTTTAACTTTTGTTCTGAAGGATTATATTTGTTTTTTGGTTCCTTGTACCCTTTGGCCCATCTCATTCTACGCCACATACCAGAAACAGATGTAGTTTGTGACATATCACTTCAGAATTTTTTCCAACTATGATATTTGGCTCTAGATATTAATCTCTGCGCTTCTGCTACCTTTTCTTCAAAATGTTTTAAATAATCTGAGGTGGGGTTACGTCGGAATTTACGTAGTGCAACTCTGCGTTCAGCTACTGCCTTTGATAATGAAGGGTGCCAATATTCATTTGGCTGAAATTTTTTAGCTGGATTCGAAGGGATTTTTATCATCGGTATATGTCTATTAGCTGACGACTCAATTTATTCCTGAAAATATTCATACATTGACTGAATATCAGAATTTACACCATCCAAGTTTGAAAATTTATCTAAAAGCTCACTACGAAAATCTTTCCAGTTAGCTTTTTTAAAGTTTCTTCTTTCAAACCAACCTATTGTATCCCTAAAAATCAAAACAATTTTAATATAAAGGTGATCACTTCCTAAACTTTCATTAGAGACCATCCATTTACAATCAACAGCTAGGTCGGATGTGACAAATGAGATATCTGGTGACGATCTCTGCATTACCCCATTTACAAGTTTAATTCTAGTAGCTTCCCCGTTGTTTATTGCTGTATATCCAAAATCCAAGGATGAGTCTAATATTTGTGTACCTCTACCATCAGTTTTGCTAGGACCAGTTGCAGTGGTGACAATTAAAGTCCCCCGCGATCAAAGTTCTTCTTTTCAGTAAAGAAAAATACTATCACAATCCGTCACATTTGTGCGTACTCTTGATGGGCAGTAAATCGACATAATATTATCGAGAGCTTTACCATTAAACAATTTTATACAAACAATCTCTATATCGCTATTGCATGAAGGGCTGGACCGTAACTGCGCTTTTATTGAATTATGCATAATTATAGCTACACCACCATATGAGTCGTGTCTATCTTTTGTAAAAATATTGTAATACTTAAATTTAACACATATTTCTGAATGTAACCAGGTTTCACTTAATATACCTATGTGGATCTTTTCTTGGGTAAGGAATGCATCAAAAGAATTTAATTTTGGCTTCAAACTTTGACAATTCCACTGAACAATATTAATGCAGCTATCTCTCTCATAATTGCCCATTGAAAAAGCTTAACATTGATTTTAACATTTCTCCACCACAAAACGTCTTTAATAAAAACCTTACATTCCTCCCAAATTAAATTAAGTATTGACATCATCTTACTCCCAAAATTGTTATCCGTCTCTAAAATGTCTGTCACTTTCAATAATAAAGTTCTCATTCTAGACTTCCGTTGTTTCTTGTTTTCTTGTTCTTCACAATTTTTTGACTCTTCCAAACAATTCTCCGAATCATCATTGTCAGTTGAAGAATACCGCCCGACTTGATCCATAGCAAATATGTTCTGTTGACTTTTATTATTTCGCTTGCTTTTTTTGGTCTTGCTGTTTTTGTGTTTTCTTATTTGAGTATTTTCTATGTTATCTTCTCTCTCCAAACTAATAATATTTGAGTTAATAGATTCTTTCTGTATAGGAAATGAACTAACCATCTCGCTATAGGTTTTGTCGAGGATGGGTTGATTGATGCATGGATTTATAGTTTTTGTTTCAAGATTATTCGTATTTGGTTTTTGTTTACTCAAAAATAACTCCAATGCATTTCTGTTGAAGTTAAATTTCCCTCAATCATCAAATATCTAATCTTTTTCTCCTTAACAAACATGGGACATGATTTGTCTAGAGACATATGTGGCCCCTTACAATTTATACAAACAAATTCAGTTGTTTCACAATTTTCATGTTCACCGCCACATTTAGGGCACAGCAACTTTTTAGTAGGACAAAATCTTTTCATGTGACCAAATCTCCAACACGCCGAACACTGAGATACCGGAAAAACAGATCGCTCAACCTTAAAACGACATCCATAGGCATATACAAATGGTGGCGACGAGAGGCTCTCAAAGCAGAGGCGCATTGTCTCACTCTCGACCCATTGCTTGTCAAAGTTCAGACACCTTAGTCTTCTGGCTGAAATAATTTTACATGAACTTTCCAATGTGCTTAAAACTTCATTCTCACTTAAGTCCAAATCAACGCCCTTAATGATTCCATATGCATAATGTAACTCATCAAAAAATTGCACTCTTACTTCTACGTTTCCCAGTTTCTCACACGCAACAAGTCTCTCAGCTTGTACCTAATTAGAAAATTGAATAAACACTCGGTAAGGGATCTTGTATTGTATTTTAAGTACATTGCCTATGTTTAAACTATTTAATGTTTTCGCCAAAGCCATTTGTTTCGGTAAAGTTTCCAAGGAAGTAATACATACTTTATATATATCTTCCGTGTCCCCGCGATTTCCGAAGTCATCATTTCCAATCTCATATTCAATTCCAGACTCACTTCTAATAAGCCGTTTAAGCCGCCTTCTTGTCACCAGCGTAAATCCGTCCTCACTATCTATCTCATTATTTTTATCCCTGGACCTCTTTTCTCCTAATCTCTCACTGCTATCTCCGTTATCATTTCCATTTATAATCTTCTGTAACTCCCGCTCACAGCTCACTATAATCTCTGTATCACTTTTATTTGTTATGTCCTCGTCAATCGCACTTTCATCCATTTTCAAGATATGTAGGTACTTAATATTGTCTTATGTTTACGCGAATGTTATACATTGAAATTAAACACTTTATACGGATTTTATCGCGTTGTTTATTTTACTTTAAACACTGTTATTACATAATTTTGAAAACTCTAACACTACTATTATTAAATTTTACTACTATTTAAGCTATATATTATTTCTAATTAAAACTATTTGTATTTAAGTTTACACTTTGCCCCGACGTTTCGGTTGCTTTACAGCAGCCATGTTCACGGGGAGACTAAGATGGTAGTTGTCCCAACGTTCTGAAGTGTAGCTAGTTATTTTAAAGTACCCGAACATAATTTAATCTTTGGTGTTCCTATTTACGCAGAATGAGCTCAAAGTATCATGAAGTCTAGCTGTGTTTTGCTTCTTCTTGGGTTTGACTATTTGAATGACTGGATCCCAAGCTGGTGGTACATTCCAACCATCCTCTCCGAGCTTCAACATGTCAAGCAAGTACTGCAAGACAACAAGCTCCAACAGCCGCGCCGCCGTCACAGATCCCGAGAAAAGCCAGCCACAGTCGAGCGCCAGCCTGCCATACTACCATATGTAAAGGGTGTCACTGACAAGATTGGCTACATCTTGAAGCGAGCTTCAATCAACACATACTTCAAGCCGCCAACGAAGATAAGTCAATTTTTACCATCCGTCAAGTGCCAATTACCTTTACAAGATGCAGGGGTCTATAAAATAGATTGTGACTGCGGACTCTCATATATTGGGCAAACCAAGAGAAGCATAGGCACCCGCTTAAAAGAACATATAGCTGATGTTAAACACCAACGCTCGTTGAAGTCTGCTGTGTGTGAACATGTGCAACAGGGGACCAACCACTACCTACGATTTGACAAACCACATATACTCGCAAAAGAACACCGATTCCTACCAAGGATGCTTCGCGAGGCTATTGAAATTAAAAAACATCCTAATTTCAATAGAGAGGATGGTTGGAATGTACCACCAGCTTGGGATCCAGTCATTCAAATAGTCAAACCCAAGAAGAAGCAAAACACAGCTAGACTTCATGATACTTTGAGCTCATTCTGCGTAAATAGGAACACCAAAGATTAAATTATGTTCGGGTACTTTAAAATAACTAGCTACACTTCAGAACGTTGGGACAACTACCATCTTAGTCTCCCCGTGAACATGGCTGCTGTAAAGCAACCGAAACGTCTCGGGAAAATGTAAACTTAAATACAAATAGTTTTAATTAGAAATAATATATAGCTTAAATAGTAGTAAAATTCAATAATAGTAGTGTTAGAGTTTTCAAAATTATGTAATAACAGTGTTTAAAGTAAAATAAACAACGCGATAAAATCCGTATAAAGTGTTTAATTTCAATATATGTAGGTACTTCGAAAAAAGATACGACCGAACGACAAAGGCTATGCGTAAATACGTGCGCTCGCGTCGAAGAATCGCACGCGACTCGGATGTCCATATTCGCCTTCCAGTGTTTCAATATCTGCGGATTCTAATTATTTACATACTGGGCTTCAGGATTTTTTTTCAAAATACAAAATCGTCCATTATTACGCAAAGTTTTGTCAGGTCCTAATAAAACTGTCTCATCGCTTGTTGGTCTAAGAAAACTTTATAACAGGGAACGTGAGTGGATTTGGACTCGTTTCACAATTCAGTTCATTGTCTACATTATTCAACGAACAAGAAACAACGTCATTAATTTTTGTCTTAAAATATTTTTCAACTAGGTATAAATTAATAATTGTTATTTTTTTACGGATAAAACCCTGATTAAACACCAAATTACCTGAAAATTAAACCGTAAAAATAAAATAAAAAATTAAGGAGTAGGTACCTACAAAAAGCATGAAATAAAAATTAAATTAGAAATTTAAAAAAGCCCCTACTAAATAATAAAATAGTACATATGAACGTAAAAAGCCTAAAACAAGTTAAAAAACCTATGAAAAATAGCCACAAATAGAACAAAAAAGATATAAACGTGAAACCTTACAAAAATAAAAAAAATACTATAAATTATGACCCTACGTAAATACGGTTGAATTTTTTTGATTAAATGTTATCGCGTCGAGGGACCGCTCTAATTATTATGTTAAATACGTTTTCGGTGTTGCTATTCGTAGTCTATTCAGATATTATTTTGAATAAATTAAATTAACCGGGGTACTATTTTTGAACAATAATTATAAAAGGATGACACCTACATACTCATAATAAGATTAACGATCGGACAAGGTTGTTTGTACAAACTGTGTATAATAATATGTAACGGTTATTGACGCGATCATGCATAATGTTTACCTTTGTAATGCTTTCCACAACAACTAAAGGAGAGACCGTTATAAATCTATCGCAAGTGAATCTAGATGAACTTAAAATACTGCCTAATAATGTCGATGCGTTGAGGTAAGAAAGGAAATCGAAACTTTCGGCTACAAACGTCACTATGGAAGAGCGGCAAGCATTGAAAAGGATTCGAGAAAACCGGAATATTTTAGTGCTTAAGGCCGGTAAGGAAAATGCCACTCAAGATTAACAACAGCAATTATAATATTATATAAACCGATATCATACAGTCCGACGCGGCGACGGCTAGAGTAACGCGCAAGATACGAACTTTACTCCAGGACAACAAGGACCTGTTCTCATAAGACGAATACAATAAACTGTGTAGACCAAAGGCTCACCAATCACCAAAATATATGGGCTGCATAAGCTAAAGTACATAAACTGGACGTGCCGTTGCGGCCAATCGCAAGATAAATACCAACTTACGACCGACAAGCCGTTTTTATATCTTAAGTTTTTTTTTCTGTTTGCTTGAAGACAATGATATCGAACATTTCCAAGAACATGGTCAGTTAGCTATCTGAACAGATTTCTTGCGCAGCTGAACCCTTGTACAGTATTTAATATCCTATCAAGGTGAGGTTAAGCTAATTTGAGAAATGAATTTTTTGGACGACACGAGTAAAGAAAATATCTGCAATTGAAGTGGATTTCAGACCGTAGCCGACATCGCTTACCGTCCGCTAGCCATGCACGAGCGCGCCGAACACTCAGTTTACAGCTAATGTCTGTGTTATAAGTACTTGTGTGTAGGTACTTACTGATGTGCTCCTCGAAGTGTAGCCGCGCTCGCAGCGACGGACGCGCGGCTTCTGACCCGACGTGCGACTTGTGAGGCGACGCCTGAGTACCAAATACTCTTACTTCAGAAACACACAGTACACAGCAACGATAATAATTCGAAATACTCAATATCACAAGAGTACGTAACACCTTTTGAATGTAGTGTTTGTAACATTTACAAGATGAGGAAATTTATGGTGTTTATCATGAATTGCACTTAAGACTACAAAAGAGTTGTAGATTTAAATTCAGATCTTTAGAGTACAATTAGACCCACTAGATTGTAATTTTAACAATTTTATTTCAATAAAAACAATATTTATACTAGTTTTGGCATACCAGTAAACAAGACACACAAAAAATTTACGCATGTCAGATTGGCGGTAATGTGGCACAATAAACAAGCTAACTCACGCTAACACAGACAGATCGTCACTGACTACTAAAATCCTAAAGATATTGTTGCAAAAAAAGATCATCGGTCATCGTCCGAGAAAAGGTCTCTCAAATTACTACCATTCACAACCTAGCATTCAGTTTTACAAGAAGTTCACGAGTTTCTTACCTAGTCTAAAAATACGATTGCTACGGTGTTGAAAGTGAAGTGCCGAATATCTCATTTAGCTAGCGAGCACTTTAAGTATCTTTAAGCCCTCCAGACTGGCCATTTGCGCCAATCTGATGTGATGGAATTCCGACACGGGCCGAGAGTGATAAAGCCAGGAGCAATGGCTTTACATGCTTTGTTACGTTACTGTTTCCATTCTAATAATTTCTTGACGGCAAAACCCAATCAATGACTGTTTATTCGATTTTGAGATCACGTGCACAGCAGTCACATTCACTATCGCTGCAGCGGTTATACATAAATATCTGCAATACACCGCGTCCTAGACAACATCGAAACTGCGACGCTTTAAAATTCAAGCGTGAGGCAAAGAAATTCGATGAGCTTAGCATAGAGTAATGACTCTTCAATATTACAAAACATTGTAAAAAAATAAGCATAAGCAGCACAAGAATTCCACTGGGGTCCATCCTGGAACCAGTTCAATCTAAGTATACAAGGACACTCGATCACTAAAAATTAAAGAATTAAAGTATATAAATGTTAATCATGGTGAAATGAACAGGATAAACACACTGACCTCTCCTTGTTCTGTTTGTTTCTCGTGTTTTAGTTTAAGTGTCGATGAGTTGCTCGTCAATTCATCTAGGTGATCTTCAAAACTGAAAATAAATGGAGACCATATGAAGGAGAGAGAAAATAAAAACAGAAACTAAAAATAACTCACTGAACTTATTATCGTCTACTGAGTATTCCGGATCACAGGTCGATACGAAGTATTTCTTGGCAGGTAAACCCAATAACACTGACCGACCCGGCAACAGATGGATATGTGCAGCTACTAGTGCCTGACCGAAACAAGTTTTTACTGCCGAAACCGAAACCGAATTTCGGCTTCGATCACAGTTTAGGCTGAAACCGAAACTTCTATATAAGGTGATGTTTTCATGGATAATCAGTTTTATTTTTAAATTACATACCGATTAATTATTCAGTCTCTGATATTTAAAGTAATCTAATGATTGATGACACAACATATTATCACGACTTTTTGCAAATAAATAATTTGTGCTTTTTGAAACAGGGAGTGTTTTTTAAATAATCATACGTACTACTCTGTTTTATATTATTTACGAATTACATACAATAAAAGATAGAAAAGGTAGAATGTTTAGGTACATAAAACAAACAATACTCTCTCATCTTAAGAAAAAAATTACATCTACTAATCTTTTTTCATTTTGTATGGCATTCTTGTTTACTAACTACAATCAAAATTTAAACCAATGCGTTACGTGTGTTACTCGCCAAACACCAATTATTTTTTAATAGATTTTGGTTAAGGTTGTTTTTTATTTTTTAGATATTTTCTTATTATAGTTTTTCCAGCACGGCCCTACATCCATATCGTTATATCATTTATTATTACGAATTAACAATATCTGTTGCGGCACATATAACGTGTTAATAGAGCACATTTCTCGAGTTCAAGAAACTTTTTAATACGCTATATATGTTTAAATTTTTCAAGTTACAAGGGGTCCGTGCTGATTGCGTTTGGTTGGCATGGCCCCCTTTTTTTGCATATTTCTTCAAAAGTACAGAGGTACATGGAAAAAGAAACAGGTACATATACTCCTAGAGGCGAGTACATGGGATTGGTGCCTAAAATGTAAATTCTGGGGGGTCGTGCAGGGCAAAAGTACATCGTGCATCCAATATTTCCGATCGCAGTGCGAAACCTTCCGACTTCAGTTTTGATTTCGGCTGGTCGGCAGCCAAAGGTCCAAGGTCAAACCGAAACTAAGCCGTCGAAACAAAAAAGCAGCAAAGCAGGTCGAAACCGGAACTAAGCCACAACTAGTTTTCTTGCCAAAACTAGGCCGAAACCGAAAGTTCGATCGGACATGCGGATTGCGAGTGCCCCGGTGGAGACCCACGATCGTTAATCTCTCAAAGTTACGTCTCTGAATCAACGCGGTAGTATTATAAATGTCACACTCAACATGACTGCAAATATGCTTACCGCCATTCTTCTATTGTGATATTATCGTCGTAATAGTTCTCATATTTAGCTTCTGCCATTTCAAGTTTGATTGATGGTGAATCATTATTTTCAATTATCATTTCCTGTAAATCGTTAAAAATGAACACAATCTCAATTCTTTAACATATCACAGTTCTCACGTGTAACAACTTGTTAAAGTCGTACCTCTTCAACTTGAATGCCCGACAATTCGAAGTATGCGATACTTGTTTTAGTTAAGTGCGAGCTCTTGATCTTGTCGTATGCGAACTGACAACAAACATCAAATCAATATTATTGTTACATCTGGGTTCGAGGGATAAGAATGTAAAACAATAATACCGACTAAAACCTTAATCTAGCACACATTTAACTACACTTTTTCACTGTAACTGCTTCAAACTCTATAGTTTTTTCGCTTCTGTTCGCATCGATGAATACTTGACCGCTTACGATTGAAAACTGACTTGGCATCAGGGGTTCTTCTCGTAGATCCGTACAGGGTCTCGGGGTAACCAGACCAGTCCGTGGGCCTGTCTTGGTGGTGGTCGTCGCCACCTGTTAATACAAGCGGGTCACTGGGGTGGGCCTGTGCGGGCCCGTTTGGTCAGTCTGGGTCGTCAGAGCCGGTGGGTAGCGCAGCTAGCGAGGTCCAACCTGCAAGGGTGAGTCCCCGCGGGCGACCAGCGTGCCTGCACCGCTTGGGTCGTGTCCGATGAGTCCCTCCTGCGCTTGGCGAGGTCGAGCTCCTCGGGAAGAGTTTCCCGGGGAACGCCCGTCAGCCAGCGTCAGGGGGAGCATTTGATGTAGGTCCGGTGTGGGTTTTAACGGAGACGAAGTCTCGTCGCAAGACCATCCTGTCCGGCGGTCGCCGATGGTAAGGCGCAAGCTCCCGCAGATGGCGGGCGTGCGATCCGTCAGCGCGCACGAACAGATTGGTGCTCAGGCCTCTCACGAAGTCGTCAAAGCTCTCCATGGTCAGGTCCCTGGAGATCGTCCTGTTCCGCACGAAGTGGGGGGCGTCGGCGATGGTGCGGAGCGCGAGTGACTGCTGCGCACGCAACCGGCGGCGGTTTGTCTCAGAGGTGAGCGCGCACCAGGCCGGGACAGCGTAGGTGAGTCGGCTGTTGTACACGCCGAGCTTTGCGCGGAGCGGCAGTCGGGACGATAGCACGGGTCGCTTCATGGAGAGGGCGCCGTCGATGGTCACGCCGAGGTATTTCACCGTCGCGGACCACTCGATGTTCTCTCCCATGAGCTTCAACTATGGTTGGGTTATGCTGCCCATGGAGATCGCCCGAGTCTTCGCCACGTTGACCGTCAGTCTCCAGTCCTTCAGCCAGCTGGGAAGTGCGTCTAGGGTGCGCTGCATCTTGGTCATCGCGTGGACACCGTTCATCGAAGTCGAGATGTAGGCGGCGTCGTCGGCGTACAGCGCGAGCTTGACGCCGTCGGTGACTGGGATGTCGTCCGTGTACCAAGAGTAGCACACGGGAGTGAGGCAACTTCCCTGGGGCACACCGGCGCGGATGGGCCGCTCTGTAGACAGGGCACTTTCAACCGCCGCTTGGAAGCGTCTGTCTTGCAGGAAGGTGGCCACAATCCTAACTACTCGACGGGGAGTAGTGGATGTGGACAGCTTGTACAGCAAGCCGGTGTGCCATATGCGATCGAACGCTTTCTCCATATCGAGGAAGACTGCGACGGCACGCTCGCGTTTGTTGCGAGCAACCGCGATGTCGTGCAGCACCCTCGCAAGCTGGTGGGTCGTGGAGTGTTCGGTGCGGAAGCCGACTGACTTGGCGGTGCGCGTGCGCTCTATTTATACGCGGGTAAAGCGTTTCTAGAGATTTCTAGAAAAGCCATACCCGGTATGTAATACGTAGTACGAAGATTGTAGAAAGTTCGTGTTCTCTCTACTATTCGCGTACCGACAAACTACGTGGTTCCGTAAGATGTCAATAGATGGCGATGTAATAAACTATTAGACGAAACTGGCGAGTCTTCCCCACAATGCCGAGAGATGGCACTGGGTGTAACATTATAATATTTATAATACTGAATAATCCAACTTACAAAAACAGTTTCAATATTCCAACTGCTTTATCTGTTGTTCTGAACTGTACAATATACACGAATTTAACTAAATTGTTCTTACATTGATAGTACTCACCGGTACACTCTCCATCACATATTGATACAGGATGTAATGTGATTTTATCATTTTATTTCTCAAATTAACATATTTCTCTAACAAGGCTGAACATTCATAGCACAGCCACTGTGGTAACCCATCTGACGGTGAGATCTGAAATATAAACAATTATATTATAATCAGATCCATCCGTCTTTAAATAGAATGGGAGAATGTTACTATTGTTATATTTTTATTGAATTTAAGTTTCAACTGATGGCTTAACGAGGTCCATCTATAAGTATTGCCAACACCTCCAATAGTTTTTCATCTTGACAACTTCGTCCATAATGGAAATAATAATTGCTTTATTTATCGCCTGTAGTGTCTCTTACAGGTCATTATTTAACTGATGATTTAAAAATTAATAGAGTGGTAAAATCAAAATTACTTCTTAAGCATTACGCAAAGGGAAATCACAAATTTTTTTTGTGGCACAACATGTTATACTTTGGAGCAATGTTTTAACAAGCAGGACGACCAAGTTTATGCCCAAAGCTCTATAGAAGCTTCTTAATTAGTCAGCAGAGTACAATGTGTACTATCAAGAAGTGACTGAGCCTTATTTTTGTGCAAGGTGTCAGAACATCGGCACACATGTATCAAGATACGATTCTTGAGAAGGTGGTTAAGCATCTGAACAACACCATGTTCCATAACCAAGAATGGTCCTTTTAGCAAGACGCAGCACTGGGTCATAAAGCTCAATCTACTCAAGCGTGGTTGGAAACGAACGTTCCAGACTTCATCAGAGCTAAAGACATAATTTGGAGTCCTGAAAACAATCAATAAGATTGGCAGTAAAGAATTTCCCCATGGAGAGAGTGAATGTTTCTATTGATAATTAGCCTCAACATTTAAAGGACTGTATTAAAGCCAATGGAGATCAATTTGAATAAACTTCATATATTTTTAATGTTATTATATTAATGTATAAACTAACAAATAATTAGAGTAATAAAGGATTTATACAACAAAAAAATTTTTTTCACTTGCAACTATATTTATGGCAAGACTAGGTATGTTATATATTAGATACTAACACTTACATATATATGTATGTATATACAAATTACAAAAAGAAATATACCTACTGCGTTCATTGTCATGAGAGTCACATGTAGCTGTATTTGTATTTTGTTACTTTAGATTCGTGTTCGCTTGGTTGGTGATTTTATGTACCTACTTTGTTAATATAAAATTTTATTTTAGTCTATTTTTCTGTATACTCATTTATTGTAAATAGGTAACCAGTAAATGAATTATTGTAATTCATAAGAGAGTAGAGTTCTTAAACCAAAATAGCATATTTTGCATGGGCCCAAAAATATATAATAAATTGCCTAAACTCTGGAAAGAATATAATAGTAATATTTTTAAATAGAAGTCAAATGATTAACTTGCCAATAAGGCCTACTATATAAAGAATTTTCTGGATGATAACATTGACTATTAACTGCTATCACACTTAATATTGACAATTAGATAAATTATTATATGCTGAGTTAAGTACTGCTAATTAAGCATAATAAAATGGAATTCATAAAATAATGTACCTAATGAGAATATAGTTCAGTTAAATGGTAAATAATGTAATGTTAAATAAGTATAGTATATAGATACATTTTATTCCTTATTATGTTTTCTATAATAATGTATATTGAATAATTTATTAATACAAATCTGTAATGTCAAAACTAATTATTATTATTAAAAGTTTTTGTTATTTAATTGTATGCTGCAGAGGCTAAACATGACTGCCATTGACATTTCATTTAACAACTTGCATGCAATATGTATGTATACTCATGTTATAACAAATAAAATGATCTTTATCTTAATCTTTATCTTTAAAGAATAATAACAACAATACATTATTTTTCCTATTTTCCTAACTCCAGGCTGCTATTGAATTTCTTAACAAAATACTACTAATGCTACTGTTAGAATGTTTACTGGTCTGAATTTGGTTCTCAAGATTTCAAGGCAAAGAGGCTGTACTCACAATTAAGCCAGTCAAATCCTTGTACATAGCTTCATATCGTATTGCACTTATCATCCTACGGTCACTCGCCAGGCAACCTCTACAAACACTCATCTGTTTAAAAGTCCCCATGTTTTTACTTATAATATTACTGGTATGTTCCATTTGAATTAATGTATTTCTTTTCAAACTAATGATATTATCAATTCAGCCTTAGCCTATTATCAATGTATGGGCCTCAGAAAATAGTAGGTAACAATACAACAACAAATAAGATCTACACATCAATTGATATTTATACCCGTATTTTAATCGTTCTCTGTGTCACAGAGTACGATAAGGAAGTCGAATCGAACTTCGAAGTAATATTTTTAAACATTCAGGCGGACGCGCCATATTTTTTCGTATCGTTTCGTTACAAGCAAAATAAATATATTAAAATACATAGTCAATGAATATACAATTCACCTTTTTATGAAATATTAGTTACATTATAGCATCTTTTAAATAATAATTATTGAATAATAAAATATTCGCGCATTTATAAGATCTTAAATAAAACACTAACTAATTCCTGGTTAAAATTACTGCGTACTATAAAACGCACGGGAAATAACAAATGTATATGTAATGCTGCTCAGAATAATTTCTGGTATGACCAGCATACAAAATACTGGACTTTGGCATGGGTACTAGTATAGTATTATATTATCTGTGACTTTGGTTTTAATGCCCTCTGTTGTTACAAGGTGGAAAGATATGAAGTAGTCGTATTCCTCCGCAAATGTACTAAGTAAAAACACCGTGCTCTGTGTATTTGATTGACGTCATGCTTCAGAAGTTCAGGCCAGCAGTGTGACTAGATTAAATTTCACAAAATAACCGAAGCACCTTAAAAAAATACTGAAATATACCAACTTGCATAAGGAAAACATACCAATAAAAATACAAATTTTTAAAACATGTTTTATTCATTCATTATCATTATCACAATAAATGTTAGAATTGTATTTTAATATTCTACTTGAAGGATTAAAATTTACACAACCTTATTCATCTTTTACAACATATAAAGTGTTTCATTTCAATGTATATCACGTATAAAGTGTTTAATTTCAATGTATAACATTCGCGTAAACATAAGACAATATTATTATAAAATTTTAGTGCAATTTATTTCTTTAACATTCTAAACACAAATTTTATTTAAAGTTAGCTTATATATATTTTGCGATAATATTAATTGCATAACAATATATAAATATTAACATAAGTACACATAAATATATATTAAACAACAAATGGTGGAACTACAGGAAAGTCTCCATTTTATGTCGGATAAATATGACAAACTGCTAGAAAAGATGAATTTCTTAGAAAATGATCGTGTTCACGATAAGAAAAAGATTGAATTTTTAGAAGACAAAGTGGACATGCTTGAACGTAAAATAAAAGCAACAGGACTAGAAATCCGAAATGTGCCACGAGTTTCAAAGGAAAATAAAACGACGGAAAGTAAAGAGCAGTTGTGTGAGTTAGTAAAGTCCCTTGTAAAAACGGTCCAAGTGACTGTTCAAGACGAACACATAAAAGACATATATAGGCCCTATACACACAAAGACTCCCCAAGGTCGCTCGTGGTTGAATTAAATAGCACATTAATAAGAGACGCCATATTACGAGCTACAAAATTATATAATAAGGACAAACCCGTTGGAGAAAAATTAAATTCGAGCCATCTAAACATAGCTGGACCTGTAATGCCTATATATGTAACAGAAACTCTCACCTTCAAGACACAAAAGCTGTTTTACTTGGCACGGGCTTTCGCAAAAGAAAATGGTTTCCAGTACTGCTGGATTTCCAGAGGTATCGTTTATCTTCGCAAAACCACTGGACAACCACAAATCCGTGTAAACTCGGAAGCTGAACTACTTAACGTGAAAAACAATATTTGACTAGTAGTAGCTAATTTTCCTTTTTATTTTAATTGCATGCTTTTTGTTTTAATAGTATATGTTTTCCGTTTTACTGTTTTCTTACAATGTTTTTCATGTTCAAACTGTAATTTAAATGACATTGCTCAAAACGTCGCTCACTCACTTACATCGCTCCCTTCCAAATATTACAACTTGCCCACAAAACACTTTCACTCACTAAAACACCAAGGCAAGTGTTCTAACATCATTATGCACTTAATACTGTACACATACACGACATTACTCAACGTTTATATATATACACACTATATTAAACCACGCGCAGTCTCACCGAACATTAGTAACATTATATACTCTCATTCAATCCTCTGTACGAGACCTTAAATTCCATTGATACTCTTCAGGTATCTCGTGCCTATCCCTGTCAACCAGAAGACTGTTCCACTATAATTGGTGACTTACAAGCACAAAGAGGTATTAACATTATTACCCAAAATATCCGCAGCATCTCGGCTAATATATCTAGTTTACTTACCTTATTGAGAAGAACTAATTTACAACATGACATTATTGTACTTACTGAGTGTTGGCTGTCTAGAAATCCTAACATTCCATCTCTAGATGGCTATACCAGCTTCTGTACTTGTAACAGAATTAACCAAAATGATGGAATAGTAGTGTACATTAGATATAACATAACATGTGTTCGAGTCACTGAGCCAGAATTTATTGATGCTAATTGTATTACAATTACTATTGGCAACGATACATGTATAGTAGCGATCTACAGGCCACCTTCTTTAGAGACACAAATAACTTTCTCAGTTCTCTAGACAACATCCTAACTGATAAAATAAGATTTGAAAATGTCATATTGTTAGGCGACATAAATATAGATATTTCAGAAACTAGTACTGATCACAAAGCATCGGAATATTTAAACCTTACAGCTAGTCATGGCCTATTACCCGCTCACACCATTACAACTCATTCGAAAACCTGCCTCGACCACGTAGTTCTTAAGACTAAACGAAATAGTATAGTATTAATACTTGAGTCCACTTTAACTGACCATAGCTCAGTTATGTTATGTTTGAATAAGCCTTCAAATACGAATAATATTCACAAAGTAAAAACTAAAATTAATCAAGATCTACTAGAAAAACACATTAAAGATATAGATTATTCCTTTGTTTATCAATGCTCCGATGCAAACGCGGCAACCATGTACTTTATTAACTCTCTCTCTAGAGCTATACACCTAAGCTCTGTTACTCAAGTAATACCTCATCGCGCGCGAATATTTAAACCATGGATTACGCCGGGTTTATTACGTTGCATGAGAAATAGAGATCACATGTATGTAAAACTAAAAAAGTCTCCATTCAATGAAATTCTAAGTTTAACTTTTAAAAGATATCGCAATTATTGTAACAATATACTAAAAAATCTCAAGAGGCAATTTGAAACTGATAAACTTAGAAAAGCTAACGCAAACCCTAAAAAGCTTTGGAGCGCCATTAGAGAAGTCACACACTCAACCAAAGAGATTTCCACATCTAATGACGTGCTTTTAACATCTGACTGTCCGTATGCCTCCGTAAATAAAGCAAACCACTACTTTGTTAACGTTGGTCGCGAGATGGTAGAGAGGTTCTCATTTTCTGAGGCTTGTGGTAGCAATCGTGACGCTGGTCCTGGAAACAGTACACTACAATCCCTGGTACTCCTAGAAACGGATGAGGCTGAGGTGGAACGAATGATTGCAAGCCTTCGACCCGATTGTGCGGTTGGGGTTGATGGCATACCTTCAAATGTAATTAAACAGCACAAATCTACATTAGTCCCACCTTTGACATACATTTTTAATTTATGTATTAGTACAGGAGTATTTCCAGACCAGCTAAAGAAAGCTTTAGTCCATCCCATACATAAATCTGGGGATAGAAATCGTGTTCAGAACTACAGGCCTATATCTGTATTGCCTGCTATTTCTAAAATATTGGAACGAATTATTAATAATCGGCTAAAGAAATATCTCGAGATTAACAACCTCCTTTCCGATAGGCAATATGGTTTCAGAAATGGGAAATCTACAGATCATGCAGTCCATGATGTAACAAATTTTATTGTAGACGCATTGGACAAGAAAGAAAAATGCTTGTCAATATTTCTCGATTTGTCTAAGGCATTCGACACGGTTTCTGTCCCCAAGCTGTGTTATAAATTGGAAAAGCTAGGAATTAGGGGTAATCAGTTACAGTTATTCCAAAGTTACTTAAGTAACCGTACTCAATGTACAAAGGTGGGTGAATACATTAGTGAAGAGCTTCCTGTGACTTACGGTGTGCCACAGGGAAGTATCCTTGGCCCCACCTTATTTCTCGTGTACGTAAATGAGCTATGTGAACTTACGTTTGAAAACGGCAGGATGGTGGTTTTCGCTGATGACACTACGCTGATGTTCAAGGGCCAAACCTGGACAGAAGCCTTTCAGGCGGCTCAACTTGGTCTAAATACTGTAACTAATTGGCTGTCTGCAAATCGACTAACTCTCAATGGCGATAAGTCTTCTTATATTACTTTTAAAATTAGGGATAACCCCTCAAATTTGTTAAATCACCACTCTATCAGGTTACACAACAATACCGAGTGCAGTACTTCATGTACCTGTCCCAAACTTACCCAAACGGCTTCTACTCGTTACTTGGGTGTTATTTTAGACGAACATCTCTCTTTTCAACCGCACATTGACAAGATGGCAGGTAGGATTCGTAAGCTGATCTATGTCTTTAAACACCTCAGGCACGTAGCTGAACCTAATGTTATAAAGATGGCTTATTATGCATTATGCCAGTCCCTATTGGGGTATTGTATTTTAACATGGGGTGGAGCATCAAAAACCTATTTAATTAAACTTGAGCGTGCACAAAGAGCTGTGCTGAAGGTTTGTACTTTCAAACCGTACCGTTTTCCTACTAAAGATCTCTACGAATATTGCGAAGTTCTCACAGTGCGGCAAATATTTATAGCTCAGACTATATTAAAACAACACACTACTGCGCTATCCTCTTCACAAGCTTCTGCCCAATCCCGTGTTAAACGTAAAAACACTATACCGCGAACAATCACATGTAAAACATCCTTTGCGCAAAGATTCAATTATTTTCTAGGACGATATTTATATAATAAACTGAATAACTCGCTTGACTTTTGCACTAAAACTAACTATGAGACTAAGAAGATTATCACTAAGTACCTACAAAAACTGACATACGCAGAAACAGAAACACTTATTCGTCCGTCTCTATAATCGATGATCCTTCTTGTTGTAATTATACAGGGATACTTAAAAATCACATACTTGGCAGCTACACACACGCGAACACACACACACACACACACACATACACACACACACTATCGCACACACACACACATACACATACTGTGAGCCTAAAGCTGTTAAATAAGTAAAGATATATACCTTGTATATGTATATATATATATGTCTGTGCATGCATATATTTATACATGTCAGGCCTTAATGTTTTAACTACTATTTTCCATGTATAACTAAACACTAAATTTTCTGTGAAACTGAAGGGTGCTGGTGCTTATAGTACAGGTCTACCTTTTTTAAGCACCGGCCGTATAAACTATGCAGTGTTTACTTTAAGCTATTTACTGTGTAATATGTAAAACAATTGTAAATTGATGCAAATAAACTTATTATTATTATTATTATTATGCTTTAATTGCTCTCGAAGCCCTCTTCTTCTCTCCTAATTTGCTGTGCCCGACAGGGTCCATGATGAACTGTTATATTATTTAAGTTACCACCTAAGCCTACATTGAGGAACGCAATAAACAATTGAATTGAATTGAATTGAACATGCATTTTTTTTAAATAGCAGATAAATTTTTGTTTATAAATTTCTTTGTTCTGTTTTTATTAAATTTATCTGTGAAAATATGCGCTCGCATGCAGCATTCGTTACTGGTATACATAACAGAGATTTAATGTAACTAGATATATCCTAGTATTTTAATGTACCATCTCTGTTAGAAATTTTTCCAACTTCCACCCAAAATTGTTCACAAGAATCGGGTGAATCAGTACTCAAAGATTTAATAAATTACTTACTTTGCGATCAAGTTTGAGTGTTCTATATTCTTCGTCAATTAACTGCATTTGTTAACCTCTGAGTCATCTTGGAAGAGGTTAATGAAAACACTATGTGTCTCTCTGTTAGTGACAGTTTGTTAGTGACAGGCTTAGCTCCGGAACCACTGGACCGATTGACTTGTAATTTGGTGTACAGACAGCTTGGGGTCATCCCTCGGTCGAGTTTGATATGGGCCCTGTGGATCAAAAGATCCCTGAGATATAGGGGTCACAAGGTCATAAGATCAGGGGATAAAAAGGTCACATGAAAACGAAGAGATTGAATCCTGAGTTTTTACATCCATCTTGTTTTAGCTTTACTTCGTATGGGAAAGTTTCTATTACTTACATTTCTTAACCTGCTAAATTCTTTATTCATGGCAGTGTGTAGTTCAAGAAATTTCAGTTCTCGGAAAATTTGATTTTCAAAAGGCAAGTGTGATATCAGTTGTGTGCTCAACTCGACTATAAAAGATTGGCACCTTCTGAAAAAATCAGCAATTTGTTTTTTCATGTTTATGTTTCCCCTGCGTTTAATTAATTCTTGACCCACTTGGATCCCTAAGTACATATCATTCAATGGCAAATAATTCACATTAGCCATGTTTCGTCCATGTTCTGTTGTAGTACGGCGCTGGCGGCTGCGCCGATGCGTCGCAAAATAAGGCGAGTGTGGCGTAATGAGATGGGTGAGCGAGTAAAGCCACGGTTAAGATGCTAGAATACTGCTCGAATGCTTGTGTTGCCTCGTCGGTCCAAGTTATTTGCGATTTGTCCTTTTTCTTGATGTTGTGAAGATATGAATTGAGTGGTGTTTGTAGAGTTGCCGCGTTGGAAATGTGATCGCGATAGAAGTTTATCATCCCAAGAAATCTAATACTCTGTATTACTCTGGTACTCTGTGATGTCTTGAATTTTGTGTTCGGGCGGTTTAAACTTTAATTCCTTCCTTTGTTACTGTGTAGCCTAGAAACTGCACTTCTGATTTTCCTAATTTACACTTAGCGGGGTTGATTGTGATGCCATGGTCTTCCAATCGCTTAAGCACAGTATGGAGATGTTCTCGATGTTGAGCTTCGTTTTCAGACGCTAATAATATGTCATGTATAGACATAAATGGATAGATGAAATTTAGGCCTCGTAGCACTTCGTGAATGTATCGTTAAAATGTTTGTCATGCATTTTTCAAACCGGGGCACATGGTTAGCGTCAGAATGGCTGGTCGCCTATGGCAAGCGGCTTTGAAAGTATATTCAGGAATTGCTTATATTTGCTACATTTCTTCAATAATTGCTACATACAATACATTCAGAGAAATATAAATATTTTTTTGACCAGCCATTCTGACGTCAGGATGGCTGGTTGCCTCCGTGTTCAGCATGAAAGACGTAGAATTTCTTAAAGTTTGATATGTCAATGCTTACTAATTGCTACTTTCGCGAATTTAAGTTTGAGCTTCATACATATATAAGGTAAAAAAATACAGCTTTTATTAAAATTTGTACGAGGAAGTGTAATCCTAATTTGGAAAGGCAACCGATTTTAATACTACAGCGTCTTGTTCAAATCGTATAGGCGTTTACAATTATGGGTCACCCCCAGATCTGTTGAAGCGGTATCGACTTAGATGTTTGAAACTATTAATGACAAATAAAAAAGACATAGGTATTATTAACAAGCAGCACATATCTACTTACAAATGCATAAATATGAAACACAGGAAATGTATGAAAGAAAAACCATAGTATATCGTTAACGTATATCTGACCCAGCTATTATACATACTGATACTAGTAAATATTGTGTTATCGACGGTAGGTATGTATTATAAACTAGGTACTCACCAAACATCATTATAATAAGTCGAAATGAACGCCTGCAAGATTTTAACAAGATTCTGTAGTCAAAAAATCTGTTGCCTTTCTAAATTATTAGGCTCTTCCTCGTACAAATTTTAATAAAAGCTGTATTTTTTACCTAATTTATGTATGAAACTCAAACTTAAATCTGCGAAAGTAGCAATTAGTAAGCAATTATTGTCATAACAAACTTTAAGAAATTCTGCGTCTTTCATGCTGAACACGGAGGCGACCAGCCATCCTGACGTCAGAATGGCTGGTCAAAAAAATATTCATATTTCTCTGAATGTATTGAATGTAGCAAATATTGAAGAAATGTAGCAAATATAAGCAATTAGGTAGCAATTCCTGAATATACTTTCAAAGCCGCTTGTCATAGGCGACCAGCCATTCTGACGCTAACGGCACATGCGCGGGACTCCGAGTAACCCCATTAGCGTAAATATGGCTGTCTTGTTAGTAAGCACGGTTTAGGTCGATTGTTGAAAATATCGTCTTGCCTGATAAGTGGCGAGTGGAAATCCTTGATGCGTGCAACTGGATATCGGTCTGGCTTGGTAATAGAGTTGAGGGGGTGATAGTCAGCACAAACTCTAATGTCACCGTTTTTCTTAAGCACGATGTAAAGTGGTGAGGACCATGGACTCTTATTTGGTCTGCATAATACTTGTTCTATCTTGTTTTCAAACTCTTTTTGCACTATCTCGCACCGATGGGGTGGTATAGGACGAGCGCGGCTATTTATGGGTGGTCCATCCGTTTCGATGTAATGTTGCACGTTGATATTTGACTTTAATTGCATAGATGTTAGCCTTGTTATGCCGGGGTATTACGCTAAAATATCGATGAATTTCCGAAAAGTCGAGTGTTAATGTTTTCTCGCCATACGTCGCTATAGATGTGTTGTTGGCTGCGTAAAGTTTGAAAGGTAGCGGTGTTGCTATCCGTCGTTTCCTTCTCGGTAGCACAGATATGTAAGCGCCCGTGTCGACCAAGAAAGATATGTTGGTGTTGTGATTGGTGAGAGAAGGGCGGCGCGAGTTTGCATGAACGTCGTTGTCCGCCGCAGCCGACGTTCGGTCTAGTTTTCTGAAGGCTTGAATGTGCAGGGTAAAGTGCAGCGTTGAACTTATTCTTTAAATCGTCGGTGGTAATAACAAAATGGCGACGGTGACGCGTCTCGGCTCTGTGAGCGTGACGAGTCGCGATGGCAGGGTGAATCACGATGGCGGCGATTGCGACGATCATTATTATTGTAGTTGTCGTAATACTGTCTTGATTTTAATTCGGCTATTACCAACAATAGTTTTCTGATTTCAGCAGTGAGGTATAAAGTAACTGCTTGCGTTGTGGGTGGCGATGGATTTCATAATTGCACTGTGTGAGCTGACTGTTCCATGGTGATTTACTTGGTTTTGAATTTATATAAATATTTCTTGTTGGCGATGGGCAGAGCTTCAGGGTTCTTGATTCTGTATGTTCCTGTTCGGGGTCACCACTTTGAAGCTACTTTAGAGGTTGAGGATAGTGTCGGGTATAATAACACGTAGACTCTAGATTTCAGAATGTGTGTATTTCGATCAGGGCTTCTTCTCGTAGACCTCGTCTCGGAGTAACCAGACCAGGCCGTAGGCCTGTCTTGGTGGGGGTCGTCGCCGCCTGCTAATACTCCCGTTGGTCAGTCCGGGTCATCAGAGCCGGTAGGTAGCGCACCTAGCGAGGTCCAGCCCGCACGGGTGCACCCATCCGCCAGCGTCAGGGGGAGCGTTGAAGTAGGTCCGGTGGGGGCGACCCTGCCACCCGTGAGTAAGAACCCATAGAGGGCGCGCGCGGTGTTCCCGCGCGCCTTCTAACGTCGAAAGGGGAGAGCAGTGAAATGCTCTCCCTCGGGGACGAGAGGAGGTCGGGTCCGATTGACCCGGCCGGCACCCACACGGGGGGGACTGCTATGGATGAATCTTTTTAGACTCCCAACTGGCCCCCCCCCATTGGGTGAGAGAGGGAACACCCCAGGTCCGGTGGAGGTTTCCACGGAGACGAGGTCTCGCAGCAAGGCCATCCTATCCGGCGGTCGCCGATGGTAAGGCGCAAGCTCCCGCAGATGGCGGGCGTGCGATTCGTCGGCGCGCACGAACAGGTTGGTGCTCAGGTATCTCACGAAGTCGTTCAAGCTCTCCATGCACAGGTCCCTGGAGGTCGTCCTGTTCCGCACAAAGCGAGGGGCGTCGGCGATAGTGCGGAGCGCGAGCGATTGCTGCGCACGCAACCGGCGAGGGTTCGTCTCAGAGGTGAGCGCGAACCAGGCCGGGGAGGCGTAGGTGAGTCGGCTGCGGATGTACGCCTTGTACACGCCAAGCTTTGCGCGGAGCGGCAGTCGGAACGATAGCACAGCAAGCCGGTGTGCCATACGCGATCAAACACTTTCTCCATATCGAGGAATACTGCGACGGCACGCTCGCGTTTGTTGCTAGCAACCGCGATGTCGTGCAGTACCCTCGCGAGCTGGTGGGTCGTGGAGTGTTCGGCGCGGAAGCCGAACTGTTTGTCGCGTGGCTGAAGGTGTGGCGTCATGTGCAGCAGTGGCAGCTTCTCGAACAGCTTCGATGTCGTCGAGAGCAGCGTGATGGAGCGATAGCTTCCCGGCAGTAGGAAGTTCTTCCCCGGCTTTGGGAGCATGATGACTCGTGCCTAGTCGCCATGCGGAGGGAAAATGTCTGGTACGGAGGATGCCATTGAAGAGGCGCGTCAGCGTCGCGATTGCTCGCGGGGGTAGGTGACGCAGAGCTTCGTTGGCTACCCGGTCAGGTCCAGGGGCTTTCCGGAGGGGTGTTCGGCGAATAATCCGCTGGACTTGGCCTGGGGAGACGACGATGGGATCCTCTGTCGGGGCTATCGGTTGGTCGAAGTAAGACCTCAGCTTCCTCTCGACCTCTGCTACATGCTGCATGTTCAGAGCAGGGTTGGGCTGGAACTGCGCTTCTAGGGAGTCAGCGAATATCTCCGCTCGGTCCTCAGAATGGTAACTGTCACCGGCCAGTAGGGGCTTAATCGGAGATGGCTTCCCGGAGAGATGGCGGCACAGGCGGTGTGTGGATTGCATACTTCTGCCATGCATTTCAGGATCAGAGGGATGAGGTCCTTCTTCTCCTGTAGTGCCACCAGCACTTGCTGCAGAGTTCCGATCACGCTGGTAAATCTTGGGTCCAGGTTGACCGCTGCCGGCTGTTGGTGGTGGTCGGGCCGACCGCTTCGCCTTCATCCCCTCGAGAGGAGCAGCGACCACGGTGGCCTTCCTGGTCTCATCCTTTCTAACAGCGGCCGCCTGCTCGGCCCGCTGTATCTGAGGCTTCGCTCTTTTCTTTCTGTTACGTCACCTCTTGCGACGCGCATGCTCCTGGGACGCGTTTGCGGCTGCCATGAGTGAGTCAGGGGCGTTGCCAGCTTCAACTGCTGCGGGCTTCGGGCGTACGGTTAAATACCGGGCAGGTGGCGTTGTTGGCGGTGTGCGCACCGCCACAGTTGGCGCAAGTGGGCGGCTCGTCCAAGGGACGCAGGCAGTCCTTCGCGGCGTGGGCTTCCCCGCATCGCAAACATGTGGCAGTTGTGCGATGAATGCCGGAACTGTTGGCACCGGTGACATTGCGCGAGCCCCTTTTTCCCGCGCCAAGCTTCGATGATTACACCGGGCATACATAGAAGCTCAGTCACTTCATAGATGCCCGGTGTAAGGTTGGCGTTGCGTGCTAGCTGCGCGATATATAGGCAGCCGGGTCGACCTTGACGAGCTCGGATGGGGCGCACGTGCTCAGGCTTGTAACCGAGCTCGGTGAGCTCCCGCTCGATCTCCCGCGGCAGTGTATTGGTCGGGAGGCCACGGATAGCCACTTCGATCACCTCCGCTAGGCGGGGAGGGAGTATAAGAACCAGGAGATCTTCTCCTTTGTCCCCAGGGAGTAGAGGTACCGCTGGATGGTACGGTACACCTGGTCGGACTTTGGAATAAAACGGACTCCCTTTCCGCTGGGCAGGCGGCTTCTTCCCAGGAGCAGCATCGGTGGTGGTTGTGGCAGAAGAAGTGGAGGCAGTAGTGCCGGCTACGGCGGCAGTATTTCCGGTTGCGGCACCAATAGCGGTGACGGCATGGCTGGCAGTAGTGGTAGCGACGGTGGCAGTTTGGTTACCTGCTGCGGCAGTAGCGTACGAGGGTCCCGTGGTCTCCATCGGAGATCCACTCGTACTAGGTAGCAGGCTAAACGGCGGCGTTGTAAACAGCGCGCGCCGTTTTTCTTGTTGCGGCGGTGATGGGAATCAGTCCGGCGCAACCGTGGTTGGTGGGCGGGAAAGCGCGGTGGGGGCGCCGTCGTCTTGACTCTCTGTTGCAGGGGAAGTGCTGTTCGGGAGAGCACAGCGAGGGGCGGCGCTTGTCGCGTGGCAGGCACGGGAGCGGCAGTTGGCCGCGTTGTCGTGTGTCAAACTGGGGTGGGGACGTCCAGGGGCGATCCGGGTGACGCCGGCCGCGGGAGCGAGGGGAGACTAAAGAACTCCTCTCCAGCGCCCGGTGTCGGCGTTGAGGCGACCGATGATGTCGGCGTAGGTTGCCTCGGAAGCGGTGGCTACGGAAGGTACTGAGTGCGGGCGGCTTGGTCCGCTGCCACCACACGGTCCAGCGCGTATAACGCAGCACCGCGGGAGCGAACGAACACCCACTTGGCCACACCGGTCGATGTCGGCGGCAGCGGGAGAGTGGTCCGGCGAGGGGGTGGGTAGTGAGGCGGGGATGGATGCGTCATTTTGTGTCAGACGTCCCCGTCAAAAGTTCGTGGCATCACGGCGTCGGCGGTATCCAGGCACCAAACCGGTACCCTCCGGTACAAAGCACCCACTGAACCGGCCCGCCGGGGCTTGCCGCTGGAGGTAGACCGGGGCCGAGGACAGCAGTGTACCCCGCGTTATCCGGAAGGACCGATTAGTGCGCATTATTTAAAAGTCACACAAACAGCGTTGTTGTGTGCGCGAAGAACCGATAACCGCTTGTGGAACTTTCCACAAACCGTTACACGTGCCGCCTCGCTCCGTTCAAGGACACGAGGCGGCGCGCAAGGAGTGCCCGGGGCGCGTGGTGGTCAGCGCGGGGCGCGGGCGCGAATAGCGCGGTAGGAATCACACGTCCTCTCGCGATCACATGCGGCAGCGAAGCGAACTGAGCCTGTGTGTATTTGATTTTGACACCTTAATTTATACAAAATCCTGCGTTAACCAATAAAACTTTTAAAATATTTACATAGAAATGTAACCAATAGCAACATTCGACGAATCAGGAAAGAGTTTATTTTACGCTAATTTCCATGCGCGGCGCTAACGTCGCGCGTCGGAGCGAGCCGTTGCCCGCGCAATTTGAAACCATATTTTGTGAAATTTGTCATTGTAGAAGTTACGTTACGTTATTAATGTTAAATTATTTTAATTATATTACGACTATTATCATATTACATTGTAAAAGAGAACAATAATAAATAAATAATAGTGTAATAATTACATCTTTGAATAAATAAAGCACAAAAAATATACTATTTTTCCTTTTCTTTCTACCACTCAGAATGGGGAGTTTTCTAAATGAAATAAGTGAGAATTGATTGGTTCCTTGTGCTGTGAGCAGATGTCAAGAAAGTACAGTTGGATGAAATCACTTTTTTGATCGGTCAACTTTACTTTTTTGACATCCACTCACAGCACAATCAATGAATTAATTAACCAATCAATTCTTACTTTTTTTTCGAAAACTATTAATTCGTGGTTGGATCCCAGCCGCAACGCAAATTGCCATGGTTAGATCTAATCTTCACATTTTTTGTCGAGTTTTGGGAATATGGTAGAAATGTAGCCACCAGCGTCTGGGAACCTTTGGTCTAGACTTAGGTACATATATTATTGCTAGCTGTGCCCGACGGCTGTCTCCGTACGGCTCCTTCACATTCCCCAATAAATAAAATTATAAATACAACAAGATTTTTTTAAAACAGTCTTATATTTTCATAGTTTACCGCGTCCAAGCAAACAATCTCTTTAGTTTTAAAATAGTATAGATAGGTAGTGCAAATAACATTTGTAATAATATGTAACATAATAATTATAACACTCAATTAATTAGGTTAATAATATTTTTGTTATTACATAATAATTGATAATACTCGGCGTGTCAGATATTTCTTGAACTGTTCAATATCATCCTTCAGTTGGATCTGCCATGTTGTTTCGGACGGTCATATTGACAGCGCTTGTAGCGTTCGGGAACGCGAATCCGTGAGTGTTTAATTTATTTTATTCAAGCTTTTGACCGCGGCTTCGCGTGTATCCAACGAGAACATAATATATAGAGATAAAAGTTAAAGAATAATAATTCGAGTTGTAGTCTATGTGTGTACCAAATTTCATCCAAATCTGTTGTGTTTACGAGTGATTGAGTTATATGCATCAAAACAAAATCTCAATTTTTCATATTTATAAGTTCCTAATAAGTTTATGGCTATTGCAGTTGTGGGAGCATGTGTTCAATACTCTGGTTGGATCCAGTGCTAATGGAATTTTTGTTAGGTTATGTGCCTGTTGGAGAGCAAAGGTTTTGCCATATGACGTAGGATTTAAAAATAACTGTTCATTATGTGTGCTTCTGTTCACAAATCAGTGATTTAAAAGCGTGAACGTGTGAACTGTGAACACATAGCTAATTGAAAAATACTAATAACTTTTTACCCATGACATTTCTTTTTATACTACCAAAATGGCAAACATGTATACCATCACGTACCATCAGGTGGGCTCTGATGGTAGGTAAGTGGTCACCGTAACCTATGGACGCCTGCAACACCAGAGGCATCACATGCGTGTTACCGACCTTGTAAAACCACACATGTTACGTTATAACAAGTTTTTAACATCCTTTTTGAAGAAACCCATACTGTAGTCTTGTGGAAAACTTCGGCAGAGAGTTCATTTCATAACCTGACCGTCCGTGGGAGAAAATTTCTTTGGAATCGTTTGGTGCGGCACCAATTAGGTTTTAAGGTGTGTGAATGAAATCCGAATAACTCATGCTGTGTTTTCGCTAGCTTAAGTTTTATAAGAAAGCATACTGAAATAAAAATGATAAATCAAGAGCATTGTCTATTTAGTGTTTACGCGTGACTGAGTAACAAGCATCAAAACCTTCATAAATATTCGCAAACTTGTTAGTGTGGGATAAAAATATGTAGTTATGGTGCACAAAATTAAATCCAAAATCCAAAACCTAGCTGCCTATTGCATTTTTTTATATAAAATAGGTACTACGCAGCTCTTACCATGGGTAGGTACACATAGCGACGCATCAACCTAGACTGTTTGGACTTTGAACTATTAGAAGTTGGACGCTGCGAATCGTGCGAGAGAGTGCGTTATATTTTTGTTACGCTCTATCCTTACCATTACATCGACACAACTATGCACTGTCCCTTTCCGACAATTCTCTATTTTGTATGTAGCGTAGTCATGCGTATATAGGGTGTCTAACTTGATGTGTAGCCGTGTGTACCTGTCAGAGTTCAACATAACACTTTTTAGTTCATGTAATTATTTTTATTATTTAAGGATAAAGTGTATATAATCAAAGTGTAAATATTGTAAAACCTTTTGCAAATAAACATTATTATTATTTATTATTATCGTAATATAGTTAACGCGCCGTTTGTAGTTTAATAGTTCTGTGCGTTTAACGCATAAATGAACCGACAGCTTTAGTTTGTTATTTAAAGAAAACGATTGATACTCTATTACCGAGGTCGAAGTATTGTCTATGGTAGGTCAACGACGAGCGGATAAGAACCATTTATCAATAAAAGGTTAACTAGGCATAAACAATGTCGTGTAAACGCTAGTAGTGAGAGATAACGACTCAGTAGGCTAATTCACGTAATTGAATAAGTTCAATTGCAGTGCAGTTGCAGTTAAGTTTCGATCAAAACAGCCCTTTTCGTATTCTCGTAATTTTGACAACCGCCGTCAGATACGCTCGCGTCAAGTTCGCGTCACGCGAGAGCTTTAGAGTATTCTACTGCTGCGCGTTTTATGTGCGTGATTCAGATCGCAACTTGATCGGTATTCACCTGTTCATTTGACGTCTCAAATGACAGTTTAGTCCGATCAACGTGAAACGTTAAACGTAATCGATTCCATGCGATTACTTAGTGAGTAAATTAATTTCCCTCATGTGGCCACACCGTGGGTAAATTTATCTGATGTAATGACTCAAAAGCCTGAAACAAACATGGCTTTCAGGCGAAAGCCATGTCAGAAGTATTACATACGACTGACGTACAGTTGAAGCGCAGCACATGCGCAGTTTACGCATAGCTTAGGTACGTGCAACGCGCAGCTAAACAATTACAAGAATACCATTTTGCATTAAGACGTAAACTTAATTGTAACTGCACCGCAACTTGATCGGCGCGTCAAGAAAATACGTGAATTAGCCTACAGATCTCGTTCAGATAGCAACATACTACGAGTATCAATACTTTTTGAACATTATTTTCTTCCATATTCCGTAAGTTAGTTTTCCAAAAAAGATAATACTTTGTTACAATGAACATAAACTAGGTAAGCCTGTATGTTAAGAACCAATATACAGGCAAAATAATAATAATAATAATCTTTATTGATCCAAAAAGTTACAGATACACATTATACGATTATACTCGATCTGTGCGTACTCCGCAACTGTTTCGAATACCAACGTGTAACAATAATGTGTCCCAAAATAATCCACTGTTTCGAATGTGTAGACAGTATAATGATATTTGCGCTCATGTTGATATATTTGTGGATAGTCACAGCAGATTCATAGAATCCTTGCGCAAATTGAATGCATCTTAAAATTCACATTACACTCCTAGTCTTAACTATATTGTATGTAACTTCTTTTTTTATTTTATTGCAACGTTCACTTACATGTTTGAACCTGTATAAATTCTGAATGCTGTGTACAGTAGTAATTGGAGTGCAGATTTAAAAATGTTTTCATGTAAAAGTAATCCTAATCACTACTTGGTCTGTATTCTGTAATTGTACCTTTTATAAATAAATAAATACACAGAAACATTTTATATGTATATACATACAAAATGTATGTAACTCCTTTAGCATATGCTAAAGAAGTTACAATAAAAGGATTAACATAACAATTTTAAAGATCAATTATAGCTGAAGTCTGTATACAATTATCTTAAAACCCTGTCTCTTAAACTAGGATAGGACCTGTATAATAAGAGACAGTGTTCTGCTGTTATTTATAAAAATAATTGAAGTATTCTAATTAAACAAAAATTTTACATAAACTTTGGCACTTAATACCGTAACAAAGCAGCAAGCGACCTCGATGGCTTAGTGCTTAGTGTAATCGACTGCCACACCTCAGGTCGCGTATTCGATTCCCACACAAGTCAAATATTTGTGTGTATGATCATGGATGTTTGTTTTGGTCTGGGTGTTTCTATGTATAATATGTATGTATTTACAAAAAGAATATATACGTAGGGTAAGAATGGGTATTACCGGTCACTTAAGGCGAAATAATCAAAAATCAAACAAAAATCAATATTTCTTTGTTATTTCTTTTTCTAATTAAACTTTCATTACTCTTCTAACAAAATCACAATAATTGAATTCAATAAGTAACATAAATCTGCCATAATTAATATTAACAAAAAAACGACTTTGACCGGTATTAAATACCATAGCAGGTAATAATAATAATATAAGGGCATAACTACGGGGAAACCCGCTCCGGGTCTCCGTTGTCACGAGACCCGTGATGGTGAAACCGGCGCCGCACCGCTCGACACCCCTAGCCACTCGCACCGGTGTTGCCCTCTGCTGCTGGCTTGCATGCCTATAGTGGCTTATCAGGGGGCCCATCTAGTGAGTTGGCGAGTCACCGTCTGCCCATTGCATTGATGCTATTAGGGTAATTAGGGCAGACGCCGTTTTTCATCCATAGTTAGCAATATACCGGTCCACCAAACACCCATACCTATAGCCCATATATTAGAATCTATACGTAGCAATAGTCCTACGCCTGCTGCAGCTAGTGCCGTTGTAGGTGTTCCATCACATCTTTGATTAAAACTCTCGAAGGGCCTCTTCACGTTGGACCCATGTCTCCGTGTAAGCCTCCCAAAGGGCCAGGTATTTTCTAATATAATATGTTAGAAAGTACCTGTGATAAGAGAAACATAATAATAATAATAATATAATAATATTCTACCACATACACACAACACTATCTAGCTCAAACTAAGCAGAGCTTGTACTATGGGTACTAGACAATGGATAAACATACATATATACTTATTTTTTGTAAATACATACATATTATACATAGAAACACCCAGACCAAGACAAACATCCATGTTCATGCACATAAATATTTGTCTTGTGCGGGAATCGAACCCGCGACCTCAGGCGTGGCAGTCGGTTACACTAACCACTACGCCATCGAGGCCGCCAATATATATAATACCGGTCGATATAACCTTCAAGTGAGTTATATCCTGAGCACTGAGTAGTCAGTCAGAGAATGCACAGCACACACCTATAACACAGCTCATTGTGTTGGCCATAATTATCGCAGATAATACATATAATTAATTATCGCCTGCTCCGTGCCCCGGAGAGCACGTTAAGCCGTCGGTCCCGGCTGCCATGAACATCTATGGCAGTCGATATTGAGAAGTCAGTGCCCTATAATATCCTGTCACTGGTCTCGCCTTAAGGTATCGTTAGCCTTCGGGTTGGGGTGGTCAGGTGGCAGCCGCTTCGTGTAAAAATTGATATCCAGTCAAATCCAGTTAGACTAGAAAAGCCGACCCCAAGTGACTTGGGAATAATAAAGGCTAGGGAGAAGAAGAATACGTCTATTTTCCTCATCAGCTATCTTCATCATCACGCAGGTCTGCCATTTCTATTTATTAGTCCGACGTACTATCACCATTCTTGATTTTCTGTTGAAGCACTCTTTTTAGCCTTTTTAACATCAATCGATTTTTATTTTCTTTTCCTTGTAATTTTTTAGTTTTCTTTTCTTCTCTTTTGTCAGTTTGCATTCGTTTTGATTTGCTTCTTGTTTTCGACATACTGTAATCAATAAATATTTGGTCGTTATCTTACAACTATCTACTAACCAATACGTAAACGGTGCTATACAATAATAATAAATAAACACTGATCATGTACTTATTTTACTAGCGGGAAATACCGGTCACCGTGACCGGCATTGCCCGCCTAGAAACACTTCCGGAAAAATATTTTTAGTTTAAAAACTTGGCGAGGTAAACTCAGTATCACTTGAGTTAGTTAACAATTATGTTACAACAATTATAGGTAATAATATTGTCTTCTGTTTACGCAAATATTATTCATTCAGCATGGCTGCTGAAAAGCAACCGAAATGTCGGAAAAAGTATAAACTTAGTTTTAATAGTCTTAATAATTTAATTAGCTTAAAATTAGTAAAGTTTAATAGTAGTATAACAGTTTCTAAGTTATGTAATAAAGTGTTAAATAAACAACGCGACAAAATCCGTATACAGTAGTTTAATTTCTATATAGGTAATAATGCAAAAAATGCGAAAAAACACTCGCCACTTATTGTTTGACACAATTTATTTCAAGTAATCGCGAAAACAATTGAAGTGCTTTCATCCTAGATGTCAGCTGTGGAACGAGCGGGGAGATTGGTGCGTCGGTGAAGGGGTAACTTAATAGCATGGGAGAAATTATAGTGACCATTATTAACTCCTGACCAGTAATACCCAGTTTTACCCTATATTTATCTATTGTCTAGAACCGTGGTTACAAGCTCAGCTTAGTTTGGGCTAGACGGTGTTGTGTGTATGTGATAGAATATTGGTATTATTAATTTGGAAATAAAATAATAATAATAATATTTATTTTATTCATTAATTATACAAACATGTTATCAATAGTAATACATTGTTAATTATAATTAGTCTATTTCGGGTGAAAAGTCATCTGTGTCCGAACTAGATAAAATTAATTATCTGTATTTCGGACGACAGCGCTCATTCATCCCAAATAACATGACTCTTTATAAATCTTATACTTATACTACTCTATGATGAATCTTGAGGATTACAAACACTACTCTGTACATAAAAATAATTAATTAACAGAGAGATATTAAAAAGAAAATAATTATGATAATATTAAAATTTGTGTATAGTTGTGACCTCTCTGTGTGTAGAATGTACGAGTAGTAGGTAATGTATGAGTGAGTGTGAGAGGGTGAGTGAGAGATATACTTTATCTTATCTTGTGTGGGGGCCAGTCAGTACAGACCGGTGACACTTCTACCCAGTGGGATCTTTTGTGTCGACTTCCCCAATAGCGACTGCTATAGATGTTCAGGGCAGCCGGGACCGACGGCTCAACGTGCTCTCCGAGTCACGGAGCAGGCGATAATTGTCAATCAATACGCACATAATTTCGAAAAGTCATATAAATTCCGAAAGTCAGAGGTGCACGACGTGGCGTGGGTTCGAACCCGAGACAATGCAGAGGGCATTGCAGTCTGTTGGTCTCTCCACTGAGCTATCGCTGCTCGCTATTGTAAATAAAAAGAACTACTTTTCTATTGTAAATAAATTTTAAATTTTTTCATAAGTTAATTTCTGTATATAGTCATTTAATTTTAACCTTTTTTTTTTTTTTTTTTTTTTTTTTTTTTTTTTTTTTTTTTTACGTGGGGGAATGCAATGACGCATATCCCTCCGCGGGGGCGGGCGGAGGGAGTATGTCGGACTCGCCGGGGTAAAAGAAGGATGGAATCATAGTAAAGTGCCTCCCGGAATACCGACTAAACCTACCACGGTGTTCCTCGACAAAACCACTATCGGCGGGGCCGCGCGAATCGCTTTCGCATGCGGTCGCAACCCCGCCGAGGTTTCGGCCCGCCGTATAAAACGGCAGGCCACTACACGAAGAGACCTACCCAAAGGACTCCCTCAAAAATTCCCTACTGTCTCCCCCCTAGAGGGGAGACGGACTCGACACAGAGGCGCGCGTGGGAACACGCACGCCGCATCTCGGAGGTGGTGCTGAACGGATGGCGGGTAGGCCCACAAAGCCCGCCACCCCCAGGTCAAACCTCAGGGTGGCTGGAGTTCATCGCGCGCCCTCCGGCGCCCGGCTCTGCGGTTGGGGAGAGGGTTTAAACGCTCCCTCTCCCGCTCCGCCGCCTCCTTGATGGAAATCACTTCCTCGCAAAAGGAGGCGACGGCGTTTCACGACCTCTCACTCCGGACCATAGACTGAACTACGGCCGGGAGCGAGAGGGCAACCGATCCGACTGCCGCGATCAACTCACGGCGCTGCGATGCCCAGGCGGGGCATTTAATTTTAACCTTACATTGTTTGTTATTTAATTGCACACCATTAACGATTTTATTAAATAAAACACATGCAATAACCTGCCTACAGCTGCAATATTGATTGCTCGTATGGCGTAGTAAACTAATACGTCATACGTGCAATCACCTCGATGTTGCCACTGCTGTCGGTTCGATCCCCACGCGGGACAAATATTTGTGTGATCCATCAGTGTAGTAGAGCCTCGCTGATTTCTGCCTGAATGGGCCGGCTCGACCAGGGAAGGACTCCCTCTCACAGAATATCGACGTAAAATACCAGTATTCCTACTGTTGAGTTTCGTTCGGTGAGTGAGAGCGCCAGAGGGCCATACACCCTCTTTCCTCCTTTCCGCCCCTTCTCCTACCCACTTCCTTTTTCTCTTCTTCCTTTCCTAAAGGGTCGGCAACGCGCAATGCCTCTAGTGTTGCAGGCGTCCATACGCTACGGTGACCATTTACCATCAGGTCGACCGTATGATTGTTTGCCAACATAGGTGTATAATAAGGAAAGTTGTTCCAATTCTGAGTTATTTGTAATAATATATAATGTTTTAAATCTCTTGCGACACAGGATTTAACATCTTTATATTAATACATGAAGCAAAATCTTTGTACTCTTTTTTACGAAAATTACGCGGACGGAGGCGTATGAAATTTGGCACAGTTAAAGTTTATATGGAGAAGGAGTGGCGAATCCTAATATTTTTATAAAATATGCATTAGAAATACATTAAATTAAGTAAAAAAACACTACACGCACACAACCATGCATTTGACACATGCAGTCGAATCGCGTTCGTAGAATTTCGGTATTGTTCGTCTGACATCGTACATTTCTTCGTAACTATGGTTACAACCTTATTTATATGTAATAAAGAAAAAGAAAACAAAGTAGCAAGCTTAGAAATATCGTCAATGAAAGAGTATAGTTAAGTAAATAATAATTTGTTTAAAAAAGATAGGTAATAAAAAGATTAAGCTGTATAGCCTTGGTGAATTTTAAATGAAATGTGATTATAGGGTAAAGTTATAGAAAATAAAACCTTAATAACGATGAGACTTAAAATTTAAATCAATTATGGCCGAATTTTGACACGTGGGCGACCGCTAATATCTATAAATGTTCGAGCCTTCAAATATTTTTGTTATTACGGCTTTTAGGCGGCGTATCAACATTTCTTCTACTAGACAGCGTACCAATCTGATCTATGTTGTATCTACAACATACATCAGATTAAGTTAGACCTGCAATAATACAATTGTTAAGACAGAATTCAATTTTGTGCAGTAGTTTTTGTGTAATGCGTGTACAAACATACAGAAATTCTATAATAGTTGTGTTAGCTTCTATAACTCTGAAATTATTTTACTTAAATATTAATAATAATAATTTAATAATTTTATTGCGTAGTTTATTGAACAACAGTCATCAAATTTTCAGTTTGATCGTAGTTCAAGGTTTGTAAATATTGTTGAACTAATTGCTTAGGGTTAGTATTATGTCACAAATTGCAGTTATTTTGTTTATATTATTATAAAGAAATGGACCCAAAAAATGCGAAAGATCTATTTGTAAAAATATACTAAGTTTGAGACTGAGTAGTACAAACGATATCTTTCCGTCGCTTAGTGTTCGTTAGTGCCGGGTTTATAATCAAGAGTAGTATGTTGTTTTACTACGGTGTGCATTATAAAAAGCTGACTGTTAGTACTTTAGAATTTTGATACAAAAGCATGTGGGATAGCGAAAAGGTTGATATGTAGCTACTTTTAGGAGTGACCTTTGTGCTTTTTTAATTAATAATAATAATAATAATAATATTCTATCACATACACACAACACTATCTAGCCCAAACTAAGCAGAGCTTGTACTATGGATACTAGACAATGGATAAACATACATATATACTTTTTTTTTTTTGTAAATACATACATATTATACATAGAAACACCCAGACCAAAACAAACATCCGTGTTCATGCATACAAATATTTGTCTTGTGCGGAAAACCCGCGACCTCAGGCGTGGCAGTCGGTTACACTAACCACTACGCCATCGAGGCCGAATTGGAAGAATAACTGATTTTGGGATGCTTCTCCATGAGGTAATACAGTATTGAATAATGGATTGGCACCTACTACCTACCCCTCAAGAACAGTATGTGCTTCTTTCTGGATGAAAGGTACCCTATGTCGGTTTCTGTACCCCTGACAATGTGTAAGCGAAATTTTATGCTGATCGGTCGGTCAAGCAGATCCTAGTTTAGACGTGAAGGCGTAACAAGAAAACAAACACACAGTCGCATTTATAATATTATTTAAATCGATTGTATAAGAGACCTTATTTTGTATCGGATAACATTTGTAATAGTAAAATATTGAACGATTAACTTATCTAAGGTCAGTCGTGGTCGTGAGAGCTAATAATAATATACACCGTTATTCTTACTTGGTACAAAATCCGAAATATGTTTGGGGAAACATATTATTATAAGAACAATCAATAAAACTAAAAAATAATCAGAAATAATAAAACCTCACTAAGCTATCAGCTGATATAATTGCACCGTTGTCCTCGCGGAAATATTGTCACCCAATGCGCCAATGACCGCTCACTTCCCAGGGCGGGGGCTGCGGGCGCGGGCGGGACGTCCCGCAGGACGAGACGGGGGTGTGGGTAGCGGTGCAGGGTGCACACCGAAAGGGGAATTCCTTAACTATGAATGATCTAAGCATTTAACTATGTATTGTGGCTTGTTCGATAAATGCCTACCGGCCGCCGCCGGCCGGCCGTTTCTTACCTATTAAATAGTGTGTCCTATTTTAACAAATTTTGATAGACATTTGGGATAAAGTATAACATGGTTTAAAAACTATTGTAATCGATTCTATTGCTGATTCTGAACAAACTATTTTCAGGTTTCGTACTAAGTAAAAATAACGTTGTATACAAAGACTGCAATAAAAGTTTTGAGACTATCGCGATTCGTACACATACTAAATAGTTTAAATAATTTTATTAGCTTATAAATTAGTAAAATTCAATAGTAGTAGTAGTGTAACAGTTTCAAATTTATTTAATACAGTGATAAATAAACAACGCGATAAAATCCGTACATAGTAGTTTAATTTCAATACATTACATTAATGGGAAACACTACACGCACACAACCATGTATTTGACACAAGCAGTCGAATCGCGTTCGTAGTATTTCGGCATTGTTCGGCTGATATGGCTGTATGTGGAGTAGGTAACTAAATAAAATGTGATTATAAGGGTATAGTTATAGACAATAAAATCTTAATAACGATGAAATTTAAATCAAATATGGTCGTATATCGACCACTTGGCGACCGCTAGTATCAATAAAAATTTGTCGATAAATTATTCGACATTGATCGCAAAATGTCAGCATTGATCGAGCCTCCGCAGCTCCGTTTAAAGATATAAGGGGGTTTTGGTGGCTGTGCCAAGATGACTGCTCACCTTAGCACAGCCACCTCAATATCTTGGAAACCACAATGCCTAGCAATATTCTGATTGCACCAATAATTAGTCGTTAATCGACCGACATTAGTTACAAACTGCCAGAATTAGTCGTAGTTGTACCCAGTTACGGTAATTACTAAAGAGAACGATGTAGAAAATATTGAATGCCACCAATTGTTAACAAATTGTTATTTAATATAGAAAATAATACTTTCTCAAATGATCTATGGAATTAAAATTACAAAATTGAACTGCTTGAATTTGATTTATTTTTCTTATTATCGTATAGGCAAGTAAAAGTTAAAGTTAAAATGTATAATATTTTGAACCCTTAAGATCATACCACCGCACCGCAACGCGGTACGTGAACGTGTCCCGAGGCGAGTCGATTACATTACGATTCCGTTTAATGTGCGTTGCAATAGGGAGTTTCATACAAAGAATACTGCACGGCTCGAGTTGATATAGTGACGATCCTTTTTCGAGTTTATAATAAATAAAATAATATAAAATAAAATAAAATTTATTCGGCTAAACGAAAAGAGAACAATAGTGAACTTAAATCAACTTTAAATTAAATCTTAATATCTAACAATAACTCAATGTCTTAATAAACTAGTTTATAACCAAAATAATAATTATAGTTATGGCAAGAAAGGATAATTTAACATCTTTAAATTATTATATAAGCTACTTGCCTGAACTAGGTTAGACCTGTGTTTCAGGCGATCACTGATATGTGTGCTACGACCTTAACAAATAAATGATTAAGAAAGTTGTAGTAAAATAAATATTGAAATACTATATCATTCGTTACGAAACGGTCCTGAAGATGCTTCGCGTTGAGCCGAAGCACGTGTCGACGCATATTTTGTGTTCGAAGCGGAATACTGCAAATTGGAGTAAGTACGCCCAGATCTGCGAGCTGGCACACTGTGCTGGTTTTAGTCGGTAGGCCCTAAGTCTCGGGAGAGCCTGACATAACCCGCTCGCCTCCCCTTGTGGCAAGTGGATATACATAAGGAGCATTTCCCCAGATAAAAAAAAATCACGCCTGGTTCCCTTGACGTGGCTGTCCCTAACCAGAGGAGTTCAGTATTGTCATTTTTTTTCTACTGCTATAGTTATGGTGGGTAATCCGAGGGTGCGTGGCGGGTTCTTGTCTTCTTAATAATCTTATTGAAGTCAAATTCAAAAATCTTTATTTCCCTTGCGCCATTACATCTTCCAAGCACTGCGGGATATGCCAGCGCTGCTGCTGCAACCGCGGAAACTCTCAAACGGTGCAAATATAGTAATTTAGTCGGAAATTACATTTTTGCGGCATTTGGGGTGGAAACCCTAGGTTCATGGGGTCCGAGCGCTCGTATTTTGTACAAGGAGATCGCAAAACGCCTGATCGACGTTTCGCGTGATCAGAAGGCTGGTCTTTTCTTGGCCCAAAGAATCAGCATTGCCATTCAACGTGGCAATGCTGCCAGTCTTCTGGGCACGTTACCAGTTGACAGCGATGCTGAAGAATTCTACGATGCCTAAAACATTTTTGTAAATATATAATATTATAATTATTTGTGTTTTTTTAATTATGTTATCTTTTTAAATACGTTTGTCAATATAAATAGTACTAGAATAAGTTTCACATAATGTTAACAATACATTGATAAATAATTACTTGCATTAATAACCTATTTCCATAAAAATGTATGTACTTATAAACAATTCTTGGACACGTCAATTAACTGATAAATATCAATAAAATAAAAGTAAATAAAATTTTGGCATTGAAAAGCCTGTTCGAGGCGTTTTCATGTAAAGAAACAGGCAAGAAACTCATAGCCACTTTTTTCAATCCGCAAATGTTTATTAACAATACAATTCCATATTATATTATTTTGTTTATATGAGCTGCTGTGTGTAATTATTACTTTATTTTTCTTTCTTTCAATATTCCAGCGTGACGCCTTCATATGACACGATCATCGTGGGTATGGGCGCGGCGGGGTGCGCGGCTGCCGGAGCTCTGGGCCGCGCCGGGAGGCGCGTGCTAGCGCTGGAGGCGCAGAACCGCCTCGGTGGCAGAGTACACTCCGTGCCACTCGGAAATGGCGTCGTTGAACTTGGCGCTGAATGGTAAATAACATACGAAGATTTAAATCAGATATTAGTGGTGGGATAAAATGTTATTTTTTGTTATACTGTTGAATGCTAATGTTAAATAAAAATCAGCATGTTATTTAAAGTGCTAATTCTTATAACATGCTATATAGATAAACGTATACATAACATGTTGATTTAACTGTTGAGTTAAATAAATGTGTTATATACATTTTAACTAATAGTCATGTTAGCATAATAGCTTGTGACTTACATGATGTTAAAATTTGGTATGTTAACATGTTTCTTTTTCGTGATGTTGTTGAAGTGCTTATATAAATTTAACATGCGACATAATTAGTTAGATCAATGAAATTTCCTTCATACTTTTACAGGTTTAGGACTGTCTGAATATTTTAAATATAAGAAATCAAATTAAAATGTTTAACCGTGATGGTATAGTAAAGATGGCACGGACGTAAAAAAAATTACTTTATTTTAAAAATAACTTTTTAGTGTCATTTATTTTTACAATGATAGTGATTTTAGACAACGGGTCTGTTATGTTAAGTATGTGTACAAATCGCGATAGTCTAAAAACTTTTAATGATAGTGATAATTTTATTTTAACATGTTTATTTATTTGTTATAACCTTTACCACCGATCTTTATCAGATATGCGCCCTATATAACAAGAAGTGGGAAGCGGTTGGATGCAGGTGGCCCAAGGCTCTGGTCTGTGTGGATAACCTTGGGGGAGGCCTATGTCTAGCAGTATACGTCTTTCGACTGAAATGATGATGCGCCCTATATTACATCAGTTCTGTATTAAATTGTTACACTTCGGGGCACGGGCCTCTTCTCTGCTAAGCAACACTGCCAAGTTTATCTCCGAAGACAGCGTCTTCTAAATGTCGAGATCCTTACTGGTGATCTCGACCTCGACTCGAAAGCTGTTGATTGTAGGTGATTTTATTTCAAAGTAGTAGGGCGCAGCCTATTGCAGCAATAGCCTAGTAGGAGATCGTTAGAGTATCATGCAGAGGTCTCGAGATCTTAAGACTGCGCCAAGCGAAATGTGCCAAAACAGGCGGTCACAGTTAAGTTGATAAAATCAACACTTTTTGTTTAATACAATTATTAAATATACATTTACCATAACAATGAATGTGTTTACAATTACTACGTGTAAAAATCTTAAAATTCTTAATATTTTCGCCTACAAAATTACGTAAATTTGCACGAAACATGCAAAAACGTAAGCTAACACGTTAACACGTTAAGTGATTTTTAGATTATAACAGTAGAAATCTATCCTATTTTACAGCTTAAACGAAACATAAATAGTTATATATATAATTTATAATTTGTCCGACCCAAATATTTAAGTTATTGATTGACAATAAAGATACATATTTATCAAAAAAGCACTTCAAATCCGCCGATTTGAATATCGAGCTCTGTCATTCAACCTCGTCTTACGCTCGACGCATCTCTGACTTTTCGATGTTATGTGTGTATTAAATAGTTAATTATCGTTCGCTTTAACAGTGAAGAAAAACATCGTAAGGAAAGTATGCCAACCCACATTGGGCCAGCATGGCGGACAACGGCCTAATCCTTGCAACACTGAGAATAGGCCCGTCCCCAGCAATGCAGCAGTTTAATACGTCATTTCATCCAAAAGACGTCCACTGCTGGATATGGGAAACTAGTTTGCCCGCGGATCTCTTAATTTCTGATTCAATCCCGTAGGAAAACTCTGAGCATAGCTCTCTCCACTGTCCTCTGAGTGACCTTGAGCCTTCTAGACCTATAGAATTTAGTTTAATACAAGGCTAACTTTATAATTATTACACAGAGTGCCCATGTTACGTAGTACTTATAAATATTGAAATTAAACTACTATATACGGATTTTATCACGTTGTTTAATGTAATTAAACTAGTATATATGGTCACAGGGAGTCTCCCCGTCACCATGGCTGCTGAAAAGCAACCGAAACATCGAGGAAAGTGTAAACCTAAATATAAATAGTTTTAATAATTTTATTAGCTTATAAATTAGTAAAATTCAATAGTAGTAGTAGTGTAACAGTTTCAAAATTATGTAATAGGTACCTACAGTGTTAAATAAACAACGCGATAAAATCCGTATATAATAGTTTAATTTCAATGAATAACATGCGCGTAAACAGAAGACAATATTATACCTGTAAATATATTTGCAAAATAATAATATAATATTCTATCACATACACACAAACACCATCTAGCCCAAACTAAGCAGAGCTTGTACCATGGGTACTAGACAATGGATAAATATGTATTCATTTTTTTTTGTTTTGTAAGTACATACATATTATACATAGAAACACCCAGACCAAGACAAACATCCATGTCCTTGCATCGAACCCGCAACCTCAGGCGTGGCAGTCGGTTACACTAACCACTACGCCATCGAGGCCGACGAAATGTGCGTATAATAAACCTCTGCCTGCCCCTTTGTATTCGTCAGATTATATACAGGTTTAAATTTTCTGGTCTTCCAGGATCCACGGCAGCGAACATAGCCGCACTTACGAGCTGGCGATGCAGAACAATATCACTATCCTTCCCCAGGGTATGACCCTCCAGGTCTTCAGATCTGACGGCTCCAAGTCTGATGCGGCTCTCCTTGATGAGCTGGTGACCTTCACTCTGGAGGCGGTGGAGGACCCGCCAGAAAAACCAGAGCCAACTGGCCAGTTTCTTACTAGAAAGTGAGTAAGAATTTTTACTTATGATATAACGTAATACCATATTTACCAACCAATATCAGACCGTCCAAGACGTCCACTGTTGGATATAGGTACCTCAATGTTTTTCTGACTGAGCTGTCTGCATCCAACCGCTTCCCGCGACCCTTACCAGGTCGTCGGTCTACCTTGGGACCTACCCCTGCTATGTCTTCCCGTGCCTGGCCGCCACTCCAGAAACTTTCTGTACTGTACTTATTTTTTTGTCGTGACACCTCCAAGTGATTGTGACGGACCTGATGGAAAGCCCAATTACAGTCCAGAGACAGTGACGACGAGGAGAAGATAGATGTCTTCTAGTCGTCTTCAGTGTCAAACCGGTCTGACCAGATGCTTCTTCACACTACGTTTGAAGGACCCAATGTCATAGAAGGGAGGGAACACATGAGCCGGAAGACTGTTCCAAAGTTGTATGGTATGGCATAAAAAGGAATTGCTGAACTTTTTGGTGCGAGACGGGATTGTGCTAACCGTCAATCGGTGATTACGAAGACCGGCACGTGTTCTCAAAAGGAAAGGGGAAGGTGGGATGAGGTCAAATAACTCTTCAGAGCATTCGCCATGATAGAGGCGATGGAAAACACTAAGGGACGCAATGTTTCTACGAAGTTGTAGCGGTTCGATGTCCTTCGTAACCTCCTGGCTGTCGATTATACGTACGGCATTACACTGCAGTTTATCTAAGGCATCGAGTAGGTACTTAGCGGAACCATTCCAAAGGTGCGAACAGTACTCCATGCTGCTACGGACTTGGGCCTTATAAAATATTTTTTTACCGAGAATCTCTTCAAATGTCAATTTAGACGTTATTAATCTTTTAACAACGATTAGGTATTAAGGCCCACAAGGTGTTGTTGAATTTTTCCCTCAAGGAATTCTTAATAGCAGTCTTGGGTGTTAGCGATGTACCCTTGGGACGCACGTAAAGTCGTTGGACCTGCGCCTGATCTCCCCTGATCGGATCGGATCAGTCCCATCAGATTATGTGACTGAGGGAACAGAGAGTACACTTGTGTCCTGATCTTTTTTCCGGTCGTGTTGGATTACCATCACATCGGATCAAGAGAGTTTGGGAACAGAGAGTGCACTTGTGTTTACACACACTTGTGCACTAATATATCCTGCGTTAGCCAGTCTTCGTTGAGATTGGCCGCCGTGACCGAAATTCGGTCTGGAGGGAGTTAATTACTTTTTACCTTTTTCAGACTGATGGACTACATCCGTACGAAACACCCAGCTCTTTTAAACGACCAGGACTACATCGAACAGTTACTCAAGTTCATGGACGTGGTCATAGACTCGTATGAGTCTTCGAACTCCTGGAATGATGTCAGCACTCACAGTAATTACGAATCTTTGGGAGGAAACAAGCATTTAAGTTGGCACAGATATGGCTACAAGACGTTGTTTGAAATTCTTTTGGTAAGTCTCCAAAAATATTGTCGAACGTTCACGCGAATATTATCCATTGAAATACTGCTTATGGACATTATCGCGGCTTATTTAAATAGATAACATTTAGATCATTTGAACTATTGAAATTGTCACTTTGTCAGACGTTTTCCAGCGGCAATGGTTACGAGAAGACTAAGATAATGGTTGTCGCAATGTCTCGAAGTGTAGTTATTTCAAAGTACCCGAACATACTTTAATTATTGGTATTTCTATTTACACAGAATGAGCTCCAAGTTCTTGGGTTCTACTTAGCGAATCGCTGAATCACTGGATCTCAAGCTGGTTGTACAATATTAATGTCAAAGTTTTCCAAAACATCATACCATCACCATAATATAACTCCGGATAACTCTACGCTAAAATCTCAGTGCTACGGGTCCCCACAACAAACATTATGTTCATTGACTATCAAAGAATTTGAGGTGCTTAAAGCGATTAAAAAGATTGACTCTGCAAAGGGCCCGGATGGGATTCCGCCGGTATTTGTGAAGAGATGCGGCTCTGCGATAGCTCTGCCTCTGTCCTTAATATTTAACCGATCATTAGCAGAAGGGACATTTCCGTCCGAGTGGAAAAAAGCGCGCACTGTACCAGTCTTTAAGAAAGGGGAAAATTCTGACGTTAAAAACTATCGCTCTATTTCCATTCTGTCTTGCTTCTCTAAACTATTTGAATCGATTGTCTATCCTGCGATCTCTCGGCTTGTGGACAGTAGCATCTCGGATTCACAGCACGGTTTTAGACGTGGTCGCTCAATCGTCACCAACTTGGTCCCTTACATTTCCAATGTATCTAATGAAGTTGACTCAGGTAGGCAGGTTGACGCCATCTACACCGACTTTAGCAGTGCTTTTGATCGAGTTAACCATTCAATTCTTTTGAAGAAATTATATGGATTCGGGATGGATGGCCCACTTTTGAAATGGTTCGTGTCTTATTTGCAACATAATCATAATCATAATCATTTATTTGCTGTAAATAGGGTTACAAAAGTTGTTACACAATATATAAAGTTGTACAAGCCCATTTAACTATATTACATAGCATGCAAATATTCATTATCTTAAAATTAAAATTAACAAATTTGTCACAGTCTACTTAAAATTTATTTTTTGTCTACTTTGTTATTTGAAGTCGTAAAACTCTTTTATGGTATAAAATACATGTTCCCGTAACCATGCTTGCAGTGCTTTTACAAACTTGGGAAATGGCAGATCCCTAATATGAGTTGGGATTTTATTATATATAGATATACACATTGCATAGCAGTTCTTTTGAAACCGACAACTTCTCGGTATCTTATCTAATACCAGTCTGTGAGGATTACGCATATTGTTTCTCTGGTTGATATCTTTTGCTTGTATAAAAATATTATAATGTTGTTTGACAAATTTACCAACCTCCAATATATAGAGACAGGTTAGAGGTAGTATTTTAAGCGATTTAAAGTACGGGCGACATGATATATCCGGTGAAATGTTGCAGATTGACCTTATGCATCTTTTTTGGGCAACAAAAACTTTGTTTATATCTGTACCATTTCCCCAGAGTAATAAACCGTAACGCAGTACAGATTCTACATATGCAAAATAGGCCATACACGCCGTGTGATTACTTGCAACTTTAGTCAGTTTATATAGAGCATAAGAAAATCCATTTAGTGTGTTGCTTACTTTTTCTGTATGTTCTTTCCAATTGAGATTATTATTAATATTTAATCCAAGAAATGTCACTGTATTAGTATTTTGTACATTATATCCGTTATGAGTAATGTTAAGAGTGTGATATTTAAAATTATTGAAATTAATAAGATTCGTTTTTGATAGATTTATATGTAGATTATTATTATTTAACCAATTAATTATCAATGTCAGTGTATTATTAATGTCATTTTCGTGTTGTTTGAATGTCATGTTTTTGTGAGTAGTTATTATGAGAGAAATGTCGTCAGCGAATAGAATTGTCTTATGTTCTGTAATGTCAGGAAGGTCATTAATATAAATTAGAAATAGGAGCGGACCCAGTACACTTCCTTGCGGTACACCAAATTTATTAAGTTTATAGTCAGATTTAGTCACTTTAATAAGTCCCTTTTCGTCTTGTTGGGCTATTTCAACACATTGAGACCGATTTTCTAGATAACTACGAAGCCAATTTAGTGTCGGTCCTCGGATGCCATTATGTTCTAATTTTGTTAATAGTATATCATGTGAGACAAAATCGAATGCTTTGGTCATATCAATAAATGCTACGGTTGTATAGTTTTTGTCGTTTGTGTTTTGCAATATATCATTGACCAAAAAGAAGGCGGCATCTCTAGTAGACCTGTTCTGGCGAAACCCATATTGATTGTTATTAAGTATATTGTATTTATTAAAAAATGAAATCAATTTATCCTGCATAACTTTTTCAAATATTTTAGAGATGACCGGTAGTAATGTAATTGGTCTATAATTGCACATGTCAGACTGTTTTCCTTTCTTATAAAGTGGTTTTACAATGGCATATTTTAATTTCTCAGGAAATTGACCTGTTTCCAACGACAAATTAACAAGGAACGTTAGTAATGGAGTAAGCTGCTGACTACACGCTTTTAAAATGTTTGTGCTTATAGAGTCATACCCTTCAGATGGAGTGCTTGTAAGAGACATTATAATTTTGTGCATATACATTTCGTCTACTGGAGTTATGAAAATAGTAGATGACTGTTTACTTTCGAAATTTGTGTTCTGAATTCTGTTATTCAGTTGATTAGTTGTAGTTATGAAGTACTCATTAAATGATGTCGCTATTTGAAGTGGATCTGTAGTAACTATGCTGTCTTTATTTTTAATTTTAGTTATGTAATTATGACTTTGGTAGCTACCAGTTTCATTCTTTATAACTGTCCAAGTAGCTTTGCATGCATTTTTACTATTTGTTACAAATTTATTATTACAATTTTTTTTAGCAAAGGTAGTACATTTTTTAAATATTTTATTATAATTTAAATAGTTTTCCTTATCTGTCTTAGACTTAGTCAGATAGTATTTATATCGTAGCTTTCTTTTATATTTGCAACTTATTCTAACTCCTTTTGAGAGCCAACAATTTTGCCGAGATAGGCTAATTTTTAGTTTGTTGACGGGAAAGCACATACGGTACAATAAACAAAAGAAGTCATAGAATTCATTAAAAGCCGTATTGAGATCGGTTAGCTTAAATAAATTCAAATAATACAAACTGGTTAAATACTGTTTAAACCTAATAAGATTTTCAGTGGAATAACTTCTTTTATAAATATATATATGTCTAATATTTCTTGCATCACATTTTACTGGAAACTTTAGGATTTGGGCAGTATTATGGTCTGATAGCCATAGTTCCAAAACTGTGCCAGACGCATTCATAATATTGCTTATAACTAAATCCAAACAGGACTTACCCCTAGTTGGAACAGATATATGTGAATTTAAATTATATTTCTTTAAAATATTCATTAATCTTTCAGTTGTTTTGTTACTTTCGTCAATTGTATTGATATTTAAGTCACCAGTAATAACAAGTTTTTCTTTTGAATGTCTAGATAAGTACTTGTAAAGCATTAGGTCTAGTTTATCTAAGAAATAATCTATATGAACTTTCTTCTTTGAAGGAATTCTGTATAAACAAATAATTATGATATTATGTTTTACTAATTTAATTGCACAAAGTTCGAAGTGGTTCATCAATATAAACTCATCAAAAATTGTTAGTTTTTTATAAGCAATACCTGTTTTTAACATTATACATGTCCCACCTCTTTTGTTTTGTCTGCTATAGTGTGATGCAAGTTCATAGTTGACAATGTTAATGCATTTCTCTGTACCTGACTTAACAAATGTCTCAGAAAAGCATAGAATATCCGGTCTGTAATTTTTGTCTATTTCTCTAAAAGTGATTTCTAAAAGCTCTTTTTTAGAAAGTAGCCCATGAATATTTTGGTGAAGTAGTGTAAGTGAGTTTATATTTTTAGAGGCGAAAAAAACATGCATTATTTGTTACTTTAGGTGAGTTCGCTACTAATTGAATATTATTATCGACACCATCATTTACAATCACATTTTGTTTTGATTTTATGACTGGAAAATAGTATAGTATAGTACCTTTCTTAATAATACTGTTACTTGGCCTTACATTATTGTATGATTTGGATTTATTAAGATACATTTTTATTTTCTCTGGCAGTAAGTATTCTGACTTATAATGATAGTAATTTATATGTAAATTTATTTTGTCACATAAATAGTTAAGGTATTTGTACTTGTTATCACAATCATAATAATCAATTACATTACAATTATTCACATGGGTAGTCCAAAGTTTTAAGCATTTGTTTAGCATGTTTTCGTTTAAGTAGGGGTTGTAATACACTGGAGTTACGTAAACACGTGCTTTGCACAGCTTATTTAGGATAATACTTAGATTATAATGCAATTTTTGTATGTTATTATCGTTACCACCAATACCAATAATTACAACATCATCATTAGTCAAATCTTTTGAGATTCTATCAGATTTTTCCAAAAATTCCGAGCTTGTGGCGCCCGTTAGTATGTCAGCACTTGCGGTGTAAACATCTTTCCAATTTTCTTTTCTAGTTTTCATTAAAACAGCAGCAAGTCCTTTTAGTTGTTCATCTCCCAATATGAATATTTTGTGACGTTTACTATTCATACTCGTTGCGCCATCTAGCTTGTCGTCGTTACAACTGTTGGTGGTTAAGTTAGTACTCAGGTTGTCATTATTTTGATCGATGTCTTTGCGCAGTATTTCGCTGTGTGTAGCGGTAGATGGGGTTGTTAACAATTTTTGTTTTTCAAAGTTGTGATTTTTTTGTGGTATCAAGTTTTCTTCGTTCGAGTAAGAGAAGTCAAGTTTTTTAGAAGAAATTACACTTTGACGCGATTTTTTCGCAGTTCGTTTTGTAGATGTGTTTTTGCATATGTGAGTTAACTGGTCGATCCTTGATTTATATTCATTTATTTCCTTGGCTTGTTTATTGTTTTCAATTAAAAGATTTTCGATCTCATTTTCGGCAGACTGTAATTTTTCTTGTAATTGAATTAAGTTATTTCTCATACCGCTTATTTCGTCGATTAAGTTCGTATTTGTATGCAAATCAGGACAGCTTCTATTCAAGTTGAGAGTTGGAGTTGAGTTTGGTGATAAGCATTCAAGACTTTCATCTTCTGAACAATCTGATAATGCGTCGAAGGAATTGTTTATAGAAATATTAATTTTATTTCGGTTTGTATTCCGTATAGTCACATTTTTATTTCCTGAATCTGAATGACCGACATTTTTGTGCATTGAGCGATTGTAACGTGTCACTGGTGTTGTTCCATTCATGTTTATTATTATGTTAATATAAAATTTTAGAATCCAAGAACATTCACAAAAAGCGTCAGGTGGCCTCTAAGATTCGAACCGACGTTATATCGGGAGCTAGTATTCACGCTCTTCCATGAGAAATGTTGATTAATTGGTTGAAATAGCCGTTCAATTGTTAATTGTTCTGATCAACAAAATAATTGGCTGTGATTGGTCAATTATCTTGGCCTAATCACAAAGTCGCAAGTTTGAATAAAATTAACGGAATCGTTTTTTCACTTCACTTGTTTGTTGTATTTTTAACACCTTGTTAAGTTTTTTAGTCGAATTTATATTGGATTTAATGTCAAGCTATTTTGTATTATGTTTTATGTTGTTTATTTTTACTTTTAGTTAGGAACCACTGTGGTTTAGTGGTGGAATTTGTTCACCTTTAAAACTTTTATATTACTGTATATATTTATTCACTAACACTTAACGATGATTATTAGAAGTTAAGTTATACAACAATCATGGAAACAGACTTAAAAACGAAAAGATTCCATTTTTGCACTTGTTAAATACGGAGCTAATGTTTACGTGACGACGTTCCGTCTCTCTTTTCAGAGACCTCAGTCGGTGTCTGTAAATGGATTTCACTCGAAAACTTATATTGCAAATACCGGTGTGCCCCAGGGATCGCATTTGGGACCCCTTCTTTTCATAATCTTTATTAACGACATAGTCAATAAAATAAGACACTGTAAGGTGTCACTATTTGCCGATGACCTCAAGATATACAAAACCATAAATTCTGTTGTCGACTCTCGCCAATTGCAGAGTGACCTAGATGCGATTCTACAATGGTGTCACTGTAACAGTATGACACTCAACGCAAGTAAATGCTTTCACATTAAATTCACTAGAAAAAGAAAGCAACTTGCTACGGAATATAAGCTTGATGGTACAGCACTGGCAGAAGTTAACGAAATCTGAGATCTTGGCGTGATAGTTGACAGTCAACTTAAATTCACCTCGCACATTAACAAGTCTGTCACAAAAGCAGCTCAAATGCTCGGATTTTTAAAACGTAACTCGGGCGAATTTAAGCATCAGCGCACCAAAATTTTGCTATACCAAACCTTGGTGCGCAGTCATCTTGAGTTCGCCAGCGTTGTTTGGAACCCATATTATGCCGTGCATTCGCAGCGCGTTGAGAGCATACAAAGAGCGTTCACTAGGCATCTAGCTTATAATTCTAGCGGTTTTCCCACAGAAATCCTTACAAAGAGCGCCTAATTAGGTTTCGAATGCGTTCTCTTCGTGAACGGAGACTTTTATTAGACATGTCCTTCTTTCACAAAATCGTGAGTGGTCAATATCAGTGTAGCTACTTTCTGGAGAACATGCCTTTAAAGGTTCCCCGTACCTATCCTCACGGGAAACTCAAATATATTTTCTACACCCCACTTGTAAAATCTAATTTGGGACGGCAAGCACCTCTCCGTAGAATAATTGATGAGTATCATTCCCTTATCACAGTAATACCCGATCTTGATGTGTTCCACGATAAGTTGCGTATATTTAAGAACAAAATAAAAAATACACCTTAATTTTAATTTTAATTCTAATCGTTAATCATTTGTTGTTTTATAGCTGACTTGTTGTTACTGCTGAAACTGTTGTTCTTTTTCTTTATTTTTCTTTTTAAATTAATTATTGTATTTCATCTTCAAGCCGATGAATTGCCAATGTTATGTACGCCATTATTGTCACATGCATCAGGCCATAAACTAAATAGTATTTTTAAGTTATTCTCAATGATAAATGTTTGTGATGTGGCAGTGCTTTCTTTTTAAATAAATAAATAAATAAATAATATGTTTATACCGTTACGCCATTTTTATTTTTAGAACAGCAAGTTGTGCAAACACTTGTACTGCATCGGCAGTGACGCTCAAACGGCGCAAATACCAAAACCTAGTGTTATGTAAAATACCTAGAAAACAAAATAAAATAATAAAGTAGAAGGCGAAATACAGACCAAAATATAAATATATAAAAAAAATATATATTTATAGAAAGAAAATGCGCTAACTGTAATTCTAATAAACTTCTGTGCCTCTTATAATAGTTTAAGATAGTTTAAGTATATATATAATAAAGACGATGAATGCGATGTCATTGTTATTTCATTTAGAAAAATTTGAAATTAAGCCTCCGTCTTCAACGGATAAAAAGTTGGAAATGACAAATTGGGGTTTTTAGCTGGTAGAGTCCAGCACTATCTGAGAGTCCCTTCTCAGATGTCCATGATGGATTTTTCCCTCAATCTGCTGTCAAAATAAAAAAAAAGAATACCAAATCCTTGTTGGTGGTTCCAAAAACTCAAAATCAAAGTCTTTTATTCATTGGGTAGGTCTGTGGGGGCGCAACTGGTATTTATAGCCAAGTCAACATTATTTATGCATTTAGGTCACTTATTACTGAAGCTACATTTAAATTAGTTGCTAGGTTCATGCAAAGGGTTGAGCCTATGTAAAGATACAAGAAAGTCCAGGTCACACTTTTAAACCGCTAATAAAATATGATTTTAGTATTTTACAACTCATATCAACAAAGTATTGTAGTCATTTTACCATATATTACTGAATGTATTCATCTAACAATAAAAACTATAATTACTTAATAGAATTAAGAAGATAAAGTAATTTGAATTTAGTAGTATTATTTAATATTAATCTTTATTCTAATTTTCTCTAATTTAATATAATAGACAGTAGGATGGCATGAGTCACATACACTTACACTTTGCGACAATGCAAAGTCGAGTGACTAAATTTAACTATTTTATCGTATTTTATTTACTAGTAAAATAAATATAGACATACAAAACAGCTAAAATTCTAAATATATTGTTTATGGCAAAGTTCTTACAACCGCTTTAATTTCGAATTGAGTGAATTGGTATGCGAAATGATAATTTTGTCAATAGTCCGACTTTTCTTCTACAGAATACGTACAACAACGGCCCTGGTTTCCCGAACCTGGACATAAAGCTACAGAAGGTGGTGACGAAGATCTCGTACCCGGAGCAGCCGGAGGAGGACGTGGTTGTGACCTGCGAAGATGGCTCCGTCTACAGGGCGAGGAACGTCATCGTTACTGTTTCCTTGGGAGTCTTGAAGGAAAGGTATACTAGTCTGTTTATCAGCTCTGTCTCCCTTAATCCCGCCCAAATTTAAGAGAGAGCAAAAGAAGTTACCTAATACGTAGCATTAATAAACTGTTTCTAAACGTCTGATATATTTAAACAAAAGAGAGAGATCGATTATGGATTGTATAACAAGAGCTGTAATCCTGAATTCTCACAAAGAACATCATGTGGAGGCAGGGTGTAGCTACCGCCATATCTGCCGTATCAATGATACGGGGCTCCCAGGCTATAGAGGCCCCAAAAGTGTGTAAGCAAAAATCCTAAAATTATATCCATAATCTTTTATAGATTAATGATATTTTTGAGAATAATTACTGTTATGGCCATAACAAAGATTTTAGAGCCTCTGTGACCTGATCAATATACCTTTGAAGTATAACAACCATCGAAACTCTTATCTTTTTTTAACGAAATAATAAAGAAGGAAGCTGGAAAACTTTGCTAAATACAGTTAAGATATCAGTTGATCTGTACGAACAATTATTTGCTTTGAAATTATGCTTAAAATCTGAAATTCAGAAAATTCATTCCGTCGCTTTAATTCAATTTGAGAATTTTTTGTTTCTTTTATATAAACTTTACTTTTACCTTCCTTTGGGCCTCCCAACACAATTTGATTCAGGGCCCGTCTAAGGAAAGCTACGGCACTTTGTGAAGGATTATCGATAGACTCATCGAAATATACCTTCAAACGAAAATAACTTGATACTGATTTTTCATAATTTAAATACCTAGCTTAAATACAAGTAAACAGTAACTATTAAAAGTGTTTAACAATAGCAGTTTATTTTCAAAATTATTTAATGATACTAAGTGATTTATAAAAAATAAGAAACGCGGTAAAATCCGTATAAAGTTGTTTAATTTCAATGAATAACATTCGCGTAAACGTAACACAATATCATTTAAACGAAAACTTGACGAATATTTTTAAATGCATTAAAAGCTTTTACGCTCTGTTGCCTGTTACGAATGACAAAATCTCAAATAAGTCTCTTAGTTTGATGGTTCCAAATGTAATTAATTTATTTGGGCATGACTTTAAAATGTTTTAATACACTCTATAGACTAAGGTAAAAGTGTATAATAGATGAAATATGTCATGCCTCAAAAAGCACCTAAAGCCATTGGTCTTACACGCGATCTCTCGCTGGTCGTGACGGATTATCGTCCCATCGGATTATAAGAGTAAGGAAACAGAGAGTGTACTTTGTTTACACACATTTGTATAGTATATTATTACCTGCAAGCAGATAGTCAGTCTTGGTTAAGGTTGACCGCCGTGATAGAAATTCAGACTGCAGAAAAATGTACTAGCCGCAAGTTAATAATAATAATAATAACACAGGTATTTTCTAATATGTTAGAAAGTACCTGTGATAAGAGAAACATAATAATAATAATAATAACCCTGTTCCCGATGCCGGTGGGGTACCATATATTTTATATTTTTAAATGTATTTTTATAGGTTTATGTATATTTAAAAATGAAAAGTATATTGAAAATATTTAAATAAAGAGTATAATAATAATAGCATTTATTTGCGAAAATGTGGTATAAAAGTTGGTACAATTTTGAATAGACAGAACAGCACATTCCGCCAAGTAATGTTGGCATGCAAATGTTTTTACAAGTATACACAAAAATCAAAACGAATTAGAAATAGAATGAAGAAAAATTAAATGTCAAAGAAAATAAAATATAAATCAAATCATAGCAATAAATTACAAATTTAAAATACACAATGTTAGTCGTTTAAATTGTATACTGGGCAAATAGCATAACCCTGCGAGTCCATACCTCAATGTCAGGCATTCTTTAAAGCGTTCGATAGAACACAAATTTATAGGCGCAGTGGGCTAGCTTTATCCTGCAGTACACTAGTCAAAACACAATAGCAAGTGGATAGACTAAAGATGAGAGCTTGCTAAGCTACCCTGTCAAAGGCTTTCGAAAAGTCGAGAGAAACTGCTAGTGCTACTCCTTATTTCTCAATGGCCTCGCTCCAATGTGAGTGGCCGAATTTCGTTGAAACTCAAATCTGACCACACAGATATTTGTTCTAGACACCAGACACTTTTCTTACCACAACTACCGTCAGAGAAAGTCGAGTCCATTGAGACCTATCCTTCGGTATTGCTGGCAAACTGATCTTCAATTTCGACCAGATTTGATGGGATCCAAATATCGTCTTCTATGCCTTCGTAAGCAAGTAGGAAGCAAGTCTCATACGAAGATAGGTGGTTGCTAACTGTGAATGGAATAGCGCAAATTAGGGAATGTAATACTACTCTTAGTGTATGGACTACTGTGATGGGACTAGACAGGTTAGTACATATGCAAGTCGTTTCCTTGTATATTTTTGCGTCATGCAAGTTGTTTTCTTGCATCTACTTGTATCTTGCAAGTTTTTCTTGCATTTACCTGTATCATGCAAGTAATGAGGTATAAGTGCTATTTTCAGTCTGGGAATTTTAACGTGTCGTAGAATTTTACGTTCGAACGAATTTTAGTCTGCTTTCATTAGAAGCTTGTATGTATATAAATTGCGATAAATATTTTGTTACCACCGTTGATAAATGTATCTTTAAAATGTTATCAATGTCAAAGCTCAATTGTGTGACCGTCACTAATATTAGTTCTAAATACAAAGCTATCGCTCGCAGCGCCAAAATAGCAAGGATCAAATAGAGTATTTTTAATGTCTATAGCTAGACCAGCAAAATAGTACTTAATAATAGAAGCTAGTGATTAAATCTATGAGAGAATAACTGCAAAACACAACCACTCTTTTAAAAGTATCATTCAGTTTACAGTTAATCTAAAGGTATAATATAAATAGAATAAGTAGCAATTGCCTAGAAGGAGACCGTTGCCGCGTTGGACTGCTACGCATATATCCTTCAGACTTTCCGAAATTATATACTAATAATAATATAGACTAACAATAATTAAATAATTATATATCGCAATAGAACTTCTAACATGTGTCACTAGATGGCGGTCGTGAGCTCATTAATTATTCAACTTCAACTTTTCTCGGTGTCAAATGGCTCCATCGAATAGGTACCGATGATTCTGCCAACGTCAGGGTGGAAAGAGATAAAAAAAAAAAATATATATATTAAATAAATGGTTTGATCAGTAGGCAGTAATGTGACCATTGACCGGTCATTAGAGCGATGGTTCTTCTTTGGGCTACAACAAAACAACACAAATATTAGTAATAAATACATATTAGTAAGGTTAGAAGAATAGAGAGGACAAGCAAAATCAACGATAGACATAGAGATATAGATAGACGAGGACAAGAGCGGCAGACTATATTTTGATTTTGTTAAGGGAGATAAATTTATATAAAGTTTTTATGAATGGGGTGTGTGCCAAAGTTAATAGGAAGGGTATATTGACAGGACGAGGGATCTGTTTAGGAAGTAGATCATAAAGAGGATACAATATTTTAGGACAAAAGAAAAATAGATGTTCCAAGGAGCCCTCTTCGAGACCACACTCGCAAAGAGAATGATCTCTGACCCGAATTTTGGCTAAGAAGACTGGAGAGCAAACAAAACCCAGACGGAGACGGATAATTACAGACGTAGCCAATTTATTTACACTCTTTTGTCGATAAAACCACGGTCTGGAAGGGATAGAAGGTTGAATAGAACCGTAGAACTTTCCTTTAATCAACCGCGACGTTTGCCATAAGTTATTCCAAGCATCAATCAAAGAAGGACGAGCCAAAGAACGAAGTTCACAAGGGAAGCAGTAATTATGGTCCGAGCAACCAGACACCGCCGCAGCCCTAGCACAGGAGTCTACAAACTCGTTACCTGCTATACCTACATGGCTTGGGATCCATGCCATAGCCACCTCGATGCCCATTAGGTGACACCTATACAACGATGCTTTTGTTCTAAGAGTAATTATAAAGTTGCCACGACATCGAAATGGATTTTTTTGTAAATCTGCTAGACAACTCCGAGAATCCGAGAGGATAAGCGCCTTGTTTAGCTTGTGTGACTCAATAAATTTCATGGCTTCTAGCAAAGCTAAGGCTTCACCAGCAAATATAGAGTTCTGTGGAGGACTCTTAAAATTAAGAATAATGCCGTATTTAGGAATCCAAACAGCAGATCCAACAGAACTTTTACTAGATGTTTTGGAAGCATCAGTGTATAGGGTCACCCAGTCAGACCATTCCCTTGACAATTTCGCCGAAAGCTTGACGTTAGCGTCCGAACAGTGCTTACTTATACCGAAGTCAAGGTAAATCTTTGGTTGGAAAATCAGAGACTGGTACTCCACTTCGAAGAGAGGATTGATAGTAGATTGTAAAATAGGAGCAGGAAGGTCCTTAAACTTACTAAAGGAATTGACAAGGGGAGGGGGAGTTTTATGCTTCCAATAGGTGGAGGAAGAGATAAGAGGTGACAAGGTATGTAATATGTGGAATAAAGGATGGGAGTTAGTTCGAATGGAGTTGGTAAAGAATCTGTCCGCAAGATATTGTCGACGAAGATGAAGGGGAGGATCCAAGCACTCCACCTGAAGAGCATTGATCGGAGAACACTTCATAGCTCCCGTTATAATTCGCAAGCACTTAGACTGGACCTTCTCCAGACTGGATAACGCAATTTTATTGCAAGGCTCTAGTAAAAAACAGCCATAATCAAAATGACTGCGAACCACAGCGCCGTATAAAAGTTTTTGACTAAAGGGATGGGAACCCCACCTGACACCAGATAGCGCCCGCATGACATTCACACCCCTCTCGCCCTTCCGAACAATGTAGTTCAGGTGGTGTATGCCTGAAAGTTTGGAGTCCAGGATAAGGCCTAGGAATTTGACATGATCTTTGATGGGAATAACTTCGTCGTCTACCGAAAGACTAATGTCAGGAACGTGTCTTTTGCGAGTAAAGACTACAGCATTACACTTGGGAACTGAGATAGAGAGATTATGAGTTAAAAGCCAATTATTTAGGTAAAACAGTGCGGAGTTAAGACGAGAAGAAGAATCAGCAAAGGAAGAAGATACAGAATAGAGAACAATATCGTCGGCATATTGTAAAATTTTGCAGAAAGAGGATACAGTAAGGTCTAGATTAGAGGTATAGATATTGTACAGAAGAGGGCTTAGGACCGACCCTTGCGGCAGACCTATCCAGACATTGCGCGGGGCGAGAATAATACCACGATGGCGAACTGAAATGGAGCGGCACATTAACATACTGCTGATTATGTTGATCAGTCTCACAGGAATACTCAGCTCGTGCATTTTCTGCCTGAGTAAAGGAAGCTGAACACTATCATATGCTGCAGAAATGTCAAGAAATACGCCAATAACGTGCTTGTCCTGAGAGAACGCGAGGCGAACATCAGAGGTAAAGATACTCAGGCTATCTAGGGTACCCATACCCTTTCTAAAGCCAAACTGATTTTTGGCCAACAGGCCTCTGCTTTCCAGAATCCATTCCAGTCTGTTCTTAATCAGGTTTTCCATTATTTTGGCTAGCACGGATGAGAGGGCAATCGGACGATAGGCTAGAGGATCCAACGGGTCCTTGCCCGATTTAAGGATTGGGATAATGATCTGAGTTTTCCAGGAGGTAGGGATTTTGCCAGAGGTGAAAATCGCATTAAAAATACTAAGAAGAAAGGATTTGCTGGAGTTTGAGGATTTGCAGATAAAGGAGTAGGGAATACCATCAGCACCAGGGGAGGTATCACGAAGATGGTCAAGAGCTAGGGTAAGTTCATGGAAAGTGAAAGGATCATTCATTCTGTCAGAGGAAATAGAAGATGAAATAAGATCAGGTGGAGAAAGGCAGTCAAGTTCAGGGACAAAGGGAGGAGCTAGTCTACAATGGAAATCATAAAGAAAGGAGTTGGGATCGTTCTTGGTGACATTCGGATCTTGGTAACTTCTGCGATATGACTTAATCCTTTTCCACACCAAGGAAAGAGGAGAGCAAGGGGAAAGGGATTCGCAGAATTTACGCCAACCAATGGATTTCTTTCTAGAGAGAAGTCTGGAAGTACGGGCAGCAGTTTGTTTGTAGGCAATGAAATCTAACATATCCAGGGATATTGCAAATCTGTTTTCCGCCTCCTTACGCAACCGGACGCTCTCAGAACATTCAGCATCCCACCAAGGAGGAGAGGGAACCAAGCTGCGGGAAGTGGGTTTTACTGGAATAGAGGATTGGGCAGATTCCAATATGGCAGAGATGAACTGATCATATAAGAGAAGGAAGTTATATTGGTTGCACTGGGGGAATAAGTCAATTTCTATGTCTAAAAGAGTAGAGAATTGTTCCCAATTAGCTTGTGCTAACCGGTACTTAAGGAGAGATTGATAGGGTTTGGGAGGAGGGATAGTAGAAGGACAGAAATAAGAAATAGAAATAGGGAAGTGATCGCTGCCAAACGAATTTGGCAAAACCGACCAGGTTATAAGTGAAACTAAAGATGGAGAAGAAAAGGAAAGGTCTGGGACACTAATATTTTGGGATGGAGATACTCTGCGAGTGGAAGATCCATCGTTCAAAATACATAGATTGATGTCATCCAAAAGGTCCAATAAGGAAGACGAACAAGGATCATTATAGTGGGCACCCCAAAGAGTATGTCGGCAATTAAAATCACCAAGAATGATTAATGGAGCAGGGACAGAAGAAAGGATGGAGCGTAATTCAGAAATTATGTTAGGATTAGGATGAGGGATATATACAGACACAAAAGACAAATTTGCAGCCCTAGCAGCTACAATGTGAAAGCCAGTATTGTGATCTGGTATAGGAATTTGGGAAAACTCAATGCATCTATTAATTAGTAGAGCGGCACCCGCCCTACCGTCATCCCTGTCATCGCGGAGACACGAGAAGCCCGAAATTCTAAAATGAGATTTAGGACTGAGCCATGTCTCCGAGACAGCAAAGACAGACGGTTTATAGCGATTCACTAGATAGATAACATCTTGTTTATTACGACGGATGCTTCTACAATTCCATTGAAGGACCTGCAGAGCCATTGGGTGAGTTGTTACGCGAGAGGACAGAAAGTAATTGTTCAACAAGAACAGAGACATTGTTCGGTAGGGAATCTGAGAATTTGGATAACATATTAATTAGGGAGCAGAGCAGGAGTTCAACAAGGTTATCGTTAGGAGTAGCAAGAGGAGTGGTTTCAGTGGGGGAAGGAAGAGCACAGCCATTAGGCTGAGAAAAAGAAGGAGTAGACACAATAGCATTGTGATAAGCCCTGTCGTAGGACTTGCCTAAGACAGGCTGGGATCGGGGAGGAAGAAACACAGTCTTCCTATAAGAAGTAGTGGGTGTAGTAAAACAAGGGGTCAAATGGGTTTTTTGAGGGGAAGCAGAGGGAGACTGGGTCGAGGCTGCAATTTCCGAAAAAAGACGCTTAGGGAGGGGATAACGTGCCGAAGCTTCCAGGTAACTGATGTTTTGCTCAGACATGACCATCTTGATAGATTTCTGGCGGGCATGCTCAGGGCATTTGGGATCTATAGCCTTGTGGTTACCCCCACGGCAAAGAAAGCATGTAGGATTTGAATCCTGAGAGGGGCAGCTATCTCCACTGTGCTTTTGAGAGCAGATGTAGCAGCGAGGCTGGGACCTGCATTGTTTGGCAATATGTCCAAACCTGCAGCAATTGCGACATTGAATTGTTGGTAGCTGGTAGGTTGTAACAGGCAGCGAGGCATTATAGCAATATACCTTTTCAGGTAGGGATTGTCCCAGAAAAGTTAACACCACTGAATTGGACGGGATCCAATTCGCGGTATCATCCCTCCGAGACTTAATGTTAAGCCTTCTAGCTCTAATTACCTCACCACAATGTCCAACAGTGGAAATACCATCTAAAAGGTCTGATAGAGACCAGTCTGTAGGGATATCCCTAACTACACCCATGCGGAAAACCTGGAATTTTGGTATGTATGCCTCATAATTGTTGCTCTCCAGTAAACTTAATTCCAGAAATTCATTGGCACTCACAGCTGATTTAAATTCTATTGATATCTTGTTGCGACCAAGATTTTTTATGCCGCCTTCTTTAATGCCTGAAACATTGTTTTTATGTAGGAATTGGGCAAACTTCAAAATTTTAAATGAATACCCTGCAGAGGGGTCTGGTTCTGCTCTAGAAACATACACAGTAAATGGGCCTTTGTCAGTTGCCGAAAATTTGACGTTACTATTAATTTCGAAACCAGGCTTCGTGAATACAGATTGGATTGAATCTGCCGGAGAACGGGCTTTTTTAGATTCAATCTCGATCGCCAGATCGACATCAGCAGGTCTTTTTGAGGATCTAGGCTTATCAGGAGGTAAACCTCCACCCCCATCCGGAGGCTCCTCCATACCTACTTGATTCCCAAAGGAATCAAGCAGATATGGATGCGCCCAGACGAAACGACAAAAGAATAAACAGAGGATTACCTTATAAGATTAAGCCACCACCGAGTCAACACAACACACACTAGTTAACAGCCACAAATAAAAACAATACGCATGAAAAAAAGATAACCTATAAACAACTGACACTCTCAACCAAGCGTCAGACCAGAATCTCATTAATTATTATCGTTCGTTTCACTCATCTGTCAGTTGTCACTGTCAAGTAATGTCAGAGCTGTCAGTTGTCACTTACAGGTGGGGCGCTCAAAAAGTGATCATTTGAATCATTCATCATTCAAACAACAAAAAATGTATTTTATACATTAATTAGTCATTTATTATAAATTATTGTACCTATTATTTAAATAAATATTATTATTATTATTATTATTTGAACGTTAGAACCGAACTGTGCACGTTGCTGAATAAGCTCGCCTCCTTCATCCGTTTCCATCGCGAGTAATTGTGATAATTGCGATTTGCAACATTGGTAGAATAATTAAAGAAGATTACTACTATCCATTAGCATTATTATTTTCTGAATCCTTGAAAATATTCGAAGAGGAAGGCGTGCCCGAAAACAATATTATGAATCCTTCGCCGTCTATATAATTATCGCTCACTTTAACGGTAAAGGAAAATATCACGAAGAAGCCTGCATATCTGAGAGTTCTCTATAATGATCTCGAAAATATATAGCGTGCGCCAACTCCCACTAGGCCAGTGTGGTGGACTATGGCCTATCCCTTCTGAGGAGAAGCTTGTGCCCAGCAGTGGGACATTTTATATAAAGGGCTGATATTATCATATTACTATTATTTAGATTACAGTATTAGTAATTCATATTTTCATCTATCTTTTAACTACTACTTAGTAATTCTTTTCACTAAAGGATTTAGCTGTGTTAGATATAAGATATAAGATTACGCATGACTATGACTAAATTAATTCTGACCAATTACAACATTTGTTCTAGCCACCAGAGTCTTTTCTCGCCACAGCTGCCTTCAACCAAAGTTGAATCAATCGAGAACATTGCCTTCGGTGCCGTTGGCAAAGTAATATTGAACTTCGACCAAGTTTGGTGGGACCCCAATATTGATTTCTATGCCCTTCTCTGGAAGGGGGAAGAAAGGAAACAGATCCCCTACGAAGACAGGTGGTTGTTAACCATGAATTCGATATCCGAGACTATGGGGTGTAACACTACTTTAAGTCTATGGACTGTAGGGGAAGGTACCAGACAGGTTAGTACTAGCGTCTGTTTGTGTTAGTTATGATTCTTGCATCATCTTGCATCATGCAAGTTTAAGCTAGACATTATGGTTCTTGTTGTATCAAGTGTTGTTCTTGTGTTGTGGACTCCATCGACATCCGGATTCGGGTTACGTGGTTTAATATTCACACTTGTGTTGTTGGCATCGTCTTGCGTGAGTGATTACTTGGGTAGTGCAATGGATGGGGATCGAACCACAATATTTCGATCGCAAGTTTGGTGTTTTAACTATTGGACTAACGCCTATCAGCCAGTTCATAGTTATATAAAAGATCAAAAAAGAAGAAACATCTTGCTTCTTCTTGCATCAAGCAAGATAACAAGGACTAGTACTATATTCTGTTTGGGAATTAATCGTTAAAAAATCTAGAGCCTTACCGTAATTTTAAAACATTATTTTTGCATGCGGATAAATGCGACAGCACGTTATAGACTATAGCTTTGTATAATATACGGTTCCTAGTTTAAAAATATACACTGTATTTACTAATCTTTCGAGATATACATCGTGTAACAGAAAGGTATGGTCATGTTTTGAGGCCGTAATGTATATCTGAGAAATAACCTACTATGTACCCTACACACGGGTCAAAACAAATAATTTTAAATATTAAACTTTTTATTTATGAATTATTTAAGCATGAAAATAAAAGCATCACATCACTATTAAAACCAGCGGTCGCCTAGTGCTCGAAATTCGAACAAAGTTTGCCTGTAAGATATTGCTGATATATGTCATTATAATTGATATATGTAACAATAGTTACGCGCTTCGACTGCGTGTGTCAAATGCATGGTTGTGTGGGTGTAGGGTTTTTTCATTAATTTAATGTATTTCTAATGCATATTTTATATAAATATTAGGATTCGTCACTCCTTCTCCATATAAACTTTAGCTGTGCCAAATTTTATACTCCTCCGTCCGCGCAATTTTCGTAAAAAGGGATACAAAGTTTTTGCTTCACGTATTAATATATACAGGGTGATTTTGAAATCGTGTAATTCCTTTTAACCACACATTCTACTGGTGATATAGAATAACCCTGACAATATTTTTTCTTAATTAGAATAATGGTTTCGGCAAAATTAGAGTACAGATTTTTTTCATGAAATGATTTTAAATAGTCATATTTTAACCACCTGACACAATCTTAATATTTTACTAATTTAAAAATAATAACATAACAATAACTGATTTCGTAAATAATAAGGGGCAATAAAAAGGACCGCCCGTTATTATTTACGACATTAATTATTAATATGTTTTTTTATTTTAATTAGTAAAAATGTAAAATTGCCTTGGGTGGTTAACATATGACTAACTGAAACCATTTCACGAAAAAAAACTACATAATTTTTTCCAAAAAAATAATTCTAATAAAAAAGTAATATGGTCAGGGTTATTCTATATCACCAGTAGAATGCGTGGTTAAAAGGAATTACACGATTTCAAAATCATCCTGTAGATTGCGCCTGGTCATATTCTGATTCACAGAGGTCACCCAAGTCAGCTTTGACTAGGATGTATGATATTGATAAGTCGAAAAAAGAAAATACTATATCTTAGTGAAATGTTTACGGATTTATTTGTTTTCCATTATAGGTACACTTAAATATGACCACAACTTTCTGTTACACGCTGTAAGGATTATATACAAGATACAAGTTATAAATAAGGCCTTATTTATGTGTAAATACTTGGGTATTTATAATTCATTAATGCATGATCACTGATCACATACATACATATTTAGGTAATAAGTTTTCAAATATATTTTCCTTCTTTGTGAGTTCAATATAGCAATGTAAGCGGTAAGTTTTTAGTATTAAAATTATCGACATTTTAAGGTTATTTTGAAGGACAAATCTGCTTTCGAGGTCTTGAGAACCCGATTTCGAAACCCATATCGGACCAGAAAACTGATAACAGTTTCTAATAATATTCTATTTACTATTAATTCATTTAGGTCGCAATGTGACATTTATGAACGTCAAAATCTATAGGTTTGTGAGTTAACTAACTTACTAAAATTACATTTCGGTTAGTTGCTAAGTTCAATGGGAGCCTATAAAAAAATAACTGCAAGGAACTCACGGCCAATCACTATATGTTAAAAACAAAGTTCGCCGCCGCGTCTATAGATCTGTCTGTTCGCAATAAACTCAAAAACTACTGAACGGGTTTGCATGCGGTTTTCACCAATAGATAGAGTGATTCATGAGGAAGGTTTAGGTGTATAATAAGTCGTATCAATTGACATTCTACCATTTGTAATTCATATAGATACACCAATAAAATAAATCTTATTATAATAGGTAATTTAATGTTATTCTGTCACCGTTTTAGGTAGAAACGCTATCGGATGATGAGGTGAAGGGTAAAGTCATGGCGCTGGTGAGGAAGTTCTTGGGCAAAGACAGAACTATACCGGAGCCGACGGACATGCTGAGGTAAGTTACTTTGGCCCGTTTACAGAGTAACAGTGATCCTTATCCTAACTAATATTATTTGATAGATTTTAATCTAGATTTTATGAATAAATTTCTTCTCTTGGCAAAAAAACTTTTCCTGAGTGAAACACGTTGATAGGGATAGAAAAAAAATAAGATTTTACTTAATTAGTTTACTTAAATTAAAATTAAATTAGTTTAATTTTAATAAGACTTTTTATGATATTTTGATAACCCCGGAATACCGACTAAACCTACCACGGTGTTCCTCGACAAAACCACTATCGACGGGGCCGCGCGAATCGCTTTCGCATGCAGTCGCGACCCCGCCGAGGTTACGGCCCGCCGTATGCAACGGCAGGCCACTACACAAAGAGACCTACCCAAAGGCACTCACTTCTAATTAAACCCTACTGTCTCCCCCCTCGGGGATATTTTGATAACCCCACGCTTTTTTACATTAATATTATTAAATTAATATTGTCTTATGTTTACGCGAATGTTATACATTGAAATTAAACACTTTATACGGATTTTATCGCGTTGTTTATTTTACTTTAAACACTGTTATTACATAATTTTTAAAATTCTAACACTACTATTATTGAATTTTTTGTGTCTCCCCGTGAACATGGAGACTAAGTCTCCCCGTGAACATGGCTGCTGTAAAGCAACCGAAACGTCGGGGCAAAGTGTAAACTTAAATACAAATAGATTTAATTAGAAAAAATATATAGCTTAAATAGTAGTAAAATTCAATAATAGTAGTGTTAGAGTTTTCAAAATTATGTAATAACAGTGTTTAAAGTAAAATAAACAACGCGATAAAATCCGTATAAAGTGTTTAATTTCAATATTATTAAATTATTTTCTACTTTTTTTAATAAAGCGTGTTTTTTTAACTATTATTTTCTTTTTTGACAAGTGTGCAAAGTTTCAAATCAATCCGTCGCGCATCGATTTGCAACGGGTGAAAATCACGTTCAAAGATTCCGTTACATAGATTCATAGATACATACCAATCTAATAAAAGCGTGTTAGAAAGGACAGTGATCCTTTATTGTATCCCTGTCAACGTGTATGCAAAATTTCATGATGATCGGTCAATACTTTCAAGTACCTAGTTAAAGCATGAAAGAGTAATAAACTAACTCCCATTTAATTAGGATTGTCACTTGACTGATCGCCCACCAATTCATTTTCCCCATTTCCTATTGTGACACTAACAGAGTCGCCAATAGCTATGGAGTAAACTGTCATCTAACGCACAAGACAACATGATATCAGAATTATCTATATATTAATACGTGAAGCAAAAACTTTGTACCCCTTTTTACGAAAATTGTGCGGACGGAGGAGTATAAAATTTGCCACAGTTGCAGTTTATATGGAGAAGGAGAGGCGAATCTTAATATTTATATAAAATATGCATTAGAAATACATTAAATTAATGGAAAAACACTACACGCACACAACCATGCATTTGACACATGCAGTCGAATCGCGTTCGTAGTATTTCGGCATTGTTCGTCTGACGTCGTACAATTCTTTGTAACTATGGTTACCTATACTTTATTTATATGTAATAAAGAAAAAAAGAAAATAAAGTAGCAAGCTTAGTAATTTTGGTCGACTTTTTACCACTAAGCGACCGCTTTAATAGTACCTAAATATAGTATTATCATCACGCTCACTCATATTGAAAATTGCACACTATCTTTTTATATCAAATATGCTACCTCACTCTTTAGTTATTATTATTATTAGATTAAACTATGGACTACAATCATGTCTTGTCTTGATTATTTATGTACATGTAAGTGGATGCTCCTATTTACCATACTGCTGCTTTAGAGGCTACCATCAAATTTTATCAAATGCTTGAGTATGTTGAGTAGTAGTTCATGGAGAAATGGTTGCAGCACCTTACAGTTATGATTTGTAAACGAAATATTATTGTACACTTGGCGATTAAAAAGAGTGGCTATGAGTTTCTTGCCCGTTCTTCTCATGAGCCCTACACCCTTGCTTTGCTGAACGTGGCGGTAAATGTAAATTCACAGAAAAAAATTACGTGTAACTTTGAAATTCATAAGTGTTACCTTGTAACCTAATTTGAATAATTTTATTTAGTTTGATTTCTTAATGTCGACACTTTTTCATGCGATCTAAGTACCTTCGGTGGATTTACATCTGTAATTTAAATCATTGATGCTCTTTAGTAAAATTGACTTACAGCATCGAGAACTTTTTACAAAAGTCCTTTAATTATTCCCCTATAATTTACAGATCAAAATGGTACACGAACCCGTATACCCGCGGTACTTACAGCTTCGACAACCTCGCCGCTCCGCAGCACCCCACCGCGCGCGCGACGCTAGCGGAGCCCCTCGTGGACAGCAGTGGAGCCCCGCGCGTACTGTTCGCCGGCGAAGCGACCGACCCCAAACACTTCTCAACTGTGCACGGGGCTACGGACACTGGGGTCAGAGAAGCTGCTAGATTGTTGCCTAAGGGTAACTAGGAGACAAACGAATAAATAAACTAACCCACATACTATTTATATACTGTAATAAGTTTGAAATAAATCAATCCTTATAATTCTAGTCTTTTTATTCTCGAATCTTCGGACAGCTGTCCTGTGTGGCTCATAGCGTGATGATATATTACCTTCCTCTAAAATAAATAAGGTTCATATTAATTTGTCGTCGAACATGTTGATAGTGGCAACAGAATAACATATTTTATTCGTGAATTTACAGTTAAAGCAATCATTAAAACTCTCCATGTACAGCGTGTAACAGAAACTTTAGGACTTTAATGTAAATAATCTATGTGCCCTAAACACAGATAAAAATAATAGTATTAAAAATAAATTAAAAAACACGCTTTACTAAAAAAAGGAGAACATAATTTAATAGTTTTAATATAAAAAAGCTTGGGGCGGTTGTTATCAAAATATCTTAGAAAGCACCCCACGCTTTTTTATATTAAAATTATTAAATTAATTTCTACTTTTTTTAATAAAGCGTATGTTTTAGTTTTTAAACCATTATTTATTTTTATTTTCCAAACTGTAAAATTTTTATTTCTTTGTTATTTTTTGTTTCTAATTTTTTGTATTGTCATCGGTCCTCAATATGTGTGCAAAGTTTCAAATCAATCCGTCGGTTTGAAAGGGGTGAAAATCACGTTCAAAGATTCCGTTACATGCATTCATAGATAGGTACATAGATACATATCAAGCCAAAATAGTTTTAATTAATTTAAATAGCTTAAATTGTAGTAAGTTCAATAATAGAAGTGTTATAGATCAAAATTATGTAAGTAATAAAAGTGTTTTAAAATAAACAACACGACAAAATTTTAATTTCAATGTTGTACACATTCGCGTAAACGTAAGACAGTATTGCATCTTGATTTAAATTATTATTTACTCCCATATCAACTAATTTCGATACTATTTTATAGAAAGATATCTTCTGATTATCGTTTGCTCTTGTGTGTAAAATAATGATCAAAATAGGCAACTACCATATTATTTTTCTTGTATTGTTATCAACTGTAAAACTACTAACAAACATTTAGCTGCATAATTTGTTGTTTAATATGGCCTGGGTGCAATACTGATATTTGTAGTAGCAACAAATCAAATCTTACTATTATAAACGAACACCCGCAAACATTCCAATTACAAAATTACTTTATAATAAGTTACACAGAATTTCACGTAAATTTACTTATTAATAGTTATTACGATTTCAGAACGATAATTAATACGTCAGTTATTACATAATTTTGAAAACTCTAACACTACTATTATTGAATTTTACTACTATTTAAGCTATATATTTTTTCTAATTAAAACTATTTGTATTTAAGTTTACACTTTGCCCCGACGTTTCGGTTGCTTTACAGCAGCCATGTTCACGGTGAGACTAAGGTGGTAGTTGTCCCAACGTTCTGAAGTGTAGCTAGTTATTTTAAAGTACCCGAACATAATTTAATCTTTGTTGTTCCTATTTACGCAGAATGAGCTCAAAGTATCATGAAGTCTAGCTGTGTTTTGCTTCTTCTTGGGTTTGACTATTTGAATGACTGGATCCCAAGCTGGTGGTAAATTCCAACCATCCTCTCTATTGAAATTAGGATGTTTTTTAATTTCAATATATTCTCTCTTCTTTTATGTCATCTCTTAATGTAAACTACTATGTAGTTACTAGTAACCTATGTAGCTGTCTTCGTGGCAATAAATAATGTTGTTTGTATGAGTAGTAGAGCCTCGCTGATTTCAGCATGAATGTGCCGGCTCAACCGGGGAAGGACTACCCTCTCACAGAATATCGACGTGAAATACCAGTATTCCTACTGTTGTGTTTCGTTCGGTGAGTGAGAGTGCCGGAGGCCCAATCACCCTCATTCCCTCGTCCCGCTCCTTCTCCATCCCACTTCCTTTCCTAAAGGGTCGGCAACACGCAAGTGATGTCTCTGGTGTAGCAGGCGTCCATAGGCTACGGTGACCACTTACCATCAGGTAAGCATGTTTGCCAACATAGACGTATTAAAAAAAAAGTTTTGTTTCTGTCTTTCAACCATATTATTTTGATATTGGCTTTATTGCTAATTCATGCGTGCAGTATGTTGGAACCTAGCACTTATTTTTTTGTGTTAAGTAAAGTGCGGTGTGGTTGCGGGTGTATGGACACCCGCAACCACACCGCATGGGTGGCGGTAATCACTTATCATCAGGATATCGGTCTGCTCGTTTGCCACCTAAACCCAAAAAAAGGTGAGGCGAGGTTTATGTCCGGCTCTTCCAGTTACTTGTCAGAGAGCTCACGGGATCTGTGACAAGAAACACCTGGACGCCGAGTTTTAACATGTCAAGCAAGTACTGCAAGACAACAAGCTCCAACAGCTGCGCCGCTGTCACAGATCCCGAGAAAAGCCAGCCACAGTCGAGCGCCAGCCTGCTATACTGCCTTATGTAAGGGGTGTCACTGACAAGATTGGTTACATCTTGAAGCGAGCTTCAATCAACACATACTTCAAGCCGCCAACGAAGATAAGTCAATTTTTACCATCCGTCAAGTGCCAACTACCTTTACTCGATGCAGCGGTCTATAAAATATAGATTGTGACTGCGGACTCTCATACATTGGTCAAACCAAGAGAAGCATAGGCATAAAATAACACATAGCTGATGTAAAACACCAACGCTCGTTGAAGTCTACTGTGTGTGAACATGTGGACCAACTATTACCTGAGATTTGACAAACCATAGATTGTCGCTAAAGAACACCGATTCCTACCAAGAATGCTTCACGAGGCTATTGAAATACTAGACAATGGATAAACATACATACTCGTATATATTTTTTTGTTAATATACCTACATATTATACATACAAACACTCAGAGCAAGACAAACATCCATGTCCATGCATACAAATGTTCGACTTGTGCGGGAATCGAACCCGCGACATTGGACGTGGCATTCGGTTACACTAATCACTACGCCATCGAGGCCGCCAAGTATAGCATAGCGGTTTAAAATGATCGCCTTTACACCGCCTTTACACGTGGAATGATGTCCGTTCAACACAGAAAGAGGACTCTCCGACCAAGCTGGGTGATCGAACTTCACTTGCATGATTCAAGTTTGTATGGTGAAGCGCATATTGAGTACAGCGCCATCTGTTGTCCGTCGTTCAAATTTATTTCTCTGCCACACAGATAATAGTCGCTACATCGTTTTAAACAAATAATACCTTTGTTTGAAATAAAAACTAGAATTATGATCATTAATTTATGAGATAATTAATAAAGTACTAGCGGTTGCCTAGTGGTCAAAATTCGACCGAAATTCCTAAGCTTGCTACTTTGTTTTCTATTTTTCTCTATTAAATATAAATAATGTATAGGTAACCATAGTTACAAAGAATTGTACGACGTCAGACGAACAATGTCGAAATACTACGAACGCGATTCCACGGCGTGTGTCAAATGGGTGGTTGTGTGCGTGTAATGTTTTTTCATTAATTTAATGTATTTCTCATGCATATTTTATAAAAATATAGGATCCGCCCCTCCTTCTCTATATAAACTTTAACTGTGCCAAATTCCATACTCCTCCGCCCGCCCAATTTTCGTAAAAAGGGGTACAGATTTTGCTTCACGTATTAATATATAGATTTAAATATTGTGTAGGTTGTTTTGTATATTTATGTGCCTCCTAGTTGCTCTGACTTTTATGTGTTCTTTGTGTCCGTGGTTTGGATGTTTGTAGAGTACACCGCGATACAGGAATATCTTTTGTGCGATACAAGATTATCTTTTATCCTAGTGCGAAAGTTGTCTTTTTAAATATTTTGCAAAATAATAAAACTGGTTTACATAATATTGTCTTCTGTTTACGCGAATGTTATTCATTGAAATTAAACTACTATATACGGATTTTATCGCGTTGTTTATTTATCACTGTATTACAAAATTTTGAAAATATTACTCTACTACTACTATTGATTTTATTTGACTAATTTATAAGCTAATAAAATTATTTAAACTATTAAATCTATTTATTTTTGGTTTACACTTTCCCCGACGTTTCGGGTGCTTTTCAGCAGTCTCCCCGTGACCATGGCTGCTGAAAAGCACCCGAAACGTCGGGGAAAGTGTAAACCAAAAATAAATAGATTTAATAGTTTAAATAATTTTATTAGCTTATAAATTAGTCAAATAAAATCAATAGTAGTAGTAGAGTAATATTTTCAAAATTTTGTAATACAGTGATAAATAAACAACGCGATAAAATCCGTATATAGTAGTTTAATTTCAATAATAAAACTGGAATAATAATAAATATATTTATTATTGATTTAAATCTATATTAAGTAATATTATAAAGTGGAAAGACTTAATTTTTTGTTTGTTTGTAAGCGTTTAACTCAAAAACAACTCAACCGATTTTAATAATTTTTAATGCGTTACCAGCCGGCGGGCAGAAGCCAGGTCCGTAGCTGGTAACCGTTAGGGTTATAATGAAACACGTAGACTGATTCCACTGAGAATATATTTTACAATTTTTCACCTATCTTATATCCCATTTATTAGTCATGCAAGTAACGCTAACACTAATGTGTACAATAAACATTTTCACCAATCAGCGACAAGTAAACAAAAATCTAACATTTACGAATGATTTCTTGGAAATCTGTTCGCGAGTATAAAATTAGTGCCACGTATAAAAAGCAGAGGGAAGCTTAGCGCGTCACCAGTTCGAATGTTGATATCGTCGCGGCTAGAAGTATGATGCTCCGTTCGATCGCCTTCGCGCGTCGCTTGGTTTTGGCGCGGCTAGTTGTACGATGCTCCGTTCGATTCCAGGTTTCTCGTAAAGTTATATGTTGCCTGTGCGTATATACATACGCCACAAATTCTTTCAGCATTAGAAAGCTATTTTATCAACGAGTAACATAGGCTATATTTTATGCGAGCAAAAGTTAGTAAAGTATATAATGAAACTACTGTGCAAACTTCACTTGCGTGATTTAAGTTTGTATGGCGAAGCGCGGATTGAGTACAGCTCCATCTGTTGTCCGTTGTCGAAATTTCTTCGTCTATGTGTCGTCTATGTGGAATCGCTACATCTTTTCAAACAAATAATATCCTTATTTGAAATAAATAATAACACTAGAATAATAATAATGAATTTATTAGAGAATTAATAAAGTATATAAATAGTATGTGGGTTAGCTTGTTTATTTGTCTGTCTCCTAGTTACCCTTAGGCAACAATCTAGCTGCTTCTCTGACCCCAGTGTCCGTAGCCCCGTGCACAGTTGAGAAGTGTTTGGGGTCGGTCGCTTCGCCGGCGAACAGTACACGCGGGGCTCCACTGCTGTCCACGAGGGGCGCCGCTAGCGTCGCGCGCGCGGTGGGGTGCTGCGGAGTGGCGAGGTTGTCGAAGCTGTAAGTGCCGCGGGTATACGGGTTCGTATACCATTTTGATCTGTAAGTTGTAGAGAAATATTAACATTACAAAAACCTAAATGAAATAAATAAAAATTAAGTAATTGACTTTATAGCTATCGATGATTCTATTAGTGTCAGAGTGGGAAAAAAGACAAATATAATTTCTTCTACTTCTTCTCAATATTCGAAAAAGACGTCCTTCGCTTCCTGCATCGCGGGAGACCTAACAAACATTCAAACAATAGACATAAAACAACCGGACTCGGAACAATTATTTGTGGACCATACAATTTTATTGTTCCGTGTAGATCGAAGACACTCATTCGGAACAATGGCAATGGCGAACGGACCACTTTTATAAACAACTACGACATCCGAGCAGTCGAATTTATCTGTTGACTACTAAAATTGTGGTCTTTGGTGGGTATCGAACCCAAAGGTAGTGACTAGATAACTAAAACCTTTGCATCATCCGTGCAGACTGGACCAGTAAAACAGATTTCTTTTCCACCTTTGACCAGGCTGGGTGATCGTGTCTGGACCGCGGCCCGACTGTTGATGTCGGGAACTTGTATATATACTTAAACGCTGTGTAAATGTCACTTGTGCGATTCCGCATTGTATGGGAAACGCTATTTTAAGAGCTTATTGTATATAGCGCCATCTGTTGGACGTAGCCGGCACTTCTTCGTCTGGGAATCACCATACTTACATGCTCATTTATAATATTAGTTAGGATGAAGATCAATGTTACCCAATAATTGGGCTAAAGTAACTTACCTCAGCATGTCTATCGGCTCCGGTATAGTTCTGTCTTTGCCCAAGAACTTCCTCACCAGCGACATGACTTTACTCTTCACCTCGTCATCCGATAGAGTTTCTGCCTAAAATGATGGCAGAACGACATTAAAATATCTATTTTAATAACTAAAATTTAACAGCGAGCGTTTTGAATCCAATCTCACGACGCGTACGTATCTCTGACATTTCAAAGTTATGTATATTAAATAGTTAATTATCGCTCGCTTTAACGGTGAAGGAAAACATCGTGAGGAAACCTGCATGTCTGAGAGTTCTGCATAATGTTCTCGAAGATATGTGAAGTCTGCCAACCCGCACTGGACGAGCGTGGTGGACTATGACTTGACCCTTCTCACACTGAGAAGAAGCCCGTGCTAAGCAGTGGCACAGTTTAATGCTGATATTATTAACTAAAATAACTCTATAGTATTAATTCGACAGTGCGCCGTTCAAAGAGTTACTATTGCACAAGTGTGCGGCAACTCAAATGTACTCTCATAAGCCGATGGGACGGCAATCTGACACGACTAGAGAGAGATTTAATGCAGGACCAACGGCTTCTAATGCCGAGATTTTTTTTACAGAAACAGTCTTTGCTGTCTGACCCAGGCTTCAAAACCGGGCCTCAGCTGTTAGGCCATCAAAGCAGCCATATTGTTTTCAAAAATAACAATACTATAAATATTTAGATACCTACTTTATTGTCTTACTTCTACGCGAATGTTATAAATTGAAATTAAACTACTTTATGGATTTCGTCGCGTTGCTTATTTTAAAACATTTTTATTACATAATTTTGAACTACTCGTACTATACTATGATTAAACTTTGCTACAGTTTAAACAATTGAAATTAATTAAAATGAATTACTTAAATTTAAGTTTTAACTTTCCCGACGTAAATGTAGACATAATTAAAATCATGCAAATTTTCTAATGCCATCCAAAATCTAAATACATGCTAATAATCACACAACATACAATAAATAATAATTAATTAGACATGCTTTTATAGAACCATTATAGAAACTTTACCCAGGACCCGTTTAGGGGAGTGTAAGGTCTTGCTTCATGCAAGATGACAACAAATCTTGATCTCTATTTAAAGCACAATAATAACACATCTTAAACTAACAACCACCACATCTAGCTTGAACTTGCATGATGCAAGTCGATGCAAGAACAACTAGGTACTAACCTAACCTTACACCAACTACTGCTAGTACTTACCTGTCTGGTACCATCCCCTGTAGTCCATATACTAATAGAGGTATTACACCCCATGGTCTGTAGAACTCCTTCCGAGGTTAACAACCACCTGTCTTCATAGGGGATCTGTTTCCTATCATCCCCCTTCCAGAGAAGGGCATAGTACTCAATATTGGGGTCCCACCAAACTTGATTGAAGTTCAATATTACTTTGCCAACGGTCCCGAAGGCAATGTTCTCAATTGATTCAACTTTGGCAGAAGGCAGTGGTGGCGAGAAAAGACTCTGGTGGCTAGAACAAATGTTGGTAATCGATCAGAATTTTTCTAGCCATCGTTCTACGTAACCTCGATTGATATTATTTATAAATAACTGGATTTTACATGGACTGATATTTTTAATGAAAATGTCAATAAATTATTTTTTGTAAAATCTTGACGATCTAATCATTTCGGTACAACACGAACACGGGTAATCAAGTAGCAGGTGGCATACAAAGACGCAAGCTGATAGGACGCATACCATGCGTCTTTCCACGCTTTATTTACATGTTTGACATGACCATTCTGCTCGCACGCACTACATGCATACATGCAAGTGTTGTTTGCTTGGCTTATTAGAAGCAGTTTAGTAAACTTTACACGTAACGCCTTGGTGTGCGTCATTCTGATATTAATGGCCCGTTTCCAAAGAAATTTGCGATAGAAAGTCTATTGCATCATGCCAGGCAAACCCAGAAACATGTCATACAACTTTATCCTATTGCGAATGATCCCCAGACGGAAAATAGTACAATACTTCATTTCTTGCATGATGCAAAAACATGCAAGAGGCCAACTTGCATGTATACTAACCTGTCTAGTTCCATCCCCAATAGTCCATAAACTAAGAGAAGTGTTACACCCCATGATCTGACTTATCCCATCCACAGTTAACAGCCACCTATCTTCGTAGGGGACTTGTTTCCTATCCTCGTCCTTCCATAGGAACCCGTAAGTGGCGATATTTGGATCCCACCAAATATGGTCAAAATTGAAGATCACTTTGCCAGCAACGCCAAAGGAAATGTTCTCAATAGCCTCAACTTTCGCGGACGGTAGTTGTGGCAAGAAAAGTGACTGGTGTCTAAAACAAATATTTGCGTAGTTAGCTTTTATTTTGGACGAAATCCAGTCACTTACATTGGAGTGAGGCCATTGCGAAACAAGGAGTAGCACTGGGTGTTTTTCTCGACTTTTCGATAGCCTTTCACGGGGTAGCATAGAAAGCTTTCATCTTTTAGCCTATATACTGGTCTTTGTGCTTCGACCAGATCACTACAGGGTTTCACTAGCCCACTGCGCCTTACAAAATGTGTTCTATCGACCGCTTTAAAAATTGCAATTTCTGAAATTGAGGGCTGGACTCGCAAGGATATGTTATTACCCCCGCATACAATATTATAGTATAAATATGCAGTCAGGCGAGTAGGCGAATTGGGTAGACGCCCACGCGCGCTACGCGCTACTAGACTATTTTAAAAGTCGTGTATAAAGTGTGTGAAACTCAGATATGTTAGAAACTTCAAGGGGTACAGTTTATTACACCAGTAGCTCTCTCTTAAATCTGGGCGGGATCAAGGGAGACATCAAACAATCAGGGCTGATAAACAGCCTACTATACCTTTCTTTCAAGACTCCCAAGGAGACAGTGACGATGACGTTCCTCGCCTTGTAGACGGAGCCATCTTCGCAGGTCACCACTACGTCCTGCGCCGGCTGCTCCGGGTACGAGATCTTCGTTACCACCTTCTGCACCTTAATGTCCAGATTCGGTAAACCGGGGCCGTTGTTATATGTGTTCTGTAGAAAAACATACATAGTCTCATGTCTTTATATCCTAGTAAGAATAATCAGAGATGGATTACACCTGTTATCCTCGGAAACAGTACTGTTTTTCTGGATGGAAGGTTCCTTATATCCTTTTGTGTTCTCCTGACAACGCGTATGCGAAATTTCATGAAGATCAGCGTAACAAACATTTTACATTCGCATCTACATATAATATCAGTTAGAAGTTATACTTACCAATAGAATTTCAAACAATGTCTTGTACCCGTAACTGTGCCAGCTCAAATATTGGTTTCCGCCCAAGGTTTCTGAGTTATCATGAGTAGTGACGTCATTCCAAGAGTTCGAAGACTCATACGTATCTATGATCAGATCCATTAAGTGGAGGAACTGATCGATAAAGTCTTTGTCCTCTAGAAGAGTTGGATGTTTGGTACGAATGTAGTCCATCAATCTGAAAAATATAACATCAGCCCTGTATTAAACTGTCCCATTGCTAGACACTGGCGTCGGCTCAGTGACAAGAGTTATTAGTCCACCACGCTGGCCAAATGCCGGTTGGGAGACTTTACATAACTACGAGAACATTATGGTAAACTCAGAGCTGCAGGTTTTCTGCTGAGAAATCTAAATAGCAGCCTGGATTAAGTAGGTTGGCGTTGTTATACACCCCTGTGCCTCGACAAGCACTTAAACTTATTGATCCTGCGCCTGATATCCCTCCGGTCATGTTGGATTACCATCCCATCGCACTAAAAGAGTGACGGAACAGAGAGTGCACTTGTGTTTGCGCACACACTTGTGCACTATAATACCTCCTGCGCAGATGGCCAATCTCCATTAAGATTGGCCGCCGTGACCGAAATTTTGTCTGGAGAACTTTATCACTATTCAAAAATCCTACTCACCTCGTAGTTAGGTACTGGCCAAGTGGCTCGGGTTTTTCTGGCCGCTCCTCTACGACCTCCAGAGCGAAGTTCACCAGCTCCTTAAGGAGAGCCCCGTCAGACTTGGAGCCGTCAGATCTAAAGACCTGAAGGGCCATACCCTGAGGAAGGATGGTGATGTTGTTCTGCATCGCCAGTTCGTAAGTGCGACTGTGTTCACTGCCGTGGATCCTGGAAGACCAGGGAATTCAAAACTTGTATAATCTGATGCATATCTCCGGAGGAGCAGACAGCGGTGTATTACACGCACATTTTGCAGGCTTTAATAAAGTGTTACGTAACAAGGGAACTCTGTGTAATAATAATATCAGCACTGTAAAAACAAAGCTCCATAGGCCTTATCAGTAGGCTCAAAGTTAATCAGAGGATGGTGGCGAGAGCTATTCTCGAAGTTTCTTTGCAGGATTGAATCGAAAATGAGGAGATATGAAAAACTAAAGTTGCTGACATAGTTCTCCGGATAGCAAAACTGAAGTGGCGGTGGGTAGGGACATAGCGCGCAGAACCAATGTCCGTTAGAAAGGTTTTGGAGTGGCGGCCTCGCACCGGAACACGCAGCAGACAGGAAGATGCTGCTGAAGTCCAAAAGTTGGAGAGACGATCTGGTAAAGGTTGTGAGAAGCAGGATGATGCGCGCGGCCCGAGACCCGTCTGTGTGGTAAACCATGGGGTTGGCCTTTATCCAGCACTGGTCATCTTTCAGCTAAGATGATGTATTAAACTGTGCCGCTGCTGAGCACAGGCCTCTTCTCAGTGTGGGAAGGGTTAGACCATAGTCCACCACGATGGTCCAGTGCGGGTTGGCAGACTTCACATATCTTCGAGAACATTGTACAGAACTCTCAGACATACACGTTTTCCTTCACCGTTAAAGCGAGCGATAATTAACTATTTAATACGCAACCTTGAAATGTTAGGGATGCGCGCCTTAGGATCGAGCTCGAGAACTCTCCGTGGCAGTCCAACGGCTTCCCAATAGGCTATCGCTGCTGTGTGTGTCGTTATCTAGGATGTAAATGTAATGTGTGAGCTCACTCTTAGCGTGGATATTTTTCCGACTTCCATGTATGGGAAGAGCACATTTATTATTTAAATCGTTGTTAGTATGTTAGTTACCATTCAGCGCCGAGCTCCGAGTGCCAGTATAGAAAAGCTTGTATCTTATTTATCTCTAAGTAGGTTTTGAATATTATTTGTTGTACTTTAGAGTATGTGTATTGCAATAATTAAATATTGTGAGTCAGCTATTCTGCTGTTGTCACGCGGACGCTGCGCTCGCGGCGGAGTGGGAGCGCCTCTTGCCCCCCAGCGGCCGCAAATAAAAACGCCTGCATCGTCCTTCATTCGCCGGCCGACGTTCTTAATTTAAGTGTTCCACTGTGCTCCAGCCGGACCTCGCACCGAAGCCTTTGTAAGCCATTTGTAATGAGAATCACGCCCCGTTACTTATATTGTATAGAAATTAAATTCACGTACTTTTGCCAATTGTGTTAAACTCGTATTAAAGATCGTGTAAATGCGAATTATAATGTTTACTTTATCACCGCTACCTTGACTTCCCTGTTCGACAACGTTCTAAACACGTGGCCGACAAAGAACTACGTTACACTGGCACCCAACGTTTATCATGAAAACGTAACGTAAGTCACTTTTCTTAGCATGGATACTTTTTCGTTTTGCGATCCATGTATGTGAAAAGCACATCTCTGATTTCAATCTTAGTTAGTATGTTCCTTACCATTCAGCTCCAAGTTCAACGACGCCATTCTCGAGCGGCACGGAGTGTACTCTGCCCCCGACGCGGTCCTGCGCCTCCAGCGCTAGCACGCGCCTCCCGGCGCGGGTCAGGGCGCCGGCGGCCGCGCACCCCGCCGCACCCATACCCACGATAATCGTATCATATGTCGGTGACACGCTGGAATGTAACAAGGCTTTATTACAAACATATTGCACAAGATTTTAGCCGCAGTGTAATTTTATGAGGATTTATCGAGTAGTTAAGGCATGAACGCGTAACAAACAAACATTCGTATTTGTAATATTGAGGCGCTCATAGCCAGTTGCACTCACTGATCGGTAAACGATTAGCGAGGTTAAGCAACGTTGGGTGCGGTCAGTCTATACATGGGTACTGCTTAGTGGTATTTCATCTGAGCGTCTCCGTGCTTCGGAGTGCACGTAAAAAGTCGGTCCCGGTTGTTGTCAAAGTGACAGCAGTCGTTAAGCCATGTCAGAGGCCTACCGGCTTGAACAACCCTTGACAACAGGTTGGCCACTAACCACACGAAAAGAAAAGAAGAAGATTTATAATATTACTATTTTTAGCGCGGCTTCTAGACGAAAAGTACCGTATGTCCTTTTCTGTTCTCCTAACAACGTGTATGCGAAATTTCATGACGATCGGTGGAGTAGTTATGGTGTGAAAGTTTTGTACTTTTTCAGTTTAGTCTGTTCTAGCTGGCCCCTGCGGTTTCACCCACGTCTATGATGACTGCTCCACGCCCGTGGCTAGTATCGTAATGTTATATAGCTTATGTTACTGGCGGATAAAGTAGCTTTCTAATGGTGAAAGAAAGATTTAAATCGGTCTAGTAGTTTTTGAGTTAAATCCTTACAAAAAAACAAGCAAAAATCAAATAATTTCTCTTTATAATATTGGTATTGATTTGGCGATGTTAGACACCCCTGTGCCTCGGAAAGCACGTAAAGCCGTTGGTCCTGCGCTGGATCTCTCTCCGGTCGTGTCGGATTACCGTCCCATCGGATCATGAGAGTTAGGGAACAGAGAGTGCACTTGTGTTTGCGCATACACTTGTGCACTTAGGTACTATTGTTTACCAGCGGCTCGTATACGAGCCACCACTTAGGAAAGACAATGAAAAGAGGCATGACCTTGTGGCTTTAGACAAGATCTCCTGCGCAGATGGCCAGTCTCCGTTAAGACCGGCCGCCGTGACCAAAATTCGGTCTGTAGGATATTATTATTATTAAAGAAGAAACGGGTACAAGGTAATTAGTATTTTTCAATTATTAATATTATAAAGCTGAAGAGTTTTGTTTGTTTGGTTGAACGCGCTAACCTCAGGAATTTCTGGTTCGAATTGAAAAATTATTTTAGTGTTGGATAGCCTATTTAGCGAAGAAGGCTATATAACATCACGCTACGACCCATGGGGGGCCGGCGCAGTAACGATAAACGCGGGTGAAACCGCGGGCACAGCTAGTTCTTTATATACAAATACTTAATTACTTTTAGTAGGGGAGTAGTTTTTTTTAAAGAAAGGTAGAACATGTTTCAACGTCAACAATCGCGTCGCGGTCCAGGCACGATCACCCAGCCTGGTCGAGGGATCCTCCCTTTGTGTTGGAGGGACATCACACCACGTCCCTCCACAAATCCTCTTTTGTATTGGATAACATCTATACGAATAAATAAAATTGAAGTGTCTGTTTGCAATGTCAAAATAACAGCTTTTTACTAAATTCATTATGAAAGTATACATATGTATACGGTACTTATATACGGCAGATAAGTGATGTTATAAGGAGTAACTTAGGCTACATTTATTTTAGAAAAATATAGGCATAGTCGCGAGAAACGCCAGTTTGCAATACATTGATTACATTATCAAAGTTCACCCATAGGTCGGGTGAGCTATTGATAATTATAATATTAATTTGTTTATTTAATCATCGTCTTAGTTACAATATAGTTTAGTAAATTATATTATTACAATACTAGTTATTACTTGCGGCTTCACTCGATCGAGGTATTCCATGAAGCACATAGTGCGGGGACTAAGACATAAAAATGACACCATGCGAATTATATTCGTAGGCGTGCTCGTGGAATAGAACATTAATTATTTTATATTTTTACTAGCTGACCCGGCAAACGTTGTTTTGCCATAAAAAAATGTTTTGAACAAAAGATTTTAAAAAAATGTTAGGTTTGGACAACCCTTATCACTAAGGCGTATGAAAAATAGATAGTAGCCGATTCTGAGACCTACTAAATATGCATATAAAATTTCATAAAAATCCGTCAAGCCGTTTTGGAGGATATGGTAATTAACATTGTGACACGAAAATTTTATATATAAGATTTTCAGGCCACCTACTGGTGTTCTGAATTCTGAAAGTAGAATACTTTAGGTGTGCTTCATCTGGGTGTGCTTCGTTTGGGTGTGCTTCATGGAATATATTTTTTCTGTGTAGAAAAAGTATTTAAAAAATTCGCGTTTGGATTATAACCTGTATCGCGTAGGACTTTACAAACATTCAAATAATGGACACAAAGAAAACCACAACTATTGATACATACAGCGACACATCAACCTAGACTGTTTGGACTTTGAACGATTAGAAGTTGAACGCTGCGAATCGTGCGAGAGAGTACGTTATATTTTTGTTATTTTGTCTCATACACACTGAACGGGACGCGATGCTCTATCCTTACCATTACATTGACACCACTATCCCTTTCCGAAAATTCTCTATTTCGTATGTAGCGTAGTTATGCGTATATAGGGTGTCTAACTTGACGTGTAGCCGTGTGTACACCATAAAAATTTTCGTCCCTTGTGGGGATGGAACCCTCAACACTCGGAACAGCGGCAGTGGCGGGCTACTACATAAGCCACTAACGTCATCAGTGCAGTTAACGCGACCGACGTTAACGTTGAACACTGGCACCACCCATCTGCTCTACAAATCAGGTAGTGTCATGGACCCAAAAAATTATAGAACGATAACATGCCTACCGACGGTCTATAAACTTCTTACATCCATTTTGAGATCTAAACTTTCACTACATATTACAGCAAACAACATCATGTCTGTATCTCAAAATGGATGTAGAAGTGGGGCCCGTGGTTTTAAACAGCTACTCCTGATTGACATGACCATCAGTCAACAAGTACACCGCCTTAGGAAAGATCTTGCGACATGCTGGATAGATTATAAGAAGGCCTATGACTCTGTACCACATACACGGCTCTTGAGAGTGCTGGAGTTGTATAAAGTTGATGCAACTCTTTGCACTTTCTTGAAGTCATGTATGAAGCAGTGGAGAATGGTTTTACGCTATCCAGGATGTCGCCAGATCGGGGAAAGCGGTGTATCTCTCAAGATCAAGCGACGTATATGCCAGGGCGACAGTTTGAGTCCCTTATGGTTCTGTCTAGCACTGAATCTTCTTAGTACTTTACTTGAGAGTTCAGGGCTAGGCTATCGATTGCGGAGAGATGGTCAAGTTATATCTCACCTTCTTTATGATGACTTAAAACTATTTGCCTCCACCAGACCCCAACTGACAGCATTATTTAAGGTAACTGTAAACTTCAGTAACTCCATCAGGATGGAGTTTGGTGTTGATAAATGTGCAGTTATGTATGTAAAGCGAGGCAGGGTTTTGGAATCTGATGGCATTGAACTTTCAGATTTCACTAGACTTTGATCTCTCTCTGCAAATGAAACCTATAAATATCTGGGTATGTCACAGGCATTAAGTATCACTGAGGACGGTATTAAACGGGCGTTGCAGGAGTGCTTCTTTAGCCGCTTGAAAAAAATACTGAACAGTCTTTTGTCAGGCGGCAACAGGGTGCGCACCTGTAACGGTTGGGCCATGCCGATCCTTATTTACTCCTTTGGCATATTCAGATGAACACAAACGGAATTAGATGCCCTGGATAGAAAGGTCCGTACACTGTTGACTGCATACCCAATGCACCACCCGCGCTCCTCGGTGATGAGATTGTACATCCCGCGGAAGTGTGGGAGTCGCGGTTTTTTAAATGCCAAGACCCTCCACAACCGTGAGGTGTGCAATCTCAGAGAATATTTTCTTCGAACCGATGTGGGCGTGCATCGCGATGTAGTAGCAGTGGATACGGGTTTTACCCCGCTTGCTCTGGCTAAAGAGAACTGGCGCAAACCTGTTATACTTGGAACTGACGAGCGCAGGGATGTAAAGGAAAAGAGCTGCATGACGCTTTTTCCGGGCCCTGAATGGGCCCGACATAGATTTTCAGTCATCGGTGTCCTGGCTACGATTTGGCGATCTCTTCGCTGAGACCGAAGGTTTTGTCTGTGCAATTATGGACGAAGTTGTTATGACGAACAACTACCGGAGATATATCCTGAAGGATGGGACGGTTGACATATGTCGGGCATGTCACCAGCCCGGAGAATCTCTCAGACATATTATCTCCGGTTGTTCTCGTCTTGCCAATGGAGAGTATTTGCATAGACACAACCAAGTAGCCAGGATTGTCCATCAGCAACTTGCCTTGAAGTATGACCTTGTGGAATCTGAAGTGCCGTATTACAGGTATGTGCCCGATCCAGTTCTCGAAAATGGTCGTGCTACTTTGTACTGGGATCGGTCTAACATCACTGATAGGACAATTGTGGCGAACAAGCCAGATATTGTGCTGATAGACCGATTGGAACGCCGAGCAATGATCATCGATGTCACCATTCCACATGACGGGAATCTTGTGAAAGCTGAAAAAGAAAAAGAGTTGAAATACTTGAACCTAGCTCACGAGATTGTCGACATGTGGCGTGTGGACTCGGCGATCATTGTGCCGATAGTCATTACAGTCAATGGTTTAATACCTAAGAGCCTCGACCACCACCTGCAGAGGCTCGCGTTAGATGGCTGGATCAAGTCCTTGATCCAAAAGGCAGTACTACTCGACACGGCGCGTATTGTGAGGAGATTCCTCTCTTTGGGGCCCTAACCATCGGCAGCTTGGACCTTGTTCCCGATGTCGGTGGGTCATTTCAGTTTTCATATTTTTAAATATGTATAGCTTTTATATTTACATTTAAAAATGTAATAATTTTAAAAAAATAGAAGTAAAGACAATAATAATAATAATTTATTGTCTCTAAAAGGGCACAAACAATTTATATATTCCTTAGACCCCACACTAGGATACCCTGTGTCGTGGGATCAAGTATCTTTCAATCCGTAGTTAAATAAGACAATAAAGTAAAAAAAAAAGGAATTAAATGTAAAAAAATAAAGACAAAAAAGATAATACTAAAAAAATAGTGCGTGCGTGTGTGTCTCTGTGTGTGTGTGTGTGTATGCGTGTGTGTATGTGTGTATGTGTGTGTGTGTGCGTGTAGTATGCGTGTGCGTGCGGACCTTCAACGCTTATTACTGAACGCTTTTTAATAAATCTTCCGTGCTATCATAATCTAGTTCAAGTAGCCAATTGGATATTATTCTTTTGCAACAATAATTTAGACAAGTGGGCTATATCATGTTTTAGATTAAGTTTTCTATATATAAAGGGACCCATAAAATTATACGATCTCATAGCAATTGATTTGTTACATCTTATTAAATCCCATCTTAATCTCCTACCAGAGCGATTAAGAAAAGCGGTGTTCAAGGCAGATTTATGAAAGCGTAAAGTAATAGATAAAATATACAACTGTCGGACCCTAAGCAATCCCAGCTCTGAATATAGCAAGTTTGTGGAGTATCTGTATGGTCGGCCATGAGCCGTTTTTAAGAGTGCACGTTGTGCTCTTTCAATTTTTATCATATTACTTTTGCCTACTGCAGTTACAGTATACAGTTATGCAATAATTTAAATACGATTGACAGAGGGAAAAGTATACCATTTTTAAGGTATTTTCATTAGCAATCTTACTTAAGCGCTTACTCTCTTATCTTACTTAAGACTCGCATAAGCTTTCTTGTCCTGCCTTTGAGTTGCCGGTGTTAGACACTCCCGTGCCTCGGAAAGCACGTAAATTGGTTGGTCGTCGTAATTGTAAAAACGTTGGTCCTGCGCCTGATCTCTCTCCGATCGTGTCGGATTATTCGTCCCATCAGATCATGAGAGTTAGGGAACAGAGAGTGCACTTGTGTTTGCGCACACACTTGTGCACTATAATATCTCCTGCGCCTATGGCCAGTCTTCGATTGGCCACCGTGACCGAAATTCGGATGTACCTATCTATGAATCTATGAAACGGGATTCCGTTACATTTTCAAATCAATACATCGGTTTGAAAAGGGTGAAAATCACGTTCAAAGATTTTTGAACGTTATAAAAATAAATAATAGTTTAATAACAAAAAAGCACGCTTAATTATAAAAAGTAGAAAATAATTTAATAATTTTAATGTAAAAAAGCGTGGGGTTATGGCGTTATCAAAATATCTTAGAAAGCACCCTACGCTTTTATTAAACTTTTAGTTTTGTATATCTGACAACGTGTATGCGAAATTACACGACTATTGGTCGAGTAGTTAAGGCGTTAACAAACAAACAAACGCACATGTGCTTTTATATTAACTAGGAAAAGATAAATATTTTATATTTTGTTTTACTTAATAAAAATACAAGTACCGCTCAGAATATTTTTATAATATCGGACCAGCTTTTAGGATGAGAAAATCAAAATCAAAAATAAATTTATCCAAGTTAGGTTACAAGGTAACACTTATGAATGTCAAAGTTACACAAAAAAATTCTGAATTTACATTTACTGCCACGTTCAGCAAAGCAAGGGTGTAGGGCTCATGAGAAGAACGGCCAAGAAACTCATTGCCACTCTTTTTAAAATATACAGTGTGTAACAGAAAGGTGTGGTCATATTAAATGTAACATGAATTTGAGTGCACGAATAACGTTGTGGTTTAACTGGTCACCTCGCCGCTGCCACTGCGCCGAGTGTTATGGATTCGAATCCCAGACGGGACAAAAATTTGTGTGATCCACAAATGATTGTTCCGAGTCTGGGTGTTCTTTGTGTCCGTTGTTTGAATGTTTGTAAAGTTCCCCGCGACACAGAAATGACTCCTAGTGTGAGAGGTCTTTTTAAAATAACTAGCGACTAAATATGGAACTGGACTAAATATACAATAATTAAATTAAATTTTAAGTTTGATCGTAAAGGTTTTATTGTCTACTAGAAATATACCCAACACAAATCCTTACTAATATTATAAATTGCTGCTCATCTCCTATTGGTCGTAGCGTGATGTTATACAGCCTATAGCCTTCCTCGATAAATGAGCTATCCAACACTAAAATAATTTTTCAATTCGGATCAGTAGTTCCTGAGATTAGCGCGTTCAAGTAAACAAACAAACTCTTCAGCTTTATTATATTAGTATAGATAGTATGTAATTATATTTAATGTTATCTATATAGATAACTTTACCCTTATAATCGTATTTCATTTAGATTTCACCAAGGCTATACAGGTTAAATTTACCTATCTTTTTCAAACAAATTATTATTTACTTGACTATGCTCTTTCATTGACGATATTCCTAAGCTTGTTACTTTGTTTTCTTTTTTCTTTATTACATATAAATAAGGTACCATAGTTACAAAGAATTGTACGACGTCAGACGAACAATGCCGAAATACTACACCAACGTGATTCGACTGCGTGTGTCAAATGCATGGTTGTGTGCGTGTAGTGTTTTTCCATTAACTTAATGTATTTCTAATATTCTAATGCATATTTTATAAAAATATTAGTATCCGCCCCTCCTTCTCCATATAAACTTTAACTGTGCCAAATTTCATACTCCTTCGTCCGCGTAATTTTCGCAAAATGGGGTACAAAGGTTTTGCTTCGCGTATTAATATTTAGATAAATAATTGAAAACCGCGCGAAATAAATTCGTATACAATATATTCACTAACATATACCTACCTGACATTATTTTTATCGACTTATCGATATCAGTAAGTTCTAGTCGATACTTAAACAACACTTACAGCTGACTCGGTGAATTGCGTGAACCCGACAATGACCAAGCGCAATTTTGATAGTGATGTAATGAGTTTTTTATATCACTACTTATTTTGAAACAAAGTTCCCCGCCTCGATAAACACAAAAACTACTAAACGGATTTTCATACGGTTTCCACCAATAGACAGAGTGATTCATCAGGAAGATTTAGGTGTAAGTATAATCCGTTAAGGTTACGTGTAAATTATAATAACAATAATAAAAAAATTATTCAATAAATAAAATTGGTTGAAATATGATCGTTAAAGATGACGAAAAATCAAGCCGAACTGGGAGCTTTCATCGAAAACGCTGTCCAATCCCTTTGAGATAAAAGAAAACAATGTATGGTGGAATTATTCCTCTTTTATAGATCTATAGAAAAGTCCGAGATGGCATAATTATATCTATCTGTGAAGCCGCTGGGTGGGTTGCTAGATTAAATAGATTTTTTAAATGTAGGTTAAGTGCCTTCTTGGCTCAACGGTAGGGAATGCGACTGCTGTGCCTCATGCACGTCGTCTCGGGTTCGAATCCCAGGTCGGGCCAATAAAAAGTTATTAGGTTTTTCTGTTAAGAAATCTCAATACGAGCCCGGAGTTAGGAAGTTGTCGGTGTTAGACACCCCCGTGCCTCGGAAAGCACGTACAGCCGTTGGTCCTGCGCCTGATCTCTCTCCGGTCGTGTCGGATTATTCGTCCCATCGGATCATGATTATTAGGGAACAGAGAATGCACTTGTGTTTACGCACACACTTGTGCACTATAATATCTCCTGCGCCGATGGCCAGTCGCCGTTAAGATTGGCCCCCGTGACCGAAATTCGGTCAGGAGGACATTATAATGCCAATATTTTATCCTTCGAGAACAGTAATTTTTCTAGATTAAAGGTACCAGATGTCCTTTTCTATACCACTGAAAACGTGTATACGAAATTTCATGTTGATCGATCGAGTAGTTAAATCCTGGAAGCGTTACAAACAACCAAACTAACATTCTCACATAATATAATACCAGAATTTACCTGCGGTTTCGCTTGCGTTAATTTAAATTTATGGTGAGATAAATTTACTAGTAGCCTATAGTTATATACAGGGTGATTTTAAAATCGTGTAATTCCTTTTAACCACGCATTCTACTGGTGATATAGAATAACCCTGACCATATTTTTTCTTAATTAGAATAATGGTTTCGGCAAAATTAGAGTACAGATTTTTTTCATGAAATGATTTCAAATAGTCATATTTTAACCACCTGACACAATCTTAATATTTTACTAATTTAAAAATAATAACAACAATAACTGATGTCGTAAATAATAAGGGGCAATAAAAAGGACCGCCCGTTATTATTTACGACATTAATTATTAAAATGTTTTTTTATTTTAATTAGTAAAAAATTAAAATTGTCTCGGTTGGTTAACATATGACTATCTGACACCATTTCACGAAAAAAACGGAATAATAATTTTTCAAAAAAAATAAATCTAATTAAATAAAAATATGGTCAGGGTTATTCTATATCACCAGTAGAATGCGTGGTTAAAAGGAATTACACGATTTCAAAATCACCCTGTATATGTTATTCTGATGTAGCTAATAACTAATAATACTGTAGAGTTTCATCAAAATCCATACAGTAGTTTGAGCGTGAAAGAGTAACAAACATCCATCTATCCATCCAGCCTCGCTTCCACATCTATCTATACTAATACTACATAGCTGACCGGCAAACGTTATTTTGCTGTAAAAAAAATGTTTTGACCAACAGATTAAAAAAAATGTTAGGGTTGGACAACCCTTATCACTAAGGGGTATAAAAAATAGATAGTAGCCGATTCTTAGACCTAATAAATATGCATACAAAATTTTATAAAAGTCGATCAGGCCGTTTTGGAGGAGTATGGTAACTAACATTGTGACACGAGAATTTTATATATAAGATTATAAATGTGACAGTTTGTGAGGATGTATGGATGTATGGATGTTTGTTACTCTTTCACGTAAAATCTTCTGAACCGATTGCGATGAAACTTGGTTTGTAGATAGCTGAAGACCTGGATTCACACATAGGCTACTTTTATCCCGATATTCCCACGGCAACGGGACATACGTGGGTGAAACCGCGGGCAAAATATAGTTTAGTTTATATTAGGATTACTAGCTTAATCTCGCGGCTTCGCTTGTCTAAATGTAGGATAAGTTAGTACTTTTTTTCTGAATGAAGGTTCTTTTCTGTTACACTACGTGTATGCGAAATTTCATGATAATCGGTCGAGTAGTTAAGGCGTGAAAGCGTATCAAACAAACTCACATATGCGTTTATAACATTAGTTAGGATGTTAACGTATGTTGTTCTCTTACTTCTAGCGTTTATGCATCTTCAATTAAACCTAGTTAACCTTTTATTGATAAATGGCTGTTTCCGGTCGCCCTTGTGTTGCCATAGACAATAATTTGACCTCGTTAAATACACTAAACGTTTTGGCGGAACAGCTAACTAATCCAAGGAGTATGCAAATCGATATAGGTCATATCATAAGTGTTGCTAAATTGAAAATGTGGGCGAACAATTACATACAAAAGTATTCCTCTGTTTTTTCATTGAATAATGATAATATTAGCTCTGTATAATTCAAATCGTTTATTTGCAAGCTAAGTGTACATACATTAGGCCTATTCAATTCTTCTCCCTAGCCTTTATTATTCCCAAGTCACTTGGGTCGGCTTTTCTGGTCTAAACGGATTTGACTGGATATCAGTTTTTACATGGATCGGCTGCCACCTGACCTCCGCAACCCGAAGGCTAACGATATTCTAAGGCTAGACTAGTGTCAGGATATTATAGGGCACTGACTTCCCCAATAACAACTGCCATAGATGTTCATGGCAGCCGGGACCGATGGCTTAACGTGCTCTCCGAGGCACACAGCAGGCGATAATTGTCAATCAATACGCACATAATTTCGAAAAGTCATATAACTTCCGAAAGTCAGAGGTGCGCACGTGAGTTCGAACCCGAGACCCTCTGCATTGCAGTCTGTTGGTCTCCCCACTGAGCTATCGCTGCTATACTACTATTATAAAAAGGAAAGATTTGATGTATCATAATGATTAAATTCAAAAACAACGTAACCGATTTTAAAAATTCATTCACTATTAGAAAGCCATATTATCACCGAGTAAAATAGGCTAAATATATTATAAAAACGACTGTTACTAACATAACCTAACCTACTTCTTCGCGAACAAAGCCACGGGCAAAAAGTTGTGTATAATAAAATAAGAAAACTCACGGATTCGCGTTCCCGAACGCAACAAGCGCTGTCAATATCACCGTTCGAAACAACATGGCGGGTGCTACTGAACCGAACTGAAGGATGATATTGACTTAAATATAGCTCGATAATTATCTTACATACGAACTAATATTATGTAATAACATAAATATTTTTAACTTAACTAATTATGTCAGATAATTATCTAAGTTATTAGGAATTTTATCTACAACATATAAATAGGTATAATAATAAGTTAAGGAGGTTAAGGTGATTGGTTGTTTGTTTGAAGGCGCTTATCTTAAAAATACAAGTCCGATTGGAAAAAGCTATCGAGGTTTTGTTTAAATTAAGTACCTATGTATAACTTATGAATCTCCTAACTACTATTCTGCCGTCATAAGGAAAATAGAGGTAACTACTTTTTTTTTCGGAGCTGAAATTTTACCTATTTAGAATCAGTAATAATGACGCACCTGCCAGTATCTTTATAAAAAATGTTTGCTTTCGGCAGATACGTCTTTTTCGCTTATTACGGCAGTATTATAAGTAAATGCAAATGTGAGTTTGTTTGTTTGTTACGCTTTCATTCCGTAACTACTCGACCGATCATCATGAAATTTCGCATACACTTTGTCAGGGGTACAGAAAAGGACTGGTACTTTTCATCCAGAAAAAAGTACCCAACCTAACCTACATTTGTGAGAGCGAAACCGCGAGCAAAATTTAGTTCCAATATATTTTATACTAGCTGTCACGACAAACGTTGTACTGTAAAGGAGAAAAAAAAAAAAAAATCTAAACCATCCTCGAATCCACTTGAACACACACAGAAAAATTCATTCAAATCGGTCCAGCCGTCAACACACGTACAGAAGAATTATATATATAAAGATATTTATACTTTTTACGACATTTCGATTTTTCCCCGCAACCATGGCTGTTGAAAAGCAGCAGGCGCATTAAAATTCGTAAAAAATATTTTAATTTCGAATAATAAATTTTACTTAGTACCTATCTGAATTGTCGTCAACCGCTAATGTTTAGATACTTATAATACCTAAGTAATATGTCGGTACTCGGTAATTAATAACCATTATAGCAACGATAGACTAGTGAAAGACCGTCGTTGGACTGCCACGCAGAGGTCTCGAGTTAGATTTCAAGGCGCTATCTCTGACTTTCCGAAGTTATACATACATACATAAATTCATGCCTGTTTCCCAGAGTCCGTAGGCAGAGACTACGGATTTCCATTTGCGATGATCCTGACACACTTCTCTTGCTTCATTCACTTTCATAACATTCCTCATACACGCTCGCCGGTTTAAGATGCTCTTAACCTGGCCTTTATCCAGAACGTCTCCGATCTGATCAAGAAACGATCACCTAGGTCTTCCCCTTGCGACTGTTCCATTCACACTAGTCTTATAAACTTTCTTAGTCAATCTGTTCTCGTCCATTCTTTCTATATGCCCAAACCAAATTAACATACCCTCTCTCTAATCACACTATTCCTTATTCTATCTTTCAGAGTCACACCACATATATTTCTCAGCACTCTCATTTCTACTTATATTTATTTATTTATTCATAAAAAATATAAGCTTACAGTTTACACCAAAACGTTTATATTTATACTAATAATACTACAACAAATTACATACAATGTTAACAAGAACTTAGACTAATAAAAGAAATAAGATAATATAATTTGTAGAACAACAAAAACAACCTTTATCAACTTAGGAACTATAAAATTAATCAAATTTTTTTAGAATTAGGTTTTGGGATTAAAAATATATCTGCATCTGGACTACCTACATTGAAGGAACTCATTAACCTTTTGACCGCCACAGTCATGTATACATGGCAAAGCAAAATGTGTCCAGCACGCCACGGTCACGTCTACATGACAAATTAAAGGATATGATCGTAGTTTGGCGCTGAGAGAACACTTTTGCTTTTTTGACATGGTGGTTAAAGGGTTAATAAGTCTAATTGGGAGAGCGCCACAAAGGCGGATAGCACAGAAGTCTATGTTATCGTCTTCCAACGCTACGCATATATTGCGTATTAAATAGTTAATTTTATCGTTCGCTTTGACGGTGAAGGAAAACAATGCATCGTGAGGAAACTTGTACGTCTGAGAGTGTTCTCCATGTACTCTAAGATATGTGAAATCTGTCAAGCCGACTAAGACGTACATATTATATGCTGATATAATTATTATTTACATGATTTTGACTGCGGCACCGCTCGCATAAATGTAGGCTATGTCATTTTTCTATCCGACAATACCGGTCTTGACTCCGACCCCGATCTTGAGCCCTGCTCCGACCTCGATCTTGACTCCGACCTCGATCTTAATACCGACCCCGATCTTGAGCTCTACTCCGACCTCGATCTTGACTCCGACTCCGATCCTGAGGCCGACTCTGATCCCGATCTTGACTCCGATCCCAATCCTGAGACCAACTCTGATCCCGATCTTGACCTTGACTCCCACTCTGATTTTGAGCCTTACTCCGACCCCGATCTTGAGCCCTACTCCGACCCCGATCTTGACTCTGACCCCGACCCTGAGACCGACTCTGATCTCAATCCCTACTCCGACCCCAATCTAGACTCCGACTCCGATCTTAATTTATAAGCCCTACTCCGACCTCTATCATGACTCCGACCCCGATCCTGAGACCAACTCTGATCCCGATCTTAACTCCCACTCCGATTTTGAGCCCTACTTCGACCCTGACTCCGACATCTACCGTGGTCTTTATCCCGATGCCGACCCCTTTTGAGCTGACTTTTGTAACAAGAGATTGTTTTGACTGCTTCAGTAGCGCAGTGGAAGTAAATGCAATGGCTGTGCATTAGGTTTTGGGTTCAAGTCTGCAGTCGAAAAGTGTTATTAGGTACATATACTTAAAAATAAAATCAGTAAGTACCAGTAGCGCCGTAGTTTAGGTGTCAGCCGCCCGAAAGAATTTGCTGCCCTCTTATTTAGGTAGGTATATCAGTTTCCAAGTGATTTGGGAATAATAAAAGCTAGGGAGAAGAAAAAGAAGAACTTTAAAAGACATATAAATAATCTAAAGAACTTTTTAGGAAGAACAGTCATCATTATTGTAATAATCATTTATTCAACTTAAATTGTTACAAAATGATACAGAGCTTAGGTTACATAGTAAAGGTATAATATAAGGGGTGCCTGTACTAAGGTAAACCTGTGCCACAAGCATTAAGGTGTCCCGTGTTTGAGGAATGGCTGGAGAGGCGGCATGGCGCCCTCACCTTCCGGCTGACACAGGTAATGACTGGCCATGGTTGTTTTGGCCAGTTCCTGTGTCGCATAGGCCGGCAAGAGACGCCCGGTTGTCACCACTGCGGCGACTGCCGCGCCGTTGTTGTGGACACGGCGCTGCACACTTTGGCGGATTGCCCCGCCTGGGCATCGCAGCGCCGTGAGTTGATCGGCAGTCGGATCGGTTGCCCTCTCGCTCCCGGCCGTAGTTCAGTCTATGGTCCGTAGTGAGAGGTCGTGGAGCGCCGTCGCCTCCTTCTGTGAGAAAGTGATTTCCATCAAGGAGGCGGCGGAGCGGGAGAGGGAACGCTTAAACCCTCTCCCCAACCGCAGAGCCGGGTGCTGGAGGGCGCGAGACGACCGCCAGCCACCCTGAGTATTGATCTGGGGGTGGTGGGCTTCGTGGGCCTGCCCGCCACCCGATCAGCACCAGGTTCGAGAGGCGGCGTGCGTGTTCCCACGTGCGCCTCTGTATCGTGTGTCCGTCCCGCCCTCAAGGGGGACAGTAAAATTAGTGGTTGTAAGAATGGTTGAAAGCGATTCGCGCGGCCCCGGCGATTGCGGTTATGTCGAGGAACACCGTGGTAGGTTTAGTCGGTATTACCGAGATGTCACTCATCATCTTTCCCGGTGAGTCCGACATAACCTCTCCGTTGCCCCGCGGAGAGGTATGCGTCAAAGCATTCCGACACGTTAAAAAAAAACAAGCATTAAGGTAGGTACCGTACTTACTAGATATATTAATTATTTATTGTTGAATTTTGCAGCTGTCTAAAAGTGCCGTCCGGGGCGGGCCGTCCCTGCCGCCTCCACTACACTACGCCGCCGTTGAGTAACAGCATGGATTCTGGAACTGTGCTTGGTATTTAATCACAGGCTCGTTCCCTATTACGTTGAACTTAAGCTACGTTTGGTTAAAATGTGTGTGTAACAAACTTCTGCCAACCCCTTCGGTGATATCGCTGTGGAACTGTGTATATAAGAGTATTAGGTCTTGCTGAGTATTTGTTAAATCACGGTAATATTCCATTCAGTCTGCCTGCAAATACGCGTATATAAAAGGCTGAAGTTCGAATTTAAGTGGTCAATTTAGTAATAAACTAAATTCATTGTGTGAAGTGCGAAGAAAATAAATAACAAAAATATAATGTCGTTTGCATTCATATTATGCTAAAAATGTGAACTTTTGTTTATACTTGGAACTCGAAACGTCAACGTAATATTATGACAGTTGCAGTGCTGCCAAGAAATAAATTTTGTCAATTTAGCGGTACATTTTAATATAATTGAATATTAAACGGTGTAGTTTTTGTTTAACTATGTCATTATGTTATTTTTGAATAAATAAGTAAAGACTTCACTCAGCCTGCCTCAGTCGCGCAGTGGCAGTGAATGCAATGCTGTGTATAAGGTCTGCGGTTTGACTGTTATTGGATTGTTCTGTCAAGATTTTTTAGTAGCTGGGCGGAAATTGGCGCACCTGTGACTTAATATATGTATAAGAAAACACCTTTGCCTACCCTTCTGGAGATATAATTGTTAGTGTGTATATAGATATATTTAACTTCCTTTAACCTTTAAAATTTTGGTTTTTAACATTATAAAGATTAAATAAGTATAACGAAGGATATCTTATTTATTCTGTTGGTTGAGGCTTAAAGTATGCGATACTTGAAAATGCTACTGCTTTTAAGATTTCCAGTCTTTGGCGTAAAGAAGAAGAATTTATCTTAGTCCAGGTAATAGCGCCTATTATTATTTTAATTAAGAGCAAGTCAGCTGAACTTTTACCTCACTTCTCTTCCATTATATACAGTTTTTAACTATACTAGACTTCTATTATTAACTATCATATTTCTAATAAATAATTATCCATAATCTGAAAAAGAGCTTATTTATAAAGGAATAAACAACTAGACTCAATTAATTGAACTGTAAGTGAATTGCTCAATTTAACATTCCCAAAATTCGTCAAAATTCGAATTACTGGCTGTGTTAATATAATAGTTTTGATTAATAGATTAGCCGAGCAGTCTAGCATAATATTATACCCGTCGCAAAAGTTTTTAGTAGGTATAATAAAAACTTTTGCAGCTTGCCGAAAATAATTTTTGCAGTTTAAATTCTCAGTACTGGTATCCCAGACATCGTGTTACTAAATGTCAAATTGATATTCCCTTGAAATCGCTATTTTTAAAAATATTTTTATCTTGCTTTATTAAACAGAGCTAATCATTTACGTAATTATATTTACACAAAGTATATATCTATGTATTATGCAATGCGATACGTGAATAGACAAATAGACACATCGACTTCCTACACATCTCATAAATTAATTGCTTTTTAGACGAATCGTTTCTAAACATATACAATTGTAAATAAATTGGTGTACTGAACTTTATGGTTATAAATTAAGTTATTTTTGTGAAAATACGCCGGTGAATAATCGTAAGTACTTTTAATATTTATTTATTGACTGTATTAGTCATATCCATTAAATATTTAACAGCTGGTCACGGGCCTTATCTCAGAATGACGGGTCAGGCATTCATTTTTACACAATTATCTTCGCGAACATTATGGACAAGTTTTGAACTTGGTTTAAATTACAACGCGTTTCTGCACGAATAAGGCTAGGTATATTGAATTATATTTACCTGTTGACACTTATTTTATAAAGTTTGAGTTGACTCTACTATTAATTTTTTATAGATTTCAGAAAATACTGAGTTTGTTTATAAACATGGCATAGCCAGATATTTAGGTCACACAACAAAACTAAATCTAGGTATATAGAACTCAATAATTTTATTTATTTTACAAGATTGTATAAAATTTAATAAAACTTATTGATTTCTTTCATGAGCTAATCTGCTTATCTGCTATCTCATAAGTATATGGGCCCATCTGTTTGTTGCTAAGACTTTAAAAAGTTATTATTGTCAATGTGCAGTTACCACAAAAGACTACAATACCTCGTTGATAACACAGAATCCAGATTAAATATAATTCAAATTAAATAGTGCTTTATCTATACTAATATTATAAAGCTAAAGAGTTTGTTTGTTTTTGAAAAATTCTAAATTCTATCGAGGAAGGCTATATATATAGCAGCAATGAAAAATGTTACAAGAATGGGAAAATTCTCTCTCGTAATTAATAAAAATAAACATCAAATTCAAATAATTTATTTGCAATCTAAATGTACATACATTAGGCCTTAAATATTTTATAATAATTGCTTAAAACTGAGCAGGCTTTTTCAGCCACATCACATTAGAGGGCACTGGAAAATATTATTTATTTATCGCTAGTTCACATAAAACAGAAAGTATTCTAGACAAATCCATAAAAACTTATAATGCATTCTTGTAGGCCGCTGCATGAGCCTATTTTTCTATATCACGCCATTTTGTATTAGATGGGTGTCACTCTAATAGTAGCAACTTATATATATTTTTTTTTTATTTAGGGACTTTTATTGCTATGGCAATACGCCAGTCCCATTGTAACCAAAACTAAAACTACAATAATATAAATATAATTTAACCTACCAGGCTAGATATTGACCTTGCAGCCTCACTCGCTGGTTCGGCCTATATACTTTGGAAGCTTCCCACATCAAATCTATTACACTTAAATTTATGGAATACACTTTCTCGTTGTCTCTCGTTCTTGACACAATCCGTTAGCAAATGGTATACATCCTCCACTGTATGACAAAGCTCACAATTTGGGGTAGCAACTTATTAGCATACAACTCATCATAGACCAAAAATAGTCAGAAGATGTTTATTGCATTATTAGTTGTTATATACAATAGGACACTGCTGTGCCTGACTGGGGTTATGATACCCAGTTTTAAGCTTTACCAGCTAAGAAAACAATTTTAAATAAAGGATTGGCTATACACAAAGCTATTTCATTTTATTTTTCTATTTACTTTCTGTAACAATTGCACACAATTTGCTACACTCTGACTAAGGATCTTCTGTATGGAGTCTGGAAACCTTATTAATCCAGGACTATAACTAAAATCGCAGTAGGCTCTCCATCTATACTAATATTATAAAACTGAAGAGTTTGTTTGTTTGGTTAAACACACTAATCTCAGGAACTATTGATCCGAATTGAAAAATTATTTTAGTGTTGGATAGTTCATTTATCGAGGAAGGCAATAGGCTATATAACATCAAGCTACGGCCCACAGGGGCGGCGCAGTAATCATACCAGCGGGTGAAACAGCGGGCACATCTAGTCTAATATAAAATTAGAGATGTATTTATGTTTTAGTCAAAAGGAAGACCCTATTTTTAAACCAGTGTTACACATAACATGACCATGTCTGAAAACAGATTTTGAGATATAGCAGTTTTGAAGATTGCCTTTTTTTATTTAATTCTCCTAAATGGTTTTCTTTAATTAATTAAGTAAAATGGTAGGAAATAGTATCATGTACAATATGAAATTTTGGCTATGCCAATGCTATTGAGAATGCTTTGACAGAAATTTGTTGTATATAATATCATCACTTATAGCTAAAGTTCTTGATATTGTAGGTATCATAAGCTCAACCCTTTGCCTGTCCCTGGCAACAAAGCTAAGTGTAACTTCACTAAATTAATTAACCCACTAACCAATAAATTTTGAAGTTCGTAAGTGTTACTTCGAAACCTAAAAATTTGTTGTAATCATTTGTTTTACTTTTGCAATATCTCTATCTTCCTTTTTACCAGGTGGCCCGTTCATCTAATGTTAAGGGCTCCCTCACTGCATTATCTTGTATGGTGTGTCTCCAAAGCTTGTTTTCCTCAACGGTTGACATTTCCCCGGAATATATTACCTGTGTACTGTCTATTCAAGTTGCGGATAAGAAAGACGGTGTTGGTTATTACAGTTTTTTTTTATTATTATTTAGTTTTAATTTATTTTATTTTTATTTAGTTTGTCATTTATATGCAGTTTTGTGCAATGAGCAGATGCAACGAAAAATATTATTCGATTATTCGAAAATTGAGTAACAGCATCTAAATGTTGATCATTTAGTTGTTGTGTAGTTGTTAATCATAATATATAATAAATAATCATATCAGACCTGTATTTAAACTGTCTGCCGTGCAAATTTCATTAGCGCGATGCAGGCTTTAGTACGGATTGTATGGAGTTACTTAGAATTCAGTACAGCGCCATCTGTAATCGCTAGCTGTAACTCCCTCCTTGTTTATAATAATATCAGCAGTGTATAAACACGGTCCCACTGTTGGGCACGGGCCTCTTCTCACTGCGGGAAAGGTTAAACCATAGTCTACCACGCTGGCACCGTGCAAGTTGGCAGACTTCACATATCTTCGAGAACATTATGTAGAACTTTCAGATATGCAGGTTTCCTCACGACGTTTTCCTTCACTGTTAAAGCGAGCGATAATTAACTATTTAATACGCACATAATCTAGAAAAGTTAAAGATGTGGCAGTCATGGTAACTTTATATATACTAGTTTTTGCCTGCGGCCTTGCTCGCGTTAATCTTTATTTTCTGTAATTTCCTATGCGTCAGGGACAGTACTTTTTCTTGGATGAAAGGTATAGGGTACCTTTCATCCAAGAAAAAGTAGTAGTCTACTAGAGTAGTAGAGCCTCACTGATTTCAGCATGAATGAGCCGGCTCGACCAGGGCAGGACTAGACCCTCTCACAGAATATCGACGTGAAATAGCAGTACTCCTACTGTTGTGTTCCGTTCGGTGAGTGAGAGTGCTGTAGGCCCAATCACCCTGTTCTTCTTCTTTTCCTAAAGGGTCGGCAGCGCGCAAGTGATGCCTCTGGTGTTGCAGGCGTCCATAGGCTACGGTGACCACTTACCATCAGGTGGGCCGTAAGCTTTAGACTAAGCTAAGACATGTAGTTACATAAAAAAAATTGCTAGGTATACTGGAGGGACTTTAATGTAAATCATATTTTAGATAACAATACATTGCTATGTAAATATTGGATGGGATTTAATATAAAATACGGGCAACGGGTAGTACAAAACTTTAACTAACTATACACCTTAACCTTCCTCATAAATCACTCTGTCTATTGGTGAAAACCGCATGAAAATCCGTCAAGTATTTTTTGAGTTTAACGCGAACAGACAGACAGACGCGGCAGGGGACTTTGTTTTATAATAGACTAGCTGTTCCGACAGACGTTGTCCTGTACATACGATAAAAAAATTAAATCTAAATATTTTCACACACAAAAAATTTCATCAATATCAGTCCAGCCGTTTAGGAGCAGTTTAATTACAAACACACGCACAGAAGATTTATACAGGGTGATTTTGAAATCGTGTAATTCCTTTTAACCACGCATTCTACTGGTGATATAGAATAACCCTGACCATATTCTGGTGGCCAGCGTGGTGGACTATGGCTCTTCACATACTGAGAAGAGGCCCCTGCCCAGCAGTGGGACAGTTTAGTACAGAGCAGATTATACAGTGTGAGTCTTCATAAAGTGCATATATTAAAATTAGTGAAACTAGACATCATTTTATAGGCAGGAAAAATAAAAAATCAAAAAAAAATATTCTTCGCTTTATACCTATTTACATTTTTTTTGTAGTTATGGACCTTGTACCAAGAAAGCCTTGTAACTTTTAAACCAGGTTGTTAATTCGTGTTGCAACAGAAACAATAATTATAGTGAACGTGTAGGCAATACCGACGAAACACTATTCACACCCAAAAAATTTCCGCTGACATAAATATAAGGAACATTTTACAGCAAAACTAATTTCCGTACTGTGTATTTTTAAATATTGTTAAAATCTCAACAAGTCGTCCCGATTGCTCCTAGTTATTATTAATCGACGTTAATCGGTATCTAATAAGCTTTAAAACAACATAAAAACCACATCCGTATCCCAAACAATATACTTTTTATGAGTGAGTACAAGTGCCACAATCGATGTCTCTAGTGAAGAAGCTGTACTGCGTGATTTGTTTGCTGATCCAAATATCAGTACTACACAATTAGCAATACATCGTGGCATATCGCAATCTTCTGTGTGGCGCATTTTAAAGAAAGAAGAACTACATCTCTATCACTATCAACGAGTGCAACATTTGCAAGAAGAGGCTGACGCAATCCCAACGTGTGTCATGTCCGCATGGACAGAGACAAACAAGAGGTAATCCAGTGTTTGCAAAAACTATTCTTTGGATGGATGAAGCCCAATTTACAAGAGATGGTATAAAAACTGCAGAAATTTACATTTTTGGAGTCCTAAAGGAGATAACCTGAAGCTAAAAAGAGCTACTTTTCAAGTGAAATTTTCGATAAATGTTTGGGCAGCTCTTATTGACGATGTGTTGATTAGTCCACTAATACTCCCAAGAACATTGTCTGGAGAGAGATTTCTTCAACTTTTAAGGAATGATCTCCCATTACTTTTGGAAGATGTACGCCTAGAAACTCGCCGCAGAATGTTTCTGCAAATGGTCGGATGCCCTGCACATTATGCAAGAATCGTACGTAATTATTTAAATGACAGCTATCCCAATAGATGGATTGGTTGGCAAGGGCCTGTCGGGTGGCCTACGCGGTCACCGGATCTGACACCCCTTCATAACAATAACATTCTGTGGGGTACAATGAAGCAAAGAATTTATAACTCTCCCATCAATAGTGAGACAGAACTGTAGGAGAAGATTTTAAACAGCACCAGTGCAATAAAGGATGATCGAGCAATGATAAGACGAGCAACGCAACAGATTTTGCTTCGAAGTACTATGTGTTTGCAACAACGCGGTAGTCAATAAGTGGCACTTCTAGCCCAAGTGTATGTTTAGTAATTTATGACAAAGGGTTAGTAGGACCTAAGTATCAAACTACCTGAGATTAGATAATGCAATGTTCAAACAAAGATGCACGTGGTGTTGGCTAGGTCTTTGTTTAGCCTCTCATAAAAAGTGTTTAGTTAGGAATGCAGATGTGGCTTTTATGTTGTTTTAAAGCTTATTAGGTACCGATTAACGTCGGTTAATAATAACTAGGGGCAATCTGAACGATTTATTGAGCTTTTTAACAATGTTTAAAAAAACACTGTACGGAAATCAGTTTTGCTGTAAAATGTTTCTTATTTTTATGTCACCGGCATTTTTTTGGGTATGAATAGTATTGCGTCGGTATTGCCTACACATTCACTATTATTATTATTGTTTTTGTTCCAACACGATTAACCACCTGGTTCAAAAGTTGCAAGGTTTTCTTGGTACAAGGCCCATAACTACTAAATATATGTAAATAGGTGTAAATCGAAGAATATTTTCCATAGATATTTTTTGTTATTTTTCCTACCGATAAAATGATGTCTAGTTTCACTCATTTTAATATGTGCACTTTATGAAGACTCACCCTGTATATTATTATGTAATTAGACCGTTATCATATAATTAGCCATTATTGAGATAACAGCTATCTAAGTATATCGTTATTAGTACAGGTGTGTCTGATAATGTTTTTATGGTTTTTACTATATATATTAGATATAATAAAAGTAGGCAAAATCTAGAACATTTTTTCCGCTGCTTTGCTCGCGATAGTCTACAATATAATAACTTTTAAACTTTCGCGTTGCATGATATATACAGGATGTCCCAGAAGTCGACGTCAAGGCGGAATCAGGCAACAGGCTAAGATATATAAAAAAAAACTGAAAATAAATTAGCCTGTTACCTGATTCCGGCTTGACGTCGACTTCTGGGAAACCCTGTGTATAATATTAACGCGATCATGCATAATGTTTACCTTTTGTATGCTTGACGTTTTGACCAGATTACACCGGCCATGTACCGTCACAAACTACACTCACTACGTAATAGGTATACCGTGAAGTGTAATGTGTGACGGTACATGGATAATCAAAAATATGCCAAAAGTGAGGGTGAATCAAGATTCTTCTACCTCACAAACGGAGACATGACATCGCAGCACCAGTCAGCTTGTGACCACGGCCGGTGTTTAATGTGGTTGTAATTAAACTTCTCCTCCTCCCAAACGGCTGGACTGATATTGATGATTTTTCTTTATGTGTCTTCAAGTGGATTCGAGAATGGTTTAGATTTGGTTTTTTAAATTTTTGGATTCGGTCGCAAGACACGCATCTCTGAATTTTCCAAGTTATGTGCGTATTCAAGAATTAATTATCGCTTGCTTTAACGGTGTAGGAATACATCGTGAGGATACCTGCATGTCTGAGAGTTCTACATAATGTTCTCGAAGATATGTGAAGTCTCCTAACCCGCACTGGGGCATCGTGGTGCACTATGACCTGAACCATCTCATACTAAGAAGAAGCCCGTGCCAAGCAGTTGGACAGTTATATACTGGACTGATATTATAATACATATTTAAAATAGTATTTTTCTGCAAATATATCTCGATAAAATCTGTATAAAATAAATTAATTACAAACACAATTTTAATTCAAATTAATCGATATATTTTAAGAAATCAATACCCAAGTTGTTTTGTTTTCTAAAAAAACATAACCAAATAAATCATCCCTTTTACACGTATGTGGGCAGACAATAAGAAGAATATTTAAGAATAATGTAACGTTTGAAGCTATAATAAAATTAATTCTCTAGATAATACAGTTTCTTTATTTAAATTGACGATCCAATTTATACGGAAGCATGTCATAATTATCATAGATAAAAATTAAGGCCATAGATAAAAGACATATTTTCTTAGTCTATGTCATACTGAGTTGTTATTCTTTAGTAAAGAGTTTTAAAGGTGAAACGCCAAGGCTTATTTTCAGTGTGTCGAGCTGTTAATAATTTTTCTGTCAATATATGTATCTTCTGTAACTGTGCGTTGTGTGGAAATAATCAGTAAGAGGTTAGTCCACATGTAACTTTTGAGATGGATGAGCTCTAGTTAGACTTTACATATCTTCGAGAACATTATGTAGAACAATGGTAGAATGTAAATGGGAATATTTAAAATAAGAACATACTTAAACCTACATTCTGGCAAATAAAGTGATTATTATTATTATGTTTCTCTTATCATAGATATTTTTCTATCATATTAGAAAAATTTGGGAGGCTTACACGGAGACATGGGTCCTACGTGAATAGGCTCTTCGAGAGCTTTAATCAAAGGTGGGTTGGTACACCGACAGTGGCACTAGCCGCAGCAGGTGTAGGACTATTGCTACGTATAGATTCTTATATACGGGCTATGGGTATGAGTGTTTGGTGGATGAGATAACGACAGTCCTACAGGGGTTTATTATTATTATACCTCTCGGACATGCAGGCTAGACGCCAGGGCAGACACCGTTTTTATCCATATTTACCAATATATCGGTCCATCAAACACCCATCGCCATAGCCCAGATATTAGAGTACATATGTAGCAATAGTCCCACGCCTGCTGCGGCTAGTGCCACCATAGGTGTTCCATCCCTCTTTAGATTAAAACTCTCGACGGGCCTCTTCACGTTGGACCATGTCTCCGTGTTAACCTCCCAAAGGGCCAGGTATTTTTCTAATATAATATGTTAGAAAATACTTTTGATGAGAGAAACATAATAATAATGTCATGTTAATGTAATTTTTAATTGTTGCTTGTTACCAAATATGTGTTGTCATTTCAGCACAATGTCTGCTTACGACACAATTGTGGTTGGTTTGGGAGCTGCTGGTTGTTCCGCGGCATCCCTCCTATGCAAGGCCGGTAAGAAAGTCCTGGGACTTGAAGCTCAGAACAGGATAGGTGGCAGAGTCCATACTGTTCCATTCGGCAATGGTGTTGTAGAACTTGGGGCTGAATGGTAAGTCTGAATCTTTATTAAGGACAGACCGAATTTCGGTCATGTCGATTTGTATATCTAGGAATAATACCTGCGTCGCGGGAGACTTTACAAACATTCAAACAAAGGACACAAAGAACATCCAAACTTGGAACAACTATCTGTGACTCACACAAATTCTTGTCCCACGTGCGGACTAAACGCAGAACATTCGGCGATTTAAGGTAATTTCGGCGAATTCTTCTGGAGACGACATCATTGCGTTGGTTAAGGTTGCAAAATGGCATCTATCGCTAGTTCGACCGTGTCAGAAACAGCACCGGAGTCCGATCCGATGCAAACCTCCGCCCGTCCACACTATCCGTAACAAGTCTGCGGCGATGTCATGGTGTTCGGTTTGACAAAATGTCACTAATATGGACCCACCTTTAGCCTCTGCTAATTCGCCGAATGAGCACCTCGACCACTTAAACAACTACGCCATCCGTGAAGTCAAATGAATGCACTATACGACTTTAAATAATAAAATACCAAGATATCAGCCCTGTATCAAATTGTCCCACTGCTAGCACGGGCCTCTTCTCAGTGTGAGAAAGGTTAGGCCATAGTCCTCAACGCTCGCTCAGTGCGGGTTGGACTTCACATGTCTTCGAGAACATTATGTAGAACTCTCTGAGACATGCAGGTATCCTCACGATGTTTTCTTTTACTGTTAAAGCGAGCGATAATTAACTATTATATACGCACATAACTTTGCAAAGTCAGAGATGCGCGCTTCAGGATCTCGAGACCTCTGCATGGCAGTCCAACGGTCTCCCACTGGGCTATCGCTGCTTTAGTACAACCTTTCAACATCATCATCTCAGCCGAAAGACGTCTACTTCTTGACATAGGTCTCTCCCAAGGTCTTCCACACAGACAAGTCTTGGGCCACCTACCTGTCAACAATGTATCCTGTGGAGGAACGTGGTGTGTGTCCCTCCAACACAAAGGGAGGATGCTCCGACCAGGCTGGGTGATCGTGCCTGGCGGAACACGATCCGATCCACTAGTGCTATTCAGCATTGTATGGGAAACGTCAATTTAAGCGCTTATTGTATATAGCGCTATCTGTTGGATGTAGATTGAACTTCTTCTTCTGTACGCCACATAACCTTTCATATAAAAATAAATCATTTTAAATCATTTTTCAGGATCCATGGAGAGACCCCAAGCCGAGTATACGATTTGGCCGTTGAACACAAACTCCCCATACTGTGCCAAGACATCTCCTTCGAACCGTTCAGATCAGACGGCTCCACAGCCGATAGAGAAGTTATTAATGAATTAGTGGACTTCGCCCTGACGGCTGTGGATGACCCTCCAAAAAGCCCCGAGCCTTTAGGACAGTTTGTTACTAAAAGGTAAGAAAAAAGAAAGAAAAGAAAGAAGGAATAATCCTGTCAATTGTTGGTAACATACATAATTAAAAACTTATTGCGTCTGACCGCGAGTGTGCCGCTGTGTGTAGTGTTTGAGTTAAATCCGTACAAACAAACAATCTTTCCTCTTTATAATATTAACTTTAACCTATAATAAGGAGGCGCTCATAGCCAGTTGCATTCACTGATCGGTAAACGATTAGCGAGGTTAAGCGTTAACGTTGGGTGCGGTCAGTCTATAGATGGGTGACCACTTAGTGGTATTTCATCTGAGCGTCTCTGTGCTTCGGAGGGCACGTAAAAAGTCGGTCCCGGTTGTTGCCAAATTGACAGCAGACGTTAAGCCATGTCAGAGGCCTACGGGCGGCTTGAACAACTCTTGACAACAGAAGGTAACTAACCACAAGATAAAAACAGTCTATTAAGCTACTTGCTTTCGAATACAATTTTATTGTAAGATTGTTTGTGATTAAATAAAATATTTCGTCCCATATCGAACTACAACACTGGGTCCCGTGAGCACCACCATAGATAAGACACTGACATGAGAAAGCACCACACTACTCTACCGTCATAAGGAAAAAAGACGTTTCTGAATTTCTTTTCGATATTGACTTGATTACTTATTTGGAATCAGTAAAAAAAGACGCGCCTGCCAGTTTTTACATCTATATAAATAAAAATCAATTGCCACTGTATGACGGAGGATCACTTAAGAACGGCTCGATCGATTTGGCTGTTTAAATTACTTGTATTTGTAATTGTCAGGACAAGGTTTGTATGATCGAAAATTTGCTAAAATTTCGCGGGATATACCGAAAATTTAAATGGTAATTTAATATGGAAAAATTTATTGACATTTTGGTATTGATTTTTTTATACATTAGTTTGCAAAAAAGCATACGGCCCACCTTACCATCGTAAGTGGTCACCGTAGCCTATGGACGCCTGCAACAACAGAGGCGTCACTTGCGCGTTGCCGTCCTTTTATGAAGGGAAAAAGGAAGTGGGAAGGAGAAGGAGCAGGAAGGGGGAAAGAGAGTGATTGGGCCTCCGGCACTCTCACTTACCGAACGAAACACAATAGTAGGAATACTGCTATTTCACGTCGATATTCTGTGAGAGGGTAGTCCTTCCCCGGACGAGCCGGTTCATGCTGAAATCAGCGAGGCTCCATATAAAAATCCTGACAGATACGTCTTTTTTCCTTATGACGTCAGTATTCTATTCAGTCATCGCAAGAGTAAAATATGACAACCCTGTTCTCCTTCTAGATTAACAGAATACATCAAAGCGAAACATCCAAAACTGTTGGAAGATGAGGACTTCTTACCACAATTCCTTCATTTTATGGACCTCGTGGTGGACAACTACGAATCTTCGAACAGCTGGAACGATGTCACGACATTCAGTAACTACGAAGATCTAGCTGGACACAACCATATGAGCTGGCATAAGAATGGATTCAAGACTCTCTTTGAAATTCTTCTGGTAAGTGGTTTTTTTGGATAAGTGGTAATGGGAGTCTTGGACTGCCACACAGAAGTCTGGAATTCGTTTCCAAAGCTTTTTAAAGTTAAATCAATGTGAGTGGGTCTTAATAAGCAGAAATGCGAGTTCGTCGGATTGCCACGGCGAGGTCTAGTATTTGATCCATTAGTCAAAATTAAATTAGAATGATAAAAATGTAACATTCCAAAAAGCCTGTTCGAGGAGTAGAGCTTTCATGAGAAGAAGCAGACAAGAAACTCATGGCCACTGTTTTCAATCGCCAAATGTTTATTAACAACACGAATCTTTTTTTCTTAGATGAGCTGCTGTGTGTAGTTGTAACAAAAGATTATGGCAATGAGATATTAAAAGTAAATGTTTGGTAACAAATAATGTAATAATCACAGCAACTCATACTTATAACTGACTTAATAATATGATTAGAAATAGTCTGTGAGTGAAAGCAACATAAATTGACTTCTAGCGATAGCCTACTAAGAGATCGTTGGACTGCCATGTGGAGGTGTCGAGTTCGATTCCGAAGAGCTTTTGGAAGATATATGAGTGTATTGTAGTGATAATTATCGCTCGGTTTAACGGTGAAGAAAAACATCGTGATGGAACCTGCATCTCTGAGAGTTCTACATAATGTTTACAAAGATATGCGAAGTCTGACAACACGCACTGGGCCAGCGTGGTGGACTATGGGCCTTACCCAGAAGCATTCAGATATGAACACGGCTGGTATCATGAAAAGGAAATCATTGTAAAGAAACCTGCATGTTTGAGATATTTTTCTTCACAGTTAAAGCGAGCGATAATTAACTATTTAGTATGCACTTCGAAAAGTCATAGTAAGCGACTGATATAAGGTATCGGTTTCAAATAATAGTTTGAACTACACAAAAAGTTATTGAGCTTTTCTGACAAAAGATTTTCCATAGCAGCCCGGAGTTACGATGCTTAATATACCCCCGTGCCTTGAAGAGCAAGTACAGCTTTTGTTCTTGCTCCTGATCTTACTCCAGTCATGTAGTGACGTGAGAGAATAGAGAGTGCACTTGTGTTTACACACACTTGTGCACTATCATATCTATTACGTTGGCCAGTCTCCGTTAAGATCGACCGCTGCGACCAGAAAATTCGGTCTGGAGGACATTATTAAAATAGACTCTCTCAACAGAATACCCAATAAATGCGAATGTGAGTTTGTTTGTTAAGCTTTCATGCCTTAACTACTCGACTGAACATCATGTAATTTGCATAAACGTTGTCAGGGGTACAGAAAAGGACGTAGGGTACCTTACATCTAGAAAAACCTTTCATATTATATAAACTTAAGTTACCTCTGACTTAGAGAAATATAACTCATTCAAAGGGGAGTCGTAGGAAATAAGTAAATATAGCGTCGTATAGAGAATCGTTTAGAAAGCCCGGGAAAAATGCCAGAACTTCGGAAGGTCAGCTCTTGGTGGTGATACCCCATCGGATCTCAGAAACGATGATATCTACGGGAGTCGTTCTCGAACAAAATCTTCCTAAAACCCTGGGAACTTTTATGGGGGGGCGAAAAAAACATGGCTTCCATACAAAAAAACATGGCCGCCATACAAACTTTGACCTCTAATATCTCCGAAACGGTTAGAGATAGGCGGGGTGTGTTCCAACAAATGTCATAGAGGTAGACGAGATCTTTCCATTTTCAAGGTCACCGGGGGTCATTGCTTAATTTATAACTTCGGGAGTTTTCAAGGTCCGTGAATCCGAATCTAAAATTAGTTTTTGATTCTTTCCCCCCTCGCAGACCGCTTGAGGCCCGCGCAACCCCGCGAAATACTAGTTTTTTTATACAACTAAAGTGGCAAACAAGTTTACGGCCCACTTGATGGAAAGTGGTCACCCTAGACCATGGACGACTGCAACACCAGGGGCATCACTTGCGCGTTGCCGACCCTGTAAAAAACTTCTAACACCCTTTTTAAAGAACCCTATGCTTTAATCTTGTGGGAAAATCTCGGCAGGGAGTTCACTCCATAACCTGAGCGTCCGTAGGAGAAAATTCCTTTTCTGTTTCCATCTCTGCTTATTCCTTCTAGGGTATAAGGACATAAGGCTATGTATTTTCTTTTACAGAACACATACAACAACGGCCCCGGTTTCCCGAACCTGGACATTCAGCTGCAGAAGGTGGTGACGAAGATCTTGTACCCGGAGCAGCCGGCGCAGGACGTGGTAGTGAGCTGCGAAGATGGCTCCGTCTACAGAGCGAGGAACGTCATCGTCACTGTCTCTTTAGGGGTCTTGAAAGAAAGGTAATTAAGGTCTCCCATACCGTAAAACACAATGCGTGGAACAGGACTTGAACCTATGATCTTTGATTTGATTTTGATTTTTGATTAAACAATTGAGCTATTTATGGTCCTATTTCAGGTTTTCAAATATTTTTCTACAGTATACGTTTTATTGGTCGTGATTGTTTTATACCGCGTGACTTTTTTACCGTCTTGACAAAAATAGGGCGTTATAGAGTAGAAGCCTCAGGCATAGTTATTTTATTTAATTATTTTTTTACTGACATAGTCTGAAATTAATCTACCATTGTACACTCCTTATTTATAATCTATTTTTCATATTAAAACATTTAAAAAGTCTTGAAATTAAACACTTTATACGGATTTTGTCGCGTTGTTTATTATACAAAGACATTAGACAGCAGCCATGTTCACGGGGAAATGGAAACATGGCTGCTGTAAAGCAACCGAAACGTCGGGGCAAAGTGTAAATTTAAATATAAATAGTTTTAATTAAAAATATATAGCTTAAATAGTAGTAAAGTTCAATAATAGTAGTGTTAGAGATTTCAAAATTATGTAATAACAGTGTTATAAAGTAAAATAAACAACGCGACAAAATCCGTATAATGTGTTTAATTTCAAGGTAAAGATAATTTATTTGTCAAAAAAGTAGAATTACAGGTCGTACAAGTTTCATGTACCAAGGCGGTCAAATAAAAACAATATTGTCTACTCCAATCCATTCCGATGGAAATGTACAGAAACCAAATTTTAATTAATTTATCATAATTACTTACTTAATAGAATAAGTTTAGTAAGTTTATCCGCATTTTCAAGGTTTTCACATGATGCTACAAGGCATTTTAAAGCAATTTTATTGAGCATTGATTAATGAATGAATATTTAATTTGAAAAATCTTAGTCGAAAATTGAGGTTATTTTGACAGATGAAAAAATATCTATAATTTATGATTGCATATGGCTGCACAACAAAAAATAATTCATTCAAGTCTTAAGATTTTTAGTAATCGTTAATCGAAATTTGCTATGCAAAATATAGTTAAAATTAATTTGTAATTAAATATAGATAAAATATATTAGAGGAATTTAAAATTTAAATTAATCTGTATATTACTGCAATTAAATCTAAGCTAAGGTAAGTATCTACTTACCGGCTACAGAAAAGTTCACTATTGCCGATACCGGGTGTAGAAAAAAAAATTTGTCATTTTGAAAAAGGTTGACTAGGCTATGGGTTCGACGCCCCTGGCCGGCTTCAGAACCGTTGAGGCCCCCTAACCGGTGTTGGAGCGGCGGGCAGGGCGGCAGCGTGGGACCCTCTCCTTCCGACTGCTGCCGGTGTTGTCAGGGCACGGTTGCTTTGGCAAGTACCTGCACACGGTCGCTAGGAGGGAACCGAGTCACATCTGCCACCACAGCGATTCTGAGGAGGACACGGCGCAGCACATGCTCGACCAATGTCCTGCTTGGGCGGTACAGCGCCGTGAACTCCAGGACGTTGTGGGAGCAGACCTCTTGCTGCCGGCTGTGATCAAAGCCATGGTCGACAGCGAGAGGAAGTGGGTAGCGGTCGCATCCTTCTGCGAGGACGTCATCTCGTAGAAGGAGGTGGCGGAGCGGATCCGTGAGGAAAGTATTCTTGCGAATTTCAGCCGCCGCCGGCGTACCGGGCGGCGAAGGCGCTATGCCACCGTAGTGAAGACCGCAAAATGCAAAATAGAATGATGCGTAGAGTTATAGCGCGATAAGATATAATTCTAGGAGTGTCTATGACATTTCTAACTCTTTCGCTGCATTAAAGCGAATGATTCGATTAGGTAATTAATTAATTTACAATTGACGCTACAATTGGACTTCGTTTGTTTACCTTTTTATTTTATTGGATTGGACTATACAATATAATCTGATGATAATGCTATATGGAAAATATTGAATATTTATGACAAATTGATTAATAATGCCTAGAAAAAACGCAGGTTAAATTTTAATTATCAGATAATAACATATTTTATAATAATTGTCGAATTCGCTTTATTTAATATTAATTATATTTATATTTAAAAAGACAATTATGTCATTTTCAGTCAAGTCAATCTTATTGCAATAACATTTGACTGTTAAAAGATTTTAGTCGAAATATCACATCTTATCAGCCAAGAAGTCATTTATATACATGTGTCTGTTAATAAATACAGCATATATCAGCTCAGTGGAGAGACCAACAGACTGCAATGCTGAGGGTCTTGGGTTCGAATCCACGTCGCGCACCTCTGACTTTCGGAAGTTATATGACTTTTCGAAATGATGTGCGTATTGATTGACAATTATCGCCTGCTCCGTGCCTCGGAGAGCACGTTAAGCCGTCGGTCCCGACTGCCATGAACATCTAATATGGCAGTCGTTATTGGGAAGTCTCCTGACACTGGTCTAGCCTTAGGGTATCGTTAGCCTTCGGGTTACGGATGTCAGGTGGCAGCCGCTCCGTGTAAAAACTGATATCCAGTCAAACCCGGTGAGACCAAAAAGGCCGACTCCAAGTGACTTGGGAATAATAAAGGCTAGGGAGAAGATATTTTTTTAAATTTGCTACTATCTTTCCAGATACACATCAATGTTTTACCCGCCTCTCCCGGATTACAAAGCGGCGGCCATAGAAACTATATCCTTCGGGGTCATGGATAAGATAGTTCTACTATTTCCCCAAATATGGTGGCCGAGGGACAGCACATTCTTCGGCTTCATTTGGAAGAAAGTCGATATGCAAGCTGTTCCGAAGCAAGATGAGTGGGTCACTAAGATATTCGCGGCAAGTACCCCTCTGGGATCTGATAATGCGCTGACCCTATGGACCAGTGGACGGATGGGGAAAGTGGTGAGTTAATTTTGATTGATTTGAAGCCGGTGTTGAGTTTTTAATCAAGTCATAATTGAGTAGAGTCCAATATTCGATTTTTGTTGTTCATAATGCATGTTGCTAATATGGAGATGGATGTTTTGGATGTTAAGGTTTTTTTTAAATATTTGCTTTAAAGAGAAACGTTACTTCAATGCTATGAATAATTCCTATGTTGCTAATATGGAGATGGATGTTTTGGATGTTAAGGTTTTTTAAATATTTGCTTTAAATTTAAGAAATGTAACTTCAATGCTATGAGTAATTCCTGTGTTGTGGTGAACTTTACCAACATTGACACAGAATACACAGACTCGGAACAGGCGATATAGGAATTATTCCTAATAAGGCAGATGTCTTTTTAAAAAGATATTTAATTTTCTTTCTAACCTTTTCTCTCTACTATAGATTGAAACGCTACCAGAAGATGTAGTCAGAAGGAAAGTGATGGAGTTGCTGAGAAAATTCATGGGCAAAGGGAAAAGTATACCGGAACCTACTGATATGATGAGGTAAGAGATAATAAGAGGTGAGAAGAGAAGGAGAATTAGACAGTTTAGTGTTTACTACCTAGCTGGTGTGTTCATGACGTCCTGGGATCGATTTCCGGGCCATTGGTAATAGTAATTGTTCGACTCTCCCGTTTCTCGGTGTGCCGTTCTGATCTGACTAACTAAAACAAGCAGAGACCTCGTGTTCGATCCCAAGGCACGCACCTCTGACTTTTCATAGTTATTATGAAAAGTCAGAGGTGCGTGCCGCGTATTTAATCATTAGTATCGCTCGCTTTAACGGTGAAGGGAAACATCGTGAGGAAACCTGCATGTCTGAGAGTTCTACATAATGTTCTCGAAGATATGTGACGTCTGTCAATTCGCAGGCCAACGTGGTGGACCATGGGCTAACCCATCTCACACTGAGAAGAGGCCCGTGCCCAGCAGTGGAACAGTTTATGTATAGGGCTGATATTAAGTTTATTGGGAAGAGAGTAACCCGTCAGGCACCCTCGGGTTACCCACCCCAATTATTGCAGCAGAAAAAGGTTGGCAATACCGAACTCTTCTGGATAGGGACAGCCATGATGTGGGACCTGGGTGTACTCCAACTTGCAGTATTCCGCTTCGAGTACAAGTTTTCGAGTTAAAGTCAAAAATAATTTATTAATTTAGGTCACAAAGTAACGCTTATGAACGTCAAAGGGGTAACACTTATGAACGTCAAAGGGGTAACACTTATGAACGTCATATGGTTAACACTTATAAACGTCAAAGGGGTAACCCTTATGAACGTCAAAGGAGTAACACTTATAAACGTCAAAGGGGTATCACTTATGAACGTCAAAGAGGGTTACTCGTATACTGTGTATGTAATAAACCGTGTCCGATCCTTAAAGGTGTTATACAGTAGCTTATTATGAGTACGTAAGTGACATCCTTTTACAAAAATCGATCAAATAAGTTACCCCAGTAAATTTAATTTATTTAAAATAATATGTTAATAGATTACCCGTGGCAACACCGACAACTAATTAATAATAATACCTAGGTATCACTAGAGTTCATAAAGGTTCACCGATGCCGCGCCGCGCTACGCCTTAAAAAATGCCGCCAAAAGTATGCCACGCTCCGCGTCCTTGTCAAGTTTAGTGGAGTGTTGCTAGACTGAGCGAAATTTCAATAATCTAAGGGTAAAAATGCTGATCAATACTGTACTTAAAAATATTACGAAGACGTTTTACGGTGATATAGATTTTATTTATTATTTTTCTTAGCATGTTTTTTAAGTGAGAAAGAAGCCTGTAATGGATCCGACAGTTTATTATACATGTTGTATATACAGGTTATACTAATTAAACTATTTTCTCAACAGATCAACCTGGTACACGAACCCGTATACCCGCGGTAGCTACACCTACGATAACTTACTAACGCCGCAGTACCCTGAAGCACGTTCGACACTAGCGGAGCCCCTAACAGACGTTAGCGGAGCCCCACGAGTCCTCTTCGCAGGAGAAGCAACAGACGGTTCCCATTTCTCGACTGTCCATGGAGCAGTAGACACGGGTCATAGAGAAGCATCTAGGTTATTACCTAAAGGTAAATTGTAATAGACAAACAGACAGACAAACGGTGTGCGATTAGTATATAAAAAGTAATAACCTATTGGGTGAGGCGATATGCGTTTCAAAGGTTCTGTGTTCGTTCGATAATTAATTTTCTAATTTCTATTTATTAAAATAGAAATTGAATTACGATATATACAGGATGTCCGGTAATTAATGGATAACCTTGAAATTTCTTATAGTAGAACTGAAGGCCGTTCAGAAAAATGAAAAGAAAAAAAAAATATATATATATATTAAAAGTGCAAGCTATATTAGCATAGCATACTTTTGTCTGTCTATCTATTAGCATAATTAGTGTTTAATAATAAAACAACAAAAAACCGATGGATTTCATTCATTTATGGTCAGTATACAAGAAAGTTATACATGGTAATTAAAAAAAAACACATATCTCAAGGTAGTAGTTAGGATAGATTTTTTTTCCTATTTTATTCTGAGCGGCCATCAGTTCCACTATAAGACATTTGCAGGTTATCCATTAATTACCGGACACCTCGTATATGAAAATATTTAAATATAGGAATACTAACTAAAGTGAAAAATGTGAGTTTGTAACACTTTCACGCGTAAATTACTCGACCGATTATCATGAAGTTTTGCATACACGTTGTCAGGAGTACAGAAAAGGACATAGGGCATCTTTTATGCAGAAAATCTATTCCCAAGGGATAGAAAATTAGCATAACCTACATTTATGCTAGCGAAGCCGTGGCCAAAATCTAGTGCGAGATAACTTTTGTGTTGCTTTGGGTGACTTTACAAACATTCAAACAACGGACACAAGACTCGTAACAACTATGTGTGGAACACAAATTTTTGTGCCGTATGACGATCGAACCCACAACAGGCGCAGCTATTAATATTTCGAATAATTTTATTCGATAATTCGATTTTTATTAGTAATCGCACATCGCTTTCAGATTCATGTATTCCTATTAGTCATAATGTGTATACATAGGATAATTAAAAGCTATGGTCATATTGTAGGCTAGAATTTTCGAGTGGTTTGAGAATTTCTGACTCACATATTGTAACATCAAAATATGCTATAGATTCTGGTGGTCGCATTGTGCTCGAAATTACACAAAATAAATATTTTTATATAAATGTGACTTTATTTTTATTAAATAAATATTACATACAAAGTAGTGTACTAGGAATAATTTCGGGGACTTTACAAACATTCAAACAACGGATACAAAGGTCACTCAGACTCGGAACAACCATTTTGTGGAGGACACAAAGTTTTGTCCCGTGTGGGATTCGAACCCACAACACTCGGCGCAGTGGCAGTGGCGAGGCAACCACTTAACTACACTAACACCATCCGTCAATTTTCTAACAAATTTCAAAATAGTCATACTTTTAAAATAGTCATACTTTTAAGATAGTCATACTTTTAAAATAGTCATACTTTCAAAATAGTCATACGTTCTAGCAAATTTCAAAATAGTCATACTTTTGATATGTTAAATTTAAATAAAATACCCGAAAATACCTAGCAACTTGATTTTAAACCAAGCTGATCTGAACACATCACTGAAAATCACATCCAAATTGATTCAGCCATTGTGAAGATCAAAAATCAAAATAAAAATAAATTTATTCAAGTTAGGTTACAAGGTAACACTTATGAATGTCAAAATTAAAATAACTTTTTCTGTGAATTTACATTTACTGCCACGTTCAGCAAAGCAAGGGTAGGGCTCATGAGAAGAACGCACAAGAAACTCATGGCCACTTTTTTACTCTCAGCCTGCACAAACGCACAAACGGACAAAAAATTGTTTATGATGAAGATTTATACAAAGAAATAGTTTATATTTGTGTCTATCTTCGAGAAATAGGTGTGTTCTTATCTATATACAGGGTATCCCAGAATTCGACGTCAAGCCGGACTCAGGTAACAGGCTAATTAATAAAAGCTATGAGATAAAATGTAAGTTACGTATTTTATAAATTATAGGCATTTCAAAAATAATCTTACTCTCTGTGATGGTCTTTTCACAGGAGTGAAGGTACTACAAATATTTACTTTTGAATACATTTTTTTTTTGTTATTTAATCTCGAATAATGCTTTTTTAAGCTCAAGATTTTTTTCGATTACAAATACTAAGTAACTTAGATTTTTTTAAAGGACGTTTTTATTTCGATTAAGAGGACGTCATGAAATACTCATTTTGATGAGCGTGACATTCGGACTCAGGACAGTCAGGACCCATCTTATATTTTACGGAGTACTCCAAGTTTAGAGATTCTTTCAAGTCCCATATTATGCAGCTTGGAATGTAAAAAGATAAAAGCTGGTTGTAAATACAACCAGCTTTTATCTTTTTACATATAATTTACAATTAAATAATTGTAAATTATATTACGGTTATCAATCTGAGCAATTTAAACTTTGTAAAGAATAATTGTATTTTCAAAATTTAACGCAGAAGACAAAGCCCTGTTTTAAACAGACAGACAGACAGTTAGTATATTATAAATAGAAAAGAAGTAGACATTATGTTCAAATATTATTAATAACAATTTAAATTGACTGCTATCAAAATACACATCCACGGATGTCAATAAATACGGATGCTTTACAACATCCTTGGTCTAGATTACGTTTAGGGCTCCATACAGATAGGGCACCCTATCTTCCAAAATAATATTGTAAAAAATGATGATATAATAAAATTCAGATACATGTTTACTATTTATAGAGAAAATACTAAATGTAATGTGTGAGCTCACTGTTCTTAGGGTGGACACTATCGTTCTCTATCATCTAAATGTAATGTGTGAGCTCACTGTTCTTAGGGTGGACACATCATGTAAATACTCAATACTCAATTGTTTATTGCGTTTCACAATGTAGGCTTAGGTGGTAACTTAAATAATATGACAGTTCTTTATGGACCCTGTCGGGCACAGAAAAATAGGAGAGGAAACATAAACTATTAAGATACCTACAACAATATCATATTCTATACATACTCAATACTCAATATTTTATTGCATTCCACAATGTTATAAAGATGGACTTTGAAAACAAATTAGGTCATTATGGACCCTGTCGGGCACAGCAAATTAGAAGAGAAGTGAGGGCTACATAGCAAATAAAATAATTTGTTTTAAGTATATAAAATATAATGTATCTATCTAATATAATATATATTTATGTGTACTTATGTTAATATTTAAATATTTATTACTATTGTTATCTTTAAATAAAATTTGTGTTTAGAACGTTAAAAAAATAAATTGCACTAAAAATTATTAAGTTTAGTTTTATTTTGAAGTAAATTTTTATCGTCGAAAAATTATTTTATCGCTTTTAGTTAACAGAAAACGGTTTAATTTATTACTAAATATATTTGTTTTATTTTTCGTTATAATTTCTTTCGGTAATTTATTATATTTTTTTATAGACATGACCAGAGTGCTAGACGAGTGTATCTTAAGTCGGGATGTTGGTAAAGGGAAAAGCTTCTTTCGGCTTTGCGTGGACAAATTGCTCAGTAAAAATCTATTTACAAATAATTATAATTAATTAATTAAAAATATTAAACAATACCTCGTTGCAGGAAATATTTCGGTAAAAAAGGTCGCATAAATAAATATTTAAACTGATAACAATCATAGGCACCGCCATTTTTCTTCTTTTGCGCTCCATTCTGGGTTACCATATAAATAAACGTGCATTTTTAATAAGATACTTGTTTTTCTGAACATGTTCTTTTTTATTACATAAATAATGTATCATTTTTATAATAAATATAGATATTATTAAATCAATGAAATGCTCATTTCCAGTCAATTATAAGTGACAATACTGCAATATTATGTATATCAAGAAAAGGCATATTTTAACAACTTGCTGCAGCTTTATTATCATATTTGGTTTGTTTTGGGTATAAGATATTAAAAAAGCAATGCATTTATTACTATAATTAATGTCCACGCCAAGCCGAAGCACTCTAACAAACTGAGCAATTCCCTTTAATCTATGTTTGTGTCGTAAAGTATAAATTGTTTGTTATTCTGCGCGTGTACTATAAAATTCTGGTTGTTGCCGGACAAATTTACATATTTCTAAAATATATAGGTTAGTAAATGTTAGTACTTTGTATTAAATGTAATGTGTGAGCTCACTGTTCTTAGTGTGGACACTATAGTTTTATGTCATCTAAATGTAATGTGTGAGCTCTATGTTCTTAGTGTGGACACTATCGTTCTCTATTATCTAAATGTAATATGTGAGCTCACTGTTCTTAGGGTGGATACTATTGTTTTATATCATCTATATGTAATGTGTGAGCTCACTGTTCTTAGTGTGGACACTTTCGTGCGATTTAATTATAAGGGCGTATCTACAATTTAAATCTTTGATATCGTATACTTTTTTTGTATTGGTTTGAAGTATTATTTATTATGAAGACCTTTAAAGAAGACCATGCCTTATTACCCGATGTAAAAACAATACCTATATTATATAGATCTTACAAAGTTTGTATTTTTTGTAACTATATTTAATAAAATGTGAAATATACGGTGTTTTATTTTTATTGTATCAGCTATATAAACTATCACACTGCTGGGCAGGGGCCTCAACTCGATGTGAGAAGTCTATAGTCCACCATGCTGGCTCATTGCGTGTTGGCAGACTTCACATATCTTCAGGAACATCACAAAATCAAAAATCGAAATTAAATTTATTCAGGTTAGGTTACACGGTAACATTTATGAATGTCAAAAATACACTAAATTTTTCTGTGAATTTACATTTACTGCCACGTTCAGCAAGCAAGGGTGTAGGGCTCATGAGAAGAACGGGCAAGAATCTCATGGCCACTCTTTTTAATCGCCAAGTTTACAATAATATTTCCGTTACCAATCATAACTGTTAGGTGCTGCAATCTCCATGAACTACCACTGAACATACTCAAACATTTAATCAAATTTGATGGTAGCCTCTAAAGCAGCAGTATGGTAGATGTAGAACTCTCAGACATGCAGGTTGCCTCACGATGATTTCCTTCACTGTTTAAGCGAGGGATAATTAACTATTTTACCAAGTACCTAACACTGGGCTGCTATCGCGAATGTCTTGGTAGAAAAGCCTTTTAACTTTTTACTGGTCTTAACCGGCGATTCGAAGCAGAGACATGATGTACAAAACAGCAGACACACGCGTAGCATTCACTACCGCCACTGAGGTGACTACTCAATTAATATTATAAATGCGAATGTTAAATTATTATTGTTTGTTTTATTGTTGGTTTGTTTGTAACGCTTTCTCGCTTAACTACTCGACCGATCATCAAAAAATATCGGTTTATTACCTTGACGTCGAGTTCCGCAACGTCGGGTCGTCGCCACGTTTACTTCAAAAACGCAAGCTTTTATTCCCACCTCGTCGAATCGTTAAAAAACATATCTTTTATTACTGCCACATCTACTAAACCAGTTTTATTAAAATATCATAACGAGCACCTATACGCCTCAAATCACTGCATACCGTCTCAGAAGGTTTAGGTTATGTTAGGTTCCTTCTTAAACCCACCCAAAAATAGGAGCACCGCGAAACGGGGCTCCGTCGACTTAGTTTGATCTCTTTAAAATATTTTAGTACCTAAGCATATTTTACTGTGCAGTTAGTTTTTTTGGTGGTCATTATATTTAATCCCTTTTTTTACGACTGTACACACAGCGACACATCAACCTATACTGTTTGGACTTTGAACTATTAGAAGTTGAAAGCTGCGAATCGTGCGAGAGAGTGCGTTATATTTTTGTTACGCTCTATCCTTACCATTACATCGACACCACTATGCAGTCCCTTTCCGACAATTCTCTATTTTGTATGTAGCGTAGTTATGCGTATATAGGGTGTCTAACTTGATGTGTAGCCGTGTATACAAATAAAAATGGTGCAGTAGACGAGGCGGGAATAAAAGTAAGCGTTTGTAGTCGTGGCGGCGACACCGCGTGGCGGGACTCGACATCAAGGTGATAATTCGAAATATCGCATACATGTTGACAGGGGAACAGAAAAGGACATTTCATCCAGAAAAATACTGTTGCTAACCTAACCTAACCGGTTACATTTACACAAGCGAAGCCACTGGCAGAAACTAGTGTAATATAATATATCTTTAATAAGATTTTGATTGCTTTTTTATTTTTATTGATTAAGATTGTTTTAGTTTTAGTTGGTGATATAATATATACTTACCTAACATTTGTCATTTATTATTTCATGAGGCACGTGTAACTTTCATGTGTCACGTGTAACTTTCATGTGCCACGTATAACTTTCAAGTGTCACGTGTAACTTTCATGTGTCACGTGTAACTTTCAAGTGTCTAAGACATGTCTCGTGTAACTTTCATGTATCACAAGTAACTTTGATGGATCACGTGTAATTTTCATGTGTTACGTGTAACTTTCATGGGTCACGTGTAACTTTCATGGGTCACGTGTAACTTTCATGGGTCACGTATAACTTTCATGGGTCACGTGTAACTTTCATGGGACTGTAACTTTCATGGGTCACGTGTAACTTTCATGGGTCACGTGTAACTTTCATGTGTCATGTGTAACTTTCATGGGCCTGTAACATTAATGGGTCACGTGTAACTTTCACGTGTCATGTGTAATTTTAATGGGTCACGTGTAACTTTCATGGGTCACGTGTAACTTTCATGGGTCACGCGTAACTTTCACGGGTCACGAGTAACTTTCAATGGTCACGTGTAACATTCATGGATCACGTGTAACTTTCATATGACAATTGTAACTTTAATGGGTCACGTGTAACTTTCATGGGTCACGTGTAACTTTCATGTGCCACGCGTAACTTTCATGGGTCACGCGTAACTTTTATGTGTCACACGGTCACTTGTAACTTTAATGGGTCGTTTGTAACTTTCATGAGTCACGTGTAACTTTCATGTGTCACGTGTAACTGTCATGGGTCGCGTGTCACTTTTATGGGTCGCGTGTAATTTTCATGTGTCAATTGTAATTTTCATGGGTCACGTGTAACTTTCACGGGTCACGAGTAACTTTCAATGGTCACGTGTACATTCATGGGTCACGTGTAACTTTCACGTGTCACGTGTAACTTTCATGGGTCACGTGTAACTTTCATGGGTCACGTGTAACTTTCATGGGTCACGCGTAACTTTCATGGGTCACGCGTAACTTTCTTGGGTCACGCGTAACTTTCATGGGTAACGTGTAACTTTCATGTGACACGTGTAACCTGTAATTTTCATGGGTCAAATGTAACTTTCATGTGTCACGTGTAACTTTCATGGGCCACGTGTATCTTATCTTATGTATGGGGGTCAGTCAGCACAGACCGGTGACACTTCGACCCATTGGGATCTTTTGTGTCGGCCCCAAGATTTATCCCTTAGCTATCTCCCTATGAATGTACTGCATCAGTCGTAGCGTACACTTCAGAGGGAGAAGCCTGAAGTCCTCAGGGTTTGGATATGCCAATCCCATCAGACCCATCCTCAATCCAGCCAACGCGTCGCATTCACATAGTAGGTGCGATATGGACTCGTCCTGTTCACCACAGGCTCTGCAGATCGAATTGTGAGCCAATCTCAATCTGCATAGGAAGTCGTTGGTGCCAAAATGGCCAGTGAACGCTCCTGTGAGCAGGCGTATTTGGCTCTTGTTATACCCGCAGACCTTCCGGGTGAAGCCTGTGGCTCTGTTTGCAATGAATTTCTTGGAGTGTTCCAGACCCCTCAGGGCCTTCCACTCTAGCCTGTGTTTGTCATTGCCATGTGCATTCAAAGCTGCCTTGATGGTGCTCTCAGAGAGTCCCACGAATGGCTCGGGGCCCACAAACAGTTGCTCCGAGCCCTTTCTGGCTAATTCATCAGCCTCCTCATTGCCCTGCACCCCTGCATGCCCCGGGACCCACACCAGTCTGACTGTGTTCTTCCTGCCAAGTTTGTTTAAGGCCTTAACACAGTTCAGGACCAGTCTGGAGTCTACCCTACACGAGTCCAGAGCCTTGAGAGCAGCTTGCCTGTCACTGAGAATATACACAGTCCTGTCAGTGACATTACTGTTGATATTCTCCTGAGCACAGGCAATTATAGCATAGGTTTCCGCTTGGAAGACCGTTGCATATTTGCCCATGCTTTGGCTCACTTTGCAGTCGTTGGTATAGATACCAGCGCCCGATCCTGTTTCCATTTTGGAACCATCAGTGTACCAGATGAGACAACCCTTGTCAGGGGACTGTAGACCTTGTCTCCATTCGCCCCTCGTGGGGACCTTTATTTTAAAATTCTTTTTGAATATGTGCAATGGTTGCATTTTCTCGCATCCCATGCTCATAATCCTTTTGAGATCCTTTGAAATCTCCAATTTTGTGTGTCGTGTTACCGGCATGTTGACGCTCCACAGCCCATTCACAGATAGTCTGTGTAGCGCCTTTATCGCCTCTGACTCCACTACAATGTGTAGCGGCGTTAGATCCAGCAGGACCTCTAACGCTGCCGTTGGCGTAGTCGGGAACGCCCCTATTATAGCCATGCAGGCCAATGGCTGCACCTTTGACAGCGCGATCCTGCATGTAGCTAGTTTAGTTCTTGGCCACCAGACAATGCTTCCATACGTGAGTATAGGTCTTATCATCATCGTGTATAGCCACTTGATGACCTTGGGCTTTAGCCCCCAGGTCTTCCCATAAGTAGAACGAATCATGCCGAAGACCCGCTGGGCCTTCTCTATGACTTTGTCTATATGAGGTTTCCACATTAGTTTGCTATCTAAGGTCATGCCTAGATACTTCACCTCCATGGACCATTGTAACTGCGTACCATACATGGAGAGAGTTCCCAACCCTGTCAGATCCCTCATCCTAGTAAACGGCACGACAGTCGTTTTCCCTGGGTTGATCGATAAATGATTGCTACTGCACCATTTTTCCACCGTAATCAGGGCCTTCTGCATGAGACTAGATACCGTACTCGGGAACTTTCCATTGACGAGTATCACCAAGTCATCCGCATATCCGACCGTTAAGTACGGACCTTTGTTGAGTTGTTCTAGGAGTGAATTGACTACCAAGCACCATAAGAGTGGTAAGAGTACTCCACCCTGAGGGCAGCCCTTGGTTGTCGTTGCATACATTTCATCTCGTAACAACTCAGACCTAATGATTCTACCCCTGAGCATACAATTGATCCACTTGCAAATGGTTGGCTCTATGCCGTGATTTGCCGATGCCACACTGATGGCATCAAAGGTGGTCCGATAGAAAGCTCCCTCAATATCCAGGAATGCAGCAATGCAAACTTCCCGGATCTCTAATGCATGTTCTGCCTTATTTACCACTAAATGTAGTGCCGTCTCAGTGGATTTGCCCGACTGGTAGGCACATTGTAGCCTGTGGAGGGGGAATTTCCATAATGCTCCCTCCCTGACATGTCTATCTACTTACTTCTCCAGGGCTTTCAAGAAGAACGACTCAAGACTGATAGGTCTGTACGCCTTGGCTTCTTCGTAGTCCGCTTTGCCCGGTTTCGGTATGTAGATGACTTTAACACGCCTCCATATCTTTGGAATGTATCCAAAAGCTATGCAGGCTCTGTATAATCTGCACAAATGCGGAACCAAGAGTGCAGCTCCCTGTTGCAGGATGATGGGATAAACCATGTCTGGACCAGGTGACTTGAATGGTTGAAAACCATTTAGAGCCCAGCCGACCTTCCCTTCATCCAGTACCTTCCTAGCAGTGTCCCAATCTGCTTTGGTTGTGCGGTAGCCTAGTTCAACCAGGCTGATCGGGTCCTCCTGCTCTTTTTCTATTATCTTACAGTCTGGAAAGTGTATGTTTAGCATCATTGCTAGTGTCTCCTTACCAGACCCTGTTCGCTGCCCATTGCCATCCTTAATGGATGTCAATGGGTGTGCTCTGACAGTCGAGATAGCCTTGGAGAGCCTCATTCCCTCAGGAATTGTACTGATGTTTTCACAGTGTGCTCTCCAAGCCTTCCGTTTGGCTTTCCGCACAGCTTTGTTATAGTTGGTCAAACAGCGAGCGTAACCGCTGTAGTCCCTGCTGGTCCTAGCATTGTTAAACGCTCGTCTGGCTTCTAGCCGCAGTTTGACCAACTCTGGCGTCCACCACGGTACCCTTTTGGGTCTAAGTTCCCTCTCAGGGCAGTTGTTTGTCCAGGCCGTATTCACAGTCTGGACCAATTTGTCTGCTGTAAACTCGATGTCTAATATAGAATTGAGCTTACCCTTAGAATCCTCCAAATCTATTCTGAGGTCACTTCTAAAGGAGTTCCAGTCCGTATTTCTGGGATCCCTTCTACGTGCTGTAGGAGCTGGAACCAGCGTCCTGTACTTGAAGCATATGTAATTATGATCTGACAAGGTAATCACATCAGACACATACCATTCGACAACCTTAGTGCTAGCCCTGTTGGAGGCTAACGTGATGTCAATTACCTCTGCTCGCCTACAGTCAGCGAACGTTGGCCTGTTTGTTGACAGGGGAACAGAAAAGGACATTTCATCCAGAAAAATACTGTTGCTAACCTAACCTAACCGGTTACATTTACACAAGCGAAGCCACTGGCAGAAACTAGTGTAATATAATATATCTTTAATAAGATTTTGATTGCTTTTTTATTTTTATTGATTAAGATTGTTTTAGTTTTAGTTGGTGATATAATATATACTTACCTAACATTTGTCATTTATTATTTCATGAGGCACGTGTAACTTTCATGGGTCACGTGTAACTTTCATGTGTCACGTGTAACTTTCCTGTGTCACGTGTAACTTTCATAGGTCACGTGTAGCTTTCATGTGTCATGTGTAACTTTCATGGATCTAGTGTAACTTTCATGGGTCTAGTGTAACTTTCGTGGATCTCATGTAACTTTCATATGACACGTGTAACTTTCATGGGTCACGTGTTACTTTCATGGGTCTTGTGTAACTTTCACGGGTCACGTGTAACTTTCATGTGTCACGTGTAACTTTCATGTGTCACGTGTAACTTTCATAGGTCACGTGTAACTTTCATAGGTCACGTGTAACTTTCATGTGTCATGTGTAACTTTCATGGATCTAGTGTAACTTTCATGGGCCACGTGTAACTTTCATGGGCCACGTGTAACATTAATTGGCCCCGTGTAAATTTCATGGGTCACGCGTAACTTTCATGTGTCACACGTTACTTTTATGTTCTACGCGTAACTTTCATGGGCCACGTGTAACTTTCATGGGTCACGTGTAACTTTCATGTGCCACGCGTAACTTTCATGGGTCACGCGTAACTTTCATGTGTCACACGTTACTTTTATGTTCTACGCGTAACTTTCATGGGCCACGTGTAACTTTCATGGGTCACGTGTAACTTTCATGCGTCACGCGTAACTTTCATGTGCCACGCGTAACTTTCATGGGTCACGCGTAACTTTCATGTGTCACACGTTACTTTTATGTTCTACGCGTAACTTTCATGGGCCACGTGTAACTTTCATGTGTCACGTATAACTTTCATGGGCCTGTAACTTTCATGGGTCACGTGTAACTTTCATGTGTCACTTGTAACTATCATGTGTCATGTGTAACTCTCATGGGTCTAGTGTAACTTTCATGTGTCACGTGTAACTTTCATGGGTCAAGTGTAACTTTCATGGTTCACATGTAACTTTCATGGGTCACGTGTAACTTTCATGCGTCACGCGTAACTTTCATGGGTCTAGTGTAACTTTCATGTGTCACATGTAACTTTTGTGTGTAACTTTCATGGGACCGTTACTTTCATATGTCACGTGTTACTTTCATGGGTCACGTGTAACTTTCATGGGTCTTCTATGATAACATCCTGCATTACTTGACTTTTCTTTTTATTCTCTGTACTTCTTTTTCCTTATATTTTCCTTTCTTTCTTTAGTGCGCCATTTCTATTATTAATTTAATATATTCCCTCTTATTTGTTTTCCTCATATCGTAATCTTTAATTTATCTTAATCAGCGTGTATTTTACTGGATCATGGTCTTTAATTATTGCATATCTTTGTTGCTTTTGATTTTGTTTTTATTACTTTGCGACGTTATGTTGACAAGAGCCACTCCTTAAAGTGGTTAAATAGCTTAAGCGTGCAGGTAATGAAATGTTAGTTCGCCTGCGTCAATTATTTCATAACAGATCAGTTACCCACACACGTTTGAAAATATGTAATAGATAGAAATGTCCCTACCAGCCCAAAAAATGTCCTCAGCGTATCGTCCCTTAGGGATTGGGACTACAACGGAAGGGACATTTTTCGATTACAAGCGAATATTTTTAATATTTGAGGCTATACCAAAACCACATGCCACAATTAAACCATTTTACCCAAAAATACAAATTTTATAAGTATATTACTTGGCAACAAAAACTATTGCTTACCTGATATTTGGGGTGAGACGGTAATCACACGATTTTATGGAAATATGTAAGTAACACCCGTGGAGCACAAGATTGACGCAGCATCCGCTTGTTGCAAGTGCCACCAGCTGAAAGGCTGCTCCTCGCATTTAGTGTAATAGCAACCGTGTGTGCATTCAGAAACATGTGGCGTAATAATTACATTTTTATTTTGGTGTGGACAAAATATGTAACACACGCAAAAAATGTTTCAGTTCAAGTAACTATGTTTCAGGTGTTTAGATTATGCAAATTACGTTTCTTTTTAGAAATGTGCATAAGAAGCATCTAATTAAATACCAAAACGTGTGATAAAATGCTTTATTAAAAAAAATTAAATACTTTCAGAAACGACATTTGTTACAGCAATTTTCGTCTACAAAAACGATAAATTATGTAATTTTCTTTTGTGTATGTACCACAAAAAGAAATGTATTTTACTACATAGTTTATAGGTTAATACAGTTGTTAAGTGCAAAATTATTTTATTTTATAAACAGGGATAAAATACAGGAAGTGTAACGTGTTTCTACCGTCTCAGATAAATACCCACAAGCTCTGCTTAGTTTCGGCTAGATGGTGTTGTGTGTATGTGATAGAATATTATTAATAAACAAATGGGTAAAAGAAAAGAAGATTTAAAAATAAATAATTTATTTATGAAATTTCATTGGACGTACAAAATAATTATTATATAACAATTAATCAATATAATTACCTATATAAATACAACTAAAAGTTGTCAGTAAATTAATTGAATACGTAATTTCGTAAATAATAGTCAATTTTCTTATTTGTCATATTTAATAAACAAATATAGTAGTTAGAGACAATACATAGAGAGCCATCTCTATTTGTTGTCTTTTGTCATCACTATTTATTATAGAACAAATACAGTCTGAAAGCTGTAACTGAATAATTTTATAATATACTATATATATCCCTTGCAAACAGTAGTTTTCTGGATGAAAGGTACTCTATGTTCTTTTCTGTCTTTAATGTGTCACTTGTAACTTTCATGTGTCTGAGCCATGTGTCACGTGTAACGTTCATGGATCACGTGTAACTTTCATGTATCACGTGTTACTTTCATGGATGACGTGTAACTTTGATGGGTCACGTGTAACTTTCATGAGTCTCGTGTAACTTTCATGTGTCACGTGTTACTTTCATGGATCACGTGTAACTTTGATGGGTCACGTGTGGCTTTCATGTGTCACGTGTTACTTTCATGTGGCACGCTTAACTTTCATGTGGCACGCTTAACTTTCATGTTCACTTGTAACTTTCATAGGTCACATGTAACTTTCATGTGTCACGTGTATAACTTATTCGTCATGTGTAACTTTCATGTGTCACGTGTATAACTTATTGGTCATGTGTAACTTTCATGGGTCACGTGTAACTTTCATGGATCACGTGTGTGTCACGTGTGTCACATCGTCAGGGGGACACAAAAGAACATAGCGTACCTATCATCCAGAAAATCAATCAATCAAAATCTATTTTATAATATGGATATATAGGATATTAGGATTATTTATTTACCAAATGAGCCAAGTAAGAAAATTTACTATATACATTTAGTGTAAGCAACTAGATGTTTCGTATTAAATGGCGTATGTAGAACAACTCATGCGACACAGCACATAACACGCTAGCTCGCTACTAGAGATGCGCCGTTTGTTATATTGTGTACAAATTGCACAAAATGTCCTTCGAATGCAATCGTGCCATCTTTCTCTCTATAGAAATCCTTCCCATCTGTTTTCTCTCACCCCTTTCCTCTCGCTCCGTCATTTGTTTTGTTACTTTCCCCCTATTTCCCCTTTATTTCTCTCTCACTCTTCGGCCTCTTATTTTCTGTCGACTCCCTGTCGCTCCATCGCCTCTAATTCCTCTCACTCCCCTATTTGTGAAGAGAGGAAAGACAGTGGAATTCAAAGAGCGAAAGCTCTCTCTGCTTTTCACTCTTCTTAACCACCGCTCTCTCCCTTTTTCTTTTCCATATCTCTCTCTCTACACCCTTTTCCCTTCATCTTATCCACTCTCTCTCTCTTTTACTCCATCTATCTGTCTCTGTCTATACTCTCATAACCACCGCTCTCTCCCTTTTTCTTTTCCATCTCTCTCTCTCTGCACCCTTTTCCCTTCATCTTATCCACTCTCTCTCTCTTTTACTACATCTATCTGTCTCTGTCTATACTCTCATAACCACCGCTCTCTCCCTTTTCATTCTCCATATTTCTATCTGCCCCATTACCCTTACCCCTTCATCTTATATACTTTCTCTCTTTCTATCTCTCTTACTCCATCTTTCTGTCTCTGTCTATACTCTATCATACCATACAAGCTTTTTATAAAAGATTTTCCATATAAATATAAGAGTTCTCTATAAGATATAACAGGAATGTTAATAATTAATAATTATTTAAATAATAAGCGTGCGTAAAATATCAATTAAGCGTTAGTTAAATAAAAATTAGTTTTAGTATTAGTTAATTGAAATATAATTTAATTACAACAATTACGATGGGTGTAAGGGACGGCGTAATGAAAACAAAAGACGTCTTTCTATAGGTACTTATCTCGAGGCAAACTTCTATTAATCATAAAAACGAAAAATTAAGATTTTATATTGATTAACATTATTCCGCGGTGCGCAATGGATTGCTACCAATACAACGCACCGCGCGGTGAATAAGCTCTGCGTTCCGCGCGCATAAACAGCTGATTTTTTTCAATCTCGACGATTTAATTACATTGCTGTATCTTATTAAAATGTGGTATTTTAGTATATATTTAATAAACTGGATCGTTTATGCATGCATTATGTTATGATTCACAGTCTAAAAAATGTGATATTTCCTGAAGAAAATTCCAACGATTTTTAACTCAGAATAATGGTCTGAAATTTCAGTTTTCAGTACGCTGTGCCTTACACACAATATTTTAAACAGCTGTCAAAATGAGTTAGATAGCTGCGGAAGAAAAAAGTGATGTGTTTACAAATCATCCATATTTCTTAGATGTCTTATTTAGTAAAGAAACTAGCGACCCGGCTTCGCATGAGTATCCCAAAACCCTAACAAATTATATACCTAAACCTTCCTTATGAATGACTGTCTATTAGTGAAAACCGCATGAAAATCCGTTCAGTAGTTTTTGAGTTTATGGCGAACAGACATACATACACGGCGGGGGACTTCGTTTCATAATATAGATGTCGGGTCGCTAGTGATTTTATAATGAGTGACTTGTTTACTATTTAATAATACATGTAAGAAAGATGGATTTCAAATTTAATATATTTAATTTTCTTAAAACTTAAAAGCTGCCTGCGTTTTTTTAGTACAGGTAGTGGTTACCAAGTTTTCAGCTTAATGGTAAATGGTTACAGCAAAAAATCTTTTTTTAACTATACTAGATTTTGATGACGGCTTTGCTTGGGTATTTGTAGGTTAGATTAGATGAGAAACGGTACATTTTCTTGATAAAAGGTAGCCTGTGTACTTTTCTGTACTCCTGACAACGTGTATGCGACATCTTTTACGGTAACCGCTTACCACGCGAGCTGTGTAAAAGATTACCACGCCAGTAATATAATAAAATTTTAATTTTATCATCATTATTGTCATACCAATTCATAATAAAGATGTGCATCTAATTACTATAAAATTTTGTTATAACTAATTAGAATCTTATGGCGGAAAACAGTCAAGCAAATACATATTATAAAACTATTGATGTAACTAAAAACTGTAGTCATATAGTCCTGTATATAAATTGTCCCACTGCTGGGCATGGGCCTTTTCTCAGTGAGAAGGGTTAGGTTAGTCCCGCGCTGGCCCAGTGCCAGACTTCACATATCTTCGAGAACATTATGTAGAACTGTCAGACATGCAGGTTTCCTCACGATGTTTTCCTTCACCGTTAAAGCAAGCGACAATTAACTATTTAATACGTACATCGAAAAGTTAGAGGTGTCTGACTTGGGATTGAACTCATGACCTCTGCGTGGCAGTCCCGTCAAATGAAATCGAATTATTCGAAAATGTGTTAATTATTCGAATATATTAAACTTTGATATCGATTGATTATTCGATTAAGTATTACTAATACGCACGAATGCGATCAATTCCTTTTTCTTTCCTTCAACTATGAAACAGACTTATACTATTTTTATTGTAAAAAATCTATCCATTGATCCTAATATGACTACAGTTTTTAATTATTTCATATAAACCACATCAACATCTCACTATCAGAAGACATTTGTTTACCGCGGTCACTGATTACCGCCTTTACTGGTGTCATACCCTAAGGTAAAATGTTAGCGTGGTAACACACGAGCTGTAACATGACAATACTACAGCGGTAATACCCAATCGCGGTAACACCTTACCGTGGTAACACCTTACTGCTGTATCACCTTACCACGGCAACGTCTTAATACAGTAGCCCTTTAACACCATGCTATGATGACACCTAACAGCGGTAACATCTTACCATGGTAACACTTTACCGCAATTATAATTACTGTGGTAATACCTTACCGCTGTAAATGTGGTGTAATAAACTGTAGTGGTTACTCCTAATCTAGCCACAGTAAGTCGTTACCACGGTAAACCTTAACGCGGTAACACCATAGAATGATAACAATACTGGGGTAAAGCGCAGCCACGATAATTCCTAGCGACAGAAAGTCGTTACCACGGTAACAAATTACCGCGGTCACATCTTACCGCGAGCACACTTGACCACGATAAGGATAGCTACCGCTGTGACGTGACACCACGACGGCTCAGCGGTAACTCCTTACCGCGGTAACCCTTTACCGCGCCGGTCAGTCTTGACTGGCCAGCGCGGCGAATTTGTTGGCCATTATGGTCTGCTCTTCATCGTCGTCGCCGCTGCTCTCGTCCGCGTCGGTATTGTCCGACTGTTCGTTGTCTGACGACGTGACGTCATCAACCACCGGTTCATTTGTGAGAGCCTGCACCCATCTTACGTATTTCGCTTCATCGGTCGTCGCCATTTTGTCTGTTGAGTAAGAAAGTTTGTTTAAATACAATTATATCCACGGCGGAAGACAATTTGACTGCCAAGCTGAAGTCTTGAGTTTAAATTGAAGGCCAAAGACTTTTTGAAGTATATAGTAATATTGAAAAAGCGACAGCTCAGTGGGGAGACCAACAGACTGCAATGCGGAGGGTCTCGGGTTCGAACCCATGTCGCGCACCTCCGACTTTCGGAGGTTATATGACTTTTCGAAATGATGTGCGTATTGATTGACAATTATCGCCTGCTCCGTGCTTTGGAGAGCACGTTAAGCCGTCGGTTCGGCCGCCATGAACATCTATGGCAGTCGTTATTGGAAAGTCAGTGCCCTATAATATCCTGACACTGGTCTAGCCTTAGGGTATCGTTAGCCTTCGAGTTGCGGTGGCAGCCGCTCCGTGTAAAAACTGATATCCAGTCAAATCCGGTTAGACTAGAAAAGCCGACCCCAAGTGACTTGGGAATAATAAAGGCTAGTATACCGTAATATTACATACGAATGTCAATTCGTTACACCTTTCCGCTTTAACTAGACCGATCCTTATAAAATATCGCATACACGTTGTCAGGGGTACAGAAAACGACATGGAGTACCTTTCATCCATAAAAAACTATTGTTCCCGAGAGAAAGAAACTCTATACAAATAAATAAAATTGAAACGTCTGTTTGTAATGTCAAAATGACAGCTTTTTACTAAGTGTATATGAAAGTATATAATATATAATGTATGTAAATATTTATGTGTTTGTTACGGCTAATCTCTGAAACAACTGGGCCTATTTTGAAGGGACTTTTACTGGCATATAGCCGGTGTTATAAGGAGCTAATATTATTTTAGACATAAATCTTTGCTAACTGAACACGCGCGAGTATCTTATCTTATCTTATGTGGGGGCCAGTCAGTACAGACCGGCGACACTTCGACCCAGTGGGATCTTTTGTGTCGACTTCCCCAATAACGACTGCCATAGATGTTCATGGCAGCCGGGACCGACGGCTTAACGTGCTCTCCGAGGCACGGAGCAGGCGATAATTGTTAATTAATACGCACATCATTTCAAAAAGTCATATAACTTCCGAAAGTCAGACGTGCGCGACGTGGGTTCGAACCCGAGACCCTCTGCATTGCAGTCTGTTGGTCTCCCCACTGAGCTATCGCTGCTCTTACAACACGCGCGAGTAACAGCTAATTATAAATAAATTGATAACATACCCATTAGTCCCGTATATCCAAGCGGCCTGAGCCAGAGACATATCTTGCCATCCAACGCCATTCGAAGTAAACTGTTGGCTGCGCGATATGAGTCCAATCTGAAAAATACAAATAAATTACATATAAGGCCACAAATATTGAGATTGGTGTATTGTAAGTCGGCCTCGATGGTGTAGTGGTTAGTGTAACCGACTGCCACACCTGAGGTCGCGGGTTCTATTCCGGCACAAGTTAAACATTTGTGTGCATAAACATGGATGTTTGTCTTGGGTGTTTCTATGTATGAATTTACAAAAAAAAAAAGTTATATATGTATGTTTATCCATTGTCTAGTACCCATAGTACAAGCTCTGCTTAGTTTGGGCTAGATGGTGTTGTGTGTATGTGATAGAATATATATATGCTCGGCCAGCATGGAGGACTTTGGCCTTCTCACACTGGGAAGAGGCCCACCCCAGCAGTGAGCCAGTTTATATATAGGGCTGATATTGTTATTACCTGGCAGCCTTAGCGGTGATGTATCCTCTCTTCTTCGCCCACCCATCACAAATGTCTCTCGGAGACCAAGTGTCATCACCTTCTGGGTGATCAATCCGCAGTAGTTTTGGTAGATCCAGTCTCTCTGCCAAGTACCTGTAATTAACAAGCGTTATATTGTTAGCTGGCTCGATGGCACAGTGGTTGTGAATGCAACTGCTATGCATAAGTCTCAGGTTCAATGCCCTGGTTGGGCATTTTATTGAGACTGTTATATTATTCATTGTCAGTGATGCAGTGGTAGTATATACTAATACACGAGTGTTGTGCATGAGGTCTAAAGTTCGATTCCCGCGTCAAGCAAAAGATTATTATGTTATTCTGCCAAGAAATTATCTCTCGAAGTTAAAAACCATTTATTTGTATAAGTCTACAAAGTAACAACCATGAACAATAAAAATGAAACATTTCGTCATATAAGTCACAATGTAACACTTAATGTTGTTCCTACGTGTCACAGGGCGCGCGCCGGCGGCCGGGCCCCGGTCCCGCGGGCCACTACGTCACCGCAACTCGCACTCACTCCTCACTCACTTCTCACTCACTATACGCCTATCCTCATACACGCCACAAGTGCGCAACTTGCATATTTTTTTGTATTTATTTATATTAATGCTATATTAAGTAGCAGTAGTAGTCAATCGGAAGAAAATAGTTTAATTTAAACGCACACAAATCCAGCTAAAGAACACCAGCCTCACAACTGGATCTAGGCATTCAAACAAATGTTAAAAGAATTAAAATTTATTCACTTTAGCCACTATGTCACACTTATGAATATTAAATTATATCCTATATTGCTTGCTATGAATTCTGACGTATTTAAAAAGAGGTTGTATGTCTTTTGGAAATAAATATCTTGGATTATGGCGTGTGCCAGATCCAGACGCAGTGCCGCTTTAAAGCATTTCCATACATAAAAAACAACACTTGCCGCTTCCGGGAATCGAATCTGAGACCTCACAGTTATTTGATAGCCCAATTCTTGATTAAAGTCTTAGGCTATATAACATCACGCTACGAACCACGGAAGCGAAGCAGTAATCATAAACGTGAGTGAAACCAGGACAGCTAGTATATGTTATTTACCTGATAGTGGTGTATGGTTCTCTAAGCTGGGCTATGGGATATGACCCCATAAGAATCTGTATGGGTCTAGGAACTGTAGATGGGAAGACCAAGCCTGGGCAATCGCACAACCTCACCTGTTAACAAACAAAAATTAAATCTGGTATCAAGTATTGTGAGTTCGATCCTCACACAAGACAGAAAGTTGTTCTAATTGTTCTTTGTGTCCGTTGTTTGAATGTTTGTAAAGCGGGGATACTAAAAATATTCAAACAACGACACAGAAAAGATATATAAATCGGGAGTTGCCTTTTTTAAAATATAATATTGTTACGGCTAATGCCCTCTGTCGGCAATGTGGGGAAGAATCGGCGGTTTCTAATAATAATTTATTACAGCACCATCTATTGACATCTTACGGAACTACGTATTTGTCAGTACGAGTTCAGTGGAGAAAGCGCTGGCACATTTTCGAATCATCGCGCTGTTGCGTGCCGTGTGTGACGTTTTCTGGAAAACTCTAGAAGCGCTTTACCCGCGTATAAATAGAACGGCACGAAGCGAACGGAAGCGAAAATACTACGGAGTTTGAAGCAGTTACAGTGGAAAAGTGTAGTATAGTGTTTGTTGTGTGTTAGAGTTAATTGTGCACTAGAATAAAACGTGTTTTAGTCGGTAATATTGTTTTGTACTCTTATCCGTCGAACGTCACAATATCAAATATATAAATATATGTCGGAGACGGTCATTAGTACGAAACGCGGCACGTTAGTGAAGATATGGCAGCACTGTTGCGATGACATCAACACGCAGCCAACTTCGTGTTACGACAGAGCCTACTTAAATGGAGGCGCGCCCTATATTCGACGGGATCTTTCTACCGTCGGCGAGTGCGGACTTCCTCGCTAGAAACTGGCATTCGTTTCGTGCAAGACATTCATGTTAATTTATTGTGAAGACAATAAAAGTGATTAGTGTGAATTTATTGTTTCACTTTGCTCGACCACCCTACTGTACGCCCGCATTATGTCTATCGATGGAGTTATCTCTCTATATATCCGACATATATTATTACAAAGTTACAAAGGAGATCTTCCATTTTGCCTACATCTTTGGGCTTACTTTTTTTTTTTTTTTTTTTTTTATTTTGCTCGTCAAAATGACCACACTCCGCCTGATGGTAAGCAGTCGTGTGGTCTAAGAGCAGTGGCCTCCACATCGTCCTCATAGCAGCCGAGGCGATGTTGAGGTCTCTACTTTGACGGCCTGAGAAGGTGCTTTTTCACGCCCCGCTTAAAGGACCCTACTTGTTACAGCCATAAAATAGATGGCATGTGTTAGAGAAATACACTAATTATATTTCTGCTTTATTTAATTTAGTTAATTTAGTGGTCAGTGTAACCGACTGCGACGCCTAAGGTCGCGGGTTCGATTCCCGCACAAGTCAAACATTTGTGTGCATGAACATGGATGTTTGTCTTGGTCTGGGTGTTTCTATGTATAATATATAAGTATTTACAAAAAATTAAGTATATACATATGTATGTTTATCCATTGTCGAGTAGGCCATAGTACAAGCTCTGCTTAGTTTGAGCTAAAAGGTGTTGTGTGTATGTGGTAGAATATTATATAAATTATAACGAATTATTGTGTGAAATAAAGTGATTTATTGTACGAGTGATGTCTTAATCTCCTCGCCCGCTATACCCACGCCGTAGAACCCTTTCTGACTCGGATTACCCTCTTGTACCGACATATACTTAAAAAAAGTACATTAACTAAACACAGTAGTCTATCACAAAACGATAAGATCTATCACAAAACGATAAGATCTATCACAAAACGGTCAAGTCTATCACAAGATAGACTACTCTATCACAAAATGGACTAGTATTAAAATAGTTTATCGATTGCCCGACGTTTCGACCGACTTGTATCGATCGTGGTCGTCGGTCGAAACGTCAATTAATATATGACCTTTAAATACTTTATCGCGAGTAAGATCCGTTATCTAGTATTATATTAAGTATGTGTACAAATCGCGAAAGTATAAGAATATTTAACTAGTCTAAAAATATTTAAAATGCACTGGTCTATCACAAAACGGTCGAGTCTATCACAAAACGGACAAGTCTATCACAAGACGTGTTACTCACCTGAGGCGTCAAGAATATAGTCTGGAAATGCTTGGTATGTCCAGGAGTCTTGGACACGGAGACTACAGACCGTCCCATCAGAGCGTTCAGTAGTGAAGATTTCCCAACGTTGGGCTGACCCACACACCCCACGGTTAGCACGCCAGACTTGTACCGCTCGTGGGTGTAGAACGATGTATCGGCTTTCTCCAGAATTGTTTCGCCTGTCGACAGATAAAACTATAATATCAGCCCTGGTTTATTTCGTTTAAAAGGACAACAATCAACATAGGCCATATTTTATTTAAAAAAGTGCTGTTGCTAACGTAACCCAACTTACTTTTATGCGAGCGAAGCCACAAGCATAAGCTAGTATACAATAAACACATTAAATAATATAATAATAATAATAATTTTATTTCAGACTAATATCCATTGTGTTAGTATTACATAAAAACTTACAAGCTAGTGTTAGTAATTATTAATAAGACACAATTAACATAATATAATAAAAAACATAAATAAAATTACATAACAGGCTTATGAAGCCGCAACCAATAACAAACAATGGGGCTATCCCACCTGTCCGCTATCGTGCTGAGGATATTATTGGCGCTGCCTCGCACCCTATGCATGATGGAGGCGCATCGTTTTCGCATAATTGCATAGAAATTATCTACAGCCGCCTCGGTAAACATGCCTGACGCACTACAATAGCGCGGCAGCGCCATCAACATCCTAAACGCGTTATTGTACTGTACGCGCAGGGCGCTGTATGTCCTCTGCGTGTAGTTAACCCATAGGCTGCACGTGTAGAAGGATTGGCAGAACGTTGTAAAAAGCGTCGCCTTTTAAAGAGAAGACAGATTTTACTGGTGCACTGTAAAGCATTCTACACTGAACTTTATCAACTAGAAATAGTACTGACGACTCGATGGCGTAGTAGTTAGTGACCGACTGCCACGCTTGAGGTCACGGGTTCGATTCCCGCACAAGTCAAACATTTGTGTGCATGAACATGGATATTTGTCTTGGTCTGGGTGTTTCTATGTATAATATATAAGTATTTACAAAAAATTAAGTATACACATATGTATGTTTATCCATTGTCGAGTAGGCCATAGTATAAGTTCTGCTTAGTTTGAGCTAAAAGGTGTTGTGTGTATGTGGTAGAATATTATTATAATACTAGCTGACCCGGCAAACGTTGTTTTGCCATAAAAATATGTTTTGACCAAAAGATTAAAAAGAAAAACAAAAATTTCTTCGATTCTCAGACCTACTCAATATGCTCACAAAATTTCATGAGAATCGGTCAAGCCGTTTCGCAGGAGTACGGGAACGAATATAGTGACACGAGAATTTTATATATAAGATTACATTTTTAAATAAAATATAACCTATGTTACTCGGTGATAATACAGCTTATTGATGGCGAAATAATTTTTAAAATCTGTTAATTAGTTTTTGAGTTAAATCCATATAAACAAACAAGAAATCAAATTTTTCGTCTTTAAATATTACAGATTCGCATATCACTATAATGACCAAGTGTTTTATATATGTATATGTCGGCTATATAATTTAGCGATAGTAAGACACTCAATTGACTTCATTGTACGAGTGAGATGACGTCGTGACGTCGACAAGTCACGTGACAGCAATCGTTTGTTGGCGATGATTATATTTAGAAGTGAGACCAACGTCAAGGTGGTAGGGATGAGATATGCTTGCAAAATTGCAAAATAACGGTTCCAAAGGAATTTTCTTCCGCGGACGCTCAGGTTGTGGAATGAACTCCCTGCCCAGATTTTACCACGAGACTATAGTGTGGGGTTCTTCAAAAAGGGCGTTAAAAGGTTTTTACAAGGTCGGCAACGCGCAAGTGATGCCTCTGGTGTTGCAGGCGTTCATAGGCTACGGTGACCATTTACCATATGCTGGTTTGCCAATAGAGTAGCCAAAAAAACCAAAAACCATACCGGTGCTTCAAAATACGAGTACGTTTAAATACCAGGATCGAAAACCAGGTTTTAAAATACTTGAAAGTATTTGTTATTAGCGCATTACGTATTTGGTTTAAGCATTCGGCTTTCGTCGGAAATACTCGGGCACGGCACGGCGGTGGCGTCCATATTTAAAAATACTTGCATAGGAATTTGACCCGTATTCCATGCTGTCCTATGACAAATAAGGAGCAAAATCGTATAAATAAAAAAATACTTTGGAGTTTATAGTATTGAAGCGACCTTATTGGTATCCGAGGCCGCTTCTAAAAAAATTATATAATTGTTCACGACGCAGGAATCGAACCTTGATATGCGCGATAGGTTAGGTACTTTAGTATTGGCGGAAAAAGCAAACTAAGGCAGAAGGCACTAATTAATTTATTTCAAGATTATGTATACAAGTGTAGCTATGAGCAAACGAAAGCAAATACAGAATGTGTATTAAAAATACGAGGCACGGTATTTATAGCTAAACATTATTAATAATAATTATGGTTCGCGCTTGACACTTTTACCAAAGAGTTCGACGCCCACAATATGGTCGCCGACCGTAATACAATAGAATATCGGGCGGACATCTTGTTGCGCCCGCGCGGCCGGCTCGGCAAGCAGTAGCCATGTTGGAAGGGGTGGCGTCTACGGTCGGATCACAACAACGTCACGCCATATGACGTAGGGTGGCGTGATTTCTTGGTTGGGCCTCAGTTTATGAAAGCGCAAGCGGTTACGGTAGCGGATATTGCTCGCTACAGTATTATTTATTCACAAACAAGATTGTGTTTCTTATTTATATATTACGATTTGGATCATTTTCATATGCAAGTATTTTCATGTGTAGTGTTTTAAGTCATACTTGAAAGGGCGCCATACTGCAAAGTGAAAACCTGGTTTAAAAACCAGGTAGCGTAAATACGTCTCATCTCTACAAGGTAATAATATTCTACCACATACACACAACAACATCTAGCCCAAACTAAGCAGAGCTTGTACTATGGGTACTAGACAATGGATAAACATACATATATACCTTTATTTTTGTAAATACATACACATTATACATAGAAACACCCAGACCAAGACAAACATCCGTGTTCATGCACAAAAATATTTGACTTGTGCGGGAATCAAACCCGCGACTTCAGGCGTGGCAGTCGGTTACACTAACCACTACGCCATCGAGGCCGGCATTCAATTGGCATTCAGTCGCAAGCTACGAAGAAGAACGGACCATCTGAACGGATATTACTAGTTCTTTGGGCCCAAATTGTAATTAGTGGAAATATTGCTATTTTGAAACTATTTATATAACTACGTCTTAATAACTTTAAAATAAAATGGTTGTGAGAAGTGTATAGACGCAGTTTGAAATTAACGCCATGAACCCGCTACCAGAGAACCCCTAATATACTAATTTTAAAACCTAAACCGTACCAACACACTCAGGCAAATAAATAAATTCTGGTTACATAGATTCTACTCACCCACTTCCGTATCCTCATCATAATCAAACTCAATATTCGTTTCTTCTTTAATTTTCTTCTCCCAAGAAGAGAGATCTACTTCTCCTTTCACGATCTCTTTGCAAGCTTCCAAGATCTTGGTAGCGCCTTCAGCACACATGCGTTGCTTGCCTTTGCGACGACGCACTTGTAGACCTTGGAGACAAAAAGATTATTTGGTTATTTTCACTGGTTAACTGAAAAATATCTTTATTGTGAGGTGTCGGGTATTATCTAATAATTAATTTGTTTTATCTTAAATTAATAAATAATATCAATTTGAACAATTCTTTAGAGCTAACTAATACCTAAAATATTACATAATAAATATAAAAAAGGAAAATTAAAAACTAAAACTTAGGTGTAAAGTAAAGACAGTGTGACACTTATAAAAGTTACAAATGGCTGCGTCACGTGAAAGTTACACATGTCTGCATCACTTGAAGTTAAATATGACTGCGTCAAGTATAAGGCGTGATGGTACGTGAATCTTACCTAACCGTAAATTATACTAGGTATGGACCAGCTTTTACATTTGGATATGACATCCAAGTGTCACACAGATGAATTTGACAAGAATGTTACTCGTATGAACGTAACACACAGGACTGTACACACACTTATTAATGTTACACACACGAACGTCATATATATATGCATATTACATATATGAACGTCACATTCATACGTGTGACATCCATATTACGTATATGGATGTCACACATATGAATGTGACACAATAACAAGATACGCACCGGCCTTATCGCTAGTGGCACCACGCAGGTTGTACCCGGGGCACGAGGTGAAGTACACCACTTTGAGTCCCGGGTAGGTCTCCGTGAGGTACTGCTTCCACGCGCACACCGCTGCGGCCGGCACCAGGTCGATCTTGTTCAGCACCAGGATCATGTCTTTCTTCTGTTCCTCTACTATGTAAGTGTAGAGGGATGGTGGGAACATCATACCCTGGATGGAAGGTGGAATTCATGGTTTAAGAGCATAAACATAGAATTGATTTGAGTTTGCGGACGGGGTATTGGTAAGTAATAGCCACGCCGCTGCTACAGCACCGTGTATTGCGGGAACAGGCACGCTTGATAGTGACAGATCAATGTAACACACACGAAAGTGACACATATGAAAATTACACATGACTGTCACACAAATGAATATTACATATGTATGCCAAATATAAATAGAAATGTTGCCGCATGTTAAGTGGTTCGAACCCAATACCGGGAAAAATTTGCAAATTGTTGTGCCAAGTGTAATTTGTGTTCGTTATTAGAATGTTTGTAAAATCCATCGCAATCCAGGAAATATTCCTAGTAAGGAATACTCATATTGAAAACTGTGCACATCATTTATCATTCCAAATTTAATGTGTGAGCTCACTCTTCTTAATGTGGATACTTTAATACAATCTATGTATGGTGAGAACCCATCTATAATAATTCAAGCCTTTGAGTAAGACCATTCAACACTCACCGCATATCTAACATCCACAATGAGTAGAAGTACATCACACATCTCCAGCACTCTCCACAGTTGTCTCCAGGTCTCCAAGTTCAGCTCAAAGTAAGACATGTCCTTCCAATGAGCCGTGGCCTCCAGTTGGTCTATATAGTTCTGTGGACAATTCATAATTTATAATATCTTTACAGGATATTCTTAAACGATATTATAAGCTAAAAGAAAGAAAATAAAGTTTATAAGACTAGTGTGAATGGGACAGTCGCAAGGGGAATTCCTAGGCGATCGTTTCTTGATCAGATCGGAGACGTTCTGGATAAAGGCCAAGTTTACCTTAAACCGGCGAGCGTGTATAAAGAATGTTATGAAAGTGAATGAAGCCAGAGAAGTGTGTCAGTATCGTAGCAAATGGAAATCCGTAGTCTCTGCCTAACCCTCTGGGAAACAGGCGTGAATTTATGTATGTATGATAATAACCTCTAGACCGAATTTCGAATTTATTTAACGCAGTAGATATTAGAATAGCATAGAATAGAATTTATTTCTAAGTATATGGTACTGAAGCTGAAGAGTTTGTTTGTTTACTTGAACGCGCTAATCTCAGGAACCACTGGTTCGAATTGAAAAATTATTTTAGTGTTAGATAGCCCACTTATCGAGGAAGGCTAGGGGCTATATAACATCACGCTACGACCAATAGGAGCGGAGCAGCATTGAAAAATGTTGCAAGAACGAAAAAAATCTCTTATGTGAAGCAGACGAAGTTGCGCGAGTTAGCTATTCACTTATATGTGCCTGACTGTGCAAAGAATATTTGATGCATTTGGAATGGGAGGAGTTACAAGATGCTGTCAACTTCACCCATTATTTGTCACGCGGACCGCGCGAGCCATGACGGCTGCGCGCGAGTCGGAGTGGTGGCTGGCGCCCCCCTTCCCCTCCTGCCCGGCGGTAGCGATATATAAGCCGATCGCGTCCTGGACCGCGGCTTCTTCCGGCCCGGCTCCACACCTTCAGCTAAGTGTCCTGATTTCTACAAGGACACGAAGCAAGTCTTTTACGAACCACGCCCTGTCTATTGTTATGTAGTAAAGATTATTTTTCTTATACTTGTAAATCTAAATATATTAAAAGTGTAATTATCATACCTTCTCTTTCGTTAAATTCACCTAGGGACACCACGCCCCTACGGCGCGGCCTGATCCTTTTAGATCAACTGATCTCCTAAGAAACCACTCTAAAGGTTACAATGGCGCCCAACGTGGGGCCATTGTAACTCACAATTGCTTACAGACATGACAAATATGTTGAATTTTAATTTTATGTCATTTCTATATCCCATGGATTTTTAGTTAAAACTGGTTGCTAGTCTTTTTGTAGATTCTTAAGAATCTACTAACACATACAAAAGATCTGTTGGAGGGGAACAAGTCTCATACAAATTTGGTCATCATCCTTTCACAATATTTAATACTGTTACACCCAGTGCCATCTCTCGGCATTGTGGGGAAGACTCGGCAGTTCCGTCTAATAATTTATTACAGCGCCATCTATTGAAGTCTTACGGAACTACGTAATTCCTCGGTACGAGAGGGATAGAGATGGCACATTCTCGAATCTGTGTAATGTTTACATATCGGGTATGACGTTTCTAGAAAACTCCGGAAATGCTTTAAACGCTTATAAAAGGGGAAGGCCAGCGCTCGCCGAGTCAGTTTACAATCGTAAGCGGTCAAGTATTCATCGAAGCGAATGGAAGCGAAAATACTACGGAGTTTGAAGCAGTTACGGTGGAAAAGTGTAGTATAGTGTTTTTGTGTTTTAAATTTAATTGTGTGCTAGAATAAAACGTTTTAGTCGGTAATATTGTTTCCGTTCTTATCCCTCAAACCCAGCACGTAAAGATACCTTTCCCCAGAGGCTTAGCGTAGGTGTCAGCCGCCCGTGGTGGAAGAAAATTTCTCCGCCCTCTCATTTAGTTATTTTAATTTAAAAAACTATAATATACAGAAATTCTAAAGAACTGTTCAGCAAGAACAGTCATCATTATTGTGTATTGTACATCGGTATATTGCTCCTTCTCGTCATGACATGGTTCATATATTTACAAGATATTATAATAAAATTATTTATTGCGCAATTTTGCCGCCACCCTAAAAGTGCCGCCCGGGTCGGGCCGCCTCTGCCTTTCCAGAAACACATATTTTGACAAGTTGAAAATTGCATCCGCCGCGCACAATACCTACGCGGTATGTATGTTCAGTTACACCGGTGCTTTCTTTTGGGACCGAGTATGGTCTTATGTCAATATTTGTAATTTCATTTGAAAATGTAATTCATTAATGGTATAAATAAGTCATAGGTAAAAGGTTATTAGTATGTTTCAATTAATCCTGCATATCAACTGTATAGCCTTTATAATTGTGTAAAGCGCCATCTCTTGTCATTGTTTGTAATTTCATTGTCTGTGTGTCGTAAGTACCTTGCCCATGAAACTAGTTTCGTACCTTAAAATACCTCTGCTCTTGTGCGTCGAGTTGCGCCGGCGTCATATCGAAGTCCCACGGAGGTCTCTTCGGGAAAGATACGTCTGAAGGAAAGTAGTCAGACGGATTGATTTCTAACTCCACTTCAGGAACTGGTCGTAGTTCTTTTCTGTAAAAGATAAAAGATAAAATATATGAGATTAGCTTCTGCCTTCGGCTTCGCTCACTTGTGAACAGTACTATTTTTCTGGATGAAAAGTACCAAAATTGTGAAAGGACATGGCCAGTTTCTGCCTAGTTTCTCAATGGCATACATGTACATATACATTAATAGACGCCTAATTATATATAAATAAAAACCTTTTATGAAGAGTATTCAATTATATGTCATAGGTACCCTCAATCATTCCTTTCTTTATTTTTAGAATTTTGTTTTATATGGACAGTGACATATGGCATAATGACTGCAACACCTGGTACATAAATGAGTTGTAAAATACTGAAATTATAAGTTGATGGCGATTTAAAAGAGTGGCCTTGAGTTTCTTGCAGGTATCTTCTCATAGGCTCAACCTTTTGCCTGAACCTTGCAACTAACATAAATGTAAATTCAGTAAATGTAATAAACTCACTAACCCCTTTGACGTTCATAAGTGTTACTTTGTGACCAAAGTGAATAAATTATTTTTGACTTTGACTTTGGAGCCTGAGTAGGTTCATGACCAAAATATGTATTAGTTAATATCTAAGAAATCTAAAGTTAGTGGATTATGTAACTTTTACAGTTAATATTAGAGCATACTATATTTACAATAATATGTACATACATTTAGATGCTAGGCAGAGTGCCCTAAGAAAATTGGCCATCTCCTTTCAGAATTATATCTGACTAATTAGTCAACCACAAATATTTATTTAATTAAATAAATAAATGTATTCGTATTGTTAAGCATAGACTGATGGCGTAGTGGTTTATGCGGTCGCTTTATTACTGACACTATGATAAGTGTTGTTTGTTCGAGCCCAACATCAGCCAACAATTTGTGTGATCCACAAAATATTGTCCCTAGTCTGGGTGTTCATTGTGTCCATTGTTTGAATGTTTGTAAAGTCCTCTTCAGCAACAGTTTGTAAAGTTTGTAAAGTCCTCTTGACATAACATGTAAGCGTCTTGGTGCATAAACTGTAAGCTTATATTGTTTAAATAAAGATAATCTTAAAGGATCTTAAAGGATTCCTACCGCGGATATTGTCCAGTTCAAAGTAAAAAAAATATTAATTAATTGTTCCTTATATTTTTAACCACTAAAGGTCACTTTTAAATCTGTTGTCTACGTAACTAAAATAATGTTAAGTGGTATGGAACGCATACATCTTTTTAGTTAGCGGACAGCAGAATTGTTATCTATACTAATATTATAAGGAGGAGTGGTTTCAAATACATTTATTCTTTAATATTGTTCATGCTAAGTTTGTATAAACTAAAATAGTTATAAATACATCATGTAATAGAAACATGTGGTCCTAGGCTTTTATTGCGATCATGATGAATAGTTACAATATGATTCCTAAATCTATACTAATATTATAAACAGGAAAGATTTGATATTTTATTTGATTGTTTGTAAAGGTTTATCTCAAAAACAACAACTGATTTAGGAAATTGTTTGCAATTAAAAATCTATATTATCAGTGAGTAATATAGGCTATATTTTTTTATTTTAAAGGTACTGTTACCAACATAACCTAGCATACTTTTATGCGAGCGAAGCCGCGAGCAAAAGCTAGTTTACTATACTTTGCTACTGTGTAATACTTACAGAGCATCTTCTTTCTTCAGTCTCAATTCCTCATCCGTCTCTCTGTAGAACTTGAGAGCGAATCTGTTGGCGTCTCGACCCCCACGGGCGCGGGAAGGCTGATAGTTCACTGACACCACATCATAAGACTCCATGCCAGATGTAGCTGTGAGGAAAGTTGTGGATTAGATCGAGATGTGGGTATTAGCGTGACCAGAGGGCTGGTATTTTCTTTGCACAAAGAATAAGTATTGCCATTCAACGTGGCAATGCTGCCAGTCTTCTGGGCACGTTGCCAATTGAGGACGACGCGGCGGAATATTATGACGCTTTTTAATTTTGAAGTGTTATTTTTCTCTTTAGTTTATATTTCTTGTAAATAATTTATGTATATATTATGTTAATTATTTAATTATGTCATTAAAATAAACATGCAAAAAATTAATAGATATTTACTATCTTATCACTTTTTTGATGTTTATTGTTATTATTATTAATGTATTCTATTTAAAAAGGTTATATAACAAATTTATTTAATGGAACCATAGCTAAACACTTTAGTGGAGCCCTGGTGAGCTGTAACACAGGTATTCTGATACCTATCGCTGGAACCGGCCTCTCACAAAATTCAACGTGTTTCATGTAATTCATTTGTAATTTCATGGAGAGAAATAAATGAATTATTATTATTATCTTAAACTATACATATCTTTTTATCTTCACTATCTTAAATATATACAAATGATATTATAAACAGGAAAGATTTGATATTTTGATTGTTTGTTTGTAACATATAATTAGAAATAGTGAAAGCTTTTTAGAAGGATAATCCTGGATGTTCAAAGACACAAAGACAAAGTCTAATTTTTTTTCTGTAAGTCGCAATTTAATACTTCAAATAAATATTAAATTATCTAAAAAAAAAAGGTTTATTATAAAAGTACTAAAAAGTTTATTTTCTACATTTTCATTTTTAGTACTTTTTTAATAAACCTTTTTTTAATAAAAGAGTGGGGTGCATTGTGGGATATCCATACAGATATCCCACAATGTTTCTTTTGGGTTGTCTAGAGTATAACTCATTGGAAGTCAGACGGGAGATGCACCAACTTCAGTCATCAATTTTGCTCAATTCTGAGGGGAAAAATTGATGCACCAGAACTTCATGACGAGCTGTGTCGATTTTTTGTTCCTAATAACTACCGTCGCAACCGAAGGCACATGTTGTTTGCCGTGCCATCGTGTCGCACCGTAGCGCGCGCTAAGTCACCTATACCGCGCTCGTTTTCTGCTCTCAACACTCTCCTATACGTCAATCCTGACTGTGACTCGTTTGCTGGATGGCTGAATATATTGTTAGTGTGTCAGCGATTTTGTGAGAGGAAGGAATTATTGTTTGTGTGGATACCAAGATCCATACAATTATTTATTTGTTTTGATTTTGTATTTGTTTTATGTTTTTCTATCTTTTATTATTGTAATTGGTGTACAACCGTTATAATTAAATAAATAAATAAATTTGGTGACGTTTTTTTACATAAAAATTATTAAATTATTTTCTTATTTTTAGTTTGCTTTTTTAATAAAGTGTGTTTTTTAGTTTTTTATACTATTATTTATTGACATGCTGGTCAAAATGTTAGTAATAATAAGTCTTTTATTCAGATAAGAATACTTTGTAGCTTAACAAAGTATTGTGTTGCTTTTATTTCATTATGTGCCATAAGAGCTCCTATCTGTGTGCCATTAAAGGCAAAGGCCTACCCGAAATGTCTTCACAACTCTCTGTCCAAGGCTCTCTTAATCAAAGTACCCTCCTGCTATCTCTTTTATTTCATTTATATTGATTTAATATTGTATGATTTTGACCGAATTACTTATTTTAATATAATTAATATTTGCATGCCGCTATATTCTGATCAAAATAGTTGAATCTTGAATGACTTTCTTTGTAACACCATTTGTCACAGTATTTTTGCAAATAAATATTCTGGTTTCTGATTCATCTAACCATCTCTTATGTGATGTTGTGTGTTCGTTTTAAGTGTCAAAATAATGGTAAATGGTACTTACTAGACATTAATAGAGTCTTGTTCTGTTTCTTTGACTGCAGCTGTTGCTTCTTAGCCTTCCCGCTGAACGGGGTTTTGCGACGTGCCTGTGGCATCTTGAGTTATTGCTGGAAACAAAGTTCTTAATTATCTTTATGTTTTAGAGAATACATCTTATCTTATCTTGTGTGGGGGCCAGTAAGTACAGACCGGCGACACTTCGACCCAGTGGGTGTTTTGTGTCGACTTCCCCAATAATTACTGCCATAGATTTTCATAGCAGCTGGGACTGACGGCTTAACGTGCTCTGCGTGGAGCAGGCGATAATTGTCAATCAATACGCGCATAATTTCAAAGTCATATAACTTCCGAAAGTCAGAGGTGCGCGACATGGGTTCGAACCTACTGAGCTATCGCTGCTCCTAGAGAATACTTCCTGGGCAATGTTATGCATGACTGGTATAAGTTTTTATAATATTTGTTTAAATGAATGAAAGCTATTTGTTAGCAAAAAAATGCAGTAAACTTAGTTTAAGTCCTAGAGAACCAATGCACATACTTGAAGGCCAATGTACTCTATAATATTGTTCACAATCATTGTGATGCCTTAGACCTTACTAGTTAACTGTGTTATATGATTCCCTGAACTGTGAACATGCACAAAGTTTGTGCTTGTGCTCTGTTCGCGATTAGCACATGTCAGACAAACTCGAGCCTATGGTGGCCCAAACATAGAATGTTGGAATCGTATAATACAAATTTTATAGAGATCAATATATTTGCTTGCTCAAATATATTGAAGATATAAAATTATAATAAAAATTTATTTAAATCTAATGTCCTTAAATTTTTCTTTATGACAATAATATGCAATGAATCTTAGCTGAAATTGTAATTTTATATTGTTTTATTTATTTTATAATTTTATTCTAATTTATATGTAAAGTAAATGAATTAATTGTTTGGCAACAAATCTATTTGTATGTATTATTTGAACTTTTGTTTTGTTTAATTATAATATATTTGTATAGAAATTGATATTTATATTGTTTTATAAATTACTAGATGTGCCCGCGGTTTCACCCGCGTTTATGATTACTGCGCCGCCCCCGTGGGTCGTAGCGTGATGTTATATAGCCTATAGCCTTCCTCGATAAATGAGCTACCCAACATTAAGATAATTTTTCAATTCGTTCCAGTAGTTCCTGAGATCAGCGTGTTCAACCAAACAAACAAATTCTTCAGCTTTATAATATTTGTTTAGATTGTCTGTTTAGTGGCACCCATTGAAAATAATTTATGTTTAATTTGTGGATTATACAATGGGCTGCAGCATTACTATTGATATTTTGTTACATTTATACCTAATATATATGTTGAAGCTGTTATCCCATAAAAATAAAATAAAACAATGAAACATTTGCCACAAATAATACTCGGAACATTTTCAGACATAATATTAATTATAAATATAAACAATATCAGATTACATGAATATAAATGTATGCCCTGTACGGGAATTAAACCCAATAATTACAATAGTGAAGTGACCAGCTAAACCATCTGTGCCATCAGGTTTGGTATTATATGGGTATTCAAGTATTATTTTAATTTATTTATAATTAATTTCATGTACCAATGACATAAATTAACTTAAAATATTATAATTACATGGGCTAACATGTAATTATAATACATTAAGTAAATTTTTCATTAAAAAAATATTTCTACTTACTATAAATATATTGGTATACTTATAGCATAATAATACCAAACTTATAATATTTATTTAGATTATGAGTTAACAAAAACATAAAAACATGAAAACATGATTGGATGTTTGTCTCTAAAGACTGAAAATTGGTATCCCTAACATTTCCAACAAGAATTTAACAAAATGTTGATTTAATATAAACTGCCTAAAGTAAATAAATATCATATTTATATTATGCATTAAATTCGATCTACTTGTATAATCTGATTATTACAAGTACTCATGTTGAACATAACCATGAAGAATAATTAATAACACCGCGTTGCTTTACGAAACAACGGTACAACTGGTACCTATCCTTTTTTTCTACCAAGATGAACGCCCAGCAAATACCGGCTAAAAGATAAAAAAATATGATATAATGCGACGCAATTATATTACGTATGCTTTAGAATACTGCTTTGTTATAATTCTTAACGCATACAATTCTGATAATACTGTAAATATTATAAATACAACGAAAAATTATATACTATTTATTATATTTTGTAACACGCGGTCTGCTAAGTTTTTATTATAATAACTCGAAAAGTACACGCTAGAATGATACGTTTATGAGTGAGCATTTATCAGTAATGATATTTCTATAATACCTACTTACAATTATGTTTCGCGTTCAAATGTTTTTTCCAGTTATTTCATGTAAAATCTGCAATCGGCCGACTAAAGAATTGAATTGAATGAAGGAAATAAGGAATGAAGTCAGAATTAAAAATGTTCCAGTACGTAATAATTAAATACAAGGTGGCAGTTTCATATGGTACTTATTGTTCTCACTTTCTGTCATAAGTATTTATGATATGTGTAAAAAGAGACAGTATAATAATTAAACATGCTGTAAATACTAACCTTAGTAAGGCAACGGATGGAACGGGTCTCATGACAGTTATCTAGAGGGTTTAGCACGGTGTACTCTATTCATAGTATAAAAAGTAACAAATAGACAGTTTTTTTTTTATATATATTAATGATAACTTTAGACACTAAGTCTTCATAGAATAATTTTATTTTACACTTTTAAGTAACTTATATATAAGCCTATAAATATACATTTTGATTTCGTTCACGATACAATGTTACAATTTCACAGTCGTTAAAATAGTATTTCTAAGTTTTTGAACTATATCACTATCGCACTAATCTGTCATCAACGATGAACTGTCAACTGTCAAGTGTCAACAGCCGAAACGAAATTGGCTATTTCATTAGCGACGCTATTGTACCTTTATTTTAGGAATATTTAGCTATTTTCATACATCATATTTAGGCTAAACATACATTATTATTTGCCAAAATTACAGTTTTTGAATGATCTGATCAGTTCTAATTAAACGTGTGTTTAATATATATGTGAAAATTGTATTATAACATCACCTTATAAAAATAGCCGCAGTGTTAACCACCAAGAACCCAAATTCATAACCTCAACGTCTCACAACAAACAATTTGGAAAATTGTTGTTACTCACGTAAATCGGTTTCAAATTACTCAAATATACGTCAAAATGTTGCCTTTATCACTACTACGGACGGCTCAGAACCATCCGATGTTGGTTGAATTAAAAAATGGTGAAACTTACAACGGTCATTTAGTAAGTTGCGATAACTGGATGAATATTAATCTTAGAGAAGTGATCTGTACATCCAGAGATGGTGATAAGTTTTGGAGAATGCCAGAATGCTACATACGAGGCAGTACAATCAAGTATTTGCGAATACCCGACGAAGTTATCGATATGGTGAAGGAGGAAACACAGGTAAGTAACCTCATTGTATAAAATGTCTTATATACTCTAGTTGGTGCTCAAAACTGTATATAAAATATGAAAAACACATAAATGACACTATATCAAATAGATTTCTTTAGCATTGACAGTAGCATTGCTGTATAAACTGAAGAATAAAGAAGGAACAAAATGGATTTTCCTTCATTTAACATTAATCTGTCGATTCTAGTATACCAAATACAATTGAAAATCTATTGTGTGTTCCTGTCAGTGGGCTCTTGCAACTCTAGGTAAAAAAAACCATTGAACTTGCTCTACACACAATAGTTGGAATCTATGAAACAATGGTGCATACATAATTTTAGAAATGATGCATATTTCCTACTTAGCCGACAATATGATACTTGCCAGTTTGATGATGTATTATATGTAACAGCAAAAAGCATTGCAAAGAAACCTTTCTGTGAAACAGCATCATAATTGGTGTGAAAATTATGGTGCAATTATTATATAAAATGTGAATATGAGAAAAATACATATTGGCATAGTCTGTATACCAAATTGCAAGGCTTTAAATATCTATTCTTGAGTTTTTAATTTGTCTATTCTTGAGTAGATTAATAACATTCTATGTACTATGGCACTTTGGGTTTCAGAATGTAATATTTTCAATACATACATACACACATAGATACACGCCTGTTTCCCAGAGGCATAGGCAGAGACTACGGATTTCTGCTTCTATCCTGACACACTTCTCTGGCTTCATTAACTTTCATCACATGCCATATACACGCTTGCCGGTTTAAGGTGCACTTAACCTAGCCTTTGTCCAAAATGTCTCCGATTTGATTGACAAACATTCTCCTAGGTCTCCCATTGCGACTGTTCCATTCACATTATCGCCTTATAAACTTTCTTAGTCAGTCATTTCTTGTCCATTCTTTCTACAAGTCCAAACCAGCTTAACTTTCTATTCTTGTCACTATATCCACTTTCATGCCACATCTGTCTCTAATCACACTATTCCTTATTTTATATTTCTTTTCTTATAATATTTTCAAATATTATACAATTTCCCAAATATCTCAGCAAATCTAAAAAAGATCTGCAATGCAGAGGGTCTCGGTCTCGAACCCACGTCTCGCACCACTGACTTTCGGCAGTTATATGACTTTTCGAAATTATGTGCGTATTGATTGACAATTATCGCCTGCTCCGTGCCTCGGAAAGCACGTCAAGACGTCAGTCCCACCTGCCATGAACATATATGGCAGTCGTTACTGGGGAAGTCGACACAAAAGATCCCACTGGGTCGAAGTGTCGCCGGTCTATACTGACTGGCCCCCACACACAAGATAAGATTAGATGGGTACTAGACAATGGATGAATATACTTATATACTTTTTTTTTTGTAAATACCTTCATTTTATACATAGAAACACCCAGACCAAGACAAACATCCATGTTCATACATACAAATGTTTGACTTGTGCGGGCATTGAACCCCTATATTTTGGCACTGATGGCTGACTATACTATGCATCCCTCACCAATATTTATATTTAACTACCTTCTGCCCGTGGCTATGCTTACCTTAATGCAGATTTTGTACATAAATCTTTCGGGAACACAACGTTTTTTCTAGATGAAAGGCACCCTATGTCCTTTTCTGTTCTCCAGACAACTTGTAAGCGAAATTTCATGTTGAATGAGTAGTTAAGGCATGAACGCGTAACAAACTCACTTTTACATTTACAATATTATTAAGGATTTTGCGGTGATGACGCCAAGATCGTGGGCTAACGCAATTTTCACAAATTAATATTATTTGTAATTCCAGGTCAAATCCAGAAGCCGCAGTGAGGTCCAGAAGGGTCGTGGTGGTGGTCAGAACATGAGGACAGGCAGGGGTGGGAATAGGGGTGCTTTTGGCAACCGCGGCCGACCCGCACCGCTAGCAGGCAGGGGTGGCGGCAACCAAGGCAGAAACCCGCAGAATAAGAAGAAATAGATATATAGGTTCCTTTTGTAATTTAATAAATTTAAGTTTAAGTATTGGAGTCTTTTATTTTTTAAGAGTACCCAGTTTTATGATTACTGCTGCGCTCCCGTGCCTCGCATAATCAGCTCTGTATTAAACTGTCCCACTGCTGGGCACGGGCCCCTTCTCAGTGTGAGAAGGGTAAGACCTTAGTCCACCACATTGGTCTATTATGGCGGCACTTCACATGGCTGTTTGTATTTGCGTATTTGATAAATTTGACAAATAATTACCATGTGTAAATGGTTTATGTGGCAAAGTATTTGCCTTTCTTGCCTATTTGACAACTACAGCACATACCAAACACGCGTTACCGCGTGCTTGTCGGTTTTTCGCCGCACATCAAAGAGATTATCAAAGATGGCAAATAGACAAATACGCAACTAAAGTCTTAACCATCCACACAATGGCCAGCGTTGGCGGCAAGTCATGTCAAATTCAAATGCGCGCCATGCGCGGGCTGTCAACTTGACATCCCGGGCCGTTGTCTTGAAATTTTTTTTTGTGTATACTCGACATCCACCAGCGCGGCGCCTTGCTCTCCATGGTCTTTTTACAACCTTTACAGACATTGCATTGAGTTGGCAGACTTCATACATCTTCAAAAACATTATGGAGAACTGTTAAGGCGGCACTTGACATGGATATTTGTATTCGATATTGGGTGTTTGCTGTTCTTGGGCGAATATTTGACAAATAGGCAAACATACAGATATTGGCAACTATGACCGTCTACACAATATGGAGCCAAATAAGACGTCAAATAACAAATACACAAACATTTTGAATGAGCAGAGGCAATTATTTACCAACAGTATGGACGTCTTCAAACTTGCAGCAGGATTTTATTATTTAAACGCATGCTATTATTATAGTGTTTGTATTAAAAAATACAAGGTTGTAAAAAGACCATGGAGAGCAAGGCGCTGGTGGATGTCGAGTATGCACAAAAATAATTTTCAAGACAACGACCCGGGATGTCAAGTTGACAGCCCGCGCATTTGAAATTGACATGACTTGCCGCCAACGCCGGCCATTGTGTGGATGGTTAAGACTTTAGTTGCGTATTTGTCTATTTGCCATCTTTGATAATCTCTTTGATGTGCGGCGAAAAACCGACAAGCACGCGGTAACGCGTGTTTGGTATGTGCTGTAGTTGTCAAATAGGCAAGAAAGGCAAATACTTTGCCACATAAACCATTTACACATGGTAATTATTTGTCAAATTTATCAAATACGCAAATACAAACAGCCATGTGAAGTGCCGCCATAATATGATTACTGCTCCGCTCTCGTGACTCGTAGTGTGATGTTATTTTTACATAAAGCAATGGTTTAATTGGTTGCCATGCCACTGGTATTGCATCGAGTGATACAAAAATGTCTTTGATCACAAAAACTACAGATTGATAATAATAATTTTGGTCGTAGCGTGTTATTATATAGCTTATAGCCTTCTTCGATAAATGGGCTATCCAACACTAAAAGAATTTTGCAATTCGAACCAGTAGTTCCTGAGATTAGCGCGTTCAACCAAACAAACAAACTCTTCAACTTTATAATATTAGTACAAATTGCTGACCTTAAGTTTAAGAATGACGTAGGTTTAAGTAGTCCCTTCGCTATTGTCACTGTGGCGAGAGTCGGTTCGATTCCTGCACGGTACAAAAAAATCAGTGATCCACATCAGTTGTTCCGCGGCTGGCTATTCTTTGTGTCCGTTTCTTGAATGTTTGTAGAGTCCCCCCGGGAATTATTCCTAGTGTGAAAGTGGTATTTCAAAAAAGTGCTTGAAAACTTACAAAATAAATAAATAAAAGCACAAATTTTACAAAATGCATTTTATTGTACATAAATTCTTTTGTATAAAACTTATCTAATTATTGTTAATTATTTGCATAATTACGACAATTTATCACTAAATACGGCTGTTTAAACAATCTCTGAAAAAATTTCAGACGTCTTGACAACTCATGCACTGGGTTACAGATTTTCAGATGGCGCGGCAATTTAAACATTGTGCTAGAGATTTTCAGGCGACTCGAAAATCTCATGCATTGCCTTAGAGATTTTCAGGTGCTTCAACAATTTAAATATTGTGTAAGAAATTTTCAAGCGGCCGTAAATTTATCTTATTTTATAATTTTTCAAGCGGCTTGAACAATAATTCATTGTGCTTGTTGTTTTCCAGCGTTTTGATAATTTAGATATGTTGCTAGAGATTTTCAGGCCGCAAGAATATCTAGAGACATTACGTTAGAGATTTTCAGGTGACCCTACCACTTAGACAGTGTGTTATACATATACTTTAGATGGGTCAACCACAAATCTTCTGCTAGAAATTTTCAGGCGGCTCGTTCACATAAACATTGCGTTTGAGATTTTCAGACGCCTCGAGCGCTTATGTTATTGACACTTTCATCTGTCTAGAGATTTTCTGACTGGTTGAATGTTTAGAGACGTTAGAGATTTTCAGGCGGCTTGAAAACTTAGTAAAGTTAATTCCGTTTTCCTTCATATTATAATTATGGCACTGTATCTTATTTAAAAGATCTTTAGAATATTGACTTTACGCATATTTCCCGAAGGGGTAGGGCAGAGGTGCATAAATACTGCATATAGAATGTGCAGCGATAGTTTAATGGGAGACTGCGTTGGACTGCTACGCAGAGGTCTCGAGTTCGATGCCAGGGCACGCATCTCTGACTTTTTGAAGTTATGTGCGCAGCGTTCAACTTCTAATATGTAGTTAGTCCAAACAGTCTAGATTGATGTGTCGCTGTGTGTACACACGGCTACACATGAAGTTAGACAACCTATATACGCATAACTACGCTACATACAAAATAGAGAATTGTCGGAAAGGGACTGCATAGTGGTGTAGACCCATCACGGTGCACTAGCGCGTGCGGCGACGCCCGCGTCCCGTTCAGCGTGAATGAGACAAAATAACAAAAATATAACGCACTCTCTCGCACGATTCGCAGCGTTCAACTTCTAATAGTTCAAAGTCCAAACAGTCTAGGTCGATGTGTCGCTGTGTGTACAAATTCAAACATAGCCAACTACCCTAATATTCTTTTTCATTTAAAATACAACTCCCGCACTAAGAATAATTCCTGTATTCAAACAACGAACATCCAGACCCGGGACAATCATTTTTGGATCACGCAATTTTTTATCGCGTTTGGGGATCGAACCTACAACACTTAGCGTGGCGACAGCGGCGAGACGACCTCTTAAATCACTACAGCATCCGTGCAATCTTTAAAGAAACACTTCGCCCACCCCCTTTGGGGAATATTAGGTGAACTTATACCAAGTTCTGAGTGACCCCTAATGGTTGTATGTGTACTATGTTTAGGTTGTTGGCAATGTTTTGTTGGAAGTATTGCATGCGGTTCGCCAATTCGATTCCTGGGTAAGGCTCTTCTTTCTTCACTGGTTGGACGGCGCGGGTTGGCTGTAACAATGATTATAAATGTAGAAATATATTTTACTAGATCTTGCCTGTGACTTCGCTCGTGTAAATGTGCGCTAGATTGAAATTATTCCAAGATTTGTATTATTCGAAGATTAGAATTATACGAAGATGGCTTTGCTCGCGTAAATGTGCGTTGGATTAGAATTAATCCAAGATTTGTATTATTCGAAGATTAGTATTGTTCGAAGGTTAGAATTATACGAAGATAGCTATGCTCGCGTAAATGTGCGTTAGGATACAATTATTCCAAGATTTGTATTATTCGAAGATTAGAATAATTCGAAGTAAATATACGTTATGTTATGTTAGTAACAGTACTTTGTTTAAAATAAGATATAGCCTACGTTACTCGGTGATGATATATTAGCTTTCTTAAAGGGAGAAAGAATTTTAAAAATTGTTTTAGAAGTTCGTGACTTAAATTGTTCCAAAAAAACGAACAAAAGGAAACAATGCTTTCCTCTTTATAATATTAGTATAGAATAATAGACTGGATCTTCGCTCGCGTAAATGTAGGTTTGGTTATAAACAGTTTTTTTTCTGAATGAAAGGTACTCTATGTAATTTTATGTACCCCTGACAACGTGTATGCGAAAACTTATGATGATACGCATTTATAATATTAGGATTGTGTGATTGTGTCATTATTTTAATTAAGGAGTTAAAGTCGAATCTCACTGCATCTCACTAAGGTGGGTCGAAAGATCGTCAAAATTGCCATACGTAATTAATGAACGCTCCCTTAGTGTATCCTCCTAACATTTCTCGAAGATTCGAATATTTCGAAGAATATATTTAATCGAAGATTAGGATTATTCGAACATTAAATTACTTCGAGGATTAAGTAGGATTATTCGATGCTTAGAATTAGAGTTATACGAAGAATAAAATAATTCGAAGTATGTATTAGAATTATTCGAAGATACGAATTATTCGAAGTAAATAAGTATTAGGATTATTTGAAGATTAGAGTTATTCGAAAATTATAATTATTCAAAAATATACTAATATAATATATTCTTTATTTATTTAAAGATTACGATTATTCGAATATTCCAATAATTGACCTTTACCTTGTTTTTCTTTGTCGTGTCATGCATCATCTTCATATGCTTATAGATGCTGGTCTGCCAAGTAAACGTGGCCGGACACAGCTTGCATTTGTAGCTCTTCGTGCTTGACCGTTTAGTGTGCATTGCCCACACGTGGCCTTTCAGTCGCTTTACTGTCTGTGGGCAAAACAAACTATGCTTAAAGTCAGCTACACAGCAGCGATAGTCTAATGGGTGTTTTTTTGGACTGCCACGTTGAGGTCTCGAGATCGATCTCAATCATGCATCTCTGACTTTTCGAAGTTATGTGCGTATTAAATAGTTAATTATCGCTCGCTTTAACGGTGAAAGAAAATATCATAAGGAATGAATGTCTAAGAGTTCTACATAATGTTCTCGAAGATATGTGGAGTCTCAACCAGCTCGGCCAGCGTGGTGAACTACGACCCAGTGGCGTAGCGTAGGTGTCAGCCATCCGGGGCAGAATTTCGTTTCTGCCGCCCTCTTATTTAAGTATTCCAATTTAAAAGACTACAATTTATAGACATTCTTCAGAACTTTTCGGCAAGAACAGTCATCATTATTGTGTATTGTGCATCTGCCCATTCCACTCGTTCATCTTGAAGTGGTTTAAATATTAACTAGATATTATTATTATTATTGAGAAATTTTGCCCCCTAAAATTGCCATTTGGGGCGGACCGCCCCTGCCGCCCCCACTACGCTACGCCACTGCTATGACCTTCTGACGGTATGATTTCGAAAGTAATATCCAACAAAAATCAACAAAGTATCATATAAGTTAAAGAATGTTATCACGCCTGAGGCCGCGGGTTCGATTCCCGCACAAATCAAACATTTGTGTGCATGAACATGGATGTTTACCTTGGTCTGAGCGTTTCTATGTGTAATATGCATGTATTTACAAAAAAAAAGTATATATGTATGTTTATCCATTGTCTAGTACCCATAGTACAAGCTCTGCTTAGTTTGGGCTAGATGGTGTTGTGTGTATGTGATAGAATATTATTATTAGGTATTATGTTGAATTATGTTACTCCATATGTTCGGATGGTGTAGCGATTTAGGTGGTCGCCTCGCTACTACCATTGCGCCGAATGTTGTGGGTTCGAATCCCACACGGGACAAAACTTTGTGTAATCCACAAATGCTTGTTCCGAGTCTGGGTGTCCTTTGTGTCCATCGTTTAAATGTTTGTAAAGTCCCCCGCGACACAGGACTTATATCTATACTAAACAACCTTGATGTGTATTTTTAACTTAAAACGCAGTTTGAAAATAAAATGCTGCTAAAGATCAATGTAAATACAACAATAACGATTACTAAATCAATTGAACCTTTAGTTTAAGCAGTAGTTTATTTGTTTAATATGTGTTTGTGTGAAAAGTCACATCAAGATTGTTTGCCTTTAGTTAAATACCTAACCAAAAGGAGTATAGTGCGGCATTTCTCTTGTAAAAAAATGTAACTGCGCTGTGGATGCACCATAATGTATATTATACAAAACACCTACCTTGTAGGACTTCCCACAGATATCACAGAGATGTTCTCCTTCCGCCTCCTTCCTCTTTCCTTCATGAATATTATTCACATGGGCCACCATTATTTTTGCTGTCTTGAACGCCTGCAATACAATCAATTTAATTATTAATCATCAACACATACCAAGAAGTTACGATACACGACGATAGATGGCGCTAAACACAAAACTATTCTATACAATTCTGAATCCCGCAAGCAAAGTTTACAGAACGAAATGCTATACAAGTGATGTCGAAACGGTAGTGAATGCGCTTGCTGTGCAAATAGGCTTCGATTGCCTTTATTGAAATATTCTGTTGATAATTCTTACAAGTAGACCTAAGTTGGCAATTTAGCGGTGTTATACATCTCTGTGTCTCAGTGCGCACGGTGCCCCGTTGGTCCTGCGCCTGATATCTTTCCGTTCGTGTCGGATTGTCGTACCATCGGACCATGCGAGTTACGGAACAGAGAGTAAACTTGTGATACACACACCATTGTACACACAGCGACTCATCAACCTAGACTGTTTGGACTTTGAACTATTAGAAGTTGAACGCTGCGAATCGTGCGAGAGTACGTTATATTTTTGTTATTTTGTCTCATTCACGCTGAACGGGCCGCGGGCGTCGCCGCACGCGTTAGTGCACCGTGATAGGTCTACACCACAATGCACTGTCCCTTTCCGACAATTCTCTATTTTGTATGTAGCGTAGTTATGCGTATATAGGGTGTCTAACTTCATGTGTAGTCGTGTGTACACTTAACTCCCCAATACAGAAATTTCATAACTATCAAATAAACAAGTGAGAAACGGCAATGAATTGCCGTAAATCTTAGAGTTCGAAAAAATGGTTCAAGTAATATGCAAAGGTCACGTGATACCACGTGACCTTGATGTTAGAGGTCAAAGGTCATAGCCACTTCGGGGGTATATCAACTATGCTGAGTTGAATGGCGTTGACCGCGAGTCTCTAGCTTTTACGATTCTTGAGTTGAAAGTTGTATAACAGACAGACGGACGGACAATGCTGTCGTATAAGAGTTTATTCGAACTCTGAAATCCATTTTAATCACTACCATTAGCTAAAAGCTTCTGTGGCGTAGTAGTCTAGAAAACTGAATGGAAGAATATTCGCTAAATATTTTATTAGGTTAACGAAGTTAAAAAGACATTTCTTTCCACTATAACCGGTAACTGAAACCAATTAATAAAGGTCCGAATATAGCTCTCCTTATGGTAAGCGGTTACCGTAATAAGTTAATACACTACTTAACTTCTATATGAGTGGTAATGTGTTACCTTAAAACAGACGCTGCACTGATACTTAATCCTCTTCAAATGGTCCCAGTCTATGTGGTCTGTTAGACACCATTTTGTAGCGAATTTCTTGCCGCAATACGTGCATTCGTGCCTGTAAGAAATTAAAATTAAATAAGAGCCCCAAATTATCACTTCATTTAAACAAAGTCCCCCAACGCGTCTGTCTGTCTATTGGACTGGTGTGACTGTGGTCGCCTCGCCGCTGGTTCTGCGTCAAGTGCTGTTCATTCCCCACACGGGACAAAAAGGGAACTGTCCACTTTGTATGGTGTTTTGGCTTGGAATGGACAGTCATTGAGAATAATAATTATATATTAATTTATAAGCATTATATTGTCTTCTGTTTACGCGAATGTTATTCATTGAAATTAAACTACTATATACGGCTTTTATCGCGTTGTTTATTTAACACTGTATCTATTACATAATTTTGAAAACTGTTACATTACTATTACTATTGAATTTTACTGGAGGGTGGCGTGGCGTGAATACTGACACTGCTGTCGTTCCCCACGCATCGGCTGCTTACGGAAAAGCAGCACCAAAAACAACGTGACTAATGTTGCCTCAACGGAGTCCATCTTGCAACTGTAATGATCGCAGGCATGTTTGTGCCGTTACTGAATCGCGTTTGCATCGCGACAGAAGCGCGACAGTATCGCGTTTGCATCACGACTGAATCGTGGTTATGTGGGCGAGGGCACACAGCTAGCGACCGCATCGCGACTGAATCGCTACAAAAAGTCGCCGTGGGCGAGGGCCCTAAACCTTCTCACAGTAAGAAGAGGCCCGTACCCAACAATGAGACAGTTTAATATAGAGCTGATATTAAAGTGGAGATTGTTCAATACTCGACGCAGCGGCAGTGGCAGGATTTTAAAGGGTTTCAACCATATAATTGAGACTAGTATTTCGCGTGATTGCGAGGGGGGCTGTACAGCAAGGGGAGAAGGAACCAAAAAACTAATTTTAGATTCGGATTCAGGGACCTTGAAAACCCCCGAATCCAAAAATCACCGATGACCCCGGTGACCTTAAAAATGACCTATGCTGGAAAGATCTCGTCTACCTTTATGACATTTGTTAGAACATATCCCGCCTATCTCTAACCGTTTCGGAGATATTAGAGGTCAAAGTTTGTATGGCGGCCATTTTTTTAGGAAGATTTTGTTCGAGAACGACTGCCGTAGATATCAGCGTTTCCGAGATCCGATGGGATACAACCACCAAGAGCTGACCTTCCGAAGGTCAGGCATTTTTTCCGGGCCTTCTGAACGATTCTCTATACGACACTATATTTACTTATTTCCTACGACATCCACTTGTGTGACTTCTATTTCTCTAAGTGAGTGGTAATTTAATTTTATATAATATGAAAGTAAAACATAAATAGTATTTTTTTTTAATTAGATGATTATTCTAGAATAAATATAGACAAATCTTTAAAATGACTACTAAAAGACTATTTAAATGTTTGTAAAGTCCCTCGCGACACAGGAATTATGAGCAGTAGGCTAATTCACGTAACTTCGTGACGCGCCAATCAAGTTGCGGTGCAGTTGCAATGAAGTTTACGTCTTAATGCAAAATGGTATTCTTGTAATTGTTTAGCTGCGCGTGAGCTGCACGTAAACTGCGCGTGTGCTGCGCGTCAACTGTACCTAACCTGTAACTGTACCTGTTCCCTCCCCCGCCCGGACCGCGCCAGCGAACGGTCGTGTTTTACGTGCTCTCTGTGTTTATAAACTTTTAAAACAATTCAAACGAGTAAACAATGTACTCTCAGTGACAATTCTGTGTAAATTCGTGTTATAAAACGCAAAGAACCTTAATCAAGTTTTATAATTAACAAACAATAACACTAAAGTGGTAAAAACAAAGAAACAATCAAATAACGTTATAAATTTAAAAGTGGTGATGTACCGTGTCGAACAGTGACTCCGCCGATTTGACCTTGTATACCAAACATACAAATAGAAGTCACTTTCACTCTTCCAAGCTACAAGCAACATAAGATCGACATATTCACGCGTCCTCACAAGAGTCGACGTAGCTGAGTGGATAAGCACGTTGCCTTAAGTGAGCGTAGTGGCTGTGGTTGACGTTCGAATCCACGTGAGGCCGCAACACTTTTTGTAGATTAATTAAATTAAAAACAGAACGAAGCAACAGACGCATACGCATACGCATTGTAATATACGTATAGATCGCTAATTGAATGAGAATTAGTAAAATTCTATAAGTCTAACTGAACACAATGTCCGTCTCACGTACTCCACCAAAAACTAGTTCGAAACTTACCTCGCCTTCGCATCACCAATCTGACCCAGCAATCTATCCGATGGAAAGTCAGGATTGTGAGGATTATAATATCACAAAACGAAGTAAAAGACGTCTGAATGACCCCTCTTACAACGCTGATATTACACTTTCTGACCTGATGTCGAGAATGGACGATATAAAAAAACAGCAAGACGCCAAGTTTGCCTCCCTGGAAACATCGATACTAGCACTATCAAGCCAAAACGATGAAATAAAGGCTTCTGTAATATATATTTCCGCACAATATGATGAAGTACTGAGCAATCTAATAACATTGCAGAATGAGAATAAAAACTTCAAAAAACAAATCAAGATACTTGAAGACAAACTAGAGCAATTTGAGAGAAATGTAAAATCTACATCAGTTGAGGTTAGAAATATCCCCAAATACGATATAAAAGAAAACAAGAATAATCTAGTCGAGATAGCTAAAAACATTGGCACCGCCATCAATTCCCCGATAGAAGAGTCAGATATACGAGATGTATTTAGGCTGAATCTAAAGGACAATGCGGCTGCTCCCATCATTATTGACTTTTTATCTACTATTAAACGTGAGAAGTATATACGAGCTACAAGAACTTATAACAAAGTTAACAAGGAGCAACGTCTGAATACTGCTACTATTAAAATGGCGGGACCCGTCAAGCCCATATATATAACAGAGTCCTTAACTGCATCAGCGAGGCGGCTCCACTATTTGGCTAGAGTGTTTGCTAAGAGTCATAACTTTGAATTCTGTTGGACATCATTTGGCAAGGTGTATTTGAAACGTAATCCTAACGAGCCTCGTGTATTAATTAGCTGCGAAAATGATATTGAAAACCTCAAGAAAAATATTTGACTAAAATTTGTCAGCCTATTCACACTTTTTACAGTTATTTTTCATGCATGCTTTTTATACTTATATTCTCAATGTAACTCTTATATTTATACTGTTATTGTTAGTGCGCCCACAAAATTAATTTACACACGCATTCACATATCAATCACAACCACTAATTATACATTTATTTATTTTATTATTAAGAAACACACTACATTACACAACACACAGATTAACTCACTTGGAAAATTTAAGGGACCTTATGTTTTGCTAGGTTCAAAACGTTGTAGCTACAATAAGATAACATTCACATACACTCATCATACAGCATTGGTCTTAACCATTTCACGCATCTCCTTATTCATAGTATTAGTACTGAACCCCAAAAAAACAAAATGTGTTAAATTCATACTGCCTAATGTAAAACATCTTGGTCCTAGCATAACATTGAACGGTGAGGTACTGGAAGCAATAGAATCCACAGTCACATTCCTGGGCATTACACTTGATTCAAAGTTATAGTGGGGTGCGCAAATATCTTGTCTCTCAGCGAAACTTAGTTCGGCCGCTTACGCCATTAGAAAAGTCCGTGGATTAACTGACGTTGATACAGCTAGATTAGTTTACTTTAGTTACTTTCACAGCGTTATGTCATATGGAATATTATTATGGGGAAAAGCAGCTGATATACAAAGTATTTTTATATTGCAAAAAAGAGCTGTGCGTGCAATTTATCAATTAGGAACTAGAATCTCGCTCCGAGAAAAATTTAAGAATATAGGTATTTTAACTGTAGCATCACAATATATTTATTTTAATATCATGCATGTCCGTCAAAATATATATTTATACATAAAAATAGTGACATACATAACATCAATACTAGAAATAAATATAAATTATGTGTTCCATTCTACCGTCTACATAAAGTTCATGGTTCCTTCATGGGTCTTGGTATACGTTTTTATAATAAAATCCCGAGTAATATTCTAGAATTACCAGAGAATAAATTTAAAGTTAAAATTAAAACTTGCTTAATTTCTAAAGCATATTATAATATAGATGATTATTTAAATGACAAACATCCATGGCACTAATATTTGCATTAGATCACAGGATATTAAATGACCAATACTAACACTTATGTTTTTTTTTTAATATATGTATATATATATATATTTTTTTTTTGTAATATTACACCTTGCTTAAGCTGGAATTTGCATTACTGTTACATTCAGTCGTATTTTAATCAAGAAGAATGTGCAATGAAGACAACTCGTGATTATGGACAGTTCCGTTAAGCTTTCTTTTGAGTCTTATCCTGTATTCTGGTTTAGTGGAATTCGATAATTTACTTCTACATTTTATTTAAACAATTAGATTAAACTACGGATTATAATCACGTCTTGTCTTGATTATTTATGTACATGTAAGTGGATGCTCCTATTTACCATTCTGCTGCTTTAGAGGCTACCATCAATTTTTATCAAATGCTTGAGTATGTTGAGTAGTAGTTCATGGAGAAATGGTTGCAGCACCTTACAGTTATGATTTGTAAATGAAATATTATTGTACACTTGGCGATTAAAAAGAGTGGCTATGAGTTTCTTGCCCGTTCTTCTCATGAGCCCTACACACCCTAGCTTTGCTGAACGTGGCAGTAAATGTAAATTCACAGGAAAAAATTTACGTGTAACTTTGACATTCATAAGTGTTACCTTGTAACCTAATTTGAATAAATTTATTTTGATTTGATGATTTGATTTAACTCTTTTGCTTATAATGATAATAACTAGTAACCTTGTTCAAAACCTTTTGATAAAAAATTCAATGAGTTAATCAATATACAAAACGATATCGACACCTTCACTATAGCTGAATCCACTATTTGTGATGCAGAAGACTGTTTATCATTGTTGCCTAAAACTACTAAATGTTTAAAAAATTTTCAACAAAACATCCGGAGTGTTAACTGCAATTTGCCTGGGTTATTGCCTATTCTCGTAAGAACAGGGGTAGATTGGGATTGCATTATTTTATCCGAGTGCTGGTTACCTTCTACACATTTTATACCTTCTATAGATGGTTATGATAGTTTTGCATCTACTAATCATAGTACACAGAATGAAGGTGTAATTGTTTATTACAAAAAAGAATTATTTATTTCAATCATGGAACCGATTATATCTGACTGTAACTGCCTTGTAATTAATTTTAATAAAGATACTGTAGCTCTTGCTATCTATAGACCACCAAGCTTTAGAAATACTAGTAATTTCCTCCAATCTCTGAATAATATTTTTTTTAAATATTCAAATAAGCAAAATGTTATGTTGTTGGGTGACATTAATATCGACATAACTAGTCAAAGTAAGGACACAAATCTTTCTTCATATTTAGACATGCTGGCATTCCATGGAATGATGCCTGCGCATGTGCTACCGACGCATAATAGGACGTGTCTGGACCATGTACTGCTAAAGACTAAACTGACAGCTCGCTGTCTTATCCTGCAAACAACCCTCACCGACCACAATAGTGTTGCCTTATATATTGCTACCACTTCTAAGCAAAAGCCGGCTAAAATAATGAAGTATATTAATCATGATAGTTTACATACCGAAATAAATAACATCGATTTTAGTCCATTATATACGATTACCGATGTTAATGAGGCTGCTGATTACTTTCATAACTTACTTCACTCGGCTATAATAAAAAACATGAAAGTGGTGAAGATAACAAATCGTAAGAAAATCCTTAAACCTTGGATTACACCTGGTATTCTCAAATGCATAAAAAACCGCGATAATCTGTATAGGAAATGTAGAAGGGAACCGGCAAATGAAACGCTTAAGACTACTTACAGACGCTACAGGAATTTCTGCACTTCTCTTCTGAAAAAATTAAAACGGGGATATGAAAGGCATCAACTCCAAAGTGCTGGCACTGATAGCAGAAAGCTTTGGAAAATTGTTAAAGATATCACTTATTCCAATAAGCAGAAAGATATCCCACATGAACTAATTAGCGCCCATGATCCGCAGAAGTCAGTAAATATTGTGAATCACTATTTTGCTAATGTCGGCAATTCTTTAGCTGCAAATATAAGCAATATTCCCCAAACTGAATCACTTACCTTAAAATCGACTTGTCATTCATTTGTTCTATTAGCCACTGACACAGAGGAAGTTGGGACACTAATAGCTGGTTTAAAAAGGAATTGCTCCGCTGGTCTTGATTCAGTATCTGCTGAAACTCTAAAGAGAAATAAGGATATCCTGATCCAGCCGATAACATACATATGTAACCTGGCGCTTTCAACTGGAAGATTTCCGAACATCTACAAGAAGTCTCGAATCCATCCAATCCATAAACATGGGGACAGAGGCTGTGTCAATAACTATAGGCCAATTTCAATCCTGCCGACACTCTCAAAAATTTTAGAACGTATAATTAATAAACGACTTGTAAAATATTTGGAAAGCAAACAACTTTTATCACAGGCTCAATTTGGATTTAGGACAAATAGGTCCACATCTGATGCGGTCTCTGTTCTAACTAATTCGATAGTCAATAATCTGGACCGCAGGGAGAAGACAATAGCCATATTTTTGGACTTAGCAAAGGCATTTGACACAGTCTCTGTTCCGCTCCTACTGAGAAAGCTAGAAAGCCTTGGGATCAGAGATATCCAGTTGAAGCTATTGCGTGACTACCTGAGTGATAGGACACAGTGTGTGCAAATAGGAAATGTATTAAGTGAGGAGATCCCAGTGACTTTTGGACTTCCCCAAGGTAGTATACTTGGCCCGACACTTTTTTTAGTTTACATAAACGATCTGTGTGAGATGGATATCCCTAATGCTAAAATCGTTACCTTCGCAGATGATACCGCCTTGCTCGTTTCTGGTAGGTCGTGGGATGAGACCTTCTCAAATGCACAGACAGGGATGAATACTGTCACAAACTGGTTACGCAAAAATGTTTTGACCCTAAATGTTAATAAGACTAATTATATTACTTTTTCTATAGCGACTAATGACAGGCCTGACCCCTCAAGCCGTATTATTTCACATTCGTGTACAAACCCTAACAGTGCGAACTGTTTATGTCCTATTATTAATAACGTAGCTGTAACGAAATACCTAGGAGTAATGATCGACAAAAACCTAAACTTCCATCATCATATAGATCTGCTATCAGCTAGAGTTCGCAAACTTATAGTTATATTTAAGGCATTACGACATGTAGGTCAAAAAGATGTGATTAGGTCTGTGTATTTTGCGTTATGTCAGTCACAACTCAGCTATTGCATAGCCTCTTGGGGAGGTACTTGCAAAACACATTTCCTTAAAATCGAGAGAGCTCAAAGAGCACTTCTAAAAGTTTCTTTGTTCCTACCATTTTACCACTCAACCACAGACCTGTATAGGAAATGGGAGGTTCTGACAGTCCGGCAACTATTTATTCTACAAACAGTAATGAAGCAACACTCTCTTATAGAATATGAACCAAATAAATTTAAAGACCAACGTCGAAAGTATGCAGTTTGCAAAACTTATCCATTTAATACAAAGTTTGCTCAACGATTTTTTCCATACCGAAGTTTTAACTTGTATAATAAATTAAACCGGGCTTTATCTATTTACTCACTGTCAAATTCCAAATATAAATCATTGGTCATAGGGTGGCTGCGTGGGTTAGATTATAATCTCACAGAAAATCTTATTCATAATACATACCCATAACATATGCACACAAAACAGACACATTCGTACAAACACTACACACACACCCACACGCACACACACACACACACACATACAAACACACGCGCACACACACATACACACACACACACACACACACACACACACACACACACACACACACACGTACACACACACTCACACACATATATATAATTAAGGCGCTTTTATGTATACCTATTTACGTTTTATTCTTATGTTTTACGTTAGTGTGTCTCCTTCATTAAACTGATGTGTACATCTCATTTTATTATACATACCTATATCTTGTAACGCCTGGTTGTCTGGCGTGGGGACCTGGTGATTTGTCCTACAGGCAATTTTTTTTTGCCTAATTCAAACACCAGCTCCTCACAATTTTGAAGATATACCTACTCGATTGTAATAAATTGTATTTTTACGTTTTGTGAGGAGAAATAAATAAATATAAATAAAAAAAATAAAAAAAACCTACGTCAGTCGTATGTAATACTTTTGACATGGCTTTCAGGCTTTTGGGCCATTACATCAGTTAAATTTATCTACGGTGTGGCCACATGAGGGAAATTAATTTAATCATTAAGTAATCGCATGGAATCGCACGTTTAACGTTTCACGTTGATTGGACTAAACTGTCATTTGAGACGTCAAATGAATAGGTGAATACCGATCAAGTTGCGATCTCAATCACGCACATAAAACGCGCAGCAGTAGAATACTCTAAAGCGCTCGCGTGACGCGAACTTGACGCGAGCGTATCTGACGGCGGTTGTCAAAATTACGAGAATACGAAAAGGGCTGTTTTGACCGAAACTTAACCGCAACTGCACTGCAACTGAACTTATTTAATTACGTGAATTAGCCTACAGGTCTCTTAAAAAAAATGTAGCGGTCCGTGGGATACAGTTAAAATCTGAAAGAGGCACCAGGAAAAAAGTTTGACTATGGCTGCAGAAAGCCATCAATACTTACTGATAGGCATCCTCAGGCACGTGTCTCTTGCTTAACCGCATATGATTGTTGTAACAGTCTCTGCTCGCAAAGCTTTTCCCGCAGGCCCTACACTCGTGTAATTCCCCGGCATCTCGCTCTCGGTGGTTGCGCGTGTGCCGCGCTAGGTTGCGCTTCCATTGGAACAGCTTGCCGCAAATTGGGCACGGGTATGTTAACCCGTTGTGGATTACGCTGTCAAAACAACAAATTATATTGAACTGAAATATTGAAAGGAAGAGAGCAGTGATAACCTGGTGGAAGACCGATGGACTGCCACGCAGAGCTTTCGAGATTGTATATTATCACATACTCATATATAAACGCGGATATACTCGGATATGACCGCGGATATACTCGGATACTACTGTGGCTAAACATTGTTAATAATGTATAGGGTACTTACACATGAGCTCTGTAAAAATATACGCCATATACTCGGATATTACCGATGTAATATACTCGGGATATACTCGGATATTACAGTGGATTTACCTAACGCTAAACGCTGCGCTAACAGTCGGTTATTATCGCAGATATACTCGGATACTATCGGAGCTAAACTTCAGCATTACAGCGGATAATATTTTTAATGCTGTATAGAGTACTTACACATGAGCCCTGTAATATACTCGGATATTACCACGGTATACTCGAATATTACCGCGCTAACACTCGGATATTATCGCAGATATTACTGTAGCTGAACTTGAATATTATAGCGGATAGTATTGTTAATGATCGATAGGGTAGGTACTTACACATGCGCTCTGTAACTCTTCTTAGAGTGAAACACTTTGTCACAACCCTTACACGGAATGAATAGTTTCTCTTTCGGTTTTTCTTCTTTATTATGTGGTAATATTCTGTAATGGATAAAGTAAATTAAAGACAGAAGAATTTTATCGTACTTGTCATATTTAGCTATTCTAGTATTCGTACAGTGGTCAATACTCGATATAAATCATAATTGAAAATTTGAGGTAAACATACATATATAATGTTTGTTTGTTACGATTTAATGCCTGAACTACTCGACCAATCATCATGAAATTTCGCATACACATTGTCAGGGAAATAGAAAACAACATACATCTTTCGTTTCTGAGCGAGTGAAGACTGGGGCAAAAGCAAGTTTAATAATTATGTCATTTGATATTTTTATGCTATTAAAGATTTTTGTGCTTGACTTTAGTAAACATATATGTCGTACTGGTAGCTAGACAGTACATAGAGACCCATTTCTGTATTGTCTTTCTTTTTTTGTCATCTATATTTATTAGACAACCAATATGGTCTGAAAGCAGTAACTGAATGTTTTAATAATGCATTGCTTAATAATTAATCAAATAAGGCAACTAAGAAAAATGTATTTAAATAGACTTTGAGTAGACATTAACAAAAGAGCTAAAGTTAGATAATCTCAAGCGGCTAGACTTACTTGAGATGGTATTTGAGAGTCATCTTGTTAGCAAACACTTTCCCACAGCAGTCACACTGCGGTTTCTCTTGTCGACAAACGGCGCGATGATACGAAAGCTTAGATTTTGTACTGCAACAAACATACATAAACCGTGGAGAAACTCGGATACTACTGCGCGTATATTCGGATACTACCGCTGCTATACTCGGCTAATTTACTATCGTGTCGCACTCGGATTATACCGCAGACATACTCGAATATTACCGCAGATAAACTCGGTTATTACAGCAGATAAACTCAAATATTACACCAACTATACTCGGATATTTTCTTACCAGAACTGCGCGCCACATGTCGTGCACATATGCTGTTGGACACCCCTGAGCGAGGTAACATGCTTCAGCATGCGTATATAAAGCCTAGTTCTTGAGACCACACAGGATGCACTTGTAGTCAGCCAGGAGGATTTGTCAGCAGATACACTCGAATATTACAACGGATAAACTCGTATAATACCGTAGATATACTTGAACATATTTGCGGATATACTCGGATATTACAGCAAATATACTCGGATATTACTGCGGATATAATCGGATATTCTCTTACCTGAACTGCGCACCGCATGACTCACAAACATGCTGTCGCACATCCCTATGCGTGGTAATATGCTTTAGCATGCGTATCTTAAGTGTAGACTTGAGGCCACACAGAATGCATTTATAGGCAGTCAGGTGGATATTACAGCAGATATTCTTAAAATTACTGCTGGTATACTCGGATATTACCGCAGATAAACTCGGATATATCCGCGAATATACTCGAATATTAACGCAGATAAACTCGAATATTGCAGCTACTATACTCGGATAATTCCATACCTGAACTGCGCGCCGCATGTCTCGCACACATGCTGTTGCACATCCCTATGCGTGGTAACATGCTTCAGCATGCGTATCTTAAGCGTAGTCTTAAGGCCACATAGAATGCATTTATAGGCAGCCAGGTGAAGCGCTCGATGGCATGCCAGATTGTCCTTCGTTAGGAAGTAGGCTTGGCAGATTGCACATTGATGGCATATTTCGCCTTTCTGTAGGAGAAAAGGAGTTTTAGACAGGGAACCATAGTTATTGTAAAATACTTATTTTATTAATCTTAACTTATATTATTAATGCGAATGTGGATTTGACTGTTTGTACGCGGCCTAAACGGCTGAACCGAATTCGAGGAATTTTTGTAAGTGTGTTTGAGTGGCTTCCGTAATAGTTTAGATTCATAATTAGACCAACTAATATTATTAATGCGAATATAGGTTTGACTGTTTGTACGCGGCCTAAACGGCTGGACCGATTTCGACGAAATGTTTTATGTGTGTTTGAGTGGCTTAATGGTTCAGATTCATAATAAGACCCAATAGATGGCGCTGCGGTGGATCTGATATTGTACGTATATAAAATAATCTTACCGGTTGATGTTTTCCATTTAAATGATCCATTTTCAGCTTTTCAGTATTAAATCCTATGATACAGTCGTCACATTTATATTTCAGTTTGCAGAACTCTTTGCTATCTTTGTCTGCTACTCTTACTGCCCACATCTCTTCTTCAGTCATAGTGTAAAGTTCTACTAAGTCTTCCGGCAGATTTTTAAGTTTCCTATTCTTCTTTTGCTGGTCTTTGCCGCTGTTTTCTGTGGTAGGTATATCCTGTGAAAGGTAATAAAAATAATGACGATCTGAACGGGACTGGCCATCTGCACAGGAGATATTTTAGTGCACACGTGTGTGTAAACACAAGTACAGTCTCATAGTGCGATATGACGTCACGACACGACCGGAGAGAGATCAGGCGCATGACCAACGGCGCGACGTTACTTCCAAAGCATGGGGGTATGTAACACCGCCAACTTCCCAACTCCGGGATGCTATTGAAATACCCAATAACTTTTTTGTTGGTCCGATCTGGGAATTAAATCTGGGACCTCATGCACAGCAATTGCATTCTCTACCGCTGGGCCACAGAGGCAGTTGCGAATATGTTAAGATATTGTAAAGGTAAAGCAACTGAATGGCTTCGTGACGAAGCGGAGTAGTTCATGGAGAAATGGTTGCAGCACCTTACAGTTATGATTTGTAAATGAAATATTATTGTACACTTGGCGATTAAAAAGAGTGGCTATGAGTTTCTTGCCCGTTCTTCTCATGAGCCCTACACTCTTGCTTTGCTGAATTTACATTACCTGCCAGGTACCTAATGTAAATTCACAGAAAAAAAATTACGTGTTACTTTGACATTCATAAGTGTTACCTTGTAACCTAACTTGAATAAATTTATTTTGATTTTGATTTTGCGGATGGAAATTAGATTGCTGTGCATAAAACCTCGGGTTTGATGTCCAGGTCGAACAGTGTTACCGGATATTTCTGTCAAAAAATTTCTTGCAGCAGCATATCGAAAATTGGCTCACATCGAACACAGTTCTAGATACCGTGCTGGTACTGGGAACACCTAATATTTTGCCCGATTAGGGCATCAAAACCGAGACCTTATGCACAACACACAACAGTACAGTACAATCCAATAACACTTTGTCCGGCTAGGTCATCAAACCGGCGACTTTATGCGCAGCAGTTGCCAACACAAGCGCTGTGCAACTAAGACATCTAAAACCTATTGCTTGGGACTTAACCATAGCTGGCTTAATGTGGGTGTAATAGACCTTCTTTTTAACACGCTTTTATGAGCTTCATACGTATGTAAGTATGTATGTAACGGAAACTTTGAACATGATTTTGACCCCCTTCAAAACGTTTAAATGTGGCTTACTTATCAAGGAACGATGAAAATACGAAAATTTAGAAAAAATAACAAAATATAATAATAGTTAAAAAAAACAAACTGAAAAAGTAGAAAATAATTTAGGTAATAATTTTAATATAAAAAAGCGTGGGGTGCTTTTTAAGATATTTTGATAACCCCCACCCCACGCTCTTTTACCATTAAAATAATTAAATTATTTTTTACTTTTTTAGATTGTTTTTTTTAATATTTTTTTTTAGTTTTTATACTATTATTTATTTTTATTTTGTATTTAATTTTTTTTTTTTTTTTTCTTAAAGACAACTTGAGTGTGGGCACTAGGAATAATTCCTGTGTCGCGGGGGACTTTACAAACATTCAAATAACGGACACAAAGAACATCCAGACTTGGAACAAGTATTTGGGGATGACACAATTTTTTGTCCCGTATGGGGATTGAACAACACTCAGCGCAGCCATCCTAGCAGCCTTTCTACCTTCCTTCCTATCCTTCGAGGATATAGAATCTGTATGAAACCTTGTGACTCTTACCTCTAAATCTTTCTTCTTCGTCTTTTTTTTCTTATTTCTATCAGTCTTCTCTTTGTAATTCTCAGTTATGAAGTCTTGTTCCTGTAAAAAAACAAAGCCATTATAACTATTTGTATAAACTAGGTATATTTATCCATTGTCTAGTACTCATAGTACAAGCTCTGCTTAGTTTGGGCTAGATGGTGTTGTGTGTATGTGATAGAATATTATATTGTTATAAGAATACGACCCAGTTGTTTCTGAGATTAACGCGTTCAACCAAACAAACAAACTCTTCAGCTTTATAGTATAGATTTGATTTATGACAAGCCTGATAGTTCTTGCCTGAACGTTAGCTTGCAATTCACAGCGACACCTAACGGGTGGTCCAAATGGTAATCCAAGCCATCCAGGAACATACACAAAAATTTCATCAAAATCGGTCTAGCTGTTTAGGAGGAGTTCAGTCATTCATCTTCCCAATAATTTTTCAGCAGCCCTATACACAGCCGTTGCGCTACCAAAGCAATTTTTAAAACAATATATCCAAAAATAGTAACATTCTAGTAAATATATAACACACAATATTAACAAATTATACACCTAAACCTTCCTCTTGAATGAATGAAATGTCTATTGGTGAGAACCGCATGAAAATCCGTTCAGTAATTTTTAAGTTTATTGCGAACGGAGAGACAAACGCGGCGTGGGATTTTGTTTTATCGCGTATACAGGGTATCCGGTAATTAATGGATAACCTTGAAATGTCCTATAGTAGAACTGAATGCCGTTCAGAAAAAATGGAAAATAAAAAAATATATAAGTATATATATATTAAAAAGTGCAAGCTATATTAGCATAGCATACTTTTGACTGTCTATCTATTAGCATAATTAGTGTTTAATAATAAAACAACAAAAAACCGATGGATTTCATTAATTTATGGTCGTAATATACAAGAAAGTTATACATGGTAATTAAAAAAAAACACATATCTCAGGTAGTAGTTAGGATAGATTTTTTTTCATATTTTTTCTGAACGGCCATCAGTTCCACTATAAGACATTTCCAGGTTATCCATTAATTACTGGACACCCTGTATACAGACAGACAGATTTTAAAATATGTAGTGATAAGGCTACATTACCACAATCTCTTTCTTTCTCTTTTTCTTCTTAACTCTAGTCTTCTCTTTCAATAAAGAGAGTTGTATATCTTCATCGGAAGTCACATCGTTGACTGGTGAGTGTAGATCTCCGAATGTAGTGTCTTCAGTAAGGTCTGGGAGTTCTTCTTTAATTGGTACATCTGTAAATAGAGATTTAGCAGTCATCGTTATCATCATATCAGCCGAAATACGTCTACTGCTGGATATAGGCCTCCCCAAGGTTTTCCACACAGACCACACAGTCCCACGAACCTTACCAGATCGTCAGTCCATCTGAGTACAAAGATTTTAATCATAGATGCGTTACTACGTTTAAACACGGTCACCTTTCTGTTCGTTAAGACTGCACCGACCGTAAGACGCGGTTGGACTGAATGACAGAGCTCGATATTCAAATCGACGCGCGGCCGCCATAGTAAAATTGTATGGAGGATTTGAAGTGCTTTTTTGATAAATATGTATCTTTATTATCAACCAATAACTTAAATATTTGAGACGGACAAATTGTAATATAACTATTTATGTTTCGTTTAAGCTGTAAAATAGAATAGATTTCTACTGTTATAATCTAAAAATCACGTAACAGGACCTTACGTTTTTGCATTTTTCATGCATATTCACGTACCTAATATTGTAGGCAAAAATATTAATTATTTTAAGTTTTTTACACGGAGTAATTGTAAACACATTCATTGTTATGGTAAATGTATATTTTATATTTGTATTAAACAAAAAGTGTTGATTTTATCAACTTAACTGTGACCGCCTGTTTTGGCACATTTCGCTCGGCGCAGTCTTAAGTTGTCATCGATACAATAGGATTAATGCTGTATCACGAGGAACTTTACAAACATTTAAACAACGGACGCAAATAATTATGTGATCGACAAGTTGTTGTTTTAAGCCTGGGTGCTTTCTACCCAGACTCAGAAGAACAACTATTCGTGGATGCACTTTGGTTCATGTGAGGATCGAACCCACAACAGCGCCGCAGCAGCAGTTTGTCGGCCTCGATGGCGTAGTGGTTAGTTTTACCGACTGCCACGCCTGAGATCGCGAGTTCGATTCCCGCACAAGTCAAACATTTGTGTGCATGAACATGGATGTTTGTCTTGGTCTGGGTGTTTCTATGTATAATATGTATGTACTTACAAAAAAAAAGTATATATGTATGTTTATCCATTGTCTAGTACCCATAGTACAAGCTCTGCTTAGTTTGGGCTAGATGGTTGTGTAGTCATCAGTGTTAAGTTGATCCGGCAATAATGCCAGCACAAGATTGGTCGCTGTAACCAAAATTCAGTCTGCAGAAACTATTATCACTCGCTTTAATGGTGAAGAAATGGACATACACCGATCTGTGTGGAAACCTTGAGGGAGGCCTATGTCCAGAGGACGTCTTTTGACCGAAATGATGACGATGATTTGAAAGTTCTCCATGATGTTCTCGAAGATATGTGAAGTCTACCAACTCGCAATGGGCCAGCGTGGTGGACTATGCCTAACACTGAAAAGACTGCTCGTGCACAGCATTGGAACAGTTTATATACAGAGCTGATATTATATATTACTCTTCTCTTATTTCTTACCAAATTCAAAGGATTCCTCTCTCTCTGCCTCCACTTTGATATCAGAATCCTTTTCTTCTTTCTCATCCACAACTATCGATGTACTCGAACTTTGCAAAGTGATTATGGATAGTTTCGTCGTAGCCAGCGGCTTGAAGTCATCTGGAGAGTCAAGGAATGTTCTCTGAAATAAAAATATGGATATTTTCTCGTGTGAATATTGCATGAAGGCAGAGGTGTATCATATTCACGTTAATGTCTTCTAGACCGAATTTCGGTTACGGCAGTCAATCTCAACGGAGACTGGCCGTCTGCGCAGGAGATATTACAGTGCACAAGTGTGTGCGCAAACACAAGTGCACTCTCTATTCCCTAACTCTCATAATCCGATGGAACGGCAATCCGACACGACAAGAGAGAGATCAGGCGCATGACCATCGGCTTTACATGCTTTCAACACGGCGATGTATAACACCGCCAACTTCCTTGTAGCGACTAACATCAAAACGCTACTACAATTAACCGCCATCATTAGTACTTTGCGCCTTGTAAAATCACGCCACCCGATCAGGTGATCGTGACGTCAGACCACCGGCGAAGATTTTTAGCCACGCCTACCACAAGATGGCTGTCGACGCCATTGGTATAATGGAATTAAATATTATTGTCTCTTGAGCTCTGGTGCAACTAATTACATAGTAACTTAAAGTCTAACGTTTTATGATTACTACCAGTATCCTAGTACACTACACGTCACGTAGACCTGCACAACGAGTGGTCTAGGTATTAGAGGTTATGGATTAAATAATACACTGTACAAACACTTTTAACTATTTATTTTATACTTTGACACAATGAAGTTTATACGTCCGTTCACTTACAGCTCACAACAAGAAGTGACAGATAGCAGTGTTGCTACGTCTTTTATAGCCAATCAAACTGTAACGTATTTGAGTACTATTTATATTGTATGATGTCAAATTATACAATTACTAAGGTGCAATTATTCTAAATAGTTAAATATAATAATTAATTAATTTTTGCATAAATTAATGTATATAATTCAACACTAGGATACGAACCCTAACCACTTCATCCTAACTCTGGGCTGCTGTTCAGGTTTCTTCTAAGAAAACCCAAAATCTTTTTGTTAGCTCGACCCGGGATTCGAATCCGAAACCTCATGCACAGCAGTCGCATTCACTACCTGTACATTACGCTGATTATGGATCGATTCCTGTGTGTGGGTCTCTATAAATATACAGTGTGACTGGACATTGTACATACTTAAGGACATGATAATTTATGGTCAGACATAAAGCATAACGTATTTTTTGTTTAATCTGCAAAGAAAACCTTTATGAAAATTTGTATGAAATATCCATAAAATGTGGACGTTGCGCGTGTCGCACACAGCTGTCGCGCGCCGCGCTACCGAGGCTAATGACCTTTGATAAGAATAGGACGGGCGGGGGTGCGGTAGCGGAAGGGGCGGAGGTTTTGTTTAGCTTTGGCATATGCGCAAGAGTGTCCGCACATTAAGTTTTTATTGGATAACAAGGTCAAATTTTAAGTACCTACTCGGGTCCAGGATCGAGTACTGAATACCCTCCTTCAATATATCCAGTTTTTTACCAATCAGCCGGTATGAGTATAAATTTGCAGCAGCTGTAGCCTAGCGGGAGACCGTTGGACCGCTACGCGGCAGCTCAAGTAAGTTTACGAAGTTATGTGCGTATTAAATAGTTAATTATCGCTCGCTTTACGGTGAACGGAAACATCATGAGGAAACCTACATGTCTTAGAGTTCTTCATAATGTTCTCGAAGATACCGACCGGCACTGGCCGAGCGTGATGGACTAATAACACTTATATACTGACTAATATTATAGATGCGACTGTGAATTTGTTTATTTGTCTCGACCGATCATCATGTAATTTCGCATACACTTTTTCAGGTGAACAGTAAAGGACAAAGTCGGACGAAGCTGGGGCATAAGTTATTTAGGTAGACCCTTTTCTTAAAATTGTTTGTACGAAAATCATTATCCATAAAACGTTTGCTATAAACTTCAGTAACCATAAAGTTCAAACATTCTAAATTTTGTTTGACTTCTAAAATTATTCTGTCATAATATCGAGTACTATAATGATTGAATCTCCTAATTCTGCATGAAATAAAGTCATATGTCCTAAGTATTGTATAATATAATGTGTATCATTCAGAATGATCCTTTATTAATAAATTTATTAGTCCTAAAACATTTGCTAAAATTAGGTTTTAGTGACAGAAATTAATCGAATGAAAGCAGCGATAGCTCAGTGGGGAGACCAACAGACACGCAACACCTCTGACTTTCGGAAGTTATATGACTTTTCGAAATTATGTGCGTATTGGTTGACAATTATCGCCTGCTCCGTGCCTCGGAGAGCACGTTAAGCCGTCGGTCCCGGCTGCCTTGAACATCTATAGCAGTCGTTATTGGGAAGTCAGTGCCCTATAATATCCTGACACTAGCCTAACCTTAGGGTATCGTTAGCCTTCGGGTTGCGGAGGTCAGGTGGCAGCCGCTCCGTGTAAAAACTGATATCCAGTCAAATCCGGTTAGACTAACAAAGTGACTTGGGAATAATAAACGCTAGGGAGAAGAAGTGACAGAAATGAATCGCTGTAAATCCGACTCCACGCAGTCTTGTCTACCCCTAGAGGGTAATTTAGAATCGCGTAGGCGCGTAGGGGCGAGGCGGCCCGCGGGCTGAGGAGCAGAAGGCTGTGAGCGAGCCACCGCGGCTGAGGCTGGCCAAGCAGCAAGCCAAAGCTGCGGTGGTGAGCGAAACAACCTGGTTTTGACGCCACGCGTAACATCAGCTCTGTGTATTAAAATTTCTAAAAAATAGTTAACTCATAGTTATTAGTAAAATAATTAGTGCATCATTGATAAAACAATATAATAAGTGTGTGATAGTGTTATCTCGACATAAACTCAAGTAAAAGTGCATAAAAAACCATTTCAAAAATTAGTTGAAAAAGTTTGTTTACATTTAAACCAACCGTGAACATTCAGTGAATTAATTATATTACAACAATATACAGTTCATAAAAACAATAATTGTTTACTAAAAAGTGAATAACTAACACAAATAAGTGTATTTATAAAAATTCTAAGTGATAAAAAATAACCGACGGTATCAACAAAATACAAAATCATAACGTCTCGCGCCTTTTAAAAAGTTGTTTACTTAGTAGAAACAGAACAGATATTTAGAATGTCCAAATAGTTACCATTTGGCTGAATGGTTTCAAAGCGTGACACTGTGTAACCATATGTGCTGTGGTTCAAGTCCAGCCTATACTAGATTGGACTTTTTGTGAATGTTCTCAACAAATTGAACATTTCTTTGTAAACATTCAATCTTCATAAATTTGAAATACAAAACTTAGAACACTTTGGAAATAAGTTCCAATTCTTACCGCAAGATGTCACTAGATGCTAATTTGGATACTTATAAGGATACTAGTTATAATATGCTCAGTGGCAAAACCGAAATAATGGATACACAGATAAATAACGTAACATTAAGAAACAAATGTAAGATAAATATTCCGACTGATAACTCTTTCGAAGCATTATCCGAAATAATGGAAACTGAGGATGAAATTGCATCTCTTGTGTCAACATCCTCTTGCGGTTTTAACCGAAGCTACCCTGAATTACATATGCGCTCACAAGATGATATTACGGAACTTAAAAACAGAATATCTAAACTTGAGGAAAATTTAAAGATCGCTGAACATGAAATAGAAAAATTATTATTAGAAAACAGTGCACAAGCGAAAGAAATTAGTAACTGCAAATTAACAATCAGTAAGTTATCACATGTATGTACGAGTACAATTAAAAAGCCGTCCACCACCAAGCCAAAACGGAAAAACTTAATTAAATCTAAGCTTGATTTTATGAACATGCAAGAAAGCCCAATTATTAAACAAAATAAATTTAAGAAAACGCCACCTGTCGAGGAAGAATGTATCAAAGTTTCCATGAGCCGAAAACCAATCAATGAAGAACCACGTAATTCTAAACAATCATCAAAGGGCACTACTACATCAGAAATGTGTGCTCCAGAGACATATCGTGCAAAACTGGACAGTGAAACAAACTTTAACAAAATCTGTATAATAAGTGATAATAATGTAAATAATATTTTAGAAACAGCTGTAAATTCCTTTCCGTATGCTAAAATCTGCCATTATTGTTTACCGAACGCGGGGATATCGGAACTCTTAGCAACATTACATTTAAAACTTGCGAATTACTCTCTAAATGACTATTGTATAATTCTAATAGGTGAAAAAGACTTTTTAGTGTCCACTAACTATGAAATACTGGTGAATTATATAAAATGTAAGCTCGAAAAAATAACACATACGAATGTTATCTTATGTTGCCCAAACTTTAAGCTAAATAGGAACGTAATGTTATTTAATACGAGAATAGAAGCCTTTAACCACCGTTTACATTTAAGCAATCAGAGCTATGAATACACTTATATGTTTGATACAAATAAATATCTACAGTACACTTTTAACATGTTCTCCAAATATACTGGTAAAGTAAACAATACAGCTATCGCTAATATATTCCAGAATTTAAAAAAATATATAGATTATCTCAATAGTTATTATAAAAATAATTTTAAAAACAAATCCTATAAAGAAAGTAAGTGCAATAATATCCAACAATGGAGACCCGGAACTATTCCCTATTATTTTAAGAAAATAACTACCACAAAAAATCGTCATGACCTTGAATCCAATAGTCAGAATCCATGTCTATTAAATGATAGATGTTCTCAAAATGCTGTGGACATAACATCCACACCACAAATACCAAATCAGTTTTTTCGTGTATAAAAACATTACAGTTCTACACCAAAACATTAATGGACTTATATCTAAATCTGGTCTTCTGACACTGGCTCTTGAGAATGAGGTAAGTCCTATTGATGTATTGTGCATTACTGAACACAATATGATAGTAACTGATAAAAGTACCCTTTGCATCACTGGTTATAAGCTGGGCTCTTGTTTCTGTCGGAAAAACCGACGTGGAGGTTCTTGTATTTTGATTAAAAAATCGCTTGCATATGTCCCAATTGACGAAATCACCAAATATTCACAAGAAAACATCATAGAATGCACCGGTATCGAAGTAACTGAACATAAAATATACATTATATGCATTTATAGACCACCAAGATCCAATGCAGAAGATATAAATAAGTTCTTCTTAACCTTTAACTCCCTTCTAAGTAGATTCTGTTACAGTAAAAAAAGGATTGTAATTTGCGGTGATTTTAATATAAATACACTCAACACCACTTTTGATGCAAATGAATTTAAACAAATTCTTCACAGTTACAATCTGAAACTCAGTATAAAAGAACCAACGCGTTTGTCAAGCCAAACATGCATTGACAACATTATATTTAATATTAGGGGCTGTACAGCAAAGGTAATTGAATTCGCGTTGTCGGATCATACCGCTCAGTTGCTTAGATGCCCAGTCAAACCTACTCTCTTTCTTAAGTCATGGATAATAGAAAAACGAGATTGTTCTAAAGATAATATAAAAAAATTTGAAGAATGTTTGAATTCACTTACATTTAATGATGTTTATAACAATACAGACCCAAACTTAGCATTTAACGAATTTTATGAACTTTTCACCCTTTTTTATAATCTTTGTTTTCCCTTAGTTAAAATAAAAATAGGAAATAGACACCGGCCTCAATGGGTGACGAAAGGCCTAAAAATATGCTGTAAGCGTAAACGACAGCTTTTATGGGAGTACAGGAAAAAACCAACAGATGAAAATAAAAATAAATTCTTAACTTTATCAGCACGGCTTAATCGTATCATCAGGTTAACTCAAAAGTCTCGTAATGATCATTATATAAATAATGCTAGTAATAAATCACAAGCCACCTGGAAGATAATAAACGCCAATAAGCTAAATGTACCGACCGATCAAATACAACAAATTTTGTTAGACGGTAATGTGATAAATGATCCCAAGCAGATAGCGAGTCATTTTAATAATTTTTTCGTTGACCAGACTAAAAATGCCGTTTCTAACCGATCAAAGTGTCATATTCCATACGAGAAAAATTCAATATTTGTTCGCCCAACCATGCCAAAAGATATTTATAGTATTATTAGAGGATTAAAAAATACAAACAGCACTGGGTATGACGACATATCAACTAAAATTTTAAAACATGTTGCCATTAAACTTGCAGATATTCTAAACCACATAATAAACTTATGTATTACGACTGGTATATTTCCAGAAAAACTCAAAGTAACGGTAATTAAACCTTTATTCAAGAAAAATGATAGGAATGACATGAGCTGCTATCGTCCAATAGCGCTTGTGCCAGTCATATCAAAAATTTTTGAGAAAGTTTTTTATGATAGAATTTATAATTACTTTGAAAATAACGCTTTATTTTGTAACGAACAGGTTGGCTTTCGTAAAAAGAAAACGATTGACATGGCCATATATAACTTTCTTCATACTGTATTAACTAACATGGATAAAGGTAAACAGGCATGTGCGCTATTTATGGACCTCACAAAGGCCTTCGATTATGTGAATCATGACATACTACTAGACAAACTCTACGCCTATGGTGTGAGAGGGAACATGTATGATTTGATTAAAAGTTATTTAAGTAATAGAAATCAAATAAGTCAGATAACTAGGATATGTCCCATTACAAAACTAATAAAGAAACACTCATCAACATACAGAATAGTTAGATCGGGCGTTCCACAAGGAAGTGTGCTTGGTCCGCTTCTATTTATCATATACGTAAATGACCTTCCTTTAGCCTCGAAACATAACACAGTTCTGTTTGCTGATGATAGTACTATACTGTTCACAGGAAATAATAAATCTGATATGGAAGCAGAAATAAACAAGACTCTGGAGAATATTGTAAACTGGTTGACAAAAAATAATTTACATGTTAATTTAAACAAAACTAATTTAATGACATTTAGAAGTAGATCTAATAAAATAACCAATATGAATATTAATTACCAAAACAATAAGATTCGAGAAGTAGACGTAACAAGATTTTTAGGCCTGAACATTGATAATACTTTAAACTTTAAACAACATATTGATTCACTTTGCTCTAGAATTAATAGCTATTCATATGCACTGTATATGCTTAGGCAAACGGTCAGTAACTCAACCCTTCTTACAGCATATCATGGCTATGTTGCATCCATTTTAAGGTATTGTGTTATTTTTTGGGGCAACTCTACCGATAAACAAGTAGTTTTTAATGCGCAAAAGAAATGTATTCGAGCCATATCTAATATAAAGCAGACAGATAGCTGCAAACCATTCTTTATAAAATTAAATATTCTTACATTGCCATGTATATATATAAATGAAGTTGTATTATTTGTCAGAAATAACATGCAATATTTTAATAAATTAAAAAGTAAGAGACATAATTTTTATATATGTATACCAAAAAATAGAACAGCGCTACTGAATAAAAGTATTTTTTGCATGGCACCACGCATATATAACCATTTGCCTAGATCAGTCCTCGAGATAGCAGATATTAACATATTTAAGAAAAAAGTTAAAACATTGCTATTGTCAAAAGCTTACTATACTGTTAGTGAATTTTTACAAGATAAATTATAATTGTATTTTCAGTTTTGTACCTAATTTATTATATAACATTGAGGTACTACTAACCTCAATTTGTACATTTTAAACTGTTTATTATTAGTTTTGCATGCCTTATGGTAGGATATGGTCAATGCACATTTGTAAACTATGTAAGATCTTCATGTACCCATATTCGCAAACAAATAAATGAATTTGAATTTGAATTTGAATTTGAAAGCCGTCTGCGACGATGAGCACGCGTGGGACCGCCGGAGACCCAAAGCGCCGGAGCCGTGACAAAAGTCATATTGTTTTACATCTTTACTATTTATGTATTGTATCAGTTGGGTTTGTTAAAAATAAAAAAATCTCACTAACATTTATAAGATTAGTTAGGCTAGATTAGTGCCTCTGTGGCGCAGAGGTAGTGAATGCGACTGCTGCGAGTCTCGGGTTCAAATCCCGGGTATGGCCAGCAAAAAAATTATACGGTTTTTCTGATAAGAAACCTCATTAGTAGCACGAAGTTAGGAAGTTGGCGGTGTTAGATACTCCGTCTCGGCAAGCACGTAAAGCCGTTGGTCCTACGCCTGATCTCTCTCCGGTCGTGTCTGATTGCCATCCCATCTGATCATGAGAGTGAGGGAACCGAGAGTGCACTTGTGTTTATACACACGTGTGCACTATAACATCTCCTGCGTTGGCCAGTCTCCGTTAAGATTGGCTGCCATGACCGAAATTCGGTTTGGAGGACATTATTATTAGTGAAAGAAGTCTTACCTCCTGTGAGTAACTGATGAGAAAATCATAAGCGTTCAATATTTGTTCTCGAAACAACATCGTTTTCTTCACGTACGCTAAGCATTCCCAACATACTTGTACATCTAAGCCGTCTGACACCTGGAAAAATAAATTATACATATATACACCCGTCTCAGCTTCGCACGAATATTCGTTATATCTCAAAGGTCGGCTTGATATTTGCAACAATTATCGCAAAACAAAATTACACAAACTTTACCAATTATACACCAAAACCTTCATCAATATGTCTATTGGTGAAAACCGCATTAAAATCCGTTCAGTAGTTTCAAAGTTTATCGCGAACAGACAGACAGACGCGGCGAGGGACTGAGTTTTATGATATGTAGTGTCTCATGCACCTATAGTTCTGGAGGGGTAGGCGGTAGGCCTAGGTGTATTACTGTCAGACTTGCACAGCAAACGTATTCATTACTCCTGAGTCACCAAAGCAGTACAAAAGATTATGCTATTGGGTCTGTCCATTAATTCTTAGAAGCATCTGGAAGCTGAGCCCAATAACCAGCAATAGAGACCTCCTATTATATAAGACTTAAAACCATAGCTAGCAAAACGTGACAAATTTTGTTATAACTTCACTCATAAGGAACGAGATGGGTGTAAAAACTCAGGATTCAACCTCTTCGTCTTCATGTGACCTTTTTTTTCCATCATCTTTATGTAATGTCCCACTGCTGGGCAAAAGCCTCTCCTTTGAACTTCCAAATCACTCTGTTGGTGGATATCCCCTGACCTTATGACCTTGTGAGCCCTATATCTCGTAGGTCTTTTGACCCACAGGCCCATATTCAAACTCGGCCGAGGGATGACTCCAAGGTATCTGTACACCAAGTTACAAGTCAATCGGTGCAGCGGTGCCGGCGCTATGCCTGTCACTAACAAACTCCAAATCACTCTGTTGGTGGATATCCCCTGACCTTATGACCTTGTGAGCCCTATATCTCGTGAGTCTTTTGACCCACAGGCCCATATTCAAACTCGGCCGAGGGATGACTCCAAGATATCTGTACACAAAGTTACAAGTCAATCGGTGCAGCGGTGCCGGCGCTATGCCTGTCACTAACAAACTGTCACAAACAGATTACGAACGAAGAGGTTAATGAAAACACTATGTGGGTCAGCCACATAGTGTTTTGATTAACCTCTTCGAAGACTCAGAGGTTAATAATTCCTGTGTCGCCGAGGACTTCACAAACATTCAAACAACGGACACAATGAACACCCAGACTTGGAACCTTATGTTGATCACACAACATTTTGTTTCGTGTGGGTATTTTTGCCGTGTGGAGATCGAACCTACAACACTCGGCGCACTACAGTGTCTAGTAGAGTGGCTGGTGAAGCGACCATTTAAATTACGCATCCGCCATCCGTGCAGTTGAACTAAAAAATTATATCATTCCAGAGCTGAAGCACCGGCCTGCTACATTTATTTATTTACCAGCTGTGCCCGCGGTTTCACCCGCGTTTATGGTTACTGCGCCGCTCCCGTGGGTCGTAGCATGATCTTATATAGCCTATAGCCTTCCTCAATAAACAGGCTACCCAACACTAAAAGAACTTTTCAATTTGAACCAGTAGTTCCTGAGATTAGCGCATTTAACAAAAAAAAAAAAAAATTCTTTCTTTTTTCTTTAGTTCTTCTTTTATTTCTTCAGCTTTATAATATTAGTATAGATTTTATATAATTAGAACGGTTACATAAAATTAGTAGGTATATATTTAACACAGATATTTAATTTATATCAATTATTACATGCACTGGCAGACGTTACATGCACTGGCAGACGTTAAATGCACTGGCAGACGTTACATGCACTGGCAGACCGCACAGTGCTAATGGAGAGGCACCCGAAAACACAAAGCGCAGCTCTCCGGACTATGAACTGCATACAGCAGAGCACAACAGTGTCTGACCCGACGCAGAATGCGATTGAACATGAGATCACGGGTCCGATTCCTGGGTCGAACAGTTTCAGCTAACAATGCTTTTTAATACTAAATACCGGACTAGTCGTAAATCTTGTGTCGCGGGGATCTTTACAGACATTCAAATTTCAAAGGACCGCCGCGTTTGTACGCGATAAACTCAAAAACTACTGAACAGATATCCATGCGGTTTTCACTAATAGACAGAGTGATTCAGGAAGATTTAGATGTATAATTTGTTAAGGTACTACCCTGGCTACCTGGCTTCGCACAGCCGGGGCGAATCGGTAATCCTTACTAATATTATAAACGCGAAAGTTTGTAAGGATATTTGGATGTATAGATGTTTGTTACTCCTTCACGCAAAAACTACTGGACCGATTGCGGTGAAACTTGGTAAATTAAGTTAAGCTGGAGACCTGGATTCACACACAGCCTACTTTTATCCCGATATGCCCACGGGAACGGGACTTACGCGGGTAAAACCGCGGGGAAAAACTAGTAAGATATAATATGAGAACTCACGACAGCTAGTTGTAAACGCGCAATAACTAGAATAAATATGAATCATTTATCGGTAGCTACTTAATATTTATGTACAAATTAATTATAGATAGATACGTAAGGTCAGAACTACTTTATAACTGAAATTGCGACAATCAATGTAATATATTCAGAAATATAGGGAGCTCGGTTTTACTTTATAAATATCCATTCGGTTAGGTACTTGACTAAAGTTAATGCTGCTAAAGATCAATGTAAATAGGTACAACAATAACGATTACTAAATCAATTGTAGGTATGTGTTAGTATAAAAAGTCATATCAAGATTGTTTACCTTTAGTTAAGTACCTAACCAAATGGAGTATAGTAATATTACAATGGAAGAAAAGATAATGTAAACAAAAATAAAATAAAAATCGTAAGAAAATAATGGCGGATCCAAGGATTTTTGTTCCGTGTTTATGTTTATTATTTCATGAAAAATAAATGAAACTACGCAAAGAAATTGATTGTTTACACTTGTTAACTAGTTGTGGGTTGTTTATAGTGCGTATAAAGTAAAAATTGTGCTTCTTACTTCTATATCTGCGAGTATCTTGAAACAGTTTTTAACATCAGAATCGTAAAACATGCGACGATTGTAGTTCAGACAGCCAACACATATTCCATTTACGTTGTATCCTTCTATGTTTATGTTGATTTCCTTCATTTTGAATACACTTTTGCATATATAAATTACAAAATTTCTATGAAATTAAAGGAAGCTTCATTCCTTTCTTTCGGCCATTTTGTCTTTTGTCATTTACTTTTTTTCGTTTCGTTTCGTTTATTTATACTTTATGTTTATTAAAAATGTTATTACCTATATTTGAGTTAGTATCAGCACTTGTAAAGTTTGTTTCATAATTGTTTATTTACAGTAGATTTACTTAAATAAATCAAAGAAAATATTTTTCTCATTTAATTCATGATTTATTGACAGCGATACGTTTTGGGTGAAATGGAATACAACACGTTAGGCTTACAGTGATACTGTGTTCCATACGTTCATTTCTATTACTTTGTGACTCTTTTAACATATGCACACTTTATATAGCGTGGTACTCCTCTTATGCTTACAATATCATAAAATTACGTAGTTTTATGATAAAGTCAGTTAAATCAGTCAATTGTGTATCTGTCAAACAAGTTATTTTATAGTTATTCCTTTCACAATGTTATTGATTATTTTTGATGAATTAGCCTTTTTACCGCTCTAAAGCCTAAATAAAAGCCGGTAAAATGTTTCGATCATACCGGGACACTATTAGAACACCTGTTAAAGCTAGTAAAGAAGCCGCAAGGAAGTACTTTTGTGATCTATGTGACGATGGAGAAGAACACATAGGTTGGGATTTGGAATTGGACGCCGAAATACACAGGAGAAGAGTTCATAAAGTGGAACTGATCCAATTGATGAGGGAGCCCAAAAATTACATGTGCTCTGTAAGATGATTTTCACAGTATTCTGAATGAGTCCCTTGACTAGATTAAAAAAAGAAACTTGCCGCCAAGATATTGTTGATCTGCCACTCATGATTTTTATATTAACGCCCGTTGAATTTCGGTTACAATTTTGCTATTGTAACTGACCTTATTGACTGAAAGCCATATAACATCAGAAGAATAGATTACATGACATATTTAGCCAAAAAACGTATAAGGAGACAGTAGAACAAAATTACGTAAAATAGCAATAAAAGATAGACAGTTTAATTGTTACCAACACTGCACATACTAGAATTAGGTGTACCTTACACTGTATTAACTGAGTCATTAGATAAGATTAGATAGTGTGATGACCCTTGACCATCTAAAAACAAATTACAATCGACCTTATACTAATATTTTGCCAATGTAAATGGAATAAAGAAATAAGGGCCTGAATCTGTATTTTTGTTTAATGTATAATCTGTGAACTATATTTGTTAGGTTGCCTATATAAAAGCAAAGCTCTACCAGGGTGCAAACAATGCTATATATGTTAAATTTGTGACACTGTCTTATGTGAACTAGCTATAGGTATATTGCATCTTCTTCCTAGTGTTTATTATTCCCAAATTACTTGGGGTCGGCTTTCTAGTCTAACCGGATTTGACTGGATGTCAGTTTTTACACGGAGCAACTGCCATCTGACCTCTGCAACCTGAAGGCTAATGATACCCTAAGGCTAGACCAGTGTCAGGATATTAGAGGGGACTGACTTCCCAATAACGACTGCCATAGATTTTCATGGCAGCCGGGACCAACGGCTTAACATGCTCTCTGAGGCACAAAAAACAGTCATAAAACTTCCAAAAGTCAGAGGTGCGCGACGTGGATTCGAACCCGAGACCCTCTGCATTGCAGTCTGTTGGTCTCTCCACATATTGCCGTCAAATGTACAGCTTGCTAATTTTCAAGTAATAACAATAATAATAATATCAGACCTGTATGTACCAGTGCTGGGTATGAGCTTCTTCTAAGTATGAGAAAGATTCAACCATAGTCTCTGGTCTCTGGCCCAGTGCAGGTCGGCAACCTTCACATATCTTTGGGACAATATGGACAACTCAGATATGCAAGAATCCTCATGATGTTTTTTTCTTAACCATAAAAGCAAGCGATATAGCTAAATAGCTATTTAAAAAAATTTATTACGTTTATAAAGTATTTAACTTCTAATGCATACTTATTTTCAAATGAATGAGTTATTCTGGTATTCAAAAGCAGTAGGCAGAGGTAACAGACTTTCATCTTGCATATCAATCTTGCATTATGTTTTCTTGCATATCACTTGGATTGTTCTATCTTGCATAGCTCTCTTGCATTGTTCTCCCTCATTACATTCTTTATGCTCACTGGTTGTGTCAGGTAGGCCTCACCTGGCATTTGCCTATGTGTTGCTCTTTTGAGGTGACATTGTATATATGAAACTTTAAGTGATGAAAATTTTTTCAGGTATGCCTACGTAAGCAAGAGGATAGAGCATCTTTAATAGCACACATCAAGAAACATCACCTTCTAACACCAGCGGACGCTTCATATGTGAAACGTGATCTCTTCATATGTGACTACTGCGGCAATATCTTCTTCAACAAACTCTTACTTATTGCTCACATCAGATACTTCCATCTATTGACAATATTTGAAAAGAGAACGGCCAAAACACAGTGCCCATCGTGCAACAAAAATGTTAATATACGTTCCATATGGTTCCACTTCCTTTACCACGGTATCATTCATACTGGTACATGTCCGATATGTCTAAGCACATTTGATAACTACAATGAAGCGTTGAGACATATAGACAGTCATCCGGGCTTCTATTCGTGTAATATATGTCCGTATGAATCAAAGAAGGAAAGTCTGTTTCAAAATCATTTAGATAAGCATAAGAAGACTGTGAATTTGGATGGTAAAGATGATGTAAATTCAGTTGCTAGGTACTATGTACCGCAGAGAAGGGCTGCATCTTGGAATAGAAAATTCCTGAATATTTTTAAAGGTAAGCAATTATCTTCAAATCTTCTCATATATTGACACTAAGTGTATATCATCATCTCAGCCGAACGACGTCCACTGCTGGACATAGGCCTCCTCCAAGGTTTTCACATAGGGTGGTCTTGGGCCACTCGCATCCATCCGCTGCCCGCTATCCATATCAGGGCGTCTGTCTACCAAACACAAGTGTATATATAATAATATTGGACCTGTATATGAACAGTACAGTGGTACAATGAACTGTACGGTGAAGTCACACTGAGAAGAGTTAACTCATAGTCCATCACGTTGCCCCAGTGCGGGTAGATAGACTTCACATATCTTCGAGAATATTATGTAGAACTCTCAGACATGCAGGTTTCCTCACGACTAGCCAACTCCGCAGGAGATATTATAGTGCACAAGTATGTGCGCAAACACAAGTACTCCGTGCATTCTGTGTTCCTAACTGTCGTGATCTGATGGTACGGAAATGACTAAATATGCACGGATGGCGTAGCGGTTTAAATGGGATTGATATTGTCACACAGGACAAAGTGTGATTCACTAGTTGTTCCGAGTCTGGGCGTTCTTTGTGTCCGTTGTTTCAATGTTTGTAAAGTCGTCTGCTGCATAGAATTAAGCGAGATTTGTGTTAATTTAATAATAATAATATCAGCCCTCTATATAAACTGCCGCACTGCTGTGCACGGATCTCCTTCCAATGTCAAAAAAATATTTGTCTCGACCGGAGGAAGATCAGGCGTAGAACCAACGGCTTTACGTGCTTTACAGAAAATCCTAATAACTTTTTGTTGGCCCGACTCGGGCTTCGAACCCGAGACTTCATGCACTGCAGTCGTATTTACTACCGTTGTACCACAGAGGCAGTAATTAACTATTTAATATGAATGTCAAGTAATATGCAAATTCTTTGCAGGCATCACCTTAGCACCGGAGTTACAAATATGTATACTGTGCCGGAGTTTATGTGAGACAGATGAGCAAATGTTGCAGCATATATACGGAGACCACTCCCCGGTGAACGAGGTGGAAATAAAGAGACACATATGTGTCTGCGGTGAGGAATTCTTCAACAGCGTACTGCTTAAACATCATATATTTACTTTGAAGGGGGACCATAAAGCTTATGATGGTGAGTTGAGTGTTTTTCCCTCCTTTTATACATATACTAGTTGCTGCCCGCGACTTCGTCTGCGCCAAATATTTTTGTTGACATAAACTTATATTTTTTCGAAAATAACAGTACCCTAAGTTACTTCTTATAACATCAGCTATCTGCCAGTGAAAGTCCGATCAAAATCGGTCCGGCCGTTTCAGAGATTAGCCGGCACAAATGGATAGACAAATATTTATTTTTTGATATAAGTATTGTATATGTGTACTTACATGTGCATTTAATAAAAAGCTGTTATTTTGACATTACAAACAGATACTTCAATTTTATTTATTTGCATAGATAAGACTCACGCCTATAACTAGGGCTCCCAACCATACTGTTAAAAACAGTATTTATTATACATTTTTCGTTCGTTAAATTTACTGTTTTAACAAAAACTTTTCAAAATATTGTTTTCATGACCATTAGCATTCGGAGTTACAATTAAACCTAAAAAAGGCAAGAAACTCCAAACAATATGTTTTTGAAACTTAAAAATAAGACACTACTTTTTTAAAGTTACTATTCTTTAAATGAATATTTAGAAGACAATTCTCTTACTCCTTGACTGTATTAATATTACGATTATTTGTTTTCTGCTGACATTTTGTGAAATCATGTGGATATTATTGAAACGAATTTATATTAAATTTATTATTTTCACTAACTTTTTATTGCACAAATATCATTACAATTTCATATCTATTAAAATTCTGTACTATTACTTGTTCTTATCTTATCTTATCTTGTGTGGGGGCCAGTCAGTACAGACCGGCGACACTTCGACCCAGTGGGATCTTTTGTGTCGACTTCCCCAATAATGACTGCCATAGATGTTCATGGCAGCCGGGACCGACGGCTTAACGTGCTCTTCGAGGCACGGAGCAGGCGATAATTGTCAATCGATACACACATAATTTCGAAAAGTCATATAACTTCCGAAAGTCAGAGGAGCGCGACGTGGGTTCGAACCCGAGACCCTCTGCATTGCAGTCTGTTGGTCTCCCCACTGAGCTATCGCTGCTCATTATTTATTCTTAAAAAAAAAGTGAAATGTCTCACAATATTTGTATTATTATCTAAATAAATTACATTTGTACGCCGCCAGGCAAAACATAGTGGTACTAAGAAAGCTCTGTAACATCTCTCACACTGTAATATTTACCTAGACTAGCGGTCGCCTAGTGGTCAAAATTCGACCAAAATTCCTAAGCTCACTACTTTGTTTTCTGTTTTGCTCTATGACATATAAATAAGGTATAGGTAACCTTAGTTACAAAGAATTGTACGACGACAGACGAACAATGTCGAAGTATTACGAATGCGATTCGACTGCGTGTGTCAAATGTATGGTTGTGTGCGTGTAGTGTTTTTCCATGAATTTAATGTATTTCTAATGCATATTTTATAAAAATATTAGGTTTCGCCCTACCTTCTCGATATAAACTTCAACCGTGCCAAATTTCATACTCCTCCGTCCGCGCAATTTTCGTAAAACGGGATACAAAGATTTTGCTTCACGTATTAATATATAGATTTCAAACAAAGTATATTCTATTATAAAATACTGTTAATTTAATTTTTCGAAGTTAATATACTTTGTCTCTAGTTACAGTTTAAGACAGGGCCGATATTAATATTATTATGTAATATTTATATGTTACAGCAACAGTTACACCAATAGCCAAACGTAAACGCATTGAACCAGAAAAAACTCCAGAAAAGCATCAAAGAAAATTTGGTATAGAAATAGAAGTACAAACTGCACTCGGTACAGACAACGAGACTTATGAACAGCTCAATACAGATCAACAAATCGTTTATATGCAAGCTAACGATGACTCTGTACCAATAGAGGAATCAGACACATTAACCAGAAAAGGTAACAATTCAAATATACAAGCAACAACTGAGTCAAGTACAGATCAACATATGATGTATCTCACATTCAATCACAATTTAGAGACAGTTGGAAATAACACAAGATTACCCAGAAAATGCTATGATAAAAGAATGAAAGAAATTGCAAAAAATGAACAAATGCTATATGTTGCATTTAATGAAACCGTATCTAGTAAAACACCCAGAATTTTAAATAAAAGAAGCAACAACATCCCCAAACAATTAGTAAGTAATGTCTCAACACCAAATGAGCAAATGGTTTACATTGCTGTGAATCATTCTTCTGAGGTAACGGAAAAACCAGACTCTTCAAAAACCAAGCAAACCAACGAGACAAGTAAAACAGCAACACCAACGGAACCAATGCTGTATGTAACATTCAATCACAATTCCGATACACCAAATCAAAACAACACACAGAACATCAGAATCAAGAGCGAGACAACATTAAACAAACAAAACCCTTCGGTCAACGATACAAGTTTACTGCAAGACAGAATTATATTGGCAAATGATAACGTTGTCAGAACTAAGAATGAAGCGGTATTGCAAATAAGTGATGACAGTGCTACGGTTGCCGAAGAACAAAATATGTTTGCTCCTGATAGGCAGTACTATGAGGAGGTAATCAGCGGTCAAGATAATGAGGAACCCGTATGTGATGCTAACCGTTCAGAGGAAACAGGTTACATATCTGGAACGTCTCAACAAGAAATTGTATATCAAATTCATGATGTGGCTGGTTAGTATACTTTATATCTATACTAGTTTTTCCCCGCGGTTTCACCCGCGTAAGTCCCGTTGCCGTGCCGTACTGTTATTAGCATAAACTAACCTATTTTTACGCGAGCGGAGCCGCGAGAAAAACTAGTATTATATATTACAGCTTATGTATATATGTTTGTTTGTTTCAGCTGAAGCGAAGCAAGATGTCGACAGAATTATAGTAGACGAATCCATGTTGTTCAATTAATTCAAAGAATAATATTATAAGTTACCCATATTAATATTAAAAACAGGTAAAAAATGTATTTAGAAATAATATCAGTTTTTAAAACATTCACTTATATAAAACTATACCATCTATGTATATAATATAATATGTTGTGTATTTTTTTATATACCTAAATATTTAAATCATAGATGCGCTACTACGTTTAAATAGTGTCTAATGTTGCCGCTCTATAGTCCAATATCGATAGGCTATCGATAGACTATCGATAGTATAAGCAGCAACGATAGTATCGATACTATCGACAGTATTGATACTAGCCATTATACCTGCAAACAAATTGAAAAAAGGTCTCTATCGATATTATATAACTATAGATAGTATCGATATTATTAATAGAATCGTTAGTTATGCAATATTGAAAAAAGGTCTCAATCGATATTACATAACTATAGATAGTACCGATATTATTAATAGTATCGTTAGTTATTCAATATCGAGAAGCAATACTATCGATAGTACCGATTTTATCGATAGGTATATCAATTCAATAGATGATTTTGGCATTTTACTATCGATTGTAAAACTCGATTTTTGGCAACACTAATTCGGTCACCTTTCTGTACGTTAAGTTGTCATCCGACACACAATGTCAACATGACCTCAATTATAAATATAGTATTATCACGCTCACTCATATTGAAAATTGTACACTATCGTTCTCTATCATGTAAATGTAATGTGTGAGCTCACTCTTCTTAGTGCAGACACTTTGTCGATTTAAGTACAGTTAGAGCACTTTTGTTGTTGTAATAAGAATAAAGGCATTTTAGTGCCTAAGGTCATGAAATATAAGCTCTCTAAAGATATATGTGCTTAATTATAAACAGAGCTAATTAAAAATAACTAATAATCTTATTTATACCCGTGACTTAAGGTCGATTTTTCAATCGTCAGATAACTATTATCTGGGGAATATGTTTGACGTTTTGACAGGTTTTGTATAGAAAATATGTCATACCGCCATATTTATTCTTCAGATAAAAGTTATCTGACGATTGAAAAACCGGCCCTAACTCAATAACTTTTGTTTTAGCACTTTTAATAAAATACATGATGACAGGGAAAATAAGTGATTCTAATTAGTCCATCTTTTAGATTAGCAAAAAATATTGGACAACTATTTTTTGTTTTAATAACATAAATTAAAAATTTAGAAAACTCCCGACCCAAAATTTATGATACCATATTGAGGGAGTTGTGAAAAATATGTAATCCGCCATTTTGTGGCGGCGGCCATCTTGGACCAATTTTCATCAAACATAACAAAGAACACTCCTGACTAATTTACCTTTCAAACAAAAAAAAAATTAAAGTCGGTTCATCCGTTCGGGAGCTACGATGCCACAGACAGACACACACACATACACATCAAACTTATAACACCCTGTCGTTTTTGCGGCGGGGGTTAACAAAACAATAAAAATTGACTAACATACTCGTGTTATACGCATTAAAGTTCGAGAGTGCGGGATTGTGACGTCACAAGTTTGTAAAATTTGTACTGGCAAGTGACGTCACTCGAAATTTAAACGCGTTGTATCATCGTTGTTATTAGTTTGTGGGACAAAAGAAAAATACTTGTCCAAAATTATTTAGTCATCATCATCACCTATTATTTGACATTTCATACAAAAATATATACAGGGTGATTTTGAAATCGTGTAATTCCTTTTAACCACGCATTCTACTGGTGATATAGAATAACCCTGACCATATTTTTATTTAATTAGTTATTTTTTTTGAAAAATTATTATTCCGTTTTTTTCGTGAAATGGTGTCAGATAGTCATATGTTAACCAACCGAGGCAATTTTAATTTTTTACTAATTAAAATAAAACAACATATTAATAATTAATGTCGTAAATAATAACGGGCGGTCCTTTTTATTGCCCCTTATTATTTACGACATCAGTTATTGTTATGTTATTATTTTTAAATTAGTAAAATATTAAGATTGTGTCAGGTGGTTAAAATATGACTATTTGAAATCATTTCATGAAAAAAATCTGTACTCTAATTTTGCCGAAACCATTATTCTAATTAAGAAAAAAATGGTCAGGGTTATTCTATATCACCAGTAGAATGCGTGGTTAAAAGGAATTACACGATTTCAAAATCACCCTGTATATTGTAATTGGTTGCTCTAATCGCATGATTAAGAATTAAGACTAAGGCACATCTATGGTTTAAATCTTTGTTTTTTCATCTATGGTTTAAATCTTTGTTCACATAAGTAGTATGAAAACGGGTCAAGTGCGAGCCGGACTCGCACACCAAGTGTTCCGTACTATCGTACAATATATAACACTATGTACATTTAAATACTTATGTATAAGATACAAGACAGGCAGTATATATGTACTAATTGACTAGATTTTTGAAGTGAAAACTTCTTTAGGCGCGTTGAGCACTTTTTGGGTGAACAAAAATCATGGAATTCGCTTCATCGTCACCGAACGCTAGTTACTTAGTTTTCACTTCTATCGGCAGTCCCTAAAGATAGTCCCGCATTCTTTTTCTCCTTTAAAAAAACGTCAGTTTTTCTTTTAAAAGACAACATTTCCCGCGCTAGTAATAATTCCTGCGTCGCGGGGGACTTTACGAACGTTCAAACAACGGACACAAAGGACACACAGACTCGGATACCATTTGTGGATCACACAAATTTTTGTCCCGTGTGGGATTCGAACCCACAACACTTGGTATAGTGGCGAGGAGACCACATAAACCACAACGCCATCCGTGTAGTCATGACGTTTGTTTGTTTATTACACTTTCACGCCTCAACTCGTCAATTTCGCATACACATTGTCAGGGGAACAAAAAAAGGAAATAAATTACTTTTATTAATTGAAATTAAACACTTTATACGGATTTTGTCGCGATGTGTAAAGTAAAATAAACAACGCGTCAAAATCCGTATAAAGTGTTTAATTTCAATGTATAACATTCGCGTAAACTTAAGACAATGGTGCCAATTCTGTTGTCACAAAATTCTCTAATCTTAGCTAAAAATCTCTAAAATTTAGTTTAGTCCTGTCAAACGACATTTCTTATTCTGAAATCGCTAAAAGTGATAGGACTAAAATAAATTTTAGAGATTTTTAGCTAAGATTAGAGAATTTTGTGACAACAGAATTGGCACCAATATTATACTTTTATTAAGTTAACGTTATTTACATTTACGCATAGGAGCTGGTATAATCTGGAATATAATTTTAAAATCGCTCCTTTTTTTTACGGGACTACGGCGACGCCAAAAGGATGGGATGATGATATAATGATTTTGGCAGTATGGGTATGTGTTTGAATGTTCCACCGTAGCGCCTAAACTACTGAACCGATTTTAATGAATGAGGTGTCAATAGATTCGTCATAATGGCCCGAGTGACATAGGGCAGGATATATAAATTTTAAATTCGTCCTTTTTAGACCCCTTTTACGTAGTCGGGTTATAGGTTATAAACTTTTTTAAAATTTGTTTTTATAGCGCCAATAGAAAGACACACTCTGCGAAAATTTCAACTAACGGTTTATGAGATGCATACTGACAGACAGACAGACGGCATAGTGGTTTAAGTGATCGCCTCGTCTTTGCCTCCACGCCAAGTGTTGTGAGTTCGAATCCGAAACGGGACAAAACTTTGTGTGTTCCACAAATGGTTGTTCCAATTCTGGATGTGCTTTGTGTCCGTTGTTTCAATGTTTGTAAAGTCCGTGACACAGGAATTATAATAGCACGCCACCACAATGTCATTGGAAACCATCTTTATACTTGGGTACCAGTGTTCAACATCATATATTGTATAAACTTTATAACTGTATTTGATTCTGTTTCAACTGTATGTATCTTATGTGGCAATAAACTATTATTATTATTATTATATGATTAATGTAGTGCGGGAGTTGTTTTTTAAAATAATAAGACAGACAGATGGACAGCGGCGGGTTATTAATAGGTTCTTGGGGTACGGAACCCTAAAGTAGTTCTATATACAGTATGTGCCTTTAGCTCACTGTTTTATTAGCAACTGTATTAGGCAAACAAGCAGCGATAATCTAGTGAGGAGATCGTTGGACTGACACGCAGCGGTCTGGAGCTCGATCCCAAGGCACGCATCTCTGACTTTTCGAAGTTACGTGCGTATTAAATAGTTAATTATCGCTCGCTTTAACGGTGAAGGAAAACATCGTGAGAAAAACTGCGTGTCTGAGAGTTCTGCAATATGTTCTCGAAGATATGTGTAGTCTGCCAACTTGCACTGGGCCAGCTTCTCACACTGAGAAACCCCCGTGGGACAGTTTAATACAGGGCTGATATTATTATGGAACAATCCTAAACGCAGTTCTTTTCGTAAGTAGCAATTGTCACTTCAAAGAATGTAGTTAGTTCCTTCCAGCACTATTCAGACCTTTTCGTATAGGCCTATTTGCAGCTGGTTTCCTTTTACAGCTGATCCCATTTGATGTTTTTGGTGAATGAAGTTATTTACGACCGTTCCTGCTCGCGGCTGGTCTCATTTGCAACTGGTCCCGTTTGCAGCTTATGTTTCTTGTGAATATTTGCATTTGTGTTATGTACTACTAACAGTTGGTTTAATTTGCAACTATTTCTATGTTTTGTTGATGAGCAGAAATAGCTCAGTGGGGAGACCAACAGACTGCAATGCAGAGGGTCTCGGGTCCGAACCCACGTCGCGCACATCTGATTTTCGGAAGTTATATGACTTTTCGAAATGATGTGCGTATTGATTGACAATTATCGCCTGCTCCGTGCCTCGGAGAGCAACGTAAGCCGTCGGTCCCGGCTGCCATGAACATCTATGGCAGTCGTTATTGGGGAAGTCGACACAAAAGATCCCACTGGGTCGAAGTGTCGCCGGTCTGTACTGACTGGCCCCCACACACAAGATAAGATAAGATGTCTTGTTGATTCCTTTTGTAATAGTTCTCATTTTAGGTTGATTATTTTAGCAAATAGCAGTTAATTCGCAAGTGTTTTTATTAGCAGTTGGTCTCATTTGCAGCTGGTTCCATTTATAGCTTAACTTGTTCGTAGCTGGTCGCATTTGCAGCATATTCCTTTAACAGGATAAAATAAACACATACCTCTATGAATGCTTGCGATTTTTGTTATTCGCTAATAGGACCGCTTGCAAATGGATCCAGCTGCTAATGGGACCGTCTATAAATGCGACCATCTGCGAATGGGACCATCTACAAATAGGACCAGATGCAAATAGGACCAGCTGCAAATAGGACCAGCTGCAAATGGGACCAGCTGCGAAAGGGATTTATAGTGAATTCCATACCCGTTTGTGAATGTTAGAATGCATTATATGATTACAATTGTTTATATAACCAAGTCATTAAAATATTACAATTTAAAGCAATAATCGATATTTAATTATAATAATATACACCTTGTAACAGAAATGTGTGGTCTTTTCATTTTCCTTTCATCCTAACTAATATTATAAATGTTAATGTGAGTTTATTTGTTACGTTTACATGTCTTAAGACTGCGCCGAGCGAAATGTGCCAAAACAGGCGGTCACAGTAAAGTTGATAAAATCAACACTTTTTGTTTAATAGATACAAATATAAAATATACATTTACCATAACAATGAATGTGTTTACAATCACTTCGAGTAAAAAAACTTAAAATAATTAATATTTTCGCTTACAAAATTACGTGAATTTGGACGAAAAATGCAAAAACGTAAGCTCGTGTTACGTGATTTTTAGATTATAACAGTAGAAATCTATCCAATTTTACAGCTTAAACGAAACATAAATAGTTATATTACAATTTTTCCGTCCCAAATATTTAAGTTATTGGTTGACAATAAATATACATATTTATCAAAAAAGCACTTCAAATCCTCCATACAATTTTACTATGGCGGCCGCGCGCCGATTTGTCTATCGAGCTCTGTCATTCAGTCCAACCGCGTCTTACGCTCGGCGCAGTCTTAACTACTCGGCCGATTATTATGAAATTCCGCATACATGTGTTAGAGGTACCTAAAAGGATAAAGAGTACCATTCTTCTAGGAAAATATACTTTTGCTTAATGATACCTATCTATACTAATATTATAAAGCTGAAGAGTTTGTTTGTTTGTTTGCTTGAACGCGCTAATCTCAGGAACTACTGGTTTGAATTGAAAAATCTTTTAGTGTTGGATAGCCGATTTATCGAGGAAGGCTATAGGCTATATAACATCACGCTACGACCAATAGGAGCAAAGCATCAATGTTAAATGTTGTAAAAATGGGGAAGCTCTCTTATGTGAAGCAGACGAAGTTGCGCGGATCAGCTAGTAATATTATAAATGCAAATATGAGTTTGTTTGTTTGTTAAGTTTTCACGCCTTAACTACTCGACCGATCATCGTGACATTTTGCTTACACGTTGTCAGGGAAACAGGAAAGGATATAGGCTACCTTTCATCCAGAAAAAAATACTGTTCCCGAGGGATAAACAATTGATAAAACTACATTGACGAGAGCGGAGCTTCGGGCAAACTCAAAAAAAAGCGGACTGGACACGAAAATATTTGACGCATTAAGCCGACTTAAGATCTATCCAAACTTATGAGGGCCGCGCCCGGGACGTGGAACGACCGTCACGAGCCCAAAAAAATATCGGTGTGTACATTTTATATGAACTCGTTCACACACGTCCGTGCCCGGGCCGGCACGGCGACGGAGCTTCATTGTACTAGCACGGCCACGGCCCTGTCACGTCCCGGGCACGGCCCTGATGTGTGTGGATAGACCATTAAGCGGTTAATAGCACATGTAAGTATTGGCAAATAAAATATCACTACATAATAAAAAATAGAGTCCTCCGTCTGTCAGTTCGCGATGAACTCAAAAACCACCGAACGGATTTTCATGCGGTTTTCACCAATAGACAGAATGATTCACGAGGAAGGTTTAGGTGTATAATTTGTTAAGATTTTGTACTACCCGTGGGAAGCCGGAAGTGTACTTATAATTTGTTAAGGTTTTATACTACCCGTGCGAAGCCGGGGCGGGTCACTAGTAAAATATAAAAGAACTAGCTTTTGCTCGCGGCTCCGCTCGCGTAAAAATAGGTTAGGTTATGTTGGTTGGCTCTTTTTTAAATAATATTTATTATATATGTCACTCGGTGATAATATAGGTTTAGTAGTTTTTGAGTTAAATCCTAAAAAACAAACAATAAATTAAATCTTTCCTCTTAATAATATTAGTAAATATAAATATAAATAAATGAAATAAAACTACGGAATACAAAATAAAACGATGTTTATTTTCGTCCAAATAAGCCGAGTCCTTTTGTTAGCTGGTTAGCTGCGTTCCCGAAGATATCCGAGTCTGTAACAAAAATACTCTACATAGAATTTCCTTTAATTGTATGGTACGGATGGTGGATTCTTTTCTTTCTTCTTTCTTTCTTTTTCGTGTGGTTAGTGGCCAACCTGTTGTCAAGAGTTGTTCAAGCCGCCCGTAGGCCTCTGACATGGCTGAACGACTGCTGTCAATTTGGCAACAACCGGGACCGACTTTTTACGTGCCCTCCGAAGCACGGAGACGCTCAGATGAAATACCACTAAGCGGTCACCCATCTATAGACTGACCGCACCCAACGTTGCTTAACCTCGCTAATCATTTACCGATCAGTGAGTGCAACTAGCTATGAGCACCTCCGATGGCGGAGTGACTTAAGTGGTCCTTGACGCTGCTATCGCGTCGACTATTCGATCTTCATACGGGACAAAAATGCTGTGTGCGTAAATTATAAAAACATTGGGACAAGGTTCTGGGGTGGCTGCCAAGCACCGGAACACGCACCAGGGGTAGACAAGGTGGATCGATGACCTGGTAAGGGTCACAGGAAGCGGTTAGATGCGGGTGGCGGTCTGTGTGGTGAATTTATGTCCAGTAGTGGACGTCTTTCGGCTGAGATAATGATGATGAAATTATAGTTCGTGTGAATCGTCATACGAAGCATACCGCTTTTAGTTCAAGTCTCCTGAGAACGATATCAACGAAATAATTATGCGTAATCGTATATAATAATTACTAGCTGACGCGGCAAACGTTGTTTTGCCATAAAGAAAATGTTTTGACACAAAGATTTAAAAAAATATTAGGGTTGGACAACCTTATCACTAAGGGAAAAATAGATAGTAGCTGATTCTCAGACCTACTGAATCTTATATATAAAATTCTCGTGTCGCAATGTTAGTTACCATACTCCTCCGAAACGGCTTGACCGATTTTTATGAAATGTTATATGCATATTTAGTAGATCTGAGAATCGGCTACTATCTATTTTTCATACCCCTTAGTGATAAGGGTTGTCCAAACCTAACATTTTTTTAAAATCTTTTGGTCAATAAATTTTTTTATGGCAAAACAACGTTTGCCGGGTCAGCTAGTATGTATGTAAAATTTCATAAAAATCGGTCAAGCCGTTTCGGAGGAGTATGGTAACTAACATTGTGACACGAGAATTTTATATATAAGATTTCAATACCTTACTGAACAACTTTTGTTCTAGCACATTCTAAAATGCATTATTAGATATAGATATTCAGAATAGATTTTACCTGCAGGTTGTGAATCATGTGGTAAATCACCAATGCTGGGGAATGTAAATGGCGATCCACCTGCAAACCACGAAAAATACTTAATACAGAGAATTTACTCGTTACTGTGACCTCACCGTACTTAGATCACAAGAAAAGCTTCCCACGCTAAGAATGGTGAGCTCACACATTACATTTATATAATAGAAGACGATAGCAGATATTTTTTAATGTGAGGGAGCGTGATAATACTATATCTATAATTCAGATGTCATGTTGACATTGTGTGTCGGATGACAACTTAACGTACAGAAAGGTGATCGAATTTAAACGTAACAGCGCATCTATGACATAAGCTTAAACATACTTTATTTATTACCTGATGGAAATCCAGGGTCCGACTTATCAGGTAGACTCGGAAAGCCTGGCTTTTTCGATTCATCCGTAGGAATTGCTGGTGTTTCTGAAGGTTGACCGGACAAAGGATTTGGGGTACTAGTCAGATTGGTTGGGACAGGGAATCCTGGAGTTGGTATAGTTGAAGACGCTAAGCTATCGAAAGGAGTAGGAGTGGTAGATCCTGACTCTGATGGAGACGTACCTCCTGACAGATCAGGGACTGGGAACCCAGGAGCTGGTATTCCTGAAGGAGTAGTAGGCATTCCTGTAGTAGAAGTTATGTTAGGCGTAGGTGTACTGGAAAGGTTAGATCCAGGTGTAGGAATCAGCTTAGAAAGAAAAGGGGAACGGTTGTCAAATGTTGGGGTAGTAGGTGTGGATGGATTGCCAGGAGTGGGGAAACCTGGGATAGTAAAATCGGGAAGGCCTTTCGTTGTACTCGCATCTGGAGCATCGGAGCCTTTGGGAGTAATAGACGTTGAACTGTCAGGACCTTTTGGAGTACTAGATGTTGAAACATCAGGACTTAACGTAGTCGTAGATGTAGAGTTATCAGGAGTTTTTGGTGTACTAGAATCAGCAGCATCAGGGCTTGCCGTCGTACTGGATGTTGAGGTATCGGGGGCTTTTGTAGTACTAACAGTAGTGTTATCAGGCACGACTGTAGTATTTGAGACATCAGGATATTCTGTAGTACTAGATGTTAAGCTATCAAGGCCTTTCGGAATACTAGGAGTTGTAACATCCGGGCCTTTCGTGGTACTTGTTGCTGCATCGGGGCCTTGCGAGTTACCAAGCAAGTCTGATATGATATCTGATACAACTGGTGCTTTGAACCAGTTATTGGGAGTTGTTGCTGTTGGTGCAGGGATCGATGAGTCGTCGAAGATTTTGGGTGCTCCACCACCTGGCGTTAATGGTACTTCGATGATTTTGTTCCCGAATTTAAATTCTGTAATTAAAATGAATAAGTTTTAGGTACGTTTTATTTAAAAAGAACCCCCGCTTCAAAGAAATTATTGATGCTATAACAACTAGAACAATTTTTGACTGTCTACTTCTAGGCCGGTGGCATTATGAAGGGTGGACATTATTCTTTGTGTGGTCTACAAGTAGTTCTTTCGAGCCTGTGTCCATTTTTTCAATGTTTGTTAAGCCCGTGCGACACAGGATTTATTCGTAGTGCGGCAGTTATATTTAAATACATATAGGTAGGCCATTTTATTAGTTAAACAAACAAACTTATTATGAAATCAGTGACGTCTTTCAGACTATATTGGCTCTGTAATAAATAGAGATGACAAAGACAATACATAGAGATGGCTCTCTATGTATTGTCTTTAGCTACCAGTACGACATATTTGTTTACTCAATACGAGAACTAAGAAAATAACTATAGATACTCTCTTGTTATATCCCCGACTGCCTCCGTGGTGAATGCGACTGCTGTGCATGAGGTCTCGGGTTCGAATCCCGGGTCAGGCCAACAAAAAGTTGTTGGGTTTTTCTGTTAAGAAATCTCAATAGCAGCCCTGAGTTAGGAAGTTGGCGGTGTTAGACACCCCTGTGCCTCGGAAAACACGTAAAGCCGTTGGTCCTGCGCCTGATCTATCTCCGGTCGTTACGGATTACCGTCCCATCGGATCATGAGAGGAACAAATAGTGCAATTGTGTTTACGCACACACTTGTGCACTATAATATCTCCTGCGTAGATATATATTCAGTCAAATCCAGTTAGATCAGAAAAGCCGACCTCAAGTGACTTGGGAATAATAAAGGCTAGGAAGAAGAAGATTTATAATTAGATTTATTTACTTACGGATCTTGTTAATAGCGTGACACACGGACAGCTGAAACATAATTTTTTATTAGTACACATAAGAGAATTTTCTCAGTTGTTGCAACATTTTTCATCGATGCTCCGCTCCTATTGGTCGTAGCGTAATGTTATATAGCCTATAGCCTTCCTCGATAAATAGGTTATCCAACACTAAAAGAATTTTCCAATTTGAACCAGTAGTTCCTGAGATTAGCTTGTTCAACCAAACAAACAAACTCTTCAGCTTTATAATATTAGTATAGATATGATATATTAGACTACACTGATGACGTACCGGTTTTAGTGGATGTCTCACCTTTGCCACTGCGCCGAGTGTTGTGGGTTCGATCCCCATACGGGACAAAAAATTATGTGATTCACAAATAATTCTGAGTTTGTCAAAGTCAAAAGTCAAAGTCAAAAATAATTTATTCACTTAGGTCACAAAGTAACACTTATGAACGTCAAATGGGTTAGTGAGTTTATTTTATTTACTGAATTTACATTTATGTTAGTTAGCAAGGTTCAGGCAAAAGGTTGAGCCTATGAGAAGATACCTGCAAGAAACTCAAGGCCACTCTTTTAAATCGCCATCAACTTATAATTTCAGTATTTTACAACTCATTTATGTACCAGGTGTTGCAGTCATTATGCCATATGTAACTGTCCATATAAAACTAAATTCTAAAATAAAGAAAAGTTGGTAATATTATGTAAAAAGCATTTGAGATTTGAAATCATATTTATCAGTACGTAGCCATTTGTAATAGACAGTAGTATGGCATGAGGACGCATACACTTACACTTTGTGACATGAAAAGGTAGTTCGTGACTAAATGTAGTTAAAACAAAATTTACGTTAATACTTATAAAGTTTGTTTAAAAGAAAAGAAAGATACTTTAACACCACCAAATAAACACGAAGTACCTTCACATAACTAAATTGACTTATATAATACATACATTGTTTGAATCCTGTATGAAACAAGCAACTAGTTCCATGAGTTTTTATCATTTAAGTAATCATTGATTGAATAATAGCCCTTCCGGATAAGCTGACTTTTAACAGCACTTTTAAATTTTAGTAAAGGTAAATTTATAATATCAATCGGTAGTTTATTAAAAAAGCGTATACTGAGTCCCGCAAATGAATTGTGAACTTTATGTAAACGATGATACGGACCTACCAACTTATGCTTATTTCTAGTGTTTAAGTTGTGAATATCACTATTCTTATTATATAAGTGAATATTATGTTTTATAAACATAATATTCGTAAATATATATTGCGACGCAACAGTAAGTATACCAATTTCTTTAAAACGCTCTTTCAGGGAAACTCGTGGGCCTAAATTATAAATGCTACGTACTGCACGCTTTTGAAGAATGAAAATTGTTTCAATATCAGCTGCCTTACCCCACAATAGTATGCCATAGGACATAACGCTGTGAAAATAACTAAAATATACTAGTCTCGCAGTATCTATATCAGTAAGCTGTCTTACTTTCCTAACCGCGAATGCTGCTGAACTAAGTCTCCCTGCAAGACACGATATTTGAGCGCCCCACTGAACTTTATCATCTAAAGTAATGCCTAAGAAAACTGTGGATTGTACAAATGTTACTGTTTCATTATTTAAATTAACGTTTATGCTAGGACTCTTTATATTAGGCAATGTAAACTTAATACATTTTGTTTTTTTTGAATTGAGTAGTAAATTATTCGCCGTGAACCAGTCCAGGACTTGCGCGAGTGAAGAATTAACACCCTGTAAATTTGGTGTCTTACGGTCTACTTTGAAAATAAGTGATGTGTCATCAGCAAATAATACAATGTCGCACAAATTCTGTACGAAGAACGGCAAATCATTCACGTACGCTAGAAACAGAAAGGGTCCTAAAATTGAGCCCTGTGGCACGCCCATTGCGACTGGTAATCCAGAAGATCTACTCCCGTTGATTTCAACGTGTTGTAATCTATCGCTTAGGTAAGAACCAACGAGGTCGAGTGCAGCATTTCGAATTCCATAATGCCTGAGCTTTCGCAATAACGTTTGATGTTCAACGCAGTCAAAGGCTTTTGAGAGATCACAGAATACGCCAATGGCATCTTGCGAATTTTCCCAAGCAGCAAAAATATGTTTTAAAAGTGTAACACCCGCATCTATTGTAGATCGACCCTTTCTAAAACCATATTGTTGAGTATGAAATAAGTTGTTTACGTTAAAGTGGCTCTCTAATTGCTGTAATATAATTTTCTCAAATATTTTACTTATAGCAGGTAATATAGAAATCGGTCTGAAATTACATGGATCACTTTTACATCCATTTTTAAATAATGGTATTATTTTGCTACATTTCATTAAATTTGGAAAAATGCCCACATCAATGCATCCGTTGAATATTGCAGCTAAGTGTGGCGCTACGTTATCAATAATACTTGTAATTAATTTCATAGAAATACCCCACAAGTCAGCTGATTTTTTTGAATTAAGTGACTTAAATACTTTTATTATGTCATGCGGATGTACATATTTAAAACTAAACAGGACTTTACACTCCACCACGCTATCCCTAACCAAGGATTCTGCTTTTACTGGGCAAGACCTTAAGGAACTAGTTGTATTAACAGGTATCTTTGCAAAGTAGTTATTAAATGTTTCAGCTACTTGCAAGTTATTTGAAATTATCTTATTATTTACATTAAGTTTAATAGTATTATCACGCTGCTTGGTGCGTCCAGTTTCATTATTAATAATATTCCAAGTAGCTTTAATTCTATCGTCGGCATTTCGAATTTTGTTTTTTAAATAAAGGGACTTGGCTGTAGCACAAGCCTTTTTAAATAATTTTGAATAATTTCTAACATATTTAATAAAATTTGGATCAAAATTATATTTTTTTATTCCATATAATTCATATAACTTAGCTCTACTTGTATATATCCCAGGTGTTGCCCAATCACAAAACTTAACTTTTAATTTTTTGTAAAATGTCTTCATTTTAAAAATTTTGTTATATTCCAGTGTAATGACGTTAAGCAAAGACTCGTATAGTTCGTCTGGACTATTGCAATCTAGGTCCATATTGACAACCTTGGCATTAATGTTATTCTTAAATTCCTTTATGCGATTAGATGTCATTGGTCTACATGTGATGATAGTTTCTTTTTTAATTGTATTTATAGGAAATACAACCTTTTGCCCACAGTGGTCGGATGTCAAATCACTCAATATGGCCCTATTTAGAAATTGGCATTCGCAAAATATATTGTCTAAGCACGTAGCAGAGTGTGATGTAATTCTGGTTGGTTCGAAAAATAAATTATTTAAATTAAATGATCTAAATAAACTAATAAGTCTTACAGAAAGAACTGATCGCTGAAGTAAATTAATATTAAAATCACCACATACTACTATATGCCTATTACCATAACTTAAGCGTTTTAAAATATCCTCCATTACTGTTTCGAATACACTAAAGTCACTCTGCGGTGGTCGGTACACGCAAAGTATGACATGTTGCTCCAGCTCCACACAAGATAATTCAACAGTGCGCTCGATAGAAAGATTTACTATATCATTTCTTTCCTTAAATTTAAGATTATTACATACATATATTAGAGAGCCACCATGTATAGAATTCCTTCTTACAAACGCACTTACAACGGTATAATGTTCATTATTAAATATTAGTTGACTACTTCTTAACCAATGTTCTGTTAAGCAACATATTTGGATGTCATGTTCTTTAAAAAATAAATCTAATTCTAACTCCTTGCCGGATAGACCCTGAATATTCTGGTGAATAAGTCTAATACTATGTGACTGCCTATCCTTTGTCTCATCTAATAGTTTAAACTAATAGAAGTATCAATATAGGAATTAGTAGTAATATTACTACTATGATCTAAAATCTTCACTACCGTACTGGTACCTGTGTCTCTAAATAATAATATATTAAATGCTAATAACTTAGCAAGTTGTTTTTTATAAAAATATGAAAGATACATTGTATCTTTAGTCAATAAAAATCTACTAATAAACTTATTAGTGTCAAAGAATTTTGTATAATTTGTATAACATGTACTGTTATAAAATAATAAATTCAGATTTTGAATATATCTATTCTGTTCCTGTGTTAATGAATAGGAATAAGGTAAAGCGCAAAGAATAAAGTTACAAACAATCAATCAATTTGGATGGTTTATGTGTCCGTTGTTTGAATAATAATAATAATATTCTATCACATACACACAACACCATCTAGCACAAACTAAGCAGAGCTTGTACTATGGGTACTAGACAATGGATAAACATACATATACAGTGTGACTGGTTAAAAATTTTACATACTGGACATGATAAGTTATAGTCAAGACGTAATGTATAAAAAAAATAATAATGTCTGTGTAACCTGCAAAGAAAACCTTTATGAAAATTTGTATGAAATATCCTTAAAATGTGGACACTGTGCGCGTCGCACACAGCTGTCGTGCGCCGCGCTACCGAGGCTAATGACCTTTGATAAGAAAAGGACGGGCAGGGGTGCAAATTTAGGAAATTGCGGGGTGCGGTAGCGGGGTCGGGAGCGGAGGTTTTGTTTAGCTTAGGTATACGCGCAAGAGTGTCCGCACATTAAGTTTTTATTGGATAACCAGGTCTAATTTTAAGTACCTATTTTTTAGATATTTTGATCCAGAATCGAGTACTGAATACCCTCCTTCAATATGTCCAGTCTTTTACCAATCAGCCTGTATACATTGTTTTTGTAAATACGTAAATATTATACATAGAAACACCCAGACCAAGAAAAACATCCATGTCCATGCACACAAATGTTTGACTTGGAATCGAAACCGCGACCTCAGGTGTGGAATTCGGTTACACTAACCACTACGCCATCGAGGCCGCCGATGTTTGTAAAGATCTCCACGATTACTGTGTTATGTTTCAAGTGATCGTTTCCCACTACTACTTTCCTGAGTGTTGCTTAATCCCGACATGCGACAAACATTTATGTGATTCAGAAATAGTTGTTCTGAGGAGTTGTTCCGGCTTCATCCGATGACGTTTCATCCTACACTGTTTTTTTTCCTAACTCAACCTATTTACGTTCTATATATTTTTTTTTACGTTGGGGAATGCAATGACGCATATCCCTCCGCGGGGGCGGGCGGAGGGATTATGTCGGACTCACCGGAGTAAAAGAAAGATGGAATAATAGTAAAGTATCTCCCGGAATACCGACTAAACCTACCACGGTGTTCCTCGACAAAACCACTATCGACGGGGCCGCGCGAATCGCTTTCGCTTGCGGTCGCGACCCCGCCGAGGTTACGGCCCGCCGTCTGAAACAGCAGGCCACTACGCGAAGAGACCTACCCAAAGGACTCACTTCTATAAATACCCTACTGTCTCCCCCCTAGAGGGGAGATGGACTCGAAACAGAGGCGCGCGTGGGAACACACACGCCGCCTCTCGGACCTGGTGTTGAACGGATGGTAGGCAGGCCCACGAAGCCCGCCATCCCCAGGTCAAACCTCAGGGTGGCTGGAGGTCATCGCGCGCCCTCCGGCGCCCGGCTCTGCGGTTGGGGAGAGGGTTTAAACGTTCCCTCTCCCGCTCCGCCACCTCCTTGATGGAAATCACTTCCTCGCAGAAGGAGGCGACGGCCTTCCACGACCTCTCACTCCGGACCATAGACTGAACTACAGCCGGGAGCGAGAGGGCAACCGATCCGACTGCCGCGATCAACTCACAGCGCTGCGATGCCCAGGGGGGCAAACCGCCAAAGTGTGCAGCGCCGTGTCCTCTACAATGTCACGGTAGTCGCCGCAGTGGTGACAACCGGGCGTCTCTTGCCGGCGTATACGACACAGGAACCGGCCAAAACAACCGTGGCCAGTCAGTACCTGTGTCAGCCGGAAGGTGAGGGTGCCATACCGCCCCTCTAGCCACTCCTCAAACACGGGACTTACCGCCAGGATCGTGGCGTGCCCGAACCTATTTACGTTCCTTACTCAACCGACAGGAATTATTTCAAATTTTTTATTCTTGATTCATCCTATAATTATACCTTTTCTTTTTCTTTTTTTGATACCCAGGAAAAAATGCTTGATGCACTACCCGCCAGCTAGGGGACGGCACCGGCGGGGATTGTGGGACTCACCAGCCGAGTGCTGGTATACCCACTAAAAAAACCTGGGGTGTTCCCTCTCTCACCCAATGGGGGGGGCCAGTTGGGAGTCTGAAAAGATTCATCCATAGCAGGCCCCCCCGTGTGGGTGCCGGCCGGGTCCATCGGACCCGACCTCCTCTCGTCCCTTCTCTCCCTTCGACGTTAGAAAGCGCGCGGGAACACCGCGCGCGCCCTCTATGGGTTCTTACTCACGGGTGGCAGGGTCCCCTGAGGCCTTGCCACCCAGAACCCTTAGGTGGGGAGCAGGAGAGCGACATAAGCGCGTTTCCTGCACCCCCTCCTCCGGCGGCGGATGTCCGGGGCGTAAGGATCTTCCTCACGCTCCCGCTCCGCCGCCTCATTGCACCTGTCGTCACCGACCATCATGGATACGACGGTCGGCAACGAGAGGTCGGGGCCAATCACGGCGACCAGGGCACAGCGCTTCTCGGCCCACGCCGGACACTCCTCCAGCGTGTGCTGCGCCGTGTCCCGGTCGCACTCCTCGCAGTGGTGACACCTGGTTGTCGGCTCCCTACCGGCTATCTTGCACAGGTACTCTCCGAAACAGCCGTGTCCGGAGAGCACCTGAGTAAGCCGGTAGGTGAGCGGGCCGCGACGTCTGTCCGTCCATTGCCTTAGCACCGGACGGACAGCCTCGACTGTCCTCACCCCATAGCGGGGCTGGGCTAGTCGCTCCTTCCACTTGGCCTCGAGGACCAGTCGAGCCTGGGACCTTCGCGTCTCCATCGCCCCGTGAGTGGGTTCCTCACCATGGAGCCGGAGGTCCACGCGCCAGTGATACACCGACGCTTGGACCTCCGCCTCCAAATCCCAGGGCGGCGATGCCGCCAGGACGCACGCCGCCTCAAAGGAGACGACACTCGGCCCCCCGATATTCGGCAGCAGAGAGCTAAGTGCTCCCGCCGCCGACATCAACCGGGGGGCCAGGCGGCTAAAATGGACGCGAAAGTTCCAGCGGCCGTCGAGGTGGAGCCCCAAGTATTTCATACTCGGCTCCACCCCGATGCGGACCACTCCAACTATGATGTGGGCATCTGGTGGCGGCGCCCGCCGAGGCCCATGAAATAACAGAGCCTCGGAATCCTATAATTATTCCTAGCTCAACCGATTACGAAATCGCCTAAAAGCTCTATGTTTTGTTCTGACGGCCTGAACATAAAATACTGCTTTCGTAATCTATACATAAAAATAAATAAAATTGAAGTGTCTGTTTGTAATGTCAAAATAAGAGCTTTTTACTAAATGCATATGAATGTACATACGCTACTTACCTATATAAAAACGGGTAGTATATAACTGCACATCAAAAAAATACTAATTGCACAGCAAAATATGTATAATTAAAGCGACCAAACTAAGTCGACGGAAAATTTTTGGGTTTGGTTTAAGAAGGAACCCAACATAACCTTATATTGAGTGTACATATGAAGCAAATATTTTAATTATACAAATAGGAAAACAACTATTCGTTATACAATATTCTAATATGATACCCATATTGAGGGAGTTGTGAAAAAATATATAATCCGCCATTTTGTGGTGGCGGCCATCTTGGACCGATTTTTATCAAACGTAGCTAAGAACACTCCCGACTAATTCACCTTTCAAATAAAAAATACAAAATTAAAATCGGTTCATCCGTTCGGGAGCTACGATGCCACAGACAGACACACACACACACAAACACACACACACACACAGACACGTCAAACTTATAACACCCCGTCGTTTTTGCGTCGGGGGTTAAAAATATTAAAGATTGTTTTGCTATCCTATTTTCGGTAATATTTGCCACAGGTAGAGTAAGGAACACATTTCGGTTGAATAAAGAAACTTTATTAAAATAATGTAATCGGACCAGATAGGAATACTAGTTTAGGATGAGTAAAGAAATAGGATGGGACGTCATACGATGAATACGGAACAACCCGTTCTGACTCTGTCTGTTCTTCGTGACCAAGTAAAACAGGATTGTTCCTCGTGCGTATTGTGTGTCAGATCACAGACATCTTAACGTCCAGAAAGGTGATCGTATTTAATGTTGTAGGGTGTATCTATGATTTAAAAATTAACAATAACTAGCGGTCGCCAAGTGGTCGAAATTCGACTATAACTGATTTAAATTTTAAGTTTGATCGTTATTATATATACCGCGAAATTACATAGGTACTTAAGGTAATCATAGTTTTGAAGAATTGTACGACATTAACCGAATCATGCCTAAATACTACGAACGCGATTCGACTGCGTGTGTCAAATGCATAGTTGTGTGCGTGTAGTGTTTTTTCATTAATTTAATGTATTTCTCATGCATATTTTATAAAAGTATTAGGATTCGCCCCTCCTTCTCCATATAAACTTTAACTGTGCCAAATTTCATACTCCTCCGTCCGCGCAATTTTCGTAAAAAGGGATACAAAGTTTTTGCTTCACGTATTAGTATAATAATAATAATAATATTATTATATGGTGATATAAGTGGGGTAAATGATAGATGATAATCTGGCCAGTTGACAGTTTCAGGGTTATCCATTATTTACGCCACACCCTGTATAGATAACTCCTAGATCTCTATTATATATGTTTTATGTTTACGCGAATGTTATACATTGATATTAAACTACTTTATACGGCTTTTATTACATTATTTTGAAACTCTAACACTACTTATTGAACTTTACTGAATTTATGCTATTTAAATTAATTAAAGCTATTTATATTTAAGTTTACACTTTGCCCCGACGTTTCGGTTGCTTTACAGCAGCCATGTTCACAGGGAGACTAAGATGGTAGTTGTCTCAATGTTCTCCGGTGTAGTTACTTCAAAGTACCCGAACATAATTTAATCTTTGGTGTTTCTATTTACGCAGTATGAGCTCAAAGTATCATGGAGTCTAGAGCAGCGGTAGCTCAGTGGGGAGACCAACAGACTGCAATGCAGAGGATCTCGGGTTCGAACCCACGTCCGCGACTTTCGGAAGTTATATGACTCTTCGAAATTATGTGCGTATTGATTGACAATTATCGCCTGCTCCGTGCCTCGGAGAGCACGTTAAACCGTCGGTCCCGGCTGCCATGAACATCTATGGCAGTCGTTATTGGGGAAGTTGACACAAAAGATCCCACTGGGTCGAAGTGTCACCGATCTGTACTGACTGGACCCCACACAAGATAAGATAAGATCATGGAGTCTAGCTATGTTTTGCTTCTTCTTGGGTTTGACTATTTGAATTACTGGATCCTAAGCATGTGGTACATTCCAACCATCTTCTCTATTGAAATTAGCATGTTTTTTAATTTCATTGGTCTCGCGAAGCATCCTTGGTACCTAGCCAATCAATTTTAATCCGTTACGCAGTCATGACCGTGGCGTGCTGGACACATTTTAGTTTGTCATGTATACATGACTGTGGCGGTCTAAAGGTTAAAGAACTCCCTGACTAAAGCCACGGCATACGGAGGTTATTTTTATTTTAAAAATCTAACATAGTTACTAACATTAATTAGTATAGATAAACATTCATCGTAATCCAGAAGACTGGACGTAAAAAAATATTTATTTAAACACATTTATAATATCCTTACAGGATATTCTAAAACGTTACATACATAGATTCACGCCTGTTTCCCAGAGAGGAAGGCAGAGACTACGGATTTCCATTTGCTACGATCCTGACGCACTTCTCTGACTTCACTCACTTTCATCACATTCCTCATACACGCTCGCGGTTTAAGGTACTCTTAACCTGGCCTTTGTCCAGAACGCCTCCGATCTGATCGAGAAATGTTCGTCTAGGTCTTCCTCTTGCGACTGTTCCATTCACACTAGCCTTATAAAGTTTCTTAGTCAGTCTTTCCTCGTCCATTCTTTCTACATGCCCAAACCAGCTTAACATACCCTTTTCTATTCTTGTCACTATATCCACTTTCATGCCGCATCTCTCTCTAATCACACTATTCCTTATTCTATCTTTCAGAGTCACACCGCATATGTTTCTCAGCGCTCTCATTTCTACAGCATTTATTCTGCTCTCATGCTTCTTTTGCCATAATACGATATTATAAGCTAAATATACATAATATAATAGAAATAAAACAATAAAATTAATTTTAAGATGTCGTCATATGAATGCATAATATATAGGTATACATGCGTAAAACAGAAACGAATTTCATGAATATATTTGTATAAACAGCCGCTAAATTAACGCTTTGTTTTTGTGTAAATGCGAAACCATTTATGTAATATACAGGATGTCCGGTAATTAATGGATAACCTGGAAATGTCTTATAGTGGAACTGATGGCCTTTCAGAAAAAAATATGGAAAAATCTATCCTAACTATTACCTGGAATTAAAAAAAACCTAATTAAAAAAAACACATATCCCAGTGTTTTTTTTAATTAGGTACCATGTATAACTTTCTTGTGTCCTACGACCATAAATAAATGAAATCCATCGGTTTTTTGTTGTTTTATTATTAAACACTAATTATGCTAATAGATAGACAGTCAAAAGTATGCTATGCTAATATAGCTTGCACTTTTTAATATATAAATAATTTAATTTTTTTCTTCTCATTTTTCTGAACGGCCTTCAGTTCCACTTTAAGACATTTCCAGGTTATCCATTAATTACCGGACACACTGTATATTTACGGATTTGTCGTTTCAAATAGTTATATTTGTAACTAATTTTTATCCTCGGCATCACTCGCGTAAAAGTAGGTTAGGTGGTACTTTTTCAAATAAAATATAAGCCTATCATACTCGGTATTAATATAGCTTTCTAATGGTGAAAGAATGTTTAAAATCGGTTAAGTAGTTTTTGAGTTAAATCCTTACAAATAAACGAATAATATAATCATATCTTTCGTCTTTATAATATTAGTATACATAGATATAGATTAGTATTCTGTCTTTGAAAGTACTTATTTACTTCCAAAGTCAAAGACAAAAATCATAACTGGTGCATTCATAATACTTAGGTACATCGCACGAAAAAGTGTCCACACTAAGAAAAGTGAGCTAACACATTCTCTCTTTCTTTCGTGTGGTTAGAAGCCAACCTGTTGTCAAGAGTTTTGACATGGCTTAACGACTGCTGTCAATTTGGCAACAACCGGGACTGACATTTTACGTGCCCTCCGAAGCCCGGAGACGCTCAGATGAAATACCACTAAGCGGTCACCCATCTATAGACTGACCGCACCCAACGTTGCTTAACCTCGCTAATCGTTTACCGATCAGTGAGTGCAACTGGCTATGAGCGCCTCGAGCTAACACATTACATTAACATGATAGAAAACGAAATGTGTGTGATCGTGATAATATCTACTATTTATAATTCAGATGTCATGTTGACATTGTGTGTCGGATGACAACTTAACGTACAGAATGGTGGTATCTATGATTTAAATATTTGACTGTTTTAATAAAGCTGAAGACTGTTTTTATTTAAAAACACTTATCTCTGGAGCTACTGATCGGATCGGAAAATTATATTTCAGCATTTGATAGCACCATTTTTGAAGGTAATAATAGACTACATAAAATTACACTACGAGCCACGGAAGCGAAGTAGTAATCATAAACGTGGATAAAGACGCAAGAACAGCTTGTTTACCGATATCAATAAATAAATTAATATAATTTAATTTCACAAGGAACATAAACGAATTAAATTTTAAAAAAATGAATTACATTTCACTCATTACGAAAAGAATACAGCGCAAAGATCTTCAGTTCAAATACAATACACGCACCTCTGACTTTTCGGAAGTTATATGCGCATTAAATAGTTAATTATCGCTCGCTGTAACGGTGGAGGAAAACATCGTGAGGAAACCTGCATGTCTGAGAGTTCTCCAATGTTCTCGAAGATATATGAAGTCTGCCAACCTGCACTGGAACAGGGTGGTGGACTATGGCCAAACCGTTCTCACCCTGAGAAACGGCCCGTACCCCCACAGTTTATATACTGCTTATATTATAATACGAACCCGAGACCTCATGCATAGCAGTCGCATTCACTACCGCTGCGCCACCGAGGCAGTCGGGTCAACAAAAAGTTATTGGGTTTTTCTGTTAAGAAATCTCAATACGAGCACGGAGTTAGGAAGTTGGCGGTGTTAGACACCCTCGTGCCTCGGAAAGCACGTAAAGCCGTTGGTCCTGCGCCTGATCTCTCTCCGGTCGTGTCGGATTACCGTCCCATCAGATCATGAGAGTTAGGGAACAGAGAGTGCACTTGTGTTTGCGCACACACTTGTGAACTATAATATCTCCTGCGCCGATGGCCAGTCTCCGTTAAGATTGGTCGCCGTGACCGAAATTCGGTCTGGAGGACATTATATTATAATAAAAAAGTATTTATAACTTACCAAAGCAAATAATATTATAAACTTCGCCATGTTTTAAAGGTTATATCGAAATTATAACTAAATTATATGCACGATTACAACGGAGCACTGTATGTATTTGATTTGTATTGTGAACGTTTGTTTAAATTTCGGCCGAGTGTTATAGACACAGGTGCCCGAAACGAAAATATATAGATGTTGTTCTTTGGTTACCGATGGTGCCCCTAGATTAGCGATTTGTAGTAATAAATGTTACTCGGTGATAATATAGCTTTCTAATGGTGAAAGATGCAATGCAGAGGGTCTCGGGTTCGAACCCACGTCGCGCACCCCTGACTTTCGGAAGTTGTATGACTTTTCAAAATTATATGCGTATTGATTGATAATTATCGCCTGCTCCGTGCCTCGGAGAGCACATTAAGCCGTCGGTCACGGTTACCATGAACATCTATGGCAGTCGTTATTGGGAAGTCAGTGCCCTGTAATATCCTGACACTGGTCTAGCCTTAGGGTATCGTTAGCCTTCGGGTTGCGGAGGTCAGGTGGCAGCCGCTCCGTGTAAAAACTGATATCCAGTCAAATCCGGTTAGACCAGAAAAGCCGATCCCAAGTGAGTTGAGAATAATAAAGGCAAGGCAGGAGAAGAGAATGGTGAAAGATTTTTTCAAATAGGTTGTGTAGTTTTTACAAACAAACAACAATTAAATGTTTCCTCTTTATAATCAATACATATTATAAAACGAAGTCCCCCGCCGCGTCTGTCTGTCTGTGCGCGATAAACTCAAAAACTACTGACCGGTTTTTCATGTGGTTTTCATCAATAGATAGAGTGACTGATGAGGAAGGCTTAGATTTATAATTTGTTAGAGATTTGTACTACCCGTGCGAAGGGGGTTTTCTAGTATTAGTAGAGATTACTATGTCAAATGATTCGAAAGGTACGATTCTTCATTCGAATGTCGATTAATATGTAGGATAACAATTCGTTCTCTTGATAAAACAAACTCAGCTTGAAGTTAGGCAATTTGAACTCTAACTATAAGAGTTAAAATTGCCTTACTTCCAAATTTCTAGTTACTGTCTGTTTTATCAAGAGAATGAATTGTTGAAATTTGAATAGATTAGAAGTAGTTCGTATAGACGAGCCGCTCAAGTGAACAATCTGATGTAATTAAATTTGATGATAGTTTTTTTGATTTCAAATTTCAATAGGGTAGTTGCCGATGCCTGATTCTGAACATTAGTTTAAACACAAGAGCAACAAACAGTAAAACACAAACAGTTTGTAAAAACAGTATCAAAATTGGTTTTAAAATAAGGAAGTAAGTAATTAAAAATAGTAATAATAATATTCTATCACATAGACACAACATTACCTAGCCCAAACTAAGCAGAGCTGTACTATGGGTACTAGACAATGGATAAACAGACATATAAAAACATAAATAAATTAAAACATTAATTGAAAGGATTTTTATTTTTGCACCGTCATGACATACATCATCAATTATTATTAAAATGTAGGTACAACAAAAAGTAATAAAATAAAAATATAAAGAAACTTGCTCACATATGTACTGTATATATTTTTGTTGTTGTAAATATGTGCGGGAATCGAACCTGCGACCTCAGGCGTGGCAGTCGGTTACACTAACCACTCTCTCTCTGCAGTCGTTTCCCTCCTTGCTGAGGATCGTGACTCCTATTTTTTACTATTAATTTGAAAATAAATAACTAAATACAATTATAATCTCGATAATATGTTATTTTTGCATATATAAATTTAAAATAAAATATAATAAAATTAGCATATGGAAATATTTTAAAGATAAAATAATAGTGATAAGGCAGAATAAGGAATTCTGTGATAAGAGAAATGCAGTATGAAAGTGGATATAGTGACGAGAATAGAAAAGGGTATGTTAAGCTGGTTTGGGCATGTAGAAAGAATGGACGAGAAAATACGGTTAAGAGCACCTTAAACCGGCGAGCGTGTATAAGGAATGTGATGATAGTGAATGAAGCCAGAGAAGTGTGTCAGGATCGTAGCAAATGGAAACCCGTAGTCTCTACCTACCCCTCTGGGAAACTGGTGTGAATCTAGGTATGTTTAAGATAAGTAATCTGGATAAGTTTGCCATCAATATTTTATTTCAAGTTCATATCGTTGTGTTGTGTCGCCGTTCTTGTGTCCACACACTATGAAACGATTGTGAACTACACAATATTATACTAAGAACAACCCGACAATGGTTTACACAAAATTATCGCTGACGTAACAGCAATAACAGATACGTATTCATATATATACATACACTCAAATTTCATCAGTTTTACTTACTTTATGCCTTCTTCTTAGAGTATCGTTAACAAACACTTTTAAATGCTTAAACCAAAAGCTAATAATTACTACGGAGAACGAATGAATGAATATCTAGTCCCTGAAATATTTAATAATATAGAAATGTTAAGAACAGAACCTAAAATAAGTAAAATCTTGTTAAAATCGAAACTCAAGTGTCTACTGCTCGGCGAAGGTGATACTAGGATATTTTTTAATTTTTTTTTATTTTGTCTTTTGGCAAATGAGCTGACGGTTCGCCTGATGGTAAGCGATTACCGCCGCCCATGGACAGACGCAACCCCAAAGGAGTTACAAGTGCATTGCCAGCCCTTTAAAAAGGAATGAAGGAGGGAAAGGACAAAGGAAAGGATAGGAAAAGGATCGGGGTAACTGGGCCTCCGGCTCTCTCACTTACCAATACGAAACGCAACAGTACGGGTACCGTTACTTCACGCCGGTATTCTGTGAGAGGGTAGTACTACCCCGGTCGATCCGGCCCATTCATTCTGAAACCAGTGAGGATCTACTACGATGCTTGAATTTCGCTTTATTTAGTAATAAAGCTATAAAGAATATTGTTAACGAGCGTATTCTCGCCAACAAGCTGTGTAGCTTGGCGAGGAAATTTGAATTTTGTAATTTATGCCAACAAAGTGAAAAAAAAACAAAAAAAATATTATTTATTTATGCCCAGAAAGCAGTTACGCTAGCCTTTCTACTTTAAGCGTTAAAGAAGTCTGCCCAATACCCCGTCTCATACCATGACCGTGCTAGGAAAGCGTCAGTCAAAAAAAATATTCATCGTAAGGAAATGTTTAAGACTATGCCCACTAGACCGTTCCGTCACCGACCAGCAGTTCCTATAGCAGGGCGTATCGTGTTGCTTTTCGTGTTTGACACGTTCCTAGCACGGTCATGGTATGAGACGGTGTAGTGGGCAGACTCCTATAGCCTTAATACTATTATATATGCAGCGATTTCCTAGTGGGAGACCGTAAGACTGCCACGAAGAGGTTTCGAGACCCCAAGGCACGCACCTCTGTATTTTCAAAGTTATGTGCGTATTAAATAGTTATTTACCTTATCTTACTTTATCTTGTGTGGGGGGGTCAGTACAGACCGGCGACACTTCGACCTAGTGAGATCTTTTGTGTCGACTTCCCCAATAACGACTGCCATAGATGTTCATGGCAGCCGGGACCGACGGATTAACGTGCTCTCCGAGGCACGGAGCAGGCGATATGCGATGCGATGTCAATCAATACGCACATAATTTCGAAAAGTCATATAACTTCCGAAAGAGTCGCGCGACGTGGGTTCGAACCCGAGACACTCTGCATTGCAGTCTGTTGGTCTCCCCACTGAGCTATCGCTACTTTATTAAATAGCTAATTATCGCTCGCTTCAGCGGTGAAGGGAAAAATCGCGAGGATACCTACATGTCTGAGAGTTCTACATATTATTCTCGAAGATATGTGAAGCCTGCCAACCCACACTGGGCCAGCGTGGTGGACTATGGCCTAACCCTTCTCACATTGAGAAGAGGCCCGTGTCAACCAGTGGGTCAGATTAATACAGGGCTACTATCTATATATTAATACGTGAAGCAAAAACTTGCTGTATCTATACGGAGGAGTTCGGTATTGTCAATCTCTTTTTATTGCAATAATTGTGGTGGGCAATCCAAGAGTGCATAGCAGATTCCTCTCTTCCCAATAATTTGTTTACAATGGATTTCCGCAAAGTAAAGCCTAATTTTTGAAGTGAAAACTTCTTTAGGCACGTTGAGCACTTTCTGGGTGAACAAATATCATGGAACTCGCGTCATCGTCACCGAACGCTTTCCATGAGCTATATGTATACTGTGTATATATGTGTACTTTTTGGGTGAATAAAAAGCGTGAAAATCGCGTCATCGTCACCGCACGCCAGTTACTTAGTTTTCACTTCTATCGGCAGTCCCCAATGACTGCACCGAAAGGTTGTTTTTTTTAAAGGAAGGCATCTCCCGCACTTGTTGTAAATCTTGTGTTATGGTGGACTGTACAAATATTCAAACAACGGATACAAAGAACACTCAGACTTGAAACAACCATTTGAGGATCACACAAAGTTTTGTCGCGTGTGGGATTCGAACCCACAACACTCGGCGCAATGGCAATGACGTATGGCTCATCTTGGCACAGCCACCATCACAAACTATAAATCTATTTACGTAGTAAATTAGTCGAATTTGGTCGTAAAATACCAGAATTGGTCGGTTCGCCGTTTAAAATATACAAGGGATAGGATATTTATTAGATCTGCACCACTGCAACACTTTTAAAGATAAACAGATTTAATACATTCGTCCATTTGTTCATTCAATAAGTCAATATGTACGTGACTGTCCATCGACCGAATCTATTTGAAAAAGTAAGCCTGAATTTCTCTTTTCAGAAGCACCGACTAATTCTGGCAGTTTGTGACTAATGTCTACCAATTAACGACTTTTAAATTATTACTGCTATCAGATTATCGCTAGGCAACGTAGTTCCCGAGATATTAAGCTGGCTGTGGCAAGATGAGCGCTCATCTTGGCACAGCCAATACCCCTTGTATCTTCTAAACGGCGGACCGACCAATAGGGTACTACACCCATTTTTGAAAAGTGTCTCAATTAGATTCTATATTGCTAATGAAGGACTAAAAATTCACAAAATTTTTATTCATACGATAAGTGCCATAAAAATTCGCAATCCGCATTTTCAAATTGCGCGCGTAATTTGACGAAAATGCTGGACGCAGTGGATGCCTTATGGCTCTGTGGTCATGACGTCAGTTGGCTGTATAAACAAATGCAGTGATATTTTGTATGTGAAGTTAATCGTTTATATTTTTAAAATATCTCCTGGAGATTTCTTGATTATGGTCTTATTTAATACCAAATATTGCCAGTCTAGGGTATACCTTTCGTACTCTAACTTACACAGATTGTAGGAAAACGAATAAGAAAGTCATACAATATTACATGCTATACATTCAACAAAAAATTGTTACGGAATGTTACACTCAATTTAATCTGTGGAGACGCTTTGAGTGACGCCTTCATTACGTTTTTATAAATGTTATTGAGGAAGGGTGTTATTCAATGTGAAGTGTTTGTTATATAAATACCATGGACGAGTAAGTACTAAACAGTTTTTAATCGCTGCATTGCGTATTGGGTAAAGATTTTAAACAGAATTTATTATTTTACGAAACATAGTTTCGAAATTTGCGCATCACGCTGGCACATTTCTATTTGTTGTGAGTAGAAAATACACTAATGACGACAAAATTTTGTTAGAAACATGATTTAGATACGTTACTACGTATGTATTAGGCATTTTATTAGTGAAATTCGATAAAATAATGTAAATATTTGAAATGTAATCGAAAATCGCATCTCCGTTTATGACATTCAAGCCGCTATCTTTTTTTGTGTTTCGTACACAGTAAAGGACAATGGTCAGTAGAACAAAAGTGTTGACCGACGAGATTTAAACGAGGCGGGGTTAAATTATATATTATTTTTTATCTTTTTATTTTTTTTGGTTATATTTTTTATGTTAATTGTTTATATTTTAAAAATGAGTTGTTATTCTACTTATCGTTCATGAAGGCAAAAATAAAAATAATAAAAAGCCTAATAGAGATTAAAGGTACGCTGATCAGTTGACACTGTTGACAGTTGACACTTCTTAGTTTACACAGCTGTATGACGTAATAACATGGCGACTACTATACTGGTGTTATGAAACAGATTAAAAAATCTGAAAACTTTGAATTGAATTTTAAATTTATTTTGCTAATTTATGAATTAAAACTAACGTTTTCCGACTGCTTTTTGCCAAAGCTATCTCAATAATATATTTTTAGATTTTTCTCATATAGAGTAAAATATCCTATTTAGGTATTTAAAGACCAAATTCGACGGTAATGGTGAAGCGACCACTTAAACCAATACGTCATCCCTTCAGTCCTATAATACACAAAAAAAATCGATTCAATACACAAAAAAGAAACAACAAATCTATCTTAAAATAATTTATTGTCTTCTAAAAGTATTTACAGCGAACGATTGCCTATTCTCAAAACTCTGAGGCCTATTCTCAAAACTCTGAGGCCTATTCTCAAAACTTTGAGGCCTATTCTCAAAACTCTGAGGCCTATTCTCAAAACTCTGAGGCCTATTCTCAAAACTTTGAGGCCTATTCTCAAAACTCTGAGGCCTATTCTCAAAACTCTGAGGCCTATATGTCGGTCTTCTATCATCATATCTTTGACCTTGGCTTCCAATCTGTTCTATTTGACTGCCAAAGACTTGTGCGGCTATGAAAGCTCTCCTTGTTTTAACGTATAACGCTGGAGTGTTGGGGGCGCCGCAGGATCTGCCGAATGACGTCACTGCTACTACTCGCCAGACGCAGCCATCTTGGACTTGGGCTGGGCCACCGGAATCTCCCTGTTGAAGAAAATGTCAGTATATTAGCAGACTATCAAAGTATCAGTAATTGAATGATTTTATATTGAGTTTATTGAAATTGAACTCATTTATACAGATTTTATCGCGTTGTTTATTTATCACTGTATTACATAATTTTGAAACTGTTACACTACTACTACAATTGAATTTTACTAATTTTTAAGCTAATAAAATTATGTATTAAAACTTTTTATATTTAGGTGTACACTTTCTACGACGTTTTAGTTGCTTTTCAGCAGCCATGGTCACGGGGAGACTAAGATGGTAGCTGTCTCAATGTTTCAGTGTAGTTATTTCAAAGTACCCGAACATAATTTAGTCATTGGTGTTTCTATTTACGCAGAATGAACTCAAAGTATCATGAAGTCTAGCTGTGGTTTGTTTCTTCTTGAATTTGACTATTTGAAGTACTGGATCCCAAGCTGGTGGTACATTCCAACCATCTTCTCTATTGAAATTAGGATGTTTTTTATTTCAATAGCCTCGCGAAGCATCCTTGTTAGGAATTGGTGTTCTTTAGCGAGAATCTGTGGTTATAACCGGTGCACGCTCGTATAAATGAGTTTAATTGCAATTAATAACATTCGCGTAAACAGAAGACAATATTATATTCGGCCTCGATGACGTAGTGGTCTAGTTATACTTTTTTTTTTGAAATACATACATATTATACATAGAAACACCCAGATCAAGACAAGCATCCATGTTCATGCACACAAATGTTTGACTTGTGCGGGAATCGAACCCGCGACCTCAGGTTTGTCTCATTCATGCTAAACGGGACGCGACGCTCTATCCTTATATTACATTGACACCACTATGCACTGTCCCTTTCCGACAAATCACAATTTTGTATGTAGCGTAGTTATGCGTATATAGGGTGTCTAACATGATGTGTAGCCGTGTGTTCAAGCTCTGCTTAGTTCGGGCTAGATGGTGTTGTGTGTATTTGGTAGAATATTATTATTATTTAATTACTTTAGTGGGTAAGCAGAAACATAGGTGTCTTACCTGACAAGTATCTTTCCCTCCCGCCCTCTCCCCAGCACACATGTGGTTTTCAGCAGTAGGACCATTCGGTAGCTTCCTCGAAGTCCCCCATATCTCCCGACATTCAGTTATATCCCAAACCGGGAGAGAAACGCTTCGAAGCTCCACGGAATTATCACCTCCTGGAATTCAGGTCAATTTTTGTGTAAGTATATGTGATATATGCTACGCTACTGTCTATAGTTCTATAATAATATTATAAAGAAGAAAGATTAGATTGTTTGTAAGAATTTAACTCAAAAAAAAAACAACCTATTTTAAAATTCTTTCAACATTAGAATGCTATATTATCACCGAGTAACATGTCTCGGGTCCGAACTCACGTCGCGCACCTCTGACTTCCGGAAGTTATATGACTTTTCGAAATTATGTGCGTATTGATTGACAATTATCGCCTGCTCCGTGCCTCGGAGAGCACGTTAAGCCGTCGGTCCCGACTGCCATGAACATCTATGGCAGTCGTTATTGGGGAAGTCGACACAAAAGATCCCACTGGGTCGAAGTGTCGCCGGTCTGTACTGACTGGCCCCCACACAAGATAAGATAAGATAACATAGGACATATCTTATTTAAAAAAAAGTACTGTTACTTCTTCTCCCTAGCCTTAATTATTCCCAAATCACTTGGGATCGGCTTTTCTGGTCTAACCGGATTTGACTGGATGTCAGTTTTTACACGGAGCGGCTGCCACCTGACCTCCGCAACCCGAAGGCTAACGATACCCTAAGGCTAGACCAGTGTGTGGATATTATAGGGCAATGACTTCCCAATAACAATTGCCATAGATGTTTATGGCAGCTGGGACTGACGGCTTAACGTGCTCTCCGAGGCAGGCGATAATTGTCAATCAATACGTACATCATTTCGAAAAGTCATATAACTTCCGAATGTCAGAGGTGCGCGACGTGAGTTCGATCCCAACCCAAACGATAAAGGTATTATATGTCATTACATGTGATTGTGAATATATAACAAAATTATGAGTCATTATAATAAATGAAGGTCATCGTAATTTTACAACTAGTTATTCTGAGATTTTCTGCCACGCTTTAATATACTTATCTTCCAAAATTTCTTTTAACTGTCTTTGAATGCATTAATGTTTAAATCTTTCAACCATTTTGGCAGATTATTATAAACTAGCGGTAGTCCGACCATAATTGATTTAAATTTTAAGTTTGATCGTTATTAAAGTTTTATTGTCTATAACTTAATACCCTTATCTATAATCACATTTCATTTAGTCACCTACTCCACATACATAATGTATGTAGAGTTATTACGAAGTTATTATTAAGCATTCTACGAAGTCAACTAAACAATGCCGAAATACTACGAACGCAATTCGACTGCGAGTGTCAAATGCATGGTTGCGTGCGTATCGTATTTTTCATTAATTTAATGTAATATTTTAAAAAATATTAGGATTCGCCAATCCTTCTCTATATAAACTTTAACTGTGCTAAATTTCATACTTCTCCGTCCGCGCAATTTTCGTAAAAAGGGTATAAAGTTTTTGCTTCACGTATATAGATTACCAAAGCCATACAGAAGACATGTATAATGTCAGTATATTATAGCAAGCATCTTTTAATATACACTTGTCTCATGTGTGCCTGTTTACTATATATACAGGTTGTCCGGTAATTAATGGATAACCTGGAAATGTCTTAAAGTGGAACTGACGGCCGTTCAGAAAAAAAAAAGATGAACTATCCTTACTACTACTTGAGATATGTGTTTTTTTTTTAATTACCATGTATAACTTTCTATATTGTATACTACGACCATAAATTAATGAAATCCATCGGTTTTTTGTTGTTTTATTATTAAACACTAATTATGCTAATAGATAGACAGTCAAAAGTATGCTATGCTAATATAACTTGCACTTTTAATATATATATTTTATAATTTTTTTTCATTTTTCTGAACGGCCTTCAGTTCTACTATAAAACATTTCAAGGTTATCCATTAATTACCGGACATCCTGTATATATATGTAACAACATAAAAATACTCCTTCGGCTTCACAGCATCAGATTATTATTTGATACTTACCGAACTCAGTCCGGCCCCAACCTGTAGCTATTACGCTATCTCCGACCGGTGGTGGCACTCCAAGACACGCTGGACGAATTACTTCGGAGAACCTGAAACCATTAATTTATTCATTTTACTTCAAATAACATGGCAACTATGTATACACGGCTACACATCAAGTTAGACAACCTATATACGCATAACTACGCTACATACAAAATAGAGAATTGTCGGAAAGGGACAGTGCATAGTGGTGTCGATGTAATGGTAAGGAGAGAGCGTAACAAAAATATAACGCACTCTCTCGCACGATTCGCAGCGTTCAACTTCTAATAGTTCAAGATCCAAACAGTCTAGGTTGATGTGTCGCCGTGTGTACATAAATTAAATGTAACTGTATTCAATCCTATATTCCATTTTTCTTACTTGTATTAATTAGTTAACAAAACAATCATTAATTTACTATTTTTAGACTATATTTGTACTCTAATTATTTATTAATCTATTCATAAACATGATATAAAATAAAGACAGTCAGTTACTTAGTTTGTAAACGTATTCTGTTATTGTTCAATGTTATTTACAAACGTATTGCATACAATTTTATTGCCGGCTCGACGCTATATTGCCGGAACAAGCGTTTATTGTGTGTGTTGTATGTATTTTTATAAAATAATTAAAAGTAAACATTATATGTAGAGTTTGTAAACATCACTAAATAATGTGAGATGTTTTCCAGAAACTAATCAAATATCCTATTATTAACAAACAAGACAATTAATGACAAACTTTCATAAATCGTTCTCGCAGTCATCCAGACTTACAAATAAAATCATCATCTATTCATAGGTAAACAGAACTTTATTAAAAAACGATATATACCTTTATTATTCTTTTCTTTTATACCAAAATACGTTTACTTACGTCACAGTCCGCGCCAACTTTATAAGTGCAATGTCATAATATCGCCTTATCATCTTGTACTTCGGGTGGCGGATGACAGATGATATCTTCACGATCAGCGCCCCGGGACCGTTCATGTATGAAGATCCAAGCTGCACCGCTTGTGGTGGACCACTGGAGAGACAATTTCAAAGTCAAACTCAAAGTTGAAAATCTTTATTTCCATAAAAATATGCAAACAATTCTTGGACACATGAATTAACTATATAAAATCTATACTAATAAATGTGAAAGTTTGTAAGGATGTATGGATGTTTGTTACTCTTTCACGTAAAATCTACTGAACCGATTGCGATGAAACTTGGTATATATGTAGATAGCTGGAGACCTGGATTCACACATAGGCTATTTTTTATCCAGATATTCCCACGGTAACGGGACTTACGCGGGTGAAACCGTGGGTAAAATGTAGTATATTAATAAAAATTTAAAACAGAATAAAAGGTTTGATTGTTAGGTCACTTCTGTGTATCATTGTAAATGATTGCAACGTCATACCAAGAATGTAGTTTAGTGTTATCGACCACATTTTTTTATGAATGGCAACGCCCGCTATATGAATGATTCCGGTGTCACGGGGGACTTTACAAACATTCAAACAACGGACATACACCCAGAATCAGAGGAACTATTTATGGATCACACAAATTCTTGTCCTGTGGGATTCGAATCCACAACACTGCGCAATGGCATAGCGACGTGACCACTTATCTTATATTATCTTATTCGGGGGCCAGTCAGTGTGGACAGGCGACACTTCGACCCAGTGGGATCTTTTGTGTCGGCCCCGAGGTCTATCCCTGAAGTGGGGAAACAATTACGCAATAAGAAAAGCAATTATGAAAAAATTTGAATTTAGTAACGTCAGTAACCTAACTAACTAATTAACTATGTGTCACATAATTGTTACGAGTTGAATGAATAAATGATATTATAAAGTAAGTGTTATCTATGTATGTTTATTATTTGTATTATTATTTCAATACTCTTATGGCCAGTCCCACAAATAACAAGTAAAAGTTACCCGTAAGATAAATCGCATGCTGTCTCACTCTTGTTAGGTTAAAGAAGAGAGATGGCGAGACTTTTATCTTATAGATAAATAATAAATAAAAACAGTTTATTGCCATTAATCATTCCACACGTCCCACATCCCACACTAGGCATAGCCTGTCCTGTGGGTGCCAGGTACGATTTCCTTCCATTTTAACAATTTTAGCTCGGGCGACGTGTCATATAAGACTAAAAAATATGGTTGTGTGTATGTGTGTGTGTCTGTGTGTTGTTCGTGAGTGAGTGAGTGAGTGAGTGAGTGAATGTGTGTGTGTGATTACTAAAGATCTATCATCTATCTATAGGTATAAACTGTGGCATAATTGTAGCAAATGCGACCTATACCACCGGGCGCTGTTCGTTTATCAGTTAAATAAAAGAATAATAATAATATCCTATCACATACACACAACACCATCTAGCCCAAACTAAGCAAAGCTTGTACTATGGGGACTGGACAATGAATAAACATACATATGTATATACTTTTGGAACGAAGTTCCTTATCGCGCGTTGTAAAAGGGGGCTAGACGGAAAAAATTCTTACGAAAAGTTGTCACGACACTTTTTGCTATAGTAAGCTATTGTAAGCTGTGCGGCGTGCGTAAGTAGTTACGCTATCTCGCTCGCACTCTTCATTCATGCGCCAGCAGATTACTTCATTATGGAAAAAACGCGTGACCTTGTGGCCAGCAGACTTCTTATTATTATGCACGCGCCATGTAGGGTGTGTATCTTTTATGGACTTTTTTAGATTTTCGGAAATTTATAAATTAATTAATTAAATTTTTTTTATTACAATTCCTTCACTAATTAATCGAAAGGACTTCGTTCCATCCGGGTGTCCCTTGACACCTCTCAATTTTTTTTTTGTAAATACATACATATTGTACATAGAAATACTCAGACCAAGACAAACATCCATGTTCATGCACACAAATGTTTGACTTGTGCGGGAATCGAACCCGCGACCTCAGGCGTGGCAGTCGGTTACACTAACCACTACGCCATCGAGCCCGACAAAATAAATTAGAATAAATAAGAAGTATGATATAATACAATAAAAGAAGAGTCAGAAGAAGGATAAAATTGACAACAGCAAAGCTCTTTATAAAGAAGAAGATTAAGTATTTTGATGAAAGATGCATACTTCGTTTCTGTTGACTTCGATGAATAAAATTCCAGATTCATAATACTCCTGGCCCTAAAAGCAATCATAAAGTCTAGCACAATATTGCTGAAATATACGTATTTATCATGTTATATAGTTTAACTATACATAACATTCCTGGTCATAAAAACAATTTTACAGATTAGCATAAGCTCAAAATTTTACTTTCAACGTACGAATGCTGCATCTGTATCATAAAGCAGCTAAAGTCCCAAGAAAAACCACAAAACCACTACAAATGTTATACATCTTTTCTGTAGACTATAACGTAAAGACGTCATAAACCATGACTACAGTATGGGGTTCTTCAAAAAGGGCGTTAAAAGGTTTTTACAAGGTCGGCAACGCGCAAGTGATGCCTCTGGTATTGCAGGCGTCGATAGGCTACGGTAACCATTTACCATCAGGTGGGCCGTAAGCTTGTTTGCCACTTTAGTAGTAAAAAAAAAAAAAAAAAAAAAAAACTTTTTTTCATAAAATCTTTTAAAAGACAACTACGGCACAAGGAATAAGTTCTGTATCGTGGGGGACTTTACAAACATTCAAACAACGGACACAAAGAACATCCAGACTCGGAACAACCATTTGTGGAACACACAAATTTTCGTCCCGTGTGGGATTTGAACCCACAACGGCACAGAGAAACGGCGATGCGAGAGCAGTGATAGCTCAGTGGGGAGACCAACAGACTGCAATGCAGAGGGTCTCGGGTTCGAACCCATGTCGCGCACCTCTGACTTTCGGAAGTTATATGACTTTTCGAAATTATGTGCGTATTGATTGACAATTATCGCCTGCTCCGTGCCTCGGAGAGCACGTTAAGCCGTCGGTCCCGACTGCCATGAACATCTATGGCAGTCGTTATTGGGGAAGTCGACACAAAAGATCCCACTGGGTCGAAGTGTCGCCGGTCTGTACTGACTGGCCCCCACACAAGATAAGATAAGATAAGATAACGGCGATGCGACCATTTAAACCCTTACGGCATCCGTACAGTCTCCCAACTTATAGAATCAGCTCAACATATATTGCACAAAACCGCTGTACTAGTATCGTACTTCTTTCCTGTGGACTTGGCGGTACGGGTTCGAACCCACCTATCGATGTTAGAGTCCCTGTCCTCGTAGGTGCAGTGGCCCGCCGTCAGGACGTATTGGTCGCTGATCAAGGATCCCCCACACTTCCATGAGTAGCCGTTGGCCTGGAAACAGAGACAGGAAGAATTTTAGGTACGTAGTATAAACTCGTAATAAGCTTAAAAACGATAAGCTCACCAGGAATAAGGCCTGTGTCACGAAGGAATTTACAAACATTCTAACAAAAGACACGAAGAACACCCAAACTCGATATTACTATTCGTAGATAGAGAGTAGTAGAGCCTCGCTGATGTCAGCATGAATCCGCCGGCTCTACCGAGGAAGGACTACCCTCTCGCAGAATATCGACGGGAAATACCAGTATTCCTACTGATGTGTTTCGTTTGGTGAATGAGTGCCGGAGGCCCAATCACTCTCTTGCCCCCTTGTCTGTTACGCTTTCACGCCTCAACTACTTGGCCGATCATCATGAAATTTCACATACACGTTGTCAGAGGATCAGAACATAACAAAACACAACCTACATTTTATAAAAAGAAAGTACTGTTACTAATCAAACTTAACCTATATTAACGCGAGCGAATCCGCGGGCAAAAGCTAGTTATACTATATTTATAATTCAGATGTCATGTCGATATTAATTGTCAGATGACAACTTAACGTACAGAAAGGTGACCGTATTTAGTTAGATTTTTAGAATAGATGGTATAACTCACCCTACTATTTCGCCAGCCAACCAGCGCCATATGGGGAAACTCCTTGATAGACACTACTTTTCCCCCAATCACGAGAGGAATAGTGATTGGTTCACAGGATGAGACGTTAAGTTCTACAGGGTCTGGTGATGGGAGCAGTGGAAGGGCAACCACCTCCTTAACGTTCAAGCTCTTGTAGCGAACACACACTGGAATTACAAAAGCAAGAGTTATAATAATATGTACATAATACAAGCTGACAAGCGTAACTTCTGCTTCACATAAGAGAATTTTCCCCATTTTTGCATCATTTTTATTGATGCTCCGCTCGTATTGGTCGTAACGTGATGTTATATAACCTATAGCCTTCCTCAATAAAGGGGCTATCCAACACTAAAATAATTTTTCAACTCGAACTAGTAGTTCCTGAGATTAGTGCGTTCAACGAAACTAACTAGCTCTTCAGCTTTATAATATTATTAAAGATCAGCCCTATATCTTTATTTCATATTTTAATTTTTATTGATTACTAGCTGATCCTGCAGCTCAGTGGGGAGACCAACAGATTGCAATGCAGAGGGTCTCGAGTTCAAACCCACGTCGCGCACCTCTGACTTTCGGAAGTTATATGACTTTTCGAAATTATGTGCGTATTGATTGACAATTATCGCCTGCTCCGTGCCTCGGAGAGCACGTTAAGCCGTCGGTCCCGGCTGCCATAAACATCTATGGCAGTCGTTACTGGGAAGTCAGTGCCCTATAATTTCCTGACACTGTTCTAGCCGTAGGGTATCGTTAGCCTTCGGGTTGCGAAGGTCAGGTGGCAGCCGCTCCGTGTAAAAATTGATATCCAGCCAAAGCCGGTTAGACCAGAAAAGCCGAACCCAAGTGACTTGGAAAAAATTAAGGCTAAGGAGAAGAAGAAATAGAGATATTAACCAATTAATTTATTTTATTGTAAAAGTGTCTATACTAATATTATGAAACTGAAGAGTTTGTTTGTTTGGTTAAACGCGCTAATCTCAGAAACTACTGGTTCGAATTGAAAAATTATTTTAGTGTTGGCTAGCCAATTTATCGAGGTAGGCTATAAGTTATATATAACATCACGCTACGACCAGACGAAGTTGCGCGAGTTGGCTAGTAATCATAATGTTTACAGAGAGTTACCATTTTTATATTTTTATTGTGACTTTCTTGTGTTTCTTATGTACCGTAGGTTATGTAATAGAATTAAGACCGCGTCTCGTCAAACAATTACGTTTGGCGAGTACAAAACTTGTAATAGATCTATAAAACCATTGTAAATCATTGAAATTAAACTACTATATAGGTTGTCCGGTAATTAATGGATAACCTGGCAATGTCTTATAGTGAAACTGACAGCCGTTCAGAAAAAAATATGAAGAAAAATCTATCCTAACTACTACCTGAGATATGTGTTTTTTTTTGTTTAACTTTCCTGTATACTACGACCATAAATGAATAAAATACATCGATTTTTGTCGTTTTATTATTAAACACTAATTATGCTAATAGATAGACAGTCAAAAGTATGCTATGCTAATATAGCTTGCACTTTTTAATATATTATTTTTCATTTTTTCTGAACGGCCTTCAGTTTTACTATAAGACATTTCAAGGTTATCATTAATTACCGGACATCCTGTATAATATCATTTTTTAACATAGCGTTGTTCTTGGCGCTGTGTCTAATACAAGTCGCTTCCCATATCTTGCATTTACCAGGATATAAATCTTTCGTTTTTAGACAACTTTCATGATTATTTTTTACAAATACACATATTTTAAAAAGTTGTAAAGGAAATAAAAACTTACTTTTCTCCGCCACTTCTATATATCTTCTCTTCTGTTCTTCCGTCATATCATCTTCATCAGGCCCTATCAGGATTTCCGGAGTCTCATCAGGCCTTCCATAACTTCCGAAATCATCAGAAGGTCTTGCAGTAACAAAATTGTTTCTATCCGTGATTGGTTTATTCGTGATAGGTGGTTGATTCGGATCTATAGACGCCGGCCTTACACCAGGCCGATTAATCAAAGGGTTATTGGGGTAAAAATTGCCGTTGTTAGCATCATAATCTGTGTTGAAAACAACTCGGTCGTTGTTAGGAGTTACATTGTTACCCCTGTTATAATTGTTGTTACGGTTATTATGGTCACTGATTAACGCGGCCGTTGTTGGACCGCTACTTGGATGTCTGTTGTTAGAAATTACCTGTTTCTGTATATTAATACCGGATACATCAGGGTTTCTGGTGTTGGTAGGCCTAGTGTTCAAACCGTTGTTAGTAACTCTATTTTTTTGCGAATTTAAATTTATATTCTGGACGTTAGGATTCCTGTTGTTAGTTGCCCTGTTAGGATTACTAGTATAGTCAACATTGCTAGCAGTGTTGTCGGGTCGCCTAGAGGTTTGCGTTTCATAGTTGTTGACTGCGTAAACTTCTTTCCGTCTATTGTTTTCGAATACGTTTTCAGTTACAGGCCTATTATAGTTGTTAGAACCCCTATTATTACTAAAACCAAATATATTTTCTGTTGTTACCCTGTTGTTAGGCCTTACTGTAGTAGTCTTTTTGTTGTTAGTTGTAACCCGATTTCTTTTAGTTGTAACTTCAAAACTGGAATAGTTGTTGACTATATCTGTGTTGTGGTGTCTATTAGTTTGTTTACTAGTATGACTAGAGTTAGGCTTAGTAGATTTCCTACTAGGTTTAGGCGTTGTAGTAAAAACGTAATCATATTGAAAAACAGCTGGATATTTTATGACGTTGCGCTGGTCTTCTGTTTTCTTTTTATGTTGTTCTGGTCTACTTGGTTGTCTGACTGGTTCTTGATAGTTGTTAAAGTTGTTGTATTGTGAGAAGAAGTCATTTTGTGGTTGGTATGGTTGTAAGAACTGTTGTAGGCCTTGGAATATATCTGAAAGAAGAAAATTGATGTTATTATTTTTCTTTTTATACAGGTTGTTTTAGGGATGCGTCGCCCTTTACGGCGCACCGGTGTGGGCGGACTACCTGACCGCTCAGTGCAGGACTCTCTTGCGGAGGCCGCAGAGAGTCATAGCGGTCAGGGTAATACGCGGATACCGCACGCTGCCGACGCAGCTTGTGCGTTGGCCGGAACACCCCCGTGAGATTTGGAGGCTGAAGTGCTCGCCGAAGTGTTTGCAATGAGTGAGGCGGTGCGGGAGGAGACGGGTTGTCGTCCCCTCCCGACAGTGATTGAGTACGCGCGCAATCGAGCCCATCAGGGCATGATTTTAAAATGCTAGGCGCGGCTGGAGGTGCCCTTGGCCGGTTTCAGAACCGTTGGGGCCCTCCAGCCGATATTGGAGCGGTGGGCAGGGCGGCAGCATGAGACCCTTTCCTTCCGGCTAGTGCAGGTGTTGTCAGGGCACGGTTGCTTTGGCAAATACCTGCACACGGTCGCTAGGAGGGAACCGAGTCCCATCTGCCACCACTGCGATTGTGAGGAGGACACGGCGTAGCACACGCTCGAGCAATGTCCTGCTTGGGCGGTGCAGTGCCGTGAACTCACTGAGATTTTGGGTGAGGATCTCTCGCTACCGGCCGTGATCAAAGCCATGGCCGACAGCGAGAGGAAGTGGGTAGCGGTCGCGTCCTTCTGCGAGGACGTCATCTCGCAGAAGGAGGCGGCGGAGCGGATCCGTGAAGAAAGTATCCTTGCGGATCCGAGCCGTCGTCGGCGAACCGGGCGGCGCAGGCGCGCTTACGCGCGCCTAATGCCCCCATAATGAAGGCCGCGGGCGGAAGAACGGGGATCTTCCGTCCGCCAGCCATTGAGTCGGTCCGACGCCCTATGTAGTACCGGGGCGTCGCCGAGGAGTTGTAGACTGCTGGGTGGGTCGCTGAGGTAGTAATTTTGTCAGCGGCCCATCCACTATACAAGGCAGCGAGCGTGCACACCGTGGGGTTTTGGTCCGTAGGCCCGAAGTACGGCAGAGCCGGACATAACCCGCTCGCCTCCCCTTGTGGCGAGAGAGTATGCATCAGGCGCATTTCCCCAAGTAAAAAAAAAAAAAGGTATGCGTCGCCTGTATTGTGGGGAACTTTATAAACATGTTTATAGAGTAATAATAAATTAATGAACACAAAGTAGATCCAGAGTACGAAACATTAATTATGGATTACACATCATTTACATATATACATAGATTCACGCTTGTTTCCCAGAGGGGTAGGCAAATACTACGGATTTCCATTTGCTACGATCCTGACACACTTCTCTGCCTTCATTCACTTTCATAACATTCCTCATACACGCTCGCCGGTTTAAGGTGCTCTTAATCAGTCCTTTATTCAGGACATCTCCGATCTGATCAAGAAACGTTCGCATAGGTCTTCCTCTTGCGACTGTTCCATTCTCGCTAGCCTTGTAAACTTTCTTAGTCAGTCTTTTTTCATCCATTTTTTCTACATGCCCAAACCAGCTTAACATACCCTTTTCTATTCTCGTCACTATATCCACTTTTATTGACTGCCAATTTAAAAGAGTAGTCGTGAGATTTTTGCAGGTCTTTTCTCATTCTCTCTTGAACTCTTTGCCTGAACCTTGCAACTAACCTAAATGTAAATTCAGTAACTTCATTAAAATGACTTACTCATACTACTTTGTGACCTAAATGAAGAAATGATTTTTGATTTTGACACAAATAAATTGTCCCGTGTGGGATAAAGATAAAGATCAGTTTATTTGTATGAAACATGAGTACATTTACATAAAATGCAGGATGTCATAGTACATTAGCGGCTCATTATGTTTTACCCTTAGGGTATACAAATATTCAAATTATATTACAAAAATCAATTTATTCGACGTGAATTTCAAACGTGTCATTTTAAAAAAGAAAACAGAATTTTTAATAATATTCATAAAATAACGCATGCAAGTAAAATTAAAAAATAAAGATCAGTTATTCAATAATATCAGTAAAATTATAAAATATGCATGCCAAAAATAAAGTAACAATTAAAAAAGTTAAAATGTCAGTAGTCACATAAGAGTATCTCGGTGGCGTAGTGGTTAGTGTGACCGACTGCCACGCCTAAGGTTGCGGGTTCGACTCCCGCACAAGTCAAACATTTGTGTGCATGAACATAGATGTTTGTCTTAGTCTGGGTGTTTCTATGTATAATATGTATGTATTAACAAAAAAAATGTATATATATATGTTTATCCATTGTCTAGTACCCATAGTACAAGCTCTGCTTAGTTTGGGCTAGATGGTGTTGTGTGTATGTGATAGAATATTATTATTATTAATAAGCCTTGTCAACCAAAAAGGCCTTTAACAGATTCAAACCCATAACACTTGGCTCAGCGACATTGGCAAGATCTCTACGACATACAAGAACAATTGAAATAAAAAAAAAAACGAGTTCAAGACAGCTGTGCTATTCGACTGCGCACTACATATACAACATGTCACAGATATAACGCACAACCTCAAACACCCCAATTAGATTATTAAATCGTAATAATAATATAATCATTAAAATGTTACTTTTTTGTACTTAAATATTTTAATTTAACGAATTAGTTCTCCTTATTGTGCGCGGATAGTATGTGTATATTACAATAAATCTAACATTATTGCCTTTATTGCATCAACAACCTTATTGCCTTGAATTATGATACATTTTCTTTTATTTCAGCTGTAATATCTATATATTAATACGTGAAGCAAAAACTTTGTACCCCTTTTTACGAAAATTGCGCGGACGGAGGAGTATGAAATTTGGCACAGCTAAAGTTTATATGGAGAAAGAGGGGCGAATCCTAATATTTATATAAAATATGCATTAGAAATACATTAAATTAATGAAAAAACACTACACGCACACAACCACGCATTTGACACATGCAGTCGAAGCGCGTAACTATGGTTACATATATCAATTATAATGACATATATCAGCAATATCTTACAGGCAAACTTTGGTCGAATTTCGAGCACTAGGCGACCGCTAGTATTAAATAAATGGGTGTCTATATTTTAATTCGTTTTAATTATTTTAGGGAAATAAAATTACCTATATTAAAAATTGCTGGAATTGATTCAGTAGCCGATTTTGAACAAACTACTTTTAGGATAAAAATGGCAATGCTGCCAGTCTTCTGGGCACGTTGCCAATTGACGACAACGCGGAGGAGAATTATGAAGCTTTTAAATTTTGAAGATTTTTATTTTTTTTTATTTGATATTTCTTGTAAATAATTAATGTGTATATTATGTTAATTATTTAATTATGTCACTAAAATAAACGTATTAACTTTTAAGATGTGCGTTTATTATGTTATATGTTGTATATAAAAGGGATCTTACTACGATCCGTCAATTTAACATGATACCAATACCGTTCATTCATACCGTTCCTATTTACAAATGATACCAAAAGAAACAAAGAGAGCACCTATGAAAGTACCGTACTGTTCCATGCTATCCATGCAATCAAATGATAAGTCAAGTTAAGTAAAAAATCCTTTATTCATTTAGGTCACATAGTAACACTTATGAACGTCAAAATGTAGGTTAGCAAGTTTATTAAAGCCCGTAGTACCTACATTCATGAAACGATTCGTTTTGGTTACAGAGAGTTACATTTTTCATAGAATATTATTATAGTATATTTTTCATAGAACTTTTACTTTATTATTATTATTATTTTATTCATAAACACATTGTGCCCACCTAAAAGCTTTAATGCAATAAAGATATTTTTTTCTTTTCTTAGATAGCATAGGAATCGGGTCTAAGTAACAGAAAAGTCAAAGACATGAGAAGTCTGAACCTACATTAGGCCAGTGTAGTGGACTATCGCCTAACCCGTTTAACACTGAGAAGAGGTCCGTGCCCAGCAGTGGGACAGTTTAATACAGGGCTGATATTATTATGTGGAAAACTTACCATAATACTGTCCATGCGTGACGCTAAGGAAAGCGAGCGTTAACAGCAGTGTCGGGAAATGGGCCACAGAGATGTCCATCGTTGCATTATATCTGTAGACAAAAATATACCATCAGACATTAACTTAGGAATTTACGGAGACTGTATCCATAACTTTTTTAAATAAAATATTGCTTAGTTGGCTTAGTGAGTTTAAGTGGTGCAACTACGCCGAGTGTTGTAGGTTCAAATCCTACACGAGATTAAAATCCATCAATTTCTTTTTTTCTTTGCAGACTACATTAGGAGTAATTCAGTGCGTAGTCAAGTCAAAATCATTTATTCATTTAGGTCACAAAGTAACACTTATGAACGTCAAAATAGGTTAGTGAGTTTACTAAGTTACTGAAGCTACATTTAGGTTATTTGCTAGGTTCATGCAAAGTGTTGAGCCTATGAGAAGAAACCTGCAAGAAACTCACGGCCACTCTTTTAAATCGCCAATAATTTCAGTATTTTACAACTCATATCGGCAAGATGTTGCAGCCATTAGTTATACCATATATTAATGAGTATAAATAAAATCTAAAAATAATATCAATTATTATTAGTAGTAAAAGTAAGGAAATAAAATAGGTAATTAGGTTTGGTAGAATTATTAAATATTAATCAAAATAGACATTTTGTGACAATGCAAAGGCAGTCCGTTTTTCTTTCTTCGTCCAGTATATATTTTAATTAGATTATATAATATGTTTATTGGTATCTATATATTACTAGCTCTCCTGACAGACGTTGTCCTGAACAGGCGAAAAAAAAAAAAAAAAAATCGGTCCCGCCGTTCTGGTGGAGTTCACTGTCAACACACGTACAGAAGAATTATAATATAATATATATTTGACGACCTCGATGGCGTAGTGGTTACTGTAACCGACTGCGACGCCTATGGTCGCTGGTTCGATTCCCGCACAAGTCAAACATTTGTGTGCATGAACAGGAATGTTTGTCTTGGTCTGGGTATTTCTATGTATAATATGCACGTATTTACAAAAAAAAAATATGTGTGTATGTTTATCCATTGTCTAGTACCCATAGTACAAGCTCTGCTTAGTTTGGGCTAGATGGTGTTGTGTGTATGTAATAGAATATTATTGGAACGAAGTTCCTTATCGCGCGTTGTGAAAGGGGGCTAGACGGAAAAAATTCCTACGAAAAGTTGTCACGACACTTTTTGCTATAGTAAGCTATTGTAAGCTGTGCGGCGTGCGTAAGTAGTTACGCTATCTCGCTCGCACTGTTCATTCATGCGCCAGCAGATTACTTCATTATGGAAAAAATGCGTGACCTTGTGGCCAGCTGCGAGCTAACAGACTTCTTATTATTATGCACGCGCCATGTAGGGTGTGTATCTTTTATGGTTTTTTTTAGATTTTCGGAAATTTATAAATTAATTAATTAAAAAAAAATTATTACAATTCCTTCACTAATTAATCGAAAGGAACTTCGTTCCATCAGGGTGTTCCTTGACACCTCTCAAGTTTTTATTATTATTATATATATAAAGAAGATGTACAACTGTACAAGTTATGTTTCATGCTACTGTACCCCTACTTCATTTTATCTCTGCATCACTCTACGGTTAACTGGTAGAGAATGCCCTTGGCATTAAGTCCGCCAATGTATTGTTTAATGCAAAAGTTTTAAATAAATAAATCTATATATTAATAACAAACTTTGTACGCCTTTTACGAAAATTACGCGGACGGAGGAGTATGAAATTTGGTAGATATAAAGTTTATATGGAGAAGGAGGGGATCCTAATATTTTTATAAAATATGCATTAGAAATACATTAAATTAATGAAAAAACACTACACGCACACAACCATGCATTTGACACACGCAGTCGAATGGCGTTCGTAGTATCTCGACATTGTTCGCCTGACGTCGTACAATTCTTTGTATCTATGGTTACCTATACCTTATATATATGTAATAGAGAGGAACAGAAAACAAAGTAGCAAGCTTAGGTTATTTTGGTCGAAATTTGATCACTAGGCGACCGCTAGTAGATAATAATAAACGGTTGTGCATTCATATTTTTTATTTAAGTTTGAATGAAAATGAAATCTTTAAAAGAAAGAACTCACGCACTAGAAATCATTCCTGTGTCGCCGGGGACTTTATAAACATTCAAACAACGGACACAAAGAACAGCGAGACTCGGAACAACCATTTACCACATACCACACAAATTGTTACAGGCTCTACGCATGAGGGTTGTTGTTCCATCCCTACTCAGTACAATAATGTGAGATCTACAAATATTGTTCCGAGTCTGGGTATGTGTTCATTGTGTCCGTTGTTTGAATGTTTAAATAAAAACATACCTTTTCAATTACTAGATTTTCCAAATGAAAATTTTGCCGCCGTCCATGGACACCCGCAACACCAGAGAAGTCACAATTGCGTTGCAGGCCTTTTAAATTTGCCCATGTCCTCCTCAAAAGAGGGGAGGGCCCTCCAGTACCCTCATTCACTCGACGAAACACTACGCAAGTGCGTTATTTCACGCTGGTTGTCTGCAAGGCCGTTGTATTACTCCGGTCGAGCCGGCCCATTTGTGCCGAAGCGTGGCTCTCTCACGGTAGGATTTTTTATAATTCTTTGCTTTTATAATTCTATATTGAGTTGAAATTATGTCAATTGAGATGAAACTCACAAGAAAAGCAATGAACAAAAAGCTAATATTTCCTATAAGCTTTCAATATAACGAAATTAAGTCACGTACTGTACTGAGTTTCTTATTATTAAAAAACAGACAAGATGTACTCGGACTCGCGCACAGAGGGTTCCGTACAAACTTATTTTCTGATTGCACTTAATTTACGGTGATCGGTCTTTTACCTTTATTTGTGCTATGAAACATTGCTTCTTGCTAAGCAGCATACTAGGTCATCATTATTACTATATATTATAAGACAAAGTCCGCCGCCACGTCTGTCTATCTGTTCGCGATAAAGTCAAAAACTACTGAACGGATTTTCATGCGGTTGTCACCAATACACAGAATGATTCATAAGGAAGGTTAAGGTGTATAATTTGTTAAGGTTTTGTACTACCCAAGCGAAGCCGGGGTGGGTCGCAAGTATTATTATTAAAAAAAGCCCTCGCCGCGTCTGTTCGCGATAAAATCAAAAACTACTAAACGGATTTTCATGCGGTTGTCACCAATAGACAGAGTGATTCATAAGGAAGGTTTAAGTGTATAATTTGTTAAGGTTTTGTACTACCCGTACGAAGCCGAATCGGGTTGCTTGTATGCTATAAGACATTGTTTCTTGCTAAACATGATTCTAGGTCAACGGGAAGTACCCTAGAGGTAGGAAGAGTGTGAGTGTGTTCCAAGTGTCAAAATATGCGGTGACTTAGATTTTTTTTTTGCACTGTTCCAATGTATTGCAGACCTGTATTTGATATCCTAACTAATATTATAAAAGTGAATGTAAGTTTCTTAGTTCGTAACGATTTTACGTCTTTAAGCTTGATCGATTACCCTGAAATATCGCATACACGTTGGCAGGGGAACAGAAATGGAGAAAAGGTACCTTTCGTTAAGAAAAAAGGGCTGTTACAATCTTAACCTATATTTTCACGAGAGGAGCCGCGGGCAAAATCTTGTATAGTATCTATAGATTTTATAAACATCCAAAAAACGGACAAAGGACTTTCCCCTCTGGGACAGTCGTTATCTCATTATGAGACTAATGCACCGGATGGCACAGTACACTAGCTTTTGAACTATCACCTTCGCCTTGTGATATCAACAAAAAATGTATAACCAGGTTAAATAAAAGTGCACAAACCGCAGGGCAGCTTGTGAGTGGTGACACTGCGGTCCTGAATGCCTCAGAGAGTCGGTTAGGGCCTCATCCCCGGCTTGCCGTTCCTGGCTGGCTGGGGTGGTACTTTAAGAGCGCCCGAAGGACTCTAAACTCAGGCTTGCCTTGGTCGGTCGGTCAGAGGGGGGCCGAGGGAGCTACATGCTTGGGGGTGGAAGTGTCATTTTCAAGGGCATGACTACGCTCAAACCCGCTCCGGATCTCCGTTGTCACTAGACCCGTGATGGTGAAATCAGCGTCGCACCGCTCGACATCCCTAGCCGTTCACATCGGTGCTGCCCTCTGCTGCTGGCTTGTATGCCTATGGTGGCTATTCAGAGGGCCCATCTAGTGGGTTGGCGAGTCATCGTCTGCCCATTGCATTGATGCTATTAGAATATTCAGGGCAGACGCCGTTTTTCATTCATAGTACTGGTCCACCAAACACCCATACCTATAGCCCACATATTAGAATCCATACGTAGGAATAGTCCTACGCCTGCTGCGGCTAGTGCCGCTGTAGGTGTTCCATCACACCTTTGATTAAAACTCTCGAAGGGCCTCTTCACGTTGGACCCATGTCTCCGTGTAAGCCTCCCAAAGAGCCAGGTATTTTCTAATATAATATGTTAGAAAATACCTGTGATAAGAGAAACATAATAACAATTATTTATTTATTGACAGTTACAGTTGTAAAACATGAATACAGTCCATAAAGTACTTAATATAGGTAATATAATATGGGTGCCTGTACTAGGGTAAACCTGTGCCACAGGCGTTAAGGGCACTTACAATATACTACTAGGAACTTTTTTGACGCGGGGAAATGTGCAAATCACATTCCCCATCGTCGGTTTTGGGGCGGGCGATATAAGATGGATTTGGGCTGAACCGACTAAAACCACCGCGGTGTTCCTCACACCTTTATGGCGGGGCCGGGCGGATCGCTCTCGTATTCGAATCGCTACCCCGCCAAAGGTTCGACCCGCCGATGGACGTGGCGGGTCCCACACAACCATCACACATACAGAACAAATTCACAAGACGTATTCACAAACACATAATATTAATTTTTAAAACATTTAACTATTAGGAACTTTTTTTTTTAACATAGCAGTTTCATTGACTCATGCCCCTTCGCGTGGCAGGCGGAGAGGTTATGTCGGACTCGCCGGGGTAAAAGAAAGATGGAATAAGAATAATGTACCTCCCGGAATACCGACTAAACATACCACGGTGTTCCTTGACAAAACCAATATCAACGGGCCCGCGCGAATCACTTTCGCATGCGGTCGCGACCCCGCCGAAAATATTACTAGGAACTAAGTTATATACAATTAACCATACTTATTATATATGTATAAATAGGTAAAGATTATAACTATTATCATGGAAATTGTTATTTTAATTAACAAAAATCAACAAATCTTCAGTATCCTCATAATTCTTTAAATTATGAGGATACCGAAGATTTGTTGATTTGTTGATTGAAGTTAAATATTTTTTTGTTATTCAAATGTTTGTCCCGTTCGGGGATCGAACCCACAGTCAGTGGCAATAGCAAGTTGACCTCTTAAACCACTACTCCATTACCCTTCAACAATGTTTGCTAACGGAACTCTAAAATCGACAGACCGTTTTTTGTATATCAGACAAAAAAGTGAGCTACATTCGAAATGTTTATAAAAAGCTTTTTGTGAATATTGACCTACTGTTGCTCAATAAAGATGAACAGTAAAAAAATTAGATCTTTGGTCAGGTCAGGCATGATTAATCAATATTTTAATGCGCTGGCGTATCTAGTCGTTTAAATAGTGCTACCACGCCGAGTGTTATTTTTTTATTTGGGATCTCCAACAAAGAATATGCACTACAATTTACACAGAATTTTACACATAAGTATTATGAATGTGTACCCCTTCAATTATAGGAGACCACAGCATGCAATAAAAGGCAAATTAACAACTAAGATTAAAGGGTGAAAAACAATTTAAAATATAATGTGGTTCATAACCAAAACATATATAAAGATCAATAGGTACATATATGAATACCTTTCCTATCCAGAACAACGCGTGCTGGGCTCAGATGCCATCCTTACACGGTGGAGTCGACTAGAGTGCATACCAACAAGTTTGAGTCCTCATACCTCTACCGAACGATCAAGGCATGGAATTCTCTGCCAAGGCACGTGTTTCCTTCTTCCTTCAATCCTGGGTCCTTTAAGCGGGGCGTGAAAAAGCACCTTCTCAGGCCGTCAAAGTAGAGACCTCAACAGCGCCTGGGCTGCTATGAGGACGATGTGGAGGCCACTGCTCTTAGACCACACGACTGCTTACCATCAGGGGGAGTATGGTCATTTTGACGAGCAAAAAATAAAAAAAATGTCAACAAACGAATAAGATGTTGTTGGGTTCGAATGCGAAAATATATTTCATCCTCTTTTTTCGTTTAGATGGAACAACTCACGTAATTGATATAAGTTCAGTGTCAACCCCGCTTTTTTTTAAGACTGCTCTCGCAATATGTGTAAGTCCTGAGTCCCGGGGGACTTTACAAACATTCTCTGGATTTGATTGTTCTTTATGTCCGTCATATGAATCTTTGTAAAGGCCCCCACGACACAGGAAATAATTATAATGCAAGAGCTATTTTTAACCCCCGACGCAAAAACGACGGGGTGTTATAAGTTTGACGTGTCTGTGTGTGTGTGTCTGTCTGTGACATCGTAGCTCCCGAACGGATGAACCGATTTTAATTTATTTTTTTTTGTTTGAAAGGTGAATTAGTCGGGAGTGTTCTTAGCTACGTTGGATAAAAATCGGTCCAAGATGGCCGCTACCACAAAATGGCGGATTACATATTTTTTCACAACTCCCTCAATATGGGTATCAAATGAAAGGGCTTGACTAGTAGAATACTATACACTATGATAAATTTCAAATCCAAGATGGCTGCCACCAGAATATTACATATTTCCACAAATTAAAATTGTTCAATATGGGTAACAAATGAATATTGTGTCGGGGACTTTTTAAATTTTAAATTTATATATAATTTAATTATAAAAAAGAAATACATGACTTTTAGGATCATATTTTCGACTATTTGATACGACCATACCTTTCTGTCACTATTGCATATTATAATAAGCACAATGACGCACGAGTAGATGTGCTTACCGTTACATTTAGAGATGGGTGTGCAAAGTTCACAATACTGTTAGCTGACCGAGATTTTATTTGCTACAATAATTTGTAATCATAGATAAATTGGACTTTTACAATAAAATTTTATGTGTCCTGATTGTTGGCACCTTATTTAGTCTATGGAATAAATCGTTACTAATATTATAAATGCCAATGTGATTTTCCACGGCTCAACTACTTGACCGACCGTCATCAAATTTTGTATACAATTTGTCAGGGTTACAGAGGATGACGCAGGGTACTTTCCATTCAGAAAAGAGGGATTGTTAGGGAGGGATAGGAGTTAACGCGAGCAAAGCCATCAACAAAGCAAACATTACCTAAAACCTTTTTTTTTTAAATTACACTATATACGGACTTTATCGCGTTGTTTATTTAGCACTGTATTACAAAATTTTGAAAATATTACACTACTACTACTATTGATTTTATTTTACTAATTTATAAGCTAATAAAATTATTTAAACTATTAAATCTATTTATTTTTGGTTTACACTTTCCCCGACGTTTCGGTTGCTTTTCAGCAGCCATGGTGACGGGGAGAGTCTCCCCGTGACCGTGACCCTTATAATATTGTCAAAATTTTGTAATACAGTGCTAAATAAACAACGCGATAAAATCCGTATATAGTAGTTTAATTTTAATGAATAACATTCGCGTAAACAGAAGACAATATTATCTAAAAACTTATGAAAAAGAAGAATCAACTACATTTTCTAAAGTAATTACTAAACTTACTGAAGAGTTTGTTTGGTTGAACGCGCTAATCTCAGAAACTATCGGTCCAAATTGAAAAATTCTATCAGATATGGATAGTTCATTTATCGAGGAAGGCTATAAGCTATATAACATCACTCTACGACCAAAAGGAGCGGAGTATCAATGAAAAATGTTGCAAAAACGGGGAAATTTCTATTATGTGAAGCAGACGAAATTGCGCGGATCAGCTAGTGATATTATACACAAGATATATGATACCTTAAGCCGTCGGTTCCAGCTGCAATGAACATCTATGGCAGTCGTTATTGGGAAGTCGGTGCCCTATAATATCCTGACACTGGTCTAGCCTTATATCGTTAGCCTTCGGGTTGCGGAGGTCAGGTGGCAGCCGCACCGGGTAAAAACTGATATCCAGTCAAATCCGGTTAAACCAGAAAAGCCGACCCCAAGTGACTTGGGAATAATAAAGGCTAGGGAGAAAAAGATGTCTTTTTCATAGTAATGGACGTTAAAATGTAATCCAAGCAATTTTGTTATTGAATACTGTAAGTAGCAGCAATAGCCTGATGGAAGACCGATGGACTGCCACGCAGAGGTCTCGAGTTCGATCCCAAGGCACGCATCTCTGACTTTTCGAAGTTATGTGCGTATTAAATAGTTACTTATCGCTCGCTTTAACGGTGAAGGAAAACATCGTAAGGAAACCTGCATGTCTGAGAGTTGTACATAATGTTCTCGAAGATATGTGAATAATTATGGGCCAGCGTGGTGGACTATATAGCCTAACCCTTCTCACAATGAGAAGAGGCCCGTGTCCAGCAGTAGGACAGTTTATTACAGGCCTGATATTATTATCAATACTAATATTATAAAGCTGAAGAGTTTGTTTGTTTGCTTGAACACGCTAATCTCAGGAACTACTGATACGAATTGAAAAATTCTTTTAGTGTTGGCTATCCTATTTATCGAGGAAGGTTATAGGCTATATAACATCACGCTAAGATCCACGGGGGCGGCGCAGTAACGATAAACGTGGGTGAAACACGGGAACATCTAGTATATTATATTAACTGTAGGTACTTGTGTTGATAATTTTATAAATAGGTACCGCTATAGATAACAAAAGATCAGGAGAGGAAATGGCAACATCATTTGCAAATAAATGATAGGCTCTAATTTAGGTATCATTCAAACAACTATTGTGCTTGCTTTGACTGTCCTGCAAAAAATTTTGTTTTGTGACCGCTTTTTGTTTCTGCTGCTAGGGTGGCAAACAAGCATACGGTCCACCTGATGGGAAGTGGTCACCGTAGCCTATGGTCGTCTGCAATACCAGAGGCATTACTTGCGCGTTGACGACCCTTTAGGAAAGGAAGAAGAGGACAAGGAAGTGGGAAGGAGAAGGAGCGGGAAGAAGGAAAGAGGGTGATTGGGCTGCCGGCACTCTCACTCACCGAACGAAACATAAAAATAGGAATACTGCTATTTGACGTCGATATTCTGTGAGAGGGTAGTTCTTCCCCGGTCAAGCCGGTCCATTCATGCTGAAGCGAGGCTCTATTATTCAGAAATTTCAGTGAAATTTGATCCATAACACAGGTCTCCGAAATGAAGGTCATAACTTCCTCTCTGGAATTTGATAGCTGATTTTGGAGTATTTCGATGTGGTGATTGCACATCGATTAGGTAATATCACCTAATCATTGTGTATTCATGAGCTCATTACTAAAAGAAGCCAAAATGACCCATTTTCGATATGGTTAATGCAAATTACTTATACTTGTTAAGTAGTAATTAACAAATTACTGACTTGCATTCATTTCTATACCTCTTAAACTAATTAAATGCAATAAAAATTAAGCTGTAGTAATTTTATAGATTTTAAAATGTGAATTTTAAGTAAAATCTTAAATGGGATTAAATATAATGACCACCAAAAATAGTAATTGCGCAGCAAAATATGCTTACTAAAATATATCATAACGAGCACCTATACGCCTCAAATCACTGCATTCTGTCTCGGAAGGGTTAGGTTATGTTAGGTTCCTTCTTAAACCCATCCAAAAATAGGAGCCGCGAAGCTTCGTCAACTTATTTTGATCTCTTTAAATATATTGCGGTTTTAATTTTGGTGATCATTTACTATTTTTGACTGTTATATTTTACTATATCTGGTGAAAAGTTAAACATAAGCCATCTAAAATATAAAATATCAAAGAATCCTGACGTGATAGAATTTTTTTAATTATTTTCTCGTAATCAGCACTTCAGCAACTATAAAAAACGTTACTCGGATCCCAAAGAGGAAAACCATTGCAGACCTGTGATTAATTTAAACCCAAACGTACGTGCTGTGGAACCAAACTCGAGACCCCAGCTAGCAGTCCAAATCTCCCACTACACTATTGCCATACAATATTAATATTTATCAAGAAATACAATATATCCTTAAGCTTACTTAGTTCTAAGTACCATAAGAATTAATTAACAGAATGAATCATTATATAATTACGCAATTATATACTTTATCACAAAAGCTTTTAAGTTCATATTAGCTTGTTATTGATAATTGTGGTTTTTCTACTTTAACTCTATAAATATACGCAGTGTTGTAGCTGGAATGATAATTATAATAATTGTGTTATTGTTTATCATCGATTCATATCTACAAATATGTTTTTCATGTACCTATTTATTTAAATCACACAACTATCCTTACTAGCGGTCGCCTAGTACTCGAAATTCGACCAAAGTTTGCCTGTAAGATATTGCTAATATATGTCATTATAATTGATATATGTAACCATAGTTACGCGCTTCGACTGCGTGTGTCAAATGCGTGGTTGTGTGCGTGTAGTGTTTTTTCATTAATTTAATGTATTTCTAATGCATATTTTATATAAATATTAGGATTCGTCACTCCTTCTCCATATAAACTTTAGCTGTGCCAAATTTTATACTCCTCCGTCCGCGCAATTTTCGTCAAAAGAAGTACAAAGTTTTTGCTTCACGTATTAATATATAGTTAAGTACACACAATTCTATAGCGCGCTACATACTTCATCAGCTTATTCTTAATCTATCATTATTATATATCTATACAAATACTAGCTGTCCCGACAGACGGTTGCACTGTAAAGACAAAAAAAAAAAAACTTGAGAGGTGTCAAGGGACACCCGGATGGAACGAAGTTCCTTTCGATTAATTAGTGAAGGAATTGTAATAAATATTTTTTAATTCATTAATTTATAAATTTTCGAAAATCTAAAAAATCCATAAAAGATACACACCCTACATGGCGCGTGCATAATAATAAGAAGTCTGTTAGCTCGCAGCTGGCCACAAGGTCACGCGTTTTTTCCATAATGAAGTAATCTGCTGGCGCATGAATGAACAGTGCGAGCGAGATAGCGTAACTACTCACGCACGCCGCACAGCTTACAATAGCTTACTATAGCAAAAAGTGTCGTGACAACTTTTCGTAAGAATTTTTTCCGTCTAGCCCCCTTCCACAACGCGCGATAAGGAACTTCGTTCCAAAAATCCGTGCGAGTTTACCCTACGGTTTAGTTGATTAGAAGAGCCACATTGCGATATTTCATTTAACAGTGCAACATAATGTCTTCCAGACCGAATTTCTGTCATGGCGGTGAATCTTAATGGAAACTGGTCAACGCAGGAGATATGATAGTGCATAAGTGTGTGTAAACACAAGTACACTCTCTATTCTCTCACTTTCATAGTGCGATGTGACGTCACGACACGACCGGAGAGAGATCAGGCGCAGGACCAAATGCATACAGAGTCATGAGATTATGTAACACTACCAATTTCCTAACACCGAGCTGCTATTGAAAATATCTTGATATAAGAACTCAGTATATTTCGTTACCCTGATTCTGAATTCAACCAAAGATGGCTCTTTTGCAGAATTTCCCTTTCGCAAAATCTCCCTTTTTATTTATTTATTTATTAAATTAGGCTCGTCAACAATATAAACACAAACATTGACTTATGACATTTACATAGCTTTGGAACTGGTGTTTACATCATTTACAGACGTGCACAACATTATATATCTTAAAATAGTATCCACAATTGTCTTATATTTAAAATAGCGCTTAAAACTAAAATTGAAAATAAAATATATACTTGTATAATATACGTATAACTATAGATATGTTTATGATAACAATGAAGTATTTGTGTTTCACTAACTATAACCAAATTGTAAATAAATAAATTTTAAAACTTTATAATATATACTATACTAATATAATTCAAATTTTTAAATTTTTGAGATCTTTAGTTGCTTATTATAATGAGGATTAACTAATATTTTTCTCCTAAATTGCGTGGGTCGGTCGTGAAAGATATCAAGGTCTAACCGCCTCCACCAACTGTTGTAAGTTGATGTTAATCTTGCTACTGGAGAATGCATTCCTAGGTTGGTTCTGTATCGAGGAACGTTGAATGGGGTAGTGGGTTTCCTGCGTGCATTGATTTTGGGGACATTTAGTTGGATGTATTCTAGTAGATCAGGACATAAATTTCCTTTGATTATGCGCTGTAAAAACATTAGATCTAGCATGCGACGACGGCTTTGTAATCTCAATCAATCTGTCGAGATATCTTCATATCATCTGCGAAGAGGGAGCAACGACAGTGGTGGACCTGACGAACAATGTCATTTATGAACATGAGAAACAATATCGGGCCTAGATGCGAACCTTGCGGCACTCCAGAGGAGGCGATGTATCTCTCAGATTCATGGCCACAAAGCACTACAAATTGCTCTCGATTTGCTAAATATGACTTGAACCAGTCTAACATCTTGCTGCAGATTCCGTATTGCTCATAAAGTTTATCTATTAATATAGTGTGGTCTACTAGATCGAAAGCGCTGGCAAAATCTGTGTATACTGAGTCAATTTGCAGGTTATTATCTATACCTACCATTACAGGGTTTATATAAGAAGTTAGATTTGTTAAGACCGATCTATTTTCTTGAAAACCGTGTTGCGCCACAAAAAGTTCGGATTTAGTGTGCTTAGTTAGAATAGGACAAATTAAACTTTCGAAGATTTTGGAGAAACATGATAAGATTGATATCGGTCGGTAATTTTTGACGTTACTTTTATCACCTTTCTTAAAGATAGGAATGATACGCGCACGTTTCCACATCTCGGGGTATTTCCCGCTTGCAAGATACTTGTCCCTTGTATCCAATTCCTTGGTATCAGTACAAATGGTTAAGTATGGATCAGATTCACGTACAGAAGATTCCATGCTATCGTTTTTTTTATGGTATAGTGTGTCAAACGAGCAGACGGATCGCCTGATGGTAAGCGACTACCGCCGCCCATGGACACCCGCAACCCCAAAGGAGTTACGAGTGTGTTGCCAGCCTTTTAAAAGAAATAAAGGAGGGAAAGGACAAAGGAAAGGATAGGAGAAGGATCGGGGTAACTGGGCCGCCGGCTCTCTCACTCACCGATATGAAACGCAACAGTACGGGTTCCGTTACTTCACGCCGGTATTCTGTGAGAGGGTAGTGCCATTCATGCTGAAACCAGCGAGGATCTACTACCAACAAAATCAATCAAATCAATCAAAATCTGAATAATAATAAACATAATTACATGTATAGAGTTGGCACGATTTATTCATTTCCAATTTGTATAATGGCTGCAACAACTTGTTGATATGACTTGTAAAATACTGAAATTATATTTAATTAGATTTTCGCCGCAACTTCACTCGCGTTTGTAAATTAATATTAGGTAAGATTAACGGTACTTTTTTCTGGATGAATCGTACCCTATGTCCTCGACTGTACCCCTGAAAATGTGTATACAAAATTTGATGATGATCGGTCTAGTAGTTAAGGCGTGAAAGCGTAACAAACAAAATCAAAATCAAAAATCAAAATCAAAATCAAAATCAAAATCAAAATAAATTTATTCAAATTAGGTTACAAGGTAACACATGAATGTCAAAGCTACACGTAACTTTTTTTTCCTGTAAATTTACATTTACTGCCACGTTCAGCAAAGCAAGGGTGTGTAGGGCTGATGAGAAGAACGGGCAAGAAACTCATAGCCACTCTTTTTAATCGCCAAGTGTACAATAATATTTCGTTTACAAATCATAACTGTAAGGTGCTGCAACCATTTCTCCATGAACTACTACTCAACATACTCAAGCATTTGATAAAAATTGATGGTAGCCTCTAAAGCAGCAGTATGGTAAATAGGAGCATCCACTTACATGTACATAAATAATCAAGACAAACAATCTCACATTCGTATCTATACTAATATTATAAAGCTGAAGAGTTTGTTTGTTTGGTTGAACGCGCTAATCTCAGGAACTACTGGTTCGAATTGAAAAATTATTTTAGCGTTGGATAGCTCATTTATCGTGGAAGACTATAGGCTATATAACATCACGCTACGACCAATAGGAGCGGAGCAGCAATGGAAAATGTTGCAAAAACGGGTAAAATTCTCTTTTATAAAGCAGACGAAGTTGCGCGGGTTAGCTAGTTTATAATTTTACTGGCCGTGAGTTTCTTGCAGGCTTCCCATAAGCTCAACCTTTTGCCTGAACCTAGCAACTAACTTAAATGTAGCTTCAGTAACTTAGTAAACTCACTAAGCGGTTATAACTGTTAGAAGAAAGAAAGAAGGAAAGAAATCTTTATTGCTATACAGCATAATGTGTATAAATATAAAAATAAATAACAAAAATAATAATAAAAAAGGAAGAAATAAAAACACAGTAACTTATAATATTCAATAAACATCCTGACATGCGTCCTACAGCTGCAGCAATCTATTACTATGTGACTTATTGAATAAATTACTTTTGATTTTTAATTTGCTTTTGACTAACAATCCTAACTTATATTATAAAAGCGAAAGTGAGTTTGTTTGTAAAACTTTCACGCCTTAACTACTGAACCGATCATCAACAAATTTCGCACGCACGTTGTCAGGGGTACAGAAAAGGACATAGGGTACCTTTTATCCACAAAATAAGTACTGTTCCCGAGGGATACAAAAATAACTTTTAAACGGTCGTCCGCTATAATAACTCGGCCTACGTGATGCCTGAAGCACAAAAAAGAAGATCTACTACAGTAGATAATATAATAGAGAAATCTGATATTCGAAATAAAAATCTGTTCCTAAGATAAGTTAGGTTAGGCACTGTTCTTAGTCAGAGGGCGCGCGCGGTGTTCCCGCGCGCCTTCTTACGTCGAAAGGGGAGAGCAGTGAAATGCTCTCCCCCGGGGACGAGAGGAGGTCGGGTCCAATTGACCCGGCCGGCACCCACATGGAAGGGCCTGCTATGGATAAATCTTTTTAGACTCCCAACTGGCCCCTCCATTGGGTGAGAGAGGGAACACCTCGGATTTTTAGGCACTCTTCTTAGTCGGGCACTCTTGTACAAAATACGAATGTAAGACTTTTTATTTCTTTGTTACGCTTTCATGCCCTAACTACTCGACCGATCATCATGAAATTTCACATAAATGTTGTCAGGGGTACAGAAAAGGACATAGGGTACCTTTCATCCAGAGAAAATACTGTTACTAACCTAAATCGATGTATTAAAAGCAATGCACTGTCTTGCCGGGATATAAAGTTCAGGAATAACACACAACATCGCTGTACACACGGCTACACATCAAGTTAGATACCCTATATATGCATAGCTACGCTACATACAAAATAGAGAATTGTCGTAAAGGGACAGTGCATAGCGGTGTCGATGTAGTGGTAAGGATAGAGCGTAACATGTAACGCACTCTCTCGCACGATTCGCAGTGTTCAACTTCTAATAGTTCAAAGTCCAAACAATCTAACTTGATGTGTCGCTGTGTGTACACACGGCTACACATCAAGTTAGACACCCTATATACGCATAGCTACGCTACATACAAAATAGACAATTGTCGTAAAGGGACAGTGCATAGCGGTGTCGATGTAATGGTAAGGATAGAGCGTAACTAAAATATAACGCACTCTCTTGCACGATCCGCAGTGTTCAACTTCTAATAGTTCAAAGTCCAAACAGTGTAGGTTGATGTGTCGCTGTATGTACAACGTATATTGGCCGCTTGGCTTGCTACATTTATTTTCTTATTATAATCCATTAACAAGAATGGCCCGTCAATATAATAATATGGCAAAACACAATAAATTACTAAACGTTTAAAAGACATCCACCATAGTCGGTTGGGCTTGGATGGTTCTGACTCCGGCATGAACTCATATGTTATTTGCAATATTAGGTATTCATAAATCAGAGATAATTTTTGTGTAATCCTTATTGTTTTCTTTGTGTGCACATATTAGTTACGTTACGATTCTGATTTATATATATATTCTTCTACCACATACACACAACACCATCTAGCCCAAACTAAGCAGAGCTTGTACTATGGGTACTAGATAATGGATAAACATACATGTATACTTTTTTTTTGTGTATATTTACATATTATACATAGAAACACTCAGACCAAGACAAACATTTGTAAATGTTCATGCACACAAATGTTTGACTTGTGCGGGAATCAAACCCGCGACCTCAGGCGTGGCAGTCTGTTACACTAACCACTACGCCACCGAGGCCGACTTATATAAAATGTAATAATGATTGTAATGTATTTTGTGCTTTAAAAAATAAAATAAAAAATATATTTACTATATTTACACAAGCGAAGACGCGGGCATAATCTAGAAATGTCATTAATGTCAAAATAGTTCCATTTTACGCTAATCGACGAAGCATGTTTAAATAGAGGTCAGTGCGTAATTAATATTACTTTGAGAAATAAGATGTTTTATTTAACCTTACCGCCATTTTAATAACAGGTATCATTAAACAAAACATATCCTTTTAGTTATTATATATCTTATTGTAATGATGAATAATAAAATTATGCGTTTTAAAATAAACCTTATTTTAGAAGATATTTTTATTACTCAATGGTTTTGTGGTAATCGGGCTTGCTATTAAGACTTATCGTGATGTTCGAGATACGATGCTAAAGCTGAGGAACGAATTTTATTTTATTCTTAGTAATGCTTCCGTATCCTCTTCTCCCTAGCCTTTATTATTCCATGTCACTTGGGGTTGGCTTTTCTGGTCTAACCGGATTTGACTGGATATCAGTTTTTACACGGAACAGCTGCCACCTGACCTCCGCAACCCGAAGGCTAACGATACCCTAAGGCTAGACCAGCGTCAGGATATTATAGAGCACTGACTTCCCAATAACGACGGCCGTTGATGTTCATGACAGCCGGGACCGACGGCATAACGTGCTCTCCGAGGCACGGTACGCTTCAGTAACGCTTCCGTATCCATTTGCATAAAATTTTAAGACGACGATATAACAGCTTACGCATAATTATTTGGCATAATACCTACACATAAAGTTTAATTATATATTATCACAACTAGCCGCTATTTATCACTACCATTTTACAAATAAACTTTATTTACGAAAAAATGCTTATACCTCAACTTTTAGTAGTTACAAATCTAACTTGGCAGACACCAGCTTCCAAAAAATAACAATTATTGTACATTATATTATCCTAATAATTTTGTTGTAAACACAAGAATACGCAATAATATTTTAACTACTGAGTGCATTTTTTGTTTTTAATATTATGTTTAAAAGTAGGTTTTCTACTTTGTTAAAATTTTTGTATATTTCTCGATTTTAGTGAATCTGAAATTCGATATTTGATTTTATTTGTCTCTTAATAAATGATATGGTAAACGCGATGCTTTTATGAGACGTCGCCGTTTAAATCAGACAAACGAAGAAAGGGAGAAACGCCTATATCAAAATAAAAAAGCCACCATTCTATTCACAATTCTTATTTGAAATGTCAAAAGGGACTTGTGAAAAGAGCAAAGATAGGCTTTCGAAAATGCGGGATTAGGTACATGAAAATTTTTATGAACATGGATATCATTTTCTGGCCATAGTCTGTCTGCCTTCAGTGTCATATCAAAAGTTGTTTTGTTGAGTGTTTAGTTTTACAGTTGTACATAACCCCTTTACTATTAATGCTATCAAAACTAATTTAGAATTGTGTTAACTATACATATAAGTATACATGTGATTGCAGCAATCACATCAGAACATCACCAAATTATCAATATCACTTCAAAACCATCTTATACAGTTGTTTTTTTGTTCATTTTACATCGACAGGTAATAAAATGAACATCATCAATGTAGTCGAAGTCAACCAAATTCGTATTATTAGGGATAACTGAAAACTACTGGTCAGATCTTGATTAAATTTAAATGGGACTACATGAAAAGCACCAGCTTTAAAAAAAATCATCAAAATCGGTTCACCTAGAAAAAGTTATGAGGTAACAAACATTAAAAAAAGAACAGTCGAATTGAGAATCTCCATTTTGAAGTCGGTTAAAAACTAGCTTTTGCTCGCGGTTTTGTTTTCTGTACCCCTGACAAAGTGTATGCAAAATTTTATGATGATCAGTCGAGTAGTCACGTAAAAACGTAACAAACATAATCACATTCGTATTTATAATATTAGTTTGTATATATTTTAATTCATAAGTATGGATTTTTCGTCCTAATTAAACCATATAATAATATTCTATCACATACACACAACACCATCTAGCCCAAACTAAGCAGAGCTTGTACTAGGGGTACTAGACAATGGATAAACATACATATATACTTCTTTTTTTTGTAAATACATTCATATTATACATAGAAACACCCAGACTAAGCCAAACATCCATGTTCATGCACACAAATGTTTGACTTGTGCGGGAATCGAACCCGCGATCTCAGACGTGGCAGTCGGTTATACTAACCACTAAGCCATCGAGGCCGACGGCGTAGTGATTAGTTACAATATGTAGAACTCACAGACATGCAGGTTCCCTCACGATGTTTTCCTTCACCATTAAAGCGAGCGATAATTAACTATTTAATACGCACATAACTTTGGAAAGTCAGAGGTGCGTGCCTTGGAATCGAACTCGAGACCTCGTTGCAGTCCAACACTCTTCCACTGTCGCTGCTCAGCTGTCGGTTTTGCACTTATAGAAATACTAGATTTTGCGCGCGGCTCCGCCCAGGAACAGTATTTATTTAAAGATGAAAGTAAGTACCCTATGTCATTTTCTGTACCCCTGACAACGTGTATGCAAAATTTCACGATGATCGGTCGAGTAGTTAAGGCGTGAGAGCGGAACAAACAAACTCACTTTCGCATTTATAATATTGGTTACTATATATTTTAATTCTGTAGGGATTTTTCATGAATCATTTAAAACTAGAATTGGTTTACGAAGAATAGTTAAAACAATGCCTTTTTCATTACATTTAACCACAAGTTTATAGGGGTCATCGTCCTAATTAAACCATATATAGACGACACATACTGGCAACTCACTAAATATCCCCGAAAGAGTAGGCAAATTGAAATATTCAATAGAAATTTGAAATTTATTCATTTACTACATTTTGCCTGCGGTTTCGCTCGCGTAAATGTAAGTGATGTAAATTTTCTATCAGTTGTTTAAAATTAATTCTGGATTAAAATTACCTTATGTCATTTTCTGTTCTCTTGACAACGTGTATGCGAAATTTCATGATAATTGGTCGAGTGGTTAGGACGTGAAGCGTAATAAAAAAACAAATCCGTCGATAGCGGTTCTGTCGAGGAACACCGTGGTAAGTTTAGTCGGTATTCCGGGAGGTACATTATTATCTTCATTACCGTCTTTCTTTTACCCTGGTGAGTGTGCTGATGGGGTTTCGGTTCTGTAGAGCATCAGGGATGTTTGCTGAAGCGCACATAGCGTATAAACCATTTTAAGAAAGAGAACTGCATCCCTGATGTCTCGGTTGCGGGGAAGCGCTACAAGCATCCTTAGCATTATTGCAAACAGGCTGGACAGCCCGTTCCTGTGGCACTGGACTCGTTTGCACATGTACGGATCGAGTACACCAGGAGGGGGGCGCAGGTTTTGAAACTAGGTTTATATTTGTTACTAACATAGTTTTAAGGAATTTGTGTGACTAACATTTATGGACAATTATCTGCAATAAAAGTTTATTTTTATTATTATTATAACCCCGCCCCTGCGTAGAGGTATGCGTCAATGCATACCCCAGGTAAAAAATAGGGACTTATCCCTAAAATGGGGTCCATAGCCCAAACTAATTAAATTTAATTTAAGTACTCTAACTTTAACTAACCCTAGATATTAAGTACATCTATAAAATTACTAACAACATTTGAAATGTAAAAATTACGGGTTATGGAATAAATGGCTTTATTATTGTTTCTTATCACAGGTATTTCCTAACATATTATATTAGAAAATACCTGGCCCTTTGGGAGGCTTACACGGAGACATGGGTCCAACGTAAAGAGGCCCTTCGAGAGTTTTAATCAAAGGTGGGATGGAACACCTACAGCGGCACTCGCCGCAGCAGGCGTAGGACTATTGCTACGTATGGATTCTAATATATGGGTATGGGTGTTTGGTGGACCGGTATATTGGTAACTATGGATGAAAAACAGCGTCTGCCCTGAATACTCTAATAGCTTCAATGCAATGGGCAGACTGGCCAACTCAATAGATTGGCCTCCTGAATAGCCACCATAGGCATACAAGCCAGCAGCAGAGGGCAACACCCGTGCGAGCGGCTAGGGGTGTCGAGCGGTGCGGTGCCAGTTTCACCATTACGGGTCTCGTGACAACGGAGACCCGGAGCGGGTTTCCCCGTAGTTATGCTCGTGAAAATGACACTTCCACCCCCAAGCATATAGCTTTAGCGGCTCCCTTCTGACCGGCCGACCAAGGCAAGCCAGAGTTGAGTTATTATTATGTATTGGTCGTAGCATGATGTTATGTAGCCTATAGCCTTCCTCAATAAATGGGCTATCCAACACTAAAAGAGTTTTTCAAATCGAACTAGTAGTTCCTGAGATTAGCGCGTTCAAGCAAACAAACAAACTCTTCAGCTTTATAATATTAGTATAGATGATGAGGGTGAACTATTAAATAAATATATTAGAATCCACTACATTTACGTTGGGATTTAGTGATATTTACGTTGGTTTATAAGTTTGACGCTGGGGGCACGGCAACTGATATAAAACTACGCTAAAGGGTTAAAGTATAATAATTTAATTTGCCTCCTCGTTTGACCAGTCATCATTATTACTGCATATTGTTACGTGCTGGGTTCGACTAAAACACGTTTTATTCTAACACATAATTAAATTTAAAACACAACAAACACTTTACTACACTTTTCCACCGTAACTGCTTCAAACTCCTATGCTAGGATTATTCCTCTTTTAAGGGTCTGCCGAAAAAATACTGTTTCCGAGGAAATGAAATTAAATGATAAAATCTACATTAACCCGAGCGAAGACGCGGGTATAATCTAGCATAGTATAAACTTTTATAGTTGTATCGACTTGAGCGACGGTGGACCATTTCAGAAAAATTTTCGTTTATACATGTTGACTTTAAGTGACTCCGCCCTTAAAAAAACCCTTGTAAAAAAACTCAAACAAAAAGGTCGTAGTTGTGGCCTGCTATGCGATTTTAACCTTAGGAGTGGTCATCCGTCGCTCAAGTCGATAGTACACACAGCGACACATCAACCTAGACTGTTTAATAATAATAATAATAATAATAATATAATATAATATTCTACCACATACACACAACACTATCTAGTCCAAACTAAGCAGAGCTTGTACTATGGGTACTAGACAATGGATAAATATACATATAATTTTTTTTTTTTTTGTAAATACATACATATTATACATAGAAACACCCAGACCAAGACAAACATCCATGTTCATGCACACAAATATTTGTCTTGTGCGGGAATCGAACCCGCGACCTCAGGCGTGGCAGTCGGTTACACTAACCACTACGCCATCGAGGCCGACTTGACAGGCCGTTTGGACTTTGAACTATTAGAAATTGAACGTTGCGAATCGTGCGAGAGAGTGTGTTATATTTTTGTTACGCTCTATGCTTACCATTACATCGACACCACAATGCACTGTCCCTTTCCGACAATTCTCTATTTTGTATGTAGCGTAGTTAGGGTGTCTAACTTGATGTGTAGCCGTGTGCACCTAGATGCTTTCTACAAGTGGCTGGGCAAGTTGTATGTATCCTTTGTTAACTGTGTAACCTTCACATTTTATTGTGCGCAGTCAACATCTGTTGGCAGCGTCTTTGTTTTTATTTACACACTAGCTTTTTCCCGCGGCGTCGCTCGCGTAAAACTAAGGTTTTGTTAGTAACAGTACCTATTTTCAAATAAAATATAGCCTATGTTATATGTGATAATATAGCTTTTTAATGGTTAATTACGTTTTAAGTTAAATCCTTATCTTATCTTATCTTATATTATCTTGTGTGGGGACCAGTCAGTACAGACCGGCGACACTTCGACCCAGTGGGATCCTTTGTGTCGACTTCCCCAATAACGACTGCCATAGATGTTCATGGCAGCCGGGACCGACGGCTTAACGTGCTCTCCGAGGCACGGAGCAGGCGATAATTGTCAATCAATACGCACATCATTTCGAAAAGTCATATAACTTCCGAAAGTCAGAAGTGCGCGACGTGGGTTGGAACCCGAGACCCTCTGCATTGCTGTCTGTTGGTCTCCCCACTCGTGGCTTCAGATGAGCATTCCCCTTTAACTATTGATGTTAAAATGACTCGTTTGTTGGAAAGGAATGGGTCATAGTGACTGCTTCACCACTGCCACTGCGCGGAGATGGTGTAGACTCATTCAGCACCGGACAAAAACTTTTGAGAACCACAAAAAGTTTTGAGTCTGAGTGTCCTTTTCCGTTGTTTGAATGTTGGTAAAATCCCACGGCACATGTATTATTAATAAAACCTGTGTCGTGGAATTTTACAAACATTACACAACAGCACTAGTATGTGGGAGTCGCCTTTTAACAATTAAAAAAACAAGAACATTTCCAAATAAATTGATTGCATGTATGGCGTAATGATGCAAGAGGAAAAACGGTTATCAAAATATTATTATTTTAAAAGTTTCTTTAAGCTTGCAATAAATCAATTATTAAAAAAGGAACACTTAACTACACGACCGATCATCATAAAATTTCGCATACACATTGTCAGGGGTACAAAAAAGGACCTTTGATCCAGAAAAATATTGTTCCCGAGAGTATCTAGTAGGAGGTATTTGAGAAAAATAATTTGAGTGACCTATTATAGTTGCTATAGAAGCCAAAACATTTATTTTTGGATATTTTGTCCCTCTGTATATTTGTACGCGCATCAAACAAAACCTACTGCACGAAATTGAATGCGGTTATCACAGTTGTATAGCTGGAGCTCTTATAAGAACCTAGTGCATGCTTCATCTTAATACGCCTAGAAGTCAATTATTAATAACAAGACATTTTTAAACGCCGCCTAGGCCCTCCTCTCAACGTGCGTGTTAAGCCAGTGCGGGTTGGCAGACTTCACATATCTTCGAGAACATTATGTAGAACTCTCAGACATGTATTTCCTCACGATGTTTTCCTTCACCTTTAAAGCGAGCGATAATTAAATATTTAATACTAGGTTTTGCTCGCGGCTTTGCTCGAGTTAATATAGATTATGCAATAAATTTCTATCCATCAGAAACAGTACTTTTTAACACGCTTTTATTAACTTGGTATGTATCTACTTAAATATTTTCACTCCTTTCAAACCGACGGATTGATTTGAAACTTTGCACACTTATCGAGGACCGATGACAATACAATAATATAGAAAAAAAGAAATAACAAAATTATATTTATTGAAATTATACTAGGTACTATATACGGATTTTATCGCGTTGTTTATTTATCACTGTATTTTGAAACTATTACACTACTGTTACGACACTACACTGAATTTTACTAATTTATAAGCTAATAAAATTATTTAAACTATGAAATCTATTTATATTTAGGTTTACACTTTCCTCGACGTTTCGGTTGCTTTTCAGCAGCCATGGTCACGGGGAGACTATATGTATATTTAATTTCAATGAATAACATTCGCGTAAACAGAAGACAATATTAAACAAAATTATAGTTAAATAACTAAAAACACGCTGTATTAAAAAATTTGAAAATTATTTGTAAACGTGGGGTGCTTTCTAAGATATTTTGATAACGATTTTCTACAATAAAATTATTAAATTATTTTCAACTTTTATAGTAAAGCATGTTTTTAGTTTTTAAACCTTAAACCGGCGAGCGTGTATGAGGAATGTTATGAAAGTGAATGAAGCCAGAGAAGTGTGTCAGGATCGTAGCAAATGGAAATCCGTAGTCTCTACCTACCCCTCTGGGAAACAGGCGTGAATTTATGTATGTATGTTTTTAGTTTTTTAAGCTATTATTTTCTAAATAAAAACCTACTCTTAACAACGTGTATGCGAAATTGCATGATGATCGGTCGGGCAGTTAAGGCGTGGAAGCGTTACAAATAAACAAAGAAACTCATATTCGTGTTTATAATATTAGTTAGGATGCACATAGGTAAGGAAAGTTAGAAGCTTGGGATTGAGCTCAAGACCTCTGCGTGACAATCCAAGGGTCTATAATTTGCACCTTCAAAGATATACAAGAGAGATGTTATATTAAGCATTAAACACCAAGATTAAAAATAAAGCTTACTAAATCGAAACCAGTTTAAAAACATGTTTGTCGTATGTCTCCGCATACCTCAGAAACGGCTGGCGCAAACTCAATCAAGTTTCCAGTATTGCATAGGTCGGTATAGGAAATAATTATCGATTCCGATGCTGAAGGCCGTGGTTTCGAATCCAATGAACTTTAGCGGTGATAAAAAATATTGGATGTATTCATATAATTTTGTTTATATTATTTTGATGAGTTTTTTTTTTCACTAGCCTAGCTTCTGCCTACGGCTTCGCTCACGTAAAGGTAGATTAGGTTAGATTTTGTAAGTAACAGTATTTCAAATAAAATAAAGCCTATGGTACTCGGTGATAATTCGACTAATTATTTATTTATTTATTTATTTATTTATCAGCTTTCTAATGGTGAAAGAATTATTAAAATCGGTTGTGTAGTTTTTGAGTTAAATCCTTACAAACAAACAAAAATTCAAATATTATCTACATAAATATTTAAACTAATATTATAAAACTGAAGAGTTTGTTTGTTTGGTTGAACGCGCTTATCTCAGGAACTACTGGTACGATTTGAAAAAATATTTTAGTGTTGACTAGCCCATTTATCGAGGAAGGCTATAGGCTATATAACATCACGCTACGACCCACGGGAGCGGCGCAGTAATTATAAACGCGGGTATAATCCGGGCTCATCTAGTGTATTATAAAACAAAATTACCCCCGCGTCTGTCTATTTGCTCGCGATAAACTCAAAAACTGCTAAACGTATTGTCATGCGGTTTTTTTCAATAGACAAAGTGAGGCCGTGTAGAGCCACAAGGTTATAGATGGTTTGAGGCCCCATTTCTGCCTATTAATCTTCTGCATTGCCAGAATGTTGTGCATGCTTTGAAGCTTACCATTATATCTATACTAATAATAATAATAGAATAAGGACTAGTCTGATTAGAGAGAGATGCGGCATAAAAATGAATATAGTGACGAGAATAGAAAAGGTTAAGCTGGTTTGGGCATGTAGAAAGAATGGACGAGGAAAGACTGACTAAGAAAGTTTATAAGGCTAGTGTGAATGGAACAGTCGCAAGGGGAAGACCTAGGCGAACGTTTCTTGATCAGATCGGAGACGTTCTGGATAAAGGCCAGGTTAAGAGTACCTTAAACCGGCGAGCGTGTATGAGGAATGTTATGAAAGTGAATGAAACCAGAGAAGTGTGACAGGATCGTAGTAAATGGAAATCCGTAGTTTCTGCCTACCCCTCTGGGAAACAGGCGTGAATTTATGTATGTAATATTATAAAGATGAACTAGTGACCCGCCCCGGCTACGCACGGTCAACCTTAACAAATTATACAGCCAAACCATCCTCATGAATCACTCTGTCTATTGTTGAAAACCGCATGAAAATCCGTTCAGTAGTTTATGAGCTTATAGAGAACAGACACGGCGGGGAACTTTATTTTAAAATATGAAGTGATATTAATATAATATTTGTTTTGTATTTAAATGATATATTTCTAAGTACACACGGCTACACATCAAGTTAGACACCCTATATACGCATAAGTACGCTACATACAAAATAGAGAATTGTCGGAAAGGGACAGTGCATAGTGGTGTCGATGTGATGGTAAGGATAGAGAGTAACAAAAATATAACGCACTCTCTCGCACGATTCGCAACGTTCAACTTCTAATAGTTCAAAGTCCAATCAGTCTAGGATGATGCGTCGCTGTGTGTACAAGACAAATATATTAACAATGTAATTTAATATCTATTTCATCTATACATTAATGACAAATGCACGTGTCTTGTGGTATGTAGTCAGCTATTAATGACAAAGTCTACGTGAATGCGAGGCAGAAAATTTCTGGAAAAGCGCACAGTTGTGGACTGCCAACCATCTAAATGATGGGAATGGAAATTCTGTCGCGTAGGACGATGGCGAAAAGAGGCGGCAGGGATCAGGCCGAACAATTCCTCGGAGCACTCCCCATAGTAAAAGCGATAGAAGATGCATATGTTATCTTCTCATAAGCAATATCTACCTAATGCGTAAACGTAACAACTAACTTAAATGTAGCTTCAGTAACTTCATAATTCACTAATTAAGGTAATAATTAAGATCGCGGGTTCGTTTCCCGCACAAGTCAAACATTTGTGTGCATGAACATGGATGTTTGTCTTGGTCTGGGTGTTTCTATGTATAATATATAAGTATTGTGTATAAATGGCGCAAAAGTAATGGCCCTATTTGGTTCAGCTACAACTTCGTTTCTAAATTAGAAAACAAGAATTAGTTTTTTAAATATATATATTTGTGCCATGAAATTTAGTTGCATTATGATTTAAATATGATGTCTATTAAATGTTGACCTCCAGAGTTGAAGCACATTTGAGCCCTATTTATGACATTTTCCATAACTAGCCGTAACACTTCCTGCGATATATATATTCTTATTTCTTGGTGTATGCTTTCTTTTAAAGCTGCGAGAGTCTGTGGTTTGTTCACATACACCCGAGATTTCAAATAACCCCAAAGAAAGAAGTCTGGACAGGTGAGATCGGGTGATCTAGCAGCCCAAGGCAAATTGCCAAAACGAGAGATAACACGGCCTGGAAAAGCATCCCTAATTAAGTCCATAGTATCGCGCGCTTTGTGTGCCGTGGAGCCGTCTTGTTGGAACCAGGTGTCCTCCAGCACCGTTTCATTCAAATTGGGTATCACGAACTCACGTAACATGGTTCTGTAGCGCTCACCAGTGACAGTTACCACATTGCCTGCAGCGTCTTCAAAAAAATAGGATCCGATCACTCTTTCTGCACAGACGCCACACCATACAGTAACTTTTAGTGGATGTAAAGGTGTTTGTTGAATAATGCGCGGATTTTCAGTGCCCCAGAAGCGAGTATTCTGCTTATTGACATGCCCCGAGAGATGGAGATGCGCTTCGTCACTCATAATCAATTTTGAAGACAAATTATCTTCTTCAAGGTTGAGGTTTATGACGCGCTGGCTGTATTCTAGACGATCTCGGTGATCAGTAGGCAGCAGCTGATGAGTCATCTGAGTTTTATACGGAAACATCTTCAATCTTTGACCAAAATACGCTGCAGAGTCCGCCTGGAGATCCCCAATTGCGTGGCACGTCGCCTCGTTGATGTTTCTGGACTCTCTTCCACATTTTCGCGCACAGCCTCAATATTTTCGGATGAACGGCCTGTTCTTGGTCTGCCAGACTTACGTCTATCCAATGTTGACCCAGTTGCTTCGAGGCGTGTGGCAAAGCGTCGAATAATGCGACCAACCGGTGCCGGACGGTGGGGATATCGTCGACGAAATTCACGTTGTGTTTTTATCACTGATGAATTATTCCGTAAAAACATTGACACGATTATTCCACGTTCTTGGTGAGTAAAGCGGTCCATGATTATTTTTAGTGAATTTTACATTTTATTACTACAAAATTTACAATATCAAAATTATACTGGTCATAAAAAAAAATTTAAAGTATTTCTATAGGGTCATTACTTTTGCGCCACCCTGTATAAGTATGTTTATCCATTGTCTAGTACCCATGGTACAAGCCCTGCTTAGTTTGGGCTAGATGGTGTTGTGTGTATGTGATAGAATATTATTATTATTATTATAATGTATATGTTGACGTTCATAAGTGTTACATTGTTACCTAATGAATAAATAATGTTGACTTCTATTTGCCTTTGACTTACATTCGCCATTTGCAATATAATGTCATAAATGTCAAAATAGTTTGATTGAACGCTCAATGGCGGTGGTCAACATGACATCTGAATTATAAATATATTATTATCACGCTCACTTATATTGAGATGGACACTATCGTTATCTATCATGTAAATGTAATGTGTGAGCTCAATCTTTTTAGTGTGGGCACTTTTACGAGCGAAGTACATCTATGGTTTAAATAGTAGCAGATAAAAAAAAAACTATTTACTCTATTATAGGTTAAGGTACATAAAGATCCGGTTCCAAATTAAGTTTTTTGCGCCTCTCTTTGCGTAGTCAAATGTAATTACCTCAAGTGACCTTTGGTTTTCCATATTAAGGGTTTCAAGTACGATCCCACGGCACGCACTTCTTTACAAAGTTATAATAATATATTATCAGTTGTTTCGAGCGTGTATGAGAAATGTTATGAAAGTGAATTAAGCCAGAGAAGTGTGTCGGTATCGTAGCAAATGGAAATCCGTAGTCTCTGCCTACCCCTCTGGGAAACAGGCGTGAATCTATGGATGTATGTAGGAATATATTGTATAAGTTTTTTTTATTTCTTTTAATAGTACTTCGATATCGCTTTGTGTGAATCCTGTAAAGATATTTTTGTATGTTGTGTCAATGTACATATGTATGCATGTATGTATCAGCTGTCTCCCGCGGATCTCACGTTTATGATGACTGCTCCGCTTCCGTGGCTTGTAGCGTGATGTTATATAGACTATGTTACTGACGGATAAAGAAGCTTTCTAATTGTGAAAGAATGATTAAAAACGGTTCAGTAGTTAAAGTAGAGTAATAAAAATAATTATAGTAATATATCTATCTAACTATAGTAAGCGCACCTTAATAAAATTACCTATATATTATAATAGTCAATAAATATCAATCATAAGTAAAATAGTTAAATAAATAAAATATGTAAAACTTCCTCCTCTCTCCTACATCTTGCCGTGCCGACAAGGCCCACACATGTTTCTTATATTATACCATTGTAACATCTATTTAACTTGTGGAGTGCAATAAATGTATTGAGTATTGAGTATTGAGAGCTTATCGATTACAAACAAACAAATTGTTCCTCTTTATAATATACTAGTTGTCCCGACAGATGTTGTCCAGTACAGGCGAAAAAAAAAACGAATCTAAACCATCCTCGAATCCACTTTAACACACACAAAAAAATTCATTCAAGTTGGTCCAGCCGTTTAGGAGGAGTTCACTGTCAACACACGTATAGAAGAATTGTATATATATATATAGATATCAGTATTACATAATTTTGAAACTTTAAACTACTATTGTTAAACACTTTTACTAGTTACTGTTTACTTCTATTTAAGGTGTTTAAATTATAAAACTATTTAAATTCAATTTTACAATTTCCCCGACGTTTCGGGTGCTTTTCAGCAGCCATGTTCACGAGGAACTCCTCCCATTTAAATAGCCTAAATAGAAGTAAACAGTAACTAGTAAAAGTGTTTAACAATAGTAGTTTAAAGTTTCAAAATTATGTAGGCAATAATAGTGTTTTATAAAAACTAGCTGTCCCGACAGACGATGCCCAGTAAAGGCGAAAAAAATTTAAAAAAAAGAACCATATCTAAACCATCCTCGAATCCACTTGAACACACACAAAAAAATTCATTAAAATCGGTCCAGCCGTTTAGGAGGAGTACAGACATAGAAGATTTTTATGGATCCCTATACATTAGCATAAAATTTTAAGACCTAATATAACTTAGCATAATTTTGTTTGGCATAATTATATTTTCGCATAATATAATTACGCATAACAGCTTACGCATAATTTTTTAAGCATAATTTCTCTAACTATAATAATGATTAAGCATAATATTCTAAAGCATAACTGCAAGCATGCAGCAGGCAGAGTTTCTGTCACGGCTCCGGCGCTGCGGGCCTCCGGCGGCCCCACGCTTCTACACGATTTTAAATTACACTCTAGGGGTAGGACAAACAAGACTACGTAGAGTCGGATTTGCAGCAATTCGGTTCTGTCACTTACTTTTGTTGCAAGGCATATTAAATATTTCCTACTAACGTTATGCTAATAGTCATTAGGCCTACTAACGTTATGCGAATCAAATTTATGCAAAAACAAATTAGTCTTTAAGATGATTATGCCAACATAAAATGTATCCCTAAACAAATTATGCCGAGTATTATTATGCCAAAACAAATTGTGCCAAAATCGTTATGCCGAAGTATATTAGGACAAAGAACATTATGCGAAAAGAAGGGATCCTGATTTATATAAAGGGTGATTTTGAAATCGTGTAATTCCTTTTAACCACGCATTCTACTGGTGATATAGAATAACCCTGACCATATTTTTATTTAATTAGAATTATTTTTTTTGAAAAATTTATGTTCCGTTTTTTTCGTGAAATGGTGTCAGATAGTCATATGTTAACCAACCGAGGCAATTTTAATTTTTTACTAATTAAAATAAAAAAGCATATTAATAATTAATGTCGTAAATAATAACGGGCGGTCCTTTTTATTGCCCCCTATTATTTACGACATCAGTTATTGTTATGTTATTATTTTTAAATTAGCAAAATCTTAAGATTGTGTCAGGTGGTTAAAATATGACTATATGAAATCATTTCATGAAAAAAATCTGTACTCTAATTTTGCCGAAACCATTATTCTAATTAAGAAAAAATATGGTCAGGGTTATTCTATATCACCAGTAGAATGCGTGGTTAAAAGGAATTACACGATTTCAAAATCACCCTGTATATACCTAAAGATATAGCCCATGTTAAGCTAAGTCTGTGTTTCCCGATGACGAAAAGTGGCATTGATTTTTATTTTTTATATAGTATAGAAGATAGATAAACAACGCGATAAAATCCGTATAAAGTTGTTTAATTTCAATGTACTAGCGGGCACCAAATGGTGGATATTCAACCATAATTGATTAAAATTTTAAGTTTGATCGTTATTATATTATATACCGCGAAATTGCAATAGGTACATAACGTATGTAACCATAGTTACGAAGAATTGTACGACATCAGCCGAACAATGCCGAAATACTACGAACGTGATTCGACTGCTTGTGTCAAATGCATGGTTGTGTGCCGGGTAGTGTCTTTTCATTAATTTAATATATTTCTAATACATATTTTATAAAAATATTAGGATTCGCCTATCCTTCTCCATATAAACTTTACCTGTGCCAAATTTCATACTCCTCCGTCCGCGCAATTTTCGTAAAAGGTTACAATTTTTTTGCTTTACGTATTAATATATAAATTTATTTTAAAACCAGGTAAGCAGAAGAATAAAATCAGTTGACTATTTTTTGAGTTAAATCCTTACAAACAAACAAAATATTAATTTTTTCTCTTTGTAATATTAATATAAACTATGTAAATACATAATTACTTAATGCCTCACAAAACAACAAAATAACATTGCCCCACCCAGATCTCGAAGCTCATACCACGCACTTACAAGTCGTCTACTGCGTCATACTTAGTAAATAACTTGTCTCATTATAAATATAATATTAATATAAAATAAATTATATCAATTATAAACAAGTTTTTTAATTATATAATATATCAATGACAAACATACAAAAAACTGGTGAAGTGCGAGTTGGATTCACGTATCTAATAATCAGTCGTCGTTACCTATCTATGTTAATACGCACTCCGCATGCTTAATCTCATAGCCTTGGACGTGGACATGTTCTGTTGTGCTCTGAGTGAATTCACAAGGATATCTTCTTTTAAAATTTTTCTTTTTTTTCTTTTCTTTATTGCAACTAAAGTTTTATACATTTACAGTGTCAGCCCTGATTCCCAAACTAGCGTGAGCTGTATGTTGGGAAACAGTCCTTCCCCAAAACAAATTATACAATATTGTTACAATAATAATATATAAGCAAGATACATAGAATAGAGCTGACTCAAAAAAGTAAAACAAAATTAAAAATAAGTAACTTTTTTGTTAGTTTACGTGTGTGCGTGTGTGTGTATGTGTGTGTGTGTGTTTGTGTGTGTGCGTGTGTGAGTGTGTTTGTATGTGTGTGTGTGTTTGTATGTGTGTGTGTGTGCTTATGTTACGATTTGTAATAAGTTTTCCACATCCTTGTAGTCAAAATTCTTAAGCCAAAGTTTAATAATGTTTTTGATTTTGTAATTTGTTAAAGACTTGGTTCTGTGCGTTAGATAAAGTTTATTGTACAGTCTAGGTGCAATATTACCATAGTGTTGTTGGGCAAATTTGCTTTTGACACTTGGGACTGGACATTTGTCTATCCTTTTACCCGAGGGTTGTAGATAAGGTACGGTATTCTTATGGTATTTTCGAATACATTGATAGACAAACTTTACTTAGTACTTCTGCTTTCTCATACACTAAATATGTAGGGTGGCGAAACGGTAAGTAGAGAAGTACTTTAAGTAAAGCCCGTTGTGCTCTTTCAACCTCAATCAAATGTTTTATGGCCGCTGAACCCCATGAACATACACAGTAGGTGATTGAGCATTCAGCTAGCGCTTTGTATGTTTGTATCAACAATTTAGTGTCAGGTATAAGTCTCAAGTCCTTAAAAATGTAAATAAGTTTCCTCAACCTACCACTAACCGTGGTTATATGCTTTTTCCAATTTAGTTTATCATCTATATTAACGCCTAGATATTTAATTTCATCATTCTTGATAACTGAGGACAATTACAACGTGCTGAAAACTCAATGTTCGATCGGTTACAAGGATAAGAGTGCAATCTTAGATTGAACGTTTTTGGAGATGAAGCCATAGTTTTACTAAAACAGACGTATTTAGTTTTATCCACATTAAGTGATAATAAACTATCTTCAAGCCATGCGGTAATATGAGACATGCCTTTTTCAGCTAACTGCCGTACATTTTCCCATGTGTTACTATGAAAAAACACCACAGTGTCATCGGCAAACATTTGTATCTCAGCACCCTGAATTTTATATTTACACAGGTCATTGACATAAGCCAAAAACAGCGTCGGACCCAGGGTACTGCCTTGTGGCACGCCATACGACCCTAAACAGTAGTTACTGAGGTGGTTTTCAACTCTAACGCACTGCTTTCGTTCTGTAAGATAATCCCCTAACCACAAAAGTGCGTTTCCCCTAATCCCTAGATTTTCTAGGCGAGTCAAAAGAATTGGAATAGAAACAGTATCGAACGCCTTTTGTAAATCAAGGAATACGCCTATACATTTGTCACCCCTGTCAATGTACGACGTAATATTAGTCGTAATTTGTAAGACAGCATCATCGGATGAGCGGTTGGCCCGAAAACCGTATTGATTCTCTCCCAGAAGTTTATTGCTTTCTATATAATTAACTAAACGTTTGTTCATAATTTTCTCAATTACTTTAGAAATGGTGCTTAATAGTGAAATTGGCCTATAATTTGTCGGGAGAGACCTGTCGCCTGGTTTATAAATAGGACAGATAATAGCGGTTTTGAATATTTTAGGAAAAATGCCTTGTCCGAAGCTTAGATTGGTCAAGTAGGATATAGGTTTAGCAAGATAGTGACGAAATGTTATAATAATTAGATAAAATTATATAGGAATAAGCAAGAGAGCAGAATAAATGCTGTAGAAATGAGTGCGCTGAGAAATATATGTGGCGTGACTCTGAAAGATAGAATAAGGAATAGTGTGATTAGAGAGAGATGCGGCATAAAAGTGGATATAGTGACGAGAATAGAAAAGGGTACGTTAAGTTGGTTTGGGCATGTAGAAAGAATGGCCGAGAAAAGACTGACTAAGAAAGTTTATAAGGCTAGTGTGAATGGAACAGTCGCAAGGGGAAGACCTAGGCGAACGTTTCTTGATCAGATCGGAGACGTTCTAGATAAAGGCCAGGTTAAGAGCACCTTACACCGGCGAGCGTGTATGAGGAATGTTATGAAAGTGACTGAAGCCAGAGAAGTGTGGCAGGATCGTAGCAAATGGAAATCCGTAGTCTCTGCCTACCCCTCTGGGAAACAGGCGTGAATCTATGTATGTATGTATGTAGGAATATATTGTATACGTTTATTTCTTTATTTTTTTAATAGTGCTTCAATATCGCTTTGTGTGAATCCTGTAAAGATATTTGTATATCTGTAAATAAATTAATAAAATAAATAATATTATAAACTGGTATTCGCACCCTAATCATGCACACACACATCACAACAAAAATACACACACACCTCACACACACATGCACACACACAAACACACACACGCATACACACACGCAGACGCACATGCACATGACTAGGTCTTCTTCTTGCGATATTTATTATTAATAATAATTAATAAATATATATTTAAAATATATAGTCTATTCTCGAAATATAAATGAATTTTTATAATAATCATTGCATTTTGTACAGATTCATCCATGAAATTAGTACATAAACGTCAATTTTATAGTTAAAAACTTAATACATAGTTTAATTTTTTTAATTCAGTTTGCTTTTCCATTAAAACTATACGGGCAAAGCCGCAATATAAAACTAGTTACGTATTAAAAATATTATTTGATAGCTAAGTTATAATTTATTACATAGAAACTATATATTGTTGAATAACAAAATATTTTTTGCTTCATATTGAATAATAAAAATAACATAATCTTGTTTGAAATGAGTTTTATTAATAATATAATGTTTATTAAAATATTGCGTAGTGGGTTATAACGGCTCGCCACTGTCATTGAGCCGAGAGTTGTGGGTTCGAATCCCATAAGGGACAAAAAAATTGTGACCCACAAATGGTTGTTCCGATTCTGTGTGTCCTTTGTGTCCGTTGTTTGAATGTTTATTTAATCCAGAGTCAGCACAATTATTTGTTCACCTCAAATTTTTTTGTCCCGTGTGGGATTCGAACACACAACACTCGACATAGCGGAAATAGCGAAGCGACCACTTCAAACACTACGCAATACTTCACTGCCTACCTATTCCAGGTAAGCAGGAGTGAAACTATGCATATATATATAACTGTGCCCCGCGGTTTCACTCACGTTTATGATGACTACTTTGTTCCCGCGGTTTCACCCGCGTAAGTCCCGTTCCCGTGGGAATATCGGGATAAAAAGTAACCGACTGCCACGCCTGAGGTTACGGGTTCGATTCCCGCACAAATAAAACATTTGTGTGCATGAACATAGATGTTTGTCTTAGACTTGGTGTTTCTATGTATAACTAGTTTTTCCCGGCGGTTTCACCCGCGTAATTCCCGTTCCCGTGTGAAAATCGTGATAAAAAGCCTATGTGTGAATCCAGGTCTCCAGCTATCTACATACCAAGTTTCATCGCAATCGGTTTAGTAGTTTTTGCGTGAAAGAGTAACAAACATACATACATACATTCATCCTCACAAACTTTTGCATTTATAATATTACTAGGACTAGTTGACCCGCGCGACTTCGTCTGCTTCACACAAGAGAATTGTACCCGTTTTTGCAACATTTTTCATTGATGCTTTGCTCCTATTAGTTGTAGCGTGATGTTGTATAGCCTATAGCCTTCCTCAATAAATAGGCTACCCAACACTAAGAGAATTTTTCAATTCGAACCAGTAGCCCTTGAATTTTTTTTTTATACAGCTAATGTGGCAAACAAGCATACGGCCCACCTGATGGTAAGTGGTCACCGTAGCCTATAGACGCCTGCAACACCAGAGGCATCACTTGCGCGTTGCCGACCCTTTAGGAAAGGAAGTGGGAAGGAGAAGGAGCGGGAAGGGGGAAAGGGGGTGATTGGGCCTTCGGAACTATCACTCACCGAACGAAACACAACAGCAGGAATACTGCTATTTCACGTCGACATTCTGTATTTATTAGTATAGATTTTTATACATAAGTACACATAAAGATATTTAGAGTGTAGATGCATAACATTGAATATACTTTTTTTTTTTTTTTTTTTTTTTTTTTTTTTTTTACGTGGGGTAAAGCAATGACGCATATCCCTCCGCGGGGGCGGGCGGAGGGATTATGTCGGCCTCGCCGGGGTAAAAAAAAGATGTTTAAAGATAATGTACCTCCCGGAATACCGACTAAACCTACCACGGTGTTCCTCGACAAAACCACTAGATAGACGGGGCCGCGCGAATCGCTTTCGCATGCGGTCGCGACCCAACATTTTATCCCCTTAAAAAAAAAAAAAAAAAAATATTTTAATTTTTATGTAGCCCTATTCCTATCTACTAATTTGCTGTTCCTAACAGGGTACACAATAACATAATTTGTTTTTGTCCATCTTTATATGTATAACACTGTGAAATGCAATTAAATATTGAGTATGAATTAATTTTTAAAATAATCATTGCATTTTGTACAGTAACCACGAAATTAGCTGTAGGAGATAAACGGCAATTTCATACTTAAAGACTTCATATAAATGTACATACATACATATATAGATTCACGCCTGTTTCCCAGAGGGGTAGGCAGAGACTACGGATTTCCATTTGCTACGATCCTGACACACTTCTCTGGCTTCATTCACTTTCATAACATTCCTCATAAGCGCTCGCCGGTTTAAGCTGCTCTTAACCTGGCCTTTATCCAAAACGTCTCGGATCTGATCAAGAAACGTTCGCCTAGGTCTTCCTCTTGCAACTGTTCCATTCACACTAGCCTTATAAACTTTCTTAGTCAGTCTTTTCTCGTCCATTCTTTCTACATGCCCAAACCAGCTTAACATACCCTTTTCTATTCTCGTCACTATATCCACTTTTATGCCGCATCTCTCTCTAATCACACTATTCCTTATCCTATCTTTCAGAGTCACACCACATATATTTCTCAGCGCTCTCATTTCTACAGCATTTATTCTGCTCTCATGCTTCTTTTGCCATACTCAACTATCACTTCCATGCATAAGTGTAGGCACTAATAGTCCTCTATGAACAGCCAAACGTGCCTTTTCGGATACATTTCAATTGTTCATAAAAGCGCGTAGAGCGCCATTCATTTTATTGCCAGCAATCGTTCTCCTTTCAATATCTCCCTCATTTGTACCATCTCTTGTAAACAAAGTACCCAAATATACAAACTCTTTCACTTGCTCCACTTGTTCTCCATCAATCATAATATTGCACATCGTCATGCACTCCTCCTTTTCAAATACTATTACTTTCGTATTGCTTACATTCATTTTCATTCCTGTACTCTCAAAAGCACCATGCATAATAGTTACCATCGCCTGCAACTCTTCCGCCGATGACGCAAGATTACTTGGTCGTCAGCATAAAGTAGACAAATGCACATGGAGGTTACATATGGAATATTTTCCTTATGTCATGTGCTATGTATGTAATCGATTATTTAAATTTAATTACTGCATATGTTAATTATTTTACACCTGCAGATCAATGACTATTAACTTTAGCAGCGCAGCGGTTATTAGAGCGATTGCTGTATATGAGATCTAGAATTCGATTCCGGGGTCAGGGCAAATTTTTATTGTGTTTTTCTGGTCAGTTAATGCGATTGATAAGCATGAGGTGTCAGGTTTGGTAGACCTGGACTTGCAGGTTTCCTCACGATGTTTTCCTTCACCGTTAAAGCGAGCGATAATTAACTATTTAATACGCACATAATTTTGAAAAGTTAGTGTTGCGTGTCTTGGGATCGAACTCGAGACCTCTGCGTTGCAGTCCAATGGTCTTCGACTAGGCTATCGGCACCATTTGTCGGCCTCGATGGCGTAGTGGTTAGTGTAACCGACTGCCACGCCTGAGGTCGCGGGTTCGATTCCCGCACAAGACAAATATTTGTGTGCATGAACATGGATGTTTGTCTTGGTCTGGGTGTTTATATGTATAATATGTATGTATTTACAAAAAAAAAAGTATATATGTATGTTTATCCATTGTCTAGTATCCATAGTACAAGCTCTGCTTAGTTTGGGCTAGATAGTGTTGTGTGTATGTGGTAGAATATTATTATTATTGTTTTTTTAAAGGTCACTTCTTGAACAATTACATTTAATTGTACTCTGTTGGTAATTAAATAATGGAATGTTTTAATTGAAGTACTAGAACATTAAAAACTGCTACGTAGGTAAACATACAATCGAAAGTATGTATGGATGTTTGTTACTCTTTCACGCAAAATCTACTGGACCGATTACGATGAAACTTCGTATGTAGATAGCTGGAGACCTGGATTCACACATAGGGTACTCACACTATTCGCACATTTTTATCTCGATATTCCCACGGGAACGGGACTTAAGCAGGTGAAACCGCGGGGAGAACTAGTCTTATTTAATTACATAATACTGAATGTCAGATGTGATCGCGTGTGCTTCGCGTCACCGGGGTTTGACGGGTACAAATCTGAAGACGCCGATTGGCGTCGGCGGGGTTTGAGAGGACTCTAATGAAGGGCTAAAATACTGCTTTATAATTTGTTTTGTTCACAATTGTTGTATTTGGATTGTTGTTGGGTTTGACGGGTACAAATCTGAAGACGCCGATTTAAAAGATCTGCTATTGAAAATTTATAATCATCAAAAACATTTCTTAGAACTCATAGCACAACTAATGAACAAATTAGCTGTCTTACCAGAAAAAAGAGAATATAGTCCATTCTTTCGCGATATTGCAAATCATTTAATCACCTATTCAGACTTATTTGATGACTAAACTATTGTAATTACTTAATCACTTCTATTCAGACTTATTAGAAGACTAAACAATTAGATATTTTGTATTTTGGTTGTATCCAAAGTTTTAAAACGCATTTTGTGTTGATAAATATTTAGCTGTAACATAGTTGTTTAAGTGTGGGAGTACTATAAACCTCTGCCTACTCTTTCGGAGATATAGGGGTGATGCTGAGCAGCGATAGCTCAGTGGGGAGATCAACAGACTGCAATGCAGAGGTCTCGGGTTTGAACCCACGTCGCGCACCTCTGACTTTCGGAAGTTATATGACTTTTCGAAATTATGTGCGTTTTGATCGACAATTATCGCCTGCTCCGTGCCTCGGAGAGCACGTTAAGCCGTCGGTCCCGACTGCCATGAACATTTATGGCAGTCGTTACTGGGGAAGTTGACACAAAAGATCCTACTGGGTCGAAGTGTCGCCGGTCTGTACTGACTGGCCCCCACACAAGATAAGATAAGGTAGGGGAGATGCTATTTATGTTACGTGTTGTTAAACATTTGTGTTCCTCAATTTAAATCAAAAAGGTACCGTTTCATAAGTAAAAATAAATAAAATATATTGATGATTTTTAAAATAAATGCGGCTTCGATAACCGTTTTGTGGTATATGACAAAAAATCATAAATAATTTGTACTATATCCATCTGTAAGGATATTACGGTTTTCTTTGCCGTTTAATATATAATTAGATACTTCATACCTTCATAAAAAAAATTCGTAAAAATATTATAATTCCTTCGTTTTTATGCGGAATTAACTCGGTTGTTATTTTTGTATATAATAATATCTAATAGAAGCGATATCCGGCATAAAATCTGGCACTTCCAAATTGAAATCTCTAAGTCTATGATAGCCGATTTTCAGCCCACCGTACGTCGTGGAAATTGTTAAATTAAATCTCAATAGTTTATATAATTTAAGCTTAGCTTAGCTTAAGAAGTAAACAGAAACTAGTGAAAGCGTTTAACATTAGTAGTTTGAAGTTTCACAATGATGTAATAATAGTGTTTTATACAAACTAAACAACGCGATAATAATGTCCTCCTGACAGAATTTCGGTCACGGCGACCAATCTTAACGGAGACTGGCCATCGGCGCAGGAGATATTATAGTGCACAAGTTTGTGCGCAAACACAAGTGCACTCTCTGTTCCTTAACTCTCATGATCCGATGGGACGAATAATCCGACACGACCGGAGAGAGATCAGGCGCAGGACCAACGGCTTTACGTGCTTTCCGAGGCACGGGGGTGTCCAACACCGCCAACTTCCTAACTCCGGGCTCATATTGAGATTTCTTAACAGAAAAACTTAACTTTTTGTTGACCCGACCCAGGATTCGAACCCGAGACCTCATGCACAGCAGTCACATTCACTACCGCGGCGCCACAGAGATAAAATACGTTTATAGCTGTTTATGTTCAAGGGACATTTAACAAGTAATAAACTTATAAAACCACCTGATGGTAAACATACCTTCAACCGGGCCATAATCTTGTTTGACATTTAAATGGTATAAACAGATACTATCGCTTCGACTGTTAATGGCAAGTTTATGACTCTATAAGGTCAGTGACCATTTGATTATATTATTTATATGAATTAACGATTTGAGTCGGTTATTAACTATTAAGAAAATCTTTATTAATTTATCTCGCGGTTTATAAAATTGCCTATTATATAGCTAATATTATAAATGCGAATGTAAGTTTGTTTACTTCGCTCTCACTCCTTAACTACTCGACTCATCATCATCAAACTTCGCATACACGTTGTCAGGGGTACAGACCCTTCCCTCTACAGACTACTCCAGTTTATGATATAGCTTTCCCACTTTCCCACCTGTTAGGTATATAAGTGAGAGCCGCTGTACCTTCCAGTGCCCGAGAGCACCTTTGTCAGGGGTACAGAAAGAACACAAGGTATCCTTCATCCAGAAAAACTCGAAAGTCACATGCTGCCACATCGCCTCAAAAGCTTTCAACGCCACACGGAGCCCTTGAGCGATGACCCTGCGACCGAAAAACGTAGACTACCCTCACAATATATCACACCACAAGAGTCTCTACCACCTGGTCACACCCTGCTATGGGTATCATGGAAGTCCCGAAATAGACTTCGCACCCAACTTGGCCGCTGTAGAACGAATTTGTGTAGATAGGGTACAGGGAGCCCGGCTTTGCTCAGTGCGACTGTGGTGAGCTGATGAGCAGACAATGCCACATTTGTTGGTATGCTCTTGCCCGAGCACTTACACAGTATCAGAGCCTTGTGCGGCCACTCCTAACGCAATTAGAATGTCCGAATATTATACAAGTAATATTTAGTTCACACCAATAAGACCTATTGACACGAAGAGGAAGAAATACAATTTCCGAGGGATACAAATTTTATTAAAAGCCACGAGTAAAATCTAATGTAAATATGAAATACTAGTTGTGCCATTCCACACATGTTTGTTACTGCTCGGGTCTCGTGGATTGTATCGATATGTTATACAGGGTGATTTTGAAATCGTGTAATTCTTTTAACCACGCATTCTACTGGTGATATAGAATAACCCTGACCATATATTTTTTTTATTAGAATTATGTTTTTAGAAAAATTAATATACCGATTTTTTTCGTGAAAAGGTTTCAGACCGTCATATGTTAACCACCCGACACAATCTTAATATTTTACTAATATAAAAAAATAACATGACGATAACTGATGTCGTAAATAATAATGGGCAATAAAAAGGACCGCCCATTATTATTTACGTATTATTTTATTTTAATTAGTAAAAAATTAAAATTGCTTCGGATGGTTAACATATGACTATATGACACCATTTCACGAAAAAAACGGTATATTATTTTTTCAAAGAAAATAATTCTAATAAAAGTAAAATATGGTCAGGGTTATTCTATATCACCAGTAGAATGCGTGGTTAAAAGTAATTACACGATTTCAAAATCATCCTGTATAGACTACGTTATTCTGGATAAAGTATCTTTCAAATAATGAAAGAATGATAAAAATCGGTTCAGTAGTTTTTGAGTTTATTCATTACAAACAAAAATACAAATCAGCTGCAGCTGTGGAAAACCTCAAACAGCTCGCGGCTTCTGTCGTATAAAAGTAGATTAGTAGGTTATGTCAATAACAGTATTTTGTTTTTAAATAATAATTATATGCATAGCCTATGTGACTCAGCGATAATACACCTCTCCAATGGTAAAATATTTTTTTAAATCGGTTCTTTTGTTATTGAGTTATATCCTTACAAATACACAAAAAATGAAATCTTTTCTTTTTATAATATTATTATAGATTACGTTTTTGAGCTGTTTGGGTTGGAGACGTTCATGTGCTCCGGGCGCTCGTGCGCTTTTTAGTATCGACGCTTCGCGTGACCAGAAGGCTGAACTTTTCTTGGCTCAAAGAATGCCAGTCTTTTGGGCACTTCTGCAATCGATAGCGATGCTGACGAATTTTACGAGGCAGCTATTTTTTTGAAGTGAAAACTTCTTTAGGCGCGTTGAGCACTTTTTGGGTGAACAAAAATCATGGAACTCGCGTCATCGTCACCGAATGCTTTCCATGAGCTATATGTATACTGTGTATATATGTGTACTTTTTGGGTGAACAAAAAGGGTGAAACTCGCGTCATCGTCACCGCACGCCAGTTACTTAGTTTTCACTTCTATCAGCATTCCCCAAAGACTGCCCCGCATGTTTTTTTTATTAACAATAATGTATTACCTTTACTTTAAACTTTTTACAAGGAAATAAATATCCCAATCCGTTGAGAAATGGCAGCGATATGAGGTAATAATATACAGGAGGAAAAATGGGCCGTTTTAAAACCTTTCTTTTTAACTCGTTTATAAGAAGTGAATGCACTCATTAAAGCACTGAATCTTATTAAAATTTCGATCAAGGAGATAAGTGACCATAAATACAGGAATATACATCGTGTAACATATCGGCGTGGTCGTGTTTTAGAAACGAAAAGTATACAGTATTGTAAGTAGAAAAGTATATTTTGCAGCTCTTGTATTTAATATTTTTCCTAAAGATACACAATTATTAATACATTATGATATATTTCCATGCAATATAGTTTCATTATTAGTTGACTTGAATATTTCCGGACAAATTTTTACGATGTTTATTTAATGTTATAATTTCAAGTAAGAGCTAATGCAATTGAAAATGGCCAATTAAAAGTTTTCGCAGTTAGTTACTTATTTATGACTAGCTATTCCCCGTTTCTTGGATGAAAGGTACCCTATGTCCTACTCTGTACTACTGACAACGTGTATGCGAAATTTCATGTTGATCAGTCGAGCAGTTAATGCGTGAATGCGAAACAAACGAACAAACTCACAATCGCAGTTATAATATCTATTAATTAGGAAGTTATGGTTTCAAAGTTGAAAGTAAGGAGTAAAATAATGATTAAACTATATATATAAACCATTTACATATCAGAATGAAAGACTTTGTATTATATAATTAGTATATAAAAATATGTTTTGTTAGTCGATTTGATTTGATTAAGTTAAACTCTACATAATATATTTTCATTATAAATATTTTATTTATTAAATAAAAGGAAATATTATGAATTAGTTGAATTTTCTTTTGAAATATGAATATATATTTTACCTTATTTATAGGATTTACTGCAGGATCTTAAAATATGAACTACTAGCTTACTCCCGCAATTTCGTCTGCTTCATATAAGAGAATTATTCCCGTTCTTGCAACATTTTTCATTGCTGCTCCGCTCATTTTGGTCGTAGCGTGATGTTATATAGCCTATAGCCTTCCTCGATAAATAGGCTATCTAACATTAAATATTTTTTTAATTCGAACCAGTAGTTCCTGAGATTAGCGCGTCCAAGCAAACAAACAAACAAACTCTTCAGCTTTATACATACATACATAAATTCACGCCTGTTTCCCAGAGGGGTAGGCAGAGACTACGGATTTCCATTTGCTACGATCGAGACACACTTCTCTGGCTTCATAACATTTCTCATACACGCTCGCCGGTTTAAGGTGCTCTTAACCTGGCCTTTATCCAGAACGTCTCCGATCTGATCAAGAAACGTTCGCCTAGGTCTTCCCCTTGCGACTGTTCCATTCACACTAGCCTTATAAACTTTCTTAGTCAGTCTGTTCTCGTCCATTCTTTCTACATGCCCAAACCAACTTAACATACCCTTTTCTATTCTCGTCACTATATCCACTTTTATGCCGCATCTCTCTCTAATCACACTATTCCTTATTCTATCTTTCAGAGTCACACCACATATATTTCTCAGCGCTCTCATTTCTACAGCATTTATTCTGCTCTCATGCTTCTTTTGCCATACCCAACTTTCACTACCATGCATAAGTGTAGGTACTAATAGTCCTCTATAAACAGCCAAACGTGCCTTTTCGTGCCTTCAGCTTTATAATATTAATATAGATTACATGATATTTTGTATATTTCTTACTTGTCTTATTTAATATCCAATATGTCGTACTGGTACCTAGAGACAATATATTGAAAGACATCTCTGACCTCTCTCTGACCATGGCTGCTGAAAAGCAACCGAAACGTCGGGGAAAGTGTAAAACAAAAAAAAATAAAAAAGAAATAGATTTAAATAATTTTAATAAAAATTAAATCAATAGTAATAGGTGTAATATTTTCAAAATTTTGTAATACAGTGCTTCATAAACAACGCGATAAAATCCGTATATAGTAGTTTAATTTCAAAGAACGAATATAGTCTGAAAGCTGTAACTGAATGATTTTATAACGAGTTGTTTTTACCAATAAGACATGCAATAAAAAATTGACTATACAGGATGTCTTGGAAGAAGTGGACCAATGGGTTCTGGCATGACAGAGAGGTTATTCACTAACAAATCACAAAAGATTATTGTTGATTTTGTCATATTAAGGTAAAAATGTCGTAGGTTCACAAAATTTTAAATCTCACAAAATCTTTTTGAAGTGAAAACATCTTTAGGCGCCTTGAGCTCTTTTTGGGTGAACAAAAATCATGGAACTCGCGTCATCGTCACCGAACGCTTTCCATGAGCTATATGTATACTGTGTATATATGTGTACTTTTTGGGTGAACAAAAAGCGTGAAACTCGCGTCATCGTCACCGCACGCTAGTTACTTAGTTTTCACTTCTATCGGCAGTCCCCAAAGACTGCCCCGCATGTTTCTTTTTAAATATATTTTTCTTATTGCTCACGGTAGTAAAGATAAGGATTTATTCTTTCTAATCAAATTGTTATTCAAGCGTCATTATCAGCAAAATTAAATATAAAAATAATTTTGATTTTTTGATTTTCTTGTCTCCTAATCCTGTGTCAAGGAGTACTGAAAATATTCTAAGTCTATGGTCGCGGCAGACTTTACAAACATTAGACAAACATTTGTTTGATTCACATAATCAGAACAACTATGTGGATCAAACAAATTTTTGTCTTGTTTGCAATTCGAATCACACTCTCTATCACCCAAGACCTCTTCATCCACAACTAACGGGACATCCTGTTTATATATCAGTAATCAATTTTGAGTGCGTCGCACTTACACATGTGCATAAAATTTCGTTCAGATCATTTAATTAATGACCTTATGAATATAAATTAAATGATTCATAAACTTAAGGAAGTGTTGTTAAAATGTTCACAGTTTTGTTTTTATCCTCAAGTTGTTAAAGTTCAGGATGTTTTATAACTCCTTTTATTATAAACTTTGGCTGTTATGGGTTCGATCACACACGAGACAAAAATTTGTTTTCTTCCTAGCGATTATTAATCCCAACTTATGCAAGGGTCCGCTTATTTCTGGTCTAACGAGATTTAGCTGAATATCAGTTTTTACACGGAGCGACTGCCATCTGACCTCCATAACCCAGAAGGATAACATCATTTGTCGGCCTCGATGGCGTAGTGGTTAGTGTAACCGACTGCCACGCCTGAGGTCGTGGGTTCGATTCCCGCACAAGACAAATATTTGTGTGCATGAACATGGATGTTTGTCTTGGTCTGGGTGTTTCTATGTATAATATGTAGGTATTTACAAAAAAAAGTATATATGTATGTTTATCCACTGTCTAGTACCCATAGTACAAGCTCTGCTTAGTTTGGGCTAGATGGCGTTGTGTGTATGTGGTAGAATATTATTATTATTATTATATTCTATGGTTAGACCAGTCGTCAGGATATTTGAGAGCGCTGACTTCCCAATAATGACTGCCATAGATGTTCATGACAGCCGGGATCCATTGTTTAACGTGCTTTCCGACGCACGGGGGTGAAACACCGCCAACTTCCTAACTCCGGGCTAATTATTAAGAACTTCTTGACAGAAATTCATAAGAAATTGCTACCTACTAAGAAATTCTTGACGGAAAATCTTAGTAACGTTTTCCAAGCCCGACCCGGGAATCGAACCCGAGACCTAATGATCCGCAGTCGTATACACTACCACTGGACCAACGAAGCACGATTCACAAAAAGTTGTACCGAGGGTGATTGTTCTTTGTGTAAATTGTTTGAATGTTTGTAAAGCCCCCGCGACACAAGAAATGTTCTTAGTGCGGGTTGTAATTTTCCTTTTGAAAGAGTTTTTTTACTTATGACAACAAACAAAATCGTTCTTTCGGTAGATTGGCATCTATATATTCTTAAAAGCGTAGCCAGAAGTGTAAAACACTCACTTTTCACCAGCTAAACTTTAGGTCTATTGCCATCTATAGCAGCAGAAACTCTAGAAAATTTAGGACTCTATGCTGCAGCACAGCATCTTAAAATTTTCTAGACTCCGTTAGAAATACTACTGAGACTTGCTAACCTAATAACTCTTTGCCTGACCCGAGCATCGAACTTAAAGTCGATTAACAAACCGATGTCACCAGCGAAGCAGGTCCTTAAGTATTTTTGTCTTTTTATTTTGAATTTGTAATTGTTCTTGGAAATAAATTATCAAAGTAAATGTTAGTGCAGTACACATATTCGAAGCAAAATTATATTCATTTAAAAAAAGAGTTGGTAGGTTTCCCACGGCGTCTTACCTTTCGTGACGGCGAGTAAACACATATAATGATGCACAATTAAATCTCTATCAGTCCATCATAACACGAAACACAACAAAAAAAGTCCAATTATTAAAAAAATTATACACAATCAAAATAACACAACACAAATAAAAAAATAGAAAAAAGAACACAATTCAACAAGTCTTTGTTAAAAGAACACTGGTTTTAATTCGAAATATTTGAATTTGGAATTATTATTTTTGAATACACACGTTTTTTGAATGGTTGATTTGGTTTTAATTGCGTTTTTGTATTTTTGGGTACTGTTTTATTTTATTTTGTTTTTATTTATCAAGACACAAGAGTTCACCGTGAATGTCGTTTTACGTCTGAGAGAAACCTTGGTTTTATACAACGAGTTTAATCGTTAGGGCTGTCACTACAAGTATTCATCCTAACTTTAATATTAGAAATGCTATTGTCAGTTTGTTTGTTACGTTTTGACGCCCAAACTATTTATTAATTTTTATTATTATACTTTTATTAATATATCACCTATCAGTTAATTGACGTGTCCAAGAAATGTTTACACATTTTTATGGTAATAAAATTTTTTGGTTGTCACTAACTAGTCAACCATCATCATGAAATTTTTGGTACCTTTCACGTCTTAACTACTTCCCTGATTATTATGAAATTTGGCATACACGTTGTCAAGGGTACAGAAAAGGACATAGAGTACCTTTCATCCAGAAAATGCATAACCTAACCTATATTTTTGCGAGCGAAGCCGCGGGCAAAATCTTGTAATCTTACAGAATTTCCGCTAATTAATGGATAACCTTGAAATGTCTTACAAAAGAACTGATGGCTGTTCAGAAAAAAATATGAGAAAATATCTATCCTAACTACTACCTGAAATATGATTTTTGTAGTGAAATCTTCTTTAGGCGCGTTGAGTACTTTATAGGTGAACGAAAATCATGGAACTCGCGTCATTGTCACTGAACGCTTTCCATAAGCTATATTTATACTGTGTACTTTTTGAGTGAACAAAAAGCGTGAAACTCGCGTCATCGTCACCGCACGTTAGTTACTACTTAGTTTTCACTTCTATCGGCAGTCCCCAAAGACTGCCCGCATGTTTTTTTTTTTCATTACTATATTTAACTTAAATGAACGTATTCCATCGGTTTTTCGTTGTTTTATTATTAAACACTAATTATGCTAATAGACAGACAGTCAAAAGTATGACTGGCTATTGCACATTATAAATTTTCCTATGTTTTACATTTTATTTTTCTTAACATCAGTTCCAGTTCAGCCATCAGTTTTACTATAAGACATTTCAAGGTTATCCATTAATTACCGGACAACCTGTATACTATATGTATAATAAAGGGGAAAGATGTTATTTTTTGTTTGTTTCTAAGGATTTAACTCAAAAACTACACAGTCAATATCAAAAATTCTTTGACCATTAGAAAGCATTACAATCACCGAGTTACATAGACTACGAATATATTATTTAATAAACGTACATTTACCAACATAACCTATTTTACGAGAGTAAAGTCGCGGGAAAAATATAGTATAATATAAACAACTTGTAAATGCCAACCCTAAGAACTGGGTGTGTTTAATGATAGTCTGAGTGTGACCGCACACGTCATTAGTTACTATACAGTACTAAATATATACTGACACGATTGCGGCGACGTGGTTTTTGAGTTAGTTCCTTACAAACAAACAAACAAACAATCAAATTTTCTCCTAATAATATTAGTGTAGATATAGGGTACTAGATGGCACTTTTATGTGTTTCTACAAGTCTACAAAACACGGTATGTTTTTCATAAATAATGATTTATTGACAAACTCTGGATTACCGCGAACAACGCCACTATATATTATAAAACATACTCCCCCGCCGCGTTTGTCTATCTATTCGCGCTTAACTCAAAAACTACTAAACGGTTTTTCATGCGGTTTTCGCCATTAGACAGAGTGATTCATGCGGAAGGTTTAGGTGTATAATTTGTTAAGGTTTTGTACTACTCGTGCGAAGCTGGGACGGTTGTTAGTAGGTATAATATAAAAAACTTTTAAGTATCAACCCTAAGAACTGGCTGTGTTTAATAATAGTCGGAGTCTGACCGCACTACGTCACTAGTTACTGTATCTTATCTATATATTAATACGTGAAGCAAAACCTTTGTACCCCTTTTTACGAAAATTGCGCGGACGGAGGAGTATGAAATTTGACACAGTTAAAGTTTATATGGAGAAGGAGGGGCGAATCCTAATCTTATATATAAAATTCTCGTGTCACAATGTTAGTTACCATACTCCTCCGAAACGGCTTGACCGATTTTTATGAAATTTTATATGCATATTTAGTAGATCTGAGAATCGGCTACTATCTATTTTCATACCCCTTAGTGATAAGGATTGTCCAGCCCTAACATTTTTTTAAATATTTTTTTATGGCAAAGCAACGTTTGCCGTGTCAGTAAGTATTTTTCTAAAATTTGTATAAGACATACATTAATTTATGAATAAACACACGCACACAACCATGCATTTGACACACACAGTCGAATCGCGTTCGTAGTATTTCGACATTGTTCGGTTTTCGTACAATTCTTCGTAACTATGGTTACATATACCTTATTTATACTTCGTAAAGAAAATAAGAAAACAAAGTAGTCAGCTTAGGAATATTGTCAAAGAAAGAGCACAGATAAAAAAAAATATTTATATTGAAATTAAACTACTATATACGGATTTTATCGCGTTGTTTATTTATCACTGTATTACATAATTGTGAAACTACGAGACCCCGTCTCCACGTGACCATGGCTGCTGAAAAGCAACCGAAACGTCTGGGAAAGTGAAAACCTAAATATAAATAGTTTTAATAATTTTATTAGCTTATAAATTAGTAAAATTCAATAGTAGTAGTAGTAGTGTAATAGTTTCAAAATTATGTAATACAGTTATTAATAAACAACGCGATAAAATCCGTATATAGTAGTTTAATTTCAATGAATAACATTCGCGTAAATAGAAGACAATATTAAATTGTTTATATGTTTAAAAAAGATAGGTATATTAACGTGTATATAGCCTTAGCGAAATTTAAATGAAATGAGTGTAATAAGGGTATAATTATAGACAATAAAACTTTAATTACAATCAAACCTAAAATTTAAATCAATTATGGTCCAATTATAAATTAAATTAAATTTTGTCGGCCTCGATGGCGTAGTGGTTAGTGTAACCGACTGCTACGCCTGAGGTCGCGGGTTCGATTCCCGCACAAGACAAATATTTGTGTGCATGAACATGGATGTTTGTCTTGGTCTGGGTGTTTCTATGTATAATGTATGTATTTACAAAAAAAAAGTATATATGTATGTTTATCCATTGTCTAGTACCCATAGTACAAGCTCTGCTTAGTTTGGGCAAGATGGTGTTGTGTTTATGTGGTAGAATATTATTATTATTATCTCTTTATTTCTATTTTTTTCTAATTATTACATTTTTAAATATAAATATAAAAACTATACATATTATTATTATTATTTTGACCACTAGGCGACGGCTAGTAACGATAACGTCGCAGCGGTTTAATTGTTCACCTCGCCATTGACATAGTGCCGAGGGTCGTGGGTTCGATCACTAGAAAAAACAATTATGTTATCACAATAGTTGGTCCAAGCAGAGGGTCTCAAAAAAAAAGTAAAAATTTCCAAAAACAGATCATAGATAGCACTGTGAGTACCAATGTTAATATTAGGAACAATTAAAATGCGTTATAGAAATTGAACAAAAATGTTATTATAAATAAATATTGTAATTTTTTTGTTAAAGGACGGCAATGTTAACGCCATTATTTTATTAAATAAAGATATAATTAATAATCACGCAATGAACATAAAGGTTATCGATCTACCATTTTATTTTAAATAAAGGGCACTAGATGTCACTTTTGTGTGTTTACAAAACAAGTATTGTTTTTTATAAATAACAATTTATTGACAAGACTCTGGATAAACGTGAGCTAAGCCGCGGGAAAAAGCTAGTAAGATAGATACAACATATGTAGTGGTTTTAATGGTTGCCTCGCCACATTTGTTATTGTTGCTGTCCCAGAATATGTGAATCAAATTGTAACGGGAGATTTCTTAGGTGAGGCCCTTTCAAATGAGCTAAATAAAAAATAAAAGAATTAAGACATATGTATAAAAAAATTTGAGTATGAAACGGACCGATCTGTGAAAGAAGGTATGCAAATCGACGGGCTCTTCCGGCGTCATCCGATGACGTTTCATCCTACACTATTTTTTCCTAACTCAACTATTTACGTTCCTTAAACAACCGATAGATATTATTTCATTTTGTATTCTTTATTCATTCTGTAAGTATTCTTAGCTCAACCGATTACGAAATCACCCAAAAGCTCTAAGGTTTGCGTTGATGATCTGAACAAAAAATACTGTTTTAGTAGTCTATATCTATACTATTTAATGTTGTAAAGAGGAAAGGTTTGATTTTTGTATTAGTTTGTAAGGGTTAAACTCAAAATAATCTAACTATCTACTAATCGACCAATTTAAAAAATTCTTTCACCATTAAAAAGCCTTATTATCACCGAGTACCTAACATAGGCCATTTTTTTAAACTACTGTTTCTAAAATAACCTTACCTAGTTTTACGAAGCCAAAGATTGTTTTGCTGTCCATATTTTTTTCCGATAGCATTTGCCACGGGTAGAGTAAAAACGCATTTCGGTTGAATAAAGAAACTTTATTAAAATAATGTAATCGGATCAGTTAGGCAGTCTAGTTCAGGATGACTGAAGAAATACTATGAGATGTCATAGGATGAATACGGGAAAACCTTAATCGACACCTAAAAACATATATTTTTATAAGCGTCTTTTCGCACAATTCGTGCGATACGACCATTAAGAGGAAACACTAAGGGCAGGAGAATTGAAAATAGGTATTTGTAAAATATATTGCTGTCGCGCAGAGCCCGCAGAGCGCGATAGAGACAACTAGAGCTTGGACCGAAAATACCTATTAAAAGTACACAAAATCAACGTTTTGTAGTCTCCTGATTCCTTTATACAAAACTTGACCGATCTATTTCTTCCATTAAAAATTAAAGAAAGGCTTTGGCCGTGTTCCTATGTTTTCCTTTTAAATATAATCTAGTCAAATTTGTTTTCTGGATGTTTGAACACAGCGACAAGGCTGGCCAATTTTTGAGGTTTTTTAAGGCTCATGTTTCTTTTAATAATTAATTTCTGAAAAAATTAAATTTAAATTCTGATAAAGAGGAAAACATAGGGACATGGCAATAGAGGCTATACATTTTTTGGAAAAAAATATTGCTCTACTGGCATTATCCAGAGAGGAAACAGGGGACTACGTTTGTATGGAAAAACGGCCCTTGTGTTTCCTCTTAAGCAGAGGTCATATGCATCTTTACCACCTTAACAAACATTAGTTTTCATAGAATTAATGACTAATAATAAATGCGACACAATTATTTTTCCTAATGTTGGGTTTTAGGGTTTCCCATCTTTATTTGAGTTTGGCTGATTCATTTGTTTTGGTTATATTTATACAATTGATTAGTCAACGATAGTCTAGTGGGAGAACGTTGGACTGCCATGCTGAGCTCTCGAGTTCGATCACAAGGCACACAACTCTGACGTTCCGAAGTGATGTGCGTATGAAATAGTTAATTATCGCTCGCTTTAACGGTGAAGGAAATCATCGTGCGGAAACCTGCATGTCTGAGAGTTCTACATGTTCTCGAAGATATGTGAAGTCTGTCAACCCGCACTGGGCCAGCGTGGTGGACTATGGACTAACCCATCTCACATTGGTCGTGCGTAGCAATAGCAAGTTTGCAAATAAGACAGTTAATTTATTTTTAAAATGTCTGTCTCATTAGTTTCGTGGTTGGTATTACCTAGGAATCGAACTTTAGACCACATTGTGAACTGATAGGAAATATATAGAAGATAGTAGGTTTTATTACGTGGGATCTCGAAAAACATCGAAGAACTTTAAATAATCGAAATTCGATCGAAAATTAAAGTTATTTTTCCTAGCAATTACCGTATATCCAACTGTTGATCAGTTTGTTTGTCTTTGATTATTATTCGAATCATTATAGAAAACTAGATTTTCCCGCGGCTTCGCTTGCATTAATGTAGATTTTATTAGTACAGTACTTTTTTTCCGGATTAAACGAAAATGAACAAAATATCTGTAACCCTGACAACGTGCATACGTAAAGATGGTTGGTCGTGTAGTTAAGGCATTTAATAACAATTTAGTAACAAACAAACTCATATTCGTATTTATAATATTACTTAGGATAAAAGGAAGATTATTAGTACACTAGTTTCCCCGCGGTTTCACCCGGGTAAGTCCCGTTCCCGTGAGAATATCGGGATAAAGTAGTATCAAGAAGCCTATGTGTGAATCCAGGTCTCCAGCTATCTACATACCAAGTTTCATCGCAATCGGTATAGTAGTTTTTGCGTGAAAGAGTAACAAACAGCTATACATCCATACAAACTTTCGCGTTTATAATATTAGTATATGTGTCAACGAACTTAAAGTTTCACGTTCAAAGTCCAACAGCGATAACATAACGCAAGGGAAATAACTATGGCCGATATGAAACAATTAAAATATACAAGGAATTCGGGTCAAAATTAATTTGTTATTCGACGATACTGAACTCCAGGAAATCCCAACTAATATTATAAATGCGAATGTGAGTTCGTTTCTTACGCTTCTACGCCTTAACTACTCGACCGATCGTCGTGAAAGTTTGTGAAGATGGATGGATGTTTGTTACTCTTTTACGCAAAAACTACAGAGCCGATTGCGATGAAACTTGGTATATAGATAGCTGGAGACCTGGATTAACACATAGGTTACTTTTTATGCCGATATTCCAACGGTTTCGGGACTAACGCTGCTGAAACCGCGGGGCGTAGCTAGTAATTCGTAAAGATTTCAATCATAAAATTTGTTTTCACCGTATTAAGATCATACAAAATAGCATCCACATTAATAAGAGTGAGCTCACAAATGAACGATAGTAGACAATTTCAATATGAATTACCGTGATCCTAAGTAATATTACAAATGCGAATGTGAGTTTGTTTGAATGTCTCTTTCACGCCATAATTACTCAACCGATCGTCGTGAAATTTCGCATACACGTTGTCAGCATCCCCTTCCTCTACGACTATCCCAGTTTATGATATAGCGTTCCCCTACACCAACCGTTAGGTTATATTAGAGGAGCCGCTGTACCTTCCAGTGCCCGAGAGCACCTTCCGGGACCAGTTATAGACAGGTCTTGTCCCCAAATCCCGACTCTCCATCCTAACCTCAGAGATCCGGTTCTCGTAAGCGAGCTACCTCGTGCCCAAGTGACACTACCTATTCTCCAGATAGGTACCGGAGCAATAAAGCCGCTCACTACTCGCAACTCAAGGAGTTGCTAACGATAACCTCGCTAAAGCCGACGGAGAAGCCGCCTCCCATATCTCCAGTATGGTACCGGAGCTGTGTAAGGCACGCTCACTTCCCGACATACATCCGTATGCCTACCCAAATAGGCCTACAAGCCGGGTGTGGCCCGAGTCACTCCAGCTATGACTCTTACTTGCTGAGCAGGCAAGCTCCCGAGATGCGTTGCGGCAGTGAAACCACACTGCCACTTCGCTAAAGGCAACTCCGTGCCTCATGCGACCGACTGGTTCGCACTGGCCGCGTCTGAGTCCAACGCTCGAACGCAACGTGCTTGCCGAGCAAACGAACATGTCGTACTCAGCGGCCAACCACATACCCCTGCGAGTCCAACTCCAATGTCAGGCACCGCGCACTCTAGTCAGCGGTCGATAGAACACGCCTTTCGAGGCGCAGTGGGCTTCCTGACCCCGCAGTACCCTGGTCCAAAGGGGGAGACCCGTAGTTCTCCCCCCGAAACCCTATCTACTCGGGTCCTGAAGATAGGAAACACGTTGTCAGCAGTACATAAAATGATATACGGTACCTTTCATATAGAAAACAGTAGTGTTAGTAACAAAACCTAACTTGCATTTATGCGAGCAAAACGCGGGTGAAATGTTGTTTCAAAATTCTATTTGATTAAATAGTTACCTATTACAAATCAGTTTTCAAGTCATTCAAGTAACAAATGTGTGCCGTATTATCAACTCTACAACTAGCCTCCTCGGGTCCCTTATTTTTCTGAAAATAAAATAAGTAGAACTTATGTTTTGACGCATCGAATACGTTCTGGTCATATTCCATCACGACAGTTTGGATACCTTACGAAAAAAGTCAGTTCACCTAACTGTGAAGTATGTGATAAGATAGACGATGTCCAAAACCTACTGATGGTATGTGAGAAGAACCAAAGGAAGAAGGAGTTAGTGTTGCAGAAATATTATGTAATAACAGTATTTTAAAGTAAAATAAACAACGCGACAAAATCCGTATAAAGTGTTTAATTTCAATGCAGAAATTTAACATAAATAAATATGACGTTGGTATTTTTACAAGGATTTTGTCAGAACGTTTATCTCCGGCAGCAAGGTGTGTTCACGACATGGTATCTGCAGCACTGTCACCCTCATAGAAATAATAATATAAATTAAAAATTTACAAAACCCCCCATACAAAACTCATTTGAAACCCATATTGAGGGAGCTGTGAAAAAAAAATGTAATTCGCCATTTTGTGGTAGCGGCCATCTTGGATTTGAAATTCATCATAGTGTATAGTATTCTACTAGTCAAGCCCTTTCATTTAATACTCATATTAAGGGAGTTGTGAAAAATATGTGACCCGCCATTTTGTGGCGGCGGCCATCTTGGACCGATTTTCATGAAACATAATTAAGAACACTCCCGACTAATTCACATTTCAACAAAAAAAACAAAATTAAGATCGGTTCATCCGTTCGGGAGCTACGATGCCACAGACAGACACACACAAACACACACGCACAGACACGTCAAACTTATAACACCCCGTCGTTTTTGCGTCGGGGGTTAAATATAGCCTATGTTACTCGATAATATAACTTTCTTATGTCCTATGGCATACTGTTGTAAGGCAGCTGATATTGAAACAATTTTCAGTCTTCAAAAGCGTGCAGTACGTAGCATTTATAATTTAGGCCCACGAGTTTCCCTGAAAGAGCGTTTTAAATAAATTGGTATACTTACCGTTGCGTCGCAATATATATTTACGAATATTATGTTTATAAAACATAATATTCACTTATATAATAAGAATAGTGATTTACATAATATTGTCTTCTGTTTACGCGAATGTTATTCATTGAAATTAACTACTATATACGGATTTTATCGCGTTGTTTATTTATCACTGTATTACAAAATTTTGAAAATATTACACTACTACTACTATTGATTTTATTTGACTAATTTATAAGCTAATAAAATTATTTAAACTATTAAATCTATTTATTTTTGGTTTACACTTTCCCCGACGTTTCGGTTGCTTTTCAGCAGCCATGGTCACGGGGAGACTAAGATGGTAGTTGTCTCAATGTTCCAGTGTAGTTATTTCAAAGTACCTGAACATAATTTAATTATTGGTGTTTCTATTTACGCAGAATGAGCTCAAAGTATCATGAAGTCTAGCTGTGGTTTGTTTCTTCTTGGGTTTGACTATTTGAAGTACTGGATCCCAAGCTGGTGGTACATTCCAACCATCTTCTCTATTGAAATTGGGATGTTTTTTGATCTCAATAGCCTCGCGAAGCATCCTTGGCAGGAATCGGTGTTCTTTAGCGAGAATCTGTGGTTTGTCAAATCTCAGGTAGTGGTTGGTCCCCTGTTGTACGTGTTCACACACAGCAGACTTCAACGAGCGTTTGTGTTTCACGTCAGCTATGTGTTCTTTTATGCGGGTGCCTATGCTTCTCTTGGTTTGACCAATGTATGAGAGTCCGCAGTCACAATCTATTTTATAGACCCCTGCATCTTGTAAAGGTAATTGGCACTTGACGGATGGTAAAAATTGACTTATCTTCGTTGGCGGCTTGAAGTATGTGTTGATTGAAGCTCGCTTCAAGATGTAGCCAATCTTGTCAGTGACACCCCTTACATAAGGCAGTATAGCAGGCTGGCGCTCGACTGTGGCTGGCTTTTCTCGGGATCTGTGACAGCGGCGCGGCTGTTGGAGCTTGTTGTCTTGCAATACTTGCTTGACATGTTGAAGCTCGGCGTCCAGGTGTTTCTTGTCACAGATCCCGTGGGCTTTCTGAAACAAAGACATTCCCACGGTAGCTAACTGTTTAGGATAGTGGTGAGATTCACCGTTCAAGTACCTATTTGTATGGGTTTTTTCCCTATACACGGTGTGGCTCAAAGTATGATCAGGATTCCTGATGACAAGTACGTCTAAGAATGCTAATGAATTATTTGCCTCTAATTCCATAGTAAATTGGATGTTGTTATTAATGGAATTAAGATGTTCTAGGAATACACTAACACTATCTGTTGGTAATATTGTAAAAGTATCATCTACAAACCTCTTATAAATCCTGGGTGTGATGGGGGCAGTCTGTAAAGCTCGAGCCTCGAAGTCCTCCATATATATATCGGCAACAACAGGCGATACTGGGGAGCCCATTGCCACACCATCGACTTGTATGTAGAATTTATTGTCCCACAACAGATAGCCAGTTGTTAAGCAATGCTTAAGTAGTTCTGCATATTCCTCAGGCATATTGTACTCTATTAGCTTCCTTTTAGTTATTTCAATACAGTCATGTACAGGTATGCATGTAAATAATGACTGTACATCAAAACTAACCATTGTTTCATTGTTAGTGTGACATAGGTGTTTAATCTCACTCACAAAATGGTATGAATCCCTTACATGTGCTCTCGAGTTGCCTCTGAGTGGTGAGAGTATCTTCGCTACGGAAAAATAACATAAGAAAGAATAACATAAGAAAGAAAGATTTGGAGGCTATACGTCAGGACATTTCATCGGTCTTGCGTCGAAGTAAAGTGCCCAGACCGAATCTTCCCAAAGATGAATTCGTCGCATTGAAGAACTTGCGGGCTAGGCCAGATATTACAGTACTCCGTGCAGATAAAGGAAACGCTACGGTAATAATGAATACGTCAGATTATAAACATAAAATTGAAAATTTACTTTCGGATGAAACAACATATAAACAGGCTAAAACAGACCCTACAAACAAAATATTGAACAAAACCAAAGACATCATATATAAATACTCCGAAAGACTAGATCTAGACGTTAAACAATTAATACCAGCTTGCGTAAAACCTCCAAAGCTGTATGGGTTACCAAAAATACACAAGGAAAACGCTCCTCTACGTCCTATTGTTAGTCAGATCGACACACCAACTTACAGATTGGCTCAGCACGTAGCGAAGATACTCTCACCACTCAAAGGCAACTCGAGAGCACATGTAAGGGATTCATACCATTTTGTGAGTGAGATTAAACACCTATGTCTCACTAACAATGAAACAATGGTTAGTTTTGATGTACAGTCATTATTTACATGCATACCTGTACATGACTGTATTGAAATAACTAAAAGGAAGCTAATAGAGTACAATATGCCTGAGGAATATGCAGAACTACTTAAGCATTGCTTAACAACTGGCTATCTGTTGTGGGACAATAAATTCTACATACAAGTCGATGGTGTGGCAATGGGCTCCCCAGTATCGCCTGTTGTTGCCGATATATATATGGAGGACTTCGAGGCTCGAGCTTTACAGACTGCCCCCATCACACCCAGGATTTATAAGAGGTTTGTAGATGATACTTTTACAATATTACCAAAAGATAGTGTTAGTGTATTCCTAGAACATCTTAATTCCATTAATAACAACATCCAATTTACTATGGAATTGGAGGCAAATAATTCATTAGCATTCTTAGACGTACTTGTCATCAGGAATCCTGATCATACTTTGAGCCACACCGTGTATAGGAAAAAGACCCATACAAATAGGTACTTGAACGGTGAATCTCACCACCATCCTAAACAGTTAGCTATCGTGGGAATGTCTTTGTTTCAGAGAGCCCACGGGATCTGTGACAAGAAACACCTGGACGCCGAGCTTCAACATGTCAAGCAAGTACTGCAAGACAACAAGCTCCAACAGCCGCGCCGCTGTCACAGATCCCGAGAAAAGCCAGCCACAGTCGAGCGCCAGCCTGCTATACTGCCTTATGTAAGGGGTGTCACTGACAAGATTGGCTACATCTTGAAGCGAGCTTCAATCAACACATACTTCAAGCCGCCAACGAAGATAAGTCAATTTTTACCATCCGTCAAGTGCCAATTACCTTTACAAGATGCAGGGGTCTATAAAATAGATTGTGACTGCGGAGTCTCATACATTGGTCAAACCAAGAGAAGCATAGGCACCCGCATAAAAGAACACATAGCTGACGTGAAACACAAACGCTCGTTGAAGTCTGCTGTGTGTGAACACGTACAACAGGGGACCAACCACTACCTGAGATTTGACAAACCACAGATTCTCGCTAAAGAACACCGATTCCTGCCAAGGATGCTTCGCGAGGCTATTGAGATCAAAAAACATCCCAATTTCAATAGAGAAGATGGTTGGAATGACCCACCAGCTTGGGATCCAGTACTTCAAATAGTCAAACCCAAGAAGAAACAAACCACAGCTAGACTTCATGATACTTTGAGCTCATTCTGCGTAAATAGAAACACCAATAATTAAATTATGTTCAGGTACTTTGAAATAACTACACTGGAACATTGAGACAACTACCATCTTAGTCTCCCCGTGACCATGGCTGCTGAAAAGCAACCGAAACGTGGGGGAAAGTGTAAACCAAAAATAAATAGATTTAATAGTTTAAATAATTTTATTAGCTTATAAATTAGTCAAATAAAATCAATAGTAGTAGTAGTGTAATATTTTCAAAATTTTGTAATACAGTGATAAATAAACAACGCGATAAAATCCGTATATAGTAGTTTAATTTCAAAGAATAGTGATATTCACAACTTAAACACTAGAAATAAGCATAAGTTGGTAGGTCCGTATCATCGTTTACATAAAGTTCACAATAAATTTGCGGGACTCAGTATACGCTTTTTTAGTAAACTACCGATTGATATTATAAATTTACCTTTACTCAAATTTAAAAGTGTTGTTAAAAGTCAGCTTATCCGGAAGGGCTATTATTCAATCAATGATTACTTAAATGATAAAAACTCATGGAACTAGTTGCTTGTTTCAAACAGGATTCAAGCAATGTATGTATTATATAAGTCAATTTAGTTATGAGAAGGTACTTCGTGTTTATTTTGTGATGTTAAAGTATTTTCTTTTCTTTTAAACAAACGTTGTAAATATTAACGTAAATTTTGTTTTAACTACATTTAGTCACGAACTACCTTTTCATGTCACAAAGTGTAAGTGTATGCGTCCTCATGCCATACTACTGTCTATTACAAATGGCTACCTACTGATAAATATTATTTCAAACCTCAAATGCTTCTTACATAATATTATTAACTTTTCTTTATTTTTAGAATTTAGTTTTATATGGACAGTGACATATGACATAATGACTGCAACACCTGGTACATAAATGAGTTGTAAAATTCCTTGCCTTGAGTTTCTTACAGGTATCTTCTCATATGCTCAACCTTTTGCCTGAACCTTGCAACATAAATGTAAATTCACTAAATGTTATAAACTCACTAACCCTTTGACGTTCATAAGTGTTACTTTGTGACCTAAGTGAATAAAAGATTTTTGACTTTGATGATAAAAGGATTTTTCAAACCGGTTGAGTAGTTTTTGGATAAAATTATCAAAAACAAACAAACGAAAATTAACTATTTCCTCTTTATAAAACCAAATCAATCAAATCCTGGTTTTCAAGTAAGAGGTGTGTGCCGTGGTATTAAACTCTGGACCTCTGAGTGGCAGTCCATTATCCCCTGCATCGCTGAGTCATTGTCTTATTAAATTACTAATAAATCTATTCGGTTAAAAACTAACCGTAGTTTACTATAAACCCGCAGGTTTCCCTATGCGTAATGAATGAATAGGCAATTAATAGAACCTAAATTAATAAGAAATAACATTTGTAAAATCATTGTTCTATAGAACGAGGCGAGGAGGCATGAGGCTTTTAACTATTCCGGGATAAAAATATACAATGCCTGATTTTGCTGCCGGCTCCGTTCCTTTTAATATAGACTTCGTAAATCAATTTCTGTCTGAGCGATAGAAAGTTAGCATGAATACTCTTTCTAGATGACATAATGACGGTCTCGATGGCGTAGTGGTTAGTGTAACCGACTGCCACGCCTGAGGTCCCGGGTTCGATTCCCAAACAAGTCAAACATTGTGTGCATGAACATGGATGTTTGTCTTGATCTGGGTGTTTCTATGTCTAATATGTATGTATTTACATTTAATTTCTTACTAATTTACCAAAAAAAAACAGTATATATGTATGTTTATCCATTGTTTAGTATCCATAGTACAAGCTCTGCTTAGTTTGGGCTAGATGGTATTAATAATAATAATATATCTTTATTTGCAGAAAAATATGATTGTAGATTTCACAAATGTAGTATACATGAAGTTTTAAATACTAATTACAATAAAAGTGGGTGTAATACTGTCCTCCTAAATAGGCTACAGATTAGCCTGTGATAAGGAGGTACAGTGCCGGTCCCTTTAACAGTCGTAGGAAAGAAGGATGATTCGTGTTCTAATTAAAAGCAGCATTCGGAAACTACAAGATTAATATATTGTAAAACTTAATAATAAAATGATAAAAAGTGAGTGAGAATGTATGTGTATGTGTTTGTGTGTGAGAGCGTGTTTCTGTGTGTATGTATTTATGCGTGTTTCTGTGTATATGTGTGATTGCGAATGTAATCAATATGGGTATGTGCTGGGACTATAATATATGTCAATTATATCATGTTAAGAATTTTTCAGTGTCATCATAATCAAGTTCAAGAAGGAACGTCCATACAGTCCTTTTGCACATGTAGTGTGATAAACTAAAAATTGGACATTTGCGATTTATTTTGTTATAGGTAGAAGGGGCAAGGTATGTGGAGAATCTTTTCACGAAAGAAGTACGCGGAGGTGGAATTGTACAGATTCTGTCTTTACGACGCTTTGTGATTTGACGATGTGGTGTTCTGGAGTGTTGCAAAAGAATTATTTGTAGAAAAAATTGTTGCCGTATATTAAGAACATTGCAGGATTTATATAATTCTCTGGTTGGGAATAGTATCGGTCGGAATGTAGCAATTTTTAGTATGGCTCTATTGTTTGTATGTGATCGAATATTATACCTGTCATCCAGAAAACGTACTCTTGCTAAATTTCTAAAAGTAAGGGTAAATGTTACAAAATTGGATATAGAGTACCCTCACCCCTCCTATATCCTTTTCTGTACCCCTGACAACGTGTATGCGAAATTTCATGATGAGCGGTCGAGTAGTTAAGGCGTGAGCGAAACAAACAAACTCACATTCGTATTTATAATGTTAGTTAGGATTAATATGACATTACCTGTTTATAACATTGGTTTCTTATTGATATTTAAAAAAAGATTGAAATAATATTAATCTATGCAAATAAGTTTGAAATGGTCGATTAACAGATTTAAATGGCAACGGAATATGGTTTTATATTAACTGACATTTACATATTATACAACCATAACTATATTTATATTTTTAATATCTGATCCAATAGTCGTTGTCCTGTCAATCTATACAGAAATACATTACACGTAATTAAATATATACAATATTAAAACGTTTATAATTTAAAAAAATATATAAATACCTTTAAAATATTCGACATTTCCCGCGGAGTCTGCCCAACCGCACGAGACCAAACTGAGAAGAAGCCCGTGCCCAGCATTGGTACAGTTTAATACAGGGCTGATATCATTTTTAAGTGTCTGTTTGTCCAACCATCCTATGTATTTGATCTAAATCAACGTAATCTTTATATATTTATTTTTTGCACACTTTTATATATCCTTACTGATATTATAAATTCGAAAGGAACTCTGTCTGTCTGTTACCTTTTCACGGCTAAACCACTCAACCGATTTAGATGAAATTTGGTACAGATATAGTTTAAAACCTGGGGAAGGATATAGGCAAATTTTTATTGATGTAGGTTAAAGCTAGTAATAGAGATAAATATCAATATCGCATGACTAATAAAAATCCCTTGCTTCACCTATATATTGCATAGCCAGTTGCACTCACTGATCGGTAAACGTTTAGTGAGGTTAAGTAACGTTGGGTGCGGTCAGTCTATAGATGGGTGACCGCTTAGTGGTATTTCATCTGAGCGTCTCCGGGCACGTAAGAAGTCGGTTCCGGTTGTTGCCAAATTGCCAGCAGTCGTTAAGCCATGTCAGAGGCCTACGGGTGACTTGAACAACTCTTGACAACAGGTTGGCCACTAACCAGAAGAAAAAAGACAAAAAACGTGTCGTGTAGTACATTCATTCATGAAGTCATTCTTAACTCCTACTTCCCCCTTGTTTGCAAAGTCGGGCAATCTTCTAACATCCTTTCCTCTTTCCAGCAAAGATAAGAAGGTCTGCCATATATCGCTCTCTTTTGAGAATGCGATATGTATTTCACTTAACGTTTTTGGACTAGAAATTTGAAATTTAGGCAATTTGAACTCTAATAGTATGATCATTAGAGTACAAATTGCCTAATATCCAAATTTTAAGTTACGTTGCTCTTTTATCAAGAATGCGATATATATAATACTAGCATGTGCTCCCGGCTTCGCTCACATTATAGTAGGTGATGTTAGGTAACAGTACTTATTTTTAATCAAAATATAGCCTATGTTACTCGGTAATGATATAGGGTTCTAATGGTGAAAGCATTTTTAAAAGCGGTTAATTAGTTTTTGAGTTAGATCCTTACAAACAAACAAAAAATCTAATCTTTCCTCTTAATAATATTATTATAGAAGTATGGATAATCTATACAAATAAAAAAAATTGAAATGTCTGTTTGTAATGTTAAAATAACGGTATTTTACTAAATGCATATGAAAGTATATCCGATACTTAAATATATATATATATATATATATATATATATATATATATACTTATATAAAAAGTCTGTCTGTTTGTTTATGCCGGCTAAGCTCTGAAACGGCAGGACCGATTTTGACGGGACTTTCACTGGCAGATAGCTGATATTATAAGAAGTAACTTAGGTTTTATTTTAGTTAGGGATAAAAAATATTCCACGCGGGCGATGTCGCGGGTTACAGCTAGTGACAAATAAAACACGACAAATAAATAAAACTCTATATTAATATTAATATAATATAATAATTGTGTGTATCGGTATATCGAAATCCTTGCACACTCCCGTTGTATCTCTTCTTACTAAATCTTCTGTTATCTCTTCTCTTATCTACGGCTTAAGACGTTTGTAGTTTGCGAGATGACTGTTCAGATGCTGCGCTAATTGGTCGGCTCGGGCGAACGACGCCTGGAACAGAGATTATAGTTATTACTCTATACTGTCTTTATATATATGACTTCACGAATCACGTAGTCGCCTCTCTACTGCCGCTGCGCGCAGTGTTGGGTTCGATCCCCACGGGACATAAATTAGTGTGACACATAAATTGTTGTTCAGAGTCTGGATGTTCTTTGAATGTTTGTTATATATATATATATATATACAGGGTGATTTTGAAATCGTGTAATTCCTTTTAACCACGCATTCTACTGGTGATATAGAATAACCCTGACCATATTTTTATTTAATTAGATTTATTTTTTTTGAAAAATTATTATTCCGTTTTTTTCGTGAAATGGTGTCAGATAGTCATATGTTAACCAACCGAGGCAATTTTAATTTTTTACTAATTAAAATAAAAAATCATATTAATAATTAATGTCGTAAATAATAACGGGCGGTCCTTTTTATTGCCCCTTATTATTTACGACATCAGTTATTGTTATGTTATTATTTTTAAATTAGTAAAATATTAAGATTGTGTCAGGTGGTTAAAATATGACTATTTGAAATCATTTCATGAAAAAAATCTGTACTCTAATTTTGCCGAAACCATTATTCTAATTAAGAAAAAATATGGTCAGGGTTATTCTATATCACCAGTAGAATGCGTGGTTAAAAGGAATTACACGATTTCAAAATCACCCTGTATATATATAAAGTGTCAGCTTCAGTATGTTTGTGTCCACAAATGTAGAAAAGTATTTTATCATTTCTCTATAAAAGTGTTCTTCTGTACTTGAATTCCAAAATTTCGACGGGAATATAAAATGAAAATATCAGCATGAGTCTTCTACGTACTGTTTTCCGTTAGGATATCTACTGACTTTAGTGTATAGACCATAATGTCGTCGAAGATATCTGACGTATCTTATGCTGCACTGGGTCACCGTGATGGACTATACTTAGTCCGGCCATGAATACTGATAAAATTAAAAAGAAACATAATATTACATTTGAATTTGGAATCTATCATTCATATGAATATTCATTGTTTTCTCATTTTGTCGTAAATCGGTGTCAAATATTTTCGTGATATTAAAATGGAGTAGGGTTATAAAGAGAACCGAATTGCTGTGCATTACACAAAGTAGTCATGAAGCCAAATGCAATTTTTGAAACTCTCCATCCGCTTGGTGTTAGTCGAATGTTTGTTTACCGGGCTATTGATAGCTACAATGAAACCTCTGTTGGTGACAAAAAACGATCTGGCCGTCTACGTAAAGCAGTGAAGGATTCAACGAAATCCTGTCTGAAAGCAAAAGATTTTATCTCGGGAAACGAATATAGCACCTAGAACCATGTCGCGTATTTTAAAAGAGAACATGCAGTCTATAATAGACGTACTGGTCATTACTTAACTGATAATTTAAAAAATAATAGGGTGGCAAAACAGAAAAACAAATTACTGACGAGGAAATTTTTACTATTGAGCATTTTGCAGAATTTATTCAAGCAGAATGACCGAGTTCATGCTCAAACATCTATAGAAGTTTCCCAATTAGTCAGCAGAGTACAACGTGGACATTATCCGACTTCAGTGATGGTTTGGTGGGGTGTTTGCAATCAAGGAGTGACTGAGCCATATTTTGAAAATGACGTCAAAACATCGGCACAAATGTATCAAGATACGATTCTTGAGAAGATAGTTAAGCCTCTTAACAACACCATGTTCCGTAACCAAGAATGGTCCTTTCAGCTAGATTCATCATCGGGTCATAAACCTCGACCCACCCAAGCGTAGTTGGAAACGAACGTTTCAGACCTTATCAGAGCTGAAGACTAGCCGCCATCTAATCCCAATCTTAATCAGCTGGATAATGATTTATTATGCGTGTTTACAATATTTATGACAAGACTGGGTAGTCTCACTTAAAAGAACCTATCCACTACGAAGAGGCCCATGCTCAGTAGTGATACAGTTTATAAACAATATAAAAGTTGAAATTAAACTGTTTTAATAGAGATGTTATCGCGATGTTTATTAACATTCTTATTACAAAATTTTGAAAATATTACATTACTACTAAACCTATAGTATTTTTTTCCTATTTAAAATTATTAATACAACTTTATGTAATAAAAGTGTTAATAAACAACGCGATAAAATCCGAATAAAGTAGTTTAATTTTAATGTATAACATTCGCGTAAACGTAAGACAATATGAAGTATAAAAAGTGTAATTTTGCCTGTCAGTTAGTTACCTTGCAGACGACGCAGCGGTACAGCTGCTTGGCGTGGTTGTGCATGTGTCGCGTGAGCGAGTGCGCGTGGCCGAAGCGCTTGCCGCACTGCGAGCACGCGTAGGGCAGGCGCGAGCCGGGCGGCGCGGGCGCGGCGCCGCCGTGCGCGCACGCCGCGTGGCGCCGCAGCTGCTCGTAGCGCGGGAACGTCGCGCCGCACACGCGGCATCGACCTGGGGGAGGGACACCACGTCATGCTACTCGATCGAATGCTTGACACAGATCAAGCGAACGAAAACACGCCAAATGTGTGGTCGATATGTTGAAAGCAAACGAATGACTACATATACGGTTTCTCGTGTTCAGCTGTACAACTATTAATATCGAAACAATTACGCTCTATGTACATATTTAAGGGAACAGGGCAGTATCTTAGGTCCATTATTTTTATATATGGAGTACCATAGGGCAGTGTCTTAGGTCCATAATTTGGTTAATGGCGTGCTACAGGGCAGTGTCTTAGGACTGTTATTTTTACTTATGGAGTACCACAGGACAGTATCTTAAGTCCATTATTCTTATATGTGGACTGCCACAGGGCAGAACTTTAGGTCAATTATACTTATTTAAGGAGTGCTGTAAAGCAGTGTCGTAGGTCCATTATTTTTATTAATGGCGTGTTATAATGCAATTCCTTAGGGTACAAATTTTTTATATATGGAGTACAGTACAGGGTAGTATCCTCAGCCCGTTTTTCTATATGGAGTATCACAGGGCAATGTCTTAAGTAAATTATTTTACTTATGGAGTGCTACAGCGAAGTGTCTCAGGCCCGTTATTTTTATAAATGGATTGCACAGGGCAGTGTCTTAAGTCCATTATTAAATTAGCACCACAGAGCAGTATCTGAGTTACGTTATATTTATTTATGGAGTGCCTTAAGTCAATTATTTTTATATATAAAGTGTCGTAGGGCAGTGTCGTAGGTCAATTATTTTTATTTATGGCGTGCCACAGCGCAGCCTTAGGTCAAATATTTTTATTCATGGAATGCCACAGGGCAGTGTCGTAGTCCCAATATTTTACTCATGGAGTGCCACAGGGCAGTGTCATGGTCCCATTATTTCTACTTATGGAGTGCCACAGGGCAGTGCCTAAGGTCCATTATGTACCGTAGGGTAGTTTCGTAGGTCCATTATTTGCATTTATGGCGTGCCGCAGGGCAGTTTCTTAGGTACTTAAATTGTTTTTATATGGGGTACCACATGGCATTTTCTCAGGTCCATTATTTATTAATAATGGAGTGCCACCGGGTAGTATCGTAGGTCAGTTATTATTATTTTTTAAGCTCCAGAATGCAGTGTCTTAAGTCCATTATACTTATTTATGGAGTACCACAGGACAGTAACTTAGGTTCATTACTTTATTTATACAATACCACAGGGCAGTGCCTTAGGTCCATAATATTTATTTACGGAGTGCCACGGGGCAGTGTCTTAGGTCAGTTATACTTATATATGGAGTGTCACGGAGTAGTGTCTTAGGCTGGGACTCCACCAAAGCGGAGACGAGACGAGCGGAGAGATGTTTTTTAAACAACCAATAGAATGGTGTTATTGACACATCTCCTCTTCACTCAGCTTCAGTGGAGATCGCTGTGCGGATATGTGTAATATTTGTTTTTTGCGCGATGGAAGTGGAGATGTGAACTGTGCGCGGACGACGCGCAGTGGAGACGAGAGATGTGAGCGGCGTGCAGTGAGCGATGTCACCCTACCCCCTCTCGCCCGCCAGCAACCCGCAGAGCCCCGCGCGCGCGCCGTCCGGCCATCTTGCTAGCACTGAACGCCTCGCACCCGAGCTGAAAAACATCTCTTCTCGCACAGTACACAGCACACAGCGCACCGCACACATCTCCGCTTTGGTGGAGTCCCCCGAACTCAAAAACATCTCTTCTCGCACAGCACACAGCACACCACACACATCTCTGCTTTGGTGGAGTCCCGGCCTTAAGTCTGTTTTATATAAACAAGTCATATAAATTTACATACATCCTTTAATTTACTTATATCCTTTAATTTTTATGACTAGTGTATATTGAGTACCACAGGGCAGCGCTTTAAGTCTATTATTTTTGTTGTTGGAGTGCCACAGTGCAGTGTCTTTTGCCCGTTGTTTTTAGTTGCGGAGTACTACAGGGCATTATTAGAGACCCTTTATTTTACTTATGGAGTGTCATCAGCCTATTATTTTCAGATGTAGTTCGCTACAGGGCAGGAAATCAATCCCATTGTAAGTACTTATGGAATGCCCCTATGCCGTCCGTTAAGCCCTTTTTATACAGGGTGTCCGGTAATTAATGGATAACCTTGAAATGTCTTATAGTAGAACTGAAGGCGGTTCAGAAAAATGAAAACAAAAAAAATTTGAAAGAATATGTATTAAAAAGTGCAAGCTATATTAGCATAGTATACTTTTGACCGTCTATCTATTAGCATAATTAGTTTTTAATAATAAAACCAAAACCCGATGGATTTCATTAATTTATGGTCGTAGTATACAAGAAAGTTATAAATGGTAATTTAAAAAAAAACATCTCAGGTAGTAGTTAGGATAGTATTTTTTCCGTATTTTTTCTGAACGGCCATCAGTTCCTCTATAAGACATTTCCAGGTTATCCATTAATTACCGGACACTCTGTATACCTATATATGGTGTTCCGCAAGGAAGTGTCTCAGATCCATGATTTCTATTTACGGAGATCCACAAGGCAATATCTTGGGCCTGACTTAAGGAGTACTTAGTGTTTTTACTTATGAAGTGCCCCAGAGCAGTGTATTAGGTCCGTTATTTTTACTCGCGGATTTAATTTTTATCACACGTTAGGTATTGGCAGTAGGAGCTTACCGGCTCGTTCGTCGGGTGTGTGTGTTGTGTCGTGTGCGGCTAGCTCGGCATCGTCCTCGAAACATTTGCGACACACCTCACACCGCACTGTCATGGCGCCGCGATGAGCACTAGCCCTAAGAAGAAGAAAATTGTACATTAAATACATTTGAAATATTATTAGGAGTAATATATAACTGACTATACTGACTATTAAAATAATATTATAACTGCGAATGCAACTTTGAAACGCTTTCACGCCTAAATAAGTCGCCCAAATATCATGAAAGAATCACTGTTCCCGAGGAATATAATTTTTTGATTGAGCTGATCTAGATTATACTTCTTAGATACGATTTTGAGCTCTTCTTTAATCAGATATGGTTTACTCCTTATATGGCGAATAAGGAAAAGTAAAACAGTTTCGTGTGCATACTAACTTGTGTTCCCTGAGTTTCTCCCTCCTGTTAAAGGTCTCGCTGCAGCAATCACACTCGTAGCGGTCCGAAGAGCGCGCGCGCGAGCGAGACGTGCCGCCGCCGCGGTTTTGATGCACTCGGCGATGGATCCTGGAGACAAGGGTATTGACTTAAGCGTAAGTTATACAGAAAAGGCAATATGATGTTTTCTGTGTCGCGGGAGACGTTACAAACAGATTTTATTGCGTTTTAACAATAGTTGTCAGTTTCAAAATTATTTAATGATTATTTAAAAAGAATTAATTATTCAATAATTTTGAAACTGACTACTATTGTTAAACACAGTTACTAATTACTGTTAACTTCTATTTAAGCTATTTAAATAATAAAACTATTTGGATTTAATTTTAAAGGACCATGGGCCATGTATCAGCTCCGTCCCCACCTACCAACAGAAATTGAAGTGATACCAATATCGCTGTTTTATTAAAGGAATGTTTTTAAAACCTGTTCTTAAAAACCAAGTAGAATATTAGCCTTATTAAGACTGCGCCGAGCGTAAGACGCGGTTGGACTGAATGGCAGAGCTCGACATTTAAATCGGCGCGCGGCCGCCATAGTGAAATTGTATGGAGGATTTGAAGTGCTTTTTTGATAAATATGTATCTTTATTGTCAACCTACAAGTTTAACATTTGGGACGGACAAATTGTAATATAACTATTTATGTTTCGTTTAAGCTGCAAAATAGGATAGATTTCTACTGTTATAATCTAAAAATCAAGTAACACGAGCTTACGTTTTTGCATTTTTCGTGCAAATTTACGTAATTTTGTAGGCAAAAATATTAATTATTTTAAGTTTTTTACACGGAGTAATTGTAAACACATTCATTGTTGGTCATTGGTAAATGTATATTTTATATTTGTATTAAACAAAAATTGTTGATTTTATCAACTTAACTGTGACCGCTTGTTTTGGCACATTTCGCTCGGCGCAGTCTTAATTCCCATCAATACTAGTTATCTTGTAGCTTCGAATTCCTAAATGTAGGATATATCTGGCAGAGTTTGTTATTCCTAACGAAAAGGCCACCCACGATAACTCTTTAATCTTCTGATGTGTAATTTTGGATTCGTTAAAACGATACACAACTAGAAGCCGGCCGAAGACTACGTAAAACTGAATTTAATGTTACAAGACAGGATAGACGAACGGTCCTTGAGAAAGACCTTTCTTTTAAAAAACGGTAGGCATTTATCGAACAAGCGGCGTAAATCGGCGTAAACATACATATAGATAGTTAAATGCTTAGATCATTCATAGTTTGCGCATTCCCCTTTCGGGTGTGCACCCCGCCCCGCTACCCGCGCCCCCGTCTCGTGCTACGGGACGTACCGCCCGCGCCCGCAGCCCACACCCTCGCCCTTCAGTGCACGCGCAACTGCTCTGCTGTGTCGTCGTATCGCCCTCTCGCGCGCTTCCCACACTCAACTCTTGGCGTGTGCACATAACTCGTAAAAGTGTATTGTGAGCTAGTGACTATTGTGACGTTTTTACAAAATGTTAACCAATGTACAGTATACAGAGATGATGCGTACTCTCGCGGTGTGCAATGACAATGTTTTAGAAGCTATGAGACGTTTTGAACAGCAGTTTGGGATTCGCGTCTCATGGGACACGATGCTGAGGGCTACACAACGTCTGAGGGACTACGGTCAATTCAGATCGCCGACTGTAGCAGATAGAGGTGTAGATCGGTTGGTAGAGAAATGCTCTGAAATCCACTTTTGAGTGGTCAAGAGCAGATTTTAGAGCGTTTCTTTACCAACTCAGAGAGCAGCACTACACAAGCCGCCAGGATATTTGATTTAAGCTAAAGTTCCGTTTGGCGGACCTTACATGACGACAACCAACACCCCTACCGATTTAGACGTGCACAAGAGCTGTATCAAACCGATACACAGCAAAGAGTATCATTTTGTGAATGGTTGCTCAATAAACGTGGCACCAATATTCTCTTTAGCGATGAATGTACATGCACCCGCCGCGGGCTTTACAATGCCCACAACACCCAGCACTGGGCTCATGAAAACCCACATTTATCTTAACTTATCTTGTGTGGTGGCCAGTCAGTACAGACCGGCGACACTTCGATCCAGTGGGATCTTTTTTGTCGACTTCCCCAATAACGACTGCCATAGATGTTCATGGCAGCAGGGACCGACGGCTTAACGTGCTCTCCGAGGCACGGAGCAGGCGATAATTGTCAATCAAAACGCACATAATTTCGAAAAGTCATATATCTTCCGAAAGTCAGAGGTGCGCGACGTTGGTTTGATCCCGAGACCCTCTGCATTGCAGTCTGTTAGTCTCCCCACTGAGCTATTGCTGCTCTAAACACCCATATTTAGTGAGGCCCGATTCATATCAACACCGTTTCTCGGTAAATGTATGGGCGGGTATTGTAAACGACAAAGTTATTGGCCCAGTTAATTTGCCGAGATTAAACTGTCAAAGTTATTTAAACTTTTTAAGTACCACATCACCGGATTTATTAGAAGAGCTGCCGCTGGACGTGTATCATGGGGCTCTACTATCAACACGATGGAGCTCCAGCTCACTATTCGCGACAAGTGCGTGAATTTCTCTACGAAGAGTATGGAGACCACTGGATTGGCAGAGACGGACCGGTACAGTGGCCAGTGAGGTCGCCCGATCTGACTCCATTGGATTTTTATCTTTGGGGTCATTTCAAGGACGTTTTTATCGAACGAATTTAAAAGAGCAGCCATGAGTTTGTTGCAGGCTTCTTCGCATAGGCTCAACCCTTTGCCTGAACCTAACTAACCTAAATGTAGCTTCAGTAACTTAGTAAACTCACTAACCTATATATTTTGACGTTCATAAGTGTTACTTTGTGACCTAAATGAATAAATGATTTTGACTTTGACTTTGAACAGAGCCCCAAAGCGAAAACGATCTTAAAAACAAAATTAATAATGCTTTTGTGACTATTAGGACAAATTCGTTTGTTCTTAGACAATTAAAACTTAATCTGCGTAATCGAGCTCGTTTGTGCATTAGAGACAGTGGTGGACATTTTGAACAATTATTGCAGTATGTGTAAATAGTAATTCAATTGTTATACGATTAAAATGGACCTAATTATTTTAAGTGTTGGTGATTAACATTTTTAAACATGCCAGAATGGTTAATATCGTCGTTAATATCGTATCGTATGTACCTATTTGTAACATTTGTTTATTTACCTATTATTTTCTTACCAAATACTTATCTGTTAACCATTCTGACAGTCCAAAATCTGTAAATGTGATGGAAAATGTTATTATCATATGTTTATGATACCTACTGGGCGCGAGCAGTGAGCGTTCATTGACGCATTGGGAGACAATATTTTCGCGAGGACTACGATGAACTATATCAGCTGATAGCTTAGTGAGATTTTTTATTTCTGTTTCGTTTTTTTTGTTTTATTTATTGTTCTTATAATAATATGTTTTCACCGTCGCACCGAATTGTGATGAATGTGGTGTTTTTGACAATATGCAACACTTGTTAACGAAGTGTAAAAAGAACCATTTCTGACGGGAGTTACTTATGAGACAGTACAATCTAAATTTATTAGATGTGGGTATCATGCAATGTGCTTTGTGTAAACCTGGTTCGGAACTAGCATTGACCATATATAAAATGGTCGCAGCCGCTCATGAATGACTCCCTACAATCGTTAAGTTAATATGTATTTTTGTTATCTTATATAATAGGTTACGATAGAATTGGTATATCCGTTTGGATAAAAATTCCTAAAATCAATAAAGAAAAATAAATAAAATTATAATATGTTTGGGGTATTTCGGCTTTTGTACCAAAACATTACGTTGTAAATAACAGGTTTAATTGTAAAAAAAAACATCTGGACGTATCCTTGATTAATTTCTAGTATCACATACTTACTCCTAATAAAGGTGGTATAACAGACATTGATTTTCAAGACGACTACTCTTTAAAAACTATGGGATATTTAAACCATACGTCCATTACCGCATCTTTAAACCCATTTCTTGATAAAGAAAATATTTTAAGTGTTTGCAGAATGCGATTGGTTGCAACGTAAAAATAATTAATACAAAATACAAATTTACAAAAGTATTTCTCGGACAATTGTTTTTACCTCGATTTATATTATCGCGTCACTATGATTGAAAGTAAAAAAAATACCTTAGTGCGTAACCATGGTATTGTAGTAAAATGTTATTTTATATTGATGTTTAAGTTATTTAAAACTAAATTGAATAGAAATTATTATAGTCGACTTCAAACCATTTGGATGGAAATGTATACAACCAAATTGATGTTAAATTTGTTAAATATATCACATAATTACTTAATAAATGGAATAAGTAACACATTTATCCATATTTTCAACGTTTTCACATGATATCTTGTGTATTTTAAAGCAATTGGCGTTTGACTAATAAATAATTATTTGATTTGAAAAATCTTAGACGAAAAATGAGGTTATTTGTGAGTTGAAAAATATCTATAATTTATGATTACTAAGGTTGTACGCCAAAAAAAATCGACTGTCGTAACATTTTTAGTACCTAATGGACTAGATAATCGAAATTTGTTCAACAAAAAGAAAGTTAAAATTAATTTGCCATAAAATAGGTACACACGGCTACACATCAAGTTAGACACCCTATATACGCATAACTACACTACATACAAAATAAAGAATTGTCGGAAAGGGACTGCATAATGGTGTCGATGTAATGGTAAGGACAGAGCGTAACAAAACTATAACGCACTCTCTCGCACGATTCGCAGCACTCAACTTCTAATAGTTCAAAGTCCAAACAATCTAGGTTGATGTGTCGTTGTGTGTACACGGTATTTAGAGGAATTTAAAATTTAAATTAATCTGTCAATTACTGGCATTAAAGACCTGCTAACTAATGGTACACAAGACCTAAAAATTGTGCGGGTGTTTAAAAATGTATGCGGCTGGCCACTGCAACTCATGGTGTTAGCCGCAAAAACAATAAAAAAATAGAAATATAAATATATTTTAAACATTCTAAAAATATCCTAACCGTCAAGAAAACTGCCATTTTGTTGACTTTTCATCGCTGATTTTTTGATGTGTTCGGGTGCTCTATTACTTTTGTGTGCTTTTTCTCAAAATCAGACTGATAATGAAAATAATTAATCAACAAAACCTACATTTGGTCATAAATTTTATTTAGTATATAAATTTTGTAAATTTAGTTGGCGTTTATAGGTGTTAGTTTGTGATTTAAATGAGTACACACGGCTACACATCAAGTTAGACACCCTATATACGCATAACTATGCTACATACAAAATAGAGAACTGTCGGGAAGGGACAGTGCATAGTGGTGTCGCGATGTAATGATAAGGATAGAGCGTAACAAAAGTATAACGCACTCTCTCGCACGATTCGCAGCATTCAACTTCTAATAGTTTGACATTCACAATTTTAATTTTGTGGTAAATAACTTTGATTACTTATAATTACTAATTTATTCCGTAGGTTTTTTTTTAACAATGTAAAATTATATACCTTTCAAATGTTTTTTTACTGTATATCCTATATTCTGTTTGGTCAACTGCTGACATCGAATGATGGCCACAATTATAGCGCGGTAAGATAAAATTGTAGCAGTGTTTATGACATTTTTAAGTCTTTTGCTGCATCAAATCGAACGATTCGATTAGGTAATTAATTGATTTACAATTGACGCTACAATTGGACATCACTAAAATGTCTATGGTCATGCCAATGAACCGTTTGATTCAGTTGTATTGAAATCGAATGTAATTGATTATGTTTGTAAAACAATTACATAATGTTTTATATAGATTCTAATTATTTTTAAATAGTCTTTAGTACCATTAAGTAATTATAGATCATTTTAGCAATTTATATGAAATGTGCAGAGTTACGTGCTATGAAGTGTCAAAAGGGACTTCGTATTTGAATCAGACTTTAGTGAAATGGGAGTGTAATGAGTCTCTGGCTACATCTGACCCTATGTAAATATCAATTGATGAGAGAGAGAGAGGGAGAGGGAGAGGGAGAGGGAGAGAGGGAGAGAGAGGGGGAGAGAGGGAGAGAGAGGGGGAGAGAGAGAAGGAGAGAGAGGGAGAGGGAGAGGGAGAGAGAGAGAAGGAGAGAGAGAAGGAGAGAGAGAGGGAGAGAGAGCTAGAGAAAGAGGGGGAGAGTGGGGAGAGAGAGAAGGAGAAAGAGGGAGAAAGAGGGAGAAAGAGAGGGAGAGAGAGGGAGAGGGAGAGAGAGAGGGAGAGGGAGAGAGAGAGGGAGAGGGAGAGAGAGGGAGAGAGAGGGAGAGAGAGAGGGAGAGAGGGAGAGAGAGGGGGAGAGAGAGGGAGAGAGAGGGAGAGAGAGAAGGAGAGAGAGAGGGAGAGAGAGAGGGAGAGAGAGAGAGAGAGAGAGGGAGAGAGAGAAGGAGAGAGAAGTAGATAGAGAGAGGGAGAGAAAAAACTACTGCACAAAATTAAAGCATAGTATAACAAAATACTAACTTGAGAGTCACTCTGGTCGAGTACCACTTGCTGCAGATGTGACACTGAAAGCTCTTGTCGGCAGACTCGTTCTCAGACTCACTGATCTCGTCGTGTGACGTCGGCGCGGTGGGGTCCGCCGCTCGCTCCGGGTCCGAGTCAGACCCCGAGTCTGACGCGGCACCTGAGTATGACCAGGCGCCGAATGACCTGCTGGAATACAAAATAATAAATAGTCCTATAGGTTTTTTATATCGTTTGGAAGTAGTACACAAGGCATCTTTTTCTTAAAAAAGGATATCTTCAGCTCTAGGAATAATGCCTGTGTCTTGGACAAAAATTTACGTAATCCACAAATGGTTGTTTCAAGTTTGGGTGTATTTTGTGTCCGTTGATTGAATGTTTGTAAAGAACCCCGCGAGTCGCGACACTGTATTTAGGCCTAGAGGAGGAGATGTCCTATTTAATTAAAAGAAAAAATCACACGTTTTTAATACGGATTTTACTGCGTTGTTTTTTTTTAAACACTTTATTTTGCCAAAAACATATACAGAGGTTTCCTTAAACAATAGACCTTATAATGTACACATAGTAAACATAATTTCTAGATTGTACCGAAGCAGTGGTATCCCAATGGATAAGGTATGGACTTGCGATCGAGAGGTCGCGGGTCCGACTCTCACCCATTGCACTACTAACGTGAAACCGCCGCTTAACAAGAATACTAGTAATTTGAAACCCAAATTGCTAGTAATCTTAAAAATGGGAAAATTGCTCATGAACTTCACACTACGTGTGGCCTGTCTCATGGAGCCCTTGACTGGTTCCTATACTGAGTTTAAAAAATTACAGTTAAGGTAACAATATAGGTAACAGTTCAGTGTATTTGTTAATTTTCCCGTAATTATTCTCATCTGTCATCCTCATGCGAGGTGTTATTCTCGAGTGGCAGCGAGGCGAGACCCGCTTAGGAACCCCGGTGGTTGATATAATAATTGGCATAATGTAATGGACTTTCCAAATTCCTATTTGTTCTTTCAGTTCAATGTATTTGTTAATTTTCCCGTAATTATTCTCACCTGTCGTCCTCATGCGAGGTGTTATTCTCGAGTGGGGGTGACACGAGTCCTTTGCCGTCGTGTTCAGTCTTGTGTTTCTGCGCCTCGTCGCTGGACTCCGACTCGCTGTCAGAACTATCTGATGATGAGGAACTGCCTGATGATGAGCTATCTGACGAGGTTGACGAGCTACCTGCGGGGACAACAACAATGTCAAATAAGAACAATTCGTGATCATTTATGGTACCATTAGTTATTTTGTTTCCCTTTTCTCGTCTGGGTTCATATCCGCAGTATCGTCATGCTCACTCAAATGTCATTGCTTGTGGTGGCGACATGAACCGGGTCATTCCCTTCCCTTCAATATGAGTGGTGACTGGTCGACCTTGGTATAGTGGAATTCGATAATTTACTCACAAATTGTTTAAATTAAATTGTATGCTAGAATAAAACGTTTTAGCCGGTAATATTGTTTTACATTCTTATCCCTCGAACCCAGCTCGTAACAGTAATAAGGATAATTTAAATGTTAATTTGGATTCTAATTATGGTTGAGAACAGCATTTGAAGATATAATACTGAAAAGTGATATTGATAAGTCAATAAAAAATAAAATAGCAATCGAAGAGAAAATTATGATGATGATGTCCTCCAGAACAAATTTCGTTCACGGCGGCTAATCTTACAGAAACTGGCCAACGTTTACATACTACTAAATCTTCTAATTGAAAAATTTGTCGAAAATTTGTCCATTTGTCGAAGAAGGCTATAGGCTATATAACATCGGGTAGTATTTAACTGTTCCTCAATGTTTTGCCTTTGTTCCACTAAAAATACTAATTGCACAGCAAAATATATTCAAAGAGATCAAACTAAGTCGACGTATGTATTTTTGGGTGGGTTTAAGAAGGAACCTAACATAACCTAACCCTTCCGAGACGGCATGCAGTGATTTGAGGCGTATAGATGCTCGTTATGACATATTTTAGTAAGCATATTTTGCTATGCAATTAGTATATTTGATGGTCATTATATTTAATCCCTATAACATCACGCTATCACCAAAAGCCGAGCATCAATGAAAAATGTTGCAATAACAGAAAAATTATCTTACGTGAAGCAAACAAAGTTGCGCGGATCAGCTAGTCTTTATATATATAAATCTTCTGTGCGTGTGTTTGTAATTAAACTCCTAAACGGCTGGACCGATTTTGATGAATTTTTTTGTGTGTGTTCAAGTGGATTCGAGAATAGTTTAGATTTGTCTTCTTTTAATTTATTTTTCTTGTAGGCAGTACAACTTCCCGGCTGCCATGAACATCTATGGCAGTCGTTATTGGGAAGTCAGTGCCCTATAATATCCTGACACTGGTCTAGCCTTAGAGTATCGTTTAGCCTTCGGGTTGCGGAGGTCAGGTGGCAGCCGCTCCGTGTAAAAACTGATATCCAGTCAAATCCGGTTAGACCAGAAAAGCCGATCCCAAGTGACTTGGAAATAATAAAGGCTACGAAGAAGAAGGACAACGTCTGTCTGGTCCGATAGTTGTATATAAAAATTTGAATAATGAACCATGGTCTTTCACGAACCAGCCAGTTGCCTTTGCATACCTCTCATGTCATATCTCTGTACTTACCAGATCCAGAACTACTGCTATCGGAGTCAGAATTGGAACTGTCTTCCAGTTTCTCCACTCGTGTCTCCATCTCTTTGATAGAGGCGCCACCTGTTCCAAACATATCTTATTGATAAAGTATAACACCAAAGACTGCGCCGAGCGTACGACGCGGTTGGACTGAATGACAGAGCTCGATATTCAAATCGGCGCGCGGCCGCCATAGTTTAATTGTATGGAGGATTTGAAGTGCTTTTTTGATAAATTATTTATCTTTATTGTCAATCAATAACTTAAATATTTGGGACGGACAAATTGTAATATAACTATTTATGTTTCGTTTAAGCTGTAAAATAGGATAGATTTCTACTATTATAATCTAAAAATCACGTAACACGAGCTTATGTTTTTGCATTTTTCGTGCAAATTTACGTAATTTTGTAGGCGAAAATATTAATTATTTTAAGTTTTTTACACGGTGTAATTGTAAACACATTCATTGTTATGGTAAATGTATATTTTATATTTGTATTAAACAAAAAGTGTTGATTTTATCAACCTAATTGTGACCGCCTGTTTTGGCACATTTCGCTCGGCGCAGTCTTTAATCATAGGCACACCCGACTATTTCATACTTAACCGTAGTACCGCGTCTATGCTTTCTGTTCATTTTAATTCTAATATTATTAATAAAAAATCTTTGGATGTTAAGTTTTCATCCGAATTTTACATTTATACTTGAAATAAAATGGAATGAAAAGATATTTATCTTTATACAGGGTGATTTTGAAATCGTGTAATTCCCTTTAACCACGCATTCTACTGGTGATATAGAATAACCCTGACCATATTTTTATTTAATCAGAATTTTATTTTTTGAAAAATATTGTATCGTTTTTTTCGTGAAATGGTGTCAGATAGTCATATGTTAACAACCGAGGCAATTTTAATTTTTTACTAATTAAAATAAAAAAACATATTAATAATTAATGTCGTAAATAATAAGGGGCGGTCCTTTTTATTGCCCCTTATTATTTACGACATCAGTTATTGTTATGTTATTATTTTTAAATTAGTAAAATATTAAGATTGTGTCAGGTGGTTAAAATATGACTATTTGAAATCATTTCATGAAAAAAATCTGTACTCTAATTTTGCCGAAACCATTATTCTAATTAAGAAAAAATATTGTCAGGGTTATTCTATATCACCAGTAGAATGCGTGGTTAAAAGGAATTACACGATTTCAAAATCACCCTATATATGTAAATCTTCTGTGCGTGTGTTTGTAATTAAACGGCTGGACCGATATTGTGGCAATTTACGTGTTTTTTTTTTTCGTTTGTACAGTACTCCGTCTATCGGGACAGCTAGTTTCATATACAATAGTGTACAATTTGGTGGTCAGATTAGTGGAAGAACACGGTCCTTCTATTTTGCCACAAATGGCATGTGAATGTTTACAAGACATTGGATTTTAGAGGTAGAATAGAAAATATAATAAAATAAAAGAAAGCAAAATACACAGATAATTAAAGTTGTCGAAGTTTCATATAATAATAAAAAAAAATCACAATCGTGTTTAAAATATTAAAATGGCCATGCGATGTCATAAAAAAATAAGATCGATTATATAGAAAGCATTATATTTACAGTGCAATAACATTTATCTAGCAGCTAATTTTTAAAATGGACTTATAGAAGAATTGTAATATTAAATTTCATTATTGTGTTATACAATAAGAAGTAAAGGTAAGGCATAGGTAATTATAATCAGAGATAAAAAAAATGGCATTTCCTTTAATCCCCTGATATAGAATAACATTTAATAACAAAAATAGTTTTTAATATATATTTAAGCTTTTGACACAGAACCTCCAGTCTTATACAGGGTGTAATTAATGGATAACCTGGAAATGTCTTATGGCCGGTTTCCGAGGTACTTTTATCGATAGTTTATCTATTCGTTAACGCTATTGGTTCGATAAGCTAAGGAATTGCGTTTCCGAACAACGCACAGTAAGATAAACTCCGTTTAAACTTAGTTTAACTTAACTGGCCCATGTGTGCCGTTTATCGGATCCGTAACTTTATTTGACGTTTAGTGCTTTGACAAACTACATGAAGTTTTAAGTTTTAAAGTTGTTAATTTAACTAAATAACTCTTGATAGCTAAATAAGCAACTATTAAAAAGGAAAAGAAGGGAATATCGGTGTCATGGATACGAGTAGCTCATCAGAGTCTGATTTCGAAGTACTGGAATTAATTTCTAGTATATCAGTCCATAGAAATTTAAGAACGAAGAGAAATCCTTTCGCGATGTTTACGGATGAAGAATTTAAAGTGAGATATCGCTTCGATAAGAACACTGTGATACACCTTAGCGATATTATCAGGCCTGCCCTAACCCCTGTAACGCATCGGAAATATACGTTGTCTGTGTTGGATCAAATTTTAATTGCATTTAGATATTATGCCACAGGAACATTTCTGGTTGTCATGTCCACAAAACAGTGTCTAGAGTGGTCAATAAAGTTAGCAAAGAAATAGCAAAGCTAGCTAAAAGGTATATAAATAAGCCTAATAATGAAGACTTGAGAGAAGTAAAGGCTCTTTTTTTTAATATTGCTGGATTTCCAAATGTTATATATATATTTTAGATAATATATATTCTTTCATATTCTTTCTCGCTGTTTTCTTCAAATTATCGTATAACGCATGTAACTGCTTTTAATTCCTACAACCAGTTTCAGAGATAGCATTATATTTATGCGTCAGCGCCGTCCAAGCTTGTTTCTTGGATTCTACAGTAGTCCCGTCCGTCTTTTTATTGTCGATTATAGACACAAATTCTTTGGCTACTTCGACAAGAAGCATCTCTCTTACAGTAAAATTATGACTGCGTTTACTGATTTCCATAATTAGGGCAAATCAATAGAGTACCTACCAATTCCACTAAACTATCAATTACTTTATATAAAATCAACCTCCAAGCAAACTTCTCAACACAAAATAATAAACACGCGCGAAAGTCTGCGAAACGAAAACATAACTTTTGTTTGAAAAAGCAACACATGTTTGACGTTTTCTTTTTAAAAAGTTGACTATGACTTCGTTCATACAGCCATAACTAGGTGTCGTATTATCATAATTTATAATTAAAACACTGTTTACTGCTTACTTGCTTAGTAAAAAAATCATTATAATAAATATAATTCGTATTAAATATTAATTAAATGGATAATATAAACTTTAAGTTTGACTGATTATAGAGACCCATCTAGCGGCAGATTAAGTAACTGCTTATCGGTTCGATAGTTAGTGAGCCGTGCGTCTCGTGTTCAGAAACGCAGTGACAGTTATCCGAAGTTTATCTAACTCATAACTTTATTGAACCAATAACTAACCAGAGCTTAACTGACAACTTCAGAAACCGGGCATTAGTGGAACTGATGGCCGTTCAGAAAAAAATATGAAAAAAAATCTATCCTAACTACTACCTGAGATATGTGTTTTTTTTAATTACCACGTATAACTTTCTTGTATACTACGACCATAAATGAATGAAATCCATCGGTTTTTTTTTGTTTTAATATTAAACACTAATTATGCTAATAGATAGACAGTCAAAAGTATGATATGCTAATATAGCTTGCACTTTTTAAAATATTTTCTATTTGTAAATTTTGTTTTTTTTTTTCATTTTTCTGAACGGCCTTCAGTTCTACAATAAGACATTTCAAGGTAATCCATTAATTACCGGACACCCTGTATATAAGTATAATGATGAATATGACGTACCTTCTGAGCTTCTAACAGACATGACGTCATCATCCCTCCTTTGAGCATCAAGTGCGGGCTTCTTGAAGTTAGCGGCCAGCAAGTGAGCATTGTATAGATCATCCTGGAACAAAAAATAACTTATCTTATCTTGTGTGGGGGCCACTCGGTACAGACCGGCGACACTTCGACCCAGTGGGATCTTTTGTGTCGACTTCCCCAATAACGACTGCCATAGATGTTCATGGCAGCCGGGACCGACGGCTTAACGTGCTCTCCGAGGCACGGAGCACGCGATAATTGTCAATCGATACGCACATCATTTCAAAAAGTCATAACTTCCGAAAGCCAGAGGTGCGCGACGTGGGTTCGAACCCGAGACCCTCTGCATTGCAGTCTGTTGGTCTCCCCACTAAGCTATCGCTGCTCTTAATTATCTTATATTTTATACATTAACCAGTTTAAAAAAAAGATATACAATATTTCGACTAATAATATTAATATAAGCACTGTATATAAAACTGATCCACTAGGCAGGAGGCTCATGGCAGTATAAGAAAAGTAACGTTGGTCAATGAGGGTTTGCAGACTTCACATATCTTCAAGAACATTATGGCGATACGGATTTTCTCACGATGTTTTCTTCACCGTTAAAGCGAGCGATAATTAACTATTTAATACGCACATGAATATGGCAGAAGCCTTAGGATTAAGGAAGGGCAAATGAAAAAAATATTTCGATATATATCGATATTTTGATATATCGATATGTTTTACCCATCCCTATAGTGAAGGGCAAATGAAAAAAATATTTCGATATATATCGATATGTTTTACCCATCCCTACTTGGGATCGATTCCGAGACTTGCGAGTCACGGCAGTCCAATGATCTCCCTAGGCTTCCACTACTACTACTTTTAACTATTAATCATTTATACATGCATTTCCCCGACGTTCGTGCTACATTTCGGTCCGATATTAGATTCATGGTGTTCCACAGGGCAGTAATTTATGACCTTATTCCTAATTATTAAATTTAATAACTGCTTACTAAATTCTATAATAATATTTCCAGAGTTAGGACAAAAACAGCTGGAAAACAGCCACGCTCAGCCGAGCCAGCTATAAAGAATAAAAATAACCTAAATATAAATAGTTTTAAGTTTAAATATTTTTTCTTACAACTCTCGTCGCTTTGGCGTTGGCGATGGCGACCACTTAAATCAGAGGTACCCAGATTATTTTTCTCATAGACCACTTTCAAAATTGGACTGGTTCCGGTGGACTCCCTGCAGCTACATTTCTAACATATTCCTTGACTAAAATAAAAAAAATTATAGATCCCTACGGGTTGCCCTTTTTTTTTCAATTCTCTGGACTGAACCTGCCACGGAAGGCGGACGACCTTTTTTTTGTCACACCAACGTAGACCTCGTCGCCTCTCCCCTGGTGGTCCAATCATCCGTGCAGTATATTTTTAAATAAAATCTTATTAAATTTTCTTACCTTATCAATATTAGCATATTTCTCGTGTATATGTCTCAGCGCGCGGAGATTCTCGTCCAAGCTGAGAGAATCGGACGCCTGGCTGGGCGAGCCTGCGGACACATATCACTAGTGTAATACTAATGACAACATTATACAGTGTGACTGGTTATAAACATTGTACATACAAAGTACATGATAATTTATGGTCAGACGTAACAAATAAAAAATAAAAATAAATTGTTTTTCCTTTATGAAAATTTGTATGAAATATCGATAAAATGTGGACACTGCGCGCGTCGCACACAGCTGCTACCAAGGCTAATGACCTTTGATAACAAAAGGACGGGCGAGGGTGCCAATTCGGGAGTGCGGGGTTCAGTAGCGGGGGACGGGGGCAGTTCTGTTTAGCTTTGGTATATGCGCAAGAGTGTCCGCACATTAAGTTTTGATTGGATAACTAGGTCAAATTTTAAGTACCTAGTTTTTTAAATATTCAGCTCCATAAACGAGTACTGAATACTCTCCTTCATATGTCCAGTCTTTTACCAATCAGCCTGTATACAGTCAAACAATTATATAGTAATACTATCTGTCCCGACAGACCTTGTCAGTTTGTACAGGCGAAAAACAAAATAAAAAAAATAAAAAACCATATCTAAACCATCCTCGAATCCACTTGAACACACACAAAAAAAACCATTCAAATCAGTCCAGCCGTTTAGGAGTTTAATTACAACGAAAAGTGGGATTGATTTTTTATATATATAGATTGAGTGAAGTCTGATTAAAGAAATTATATGCTATGGTTTAGTTACGATTAATAATAATAATATCAGCTCTGATGGTCTCCGTGTTGACTGCCATCAGATTACTCTTCACTCTGATCTCCGCAATACGACCGTACTAGTAAATTAATAGCTTCTAAATCGGTCCAGCCGTTTAGGAGTGATACACACACATACAGAAAAATTATAGAGGATTAATTGAAAAATACTAATAAACGTTTACCGGTGACTAAATTATACTTTAGTTAACTATTTTTGTATGGATGTAAGGATGTTTGTTACTCTTTCACGCAAAAACTATTGAACCGATTGCGATGAAACGGATGTATGTAGATAGGTGGAGACCTGGATTCACACATGGGTCATCACACTATTTTTTATCCCGATATTCCCACGGGAACGGGAATTACGCGGGTGAAACCGCGGGAAAAACTAGTTATACATAGAAACACCAAGAACAAGACAAACATATATTGTGCGGGAATCGAACCCGCGACCTTAGGCGTGGCAGTCGGTTACACGAATCACTACGCCATCAAGGCCGCCAAGTCAACAAAAACTAGATATTTTATAAATCTTACCTAGATCTGGTTCATCGTCACTATCCAATGTGATGGGCTCAGCGTTGACTGGCATCAGATTACTCCTCACTCGGATCTCTGTAATTGACCATATGAAGGTAAATGAACAACTTCAAAATCGGACTAGCCGTTAAGGAGTGATACACACACATACAGAAAAATATGCAGGGTTAATTGAAAATTCTAATAACCTTTTACCCGTGTCTCCCTTTCATCATATTTAACAATTTTTGTCCTATCACTTTTCAAAACCAATCCTTTTAACAAAAATATAATTATCTTAAAAAGTAAAAAATTATTATACATACTTTTAAATATAAATTTGAATTAATGATTGATTTATTTGCAATACATGGGTATGTTAATTTCGTAGTTTAATTAAATTTGGTCTGTGCTTGTCTTGCGGTAAATAACAGGATTTACTGCAAAGCCTAGAACAAGCGGGACAAGTATAATTTGTGTGGGACGAGAATGAGACAAATTTAGTTCATGTAGGACGAGTATGACTTATATGGGACGAGTATGTCTCATATGACGAAAGTTACTGAATGTTGTTCTACCTGCCAATGCCGTGCATATTTGTAATTGCGATAGCACATGCACTTTGATAATTATTAATTATATGTGAATGTCTGTGTTTACCCTGTAAATATGCCAAAATAAAATAATATGGGATGAATATGTCATATGTGGGATGAGTATGAACAGACACGGGGCGAGACGAAAACAAGCAATAAAGCTACCAATCCCATACTCACTGGGCTGTTGTGCTTGTTGCTTGTTGGCTGCAAGCTGGTCCACCTTTCTTGGTCGTCCACGTTTTCCTTTCACTCGTTCCGTGGTAGGGGTTTGCTGGAAAAACATCATTTTTTAAGAACCATGAGTACATTTTATCCAGAAATGAAGTACTGTTCCCGGGGGTTAATAAATCTTTATAACCTACATTTTCGCAAGCGAAGCAGCAGGCATAATCTTGTTTTTTATAAAGCATTTTTTTTTTGGAATACCGACATACTGCTATGCAGAGGGTCTCGGATTCAAACCCACGTCGCGCACCATTGACTTTCGGAAGTTATATGGCTTTTCGAAATGATGTGCGTATTGATTGACAATTATCGCCTGCTCCGTGCCTCGGAGAGCACGTTAAGCCGTCGATCCCGGCTGCCATGAACATCTATGGCAGTTGTTATTGGGAAGTCAGTGCCCTATAATATCCTGACACTGGTCTAGCCTTAGGGTATCGTTAGCCTTCGGGTTGCGGAGGTCAGGTGGCAGCCGCTCCATATAAAAACTGATATCTAGTCAAATCCGGTTAGACCAGAAAAGCCGACCCTAAGTGACTTGGAAATAATAAAGGATAGAGAGATTTTTTTTTTAATTTCTTGTGTTCCAATTTCGACCGTTGCACGAACAAGAGTTATTATAATTATTTAAGCAGATCATTATTTTAATTTTTTGCTATTTAAGCTGAATATGAATCTCCTCTGCCTACCCTTCAGAAATATAGACATGAGACATTACTACAATAATACTCACAGCATCCTTCTTAGTATTTGGAGTTCTTTTCGTATATTTTCTCTTAACTCTCGGTGTAGATTCACCCGCCGACGACGATGCGGCCGAATCTGTAACACATTTAAAATTACATCACAAATTATAGTAATAATAATATCAGCCCTGTATATGTCTACTGCTGGGCATGCGCCTCTTCCCAGTGAAGGGTTAGGCCATAGTCCACCACGCTGGCCCAGTGTGCCTTGGCAAACTTTACATGTCTTTGAAAACATTCAGACAGCCAGGTTTTCTAATGATGTTTTCCTTCACCGTTCAAGCGAGCACACAACTTCGAAAGGTCTCTGCGAGGCAGTCCAACGATCTCCCACTAACTTGTAACTTTCGGCATTATATCGTTATAACTTTCTCTGTCATCTCAGTATTTGCTGGTTTTAATTATTGTTGTAAAATACCGAAATTCATCACAATAATACTCAACCGACTGCAGTTTATTACTGAAATGACAACAATACTGAAAGTTACCATCAATGGCAGTGGTAACTTTTAGTCAGTAAATTAACAGTATTCTATGGTAACTTTTATGTCGAAAGTTACATTGAAAGTCAGTGTATCGACTGCGCTGCTAGTGATCAGACCACACATATATTATCTATTTCCTATCTTAACGCCCTTATCTTCAAATTTGAGGAAGGAACTATTTATTTATCATCAAAATTATCAACACATTTATTTATGATACAAAGTTATCCTTTGTATTATCTGGCTTCGCAGGATAATTCTTATCACTAATAATTATCAACAAATGCATTGATAATTTGTATTTAAAATACATAGAATGCGTTTTGTTTGTGTATTTACACATTTGTACGATAATTACATAGATTGACGCCAGTTTTTCTTGCATGCAAGAAGAATGCAAGAAAGAATATGCCAGTATCGTGACAATTGGCGATCTATAGTCTCTGCCTACCCCTTTGGGAAGGTGCGAGTTTAAGTCTATATATATAATTAAATATTGCAAAATTTTACACCATAATTTAACCCTGTCTTCAAGACAGTACTGCTTACCCAACATACTCAAATAAACATAATAATTTCTATTATTATACACACCAATGAAACATGCATATAAAAAATAAAGTACCTTTACTTAATACAATAATAGATAACAGGTATTAATCTTGCATCTTGCATTCTCCTACTTGCATCGTCTACGACCGATGCAAGGAGGTTGAAATTCCTTATGTTTCTTTAAGACACGTTTTATAATATTATATTAAGTATACGTACAAATAGCTAGTCATAAAAAGTTTGAATATTCTACCTAATCAATTTTAATATTTATATACTATAGAATACATATATTTTTTAATACCCAATAATATAGTAAAATATAAAACAACTCCCCAATTACCATTCATACACACAATTCACATAATTAATAATTATTAATGAGGACAAAAACATAATAAATTATAATAAAACGATAAAATTTCTACTAACAAACTATGATCTCTAAACAAGCATGCATTGTAATCTTCTATACCATAAAAAATAATATATTATAACATAATTTCAGCCCTGTATTTAAACTGTCCCTGAGCACGAGCCACATATTAGTGTGAGAAAGATTAAGCCGTAGTTTACCACCACGCTAGCCCATTAGGGATTGACAGACTTCACATATCTTCGAGAACATTATGCAGAACTCTCAGACATGCAGCTTTCCTCACGACGTTTCCCTTCACCGTTAAAGCTAACGATGATTAACTATTTAATACGCACTTCGAAAAGTCAGAATTGCGTAGCTTGGGCTCACTCATATTGAAAATTATCCACTATTCATCATGTGTGAGCACTGTGCTTAGTGTGGACACTTTTGGGTGATATAAGTACGGTGAGGGCACTTCTATAATTTACATCTTTTCTATATAAGACATTCTATTTCTATAACTAAACACAACTAACTCGTGCAAAACTGCCTGAGAATTTCTATAGCAGGGCTGACAATCTACATATTACACCATGCATAGGACTAGCGAACAAGAGACGCTCGATTTGGTTGCCCCTTTGTTTTATATTTTAGTAATTATTTAAAGATTTTATGAATTACATAATTATATGGCTAAATATATTATAATTTTCTAGTGATACATCCATGAATAAATATATCGCATTCATATGTTTAAGTTGTAGCGTGCAAGTTTAGGAACTATCGGTACCCAACCAATTGTTGTTAACATTCATGGAAAATGTCATATTAGAATATTGTCCATGGCTAAATAACATTTATGAACAGTGTTCATAAATAAACTATTTTTATTAGAGCTGTTCTTGGTTAACGCATTTTAGTTGTTATTCATGGATGAATTGCACATTTTCAATATGATTCATGGCTAAAAAAGCAACTAATACTGTTCATAGATAAACATTTATTTAAAAACTGTCCATGGTTAACGCATATATTCATGGATGACTTGCACATTTTCAATATTATTCATGGATACATCACATAATTACACATTTAATTTTCGACTACTGCAGAGCATATTCACGAATTAAAAACAAACAGATGCCAGGCATGCACATAAACGCATTTATATAGCTATTTTAAATTAGTTCAGCCGAAATTTATTATATTCCACATTTAATAACTTAGAAGAATTAATTTGGTAGAAGTTACTATTTAAAATTGAAAATAACAAAAAGAATTAACATACAAAAATTAAATATGGACTGTCTTGCATCTTACTGTGTTCTTGCATCGACATGCAAGTACTATGCGTACTTGCATGCAAATGCAAGAATGCAGAGAGATGCAGGTCTACGTGCCGAGCCGAACATCTGTGTCTCTTATAAATTGGCGTTATCTCTAACCAATCACAACTAAACTCATGCAATGCATTCCTTTCTTTTTTACCTTTTCTTTTAATAAATTTAGTTGTTCTTCGCACAAGGCCTCTCCTATCGTCTTTTCTCGCGCTGTTGTTGCCAACCTTCCGCATTTTAACTAATTTTACTTTAGTTTGGGTTGACAACTTTTTTCCGGATACCATTTTGCGCGTCGACATATTTTTCATGATCGGTTTCGCTATATATGAATCGAGGTGTTAGTTAAGCATATGCAAGATGAGAGTATGCAAGACTTTAGATGCAAGAAACAACACAATGGATTTTTGTTAAATGCAAGAAACTTGAATTTATTATCTTCAGCGAGAAAGCAAAGAATTACTTTAATTTGAAAAGTCTTGCATACTCTTAATGTGATTAGCGAATGATTATACACAACAGAACAAGATTGAGGCAAGAAACACAAAGCATTGTAAAAAAATATCTTTGGAGAGTTAATATGGTCGCATATACTAATATGATCCTTAACAGAGACTGACCATCTATGCAGAAGATATTATAGTGCACAAGTGTGTGTAAACACAAGTGTACTCTGTGTTCCCTCACTCTCATTATCAAGACAGCAGTCCGACCGGAGAGACATCAGGCGAATTAATTTTTCTTGCATCTTGTCTCAATCTTGCGCAAGAAAACACAAGTGTTAATAACTAATATTAGTGGTACACACACAATATATTAAGGTGAAGTGCTTATAACTGTGTTATTCATATAATACACCGCGTAACAATTAAGTGTGGTCATATCTTAGGTTCGTATAACAGCTCATGAAAATAATTTAATAATATACATATATTTTTATCGGTTACCTTAGCGTCTTATCTTTCTTTTTTCTTTTTTAAAAGACTACTCGATGCTACAATTGTAATTATATCACACAAAAAGGTTTGTGCGGAAACCTCGACCTTGACTGTTTTTTTTTATAAAAGTGAAATTAAAAGGGTTACTCACTCTACAAACATTTTAACAACAGACACAAGAACACTTGGAACAACTTTTTTTGGCTCACACAACTTTTTGATAGATCGCTTACATTAACAAAGAAGCAGTGATAGCTCAATGGGGAGACCAACAGACTGCAATGCAGAGGGTCTCGGGTTCGAACACACATCGCGCACCTCTGACTTTCGGAAGTTATATGACTTTTTGAAATTATGTGCGTACTGATTGACAATTATCGCCTACTCCGTGCCTCGGAGAGCACGTTAAGCCGTCGGTCCCAGCTGCCATGAACATCTATGGCAGTCGTTATTGTGAAGTCAGTGCCCTATATCCTGACACTGGTCTAGCCTAAGGGTACCGTTAGCCTTCGGGTTGCGGAGGTCAGGTGGCAGCCGCTCCGTGTAAAAACTGATATCCAGTCAAATCCGGTTAGCCTAGAAAAGCCGACCCCAAGTGACTTGGGAATAATAACGGCTAAGGAGAAGAAGCTTACATTAACAAAGAAATCCTTTCAGTCGGCTACGTGTGAGTGAGACGACATAATAGGAAACGCAGTTACTGCGTTACTACAGATAAGTGCACGATACGACCTTATATTTGACCACAGCTTATTGTTACACGTTGTATAGTAAGCAATATAGTGATACACCATTGTTAACGAATCGAATAAATCAACAATTGTACAATCGAATATTTTTACAGTCGAATAAAAATCGAAAAATCGAATGATTCTTATTCCTACATAACTATTCTGTAAGTATCTCATTATATGTATTATATTTTTATGTACTGAACAGCTAAATCTGCTATCCAAATTAACATTTCGTATATTCGAATGAATTAACGCATTTTTATCAACAATAATCTTTCTTTTTTTTATTAAAAAATGCGACTCCCGCAGGAATAATTCTTGTGTCGCGGGAGACTTTACAAACAATCAAACAGCGGACACAAAGGACACTCACACTCGGAACTACCATTTGTGGAGGACATAAAGTTTTGTCCCGTATGAGATTCGAACCCACAACACTCGGCGCAATGGCATTGGCGAGGCAACCACGTAAACCACTACGCCATCCGTACAGTCAAAGATATCGCATTTTTTTTTCACTTTTGTTGCTGACTGTACTTTCGACTAAAATTATTATATACAGTTAAATTCAACAGGCATTTAGCTGTACCAATAAAATCTAGTTTATTGTAATAAATCTTTTATATCAAAAATATAGAAAATATCGCACTATTTCAACTTTTGTTAATGACTGTGCTTTTAACTAAAATTATCATATACAGTTAGTTTTAACTATAACCCCCTTCAATTAAAACTCACCCCTACATTACATTCTGTTTTCTCCCACTTAAAACACACCTATATAAAAATAAACCTCATTTTTGCACCATTTCTAACCAATATTATAAATACGAATGTTTGTTTGTGACGCTTTCACGCATTAACTACTCGACCGATCATCATGAAATTTCGCATACACGTCGTCAGGGGTACAGAAAAGCATATAAGGTACCTTTCATCCAGAAAAAAGGCGATCGAAACCGCGGGCAATAGTAACTATAATAAAAAAAAAAAAAACTTACCTCCAGTAGCGCGTCTCTTATATTCTCTCTTCGCCTTACGTTCCAGTGCCTCTGTAGGACAAAAAAATAACATCAGTCACAAATGCATCTTCGAAATAGTAGGAAGGGGTACCATATATTGGACCAACTATGGTTTATAACGGACGATTCTATTATTGTACTAACATCCTCAATAAGATGCATACGAAACAAATATCCAATAAAATTATAAAAATACAATGTCCTCCAGACCGAATTTCGGTCACGGTGGCCAATATTAACGAAGACTGGCCAAGGCAGGAGATATTATAGTGCACAAGCGTGTGCGCAAATACAAGTGCACTCTCTGTTCCCTAACTCTCATGATCCGACAGTAATCCGACACGACCGGAGAGAGATCGGGCTCAGGACCAACGGCTTTACGTGCTTTCCGAGGCACAGGGATGTCTAACAACACTAACTTCCTAACTGCGAGATGCTATTGATATTTTTAATAGAAAACCTGATTGCTTTTTCTTGGAGAGACGCGGGATTCGAAACTGAGACCTCATGCATAGCACTTTATTATATACTTTGTTATTAAACAATAGTTGTATACCTTTTGGATTATTAGGGCATACAAACTTATGAAACATCCACGTTAAAATATTAAGGGCCAGTTCCACCAACTTCAAATAGGATTAATCTATAAGATACAAGTCTCGCCATCCCTTTTCTTTAACCTAACAAGAGTGAGATAGCATGCGATTTATCTTTCGGACAACTTTTACTCGATAGTGGTGAAACTGGCCATAAGGATACTGAGTTAACAGGCAGATTATATCAGGCTGTGCTGCTGTTGAAAACAACCTTACTGAAAAACTCTTTTTTAGAGGAATGAAGTGTTTTTTATACTAATATTATAAAGCTGAAAAGTTTGTTTGTTTGTTTGGTTAAAAGCGCTAATCTCAGAAACTACTGGTCCGAATTGAAAATTTCTTTTAGTGTTGGATAGCCCATTTATCGAGGAAGGCTATAGGCTATATAACATCACGCTACGACCAATAGGACCGGAGCAGCAATGAAAAATGTCGCATAAACGGAGAAATTTCTCTTATGTGAAGCAGGCGAAGTTGCGCGGGTCAGTTAGTGTTAATATAAAATGAGTCCTTCAATCATTGTGTATATATACAAACTCGCCGCGCAAACTTCGTTAGCGCGATTCTAGCTCTAGAAGTCTGCATAGTTTCGATTTAAATTGATACAGCGCCATCTGTTATCACTAACTGCAACTACTTCCTTGTGTATCATCATATCAGCCCTGAATATAAGCTTTCCCACTGTTAAGCACAAGCTTCTTCTCAATATGAGAAGGGTTAGGCCATAGTCCACCACGCTGGCCCAGTGCGGTTTGGTACACTTCAGATATCTTCGAGAACATTAGGTAGAACTCTTAGACATGTTTCTTACGATGTTTTCCTTCGCCGTTAAAGCGAGCGATAATTAACTATTTAATACTCACATAACGTTGGAAAGACCTATGTCAATCAGATCTTGTAAATTATTACTATAAATTACGGCATGTTTAATTTTACACCAGTTTTGTGAACTACAATAAAAAAAATATATAATGTCTCTCACCAGGCTGTCGCTGCTAATACTGATAACGAAACGAAACCTTGTTAAAACAACATGGCTTATTCTTACAAAGCACATTTTAGATTAAAGATATGGCTTTTAGCACTCAGACGTCCCACGACCATCAATAGCGAAAGCACTCACATTAATACCAATAGGCCAACAAGAACAATACAAACCTTTTTTATTAGTAATATATACAAAACTAAATAAAAGCTACACATATAAAATAAATGATATACTTAAAAAAAGAAAAAGAAGCACTTTTTCCAGAGAGAGAGCGCATATTGTTCATCAATACTAATATTATAAAGAGGAAATATGTTTTTTTTTTTTCAAATTTACATCCTATATTTTTGTCACTATTAAAACTATTTATATTTACAAACGAATTAAAAAAGATAACATAATTACAAAAACACAAATAATTATAATACTAAATATTTATAAAAATGGTTTAGGCATCGTGGAATTCTGTCTCATAATCGCTGTCAACTGGTAACGTGCCAAGAAGACTGGCAGCATTGCCACGTTGAATGGCAATGCTGATTCTTTGGGCCAAGAAAAGTCCAGCGTTCTGGTCACGCGAAACGACGATCAGGTGTTTTGCGATCTCCCTGTACAAAATACGAGCGCTCGGACTTCATGAACCTAGGGTTTCCACCCCAAACAGCGCAAAAATGTAATTTCCGATTAAATTACTATATTTGCGCCGTTTGAGGGTTTCCGCGGTTGCAGCAGCAGCGCCTGGCACATTCCGCAATGTATTTTTAATTGTATTTTTGTTTGTCCTAAATAATATTACGAGTATAAACGCGAATGTTAGTTTGGTTACGATTTCGCGCCTAAACTACTCGACCGATCATCGTGAAATTTCGGTGTCGTTCAGAAAAAAATACTGTTTATAACCTAATTTACATTTTCGCGAAATACCTGAAATGGTAAATAGTAATGTACACACGGCTACACATCAAGTTAGACACCCTATATACGCATAACTACACTATATACAAAATAGAGAATTGTCGGAAAGGGACAGTGCATTGTTGTGTAGACACGTCACGGTGCACTAGCGCTTGCGGCGACGCCCGCGGCCCGTTCAGCGTGAATGAGACAAAAACACAAAAATATAACGTACTGTCTCACACGATTCACAGCGTTGAACTTCCAATTATAGTCCAAAGTCCAAACAGTCTAAGTTGATACGTCGCTGTGTGTACTACAACCTCATTTGAATTTGGTACATTATTTTACACACAAAAGCAAATAACAATCAAAAGAATCCATCTTGTGAAAACTATATCAAAATTGGTTGCAAAATAAGGAAGTTATTATTTTCCTTTTGAATTTAAGAAAGAGAGTGGGTACTACTCGCTATCTCTCTCGGACAGGTGCGTTTAAATAGTGCTTACGTCACAGTTTGTATAGTGCTTTCTTTTTCTGTTATTTGACAATTACCTCTACTACTAGATTGAAATACATATACACTAACATCATAGTTAGTTTTATGTAAAAAATATACAACGTGTCCCAGAAATCAACGTCAAGCCGAAACAAACAATAGGCCAAGTCGTGACAGTTATTAGAAAAATATTTTAAAAAATCTTGGTCACGTACTTTTCAAATTTTATGGATTCAAAAATAAATCTCAAACAGGGACACCTTGTGATGATCTTTCAAGTCCCGTGACTACAAATATTAACTTTTCGCCAGTTCTTTTTTGTGACGTAACCATGAATAAATTATAGTTAAAAATAACTAAGTACCTCAGTTTTAAATAAAATGTTAGATTTTTGGTCAACATTGAATTCAAAATTATTACATAACCCAACTTTAACAGCGTGTAGTGTAAAAAAAATGTACTGCACTATTTTGGCAAGTAACTTTAAAAGATAGCGCGTTTAGTCTGGATTCCAAAATGGTATGCCACTTGAAAAGTACATGACCAAGATTTTTTTTTATATTTTTCTAATAACTGTCACGGCCTATTGCCCGTTCTCGCCTTGACGTTGATTTCTGGTACACGTTGTATAGGTACTAAAGTCTGTAAATTATAGCTTGGATCCTGTGAAATTTATCAGAATAACATGCCGAGGGCTTGGCAAATGTTTATCTTATCTTAACTTATATTATAAATGTGAATGAAAGTTTATTAACTACTTGACCAATCAACATGAAACTTCGCATACACGTTGTCAGGGGTACAGAAAAGGACATATGGTACCTCTTTCATCCAGAGAAAATACTGTTACTAACCTATTTACGCGAAATACGCGGGAAAATTCAGTATAAAAATTGTTTTTTTCTTTTTATACAGGGTGTGGCGTAAATAGTGGTCCAACGTAAAGGAGTCGATACACCGTGTTCCTAGCTAACATATACCGGGATATTAATCATTTTAAATAAAAGGTCTCAAAAAAAAACATTTTTTTTATTTTTTTAGAAAATCGTTACCTTGCATTACAAATTTGGCTGTATTTTCGACAAATATTATTATTTTTTCATTCTGTTTTTTTATTATTACTGCTAATTACATAAACCAACTTATCCAAATGTTTTTTTTATTATCAAGTTCACAAGTAATAAAAAAAATGAGTTTATTTCCAATTTTCATTACTCACTCTAGCAAATCATGTGACTTTAGGTGCGTGTGGTGTAAAAAAATTGTACTACACCGTCAGTGCCCATTATTTAAAAAAATAGATCACTAAATGCAGATTCTAAAATAGTACAATACTAAGTGGTGGAAGTAAAAACAAGAAAGTTATTGGCATTTAAAACAAAAAGGAGCTGAATTAGTGTAACACCATTTTTTTAGTTAAGCTTTAAAAGTATTGCAATTTTGTATGAAATCATTCATTGTAACATTTTAAACATTTGACATCAACAGAGTGTAACATTAGCTCACCCTTAAACGTACCGCAGGTAAAAAAAGGTCAAGTTTTTTCTAGGAAATGGGTAGCAGAGCAGAAAACAAAAGCCCATTGGAATGTATCGGCGTATTACGTTATGGGGAGTGAAAAGGAAGGAATCCGGTGTCTTCCTAAAGAGAGAAAGAGACAACCAAAATAGCAACTCAAACAGGAAACAAACATAGCCCAGCTAGCCAGTGCAATACCGTACGTCGCATGTGCTCCTCGTTTTTATCTGTGTTATCTCTGCCGTCGATTTGTTTTTTCTTTCTGGAGTCTGTTTTGCTTGTGATATGGACTCGTTGTTTTGGTGATCCCTGCGACTTTGCTTACGTTATTTGGACTTTGAAATTCTTGACGATTTGGACACACGTGCAGTGTAGTGGAGAATTAGCAATGTCTGAATACACACCGCGAGAGTATGCCGACATGCATCTTATTTACGGCGAATGTGGATGCGTCGGAAGAGAAGCAGCCCGAGTGTATCGGGAGAGATATCCTAATCGTTGACATCCGGATCATCGTGTGTTTGCGAGAGTGCATAACGCCTATACCGAGGGGAGGATACCCGGCACGGGCGTAGGCGGCGCTAGTGAGGGACGACCAAGGGTGTACAATGATGAAGAAATATTGGAATTAGTCGAGGAAGACCCAACAACGTCGGTTCGTACCATAGCACGGAGGACAGGTATATCAACGAAGACGGTACATCGAGTTCTACTACGACATGAACTCTACCCTTATCATTTTCAAAGGGTACACAGTTTGTTGCCACGAGATAGGCCATTAAGAGTTCAATTTTGCCGAGAAATGCTTCGTAGAATGAGGGAAGACCCACAATTTTACGATAAAATACTGTGGAGTGACGAATCGTCGTGTCAAAAAGATGGTTATTTTAACATGCATAACCTTCATAGCTGGCAGCTAGAAAATCCTAATTTAATACGGACAGCCAGATCCCAATATCAATTTAAGATAAATTTGTGGAGGGCGATCATTGGTGGGCAAATAATTGGGCCTTTCGAGTTACCTGAAACTCTTAATGGTGAGAGGTATTTGAATTTCTTAGTAAATGACCTCCCTGAATTAATGAGAGACGTTGACCCACAACTGCGAGAAACAATGTGGCTGCAGAATGATGGCTGTCCAGCTCACTATGCTGTTATTGTACGGGATCATTTGCATGCGACATACCCAGAAAGATGGATTGGGCGGCTAGGTCCAATGTCGTGGCCACCTCGTTCACCGGATCTCAACCCCCTGGACTTCTTTTACTGGGGGTGTTTGAAAGAAAAAGTCTACAAAACTGAGATAACTTCTATCGATGACTTACGCCAAAAAATTCAGTATGCAGCTGAGGAAATAAATGCCAGCGGATTTGCACGCAGGCAGAAGCGATCTTTTATTTGGCGGTGCAGAGCATGCATCGCCGCTAATGGTGGCCACTTTGAACATTTAGTTTAAAAAATCAATGGTTTTATTAATAAATGCTTATTTGTTGATTTTAAATTGCAGTTTTTATTTTTAAAATCCATTAAAACAACTAAAAAGTTAAAATAAAACTTACTGCTAAATCTAAAACATTTCACAATACTTGTAACTTACCTTACTAATAAAAAAAATCTTACCTTAATTCAGCTCCTTTTTGTTTAAATGCCAATAACTTTCTTGTTTTTACTTCCACCACTTAGTATTGTACTATTTTAGAATCTGCATTTAGTGATCTATTTTTTTAAATAATGGGCACTGACGGTGTAGTACAATTTTTTTACACCACACGCACCTAAAGTCACATGATTTGCTAGAGTGAGTAATGAAAATTGGAAATAAACTCATTTTTTTTATTACTTGTGAACTTGATAATAAAAAAAACATTTGGATAAGTTGGTTTATGTAATTAGCAGTAATAATAAAAAAACAGAATGAAAAAATAATAATATTTGTCGAAAATACAGCCAAATTTGTAATGCAAGGTAACGATTTTCTAAAAAAATAAAAAAAATGTTTTTTTTTGAGACCTTTTATTTAAAATGATTAATATCCCGGTATTTGTTAGCTAGGAACACGGTGTATCGACTCCTTTACGTTGGACCACTATTTACGCCACACCCTGTATAATTATGTTGGCATACCAGCATACGGCCCACCTGCTGGTTATTGGTCACCGTAGCCTATGGACGCATGCAACACCAGGGGCATCACTTGCGCGTTGCCGACTCTTTAGGAAAGGAAGCCCTACACTCTTGCTTTCCTGAACGTGGCAGTAAATATAATTCACAGAAAAAAATTACGTGTAACTTTGACATTCATAAGTGTTACCTTGTAACCTAATTTGAATAAATTTATAGTGGTATTCATAAGTGGGAAGGAGGGAAGGGGGTGATTGAGCCTCCGGAACTCTCACTCACCGAACGAAACACAAAAACACGAATACTGCTAGTCCTTCCCCGGTCGAGCCGGCCCATTTATGCTGAAAACAGCGAGGCTCTACTACTCAGAGTAGTGTGAATCGGCTACAGTACCTTAGGTGCTACGTCATAGGGCTTATTGACTATCGGGTACAGTTGCTGACTTCGTGCTGCTTCTAAGAATGTTTTGACGGAAAAACCTAATAGGAATTTACTCGATATGAGAATTGACTCCGAGACATCATACACAGCAGTTGCATTTACTACAGCAAAGATGGATTGTTTGTTAACCGTTATGGTAGCACAGGATCATTTGCAATACCAGGGAATATCACTATGGCGATTGTAGCGTCACCAAACATTTTTTTATTTTATTTTATAAAAGACCATTGCCGCTCTAAAATCTGCCTGAACCTAGCAGCTAACCTAAATGTAGCTGCAGTAATTTTTTAACTCACTGACCAATAGGTTTTGTCGTTCATAAGTGTTACTTTGGGAGTAAAAAATAAAAAAGAAATTAGACTTCGTGCTTTTGTTTTTAAAAGACAACTCCCGTAATAAAAGTGAATCCTGTATCGCGGTAGACTTTACAAACATTCAAACAACGGACACAAAGAACACCCAGACTTGGAACAACCATTTGTGGATCACGCAAATTTTTGTTCCAACGACCGAAGGTACAAAACTCGCCATAATTGTATTGGCGAGGCGACCGCTTAAACTTCTGATCCATCCAGTGCAGTGCAGTTATTTTCAAATGACTTGCTTATTTGCGCTTTGGTGAGCTCAACCAAGACATGCAAGTGACTATATATAATACAATAAAATTGTACTTGGTCGATATCTGTACATCCTAACTAATATTATAAATGCGAATGTCAGTTTGTTTGCTAACCTGGGGTGTTCCCTCTTTCACCCAATAGGGGGGGCCAGTTGGGAGTTCTTAAAAGATTCATCCATAGAAGGCCTCCCCGTGTGGGTACGGGCCGGGTCAAACGGACCCGACCACCTCTCGTCCCCAGGGGAGAGCCTCACCTCTCGTCCCCAGGGAAGAGCCTCACCGCTCTCCCCTTTCGACGTTACAGGTTTCAGGGCTCTTAATTTACGGGTGGCAGGGTCCTCTGAGGCCCTGCCACCCGGAGCCCCTAGGTGGGGGCAGGAGAGCGACATAAGCGCGTCTCCTGCGCCCCCTCCTCCGGCGGCGGATATCCGGGGCGTAAGGATCTTCCTCACGCTCCCGTTCCGCCGCCTCCTTCTGCAAGATGACAGTCTCGCAGAACTTAACCTAACCTAACTACTCGACCGATCATCATGAAACTTCACATACACATTGTCAGGGGTACAGAAAAGGACTTTGCATCCAGAAAGATAGTACTATTCCCGAGGGATATACATTGATTAACATAACCCACGAGAGCGAAGACGCTGACAAAATCTAGTTAGAGATATTTAAGATAAAATATGTAAAACCGTGAGTTACTTGCCCATTCTTCTCATTGGATGTAGATCCAGGACGTAGGTCCTTGCTTTGCTGAACGTGGCAACAGGTCAATATAAATCTATATATTAATACGTGAAGCAAAAACTTTGTACCCCTTTTTACGAAAATTGTGCGTACGGAGGAGTATGGAATTTGGCACAGGTAAAGTTTATATGGAGAAGGAGGGGCGAATCCTAATATTTTTATAAAATATGAATTAGAAATACATTAAATTAATGAAAAAACACTACACGCACACAGCCATACATTTAACACACGCAGTCGAATCGCGTTCGTAGTATTTCGACGTTGTTCGTCTGACGTCGTACAATTCTTTGTAACTATACCTTATTTATATGTAATAGAGAAAAACAGAAAACAAAGTAGCAAGCTTAGGAATTTTGGTCGAATTTTGACCACTAGGCGACCGCTAGTTTATATTATCGTGTAGTTAGTGTAACCTTGACGTTCATAAGTGTTACTTTGTGACCTACATGAATAAAGATATTTTGATTTTGAGAGGCCATTTTAAGAGCATGGCAAAACAATTGCATCTAGAATTTTTGTCTGTTTGTATGTTTGTAGGCGCATCACGCAAAAACTACTGCATGAAATTGAATGTGGTTTTAACATTTATATTGCTGGAGGTCGAACTAAAAATCTGGTACCTCTTTAATCTTGATTCGCCAAGAAGTCTAGTATTAAGAAAGAACTAGGTACCTACTTCAAAATGCCACGCATACGAAATAATAACAATATCAGCCATGTATTAAACTGTTCCACTGCTGGGCACGGGCCTCTTCTCAGTGTAAGAAGGGTTAGGCCATAGTCCACTACGCTGGCCCAGTGCGGGTTGGCTGACTTCACATATCTTTGAGAACATTATGTAGAACTCTCAGGCACATAGGTTTCCTCACGAGCTTTCCTCAACTATTTAATACGCACATAACTTTGAAAGATCATAGCCAGCGACATCCTCACGATGTTTGCCTTCACTGTTTTCGTACGCACGAGTTCGCGGGCAAGAGCTAGTTAAACCAATTAATGACAAATGGATTCCACTGCATTTTAACAAAATAACTATGTTGGGTAAGACATTTATGAAACATTAGTAACGCTTCTAAAACTCCTGTGTTAGGGAAATATTATTAAAAAATTATTAGTATTATTATATACATACATAGTTTCCAGTCTTTATTCCCGAAGGGGTGAGCAGAGGTCTATATTACTATTTTAAATGTTTTGTACAAAGAAAACTCCTGCACTAGGAATAAATCCAGTGTCACAAGGAACTTAACAAAGATTCAAACAATGGACACAGGACACCCACACTCGAATAACTACATATTTCTAGATCACACAAATGTTTGTTAATGTTTGTATAATATAAGTTAGAGTGGAGATCGAAACCACAACATTAACCCTTTATTTGAACCTAGCAATTAACAAAAAAGTAGCTTCAGTAATTTTAAACTCACTTACCAATAGATTAGTCGTTCATATGTGTTACTTTGTGACTTACATGAAATAAATAATATATGACTGTTATTGTTTTAAAAAGATTACTCGCACACTAAGAATTAATCCTGGCTCACAAAGGAATTTACAAACATTCAAACAACGGACACAAAGAAAACCCAGACTCGGAACAACCATTTGCGGATCACACAAAGTTTTGTCCCGTGTGGGATTCGAAACCACAACACTCGTCGCATTGACAGCGGCGAGGTGACCAGTTAAACCACTAAGTCATCAGCGCTTATGTTCTTTCAGACTTAATTCAAGTACTAAGTTCTGCTACTGAAAAAATCCAACCGAAAACCTTCAAATCAAATCAAAATCAAAAATATGTTTTTTCATGTAGGTTACAAAGTAACACTTATGAATATAAAGCTACACGTATCTATTGCCATGTTCAGTCCTTGCTTTAGCAAGAGCGTGGAACCAATGAGAAAAACTGTTAAGAAATTCATGGCCACTCTTCAATTGCCAAGTTTATACTATTGTTTATTTTACAAATCTATAATTATATTTCATGATCATTCTTTTAGCTTAGAGAACGTAATCATACTACATGAACCATTTTTTACAATTTTAACATTTTTATCACCCTTCCCGTTACTCGGTGACCATCCGTAGTATATACCAAGGCACCCACACTTTCCCTCTAGTATTCTATCATTTTTTGCAAACAGAATATTAAAAGACAAATAATTAGTCTCATATTTGTCGCCATATTTGAATATAGCTCGAAAAAGCGCGATATTTCCCTAGTGTCCCCTGTGACTAAACGTGGTATTTTAAAGACCTTGACATCGCCAGTTTCAATACCAAAAAAACTAATCGCTTTACCAACCGACAGTTAATTTTTGATACTTAATCTATGAAAAATATTTCATAATTATCTCTCCGTAACTAAAACGACTCGTTTTTCTATATTGAACCCAGGTTTATAATCTTAACCCTTTGCCTGAATCTAGTTCTAACATAGTTGCTTCAGGAAGATCAGCAAACTCATTAACCTAAACTTGTTGATGTTTACAACTGTTACTTTGTGACTTACATGAACAAATGATATTCGACTTGGCGTTTGTTTTATAAAGACAACTCCCACATTACGAATAATACCTACATATAACTATCGCGGTTGACTTTACAAACATTCAAACAACGGACACAAAGAACATCCAGACTCGTAACAACTATTAGTGGATTATTATATACAACGTTTTTCTTACTTAGTACGAACGCACCCACGTCGCGCACCTCTGACTTTCGAAAGTTATATGACTTTTCGAAATTATGTGCGTATTGATTGACAATTATCGCCTACTCCGTGCCTCGGAGAGCACGTTAAGCCGTCGGTCCCAGCTGCCATGAACATCTATGGCAGTCTGTATTGGGGAAGTCGACACAAAAGATCCCACTGGGTCGAAGTGTCGCCGGTCTGTACTGACTGGCCCCCACACAAGATAAGATAAGATACTTAGTACGAAACCTGAAAATAGTTTGTACAGAATCAGCAATAGAATCGATTACAATAGTTTTTAAACCATGTTATATTTTATCCATCATAAAATAGGACACACTATTTAATAGGTAAGAAACGGCCGGCCGACGGCGGCCGGTAGGCATTTATCGAACAAGCCACAATACATAGTTAAATGCTTAAATCATTCATAGTTTGGGAATTCCCCTTTCGGTGTGCACCCTGCACCGCTACCCGCACCCCCGTCTCGTCCTGCGGGACGTCCCGCCCGCGCCCGCATCCCCCGCCCTGGGCAGTGTGCGGTCATTGGCGCATTGGGTGACAATATTTCCGCGAGGACAACGGTGCAATTATATCAGCTGATAGCTTAGTGAGGTTTTATTATTTCTGATTCTTTTTTTGTTTTATTGATTGTTCTTATAATAATATGTTTGGGGTGTTTCAGCTTTTGTACCAAGTAAGAATAACGTTGTATACATAATTATATATCGTTCTACGCCCTAGCTTTGCTAAGCATGGCAACAGGTAAATGTAAATTCACATTAATAAGTGTAACTTTTATGTTCATACGTGTAACTTTGACGCTCATAAGTGTAACTTTGACGTTCGTAAGTGTAACTTTGACTTTCATAAGTGTCACTTTGTGACCTACATTAATAAACATATTTTGATTAGATTTTGATATATTGAATTAGATCACACAAATTTTTGTCCCGTGTGGCGTGTGTGTCCCGAACAGCAATACTTACGATCGAACGAAAACCACTTATATCAATAACCCGTGCAGTCACCCCTACCTACCTTACCTACCCCTCCGGGGATACAGCGTTAAGCCTATGTATATAGAATTATTATATGTTAGTAAGCATTTCCAATCACCCATTACATTAAATGTTAGCAAGCGTATATACAAGCTGAATTTCAGTGTAATTTATAAAAACTGTGCCAATTCACGTCACCGCCATCTTTTTAAAAAAACTCACCTAATTCCCTAGCCTTCTTTCTAGCAAGATACTCCGGACTGGTTTTGTCCACGCGTGGGCGTCCCCGTTTACGCTTTTCCCCAGTCTCCGGAGTTCTGTTATTCATCATGGCGGCTGTGGAGAAAAATAAAAAGAACAAAAAGAAACAAAATTAAAAAAAATAATAACAAATAAACAAAAATAAAATATAAACAAAAAAGGGAATGAAGAAAAATATTTTATTTATTTCAGTACATGCAAGGGAATAATTATATAAAGTAATGATATTTCTATAATAAATAATAATAATAATAAATCCCAAAATAATGCTTTCGTGCAGCTCAAACGACACAATATGTAATTTATGTTTTATATAATTTAAATATTTTAAGTACAAAATTCCCTTTTAGTATTATGGTCATTTGTATTGTTTCGGCAATTATATATTTATTCAACAAACTTTAGTGTCTTACGTATACTCGAATGTTATACATTGAAATAAATTTATACGTATTTTATCACGTTGTCTTTTTTAAACAATACTTTTACATAATTTTCAATCTTTAGTGTGTGATCATGGCTGTTCAAAGCAATCGAAATGTGTAAATCTAAATTTAATAAATTATATAAACATATCTTTAAAACTCTAGTAAAGTTATATAAACAGTTTTTTAATAAATTCAAAATTACATAAAAGTAGTATTTTCCAAATAAACAACACAACAAAATCGGTATAAAGTAGTTTAATTTCAAATTTTAAATACTTTCATATCAATTCACTTTAGCTTCAGCTTTTAAATAAAGAACGCGATAAAAGCCGTATAAAGTAGTTTAATTTCAAACTTTAGATATCAAATCAATCTGCAGCAGTTCAAGTGGTTATAGTCTTCACGACTGCCAGACTTACCCATTTCTTTGGCCTGTTTCCTAGCAGCCAAGTTAGCCAAGTACTCTGGACTGGTCTTATCGACTCTTGGCCGACCCCTTTTTCGCTTCACGGGTGTTGGCAGACCACTTGGCGTCGCTGAAAAGTATTATATCATAAGTAAGGTCCACCAGACCGAATTCCGGTCTCAGAGACCAATCTTATAATAATATCGGCCCTGTATTAAACTGTATCAAGCAGAAAAGACCTTCTACAGAAACACGCTTTGTGTGAGTTCGCTGCGGCAAGAAATGGCTGGGCTAGATTAGGCTGCAATAGGGCTACATAACCATCAACGGCGATGTGGCAACCCGAACACCTACAAGCGCTGCAACAAACATCTACAACAGATGTTGTGGCCAATGATGATGATGATGATTAAACTGTGGGTCTCTTCTCAGTGTGAGAAGGGTTGGGCTAGTCCAACACGCTATAATAATAACAACAATATCAGCTCTGTATTAAACTATCCTACGGGGCTCTTCTCAGTATGAGCCAACACGCTGGCCCAGTGTCGGCAGACTTCACATATCTTCGAGAACATTATGTACAACTCTCAGACATGCAGGTTTCCTCAAGATGTTTTCCTTCACCGTTAAAGCGAGCGATAATTAACTAATACGCACATAACTTTGAAAAGTCAAAGGTAAGAAGAGCCTTGGGATCGAAATAGAGACCTCTTTGTGACAGACCAACGGTCTCCCACTGGGTGATGAGAGATTTTTTACTCGGATGTGAGTTCTGGGCACACGAATGATTTTTTGTTCAATTCATAGGGTGAGCGCTGGGTACTGGGGTAGGCGCTTTCATGCCTTGTGGCCTGTACTGAATGGCTAATAAATTACATCTTATATATAAAATTCTCGTGTCACAATGTTAGTTACCATACTCCTCCGAAACGGCTTGACCGATTTTTATGAAATTTTGTATGCATATTTAGTAGGTCTGAGAATCGGCTGCTATCTATTTTTCATACCCCTTAGTGATAAGGGTTGTCCACCTCTAACATTTAATCTTTTAATCTTTTGGTAAAACATTTTTTTTATGGTAAAACAGCGTTTGCCGGTTCAGCTAGTATTTTCTACGATACTAGCGACCCGCCCCGGCTCAGCACAAATAGTACAAAACCTTAACAAATAATACACGTAAAACTTGCTCATGAATCACTCTGCCTATTGGCACCCACATGAAAATCCGTTCAGTAGTTTTTGAGTTTATCGCGAACAGACAGATGCGGCGAAGGACTTTCTTTTATAATATGCAGTGATACTATTAAATGGATTATTTTAAGTGATGCCTTTCAAAAGGATGCCTTTCTTTAGAGTAAGGCATACATTTTTGGAAATGGATGGAACAAGTGGTCGCTGAAGTAGTTTCAGTTCCAGCGATCCACCCAACATTCAAGGCAGAGAGTTTACAGCGATAGCTCAGTGGGGAGACCAACAGACTGCATGCAGAGGGTCTCGGGTTCGAACCAACGTCGCGCACCTCTGACTTTTGGAAGTTATAGGACTTTTCGAAATTATGTGCGTATTGATTGACAGTTATCGCTTCTCCGTGGCTCGGAGAGCACGTTAAGCCGTCGGTCCCAGCTGCCATTAACATCTATGGCAGTCGTTATTGGGAAGTCAGTGCCCTCTAATATCCTCACACTGGTCTAGCCTTAGGGTATCGTTAGCCTTCAGGTTGTGGAGGTCAGGTGGCAGCCGCTACGTGTTAAAACTGATATCCAGTCAAATCCGGTTAGACAAGAAAAGCCGAATCCAAGTGACTTGGGAATAATAATAGGTAGGGAGAAGAAGTTAACACACCGTAGTAGTTGTAGTCGGTAGGATCCAAGACTTTCTATCTTTCCCCTTGGTCAGTCTCACAGAGAGGAATGCGCAAAAGCCCATAACATTTCAAAACGTTAAAAATAAATGGATGAATAGGAAAGAAAAACAAATAAAGACGTGTTACGTATGTTTAATGAGTTAAAGTCAAAAATTATTTATTCATTTAGGTCACAAAGTAGCACTTATGAACGTCAAAATATATAGGTTAGTGAGTTTACTAAGCTATGTTTAAGTTAGTTGTTGGGTTCAGACAAAGGGTTGAGCCTATGAGGAAAAAAGTTGTTAAAGAACCATAGACAAAGGAGAGGAAAGTTAACGAGCCATTGGCTACGACAAGATTTTTAAACTATCTTGGATAGAAAAATATTGACGTATAGTCAAAGTCAAATATCAGGAACACAGTTGTTGAAGAACCATAGACAAAGGAGAGGAAAGTTGGTTGGCCACTCGATACGACAAGACATTTTTAAAACTAACTTCGAAAAAAATTGAATTCCGGAGAGGAAGGGGAAAACCGAGTGGTACCTTTTTTCCAACGAGTGAAAGAAAGTGGGAGTCAAGTCGTATCAAGAGTTTACATATGTATATTCGAGAACATTATGTAGAACTCTCAGACATGTAGGTTTCCTCACGATGTTTTCCTTCACCGTTAAAGCGAGCGATAATTAACCATCTCCCCTTCGGCAATTTAGGCGTGAGATTATGTATCTATGTATATATTTAAAAGCCTAGATAGATAGATCTTAATTTGTTAGGAATGTAGGTATTACAATAATATATTACAATCGCTTTAACCGAAATAATAATGGTTTAGATATGAAGTTGCCGATTTGTATGAAGAAACGCTATGGTGTTCCTACTATCTATTAGATCAATTGTCGCGAAAATGAAAAGCCAAGCCTTCGTGATCGGTTTTTTGGTGACCATCGCGGCAACAATCGCTTGAAATAATTGATGTGTACATTTAATTGTGTTTCCTAATTGTTCAGTTGTACGTTACCTAAAGGTTAAAGTTACATAATTGTGTACATATATGTAAAAAAATTAATTGGCCATATTTAGCTATTAATGTTCTAAATGTTTTTTTTAACGTCCATTTTTAATTATATTTTTCTTTTCATACATAATTGCTTGTATTTAGGCCACAAATTATTTTAAATTAAGAAAAACATCAACCATCATGTAAATATGGTGAATTGAAACAACGAATACGGACAGACATTAAGCGATATAACTTTACAGATAGTATAAAAGGTTACTGATATTTATTATTAATAATACTTAGTCCGGCCATAAATACTGTACCAATTAAAAAAAAACGTAATATTTCATTTGAATTTGGAATCTGTCATTCTTATATGAATAGTCATAGTGTTTTCTTATTTTCGCGCCATTGGTGTTAAATATATTTGTGATATTAAAATGGAGTGTAGTGATAAAGGGAACCGAATTGCTGTGATACCATTACACAAAGTAGGTATGGAGCCAAATGCAATTTTTGAAATTCTCCATCCGCTTGGTATTGTTCGTATGTTTATGCACCGGGCTATTGATAGGTACAATGAAAGCTCCCCTGTTTGTGACTAAAAGATCTGGCCGTCCACTTATTATTCGTGAAAAAGGCGATCAAAACAGTGAAGGAACGAATTCGAAGAAATCTTGTCCAAATGCAAAAGATTTTATCTCGGGAAATGATATAGCACCTAGAATCATGTTGCGTGTTTTAAAAGATGACTTAGGACTAGCATCCTGTAAGAGACACACTGGTCATTATTTCACTCATAATTTAAAAATTAATAGGGTGGTAAAATTAAAACAACTTCTTAAGCGGTACGCAAAGGAAGGCTACAGAAAACGTTTATTCACTGACGAGAATTCTGTTACTATTGAGCTATGTTTTAACAAGCAAAATGACCGAGTTTATGCTCAAAGCTCTATAGAAGCTTATCAATTAGTCAGCAAAGTACAACGTAGACATTATCCGACTTCAGTGATAGTTTGGTGGGGTTTTAGCTAGTGTCAAAACACACAAGGCACAAGTTTATGAAGATACGATTCTTGAGAAGGTGGTTAAGCTTCTGAACAACACCATGTTCCATAACTAAGAATGGTCCTTTCAGCAAGACTCAGTACTGGGTCATAAAGCTCGATCCACCCAAGCGTGGTTGGAAACAAACGTTTCGGACATAATCAGAGCTGAAGACTCTCCGTCATCTAGTCCTGATCTTAATCCGGAATAAGATTTATGGCCAGTTTTAGAGAGTATGGTATGCTCTAAGCTGCTGACATGATAATTTGGAGTCTCTAAAACAATCCATAACATTGGCAGTAAAGAATTTTCCCATAGAGAGAGTGCGTGTTTCTATTGATAACTGGCCTTAATGTTTAAAGGACTGTATTAAAGCCAATGGAGATCATTTTGAATGAGATTCATATATTTTAATGTTATTATATTAATGTAAAAACTAACACACATTACAGTAAAAAATATTTTAAGCAATAGAAAAAAATATTTTTCCATGTAACAATATTTATGGTTTATATAGTCTACTAACTCGCTGGCCCGAGAAAATTATGGAGAACTGCTTCGAAGGTGCAAAAATCTACTGTAATTCGCGGTTACTGCGAAGATTTTTTGGGGTTTTCTGTCCAGAAATTGTCAGTATCAACTCGGAGTCCCTAATTGTGCCTGCAAAATACTCTTATTTTCTGTTCCGGACTCTCGGCTATGGCAGTCAGAGGACTGCCTTAGTGGCGTAGCAACTGCTTTGCATGAAATCCAGGATTCGTTTACTGGCAATAGAGTTATTGGGTTTATCAAGAAGTTCTTAGTAATAGCACGTACTCTGAACCAGTGCCCAGTAGACGCCAATAGACTCCCTTTTTTAACAGGTAAGACCGAAAACCATTGCTGGCGAAATGTGGGTGTGGCGTGAGACTATGTACAGTGAGCTGCGAAAATACATTCCCATTTCAAATCAAAATGGTATAAGCCGGTAATTGACGCCATCTAACAGAAAACGATACATGAACTGTTATGTAGTTTATTTATATCGCAATAGATGGCGGTGCACTAATATAAAATAAAAAGGAGTAAATTTCTTAATAACTCCATGTTTATAAATTTACTTAAAACTATTTTTTAATATCTATACATAATAGTTATTTAAAAAAAGAACACATTTCGGATAAAACAAGAAGCCAAGAATTACGAATAAATTTATAAATTTATAATGGGTAGTTTATTGTATAGATACTTTCGATGACTTGCAATTCTGTTGGTACGCAAACATTATTCTGTTCCTGTGGTTCGAGTGCCTTTTCGGTCGTGAATAAAATTTCATATAAATTTCACCTATTTGCTAAAATGAGTACGCGTTGCAATATTTATAAAACAACGCCATCTAGATCATTCATATTCATTCTAATTGGTTCACAGGATTTTGGACCTTAAGGTATCCTTGCACTATTGCAGGTGACTACATAATAATATGTAGAACACTTACATAATATGCTAGTTTCCTTAAATATTTTTCTTAGATGTATTTGGTGAAAATCTGATCAACCTATCTTTAATCAATAATGAAATGGTTTTAGAAGCATTTTCTATATTATTGAGATGTATAATAATCTGATTCTTCTTGTTCTTAGAAGTAGCACAGAAACTAAAAATATTAGAACAAAAGATTTAAATCATAGATGCTACGTTTGAATACGGTCACCTTTCTGCACGTTAAGTTATCATCCGACACACAATGTCACCATGACATCTGAATTAAAAATATAGTATTATCACGCTCACTCATATTGAAAATTGTATACTATCGTTCTCTATCACGTAAATGTGTGAGCTCACTCATCTAAGTATGGATACTTTCGTACCATTTAAGTACTAAGATCTAAATTTTATAACATAGTATTATCACCGTCACTTATTTAAACAATTGTACACATGTTCTCTTTCATGTTAATGTAATCTGTGAGCTCACTCATCTAAGTGTGGACACTTATATGCGATCTAAGTACGATCGCAAATATAAATATAGGCAGACATCAGAGAAATTGAATTTTGAAAAATTCCACTTTTCTCTATCATATGTATAAATGTAATGTGTGAGCTCACTCTTCTTAGTGTGGACACTTTTGTGCAATCTAAGTACGGTGATGGCACATGTATGATATTCACATTTCTTTGAAAACATTATTGAAAACTAATAAGCGTGAAGAAGCACCTTCTCAGGCCGTCAAAGTAGAGACCTCAACATCGCCTCGGCTGCTATGAGGATGATGTGGAGGCCACTGCTCTGACCACACTACTGGTTACCATTAGGCGGAGTGTGGTCATTTTGCCAAGCAAAAAAAAAATTATAATATGTATATAAAGATATTTATTTCCTCTTTCAGAGAGAGTACTTATTGTATAATACATACATGTTGTTCTCATTCCTTTGTGAGAGGCTGGTATCTATAGTAGGTAAAAACCTGTGTTACAGATCACCAGGCTCCCATCCCCTGGACAAGTCTTAGTGGTGATTTTGGTTTATAATGCCATGTACTTAAACTACCTATGCATAATATTTTGAATTAGAAATAAAATTGGTGTGTGTGTGTGTGTGTTTGAGAGTGACTGTAACACAACCACGCTATGGTTGTGTTACAGTTTCTATCATGTAAACGCATGACAGAAATTTTAAAACTGTTAGAAACTATCAGAAATGCAGGTTTCCTCATGTTTTCCTTCACCGTTAAGAGGAAACACTAAGGGCGCGAGAATTGAAAAATAGGTATTTGTAAAATCTATTGCTATCGCGTAGTGCCCGCAGAGCGCGATAGAGACAACAGCAGCTTGGACCGAAAATACCTATTAAAAGTATACAAAATCAACGATTCGTAGTCCCCTAATTCCTTCTCCAAAACTTGACCGATTCAACTACTTTTTTCATTAAAAAATTTGAGAAAGGCTTTGGCCGTGTTCCTTTGTTTTCGTTTTTTTATATAATTTAGTCAAATTTGTTTTCTGGACGTATGAACACAGCGGAAAATCTGGCCTTTCTGAGGTTTTTGAAGGCTCATGTCTCTTTTAATAATTAATTTATGAAAAAAGGAAAACATACGACTTCTTGGGAAAAAATATTGCTCTACTGGCATTATCCAGGGAGGAAACAGGGGACTGCGTTTGTATGGAAAAACGGCACTTGTGTTTCCTCTTAAAGCGAACGATAATTAACTGTTTAATACATAACTTCGAAAAGTCAAAAATGCGCGCCTTGGGATCGTATCTATTAAAATATGAATATAAGTAATCTCTAACTACCCTATCGGGAATACAGGCGTGAGACTATATTGTTACGGCTAGTGCCATCTGTCGGCACTGTGGGGAAGACTCGGCAGTCCCTTCTAATAATTTATTACAGCACCATCTATTGACATCTTACGGATCTACGTAGTTGTCGGTACGAGTAGAGTAGAGAGAACGCTGGCACATTCTGGAATCATCGTACTGTTACATACCGGGTATGGCTTTTTTAGAAAACCCCAGAAACGCTTTACCCGCAAGAGTCAGTTTACAATCGTAAGCGGTCAAGTATTCATCGAAGCGAACGGAAGCGAAAATACTACGGAGTTTGAAGCAGTTACAGTGAAAAGTGTAGTATAGTGTTTGTTGTGTTTTAAATTGAATTGTGCTAGAATAAAACGTTTTAGTCGTTAATATTGTTTTGTATTCTTATCCGTCGAACCCAGCACGTAACAATATATATTGTATACTTATGACTGACAACTATGCAAGCATAAACTACACATCTTCTACTAAAATAAAAAGACAAGCCCGCACTTTAAATAATTCCTGTGTCGCTTGGGACTTAACAAACATTTGAACAACGGACACAAAGAACAGACTCCATACAGCCGAAGTAGTTACAACAAATGTCAAGAGATGGCGGTATATATGCGTCTAGCCATACAATCCTTAAAACTGCGCCGAGCGTAAGACGCGGTTGGACTGAATGGCAGAGCTCGATATTTAAATCGGCGCGCGACCGCCATAGTGGAATTGTATGGAGGATTTGAAGTGCTTTTTTGATAAATATGTATATTTATTGTCAACCTACAAGTTTAACATTTGGGCCGGACAAATTGTAATATAACTATTTATGTTTCGTTTAAGCTGCAAAATAGGATAGATTCCTACTGTTAAAATCTAAAAATCACGTAACACGAGCTTACGTTTTTGCATTTTTCGTGCAAATTTACGTAATTTTGTAGGCGAAAATATTAATTATTTTAAGTTTTTTACACGAAGTAATTGTAAACACATTCATTGTTATGGTAAATGTATATTTTATATTGTATTAAAAAAAGTGTTGATTTTATCAACTTAACTGTGACCGCCTGTTTTGGCACATTTTGCTCGGCGCAGTCTTAATCGCGCAAGCCTTGTATTACGAAGGGTGTAATTGTGAACAGAGCCATTTCTTGCCATTTGTTGTAACTTCTTGGCCTGTGTGGAGTCGCTATAAATACTTCCCGATACTAAGCGGTAAATACATCCACGCTACTAACCCGCGACAAGTGGTAAAATTAAAACTACCACGGTAAACAATCGGAATGGTGGATAAAATATCAATGGCAAGACAAGCGGTGAGGTGGGTAAAACTGCCGCGTTACTAACAAGCGGCAATGTGGGTAAAAATGTCATGGTAAAACAAGCGGTAAATTAGGTACAACTTTCACTGTAAAACAAGCGGTAAAGCGAGTATAACTTCTATTATAAAACCCACGGTGAAGAGGATAAAACTCCCACAGTAGTAAGAAGCGGTAGGTGGGTAAAACTTCCACAATATTAAGCGGTATGATGGGTAAATACTTTCAAACGTACTAACAGGCGGTGGGGTGGGTATATCTTCCAAGGTAAATGAGCGGTAAAGTGAGTATAATTTCAACGATGAAACAAGTGGTAAAGTGGCTGAATTTTCCACTGTAAAACAAGTGGTAATATGGGTAAAACTTCCTTGGTAAGTAAGCGGCAAGATGGAAAAATCTGCCACAGACACAAGCAGCTAAGTGGGTAAAATTTCCATAAATAAATAAAAAGTCAAGTAAATCTTCCACAGTTAAACAAGCGGTTAGATGGATAAATACTTTACAAACGTACTAACGGACAGTGGGGTATAACTTCCAGGGTAATACAAGAGGTAAGGTAGGTATAACTTCCAAAGTAAAGTGGATAAAACTACCACGGTAAAATAAGCGGCAAGATGTGTAAAACTAGTAGCAAGGTGGGTGAAACTTCCACGATATACAAGCGGTAAGACGGGTAAAACTACCACAGTAAAACAAGCCGTAAAGCGAATAAAACTACCATAGTAAAACCAGCGGCAAGGTAGGTAAAACTACAACAGTAAACAAGCGGTAAAGTAGGTAAAACTACAACGGTAAACAAGCGGTAAAGTTGGGTAAATACTTACCGGTATTGTTCTGCTCCTGTTTGTGTCTCGCAGCATACAGTTCGACAGCTGGCGGTACGAAATGCGACACCGGTGAACGGTAATCCACGCTCAATGGCAGACCACCAGGCACTGAGCATAGAGAGAAAAAAGACATTAGTAAATGCGATTGCTGTGCATGAGGTCTTGGTTTCGATTACTGGACAGTGTTATTGGGATTTTCGGCCATGAAATTCCCAGTAATAATTTAGCGTTAATAGCGTGCTTAATAGATAAATTAATAATAATAATAATAACGTTCATTATCTTGCCATAGTAACAGAATAAAGTACATAATTATCTAATATCTATTCTATTATCTAAATAATTGACTGATTGTTAGATAGATTGATTGTTAGAATAAGACAGCACGTCTTGGTTTCGATTACTGGACAGTGTTATTGGGATTTTTGGCCATGAAATTCCCAGTAGTAGCGATTATGCCCAGGATACAAATGTGACCGCGTCGGGCATATAAACGTGTGATTATGTATACATGTTTTTTTTAAAGCAATCATCTTGTTAGGAATAAATCATATGTCGCGGAGGACACAGTTGAGTAGTAGAGCCTCGCTAATTTCAGGATTAATGAGCCGGCTCGACCGAGGACTACACTCTCACAGAATATCGACGTGAAATAGCAGTATTTCTACTGTTGTGTTTCGTTCGGTGAGTGAGAGTGCCGGAGGCCCAATCACCCTCTTTCCTCCTCCTCGCACCTTTCCTTCCCACTTACTTTCCAAAAGGATCGGCAACGCGCAAGAGATGCCTCTGCTGTTGCAGGTGTCCATAGGCTAAAGTGACCACTTACCATCAGGTGCGCCGTATGCTTGTTTGCTACCTTAGTTGTATAAAAAAAAATACAGAACACCCGAAACAAATACATGGGCTAATTTTTTTTTATTACTTATTTGGATTGAACCCTTAGGAGGTGAACTAACGATATATGCCGTTACGGTGTCAGTATACTATAGATTAATCATCGCTGATTTTTATGATTTAAACACGTGCGTTAATAGCTTGCTTAGTAGATAAATTGACTGATTGTTAGATAGATTGATTGTTAGAATAATTGATTAGTCGAGCGCTTGATTAGTAGAGTGCTTAACTAATAGCGTGTTTAATAGATTGATTGCTTAACTGATAGATAGCTGATTGATAGATAGAATTATTGATTAATATAGCGCTTGATTAGTAGAATCCCTAAGGCTGAGTCCTGAGTCATGGCGCATCGCGGACGCGGAATTCCCCGCGCACAAAACAAATGCTCGACATTTTTGAAGCTGTCCGAACTGCGAGCGGGCGCGCACACGATCCGGCGCGTTATGCTGGCGGATCCGCTTGTCAATACGCGTCTTTTGATTTTAACTGGCGGATAGTGCATTCAATGACTTATAATGTCGATTGAAGAGTTTCCTGTGGAAGATTTTATTACGGCGGTCATGGAAAAGCCTTTCATTTGGATGTCCAGGCACCCTGAACATAAAAATAAAAGACTTATACGGATAGCGTGGCACGAAATTAAACAAAAGTTTGTTGGTCACAGTGGTAAGTTTATATGCATTCATTTAGTATAGCATATTCACCGTCTCTTCTTGTCATAGATAGAATTTCGTGCTTTCTTTTTTTTACATTATACATTATGTCATCAGTAAAGAAACTACTTCTTTCTAGATACTGTAAACGTTTAATTTGTGAAAGTGACATTTTAATATATAAATATGATATGCACAGCACTATACGCGTGCAAACGCAGGTGCTCTCCAACGTGTACTAAGGACAGCCGTCCGCTTATTCATACGCTCCGCAATCCGCATGCGCGATGCGTCGTGACTCAGGACTCAGCCTAACTGATAAAATAGAATGTTTGATTGACAGCGTGCTTAATTGATATAATTATTGATTAATATAATAATTGATTGATATAATGATTGATAGATTGAAATATTGATAACAACATACCTTGGTTCAGCCCATATATATCACCGTTGGGCTCCAACTTGGGCTTCTTCTCTGGGCTCTCCTTCTGGCTTTCCTCACTACTGCACTCTTCCCGTTTAAGCTGCGGCAACGCGCAGTCTAACTGACTCTCGCATAGCGCCATCTTTATTTATTCTGATTATTTATATATATATACTGGAAAGATAGAAATTTAGTGTTAATATCGCATTTTTATACATAACCAGCTTTTACGCGTGGCTCAGCCCGCGTGGTAACTACATATAGGAAAAGTAGCCAATGTCCTTTCTCAGGTTTTAACCTATATCTGTACCAAATTGCATCTAAATCGGTTGACTGGTTTAGCCGTAAAACGGTAACAGACAGACAGATTACTTTCAAATTTATTATATTAATAAGAATTAGATCTTGCGCGCGGCGTTAATTTAGATTTTGTCAATAAATTGCTATGTGTACAGTATTTTCTCTGAATAAAAGGTATCTATGGTCTTTTCTGTACCTCTGACAACATGTATGGTAAATTTCACGATGATCGGTCGCGTAGTTATGGAGTGAAAGCGTAACAAACAAACGAATAAACAAAATAACATTCGTATTTATAATATTATAGTTAGGGAATAATAATAGGGAATAAAATCAGCCCTGTATTAAACTGTCCTACTTCTGGGCACAGGCCTCTTCTCAGTGTGAGAAGGGTTGGGTCATCTTATCTTATCTTATCTTATGTAGAGGCCAGTCAATACAGACCGGCGACACTTCGACCCGGTGAGATCTTTTGTGTCGACTTCCCCAATAACGACTGCCATAGATGTTCATGGCAGCCGGGACCGACAGCTTAACGTGCTCGCCGAGGTACGGAGCAGACGATAATTGTCAATCAATACGCAGATAATTTTATTAAGTCATATAACTTCCGAAAGTCGGAGTTGCGCGACGTGGGTTCGAACCCGAGACCCTCTGCATTGCAGTCTGTTGGTCTCCTCACTGAGCTATCGCTGCTTTAGGGTTAGGTCATAGTCCACCACGCTTGCCCAGCGGGGATTAAATCAGATAGTTCTGGCGGCTCACCCACCTTAAAGGCAGCGAAGTGTAATTTTGGTTGGTAAGCTCAAAGGCCTGGAGAGCCCACCATAATCCTCTCGCCTCTTGTGGAGAGCCTCCTCTCCACGCAACTAAGGAGTACTTCGGCACGAAAAATAGAGTTCGCGTTAACAAGCTTATACTCGTAGACATATACGCTAAGGGATAGTGGAAGACAGCTCTTCCTACCCCTTTGGTATGCTTGGGTTTGAAATCTCTGTCGGGCAAACAATGAGTTATTGTATTTCTCTGCCAAGAAATTGTCAATAGCAACCAGCAGTTAGGCAATTGACAGTGTTACACAGCCCCGTGCCTCGGCAAGCACGTAAAGCCGTTGGTCCTGCGGCTGATCTCTCTCCGGTCGTGTCGTGTCTTGTCGGCCTCGATGGCGTAGTGTTTACTGTAACCGACTGCCACTCCTGACGTCGCGGGTTCGATTCCCGCACAAGTCAAACATTTGTGTGCATGAACATGGATATTTGAAAAGAAAAAGTATATATGTATGTTTATCCATTGTCTAGTACCCATAGTACAAGCTCTGCTTAGTTTGGGCTAGATGGTGTTGTGTGTATGTGATAGAATATTATTATATTATTATTATGAGAGAGAGGAAATAGTGTGTTTACACACACTTGTGCGCTATAATATCTCCTGCGCAGATGGCCAGTCTCCGTTAAGATTGGTCGCTGTGACTGACATTCTGCATGTATAATACTTAGCGATTTTCTATATGGCTTTAATATATATACTATACAGGAAGAAAACGCTAATTAAATACTAATAATGAACAACAGACAATAAAATTTCGTACTGTAAATAATTATGTAGAACTCTTAGATATACAGGTTTTATTTACGATGTTTTCATTCACCGTTATAGCGAGCGATAATTAATTATTTACTACGCACATAAGTTTGAAATGTCAGAGATGCGCGCCTTGGCATCAAACTCGAGTATACCAGTATACCAGACCTGTTTATAAAACTGTCCCACTGCTGAGCACGGACCTCTGCTCAATGTGAGAAGAGCTACGCAACCACAACGCTGAACCAGTGCAGGTTTTATATATCTTCGAGAACATTAAAGAGTACTCTCAGACATGCAGATTTTCTCACGATGTTTCCCTCGTCGTTAAAACGAGTGACAGATAATTATTTAATACGCACATAACTTTTAAATGTCAGAGGTGCGAGCATTGGATTCATACTCGAGAGTCTTGCGTGGCAGTATATCATCCCTGTAGATAAAACTGTTACGCCATAGTCCACTACGCGGATCCAATGCAAGCTTTACATATCTTGGAGAACATTATGGAGAACTTTCAAACATGTACGTTTCCTCACGATGTTTTCCTTCACCGTTAAAGCGAGCGATAATTAACTATTTAATACGCACAAAACTTAGGAAAGTCAGAGGTGTGTGCCTTGGGTTCGAACTTGAAACCTCTACATTTACACCTTTTCGTTCACAGTTAAAAGCGATAATTAACCATTTAATACACACAACTTCGAAAAGTCAGGGGGGCGTGCTTTCGGATCGAACTCAAAACGCCTGAATGGCAGTCCAACGGTCTCGCACGAGACTATCGTTGCTGTTTTCCAACAGATGAAGTATTGGCAAGGATCCTTTGACAACAGGTTGAAGCAACAAGTGCAGCCAACCTAAAAGGAAAACTTTCAGACAAACAATGTCAAAATGTATAAGGGTATATGTAGGGTATGTTAAGTTGGTTTGGGAATGTAGAACGAATGGACGAGAAAAGACTGACTAAGAAAGTTTATAAGGCCAGTGTCAATGGAACAATCGTAAGGGGAAGACCTAGGCGAACGTTTCTTGATCAGATCGGAGACGTTCTGGATAAAGGCCAGGTTAAGAGCAGGTTAAACCGGCGAGCGAGGAATTTTATGAAAGTGAATGAAGCCAGAGAAGTGTGTCAGGATCGTAGCAAATGGAAATCCGTAGTCTCTGCCTACCTCTCTGGGAAACAGGCGTGAATCTATGTATGTATGTATGTAATATCAAAATTGGCAAGCAAAGGACCCGCCCTTGTTTATAAATAAACTAGCTTCTGCCCACGGCTTTATTTGCGTAAAAACAGGTTAGGTTATGTTGGTAACAGTGCTTCTTTTTTATTAGCTTCATACGTATGTTAGTATGTTTGTAACGGAAACTTTGAACATGATTTTGAACTTCAAAATGTCGGTCTAACTCGAAATTTGGCAAACATATCAAGGACCGATGACAATACAATAATTTAGAAAAAATACTAGCTGACCCGGCAGACGTTGTTTTGCCATAGTAAAAATTATTTGACCAAAAGATTTAAAAAAATGTTAGGGGTGGCCAGCCCTTATCACTAAGGGGTATGAAAAATAGATAATAGCCGATTCTCAGACCTACTAAATCTTATATATAAAATTCTCGTGTCACAATGTTCGTTCCCGTACTCCTCCGAAACGGCTTGACCGATTCTTTTTGTGAGCATATTGAGTAGGTCTGAGAATCGGCCAACATCTATTTTTCATACCCCTTAGTGATAAGGGTTGTCAACCCCTAACAATTTTTTATTCTTTTGGTCAAAACATTTTTTTTATGGCAAAACGACGTTTGCCGGGTCAGCTAGTAAGCCGTTTCGGAGGAGTATGGTAACTAACATTGTGACACGAGAATTTTATATATAATATAAAAATAAATTAAAATAAATAATAGTTTAAAAAAACTAAAAAACACGCTTTATTAAAGAAGCAAAAAATATACTACTAAAAAGTATAAATTATTTTCTACTTTTTAGTTCGCTTTTTTAATAAAGCATGTTTTTTAGTTATTTTAAACTATTAAGTATTTTTTATTGAATATAGCCTATGCTATTCGGTGATGATAAAGCTGTCTAATAGTAAAAGAATTTGTAAAATCGGTTGTGTAGTTTTTGAGCTAAATCCTTACAAATAAACAAAAAATCTAATCTTTCCGCTTTATAATATTAGTATAAACTAGCTTTTAACTGCCTCCGTGGCGCAGCGGTAGTGAATGCAACTGGTTCGAATCCCGGGTCGGGCCAACAAAAAGGTATTGAGTTTTCTGTTAAGAAATCTCAATACCAGCCCGGAGTCAGTAAGTTGGCGGTGTTAGACACCCCCGTGTCTCGGAAAGCACGTAAAGCCGTTGGTCCTGCGCCTGATCTCTCTCCGGCCGTGTCGGATTACCGTCACATCGGATCATAAGAGTTAGAGAACAGAGAGTACACTTGTGTTTGCGCACACACTTTTGCACTATAATGTCTCCTGCGTAAATGGTCTGTCTCCGTTAAGACTGGCCGCTCTGGTCGAAATTCGGTCTTGAAGATATCATGGACTAGCCTTTGCCTGTGACTTCATACGCGTGGGGTCTAGAAGCACCTCTATATATTGCATGTAAGAACAAGTTGATCACGCACTTAACTCAACTTCTAGATGGCGTATCGAGATAAAACATACACCAGATTTTAGGTTAGACCTCAAGCTATACATCTGAGAAATCGCATTCAATGTCGTGCAGTAGTTGTTGCGTGACGCAATTACAAACATACAGACAGACAACATTTTTAAAATTAATTGTTTTGGTTCCTATAGCTCTTATAAAGGCTTGAAGAACATTCACATATTTGAAGTGACAACTTCTTTAGGCGCGTTGAGCACTTTTTGGGTGAACAAAAATCATGGAACTCGCGTCATCGTCACCAAACGCTTTCCATGAGCTATATATGTATACTGTGTATATATGTGTACTTTTTGGATGAACAAAAAGCGTGAAACTCGCGTCATCGTTACCGCACACTAGTTACTTAGTTTTCACTTCTATCGGCAGTCCCCAAATGTGCATGTTTTTTTTTTCGTAAATATCTCCCAATTGCTTTTGCCCGTAGCTTCGCTTGGTAACATTATTTTTTCTGGTTTAAAGATAAATAATGTTTTTTTCTGTACCCCTGACGTGTATGCGAAATTTTATGATGATCGGACGAGTAGTTAAGGCGTGAAAGCGAATAAATAAACTCACAGTCGCATTAATAATATGTATTACTTAGGATAAGCCATATACGCCATTTCTTATTTATGGTAAAAAAAAATCTTATTTAACAATCCCTCTCTGTCACCCAAACCCTGTTGGCTCACTTATGGGGCACCTGTATATTGAATCTTTTGTCCATTGTAATACAAAAGATGACATCCCTATTCAAGAAAACTCCCCTACTTGCATTTTTGCTTGCAAAATAAACAAGTTTACTAACAATAACACCTTGCATAACTGTTACAGGTTGTTACAGGTTGCACAGGTGACACTAAATAAGTTTGTAAAGACGCAAGTAGCTACTGCATGCGCAAGTGTCTTGCGTCGGCTACATGCGTGATATAATCATATGCTAGATACTAAAGACCTATTACTAGTAATTGGAGTATTACTAGTAGTAATCATCTAAATTTGACTGTGGGTTATTGTGACTATTAAATAATAGGTACTTTAATTAACTATTACTAATACCAATCATCGCAATTCAACCATTATCATTATTGAAAATTTAGCCTAACATAATTATGAATTTATCTTTATCCAACATAATTTTACATCCATTTCTGAATTAAGACTGCGCAGTGCGTAAGACGCGGTTGGACTATAGACAAGACACTATATACTGAGGGTTGGACTGACAACAGAACTCGATATTCAAATAACCTACTTATTTAAAATAATTGTTAGGACAATTATAATAAAAAGGAAAATTATAACATAATTTTGATGTTATATTTGCAAAGAGGTTATGGCTTTAATTGGTTGCTTTCCCACTAACACTGTCCCAAGTGTTGTAGGTTCACTGCCCACAAATGACAAAAATATATTGTGTGATCCACAAATTTTTGTTCCAAGTCTTCGCAAACTGTATGTTCAATATTTGTAAAGTTCACTGCAGGACAGGATGAATAGCTAGGAAGGGCATTGACATGACATTTTTCAAGAGGATAAGAAAATTAATATTTAAATAAATGAACTCCGAAATGAGGCCCGTGTCCAACAGTAGTTTATACAGGGCTGATATTATTACTGGTTTTACCTGTCTACGACGAAGCCAAAAGGAAGGGTAATGATTTTGGCAGTCTGGGTATGTATGTTTGTGTGTTCCACCGTAGCGCTTAAACTACTGAACCGATTTTATGAATGAGGTGTCAATAGTTTCGTAATAATGGCCCGGGTGACATAGGCTATATAAATTTTAAATTAGTGCTGTTTGAACCCCTTTTTTACGTAGTCGGGTAATATTTTAAACTTTTATAGTAAGTGTTTTTAGTCGGCGCGAGAGACTTGCGCGGTCGGTTGCTACTTGCGTCACTTACAAACTTCTTAAGTGTCACCTAGGCAACTTGTAACAACCTGTGATGGTTATGCAAGGCGTTACGAAACTTGTTTATTTTGCAAACAAAAATGGCAAGCAAGTAGGGGAGTTTTCTTGAATAGGGCTGTCATCTTTTGTATTACAATGGACAAAAGATTCAACATATACAGATGTTCCCTAAGTGGGCCAACAGGGTTTGGGTGATGGAGGGGTTGTAAAATATAAAAAAGACGAACCAAAAAAAGAAATGGCTTATCCTAACTTATATTATTAATGCGAATGTGAGTTCGTTTGTTTGTTACGCTTTCACGCCTTAACTACTCGACCAATCATCATGAAATTTACTAAAACAGTAATAATATCAAATATAGTCATTAGTCATATTATTTGCATGTCACTAATTTTACAAATTTTCGTTTATTTACTTACAGTTTAAAGGCCGTTCAAAATTAGAACTAACTATACTACATCATAATACGACAACTAGAGACAACAAAATCTATGATTATCGCCCCGGTTCAATTTCTCTTAGTGTGATGTTATATCTATATCCTACATCCTTCAAATTTCAGTCTTAGAATAAACTTATTCTAAGACTGAAATTGTTGACATTATATTAGTTCATCTCAGTCACAAAGTAACACCTATGAATGTCAAAGTTTAGTGGTAGGTCTGCATAGATGAATAATAATATCTTCTGTTGAATAAAATGTCAATTTTGTTTAAATTATGAATTCTTATGGTTAAAAAATTACTATTGTATTTCAAAGTCAAAGTCAAAAATCATTATTCATTTAGGTCACAAAGTAACACTTATCAACGTCAAAATATATAGGTTAGTGAGTTTACTAAGTTACTGAAGCTACATTTAGGTTAGTTGCTAGGTTCAGGCAAAAGGTTAGAGCCTATGAGAAGAAACCTGCAAGAAACTTATGGCCACTCTTTTAAATCACCAATTAAATATAATTTCAGTACTTTACAACTCAGATTAACAAGGTGTTGCAGCCATTATGCCATATACTACTGACTATAAAAAACTAAAGATAACAATAATATATTGCTCCAGCTATGCTTGGGTTGATGTGGATTCACATTGGTGTAATTCGAACCAAAAACCTTGCAATTGTAAATCTGTTGTCTAATTTAAGCTACTGCTTGTTATAGTTTGTTTATAACAAATGCAAAATGTTAAGCTTCCGTATCTACTAAAGTTATATTTGGATTAATCATAATGGTTTAGAAAATGAATTGTTCCTAGACAAAATAGCTATGAACAAGTGATGCCCTTTTTATAGTTTGAAACTAAATTTAATTATAAGTAGACAAGCAATATAACATACACACATGCAAAGGCTTTACCCCCAAAGGCAGAAGCAGAGATGTAATTCACCTACATATCATCAGCCTTCTCACATAATATGGGGCATATTGCATTTACCAGGCTTTGATCCTTACAAGCAAATAAAAAGTCACAAGAGAATCAAAGCTGAGACATTACACACATGTTGCATACACTGCCTTTGCACCACCAAGACTGTCAAGCAATATTAACTATAACTTAATCCCTAAGAGAGTATAAACATGACTAGCCTTGATGGCATTTTGGTTAATGTGACCGACTGCCACGCTTGAGATCGCAGGTTTGATTCCCGCACAAGTCAAACATTTGTGTGCATGAACGTGGATGTTTGCCTTAGTCTGGGTGTTACTAGGAATGTATTTACAAAAAAAAATATAGTTATATTATGTATGTTTATCCATTGTCTCGTACCCATAGTACAAGCTCTGCTTAATTTGGGCTAGATGGTGTTGTATGTTATACAATATAATATTATATTATAAATCACTGTCTATATCAATTGCATCTGGCATTCTAGTAATTTCCAGGTTAAAATATGTCAATCTGTCTTAGTACCTGGTTTAAACTCTCTTTTATAGTATTATGATCCTAATTATTTTATTAATTCTATGTTCTACTAAGCATTATTAGCGTTTGGTTAGCAAATTCACAGTAGCAACACAAGATCTCACAACGTCCGGTAAATATGAATTACCCGACACATATATTGTATGGGACCTAAAGCATAGCTGACAAAATGTGAGAGTAATACATCTCTGCTTATCTATATTCAGATATACAAGTGTGATTTTATCTCAGTATGCCATAATTCAATAACAAATGTTTAAAAAAATTAAGGTTTGAAATATATTAATTTTATTGTCTTTGCCTACAATATGTCAGTGATTTGAAACATTCCAAATTCAAAATTTATATAGTTGTGTTAAAAGACTATTCAATGAGTTCCACAGCCTCAAATAGCTGTAAGAAAAAAAAACAACATTGCAACAATTACACAATATCTATGGACAGAGTGGTTAGAATTGATTGTCAATGTTTATGTGTTGTGTATAAACAAACCAATAACAAATAATGTTGTTTAGTTTATTGTTATATGTGTAATATTACACTATCTATATTAGATTTGATAACATTTTTAGATATTAGAAAACTTATATTGGCATAATGCTCATTGCGTTTACAACATACATTGGAGCAAAAATAATACATGTTGTATTGGATTTTACTTGATAAATGTTTAAATTGTTCATATTTGCTATTATTTGGACAGAAAAATAAGTTTAACTGCTTAAGTTTCATAATCAGTTATGTATGAGCGAGGAGTTTCCTCGTTTTGCAAGTTAATTGATTATCTCATTTTAGTTTCCATTCATTAAACTAATTTTCATGAGTAATTTACTGGGATAGTACTAAAATACTTAGTTAATAATGCGAAGCAATCATATTTACGTAGATCTATCTCGTTGGATACAACACAACGTTAATTAAACCTTATCAATAGTTCTCTTATAACTGAAATAAGTACTTTCCTTACCTTTAGACTATATCACCATTATAAAACACTAAAACACTATGATAAACCACTTTTTAAACTTATAATTAACAATAAAACAATATTAATTATATTTTCACACAATACAAACTTAATATAACAACAGAAAAACGTATATCATAAAATAAAGTTCTTTCATTAAAAGATCAATTCTACATGGAATTACACAGCGTTGTTGAGAACGGAAATATAGGCAAAACAAACGTTTCCAACTACTAATTTATCGTGATACTACATCGTTGTTGTGTTAAAATGCTTTTAAAAGTGATTACAAAAGTTTTTAGCGTAGATTTTCGAAGATATAAACAAAATTCACAAGGTACTAAAATTTTGCTAGACGTCCATTTGACTACAGCTAACAACGCTACTGCCTCTAGGAAGAAATTAAAAGGAGAGACTATTTTTTTTGTGGCAACATTATGTGCTACTTGACCGAGTCCCGTTATCACCCGCTGACGTCAACGATAGTTCCGAATCGTGTCATGAGTTTACTGATATTATATTGGCAAATGTCGTTAGTATATAATATATTTATGAATTCTTTACTCAAATTCTTTTATAAACTTAAATTTCACATAGGTATATTGTTTATTATATAAGTAGTCCGAATAATATTATACCTACGTTACTACCATGAATAATTTACAACAAATTGTTTGATTTTTTCTATTTATAATAACTGAAACATCATATTATTATTTTTATGTGTTTATAGCATATATTCAAAGAAAATATTTTTTTTGATTAAATAAAACAGAAAGGCACTTAAATATATTACACCAAGTGGTTGGTTTAGGCAGCGTCGTAAAAAGAAACCAATTTTAAATGTCAATTTATAAAAAGACACACCTGTTATACAAAACTTGTATACAAGAATTAATTCAAAAAATACAAAAGGGTAAACTGGTTTAAATAAAAAATACGCATGCGTGCCTAATGGAATTGCAATCACAATAAAATTGACTTATGGCATTGCAACTCGTTATATGCACTTCGGAACATTTGACAAGCCAGCCCTCGTTTACCTCAAATAAATTGAAACTTCTTTATTTACCTGAGCTATAGCAAAAATGACTAAAATCTAAATTATAGCTCCAAAAACAATAAAAAATACATCATAATACCAACAATTTTTTTCTAAACTTAGTATAAAAGTTTAAGAAATATATAAAAATATACGTGGTAATCGTATTTAGTGGATAAATAGCAACATTCTTTGGGTGTGGGGCGAGGAGAGAGACAGTATAAAATAGCGATAGATATAGGTAGGTCGAGCGTCGAGTTGGCATTGTAATAAACTACTTGACGCGTTTATCGCTGGCCGCGTTATCGCTTGCTTTGTGCGGTTTCACCTTGTTACGAACTCGCTCGCCTTTCAACTAACACTGACGTATTTCGTCGTTTATTTACTTATTTTTCTATAATATTCTGTCGTATTTGCGATTTTCTAATTATCTTAATTTTTTTTTCTATGTAAATATTTGCGTGTTTTTTTAATGTTTTGTGGTCATGCAGTTTGTATGTTATATTTTTATTACGTAATTGTTTGTTTTAAATAAACGCTGTTTTGGTGTTTTTATTTCCGCGGCTAGACTATTGCATTATATTATTCATGAAGGAATTTTTAATACGATCTTAGTGTGGGGTGGTGAAATTACACATGTCTCAATAATTAGGACATGAAACTTATTTTGTAATTTATGCAAACAATTTTAAACTGATTAAGGAATCATATTACAACTTAGAATTAATAAGTTATATTTATAGTTGACCTTATAATTATAGTATCTAAGTAATCATTTAAGCTAACATTATAACATAAACACAATACAGCCAACTTAATATTAATATATCATGTAATTATTAAATTATTCTCTGCCTGTACATCGTAATAAATACACTAAAACCTTTCTACAATGTACCTCTAAATACCTCTTTACACGCCAAATATTTTTTTTTGTTTAAACCGGTATCTTCTCAACGAGTTTTTTTATCGTCGTTCAGTAATAATAGCAGGCTTATGGTTAATGCTATTGCTGTTTGTTTTAATGATAACGTTATAAGGGTAGATAACTTAGTACATTATCGACCCATTCGTTTGACCTAAAGAGTGAAAATCAATAGTTTTGCGAACACGAGGGGCGGGGTTAGACATTATTAGAAAGAGACAAAGAACTCACTTGATATAATGGAAAAAAAATAGGCTGAATGTGAATATTTTATTGCCCTTTTTTAGATAATATATTGAGTACACAGATAATATTCTACATAATTAATGACGTTGAATTGAGGCTTTCGTAAAAATAATATAGTTTTGTAAATAAGGTTTGCTTTGCCACGAATCTGTTCTGAAGTTATATCAATACAAATGTTAGGTATTAAGTTTCTATGGAAATTAAATAGCAAATTATCTACTAATAGGGCGGAACACAGGGCTTTGGAAATAGCAATCTTCATTAGACAGCCCTTTTAAGCGCGTTTATGAGTAATTAATTTTATTACAGCGCCTATTCTAATGATTAATAGCAAATATATCTGTAATTATAACTACAATAGGCGCTTCAGGTAATTAAATATTTTTTAATACATATACTTATAAGATTTTTTAAAGTATGATGTACCTATTTAATAGGCTCTTTAGTTAAGTAAATACTTTTAAATCAATAATAAAGCATTTTAAATAAGGTGTCTTTATTATCTAATGAGATAATGCTAAGTACTCCTCATTAACTAATCATTACACTGGTAATTTTAATTATACATGTTATTTAAAAATGTAAAAGAATATCTGTAATGTGATTACCTACAGTATAGATATTTTCTTACATCTATTTACCATCTATATATTTATAGATATATAAAATACTTGGATGATTACGATGGCTCCGGTGCTTATAAAATAGGTATATAGTGAAAAAGAAATCTAGGGTTCATTCGTAGTTCAAATATGTCAAAAGTTCATTGAACTTCAGGAATGGAAATTACGCCATCTTTGTTTTAAAATAATTAAGACTCCAGGTATAATATGCGTTTGGAAATAGGAATTAGGATAGTTTTTATACGTATATTATAAGATTATCCTACTTATTAACAAGAAATCTATTAATTTACAATTAAAAACCATAATAACAAGCAAATTCTGAAACGAATAAGTGTTGTTTTATAATTGACATAGCTCACATTGATAGTGCATTATCATAATTGCCTACAACTACAACTAAAAGGGTAATTTTGATTCCCCAGTAAATGAGATAATAATTGTTTTGTATTAGAAAATAAGTACCCAAGTCACTGGCATTTGCCAATTCTTTGCATTATTCCATTAATATTAGATTAAAACCTATTAATAAATTGTTATTCGTGTGGAATTTCAGCGTAATATTTGGTACCTATCAGAAAAGGTGATAAATATTGATGTACATGTTTTTAAATTACGCGCCAAATTCTAACCTGTGGAAATGACTTGTAAAATTTCGTTCGGAAATGAAGAAAGTTTTATTAGAGTTCGTTCCATTTTAATTTAAGTTAATTTATTGCTTTGGTTGTTATTATTATGACAGCTAATAGTTATTCGATAATTATAAAATTGTCCTTATTGGCTGTTTGTTAGGCACCGACTTCAAATTAGTTATATTCGATAGGGAGTTTACACTAAAAAGGTATAACGTTAAACGTTGCGAAACTTAATTTAACCACGACCGACGGACGCCGGTTTTCAGAAATTGACCTATATAGACCATATCGTAAGTTCTTTAATAAAAACAATAATTAGGTATATTAAATAATAGAGATTCTTTATTTTCTAGAAATATATAATAAAGAGAGAAATAAGTGTAGTTTATATTAATTTTGTATTTTTCGGGCACACATAAAGTACTTTTTCTGGATTACCTATGGTGTTTTCTTTACCCCTAACAACATGTATGCAAAATTTCATGATGATCGGTCAAGTAGTTAAAGTGTGAAAGCGTACCTAACAAACAAACTCATATTCGAATTTATGATATTAGGATGATAAGATGCAATGATAAAACACAAAATGTCTTTGCATTGAAACGGTATGTAGAATGTACATAAATGAACTGTAGAAGATGAATAAACTGAGTGGTTACTAGCAGTAAAACATTACATTTGAAACGCTTTATATTAAACTTGCTCGCGACAATTTTGACATGTACTTTATTTCTTAAGTGTTTTTTTGGCTAATCCCGCGAGAATGAAGTAAAATAGTTAGCTTTCAATTATTACGTAGCTACTTTGTGGCGACTCCGAACAGACGAAGAAGTTCAGCCTACTTTCAACAGATGGCGCCACCTACAATAAGCGCGTAAATATCAAGTAATATAAATGTCTCTGGTTCGATTTCTAGATTAGGAAACGTTATAATTAATTTTTCAGTCAAAATATTTTCAGTAGTCTCTGATAAACGCCAATAGGATCGACCCCCATTACGTTCGATCTTAACCATAGTTAGTATAGTCTGTGCACCTTCTCGGGTACATAGATTTAAGACTTAGTTATATTATATATGATATAATAATAATATAAGCACTGTTAAATTGTCTCACTGCAAGGCCATAGTCCACCACGTTGGCCCAGTTCGGGTTGGCAGTCTTTACGAATCTTCAATTGTACATTATGGAGAACTCTCAGACAAGCAGGTTTATAATAGTCATGTTATGCGTAATTTAATCCTACGTAATCTACCTCTCCATGCTTATAGTACAAGATTTACAATACACCTAAATTAGCAAATTATACAAATTATATATTAAATAGGTGTACGAAAGGAGCCTCCTCGCGGTGCACCTGGAAGCAGCTAGATACATTCACGCAGTATCTAGGCTGACTAATCCTCTCAACACAATGTTTCTAGCAGCAGACCAGACTTCGCATAACAAACGGCATTTTTCAGTGCCATCTCTCATAAAGTCAGCGCTAAAGGTAATATCCATTAACATAGAAGGATTCTCCGAGAATAAATTAACCCTGCTCGCAGAGCTCGGCCAAACGACAAATTGTGACATATTTTGTGAGCAGGTGTCGAGTCCAAGCGGCACTTACCTACATTATTGCAAGTCCCATTTAAACGCCGTTTCAATCACACCAACCATACTTAGTGATTTAGAATCATTGCCTGGTAACTACGACAAGTTTATAGACAGTGTCAGAATTGCTGCAAGGAGAAGTATCCTCCGGGGCTGCCGCAGGTTTTATATTTCAGGACTCTGCAAAGATTCTGTCAACCTTCTAGCTAACTATGAGCGGTTGTATACAATGAATCCTTTCTCTGAGAAAACTTTGCAAACGGGTAGTGAACTGATGCTTCAGGTAAGCCAAAAGCGCAAGGAACAATGGATGTCTGTCTCCAATGTGAATATTACCATAATACCATAAGAACATGGGCAACAATTCAGAAGCTTACCGCAGATCCACCTCCAGCTGTAAACCAAGGCCAAGTTTCTGCTAATCAGGTGGCCCATCAACTTTTGCTCAGTAGCAAATCACCTAAACGGCTCTAAAATATTCGTAAAACAAATAAGCCGATCACGATATGCGATGACATTAGTAAGATCACATTAACATTTACTAAATTATTATCAGCTATTAAAGCACTACAGAATGGTAAGGCCCCAGGCGTGGATGATCTTATGGCGGAGCAAATAAAACATTTCGGACCCATGCCTATATCTTGGCTTCTGCAATGTTTCAACAATTGCCTAGAAACGAAAAGGATCCCAAAAATGTGGAGGTAGGCCAAGGTTGTAGCCCTAATCAAACCTGGGAAACCACCTGACGATCCAAAGATCTACAGACAGATCACACAAATTATTTGAGAGATTTCTTCTCAACCACCTCACGCCACTCATAAATAGAACTTATTGCAGAACAAGCAGGTTTTAGACCCGGGAAGTCCTATTGTGGTCAGATTGGTTTGAGAAGAGAAATATTACGGGTGCGGTTTTTTTGGATCTATCAGCTGCCTACGACACGGTTAATAACAGGAGACTCCTTTGGAAAGTTGAAAAACTGACAGCTGACCTCGGGTTTGTGCAAATTCTAGGTGAGCTCCTTTATAGTCGTCCAAGTACACTTGCTCTCAGAAAAGAGTAAATAGCGCTGCTTAAAAAATGGCTTGTTGTGTGCTTGCGCCAACTCTCTTCAATATACATATAATATACAAACGACCAACCTACCACCACTTCTACTACAAAAGGGAATTGCTTAGTTTGTTAGAGTGCTTCGGCTTGGCGTGGACATTAATTATAGTAATAAATTCATTGCTTTTTTAATATCTTATATCCAAAACAAACTAAATATGATAATCAACCTGCAGCAAGTTGTTAAAATATGCCTTTTTTTGATATACATAATATTGCAGTATTGTCACTTATAATTGACTGAAAATGAGCATTTCATTGATTTAATAATTTCTATATTTATTATAAAAACGATACATTATTTATGTAATAAAGATGAACATGTTAAGAAAAACAAGTATCTTATTAAAAATGCACGTTTATTTATCTGGTAACCTAGAATGGAGCGCAAAAGGAGAAAAATGGCGGTGCCTATGATTGTTATCAGTTTAAATATTTATTTATGCGTCCTTTTTTACCGAAATATTTCCTGCAATGAGGTATTGTTTACTATTTTTTAATTAATTAATTATAATTATTTGTAAATACATTTTTACTGAGCAATTTGTCCACGCAAAGCCGAAAGTAGCTATTCCCTTTCTGTACGCAGACGACTTGGCGCTTACGACTCAAACTCAGACATTTGAAGAGGCTGAAAGAAACCTTGTGGCGGCTCTTGATCAACTGGCACTATACTACGACGAAATGGCCTAAGTAGTAGCCTGTGTATTCCACTTGCGAAACCATTGCGCTTACCGAGTCCTTAACATCCAGTAGCAAAGAGTGAGTATTGAACATTGTCCCTATCCGAGATATCTTGGGGTAGCACTGGACCGATCACTCACTTTTAAAACACACTGCCAAAATACAAAGATGAAAGCGGCGACACGAAACAATTTGCTCCACTGTCTGACATCCACATTGTGGGGAGCCACGCCTGATGTTCTCCGTACGACGGGATTGGCGCTGTGTTTCTCTACTGGGGAATACGCTTGTCCAGTTTGGCATCAGTCTGCTCATGCTGAAGCCTACACTACTAAATATGGTCTACCCGCTGGCAGGCATATCTCCGCCGAGTGTTCGACGTGATGTAGCCTACTCCATAGAAAAACAGAAACAGGAGTTCGACCGTCGACACCCCCTACACAGAAATCTCATGCCGCCACATCGCCTCAAAAGCCGTAAAAGTTTTCAACGCCACACTGAACCCTTGAGCGATGACCCTGCGACCGAAAGACGTAGACTGTGGGCCAAAAAGAATCCTCCACCCTCACATTATATCACACCACAGGAGTCTACCAGGGATGTTGCGAATGCAGATATTTTGACATCCACGGACGCGGATATGGATATTAAAAGAATCACATCCGCAAATGCGGATGCAGATGTAGATGTCCTAATCTTTTCGGAAGCTCCGTAATTGCGGATGCGGATGTTAATAAAAATTGTGCATTATATATAATAAAAAGTAGGTATCTAATATCACCTCTGCAAGTTCAAGCCTGTTTTGCAAAGGTTCATAAATGAAGCTATATGTACCATTTTCTAGTGTTTCTTGATTCTCATCTTCACTTGTAGAATCATCGCGCTATTAGTCGACACACCCATTTTCTTTCTTATCGCAACCTGCGCTATGTCTGGATCCGCATTAACATCCACGTTGATTATTGCGAATGTGGATGCGGATGCAGATGTCCAAATCGATGCGGAAGCTTCGCAATTACGGATGCGGATGCGAATATTCGCAACATCCCTGGTCTCTACCACCGGGTCACACCCTGCCATGGGTAGTAAGGAAGTCCCTAAATAGACTTCGTACCCAGGTTGGCCGCTGTGGAACGAACTTGTGTAGGTAAGGGTTCAGAGATCCCGGCCTTGCTCAGTGTGATCGTAGTGAGCTGGAGCAGACAATGGAACATTTGTTGGTATTCTTGCCCGAGCACTTGCACAATATCAGATCTTTGTGCTGCCACTCCTAACGCAATTAGAGTGGCCAAATATTACGGAAATAATATATAGTTCAAACTAGAACCATTGACACGTAGAAGAAGAAGAAGCAAATTATAATAAACAAATAATAATAATTCCTTACGCGTAGGTGAATACCCGTGAAAGAGAAACAAATAAATCTTTTTTGAACGAAACAGCAAACGTCAAGTCTCCACACCAAACGTCAATAATGTCAAACAAAATATTTACATGACTTAGTAAAAAAAATCTACTGCGATGCATTGTTTGAAAATATTGCTACATTATTCATTTTAATTGTATAAATAAATATATTTTTATAAATATTAAACACAAGTGTGTGGCAGCTAAGCTTTAGATGTTAAGAATAAAAGCACGTATATGGTTTAACAAAGTCTTTTAGACATATAAAAGTAATTTATTTGAATTAAAAATTGAATTATGAGTCGCTGCGATTTTAAAATAGTTTTGCTAGGCAGTGAACATGTTGGAAAGACTAGTTTGGTGCTTCGATTTGTAAATTGCAGCTTCAATGCAGATATACCTTATCAAAATGTAAGTACTTACACATTATTTGTTTATAAATGCTTTTATGTTCGGTGTTTATCGCGGAATATTTTGTTTATTAATTTTATTGGCATCATGTTTGTGTCTATTCAAGTGAATTATTGTGAGTTACGGACATACATAATTTCACGCTTATATCTGCGAAGGATAGGCACTGGTGTTGTAATATTATAAACACATATATAGCTACTATCTGACTCGCGCAACTTCGCCTGCTTCACATAAGAGAATTTTGCCCATTCTTACAACATTTTTCATTGCTGATCCGCTCCTATCCGTCGTAGCGTGATGTTATATAGCCTATAGCCTTCTTCGATAAATGGTCTATCTAACACTAAAATAATTTTTCAATTCTTACCAGTAGTTCCTGAGATTAGCGCGTTCAAGCAAACAAACAAACTCTTCAGCTTTATAATATTAGTATTGATACTTCATTTGGTTAGGTACTTAACTAAAGGTAAACAATCTTGATGTGACTTTTTACACAAACACAAGAGAATATTAATAATAATGTCACTGTCAAGATTGTTTATATTCTCAGTGACAGTCAAGCTGCTCGTAAGGCTCTGAACTCCTGTAGGGTGGACTCCGCACTGGTCCTGAACTGTGTTAAAGCCCTTAACAAACTTGGCAGGCGAAACACAGTCAGGCTGGTGTGGGTACTGGGCATGCAGGGGTGTAGGGTAATGAGGAGGCTGATGTATTAGCCAAGGGCTCTGAGCAACTATTTGTGGGCTCCGAGCCATTAGTAGGTCTCTCTGAGAGTCCGTCAAGGCAGCTTTGAATGCACATGGCAATGATAAACACAGGCTAGAGTTGATGGCCCTTAGGGGTCTGGAACATTCCAAGAATTTAATTGCAAACAAAGCTACAGGCTTCACCTGTAAGTTCTGCGGGTACAACAAGGGCCAAATACGCCTGCTCACAGGAGTATTTACCTTTCATTTTGGCACCACTGACCACCGACTTTCTGTGCAGATTGAGATTGTCAAACAATTCGATCTGCAGAGCCTGTAGTGAACAGAATGAGTCCATATCACACCTACTGTGTGAATGTGATGCATTGGCCGGGCTAAGGATGGGTCTGATGGGATTGGCATATCCAAACCCTGAAGACTTCTCCCTCTGAAATGTACGTTGAGACTGATGCAGTACATTCATAGGCAGATACCTCAGGGATAGACCTCAGGGCCACAAAAGGGACACAAAAGATCCCACTGGGTTGAAGTGTCGCCGGTCTACACTGACTGGCTCCCGAATAAGATAAGATAAGATACACAAACACATATTAGACAAATAACCTACTGCTTAAACTAAAGGTTCAATTGATTTAGTAATTGTTATTGTTGTATTTACATTGATCTTTAGCAGAATTTTATTTTAAACTGAGTTTTAGATAAAAGACACATTAAGATTGCTTACCTTTATTTAAGTACCTAACCAAATGGAGTATCGGGATTTAGTTTTGAGGCTTAAATACTGCTTAATTTCTTTTTATTGGGCGGCATTTATCATGTATAAAAAAATATTGTTAAGGGCTCAGATCTATATATTTAAATATATAGATCTGAGCCGTTGACAATATTATTTTTCCGATTCCTATATACCAATATAGGTTTGGGTCCATCAATATATACATTAGATTGCGTGAGTAATTTAAATATAATGGAATTGTAAATCTGTAAGATGTGTATAATATTGTCTTCTGTTTATGCGATTGTTATTCATTGAAATTAAACTACTATATACAGATTTTATCACATTGTTTATTTAACACTGTATCAATTACATAATTTTGAAAACTGTTACACTGCTACTACTATTGAATTTTACTAATTTTTATGCTAATAAAATTATTAAAACTATTTATATTTAAGTTTACACTTTCCCCCTAACCTAAATATAAATAGTTTCTATCTACAAAATATGTTGCTGGCGCAGCCCTAAAATAAAAAAGCTCTATTCTTGTTGATCTTAACATAGTATACAACTTAGCATACCCCTGTAAAAAAATATATGTATTTTTTTGGTTAGCTTATAGGCCAGTAGGGTCGCGATTCGCATGTGAAAACGATTTGTGCGGAACTGTGGTTCAAGGTTTAGTTGGTAGGATCCGGAATTTGTCTTTCCCTGGGTGAGACCGATATAACTTCTCTGCCATCCCACAAAGAGGTATGTGTAAATGCATTCCTCAACGGAAAATAGGTAAAAGTTATAAGTGAACAATATATTTTTTGATTTCTTCTTATCAACTACTACACAGGTTTGAAACTTAATACATTAGAGTAACTAATTAATATATACAGGGTGTCCGGTAATTAATGGATAACCTGGAAATGTCTTATAGGGGAACTGATAGCCGTTCAGAAAAATTATGTAAAATAATCTATTCAACTACTACCTGAGATGTTTTTTTTTAAATTACCATGTATAACTTTCTTGTATACTACGACCATAAATGAATGAAATCCATCGGTTTTTTGTTATTTTATTATCAAGCACTAATTATGCTAATAGATAGACAGTCAAAAGTATGCTATGCTATAATAGCTTGCACTTTTTAATATATAAGTATTTCTTTTCAATTTTTTTTATAATTTTTTTTTCTGAACGCCCTTCAGTTCTACTATAAGACATTTCAAGGTTATCCATTAATTACCGGACACCCTGTATAAAAATTATTAACATTACAACTAAATCGATAAATATCAATAATTGTACCAGTCATTCGGTTTTGTGGATACAGATATTAAATGCCTAGTTGTGGAGTTATCATAATGGCGAAAGGAAATAGGGTGAACTGTTTTATTATTGGTTCTGATAATACACAGAGATGACTACATATTCCCCAAGGGGTCGGCAGAGGTACATAGCACCTAAATCTAGTGGTGACTAAAGGCTAGTCTCGATGTGTAGTGGCCTGCCGTTTGATATGGCAGGCCGAAACCTTGACGGGGTTGCGACCGCATGTGCAAGTGATTCGCGCGCCGATTGCGGTTTTGTCGAGGAACACCGTGGTAGGTTTAGTCGGAATTCCGGGAGGTCTATTATTATCTTAATTACCATCTTTATTATCATCTTTCTCTTTTACCCCGGTGAGTCCGACATAACCCTCCGCCCGCCCGCGGTGGGGTATGCGTCAATACATTCCCCCAGGTAAAAAAAAGGGTGCGTCATTTTGTTAGCTATTTTAAGGTTTGCATATTTGTCAGCATGCTACTAATCACACATGCTGCTACAGAATATTTCCTAGCAGAATGCAGATATAGCTATGTCTCATCATCACAATTAAAACATATTACCAAGAATCTGTTAATGCTTCAGCCTTTAAAGAAAACAAATATATACAAGAAAATTTATTACTTTGCTTTCTTTTAAGACATTTCCTTCAAGAAGTTTTTTAAAATAAAATCGTTGATCACTTTTAAATATAAATAAGTTAAACAAAATATAGGAAAACAAAATAAATATACAGGGTGTCCAAGAACCTGGCGTCCAACTGGATTCCCACGATGCCCCAAGTTCTAACAGTACTCAGAAAAATATTTTAAAAAATCCACCCCATGTACTTACAGAATTATACTGATTTCAAAAAAAAAGGGGAAATGAGCACCCTGTGACATACTTTTGAATGCTGTGACTGCTAATGCTGATAATTTCGATATTTCTTGGAGGTTTTGTAATCTAGGGTATTGCTGTGTCTAAATAGAATGTAAAAATAAAGTACTTATTGTACCATTTTAAAATAAAATATTATTTTAACTAAAGGTGATATGGAAAACTATTGAATTTCGCAACTTTGACCGACTGTAGTGTAAAAAAAATGTACCAAAATAGTATGGCAAGTGACGTCAAATTTTGACGCGTTTATTCCTCTTTTTAAAAAGGTATAATACTTACACATTAATTTGAAAAAAAAAAATTTTGATAATATTTTTACTCAACAACCCAATTTTTACGATGTCTTACAGAATTCTTAGAAAGAAAAATTTACGACGAATTGAATCTAACCTCTAAAGAATTACTGTTGTATGCTCATAAAAATAACAACAGGCCTCTCAAAAAACAGGTTAGACCGTAAGGGACGGTATGTGCATGCATCTCACCATAGTGATTCGTTATTACAACAGGAGGGAGCAAGACAGAAACTATCTTTGCGATTTGCTGGTTCTTCTTTATGGTACCCCATTATTCAGGTAAGAGTGAGGGAGAAAAAGGTTAGAGGTGCGAGTGAGATAGATAGTGACGCTATCTGGGATCGTGCTATTTAGGATAACAGTACGGTCAGTACGCGTCACTGCCTCCTGCCGTTACTACGCACCTCTCTCTTATTGTTACCATTGATCACGTACTACGATTTAAAGCTTTGTTTATTGGACTCGATTACTCTTTGTGCTCTGGACTTTGAAACGAACTCTTTACGACGACCTTTGCCTGTGTTTGGACAGTTTGTGTTTTGTGTGTGCTACCATGGCGACCTACACTCCGCAAGAATACGCAAATATGCACTACATTTATGGAGAATGTAGAGGTAATGGACGAGCTGCAGCGAGACTTTACAGAGAAAGGTATCCGAGGGCTACGCGATATCCCGACCATCGAGTTTTCATTAATGTGCACAGATCACTATGTGACGGGCGGTTCCCCAATCAAGTAGCTGGTGAAGGACGACCCGTAAATGACTTCATACGCGATGAAGTTTTAGAGGCGGTGTCGGCAAATCCAAGCATCTCTGTGCGAGGAATAGAAGCTGATACGGGGATACCGAAGAGCACAGCACACAGTATTCTCCAAAAAGAAGAATATCATCCGTACCACGTACAGCGAGTGCAAAGTCTTTTACCTCGAGACTATCCGAGCCGAGTCGCGTTTTGTGAAACAATCCTGCAAAAACATCGAGAAGACGAAAACTTTATCGACAAAATTTTGTGGTCAGATGAATCTACATTTAAGAAGGATGGCTACATGAACCTACACAACTTGCACGAGTGGCATGTGGAAAATCCGCACTTGATGCGAGAAGATAGATCCCAGTACCGGTTCAAAGTGAACATGTGGACCGGTATTCTCTGTGGGAATATTATTGGTCCATTTGAGATGCCCGAGAATTTGACTGGCGAATCATATTTAAATTTTCTTCAAAATGATTTGCCAAACTTACTAGAAGAGACCCCACCAGATATGTGGTTCCAACACGACGGCTGTCCAGCACATTTTCGCGTATCCGTTAGAGAGTTTTTGGACGAGCAATACCCGAACAGGTGGATTGGGCGATCAGGAACAATCCCGTGGCCAGCCCGCTCACCTGACTTAAATCCGCTGGATTTTTTTTTCTGGGGAACTATGAAGGAGCTCGTTTATGCGAAGCCCATTAATGACATCGCTGACCTTCGTGAGAAGATAACACAAGCAGTGCAGGTGATACGTCAAAAAAGTTACTCGCGAAACATAAAGCGGTCCTTTTTAAGGAGAGTGAGAGCTTGTATTGCCGCGGGTGGTCAACATTTTGAACATTTATTGTAATAAAATATCTTTAAACTAACATTCTTTGCTTTTATTCTACTGGGAACCCATCTACCTGTGTGTATTTCCTTCTTGCTCACTCTTGGAACCGAAGTAAATAATAGTAGTAACATAACAGTTTCTAAGATAAGAAAGGGTCCGACAGTTACCGTTAGTAGGTAGGCACTTCGTAAAAATTGGGTTGTTGAGTAAAAATATTATCAAATTTTTTTTTTTCAAATTAATGTGTAAGTATTATACCTTTTTAAAAAGAGGAATAAACGCGTCAAAATTTGACGTCACTTGCCATACTATTTTGGTACATTTTTTTTACACTACAGTCGGTCAAAGTTGCGAAATTCAATAGTTTTCCATATCACCTTTAGTTAAAATAATATTTTATTTTAAAATGGTACAATAAGTACTTTATTTTTACATTCTATTTAGACACAGCAATACCCTAGATTACAAAACCTCCAAGAAATATCGAAATTATCAGCATTAGCAGTCACAGCATTCAAAAGTATGTCACAGGGTGCTCATTTCCCCTTTTTTTTTGAAATCAGTATAATTCTGTAAGTACATGGGGTGGATTTTTTAAAATATTTTTCTGAGTACTGTTAGAACTTGGGGCATCGTGGGAATCCAGTTGGACGCCAGGTTCTTGGACACCCTGTATAATGATAAAAGGCAAATATGGAAAATATAAAATCAAAGAATTATAAAAAGTTATATCGTTCATACGAAATACTGGTGGCCCTGACAGACATTAGGTACAGTGCCTTAAACATGTGCTTAAAATAAAAAAAAAACCTAGAACCCGATCGCAACGCCACATATTGGTTCCATTTATAAACCTAAACCGTCTAGGCGCACAATACAAAACAAACATACACATAATGAATAGCAAATTATATAATTTTACGTATAAAAATTTAAAAAGTTTTCAAATTATTTAACAATCTTCAAACTTCAAGTAAACCCAGTAAAATCCATATAAAATAATTTAAACGTAAGACGACATTATTATACACAGTTTTATTTATCAATATTGGTGCAACTGTTTTGGAGCAGTTCAGTGGCATACACACATACAGAAGAATCAAAAAAATAAATGCGGATGTTAGTTTGTTTGCTTCCACGCCTTAACTACTCGACCGATCATCGTGAAAGGAGTATGGGCATTGAAATATGAAGCTTGGTTTCAAGTGTTCCTATAGGTGTCCATTCATGAAACATACCTCGTTTTGTAGGGCTTATAATGCTGATTCAAATAAAATAAATATAATATCTCTACTTCGACGGTTTTATGTACAAAAGACTTAAGAATTTTATTGAATTAGGTTATATTTTATAATTGGCAACTGTACTGTATTTTTCATTTTCTCGAGTTTTTTACTTGAGTTTGATGTAATTAATCATTTTCTAAATTAATAACCATAAATAAGGCAATGTGTATGTGATTATCTATTGTGGATTGATGTTAATAGCTTTCCCCGGTTTGTACATTGAACTTACACGTAATTATAATAGAAAATAATTGAATCCAAAAGTAAGCAAAGTAAGCAATTGAATATACTCTACATCTTTTCTTTATTCTCATTTCGGCAGAGCCGTCTACTTTTAGGATATATGATAAAGGTGCTATTCAGGTGCTCGATAAATAAAAACACAAAATGCCCATACTTCTTTCGGATAAACATTCATGATGATCGTTCGATTGTGTCAGAGAACAGAAAGGGACATAAGGTACGTTTCATCCAGAAAAAAATACTGTTACAAATTTAATCTTACTTACATACTTAAAATAGTATAATTTAATCTTACTTACATACTTAAAATAGTATAATTTAAAGAGAATTTCAACAAAAAAATGGTTGCTTGCAACATTAATTGATATTTTAATATCATTCAAGTCATTAGTTCCCTCACCCATCTATATTCGCTTATCAGTTGTCTGACTCATGTATATAAATCATAGTAAATGCATATATTTATATACTTTACGACTTTATTGATTTATAGTATCTGATATTATGTGACTTTACAAGATGTAGAAAATAGATATTATATACATACTTTTATTCATACTCAAATTCGTCATCATCTCAGCCGACATTGCTGGACATTGGTATGCCTCAAGGTTTCCACACAGACCGGTCTTGGGTCACCCGCATCCAACCGCTTCTCGCGACCCTTATCAGATCATCGGTCCACCTTGTGGGGAGGCCTAACCCTGCTGCGTCTGCCGCTGCGTGGCCGTAGCACTCCCCAAATTATTAACATATATATATTAATAACTCCCTATCTATATATATAAAAATCTCGTGTCTCGTGTTTGTGGTCGCACACCTCCGAAACGGCTCGACCGATTTTTATGAAATTTTTCATGTATATTTGGTAGGTACGAGAATAGGTCGTAAAGTATATTTCATACTACTAAAAAAAAATTTATATGGCAGTACAACGATTACGGGGAGTCAGCTAGTAATAATTGTATAATATGTTGCAATCAATTTTAAAACTGTTTCAAAAGATTTCTTTTAATTGCTATTTGGTTACAAATCAAACATAGGTACCTAACTATCCTATTTCCGCCACCATCATTAGATCTATCGTTTAAAATCGACATGGATCTTATAAATAAATTTAATATTATAACACATACACACAACACCATCTAGCCAAAACTAAGCAGAGCTTGTACTATGGGTACTAGACAATGGATAAACATACATATACACTTTATTTTTTGTAAATACCTACATATTGTACATAATTATATAAACACCCAGACCAAGACAAACATCGATGTCCATGGACATAAATGTTTGACTTGTGCGGAAATCTAACCCACGATCTCAGGCGTGGCAGTCGGTTACACTAACCGATACGTCATCGAGGCCGCCAACTTATTGGCCACATATTGGCTACGTATTGGCTACGTATTGGCCAACTCTGAGGCTGCAGTTAGACGCCGCGAAAACTTTCTTGCGGCCAGCGCGCAGTGGCTGCATTTTAGCCGCGTACTATTATTCGTTCATAGAAAATTTAAAGTCTATTAACTAGGCCACAACATTCAAATTCTTCCCAACAAAGAAACCGGTCGCTGGTAGCATGAAGGGATTCGTTGATAAATTAACTTTAACTTTAAATGTAGTTGCTAAAGAACTTATTTTACTATAACTGACGATTCTTCAAAATACGTTCTTGGTGGCCTCAAAGTAGGGGCGCGCCGTCCACGCGGCCTCGCGGTGTCCTATATAAACGGGTCCTCAAGGTTACCATAAACACCCATTGTACATAATGACAAATGTGGAGTGGAGCTACAAGAGGAATATTTAATCATACAACATTGATTTTACTGATCTACCATAGCTTTTATTATATTTATTATTATATATTATTATACATGCAAGAGCGAATAGCAATCAAAAGAAGACCTTTTGCGAAAATTGTAAGAAATTGGTTGCAGAATGAGGGAGTGATTAATGTTTTAAATTTGGATATAAATAGTGAGAAAATCACGCTATCTCCCTCGGACAGCTGCTTTTAAATAGCGGTTACGTCACAGTTTGTGTCGTGCATCCTTTTTCTGATATTTGACAATTACATCTACTACCAGATTTAAGACGGTTGTATCTTATTTATTGTTAAGTAGGTGTCACAAAATCTTAGTTTTTGAGATAAGATAATGTAACTATTTAACTTAAACTAGCGGTCGCCTAGTGCTCGAAATTCGACCAAAGTTTGCCTGTAAGATATTGCTGATATATGTCATTATAATTGATATATGTAACCATAGTTACGCGCTTCGACTGCGTGTGTCAAATGCATGGTTGTGTGCGTGTAGTGTTTTTCATTAATTTAATGTATTTCTAATGCATATTTTATATAAATATTAGGATTCGTCACTTCTTCTCCATATAAACTTTAGCTGTGCCAAATTTTATACTCCTCCGTCCGCGCAATTTTCTTAAAAAGAGGTACAAAGTTTTTGCTTCACGTATTAATATATAGATAATAAATAAAATGATTCAAATACCTTATTATTTAATACCCATATTTTAAATTTATCCTTTAAGATACTAAACATCCTTACTATATATTCTATATATTACTATATAATATTATAAATTCGAAAGTAATTCTGTCTGTCTGTATGTCTTTACGGCTAAACTATTCAACCGATTTGAATGAAATTTGGTATAGAGGTAGTTAAAAACCTGGGGAAGGATATAGGCTACTTTTAATTGATGTAGGTACTACGTGGGCGGAGCCGCGCGTATAAGCTAGTAGTATTATAAATAACAGATCTTTAATTATTAAGTCGCTGTTTATGTCCTACGTACCTACATCTAATTTCGTGGTTTCTGTACAAAAGGCAATGAAAATAAAGTTCACTTATATTTCGAGAATAGACTATTTGTATATATTATTAATAACTTGTATTATTAATAATAAATATCAATAAACTTTTAAACAATTTGTATTTTTAACCCCCGACGCAAAAACGACGGGGTGTTATAAGTTATATCGCTTAGTGTCTGCCCGTATTTGTTGTTTTAATTCGATATAATTACGTGGTGGTTGATGATTTTGTTAATACGAAACTGTCGGATGAACTGTCGCCTTCGGTATCTCCGGACCTATACGACCTTCAAACCTTCAAGAAAAGAGCGTACTCCTTTTTAAAACGCTGGCAACGCATTGGTGACTCCCCTGGTGTTGCGGGTCTCCATGGGTGGCGGTAATCGCTTACCATCAGGCGATCCGTCTGATCGTTTGTCTTTAAAAGAAAAATATTACAGTGGCTTAAATACAAGCAGCAGCAAGAAAAAGAAAACATAGAATTTGATTAGGCCATTAAAAAAAATTTACTTATATGATATAGTTAGTATGAAATCCACGTTACAAATTTTCTTCACAAAAAACGGCAGCTTCATATTTAAACTCCTGTTATAACGGTAAGCAGGCCTTTGTCTCGAGTTTATTGTTCAGATGTATGTCAGTGATTCATGGCCATCTATTATACAATGTGACTAATATAGGAAATGGAAATCTATGCTGAATAACTGGTATAACAAAATGCCTAGATATAGTAACGAGACGGGTGTAAAATCCCTGGATTGCTCTTCGTATTCATGTGATATTTTTCTTCCAAATCACTCTGTTGGTGGATATCCCCTGACCTTATGACCTTGGGATCCCTATATCTCGGGGATCTCTTGACCCACAGGGCCCATATTCAAACTCGACCGAGGGATGACCCCAAGGTGTCTGTACACCAAATTACAATACAATCGGTCCATTGGTTCCGGAGCTATGTCTGTCACTAACAAACACACAGACCCACATAGTGTTTTCATTAACCTCTTTGAAAAAGAGGTTAAAAATGTAATAGATTCGCTCCCTTTTTGAAGTGAAAACTTCTTTAGGCGCGTTGAACAGTTTCTGGGTGAACAAAAATCATGGAACTGGCGTCATAGTCACAGAACGCTTTCCATGAGCTATATGTATACTGTGTATATATGTGTACTTTTTGGGTGAACAAAAAGCGTTAATCTCGCGTCATCGTCACCGCACGCTAGTTACTTAGTTTTCACTTCTATCGGCAGTCCCCAAAGACTGCACCGCATGTTTCTTTTTCTTTGTATTGAATCGATATTCTTTTGTATTGACGGACTGTAGAGATGGCGTACAGATTTAAGTGGTCGTCTTGCCACTGCTACCGCGCCGAGTGTTGTGGGTTCGAATCCCATACAGGACAAAAAGTTGTGAGATCCTCAAATGGTTGTTGCGAGTCTGGGTGTTCTTTGTGTCCGTTATTTGAATGTTTGTAAACTCCCCCGCGAAACAGGAATTAGGTTAGTGCCTTCTAAGAAAATTTGTATTATAATATCAGTCCTGTATTTAAACCCTTAGTTCCCAAAGTGGTCCAGGTGGACCCCCAGGGGTCCACGGGAGACTCGACGGGGGTCTACGTTGGCATGACAATAAAATGGCGGTCCACAAATCGTAAGCGTGGGTTCACGAAAATTTATTTGCTTTCGATAGTGAAGAACTAAAATGTTGGCTTGACTTCACCTATCAATGTAGGTAGATAATATTTTAAGAAGCTCAGCAATTGTCACTTGTTTAAAACGTCGATCGACGGATATATTGAAGAGCACCAAATAGAATTTCTAAAAAAAAAAAAACAAATATTGGTCAGCTTGTATAGATTTAATCAATTTTTTTAATTTTAACCCAATTTATCTTTTTGCTCCGGATATACCGATTATACTTGGCGAATTAAATTTCTGGTTGCAGGGGGTCCACCGGCACCAGCTAAACTTTGAAAGTGGTCTATGAGAAAAAAGTCTGGGGACCTCTGATTTAAACTGCCCCACTGCCAAGCACGCCGTTGTTCGTATTGTTAGAAGGGTTAGCCCATAGTCCATCACGCCGTCCCAGTGTGGATTAGCAGACTTGGTATTTATTAAATTTTATTTGTCGGCCTCGATGGCGTAGTGGTTAGTGTAACCGACTGCCACGCCTGAGGTCGCGGGTTCGATTCCCGCACAAGACAAATATTTGTTTGCATGAACATGGATGTTTGTCTTGGTCTGGGTGTTTCTATGTATAATATGTATGTATTTACAAAAAAAAAAGTATATATGTATGTTTATCCATTGTCTAGTATCCATAGTACAAGCTCTGCTTAGTTTGGGCTACATAATGTTGTGTGTATGTGGTAGAATATTATTATTATTATTAAATAGGTATAACTACAGATATCAAATTACATAAACGAATAATAATAATAGTAATAGAAATAATTTACGTGTCAATTTGAGATCCGATTAAGGTTGAGCACAGCATTAGAAAAAAAATACAATTAGACGGCTAGGTAAAGAAGAGAAAATATTATATAAGATAAATATCAAGAAAGTACCTGTGATAAGAGAAACATAATAATAATATCGATCAGAGCGCCGCACAATGATTATCGATGTCACCATTCCGCATGACGGCAATCTCGCGAAAGCTGAAAAAGATAAACAGATTAAATATCTCGATTTGGATCGCGAGGTTGTCGACATGTGGGATGTAGATTCGGCAATCATTGTGCCGATAGTCATATCTGTCAATGGTCTAATAGCCAAGAGCTTCGATCACGATCTAAAGAGGCTCGCGTTGGGTGCTTGGATCAAGGGTTTGATGCAGAAGGCAGTGCAGGCAGGCAGGCTATTAGATACAGCACGCATTGTGAGGAGGTTCCCCTCTCTGGGGCCCTAACCACCGGCAGCTTGGACCTTGTTCCCGATGTCGGTGGGTCATTTCAGTTTTTATATTTTTAAATATGTATAGTTTTTTATATTTATATTTAAAAACGTAATGATTAGAAATAAAAAATAGAAATAAAGAGAATAATAATAATACAGTTATATAGTTAATAGGCATATAGTTGCCGGTTGTTCTCGTCTTGCTAACGGCGAGTACTTGCGCAGACATAACCAAGTAGCCAGAATTATCAATCAGCAACTTGCTCTGAAGTACAAACTTGTAGAGGTCGAAGTGCCTTATTACAGGTATGTAGCGGAACCAGTTCTCGAAAAGGACCATATCACATTGTATTGGGATCGATCTATTACCACAGACAGGACTGTTGTTGACAGGACAATCATTGTACCGATAGTCGTTACGGTGAACGGTCTAATAACCAAGAGCCTCGACCAACATCTTAAGAGGCTCGCGTTAGGTGCTTGGGTCAAGGGTCAGATGCAGAAGGCAGTCCTTATTGATACGGCACGCATGGTGAGGAGGTTCCTCTCTCTGGACCCCTAACCACCGACAGCTTGGACCTTGTCTCGACGTCGGTGGGCATCCATAATTTTTATATTTTTAAATGTGTTTTTTTTTATAATTATATATTTAAAATGTAATTTTTATTGGTTAATAATAAATAAATGTGAAATAATAATACCAAAAAAATATCTTTTGGCGTCTTAAAATTATTACAACGTGGAAGGACTATCAGTTTACATTTTCTTAGGTATTCGCCGTAAGTGTCATAAAAAATATTAAGGCTTTTGGCATGTTCATTATAACCTTTACACATTCTCACAATAGGATCGTTTAAAGTGACATTATTATTACTATCTATACTATATATCTTCAAGAATATTATGGAGAACTCTCAGACATGTATATCCTCACGATCTTTTCCTCCACGGTTAAAGCGAGCGATAATTAACTATTTAATACGCATATAACTTCGAAAAGTCAGAGATGTGTGACTTGGGATCATACTCTGGACTTCTGCATGGCTGTCTAATGATCTTCCACTGGGTTATCGCTGTTAAAACTGGCTCCCACACAGTCTCGTAGTTACAGTAATTCTAAGAGCAGCAATAGCTCAGTGGGGAGACCAACAGACTGCAATGCAGAGGGTCTCGGGTTCGAACCTACGTCGCACACCTCTGACTTTCGGAAGTTATATGACTTTTCGAAATTATGTGCGTATTGATTGACAATTATCGCTTGCTCCGTGCCTCGGAGAGCACGTTAAGCCTTCGGTCCCGGCTGCCATGAACATCTATGGCAGTCGTTATGGGGAAGTCAGTGCCCTATAATATCCTGACATTGGTCTAGCCTTAGGGTATCGTTAGCCTTCGGGTTGCGGAGGTCAGGTGGCAGCCGCTTCGTGTAAAAACTGATATCCAGTCAAATCCGATTAGACTAAAAAAGCCGACCCCAAGTGACTTGGGTATAATAAAGGCTAGGGAGACGAAGAGTATATATTTGAACAGATTAACGTCCTAACCGCCAGTCGTATCGAGAAAGAATATTTGTTAATCTCCTATCTTATTTATATGTTTTTATCAATGTATCAAATGGAGAGTTAAATATTGATTAATTACACTTTAAGGTGTAAATTAGTACAGTACAGTAACAATGATAATGATTAATTATAGAAATAATCAGAACGTAAATATGCAATTATAATATAACAATTAAATATAATACGTCACAATTGTTGTGCAACTATAGAGTACCTACTTCATAACATAATAGTTTTTTTTTTTTGGATAAAATCTATCCTCTTTCATTTCTGTTCACCTCACAACGTTTATGCGAAATTTCATGCTGATCGGTCAAGCATTTAAAGCTTGAAAGAGGAAAGAAAAAGCAAACTAACTCAGATTTGCATTTATAATATTAGTTAGGATGTATACAATATTTTGGCCTATTGCATATATACATTTTACTAGAACTTTGTTGAAATTAAACACTTTATACGGATTTTGTCGCGTTGTTTATTTTACTTTAAACACTGTTATTACATAATTTTGAAAACTCTAACACTACTGTTATTGAACTTTACTACTATTTAAGCTATATATTTTCTAATTAAAACTATTTATATTTAAGTTTACACTTTGCCCCGACGTTTCGGTTGCTTTACAGCAGCCATGTTCACGGGGAGACTAAGATGGTATTTGTCTCAACGTTCTGAAGTGTAGCTAGTTATTTTAAAGTACCCGAACATAATTTAATCTTTGGTGTTACTATTTACGCAGAATGAGCTCGAAGTATCATGCTTACAGTCGTAAAATAGCCTTAAGTCATCAGTAATTTGTAATAATATTATGTAATCTAAGTTATTTTTATTGTATCAATATACATATCTTATTTTAAGTTTATGCACATTGACCTCAACTTTAATATTATTTGGCATATATTTTTATTTTTGTAAGTAGAGAAATAGCCTGAAACACAGGTCTAAACCTAGTTCAGGCAACCACTTTATAAAAACCTAGCGCTTGAAGTTAAATTAGAATGCACAATGTCGGCCGATTAAAGTATACCTAAGTAAAACATGTACCAGATTAAGGATAGTTATAATTTATTGTAGTATAATATTATTTTAGACTAATAACAAAATGTATACCTATGTATTATTATTATTATTGAATAAATTATTGAAAATATAAACCTACTACCGTATAAAGTGTTTAATTTCAATGTATAACATTCGCGTAAACATAAGACAATATTATAGAACTTTGTTCCTTATACATCTTATTGGGATGTCTGTGCCTATGTTCTAGTAAATAAGGTTTTCATTAATTTGATTACAGACAGTCGGGGCAGCTTTCTGCGCTAAAACAATGCACTCTAACGATAAAGACTTTAACATTGGCATCTGGGATACGGCAGGCAGCGAAAGGTACGTACATATACTATATAAAATTTATCTCCGTTGCCCTTGGTCACGCCATAAGGTTTATTCCGCATTCGACCCCCATGTTTCGTCCCGAATTTAAAAATACGCATTCGCCCCAAAAATTGTTCCTCATATCGCCCCGAAATTTAGATAAATGTGACATAGCTTTAGATTTTAATTACATAAACAATTAAATGTTTATTTCTTAACGTAATTTCTATTTCGCCCCAAATTATGTTCCTTTTCTGACCTTTTTTTTGTATAGCAGATTTTGATGTACCATCAGCCGAAAAATATTTTAAAATACCTCCTTGATTTCTCGGCGAAACTTTGGGCTTATGATTGCATGACATCACGAGCCCGGCATTGAAGAGATTCAAAATAATTTTTAAACAAGTTTTGTTTGGTAACCATATTATTATGCTTAAAATGTAGGACGAAAAAGGTATAATTAGAAAAGACGGGCGAATGAGGAACATTTTGGAATGTGGGACGTAATGTAGGGGCGAATGCGGAATATACCCGCCATAACTTAATAATTACTTTACCGATTACATTAATCTTTGTTTAAGATTTCTAATACTTTATAGGAGGTTCTTAGGGACAGAAAAATTAAGAAAATTGTCTAATTTCTTAAAACTTAACAACTATTTTAATTTCGCGAGTTATTTCGTTAAGATTGGACGACATCGGGTCAGCCAGTCATTAAATATTATAAAACAAAGTCCCCCGCCAGGTCTATCTGTATGTTCGCGATAAATTCAAAATTACTGAACAGATTTTTATGCGGTTTTCACCAATAGACAGAGTGATTCATGAGGATGGTTTAGGTGAATAATTTGTTAAGGTTTTGTACTACACATGCAAAGCCGGGGCGTGTCGATAGTAGTGTATGAACACTCTTATTGTTCAATACCAAAGTGTGCGAAAGTTTTCTATCTAACGTGCGAGCTCACTCTTTAGTGTGCACACTTTTTTCTACATACTATTTGAAAGCAAATGAATCGTCGGGCAAGTCTAAATTTAAATAGTTTAGTAGTAAAATATCTGTAGGTAAATAATATAATACCAACCCTGTGTTAAACTGTCCCACTGCTGGGCATGGACATCTTCTCACTATGAAAAGGGTTAGGCCGTAGTCCACCACGCTAGGTCAGTGCGAGTTGGCAAATTGAAGGTTGTGTTTTTAAAATAAACTGCAAGAAATCGGTGGTAAATGGTAACTGCTGTAGGATTTTACAATGTCAGAAGTCAAAACAGTCAAGAACAGAAAAATTCTAATAATATTGTAAATGGGAATGTGAATTTGTTTATGTTTTAAGCAGCGATAGCTCAGTGGGGAGACCAACAGACTGCAATGCACAAGGTCTCGGGTTCGAACCCACGTCGCACACCTCTGACTTTCGGAAGTTATATGACTTTTCGAAATTATGTGCGTATTGATTGACAATTATCGCTTGCTTCGTGCCTCGGAGAGCATGTTAAGCCGTCGGTCCCGGCTGCCATGAACATCTATGGCAGTCGTTATTGGGAAGTCAGTGCCCTATAATATCCTGACACTAGTCTAGCCTTAGGGTATCGTTAGCCTTCGGGTTGCGGAGGTCAGGTGGCAGCCGCTCCGTGTAAAAACTGATATCCAGTCAAATCTGGTTAGACCAGAAAAGCCGACCCCACGTGACTTGGGAATAATAAAGACTAGGGAAAAGAAGATTTTGTTTATGCTTTCAGATTTCAGTTAAGACGTACTACTCGTTCGATCGTCATGAAATTTCGCATACACGTTGCCAGAGAATGAATCGGTATGAAAGGTACCCTATGTTCTTTTATGTGATGTGACCCTTGACAAAGTGTATGCGAAATTTTATGATGATCTGTCGACTAGTTATGGCGTGGAAGCATTACAAACATACTCACATTCGCATTTATAATGTTAGTTAGGATTACTGGCAGACAAACCAGCGATCCACCTGGTGGTGACTGGTAATCGCCATGAGTTTACCAACATCAGGGTGCTTAGTGCGTGTTGTTTTTGTCTTAACGTGATCCAAACGTTTACTGCGTTTGGCTCTCTCATTGGTTAATAAGAGCTTGGAGCGACCAATCGTTATTCTGAATCGTTATCTGAAGAGTTATTCCACCTTATCCCGCCCTCCCCTTTTCTATCCAGAACAACGCGTGCTGGGCTCAGATGCCATCCTTACACGGTGGAGTCGACTAGAGTGCGTACCAACAAGTTTGGGTCCTCATACCTCTGCCGAACGATCAAGGCATGGAATTCTCAGCCAAAGCACGTGTTTCCTTCTTCCTTCAATCCTGGGTCCTTTAAGCGGGGCGTGAAAAAGCACCTTCTCAGGCCGTTAAAGTAGAGACCTCAACATCACCTCGGCTGCTATGAGGACGATGTGGAGGCCACTGCTCTTAGACCACACGACTGCTTACCATCAGGCGGAGTGTGGTCATTTTGACCACAAACTAACTCTCACTAGGCGTTTAGGAATCTTTAGCCAAGCTACTGCCTACCATCCCAGTCTCTTTGAAACCCTTATTCCCTTTCAGATACGAAGCTATGACGAAGATCTACTACAGGGGCGCTCATGCTGCTATTATCTGCTACGAACCATCATCAATGGCATCTTGGAATAGGTTGAGGCATTGGCTCTTGGAACTGAGGACTGTTGAAGAGGTATGAGTTCTTAGATATACCCCTAGTTTCTGAATTAAGAATGGTATTTAATAATAGATTACCCGCGGCTTCGCATAAAAATAGATGAGGTTATTTATGTTGGTAACAGGACTTTTAAAGAAATATATTATATAATACAGTATACACTTTAAAAAAGAAATGTCATGTTACTTGGTGATAATATAGCTTTTTAATAGTGAAATAATTTATAAAATCGGTTAAGTAGTTTTTGAGTTGAATCCTTAAAAACAATTCTTTGTTTTGTCGGCATTTCTTTTAAATGTATGTTCACTGATTACTCTAAGACGCCTGAACCGATATGGAAAATTCTTTTTTGTTTCAAAGGGTACTTCCCAGGTGGTTGGTCCCATTTAAATTTTATCATAATCTTATATATAATATTCTCGTGTCACAATGTTCGTTCCCGTACTCCTCCGAAACGGCTTGACCGATTCTCATGAAATTTTGTGAGCATATTGAGTAGGTCTGAGAATCGGCCAACATCTATTTTTCATACCCCTTAGTGATAAGGGTTGTCCAAGCCTAAAATTTTTTTTAAATCTTTTGTTCATAACATTTATTTTATGGCAGAGCAACGTTTGCCGGGTCAGCTAGTATTAGTAAATATATTCTTGCGTATTTGATAATTAACTAAAAGCTCACATTAACAATACGTAAGTTTAGTTCTCTTAAATAATCAAATACAAAATCATATTTCGCCATAATTAACAAATGTGGAAAAGAAAAATGTCAAACGCAAATATCGACACGGAATCGATGTTGTCCTGGTGATGACAGGAAACAAAAAGAGCAAGAATAGGGAAGCGCGCCTTTTTTATACTGTTGGTGACAATTTAGAGATTTGACTGCCAGCACTTTTTAACTGCAGGTGACAGCTTAGAGGTTTCTTCCAACAATATAAATAAATACTATATAACGGGTCTAACTGGCGATTAAGTATTTTAAAGGTAATAAATACTCATTGACTGTCCGACGTTTCGATCGAGTAAATGCATGACCACGATCGATGCAAGTCGTGTGGTTGATTACAAAGTTACTTAGTGACCAAAATGAACGAAAAAGGGATTTTTGAATTGACTTCGATCTTTTATAGTGACTGCGATTTGTATTGTTTTCGGGTCTGGAGGACCATAAACTCACTAACTTGACGTTCATAATACGACATCGAGACCAAAATAAAAAAGAAAATTGGATTGACTTTGATATCTTACAGTAACTGCAATTTTTATTGTTTTCTGGTCTAAAAGACCCTAAACTTAATAACCACTAAACATTGACATTCATAACTTTGTCACCTATACCTATATATAAATAACTGATTTTTGACTTGACTTCGATCTTTCACAGTCACTGCCTTTTGTATTGCTTTCCGGCTTCGAAGACCACACACACTAAACAATAGACTTTGACGTTCATAACTGTTACTTCGAAATCAAAATGAATAAATGATTTTTGATTTGACTCCTGACTGCTATTTGTTTTGCTTCCAGAACTGCAAAGTGTACCTATGTGGTACGAAAAAGGACCTTCTGGACAAAGGGTTCGTCACTCGAGAAGTTCCAGAAGATATCATAGCGACGTATTCTCAGGGTTTATGTGGACATTACTTGACGTCTAGTAAGACTGGTGAAAATGTTGGTAAGTGCTCAATAAATAAATAAATTTTCTACCACATACACACAACACCATCTAGCCCAAACTAAGCAGAGCTTGTACTATGGGTACTAGACAATGGATAAACATACTTATATACATATTTTTTTTGTAAATACATACATATTATACATAGAAACACCCAGACCAAGACAAACATTCATGTTCATGCACACAAAATGTTTGACTTGTGCGGGAATCGAACCCGCGACCTCAGGCGTAGCAGTCGGTTACACTAACCACTAAGCCATCGAGGCCGACGAATACTTTGATTGTACCCCATAGATGTTTAGGTGGCCGCCTCGCTACTATCATAAGATTATGATGAAAGAAAAACAGATGTAAGATTTATTTTAAAGAAGATATCCTGTATTAAGACAAGACAACAAAAGAAAGTAGTTTGTCAGGTTAGTTTTCATGAAAAAGATAAAAAACTAAAAAGATAAAAAATATTGATTTTTGTCTTTTTAATCCTTTTTTGTTATTTTATGAAAAAGATATTGAATAAAATATATCATTAGTTGATTGTCTACATTGTTAGCTTTCAAATGAGACATATTTCGTCTTACTAGGACGTCTACATCGATTGAAATGATTAAAACAGTACAAGCGCCCGAGCTAATAGGTAAAAAAAACAAAATGGCTGCCAATTTATCATGGAGGGGGGCAAGAGAAAATTGAGATAGTGATTTGTCGATAAAAAGTACCATATTTCACCCCCCCCTTAAGTCTCCGACACTGGTAAACAGACATATTGTATATATACATAATTCCTTATGTATTAAAGTACAGCCACGTCACATCTTGGATGCGTCAAAGTGAGTAGTAGAGCCTCGCTGATTTCAGCATGTATGGGCCGGCTCGACCGGGGAAGGACCCTCTCACGGAATATCGACGTGAAATAGCTGTATTCCTACTGTTGTGTTTCGTTCGGTGAGTGAGAGTGCCGGAGGCCCAATCACCCTCTTTCCCCCTTTCCGTTCCGTCTCCTTTCCACTTCCATTCCTAAAGGGTCGGCAACGCGCAAGTGATGCCCCTGGTATTGCATGCGTCCATAAGCTACGGTGACCACTTACCATCAGGTGGGCCGTATACTTGTTTGCCAATTTAGATGAATAAAAACAAAATCTTATCTAATATTATAAATTGGAATGTGAGTTTGTATGTTACACTTTCATGCCTTAACTACTCGACCGCTCTTTATGAAATTTGGCATACACGTTGCTAGGAATACAGAAAAGGCATTAGTTACTACAAATGCCTTTTCTGTATTTCTTTCAGTCAGAAAAAAATAGTACTGTTTTCGAGTGGAGCTGCAGGCAAAAGCTAGTACAGTATCATTTATCGCTACACGATGTTTTCTTTCACCGTTAAAACGAATTTAGCGTTCGTTTTAACGGTTAAGTAAAACATCATGAGAATACCTGCATGTGAAGAGTTAGCCATAATGTTCTCGAAGATATGTGTAGTCTGCCAACCTGCACTGGGCCCGCGTGGTGGACTATGGCCTAACTCTTCTCATGCTGAGAAGAGACCCATGCCCAGCAGTGGAACAGTTTAAGGGCTGATATTGTTATTATTTGGTTTTGCATACCGCTTGAGAGTTTATTATAGAAGTATTACGTCTTCTTTCCAGATGAGCTCTTCCAAAAAATAGTGGATGACTGCGCAGCTGATGCAAGGGTCATGAAGAACGTGGAAGACCTTAGGGTCCAACTGGCGAAAGACGAGGCAGCTTACAAAGCAAGAAGCAAAGAATACTGCATATGTTGAAGTAGACCAATGGACCTCTTAGGACTCGCGATTGAAATCGTTCGAGGTCGCGGGTTCGAATCCTACTCATTATGGTCGCGCTCGTACCCAACGTGAACTCACTTCTAATACAAGCATTCTAGCTTAGCCGGAGGGGTTAATAAGAATACTAGTAATTTGTTAACCAAATTGTTATAGTGCATTCAAATTGTGAGCAAAATCAAAATAAAAATATATTCATATAGGTCACAAAGTAATACATATGAATGTCAAAGTTACACTTATGAACGCCAAAGTTACACATATGAACATCAAAGTTTATTACCAAGTGCATTTGCTGAAGTTAGATTTTTGTTAGTTGGTAGGTTCAAGTAAAGGGTTGATCCTATGAGAAGATACCTGCAAGAAACTCACGGCCATTCTTTTAAATCGCCAGTTAATTATAAAATATTGGTTAATGTTAATATTGGTTGGTGTGGTTGTTACCGGAGACTGTTGGGATAAGTATTTATAGTAGGAATGTTTTTGGTCTGTAATTATGAAACATGAAAATTTATTTTGGCTTCTTACAGTAAAATTATATTTTGTATTTGTTTAGGGGTCCAATATTCGTTATAAAATTAGTTCAAAATAGAATTCCGATCTAGTCTGTGTTATAAATATCACAAATGGTATTCTTCTAAATTAAAATAAAACTTGAAATATGGAAAGAACTGCATTTCAATTCACATTTGACGTTTATTAGACTTTATTAGTTTATTGGTTAAGAGCTTGGAGAGGACCAATCGGAGCGCCGAACGTTATCAACGTGTCGATCGCGTTAACGTAAAACAAACTCGCGCCATGCACTCTGACCTCTAATTCGAACAATTCTTATAACTAGAATGGGCTATATGACAATATGGAAAATAATTACTCATTTAGTGCTATCCGCCTAAATTATTGATTTACAAACCAATTTACAATCATATATATATAGAATGTCCCAGAAGGCGACGTCAAGCCGGAATCAGGTAAGTTATTAATAAATAGCTAACGGGAAAAATAAAATCTAAGTTACGTATATTAAAAATTACAGACATTTAAAAGAAAACAAAATATCTACAATAATATAATATTTACTTCTTGTATAATTTTTTTGTGTTATATAATTTCGCATAATGCTTCTTTGAGCTCTCGATTTTTTTCGATAATTATTTTTATATTTTTTCTGATGGCTATTATAACTTAGCCTGTGACCTGATTCCGGCTTGACGTCGACTTCTGGGACATCCTGTATAACAATTATTTATTTTTACCATAAAATTCAATATAAACTTAATTTACTTTTAGTTGGCAGCACGTGATCGTAAACTATTTTGAATGGCTACATTGATTATGACGTCACACGTTTGTAAACATCTGTTTATTTACAAACGTGTTACGTCACTTGACTGGACGCCATATTGCCGGAGCAAGCGTTGACAGTTTAAATATTCAGCGTATATATTCTTGCATTTTTAAGAAAAACTTTATATAAAATAATCGTTATTTGTAGGGTCCATAGACACTACTAATATATAAAGTGAGATGATTTCTAGAAATTAGTCAAACTGCCTGTTGGTCCTCTTATATTGCTTTCACTTAACCTATCTTCTTTTAGGTTTCAAGCTATCGTCAAACCAAATTTCATTCAAATTTAAGCAGCCGTGACGTATTTCTTTTTTTTAGGAAATTTTCTCTTCTAATGACTCCACGGGACATTAATTAATTTGTATGATCCACAAATGGTTGTTCCGAGTTTGGGTGTTCTTTGTGTCCGTTGTTTGAATGTTTGTAAAGCCCCCGCGACACAAAAATTTATGCCTAGTGTTCTTTAGTTAGAAATAAATATTTATGATCAAAATTCTTTATTGTATTTTATGATAACAATGATTTAATTAGAACAAAATTTCCTATTATGCCAAAAAAAATAATAATTAGGTATTTATTTAAATTGAGTAGCTAGACCTGAGGAAATCTTTAAGACTGCCATGCCTTGAGTTCAATCTCACATCAAACAGCTATGACCTTTCGAAGTTATGCGCGTATTAGTGAATTATCGCTCGCTTTAACGGTGAAGGATAACATCGTGAGGGAACCTGCATGTCTGAGATTTCTACATAATGTTCTCGGAGATATGTGAAGTCTGTTCGCAATAGGCAAGCGTGGTGGACTATGCCTAAACCATTCTTACTCTGAGAAGAGGCCTGTGCCCAACAGTAGGACAGTTTATATATTATTAATATTTATATCAAGTTAAAAGACAGCTACTTATATTAAGCAGTATATTTTGTATTGGGTAGTATTTAACTGTTCCTCAATGTTTTGCCTTTGTTCCACCAAAAATACTAATTGCACAGCAAAATATATTCAAAGAGATCAAACTAAGTCGACGGAGCCCCGCTTCGCGGCTCCTATTTTTGGGTGGGTTTAAGAAGGAACCTAACATAACCTAACCCTTCCGAGACGCAATGCAGTGATTTGAGGCGTATAGATGTTCATTATGATATATTTTAGTAAGCATATTTTGCTGTGCAATTAGTATATTTGATGGTCATTATATTTAATCACTTTTTTATTTCGTCAGGCGTCTGGTCTTCCGTAAAAGCGAGCTTATTGCAGCCTATTAGATACATTTATACTGCCGTCATGAGAAAAAGAGAAGATTTTTCTTTCGGATTTGTGCTTTTTATTTATTTGGAATCAGTAAAAGGAGACGACTATTTTTTTAAATTTTATGTGTTTGTATATTATTATACCTATATGCACTGAATACATGCAGGCTCTGCAAGAATACCAGCGTTGTGGTTACACTGGAAAATGCTGACACAGGACCTTATTAAATTTGTTAAAAAATATTAGATACGTCTTTTGCCGGATTAGGACATAGTATAACATGGCATACGTTTGTTTGTTCTTATCGCATAACAGCTTACACATATTTTTTTAAATTGTATATTATTAAACTACCTACCAGGGCCCAAGGCCATTCGCGGCGACCTAACGGACCTATTTGTCGGGTTGTCAACAATCAATCAACAAGGTCGGGTAATGGGACCTCATTAGACTCGCTGTATGCCAAAAACACGGCAAAGTATTATTATACCAAAATAATATGCCAAAATAATTATGCCAAAGTAGAGCAGCGATAGCTCAGTGGGGAGACCAACAGACTGCAATGCTGAGGGTCTCAAGTTCAAACCCACGTCGCGCATCTCTGACTTTCGGAAGCTATATGACTTTTTGAAATTATGTGCGTATTGATTGACAATTATCGCCTGCTCCGTACCTCGGAGAGCCGTCGGTCCCGGCTGCCATGAACATCTATGGCAGTCGTTATTAGGGAAGTCGACACAAAAGATCCTACTAGGTCGAAGTGTCGCCGGTCTGTACTGACTGGCCACACAAGATAAGATATGCCAAAGTATACCAGAAAAAGAAAAAACATTATTCGAAAGGAAGGATCTCCTTTTTTCCTTATGACGTCACCTCTGCTTACCCCTTCAGGGATATAAGCGTCAGACTATGTATGTATCAAATATGTTTGAAAAAGCTTGGTCGCTTTACTATATGCCTTTACTTAAGAAATAAGATTATTTGTAGTCTACTATAAATAGCCCTAGTTATCCCTCGAGAACAGTAGATTTTATGGATGAAAGGTACCCTATGTCCTTTTCTGTACCCCTGACAATGTGTATGCAAAATTTCATGATTATCGATCGAGTAGTTAGACGTCAAAGCGTATCAAAATATCAAATTCACATTTGCATTTCTAATATTATTTAGGATGCAGTAGCTGTCCCTCGCGGTTTGAATCAAAATCTAAATATCTTTATTCCTATATGTCACAAAGTAACACTTATGAACGTCAAGGTTACACTAACAAAACAATGATATGAATTTACATTTTTATGTTTGTTTAAGATTACTGCTCCGCTCCCGTGGTTCGTAGCGTAATGTTATATGGACTATGTTAATTTTGGATACGGTAGCTTTAGCTTTATCTAGCCCAAACTAAGCAGAGCTTGTACTATGGGTACTAGACAATGGATAAACATACATATATACTTATTTTTGTAAATACATACATATTATACATAGAAATACCCAGACCAAGACAAACATCCATGTTCATGCACACAAATGTTTGACTTGTGCGGGAATTGAACCCGCGACCTCAGGCGTGGCAGTCGGTTACACTAACAACTACGCCATCGAGGCCGACAGGTTATAATGGTGAAAGGATTTTTTATATCGGTCCATTAGTTTTTGAGTTTAGTAATAACAAATAAAAATGAAATCCTTCCTTTTTAAAATCTATACTTATAATAAAATTGTAACTGGTTTGTACATAGGAGATATTAAAGGAAATATAATTTATGAGAGCTATAGAACCCAAAGCAATTATTTTGTCTGTCTGAATATTTGAACGCGCATCACGCAAAAAATACTGCACGAAATTGAATGCGGTATTCACAGTTGCATTCCTGGAGGTCTAACTTAAAATCTGGTGCATGCTTCATTTTGATACGACGCCTAGAATTCAAGTGTTATGTGCGTAGATCAGCTTCTAACATACAAAGAAAGTTATATATAGATTGGTACCTACTTACAAATTCAACTCGAACGCAGCCGCGGGGAAATAGTAGTATAAGTATATCTTATCTTGTGTGGGAGCCAGTCAGTACAGACCGGCGACACTTCGACCCAGTGGGATCTTTTGTGTCGACTTCCCCAATAACGACTGCCATAGATGTTCATGGCAGCCGGGACCGACGGCTTAACGTGCTCTCCGAGGCACGGAGCAGGCGATAATTGTCAATCAATACGCACATCATTTCGAGAAGTCATATAACTTCCGAAAGTCAGAGGTGCGCGATGTGGGTTCGAACCCGAGACCCTCTGCATTGCAGTCTGTTGGTCTCCCCACTGAGCTATCGCTGTTCTTAATATAGGTATAAATCTTTACTAATATTATAAAGCTGAAGAGTTTGTTTGTATGAACGTGCTAATCTCAAGAACTACTGTTTCGAATTGAAAAATTCTTTTAGTGTTGGATAACCCATTTATCGAGGAAGGCTATAAGCTATAAAACATTACGCTACGACCAAAAGGAGCGGAGAGTCAATGAAATATGTTGCAAAGACAGAAACAAATCTCGTATGTGACGCAGACGAAGTTGTGCGGGTTAGTTACTTCACTGTAAAATGTCAGCTCTGTTAAAATGCCTAGCGGTTTTTAGATCTTGTATTTTAAGCGTAGTCAACATGTTTTTTGGAGAATGCCCAAGAGAGTTTGGATTCCCTTGCCAATCGCTATCGATGGGCCGAGAGCTTTACTGAATCTGTTAAACAACTCAAGCAAGAAAAGGCATTAAATGTAAAATATGAACAAAAATGTAAATATATTTAAATATAATTTTGTATCGATTGGATTAAAAGAGCTTTATATTTAAAATATTTGTTTCATTTTATGCTTGGGTGGCGTAGTGTTTTCAGTGGTCGCATCGCCACTGTTGTGAGTTTGAATTATACACGGGATAATAATTTTCATTATATTTGATTCAAAATTGTTGTTCCCAGTCTGGTTGTCGTTTGTGTCAGTTGTTTGAATGTTTGTGAAGTGTCCTGCGACACAGAATTTATTTCTAATACGTAGGAATTACAATTTAAAAAAAAAGTTCCGTCATATTTGATAGTAAGCGGTTGACATATTAATAAGAGAAATATTGTAATGATAATAAGACAGATAAATCACTTTTTTTTATTAATTAAGTCAAATATTTACATTACCCAAACTCTAAAACATAAACTTTTGAAATCTGCTCAAAAATAAATACGATACAAGCGTTTCAAATCTGGTAGTAGGGGTAATAATTGTCAAATAACAGAAAAAGAAAGCACGATACAAACTCTTACGTAACTGCTATTTGAAAGCAGCTGCCCGAGAGAGATAGCGATATATATATTCCTATAATACCCTTACTATTCCTTGTATCCAAATTTAAAATCTTAATTACAATCAGTTTTGATATCGATTGCCAACACAGATTTCTTTTGATTGCTTGTATGTAATAATGTAGAACATCAAACATAGCAAATACCCTATTGGCGATTTCAAATTCAAATTCAAATTCAAAACATTTATTTACAGACTATTCGTTCCATAGAGTGTTAGTATTACAACAGGACAACTTAAAACTATGTTAGTAACCTACACAATAATAAAAAGATAAAAATACACAAGAAATAATAAAAAATAAAAATATAACAAGTGTCCTACAGAATATGGATCCTTATCCACTGTCTCCATATAGGACTATGGATGTAGTCCGCAATAACTTTCAGGTAGCTGTTGGGACTTTCCCTTACCCTTCGCATCAGCGATGCTGCTCTCTTACGAATAATGGCGTGAAAGCCATCTACTTGTTCTTCAGCGAACATCGCTGACGCACTGCAGAAGCGAGGCCATCCCATCAGTAACCTGAAAGCATTGTTATATTGGACCCGCAGGGCACTGACGACCCGCTGCGTGTAGTTGGTCCACAGACTGCATGTATAAAAAGACTGACAATATGCTCTAAAAAGTGTCTTCTTTACATCTTTAGAGCATCAGGCAAATCTGCGTGCCAGCATATTGCAACGAATCGTAGTGGTCAGCGTAACTGACTGCCACGCCTGAGGACGCGGGTTCGATTCCCGCACAAGTCAAACATTTGTGTGCATGAACATGGATGTTTGTCTTGGTCTGGGTGTTTCTATGTATAATATGTATGTATTTACAAAAAAAAAGTATATATATGTATGTTTATCCATTGTCTAGTACCCATAGTACAAGCTCTGCTTAGTTTGGGCTAGATGGTGTTGTGTGTATGTGGTAGAATATTATATTAACTACATGACCTAGGTGCACAAAGTAAGCAACCCTTTTTAACGCCTTCCCCGCTAGTGTCACGGGCGATACGTATGAGGGGCTCTTACGCCCCGCCCTAAACACCAGCAGTTCACTCTTTTTGACGTTGTACGTCAGTACATGTATCTCTGCAAACGCCTCACACACGCGTACGAGTTTTCGTAAGGCGCTGGTCGAAGGGCTCAACAGCACCATGTCATCGGCGTAACTAATGTTATTGATTATTTTACCATCTATATAGCAGCCTACTCCTGTACTGTTGAGCTCACGAATCAGCCCATTTACATAAATATTATATAGTGTTGCAGAGCTCAATCTGCCCTGCCGTGAGCAGGTTGGTGTGAACCAACCTTCAGTTTATAGGGGTCAGAAAGGGAGCCCGACCACTTCACATAGTTAGTTTGGTACCAATATTTATAAATATTTGTAATTCCGTCAGGTACTTCTTTATGCCGCGGCATATCCTATTGTCTCTCATAATCTACCTGGTCAAATGCCTTTGGGAGATCCAGAAAGGCGGAGTACACCGGCGTTTTACGGTCTGTATAGTATCTAACGGTGTATTTCAGGATTAATATCGCACTCTCTGTTGAAAGACCCGTCCTAAACCCAAATTGGGCATCTCCAAGGTTAGGAGACTGCGCGATATAGCCATTCAACAAACCGTCCAACACCTTAGCAGTTATAGTAGCTAACGTAATAGGTCTATAATTACTTATATCACCGATACAACCTGTTTTGTTTTTTACAATAGGTACTACAACCGCCCTGGTAAGATCGTCCGGCAAGTAAGCATGCCTAATACAAAAGGTGAAAAACATCGCCGAAACTCTACACAGGTGTTGACCCCCATGCTTCAGATGCTCCACGCTTAACCCATCATGACCAGCAGATTTACCCTAACTCATGCTCCTTCGAACCTGTGACACTTCTTTTGTGGTTACTCTGATTGGATTTTCAGACAAAGGTCCATCAGCCTGGAGCATCTACCTATCAGATGATCCCCGTGGTTCTGTCATAAAATGTTCCCTGAATATATTGGCGATGTCCACAGCCTCTGTCTTTTATTTATTTATTTATTCATAAGGCACTTCAACGACTTATTCACTACATACATTCAATACTCGATTAGAACATGTTTTAAGATTTAGCGAATTAGTCACTTACAGAAGTACACAACACTTGCAGTTATATGCTAGGTAAGACTAAGAGTAAACACTTAATTGTTTATATTAAGTATGTAATACAATTGGAATGACAAAGAGAGGTTTATCAAATAAGAGGAACAGGTTTATTATTAGTGAGTGCAATATTCTTGTAATTTGTTTAATAAGTTCTTACGAAACTGAGGAAATGCACTTGAAAGTATGTCGATGCTTTGGTTGAAGTTGCTGACATTATTATAGCTGGTCATTAATCGGTTCATGGGAGTCTTACCCCACACTGACTGGGAGACTCGGCCTCGGATTGAGTTTACTGGTTTGTTTCCAGAATTGGCTGAAAGACTTATTCTCGTGGTGAGTAGCAAGAACGTCCATACGGATCTGTTCACGATTGTTCCGAAGGAACTTGAGGTTTTCTTAAAAAAAATTCTACTCTCCGACATTGCCTTCCAAAAAGGACCTGACATTGGTTTTCCACTGGCACACCACCTCTTAAAGAGAAGCCGAGCCTCCCTGGGCGAGTCCCTTACACACTTGTTCCAGTCTGTAATATACCCACCTCTCCGAACCTCTCTGCATTGACTGCTCGTTTTCGCTGCCTCGGTCATAGAATTTATAATGTCACTATACAATCTATATTTTACCTCTTTATGATTTTTATTATTACAGTAGCCGTCCGCGCACAGTCTTAATTCTGTTGGAAAGTCTATTTCCTTCAACTTACCGTTACAGATTTGTTCATACAATTCTATTTGTGTTCTGTTTCTTTCCCCCCATATTACTTTGCTAACATTATTATTATATACAATTTTCTTAGGTATAACTATATCCAGGTTGCATTGGACCAGTAGCGGTAGGTGGTCAGACCAGTACACACCCTGACAAACCCGCACGTTGACGACTGACCGCTATGCTGCTGCCGTTACCAAACAGTGGTGTACGTGTCTGATCCCTCCCCCACATTATATCGGCACATATCTAACTTTGGCATTGACAAAACTTCATCATTTCCACCCCAAAAAGCTGGTGGGGTGTACATTATAATCCCCTAACATAAATACAGATTCAATGCCAAGGTTGTCAATAATAGACACAACTTCACCTAAACATTTGGTAAATTCCGTTAGGTTTTCTGCCGAGTTCGTAGGCATATATATAGAAATTATTAAAATATTTTTGTTTGCTATTTCTATTTTTATAGCCGTCAAACGATTACTATGACAATGTATCACATTTACAATATTAAATAGACTTTTACGCCACAATATCCCTACTCCGCCGTATGGCCTGCCTCTTAATAAGTTACTTGACAAGTCAACGGCAGACTTACCGGTGTAGCTGAAATCCTTATACCACCCAGCAGTGGAATTTCATGTGGTAGCAACCAAGTTTCTTGTAACGCTATAATGTCCGCCCTCGAGCACAAGTCTTTTACACATTGCTGCAACCTTTTCACACCCTTGCAATTAAACGTTATAAACTTAACACTTGCAATACTCGCCATTATTTTGACGTTAAGTTAACACACCCGCCTTTCTGCGTCTGGCGTTGGCTCCTAACATAACAAACAGCCTAAAAGACACACCATCCGGCCACAAGTTCTCGTCCATTAAGACGGTTAGTTTATCTTTAGGTATCATAAACTTGTATAATTAAGTGATCCTTCTGTAGTTTCATATTTATTTTCTCCGGTGAAATATTAACCTGCGTCTTACTAAAAACATACTCAGTTTCATCTTTTGCTGAGGCTCCTTTATCTACATTATAAATATAGAACGGGATCTTTATAACTGCAGCTTTAAATTTACTATCAGCTGATGCAGTCGCCTTGCCTTTATTTCCAATAAAGCGTTCATTGTTTGAGTGCCGCTTGTATGAAACTTGTTTCCAAGGTCCCCCCTCCTGTGCAACATTCGCCCATATTTTCTCTGTCTCACCCGTACGCGCCTCCAATAGTCTAACATCGCTATCTCTCTCAGTTCGCTTCACAGGTGTTTGCACTTGTGCACGGGCCTCATTAGCTGGTTTCGTCTGCCACTGTAACAATGTTGACGCCTCCTGCTCTGTCGTAACCGCTATCCTTGGCGGGGCCTCCACGCGCTTGGCTGTGTGCACAAGCGAGAAGGAACTATTACCGCTCGCTGTGCGCGAGAGTGTTTGTGGTGACGAGGTCACTGACCGTCCTTTCTTTATAACCGGTATATCTCTGTTTATCGGCGCAGCGGTCGACTCTTTTCGGAATGACTCCGACGTTTTATAAACGCAGGTAGTAATACCTGCGTTTTGTTATTGTCACTATTCGAATCCTGCATGTCCATATATGAGCTATCTGCCAGCTAATCTGCCCCTCTCTGCCTATTTACATTGCATTGTGAATTTTCTATGGATGAGTGTTAGAGATTATGGAGCTCAACCATCCTAATGTTGCACATATCTTCCATTTGTTTGATGATAGCGTAGTTTTCTTTCACATGCTTCATATCACACTGCAATTTCAAGATGCTCTTTAGTAAATTAGTGACATCTACATGATCGAAAGTTATAGGTGGGAGTTTTTGTAGATCTCCTGCAACAAACACGGGTATGACCTCCGGATCCGTTCCCTTAAAAAGCTCAATTATATCTTCCAGGTCTCTTACAGATTTACCTTTATTCTTTCTTGCTACCATACGCTTACACTTTGGGATGGCTTGAAATAGTAAGCACTTCGCTCCTTTTATGTCCTCTTCTGTAAAGGCACTTTTATATATACGTATGAGGCTTTCATTGTCCATGACCTCAATCTTATTTTGTACAAAGGATAGCACTTCACTGATGACTATATTGCAAATACTGCATTTAACAATGTTATTTTCCATATCGCGAGTCGTTCGGGTCAATAACGCCGCTAGTGACACACGCCATTCGTTTCTTGCTAGTTTTCACGAAGGCTCCATTTCCCAAACTGCCTTATTTCAATGATTTTATTATTTCCTTTTATATACTATACTCTTATTAGAAATATGATTTATAGCGTTAGGAATCAAGTGAAACAGCTTAAAAAAATTACAGTTGCATGCACTTTCACCTTTAAATAACCATTGAATTATTCAATAAATATAATAAGAAATAAAATAAGAGATAATTGATATCACGCAACAGCGATCATCCAGCACGTCCGTTCCGTCCGCCGGTTGATGTCAAAGTGAGTCATAGCGCACCGAGCGCGCTTTTATAGGTATAGCCCACTCGATCCGACGATTCGAGACGTTACTTGTTTCCGTCACATTCCGCAACCAACATAAGCGTAAATACATTTTTTTCATTCTTTTATAATATATTATATTTTAATTGACGTATTGATATGTCAATAGAGATTTATAACTTTCTCTTACCCTCTGGGAGTTTGCAACACCAGATGTATCACGTCGGTATTGCTAATAATAATAATAAAAAGCTTTAAGTTGCCAATATATCTCGTTGCCTCAGCAATCTTGAAGGTAGGGACCTCTCCATCTTATGGCTCCGTGTAGACAGCGACGACTATCCCCGCGTCTATGTACGTCCCATAGCGGTGAAACCGAAACTGACTGACTCATTGAGAACATCCAGATGGCTTCAGACTTTGTGCAGCAACGGATCCCGGCCGTGGAGATCGTTTTACTTGGCGATTTTAACACTCACCACGCCGACTGGCTTAGTTCCAGTAAGACCGATCATGCGAGGAGATCTGTTCACGACTTCGCCCTGGCCTATGGCCTGACACAACTGGTTACCACGTCCAAGCGAATCCCAGATGTAGAGAGCCAAAATCCTTCACTGTTGGACCTTCTGCTGACTTCTCATCCGGATGGCTACCACGTATCTGTTGGCGTCACACTTGGTTCCTCAGATCACTGCCTTGATCGGAGTACAGTGTCTCTCACGTACTCGCCGCAATCGCGTGCTGCACGCAGCCGCCGTGTGTGGCACTACAAGTCAGGAGATTGGGATGGGATGCGGTCCTTCTTTGCTTTCCTACCCTTGGAGACAAGTATGCTTCTCGCCGGATGATCCCAATGCCGTTGCTGATTCTGTTGCTGATGTGATGCTACAGGGTATGGAGCTTTTCATTCCGTCCTCTGTGATCCCCATTGGTGGCAAATTTCGGCCTTGGTTTGGTCCATCTTCCAAAAACGCAGCTCGTAGGAAGCAGGAAGCTTACCAAGTCTGGGCTGATGCGGTGACGGCGTGTGATTTAAATACCAGCGCATTAAAAAAGGAGTATAATTTTGCCTCCAGGTCCTTCAAAAGAGACATTGCAAGGGCGAAGTCGAAACACATCGGTAGAATTGGCGAAAGGCTTGAGCGTCGTCCTTCGGGAACTCGTAGATTATGGTCTCTTGCCAAAGCTATCGAAGGAAATTTTTGAAAGCCATCCTTTCCACCTCTTCACATTGGAAATGATTCATTGGTCCACGACGCAAAAGAGAAAGCCGGTCTTCTAGGTAAACTCTTTGCGTCCAAATCGATTTGGAATGACAGGGGACAAGAACCGCCTACCATACCGCGGTGTGAGGGTTGTATGCCGGATATCGGGTTCTATCAACGCTCAGTGTGCTTAACACTTCTATCCCTTAATATCCATAAGTTGAATGGGCCTGATGGAATACCCCCTATTGTGTTGAAGATGTGCGCTCTAGAGTTGGTGCCGGTCTTAACGCGACTATTTCGGCTCTCTTACTCTTCTGGCGTAATCCCGAGATCATGGAAGACAGCATTGATCCACCCGATCCCAAAAAAAGGTGACCGCTCAAACCCGTCCAACTACAGACCAATAGCCATAACCCCCCTTTTCTCAAAGATAGTGCAATTCATCATCAACCTTCAGCTCTTACGGTACCTGGAGGGTCACCAGCTGCTTAGTGACCAGTAGTATGGCTTCCGTAGAGGTCGGTCAGCTGGTGATCTTCTAGTATACCTGGTACATCGTTGGGCTCAGGCGACCGAGCCAAAGGGGAAAACCTTGGTGGTTAGTTTGGACATAGCGAAGGCCTGCGATCGTGTTTGGCACAAAGCGCTTCTTTCGAAGCTCCCTTCCAATGGGCTTCCCGAGAGATTATGCGAATGGGTTACTAAATTTTTAGCAGACAGAAGCATTAAGGACGTAGTCGACGGTGAATGCTCCGACTCCATGTCTGTAAATGCTGGTGTCCCGCAAGGCTGTGTGTTATCGCCTACTCTGTTCCTCCTCCATATCAATGACATGCTGCAAATTAGCAGCATTCATTGATATGCAGACGACAGCACGAGCGATGCTCTTTATACTGTCCGCGCTAACATCTCTCGGGAAAACATCATAGAGAGCCGAAACAAGCTTTTGTCCGTCTTGTGAAATTGAAACCTCTATGAAGAAAGTTTCGGATTGGGGCAGACTTAATTTCGTCCGATTTAACCCCACAAATACACAAGTCACGCGTTCACCACATTAAAACTGCCGTTGTATCTCCTCGTTTTGAGAACATCCCCATAAGTGCCTCAGCCGATATTGAAATTCTTGGTGCCGACATATCGAGTGAAGTCCAGTTCCGCGGCTATTTAGAGGATAAGGCTAAATTAGCTTCAAAATAGCTTGGCATGCTTAACAGATCAAGACAGTTTTTACGCCGGCCCACCGCCTACTGCTTTATAAGGCGCAGGTTCGGCCTCACATGGAATACTGTACTATATTACTACTATATTATTATATTATATACTACGGCTCTCCCCCTTTGGACCAGGGTACTGCGGGGTCAGGTAGCCCACTGCGCCTCGAGAGTGCGTGGTGCCTGACATTGGTGTTGGACTCGCAGGGGTTATGTGGTTAGCCGCTGAGGACGACAATGTTCGTTGCTCGGCAGGCACGTGGCGTTCGAGCGCCGGACTCATGCGCGGCTAGTGCGAACCAGTCGGTCGCGCGAGGCACGGAGTTGTCTTTAGCGAAGTGGCGGCGTGGTTGCTGTCACAACGCATCTCGGGTGCTTGCCTGCTCCGCAAATAAGAGTCATAGATAGAGTGACTAAGGCCACACCCGGCTTGTAGGCCTATTTGGGTAGGCGTATGGATGTACGTCGGGAAGTGAGCGTGCCTTATACAGCTCCGGTACCATACTGGAGATATGTGAGGCGGCTTCTCCGTCGCCTTCAGCGAGGTTTTCGTTAGCAACTCCTAGAGTTGCGAGTGGTGAGCGGTTTTATTGCTCCGGTACCTGGAGAATAGGTAGTATCACTTGGGCACGAGGTAGCTCGCTTACGAGAACCGGATCTCAGAGGTTAGGGTGGAGAGTTGAGATTTGGGGACAAGACCTGTCTATAACTGGTCCCGGAAGGTGCTCTCGGGCACTGGATGGTAAAGCGGCTCCCACTATTATAACCTACCGGTTGGTATAGGGGAACGCTATATCATAAACTGGATTAGTAGTAGAAAGAGGGGATGTTCTCATCTTTGGGCAGGGGCACCCGAGTACCAGTTTCTCCCTCTGGACCGCATTCAACGGAGAGCGACTCGAATCGTCGACTGCCAGGATGTTTCAAATTGGCTTGACCTCTTGGCACTGCGTGCGAGATGTGGCCTCGCTATGCATCTTCTATCGCTTATACTATGGGGAGTGCTCCGAGGAATTGTTCGTTCTGATCCCTGCCGCCTCTTTTCGCCATCGTCCTACGCGACAGTATTTTCATTCCCATCATTTAGATGGTTGGTAGTTCACAACTATGCGTTTCTCCAGGAATTTTCTGCCTCACAAAACAAAACTGGAATGAGCTGTCGCCTGCGGTACATCCAGACCAAAATGATCTTCAACACTTCAAGAAAAGTGCGTACTTCTTTTTAAAAGGCCGGCAACGCACTTGTAACTCCTTTGTTGTTGCAGGTGTCCATGGGTTGCGGTAATTGCTTACCATCAGGTGATACGTCTGTTCCTTTGCCACGAAATCCATTTAAAAAAATGTAGCGGCTTCAGATCGCACGTCCTCGGCTGACAATCCAGGTTCTCTTCAAGAAAGAAGGTGCACCTAGATATTATGAAATCTGAGATACGCACTATCCCTTTATAACTGAGTCATCCTAAAGAATCAAGTAGTATTGTTGTGATATGCAAAGATACAAACACAAAAAATGGCGTAAGAAAGAGGAAAATGATTTTTTATTCTGCAACGCCTTTAATATGTTTAATAAAAATGATTGTAAGTTATTGGCATAAACATGGTGTTTAGCTTCGGTGGCGTAGTGGTTAGTGTAACCGACTGCCACGCCTAAGGTCGCGGGTTCGATTCCCGCACAAGTCAAACATTTGTGTGCATGAACATGGGTGTTTTTCTTGGTCTGGGTGTTTTTATGTATAATATGTATGTATTTACAAAAAAAAAAGTATATATGTATGTTTATCCATTGTCTAGTAACCATAGTACAAGCTCTGCTTAGTTTGGGCTAGATGGTGTTGTGTGTATGTGGTAGAATATTATTATTATTATTTTTATATAACTGTTGTTTTGCTAGATTATGGCATGCAAAAATAAATTATTAATACCAAATCTTTAAAACTTTTAATCCACAAATTCTATATGATTATAAATATTGAATTGACAAATCCGATGTCTAGCTGTTTAACGTAATTCGGTAGTTTATTATAGACACGCATATACAAAAGATACAGTGGCGTAGCGTGAGTAACAGCCGCCCGGGGCGGCAGAAAATTTTGCCGCCTAATTAGGTAGGTATTTCAGTTTAAAATACTGTAATATACAGAAATTCTATATAACTTTTTGGGCAGAACAGTCATCATTATAGTGTAATGTCATGAAATGGTTTAAATCTTTATAAGATATGAAAATTTGCCGCTCCCTAAAAGTGTCGCTCGGAGTGAGCCGTTACTGCCGCCTCCACTGAGCTACGCCACTGAAAAGATGCCTTGCAATGTGTGAAAGGCATATTTTGTTGTTGATGGTTTTGTCAATTCATGTTTCATTTTTATTATATTACTATTTTATAATAAAAGTTAAGGGTGTATTCCAAGGCTACAAAATAAAACACTCATATTGTTATTGTTATTTAATATATCCCGCATCATATAATAGTTATTCTACGTCATATGTAGGTCATATTACTCTACAGATAGGTACACAGTATATTTCTCTTAATGTTAATTTTATAATATCTCAACTCCATATATTACATACACAATGAAAAAACCAACAGATCTCTTTTGTATTATGTGGAAATACTTTTTTATGGGTGCAATGACAACTGTCAGAAGTGACATCTGTCGGAGTGACGTCTGTCATATGTGACGTCTGTCATAAGTGACGTCTGTCAAACTGACAGCTGTAGTTTTTCTTTGTCTGTGTTTAACCGAAGGTTAGTACTTCTGAAATTTGAATTAGATTATTATTCCTTTTCCTGGTTTGTGGTAGATCAGTTAATTTGTATGTAATTGTAAACTACTCTTTTATATAATATGGAAACAATATTTAGCTACTGATTTGAGTGTATGCAGCACAACATACCTATGTGAAACTCTTTCTAACATGGCGATACAGTTTTGACATTAAGTTGTCCTTACAACCTTGGAATTATTCGAATACATTGTTTGTTTGGAATGAATATTTTCGTTCCTGTATCCTCCAATGTATAGATATATATAGTTGCCTCTGCCGTAAAGGACTTTTTTCGTCCCCTACGCTTTCAATGATCAATCAAATCGTCTGACTGTAAGAAAAAAATATTTCCACAGATTACACGAATAACGTCAATAGTTTAACAAAAAGATAGAAAACTTAATGGTTTTTTTTTTTAGTTCTGAAACGTAACAAGCCATTATCTAAGTATACTTATATTCTAAATTATTACTAAATATTCTCATCACTAGTTTATTTTACGCGAAATAATTATAAACAATATCAGGGGGGTATAAAAAATAACTAACTTATTAGACACTATTTTTTGGTCCAAAAACGTTTTTACACATAAAATTCCTTTTAAGACTTCGAAAAACGTTTGACATCGCTTCAGTAGTTTATATCCACACATAAAATTCCTTTTATTATCGATGTTGAACGTTTTACTTTGCGTCAGTATCGTTATTCTTTATCGTGTGTATGCTTGTTTTTGGTTTAGATATATCTCGCTTTTGATATTTTGTTGTGCTTTAGTTTAGTTGACTGTTGTTCATATTTTTGTCATTATTAGGTGTAAGGATCTTGTAATGTAGAATAACTTTATATGCCATACTGTTCTTTTCACGACAGTAATTAACACTTCAGGAGTGGGTCGTTTTCAAATTCTTTTAACGTCTCAAACATTTCGGTTTTTACGCCTTGCTTTAACGAAACAAATGGTTTGTCCACGGACTATTTGGTGCCTTTTCAAGTACTTCTGTTTCAGTTTTCAGGCCAGGGTAAATAGCCTATATGAAGAGTTCGTGTATAAACTATTTGGTTCGATAATTTGCAGTTTTAAAATATGTGTTTTCGTTTTTTCTTTTGGAGAACTTTTTTCTCGTTCGTGTGTGTGAATGTTAAAACAGTTTTTGGCCAAAAAATTACATTGTGAGTGCCTTTTACAGTATGGTTATATATAGTAAGACCTTATCACAATCCACATAGATACAGTACAGGTGAAGTAAGGGAGATTAAAATCACTAACTTTTTCTGGTCATTTTAAGTTCAAGACATCACATTATATTTTTAGAAAAACTAAAAAAAAGCTCAATGTTTTTCCACTATCCAAGTTCAAAAATGTGCGTCTGGAATTTTACACGTCGTTAAGAAATTAATTACAATACAAAAAAATTAAAAGTAAATTTGAGCTCTCCGAAAGAAATACCTATTTCTACTACAACACCCATGGACGGTAGAAATAAGGGGGGAATAAAAACAAAAGAGCGCAATTTTTTTTTTTTTTTGCTTTTTTTATAAAACTGAAGTCTGAAGAGAAATAAAAGTATTTAAGAAGTTGTTACTAGCGGTACGACAAATAAAAAATCTACCTTTCAACACCTATTGCGTTATTATTGCTGTGCTTTGTTAATTGCTGGTAAAAATTGGAGTTACGCATTACACATACGTTTCGTCATTATATGACTTGAGTCACTAACCATTAGCATTAGAATTTAATTACAAAAAAAGGTCATAAAAATCAGTTTCATGTCAAAAAATGTTTTGGTGTAAAACACAACTGGCTTTCATCGAAAGTTTTTGGCGTAAGTCACATCATGACATACTTCAGACTGCTGTACTCAGACATTAAGTTGAATTTATGACAAAAGCTCGACACCGTTTTCTCTATTTCTTACAAATTAGCTTATAGTTTTATGGCCTCAAACCGCTTTCAATATTACGGTTGTCGCTGGCGATTTTTCGGTCGTTAAAATAGGAATCAATATCCTAAACTTGTGAGACGACTAGTCTGCCGGACCTTTAAGGTATATGATGTAAGCGAAAACAGTAGAATGCTAATATCGAACTAAGATTTCGATGACCTGTTACATCTATTATGTCAAAATCATGGCCGATTATCCTTATGGCAAACTAGGCATGTATCTAGAGGCCCAACCGACGTACACATGTTCTAGTCTACCTAATTATATGGTCGCCAGAGGAACGCCTATGTGGTGCTAACCTACGCGACTCTCGGTATTTAGTCTGCATGTGTTTATATTTATTACATTGAACTGTACTTTGATTTTATCTACACTTTCTTCTTCTTTATAAGTTGTGAGCTATGTATATGAAAAACGCACGAATAAGACGTCACTCACTTCAATTGTGAGTGAGCGTACGTTATTATATATAATAATATCCTATTTATAAACAATCCCACTGCTAAGTGTGTCCTCTCAGAGTGAGAAGGGTTAGTACATAGTCTACACTGGACCTATGGATTGGCAGACGTGAAATATCTTTCAAAACGATATGGACAACTTTCAAATATGTAAGATACTATCGACTTGAGCGACGTTTAACCATTTCAGCAAAATTTTCACTTACACATGTTGACTTTAAGTGACTCCGCCCTTAATTCTTCCGCCTTAGAATCAGTAAGCAAATGTAAAGTGTAAGAAAACTAAAAAAAATGGGGCGTGTCACGGGTGGCCTACCAAGTGTTGGCCTGCTATGCGATTTTAACCTTAGGAGTGGTCAACCGTTGCTCAAGTCGAGAGTACATTGTGATCTTTTCTTTCAACGTTAGTTAGTTGGACGTGTGTTATCTGCACTTAACCTCACAAGCCATAGTGCGCAAGTGACTAACGCGAAAAGTTGTTCGGTTACTCATACCACTTCAGAAATACAGTAGAGGACCGATATTGCGCAGTTCTTGTCTCATGCTTTCTGAATTATTCAGTTCTTTCAACGTTATAGCTAGCGATAATTAACTACATGATAAGCATAGAACTTCTAAAAGGCATATTTTAAAAGGGTAAAAGGAAGTATTTTATATTCATATTCGACCAGTTATGTTTCTCAAATATCACGTAATAGGAAGCGATCCTACAGACGCATTTCCAGAATCCGTGGTATTACCACCACGAGGAACGAAAATACTAATCATGACTAATTAAAAATAAGTTCATGATGTCCAATATATCTATTAACTCCAATTATTACCACACAAAACGTTAGTATTATAAGATATTGCTAACAGGTTTCAAATAAATTACTACACACCAACCACAAATTTAGGTACACCAAACTCTACTTAAACTGGTTCGGGACAGCAAAAGCATCATCCATAATACGGATGGGTGCCAATTCTCATCAATATGGGAATATCTACTTCTATCTTCTTTAACAGAAAAATTTTCTATGTTGCACGAATCCAACTCGTATTCCGTGCTTACTTGTGACAACTCTCTAACCAAATAAGCAAGTCAAATTATTTTATCCTTTCTTCTGGCAAATCTAAGTTATTCATATCTTTTCAAGTTAGTCTTAGTCATAAATACATATGACTTATTCGTGTGTGTGCTTGTTTCGGTCGATGACTTCTTTGATAGTGACTTATCGAATATCTTAGCCGAGGCTATATTGATTTCAAGTCATTACGAAAGATGTAATTTGCCATTTTTACCATTGCCTGGCACTTACGCCCCGATTGTCCTTTATGCCATTCTTTCTTTACCTCTAAGTGTACTTTTTTGCTGACCCGAAACCGAAAAGAAAACATAAACGACAGTTGATAGACATTTTATACATTTCAAAAAATATGTATATTATATTTTATTTTTTATTTCCGTAGCTCCATTGTGTATAAACACAAGTAAGTAGCCATCTCTTTGGGACATATGACTAAAAACATCAAAAATCTAGCTCTTTCTAACAAATAAAAACAAAATTCACTACTTTCATGCGTTGAAATATTGCAAAAATTGTCAAACTGTCTTATTGACATTTTGTTTCACGTAATGACGTATCTTAATCTGCGTTATAATTACTCGAAATAATGCAGCAACGCTCTTGATTAGAAAATATCTACTCATCAATTTGCGAAGTATATGTCCCTTACGCCAACTTTCGCTTCAAAGGTTGATACTTTTGCAATCATTTGAACGCACGACACAGGACGAAAAAACAGAAAACACTGAGTAACACTTATTCACGTCTATACTATGCATTTTTTACAGTTTTGCTTATATTTATACAATTTGTAAACAAATATTTTATTTAAATCTGGGGCGATTAATATGATTTTTGTAAAATTTGCATTAAGAAAAATTGTACATATTTAATATTCGTTGTGGGTTATGGTATGGCTTTTGTCAAATGTGAGTTAAGGTTAAAATGAAGGCGCACTTATTGCAAATACTTTGTATCTTATTTGTAAAATATTTACAGTATTTTACCGTTGTTAAAATGTTTTGTTTTCTTATTTTGCAAAGCATACAATAGATGATTTCAAATTTAATCTAAATATTTAAATTTATATACTTTGATGATATGCTATCGATCAGAAAGTATGGTGCCGCCCATATTTATATTTGAAATACAAAATTGAGAAATATATACTAAACTGTAAAAAATCTTAATTTTTAGAAATTTCCTTATAGGATTACATTTAGTCTGAAAACTTGGTGTTATAATTTAATTGGAATAGACGGATGTCAAAACGCGAAGAGAGTAAACAAAAGAACGTTTGAAAATAAAAATAAATATTTTTTTTGGCACTTGCCTTATTAAAAACTGTGGGTTAAATTTTCAAATAATTACAGATCTCACAAATAATTCCTCGTAAAATAAAATTAGTTTAAAACCGACTTAGTTTTTTGAAATTGAAGTCGGTTTCAAAATGAACCGTAAATTATAATTGTAAACATGTTTCCATTTTTGGTAAATAATAACAGAAGTTGTAGGTTATAAAAAAATTAAATAAACCCACAATTTTTAATTAATCGTGATTAAAAACCGAAACAATAATAAGGCATCCTATTAAGACGAAGATCTGAGTTACTATTTTACATATATAAATAGCCAATCTACATTTATATATAAGGATTATTATATTTGGTGTTTTGGAACTTACAATATACAAGGATAATAACAAAACAAACAAAAAAACACATTTAGAAAAAATTAAAAATAATTTTCATAACCTATCTAAATTTATTTTTTTGTTTAATCATTATATATTTTGCATTTCACCTATCTAAGTACTTATTCAGAGCGAAGCCTTATGTTTAATTACATCATATGATTATAAGAAGGAAGTGGGTTTGAAAGGCAACGGTCACGTGACCGGCAATCATTAAATACGGTTAAATACCATTATAACTATAAGCACTTAGGCATAAACTGATTTACTAGCATTATAATATAATGTATCTATCATCTAAATTTGACTAGCTATATTTATATTTTGTGATATAGAGGTTGCACCTCCGCTGACAGTTTGGATGTACAGAAATGGACTGAATTTTCTTATTAGATGACAGCTGTCAAATAATATAACGCCATTTTGTGAATTTAATGGTTACTACACACAACCATTGTTTAATATGAAGTTAATAGATAAATGAAGTTTACGGTGATCGCCAATATAAGGTATATCCAAAAAAAGTACAACTTTATATTTTTAAAATCAGCTTTTGCATGTTAGTGACTTCAAACCTCAAAAAGTAGTAGATGGATTGACTTGAAATGCTTTTACATTAGTATATGAGTGTTTTTATATACTTTATGACAGAGTCCTTGGCTAGTTTTATGACAAAATTATTAAAGCATTTACTATTTACTTGTTTTGCAGAAAATACACGACAATCTTAAATATCATTTGTTATCTTAATTAAGCCGTGTAGTCAAACATTAATAAAGAATTAATGAGAATGTTCTAACACCTATCAGTGATTCTCAGAGCGCATCAGATTAAAGCTGACTTTTAGAAATTGCAGCAAGGTCAGCTATGCAATTCTGCTAAGCTCACAACAAAAATCACTTGCAAGTAGAGTGATATTACAGTGTTTTGTAAAAAATTGAGACCATGTCACTATCGTGTTTCAGTCCTAACTCATATTATAAATGTGAATGTAAGTTACTGTCGCTTTCACGCCTTAACTACTCGACCGACCTTCATCAAATTCCACATATACGTTGTCAGGCTTATAGAAAAGGAAAAAGGATGCCTTTGAACCAACAAAAAATATATATATGGCTATAGCTAGCCCTGTAAATAAATCACTGTATTTAAGTAAAGATGTTGAGTCAAATTGATCAATATTGTATAATAATGGTTTGAAGAAGAGTTTGTTTGTATACTTTGATGTTAATCCATCCATTTTTGTACATCCACAGCTAGTCAACTGCTTGATTGACCGAATGCCCAAATTGACATAACAATTATTCTGTAAAGAATTTTCACACTTATTTAATTTCATACTATTCTTTGTCGTGTCCTATACTTGTTATTGATATTCCTCAAAAACTATTTATTTGATATTTTTGAATCATAAAACCGTTTGCCTTTACATATTTCTCTTTCTTCACGTCTTTTAAACCAGTTATCCGGTCAAAAGCTGTTTATTTTGTATCTGCACCGTTATAGAACTGTTTATTTGCAATTTCTGTGTAATAAAACCGTGTGTTTTTCTCTTTCTTGACTTGTTCTTTACCTGTTATCGAGTCAAAAACTATGTATTTTGCATCAATCTCTTTATTTTCTTGTACGTTATACACTATTTGATTAGTTTTTGATACTGTTACTACGATTTTATTTGAGAAGTGTCATTGACTTGTATTATGCTTGATAAACATGAAAATCTTAGTACTAATTATATTTAAGTTTTGGATTCGATTAAATATGGGTTTCTTAGCCTACGACGGTAATTCTGATGAATTTAAATCTACACTAAATATATACGTTCGTTTTTCCGTTTAAGGAAGTATATAATATACTTTGTTACTCGTAAAATATAGAGGGATTCGTAGCATTGGTTCCCGTAGAAACATGGGTTATTATTATGGATTTTAGATAGCGTTTGAACGCTATTAAAGTATGTAAGTAACTTTGATTTCGTATTATTTTATTCTTTTTTTGGTCCTGATTGCCAAGTTAAATTGTTGTTACGCGAGAGTCGGACTTACGACCTTTCTACCTCAAACCTTATCTCATTACTTTTGTGTTAGAGTTGCATTAAATAACAGCAATAGGTTCCTAATTTAAAGACTTTTATAAACTCCATGTAATCTAGTATCAGAAGTTGATTCATTCTATGAGATGAAACCATTTCGTTCGCAAGTTAGATGCTCTATGCCTTCATCGATTATACGGCTGATGCAATGCTTTACTCAAAACTACGCCGCGGCGTATAATGTATGTTTGACTCGCCACAAGGAACAGAAATTGTGTAACCAACAAATAGTTGTTCGAGCTGTTCTTAGTTTTCGTTATTTTAATATTTGTAATGCCCACCGCAAGGAAGGACAGACCACTAAAGCGGTTTTCAAACAAATATTTTATCAGTAAGTAAGGACGAAGAAAATCAAGAAGGGCTAGAAAGAAATATCACGATATCAAAATTACTTATTGTAGTTATTAATTTCGCATATTTGCTTTAAGTCATCATTTCATTAGCTTATATATAGAATATATATATACAGAAGAAAGACAGACAGTTGTAGAATAAGTGTGAAAAGTCTTTAAGCTATGAAATAAACTATAAGTACATATATATTTATATATAATATATATATAATGTAGAATAGTTTTTAGTATATAGTTATATATTATAATATCTTAGTATATAAGTTTCTAGCGATATGTCTGCACAAATATTTTAACTACATACGCTGAAGAAAAATAAAAACAGCTAACTCTTTAAATCAAAAGACTAACAGTGAAACTAAACTTTTGAAATGTTTCTGTTACTTCTTTTAATAGTGTTTTCTCTCTTTAATGTGTACTGAAGACATAATAATATATTCTGTCTTACTTACTCACTCGTTGTGCGATATATAATTGTAATTAAATGTCGATATTTGTAAGTTTAATATCATTGTAATTTATTCGACATAGTATATTGATAAGTATCATATTATCAATCAAAAAATTATTTCTGTATATAACTATCATTAAACACAGCGTTGAATCCATATTCTGATAGTTATCCCTAACATTTTAAATGGCATATACCGATGTCAACGATGACCTAGATTTAAGCTGTAAAAAATATGACTTCACTTCGAATAAAACATGACTTTACTTTAAGCGGTCATTATTTACCGTATGACTATGAGCTTCAAAAGAGAGAGACTCTCGTCTTTGTGGACGATATCTGTGCCCAAGATCAGCAATCTGATTTATCGAGTTTCAATCAAATAATGCTTTTGAATGCTTACGTTTAATTTAGTTTAGTAGCTGGTTATTGCCCCCTATTGATGCTTATCCACATCAAGAGAATAACTTTCTTTCTTTCTTGCGACAAAGACTTCTGCTAATGCAACGGAGATAATGTATCTAGTATCTCCTGAAATAGTTTCACAGCAACACATCTACAATAAACTATAAAGAAGTAACACAAACATCCAAATATGTATAATATAGTTAATATATTGTATAAAATACGATTTTTATACAAAGTTCAAATCACACGGTACTACCGTACCGATCAAAATGCTTCAAAAAAGATTTTTAGATGTAACTACAGCATTTATATAAACACTAACCTCCATAGAGGGAAATATGAAAAGAATAAATAGAGAAAAACTCTCTCAGTAGAACAGAAAAAAGATTTTCCAAATAAGAAATTAAAACAGCCAATGTCGCGCCACGCACGCGTTTCCAAAACTTATTTTGAGAGAAAAGAACTTTTTTTTTTCGTTATAATTGTTTCTAACTACAGTAAATGGGTATTATACTTAATGCTAGTCAATAAATATTTTTTTTTTCACTTATACGTTAATATTAATAAATAAATCTAACTTTTCTCTACATTTTTTTCGGATCAGTAAGTGTATCTTTAACTAGACACAACCTTTTTTTATTTAACAGTATTTTTTATTTTACGGGATTCTGAATTTGGCAATGGCTTTCCAGAGTAAAGAAACAGAAAAGATAGTTTGTGAATTATAAATCAGAGATGGGCGACTTTGAAAGCCGACTTCGAAACTACGTAAAAGTCGTATAATGCGACTTGTATACATTTCGTTATTAAAATCATTAGAAATGTCGGTAGTGTGCGCATAAGAGAAAAAAACTGATTTCTCGATGTTTTAAATATAAGTAAATTACCAACTTAATGACGTCTAAAGACGTCGCCGTCGCGGTCAACGACTTCCAATCACTTCGACTCATAAAGTCGACTCACCATCCGTGTTTTAGTCGAAGTCATCTGACTAACAATTCACACAAGCTCAACTCGTAGATATATAAGTCGATTCGACTTAAGTCGTCACGAGCGACTCAAAAAACATTCTCCGTTTGTCACCGACTTTGAATCGGACTTCGAAGTCAAAATCCGACCTGCCTCAGACCCATCTCAAAAAAGTTTTGCCCTATTCGTATTACTACCACTCCTAGCGTTCCGGCGTATATAAAAGTTTATTATTTCTTTTTTTTTTATAAAATTCTTCTCACTCCGATGTTGCGTTTATTTTACTACTAAACATATCTCCAAAAATCTAATTTTTTACTCAATATTTTATTTTTCTTATTTTTTACACATTGTTCTGTAGATGGTTCGACCGTAAAAAAAAACATTTTTCGCAACCCCCTTTTGGCCCGCGTGGTTGATATTTTCTTACACCTAACTTACAATAAAATCTTATATTTAATTTCTATATATTTTCTAAAAGTATGTGTTTTTTAGCATTACGCTTTACCATGCAGTCATAAGCAGGGATAGAATAATCTTTCAGTGTTTGACTCACATTTTTTAAACATTTTTTTGCATTTTTTCGTCCCGTTATTCAGGATGCGTTAAGCCATTTTTAACCGCGTTCGGAACTTTCAAGATAATATTTTTCATTTTTTTTTCACGAAACAAGAATAAATAGACTAAACAAAATAAAATTATAAATAGTCATTTTTGAAATTAAAAGTCATTAATTGACTAGATTTATCCGAAAATCTTTGGTTTTAAGTTTTAAAATAAGATACACGTTTACAATAAGAATCAATTGTTTGAAATATCTTAAATATATGTTCTTATGTACTATTAATATTATATTAGCAAAACTTCATCAAAATATATACAAAAAAACTTTAACTTACCAATATATGAAGCGATTACAATAGTAACAACCAACATATCAATTAAAATCTAAAAAAAAATAACAAAAAAGACATCAGATTTTTTTACAATAAAATATTTTTTCAATTAACAACAATGTTATTTCTTGGAGAAATATTTTAGAAATTCAAATAAATTAAGTGAAAACGGCCTATAGCTTACTTTCAAATTAATCACACAATGTCACTTACCAAATTATAGAAGAGTTTCAGAAAATACTTAAATTAAAATGAAGGTATAGTTTCTTATTGGTTTAAACCGAATTTATTATGTATGTTATACATATGTACGAGCTATTTTAAATATACCTATGATGGACTCAAAATCCAACATATTTCGTCATATGTTCACTAGTATATAAGTTTTTTAACTTAGACACATGACAACATCTAATTCATCATGGCTAAATAATATTTGAAACAAAAAACATTCAAAATACCGACCAGAAAAAAAATACAAAATCATTTTCAAGAATTACAATCATCGCATTTTGTAAAATATAATGATCATATTATCAAAAGACTTCCAAAATCAAGTTTTGAGTAACAAACTTAATTTTTAAAATCACGGTGGAACGAACTTAATTTTTAAAATCACGAATGATTGAACTTAATTTTAAAATATTCGGTCACTGAACTAAAGATTGTGGCTAATCGAACTCAGATCCAGTCTTTGCACGCAGCAGCATTGCGGGTCCGCTGGGGGCGGTCGTTGACCTCACACCAGAAGGCTTGGCGCTAACCATTCATCTTCTCCAATCTGGAATAATATCAACATTAGTGTTAGTAATAATATGCCTTTGAGAGGGCTACCATCCTTTCAAAACGACCTTTGTAAAAATACCGCTCCACGCATTTTAATACCCAGTCGCGAATGTAAGCCGCAGGTTGCTTGTAAAAACTATCATCAAAAATTAGGATTAAAATTTCGCACCTTAAATTATAATGTATTTGTGTTTTGAATACAATTATTTAAAATTTGTTGTCTGACATATTTTTACCATTGTCATTATAATTATCATTTATAATCATATTGCCACTGTTGTTATTTCTTTTAATTGAATTGTTTAATTAACAATAATTTATATGCTACACAACAAAATAAATATAAAATAAACGACTGAGAAAACATATCCTTATTCAAATACTTATAATAACTGACTCGCGAACCGTCGGCACTATTCTTTAGAAAAACATATATAAAGTAATGCCGTTTCAAATACTAAATATACGTTGACACAAGCATGTTTGAAACATAGTGTTTGAAACGGAATACTGCAAGTTGAATTACGCCCACATCCCAGACGCGGCTGTCTCTAACCAGAAGCCCGAGTGTAAATTTTGTGTCATTTGACGTAGTACGTACCGATCAAGTCAATCGTGCTAACTATCGATCGAAAGTACTTCGAAATAGTCAGAGTGTGAAATAATGCAAACCAATCTATTCGCATCGCGTAATCTCACTTTGCCGAAAGTCAGCCGAAAGTTAGGTAATTTTTTTTAAGTTGCCTACATTGCATTACGAGTATCTCTATTTCGTTTTATGGAGCAGCGAGTAAAAGAGATGCTAAATCCTCTATGCGTCGCGTCATGTTTCAATACAAAAAGTCCTTTAAACGGTGATCTCAACCCAAATTATTTTTCTGTATTTCTACCAATATCTGCGGTATCGAAATACCAAATTACATAATTTTTCATGAATATAATATTATAATGTATGGAAGTTATATTATAATATTCATTATGTATCATACAGTTTTTCCATTTCTACTTATATTAAACAAAGATTGAATATTTTCTTTTATCATATACCGATTTGGGTTAGAAACCTACCGACATTTCTGAATTACTTTAAATTTTGACGTTCGCCTTCAAAAGCTTAGCGGTTTCTTGTGATTTTTTGAATTTATTGAACTTATAATATTATAATGTGCGCAATTTAGACCACGCCATTCCAATTTGAAATTCTGGTAAAGTTTATGGAGCAGTAAGTAAATAAATACATATACAGTTATGCATGTTTACATATAAAAATAATCACTTTATAACGAAGTAACGATATAAAAATTAAACTGCTTTATACGGAATTTATTGTGTTTAAAGCAGATTAATTGTAAATTATATATAAATTTTAATCATAAATTATAGTTATTTTACATAATATTATACTTCGTTTACGCGAATGTCATACATTTTAATTTTACAGACACGGTGACATACATAAGCCGTCGAATAATGTAAAAGGCAGAAATCAAGCAATACAAGATTGGAAAACTTGTCAAATTTATTAAATAATGATCCCACCGGGGCAATGAAAAATACGCAAAAGTGAAGAAAGGTATCTACCTCATCGATTACGATAAATACCTACTTAAATAATGCATTTAACTGATGAGAGTTAATTATTTTCAGAGCCAAAATGACGATAATACTATTACTTTATCACCAACATCGCCTATGCCTGCTAGAAGTCCTCAGGTTCTTGAAGCAGAAAGCATTCCTGTTATTGAGTTAAGTAGGTACATAATATACTGATTATAAAAATATTAATATTATAATTTATAACATTTTAAGCCCAATTAAGGAACCGACAAGTGTTTCGAATTGTGAATGATAAATTGCTGTAATAGGTTTAATCACTTTGATACGTGACAGACATATAAGAATATAAATGTGTGTGCTTCATCTTCATAATATTCAGGTGTGAATTTTAATTGCTTTCTTTTTTAGCTGAATGCGATATATGGAATATGCCTGGACCATCACATCAGAGTCTCCATACTCTACATTCAAACAATACGCACGTACCACAATCGGAAGCCGATACATCAACAGGATCCCAACGTCGTCGACGTGGAAGAGCAACCTCAATAAAGTGTCACAGACATAAGAATATAAATGTGTAGCTTTCACACATTTATATTCTTATATCGATCGTTTGCCTGAAACTACGTAAATGTAGCTTTAGTAACTTACTCATTAACCTATATATGTTGACGTTCATAAGTGTTACTTTGTGACCTAAATGAGTACATGGTTTTTGACTTTAATTTTAGATAAAGAAAATGAGAATGATTTCTATGTAACAGATGTTGCAGATGTTATTAATTGATTAAAAGAGAAACATTATTTTTATGTTAATGCGCCTGTCTTCTTTAATGAAATAAATAAATTTGAATATGTTGTCAGTAGTGTTATTTACAAAGCCATATTGGCACAGTTTTTATATAGATTCTTAATAAAAACAAACATATTAAATCATATTCATGTAAGTAATTCATATTGCCAAAAACATTATAAGAAAATGAGAATATGACTTATGAATATAACAGTGAGAATAGCGAATGTAATGATTATTATACCAATTGAGATCAAAATATAAAAAAGAACCAGTGACTACGTCTAGCTATTTGATCATGCAGTGCTCTTCCTCGAATCAACTCGGTGGTTGCTTGTTGCTCTTCCATATGCTGGACATGACCTATTGTAGCGTTATGATGTTCACTTAGATCTAAAATTAAAGGAGATTTGATTTAGTAAATCCTTAATGTTCATACTTTCCATTTGAAATATAGATTCATCTTAATATTATGAACCATTCTTACCTAAATCATCTGGTTCAGGTTCTCTATAACCTAATGCAATATTATAGAGCACACTATTGTGCCCGAATAATTGTGGCCTGAATAATTTGTGCGTATTTTAGAGGCTTGTAATGCAATACTCTATCTTTGCAAAGGCAACGCCTACGATTGGTTGGTTGTAATTTGTTAGTTCTTTTAATTGCATATTTCCTATACATAGAAACAGGAAGGCTTCCTTTGATAAGCAATATCTATTTCTAAATTCAATGTTACTGAGGTCTTCTACCGGATTAAATGAGGCACGAAAATCAGCTCTCTTTTTCTCAAGTAATTTATTTCATTTTGGTAATGAGTGGCCGTCATCAGTTTTCACCAGAAAAAGCTACGAGCCGTCATTTTCACCCAAAAATAAACACAAAATTACACAGTTATTAATATCGTATTCAATGTCAACTACGTCTCACCAACCCAACAACAAGTGAGTTTACTGCACGACCGCGTTACCGTTTCGAGACGATTGTAAATGTCAAATTTTAGTTCACACTCGCATAATCTTGAAAAACGTTTGCCGAAACTATCAATACCGCGTCCGACACGATATTTTTTACGTCACTTCTAGTGACACCGCTATTGTAGTAGTGCAAACGATTTCACACTCGCTCGTTTTTCTTACAATAGTCTCCGCCAGGGGCGCTTTGTAAGTTACCATACATTTGTTAGTCGATACGACAACTTTGTAGATTGAGTTAGCTTTATGAAAAATCCACACTTGGGCCTCTGATAAGTTCGGTATTGTCAACTTTTTTCTATTGCTATAGTTGTGGAGGACAATCCGAGAGTGCGTCGCGGGTATTTTTCCTTACCAATTTTTTTTTTATTTTCGTCTGGTAATTCTATTAAGTTTTCCATAGCCGAAGGAATATATTTTCAAAGAAATTTTATTGATTCTGCCCTTTAAAAAAATATATGAACATAACCTATACCTACTTATAAAGCTAAATCATTCGTTTGTTTCAACGTTTCATTCTCTGAAACTACTAAGTCCTATATACCATAAGCACTTACAGACCATAACCAATATTTTCCATAGAATCCTTGATATTCCTGCAAGCTGACGAAATCTGTAGGAAATATAAAATTGAGGAGTCTAGACAAATTATTTATATTAAAGAGCGTGTATGAGAAATATATGGTCATATTTTAGGTTTAAATAATATTATCGTTGTATGAACATATTATCTTAACTATAAAAATAAGAAATCTTATATGGTAATACAAGGCAACACTGAATTAAGTTATAAGATACTCGTTTTCTGAATCCCAAATGAATTTTGATGAGTCCTAAATTAATAAACAGCCATACAGTTTTGATTAAGGGATTTATAGTACATAATATATATTTATTCATTTAGTTTACAATGGAACACTTATGAACATCTAACACTTTGCATGGACCTAGAAACTAGCCTAAATGTTAATTCAGAAACGTCACTAAACTCAATGTGATAATTTCTGTATAAGTTGGGTATGGCAAAAGAAGCATGAGAGCAGAATAAATACTGCAGAAATGAGAGCGCTGAGAAATGTATGTGGTGTGACTCTGAAAGATAAAATAATAATATTCTACTACTTTTGGTTTGATATGGACAGTCACTAAGAATAATAATTATATATATATTTAGAAGCATTAACCAGGAATTAGAAAAGTTGTTGTTCCCAATTCGTTTGTTGTGGTGGTTTATATAAAGGTATTTGAAAAATAATAATATTCTATCACATACACACAACACCATCTAGCCCAAACTAAGCAGAGCTTGTACTATGGGTACTAGACAATGGATAAACATACATATATACTTTTTCTTTTGTAAATACATACATATTATAGGCGTGGCAGTCGCTTACACTAACCACTACGCCATCGAGGCCGATAGAATAAGGAATAGTGTGATTAGAGAGCGATGCGGCATAAAAGTGGATATAGGGACGAGAATAGAAAAGGGTATGTTAAGCTGGTTTGGGAATGTAGAAAGAATGGTCGAGAAAAGACTGACTAAGTAAGTTTATAAGGCTAGTATGAATGGAACAGTCGCAAGAGGAATACCTAGGCGAACGTTTCTTGATCAGATCGGAGACGTTCTGGATAAAAGCCAGGTTAAGAGCACCTTAAACCGGCGAGCGTGTATGAGGAATGTTATGAAAGTGAATGAAGCGAGAGAAGTGTGTCAGGATCGTAGCAAATGGAAATCCGTAGTCTCTGCCTACCTCTCTGGGAAACAGGCGTGAATCTATGTATGTATGTAATCTATAGCGAGGTAAAACATGGATTTAACTAGTACTTTTTTATACAACTAAGGTGGCTCACGAGCCTACGGTCCACCTGATGGTAAGTGGTCACCGTAGGACCTATGGACGCCTGCAACATCACTTGCGGGTTGCTGAACCTTTAGGGATGGAAGAAGAGAAAAAGGGAAGAAGAAGGAAGGGGATAAGAGGGCGATTGGGCCTCCGGCACTCTCGCCGAACGAAACACAACAGTAGGAACACTGCTATTTCGCGTTGATATTCTGTGAGAGGGTAGTCCTTCCCTAGTCGAGCCGGCGGCCATTCATGCTGAAATCAGCGAGGCTCTACTACTATTTAGCCTTTGACAAGTTCATGATTTGTAATAGAGCCTGGTCTAAGCCTTGGTATTAAAGCTATTACCGCAACAAATTAAATAAACAATACTAAGTTTAATACTGTCAGAGTACAAATTTTGAAATAAGACAAAGAGAAAAAATCTTTGCGTTCATAAGTGTTACTTTGTGACCAAACCACACTTTTCACCAACATCCATCTAAACTCCTCACGAATACACAAAACCACTCACGGGTTGAACCTGGAAATGCTGCACGGCAGGATAATGCAAGACTTGGGGGGGTTGAGACATAGCCGCCACCCCCCCTACCGAGCCCACGCCCCCCACGGCTCCCCCAAGAGCCCACGGGAGCTGCACGCCACTCATGCTGGAACAGGAACCAGTGTTAGACCAGCCATAGTCCTTACTGCGAAACACAAGGGGACACCATTGACGTTTAGTCATTCTAAACGCATGTTTTTTGGATTAAAGTTAAATAGTTAGACTATTGTGTTCATTTATACACATACATACTCACACATGCACACAAACTCACATTTATATTTAAACACTCATCAATGATTTGTTAGAAAATTGTGATCATACACACACACACCCCCACACACACATAAAAATACATTCATTTAAACATTCTTCAATGATTAAATTAAGACATAATTTGTGACATGTGTACATATATATACATACACAAAAACATATATACATTCATAGATTGATCAGCATTTAAAAACTCGTTTTATAATTGATACACTTACATTTATACATAAAAGGATTGATGATAATTTAAACACTTGTCCTCACATGAGATCTGTGAGAAAGTATGCGTATGAATACATACTCTTGCTCAGAGACACAAACACACATATACACACCTATTCACACACATCCTCGCTTCACACAGCCTTGCACACTTGAAAAGAAGTATCGCTACCCACTCAACCACACTCTTATACACTCCAAAAGTGTCACCTCCCACTCAACTGTCACACTCGAAAAGTGTCACCCTCCAAACAACTCACACACTCGAAAAGTGTCGCCTCTCACTCATCTTACACACTCAGAAAGTGTCGCCTCCCACTCACCCCATGTACTGCTGTTGGTATCCGGCGAATTGTCCGGCGTAAGTGTATCCTTGGACCCCTTGGACTCCCTGAAGGAATCCTCCCAGTTGTTGGGGGTAGGTATTGTACCAATAGGAGGTCGGGGGGACCCCACCAGCGGTGTATGCAGCGCCAAAGGGACTGTAGGCTGTAGGTAACTGAAAAGAGATGTAGAAACTTAGTAAGATGTTTTAGTTCAGAGGAGAAATTCCACGTAACCATAGCTACTACAAAGCAAAGAAACGACACAAAGAACACCCATTCCCGAATCGGAACAACCATTTTTGAATTACACAAATTTTTGACCCGTGTGGGATTCGAATCGACAACACTGTGACCACTTAAATCACTAGGTCATATGTGCAACTAAATAGGTTTAATAATTTAAATTGTAGTAAACTTTAAGACTGCGCCGAGCGCAAGTAAATAAACAACGCGATAAAATCCGTATATAGTAATTTAATTTCAAAGATAATTAATACTTTTTATAATATTTCTTAGCGTTTAAAAGTCTGTCATGTAATCGTGACCGTGACGTGCTGGACACATTTGGCTTTAACATGTACATACACATGACTGTGGCGGTCCAAGGTTAACCTTTTGTTATGCCTATAAACCAGAAGACATGGGCAGAGGTGTAGTACACAGTCTGCACTTCTGCAGTCCCTATAATGGGGCTATGAGTCTATTGTCATCTACAAGTACAGTTCCAGATGCCGTACTACTTCTAAGAAATTCTCATTTGAAGTTGGGAGTCGAATTCAAGTAATCGTCAGAATGGCTGGTTACTTATGGCGAACGGTTCTGAGAGAATATTCAATAATTGCTACTTAAAATACATTCAGAGAAATATGAATATTTTTTTGGCCAGCTATTCTGACGTCAGGATGGATGGTTGCTCACGTGTTCAGCATGAAGGACGCAGAATTGCTAAAAGTTTGCTGTATCAATAATTGCTACTTTCACGAATCTAAGTTTGAGCTTCGAGCTTCATTAGGTAAAATTATGTTTAGTTTTATTCAAATTTGTACGAAGAAGTGCCTCATAATTTGGAAAGGCAACAGATTTATTTATTACATTCTCTTGTTCAAATCTAGACGTTCACAATTACCCACCGCCCCAGATCTTTTTGCTCATCTAGTGGCCCTGTTATCTGTTAGTATAGTTTTATTGAGGGTAGGTTAGTCATAATTATAATTTTAATAATTTTAACGAGGCGCTCATAGCCAGTTGCATTCACTGTTCGGTAAACAATTAGCAAGGTTAAGCAATGTTGGGTGCGGTCAGTCTATAGATGGGTGACCGCTTAGTGGTATTTTATATGAGCGTCTCCGTGCTTCGGAGGGCACGTAAAAAGTTGGTCCCGGTTGTTGCCAAATTGACAGCAGTCGTAAAGCCATGTCAGAGGCCTACGGGCGGCTTGAACAACTCTTGACAACAGGTTGGCCACTAACCACACGAAAGGAAAGAAAGATAGAAAATCGTTAACATTCAAGATTTAGACTTCGTGCACGGCAGTCGCATTCACTACAACTGCGTTACCGAGACACATATACAAAGACAAAAAGAAATCAAGCATTTATAATTAATTATTATTCTTTTATACAAAATCTTATTCAACATTCAAAGAAAGGAAATCACGACAAAAATATATAATTTAAATTATTCTGTTTCAATTATAATTTGCATAAATGTACTTTTTCGTCTGACGATAAAATTTACATTTATAATTCATTAATGTTTAATATTCATGATTTTTTACTAATGATTCTGGGATTTGTGTTTTTTCTTTATAACACAACTCTCGTACTATATATAAATCTTGTGTCACATTTAAACAATGGATACAAAGAACAGCCAGACTTAGAATTCAAATTCAAATTCAAATTGTTTTATTTGTGAAACATAAGTGGTTACAAGTTATTAGATATTTAAAAAAGTATCACTATGTTTCGCCCTGTGGGGCGTACAAATTAATTATATATAAATTATTAACTATACATAAATATTTATTGAATTTTAAAATTACCATATCATAATAAAATTATCAAATTAATTATCAATATCATAATATAATAAACAACATTATATTGGCTATATAAATAATAATCATTAATATTATTAATGAATAGCTTACATATTTCAATAATAATTAATTATTATTTAAATTACAATTAAATCATGAAATTAGACTAATAATAAATATATACGGTACTAATATGATATTAGGATTACAAATATATCGGATTCTCAGACATTTAAATTTGACTTGTCATCAAAAAAACTCATTAATCGAATAATATGTTTTTTCAAGCAAAAACATGTGAAGGGATTTCTTAAATTTGTTGTTAAAGATTTTAGGAGCTATGCCAAGAAAACTTTTAGAAAAAGTGCAGTTTGAGGTTGCCGTATTTTGTCTTTATGACGTCTGTTAGTAAGGGTTTCAAATTGACTCAAATTACTCTTAACAAATCAGACTACCTCATATATGTACAGAACCGGCAGAGAGTAAAGTTTTAATTTTTTGAAAATGTTTTGCAGCTGTCCGTACATTTTAACATACATACTGCTCGGAGGCACTTTTTGGCCCTTAAATGCTTTATCCGCGTCAGTCGAATTACCCCAAAATATTATACTGTATCTGAGTGTAGAAGAGACATATGCGTGGTATGCAGTAAGAACAGTATAACGGTCTGCAACCTTACTTAAATTGTATAGAGCATAGCAATACTGGTTAAGTTTTTTTATCGTATTGTCTATATGTATTTTGCATCTCATGCTTTGATCTGACCAAATTCTCAAAAACTTAGTATGGTCAATTTTGTTAATGGTGTTGTTATCATAATTTATATTCATGTTAGTATCATTGCTTTTTTGCCTATATGTTATTATGTGGGTATTATCGAAATTATTTTTTAAATTGTTTTCATTTATTTGTGGATGTCCTGTGCTAGGAATAAATCTTGTATCGCGGGCAGTGGCGTAGCGTAGTGAGGGTGGCAGGGGTTGACCGCTCCGGGCGGCACTTTTAGGGGGTCGGCAAAATTGCACAATAAATAATAATAATATCTAGTAAATATATGAACCATGTCATGACGAGCAGAAGCAATGGGCCGATGTACAATACACAATAATGATGACTGTTCTTGCCGAAAAGTTCTTTCGAATTTCTGTATATTAAAGTCTTTAAATTAAAATACCTAAATGAGAAGGCGAAAAAATTTCCTTACGCCTCAAGCGGCTGACACCTACGCTACGCCTCTGGTCGCGGACGACTTTACAAATATTCAAACAATAGACACAAAGAACAGCCAGACTCGGAATAACCATTTGTGGATCACACACATTTTTGTCCCGTGTGGGGATTTAATTCCTGTGTCGCAGTGGACTTTGCAAACATTCAAACAAAGGTAATCCAGACTGGGGACAACCATTTGTAGATGACACGACTTATTATCCTGTGTGGGGCTCTAATTTATGTGTCGCGGGGGACTTTACAAACATTCAAACAACGGACACAAATAACATCTGATAATTTTACTTGTATTGATAGTTGTATACATAGAACTAATATTTCGCGTGGTTGCGATTGAAGGGGGGGGAGGGGGTACACCGAGGGGGGGGAGGGGGTACACCGAGGGGGGGAAGGAATCAAAAAACTAAATTTAGATTCCGATTCAGGTACCTTGAAAACCCCCAAAGCCAAAAATCACCGATGATGACCTTTTCTGGAAAGATCTCTTCGAACTCTATGACATTTGTTCGAACACTCCCCGCCTATCTCTAACCGTTTCGGAGATATTGGAGGTCAAAGTTTGTATGGCAGCCATGTTTTTCTGTATGGAAGCCATGTTTTTGCCTTAAAATTTGCAAAAGTTGCAAGGGTTTCAGGAAGATGATTTGAGAACGACTCCCGTAGATATTACCGTTTCCGAGATCCGATGTGGTACCATCAACAAGAGCTGACCTTCCGAAGGTCAGGCATTTTTCCCGGGCCTTCTGGATGATTCTCTATACGACGCTATATTTACATTTATCCGACTGCCCCTTGTATGAGTTCTATTTATCTAAGTGAGTCAATCAGCGAGTGGTAATTTAAGTTTATATAGTATGAATATTGTTATAATACAAAAGACTGTATGACTAGAACTGTGGTTTAAGTGTCGTCTCGTTGCTGACACAAAAAACAAATTGTGTGTGTCCTTTGTGTCCATTATTTGAATCTTTGTAAAGTCCCCCGCGGTTATTGGTGTTTCTATTTACGCAGAATGAGCTCAAAGTATCATGAAGTCCCCCGCAGCACAGGAATTGTTCCTAGTACGGGAGTTGCGTTTTAAGAATGTATAATAATATCTACATATAATAATGTCCTCCAGACCGAATTTCGGTAACGGCGGCCAATCTTAACGGAGACTGGCCATCTGCGCAGGAGATATTATAAAGTGCACTCTCTGTTCCATAACTCTCATGATCCGATGGAACGGTAATCCGACACGACCGGAGAGAGATCAGGCGCAGGACCAACGGCTTTACTTGCTTTCTGAAGCACGGGGGTGTCTAACACCGCCAACTTCATAACTCCGGGCTGCTATTAAGATTTCTTAACAAAAAAAAACAATAACTTTTTGTTGGCCCGACACAGGATTCGAACCCGAGACCTCATGCACAGCAGTCGCATTCACTACCGCTGCGCCACGGAGGCAGTTATCTATCTATACTAATATTATAAAGAGGAAAGATTTGATGTTTTATTTGTTTGTTTGAAAATATTTAACTGAAAAACTTCTGAACCGATTTAAACAATTCTTTTACCATTAGAAAGCTATGTTATCATCGAGTAACATAGGCTGTATTTTATTTTTAAGCCAGCAATACACGTTGGGCCAACGTTGTCGAGTGACAGCCAATGCCAACGTATAGACGGTGTATTTGCTTTGCCTTGCCAATGCTTGGTATCACTCGCCTAGTTGGCCGAGTAAGGGCAAGCACCAACTTGTATAGAGCTCAATTGGCGTAGCTTGTAACAACTTGCAGTCGCTCGCGCAAATCAAAGGCGTTGGCCTGCGCTCGGCCAATATGCTTCCACATGTTGGTCCGGCTACCATTTCGCACTTGGCGAACATCGCTGCTATACGTACAAAATGTATTATTTTTACGAGTCTACTACAGTATACACTGATATAATAATTATATGCATTCATTAATCGTGTATACGTCGTTGGAGTGCCCTAATTACATAAATATAAGCAGCTGTAATAACTTTTACAACGTCCATATTGTTTCAATGCTCAATATAGACTGACAGCGCCCGTGTGGACAGCTCCACAAAGCTCGTCAACATTGGCTGTTTGCATTGGTTTTCTACGCTTAGCCAACATGTATTGCAGGCTTTAAAAAGTACTGTTACTAAGTTATGTTAGGTCTTTTACTTTTAGGTCTTTTACTTTTAGGTCTTTTACTTTTAGATCTTTTACTTTTAGGTCTTCTACTTTTAGGTCTTCTACTTTTAGGTCTTCTACTTTTAGGTCTTTTACTTTAGGATTTTTACTTTTAGGTCTTCTACTTTTAGGTCTTCTACTTTTAGGTCTTTTACTTTAGGATTTTTACTTTTAGGTCTTCTACTTTTAGGTCTTCTACTTTTAGGTCTTCTACTTTTAGGTCTTCTACTTTTAGGTCTTCTACTTTTAGGTCTTTTACTTTAGGATTTTTACTTTTAGGTCTTCTACTTTTAGGTCTTCTACTTCTAGGTCTTCTACTTTTAGGTCTTTTACTTTAGGATTTTTACTTTTAGGTCTTTTACTTTTAGGTTTTAAGCAGGTTAGATTATCCTTACATACTTTTATGCATGCGAAGCCGAGAGCAAAAGCTGGTAAAATATAAGTATACCGACCTGTCCCTGAGCCTGGGCATTATTAGGATCTCCTGACTCCTTGCCCCAAGAACACTTGACAGGTTGGCCGTTGACATCAGTATTGTGAACAGCGACAATAGCATGAGTAGCACTCTCCTTGGTTGAGAACCTGGGGAAGGAATGTTTCTTATTTTAACTTTTTAATTAACTAAGATGGCAAACAAGCACTTATGGTGGCTATCAAGTGGCCGTAGCCCACCTGATGGTAAGTGGTGACCGTAGCCTATGGACGCCTGCAACACTAGAGGCATCACTTGCGCATTGTCACCCGAAAGGAAGAAGAGAAAAAGGAAGTAGGAAGGAGAAGGAGTGGGAAGAGGAAAAAAAGGGGTGATTGGGCCTCCGGCACTCTCACTCACCGAACGAAACACAACAGTAGGAATAATGGTATTTCACGTCGATATTCTGTAAGAGGGTAGTTCTTCCCCGGTTGAGCCGGATCAGATATATATTACACAAATATCACCAGTTATTTTTTGTATATAAATGTCTAGTAGCGATATCTTAGTGAGAGACCGTTGGACTGCTATGCAAAAGTCTCGAGATTTCCAACTTTTCGAAGACCTCGACCTCTAACTTTTCGAAGTTATGCGCGTATTAATTAATTAGTTATCGCTTGCTTTAACAGTGAAGGAAAACATCGTAAGGCAACCTGCATGTCTGGGAGTTCTACATAATGTTCTCGGAGATATGTGAAGGTTTTAGTGTAAGTTTTGTTGTTATATGTATGTGCATGCTGTGGTTTTTTAAGCAGCGATAGCTCAGTGGGGAGACCAACAGACTGTAATGCAGAGGGTCTCGGGTTCGAACCCACGTCGCGCACCTCTGACTTTCGGAAGTTATATGACTTTTCGAAATTATGTGCGTATTGATTGACAATTATCGCCTGCTCCGTGCCTCGGAGAGCACGTTAAGCCGTCGGTACCGACTGCCATGAACATCTATGGCAGTCGTTATTGGGGAAGTCGACACAAAAGATCCCACTGGGTCGAAGTGTCGCCGGTCTGTACTGACTGGCCCCCACACAAGATAAGATAAGATAAGATGCTGTGGTTTCCTATAACTGAAGGAGTAAACTATACAAAACTGTGTTTATATGTTTGTACAATTTCATTTATATTCTTTGTCGGAGATCCTAAATAATCCTTCATTGTTGACCTCGATGGCGTAGTGGTTTATGTAACCGACTGCCACGCCTGAGGTCGCGGGTTCGATTCCCGCTCAAATCAAACATTTGTGTGCATGAACATGGATGTTTGTCTTGGTCTGGGTGTTTCTATGTATAATATGTATGTATTTACAAAAAGAAAAAGTATTTACGTATGTTTATCCATTGTCTAGTATCCATAGTACAAACTCTGCTTAGTTTGGGCTAGATGGTGTTGTGTGTATGTGGTAGAATGTGGTTGAATATTAAATTAAATAAAAATTAAAGTCTGTCTGCACTGTGCCAGCATGATGGACCATGGCCTTACCATTCTCATACTGAGAAGAGGCCCATGCCCAAAAGTGCAACAGCTTATAAACAGAGCTAAATTTTTTTTATACTACTAAGTTGACAAACATGCACCTGATGGTAAGTGGTCACCGTAGCCTATGGACGCCTGCAACACCAGAGGCGTCACTTGCGCGTTGCCGACCCTTTAGGAAAGGAAAAAGGAAGTGGGAAGGTGAAGGAGCGGGGTGGGGGATAGAGGGTGATTGGGCCTTTATTTGGCGAGATATCTATTAGATGTTCAGTTTATTACTTTTTGTTAATGTCATGAACTCAAATCCATTGATATAATTATACGTTACTTTAGCGACTCGGTTTAGTTTTATTAAGCCAAGTACTTTGTGATGATTCCGTGATGCCATTTCTTAGCGGTGAGTACATTCTATGTTTTCTTTTCATTCACTAATAAGGCGGATATTATTATATCACGGCAGTAAAAGTAAGTTGTAAAGTAAAATTAACTACTCGACCAATCATCTTGAAATTTCGCATACACATTGTCAGGGGAACAGAAAACGATATAGGACAAATTAAAAAACAACAGTTGCAAGTAGAATCTAGTATAAATATGTAAGTTAATTTTAGAACAAAAATTAACCGAATTTAATACTATACCTACATGTACATACAAACTAGAACTTAAAAGTTAAAAATCAGCAGAACTTGCTAGAGGTAATCACGAAATCCAAAAAGTATGTATTCTTTGAATATATTGATTTTTAAAAAAACACTGAATTAATTTTGATAAAATTTATATAAGACCATGTACGACCTACCAAATAAAAAAGGAATCATCAAAATCAATTCATAATTGGTGGAGTAATCGGGTAACAAACAGACAGCCGAAATGAAAAACTCCTTTTCAGTTAAAAAATAAGCAGTTCTCACCTGATGAAGGCATATCCTTTGTCTTTGAAGACCCTTATCTCCTGGATAGTTCCAAAGGGCTGGAAGGTCTTCTGCATAAGTTCTTCGGTAAGACCAGTAGTCAGACCCCCGCAGTAGACCGTGCAGTTAGTGGGGGAGCTCTGATTGTACACCTCATCGAATGTCAGCGGCTTGGAGTTCACTGGAAGGTGGAAATTTGGATGAGTTAGCATTTGTTTTACCGTCAATTATATAATGTAATCTTTTATCTAATAAACAGCGATGATTCATAGTTATGTGCGTATTAAATAGTTAATTATCGCTCGTTTTAACGGTGAAGGAAAACATCGAGAGGAAACTCTGAGAGTTCCCCATATTGTTCTTAAAGATATCTATTTTATTTTAGACCTTTTCTTTTGTACTGTCTGTATTTGTGGCAAATAAATAACTTTTCTTTCTTCTTTCTTCTTTCTGAAATCTGCTAACCAGCACTGGGCCAGCGTGGTGGACTATGAGGTACCCCTTCTCACACCGAGAAGAATCCCAGAATAATAAAAACATCGACGTATTTCATATGAACCAACTCCCACTAAGAATATTTCCTGTGTTTCGGAGACTTTACGAACATCCAAACAACAGAACAAACACGAAAGAACTGACATATAGAACTGCCTGACTCTTCAAAATATAGCACAGTTCAGCTAAAAAGAAGCGATAGTGTAATGGGTGACCGTTGGACTGCCATACAGAGGTCTCAATACAGGTTATCTTATGTTATCTTGTGTGGGAGCCAGTCAGTACAGACCGGCGACACTTCGACCCAGTGGGATCTTTTGTGTCGACTTCCCCAATAACAACTGCCATAGATGTTCATGGCAGCCGGGACCGACGGCTTAACGTGCTCTCTGAGGCACGGAGCAGGCGATCATTGTCAATCAATACGCACATAATTTTCGAATAATCATATAACTTCCGAAAGTCAGAGGTGCGCGACGTGGGTTCGAATCCGAGACCCTCTGCATTGCAGTCTGTTGGTCTCCCCACTGAGCTAGTGCTGCTCATTCTCAAGGGAGGTTATGTGCGTATTAAATAGTTTACAGTGATGGAAAACATCGTAAGGTGACCTACAAGTCTGAGAGTTCTACATACACGATGTCCGGTAATTCATGGATAACCTTGAAATGTCTTATAGAAGAACTGGTGGCCGTTCCAAAGAAAATATTAAAGAAGTGCAATAGCTAGTCATACTTTTGACTGTCTATCTATTAGCATAATAATAATAATAATAATGCCAAGAGTCGATCACCATCTGAAGAGACTCGCGTTAGAGAAGAAGGCCGTATTGCTTGACACGGCACGCATCGTGAGGAGGTTCCTCTCGTTGGAGCCCTAACCACCGGTAGCTTGGACCCAGTTCCCGATGCCGGTGGGTCTTCATAGTTTTTATATTTTTAAATGTGTTTTTTTATAATTATATATTTAAAATATAATTATCATTGTAAAATGTGCTAATAAAGAGAATAATAATAAGGGTTAATTGCCAAGAGCCTCGACCACCATCTTAAGAGGCTCGCGTTGAATGGTTGGGTCAAGTCCTCGATTCAGAAGGCAGTATTGCTCGACTTGGCGCGCATAGTGCGGAGGTTCCTTTCTCTGGAGCCCTAACCACCGATAGCTTGGTCCCTGCACACAATATCGGTGGGCTTCCGTGGTCCTATTTTATATTTTTTTATATATAATGTAAAATATAATTACGAGAATATATTGAAATAAATGGAATAATAATAAATAATAAACGTTTTATTGCAAGTACACTAAGTTCAAAGTTGTCAGTAAAACTTAGCCTAAGGGTTAGTTATTAATTATTTACAAAACAAGTCAAACATTTGTGTGCATGAACATGGATGTTTGTCTTGGTCTGGGTGTTTCTATGTATAATATGTATGTATTTACAAAAAAAAAGTATATATGTATGTTTATCCATTGTTTAGTACCCATAGTACAAGCTCTGCTTAGTTTGGGCTAGATGGTGTTGTGTGTATGTGGTAGAATATTTATTTATTATTTAATTTTTGTCGCTGCGACATGCATGTTGCAGCACCTTCGTATATAAGGACACTCTAACCTATCCGAAATCATTGCCAGCACTGTGTTGGAATTAGCCCGCACCCTGCGAACTAAAGTAGTGCAACGCTTACGCATTGTTGTGTAAAAGCAATCAGTTCGTGCTTCTACGAACATTGCTGAGGCACTGCAATAGCGAGGTAGTCCCAACAAAGTCCTGAACGCTTTGAAATTAAACTACTATATACGGATTTTATCGCGTTGTTTATTTATCACTGTATTACAAAATTTTGAAAATATTACACTACTACTACTATTGATTTTATTTGACTATGGCTGCTGAAAAGCAACCGAAACGTCGGGGAAAGTGTAAACCAAAAATAAATAGATTTAATAGTTTAAATAATTTTATTAGCTTATAAATTAGTCAAATAATATCAATAGTAGTAGTAGTGTAATATTTTCAAAATTTTGTAATACAGTGATAAATAAACAACGCGATAAAATCCGTATATAGTAGTTTAATTTCAATGAATAACATTCGCGTAAACAGAAGACAATATCCTGAACGCTTTGTTGAACTATACGCGGAGAGCATTGTATGATTTGAAAGTGAAGATAGTCCATAGGCTGCAAGTATAGAGCGATATAAAATAAGCTTTGAATAGCGCAGTTTTAGCAGAGCAGCAACAGAGCAGCGCGCAAATCTATGTGCTATCAAGTTCGCTCGTACTGACAGTGCACTTCGCTCCCGTCAGTTCGTTCAATGTCAGTATCGTCTTTAAGGTCGGCTGTAACTATGTTAGTCAGTGTTTAATAATAAAACAATAAAAATCCGATGGAATTCATTCATTTATGGTCGTAGTGTACAGGAAAGTTAAATACTGTAATTAAAAAAAAATCATATCTCAGGTTTTAAACGATCTCAGGTTTCTACTATAAGATATTTCAGGTTATCCGTTAATTACCGGACATTCTGTATAATATAATGTTCTCGAAGATTTATGTGAAGTCTGCCAACCCCCACTGGGCCAGCGTAGGAGACTATGGCCTAACCCTTCTCACTACGAAGAGGCCCGTGCCCAGCATTGGGACAGTTTAATACAGGCCTGATATTATTATTTTCTGCGTACTCTTTTATAAAGATACAATTGCTTCATGTACCATTAACTTTTTAATACATTCGTAAATATGAAAGGTCTGTATAAATACGTAGGGAATCGTAATTTCCGGTGGACGGTAATGCCTTCCGATGCGCCATGTGACGTATTTCCGGCTTCTGTCCGTACATAACGAAATTAGTTAATAGTAGTGCAGTGAGGTCGGATTTTGGATTGGTGGGGATAATTATACTGTTTATTTTGTTGGTTCAGGTTGTATTCTTGATTTATAGTATTAATAATAATATTCTACCACATACACACGACACCATCTAGCCCAAACTAAGCAGAGCTTGTACTATGGGTACTAGACAATGGATAAACATACATATATACTTTTTTTTTGTAAATACATACATATTATACATAGAAACATCCAAACTAAGACAAATATCCATGTTCATGCACACAAATGTTTGACTTCTGCGGGAATCGAAGCCGCGACCTCAGGCGTGGCAGTCGGTTACACTGAGCACTTTGTCATCGAGGCCGAGTTATAATATACATACATATGTATAAGCCTCGTTTTTGAAAGAATGGGGTTCGATTGCCGGTTGGGTGAAAAGTATTTTGTTTTTTGTGTTGGGATATTTTTAGTAGAAGCACGGTGTCGAGAATTATGGTGGCATGGATGACGTCGTGATCTAAGTGATCGCTTCACCATTGCCATTGCAGGGTGTGTTATGGGTTAGAATCCCACACGGGACAAAGAATAAGTACTATGCATTCGATTCTCCGTTTGAGCACAGTGTTATTGCGTCCGTGGCGCTGCGGTAGTAAACATGACTGCCGTGCATCCCCATGTGAACCCGAGACCTCTCTCGGGTTCGAATCCCGGGTCGGGCCAACAAAAAGCTATTGGGTTTTTCTGTTAAGGTATCTCAATACGAGCCCGGAGTTAGGAAGTTGGCGGTGTTAGACACCCTCGTGCCTCGGAAAGCACGTAAAGTATTGGTCCTGCGCCTGATTTCTCTCCGGTCGTGTCGGATTATTCGTCCCATCAGATTATGAGAGTTAGGGAACAGAGAGTGCACTCGTGTTTGCACACACACTTGTGCACTATAATATCTCCTGCGACGATGGCCAGTCTCCGTTAAGATTGGCCGCCGTGACCGAAATTCGGTCTGGAGGACATTGTTATCGCGTTTTGTAAGAAAATTCTTAGTGGTGGAACGGAATCTGGACGTGTGCTCAGGCAAAAGTAATTTTTCGCTTAACATATGCCTCTTTTATCTGGGTGTTTAAACTGAAGTTGTTTTGTTGCGATAAGTGGATGTGAAATGTTAAATGCCCGCAGTAGGAATATTTCTTGTGTCGCCGGGGACTTTACAAACATTCAAACAACGGACACAAAGTACACACAGACTCGGAACAACCATTTGTGAATCACACAAATTTTTGTCCCGTGTGGGATTCGAACCCACAACACTCGGCGTAATGGCAGTGGCTAAACGACCACTTAAACAACCACACCACTGGTGAAGTCAAAAGCAATCTATGAAATAATTAAAAAGAGTATGTGAAATGAGATAAAATTAATTTTAAATATGGAGTACTATGAATTGATTCTCGGTACGAACGATTTTCTGGGAGGCAACTTAGCATCGCAGAGCCTGTAAATGTTTTCAGTAATCGGCAAAAGAATTAGCCTTATGAATGACCAAGACGTTTTTTTTACTTTGGGCAATGCTCAAACGGTACATTCCAGTGGGAATGCACCACAAGGGGAGGCGAGAGGGTTATGTCCGGCTCTGCCGTACTTCGGGCCTATGGACCAAAACCCCACGGTGTGCACGCTCGCTGCTTTGTATGGTGGGTGGGTCGCTGGAACTGAAACTTACATCAGCGATCCACCCAGCAGTGCCCAATGCAGAGATGTAGCGTCTGCGGGCGACGACTCCTGGATGATGCCCTGACATGAATGAAATGCTCAAGACAATAGTTATTTATCGAGTATATAACTAGACTAGATTATAATTTCTCCATAAAAAATCCAATAACAGTTTACGGGTCTCGGGTTCGTTTATCAGGGTAAGCAAAGTGTTGAAAATTTAAATTAGTAATTCGTTTTTCTTTTTTAAATTAGAGCTCTCGCACTTGAAAAATATCCTGTGACACGAAGAACATCACAAACATTCAAACAAACGGACAGACTTTAAACAAAACAGACAGACTTTAACATAGAAAAAATCGGACACAAAGGACATCCAGACTCGGAACAACCATTTGTGGATCACACAAATTCTTGTCCCGTATGGGATTCGAACCCACAACACTCGACGCCGTGGTGAGGCGACCACATAAGCCAGTACTCCATACGTGCAGCCAGGAGAAAGAGTTCAGAGGAGATTCTCAGTAACAACACATCAGAGTCGTTACTGGATTCTCCCACTATTAAATGGGACCTAAATCTAAAGGTATAATGTGGGTCTAATAAACCTCTCCTTACCCCTTCGGGGATTCAGAGGTAAGTCTATAAGATGAAGTACAAAAATCCATCTATACTACTCGTAATATTACCTGACCCGTGCAACTTCGTCTGCGTCACGTTGGGCGCCATTGTAACCTTTACTGTGTTTATTAACTTGGGATCTGATCGATCCAGAAACAGGACAGGCCACGCCGTAGGGACGTGGTGTCTTAAGGTAAAATTGTTCAGAGATTAATCAAAGATGGGTTGACGATTAACACTTTTAATAGGCTACTAAGGAACAAGTTATATGTGTTAGACAATATTCACTTTTCTACGCGACTATAATCAGGGCGTGGTTTGTCCATAGGCTTGCTTCGTGGTCCTTCCATCAGTTATTTATTATAGCTTTTGTCAAATAAAATTAGTTTAATTTAAACATAAATATTATAATATCATTTTATTAGTATTATATATATTATGTATTATATATTATTATTATAAACAAAGTCGCAACGGAAGACCAGCGCTAGTTGTTTACAACTAGCATCTTGCTGAGTTGCGACCTATTTGCTGCAGTAATGTTATTGTTCCTTTTTACTTTACTTTTTGCTAACCATATTTGTAAGTGTACTGTTGCAAATAAACGTATTTTCTTTCTTTCTTCTTTCTTCAGGAATAAGGACACTTAGCTGAGAAGTGAAGCCGGCCGGAAGAGGTGCTCGTCTGACACCGTCCTCTGCTTATATAGTCCGGCGCCGCCGGTCGCGAGTGGTGGCTAGTGACGTGCGCCCGCGCTCGACGGGCGCCTAGGCGATTAACGTCATAAGAGAATGTTCCCCGTTTTTGCAACATTTTCCATTGACGCTCCACTCTTGTTGGTGGTAGCGTGATGTTATATAGCCTATAGCCTTCCTCGATAAATGGGCTATCCAACACTAAAGGAATTTTTCAATTCGATCCAGTAGTTTCTGAGAGTAGCGCGTTCAACCAAACAAACAAACAAACTCTTCAGCTTTATAATATTAGTATAGATTATAAAGAGGAAGATTTTTTGTTTGTTTTTAACGATTTAATTCAAAAACTACTCAACCGATTTCCCAAATACTTTAACCATTAGAATGCTATATTATCAGCGAGTGACATATGATATATTTTATTTAAAAGAAAGTACTGTTAGCTTAGCGTAGTGAGAAGTAGTAAAGTTCAATAATAGTAGTGTTAGAGTTTTCAAAATTATGTAATAACAGTGTTATAAAGTAAAATAAACAACGCGACAAAATCCGTATAAAGTGTTTAATATCAATAAAGACTATAATAATAATAATAATCACTTATTTGCTGTGCAAAGGTTAATACAATGGTTTTACAACTTATGAACGTCAAAATCTATTGGTTAGTGAGTTTACTAAGTTACTGAAGCTACATTTAGGTTAGTTGCTAGGTTCAGGCAAAGGGTTATGTATTTAGGTGTAATGTTAGGTATGAAAAGATAGCAAGCAGCGATAGCTCAGTGGGGAGACCAACAGACTGCAATGCAGAGGGTCTCGGGTTCGAACCCACGTCGCGCACCTCTGACTTTCGGAAGTTATATGACTTTTCGAAATTATGTGCGTATTGATTGACAATTATCGCCTGCTCCGTGTTTCGGAGAGCACGTTAAACCGTCGGTTCCGGCTGCCATGAACATCTATGGCAGTCGTTACTGGGAAGTCAGTGCTCTATAATATCCTGACACTGGTCTAGCCTTAGGGTATCGTTAGCCTTCGGGTTGCGGAGGTCAGGTGGCAGCCGCTCCGTGTAAAAACTGATATTTAGTCAAATCCGGTTAGACCAGAAAAGCCGATCCCAAGTGACTTGGGAATAATAAAGGCTAGGGAGAATGTTAGGTATGAAAATATATCTGTCAGACAACCACAGGCACTTTTTTAATTCACCATTATGTATATTTATTATATTATTATAAACGCGAATGTGAGGTTGTTTGTTTTTTACGCTTTAACTCCTTAACTGCTTCACCGATCATCATGTAATTTCGCATTTATTTTGTCGGGGATACAAAAATGTACCTTTTATTCAGAAAAGAGTACTGTTCTCGAGCAGGTGAAGCCGCGTGCAAAATCTAGTAACATAAATATATTACAGACAATATAAATCTAAAAATAATTATAATTATATCAGTTTATTATAATATAACATCAGTCCATACTGGACTGATGTTATATTATTAATGTTCGCTCAAGTGAAGCCCGACCTTTACATCGTAAATTTTTAATAAATTCTCAGCATTAAGTAAAATCTCTTTCAAAGGCGCGTTTTTACCTGAGCTTGAGAATTTCAAGCTGGTTAATCCAGGGTTTAAATATTTCTCTTTTATCTTTGTCAGCCCAATGTCAAACCAACATGGATGTATGGCGCACAGCTTTGGGGAAGTGCTAGCGACAAGGTAATACATGATACATCTATATATTAATACGGGAAGCAAAAACTTTGTACCCCTTTTTACGAAAATTGCGCGGACGGAGGAGAATGAAATTTGGCACAGCTAAAGTTTATATGGAGAAGAAGTGACGAATCCTAATATTTATATAAAATATGCATTAGAAATACTTTAAATTAATGAAAAAACACTTCACGCACACAACCATGCATTAGACACACGCAGTCGAAGCGCGTAACTATGGTTACATATATCAATTATAATGACATATATCAGCAATATCTTACAGGCGAACTTTGGTCGAATTTCGAGCACTAGGCGACCGCTAGTACTAATGAATATGTACATATTATATCATACCTGTTCAGTACATTCACTTACAATTTTTATCCTGATGATAATGATGAATGGTTGGTGATTAATCTATACTAATATTTTAAAGCTGAAGAGTTTGTTTGTTTGCTTGAACGCACTAATCTCAGGAACTACTGGTTCGAATTGAAAATTCTTTCAGTGTTGGCTAGCCTATTTATCGAGAAAGGTTATAGGCTATATAACATCACGCTATAACCCACGGGAGCGGTGCAGTAATTTTTTTTTATTTATTTTTTATTTTGCTTGTCAATATGACCACACTTCGCCTGATGGTAAGCAGTCGTTTGGTCTAAGAGCACTGGCCTCTACATCGTCAATCGTCCTCATAGCAGCCGAGGCGATGTTGAGGTCCCTACTTTGACGGCCTGAGAAGGTGCTTTTTCACGCCCCGCTTAAAGGACCCAGGATTGAAGGAAGAAGGAAACACGTGCCTTGGCAGAGAATTCCATGCCTTGATCGTTCGGCAGAGGTATGAGGACCCAAATTTGTTGGTACAAAATAGTAATCATAAACGCGAGTGAAACCGCGAGCACATCTAGTAATAATATAATAATCATCGACTCCAATATAAGCCTAATACAAAGGCTGCATAATGGTATCCTAAGAACGATTTCAAATGCACCCTGGTTTATCACCAACACAGAGATCGATAAAGCCGGAGGAGGAGTTTAAACTAGCAGAGAATAAATATCAAACTCGGCTGGAAAATCTCCCAAATGAACTATCATCTACACTTAACGACTGAAACGCCATGATATATAAAAACTTGGTGACAGATGGTGATGGATGAGGGATCTTCTACGGAGGAGCTCCTTCAACATTTATTTATTTATTTATTTATTTATTTATTATACATACAATTATCATTACAGGCATATACCTAATGCGATAATGTAGATTGTCACAAATTAAAGTTAGTGCATATAATCATAATTTTATAGTTTAGTCAGTAATAATAAATTTAAACATTAATAATCATTCAAATAAACTTTAAGTAACATTAACCTATTTTTATTAAAAACGTCATTTTAAAAGTCAATATACTTATTCTAACTATAAATAATAATTGTATTATACATTTAGCCAGGTATACATAATTATGTCAATTACAATCAATTATGATAAATAAACACAAATAAAAACAATAATAAAATAAAATCAATTTTAAGTCTTAGATGACAAGTGCTCCAATGATATCCTCTCAAATTCCGCCAATGTACAGGTAAAAATATCAAGTCTGGCCGCTATGTCATTCAACAACCGAATTGCTCTTAAGACGGGTGAGAACTTCGCATTAGTTGTTCGGCTCGTCGGCACCTCAAATAATCTAGCCCTAGGTTGCTGCCGCAATCTAGTGTTTGGAACCCGCAACCCTAATGATGATAATAATTCGGGATTACTTAATTTACCACGAAATACTTGAAACACGTATTTGATTAATGCAAAGTCTCGTCTCACACTCAACTTATAGTATCCAACCATCCCTACAACGAAAAGTGATGGATACATAAGTGGGTAGTATGGATATACTCCGTACTGTCGATGATACAAGTATCTGGTGAACTTATTTTGTATTTTCTCCACCATCAAATCGTATTTTGCTTCATGCGGATTCCAAACAATAGCACTGCACTCTAATCTGCTCCTTACTAATGTATTATATAAGCATTTTACAGCATTTAAATTTTTAAAATCTCTACATTCTCTCATAACAAAACCCAAGTTCCTAAAAGCCTTAGTACAGACTTGCACAATGTGACTACGAAAACTCAGATCAGCATTAAACAAGACGCCCAAGTCACGCACTGATGCGACACGTGGAATTGATTCTTGTCCCATGTGATAGGTATACTGCAGAGGTGCAGCTGATCGCGTGTAGGACATAACATTACATTTAGATACATTAAATTGTAGCCCATTCCTGTGACTCCAATCTACTACTTTGTCTATATCTCCCTGAAGTCGTTCACAATCCTTCATGTTTTTAATTTGTAGGAACAGTTTTAGGTCATCGGCAAAAAGTAAACAACCTGCGTTTTTTATTACTTCAGGCAGATCATTTATCATCAGGATAAACTCAAGGGGGCCAAGGTTACTGCCCTGACTCACTCCTGAAAGGGTAAAATACTGCTCAGATGCGTAACCCTCATATTCCACATACTGCCTACGGTTACCTAAGTAGCTAGCGAAAAACTCTAGTAAGGCTGGGGTAAAGCCTGCATTCGCGAACTTCAATAAAAGGACTTCATTATCGACAGTATCGAAAGCCTTCTGATAGTCAAAATAGGCTACGTCCAACTGGGCGCCTGCTACCGAGTCGAGTACCTGTGATGCGTAGTTCATTAGACACATCAGGTTGGAATTCGTGCTTCGTCCTAACCGAAATCCGTGTTGCGCATTGTTAATGTGCGCGTTAAACTGCGCTGATATACTAGCACCTAATGCCGACTCAAAGATCTTGGCGAAAGTGGATAACACGGCCACCGGTCTATAACTGGCGACGTTAGTGCTTGCAGTTCCCTTTGGAACAGGTGTCACCCTAGTTAACTTCCAACCATCAGGATAGAGGTGTTCCTTTAAACAAAGATTGTACAAGTACTGTAGAGGACGGGCCAATACTATTCTACAATCCTTGACAATATAAGGAGGAACCCCGTCGGGACCCACTGACCGCTTGGGCTTAAGTCGCCCCAGGGCAGAGCGCACTTCCCCCAGTGTAAACTGTCCTATGTGGACACGTGTCCCTCGTTCTGGTGCCTCTCGTGCCGCAGCCGCTGCATCCAGACGCGGCACCTTTGTGCCGTATACCGATTTAAAATAGTCAGCAAATTCTTGCGCGCACTCAGTATTCAATAATGGTCTCCCATCCCTAATAATCCGAGTTGTACTACGTTTTGTGCGTTTATTTCCGATATAACTCCAAAACGAGCTGGGCTCTTTAGTAAATTGCATTTCAATACGGTTTTGATAATCGGCGTACGCAGTAGTGATTTTATTTTTTACTACAGAACGATAATGAGAAAACATTTCGTAGTCGTTTTTTGTTCTACTAGACTTATATGCCTTGTGCCAAAAAGCTTTATGTTTTATATTGTTTATAAGATCGGCCGTGTACCACTTTGGGTACCGGTACCGTGAGCGAACATTAGATAATATTTTCCTAGGCGTGCTTTCGTCCAACTTGTTATAGAAAATGTTATAAAATACCTCATATGCTTCGTCGGCGCTGCGCGTCGCATACAATTCACTCCAATCCTCTGCCATTAACAACGAGTATAATAAAGGATAGTTCGTCTTAAACAACAAAACTGTAATTTATTATTTAGATGCACTGTAGCACATACCATTTCAAACTCACTACTGTCCAAGTTCACATTACCGGGCAAAGGCACACTCCGTACTTCAAGTCCTTGCCGACGCTTTGAGGTCGCTAGAAACACACCTCCTAACTTACGTCCGTCCGCGCGGTCACAACGAAACATTACATAATCACTGGGTACTAGTTCTCCATCATGAATGGATTCATTTATGCCACTTTCCGTGATTGCAAAGAAATCAGCCGTGATAAAAACATGATAAAAACGACACAGAATAAATCTGCTTATAGTTTGGAACTGATTGCAGATAAGCAAATTAGAATAGTATAAATCAATATTTATATTAAATTAAATATTTAAAAATCCCCCTACACAATATTAATTTGATACCCATACTGAAAAATTGAAATTTGTGAAAAATATGTAATTTTGTGGTGGCGGCCATCTTGGATTTGAAATTTATCATAGTATTCTACTAGTCAAGCCCTTTCATTTGATACCCATATTGAGGGAGTTGCGAAAAATATGTAATCCGCCATTTTGTGGCGGCGGCCATCTTGGGCCGATTTTCATCAAACATAACTAAGCATTAACAATTAACCTTTCAAACAAAAAACACAATATTAAAATCGGTTCATCTGTTCGGGAGCTACGATGCCACAGACAGACAGACACAAACACACACACACACACATACAGACACGTCAAACTTATAACATCCCGTCGTTTTTGCGTCGGCGGTTAAAAACAAAAAGAAAAATATACTCATATCTATCAGGGGATCAGTAGAGACCACTTAAAACTCGTAAGTTTTACTATGATGGGTAATTTATACTAATATTATAAATGTGAAAGTTTGTGAGGATGTATGGATGTTTGTTACTCTTTCACGTAAAAGCTACTGAACCGATTGCGATGAAACTTGGTATATAGATAGCTGGAGACCTGGATTCAGACAAAGCCTACTTTTTATCCAGATATTCCCACGGCAACGGGACTTACGCAGGTGAAACTGTTTGCAATTACTTTACTCTTAAAACTTTTACTTTTAATACCTGACTTTTAATTATGCAATAACAATACTAAATCTACTAAATTCAATACTTTTTACTTGAATATGTCATCATTTTTGAACATGTTTGTATAACTTTAAAGTTACCGTAATATCAGTGTTATCTCACTAAGTCTTTATGCATGTTGTGACACCTAAAAATGTTGTGCATTTACAATTTGATTTTGACATAATATGTTTATATACGTGCATGTATCAATGTAACAACTACTGGTTATCCTAATAAATAAAATAAAAAAATAAAATAAATAATACCGCGGACAAAATCTAGTATTAAATAATCGTTATTAATATTATATTCTAACTAATATTATAAATACGAATGTGGATTTTGTGATGCTCTCACGCTTTAACTACTCATAATAATAATAATACGTTAGATGGCTGGATAAAGTCCTTGATCCAAAAGGCAGTACTACTCGACACGGCGCGTATTGTGAGGAGATTCCTGTCTCTGGGGCCCTAACCACTGGCAGCTTGGACCTTGTTCCCGATGTCGGTGGGTCATTTAAGTTTTTATTATTTTAAATATGTATAGACTTTATATTTATTTTTAAATATGTAATAATTAGAAAAAAATAGAAATAAAGAGAATAATACCTAATAATAATAATATAATATATATAAGTGGCTTATCAGGGGGCCCATCTAGTGAGTTGGCGAGTCACCGTCTGCCCATTGCATTGATGCTATTAGAGTATTCAGGACAGACGCCGTTTTTCATCCATAGTTAGCAATATACCGGTCCACCAAACACCCATACCTATAGCCCATATATTAGAATCCATACGTAGCAATAGTCCTACGCCTGCTGCGGCTAGTGCCGCTGTAGGTGTTCCATCACACCTTTGATTAAAACTCTCGAAGGGCCTCTTCACGTTGGACCCATGTCTCCGTGTAAGCCTCCCAAAGGGCCAGGTATTTTCTAATATAATATGTTAGAAAGTACCTGTGATAAGAGAAATATAATATATATATATATATATAATCATGAAATTTCGCATACACGTTGTCAGGAGTACAGAATAGGACGTAGGGTAGCGTTAATCCAGAAAAATGTTCTGGTACTAATCTAACTTAATCTAATCTAATAAATCTAATCTAGTGTAAATCTAATCTAGTAGGCTAGGAGAAAGGGGATCTGTCACTCGCAAGCCATTGAATCAGAACGACGCCCTATCTGATGTAATTACAATTTCTTTTAGTAAAACGTTTTTGTATAAATTGCTTCCTACTTTTTCGGTTTATACAGGTGTCCGGTGCGGCGTGCGTGTTCCCACGCGCGCCTCTGTGTCGAGTCCGTCTCCCCTCTAGGGGGGAGACAGTAGGGAATTTTTGAGGGAGTCCTTTGGGTAGGTCTCTTTGGGTAGTGGCCTGCCGTTTCATACGGCGGGCCGAAACCTCGGCGGGGTCGCGACCGCATGCGAAAGCGATTCGCGCGGCCCCGCCGATAGTGGTTTTGTTGAGGAACACCGTGGTAGGTTTAGTCGGTATTCCGGGAGGTACATTATTTCTTTTCCATCTTCTTTTACCCCGGCGAGTCCGACATAATCCCTCCGCCCGCCCCCGCGGAGGTATATGCGTCATTGCATTCCCCCACGTAAAAAAAAAAAAATAAAAGGTGTCCGGTAATTAATGCATAACCTGGAAATGTCTTATAGTGGAACTGATGGCCGTTCAGAAAAAATGAAAGAGAAAATAAAATAAATATATATATTAAAAAGTGCAAGCTATATTAGCATAGCATGCTTTTGACTGTCTATCTATTAGCATAATTAGTGTTTAATAATAAAACAACAAAAAACCGATGAATTTCATTCATTTATGGTCGTAGTATACAAGAAAGTTATACATGGTAATTAAAAAAAAAACATATATCTCAGGTAGTAGTTAGGATAAAAAAAAGACATATTTTTTTTCAGAACGGCCGTCAGTTCCACTATAAGACATTTCCAGGTTATCCATTAATTACCGGACACCCTGTATATAGACTTATTTGAAAATATTAATAAAATTACTAATTATATGGACGCGATTGCCTAGTGGGAGACGGTTGAACTGCTACGTAGAGTTCTTGATTTCAATCCCGTGGCATGCACCTCTGACTTTACGAAGTTATATGCGTATTAAACAGGTAATTATCGCGCATCAACAGGTAATTATAGAGGACTATTAGTGCCTACACTTATGCATGGAAGTGAAAGTTGGGTATGGCAAAAGAAGCATGAGAGCAGATTAAATGCTGTAGAAATGAGAGCGCTGAGAAATATATGTGGTGTGACTCTGAAAGATAGAATAAGGAATAGTGTGATTAGAGAGAGATGCGGCATAAAAGTGGATATAGTGACGAGAATAGAAAAGGGTATGTTAAGTTGGTTTGGGCATGTAGAAATAATGGACGAGAACAGACTGACTAAGAAAGTTTATAAGGCTAGTGTGAATGGAACAGTTGCAAGGGGAAGACCTAGGCGAACGTTTCCTGATCAGATCGGAGACGTTCTGGATAAAGGCCAGGTTAAGAGCACCTTAAACCGGCGAGCGTGTATGAGGAATGTTATGAAAGTGAATGAAGCCAGAGAAGTGTGTCAGGATCATAGCAAATGGAAATCCGTAGTCTCTGCCTACCCCTTTGGGAAACAGGCGTGAATTTATGTATGTATGTATGTATGTAATTATCGCTCAAACGGTGAAGGAAAACATCGTGAGGAAACCTGTCTGAGAGTTCTACATAATGTTCTCGAAGATATGTGCAGTCTACCAACCGGTGGGGCCAGCGTGGTGGACTATTTATTTATTTTTATTTTGCTCGTCAAAATGACCACACTCTGCCTGATGGTAAGCAGTCGTGTGGTCTAAGAGCAGTGGCCTCCACATAGTCCTCATAGCAGCTAACTATGGACTATGGGCTAACCCTTCTTACAGTGAGAAGAAGCCCGTGCCCAGCAGTGGGACAGTTGACATACAGGGCTGATTACTTACGCTCATTCTTTGGTGCTGGTGGCTTCCTTGTTGCCCAGTTGGTTCGGATTGACCGCGAGCCAAGCCATTGGCCGTTCATTGAAGTAATGGCTGACTCAGCTTCCTGTAAAGAAGAAAAAAGGATTATTTAGGTATTATAATTTTTTTTAATGATGTAGAAGGCAAACGATCAGACGAATCGCCTGATGGTAAGTGATTGCCGCTGCCCATGGACACCGACATCATAAATTCAAATTTGCCCCCACCAGAAGAGGGAAGGCGATTGGGCCGCCGGTACCCTCACTCATTCGACGAAACACAACGCAAGCGCTATTTCACGTCGGTTTTTATGAGGCCGTGGTATTACTCCGGTTGAGCCGACTCATTCGTGCCGACGCGTGGCTCTCCCATGTTTTAATCATTGATTTATCTTATATATAAAATTCTCGTGTCACAATGTTCGTTCCCGTACTCCTCCGAAACGGCTTGACCGATTCTCATGAAATTTTGTGAGCATATTGAGTAGGTCTGAGAATCGGCCAACATCTATTTTTCATACCCCTTAGTGATAAGGGTTGTCCAACCCTAAAATTTTTTTAAATCTTTTGTTCAAAACATTTTCTTATGGCAAAACAACGTTTGCCGGGACAGCTAGTCTTATATATAAAATTCTCGTGTTACAATGTTAGTTACCATACTCCTCAGAAACGGCTTGACCGATTTTTATGAAATTTTGTATGCATATTTAGTAGGTCTGAGAATCGGCTACTATCTATTTTTCATACCCCTTAGTGATAAGGGTTGTCCACCCCTAACATTTTTATTTTTTTAATCTTTTGTTCAAAAAATTTTTTTTATGGCAAAACAACGTTTGCCGGCTCAGCTAGTACTATCTATATAAATATTGTTTGTCATGTTTGTTGCTCAAATAAAGGTAAAAGGGAAAAGTTTGATATTGTTAGTTGTTGATTTGAGATTTTAAATTAATTTGATTAAATAATATGTGTCATACAAGTACCCCAAATACAATCTGTTGTTGTTTTGTCGGCCTCAATGGCGTAGTGGTTAGTGTAACCGACTGCCACGCCTGAGGTCGCGGGTTCGATTCCCGTACAAGTCAAATATTTGTGTGCATGAACATGGATATTTGTCTTGGTCTGGGTGTTTCTGTGTATAATGTGTATGTATTTACAAAAAAAAAAGTATATATGTATGTTTATCCATTGTCTAGTACCCATAGTACAAGCTCTGCTTAGTTTGGGCTAGATGGTGTTGTGTGTATGTGGTAGAAAAAAAAAAAAAAAAATCTATGAAGTTTGTGGCGACTCCGCACAATCGAAGAAGTTCAGCCTACATTCAACAGATGGTGATACAATCGCACTTCACATGACGTCATACTATTCTGCATCGCACAAGTGAAGTTTACACAGCGACTGAGTATATATACAAGCTCGCGACATCAACCGTCGGGCCGCGGCCCGCCAGGCACGATCAACCAGCCTGGTCGGAGGATCCTCCCTTTGTGTTGGCGGGACTTCACACCCTGTTCCTCCACAAGTTTTATATCAACTTTTGTTTGAAATAAAAATGGGAGCTACTAACGTTTAAGATACAGGCTCGGCCTTATTTAGACGTTAGTGTTGACATTGATTTATTCTTATGGAACTGCATCATTAAATCTAATTCAAATTCAAATCTTTATTGCTTTGCCACAATGTAGTAGGTAAGTATATAATAATAGATGGTATAATAGATGGACTGATAGCTAAGAATCAATTGTGGACCCTGCCGGGCACAGCATACTCAATATATTAGGAGAGAAGAAAAGGACTTATCCCTTAATTCCCTTAATATCCCTTATTTTATAATATTAATAAATTATTTTAGCTATTTATTAGTGTTTGAAAATATTTTATTACATGCTTTTATTTATTTATTTATATAATTAAACTTATTGCGCCATTTCAAAATGTTTTTGATGTATATCTTATTTACATAATGAATTTAATTTCTTTTTTCGTGTGTACAAGACAACGTCTGTCGTAACAGCTAGTATATTATATTTATTTAATTATTGAAAGTGAAAAATAATTTATTTAATATTTGACCTACAACCTAAGGGCGAAATGTTGAGTCTTTTTTTTTAAAGATTTCTCCCGCACTAGAAATAATTCCTGTGTCACGAGGGACTTTACAAACATTCAAACAACGGACACAAAGAACACCCAGACTTGGAACAAGCATTTGTTGATTAAACATTTTTGTCTCGATTGGGATTCGAACCCACAACACTCGGCTCATCGGCAGTGGCAAGGCGACCATTTAAACCACTACGCCATTTGTGAAATTTAAACTAGACAGGCCAATTTAATTAATTAAAACGGAAAGCTGGAAGCTTAACACGATAAAATTATAGTCCGTCGGCCATTTTCATTGTACCAATTATGATAATTTGAATATCGATTTGTTCGTAATTAGCGTCGACTGGACGTGGAGGTATATAACAGTATACAGTATACAACATGTAACATAATAAACGCACATTTAGAATGTGGTTTGTTCAAAATCGGCTACTGAATCAATTCCAGAAATTTTTGAAGTGAAAACTTCTTTAGGTGCGTTGAGCACTTTTTGGGTGAACAAAAATCATGGAACTCGCGTCATCGTCACAAAACGCTTTCCATGAGCTATATGTATACTGTGTATATATGTGTACTTTTTGGGTGAACAAAAAGCGTGAAACTCGCATCATCGTCACCGCACGCTAGTTACTTAGTTTTTACTTCTATCGGCAGTCCCCAAAGACAGCCCCGCATGTTTTTTTGATATAGGTTTTAATTATTTTATCCCTAAAATAATTAAAACGAATTTAAATTATAGTCACCCATTTATTAAACAGCTGAAATAAACGAATATGTATCATAAAATAAGGCAGTAAGGTTGTTAATGCAATAAAGGCAATAATGTTAGATTTATTGTAATATACCCATACTACCCGCGCACAATAAGGAGAACTAATTCGTTAAATTAAAATATTTAAGTACATAAAAGTAACATTTTAATTATTATATTATTATTACAATTTTATTTAATAATCTAATTGGGGTATTTGAGGTTGTGCGTTATAACTACAAAACAAAATTTTTTTTTTTTTTTTTTACGTGTGTAATTCAATGACGCATATCTCTCCGCGGGGGCGGGCGGAGGGATTATGTCGGACTCGCCGGGGTAAAAGAAAGATGGTATAATAGTAAAGTACCTCCCGGAATACCGACTAAACCTGCCACGGTGTTCCTCGACACAACCACTATCGGCGGGGCCGCGCGAATCGCTTTCGCATGCGGTCGCGACCCCGCCGAGGTTACGGCCCGCCGTATGAAACGGCAGGCCACTACACGAAGAGACCTACCCAAAGGACTCACTTCTATAAATACCCTACTGTCTCCCCCCTAGAGGGGAGACGGACTCGATACAGAGGCGCGCGTGGGAACACGCACGTCGCCTCTCGGACCTGGTGCTGAACGGATGGCGGGCAGGCCCACAAAGCCCGCCACCCCCAGGTCAAACCTCAGGGTGGCTGGAGGTCATCGCGCGCCCTCCGGCGCCCGGTTCTGCGGTTGGGGAGAGGGTTTAAACGCTCCCTCTCCCGCTCCGCCACCTCCTTGATGGAAATCACTTCCTCGCAGAAGGAGGCGACGGTGTTCCACGACCTCTCACTCCGGACCATAGACTGAACTAGGGCCGACTATCCGACTGCCGCGATCAAATCACGGCGCTGCGATGCCCAGGCGGGGCAAACCTCCAAAGTGTGCAGCGCCGTGTCCTCTACAACGTCGCGGCAGTCGCCGCAGACAAAAACAACCTTATGTCAACTTAGGAACTATAAAATTATTTTTTAACATTATATAGATGTACATGCATACATAGCTCAGTGAGGAGACCAACAGACTGCAATGCAGAGGGTCTCGGGTTCGAACCCACGTCGCGCATCTCTGACTTTCGGAAGTTATATGACTTTTCGGAATTATGTGCGTATTGATTAACAATTATCGCCTGTTCCGTGCATCGGAGAGCACGTTAAGCCGTCGGTCCCGGCTGCCATGAACATCTATGGCAGTCATTATTGGGAAGTCAGTGCCCTATAATATCCTGACACTGGTCTAGAGCCTTAGGGTATCGTTAGCCTTCGGGTTGCGGAGGTCAGGTAGCAGCCGCTCCGTGTAAAAACTGACATCCAGTCAAATCCGGTTAGACTAGAAAAGCCGACCCCAAGTGACTTGGGAATAATAAAGGCTAGGGCGAAGTAGAGGCTTCCTCGATAAATAGGCTATCCAACACTAAAAGAATTTTTCAATTCGAACCAGTCGTTCCTGAGATTAGCGCGTTCAACCAAACATATAAACAAACAAACGCTACAGCCTTATAATATTAGTACAACATAGGAGTATAGCTGAATTTATATAAGTACAAGCGACGCGTCCCGGCTTTGCACGGGTAGCAAAGCATTTGTGTCGCATCAGCTTGTTACGTTGACTATGATGCATCAAGCGATTCTCGTCTGTGTGAGACCGCTTAAAGATATTTTCTCGTGCGTTCGTTTTTATTAGTTATATATAATTCGTTTTTATTTTGCGATAACTCCTAAGGTATTCATTTAAATTTTATGGTGTAAAGGCTATATTAATGTGCATAAAATGTTTAAGGTAACTAACTCATTTAATTCAATAAAGATTAATACAAAAGGTCATATATTTCCTCTTAATAATATAATAATAATAATAATATTCTATCACATACACACAACACCATCTAGCCCAAACTAAGCAAAGCTTGTACTATGGGGACTGGACAATGGATAAATATTCATATATACTTTATTTTTGTAAATACATTCATATTATACATAGGAACACCCAGACCAAGACAAACATCCATGTTTATGCACACAAATGTTTGACTTGTGCGGGAATCGAACCCGCGACCTCAGGCGTGGCAGTCGGTTACACTAACCACTACGCCATCGAGCCCGACAAACACACAACAACAATATTAATATATTTACATAAAAGGTACCCTATATGACAACATGTATCCGAATTTCATGATGATCGGTCGTGTAGTTTAGCATGAAAAAGTAACAAACGAACTTATATTCGCATTTATTATATTAGTTAGGATTTTATGAAAGTTTCAAACATTTTATAACTATTACTACATATTATAAAACTAAGTCCCCTGCCGCGTCTGTCTGTCTGTTCGCGATAAACTCAAAAACTACTGAACGGATTTTCATGCGGTTTTCACCAATAGACATGGTGATTCGTGAGGAAGGTTTAGGTGTATAATTTGTGAAAGTTTTGGTGATGGGTCGCTAGTTTATCTTAGCGTCAAAACCGATGCAATGGAGCTCTGAACACTTCTATCAAACCCTTCAAGCATACAATTCTGACAATATTAGAATAAATACCAAAAAATAGAATACATATCAAACACACGTATTCACGTTTTCCAACAACAACTTTGTGTTTAATTCACAAACAGACGGTAGTACGAAATTGTTTTCGTGTATGACACGGTGAAACACAGTCCTCATATATAATGTATGCTGGGTGGGGTGCAGTTAGGGTTGGCAACGAGAAATGCTACTGATATCATATACTAGATCTTGCCCGCAGCTTCGCTCGCTAAATGTAGGTTTGGTTAGCTTAGAAATAGTACATTTTCTGGATGAAAGGTGGTCCTTTTCTGTTGTCCTGACTACGTGTATGCGAAATTTCATGATGATCGGACGAGTAGTTTTATGTTATCAAATCAAATCAAATCAAATCAAATCATTTATTCATTCAATCCATTTTGGGTATTACATGATTACAAAAGGTTATTAAATTAGTACCACCAAAATCTGCCTGTGGAGGCGTATGAACGGGTCGAGTATAAAAAAAAATTATAAAAACATTAAATTATCAAATTACATATTTAGATAATAAATCAATAAAATGTAAGCAATTAAGTTAAAATCTCATGCCTAACTAACTAAAAATACATTTAGATAAATACATTTGTATGTCAAAAGAAAAACTTAAAATAAATTATAAAAATAAATTAAAAATGTCATTGAGTAAGAGTCAAAATAAATTAAATGTCAAAATGTAAATGTTAATACAACTTACGTGGCAAACACTAAACCTCCTCCGACTTTCGGAAGTTATATGACTTTTCAAAATTATGTGCGTATTGATTGACAATTATCGCCTGCTCCGTGCCTCGGAGAGCACGTTAAGCCGTCGGTCCCGACTGCCATGAACATCTATGGCAGTCGTTATTGGGGAAGTCGACACAAAAGATCCCACTGGCTCGAAGTGTCACCGGTCTGTACTGACTGGCCTCACACAAGATAAGATAAGGTGGCAAACAAGCTGAGGCCCACCTAATGGTAAGTGGTTACCGTAGCCTATGGACGCCTGCAACACCAGAGGCATCATTTTCGCGTTGCCGACCCTTTAGTAAAGGAAGAAGAGAAAAAGGAAGTGGGAAGGAGAAGGAGCGGGAAGTGGGAAGAGGGTGATTGGGCCTCCGGTACTTTCATTCACCGAGCGAAACACAGCAGTAGGAATACTGCTATTTTACGCCGATATTCTGTGAGAGAGTAGTCTATCCCCGGTCGAGCCGGCTCATTCATGTTGAAATCCGCGAGGCTCTACTCATTAAATTAGTTAAGGCATGAAAGCAACAAATAAACACACATTCGCACTTATAGTATTGCTAGCGACCCGCCCTGGCTTTGCACGAGTAGCAGAACATCAGTGTTGCATCAGTTTGTTGCATCAAACGATTCTTGTCGGTGTGAGACCGCTTGAATTATTGCGCGTTAGTTTTTATTGGGACTAAATATAATAACCATCAAAAATACTAATTGCACAGCAAAATATGCTCACTAAAATATATCATAACGAGCACCTATACGCCTCAAATCACTGCATGCCGTCTCGGAAGGGTTAGGTTATGTTAGGTTCCTTCTTAAACCCACCCAAAAATAGGAGCCGCGAAGCGGGACTCCGTCGACTTAATTTGATCTCTTTAAATATATTTTGCTGTGAAATTAGTATATTTGGTGGAATAAAGGCAAAAAATTTAGGAACAGTTAAATACTACCCGTTTTTTTTTATATAAGTAACGATATTCATTTAAATTATGTATGGATTTTATCGCGTTGTTTATATAACACTGTATTACATAATTAAGAAACTGTTACTTTTCTACTACTATAGAACTTTACTTATTTCCAAGCTAATAAAATTATTAAATCTATTTATATTTAAGTTTACACTTTCCGCGACGTTTCGGTTGCTTTTCAGCAGCCATGGTTACGGGGAGACTAAGATGGTAGTTGTCTCAATATTCCAGTGTGGTTATTTCAAAGTACTCGAACATAATTTAATCATTGGTGTTTCTATTTACGCAGAATGAGCTCGAAGTATCATGAAGTCTACTTGTGGTTTACTTCTTCTTAGAGTTGACTATTTGAATCACAGGATCCCAAGCTGGTGGTACATTCCAACCATCTTCTCTATTGAAATTAGGATGTTTTTTGATTTCAATAGCCTCGCGAAGCATCCTTCGTAGGAATCTGTGGTTTGTCAAATCTCAGGTAGTGGTTGGTCCTCTGTTGTACATGTTCACACACAGCAGACTTCAACGAGCGTTGGTGTTTTACATCAGCTATGTGTTCTTTTATGCGGGTGCCTATACTTCTCTAGGTTTGACCAATGTATGAGAGTCCGCAGTCACAATCTATTTTATAATGAAATATAATGAGTTTAATTTCAATGAATAACATTCGCGTAAACAGAAGACAATATTAAGTAAATTGTATAGTGTAAAGGTATCATAATGTGCATGAAATGCTTAAGACTGCGCCGAGCGTAAGACGCGGTTGGACTGAATGATAGAGCTCGATATTCAAATCGGAGCGCGGCCGCCATAGTAAAATTGTATGGAGGATTTGAAGTGCTTTTTTGATAAATATGTATCTTTATTGTCAACCAATAACTTAAATATTTGGGACGGACAAATTGTAATATAACTATTTATGTTTCGTTTAAGCTGTAAAATAAGACAGATTTCTAATTTTTGTGCACAAAATTGTTTTGTGCACATTTCGCTCGGCGCAACCTTAAGGTAACTAACGTATTTAATTTGTTAAGCATTAATATTGTACCCGTTTATATAACTCTCGAATTACCACAACCATGACCATTTCATTTGAAGTTAGAATGGCTATATATGCTTTCTTTATTACAGGCATATGATATAGTAATTAATTTTGTGTGACCTACAAATGGTTGTTCGGATTCTGGGTTTCTTTGGGTCCGTTGCTTGAATATTTGTAAAGCCTCCCGCAACACAGAAAACCTACACTGTTGAAAAGGTGTTGCGGCCATTATCTATACTAATATAATAAAGCTGAAGAGTTTGTTTGTTTGCTTGAACGCGCTAATCTCAGGAACTACTGATCCGAATTGAAAAAATATTTAAGTGTTGGATAGCTCATTTATCGAGGAAGGCTATAGGCTATATAACATCACGCTACGACCCACGGGGGTGGTGTAGTAATCATAAATGCGGGTGAAACCGCGGGCACATCTAGTACCTTATATTACTGACTATAAAAAACTAAATATAATAACAATAAAATAATAATGAATGAAGCTATGAGTCGGGTTGATTGTTGTTTGCACGTATAATTCACAATATAAATTGTCTACATTTTAATTATTTTTAAAATTCTTAATTTCGTTTTATTTGATTTGTTAAATTATTCTGTAGCTCAAAATCCTTATTAATCTAATAAAAGTTATGAATATTGTAATTCACGTAACGACCAATCAGAGCAGAGCGTGTGCTTGAGTGGAGTCGAGATGCCATCTTTACTTTAGGATGGCCGACAGTTATTAAGACACATTTGGGCGATAGCGACTGATCAAATCGGAACGCTGAGTTGTGAGATGTGTAAAAAAAGTAAGATCAGTGCCCTGAACCCACTGCTCGGTCGTAACTGTTATTTTTCATTCGACATTATTGTAAAGTGAAAATATTGTTTATTCTAAATAAAAATAGTGTAAAACCGGCATCGTTGTGTTTTGTCCTCGCATATTACCACATATTACCCAGTTGACGCCGACTAAACCCGCAACCACTAACGACGTTGTCATAGAGAACAATACTTCTCCGACATATACATATACCGAATATTCAGTCGTGAAGTTATATACGTTCATGGCAACCCTAGGTGCAGCGGCGTTAATAATTAAATGCTATCGATTTTCTCACATGTCGCAGTTCACAAAAGGGTCGGGTAAATGTGAATGTACAACTTGTGTCCTCAGGAATTTCGCAACAGTGTTCATGAACTAGGTGAACTGCCACGCAGATATCTCGAGTTCGATCCCAAGGCATTTTATCTTATTTTGTGTGGGGGTCATCCCCTCTCTCTACGACTATCCCAGTTTATGATATAGCGTTCCCCTACACCAACCATTAAGGTTATATTAGGGGAGCCGCTGTACCTTCCAGTGCCCGAGAGCACCTTCCGGGACCAGTAATAGACAGGTCTTGTCCCCAAATCTCGATTCTCCACCCTAACGTCAGAGATCCGGTTCTCGTAAGAGAGCTACCTCGTGCCCAAGTGACACTACCTATTCTCCAGATAGGTACCGGAGCAATAAAGCCGCTCACCACCTGCAACTCAGGGAGTTGCTAACGAAAACCTTGCTGAAGCCGACGGAGAAGCCGCCTCCCATATCTCCAGTATGGTACCGGAGCTGTGTAAGGCACGCTCACTTCCCGACATACATCCGTACGCCTACCCAAATAGGCCTACAAGCCGGGTGTGGCCCGAGTCACTCCAGCTATGACTCTTACTTGCTGAGCAGGCAAGCGCCCGAGATGCGTTGCGGCAGTGAAACCATTGTGTGGGCGCCAGTCAGTACAGACCGGCGACACTTCGACCCAGAGTGGGATCTTTTGTGTCGACTTCCCCAATAACGGCTGCCATAGATGTTCGAGGAAGGCTATAGGTTATATAACATCACGCTACGACCCACGGAGGCGGTACAGTAATCTAGTTAAACAATAGCTACTCTCAATTCTGATAACGTCTTACGTTAAATTTTACATTTTCCCGACGTTTCGGTTGCTTTTCAGCAGCCATACTGATATTGATGGCCAACCGAAACGTCGGGGAAAGTGTAAACTTAAATTTAAAGAGTTTTAATAATTTAAATAGCTTAAATAGTAGTCAAGTTTAATAGTACAATAACAGTTTCAAAATCCTTACTAATATTATAAATTCGGCAGTTACTTTGTCTGTCTGTCACCTTTTTACGGCTAAACCACTCAACCGATTTAGATAACATTTGGTACAGCTAGAGTTTAAAACCTGTAGAAGGACATAGGCTACTTTTTATTGATGTAGGTACCACGCGGGCGGTGCCGCGCGCGAACCCTAGTTACGTAATAAAAGAGTTAAATAAAAAATGCAATAAAAAGTTTAATTTTAATGTATTACATCATTCAGATCGGAAACGTTCTGGACAAAGGCCATTTTAAGAGCACCTTAAACCGGCGAGAGGGTATGAGGAATGTGAAGAAAGTATGGAAATCCGTATTCTCTGCCTACCCCTCTGGGAATCTATGCATGTATATATGTATTAAACTCGCATAAACAGAAGACAATATTAAATATTGTTTACTAAAACTACGTTCTTGCATGCTGTGGTCTCTCGTATGTAAGAAAACACAAAATATACATTTGTATTAAGTTTTTAGTTTGAATGACATATGAATTTCTTGTTAAAAATTCTTTAAACAAATAAATAAATATGTATTACTTACCGATTTCTTCAGGAAGGAAACGAACCCGTAGCCCTTGGACTTAAGTGTCTGTGGGTCACGAACGACACGGCAATCACTGTGAACAATAAAAAAGAACAATTAAAGTTAAATGTTTACTGGAACTCATGAAAAATGCCCTCCAGACCAAATTTCGGTCACGGCAGCCAAAACGGAGACTGGTTAACGCAGGAGATATGAACTATCATATCTGTTATGTCATCTCTGTTCGCTCATCCTTATAGCGCGATGTGTCGTCACGACACGACCGGAGAGAGATCTGACGGAGCAATGGCTTTACGTGCTTTCTGAGGCACGTCTAACACCACCAACTTCCTAACTCGGGGCTGCTATTAAGATTTCGATACGGGATTCGAACCCGAGACCCCATGCATACCAGTCACATTCACTACCGCTGCGGCACGGAGGCAGTATTTTTGTGTAAATATAAGACATCATGTAACAAACATACATGTTTTCACGCCATATATTGATAATTGTTATAATATTGAGAAATAGATATAATTAATAATTAATAAATTGATATACGTCCGCTTGTCCATTGCCTCAGTATTTAAAACTGTTGGCCCAATGTTGCCGAGTGACAGCCAATACCAACGTGTAGAAGGTGTATTTGCTTTACCTTGCCTGTGCTTGGTATCATTCGCCTACTTGGCCGAGTGAAGGCAAGCGCCAACGTGTATAGAGTTTAATTTGCGTAGCTTTTGACAAATCCGTAAATATTCTATGGACATCACGTCGAGCGACCATTCGTCTCACTTCGGAGCGGTGTCGGTTTTTCTACACAAAACAAAGGCGTTGGCTTGCGCTTGGCCAATAACGTCCACATGTTGGTCCGTCTGCCATTATGCGCTTGGCGAACATCGCCGTTAGACGTACACAATGTAATTTTTTACAAGTCTACTACGGTATACACTGATATAATACTTATATGCGCTCATTAATCGTGGATAAGTCATTGGAGTGCCATAATTAAATAAATAGCAGCAGCTGCAATAAATTTTACGACGTCTATATTGTTTCAATGCTCAATAAAGAATGCCAGCGTCCGTGTGGACAGCTCCGCAAAATTTGTCTACATTGGCCGTTTGCATTGGCTTTCTTCAAACTTACCGAACGTTTAGACAAGTATTAAGTTGCCTTCGCTCGCGTTGGCTTAATAGTAAATTCAAAAATAAATTGTTAACTTTCATAACAATTTTGAACTGCCCGAAAAACAGACTTTGCCTAATGCGGTGTAGTTATGGTAATCGTTAATAATAATTATTTATAAAAACCTGTAATAAATGAAACTCTATAATGTAAACTATTGTAAAATACCTTTATGTTAATAAATTATTATTACTATTATTATAATTCACTAGCTAAGGTTTTCAATTTCATGTAATAATAGAAGTAGTTGAATTTGGAGCCTAAGACCGGTCGGTGTGGAAATCCTTGGAGGAGGCATATGTCTATCAGTGGACGTCTTTCGGCTGAGATGATGAATAGTAGGAAAGCTTATTGCTTTACAGGACACAGTACAAGATTCCGTGCTGAAGCTAAGAGTTTCTTGTCAGAAAACCCCAATGGCATGTTACTTAACCCGGGAATTGAATCCAAGACCTTATGCACAGCAGTCACATACACTAATTGCTCTTCAAAATGACCACACTCCGCCTGATGGTAAGCAGTCGTGTGGTCTAAGAGCAGTGGCCTCCACATCGTCCTCATAGCAGCCGAGGCGATGTTGAGGTCTCTACTTTGACGGCCTGAGAAGGTGCTTTTTCACGCCCCGCTTAAAGGACCCAGGATTGAAGGAAGAAGGAAACATGTGCCTTGGTAGAGAATTCCATGCCTTGATCGTTCGGCAGAGGTATGAGGACCCAAATTTGTTGTTACGCACTCTAGTCGACTATACCGTGTAAGGATAGCATGGTTTGGTTATATTAATGTTATTTTATTAATAACAATACATTATATTGGCTGAAGCAAGATATGCCTTCATCAAAGTTTATGACTTGCAGATATTACAGTTTTATATAAAAGTAACTAGGTTTTACCCGCGGCTGCACTCGCATAATTGTACTTTGGGATACATTTAAATTAATTTTAAAACACTTTTATTACATAATTTTGAAACTCACCACTATTATTATTGAACTTTACTACAATTTAAGCTATATAAATTAATTAAAACTATTTATATTTAAGTTTACACTTTGCCCTGACGATTCGGTTGCTTTACAGCAGCTATGTTCACGGGAAGACTAAGATGGTAGTTGTCTCAATGTTCTGAAGTGTAGTTATTTCAAAGTACCCGAACATAATTTAATCTTTGGTGTTTCTATTTACGCAGAATGAGCTCAAAATATCATGAAGTCTAGCTGTGCTTCTTCTTGGGTTTGACTATTGGAATTACTGGATAACAAGCTGGTGGTATAAAGTATAAAATAGTTCAATTTTAACGTATAACATTCGCGTAAACATAAGACAATATTGGGTTAGGTTTCGTTATGTTTGGACACTGCTGGGTGGGTCACTGATGTAGTTTCAGTTCCAGCAACCCACCCACCATTTACAGCAGCGAATTGGCACACCGAGGTAGGTTCAGTCGGTTGGACCCGGGATATTCCATCTTTCCCCAGGTAAGCCCGACATAACCTTTTCCGCGGAGGGTGAAGCGGCAATATGAATTATCATTATATTGCTCCTTAATTTTGATATGCACCGTTTTGTAGCATAACATAATATTATATTACGCTAATTATAATAGACTATTTACGTTTAATATATATATCTTCTTTATATACATATATAATTCTTCTGTAACGTGTATTGACAGTGAACTCCTCCTAAACGGCTGGACCGACTTGAAAGATTGTTTTCTTTTTTTTGTTTTTTTCGCCTGTCCAGGGCCACGTCTATCCGGACAGCTAGTATCTATAATATATTACATATTATATGAATATAATATAGTTATAAGGTTATATTTATGCCATTTTTTGTATGTTTTATTTTCTTATGTATTAGTTTATAATAAATTATTGTTCAGTAGGCCTGTGAGAATACCAGCGTTTTAGTCTATACCGCAACAACAGCTGACGCAGTGCCTAATTTGATCTCCATGTACCGCCGTCTGTTAAATTGTATTTATTACTGTTTCTTTTTTAAATTATTTATGTATGGACATTCAAATAAAACATCTTTCTTTCTTTTCTTTATTTCTTTCAATACATTCCGCAAAGTTAAAATAATAATGTTGCTTTGTTGTTTCTTAGTAATAATATTTTTCTGGATGAAAAGAACTCTATGTTCTTTTCTGTACTCCTGACAACGTGTATGTGACATTGCGTGATGATTGGTTGAGTAGTTAAGACATGAAAGCGAAACATCTCCTCCCTAGCCTTTATTATTCCCAAGTCATTTGGGATCGGCTTTCTAGACTAAGCGAATTTGACTGGATATCAGTTTTTACACGGAGCGGCTGCCACCTGATCTCCGCAACCCGAAGGCTAACGATACCCTAAGGCTAGACCAGTGTCAGGATATTAGAGGGCACTGAATTCCCAATAATGACTGCCATAGATGTTCATGGCAGCCGGGACCGACGGCTTAACGTGCTCTCCGAGGCACGGAGCAGGCGATAATTGTCAATCAATACGCACATCATTTCGAAAAGTCATATAACTTCCGAAAGTCAGAGGTGCGCGATGTGGGTTCGAACCCGAGACCTTCTGCATTGCAGTCTGTTGGTCTCCCCACTGGTTGCGTAAAAGCGAAACATACAAACTCATATTCGCATTTATATTAGTTCGAATTCGGAAATAATGTCTCCGTAGCGCAGCGGTAGTAAATGACCGTGAAAGTCTTGGGTACGGATCTCTTCTCTGTGTGAGAAGGTTTAGGCCATAGTCCACCACGCTGGCCCAGTGCGTGTTGGCAGACTTCACATATCTTCGAGAACATTATGTAGAACTCTCAGACATGCAGGTTCCCTCACGATGTTTTCCTTCACCGTTAAAGCGAGCGATAATTAACTATTTAATAAGCACATAACTTTGAAAATCAGAATTGCGCGTCTTAAGATCGAACTTGAAAACACTGCATTCCAACGTTCTCCCACTGGTCTATCGCTGCTTTGTTAATAACAGCGGTCGATACCCCGAAATAAAATAAAAAATACGGGCACCCATCCAATATTTAGCCTTGATTGTGTCCTCATGATGATGTCATATCTAATATCTCTATAACCATAGAGTTAAGTATATGTACCATAGATATACGATGAATTTTTTGGCTTATAGACAAGTCAAAAGTATGTCATACGACTAAAGATTTGGTATTAGTGATAGCGAGTTTATAAACGCATAAGCGAAGCGGGTGATCATCCTACTAATAAATATTATAAGTTAGCTGACCCGATAGTCTTTGTCCTGTCAATCTATACAAAAATACATTTCACGTAGTTCAATTCAATACCAAAACGTCAATCAAACTTTTATCATATAAAAATACCATTTAAATTTTCGCCATTTCTCGCAGAGATTTCGCAAATTTTCGTTCATACATACCTTGTCCTGTCAATTACAAACACAACAAAAAAACAAATATCCAAATCGGTCGAGCCGTTCTTAAGTGATGCTCCGTCATACATGTGGCAATTTATTTTTATTTTTATAGATGTGAAAGTTTGTGATGATGGGTGGATAGATGGATAGATGTTTGTTACTCTTTCACGCAAAAACTACTAAACCGATTGCGATTAAACTTGGTATGTAGATAGCTGGAGACCTGGATTAGTACATAGACTACTTTTCATCCCGATATTTCCACGACATCAGGACTTACGCGGGTGAACAAGCAGGGCGCAGCTAGTACTCCATAAAGATTTAAATAAATTTGTTTCCACCGTACTTGGATCATACAAAATAGTGTCCAGATTAAGAAAAGTGAGCTCACAAATGAATTATAGTGTACAATTTCAATATAGTGACCGTGATCCTAACTAATATTACAAATGCGTATGTGAGTTTGTTTGAATGTCTCTTTCACGTCTTAACTACTCGACCGAACATCATGAAATTTCGCATACACGTTGTCAGGGGTACAGAAAAGGACAAAGGGTACCTTTCATTTAGAAAGAAGTACTGTTACTAACCTAACCTGCATATACGCAAGCGAAGTCACGGGCTTAATTTAGTATTATAATAAATCAAACGAGAGCAATAAAAAACATTGCATTTTTACTAAATTTATTATTGTACCAGTTTTTCCCTGCGGTTCCACCCGCGTAAGTCCCGTTACCGTAAGAATATCAGGATAAAAAGTAGCCTATGTATGAATCCAGGTATCCAGCTATCTACATACTAAGTTTCATCAAAATCGGTTCAGTAGTTTTTGCGTGAAAGAGTAACAAATATCCATACATCCAAACAAACTTTCACGTTTATAATATTAATAAGGATAACAGGTACTTTCACACACATTATTTAAATTATTTTGAACTAATAATTATTAAACAGTGATAGTCTAGTGGGAAACCTTTGGACCGCCACGCAGAGGTTTCGAGTTTGATCCCAGGGCGCGCATTTCTGACTTTTCGATGTTATGTGCGTATTAAATAGCTAATTATCGCTTGCTTTAACGGTGAAGGAAAACATCGTGAGGAGACCTGCATATCTGAGAGTTCTACATAATGTTCTCGAAGATATGTGAAGTCTGCCAACCCGCACTGGGCCAGCGTGGTGGATTATGGCCTAACCCTTCTCACAGAGAGAAGAGACCCGTGCCCAGCAGTGGGACAGTTTTAATACAGGGCTGATATTATATAATAATTATTTTTTTGTTATGCACATTATATATAAAACGTTTTATCCAAATGTATGTTGTGTTATATTATTTTAATATTAATAATCAAATGTAAAACTGGATTTATTTTATAAGCCTGCTCAGTTTTTTATAATTCGATATAAGGACGCAAGAAATGTCACTGTTGGTGCACTTAAATCAATAAAGTATGATATTGTTTTTTGACATTATATACCGTCATGAAATACGAAATTTGATGGACGAGATACGGATGACATCTGTCAAAAGTCTCAAACTATATTTTTACAGAGAATTATGAAGACTAGCGGTCGCCTAGTGGTCAAAATTCGACCAAAATTCCTAAGCTTGCTACTTTGTTTTCTGTTTTTCTTTATTACATATAAATAAGGTATAGGTAACAATAGTAACAAAGAATTGTACGACATCAGACGAAACAATGTGGAAATACTACAAACGCGATTCGACTGCGTGTGTCAAATGCATGGTTGTGTGCGTGTAGTGTTTTTCATTAATTTAATGTATTTCTAAAGCAAATTTTATAAAAATATTAGGATTCGCACCTCCTTCTCCATATAAACTTTAACTGTGCCAAATTTCATACTCCTCCGTCCGCGCAATTTTCGTAAAAAGGAGTACAAAGTTTTTGCTTCACGTATTAATATATAGATTTAAATCTAATAGATGCCTTTCTGTATGTTAAGTTGTCATCCGACACACAATGTCAACATGACATCTGAATTATAAATATCGTATTATCACGATCACTCATATTGATGAGTGTTGAGAAAAACAAAATGTAATTCGCCATTTTGTGGTAGCGGCCATCTTGGATTATTGTATAGTATTTTACTAGTCAAGCCCTTTCTTTTGATACCTATATTGAAGGAGTTGTGAAAAAATATGTACTCCACCTTTTTGTGGCGGCGGCCATCTTGGACCGATTTTCATCAAACATAACTAAAACACTCCCGACTAATTCATCTTTCAAACAAAAAAAAAACAATATTAAAATCGGTTCATCCGTTCGGGAGCTACGATGCCACAGACAGACACACACACACACATACACACACACACCCACAAACACACAGACACGTCTAACTTATAACACCCCGTCGTTTTCGCGTCGGGGGTTAAAAATAGGACACTATCGTTCTCTATATTAACATTAAAATATACTACACCCACACTAGATATAAACGCTGTATTATAGGGGACTTAAAAAACATTCAAACAACGGACACAAAGAACATCCAGGCTCGGAACAACCATTTGTGGAACACACAAATGTTTGACCCGTGTGGGATTCGAACCCACAACACTCGACTTAGAGGCAATGGTGAGGCGACTACTAAAACCACTGCAATACCCGTTTCAGTTAGTCAATCTAATGAGTGAGATCACTCTTCTTAGTATAGACATTTTTCGTGAGATTTAAGTATGCTGCGGGCACATATATAATTGGTACTAAATAGTAACGATAGATGAATAAGTCGTGAAAGCCGAAAGACCGTTGGGCTGCTAGGCAAAGATCTCGAGTTTGAATACATGGCAACCCAGCTCTGAATTTTCAAAGTTATGAGCGTATATATAGCTCGCTTTAACGGTGAACTAAAACATCTTGAGGAAACCTGCATGTCTGAAAGTTCTACATAATGTTCTCGACGATATGTCTGCCACACTGGGGCGGCGTGATGGACTATGGCTGACGCATCTTATACTGAGAAGAGGCTCGTGACCAGTAGTGGACTTACAGAGCTGATATTATTATTATATTATAAATATGGTAGCTGCTTAGAAAGTAAATAATAAAAAAAAGAAACTGGAACTGTATCAAAATGACAACATGATATCTGAATTATAAATTTTAATATAGAATTATCAGAATCACTCATATTGAAAATTGTACACTGTTGTTATCTATTAAGTAAATATAATACGTGAGCTCACTCTTCTTAGTGTGGACACTTTATCTTGCTGTCTAATTACAGTGAGTGAGGCCAATCATGTAAATATTTAAATTCTTGTTAGTAAATAGTAATATAAAAAATTAATCCACTCGATAGATTTAGTGTGAGCCTAGTCGGAGACCATTGGACTGCCACTCAGAAGTCTCAAGTTCGATTACGAGGCAACTCACCTCTGACTTTTTGAAGTTATGTGCATAATAATCGCTCGCTTTAACAGTGAAGGAAAACATCGTGAGGAAACCTGCATATACGACAGTTTTTTCTGGGTTTCGTGCATCTAAGAACGATGATGTAAACATTTAGAACTAGATTTTGGCTACGGCTTCGCTCGCGTGAGTGTAGTTTAGGTTGGTTAATGTAGTAACAGTACTTTTTTTCTGGATTAAAGGTATTTTTCTGTATCCCTGACAACGTGTATGCAAAATTTCATGATGATCGGTCGAGTAGTTGAGGCGTTAAAGCGTAAAAAATAAACTCACATTCGCATTTATAACGTTAGTTAGGATTAGGATAGCGTAGCGGAAGCGGGGATCCATCCCCCGCTGTCAGTGCCGCCGCAGTTAGTTGGCTTTCATCCAAAAGATGAGCTTCAGTCCATCGTCCCATCTTTTACAGTACATAATATATCCAGCGTAAGTTATGATAATATTGGGATTAGCACTGCAGACTAGGGATCATGCTTCGACCTTCGAGATTTGCTAAACGATAAGGAGGAAAACGCGACATTTTAAGTTTTCTTTTAAACTACGGACTATAATCACGTCTTGTCTTGATTATTTATGTACATGTAAGTGGATGCTCCTATTTACCATACTGCTGCTTTAGAGGCTACCATCAATTTTTATCAAATGCTTGAGTATGTTGAGTAGTAGTTCATGGAGAAATGGTTGCAGCACCTTACAGTTATGATTTGTAAATGAAATATTATTGTACACTTGGCGATTAAAAAGAGTGGCTATGAGTTTCTTGCCCGTTCTTCTCATGAGCCCTACACACCCTAGCTTTGCTGAACGTGGCAGTAAATGTAAATTCACAGGAAAAAATTTACGTGTAACTTTGACATTCATAAGTGTTACCTTGTAACCTAATTTGAATAAATTTATTTTGATTTGATTTGATTTGATTTTCTAATAATAGTAAAATAATGTGCTCCAAAGCTAATTTTGGTTAATGCGGTCAATTTGAGACTGGCTAACGCAGGAGATATTACAGTGCAAATGTGTGTAAACACAAGTGCACTCTCTGTTCCCTCGCTTTCGTAGTGCGATGGGATGACACGACACGACCGGAGAGAGATCAGGTGCAGGAACAACGGCGTTTATTTATTATAAAGGCAATAAATACCGTTTATAGGCACTTAAAAAGTGTAGAAAAACAATCTTATTGAGAAATGCAACATTGTGTAAAAATTTCAATTCAATCCGTCAACTACTTTTTGAGATGATTTATGGACACAAACATACGAAATATCATCTCACTAAACATCGTGAGGAAACCTGTGTTGTTGAAACCTCAGTTCAGTTCTCGAGGATATGTGAAGTCTGCCAACCCGCACTGGGCCAGCGTGGTGGATTATCTTATCTTGATCCGGGGGCCAGTCATTGTAGACCGGCGACACTTCGACCCAGTGGGATCTTTTGTGTCGGCCCCGAGGTTTATCCCTGAGCTATCTCCCTATGAATGTACTGGTGGACTATGGCCTAAACCTTCTCACATTGAGAAGAAGCTCGTGCCCAACAGTGGGAAGTTTATATTTACAGGCCTTATATTATTATAGTATACACATACAGAAGCCGAATTTCGTTAACTCAACAAACGAAGCGATTTATTAAAAACATCACGTCTTAATGAAATGGTGACACTGCCTCCCGTTACGCAGTAGTAGTGAATGTGTCTGCTGTGCATGAGGTCTCGAGTTCGAATCCCGGGTCGTGCCCGGCTTTTTCTGCTAAGAGACTCAATAGCAGCCTGGAGGGAAGTTGGTGGTGTTAGACACCCTCGTTTCTTAAAAGCATGTATAGCTGTGGATCCTGCGCCTGATCTCTCTCCAGTCATGTCGGATTACCGCCCTATTTTCGGGTTTTATTCTTTTTTATGGAGTGGCAAACGAGCAGACGGATCGCCTGATGGTAAGCGATTATCGCCGCCCATGGACACTTGCAATCCCAAAGGAGTTACAAGTGCGTTGCCAGCCCTTTAAAAAGGACTGAAGGAGAGAAAGGACAAAGGAAAGGATAGGAAAAGGATCGGGGTAACTGGGCCTCCGGCTCTCTCACTCACCGATACGAAACGCAACAGTACGGGTACCGTTACTTCACGCCGGTATTCTGTGAGAGGGTAGTACTACCCTGGTCGATCCGGTCCATTCATGCTGAAACCAGCGAGGATCTACTAACAACAGTTAGGCTGCGCATGCGCAGTTGGCCAGTCGCCGTTAAGATTCTTTGTTTCTCGCTTTTTGATTCTTTTAATTGTAGACCACTCACGCTCTAGGAATAATGCCTGTGTCGCGGGGGACTTTACAAACATTCAAACAACGGACACAAAGAACATCGAGACTCGGTACAACCATCTGTGGATCACACAAATTTTTGTCCCACGTGGGATTCGAACCCACAACACTTGATGCGGTAGGAGTGGTGAGACGACCTCTTAAACCACTACATCATCTGTGCAGTCATCGGACTCTTAATAATATGGTACTTACGATATCTCTCCGAAAGGCGCGAAGGCGTCTCTTAGACTCTGGGTTTCAATCTCAGGACTCAGATCTCCAACGAAGATGTGGTAATGTTCTGGAACAAGAAGAGAACAGAGTTAGCTGTGTTCGTTTTTAAAAAAGAGTGAAGAAGTTAGGCAATTAAAACTCATTTTTTAAAACACGCAATTAACATTATATTTATTACTAGCGACCCGCCCCGGCTGCGCTCGGGTAGCAGAACACCAGTGTCGCATCAGCTTTTTGCATTAAGCATGTTGCAGTACGCGATTCTCGTAGATTCTTTTTTTATACAAATAAGCATACGGCCCACCTGATGGTAAGTGGTCACCGTAGCCTATGGACGCCTGCAACACCAGAGGCATCATTTCCGCGATGCTTACCATTTAGGAAAGGAAGTGGGAAGGAGTAGGAGCGGGAAGGGTAAAAGAGGGTGATTGGGCTTCCGGCACTCTCAATCACCGAACGAAACACAACAGTAGGGATACTGGTATTTAACGTCGATATTCTGTGAGAGGGTAGTCCTGCTCGGTCGAGCCGGCACATTCATACTGAAATCAGCGAGGGTCCACTACTCATTAAAACGTGTGAGAACGCTTGAATTTATTTATTTTATTTACTCGCGCGTTACTTTTTATTGTCTGATAACTTCAAAGATATTCATTTAAATTATATTGTGAAAAGAGCATAATGCTTAAGGTAAATAATGTACAGTAAAATGGTCCTACTTTGCTTCCCTATGGGTATTTATGCTCCAATATGTTTTATCGCCTAATATGTTATTGGGGAATATATAATTAGGAAAGCGTAAATTTGCTCCAAATACTTTCACAGTTGAGATTGGTTGACAATTGTATCTAGGAGCAAAGATACCCATGTCAATGAGTAACTTTGCCCCATAATCATTGTTTTATATATATAATAAAATACTTCATAATGTTGATTTACCAAGAAAAATGTGGTAGATAAAATGTTCTTCTTTATATAAATACTTCTGAGTATATTTTATAATTAATAGTTTAAAAAATATTCATAATTTCCTGAATTTGGAGCAAATTTTGGAGCAAAGTATGACCATTTTACGGTATTAAATTTGATAAGGATTAATACAGCATTCATTTAAAAAAAGCTAGGTTATAGGTTAGAATGGGAAAAGTAAACTACCCTTAAAAGAAAGACATAATATTTACGCCATTCTAGACTTTTCTATAGATCAAAAAATTTCGATCCGATAATAATTCGTTCGTTTATCTCAAAGAGATTAGGCAGCGTTTTCGATGAAAGCTACAAGTCTGTTTAATGTTGTCGACATCTTCATCCATCTTTGTCAAATTTCATCCAATTTACACAAAACTTAAACGAATTATACACTAAAACTATAAGTGAAAACCGCATGAAAATCCGTTTAGTAATTTTTGAGTTTATTACGAACAGACAGACAGACAGACGCGGCGGGGGTCTTCGTTTTATAATATGCAGTGATAGTGATGATAAATCAGTTTAGTTTAATTTCAGAATATTCGTGGTGTAAATTTTCTTTTATTCTTATTCTTCTCCATAAACTAATCTCACACTAATTATCAAAATTCTTTTGTGCGCGCATTATGCTTAACAATGGGTACAAAGATTTCTCCTTCCGATTTAATTTTATATATACTACAGGTCAGCAGAGGTCGAAATACGATCACAATTGATTAATTTATTACATATATTAAAACATAGGGAAGCTGAAGTTCATTTTTTAGGGTTCCGTACATCAAAAGGAAAAACGGAATCCTTATAGGTTCACTTTGTTGTCCGTCCATCCGCCTGTCTGTCTGTCAAGACCCTTTATCTCGAAAACGCGAGGAGGTAACGAGTTGAAATTAAAACGATATACTCAGGTCCACAGGCTCTTGAAGCTGTGAAAAAATCAAACTTCTAAGTTAACGTGAAAAAAAGATACGGCCGTTTATGCCGTAAAAAACGTATATTTCGAGTCTCAGGAAATCAAAATTTATAGGGTATTTTCCGTTGACTTAGAACTATGAAATTTGGCTAGTAATACCGTCTTATACTACAAGTATAGAAACAATCTGAAAACTATACATTTGCCGTTGAATCATAAAAAACAGGGTCTTTATGCAAGGACAAGATTTTTTTATAATGTGTACCTAAAAAATTGTACGGTACCCTCGGTGGGCGAGTCCGAATCGCACTTGTCCGTTTTTTTATTATCTAAGTCAGTTAACCCAAACTCTTGCCTCTTCAAAACTTTTGATTCCATTTCCATTCAAAAATCAAAACGATACAAGTGTTTCAAATCTGGCAGTAGGGGTAGTTATTAAATATGTATAAACACACACACACACACACACACACACACATATATACACACATATATATATATATATATGTGTGTGTATATATATATATATATATATGTTAAAATAAAAAAACATATTAATAATTAATGTCGTAAATAATAACGGGCGGTCCTTTTTATTACCCCTTATTATTTACGACATCAGTTATTGTTATGTTATTATTTTTAAGTTAGTAAAATATTAAGATTGTGTCAGGTGGTTAAAATATGACTATTTGAAATCATTTCATGAAAAAAATCTGTACTCTAATTTTGCCGAAACCATTATTCTAATTAAGAAAAAATATGGTCAGGGTTATTCTATATCACCAGTAGAATGCGTGGTTAAAAGGAATTACACGATTTCAAAATCACCCTGTATATATATATATATATATATATATATATATATACACACACACATATATATATATATATATATATATATATATGTGTGTATATATATATAAAGCACCGTTCAATTTGCTTGCTCTAATTAAACATTATAAATACAAAAGCTTAGGGCTGGCGCCGAACATTATATACTAAATAGGTTTTGCCCACGGCTACGCTCGAATTCCTCTTGATAAAAGGTACCCTATGTCTTTTATATATGTCAATGTGTATGCGAAATTTCATGATGATCGGTCGAGTAGTTACGGCTTGCCACGCCTGAGGTCGCGGGTTCGATTTCCGCACAAGCCAAACATTTGTGTGCATGAACATGGATGTTTATCTTGGTCTGAGTGTTTCTACATACATATGTATAACATGTATGTATTTACAAAAAAAAGTATATATGTATGTTTATCCATTGTCTAGTACCCATAGTACAAGCTCTGCTTAGTTTGGGCTAGATGGTGTTGTGTGTATGTGATAGAATATTATGTGGTAGAATATTATACTCACATTCGCATTTATAACATTAGTTAAGACTAGGCGCGATAGTTAGAACACATAGGATTATAAAGAGGAAAGGTTGCATTTCTGTTTTGTAATAAATAAACTTAAAACTACTGAACCGATTTTGATAATTCTTTCACCATTAGAAAGCTGCTTTATCCAGAAGTAAGATAGGCTATATGACATCACGCTACGAATCACGGGAGCGGAGCAGTCATCATAAACGTGGGTGAAACCGCGAGGACAACTTATAATTGTGAAACTCAAAAACTACTAAACCGATTTTCATAATTCTTTCACCATTAGAAAGCTCATTTATCCAGATATGTGTTTGTAAGGATGTAACTCAAATACTACACAAACGATTTTAAAAATTCTTTTACTATTAGAAAACTATATTATCAAATCAAATCAAATCAAATCAATTTATTTGCTGAATAAAGGTATATATAGACGTTATACAAAATTTGCTTAATTATTACAGTTCTCTTTATTCTACCTATTCAGCATGCATAATATCACATTAGAAATATTGAGATAATTTATAATTTATACAATAATGGTAATGTCTCAATAGTTAATTAACATAATAATTATATTAGATGTCAAAATGTAATTGGTCCATAATAGTATTAGTCAATATATTACATAGGTTAAGTCAAGTAGGTATATAAATCAAGGTAACATCGGGCACGCCACGATCGTGGCGGTAAGTCCCGTGTTTGAGGAGTGGCTGGAGAGGCGGCATGGCGCCCTCACCTTCCGGCTAACACAGGTCTGACTGGCCACGGTTATTTTGGCCAGTTCCTGTGTCGTATACACCGGCAAGAGACGCCCGGTTGTCACCACTGCGGCGACTGCCGCGACGTTGTTGAGGACACGGCGCTGCACACTTTGGAGGTTTGCCCCGCCTGGGCATCGCAGCGCCGTGAGTTGATCGCGGCAGTCGGATCGGTTGCCCTTTCGCTCCCGGCCGTAGTTCAGTCTATGGTCCGGAGTGAGAGGTCGTGGAACGCCGTCGCCTCCTTCTGTGAGGAAGTGATTTCCATCAAGGAGGCGGCGGAGCGGGAGGGGGAGTGCTTAAACCCTCTCCCCAACCGCAGAGCCGGGCGCCGGAGGGCGCGAGATGACCTCCAGCCACCCTGAGGTTTGATCTGGGGGTGGCGGGCTTTGTGGGCCTGCCCGCCATCCGTTCAGCACCAGGTCCGAGAGGCGGCGTGCGTGTTCCCACGCGCGCCTCTGTTTCGAGTTCGTCTCCCCTCTAGGGGGGAGACAGTAGGGTTTACGAGTGGAAAGTGCCTATATTTTGGGTAGGTCTTATCGTGTAGTGTATTATTGTTTATTATTTTTTCTTAGTTTTTCTGAACCGCCTTCAGTTCTACTATAAGACATTTCAAGGTTATCCATTAATTACCGGACACCCTGTATATATAATTCTTCTGTACGTGTGTTGACAGTGAACTCCTCCTAAACGGCTGGACCGATTTGAATGAATTTTTTTGTGTGTTCAAGTGGATTCGAGTATGGTTTAGAGTGGTTTTTTTTTTCGCCTTTACAGGACAACGTCTGTCGGGACAGCTAGTCTAATATAAATTGCTGGTGCCATAGAGTATACGCTTTTGTGTAATAGAGCTGTCTTTGACTTGCGTAGACGAAGTCTATTCTGGTTGATTTGCCTTCTATTACGGGTAACCGTATCCGCCAAAGTATCAAAAAGTTCATTTTTAGATTTTACAAAAACAGCTATTTCAATAATGAACTGAACATTAAATTTAAAATTTAAAAAACCCCTACACAATATTCATTTGATACCCACATTGAAAAATTTAAATTTTTGAAAATATGTAATTTTGTGGCAGCGGCCATCTTGGATTTGAAATTTATCATAGTGTATAGTTTTCTACTAGTCAAGTCCTTTCATTTGATATCCATATTGAGGGAGCTGTGAAAAAATATGTAATCCGCCATTTTGTGGCGGCGGCCATCTTGGACCGATTTACACCAAACGTAGCTAAGAACAGTCCCGACTAATTCACCTTTCAAACAAAAAAACAAAATTAAAATCGGTTCATCCGTTCGGGAGCTACAATGCCACAGACACACACACACACACACACACAGACACGTCAAACTTATAACACCCCGTCGTTTTTGTATCGGGGGTTAAAAATATAGAGAGATGGAAGGGTTAGTAGTTTATACTTTTTAAAGTATGGTACACAGTTTTCCCCTGTTTGTAGTTTAAAAATCTTATACAGCTTTTTTGTGTATTTTTATTATCACCGAGTAACATAGGCTTATTATTATTTTTAAATATTGCTACTAACGTAACTTACCTTTATGCGAGTGAAGTCGCGGGAGACAACCAGAGTCTTATAAATATAAGAGGCAACCCTAATAACCTTTCCAAGGGTTTAGGGTCTAAATTTATTTCAATCTGTATTCAGATTATCACATAAAATTTTACTTGGCTATATCGATGCGATACACGTCACGATTTACGGTTATGGCATAAGTAGGGTTAGAAGGTAGGTACCTACATCCTCTGAAACGTCCATGACTCCTAAGGTGGAGTCATGGACTTTTGAGAGTGATGAGACCAACAGACTGCAATGCAGAGGGTCTCGGGTTTGAACCCACGTCGCGCACCTCTGACTTTCGGAAGTTATATGACTTTTCAAAATTATGTGCGTATTGATTGACAATTATCGCCTGCTCCGTGCCTCGGAGAGCACGTTAAGTCGTCGGTCACGGCTGCCATGAACATCTATGGCAGTCGTTATTGGGGCAGTCGACACAAAAGATCCCACTGGGTCGAAGTGTCGCCGGTCTGTACTGACTGGCCCCCACACACAAGATAAGATAAGATAATGTATGTTATTGTATATTCCTCTGTTGGAAATCCTTAAATAAATAAATATATTATAACAGGCAAGTTGTATAACAGTTGTCCCCCTAACTAAGTAAACCTGTATCTTGGGCACCATTATATGTAAGACTATCTTTTCTTTATCTTTTAAAGAAAACAATCTCCGCACTATTTATAATTCCTGTGTCGCGGGGGACTTTACAAACATTCAAACAACGGACACAAAGAACGTCCAGACTCGGAACCAGCATTTGCCGATCACACAAATTTTTGTCCCCTTCGGGATTCGAACTCATAACACACGGGCGTCGGCAGTGGCGAAGCGAACACTTAAACCCCTACGGCATCCGTACAGTCAAAGTCAGTTTTCTCTACCTGGGTATCGAACACTGAACCTCACAACCGCTAACCAGGGGAGTGAAGCTTACATCTATACTTAATACTAACGGACTCGACAAACGTCGTCCTGCAAACAAAAAAAAAAAGGAAACAAATCTAAACCATCCTCGAATCCACTTGAACACACACAAAAAAATTCATTCAAGTCGGTCCAGCCGTTTAGGAGGAGTTCACTGTCAACACACGTACAGAAGAATTATATATATAAAGAAGATAAAGAAGAAAGATTAGAATTTTTGTTTGTTTGTTAGGTTTTAACTCAAAAACTTTTCAACCGATTTTAAAATTTCTTTAACCATTAGAAAGCTCTATTATCACTGAGTAACATAGGCTATATTTTATTTTAAAACAGTACTGTTTCTTACATAACCTTATCTTTTTTTACGTGGGGGAATGCATTGAAGCGTACCTCTCCGTGGGGCGACGTCTCCGTCGCTAGCTATGTCGGACTCACCGGGGAAAAGATATCCCGGTAATATCGACTAAACCTACCACGGTGTTCCTCGACATAACCGCAATCGTCGGGGCCACGCGAATCACTTTCGCATCGCGACCCCACGGAGGTTTCGGTCCGCCGTATGAAACGGCAGGCCTATTGGCCTAAGGAGTGGAGAAGGTCTTGTTGTGACTACACAACAAGACCCACTCCTCTTAGGCACTTCTCACCTTTAAAAGCCCTACTGTCCTCCTCTAGAGGGGAAACGGACACGACACAGAGGCGCGCGTGGGAACCCGCATGCCGCCTCTCGGACCTGGTGCTTATCGGATGGCGGGCAGGCCCACGAAGCTTCCTAGACATAACCAGAGTCGGCGGAACATAACCTAACCTAACCGACTCTCACGTGGGCGAAGCCGCGGTATAGAGCTAGTTTTTAATACATTAAGAGTATAATATCCATTGTATTCACAATTCAATAGCTTGAATAGCATGAAAAGTAATTATATTAGAGCTATACATATGATTGTGACCGGCATTGCCCGAAAATAATGCTTTAAACGATTGATTTATTACACCAATTTAATTTTGCTGCGTGATTTGTGATATTGCGATATGGCTTGGCGCAGTGATATTGATTCCCACTGCTATACGAGTCTCGGGTTCGATAGCCGGCCCAAATGTTATTGAGTTTTCTGGCCAAGAATTTTTTAAAAGCAGCTCTTCCGAGCTGCTTCTTAAAATACCCATTGAAGCAAGAATATTATCTAGAACTCTTAGAAATGCGGGTTTCCTCACGATGTTTTTCTTCACAGTTAAAGCGAGCGATAATTAACTATTTAGACCTAGACCTTAGCCTAGACAAGTGTCAAGAAATTATAGGGCACTGACTTCCCAATAACGACTGCCATAGATGTTCATGGCAGTCGGGACCGACGGCTTAACGTGCTCTTCGAGGCATGGAGCAGGCGATAATTGTCAATCAATACGCACATAATTTTGAAAAGTTATATGACTTCCGAAAGTCGGATGTGCGTGACGTGGGTTCAAACCTGAGACCCTTTACATTGCAGTCTATTGGTCTCTCCACTGAACTATCCCGAAAAAGTACTGTTCATAAACGAAGCCGCGGGCAAAAGGCAATAATTAATACATCGACGTTTCACAAAGGGTCTCGCTAATTTCCGCAGAGCAATTAGTGGTGTTATCCAACGGCAGACAAAATCAACAAATATTTTAGTATTGGTAGTTTAAGGCTGGTGCAGACGGGTCATAGTCCGCCGCAGACTAATTGTCCGCGGAATTAAAAAGGTATGACTAAGATCAAAACATTTAAAGATAATGTTATTAACAGATCTATTGCTGTTGCGCTGGGCTCGAACTGAATGTCAATGTGCAAAAGAGATAACTATAGGTCGGACTGACTATATCTCTGAATTTATCATCTCGTATTGCCCTGTTTTCTCCTCTATGCCTAAACTGATTGTAATATACTTTTCATAAATAACTAGCGGACCAGAAAGACGTAGTCCAGCACACGAAAAAAAAAATTATAAAAAACCTAATCTAAACCATTCTCGAATTCACTTGAACAGACACAATTTTTTTTATCAAAGTTGGTTCAGCCGTTTAGAAGGAGTTTAATTACAAACACACGCACAGAAGATTTCTATATATAAAGATATGCGAAAGACTTTGGATATGTCTGTATGTTTGTATACATAATGATTGCATATAAAATTTATATTTTTGGTTTAATAAGTATGTCCTCGCACTTGTTACGAATTCTGTCTTGCGGAGGACTTTACAAACATTTGTACAACGGACACAAAGAACAGCCATACACAGAACCAAAATTGTTGTTTCGTGTCTGGGTGTTCTGTTTTTGCATTAGAAGTTACGTGCCTCCGCAAGGACGTAAATCCGTAAGTCCTGCGTCTGATATCTCTGCGATTGTTGTAGCCGGCTTGGCTTATCAGAATTGTGTTTGCGCACACACTTGTGCACTATAATATATGAGGCGCTCATAGCCAGTTGCACTCACTGATCGGTAAACGATTAGCGAGGTTAAGCAACGTTGAGTGTGGTCAGTCTATAGCTGGGTGACAGCTTAGTAGTATTTCATCTGAGCGTCTCCGTGCTTCGGAGGGCACGTAAAAAGTCGAGCCTGGTTGTTGCCAAATTGACAGCAGTCTTTAAGCCATGTCAGAGGCCTACGGGTGGCTTGAACAACTCTTGGCAACAGGTTGGCCACTAAAAACACGAAAAAGAAAGAAAGAAATATATAATATCTTCTTTGCCAATAGCCAGTCTCAAATTGGTCACCGTGACCAAATTTGGTCTGGATAATCTCACGTAAAGGAGAGACAACTGCTTTTGATACATAAAGTATTATGTTAATTTCCGTCGCTCAAATATTTATACATAGCATGAAATTAGGCCTTTTTGATGTTATATGAAATCATGAATAATTATATTTAGTTTGCACTATTACATATTCCTTAATTAGTAATCTGGCAATTAATATTAATAAGTATATACATAAAAATAATATATTAATTTCTTATTAACATTAATAAAAGAGGGTCAGCATATAAATTATGATTAATCTGTAAATAGTTATTCAACATAATATTGAATTAATGCTTAACTGGTACACTGGTGGCGAGATAGAATAGATTTTTAATTATCTCTGACATTGCAACAATTGTCAAGTTAAACAATTTTTTTATTTAACCTTACAATTAATTTTTGCTCGGCCTCGTAGTGGTTAGTGTAACCGACTGCTACGCCTGAGGTCGCAGGTTCGATTCCCGCACAAGTCAAACATTTGTGAGCATGAACATGGATGTTTGTCTTGGTCTTGGTGTTTCTATGTATAATATGTAAGTATTTACAAAAAAGAAGTATATATGTATGTTTATCCATTGTCTAGTACCCATAGTAAAAGCTCTGCTTAGTTTGAGCTAGATGGTGTTGTGTGTATGTGATAGAATATATATTATGAATTTATACTAATTATACGGGTGTCCCGAAAAATAAATAATTATGAAACATTTAATATTAGAGTTATTGGAGTCCATAATATAATACAAATAACAATTCAAGATGTAACATGTACCAGATTTTAAGTTTGACATCCAACAATACAACGAATGAATGAATGAATAAATGAATGAATAATAATAATAATAATAATAATAATATTATTCTACCACATACACACAACACCATCTAGCCCAAACTAAGCAGAGCTTGTACTATGGATAGTAGACAATGGATAAACATACATATATACTTTTTTATGTAAATACATACATATTATACATAGAAACACCCAGACCAAGACAAACATCCATGTTCATTCACACAAATATTTGTCTTGTGCGGGAATCGAACCCGCGACCTCAGGCGTGGCAGTCGGTTACACTAACCACTACGCCATCGAGGCCGACAAACTCTTTATTAGACACACATATAGTATAAACATTAACATTAAAAACAGCAGAGCGTGCCTAAAAGGTTTCAGCTCAGTCTATGCTGCGGATGACCGCAGCGCTGATTTTCAGCTAAGGCCTACGAGCGACTCACGAACGAAAGTACGGACTTATAATTAAATAAAAAGATTAAATTTGCAATATAAACAAATAAATAACAAGGAGTATAGTGTTTATATGCGTTCAATTTAATAATAATAATACGCATTTATTTTAGTTAAAGTTACACAATTGTTACATTTACACAATTGTTACATTTATCTTTATCATATCTTGTGTGGGGGCCAGTCAGTACAGACCGGCGACACTTCGACCCAGTGGGATCTTTTGTGTCGACTTCCCCAATAACGACTGCCATAGATGTTCATGGCAGCCGGGACCGACGGCTTAACGTGCTCTCCGAGGCACGGAGCAGGCGATAATTGTCTATCAATACGCACATAAATTCGAAAAGTTATATAACTTCCGAAAGTCAGAGGTGCGCGACGTGGGTTCGAACCCGAGACCCTCTGCATTGCAGTCTGTTGGTCTCTCCACTGAGCTATCGCTGCTCTATTGTTACATTTACTATGATAGCCGAACTAGGCGCAGCCTGTATCGTGGCTTTCAAAGAATACGATTGAATTATGTCTAGGACTTAGCTATTATAAAAATACGAAAATACATAGTAAATAGTTCACTGAATATGAGTGTGTGTGTGTGTGTGTGTGTGTGTGTGTGTGTGTGTGTGTGTGTGTGTGTGTGTGTGTGTGTGTGTGTGTGTGTGTGTGTGTGTGTGTGTGTGTGTGTGTGTGTGTGTGTGTGTGTGTGTGTGTGTGTGTACTACATTCATTAACTTACTGTCGTTTTTTATTTTATAAATAATGTGTAATTATTTAAGTGTGTACATCATTTTAAATTATATATATAGAGGGTGTCCGGTAATTAATGGATAACCTTGAAATGTCTTATAGTAGAACAGCAGGCCGTTCAGAAAAAAGAAATAATATTAAAAAAATATATATTAAAAAGTGCAAGCTATATTAGCATAGCATACTTTTGACTGTCTATCTATTAGCATAATTAGTGTTTAATAATAATACAACAAAAAGCCGATGGATTTCATTCATTTATGGTCGTATACAAGAAAGTTATACATGGTAATTACAAAAAAAACACATGTTACTCTGTTTTTATTTCTCCCTTTTTTATTTTTGTTATTTCTTTTATCTTTATACACATTGTGCCCAGCTGTATAGCAATAAAGATCTCTTTCTTTCTTTCTAAGGCTGAAGATGATGATTAGGTGCAGTAGTTCTGAATTATCATAATGTTCTCGAAATTATGTGAAGTCTGCCAACCCGCACTGGGTCAGTGTGGCCCAACTACGGACTAACCCTTATCACATTGAGAAGACGTGCCTACCAGTGGGACAGTTTAATACAAGGTTGATAATATTATCACTATTACTGCATATTATAAAGTAAAATAAAATGCCCCAGCCGTGTCTGTCTGCTCGCGATGCTCGGACTACAAAACGTTGATATTGTGTACTTTTAATAGGTATTTTCGGACCAAGCTGCAGTTGTCTCTATCGCGCTCTGCGGGCACTGCGCGACAGCAATATATTTTACAAATACGTGTTTTTCAATTCTCTCGCCCTTAGTGTTTCTTTTTAAGGTAATCCGTGCGTAACCGAGGCAGGTTGCTAGTTTATATTAAAGTATAGATTATATATTCGCGGACTTAAGTCCGCCACGGACTCCAATACACGGTGTGTACTACCCCTAACATTTGTATGTAAATTACGTATGTTTCACAAATGGCGGTGATGTTTCAAAGGTTATTGAATGTTCGCTGTTTTAAGCGTCGCGATGTTAATGAGGAAAATAGCGTTAGTCTGTTATTGATGGTTAGCTAGGCCGAATATTTAGGCCGAATGCCGAATGTTTTTATTTTAGGCAACTGCGCTGAAATGGGTTATGTTTGTGAACTATGAGGTCGTAAGTGCGACGTAAAATGGGGCGAGTCTATAGCTGTCTCCTTCTAATCATATTATTAAGTTAATTGTAAATGTGAGTTGCTGTGCTTACTATTTTATTTGTTACTAGTTTTCCCCGCGGTTTCCCCCACGTAAGTCCCTTTTTAAAAAGCCTAATCCGTGAAAGAGACATTCAAACAAACTCACAGTCGCATTTATATTATTAGTTAGGATTACGCTAACTTATATTCGAAATTGTACACTATCGTTCATATGTGAGCTCACTCTTCTTAATGTGGACACTTTTTTGTATGATCCAAGTACGGTGGAAACAAATTTATTTAAATCTTTATGGAGTACTAGCTGCGCCCTGCGCGTTCACCTGCGTAAGTCCTGATGTCGTGAAAATATCGGGATGAAAAGTAGTCTATGTATTAATCCAGTTCTCCAGCTATCTACATACCAAGTTTCATCGCAATTGGTCCAGTAGTTTTTGCGTGAAAGAGTAACAAACGTCCATACATCCATACAAACTTAGGCTTTATAATATCAGTAAGGATTATTAGGTATCGTAGATTCACCAAACATTTACTTTTAAAATCTCATTACAATAATCTATTGTTTGAACTACAAACAGCAGCTCATATAAAAAAAACTATTTGTTTTGTTAATAAACATATGGCGATTGAAAAGAGTGGCCACAAGTTTCTTGCCTGCTTCTTCTCATGAAAGCTCGAACAGGCCTTTTCCAATGCTAAAAAATTATTTCCATTTATTATTCTAGTTTTATTAGAATAGAATAGAATATAGAATAGAATAGAATAGAATTTATTTGCTAGAAACATCGTACAAAGGTGTTACATATATTTTAGATCGACATGTTTCGCCGGCACAGCGGCATGCAAATCTTATTATTTTAATCATTATAACATTACATTAATAACAAATCTAATGAAATTAAACAGTCACAAGAAAACTATATATGTATATTAGTAAACGGCTAAGAAAACACATAATTGACAACATCAATTGATAATTCTTACTTATGCTTATACTTCAGGGCAAAGTCGAGACTAAAATATTTGCACGGATACTTTACAAAATACTCATTAATAGAATAAAAACTTTCCTGCAACAACCATTTTCTTAATTCAATACAGAATTTTCTAAAAGGCAGTTGAGTAATTATCTTTGGCAAGGCATTGTATATCAAAGGAGCCATTAATAGGTATATAATATTGTCTTCTGTTTACGCGAATGTTATTCATTGAAATTAAACTACTATATACGGATTTTATCGCGTTGTTTATTTAACACTTTATTACATGTTTTAAGCAACGCCTCTTTCGCCAACAAACTGTGTTTACAGTTTGGCGAGTTGGTAAACAATGTACCACATTTTAATTTTATCGAAATAAATGCAATTAAAAAAAAAAAATATATATTATTTTGATAACTGTTACACTACTACTAATACTATTAAACTTTACAATTCTTTTAAGCTAATAAATTTATTAAAACTATTGTTATTTAATGTGAAATGTTTGCCACCTTAATTGTATAAAAATTAAAAAAACTTCACCCATATCTTCGAGAACATTACGAAGAAATCTTAGATATGCAGGTATTTTCTTTAAAACACTACCACACTAGTTATACTTCCTGAATTAATTTTTTTTCATCCTTTAGGTATTGGTATTTTAACCACAACAGTCCTTCACCAGCGACTGCGAGTTAGCAGACGACATTATATCTTCGATAACATTATGTAGAACTCTCAGACATATATATCCTCACGATGTTTTCCTTCACCGTTGAAGCAAGCGATAATTAACTATTTAATACGCACATAACCTAAAAACCTTAAACCGGCGAGCTTGTATGAGGAATGTTATGAAAGTGAATGAAGCCAGAGAAGTGTGTCAGGATCGTAGCAAATGGAAATCCGTAGTCTCTGCCTACACCTCTGGGAAACAGGCGTGAATTTATGTATGTATGTATGTAATAACCTAAAAGAAATGTTTATTTATGTAAGTCACAAAGTAACGTCAAAGGTACACTTATTAACGTGAATTTACATTTACATGTTGCCATGTTTTAAGCATACGGCCAGGTGGGTAGTAACTTTTGTCTTTTCTGTATTCCTGGCAACGTGTATGCCAAATTTCATAAAGAGCGGTCGAGTAGTTAAGGCGTGAAAGTGTAACATACAAACTGAAATACGCATTTATAATATTAGATAAGATATTTTTTTTTATTCGTCTTTGGTGGCAAACAAGCATACGGCCCATCTGATGGTAAGTGGTCACCGTAGCCTATGGACGCCTGTAACACCAGAGTCATTACTTGCGCGTTGCCGACCCTTTAGGAAAGGAACTGGAAAGGAGAAGGAGCGGGAAGGGGGAATAAGGGTGATTGGGTCGCCGCCACTCTCACTCACCGAACGAAACACAACAGTAGGAATACTGGTATTTCACGTCGATATTCTGTGAGAGGGTAGTCCTTCCCCGGTCGAGCCGGCGGCCTATTCATGCTGAAATCAGCGAGGCTCTACTACTCAAAGCCAAGGGTCTTTTTAATCACCAAGTTTACATTATTGTTCATTTTTACAAATCTTTTCTATAAGGAGCTGCAACAGTGCAAATTCACAGTCGCATTTATAATCTAATATATTAATACGTGAAACAAAAACTTTGTACCCCTTTTTACGAAAATTGCGCGGACGGTGATGTACTTATGAAATTTGGCACAGTTAAAGTTTATATGGAGAAGGAGTGGCAAATACTAATATTTTTATTAAATATGCTTTAAAATACATTAAATTAATGAAAAAACACGACACGCACACAACCATGCATTTGATACACCCAGTCGAATCGCGTTCGTAGTATTTCGGCATTGTTCGTCTGACGTCGTACAATTCTTTGTAACTATGGTTACCTATACCTTATTTATATGTTATTTGGGTAAAGTTATAAACAATAAAACCTTAATAACGATCAAACTTATAATTTAAATCAATTATGGTAGAATTTTGACCACTAAGCGACCGCTGGTGTTAGTTAAGATTTTCAATATCCACTACTAACTTCGGAAAGTCAGAAGTGCGTGTCGAGGATCGAATTCAAGACCTCTGTTTTATAAGTCTATTTGAAGTAGTATTGTGTAGTTGTCGTTGCATATGCTCTGTGTTGTTAATGGAGAATGAATAATGTAGGATCACGCGCCGCACGGCAGAGGGTAGGGTAGCCATGTATACGGACTATGGTGGACATTTACGGACATTTTTTTTATTTTAGTGTTTATAGACTTATAATTTGAATTTATAATTGAAATTAAACTACTATATACGGATTTTATCGTGTTGTTTATTTATCACTGTATTACATAATTTAGAAACTGTTACACTATTAAACTTTACTAATTTTAAGTTAATTAAATTATTAAAACTATTTATATTTAAGTTTACACTTTCCTCGACATTTTGGTTGCTTTTCAGCATCCATGTAACAGTTTCTAAATTATGTAATAAAGTATTAAATAAACAATGCGGAAAAATCCGTCTATGGTATTTTAATTTCAATGAATAACATTCGCGTAAACAGAAGACAATATTATTGAATTTATAAGTCTTGTTGATCGATTTCTATGAAAAGTATGGAAGGAAATATAAGATTATTTAAAAATAAGTTTAATAATAATAATTATAATTGCCCATTGCATTGATGCTATTAGAGTATTCAGGGCAGACGCCGTTTTTCATCCATAGTTAGTAATATACCGGTTCACTAAACACCCACACCTATAGCCCATATATTAGAATCCATACGTAGCAATAGTCTTACGCCTGCTGCGGCTAGTGCCGCTGTAGGTGTCATCACACCTTTGATTAAAACTCTCGAAGGGCCTCTTCACGTGGGACTCATGTCTCCATGTAAGCCTCCCAAAGGGCCAGGTATTTTAAAATATAATATCTCAGAAAGTACCTGTGATAAGAGAAACATATAATAATAATAATCACTTATTTGCTGTGCAAAGGTTAATACAATGGTTTTACAACTTATGAACGTCAAAATCTATTGGTTAGTGAGTTTACTAAGTTACTGAAGCTACATTTAGGTTAGTTGCTAGGTTCAGGCAAAGGGTTATGTATTTAGGTGTAATGTTAGGTATGAAAAGATAGCAAGCAGCGATAGCTCAGTGGGGAGACCAACAGACTGCATTGCAGAGGGTCTCGGGTTCGAACCCACGTCGCGCACCTCTGACTTTCGGAAGTTATATGACTTTTCGAAATTATGTGCGTATTGATTGACAATTATCGCCTGCTCCGTGCCTCGGAGAGCACGTTAAGCCGTCGGTCCCGGCTGCCATGAACATCTATGGTAGTCGTTATTGGGGAAGTCGACACAAAAGATCACACTGGGGCGAAGTGTTGCCGGTCTGTACTGGTTGGCCACAAGATAAGATAAGATCACACTTATTAACGTCAAATATATTTGTTGAAGTTACTAAATTTGCATTTATATTAGCGGCTAGGTTCAGGCAAAGAGTTGAGCCTATGAGAAGATAACTGCGAGAAACTCACGGTCACTATTTTCAATCGCCATTAAGAAAAAACACAGACAGTTATAGTTTTTAAAGACGTATAGTATTCTTTTGTTCTCTGTCTGAATAATGACACTACAGCAAAAAAAGCATTTACTTTTTTTCACGATTTAATTGTTGTAAGGACTAGGAAATATCTCAAATTACAAAAATCTCTTGGTAATACTGTTGTTTTCAGACATCAAGCAAAAACATTTAAAGAAACAAATATATGTAGACATAGCCAGTTTACTTCTTATCACTAGCACTAATTATTATTATAAATAAATCAAAGTCCCTCGCCGCGTCTGTCTGTCTGTCTGTTCGCGATAAACTCAAAAACTACTGAACAGATATTCATACAGTTTTCACCAATAGAAGGAGTGATTCACTAAGAAGGTTTAGGTGTGTAATTTGTTAAGGTTGTGGGCTACTCGTGCGAAGCCGAGGCGGATCGCAAGTATAGCTTATAAAAACATATCAAAATCTATTAAGTTATGGATGAGAAAACAAGAAAATACGAGGTAATAATTTTAGAGATAAATATAATCAGTCAGAACTGTAGTTATCTCTTTCACACATTGATATTTCATTCGGGCCTATCGCGACCGCAATAGACCTGTTAATAACTTTTCTATAAACGTTTTGATGCCCGCTTTTCCTAGTAAGTACATAGTTATGACTTACATCAGTCAAATTTAAAAATAAAAAATTCTCCCCACTCCGCCTGGTTGTAAGCAGTCATGTGGTCTAAGAGCAGTGGCCTCCATGCCTTCCTCATAGCAGCTGAGGCGATGTTGAGGTCCCTACTTTGACGGCCTGAGAAGGATTTGTATCAATCTAAAACAGAGGCTTAACTCAAAATTTGGAAGTTAGGAAATTTGAACTCTAATATTATGTAAGTTAGAGTTTAAAATGCCAAAATTCTAAATTTCGAGATAAGTCGCTGTTTTATTAAGAGTGTGATTTGTTTGTAATTCCTAAACTCTGAAACTACGAAACCGATTTTGAGCATTCCTTCACCATTATACGGCTACTTTATTTAGAAACAAAATAGGAGAAATACTATATAATTTCATGGTACGCTTCAATGAACGGAGTAGTAAATATGAACGTTGGCAAAACGCTGGCGATAGTAATTACAGGTATAGGAAAACATAGTTTCCTAGTTTGTTTGGATAATATGACAAAACTTGTATGTCTGAGAGTTCTACACAATGTTCTCGAAGATATGTGAAGTCAGCCAATCCGCACTGGGGAGGCGTGGTGGACTGTGGCTATACGTTCTCACACGGAGAAGAGACGGATTAGTAGTCGTTTCGCACGAATTTGTTCGCACAAATCGTGCGAAGACACTTTTTTAAATAATGTTTTTTTGTTGTCGTTTCGCACTCATCGAATATATTTTCGTGCGAATCGTTCCCATCTGAAAACGTTGGTCTCGTTTCGCACTTTTTGTATTTTTAATAAGAAAGATATCAAAATACAGTCGTGCACACACAAGTGCATATAAGTGAAATTTATATGTTCTACCAATAAAAGCTCAGTTTTATATAAGTAATATGTATATGTATTTCAAGCACTGTTATGTAAGAGTCGGTTTTAAAAAATTATTATATTTTTGATTTATTGGTATACCTTGCTATATTTAAAACTATCACCTTCGTGCGCGAATGTACAATCCTTCTACTTTTATCAGCATAAAAAAGAAAACGTGCGAATGGACACCTGCGTTTTCAGAGGGGAACGATTCGCACGAAAATATATATAATGTGTGTGACACAACAACAAAAAAAAAATTATAATAGTGTCTATTCGCACGATTTGTGCGAACAAATTCGTGCGAAACGACTACTAAGCCGAAGAGACGCGTGCCCGTCCTAAGTAATAATATAAATGCGAATGTAAGTTTGTTCCGCTTACAAGCCTTACCTACTCGAGTAAAAGTAGGTAAGATTATGATAGTAATTGACCTTTTTAACACGCTTTTATTAGCCTGGTATGTGTCTATGTATCTATGAATCTATGTAACGGAATCTTTGAACGTGATTTTCACCCCTTTCAAACCGACGGATTGATTTAAAACTTTGCACACTTATCGAGGACCGATGACAATACAATAATTTAGAAAAAAAACTAGTTTAAAAAACTAAAAACCACGCTTTATTAAAAAAAGTAGAAAATAATTTAATAATTTTAATGTAAAAAAGCGTGGGGTGCTTTCTAAGCTATTTTGATAACCTCCACCCCACGGTTTTTTATATTAAAATAATTAAATTATTTTCCACGTTTTTTAATAAAGCATGTTTTTTAGTTTTTAATTTTAAATAAAATATAGCCTATGTTACTCGGTGATAATATAGCATTCTAATGGAGAAAGAATATTCAAAATCGGTTGAGTAGTTTTTGAGTTAAAACCTTACAAACAAATAAAAAACCAAATCTTTCCTCTTTGTAACATTAGTAGACATATATATAAAGAAATAGGATTGTCCGTACTTTAAAGCAACGTATGGCGACTGTGGAAGGTAGATGGGTGACCCAGTTACATGCTAATGAGAAGTTAATTCCGCATACTAACTTAATGCGTCGGGTTTATTCGGCACAGAGAAACCGTTACACGTACCGAGCTGAGAGATTTTAGTACCTACATCCTAACTAATATTATAAATGCGAATGTGAGTTTGTCTGTGACGCTTTCACGCCTAAATTACTCGACCGATCATCATGAAATTTCGCATACACGTTGTCTGGGGTACAGAAAAATATAGGGTACCTTTTATCTAGTATAGAGTTTAATCAGCGATAGCCAAGTGGGAAACCGTTGGACTGCTACGCAGAGGTCTCGAGTTCGATCCCAAGCGGCGCATCTATGACTTTTCGAAGTTATGTGCGTATTAAATAGTTAATTATCGCTCGCTTTAACGGTGAAGGAAAACATCGTGAGGAAATACATGTCTGAGAGTTCTCCATAATGTTTTCGAAGATATGTGAAGTCTACCAACTCGCACTGGGCCAGCGTGGTGGACTATGGACTAACCCTTCTCAAACTGAGAAGAGGCCCGTGCCCAGCAGTGGGACAGTTTAATACAGGGTTGATATTATTATTATTAGAGTACTGTTTTCGAGCGAAGTCGCGGGTAAAAGCTAGTAATTATGTATTACTGTCTCCCGGGGTTTCACCAACGTTTATGATGACTGCTCCGCTCCCGTAGCTCGTAGCGTGATGTTATATGAATATGTTACTGACGGATAAAGTAGCTTTATCTTATCTTATCTTATCTTGTGTGGGGGCCAGTCAGTACAGACCGGCGACACTTCGACTCAGTGGGATCTTTTGTGTCGACTTCCCCAATAACGACTGCCATAGATGTTCATCGCAGCCGGGACCGACGGCTTAACGTGCTCTCCGAGGCACGGAGCAGGCGATAATTGTCAATCAATACGCATATAATTTCGAAAAGTCATAAAACTTCCGAAAGTTAGAGGTGCGCGACGTGGGTTCGAACCCGAGACCCTCTGCATTGCAGTCTGTTGGTCTCCCCACTGAGCTATCCTTGCCTGCCTTGGGATCGGACTCAAGACCAAAACTTAAGGGTTCGTGCTTCGGAATTGAACTCAAGACCTCTTAGTGGTAGTCCACTAGTCTTCCATTTAGCTATCGCTGCTTATATAAATAATATTTAAATAAAAGTGTACAATTTAGCAACGATCAAATCCAATCTCCCAAAACACAAAAAAATAAAACGAAAATGAAAAATACAAAAAACAAACTTTTAATTCTACCAAACCAAATACGACCTTTCTCCCAGAGAGGGATCACGGGTGAAAGGGATGGCAGATACAAACTAATATAAAGTGGAAGAGGGAAAAAGAATTCCACGAATTGACAATTTCGGTGTAAAATTTCCCTTGTGAGTTGGGAATTACACGATTGGTTAAATATAAGTTTTATATTTGATTCTATTTGTTTCCATCTGTGATCTGTTTGCATAAACGCACATCTAAAGGATTTAATAAAAGGGAATTGCTCAGTTCGTTAGGGTGCTTCGGCTTGGTGTGGACATTAATTATATAAATGCATTGCTTTTTAATATCTTATACCCAAAACAAACTAAATATGATAACACAGCTGCAGCAAGTTGTTAAAATATGCTTTTTCTTGATATACATAATATTGCAGTATTGTCACTTATAATTGACTGAAAATGAGCATTTCATTGATTTAATAATATCTATATTTATTATAAAAACGATACATTATTTATGTAATAAAGAAGAACATGTTAAGAAAAACAAGTATTTTATTAAAAATGCACGTTTATTTATATGGTAACCCAGAATGGAGCGCAAAAGAAGAAAGATGGCGGTGCCTATGATTGTTATCAGTTTAAATATTTATTTATGCGTCCTTTTTACCGAAATATTTCCTGCAACGAGGTATTGTTTAATATTTTTTAATTAATTAATTATAATTTTAATTAAAATTATATTTGTAAATAGATTTTTTACTGGGCAATTTGTCCACGCAAAGCCGAAAGTAGGTATTCCCTTTAATATATAATATTTTACCATCAGCAGCGGTAACCAAGTGGGAGACCGTTGTACTGCCACGCAGAGGTCTCGAGTTCGATCCTAAGGCGCGCATCTCTGACTTGTAATATAATAATAATATTCTACCACATACATACAACACCATCTAGCCCAAACTAAGCAGAGCTTGTACTATGGGTACTAGACAATGGACAAACATACATACATACTTTTTTTTTGTAAATACATACATATTATACATAGAAATACCCAGACAAAGACAAACATCCATGTTCATGCACACAAATGTTTGACTTGTGCGGGAATCGAACCCGCGACCTCAGGCGTGGCAGTCGGTTACACTAACCAATACATCATCGAGGCCGATTCTCTCTACTTATCGAAGTTATGTGCGTATTAAATAGTTAATTATCGCTCGCTTTAACGGTGAAGGAAAACATCGTGCGGAAACCTGCATGTCTGACAGTTCTACATAATGTTCTCGAAGATATGTGAAGTCTGCTTGCATTAGGCCAGCGTGGTGGACTACGGCCTAACCCTTCTCACAATAAGAAGACCGTGCCCACCTGAGGGACGGTTTAATACTAATCTATAATACTATAAAGCAGAAGAGTTTGTTTGTTTGGTTGAACGCGCTAATCTCAGGAACTACTGGTTCGAATTGAAATATTATTTTATTGTTGCATAGCCTATTTATCGAGGAAGGCTATAGGCTATATAACATTACGGTACGACCCACGAGAGCGGAGCAGTAACTGTAAACGCGGCACATCTAGTATTAATATATATGTTGATCGATATCTGCCTCCATTTGCTTTCCCCATTAAAAGTAGGTGAAATAATTTAAATATATGTCACGCTTACACGCGACTACAAACTCTTTATAATCACGAAATGTATTACAGGTTTGCCAATCTTAATTAATATTTTAAACTTTATTTTGTCCATGGCTTCGCTTGGATAAATGTAAGTTAGGTTAGAAACAGTACTTTTTCTGAATCAGAATCAAAAGAGGTATATAGGTTGTCCGGTAATTAATGGATAACCTGGAAATGTCTTATAGTGGAACTGAAGGCCGTTCAGAAAAAAAAAGAAAAATCTATTCTAACTACTATCTGAGATATGTCTTTTTTTAATTACCATGTATAACTTTCTTGTATACTACGACCATAAATGAATGAAATCCATCGGTATTTGTTGTTTTATTATTAAACACTAATTATGCTAATAGATAGACAGTCAAAAGTAAGCTATGCTATAATAGCTTGCACTTTTTAATATTTTTCCTTTTTTTTTAATTTTCCTATTATTATTTTTTTCATTTTTTTCTGAACGGCCTTCAGTTCTACTGTAAGACATTTCAAAGTTATCCATTAATTACCGGACACCATGTATATATCGCAGGCAATTTTTATGATTTCGCGTTTTACAAACGGCGTCGTCCGTTTAAAAACGCTCGCTGTTTTAAAATATGCCGAAGGCAAAATGTAAATTGCCTTGTCACTTAACGCCCCGAGTCCCGACTCTTAGCACTCCGACTTGGATAGGTTAGGTTAGAAGGCGGAAGCGGGAGCTCTGCTCCTACCGTAGCCAGCGTGGTTATTTTTTTTGTAACCACCAAGAAATAGGAGCTCCGACAATTGAACGAGTCGCCAATTGTGTATTATATTATCTGTGTCTGTGTGTAAACTGAATATCATTCTGTTTTTATATATACTGTATAAATTATATATTTTTTTTCTTTTTATATTATTTATTTTCTCTGTTTATAATAGAGATGGTTTTATATGCGTGAGTCACTAAAGGACCCAGTTGAAAACCAGCGTCAGGCTTTCGTCTGACACATGCTGAACTGGGCCCTATTTGACACTACTGTTATTGACTTTATTTTTTGTTCTCGTTTTGCTAAGTTCATCTTTGTACTTATTTATTTTTATTTTATACTTGTTATTATGTGTTTGTGGTACGTGTCAAATAAATATTTTTCTTTCTTTCTTGCTTTCTTTCTTTCTTTCAATTTGCCTACGGTATATTATAAAACTGCGAGCGTTTTTAAACGGACGACGCCGTTTGTACAACGCGGAATCATACAAATTGTCTGCGAATATGTCGCTTGAGACATGATGAAGACACAAAATAAAGGCATGGTATAATACTTCATACTTACACTAATGATAGGCAAATACAAGAGAAATAAAACAATAAAGGTTGACTGTGATTATCTCTGATTTCATCCGTAATGCAGCGAGTTCGTCGCACTGAATGTGTCTGTACACAGTTTACCTCCCTTTTTATAGTGTCAATTTGACATTTGACAGCAATGACAGCTGACACATCAGTGGCGACCTCTCACGCTAACGCTTGACGCTGCTAAAACAAACCAATAGATGGCGCTTTATTAAATTACTAGATGTACCCGCGGTTTCACTCGCGTTTATGATTACTGCGCCGCCCCCGTGGGTCGTAGCGTGATGTTATATAGCCTATAGCCTTTCTCAATTAATGAGCTATCCAACACTAAAAGAATTTTGTTTATTTTGAAGTGTTGCATAAACGGAGAAAATTCTTCGTTTATGCAACATTTTTCATTTATGCTCCGCTCCTATTGGTCGTAGCCTGATGTTATAGCCTACAACCTTCCTTGATAAATGGGCTATCCAACACTGAAATAATTTTCCAGTTTGATCCAGTAGTTTCTGAGATTAGCGCGTTTAAACAAACAAACAAACTCTGCAGCTTTATAATATATTAGTATAGATTTTACTTTCATATTAATAGAATAATGGAAGAGAAGCGATAGCCTGGTGTGGCCGTTGGACTGCACCGCAGATGTCTCGAGTTCAATCCCAAGGCACGCACCTCTGACTTTCCATAGATACATATATATACATAAAAGAACATCTCTGATATACATGTCGAAGCTTGATTTATACCATTACTTAATTTATACTAATATAATAAAGCTGAAGAGTCTGTTTGTTTGCTTGAACAAGCTAATCTCAGTAACTACTGATCCGAATTGAAAAATTATTTTAGTGTTGGATAGCTCATTTATTGAAAAAGGCTATAGGCTATATAACATCACGCTACGACCCACGGGGGCGGCGCAGTAATCATAAACGCGAGTGAAACCGCAGGTACATCTAGTAATTTAATAAAGCGCCATCTATTGGTTTGTTTTGGCAGCGTCAAGCGTTAGCGTGAGAGGTAGCCATTGATGTGTCATGTGTCAGCTGTCATTGCTTTCAAATGTCAAATTGACACTATAAAAAGGGAGATAAACTGTGTACAGACACATTCAGTGCGACGAACTCGCTGCGTTACGGATCAAATCAGAGATAATCACAGTCAACCTTTATTGTTTTATTTCTCTTGTATTTGCTTATCATTAGTATATGTATGAAGTATAATACCATGTGCATGCCTTTATTTTGTTTCTTCATCATGTCTCAAGCGACATATTCGCAGGCAATTTGTATGATTCCGCGTTGTACAAACGGCGTCGTCCGTTTAAAAACGCTCGCTGTTTTAAAATATATCTTATGTAATGCAGACGAAGATGCGTGGATCAGGTAGTAGTTAATAAGTTTAGAATAGAATAGAGTTATTTCTTTTCTAAGCTTATTGAAGATACTTTTCTACTTTGTTATTTTGTTTTTAAGTTTTTTATTACTAATTATATCAGTACTAGTAGTATTTCTGACTTGACGGCGTTGTAACTACCGACTAATGAACTGCAAATAAACCAAGATTGGTGTAAAAAAAAATTATGACGTTCATACGTGTTACTTTGTGACCTAAATGAATAAACGATTTTGACTTAAAAGCAAATGAAACAAACAAAACAATTTTTTGACGTTCATATGTGTTACTTTGTGACTTGAATGAATAAAATAATTTTGACTTGACTTTAAAAAACTGTCGGTCAGCTAGTGTATATATCTTTGGAAAGTCAAAGGTGCGTGCCTTGGGATCGAACTCGAGACATCTGCGGTGCAGTCCAACAACCTCCTACTATAAAAGTAGTATTATGGTATTACTATGGAAGTAAAATAATATAATATCACTAGATTCTGCCCGCAACTTCGCTCGTGAAAATGCAGGTTATGTAAATTTTCTATCCCTCAGAAATGGTATCCTTTTCTGTATCCCTGACAACGTGTATGCGAAATTTCATGATAATCGGTCGAGTAGTTCAGGCGTGAATGCGTAACAAATAAATACACATACGCATCTTAACTAATATTATAAATCTATATGTGAGTTTGTTTGTTTATGTGTTGTTTGAAAACCTTTATATACAGAGTGTCCCAGAAGTCGACGTCAAGCCGGAATCAGGTAACAGGCAAAATTACAATAGCAATCAGAAAAATATAAAAAAATCTAAGTAACGTATTTTAAAAATATTAGGCATATAAAATAAATTAAAAATATCTGCACCTGTGACGGTCTTTTCACTTCTATTACTACAGACATGTACATTTTGAAATTTTTTTTGTTATGTAATCTCGTATAATATTTCTTTCAAGCTCCCGTTTTTTTTAGATTATTCGAGTTTACATAACAAAAAAAAACATAAAGTAAATATCATTAGTACCTTCCAAGAGTGTAAAAACCGTCACAGGGTGTAAACATTTTTGTTTCTTTTTAAATTCCTGTAATTTTAAAATACGTAACTTAGATTTTTTTAAATTTTTATGTTAGCTCATAACTTAGCCTGTTACCTGATTCCGGCTTGACGTCGACTTCTGGGACATCCTGTATATATAGAAAACCTTTTATGTTTTGCCGCCGGTGTGCCGCTGCGTTTCAATAGATTAATAGTTTAACACTACCTATGTCTACCCATTTCGTGAGTAACAAATGCTTTTAATAGACATACAACTGAATATAGCCAAACGCGAATCTCATAACACTGTCCCTCTCACCTTAACCGAATTTTGATCCATCTGTCCCTCTCGCTCTCAATATGATACCGAAACACATACATTAATGTATATGGTGTGATGGAATTGAATCTACATCCCCAAGGAGCGGAGCTATCGATTTTTATGCGGGAGGGGGGTGGCTATCGAAATATCCGTAGTCTGCACGGATGGTCAAAACGCCGCTGCTTCAATGCCAAGTGGTTCGAACCCCACACTGGACAAACAATCGTGTGACGGCGTAGTGGTTAGTGTAACCGACTGCCACGCCTGAGGTCGAGAGTTCGATTCCCGCATAAGTCAAACATTTGTGTGCATGAACATAAATGTTTGTCTTGGTCTGGGTGTTTCTATGTATAATATGTATGTATTTACAAAAAAAGTATATATGTATGTATGTTTATCCATTGTCTAGTACTCATGGTACAAGCTCTGCTTAGTTTGGGCTAGATGGTGTTGTGTGTATGTGATAGAGTATTATAGGATATATTATTAATTGACATGTATTTAAGGATCACACGAATGTTTAATGTATATACAGGATGTGGCATAAATAATGGATAACCCTGAAACTGTCGAGTGGCTAGATTATCATCTATCACTTACCTCACTTATATCACCTTATACCCATGGATCACCAAATTATTGATATTTTAAATAAAAATCGTACTTACTCATACAAAATCAGCTGCCATTTCTACAATTGGCGATATTTTCTCGTTCTGTTTTTTTATGTCACTCCTGAATACTTGTATCATCAGACCAGTATTCAGTTTTTTGTTACAATCTAAGACAACTTCGCAAAAAATACTTATTCTCAAATTTTAACATGTTTTCTAAGGAATTATGCTTTTTGGGGCCCTTATATCGAAAAAAATGTATGTTGGCATATGGTGATATAAGTGGAGTAAATGATAGATGATAATCTGGCCAGTCAGCAGTTTTAGGGTTATCCATTATTTACGCCACATACTGTATAATGTTAATGAATACTTAGAGGGAAAAATAATAATTTGCTTATATAAATAATTTAAAAGGTTTGCATATACAACATGTTTTACATTTATTTTCTATGTATTTTCTTTATAAGTTCACTTCTAAATAATATCCTTTTGACATCAATGATAATTCAATAATATAATTACATAATGTAAAATTTTGTATAATGTTGTTTATGCTATAAATAATTATATAGAATACCTACCATAAAAGTGTGACATCAAAATCTTGTATTATTTTTCAATACATATGACTTTTTAATTTTGGACTTTATTAATATAATAATATGACTGTCTATATTTTAAATAAATGTTAGTTATAATTTATGGCAATTGCATGTTAATTATAAGAAAGTAATAAATAAGTTTGGTGTTTGAAGAATCTATATTTGCACGCCTGTAATGGCAGAATATGCTGTACAATAAGTATTTAATTTAATATAGTTTTCAAAATTTAATTAGCTTAAAATTAGTAAAGTTTAATAGTAGTATAGTAGTGTAACAGTTTCTAAATTATGTAATAGAGTGTTAAATAAACAACGCGATAAAATTCGTATATAGTAGTTTAATTTCAATGAATAACATTTGCGTAAACAGAAGACAATATTAAATATATAACATTTTTATAAGAGCCAAAAAAATGAATTGAAATTAAAAAGTCAGAGATGCTTAGGAATCGAACTTGAGACCTTTACGTAGCAGTCCAAGAGTCTCCCATTAGGCAATCGCTGATATTTTTATTAACTTAGTAATATATACCTCTCGCCCTTGAACGGTCCGGTCGCGTTTTAACCTGCAATTATTATTTTGTATACAAACCTAACCACGCCCCGTCTCGAAGCTCGTATTCACGCAATAATTTTATAATAATATTATAATGAGAAAAGATTTGTTTTTTCTTTGTAATGAATAAATTAAAAATAATTAAACTATTTTTTTTTTTTTTTTTAAATTTTTATCCTATAGGTTGGCAAACGAGCAGATGGATCGCCTGATGGTAAGCGATTACCGCCGCCCATGGACGCCCGCAACCCCAAAGGAGTTACAAGTGCGTTGCCAGCCCTTTAAAAAGGAATGACGGAGGGAAAGGACAAAGGAAAGGATAGGGAAAGGATCGGGGTAACTGGGCCTCCGGCTCTCTCACTCACCAATACGAAACGCAACAGTACGGGTACCGTTACTTCACGCCGGTATTCTGTGAGAGGGTAGTACTACCCCGGTCGATCCGGCCCATTCATGCTGAAACCAGCGAGGATCTACTACCAATTTTCTTTCAAAAAACAAAAAAAAAAAATTTTATGTATACTTCCTATGTCGCGGGGGACTTTATAGACATTTAAACAATGGATACAAAGAACAACCAAACTCGTATTTATATACAAATAAAGTATATACATATATATGTTTATCCATTGTCTAGTATTCATAGAACAAGCTCTGCTTAGTTTGGGCTAGATGGTGTTGTGTGTATGTGATAGAATATTATACAGGGTGTCCGGTAATTAATGGATAACCTTGAAATGTCTTATAGTGGAACTGAAGGCCGTTTAGAAAAAAAAAATAATAATAACAAAATTAAAAAAAATATATATTAAAAAGTGCAAGCTATTATAGCATATTATAGCATATGCTCTCCGAGGCACGGAGCAGGCGATAATTGTCAATCAATACGTACATAATTTCTAAAAGTCATATAACTTCCGAAAGTCAGAGGTACGCGACGTGGTTTCGAACCCGAGACCTCTGCATTGCAGTCTGTTGGTCTCCCCACTGAACTATCGCTGCTCTTGACAAGAGTAAATGAAAAACGTGAAATTTTGAAACACATAGCGAACAGAAGAGGTAAAATGATAGGATACCTAATTCGACATGATAATTTTATCACAAATGGAAGGGAAGATAGAAGCAAGAAGGAAGAGGGGAAGACCAAGAAGAAGGTACACCGATCAACTGAGAGAAGTTGTGAAAGTTGAAACTTATAAGGAACTAAAAGAGATGGCATTGGAAGAAAAAGATGGAGATTGCTACACCGACAAGTGCAAAGCACTTAAGTTTTGGAATGGAATGGATCACTTAAGAACGGCTCCACCGATATCGCTGTTTCTTTTTCTTTTGTGTTTGTAATTGTTAGGGCGAGGTTTGTTTAAACGAAAATTTAGGAAAACTCCACGGTGAATATCGAAAATTAAAATGGTATTTTTACATGTAAAAAATTGATTGACGTTTTGATTTTGAATTTAATTACGTGAAATGTATTTTTGTATAGATTGACAGGACTAGAAACTGGGTAGGCCTCGTATGTTGCATGCCCAAAGAACAATGCACGGTATTTACACAATGGACCTCAAATAGTGAGAAGCGGCTATGAGAAAAGTTCATAAAGCGATGGCGAGACGAATAGGTAGATAAACCTACAAAAAGAATTGGGATCAGATTGCAAAGGATAGAAAAAAGTGGAAGGACAATGAGGATAACTTTGCCCAGCGTTGGGACTGCAACAAGGCTTATAATATTTTATTCTATCACATACACACAACACCATCTAGCCCAAACTAAGCAGAGCTTGTACTATGGGTACTTGACAATGGATAAACATACATATATACTTTTTTTTGTGAAAACATACATATTATATATAGAAATACCCAGACCAAGACAAACATCCATGTTCATGCACACAAATGTTTGACTTGTGCGGGAATCGAACCCGTGACCTCAGGCGTGGCAGTCGGTTACACTAACCACTACGTCATCGAGGCCGACATATATATAATTATTGAATAAACTTCATTTTGAGGATCGAATGTGTACCTTTTGAGAATCGAATCAGCGCCTTAGCAGTGACAATGTACATACTAAAACAACTACACCATTAGTCAAAACTAAAATATTTTAACAAGAGCAAAGATGATATTTTTTTAATTTCACGTCTAATACGACAAGCGAAGGCATCAAGTTCTTAAGATAAGCGGCCGAGGAAACATTTTAGATTTTAATCTTTAATTTTAATCCCGAGAACATTTTACATAAATCCTTTTTTCGGTAACTTTTTATAATTCATAATGTTCGTCTTACAAAAGAGTTTGACGTTATATTTTAAGGGCACTAGGAAACTAGCTAATGCCTGTGACAGCGCTTGCGTTTTTAAGTAGCCTATATTCTGTAGGACTTTAGCTATCATCAAACAAAATTTTATCAAAATCTGTTTAGTGGTTTAGCCATGAAACCGAAACATATCGACAGAGGTACAGAGGTACGGTACCCATAGTTAGACTATGGTTTCAGGGCCAACGCTTTTTTAAATGATGTATGTACTTTATTACCAACATGCACCGAATACATGCAGGCTCTGCAAGAATACCAGCGTTGTGGTTACACTGGAACATTGTTGACGTAGGACCTTATTTGTTATTTTGTATATTGGTTATGTTTCCTAGAAAGTGTATAAGATTATGTTTCTTTCTTTCTTTCTTCTTCTACCTAGCCCTTATTATTCCCAAGTCACTTGGAGTCGGCTTTTCTAGTCTAACCGGATTTGACTAGATATCAGTTTTTACACGGAACGGCTGCCACCTGATCTCCGCAACCCGAAGTCTAACGATACCCTAAGGCTAGACCAGTGTCAGTGTTCACTTCTATTGGCAGTCCCCAGAGACTGTGTCTGCTTGAGTGGGCTCCCTAGCTCCTGGCCTTTATTATTCCCAAGTCACTTGCAGACGGCTTTTCTAGTCTAACCGGATTTACCTGGATATCAGTTTTTATACGGAGCGGCTGCAACCCGAAGGCTAACGATACCCTAAAGCAGACCTAGAGTCTAGACCAGAGTCAGGATATTATAGGGCACTGACTTCCCAATAACGACTGCCATAGATGTTCATGGCAGCCGGGACCAACGGCTTAACGTGCTCTCCGAGGCACGGAGCAGGCGATAATTGTCAATCAATACGCACATAATTTCGGAAAATCATATAACTGTTTCTTTCTTTCTTTCTTTCACGTAATGGAGGCTGAGCCTATTGACATTTACCGAAAGTAGAAGCAAATTTAAAAAGGAAGTCAAAATATAGTTATTATAAATATTAATTGAGGTTACAACGTAACACTTATGAACGTCAAAAGTTACAGGTTAGTGAGTTTACTAAGTTACTGAAGCTACATTTAGGTTAGTTGCTAGGTTCAGGCAAAGGGTTGAGCTTATGAGAAGAAACCTGCAAGAAAGTCACGGCCACTCTTTTAAATCGCCAATTAAATATAATTTCAGTATTTTAAATCCCATATCAATAAGGTGTTGCAGCCATTATACCATTTATTACCGACTAAAATCTAAAAAGAATAACACATCTCTGATGCTGCTAAGAGATTTTTGACAGAAAAGCCTTTACTTGACCTGGGAATCAAACTCGAGAATACAGCACAGAATTAATTCCTACCGCTGCGCCACTGAGCTCATTGGTATACTAAGCCAATCTAAATTTCAGACTCCAGAGACCAAACCTACTTTAAATTATTTCCGTCACAACTTGAGTTGAACTCATATACCCAAGGGAATAAATTTAATTCATCCATTTAACCGCTGAGGCACGTATACGAAACAATTGGGCCGTAATTTCGTCGACTTTTAAAAACAGCGATGAAAGAAATTATATCCAAGCACCTAAACTTTTGGGAGAGTTTATATTTTATGCAAAAAGAAATTTTATAAAGCACGCTTCGTCGGCCATGATGGAAACTTTGATGTAAACACAAGTCTTTTTTGGAGTGGAATTATTTGATGTCTGTATAAACATCTGATGCTTGAAGATATGAATATTATCCTGGTTAAATATACATAGGTGTGTAACGCTCATATTTATCTAGCTAAGTTTAAGATAAAAACACTTAATAAAAATTAGTTATAAGTTTTGTCATATAGGTCACAAGTCACACATATGAACACCAAAGTTACACTTATGAATATTAGTTTGAATTCGAGTTCTGGTGAGAAAAAGGTGTATTGCACTCATATTTCTCTAGGTAAGATTATGATAAAAAAACAAAATGTGGCGTTCATAAGTGTCACAAAGTAACACTTACGAATACCAAAGTTACGCGCATGAATGTGAGTTTGTTCTCGGATCATCGTGAGGTTGAGGTGTATTACGCTTACATTTCTTTAGCTGTGTTAATGATAAAAAAAACTAAATCAAAATGTATTCATTCTATAGGTCGCAAAGTCACACTTATGAACGTCAAAGTTACAATTATTAAAGTGAATTTACATTTACCTGTAACCATGTTCAGCGTAGAAACAATGAGAAGAACGGGCAAGAAACTCGCGGCCACTCTTTTTAATGCCCAAGTTGATAATGTTATTTATTTTACAAATCTGTTTTGTCAGGAGCTGCAGTTATTAAATTAATCTATCGATCGAGAATTAAAACGTTTCCGACTTCACATATGAAGAAGAGCACATATGAAGACATGCAGGTTTCCTCACGAAGTTTTACTTCACCGATAAAGCGAGCGATAATTAACTATATCTAAGAGATGTCAAAGTCAAAGTCAAAGTCAAAGTCAAAAATAATTTATTCACTTAGGTCACAAAGTAACACTTATGAACGTCAAATGGGTTAGTGAGTTTATTATATTTACTGAATTTACATTTATGTTAGTTGCAAGGTTCAGGCAAAAGGTTGAGCCTATGAGAAGATACCTGCAAGAAACTCAAGGCCACTCTTTTAAATCGCCATCAACTTATAATTTCAGTATTTTACAACTCATTTATGTACCAGGTGTTGCAGTCATTATGCCATATGTCACTGTCCATATAAAACTAAATTCTAAAATAAAGAAAAGTTGGTAATATTATGTAAAAAGCATTTGAGATTTGAAATCATATTTATCAGTACGTAGCCATTTGTAATAGACAATAGTATGGCATGAGGACGCATACACTTACACTTTGTGACATGAAAAGGTAGTTCGTGACTAAATGTAGTTAAAACAAAATTTACGTTATTACTTATAAAGTTTGTTTAAAAGAAAAGAAAGATACTTTAACACCACCAAATAAACACGAAGTACCTTCACATAACTAAATTGACTTATATAATACATACATTGTTTGAATCCTGTATGAAACAAGCAACTAGTTCCATGAGTTTTTATCATTTAAGTAATCATTGATTGAATAATAGCCCTGCCGGATAAGCTGACTTTTAACAGCACTTTTAAATTTTAGTAAAGGTAAATTTATAATATCAATCGGTAGTTTATTAAAAAAGCGTATACTGAGTCCCGCAAATGAATTGTGAACTTTATGTAAACGATGATACGGACCTACCAACTTATGCTTATTTCTAGTGTTTAAGTTGTGAATATCACTATTCTTATTATATAAGTGAATATTATGTTTTATAAACATAATATTCGTAAATATATATTGCGACGCAACAGTAAGTATACCAATTTCTTTAAAACGCTCTTTCAGGGAAACTCGTGGGCTGTGGCCTCCACACCGTCCTCACAGCAGCCAAGGCGATGTTGAGGTCTGTAATTTGACGGCCTGAGAAGGTGCTTTTTCACGCCCCGCTTAAAGGACCCAGAATTGAAGGAAGAAGGAAACACGTGCCTTAGTAGAGAATTCCATGCCTCGATCGTTCGGCAGAGGTATGAGGACCCAAACTTGTTGGTACGCACTCTAGTTGACTCTACCGTGTAAGGGTGGCTTCTGAGCCCCGCACGCGTTGTTCTGGATAGGAAAGGGGCGGAATACGGTGGAACAACTCTTCAGAGCACTCCCCGTGGTATATTCTGTAGAAACATGCCAATGAGGCAATGTCCCTACGGAGTTGCAGAGGTTCCAGTGAACACGTGACTTCTGGATATCCGATGATACGGACAGTCCGCCGCTGTAACCTGTTGAGAGCGTCCAGTAAGTACTGCTGAGAGCCATCCTAAAGATGAGAACAGTACTCCACGCAAGGGCGCACTAGTGCCTTATATAATAGGCACAGCTGCCCAGGCGCGAAGAATCGCCTCACCCTGTTCAGAACTCCGAGTTTTGTATAATAGTGCATGGCGCAGTTGTTTAAAATGGACTCCGCGCCATTGACGCTGTGTAGATGTTGGTCCACACGGGACAAAAAATTAAATGATCCACAAAATGAATTGTTCTAAGTCTGGGTATTTTTTGACAAAATAGAATTGATATGAGAGATGATAATAATCTTCCAGACCAAATTTCGGCCACGGCGGCCAGTCTTAAAGGAGACTGGCCAACTACGCAGGAGATATTATAGTGCACAAGTGTGTGCGCAAACACAAGTACACTCTCTGTTCCCTAACTCTCATGATTGGATAGTACGGTAATCCGACACGACCGGAGAGAGATCAGGCGCAGGAATTGATTGATTGATAGGGTACCTTTTATCCAGAAAAATGGTAATTTCGAGGGTTAGAAATTTATTGTAATAACCTAGATTAACACAAGCAAAGCCATGGGCAAAAATTAGTTGCCTAAATATGTTACATTCAAAAGTTCAACTTAGTTTATATTTCTTCAAAGGATCAAAAATAAAAGATTCGCGGGCATCTCAATTTTCATTATGAAAAATAATTTTATAAGTAAAATTGGTTTGTTATTTAAAATAATAGTAGGTTTCAGTTAAAAAGTATATTATTTAATCTATATAATATATACTAATATTATCAAGAGAAAATATTTTTTTTGTATGTTTATTTTTAAAGGTTTAACTCAAAAAACGACACAACCAATTAAAAAATTTTTCTCCATTTGATAGCTATATTATCACTAAGTAAGATAGGCTATATTTTAAGTGAAAATAGTACTGTTACGTGAGCGAAACCGCGAGCAAATGCTAGTAAGTAAGTAACAAAATTGTGCCAGAACCAATATTATAAATGTGAATAATAATATAATATTCAATCACATACACACAACACCATCTAGCCCAAACTAAGCAGAGCTTGTACTATGGGTGCTAGACAATGGATAAACGTACATATATACTTTCTTTGTAAATACATACATATTATACATAGAAACACCCAGACCAAGACAAACATCCATGTTCATGCACACAAATGTTTCACTTGTGCGGGAATCGAACCCGCGACCTCAGGCGTGGCAGTCGGTTACACTAACCACGAGGCGCCATCGAGGCTGACAAATGCTGAATGTGAGTTTGTCACGCTTTCACGCCTTAACTACACGACCGAGCATCATGAAAATTCGTATACACGTTGTCAGGAGTACAGAAAAGGACATAAGCTACATTTTATTTAGAAAAATATATCTGAAGAATAGAGTAGGATCTAGGAGACGTATCAATATGAAAAATGCATCAGATTTTAAGTTAGACCTCCAGCAATACAACTGTGGAAACCGCATTCCATTTTATGCAGTAGTTTATGCGTGCAGAAACACATACAAACAGTCAAAAATTATAAAATATGTATATGATAAGCTTCCTATATCTGGCCCTTTTAAAGAACTAGGCGTATCAAGATGAAAAATGCATCAGATTTTAAGTTAGACCTCCAGCAATACAACTGTGGAAACCGCATTCCATTTTATGCAGTAGTTTATGCGTGCAGAAACACAGACAAACAGTCAAAAATTATAAAATATGTATATGATAAGCTTCCTATATCTGGCCCTTATAAAGAACTATCACTTATTTTTTCTTAAACATCGTCTATATATAGAATTCGACCACATACAATTATATTATATTAAGTATATACATATATATATAATAATACCAGCCCTTTATACAGGGTGTCCGGTAATTAATGGATAACCTAGAAATGTCTTATAGTGGAACTGATGCCCGTTCAGAAAAAAATATGAAAACGAGTCTATCCTAACTACTACCTGAGATATGTGTTTATTTTTTAATTACCATGTGTAACTTTCTTGTATACTACGACCATAAATGAATGAAATCCATCGGTTTTTTGTTGTTTTATTATTAAACACTAATTATGCTAATAGAAAGACAGTCAAAAGTATGCTATGCTAATATAGCTAGCACTTTTTAATATTTTATTTTTTTATTATTCTTTTTTATTTTTTTCTGAACTGGCTTCAGTTCTACTATAAGACATTTCAAGGTTATCCATTAATTACCGGACACCCTGTATAAACTGTCTCACTGTTGGGCACGGGCCTCTTTTCAGTGTGAGAAGGATTAGGCCATAGTCCACCACGGTGGCCCAGCGAGTTGGCAGACTACACAAATATCCTCGAGATCATTATGTAGAACTCTCAGACATGCAAGTTTCCTCACGATGTTTTCCTTCACCGTTAAAGCTAACGATAATTGACTATTTAATGCCAACATAACTTCGAAAAATCAGAGGTTCCTTCAGGTATATTATGTATAGATGTACATATATATAAAGAAACAAAATCTGTAAGAAGATGATTTCAATTATGGAATTAGGAGATCTTTTTCCTCTAGCATTTCGTGTAACGTTCCTTTCATGTAAGGAACAAGATGTAAGCGATTTGGAGGATAAATTAAAATTGTTTGGTACAAAGAAGAATTAAATTGAAAGAAGATTACGGTAATAATTAATGTAGGTTATATTAATTTTCGATCCGTCGAGAAAAGTACTTTTTGTGGATGAAATGTATTCTATGTCCTTTTCTTAACTCTGACAACGTGTATGTAAAATTTCATGCTGATCGATCTAATAGTCAACTTAAGGCTAGAAAGCGTATCAAAAAATCAATAAAACGAGATGGGTGTAAAAATCCAGGATTCAACCTCTTCGTCTTGAATGTAAAAGTAATGAAAAGAAATGACCACTATATCTCGGGGGTTTTTGATCCACAGAGCCCATATTCAAACTCGACCGAGGTATGATCCCAAGGTGTCTACACACCAAGGTACAAGGTCTTAAATGTAAAAGCATTTAAAATACATGTAACCTTGTGAACCCTATATCTCGGAGGTTTTTGACCCACAGGGCCCATATTCAAACTCAACCGAGGGATGAGCCAAGGTGTCTGCACACCAAGTTACAAGTCAATCGGTCCAGTGGTTCCGGAGGCATGGCTCCGGAACCACTTCGGACGGCCTTCAGTTCCACTATAAGACATTTCCAGGTTATGCATTAATTACCGGACATCCTGTATAATACAAGGTGGGCCATAATTTTTCGCAGTGGAGACATTCCATGGCCTCCCCGCAGCCCCGACCTTACTCCAGCTGATTTCTTCCTATGGGGCTATCTTAAAAGTCGAGTCTACGTGAATAAACCAAGAACAATTTAGCAATTAAAGGATTATATTCTTCAAGAAATCTGTAATATATCCAGCGCACTGTGTCGGAGAGTTTTCGAAAATTTAACGGCCAGGTTCCAGGTATGCCAGCGGCGAGATTGTGGCCACCTGTACGATATTATTTTCAAGAAATAATTTTCCCTTTAATATTATTCATTTTAAATAAACATTTATTTGAATACACTTTATAGTATATTTTATTGTAAATTCAAAAGTGCAAAAGCTTACGGCCCAATCTGTATAATCACAGATTCAACTTCAGTAAGTTTGTGTTCGAAAACTCGAAAGGTATTCAATGGATCAACTTGAAATTTTTATACAACGTTGCATTTTTATATAAGAGTGTTCTGATATACTTTTTTACTCGAAGTGCTTACGGGAACGGTAATTACTTCATTAATAAATAATTAATATCAGACTGAGCTACAACGTGACCAGGTAAAGCTAGTTGTCTTTTTTAATTAACAATTAAAAATAATTGGTATATTATCTTTTCGTAACCAATATGAGAAGGATTTCCGCAATGTCTGTGTTTATTTTATTTGGGTTTTCCTCTATTTTATTTATTTACATAACCAATTATCATACATATACATACATATATTATATTTTTATACCATTCTATTTTGAAAATAACAGTATAACCAAGAGAATTTTGTAATTTTAGAAGATACTTAATCGTAATAATGATAAAATTATGGATAGATGATATAGCGTCCTACCCCGGCTTTGCACGGGTAGAATAAAAGCTTAATAAATATAAACTTAAACCTTCTTCATGAATGTTTAATGGTTCTGTTTATTGTTGAAAACCGCATGAAAATCCGTTCAGTAGTTTTTGAGTTTATCTCGAACAGACGCGGCGGGGTCTTTGTTTTATATGTATTGACGCTATACATATGAACGGCATGCATATATCGTACTCTTAATAAAACAAAGACCTATCTGAGTATTTTGGATCAAACTAATTTGAACTCTGTTGCTAACTTAACACGAATATATTATTAGAATTTATAGTCACAAGATTAGAGTTCAAATTGCCATACTCTCAAATTTCGAGTTGAGTCGCTGTTTTATTAAGCATGCGATATGCATACATATAAATGGCGGTGATAGATATAACTAACTAATATCGTATTTCCATTATTTGAGTATCATTATTACGTGTTTTGATGTATCATCATTCAGAGAGAATACAGAATCATATGTCTGTAAGGCTGAAAATATTCCTTCGTACTAATTCTAAAACTATTCTGAAATTATTTAAAACGAACAGAATGCAATCAAACAAGGAATAATTCAAAGTTTAGCTCCAAAAATCACGTTAGCTAGACTTCAGTTCCCGCTTATCGCTTACGCTACTATTCACGCTTAACGCTTACCGTTTAAACATCTGGCGCTCGCTGGAGCGTGCCAGGACGATCGTTTTGTTTCTTTTTTAAAAGCTTTTGTTTTTTTAATGTTTCGTTGTGAATCTTTTCTTGCTCAAAGGAACGGTTGCTTATTCACGAATGACTCACGGACGAATATTATGACGAGAACTGTTAAGCTCACTGTTCTCGTTAAAATAACGTACGGAGATATTTTTAAAACTATATAAATTACTTATTAAAAGTAGGTTAGGTTAGGCATTTTTTTGAATAAAATACAACGTACTAGTTTTCCCGCGGTTTCACCCGCGTAAATCCTGTTCCCGTAGGAATATCAGGATAAAAAGTTCCTATGTGTGAATCCAGGTCTCCGCTATCTACATACCAAGTTTTTGACCCTCGACGCAAAAACGATGGGGTGTTATAAGTTTGACGTGTCTATGTGTGTGTGTGAGTGTGTGTGTGTGTGTGTGTGTGTGTGTGTGTGTGTGTGTGTGTGTGTGTGTGTGTGTGTGTGTGTGTGTGTATGTGTGTGTCTGTCTGTGGCATCGTAGCTCCCGAAAGGAAGTACAGATTTTAAATTTGTTTTTTATTTGGAAGGTGAATTAGTCGGGAGTGTTCTTAGTTATGTTTGATGAACATCGGTCCAAGATGGCCGCCGCCACAAAATGGCGGATTACTTTTTTTTTCCCAACTCGCTCAATATGGGAATCAAATGAATTTTGCGTCGGGGGTTTTTTAAATTTTTAATTTATTGTTATATTTTAGTTTCTGCTTGAAAGAGTAACAAACATCTATACATCCATACATCCTCACAAACTTTCACATTTATAATATTAGTAAGGATGTTACTCGGTGATAATATAGCTTTCTTATAGTAAAAGAATTTTAAAATTGGTTGAGTAGTTTTTGAGGTAAATACGTACAAACAAATAAACAAACAAAAATCTAATCATTGCTCTTAATAATCTATACTAATATTATAAAGCTGAAGAGTTTGTTTGCTTGAACGCTCTAATCTCAGGAACTACTGGTCCGAATTGAAAAATTCTTTTAGTGTTGGCTAGCCTATTTATTGAGGAAGGTTATAGGGTATATAACATCACGCTATAACCCACTGGAGCGGCGCAGTAAGCATAAACGCGAGTGAAACCGCGGGCACATCTAGTATTAGTATAGATGAGAAACTATTTGACTGCATGGCGTCGTGGTTAAAGTGGACGTCTCATCGGTGCCACTGCGCCAACTGTAGTGGGTTCAATCCGCAAATAGTTGCTCCAAGTATGGTGTTCCTTGTGTCTGTTGTTTAAGTATTTGTAAAGTTCCTTTCAAAATTGCCTCGGTGGCACCTGTATATATGACGACTTCCTGGGTTTGAATCCCGGGATTCAACTTAAATCATTTAACAGGCATGATGGCTAAAAAAAATATTTATAGCCCGTCTTTAAGACTAGTAAAAAATAATGGACACGTATTTTTCTTTTGTCTCACAGGCTAATAACAACGAAGATACAACGGGTTTAAATTTCGTATGACGTCACTTGTAGGTTTTCACACATTTTATAGGACAGTGACGTCACAAGCACCTCGAACTTTAAGGGTCCTTTCACACAGACCGGCTCGGAGAGCATCGGCCCGCTTTTTTCTATTCACACAGACCGGATCGTATACGCTTGGAATTAGTCGGAGCGGAGCCGCCAACTATTTCAGATAGACCGGCTGGAAGAGATCCATGAGAGCCGATCGGCTGCGCAAGCGAGAAAGAGCACGCAATCGGAGCCGGTCGGCTCCTCTTATTATTTCACACGAAGCGCGTTCAAGCATTCTTAATGACAAAAGAAGTGCACATGCAAAAATAAACCTTATTACAATTATTCAAAACTCTGTTTCGAACGTGATAAAAATTTGCTCTTCTCTCCGAGCCGGTCTGTGTGAACGGACCCTAATGCGTCATATCTTAGTAAATATAAAATATAAATCTTAAACCGGCGAGCGTGTATGAGGAATATTTTGAAAGTGAATGAAGCCAGAGAAGTGTGTCAGGATCGTAGCAAATGGAAATCCGTAGTCTCTGCCTACCCCTCTGGGAAACAGGCGTGAATTTATGCATGTATGTATATTAGTAAATATTTATTGCTTTGTTAAAACAAAAATAGGTGTCCAATATTTTGTGCTAATCTAAAATATGGACAAATAAGAATCCCTGTCGTCATGGCTATTCAGTGCTGTTGTACGGACGTTTTGGTTCATTGTGTGTCCCGTAAATAACGTCACGAACCAAGTCACGAGATTAATATATTCTATTTATAAGATACATAGCTTCACCTTTGTGAAAAGCACTGCAATATCAGGATAAAAGTATTCTATGTAACTGTTGATTCAGGAAATGGTCTATCTATGTGCTTAGTTTCATACAAATCTTTGAAATTAAACTACTATACAGGGTGTCCGGTAATTAATGGATAACCTTGAAATGTCTTATAGTAGAAATGAAGGCCATTCAGACATAAACATGCATATATAATATTTTTTTTGTATATATATACAATTAAATTAAACAAAACAAACATTAAATTAGTTAATTAAATACATACATATTATACATAGAAACACCCAGACCAAGACAAACATCCATGTTCATGGACATAAATGTTTGACTTGTGCGGGAATCGAACCCGCGACCTCAGGCGTGGCAGTCGGTTACAATAACCACTACGCCATCGAGACCGATTATGGCTGAACCCTTCTCAAAATGAGAATAAGCCCGACATTTTCAACAGTTATTACAATTTTGTAATCAATTTGCATAAAACCTTAACAAATTATACAACACCGCATGAAATTCCGTTTAGTAATTTTTGAGTTTATCGCGAACAGACAGACCGACAGACGCGGCGGGGAATTCTGTTTCAGTGGTAAAGGCATATATTTACTAATATATGCGTGACACTATATACTGAAGAGTTGTTCCACCTTATACCGCCCTCCCCTTTCCTATCCAGAACAACGCGTGCTGGGCTCAGATGCCATCCTTACACGGTGGAGTCGACTAGAGTGAGTACCAACAAGTTTGGATCCTCATACCTCTGCCGAACGATCAAGGCAAGGAATTCCAAAAAGTTTCCTTCTTCCTTCAATCCTGGGTCCTTTAAGCGGTGCGTGAAAAAGCACCTTCTCAGGCCGTCAAAGTAGAGACCTCAACATCGCCTCGGCTGCTATGAGGACGATGTAGAGGCCACTGCTCTTAGACCACACGACTGCTTACCATCGGGCGGAGTGTGGTCATATTGACGAGCAGAATAAAATATAAATTAAAAATTTAAAAACTCCCGAGACATATTGAGGTAGTTGTGAAAAAAAATGTAATTCGCCATTTTATGGTGGCGGCCATCTTGGATTTGCAATTTATCATAGTGTATAGTATTCTACTAGTCAAGCCCTTTCATTTGATACTCATATTGTGGCGGCGGCCATCTTGGACCGATTTTCATCAAACATAACTAAGAACACTCCCGACTAATCCACCTATCAAATTAAAAAAACAAAATTAAAATCGGTTCATCCGTTCGGGAGCTACGATGCACACACACACACACACACACAGACACGTCAAACTTATAACACCTCGTCGTTTTTGCGTCGGGGGTTAATAAAAAAAGAAAATGTCCTTTAAACAATAGCATGTCGATACTAAGAGGCGGTGCCGTCTTACAACTGATCTTGGAAAATACCCGTGTGTTTCCGTACTTGAGTTGACAAAGCGGATCCTTATAGAATTATTTATTTGGGAGCTGTAAGTACTTTAAAGATTGCGTTAGCTTTTGTAAATTACATTGTATGTATGTATATAATGATACCAGCCCAGTATCAAACTGCCCCACTGCTGGGCATGGGCATCTTCTCAGTGTGAGAACGGTTAGACCATAGTCCACCACGATGGCCGAGCTGGTTGGCAGAGTTCAGATATCTTCGAGAACATTATGTAGAACACTCACACATGCAGGTTTCCTCACGATGTTTTCCTTCACCGTTAAAGCGAGTGATAATTAACTATTTAATACGCACATAACTTTGGGGTCAGAGGTCCCTTGGGATATATTATGTATAAATGTACATACATATATATAATATTAAAGAAACAAAATCTGTAAGAAGATGATTTCAATTCCATAATTGAAATCATCTTCTTACAGATTTTGATTTGAATTAGGAGATCTTTTTCCTTCAGCATTTGGTGTAACGGTCCTTTCATGTAAAGAACAAGATGTAAGCGATACTTTGAAAAGTCCTAGATCGAACTCGAGACCTCTGCTTGGCACCCTAACTAGCCTATCGCTGTTATTATTATAATATAAACTAGATAATAGATATACACGTTATATTTTCTAGGATTTCTCCTGCATTAAATTCTCTGCCAAGGCACGTGTTTCCTTCTTCCTTCAATCCTGGGTCCTTAAAGCGAGGCGTGAAAAAGCACCTTCTCAGGCCGTCAAAGTAGAGACCTCAACATCGCCTCGGCTGCTATGAGGACGGTGTGGAGGCCACTGCTCTTAGACCACTCGACTGCTTACCATCAGGCGGAGTGTGGTCATTTTGAGGAGAAAAAAAAAACTGATTATTGTCGCGTTGTGGTCGAAATTCGACCATAATTGATTTAAATTATAAGTTTGTTCGTTATTAAAGTTTTATTTCATTTACATTTCGCCAAGGCAATACAGGTTAATTTACCTATCTTTTTCAAACAAATTATCTATACTCTTTTATTGACGATATTTCTAAGCTGGCTACTTTGTTTTCGTTTTTCTTTATTACATATAAATAAGGTATATGTAACCATAGTTACGAAGAATTGTACGACGTCAGATGAACAATCTCAAAATTCTATGAACGCGATTCCACTGTGTGCAAATGCATGGTTGTTTGCGTGTCGTACTTTTCATTAGTTTAATGTATTTCTACTGCATATTTTATAAAATATTAGGATTCGCCCCTCCTTCTCCATATAAACTTTAACTGTGCCAAATTTCATACTTCTCCGTCCGCGCAATTTTCGTAAAAAGAGGTACAACATTTTTGCTTCACGTATTAATATATAGTTTCTAATGTTACGGGGTACTTTACAAGCATTCAAATAACGGACACAAACGGACACGGACATCCAGACTCAAAAAACCAATTACGGGTCACACAAATTTTTGTCCCGTGTGGGATTCGAACCCACGACACTAAGCAGTGGCAGCATCATCCGTACATATCTATAAAGATTAGAATCTGTATAATCTTGCTATTCAAATCCGAGCATCGAATCCCATAACTCCACACGAGCTTAAAACTCTCAACCTTATTACATAAGGGGAGTTCTAAAGTGGTGCTTACGTTCTCTCCCAGGGATTTAAGGGATGATTCCCCACCCCTCCGTATCGATTGCTGCCAATTCAATTATTTTACATGAGCTTTTGCCCGCGGCTTGGTTCGGTAAATGTAGGTAACGTTATGTTAGAAACAGTACTTTAAAAAAAAAAAGTAATCTATAGCCTAATTTACTCTGTGGTAATATAGCTTTCTAATGTCGAAAGAATTTTTTAAAACGGTTGTATAGTTTCGAGTTAAAACCTTATAAACAACCAAAAACTTCAATCTTATAATATAAGTAGGGTGGACTCAGCACTGGTCCTGAACTGTATTAAAGCCCTCAACAAACTTGGCAGGAAAAACACAGTCAGGCTGGTGTGGGTTCCGGGGCATGCAGGGGTGCAGGGTAATGAGGAGGCTGATGTATTAGCCAAAAAGGGCTCGGCGCAACAATTTGTGGGCTCTGAGCCATTCGTAGGTCTCTCTGAGAGTACCGTCAAGGCAGCTTTGAATGCACATGGCAATGATAAACACAGGCTGGAGTGGATGGCCCTTAGGGGTCTGGAACACTCCAAGAAATTCATTGCAAACAGAGCCACGGGCTTTACCCGGAAGTTCTGCGGGTACAACAAGGGCCAAATACGCCTACTCACAGGAGCGTTTACTGGTCATTTTGGCACCAACGACTTCCTGTGCAGATTGAGATTGTCAAGCAATTCGATCTGCAGAGCCTGTGGTGAGCAGGACGAGTCCATATCACACCTACTGTGTGAATGTGACGCGTTGGCCGGACTAAGGATGGGTCTGATGGGATTGGCATATCCGAACCCTGAAGACTTCAGGCTTCTCCCTCTGAAGTGTACGCTGCGACTGATGCAGTACATTCATAGGGAGATAGCTCAGGGATAAACCTCGGGGCCGACACAAAAGATCCCACTGGGTCGAAGTGTCGCCGGTCTGCAATGACTGGCCCCCGGATCAAGATAAGATAAGATAATATAAGTACCTACTTATAGACTAGCTCTTGCTCGCCGCTTTGCTCGTGTAAAAGTAGATTAGATTATATTCGTAGAAGTACCTTTAAAAAAAATGTAGCATATGTTACTTTTTGTTAATATAGCTTTCTAATGTTGAAATAATGTTTAAAATCGGTTGTGTAGTTTTGAGTTACAACCTTAGAAACAAGGAAACAAAAATCTTGAGAGGACACCTGGATGGAACGAAGTTCCTTTCGATTAATTAGCGAAGGAATTGTAATAAAATATTTTTAATTAATTAATTTATAAATTTCCGGCAATCTAAAAAAATCCATAAAAGGGTGTGTAACCCTACATGGCGCGTGCATAATAATAAGAAGTCTGTTAGCTCGCAGCTGGCCACAAGGTCACGCGTTTTTTCCATAATGAAGTAATCTGCTGGCGCATGAATGAACAGTGCGAGCGAGATAGCGTAACTAGTTACGCACGCCGCACAGCTTACAATAGCTTACAATAACAAAAAGTGTCGTGACAACTTTTCGTAAGAATTTTTTCCGTCTAGCCCCCTTTCACAACGCGCGATAAGGAACTTCGTTCCAAAAATTTTACCTTTGCTCTTTATAAAATTAGCATAGATATAAATGAGCGATATCTTAATTGGTTTAGATGAAGAGTTGTGTTGCTAAAAGGGTCATTGAAATACGAAATATTCTTTAATATACGAAGACACGTCTGACACATCAGCGTTGCGTGGCGCAGATAGTGAATGCGACTGCTGTGCATGAGGTCTCGGGTTCGAATCCCGGGTCGGGCCAACAAAAAGTTATTCGGTTTTTCAGTTAAGAAATTTCAATAGCAGCCTGGAGTTAGGAAGTTGGCGGTGTAAGACACCCCCGTGCCTCGGAAAGCACGTAAAGCCGTTGGTCCTGCGTCTGATCCCTCTCCGGTCGAGTCGGAGCCCCATCGGATCATGAGAGTTAGTGAACAGAGAGTGCACTTGTGTTTGCGCACACACTTATGCACTATAATATCTCCTGCGTAGTATTTTTATTTTATTCTTATTTTGCTCCTCAGAATGACCACACTCCGCCTGATGGTAAGCAGTCGTGAGGTCTAAGAGCAGTGTCCTCCACACCGTCCTCATAGCAGCCGAGGCGATGTTGAGGTCTCTATTTTGACGGCCTGAGAAGGTGCTTTTTCACGCCCCGCTTAAAGGACCCAGTCTCCGTTAAGACAGACCACCGTGGCCGAAATTCGGTCTGGAGAAGTGGTTACACTGCAAAATTGCTGATGTAGGATCTTATTTGTTCTTTTTTATATTGGTTATGTTTCCTTGAAAGTTTAGAAGAATGTGGAACAAATAAAATTATTTTTCTTTTTTCCTTTCTTTTTTTCTGAAGGTTTAGGCATAGGGGTATGAAACTCACATTTTTCCAAGTGTTTAGGTCTTTTGTAGTAGGGCGCCTATCGCAGTTTACTGGACACTGATTATATATTATATGTTTATTTATTTTGACTGTATATAATATATAATATTTTATCACATATACACAACACCATCTAGCCCAAACTAAGCAGAGCTTACTATGGGTAATAGGCAATTGATAAACATCTTTATATATTTAAATCTTCTGTGCGTGTGTTTATAATAAAACTCCTCCTAAACGACTGGATCGATTTTGATGAAATTTTTTGTGTGTGTTCATGTTGATTCGAGAAAGATTTAGATTTGGTTATATTATTTTTTTTCTTGTTAACAGGACAACGTCTATCGGGTCTGCTATACATATATACTTATTTTTTGTAAATACGTCCATATTATACATATAAACAGAAACCCAGACCAAGACAACTAAACTGTGGAATGAACTGTCCCCTGCGGTATTTCCGGACCAATACGACCTACAAACCTTCAAGAAAAGAGCGTACTCGTTTTTAAAAGGTGGGCAACGCATTTGTAACTCTTCTGGTGTTGCGGGTGTTCATGGGCGGCGGTAATCGCTTTCCATCATGCTATCCGTATGCTCGTTTGCCACCAATATCATAAAAAAAGAAACAAAAAAACATCCATGTCTATGCACACAAATATTTAACTTGTGCGGGAATTAAACACGCGACGTCAGGCGTGGCAGTCGGGTTCACTAACCACTATGCCATCGAGGCCGCATTATTTCTTGGGAAAGTTAGTGAGCTAGTTTATTTGCTCCTTAACTACTGGACCGATCATCATGAAATTTCGCATACACGTTGTCAGGGGCACAGAAAAGGACATAGATTATCTTTCAACCAAAAAATATTTTACTTAACCTACATTTACACAAACGAAACCGTAGGCAAAATCTCGATTTATATAATCAAATTCACTTTCGTTGAAATTCAATTATATCCAAACATATACGTAATTCGATTTCATTCAAATGTCAATTGAATGTGAAAGTTATGCGCACATTTAGTTTACAAAATGGCATCTCTTAATATCATAATACGATTTTGCATACATACATAGATTCACACCTGTTTCCCCAAGGGGTAGGCAGAGACTACGGATTTCCATTTGCTACGAACCTAACACACTTCTCTGGCTTCATTCACTTTCGTTACAATCCTCACTCTCACATTTCAGAGCACCTAATATTACATCAGTCTTCTATTACATACGAAAATAATAATATAAAGCAAAGACGACGACTCGATGGCGTAGTAGTTAGTGTAATCGACTGCCACGCCTGAGGTCACGGGTTCGATTTCCGCACATATCAAACATTTGTGTGCATGAACATGGATGTTTGTCTTGGTCTGGGTGTTTCTATGTATAATATGTATGTATTTACAAAAAAAAAACGTATATATGTATGTTTATACATTGTCTAGTACACATAGTACATAGCCAGTTGCACTCACTGATCGGTAAACGATTAGCGAGGTTAAGCAACGTTGGCTGCGGTCAGTCTATAAATGGGTGATCGCTTAGTGGTATTTCATCTGAACGTCTCCGTGCTTCGGAGGGCACATACAAAGTCGGTCCCGGTTGTTGCCAAATTGCCAGCAGTCGTTAAGCCATGTCAGAGACCTACGGGCGGCTTGAACAACTCTTGATAACAGGTTGGCAACTAACCACAAGAAAAAGAAAGAAGAAAAAAAGAAAGAATATTAGTTAGAATTTGTAACCCAAATTTTTAGTTTGCACGAATAATGTAGCTGCGTCGAGGATTGTAGGTTCAATACCCAAACGTGACAAAAATATGTGTGATCCAAAAACAATTCTCCATAGTCTGCTGTATCCATTGTGTAAATGTTAAAAGACCCAAGAACGCTTAGCCCGATCCAGGTATCAAACACGAGTCCAAGCACAGCAGTCGCATTCACTACTATCGTGGCACTGAGCTACTAAGAAATGATACAATCCAAATATTCCCAATGCCGTAATATGACCGTATATTTAACGAAAAATTTTCACCCCTCACCATTCAAATTTCAACCTTATTTACACTAAATAAAGTCGAAATCAAAAGTGCCTTTTTCGAGGAAATTTCTCGAGATTATTTGCGTATGGAAATATAGACTTTAAGCTGTATTACTTAAGGCTGATATTTGAATGAAATGTATCTGGTTATTTAATTTCACATGGAATTTTATTTCGGATGCGAATGTTTTTTAATTATATTTTGGACTAGTTCTTCCCCGCGGTTTCACTCGTGTAAGTCCCGTTCCCGTGGAAATATGGATAAAAGTAGCCTATGTGTGAATCCAGTTCTCCAGCTATCTACATACCAAGTTTCATCGCAATCGGTATAGTTTTTGCGTGAAAGAGTAACAAACATCCATACATTCATACATCCATACATCCTCACAAACTTTCACATTTATAATATACTTTATATATATAATTCTTCTGTACGTGTGTTGACATGTGGATTCGAGGATGGTTAAGATTTGGTTTTTTTTTCTTGTAGACAAGACAACGTCTGTCCCGACAACTAGTATATATATATTTTTTTATACAACTAAAGTGGCAAGCAAGCATACGGCCCACCTGATGGTAAGTGGTCACCGTAGCCTATGGACGCCTGCAACACCAGAGGCATCATTTGCGCGTTGCCGACCCTTTAGGAAAGGAAGCGGGAAGGAGAAGGAACGCGAAGGGGGTGATTAGGCCTCCAGCACCTTCACTCACCAAACGAAACACAACTGTAGGAATACTGGCATTTCACGTCGATATTCTGTGAGAGGGTAGTCCTTCCCCGGTCGAACCGGCACATTCATGCTGAAACCAGCGAGGCTCTACTGCTATATAGTAAGGATGTTTCTGTATGCTACTGATCCAAACTAATATTCATCATCATCCTCTTGCCCTGGTTATTTGGGGTCGGCGCAGTATGTCCTTCGCTTCCATACTTCTCTGTCAACCGTCATCTGATCATTTACCCCTTTCCCTTTCATATCCATCCTCACACAGTCCATCCATCTTTTCCTTGGCTTTCCTCTCCGTTTTCGTACCTCTGCCCTCATATTCATCACTTGCTTACCTACATACAGATCATCTCTTCGCATAACATGTCCATACCAAGCCAAACGATTTCCTTTCACCTTCTCGTCTATTGGCACCACTTTCAGACTACCTCTTATGTATTCATTCCTAATTCTGTCCATTCTCGTCACTCCACTCATCCATCTAAAATTCTCATCTCTGCTACATGCAATCGTTTCTCATTCATCTTCTTAGTAGCCCAATACTCAGCTCCATATAGTACGAAAGATAAAATAATATTATAAATGGAATGTGGGTTTGTTTGTCACGTTTTCACGCCTAAACTACTCGACCGATCATCATGCAATTTCGCATACATATTGTCAGGTGCCTTACACCCAGAAAAAGTATTGTTGCTAATCTAATCTAACCTAAATTTAGGCGGGTGCAGCCGCGGGCAAAACATAGCAAGAGATATGAATGATATATTGTGAAAAACGAGATGGGTGTCCCAGGATTTAACCTCTTCGTCTTAAATGTAAAAGTAATGAAAAGAAATGATCCTATATCTCGGGGGTCTTTTGACCCACAGAGCCCATATTTAAACTCGACCGAGGTATGACCCCAAGGTGTCTGCACACTAAGTTACAAGTCAATATTTTGCCATTTAAAATATGTGGCTCCTATATCTCGAGGGTCTTTTGACCCACAGGGCCCATATTCAATCTCGATTGAGATATGACCAGTGGTTCCGGAGTTATGCCGGTCACTAACAAACAGACACACAGACCCACATAGTGTTTTCATTAACCTCTTCAAAGAAGACTCAGAGGTTACTAATGTGAGAGGCATTTTTTTAATGTTTTAGGCCACCAACGAGCATACGTTTCGCCTAATGGTAAGCGATTACCGCCGCCCATGGACACCCACAACACTAGACGAGTCACAATTGCGTTGCCAGCCTTTTAAACATGATCCGCCCCCCCAGGAAGAGGGGGATTGGGCCTCCGGTAACCTCACTGACTCGACGAAACACAACGCAAGCGCTATTTCATGCCGGTTTTCTGTGAGGCCGTGGTATCACTCCGGTCGAGCCCATTCGTGCCGAAGCGTGACTCTCCCACGGTTTTTTTAAGAGTTGTAATAGATAATTAATTATTTTAGAATTTGTGTCTGTCTGTCTGTATGTTTGTTTTGTACGCGTATCACGCGAAAACTCTTGCATGAAAACGTATCCAGTTTTAAGACTGCGCCGAGCGAAATGTGCCAAAACAGGCGGTCACATTTAAGTTGATAAAATTAACACTTTTTTTGAAATTAAACTACTATATACGGATTTATAATATTTTAGTATTCTACCACATACACACAACACCATCTAGCCCAAACTAAGCAGAGCTTGTACTATGGGTACTAGACTATGGATAAACATACATATATACATTTTAATATATAAATACGTACATATTATACATATTAGTTAGCGATAGCTCAATAGGGAGACCAACAGACTGCAATGCAGAGGATCTCGGGTTCGAACCCACGTCGCGCACCTCTGACTTTCGGAAGTTATATGACTTTTCGAAATTATGTGCGTATTGATTGACAATTATCGCCTGCTCCGTGCCTCGGAGAGCACGTTAAGCCGTCGGTCCCGGCTGCCATGTACATCTATGGCAGTCGTTATTGGGAAGTCAGTGCCCTATAATATCCTGACACTGGTCTAGCCTTAGGGTCGCGGAGGTTAAGTGGCAGTCGCTCCGTGTAAAAACTGATATCCAGTCAAATCCGGTTAGACTAGAAAAGCCGACCCCAAGTGACTTGGGAATAATAAAAGCTAGGGAGAAAAAGATACATAATATTATAGGTACATAGAAACACCCAGACCAAGACAAACTTCCATGTTCATGCACACAAATGTTTGACTTGACACAGGAATTACTTCCAGGGCAAGAGAAGACATTAAAAAAACACATTGCCTAAATTGAAACCGAATCCTAAACTTCTTGCACAGTAGTCGCATTCACTATCGCTGAAAAACCGAGGCACTTGTAATATGATGTCGCAAATTCGATTTCCGTGCCGCGCAAATGAAAAAGTTCCAATAATGAGTTGGTGCAAATGTGCCAAATAAACACCATAGACTCTTTCATTATGACGTGGATCATAAACCTAACTGCTGAAATGTGAGTGCCCAACACCTCTGCTTTCCCCTTCGGTGATGCCGTGAGTATAGTTACTAATGAAGTTTCAAACCATTTCCATCCTTTACTATTCTGCGTATTAACACACATAAGTAACTTTTCAAACAAAAATAAACCTTAATCGTACTACATAAGTTCTATATTTCTTTATGCAAACGACTTGTGAATATTATCACGGAAAACCTTCATACAAATTTTAACTTTAAATTCCAAAGAATAAGGTTCAAATTTGATTGTAGCGAGTACGAAAATTTTCGACTAATATACAGTGTGATGAATTTTTTATAACTCTGCCTCGGGTTTTACCCAGTCGGAATAGAGGGTGTTGCAATTTGCGAAAGTCTATGGATTCTTTAGTGGATGTTCTTGGATGTTAAAGAATGGTTATTTTTTTATTATGAGCACGTAAAAATTGATGTTTATGTTTTTAAAGCGTAAATGTATGTTTAAAGTAGGCTGTGTAATAACAATAAATATTTATTAATCCATTTGTGGAGGTATATGGTATGATGTCCTTCTAACACAAAGGGAGGTTTCTCAGGCCAGGCTGGATCGCGGCCCGACTGTTGATGTTGGAAACTTGTATAGCTTCAAGGAAATTGACAGTTTTAATATTTTAAGAAAAATTATATTTATTTTTAATTGAATAAATGTTTTTGTACTGTTAAAGAAATTGTGTAATAAATTGTGAAATACTTATGCACGCTATGATAGAATGAATTGAATATTTTTTGTAAATTACCATCTTTATATATGTATATAATTCTTTTGTACGTGTTTTGACAGTGAACTCCTCCTAAACGGCTGGACCGATTTGAATGATTTTTTTTGTTTCAAGTGGATTCGAGGATGGTTTAGATTTTGTTTTTTTTTGTCGCCTGTACAAGACAACGTCTGTCAGGACAGTTAGTATAGATATATATACCTGATAATGGTAGAATATGGATCGAAACTATTTAAAACATTAAGATATTTATATACCATACAACTTTGAAACGGTCTTCCGGCTCATGTGTTCCCTCCCTTCTATGACATTGGGTCCTTCAAACGTAGTGTGAAGAAGCATCTGGTCAGACCGGCTTGACACTGGCGACGACTAGAAGACATCTATCTTCTCCTCTTCGTCACTGTCTCTGGACTGTAATTGGGCTTTCCATCAGGTCCGTTACAATCACTTTGCCGTGTAACGATAAAAAAATAAAGTATACACTTATTCTGACGAAACAATTACTTACTTACTATATAAATAAAAAAATATTTATAAACTTTTATGAACAGAAATAGACATAAAGAATACACGGGGTATTCTTTACAATATATTTAACAAATTTTGTTTCATGAATTTTACATAACTCAATACTTTTCCGAAAAAACATAATTATTCTAACATACTAGCTTTTGCTCGTGGCTCCGCCCGCATGGAACCTATATAAAAAAACAGCCTCCCCAGGTTTTAAAATATGTCTGTGTCACTGTACTTTGTATTTTTTTTCTTTTTGGTTTTGTCATTTAGTTTGTACTGTTTTGTTGTCTTTTTTATATTCTTTTCTCATTTGTTATATTTTGTATTTGTGGCGACGTCAAGTGACACGTCACTCGTAGTTGGTACTGAAAATCAGTACTGGGGTTGGTTATGCCCAATTCAGTGTATGCTGAGTGTCCATCCAGATTTCTTAAACACGACGTATCTTTCGTTAATCTTTCGCTAATACCAAATTTACAACCACGTGTAGTCTTAAGTCTTAGTCGTGCGATTAGAGCAACCAATTTTAGTATTTGTATTACTGTCTGTGTGTTTGTTCACGCATCATGCAGAAACTAAAGGCAGTCTTCTATATATTTATTAACGAATAATATAATACATCTACCTCTATTGAATATAAGATGGAACTGGTCAACCGGCCTGGTTACCAGCTCCATCTTATATTCAAAGAAACAAAAATATATATAGGTTCGAACTTCCAAATTTCGCTCGTATTCGAGAGCAAAAGTGAGGTGCGTGGCAGGGTATCGAATTCGAGACCTTGACGTGGCAGTCCAACGTTCACAAACTAGACTGGGCACTATATAAGTATATCTATAAGATAACTAAACAAAACATCTTTCTTCTTTCTCATACTCCTTATATAAATAAGACGGCATTATAGCTCATCTTTTCAGAGCTTAGTGCGCTGTAACGTAATTGAAATGCATCTTCAAGTCTCTTTCTTGAACTTATTAACGAGATCATAAAATTAAGAGCAAGAATGGATATTTTATTAAGTGCCTTCTAACAGGCTGTACGAATGGCGTAAAGGTCTAAGTGGTCGCGCTGGGTGTAGTGAGTTGGAGGAACATGGGACAAAAAATGTGTAATCCACATATGGCTGTACCGAGTCTCACCTTCTTCTATATTACTGTCAAATGTTATATAGTTAACGGTTAGTTGTTATATGAAATGATAGCCACCTGCGCAATTTCATCTGTTTCACATAAGAGAATTTTCCCCGTCTTTGCTACATTTTTCATTGCTGCTCCGCTCCTATTAGTTGTAGCGTAATGTTATATAGCCTATAACCTTCCTCGATAAATGGGCTATCCAACATTGAAAGATTTTTTTAATTCGGACTAGTATTTCCTGAGATTGGCGCGTTCAACCAAACAAACAAACTCTTCAGCTTAAAAATATTAGTATATATTATGAAACAAGTCAATACGTGGGTGGGTGTACCAACACCCACCTAATCCCGGTTCTGTTCAGCTATTACTTATTCAACGGCCGAATGTCCAATCTTCATCTTCTCTTCGTGTGGTTAGTGGCCAACCTGTTGTCAAGAGTTGTTCACACCTAGGCCTCTGACATAGCTTAACGACTGCTGTCAATATGGCAATAACCGGGATCGACATTTTACGTGCCCTCCGAAGCACGGAGACGCTCAGATGAAATACCATTAAGCGGTCACCCATCTATAGACTAACCGCACTCAACGTTGCTTCACCTCGCTAATCGTTTACTGAGCAGTAAGTGCAACTGGCTATGAGCGATTATGATTATGTGTCCAATTTGTGCGTCCGTTTTTCCCACACCGCACAAAAAAATGTGTGATCCACAAATCGTTGTTCCGAGTTTGGGTGTTCTTTGTGTCCGTTGTTTGAATGTTTGTAAATTCCCTCGTGACACAGGAATTATTCCTAGTGTGGGAGATGTCTGCTAACAAACACTTCTTCTCCCTAGTCTTTACTAGTCACTTGGGATCGACTTTTCTGGTCGAACCGGATTTGACTCGATATCAGTTTTTACACGGAGCGGCTGCCACCTGACTTCCGCAACCCGAATGCTAACGATACCCTAAGGCTAGACCAGTGTCAGGATATTATAGGGCACTGACTTCCCAATAACGACTGCCATAGATGTTCATGGCAGCCGGAACCGACGGCTTAACGAGCTCTCCAAGGCACGGAGCAGGCGATAATTGTCAATAAATACGCACATAATTTCGAAAAGTCATATAACTTCTGAAAGTCAGAGGTGCACGACGTGGATTCGAAACCAAGTCCCTCTGCATTGCAATCTGTTGGTCTCCCCACTGAGCTATCGCTGCTTCTTGTTGTTCTTTGCTAAAAAAACTATCTAGATGTTTATAATTATCTCAGTGGCGCGGCGGTATTTAATGTGACTTATGTGCATGAGGTCTCGGATTCGAATCGCGGGTTGGGTAAACTGTTATTGCGTTTTGAGACCATTTTAATTCTTAATAGCAGCGCGCAGCAGCATGGAATTTTAAGCTCTGTCCAGTTGTCGATAATAGGCTCGCCCTCTATTATGTAATATTTAAAATAAAGCTAGCTAATTATAAAATTAACATTAATTAATGTATATTGATTAACGTGATTTAGATTTTAGGTAAAACGCTATCAAACTAATATACTATCACATACACACAACACCATCTAGTCCAAACTAAGCAGAAAACTACTACAACTAAAAAAATCTTGACTGAAAAATCGGGAATCGAATCCGAGACCTCATGTACAGCAGTCGCTTTCACTTCCACTGCCACCAAGGCAGTCTTACATAAGTCTTTATATTATAAAATAATATATATATAAATAAAATTTATTCAAATAAAGAGCAGCCTGTATATATGTAAATTATAACATCAAGCGCTCGCGGTTCGTTAGCCGATCCTTTTACGAGCAGCCTGTATAAAATACAAGCGGTGGCGATTATAAATCGCTACACTAAGAGTGAGCTGACGCATTACATTTACATGATAGAGAACGATAGTGTTCAATTTTCAATATGAGTGAGCGTGATAATACTATTTTTATAATTCTGACTAGATTTTGCCCGTGGCTGCGCTTACATTAATCTCATTTTGTCAATAAATCACTATCCCTCAGGAATATAATTTTTTCTGGATGAAAGGTTACCTATATCCTTTTCTGTACCTCTGACAACGTGTATGCGATATTTCATGATAATCAGTCGAGTAGTTAAGACTTTAAAGCGTCACAAACAAACTCACAACACAGGAATTATTAATTAGTTTCGTTATGGAGAAGCAGCGATAGCCTAGTGGGATACCGTTGGACTGCCACGCAAAGGTCTCGAGTTCGAACCCAAGGCGCGCATCTCTGACTTTTCGAAGTTATGTGCGTATTAAATAGTTAATTATCGCTCGCTTTAACTGTGAAGGAAAACATCGTGAGGAAACCTGCATGTCTGAGAGTTCTCCATAATGTTTTCGAAGTTAAGTGAAGTTTACCAACCCGCATCGGGCCAGCGTGGTGGACTATGGCCTAACCCTTCTCACACTGAGAAGAAGCCCGTGCCCAGCAGTGGGACAGTTTAATACAGGGCTGATATTATAATTATTATATTATGGAGAAGGAAACAGAGGAATACGAGATAATGATTTCAGAGGTAAGACCAAGTTTATTTCTTTCGCATATTGATATTTTTTTGCAAACACAAGCGCACTCTCTGTTCACTCACTCTCGTAGTGTTATAGGTCTTGACGACACGGCTAGAGAGAGATCAGACGAAGGAACAACGACTGTGTAACACCGCCAACTTCCTAACCCAGGGCTGTTATTAAGAATTCCTCGCCAAAAACGCCCAATAAATTTTTGCTGGCTGAACTTAGGATTCGAACCCGAGACCTCATATCTTACACTAGCTGATCCGCGCAACTTCGTCTGCGTCCTATAAGAGAATATTCCCTGTTTCAGCACAATAAAAAAACATTGATGGTCCGTGATTTTATATAGCCTATAGTCTTCCTCGATAAATGGGCTATCCAACACTAAAATAATTTTACAATTCGAAGCAGTAGTTCCTGAGATTAGCGCGTTCAATCAAACAAACTCTTTAGTTTTATAATATTAGTATAGATTAGAAAGCTGAAGAGTTTGTTTGCGCTTATCTCAGGAACTACTGGTTCGAATTGAAAAATTATTTTAGTGTTGGATAGCCCATTTGTCGAGGAAGGCTATATGCTATGCTATATATTATAAGACAAAATATATATAAGTACATAGCCTCACGGCTATATCCCCAAAGGGGAAGGGAAGAGGTGTTTTGCAGTCACATTTCGCCAACTGCTTAGGCCCACGTAATAAGAGGTGAGCATATTGCCGATGTTTTGGGAATGGCAAACCCGCATACAGCCCACCTGATGGTAAATGGTCTCCGTAGCCTATGGACGCCTGCAATAATACTTGCGCGTTGCTGACCTTATAAAAACCTTTTTGAAAAATCATATCACCCTTTTTGAAAACCTCCATACTATAGACTTGTGGGACCTACGCTACGACCAATAGGAGCGGAGTTTAAATGAAAAATGTTGCAAAGACGGGAAAAGTTTTCTCATGCGATGCAGACGAAGGTGCGCTGGTCATCTAGTCTTCAATAAGTTTAGAATATAAATAACTCTATTTCTTTTCTAAGCTTATTGACTATTCGTATATCGTATGTATGTATGTTAGAGTACTATTTCCATTTTAATTATTTTTCTAATTACACGATTAAACGATTGTAAAAATGTGTTTGGTTCTTCCAATGGTAGGTATTTTTATAATGATTCTCCTTTCAACAATATCTGTCAATAAATTATTTATTACAAATTTAACGTTAAATATGTTAAAGGACAACTCTCGTACCAGGCATAATTCCTGTGTTACGTATATAAGAGTATTTTTATTAAAAGTGGTATTACTGGTGAAAAATTATCAATGTCAGTTTAGTAGTTTTTAAGTTTATACATTACAAATAAATATACAATGTATATTATTATCTTAATATTGTCTTATGTTTACGCGAATATTATACTTTTAAGTTAAACTACTTTTCACGAATTTTATCTTATTATTTATTTATAAAGTAATTTGATAATTTTAATTATTCTCTAAGAAATAATTGTAAATTTTACAAAAATATAGATTTTGGTTTTAACATATAACTGTCTCGTCTAGGATTCGAACCCACAACGCAACTCGACGGTTACGGCGATTGTTTGCCTTTTAACCATAAGCTAACCGCGTTGTAACTGTACATATACCGAACCTTGTAAAATTCACAAATCATTTACCGGTTAGTTAAGCTCACTGCTAGAGAAGGATAGCATGACCGTAGAGGGAGATAAAATCAATAATCCCTCCACCGCACGCCAATGTCATATTAAATTTTGTGTAACTTATTTCTGAATGCTCAGTGGCGCAGTGGTATGCGATTACTATGCTTAAGATCTCGGGTTCGATAGACACAGTATCGTAGTTATATAAGATCCGGTTGCTATATCAAAAAACTAATCGAACAGTTAATTTTTGACAGATATACAGGTGTCCGGTAATTAATGGATAACCTGGAAATGTCTTATAATGGAACTGGAGGCCGTTCAGAAAAAAATATAAAAAAAAATCTATCCTAACTACTACCTAGGATATGTGATTTTTTTTTAATTACCATGTATAACTTTCTTGTAAACTACGACCATAAATGAATGAAATCCATCGGTTTTTTGTTGTTTTATTATTAAACACTAATTATGCTAATAGATAGACGGTCAAAAGTATGCTATGCTATAATAGCTTGCACTTTTTAATATATATATACATATTTCTTTTTTTTTTGTTTTTTGTTTTTTTCTGATCGGTCTTCTGTTCTACTATAAGACATTTCAAGGTTATCCATTAATAACTGGACACCCTGTACAAGATCCGGTTGCTATATCAAGAAATTAGTCAAGCAGTTAATTTTTGACAGATATATAATAATATGAGCCCTGTATTAAACTGTCCTACTCGTATATGATTGTGAAACATGGACCCTGAAAAAGAATACTACGGAACGCTTGCAAACATCTGAAATGTAGTGCTATCGTCGTGTGTTAAGGATCAGTTGGACACAGAAGGTCAGAAACGAGATTGTGCTTCAGCATATCCATATTATGCCTCGTAAAATGTTACTTATCATCAAAAAGCTCAAGATAGAATATTAAGGTCATGTGCTTAGACACGAAAGAAGGCTGCTCCAACTCATCATGATGGGTAAGAAAGAAGGAAAGAGACGCGTGGGGCAAAGGAAACAATCGTGGCTGCGGAATATCCGCGAGTGGACCGGCATTACCTCCGTTGAACAACTGTTATATATGCGTACTGATGCATATAGAATTCAAGAAGTTGACGGCCAACATTCAAGATTGAAGAGGCACTTTAAGAAGAAGAAGAATTAAACTGTCCCAGCAGGCACGGGTCTCTTCTCTGTGTGAGAAGGGTAAGGCCATTGTCCACCACGTCTCCCCAGTGCGTGTTGGCACACTTCACATACTTCGAGAACATTATGTAGAACTCTCAGACATGCAGGTTTCCTCGCGATGTTTTTCTTTACCTTTGTTACCTGTAACTTTCGGAAGTTATATGACCTTTCGAAATTATGTGCGTATTGATTGACAATTATCGCCTGATCCGTACCTCGAAGAGCACGTGAAGCCGTCGGTCCCGGCTGCCATGAACATCCTGCAGTCGTTATTGGGAAATCAGTGCCCTCTAATATCCTGACACTGGTCTAGCCTTAGTATATCGTTAGCCTTCGGGTTGCGGAGGTCAGATGGCAGTCGCTCCGTGTAAAACTGATATCCAGTCAAATCCGGTTAGACTAGAAAGCCGTCCCCAAGTGACTTGGGAGTAATAAAGGCTAGGGAGAAGAAGTACCAATTAAAAGAATATTAGATGGGCTACTACGTTTAAATTCGGTCACCTTTCTGTACGTTAAGTTGTCATCCGACACACAATGTCAACATGCCATCTGAATTATAAATATAGTATTATCACGCTCACTTATATTAAAAATTGTGCACTATCGTTCTCTATCATGTAAATATAATGTGTGAGTTCACTTTTATTAGTGTGGACACCTTTTCATTCGATTCAAGTACGCTAAGAGCATATTTTTTTTTTTTTGCTCGTCGAAATGACCACGCTCCGCCTGATGGTAAGCAGTCGTGTGGTCTAAGAGCAGTGGCCTCCACATCATCCTCATAGCAGCCGAGGCGATATTGAGGTCTCTACTTTGACGGCCTGAGAAGGTGCTTTTTCACGCACCGCTTAAAGGACCCAGGATTGAAGGGTAATTATATAATTATTTGTTAAGTTAGAATATTATATTTAATTAAGATATCATATTTAAAACAAACATATAAAATAATTACTCCTAATTGTGTAACCAAATAATTTAATAACTAGTAATTTTGTGTAAAAGGCTGGTTATGCTTTGTAAGCAATTTAATAGTAGTTCACTGAAAAGCCTTGCGTTTGAACCTTCCCTAGTACATATTATGGAATTCTCAGAATAGTCAATGTTGCGATTGTTAAATCATGAATGGTTTGACGCATACCCCTCACCGGGGCGGTTATGTTGGGCTCACCGGGGGAAAGATATCCCGGTAATACCGACTAAACCTACCACGGTGTTCCTCGACATAACCATAGTGAATAACCGAGTGAAGCTGCGGGCAAAAGCTATGGTGGTTCATGTAAGTATAAAACGCGAATCGCTTTCACATGCAATCGCGACTCCACCGTGGTTTCGGCTCCGTGTGAAACGGCAGGCCATTACACAAAAATACTTTTTCCACCATCCTCCTGAGGGGGACAAAGACACTACACAGAGGCACACGTGGGAACACACACGCCGGATCTCGGACCTGGTGCTGATTGGGTGGCGAGCAGGCCCACACAGCCCACCACCCGCAGGTCAAACATCAGGGTGGCTGGAGGTCATCTCGCGATCGTACGGTGAGCGATGTCCAAATTTTGGAACTGACGGGACACACACTTAAGTTAAACATAATTAATTCATTAGATTATTGTTTGTATCGCTGATCACTGACAACACTACCCATGACTTTGAATGGAGGCAGTCGGCTTCCGGAGGAGAAATAAAATGAAAGGGTTCTTATTATAGTTGTATCTCGTCTTATCTTATCTTGTGTGGGGACCAGTCAGTACAGACCGGCGACACTTCGACCCAGTGCGATCTTTTGTGTCGACTTCCCCAATAACGACTGCCATAGATGTTCATGGCAGCCGGGACCGACGGCTTAACGTGCTCTCCGAGGCACGGAGCAGGCGATAATTGTCAATCAATACGCTCATAATTTCTAAAAGTCATATAACTTCCGAAAGTCAGAGGTGCGCGACGTGGGTTCGAACCCGAGACCATCTGCATTGCAGTCTGTTGGTCTCCCCACTGAGCTATCGCTGCTATTATATAGTGGTATATATTTTATGTTAGTATTTGTTTTTATATTTCTAGTTTTTATTATTGTTCTGCTTTTCTTTTTATTTTTGGTTATTTCTTCACGTTTTGAGTGAGCCCTTTTGTGTGCCAAAATAAATCATTTTCTTTCTTTCTTTTCTTGCCGCGTCTATCTGTCAGTTTGCAATAAACTCTAAAACTACTGAACGGATTTTCATGCGGTTTTTACCAACAGACAGTTATTCATGAGGAAGGCATATTTGTTAAGGTTTTGTACCTTCTATCCGTGTAGCCGTGTGAGTAGTAGAGCTTCGCTGATTTCAGCATGAATGGGTCGGCTGGACCGGGGAAGGATTAACCTCTCATAGAATATCGACGTGAAATACCAGTATTCCTACTGTTGTGTTTCGTTCGGTGAGTGAGAGTGCCGGCGGCCCAATCATCCCCTACCCCCTTCCCGCTCCTTCTCCTTACCACTTGCTTTCCTAAAAGGTCGGCAACGCTCTGTTGTTGCAGACGTCCATAGACTAAGGTGACCACTTACCATCAGGTATGCTTGTAAACAAGGTGTACCTTAGTAGTATAAAAAAAAACTACTGAACAGATTTTCATGCGGTTTTCACCAATAGATAGAGTTATTCATGAGGAAGGTATAATTTGTTAAGATTTTGTACCTACTACTACTACTTCTTTAGTCGCAGATGGTAAAATGAACTCGGACCAGAAGCTCCGCGTCACAAATAATTGCCGTAAGGTCATGTCTGGGACATCTCAGATGGCTGTTTTATACCAGTCTCTGAAACAGAAGGCTGTCCTTTCTCACACCACCATAGAGCACCTGCAGGAACAGTCAGATATGTTGAACTCACTCCAAAAATTCAAAGACGATGTAGTCGATAAGCTCAGCCCACAAGAAAATACCTCATTTGCCGACATGGTAAAGAAAGGTGCCGATAAGTTTGTCCGTCCGAGTAATCTGAGTTCGCTTGCTATTTACCCCTGTGACAAGACGAAAACTAGCGACGATACTAAGTCCCTCGTCCAAAAAATTATTTCGCCTGAAAAACTAAAACTTCGCGTTCGTGGACTTAGAAAAGTTAAAAATGGTGGTGTCATTATTAACACCGAATCTAAAGGGGACATCGAAAAACTAAGGCAGTCAGAAAAACTACTATCATCAGGCCTTACTGTCGAAGTACCGACCAAACGCCGACTTAGGATCACTGTCATTGGTGTGCCAGTAACTCTTAGTGAGAATGAGGTCTACGAATGCATATACGAGCAGAATCTGGCCGACAAGTATCCGAAATCTACTCGCGAGTCTTTTTTGGGTACAATTAAGCTGAGCCACAAATCGGGTAAGAAATGTCTTTCTACATGTAACTATGTCTTGGAGGTACCCGCTAACATCAGGAAAGCTCTAATTAACCAAGGTCGAATTTTTATAAACTGGACCACCTGTCCAGTCAGAGACTTCACACTTGTGACTAGATGCTTTAATTGCCAACAATACGGACATGCAGCCAAATACTGTCGAGAAAGCAGCCCTTCTTGTAACCATTGTGGAGAAGTTGGACATTCCTTTAAGGAATGTAGCAAAAAATCATCTTCACCCATTTGTGCGACGTGCAAACGTTTTAAGAGAAAATGTGATCACCAAACTGGTGATGCAACTTGTCCGGCACGCATATACGCAGAAGACAGGCACATAAATTCTGTAGATTATGAAGGCGCCTAAGACTGCTAGCTATTGTATTATATTAACACTTAGACACTAGATTATCTTTTATATAATATTTGTCAGATTTTAACAGTCATGTCTCATCAATTTATTGAATTTCCTACACCGCATTTATTCTTGCTTTGGATTTGTTTTATTTTAGTTTTCATACAACTAATATTGAAATTACATTAAGACTTAGTACGCAACATCAAGTTTGACACACATTTCAATTTGCTGACAAACAGTTTTGTATGTTAGGTATCTATATTTCATTTGTTAGACTTTGTACGACTTGCAATTAAAAGATAACTAATCAATATTTTGTTTACATTTCATAATTAGTTAGCTTTAGTTATATTGTATTTAATAATTATATATTGTTTAGTTAAAAATAGATTTGTTACGTTTAGATTTACATTTAATAACTTTTTGCTTATAATTGTATTATGACTATCTTAGCTATTATGATATATTTTTTTGTAACTGATGACCCTACCTACCTTTGATATAGTTTCTAACTAGTACAGGAGACAGGTGATCTATACACAAATTTTCAGAATCTTATGTTTTATTTGTGCAACTATATATAATTTTGATATATTTGTAACTGTATTTTTTGTTCAATAAATTATTATTATTATTATTATTTAAGCGAGCGAAGGCGCGCACAAGATCTTTACTCCATTTGATTTGGTACTTAACTAAAGGTAAACAATCTTGATGGGTTCCACAAATTTATATTAATTTAGTACCTAATTGCAATTGATGTTAAAAATTATTAATTTAAACAAATATGTTCAACACAATATTTTTTGTTATGAATAAATGAATAATAAATTAAAAATTTAAAAACCCCCGACACATATTGAGGGAGTTGTGAAAAAAAATGTAATTCGCCATTTTATGGTGGCGGCCATCTTGGATTTGCAATTTATCATAGTGTATAGTATTCTACTAGTCAAGCCCTTTCATTTGATACCCATATTGGGGGAGTTGTGAAAAATATGTAATCCGCCATTTTGTGGCGGCTGCCATCTTGGACCGATTTTCATCAAATATAACTAAGAACACTCTCGACTAATTCACCTTTCAAATAAAAAAAACAAAATTAAAATCGGTTCGTCCGTTCGGGAGCTACGATGCCACAGACACACACACACACACACACACACACACACACACACAGACACGTCAAACTTATAACACCCCGTCGTTTCTGCGTCGGATGTTAAAAAAAAATGAAAATGAATACTACCCGTGTGAAGCCAGGGTGGGTCGCTAGTTCTATATAAATCGGTGTCTCATTGATGCTGTAGTACTGAATGTCTCTGCTGTGCATGAGGTGACGTTCGATTCTCGAATCGAGCAAAGCATTTTCTCGTTTTCCTGTCAAAAGTTTCTCACTATCAGCATGGTATCTGGAAATGTTTGTAATGAAAAAACTACAGGCAGTTAAATAAATCTTCCACTATTAGAAAGCTACTTTATCCTCGACGGCGTAGTGGTTAGTGTAACCGACTGCCACGCCTGAGGTCGTGGGTTCGATTCCCGCACAAGTCAAACATTTGTGTGCATGAACATGGATGTTTGTCTTGGTCTGGGTGTTTCTATGTATAATATGTATGTATTTATAAAAAGAAGTATATATGTATGTTTATCCATTGTCTAGTATCCATAGTACAAGCTCTGCTTAGTTTGGGCTAGATGGTGTTGTGTGTATGTGGTAGAATATTATATTACTATGGTACATCACGCTATGAACCACGGGAGCGGAGTAGTCATCATAAACGTGGACACTACGCGTGGGACAGCTAGTCTGTCTATAAATATATATAACAAGCTCTTGCCTGCGACTTCAATTGCTTTTTTTTTAAAGTGAAATCATCTTAAGGCGCGTTGAACACTTTTTGGGTGAACAAAAATCATGGAACTGGCGTCATCGTCACCGAACGCTTTCCATAAGCTATATGTATACTGAGTATATATGTGTACTTTTTGGGTGAACAAAAAGCGTGAAACTCGCGTCATCGTCACCGCACGCTAGTTACTTAGTTTTCACTTCTAACGGCAGGCCCCAAAGACTGCCCCGCATGTTTATTTTTTTAGATAAAAGGTACTCTATATCTTTTTCTGTACCCCTGAAAGCATGTATTCGAAATTTCATAATAAACGGTTAAGTAGTTAAAGCGTGATAGTTCACCAAACAAACTCACATTCGCATTTAAATATTAGTTAAGATTCCCTTTGTTTCTCATGCCGTATTAAAAAACATGGGTAACTTTTAAAACGTGTTATGGGGTGGTCTACCCACCCCCTTGGGGGGTGGCGCGTCATAAATTTAACTAATTACATCCGTGACCTATATCAGCAGGGCCATTCTCAAATTAAATATTACTTACTTTCATTTTTGTGTAACTTTAAAGTTAACTTTCATTTTTTAAAACATATTCTTGGTTCTCTGTCCCCGAAGTGGTAGATGGGGAACCCTTTGTTTCGACTATATTTTTTGTCCTTATTTTATTTAAAGCAGCAATAGTCTAGGGGGAAGCCGTTTGACTGCCACGCAGAGGTCTCGAGTTCGATCCCAAGGCGCGCATCTCTGACTTTTCAAAGTTATATGACTTTTTAAAATTATGTGCGTATTGATTGACAATTATCGCCTGCTCCATGCCTCGGAGAGCACGTTAAGCAGTCGATTCCGGCTGCCATGAACATCTATGGCAGTCGTTATTGGGTAGTCAGTGCCCTATAATATCCTGACACTGGTTTAGCCTTAGGGTATCGTTAGCCTTCAGATTGCGGAGGTCAGATGACAGTCGCTCCGAGTAAAAACTGATATCCAGTCAAATCCGGTTAGAACAGAAAAGCCGACTCCAAGTGACTTGGGAATAATAAAAGCTAGGGAGAAGAAGTGTTTTATAAAAATAAACAACGCGATAATATCCGTATATATTTGTTTAATATTAAAGAAGATGTATTTAAAAAATATTACCCTGTGTGGGATTCGAACCCATAACACGCACCGCGGTGGCTTCGACGGCTTTCGACTGCTATACAAACCTTGGAGGCAAATTTGTTTTTTACGCGTGGTAGCATTTGTTTCTTTATTGTCTTCTTCATGTTTTCATTTTAAAAAGACAATTTCCGCGCTATCATTTATTCCTGTGTCGCGGGAGACTTTACAAATATTCAAACAACGGACACAAAGAACACCCAGACTTAGAACAACCATTTTTGGATCACACAAATATTTGACCCGCATGGGGATCGAATCCAAAGCACATGGCCAATAGCCATGACAAAGCGAAGATCTTAAGACTGCGCCGAGCGTAAGTCGCGGTTAGATGAATGACAGAGCTCGATATTCAAATCGGCGCGCGGCCGCCATAGTAAAATTGTATGGAGGATTTGAAGTGCTTTTGTTGATAAATATGTATCTTTATTATCAACCAATAATTTAAATATTTGGGACGGACAAATTGTAATATAACTATTTATGTTTCGTTTAAGCTGTAAAATATAGATTTCTACTGTTATGATCTAAAAATCACGTAACACGAGCTTACGTTTTTGAATTTCTCGTGCGAATTTACTTGATTTTGTAGGCGAAAATATTAATTATTTTAAGTTTTTACACGGAGTAATTGTAAACACATTCATTGTTATGGTAAATGTATATTTTATATTAGTATTAAACAAAAAGTGTTGATTTATCAACTTAACTGTGACCGCCTGTTTTGACACATATCGCTCGGTGCAGTCTTAACGACTAAAAAATACTTTTTAGTCTCTACTTATATCCGAATCCTAACTAATGTTATAAATGCGAAAGTTAATGTGTTTATTTGTTACTCTTTCACGCCTTAACTACTCGACCGATCATCATGATATTGTGCATACACGTTGTCAGGGGTACAGAAAAAGACTTATGCTATTTTTTATCCAGAAAAAGATGCATACATTAACGCGAGCGAAGGCGCGGGTATAATCTATTAGGCTATATAACTTCACGATTTGAGCCACGAGAGCGGGCAGAGCTGTAATCATAATCGTGAGTAAAACCGCGGGGAATAAGTACTTAATATATTAAAGGATTATTCGGAATAACCCTTCACCCACTTATAAATATATATGACTAAATATGGGTGTGCCCGCGTGAGTGTACGTTGTTAAATTTTAACATGACATACATACATACATATTGTTATTAATATATAATAGTTAGACATGTAACTATTAGGTGTGGTCGTGTTTTAGGTCGCAAAGTTATTTATTGCGCGAATGGTTTAGATGGTCACCTCCCCATTGAAACAGCATACTTCACAATACATGAATTATTCTTAGTGTGGGAGAAATCTTTAAAAAAGCTCACATATACATATTTATTTTATACAGGGTGTCCGGTAATTAATGGATAACCTTGAAATGTCTTATAGAACTGAAGGCAGTTCAGAAAAAAGGAAGAAAATAAATAAAAAATATATATTAAAAAATGCAAGCTATATTAGCATAGCATACTTTTGACTGTCTATCTATTAGCATAATTAGTGTTTAATAATAAAACAACAAAAAGCCGATGGATTTCATTCATTTATGGTCGTAGTATACAAGAAAGTTAAACATGGTAATTAAAAAGAAAACACATATCTCAGGTAGTAGTTAGGATAGATTTTTTCATATTTTTTTCTGAACGGCCATCAGTTCCACTGTAAGACATTTCCAGGTTATCCATTAATGTCCGGACATCCTGTATACAATTAAGGTGGCAAACAAGCATATGGACCACCTGATGGTAAGTGGTCACCGTAGCCTATGGATGCCTGCAACACCAGAGGCATCACTTACACGTTGCCGACACTTTAGGAAAGGAAGTGGGAAGGAGAAGGAGCGGGAAGGGGAAAGAGGGTGATTGGACCTCCGGCACTTTCATTCACCGAACGAAACACAACAGTAGGAATACTGGTATTTCATATCGATATTCTGTGAGAGGGTAATCCTTCCCCGGTCGAGCCGACACATTAATGCTGATATCAACGAGGCTCTACTACTTATAAAACATATATATCTATTTTAAATAATAATAACAGCGATAGCATAGTTGGACTGCCATGCAGAGGTCTCAGGTTCAATCCTAACGCACGCACCTTTGACTTTTTAAAGTTATGTGCGTATTAAATAGTTAATTATCGCTCTCTTTAACGGTGAAGGAAAACATCGTGAGGAAATACATGTCTGTGAGTTCTACATAATGTTCTCGATGATATGCGAAGTCTGCCAACCGGCACTGGGCCAGCGTGGTGGACTATAGCCTAACCCTTCTCACACTGAAAAGAGGCCCGTGCCCAACAGTGGGACCGTTCATATAAATTTATTCACACACTTATCCATCTTTACAGGTGGTCCTAATACGACAGACAAGTCATAACACTATACCATTATGAAGACAGTACAAAATTTTGTTAATGTAATCTTATGATGAAATATAATATTATTAATAACAATTAACATATTATATGCATACATGTCTACCCTGTTATGCACAACTTAGAGATATGCGGCTCTTGTGAATTCACTCAGTGTGCAGTTAAATATATCTATATGTTGCGACAACATATTAAGCGCCCGCTTTTTCTTTGTAATTACATACATATTATACATAGAAACACCTAGACCAAGACAAACATCCATGTTCATGCACACAAATGTTTGACTTGTGCGGGAATCGAACCCGCGACCTCAGGCGTGGCAGTCGATTACACTAACCACTACGCCATCGAGGCCACCATATATGTATGTTTATCCATTGTCTAGTACCCATAATACAAGCTCTGCTTAGTTTGGCCTAGATGGTGTTGTGTGTATGTGATAGAATATTATTATATTATATATGTTTCTATGTTTAGTTAGTTTCTTGCCCGTTCTTCTCATGAGCTCTACACCCTAGCTTTGCTGAACGTGGCAGTAAATGTAAATTCACAGAAAAAAATTTACGTGTAACTTTGACATTCATAAGTGTTACCTTGTAACCTAATTTGAATAAATATATTTTGACTTTTGATTTTTTATGTTACGTTGAATTGTGACATAATTGTCTATTGTATTTAATACAGGGCACAAATCCAGACTCCATACTACTCCTAAGAATTTTTTAACAAGAAACCTAATTAAATTTTGCCTGACGCGAAAATTGAACCCAAGACTGTCATTACAGACACACTCACTACCTCTGCGAAATGTGTCACATAGTAACGCCACCATATATAAGTAAATACCTCATAACATTGACCATAAAAAACCCATTCTTTTATAGTCTTTTTACAGGCTAGAGACACACGCCATTGTGTAGGGTCATATATCATTTTGCGTCTGTATTTCTTTATTATCTGTGGCAGTTATGGCTTACCTGTTGAGCTGTGTTTTTTGGTGAAAAGCAATGAGGCTTATATTTTGATATATTATTTAAAATTTGTAGATATATTGCCCGACGGCACAGTGGTAGTGAATGCGACTGCTGTGTATGAGTTTTCGAGTTCGATACCCGGGTCGGGCAGACGTATTGATTATTTTATTTTACAATACATAGCAAAGATTCACGCCTGTTTCCCAAAGGGGTAGGCAGAGACTACGGGTTTGCATTTCCTACGATCCTGACACACTTGGCTTCATTCACTTTCATAACATTCCTCATACACGCTCGTCAGTTTAAGGTGCTCTAAATCTGACCTTTGTCCAGAACGGCTGTGATCTGATCGAGAAACGTTCGTATAGGTCTTCCTCTTGTGACTGTTCCAATCACACTCGCCTTATAAACTTTCTTAGTCAGTCTTTTCTCGTCGATTCTTTGTACATGCCCAAACCAGCTTAACATACCCTTTTCTATTCTTGTCACTATATCCACTTTCATCTCACTAATCACACTATTCCTTATTCTATCTTTCAGAGTCCCACCACATATATTTTTCAGCGCTCTCATTTCTACAGCATTTATTCTGCTCTCATGCTTCTTTTGCCATACCCAACTTTCACTTCCATACATAAGCCAAACGTGCTTTTTCGGATACATTTCGACTGTTCATAAAAGTATGTAGAGCTCCATTCACTTTATGCCAGCAATCGTTCTCTTTTTAATATCTCCCTCATGTATACCATCCTTAAACCCATCCTCATGTATATAAACCTTCCTCATGAATCACTCGGCGATTGGTGAAAACCGTATGAAAATCCGTTCAGTAGTTTTTGCGATTACCGCGAACAGATAGACAGACGCAGGGGAGAACTTTGTTTTGTAATATGTAGTGATAGTGATGATCATACGTGTTAATATCAATAATAATAATATTCTACCACATACACACAACACCATCTAGCCCAAACTAAGCAGAGCTTGTACTATGAGTACTAGACAATGGATAACATACATACATAGATTCACGCCTGTTTCCCAGAGGGGTAGGCAGAGACTAAGGATTTCACTTTGCTACGATCCTGACTCACTTCTCCGCCTTCATTCACTTTCATAACATTCCTCATACACGCTCGCTGGTTTAAGGTGCTCTTAACCTGGCCTTTATCCAGAACGGATAAAGGACAATGGATAAACATACATTAATACTTTTTTTTTGCAAATACTTCCATACTAATATTGTCAAGCTGAAGAGTTTGTTTGTTTGGTTGAAGCCGCTAATCTCACGAACTACTGGTTTGAATCAAAAATTCTTTTAGTGTTGGATAGCCTATGTATCGAGGAAGGCTATATAACATTACGGTACGACCCACGGGGGCTGCGTAGTAACGATAAACGCGGGTGAAACCGCGGGAACATTTAGTATATTATACATAGAAACACCCAGACCAAGACAAACATCCATGTCCATACACACAAATGTTTGACTTGTGCGGGAATCGAACCCGTGACCTCAAGCGTGGCAGTTGGTTACACTAACCACTACGCCATCGAGGCCGACAAATAATAATTATAATATATGAGTCGACTACCCTTTTAGCGAAAATTGATGTCATTTAGCTCATAATTACTCCATAATGTTTATTTCCAAGTAAATTCTATTATATATTATAATACTACACCTATTGTACATGTACTCGGCTAATACATTAGTTTTATATACTAGTTCTTTAACTATAATTAATATATACATATCTTCTTCTTCCCTAGCCTTTATTATTCCCAAGTCACTTGGGGTCGGCTTTTCTGGTCTAACCGGATTTGACTGGATATCAGTTTTTACACGGAGCGGCTGCCACCTGACCTCCGCAACCCGAAGGCTAACGATACCCTAAGGCTAGACCAGTGTCAGGATGTTATAGGGCACTGACTTCCCAATAACGACTGCCATAGATGTTCACGGCAGCCGGGACCGAAGGCTTAACGTGCTCTCCGAGGCACGGAGCAGGCGATAATTGTCAATCAATACGCACATAATTTCGAAAAGTCATATAACTTCCGAAAGTCAGAGGTGCGTGACGTGGGTTCGAACCCGAGGCCCTCTGCATTGCAGTCTGTTGGTCTCCCCACTGAGCTATCGCTGTTACTTATATATACTATACTTATATATATATATATACAATAATAATAATATTCTACCACATACACACAACACCATCTAGCCCAAACTAAGCAGAGCTTGTACTATGGGTACTAGACAATGGATAAACATACAAATATATATATATATATATTTTTTTTTTTAAATGCATACATATTATACATAGAAACACCCAGACTAAGACAAACATCCATGTTCATGCACACAAATGTTTGACTTGTGCGGGAATCGAACCCGCGACCTTAGGCGTGGCAGTCGGTTACACTAACCATGCCATTTATATAATAATAATATGAGTCTTTAATTAAACAGTCCCACTGCTAGGCACACGCTTATTCGTAGTTTCAATTCGCCATAATTCCATTATGGTTGATGTTTTTTAAGGTAAACGGCGTTTGCTTAGCACAGGAATCAACCTCGCACCTTATAATCATAATTGTGCTAACTTTTCCATAGGCCTCCCGTCCCGTTGCGCATCCCCCTTTCCCCCTGATGTAAATAATGTAGGGAGATGTTTCGCATCCCTCCATTTAAGGGTAATTTGTCTGTATTATCACGGCAGTTACTCTTATGGGGCAGAGCAGGCCGCATAGCAAATGAGACAAAAGATTAGGTCAATGGAACATTTTATTTTTCTCATCTTACCTTTGTTAGTAACAATATCTTTTTATTTTTAAAGTTAATCCATTGCAGGAATGATTTCTGTTTCCCGGGGCACCTTAAAAACATTCAAAGGGATCCCTTCTTTTTGCATAATGTTTTCCCCTATACTTTGCCATACCTGTTTAAGCATTTTTTTGTATTATAATAGTAATAATAATAAGGGCGGCTAGTGGCGGGCTGAATGTGAGTGGTGACACTGCGGTCCTGAATGCCTCAGAGAGTCGATTAGGGCCTCGTCCCCAGCTTGCCGTTACTGGTTGGCTGGGGTGGAACTTGAAGAGCGCCCGTAGGACTCTCAACTCTGGCTTGCCTTGGTCGGCCGGTCAGAGGGGGGCCGCTAGAGTTATATGCTTGGGGGTCGAAGTGTCATTTTCAAGGGCATAACTACGGGGAAACCCGCTCCGGGTCTCCGTTCTCACGAGACCCGTGATGGTGAAACCGGCGCCGCACCGCTCGACATCCCTAGCCACTCGCACCGGTGTTGCCCTCTGCTGCTGGCTTGTATGCCTATAGTGGCTATTCAGGGGGCCAATCGAGCGAGTTGGCGAGTCACCGTCTGCCCATTGCAATGATGCTATTAGAGTATTCAGGCAGACGCCATTTTTCATCCATAGTTAGCAATATACCGGTCCACCAAACACCCATGCCTATAGCCCATATATTAGAATCCATACGTAGCAATAGGCGTCCTACGTCTGCTGCGGCTAGTGCCGCTGTAGGTGTTCTATCCCACATTTGATTAAAACTCTCGAAGACGTCTTCACGTTGGACCTATGCCTCCGTGTAAGCCTCCCAAAGAGCCAGGTATTTTCTAATATAATATGTTAGAAAGTACTTGTGATAAGAGAAACATAATAATAATATCAGCTCTGTATTAAACTGTCCCACTGCTGGGCACGGGCCTCTTCCCAATGTGAACAGGGTTCGGCCATAGTCCACCACGCTGGCCCAGTGCGGGTTGACTTCACATACCTTTGAAAACATTATTGAGAACTCTTAGGCATGCAGGTTGCCTCACGATGTTTTCCTTCACTGTTAAAGCGAGCGATAATTAACTATTTAATACGCACATAATTTCGAAAAGACAGAAATGCGCGCTTTGGGTTCGAACTCGAGACCTCTGCGTGGCAGTCCAACGGTTTTCTACTAGGCTTTCGCTGCTATAATTTTACTGGTATATCTACTTAGCTATAATTGTTTTTGGCATACACCAAATCTGATGATGTCCCCTTACACGTCCTTGCCTGCAAAGTAATTAGTCAAAACCCAAGTTAGGTTGCGAGGGTTGCCTTTAGGCCACCCCAGGCGAATAGTTGTGATAATATACAATTAAAAATATATATGCGTAAGCTGTTACGCGTAAATATAATTAGATTTAACAAAAGTATGCCATGTTATATTATGTCTTAAATTTTATGCAAATTGGTAGGGAACCATATTCAAACGATCGACACAAAGAATTTACTTATAATAACTATTTATGATTGATTACACACATTTTTGATTCGTATGGGGTTCGAACCTACGACACTTGGCTTAATGACAGTGGTGACCACTTAAACCCGACCCGACACTTGATCCGCGCAACGTCGTCTGCTTCATATAGGAGAATTTTTCCAGCCTTCGCAACAATTTTCATTGCTGCTCCGCTCCGATTGGTCGTAGCGTGATGTTGTATAGCCTATAGCCTTCCTCGATAAATGGGCTACTCAACACAAAAATTTTTTTTCAATTCGAACCAGTAGTTCCTGAGATTAGCGCGTTCAACCAAACAAACTCTTCAGCTTTATAATATTAGCATAGATAGTTCTGATAGATGACGCATAGCTTCGCCTTAGATGTAAAACATAGACGCAAATAGCCCCTCACGTAGGATCATGCGAGTGCTGTGCATGAGGTCTCGGGTACGAACATCGGGTAGGACCAATAACAGGGCATTTTTTTATGGTAAGCGAATACCGCCGCCCATGGACACCCGCAACACCAGAGGATTCACAAGTGCGTTGGGTTCCTTTTAAATTTGCCCCCACCCAGAAGGGGAGGGGGACGGGGGACGGTTGGGCCTCCTGTACCCTCACTTACACTCGACGAAACATAACGCAAAAGCTATTTCACGCCGGTTTTTATCTTGTTAAGAAATCTTGAAAGCCCGGAGTTAGGCAGATGGCGGTTTTAGACACTCCCGTCCATCGAAAAGCACGTATAGCTCATGGTCCTGCGCCTGATCTCTCTACGGTCGTGTCGTGAAATCCCATTGCACTATAAGAGTTAGGGAATAGAGAGTGCACTTGTGTTTACACATACTTATGCACTGCTGCTGCTGCATCAGCGGAGACGCTCAAACGGCGTAAATATCAAAACCTTATTGGTGAGTACATATTTGAGCCGTTTGGTGTCGAAACGCTGGGGCCATGGGGTCCAAGTGCTAGGTCTGTTTATAGAGACCTAGCTAAGCGGCTCATCGACACTTCGCGTGACCAGAGGGCTGGTATTACACACATTTTTGATTCGTATGGGGTTCGAACCTACGACACTTGGCTTAATGACAGTGGTGACCACTTAAACCCGACCCGACACTTGATCCGCGCAACGTCGTCTGCTTCATATAGGAGAATTTTTCCAGCCTTCGCAACAATTTTCATTGCTGCTCCGCTGCTATTAGTCGTAGCGTGATATTATATAGCCTATAACCTTCCTCGATAAATAGGCTGTCCAAAATTAAAAGAATTTTTCAATTCGAACCAGTCGTTCCTGAGATTATCGCGTTCAAGCAAACAAACAAACGAACTCTTCAGCTTTATAATATTAGAATAGATATGCTTAAAATATAATAGTGCCTGTATTTTTTAAATAAAATTAGCATCCTTTACCGCCAATCTCCGTGATTGGCTGTCGTGACCGAAATTCAGTCTGAATCGTTTTTCTTCTTATAAAAATACAACTGACTGGGCCTCCGGTACCCTCACTCACTCGAAGAAACGGTATGTCACGTCGGTTTTCTGTGAGGCCGTGGTATCATTCCGGTCGAGCCGGCCCATTCGTGCCGAAGCGTGGCTCTCCCTCGGTTAAGGTTAAATTTTCAATCAAACTATATACCTAAATACTTACCAATTTTATTGTTGCTGTGTTGGTGCTGATGGTGATGCGATTGCGGTTGCTGCTGAGGTAATTGTTGTACCAACGCAGGATGAGGCAGTTGCAGCAACTTCGGTTCCAATTTTGTGGCAGCAGCCACTGGTATGGGCCCAGCATTGGTCATCGTGGTCATAGTAGCAGCAGGCATCATCAAAGTGGACATAGCTAACATCTTTGATGGCACTTAAAAAAAATATAGTATTTTTTCAAAAGCCCCTTTTTCAAAAATCCATTTTTTGTAGAGGCCCCTTTTTCAAAAGTCACTTTTTTGTTGAGTTTGCGTTTTTTTAATAACTATTGATTGTCTTTGTTTTATATACTAAATCACATAATTTTGCCCACTGACATAGTTAGTAGTGTTTTATATCTATACTAATATTTAATCTGCAAAAAAATATGATACATTTTAAAAATTATACTTTTATTTTCGTTTGACATAAAATATTTTAATTTTTTTGTATTGATATTTAAATTTGTTTAATTTTTTTTGTAATTTTATTCATTTATAATTTATTTTAGGTTTATGTTTTGGAATTGTGGCTTTTGTAAAGGTAATTTAAAAGAACAGTTAGGTTTGAATTCATATGTTTTAGCTAAAAACAAAACATAAAGAATGAATATAAAAATAATAAATAATAGTTTAAAAAAAGGTGCTTGCTAAGATATTTTGATACCCCACGCCTTTTACATTAAAATTATTAAATTATTTTCTCCTTTTTTAATAAAGCGTGTTGTTTAGTTCTTAAACTAATTATTTTTATTTTTATAAACAATTTTTCTAAATTATTGTATTGTCATCGGTCGTCGATAATGTGCAAAGTTTCAAATCAATCCGTCGGTTTGAAAGAGGTGAAAATCACGTTCAAAGATTCCGTTACATAGATGCATACCGAGCTAATAAAAGCCTGTTAAAAATATGATTATAAGATGAAAGGTACCCTGTTATGTTCTTTTCCATATCCCTGAAATGTATGCAAAATTTCATGATGATCGGTCGAGTAGTTTAGACTTGGAAGCATGACAAACAAACTCACATTCGCATTTATAATATTAGTTAGGATTTAAGATCTGTTAGATTGACACACATTACTAGCAATGTGATAGAAAATGCAATACCACTTTGCCTAATCCGGGGATCGAACCCTACATCTCATACTCAGTAGTCGCTTTCACAACCACTGCGCCAAAAGATAAGAAATTTTAAAAAGGAGTTAAATTTTAGGAGAATTATACAAACCGGGTCCTTTCTACCACTTTGGATTAGGGATGTTGCGAATACTCACATCCGCATCCGTAATTGCGGAGCTTTCGCATCGATTTGGACATCTGCATCCGCATCCACATCCGCAATAGTTAACGCGGATGTTAATGCGGATCCAGATATAGCGCTGGTTGGGTATGGGTGGGTCGATAAATGGCGCGATGATTCTTCAAGTAAAGATGAGAATCAAGAAACACTAGAAAACGGTATAGCTACGTTTATGAACGTTTGCAAAACAGACTTGAACCTGCAGAGGTGATATTACATATATTTTACTAAATAAGATGCACAATTTTCAACATCCGCATCCGCAATTGCGGAGCTTTCGCATCGATTTGGATATCCGCATTTGCATTCGAATTTTCGGATGTGAGCCTTTAAATATCCGTATCCGCATCAACGGCTGTCAAAAAATCTGCATCAGCAACATTTCTGCTTTGGATGTTAAACCATCCATATTTAATTATACACACTTCTAAGCACTACCCGCTTAACCCTCTACCGTTCAAAGATGACCTAATTTCAGTTCTCTATATTTAGCATTTACAGGGTTAACCCTCTTACTAGAACATGTTAACCCCCCACTGATCATGCTTTAAGCGTTAATCTAAGTGTATTTGCTCGATGCAGTATACAAGCTATTGCACTCGGCTTCACTTGGTAGAAATGCTAACTTTAATATTATATAATATACGAGTAATATTGTCTTCTGTTTACGCGAATGTTATTTCTTGAAATTAAACAACTATATACGGATTTTATTTATCACTGTATTATATAATTTTGAAATTATTACACTATTGTTACTATTGAATTTTAATAATTTATAAGCTAATAAAATTATTTAAACTATTAAAACTATTTATATTTGAAATGACCTCGATGGCGTAGTGGTTAGTTTAACTGATCGCCACGCCTGAGGTCGCGGGTTCGATTCCCGCACAAGTCAAACATTTGTGTACATGAACATGGATGTTTGTCTTGGTCTGGGTGTTTCTATGTATAATATGTACGTATTTACAAAAAAAACTATATATGTATGTTTATCCATTGTCTAGCACCCATAGTACAAGCTCTGCTTAGTTTGGGCTAGGTGGTGTTGTGAGTATGTGATAGAATATTATTATTATTATTTAGGTTTACACTTTCCCCGACGTTTCGGTTGCTTTTCAGCAGCCATGGTCACGGGGAGACTCCCCGTATATATATAATTTTAATAGTTTAAATAATTTTATTAGCTTATAAATTAGTAAAATTCAATAGTAGCAGTAGTGTAATAGTTTAAAAAATTATATAATAGGATTATATAATATGTTAGTCTACTGTTTGTTTGTTTGTTACGCTTTCATGCCTTAACTACTTAACCGATCATCATGAAATTTCGTATTATACACGTTACCAGGGGTACAGAAAAGAACAAAGGGTAGGTACCTTACATCCAGAAAAAGTACTGTTTCCGAGGCATAGAAAATTGGCAAAATCTACACTTAAGTGAGCGAAGCCATGTGCAGAAGCTAGTAAACAATATTTTAAACTTTGTGACTATCTTATCTTATCTTGTGTGGAGGCCAGTCAGTTTAGACCGGCGACACTTCGACCCAGTGGGATCTTTTGTGTCGAATTCCCCAATAACGACTGCCATAGATGTTCATGGCAGCCGGGACTGACGAGTTAACTTGCTCTCCGAGGCACGTAACAGGCGATAATTGTCAATCAATATGCACATAATTTCGAAAAGTCATATGACGTCCGAAAGTCAGAGCTGCGCGACGTGGTTTCGAAATCGAGACCCTCTGCATTGCAGTCAGTTGGTCTCCCCACTGAGCTATCGCTGCTATCTCTATCTTTGTGACAAAAAAGAGTGGCCGTGAGTTTCTTGCCTGTTCTTCTCATTGGTTCTACGTCCTTGCTTTGCTGAACATGGCAACAGATAAATGTAAATTCACATTAAGAAGTGTTACTTTGACGTTCAAAAGTTTTACTTTGTGACGTATATGAATAAATATAACTTTAACTAGTTTTTCACTGCAGTTTCGCTAGCGTTTATGTAGACTTTGTCAATAAATTCCTATCCTTCCCTGTGAGTAGTAGAGCCTCGCTAATTTCAGCATGAATGGACCGGCTCGACCGGGGCAGGACTGACTGACGAATGCGGAAAGAGGGTGATTGGGCCTCCGGCACTCTCACGTACCGAACGAAACACAACAGTAGGAATACTGGTATTTCACGTCGATATTCTGTGAGAGGGTAGTTCTTCCCCGGTCGAGTCGAGCCATTCATGCTGAAATCAGCAAGGCTTTACTACTCAAAATAGCTTTATGTTAAATCGAAACAGAATAGCGTTATTTTGTGACGGAACTTGCAGAAGTAGCACGATATTAATTACTGTACCATATTACGTGAAATAAAATCTATAGCTTGCTAAATACATGTATACATAGATTCACGCCTGTTTCCCAGAGGGGTAGGCAGAGGCTACGGATTTCCATTTGCTAAGATACTGACACACTTCTCTGGCTTCATTAACTTTCATAACATTCCTCATACTCGCTCGCCGGTTTAAGCTGGCTAAATATGGCTTTAATACAATACTTCTAATCGCCCTTGGAATATAAACGTGAATTAAAAGATATAAATTATAGATGCGCTCTCATCGTCTCACTTAGATCGCACGAAAGTGTCCACACTAAAAAGAGTGAGCTCACTCATTAGATTGATGAAAGATAACGATACTATAGCAGCGATAGCTCAGTGGGGAGACCAACAGACTGCAATGCAGAGGGTCTCGGTTTCGAAACCACGTCGCGCACCTCTGACTTTCGGAAGTTATATGACTTTTCGAAATTATGTGCGTATTGATTGACAATTATCGCCTGCTCTGTGCCTCGGAGAGCACGTTAAGCCGTCGGTCCCGGCTGCCATGAACATCTATGGCAGTCGTTATTGGGAAGTCAGTGCCCTATAATATCCTGACACTGGTCTAGCCTTAGGGTATCGTTAGTCTTCGGGTTGCGGAGGTCAGGTGGCAGCCGCTCCGTGTAAAAACTGATATCGAGTCAAATCCGGTTAGACCAGAAAAGCCGACCCCAAGTGACTTGGGAATAATAAAGGCTAGGGAGAAGAAGAACGTGAAAATACTATATACATAATTCAGATGTCATGTTGACATTGTGTGTCGGATGAAATCTAAACGTACAGAAAGGTGACCGTATTTAAACGTATGTAGTAGCGCATCTATGATTTTATTCGTTGTCTAAGACAATATTACGTTAAGACAAAAAAATGTTTGAACATGTTTTTACAAATAAATTAACCAGAGAACCCAAATTCAAAAAATATACTGATTTATTTGAACAAAGGAAGCAATGTAAACAGACCCTTTACGACCCCACACTGACCTCTCAATGACCTTTATGACCTCTACCATTGTGACCTCCCTTAACCCCAAATAAACGTCCAAAAATTCACATCGCACAATTAAATTTAAAACAATTTAGATGACAGTCGTAGCGGAAGCTACGAACATGCTACGCCGTAGAATTGCTACGTAAACTCGTAGCCCCCGAATTTGTTAAATGTAGCTTCACGTTTTGAGTTATTAGTGTGACAGGGACAGAGTATGCAGGTAGAAAGAGACGGTTTTATGTTGGGTAAATAAAAGTACTTTGATATGTTGATAAATGGAAATATAAAAACAGCAGAAAGTATGCATTAGACCAGGCAATTAAAAAAATAAACAAATATAGGTACTTCGTTGGCGGAGTGACAGTGAATATGATTTAATTGAATATGTTAACGATAAGCTTTTACAATTAAAATTACATATATGTAACAAGAAAATATGTTTATTAATTAATAATAAACTAATATTCAGGGGGCCCATCTAGTGAGTTGGCGAGTCACCGTCTGCCCATTGCAATAATGCTATTAGAGTATTTAGGGCAGACGTTTATACTAGAATCCATACGTAGCAATAGTCCTATGCCTGCTGCGGCTAGTGCCGCTGTAGGTGTTCCATCCCACCTTTGATTAAACTCTCGAAGGGCCTCTTCACGTTGGACCCATGTCTCCGTGTAAGCCTCCCAAAGGGCCAGGTATTTTTTAATATAATATGTTAGAAAGTACCTGTGATAAGAGAAACATAATAATAATAAACTATAATAATATGAGTGTTTCTATGTAACACATGTATGTGTTTACAAAAAGAAAGTACTACTACTATTGAATTTAACTAATTTATAAGCTAATAAAATTATTAAAGCTATTTATATTTAGGTTTACACTTTCTCCGACGTTTCGGTTGCTTTTTAGCAGTTGCTTTTTCCCGTGACCATGGCTGCTGAAAAGCAACCGAAACTTGGGGTAAAGTGTAAATATAAATAATTTAAATAATTTCGTTGGCTTATAAATTAGTAAAATTCAATAGTAGTAGTAGTGTTACAGTTTCAAAATTATGTAATACAGTGATAAATAAACATCGCAATAAAATCCGTATATAGTAGTTTAATTACAATGAGTAGCGTATGTCCTTCGCCAGATTTTAAAGTATATCTGTGCCAAATTTCATCTATATCTGTTAAGTGGTTTAGCAGTGAAAAGGTAACAGACAGACAGAGTTACTTTCGAATTTATAATATTAGTAGGGATTTCAGCATTTAGCAGAGATAGCCTTGTGGAAAACCATTGGACTGCCACGCAGAGGTCTCGAGTTCGATCCCAAGGAGTGCATCTCGGACTTTTCAAAGTTATGTGCGTATTAAATAGTTAATTATCAATTGCTTTAACGGTGAAAGAAAACATCGTGAGGAAATACATGTCTGAGATTCCTTAATAATGTTCTCAAAGATATGTGAAGTCTGCCAACCCGCACTGGGCCAGCGTGGTGGACTATGGCCTAACCCTTCTCACACTGAGAAGCGGCCCGTGCCCAGCAGTGGGACAGTTTAATACAGGGCTGATATTATTTTATTACACGAAGACTTTACTTATAAACAGTGTATATACAGTGGTTAGTGTAACGGATTGCCACGCCTGGGATCGCGGGTTCGATTCCCGCACAAGTCAAACATTTGTGTGCATGAACATGGATATTTGTCTTGGTCTGGATGTTTTTATGTATCATGTATGTATTTACATAAACAAAGTATATATGTATGTTTATCCATTGTCAAGTACAAGCTCTGTTTAGTTTGGGCTAGATGGTGTTGTGTGTATGTGATAGAATATTATAGGTAACGGTCTAAACGCACCTTTGTTTCAACGCTTTATAATCTCAAAGAAACATCGCTTAAGTACTTGTTAAATATTTAACTCTACATCAAAGTCATGTCAGTTTGCTCGTTCGTGAAGATGAGCATTCTCTGTCAGGTGAGTGATGTAGAGATTATGAATAGACAAGTGAAGCATCCAGTCTTGTGAGAGAATTAATTTGAAATGTGGTGTTTTGATGTCTGAATTTATTGTTTTTATTTTTTTATTTGTTTAGATATAATTTTCTAAAAAACTTGCTATTGAATTTTAACTTTATTTAAAATATATTAAGTTTTTATTTTAATAAGCAAAATGAGGTTCCATTTAATTTTATTAGAACTAGCTTAAGTGACAAAAAAAAATAGGCAATAGGATCGCAATGATTGACATTTCATATCATAAGCTCCCGCGCTATGAATAATTCCTTTAAGGTGAAGGACTTTACAAACATTTAAACAACGGACACAAAGAATGTACAGGCTCGGCAAAACTACGCTCTTCTTTTCCCACTGGGAGGCACGCGTAAAGGCCACGTGTAAAAAAATAGGAGACACTCCCTCGCATACTTTATAACTACGTCAATCCATTAATCCTTTTAATAATTTACTATCTAATAGCCCAGCTAGTATTGCCGTTGTGTGCTATATCTTTACCAACATACCACGTGACTTTTCTTACCGTCTTGATAATAATATGTTGTGTTGTGTAAGTGGAATAGAATCTAATAGTATTTGTGTTCTAGCATTTTGAGATCACGCGACGTCACAGTGTGCCTAATCGCATGCGACTAAAAGGGCGGCGGGCGATCGGGAGTGGGTGGGTGAGAATGAGTGTTCGGCGCTAGCGACGGCCGGCGAGTGCCCTTGAAGATAGTTTTATGTTATTTGTAACGAAATCATTCATAATTTGTAGCGCGTTATTAGGGTCAATACGTGTACGATTTTGAATTATGTTAATTTTTTTATTCGAATTACTTGTTTAAATGTTTTAATATGAAAAATAGATTATAAATAAGGAGTGTACAATGGTAGATTAATTTCAGACTATGTCAGTAAAAAAATAATTAAATAAAATAACTATGCCTGAGGCTTCTACTCTATTTACCCATCACGCTCTATTTTTTCAAGACGGTTAATAAAGTCACGCGGTATATATATATATATATATATATATATATATAATACCTATGCTTCGGCAACCTATTAGTTTTTTAAAAGTAGATACCATTACGTTTAGAAACTGGCTTTTAAATTTGTATAATTTTTGCAAGGGGACGCGCTGCATACCGTGATACAGGTTACCACCTAATTCGGTTGCAGATGTTCCCAAGCTGTTTACAAAAATTCACTATTCCACTCATTGAAATAAAACACTTTATACGGATTTTGTCGCGTTGTTTATTTTACTTTAAAACACTTTTATTACATAATTTTGAAAACTCTAACACTATTGTTATTGAACTTTACTACTATTTAAGCTATATATTTTTCAATTAAAACTATTTATATTTAAGTTTACACTTTGCCCCGACGTTTCGGTTACTTTACAGCAGCCATGTTCACGGGGAGACTTCCACTCATTGTTCATTTATTGTAACTGTTTAAACTTTATAGTTATATACTCGAGGGCGTAGTGGTTAGTGTAACCGACTGCCACGCCTGAGGTCGCGGGTTCGATTCCCGCACAAGTCAAACATTTGTGTGCATGAACATGGATGTTTGTCCTGGTCTGGGTGTTTCTATGTATAATATGTATGTATTTACAAAAAAAAAGTATATATGTATGTTTATCCATTGTCTAGTACTCATAGTACAAGCTCTGCTTAGTTTGGGCTAGATGGTGTTGTGTGTATGTGATAGAAGATTAATATTAATATTAATATTTTATTATTATATTATTATTACTTTCCTCGTATTTAAAGCTCACTGATCTGACAGCCATGCACTATAACTTATGAATCACACTATTCACCAGTAAATATCTCGCTATCTGATCGAGCTTTAAGAAATCCTAATATTATTAATACGCATGTGAGTTTGTTTGTTATGCATCAACTACTTAATCGGACAAGAAATTTCGCATACACGATGTCAGGGGCACAGAAAAGGACGTACCTTTCATCTAGAAAAAATTCAACTCCCGTGGTATGGAAATTTATTTATAAAGTCTACATTCATGGAAAAAGTATAGAAGAATATATAGAAAACTTAATAATATTTTACTCGACTCAGAAATTGAACGGTGGACTTCAAAATAAACCATTATTACTTACTACGTGACCCGCATAACTTCGTCTGCTTTACATTAGATAATTTTTGCTGTTTGTTTTGAACATTTTTCATTGATGCTAAACTATGTGTCATCACGCTACGACCAATAGGAGCGCCAATTGGTCGTAGCGTGATGATACATATATGGCTATCAAAAACTAAAATAATTTTTCAGTTCGAACCAGTAGTTCCTGAGATTAGCGCGTTCAATCAAACAAACAAACTCTTCAGCTTTATAATATTACTAGCTGTCCCGATAGACGGTCGTCCTGTATAGAAAAAAAAACAAATAAAAAACCAAATCTAAACCATCCTCGAATCCACTTGAACACACACAAAAAAAATTCACTCAAATCGGTCCAGCCGTTTAGGAGGAGTTCACTGTCAACACACGTACGGAAGAATTATATATATAAAGATATTATAAATATTCTACCACATACACACAACACCATCTAGCCCAAACTAAGCAGAGCTTGTACTATGGGTACTAGACAATGGATAAATATACATATACATAACCATATATATATATATATATATATATACCATTAGTATTCCATAATATTTGTACACTTTCACATTCATAACCCATTTGTTTAACCCGGGAGATCCAGCTCGCACATGCCTGAAGCTATTTAAAATTCCGTTTCAAAAAGAAAAGGCTATTTTTAAAACATTCATTCACAGTTTCTTTGATGACTTGTAAGCCTTTAGGTCACGTAAATATGGGTATCCCGGATGGCACAGTGATTTTGGTAGTCACTAGCTTTAGGTTGCGGCTTCGCTCACAGTTTTCTTTTTATACAACTAAACTGGAATACAAGCATACGGCCCATCTGATGGTAAGTGGTCACCGTACCTTATAAACGCCTGCAACAAGAGACGCATCATTTGCGCGTTGCCGACCCTTTAGGAAAGGAAGTGGGAAGGAGATGGAGCGGGAAGGGTGAAAGAGGGTGATTGAGCCTCCGGCACTCTCACTCACCAAGCGAAACACAACAGTAGGAATACTGGTATTTTACGTCGATATTCTGTGAGAGGGTAGTCCTTCCCCAGTCGAGCCGGTCCATTCGTGCTGAAATCAGCGAGGCTCTACTACTCTGACATACAGGTTTTATGTTACTCAGTGATAATATAGTTTTCTATGGTGAAAGGATTTTTAAAATGGGTGGATTAGTTTTTGAGTTAAGACCTTACAAACAAACAAACGAAGATCAAATCTTTCTTCTTTATAATGTTAGTACTGATTGACCTCTGTGGCGCAGCGGTAGTGAATGCGACTGCTGTGCATGAGGTCTCGGGTTCGAATCCCGGGTCGGGGCAATAAAAAGTTATTAGGTTTTTCAGTTAAGAAATCTCTATAGCAGCCCGGAGTTAGGAAGTTGGCGGTGTTAGTCACCCCCGTGTCTCGGAAAGTACCGTGAGTACAGCAAGTGACGGATGACAACTTAACGTACAGAAAGGTGACCGTATTCAAACGTAGCATCGCATCAATGATTTGAATATTTGAAGATGACTATGAAAACCAATAGATAATATTAATGCTATCCTCCAGACCGATTTCGGTCACGGCGGCCAGTCTTAACGGAGACTAGCCATCTGCGTTGGAGATATTATAGTACACAAAGTGTGTGTGCAAACACAAGTGCACTCTCTGTTCCCTAACTCACATAATCCGATGGGACGATAATCCGACACGACCGGAGAGAGATCGGGCGCAGGACCAACGGTTTTACGTACTTGCCGAGGCACGGAGGTGTCTAACACCACCAACTTCCTAACTTCGGGCTGCTATTGAGATCTCTTAACAGATAACCCAATAACTTTTTGTTGGCCCGTCCCGGGATTCGAAACCGAGACCTCATGCACAGCAGTCGCGTTCACTTCCGCTGCGCCACTGAGGCATTTGAATAATTTATGGCTATGGAACCTTCTGTACGCGAATGAGATTCGAACTTGACCGTTTTTTACCGATACCAATGAATTAGAAACAAGGGATATTTTGCAAAAGGGACATTTTGCGATAGAGACGCTCTGAGAAAGGGACATTTTGCGAAAGAGATTTTCTGAAAAAAGGAAAATTTGCGACATATAGAGATTTTTCGAAGTGGATAATATGCTACTGAACCAGTTTTCATATGAAGAAATTCTTAATATCAGTATCGAGTCTAGAATTTCGGCAACAGCCTCGCTAGTACATAGAACCATAGACCATAACTCGCGAAATATGAGCGTAAAACACATCTATTTCCCCTTTTAGAATTATAACCGTCAGACTATATATAAATATTCCTGAAACCATCTATTCTAACTCGCACCTTAGGCCCAATCGATATAAATTAGATTTTCGTCCCCTACGTAAAATGTTGCCATATTCAATATTATCTTGGCTCGTGTAGAAACGTGAAGGATATAAAATTTGTGACATATTTGACAATATTTTGGTAAGCATCGGTGCTTTAATCTCGTGAGATAAGTTAACACAGCCGGCCGTGGAGATCCAGGTTTAATTCGATCATTAAAATTAAACTAAAGATACCTACATCATTCAATCATCACTACATATTATAAAACAAAGTCCCCCGCCGCGTCTGTCTGTCTGTTCGAGATAAACTCAAAAAATGCTGAACAGATTTTCATGCGGTTTTCACCAATAGACAGTGTGATTCATGAGGAAGGTTTTGGTGTATAATTTGTTTAGGTTTTGTACTACTTGTGCGAAGTCGGGGCGCGTCGGTAGTTCATTATAAAAAAGATAACTCACAATAAAGATGGCCAATATTGCTGCTTGAATCCCGAAGAATAATTTGACACCGACAGTAGAGATCCAGGTTCAATTCAAATTAAACTACTAAGTATATATATATACCATTCATTTTATTCATTCTAAATAAGGTAACTCCCGCACTAGCAATAAGGAATTGGACTTGCGACCAAGAAGGTAATAAATACCTATTGATTGCCCGACGTTTCGACCGACTTACATCGATCGTGGTCACGGGTTGACTGATGTGAGCTCAGCGGCGCCTTCGTGAAGGGTTTCGGCAACTACCCTCACTTGGTCACTATTATTTATATTCGCACTGTCGGTATTTCGACACACAACACTAACGACGTCTACACACTGGCTACCTAAGTCACTACGGCGACGTTTACATTTGCTAATGACTGGATTCCAAGACGTAGACAAACGGTATCCATCCTCCCGGTTGATGTTACGATATTTCTTAATTTCAACCACTTCACGTACTATCCTGGAGTAATAGTGACGATCGGTGGATAAAACCTGTGGTTTATGTAACTCGATCCAGTGGTTATGTTATTAATTAGTGGTTATTAAGTATGTGTACAAATCGTGAAAGTTTAAAAACTTTTATTGCGATCAAGAAGTCGCGAGTTCGATTCCCGCCCATTGCACTATTGACGTCAATTCACTCTTAATACAAGCATTCTAGCTAAGCTGGACGGGTTAGCACGAAGTAGCGGATGCCAAATGGTCAAAATTTGACCATAAATCATTAAAATTTTAAGTTTGATCGTTATTAAGGTTCTATTGTCTATTACTATACCCTTATAATAACATTTTATTTAGTCACCTACTCCACATACATATGTAACCATAGTTACGAAGAATTCTACGACATCAGCCGAACAATGCCGAAATACTACGAACGCGATGCGACTGCTTGTGTCAAATACATGTTTTCTTTTTAAATAAATATATATTCTACCACATACACACAACATCTAGCCCAAACTAAGCAGAGCTTGTACTATGGTACTAGACAATGGATAAACATACATATATACATTTCTTTTTGTAGATACGTACATATTATACATAGAAACACCCAGACGAAGACAAACATCCATGTTCATGCACACAAATGTTTGACTTGTGCGGGAATCAAACCCGCGACCTTAGGCGTGGCAGTCGGTTACACTAATCACTACGCCATTCGTGAAGCAAAAACAAAGTAACAACTTTTTACATTAAATATAAAATATGCATTAGAAATACATTAAATTAATGAAAAACCTACACGCACACAGCCATGCATTTGACACACCCAGTCGAATCGCGTTCGTAGTATTTCGGCATTGTTCGGCTGATGTCGTAGAATTCCTTGTAACTATGGTTACCTATACCAAAGTAGCAAGCTTAGGAATTTTGGTCGAATTTTGACCACTAGACGACCGCTAGTTAAAATTAAACTTCTAAGTGTATACATCGATTTTATCGCAGTTTCTTTTGATAACATTATTTTTCAATATACCTATAAACTTTTTTAACGTTTCGGTTGCTTTCAAGCAGCAACATGTATGCGAGATTTCATGATGATCGATCGAGTAGTTAATGTGATTAAATAATATAATGACCATCAAAAATGCTAATAGCACAGCATAACGAGCCCCTATTCGCCTCAAATCACTGCATTCTGTCTCGGAAGAGTTAGGTTATGTTAGGTTCCTTCTTAAATCCACCCAAAAATAGGAGCCCCGCATAGTGGTGCTCCGTCGTCTTAGTTTGATCTCTTTAAATATATTTTGCTGTGCAATTAGTATTTTTTTGTTGTGCAGTTAAATACAACCCGTAGTTAAAGCGTAACAAACACACACACACACACACACACACACACACACACACACACACACACACACTCACACACACTCACATATATGCAAATACTATATTAATTCACACACTCTTATGAGAAATACGCTTTGATTAATTGATTAATAAATTATTAGTATAAAACTGTATCCTTGTGCAGAGCCTGGAGAGGCTGGTAATCTGTCACTCAGGGTCTCCTAGTATCGATACCAGTCTCTCACATAGATATTTTATATTATAATTTGACACACTAATGTATTAATTTGATATATACATTACTATACTCTGTAATTTTTGTATTTCTGTGTGAGAGAACACAATAAAGAAAAAAAAAAAAATTATACATTGTCACATTCGCATTTATAATAGACTAGCTTTTGCTCGTCATTTTGCTCGCGTAAAAGAAGGATATGTTAAAAGAAATAGGAAAAAAACAAGTTGGGTAACATTACTTTTTTTAATAAAGTCTATGTTACTCGGTGATGATATAGGTTTTTAATCGAATAATATTGAGGGCGCTCATAGCCAGTTGCACTCACTGATTGGTAAACGATTAGCGAGGTTAAGCAACGTTGGGTGCGGTCAGTCTATAGATGGGTGACCGCTTAGTGGTATTTCATCTGAGCGTCTCCGTGCTTCGAAGGGCATGTAAAAAGTCGGTCCCAGTTGTTGCCAAATTGATAGCAGTCGTTAAGCCACGTCAGAGGCCTACGGGCTTGAACAACTCTTAACGACAGGTTGGCTACTAACCACACGAAAAGAAAAGAAAGATCATACAAGAAGTTTTACAATCGGTTTAGTAATTTTTGAGTTAAATCATTACAAACAAACATTACTTTATAATATTATAATATTGATATTACCTAGGATTAAGTAATTAAACATAGCTAAAATTATATAGCCATGTATCCTGCTTACCCCTGCAAGATATATAAGCATGAAGTTAAGGTCAAACTAACTAAAAACTGACTCCAAATAACTCGGGTACCGTAAATAGTAGCGGTTTTTACCCCTAATATATAACAGTGGTATAAAGGACCTTTAGTTTGGGACCCTCAGTAGCAAAATATACATCACTAAATTCTCAACAGTAGGGATGGGACACTGCCTTGAGTAAATATCGATATATCGATAAAATAATTGGGTAGAGTATGTGCCATCATGCCATCCTGGCTATTCTTGATGAAATAGATTATGCCCGTGGCTTTACTCGCATTAATGTAGGTTATGTCAATTAATTTCTGCCTTTGAGAACATATTTTTCTGGTTGAGACGTTATGTCCTTTTTAGTATTCCAGGCAATTTGCATGCAAAATTTTATGATGAGCGGTCGTGTAGTTAAGGCGTGAAAGAGTAACAAACAAACTCACATATGCATTTATAACAATAGTTAGGATATCATTCCTAGATATAATTCCTGTGTCGCAGAAGATTTTACATACATTTAAACAATGTTCTCAAAAACACATCTTCTTTTCGTTTGGTTAGTGGCCAACCTGTTGTCAAGAGTTGTTCAAGCCTAGGCCTCTGACATGGCTTGACGACTGCTGTCAATTTTGCAACAACCGGGACCGACTTTTTACGTGCTCTCCGAAGCACGGAGACGCTCAGATGAAATACCACTAAGCGGTCACTCATCTATAGACTGACCGCACCCAACGTTGCTTAACCTCGCTAATCGTTTACTGATCAGTGAGTGCAACTGGCTATGGGCGCCTCTAAACACATCAAGACCTGGAACAACTATTTGTGGATTGCACAAATCTTTGTTCCAAATTCCGTTCTGGGAAGCCAGGGTATTTATGATGAGCAGCAAAGAACAGCAGCGTATTTTGACTGCCCAGATGGCATAGTGGATTAAGTAGACGACTTGCTACTGTCACTGTTCTTGTGAGTTCGAGCCCCATATAGGACAAAAATTTGTGTGTCCCACAAATTGTTGTTTGGAGTCTAGATGTTTTTTTGTCCTTTGTTTGAATGTGTGTGAAGTCTCGTGACACACAAATTACAACTAGAGGGAGCGTTGAGTATTTTGAAATGAAATGAATATGTGTTTTTAGGACTACCACTGCCTTTTTTATTTATTTAAAGTTTAACTGGTTCTAATAAACGGAACATCATTATCTAATTAAAATACTAACTTAATAACATTTGCATAAAGTTGAAATTTCAACAGGAAGTTTCACTATTATTATTTTCTAAGAACTTAGAAAATAAACGTTATGCTAATGTGAATAAGGTTGAAATTCATAATTTAAATACTAGCGATTCAGATGAGCTAGATTCAAAGTTGCCAGTTAGTAGGTTGGCTTAGTGGAAGACCGTTGGACCACGCAGAGGTCTCGAGTTCAATCCTCCGCACCTCTGTCTTATCGAAGTTATGTGCGTAGCAGAGATCTCGAGTTCGATTCGAAGGCACGCACCTCTGTCTTGTCAGTTATGTGTGTGTTTTAAATAGTTAATTATATTATTGGTTACTCTAACGGTGAAGGCAGACATCGTAAGGAAACTTGCATCTTCGAGGGTTCTAGATAACATTCTCAAAGATATGTAAAGTCTGCCAACCTGCACTGGGCCCGCTTGGATTACTATGGCCTAAAACTGCCCAAGCTTAGACGAAGTTAGTGCCCAGCAGTGGATCAGTATATATCCAGGACCACATACAGTAGCTCAAGGTTTCTTCAAAACAGGCTTGCCTAGCAAAGAAACCAACAGCAACTCATGTTATATAATTAAGACCTATGCAAACTGCTTTTCTTTAAAAGAAGACATCTCCTCTGTATAGCGGAGGACTTTTCAAACATTTAAACAACGGATACAAAGAACACCCAGACTCGAAACGAGTATTTGTTGACCACACAATTTTTTGTGCCGTGAGGAATTCAATACCAAAACGTGCAGTCGATAAAAATCGAAGCTGTTTTCGACATCGATATTATCGATATACCGCTGTGTCCCATCCCTAGCATCTCTAATTACTGACTTGACGGCTTTTGTATTAGTAATGAAATTTTGAACGCAAACAATCCCAAGGGACCCGCTATAGTTTGAGTTTACTCATAAAATACTCAAGAAATTGATATGTATATCTATAGACAGACGACAGGAACGAACAGCCAGTATAACTAGAGCTCTGCGTGCTATACAAATCGTTAGCAACGAGGGGTCAGCCAATATGGACGATACTTTGAAGATAGACCGGTCTTGCCTATATAAGTTGAGCTTTGCGTGCAATACAAATTGTTAGCAACGAAGGGTCAGCTTATTTGGTTCTAAAATTTGATGTATAGTGTAATTAGAACTGTTATTGCTATAGAAATTATTAACAACTGGAAGTCGAATCAAATGGTGATATTTTATTTAAACTACCAGTCTGAGTTGATCTCTTAATACTATAGCTGTGTTTTGCAATGAGAGTTCAACTTATTTGGTTATTAGTACATAATGTTGTCGTAAATACCAGTGTGAATTGAACTCTAACTTATAAAGATTTGATTAGAAATGTAGGGTCAAGGTTATTGGACAATTTTAATAGATGATTTACCAGTTTAATAAGAACTCGTGCGGCTATAGAATTTCTAAGCTAATTTAAATTTCTAAGGGTCAATCTATAGTCTAAGTTTTTTGTACAACTGTCATTTATCATACCATAGCTTATTAATGAATAGAAACCCGAAACCATATCAAAATTTGTTTAGTCCTTTTTACGTGAAGCTCGAATAATCAAACATTCATAAAGAATATTATAGTTTTAGTCAAATAATTATTTTTCAATGATAATTTAAATAAAAAAATGGTGGTATTTGTCTAATGATTTTAAATTATTCCGATTATATTAATATCGGTTTCGTTTATGAACTGTCCCATTACTGGGCATGGGTTTCCCCACGATGTTTTCTTTCACAGTTAAAGCGAGCGATCCACAATACGCATACAGTTTCGAAAATTTAGAGATGCGTGCCCTGGGACTGAACATCTAACTTTTCGAAGTTATATGCGTATTAAATAGTTAATTATCGCTCGCTTTAACGGTAAAGGAAAACATCGTGAGGAAACCTGCATGTCTGAGAGTTCTACATAAAGTTCTCTGAGATATGTTTACGGACTTGCATGGCGAACAACCCTTCTCACACTGAGAAGAGGCCCGTGCCCAGCAGTGGGACTGCTTATAAACAGGAATTTCATTATAATTATTTATTAAAATTAAAATATATTTTATAATGTACAGGCTAGCTGTATTTAAAACGCGGTAATATTATCATTATTTTAATAAGATAATTGAATTAAAAACCTTGCTCTCTATTTCCCTTAGTAACTGACGGGCAGTAATCTGTAACAAGAAGAAAAATACATTAGAAAAAGTGTAAATTTAAATATAAGTAGTTTTAATTAATTGCAATAGCTTTAATTGTAGTAAAGTTCAATAAGAGTAGTGTTATAGTTTAAAATTATGTAATCAATGTTTTATTTTTATACCACTGCATTGGCAATGAGTGGTCAGCGTAGCCTATGGACGCCTGCAACACCAGAGGCATCACTTGCGCGTCGCTGACTCTTTAGGAAAGGAAGTGGGAAGGAAGGAGCAGGGAGGAGCAAAAAGAGGGTGTTTGGGCCTCCGGCACTCTCACTCACCGACCGAAACACAGCAGTAGGAATACTGCTATTTTACGTCGATATTCTGTGAGAGGGTAGTCCTTCCCTGGTCAAGCCCATTCATGCTGAAATTAGCGAGACACTACTACTCAAAAGTGTTTAAAAATAAAAAGCACGACAAAATAAACAACGCGACAAAATAAACAACGCGACTAAATAAACAACACGACAAAATAAACAACGCGACAATATCAGTATAAAGTTGTTTAATTTGAACATTAGAATACTTAAAATAAAAACAAATTGGGGCATTTCGAATTTCGAATTCTTAAGTTAATGTTTTAATTATTGTGTAGATGGTGTAGTGGTTTCAGTGGTCACCTCCCTGCCAAAGCTGAATGTTGTGGGTTCGATCCCTACACGGGACAAAAATTTGTGTGATCCACAAATGGTTGTTTCGAGTCTGGGTGTTATTTGTGTCCGTTGTTTGCATGTTTGTAAAGTTCCCCGCGGTACAGGAATCATTCCTAGGGAATATTCTTTTTATATTTATAATACCGGCTTCAATAATATAAGAAAATAGTTTTTCAAGAAATCTAATGCTGTCGCGCCGACTTTTAATCTATATATTAATACGTGAAGCAAAATCTTTGACAAATACTAATATTATAAAGAGGAAAATTATGTATTCTTGTTCGTATTAATAAAATCAAAAATATATAACATCACGCTATGAACTACGGGAGCGGCGCAATCATCATAAACATAGGTGTAACCGCGGGTAACAAGAATGAAAGGTACCCTATGTTATTTTCTGTACCTCTGACAACGTATATTATTATACAAAATTTCATGATGATCGGTCGAGTGGTTAAGACCTGAAAGCTTAATAAATAAACTCACATTCGCATTTATAATATTTAATGCTTTCATGCCTTAACTACTCGACAGATCATCATGAAGTTTCGCATAAACGTTGTCAGGGGTACAGAAAAGGACATACGGTACCTTTCATCCAGTGAAAAGAACTCTTCCTCAGTGAAGATGTGGACACAATATAGTATTATATATTTATTAATTATATTAGTTTCCTAGCAGCGATAGCTCAGTGGGGAGAACAACAGACTGCAATGCAGAGGGTCTCGGGTTCAAACCCACGTCGCGCACCTCTGACTTTCGGAAGTTATATGACTATTTGAAATTATGTGCGTATTGATTGACAATTATCGCCTGCTCCAGTGCCTCGATTATCGCCTGCTCCGTGCCTCGGAGAGCATGTTAAGTCGTCGGTCCCGGCTGCCATGAACATCTATGGCAGTCGTTATTGGGAAGTCAGTGCTCTATAATATCCTGACACTGGTCTAGCCTTAGGGTATCGTTAGCCTTTGGGTTGCGGAGGTCAGGTGGCAGCCGTTCCGTGTAAAAACTGATATCCAGTCAAATCCGGTTAGACTAGAAAAGCCGGCCCAAGTGACTTGGGAATAATAAAGGCTAGGGAGAAGATTAATTATATTAGTTTCAATTGCTTGGTTTGTTAGATGTCACAACCAACAGTATACAAGATTTTCGTAAGTTAGAAAATTTCTAATACTTTTAATAATTAAATTATGATCACAAGCAAAATATCCTAATCCTATCGAATGTGAGTTTCTTTGTTTGTTACTCTTTCACGCGGTCACGCCTTAACTACTCAACCGATCGTCATGAAATTTCCCATACACTTTATCAGGGGTACAGAAAAGTACTATGCCCGAGTTAGCTTAAGCTATTTTAATGCTCTTTGCTCTATTTTTGAAGTGAAAACTTCTTTAGGCGCGTTAAGCACTTTTAGGGTGAACGAAAATCATGGAACTCGCGTCATCGCCACCGAACGCTTTCCCTGAGCTATATGTATACTGTGCGTATATATGTGTACTTTTTGGGTGAACGAAAATCATGGAACTCGCGTCATCGTCACCGCACGCTAGTTACTTAGTTTTCACTTCTACCGGCAGTCCCCAAAGACTGCCCCGCATGTTTTTTTTGGTATTATTCGGGGAGAAAACAGACAAATACTTTTGTATGAACTAAAGTTGCCCGCATATCCTTACAAAGCGACCAAACTCAACTATTTAATACAGATGCACATTGAAATATCCGGGCATCGAATTCCAGATCTTTGCAACACAACCTCCCAAAAACTTCTTGCCTTTATAATTATTTAATATAACTACTATACGTCCATAACACCAATGAAATTTATGAATGTACCTGTCTTGCTTACACTCGCTCTGTTAAATAGAATTCGACCGTAGTTCTTTCTCTTTCTGTCCACGCATGCGCAGTAGCATTCTCTTTGTTCCTGCTGGTTGTGTATAAATGAGATTGGTATGTATGTATGTTTTCATTCGTAGTACGAGATGCGGTATTTTGATCCCGAATTGCGTTTTTGTTACAATATGAACGTATAGCTTTAAAGGGTAAGCAGTAGTGTATCAAAGATATATTTAGAGAGAATTCAGTAGGTTGAATTGGGGTTTCAGAGCAGATCTAGAAACACTCAATTTATTTATTTGTATTCTTATATTTCAACCATTCATTCAGTTTAGTTATTCGATCTCGTCTTTCACACACCAAAAGCGTCTAATTTCAACCATCTGTTCAGTCATTGTAAATCGATTGAATGGATGTCTGAATTATTAGAATGGTTAAAATTGGGTGTTTCTCGACCACCTCTGATCCAGAAACCCCAATTTCAACATACTGATCTCTCATCTCCTTATAATACTTCAGTAATTCCTTTCAGTTTTCAGTTAGTAATAATAGGTCTTTAATGAAAACCAGTGACAGCCTAGCCTAGCCTACTCGAGACCTCTGCGTTGCAGTCCAACGGTCTCCCGTTGGACTGCAACGCAGAGGTCTCGAGTTCGATCTCAAGGCACGCATCTCTGTCTTTTCGAACTTATATGCGTATTAAATATATAATTACCGCTCGCTTTAACGATGAAGGAAAATATCGTGAGGAAACCTGCATGTCTGAGGGTTTTACACAATGTCCTTGAAGATATGTGAAGTCTGCCAACTCGCAATTTGCCAGCGTGGTGGACTATGGCCCATTATTCCATATATTAGGTTTTTCAATATGAAATTGCCATTTATGTCCTACATCTAATTTTGTGATTTCTGTAAAAAATGCAGTGTTTGTTTTAAAATTCTGTTATATACTACTCAAAACAAAATAAGAGCCAGTAAGATTTTTTGCTGTACCATGAAAACAATAAAGACATTAAATTGTTTAACTTATGTAACTACAAAATAATGTTATTGGTTATAATATAGGCTAACAATTGTTTAAAATAATAATCATGATTTGTTTTTTTTTATATTCATAATAAAATTGGCCATTTTGAATGAAAAACATGAACAAAAGAAATCACCGGAAAAAGACAAAATACTGTTCTTGTTGTTCATTTCTTTCTTCTTTTTAGTAACGAGTATGTCCTCCTCTTAGCAATACACTCCTTTGATAATAGACTATATAATAATTAATATCAATAACCTTGTGTACAATATATATTTGAAGTTATATCGCTTAGTCTCTGTCCGTATTCGTTGTTTCAATTCGCCATAATTACATGATGGTTGATGTATTTGTTAATTTAAGACAAACCATAGCGGCCTGAATTTAAGTAACTATACATAAAAAACATCAAATTTGAATTGCCTATTCAAATAATATTGATAAAATAGTTAGTATGAAAACCGAGAGCAGCGATAGTTCAGTGGGGAGACCAACAGACTGCAATGCAGAGGGTCTCGTCTCGCACCTCTGACTTTCGGTAGTTATATGACTTTTCGAAATGATGTGCGTATTGATTGACAATTATCGCCTGCTCCGTGCCTCGGAGAGCACGTTAAGCCGTCGGTTTCAACATATATAGCAGTCGTTATTGGGGAAGTCAACACAAAAGATCTCACTGGGTCGAAGTGTCACCGGTCTGTACTGACCACACAAGATAAGGTAGTATGAAAACCACATCATTACCGATTTACTTCATTCAAAGCGGTAAATTTATATTTAATCCTAATTCCTTAATATATTTATTGTATTCCAAAATGTTAGGTTTAGTAGTAGGTAAGTGTTGATCATCGTGGCATCGTAGGCTCAGCAATTGAGGAGAGAGAAAGAAAGATTTCTTTAAACATATTATATTATTATTCCAGGTTCTGCTTACATAAAATCAGCCCTGTATTAAACTATCCCACTGCTGGGCATGGGCCTCTTCTTAGTGTGAGAAGGGTTAGACCATAATCCACCACGCTGGCCCAGAGCAGGATGGCAGATTTCATATATTCTTCAAAAACATTACGTAGAACTCTCAGGAACTCAGGTTTCCTCACGATGGTTTCCTTCACCGTTAAAGCAAGCGAATTTTTTTCATACAATACGCTTAACGTTAACAAAGGTTACCTCGGAATCGAACTTAGGGCCTCTGCGTAGCAGTTCAACGGTCTTGCAATTGCTTATCGCTGCAGTGTAATATTCAACTCTAATACTACTAAATAATAAAGTGCTTAATAATGACATCGATAGCACATGATATATTGAACCGTATTCAGTTATCAATTCCTAGTAAGCCACCACACCATCCCATAACCAGGCGCGTGCGCTTCATACAAGCAAATAAGCACTGCATACCCTAGTCCGCTGGCTTATGTAAATCTATATAATCGAAATCTATTTATTAAATACTACAATATAATATACAGATATATATACACATAAAAACATTTATAAATGAAATGTAGTGCCCTCGCAGAGGTTTCGGGTAGGGCGTGCATACCCTACCAGAAATCTTTGTGCACGCCCCTGCACATAACTAGATCCTTCTGCCGACCGAATCTTGGTCTTAATTCACCAATGGTTCGTGCATGCAGTGAATATAATATAGACTGATAATATAGACCAGTTGGATATTTTTCACGATACCCTTAAGAATTTCAAGAAAAAATACTGAAATCCTTCGCACTTAAATCTTAATAATATTTTGTTTATTTTTTCATTTTCTTTATATTTTAATTTCGCTTTGTTTAGTGTATAAGATGTGTACAACTTTAGCTTCTGACATAAATGTATAGTCAACATCTTGGTGCATAATGTACATGCCTTTGTTAGTGTATGTATAAGAACTAGTTTTAAGTAACTGTATTGTGTGTAATGTTGTATACAGGGTGATTTTGAAATCGTGTAATTCCTTTTAACCACGCATTCTACTGGTGATATAGAATAACCCTGACCATATTTTTTCTTAATTAGAATAATGGTTTCGGCAAAATTAGAGTACAGATTTTTTTCATGAAATGATTTCAAATAGTCATATTTTAACCACCTGACACAATCTTAATATTTTACTAATTTAAAAATAATATCATAACAATAACTGATGTCGTAAATAATAAGGGGCAATAAAAAGGACCGCCCGTTATTATTTACGACATTTATTATTAATATGTTTTTTTATTTTAATTAGTAAAAAATTTAAATTGCCTCGGTTGGTTAACATTTGACTATCTGACACCATTTCACGAAAAAAACGGAATAATAATTTTTCAAAAAAAATAAATCTAATTAAATAAAAATATGGTCAGGGTTATTCTATATCACCAGTAGAATGCGTGGTTAAAAGGAATTACACGATTTCAAAATCACCCTGTATATATACTGTTGGCGTGTCTAAAATAAATAAATACATAAACTGTTCTCCGCGGTTTCACTTACATTTATGACTACGTCTCCCCTCCGGTAGCTCAAAGCGTGATGTTATGAAGCCTGAAACCTTCCTCAAGAATTGGGGTATTAATAATTTGCGGAAAACATTGTTACAGTGGCGTTAAAAGAGCAGCGACAGCTCAGTGGGGAGACCAACACACTGCAATGCAGAGGGTCTCGTCTCGCACCTCTGACTTTCGGTAGTTATATGACTTTTCGAAATTATGTGCGTATTGATTGACAATTATCGCCTGCTCCATGCCTCGGCGAGCACGTTAAGCCGTCGGTCCCAGCTGCCATGAACATCTATGGCAGTCGTAATTGGGGAAGTCGACACAAAAGATCCCACTGGGTCGAAGTGTCGCCGGTCTGTACTGACTGGCCCCCACACAAGATAAGATACATGGCGTTATAAATTGTCCAACAGGTACAAGTATCAAATGTTCCTACCTTTAAGTGGCATATAAATAATAATCATTAATTAACATAACGAGTGCAGAACGCATGCGTTCGTTTTTGCTACACAGTCCCATTTAGGTCCCATGTCACTCCTATCTTGAATAAGAATTTTATTCTAAAAATGAAGTCCAGGCGTAAATTACATTTGGCTTGCCTGTTGTTTGGCGTCATTAAATTGAAACAACCTGGCTATTTATACGAGAAGCTTACTTGGGTTGGTGGTGACAGAGAACGTTCAAATAGGCAGTGTTCTAAGCAATTATCTATTAAACCTCATAGGTCAGAAGCATTTAGAGGAAGCTTCCGTTACGCCGCGTCCAAGTGCTGGAACAATATACCTCCACCACTTCGTAACCTCCGGTCGATAAACACTTTTAGAAGCCGATTAAGACAGTTCCTCATGGAGGCGCAGCGGAAACTGGATAATGCCATTCTGAATGCTTCTTTTATTTGAGATCTGGAATAATCAACTATAATTTATAATTTGCATATTATTATAAACTATATTATATACTGTATTATATACTTCATTTTTCTTTTTATATATATTATTTCCTATTTTGTCAGATTATAACTAGTTGAAACCTTGTTCTGATATAATCTATTTCTAATTTTAAAATGAAAAATTCAATTCTTATCTAATGCCATTAATTTTTTAATCATATTATTTTATCACTATTTTAATTTAGCGTTAAAATGTGTTGCTTATGTTGTTATTACTCTTTTTTTTTTTATTATTATTATTATTATTATATTTTTTATTGTTTTGAAATTTTTATGATTTTATGTATATTTGAATTCCTTTTTGTTATTTATTAATGTTAGTAATTTAATGTTATTTTTTAATTATCATTATAATTTATGGGAATTGTTATTAGCATCCGTGCAGTCACCAAAGGGATCTAGTTGAAAACCAGCGCCAGGCTTTCTTAGCCTGGCATATGCTGAACTAGGTCCCATTTGGCAAAATTTTATTATTATTTAATATGTTATTTTTGTATTTTTCTTTGTCAAATAAATTAATTTTCTTTCTTTCTTTCTTTCTTTCTAATAATTATTATGTTCATTCAAATGGAATGTCATTAATAACATTTAATACAAGCAGGTCTTTCAAATTTGTTTTAAAATTGTACTAGCAGTCGCCTAGTGGTCAAAATTCGACCATAATTAATTTAAATTTTTAGTTTGATCGTTATTAAGGTTTTGTTGTCTATAACTTTAATCTTATAATCACATTTCATTGAGATTTCGCCAAGGCTATACAGGTTAACTTACCTATCTTTTTCAAACAAATTATTATTTACTTAACTATACTCTTTCATTGATGATATTCCTAAGCTTGCTGCTTTGTTTTCTTTTTTTTATTACATATAAATAAGGTATAGGTAACCATAGTTACAAAGAATTGTACGACGTCAGACGAACAATGTCGAAATACTACGAACGCGATTCGACTGCGTGTGTCAAATGCATGGTTGTGTGCGTGTAGAGATTTTTCATTTATTTAATGATTTTCTAATGCATATTGTATAAAAATAATAAGATTCGCCCCTCCTTCTCCATATAAACCTTAACTGTGCCAAATTTCATACTCCTCCGTCCGCGCAATTTTCGTGAAAAGGGGTGCAAAGTTTTTGCTTCACGTATTAAAATATATAGATGAAATAATAAACTGTACAAATGTAAACATATGTTTTATATCCGACAAGAATTTACAGAGTTTAGCATGTTTGAACAAACAAACGTTTTAGCTTTAGTGCGTAGCTTTATCACGAACGAAGTCGCGGGTATTACCTAGCATTTTATTTTAAAGTAGACCCGACAAACGTTGTCCTATCCTCAACGCTACCCACTGAATATAATAGCAACCGAAAAAATTTCATCAATATCGGTCCAGCCTCCGTTTATGAGGAGCTTAGTGACATATACACGTATAGAATAATTATATATATAAAAGATAGAATAATGAGTGTGTTTAAGTGAAACCTAAGAAGAAGCAAACCACAGCTAGACTTCATGATACTTTGAGCTCATTCTGAGTAAATAGATACATCAATGACTAAATTATGTTCGGGTACTTTGAAATAACTATACTGGAACATTGAGACAACTACCATCTTAGTCTCCCCGTGACCATGGCTGCTGAAAAGCAACCGAAACGTCGGGGAAAGTGTAAACCTAAATATAAATTAAATAATTTTAAATAATTTTATTAGCTTATAAATTAGTAAAATTCAATAGTAGTAGTAGTGTAATAGTTTCAAAATTATGTAATACAGTGATAAATAAACAACGCGATAAAATCCGTATATATTAGTTTAATTTCAATGAATAACATTCGCGTAAACAGAAGACAATATTATGTAAAATTAAATCTAAATATTTGTATAATTTAAATAGCTTAAATAGAAGTAAACAGTAACTAGTAAAGATGTTTAACAATGGTAGTTTAAAGTTTCAAAATTATGTAATATTAGTGTTTAAAAAAATAAACAACGCGATTAAATCCGTATAAAGTTTGTTTAATTTCAATGTATAACATTCGCGTAAACATAAGACAGTATTATGTGAATCCTTGGGTGGTTTAGATTCACAATTAGATCCAGTAGGTAGGCGTTGTGATGCTGTAGGACAACGTCTGTCGTGTCCGTTAATATAAGCACAGATTTTAACAACACAACGTCCTCTAAATACATCCGTAAACGGGCAAAACCGCGGGTATTACCTACCATTTTATAAATAACCATAAAAGCTACCTTTAAGATGTAACTTTCAATAAACCCTCGTTAAAATTGCGTGCGCGGCCGACAACTGGGCTTGCCACCCCAAACACATTTCTATGGCACGGGCACCGCTTGTAGGGTGAATATACCCATTCACGAACACCTGATATATCTTGTTAAATTTAAGCTATTTGGTGCCGTGATTGAAAGGGATTTGTAAGATATTCCTATTACTTTTTTTGAGTGAAAATATTTTTCGCAAAGAAATTATTTTATATAAAGTTTTTAGTGGCAATTTTCAATATACACATATAAGTCACAATTTTGCAAACTATGATTTTGAACCCGACGTGAACGGGCCCTGAGATGGATAGCTTAGCAGATAAGCTTCATCGTATTTAGAATTGTGGATTCGAATCCTACACGGAAAGAAAAACGTGTGTTGCACAAATGGCTGTTCTCTGTCTGAATGTTCTTTGTGTCCTTTGTTTGAATGTTTGTAAAGTTACGAGGACGTGAGGTGCGAGGGACTAAAAAAACAAAACTCGTAATAACGGGAGTTGTCTTTTTGAAATTGAAATACATTGAATTGATTTTCTGTCTAGAAATTCTTAGCTGCTTTAAGTCTGGAACAGTGTCTAATAAATTTTAATAGGCTCGCTCCTATTATACAAAATGTCAAAAAGTATCATATGGGACATCAAAACAAAGCGAAATGTGAGTGCCATATATCTTTATATATATATAAATCTTATGTTAGCAAAATTTATAGATAGAATATAATTATTTTATAGAAATATTTAGTGAAGTGTAGCAATGTAGAAGCATTATTTGAATATGTTTAATTGTATCCGTTATTTTCTGTTGGCAACACTGATTTTGCTCGACTGCCCCACTACGCTTGATAGTATAAAACTAACGCGTAAAACGATAACGGGCAGTCGTGCGTTGAGTGGCGATCAGATAAGTTTGTGAAGTAAAAGTATATTAAATGGCGGAATTGCATTGAATTAAATCAGATATGCATATTGTGTAACTATGTAAACTATTAATATAAATTATAATTATGTTACAATAATATTAAAGGAAATAAATACTTGAGAACTGATTCTGGCGTTTCCTTACACTTCTGTGCGTGTGTTTGTAATTAAACTCTTCCTAAACGGCTGGACAATTTTGATGGAATTTTTTGTGTGTTCAAGTGGATTCTAGAATAGTCTAGATTTGCTATTTTTTTCCGTGTGTATAGGATAACGTCTGTAAGGTCTCCTAATCTCTTATAATCCCTTCAGGACTATCCCAGCTATAGACATAATTAATGTTTAAACAAAAATTTAAGTCATAGATGCGTCCTACGTTTAAATTCTGTCACCTTTCTGTACGTTAAGTTGTCATCCGACACACAATGTCAATATGAAATCTGAATTATAAATATAGTATTGTCAAGATCACACATATTGAAAATTGTACACTATTGTCCTCTATCAAATGTGTGAGCTCACTTTTCTTACGTAAGACACTTTTTAATGTGATCTAAGTACTTTAAAGGCACATTTATGATTTAAATAAACATAGAATCTAATAAACTTATATAACATTTTCTTAAAAATATTTCACATGAAAATTGTTTCCGAACTGAACGCCGTATGTAACGTTTCAGAACGAAATTGTTACTGTCATCCGACAAAATTGCATTTGGCGCGAAATGCGGTGCCATTACAATAGAATAAATCTTGTTTTATTGGAGAAAAATTAGGACAAATTTAAAGACAATGTATTATAGTAGTCCCAGAGTCAAGACGTCAAGCCGGAATCAAGTAGCAGGCTAAGTTACAGTAGCAGAAAAATATAAAAACATCAAAGATAGGTATTATAAAAATTATAAGCGTTTTATAAAAATCAAAAGGATCTACACACTTTGACGGTGTTTTCACTTCTGTTACTGCAAATATTTAGTTTTTGAATTATTTCTTTTTTGTTATGTAATATCTAATAATCGAAATAAATCGAGAGCTTAAAGAAGAATTATATCAACGCTGAAAGACTTTTTCTATTCGTACCAGCAGTTTCTGAGATAAGCGGGTTCAACCAAACAAACAAACTCTTTAGCTTTATAATAATATGTATAGATGTATTTACAAGCCAAGCCGGTTATGATTATACTTTAATTAGGTTCGGATAACTGTCAATTATCTTTTAATTAATAAATAATTATACTTCGGGGTTAATTTTGGGTACTCCAATCTTCTTCGGAAACAGTCCTCTTGCAGGCGATAATTATAATATAATATTCTACACATACACACAACACCATCTAGCCCAAATTAAGCAGAGCTTGTACTATGGGTACTAGACAATGGATAAACATACATATATACATAGTAACACCTAAACCAAGACAAACATCCATGTTCATGCACACAAATGTTTGACTTGTGCACAAATGTGTGAATCGAACCCGCGACCTCAGGCGTTGCAGTCCGTTACACTAACCCCTACGCCATCGAGGCCGACTTATTTATATTATTGTTTAAGAACTGCTAACCTACCGCAAACGAGAAGCGAGAATTACAGACAGGTATTGGTGCAATTGAGAAGACTAAAGTTCGGTTCATGGATGGGGCAAAGTGTAATTAAACTATTTTGTTACGAAATTTGCTGTAGCACTGTAGAGTATGTTAATCAATTTGATAGATTGTAACGAGCCTATTACGTAAGACCAGAGCTGCCGAAAGTGTATATTATATTTCTGTCTATTTCTTCGGCAGTGACAATACCCTAGTCGGTGATCTACTTCGTTAATATTTGTTGATTGACCTAGGACCTGAAAATGCCTGAAACGTCACAGCAGACATTCACGAACGTCATCGTTTTTTTTTTGCTCGTCTTAATGACCACACTCGGCCTGATGGTAAGCAGTCGTGTGTTCTAAGAGCAGTGGCCTCCACATCGTCTTCATAGCAGCCGAGGTGATGTTCAGGTCTCTACTTTGACGGCCACAGCCTCTGTGTTAGTCACAAAGAACCCTCCGACTCGATCCCCAAACGGAACAAAAATTTGTGTTATCTAAAAATGGTTGTTCTGAGGTTGGATGCTCTTTGTGTCCATTGCTTTAATGTTTGTAAAGTAATCTGCGTCCTAGCAAATAGGCCTAATGCGGCAATTGCCTTTAAAAAATAAATGTCGTATTTATTTTTATTATGTTTACATAAGTTATATACCGTAATCTAAGCGAATAAATACTTCATATCGACAGTAAAGTAACATCGAGCGAAAATTTTCCTCAAAAAATTAAGTTACATGCTTCGCGTAAACTATGTTTTTACTAGTTTTTCGTACTAGTTTTGTCGGAATATTGGAATAAAAAATAGCCTATGTGTGAATCCAAGTCTTCAGCTATCTACATACCAAGTTTCATCGCAATCGGTTCACTAGTTTCTGCGTGAAAGAGTAACAAACATCCATACACCCATTCAAACTTTCGCGTTTATAATATTAGTAAGGATATCGTATTGTAACCGAATAAATACTACATTTCATTTCAATAAATAAATATTTAATTTAATTTGCTTCAAAGGAGAATTTTAAAGAAATCCCGCTAACAGAGAGACAGGTCCCAAACAATATCAATTCTGTTTAAGAAGATTACCTTCCAAGGAGTTTGTTATAAACTAACTTAACAATATAATCCCTGCTTATAACCTCCATCGGCCTGGAGTCCAGTGAAGTACCACGCAGAGGTCCCAAGTTCAATCCTACGCAACTCTCAATTTCGAAGTTATATGCGTATTAAATAGTTAATTATCGTTCGCTTTAATGTTGAATGACAACATCGTGATGAAACCTGCATGCTTTTTGGTTGATTGCATAAATATCTAGAAGTAATGTTATTTAAATAAACAGCGATAAAATCTTTAACCTAACTAATATTATAAACTAGATATGCCCGCGGTTTCACTCGCGTTTATGATTACTGCGCCGTTCTTGTGGGTTATAGCGTGATGTTATATAGCCTATAACCTTCCCTGATAAATAGGCTAGCCAACACTAGAAGAACTTTTTCAATTCGGACCAGTAATTCCTGAGCTTAGCACGTTCAAGCAAACAAACAAACTCTTCAGCTTTATAATCTTATATATAAAATTTTCGTGTCACAATGTTAGTTACCATACTCCTCCGAAACGGCTTGACCGATTTTTATGAAATTTTATATGCATATTTAGTAGGTCTGAGAATCGGCTACTATCTATTTTTCATACCCCTTAGTGATAAGGGTTGTCCACGCCTAACATTTTTTTTTAATATTTTGGTCAAACATTTTTTTTAAGGCAAAACAACGTTTGCCTTGTCAGCTAGTATTAGTATAGATATGCGAATGTAGCTTTGTTTGTTACGCTTCCACTCCTTAACTGCTCGGCCGATCATCATGAAATTTCGCATACACGTTGTCAGGGATTCAGAAAAGGATATAAGGTACCTTTTATCTAGAAACTAGCTGACCCGGCAAACGTCGTTTTGCCATAAAAAAATGTTTTGACCAAAAGAATAAAAAATTGTTAGGGGTTGACAACCCTCATCACTAAGGGGTATGAAAAATAGATGTTGGCCGATTCTCAGACCTACTAAATATGCTCACAAAATTTCATGAGAATCGGTCAAGCCGTTTCGGAGGAGTACGGGAACGAACATTGTGACACGAGAATTTTATATATAAGATAAGTTTCCTATACTTAATTTATAAACATAATTTAATATGCCCTATACGTTTACCTTGTGTATGTGTATGTAGCAGAATCACATTTGTTGTACCTATTTTTGTTGTAATGTTAAGCATTTGTCTCCATACATCACTTGTGTCGGGTGACCAACTGAAAACCAGCGCTGGTGCACTCAATTTGGGTATCCAGCGAACGCTGCGGTGACCCTTTCCGGCGAGAGTATACACATTTTGTTTTAATATGTATAATATATTTTTGTTTTAATTAATTGTGTGTGCTTTGTACGAAATAAACATAATTTCTTTCTGTCTTTGTTTCTTCCTTTATATTTACGCAAGCAAAGCCACGAGCACAATGTTATAGTTTATTATATTTTCCCTGTTACGTTTTCTGGCAACAAAAAACTAAACCGAAACGCTAATCCTGCAAGCTTACCCCTTACCAAAAAAAAGAGGCATGTTGCCGGAACAAAAGCGACATCAATTTATATGTTTCAAGCTTGTTGCGAGCAACAAATTGTCTTAACAACCATTATTTATGCAACAAAGAGATATTTAATCTATATTAATACTAGTTTTCTCACGGTTCACCCGCGTAGGTCCCGTTTCCTTTGGAATAGCCTATGTGCGAATCCAGGTCTCCATCTATCTACATGCCAAGTTTCATTGCAATCAGTTTAGTTGTTTTTGCGTGAAAGAGTAACAAACATCCATACATCCTCACAAACTTTCACATTTGTCTTTTTGGTTGAACGCGCTAATCTTAGGTACTGCTGGTTCGAATTAAAATTATTTTAGTGTTGGATAGCTCATTTATCGAGGAAGGCTATGCGCTATATAACATCACGCTACGACTAATAGGAGCAGATCAGAGCATATTAGGATTCACCACTCCTTCTCCATATAAACTTTAACTGTGCCTAATTTCATACTTCTCCGCCCGCGCAATTTTCGTAAAAAGGGGTACTAAGTTTTTGCTTCACGTATTAATATGTAGATGTTTTTTAAAGACGACTCCCGCTTTAGTAATAAATCCTGTCGCACTGGCCTTTACAAACATCCAAACAATGGACACAAAGTACAACCAGATTCGAAATAACTATGGATCACACAAATTTTTGTCCCAGAGTTCAAACCCACAACACTCATCCGTGGTCGAGGCTCAAACCACTACGTCATCTGAACATCTCATCGTTCTCCAAACGACTCCACCCAAATGAAGCGTCACACGCCAAGGTCTGGAAAATGATGGGTGGCCGTGGCCTGGAAAGGGCGGTGATCGTTTAAATGAGACGTATCCGCCACAAAACGACCGCCATTTGTAATATAAGTCTGTTTGTTATAATATCATGATAGTCTTTCACGCAATCGACTGTTAAGCTTGTGCTTAACAAAAGCTATAATATTTATTTTATTTATGTTTATTAATTACGGGCGATAGCTCAGTGGGGAGACCAACAGACTGTAATGCAGAGGGTCTCGGGTTCGAACCCACGTCGCGCACCTCTGACTTTCAGAAGATATTTGACTTTTCGAAATTACGTGCGTATTGATTGGCAATTATCGCCTGCTCCGTGCCTCGGAGAGCACGTTAAGCCGCCGGTCCCGGCTGCCATGAACATCTATGGCAGTCGTTACTGGGAAGTCAGTGCCCTATAATATCCTGACACTGGTCTAGCCTTAGGGTGTCGTTAGCCTTCGGGTTGCAGAGGTCAGGTGGCAGCCGCTCCGTGTAAAAACTGATATCCAGTCAAATCCGGTTAGACTAGAAAAGCCGACTCCAAGTGACTTGGGAATAATAAAGGCTAGGGAGAAGAAGTTTATTAATTACGGGACGATAATCCGACACGACCGAAGAGAGATCAGGCTCAGGACCAACGGCTTTACGTGCTGTCCAAGGCACGAAGATTTCTTTCTTCATAATGTGCTTGAATATATGTGAAGTCTGATATTATGCACTGGGCCAGCGTGGTGGACTATGGCCTGTCCCATCTCACAACGAGAAAAGGCTCGTGCCTAGCATTGAGACAGTTTATAATAATAATAATGAGAATAATAACATCCATAGTTAGCAATATATACCGGTCCATCAACCACCCATACCTATAGCCCATATATTAGAATCCATACGTAGCAATAGTCCTACGCCTGCTGCGGCTAGTGCCGCTGTAGGTGTTCCATCACACCTTTGATTAAAACTCTCGAAGGGCCTCTTCACGTTGGACCCATGTCTCCGTGTAAGCCTCCCAAAGGGCCAGGTATTTTCTAATATAATATGTTAGAATGTACCTGTGATAGGAGAAACATAAGTATTCCTATGGTGGCTATTCAGGGGGCCCATCTAGTGAATTGGCGAGTCACCGTCTGCCCATCCAATTGATGCTATTAGAGTGTTCAGGGCAGACGCCGTTTGTCATCCATAGTTACCATTATACCGGTCCATAAAACACCCCATAGCCCAGAAGTCTTCTTCTCCCTAGCCTTTATTATTCCCAAGTCACTTGGGGTCGGCTTTTCTAGTCTAACCGGATTTGACTGGATATCAGTTTTTACACGGAGCGGCTGCCACCTGACCACCGCAACCCGAAGGCTAACGATACCCTAAGGCTAGACCGGTGTCAAGATATTATAGAGCACTGACTTCCCAATAACGACTGCCATAGACGTTCATGGCAGCCAGGACCGACTGCTTAACGTGCTTTTCGAGGCACGAAGCAGGCGATAATTGTCAATCAATACGCACATAATTTCGAAAAGTCATATAACTTCCGAAAGTCAGTGGTGCGCGACGTGGGTTCGAACCCGAAACCCTCTGCATTGCACTCTGTTGATCTCCCCACTGAGCTATTGCTGCTTGTTTAGAAGTATTAGAGTACATATGTATCCTACGTCTGCTACGGCTTGTGCCGTTGTAGGTGTTCCATCCCACTCTAGATCCAAACTCTCGAAGGTCCTCTCCACGATGGACCCATATCTCTGTGTAAGCCTCCCAAAGGGCCTGGTATTTTATTAATATTCTGTTAGAAAATACCTATGATAAAATAAACATAATAATAATAAATAATTTATTTCGTTTTAAAATTATAGGTGTCATGTCATCATGTCATGATGATATGACATGATTACTTAAGAACTAGTAGCAATGCACTTTTATGTCTACTCCTGTCTGCCAAACAAGGTAGGTATAAATAGAGCTGATATTCAGCTATATTAAGCTATACTATATTATATATTAAATCATCTCACTGGAAAACAAGGCTAACAGCCACTTGAACACGCGAAGCGTTTTTGTCACGAATAAAAAATAATAATAATATTTCTAACAATACCGTTTTATTAGCTTAATGTGCTTGTTAACTTTCGAATGTTACATTTGCTTCACAAACTTACCCATTTTGTGGTTAGAGGGTTATGATAGTGAAAATTATTATCCACTAGCTTTTAAACGCGACTTTGATCGTTCGAGAATAGTGCGTATTCTTGATGAATCAAAATCTAAATATCTTATTCATTTAGGTCAAAAACTCATGGCGGACATGGCTAAATAAACAATAATTTGAATGTACATTTATCTGTTGCCACGTTCAGGTAAGCAAAGGGCGTAGAACCAATGAGAAGAACGGGCAAGAACCAAGTAAGTACTCTTTGTCCTATTCTGTACTTCTAACAATGTGTATGCCAAGTTTCATAACGATCGGTTGAGTAGTTAAGGCGTGAAAGCGTTACAAACGAGCAAACAAATTCATATTCGCAACCAGAAAAGGTAACATTTCAGAAAACAATATCGTAATTTTCCTGAAGAGTATTCCAACTATTTTTTTAATCAGAATGGCTGCATTTACTTTTTAGTTTCCAGTACGTTGTTCCGTACACCCAGTATGTTTAAGCTTTGCCTAAAGTTTTGACTGCTTTCACAGTGAGACTAAGGCTGCAGCTAGACGCGAGCGGAGAGGCCGTGCGGCGACCGCGCGGAGGCCGCGTACTAGAATTCGTTCATAGAGAATTTAAACTCTATTAACTATGCCACAACATTCAAATTCTTCCCAACAATGAAACAGCGCGGCGGCCACGCGGTGGCCACGCGGCGGCCCGCGGAGGCCAATCACACATTCATTATTCATTCATCATCCCAATTTTTTTCTTTTTGTCAATTTACTCATTTACTACGTGTGTATTTCAAGAAAGAACAAAAGTAACTGCGTGAACCCAGGTCGCGATAACTTATTTTTCGATTATTCAAAACACGTGCGCGCGCGGCAGCCGCGTACTAGAATTCGTTCATAGAAACTTTCAACTCTATTAACTAGAACACAACGTTCAAATTCTTCCGAACGACGAAATCCTAGTACGCGGCCGCCGCGCGGCCTCTCTGCTTCCCATATAAACGGGCCCTAACGGTGTGCGGCTCTATATGTAGACTAATAACAATATCAGCTCTGTCTGCCCACTGTTAGTCAAGGACCTCTTACAGTTAGCACATAGTTCACGACTGCACACACGGTGTACTGTTTTAAGACTGCGCCGAGCGAAATGTGCCAAAACAGGTGGTCACAGTTAAGTTGATAAAATCAACACTTTTTGTTTAATACAAATATAAAATATACATTTACCATAACAATGAATGTGTTTACAATTACACCGTATAAAAAACTTAAAAGAATTAATATTTTCGCCTACAACATTACGTAAATTTTGCACGAAAAATTTAAAAACGTAAGCTCGTTTTACGTGATTTTTAGATTATAACAGTAGAAATCTATCCTATTTTACTGCTTAAACGAAACATAAATAGTTATATTATAATTTGTCCGTCCCAAATATTTAAGATATTGCTTAACAATAAAGATACATATTTATTAAAAAAGCACTTCAAATCCTCCATACAATTTTACAATGGCAGTCGCGCGCCGATTTGAATATCGAGCTCTGTCATTTAGTCCAACCGCGTCTTACGCTCGGCGCAGTCTTAAGAGGTCGCCTTGCCACTGTCGCCGTGCCGAGTATTGTGGATTCAATCCCCACACGGGACAAAACTTTGTGTGATCCACAAAGTTTTTCCCAGTCCGTGTATTCTTTGTGTCCGTTATTTAAGTGTTTGTAAAGTCCGCCGCGAGACAAGAAATATTCGTAGTGCAGGAGTTGTCTTCCATAAATACAAAAAAGAAAATACAATACAGAAAAAGTCGGCCTCGATGGCGTAGTCGTTAGTGTAACCGACTGCCACGCCTGAGGTCGCGGGTTCGATTCCCGCACATGTCAAACATTTGTGTGCATGAACATGGATGTTTCTATGCATAATATGTATGAATTTCCAAAAAAAAAAGCTATATACAGGATGTCCGGTAATTAATAGATAACCTGGAAATGTCTTATAGTGGAAATGATGGCAGTACAGAAAAAAATATGAAAAAAATCTATCCTAACTACTAACTGAGATATGTGTTTTTTTTAAATTACCATGTATAACTTTCTTGTATACTACGACCATAAATAAATGAAATCCATCGGTTTTTTGTTGTTTTATTATTAAACACTAATTATGCTAATAGATAGACAGTCAAAAGTATGCTATGCTAATATAGCTTGCACTTTTTAATATATATACATAATTAGTTATTAATTAGTTAAGTTCTTAACTGTCGCATTAGGTTCAAGCCTGTCATGATAGTTTAAGTTATTTTAAATAAATAAATAAATAAATATATATTTTTTTTCTTTTTTCTGAACGTCCTTCAGTTCTACTATAAGACATTTCAAGGTTATCCATTTATTACCGGACGCCCTGTATGTATGTTCTAGTACCCATAGTACAAGCTCTGCTTAGTTTGGGCTAGATAGTGTTGTGTGTATGTGATAGAATATTATTATTATGTTTCTCTTATCACAGGTACTTTCTAACATATTATATTAGAAAATACCTGGCCCTTTGGGAGGCTTACACGGAGACATGGGTCCAACGTGAAAACTCTCGAAGGGCCTCCTTTGAGAGTTTTAATCAAAGGTCGGATGGAACACCTACAGCGGCACTAGCCGCAGCAGGCGTAGGACTATTGCTACGTATGGATTCTAATATATGGGCTATAGGTATGGGTGTTTGGTGGACCGGTATATTGCTAACTATGGATGAAAAACGGCGTCTGCCCTGAATACTCTAATAGCATCAATGCAATGGGCAGACTGTGACTCGTCAACTCACTAGATGGTCCCCCTGATAAGCCACTATAGGCATACAAGCCAGCAGCAGAGGGCAACACCGGTGCGAGTGGCTAGGGGTGTCGAGCGATTTCACCATCACGGGTCTCGTGACAACGGAGACCTGGAGCGGGTTTCCCCGTAGTTATGCCCTTAAAAATGACACTTCCACCCCCAAGCATATAGCTCTAGCGGCCTCCCTCTGACCGGCCGACCAAGGCAAGCCAGAGTTGAGAGTCCTACGGGCGCTCTTGAAGTTCCACCCCAGCCAACCAGTAACGGCAAGCCGGGGACGAGGCCCTAACCAACTCTCTGAGGCATTCAGGACCGCAGTGTCGCCACTCACATTCAGCTCGCCACAAGCTGCCCTGCGGTTTGTGCGCTTTAATTTAACCTGGTGATACATTTTTGTTTATATCACAAGGCGAAGGTGATAGTTTTAAAGCTAGTGTACTGTGTCCTCCGATATCGCGTTAGTCTCATGATGAGAACGACTGTCCCAGAGGGGTTTTATTATTATTATTATAACAACCGTATAACACGATTTCAACCCAGGTAATGAACTTGAGACTTTACATAAGCACAAACATGCCACGAAAACAACATAGCAGCCGGTATGATAGTGTAAGCATTATATAAACTTTTCCTCTGGTGGGTACGGACCTTGCCAGTGTGAGAATGCCATAGACACAGGCCCGATACGTGTTGGCAGACTTCGCATATCTTCGAGAACATTATGTAGAACTCTCAGACATGTACGTTTCCTCACGATGTTTTCTTTCACCGTTAAAGCGAGCGATAATTAATAATTTAACACATAACTTGGAGAAGACAGAAATGCGTGTTGTCGTATACAACTTAAGACCTAACGCACATCAGTCGTATTCACTCCCGCTGTGCTACCAAGGAAGCCAGTAGCAAAAAACTTGTTATTCTAAAGTAAAAGAGAGAACACGTGATATTCGAAAAAGAAAGAAAGAGCGTAATATTTACAGCATTTTAAAATAATAAACCAAATTCTCACTTCATAACATATCATAACTCACCAAGTTTAAAAAGAAAACTAAGGAAATGACTATTAAACAGAGGCAATATTACGTAAAAAAATAACAAGAGTTAAACCGGGGAAACTATTCAACCTTATTATGGCAACCCTGAAATAATGGGAGTGTGGCACGCATTATTTCGATTTACCCACAATCTTGAGAAGGAAAAAGTTTTGTGAAACAATTTTTGCCGTTTCCAAACATGGCACATTGTTTTTATAAGGCTGTTATAAATCATAATTATTCTATATTAATACAGCGACAGCCAAATGGAAGGCCGTTGGACTACCACACAGAGGTCTCAGATTCGATCCCAAGGCGTGCACCTTTTACTTTTCGAAGTTATGTGCGTATTAAATAGTTAATTATCGCTCGCTTTAACGGTGAAGGTAAACATCGTGAGGGAACCTGCATGTCTGAGAGTTCTACATAATGTTCTCGAAGATATGTGAAGTCTGTCAAGCCGCACTAGGCCAGCGTGGTGGACTATGGCCTAACTCTTCTCACATTGAGAAGAGGCCCGTGCCCAGCAGTGGGACAGTTTAATACAGAGCTGTCTCTATTTAAAAAAAAACGCAAATATTTCTTCTTATTACAAGATGTCCCCCGCGCTTTCACCCTTTGTTGAATTCTGCTTACCTCCCGCGGGTCGTAGCGTATTGCTAAATAGCCTCAGTTACGTCTGAATAAAGTAGCTTTCTAATGTAATATTGTCTTTCTAATGTAATATTGTCTTTCTAATGTAATATTGTCTTTCTAATGTAATACTGTCTTTCTAATGTAATATTGTCTTTAGTTTACGCGAATGTAATTCATACACAAACGCTCGTTGAAGTCTGCTGTGTGTGAACATGTACAACAGGGGACCAACCACTACCTGTGATTTGACAAACCACAGATTCTCGCTAAAGAACACCGATTCCTACCAAGGATGCTACGCGAGGCTATTGATATCAAAAACATCCTAATTTCAATAGAGAAGATGGTTGGAATGTACCACCAGCTTAGGATCCAGTAATTCAAATAGTCAAACCCAAGAAGAAACAAACCACAGCTAGACTTCATGATACTTTGAGCTAATTCTGCGTAAATAGAAACACCAATGATTAAATTGTGTTCGGGTACTTTGAAATAACTACACTGGAACATTGAGACAACTACCATCTTAGTCTCCCCCTGACCATGGCTGCTGAAAAGCAACCGAAACGTCGGAGAAAGTGTAAATCTAAATAGTTTTTTAATAGTTTTAATAATTTTATTAGCTTAAAAATTAGTAAAATTCTATAGTAGTAGTAGAACAACAGTTTCAAATTATGTAATACAGTGTTAAATAAACAACGCGATAAAATCTGTATAAATGAGTTTAATTTCAATAGCTTTCTAATGGTGAAAGAATTTTCATAATCGGTTGAATAGTTTTTTTATATCAAACAAAAATTCAAACATACATAAACATTATAAATATTTCCTTTTTATATTAATACTAGTTTTTGCTCGCGGCTTTGCTCGCATACAGTACGTCTTCTAAATAAAATATAGTCTATATCTCTCAGTGATATATAACTTTCTAAAGATGAAAGAATTTTTAAAATCGGTTATTAAGTTTTTGAGTTCAATTCTTACAAACAAATAATCAAATCTTTCCTATTTATAATATTAGTATAGACTAGATGTGCCCATGGTTTCACTCGCGTTTATGGTTACTGCGCCGCCTCCGTATGTTGTAGCGTGATGTTATATAACCTCTAACCTTCCTCGATAAATAGGCTATCCAACACTAAAATAATTTTACAATTCGAACCAGTAGTGCCTGAGATTAGCGCGTTCAGCCAAACAAACAAACTCTTCAGCTTTATAATATTAGTATAAATTTACTTATCTAATGTTACAGTTATAAAATTGAATATTATGTGTTATTTTTGTCGTCTATTTTAAGCCTACTTGTAATGACTGATAAATTTCAAAAAATAATTAAGCAATTAAAAGAAAAGAAAGAAAGAAAGAAAAGAAAGAAAGAAAGGAAAGAAAGAAAATAAAGAAAGAAATGAAAGAAAATAATTTTATTTATTCGACGCTCATGAGGTAACAGGAAACACAACCAATAAGTATAAAAACAGCAATGCATTATATCCACAACTCTGGTATTCTCGCAGAGCCTGCATGATATCGGTGTATGGAGACAGTAAGCTACATACATAACTCAATTAAAAATAAAAACTTGAGAGGTGTCAAGGGACACCCGGATGGAACGAAGTTCCTTTCGATTAATTAGTGAAGGAATTGTAATAAATTTTTTTAAATTAATTATAATATATTCTATAATATATTCTACCATATACACACAACACCATCTAGCCCAAACTAAGCAGAGCTTGTACTATGGGTACTAGACAATGGATAAACATACATATATACCTTTTTCTTTTGTAAATACATACATATTATACATAGAAACACCCAGTCCAAGACAAACATCCATGTTCATGCACACAAATGTTTGACTTGTGCGGGAATCGAACCCGCGACCTTAGGCGTGGCAGTCGGTTACACTAACCACTACGCCACCGTTATAAATTTCCGAAAATCTAAAAAAAAACATAAAAGATACACACCCTACATGGCGCGTGCATAATAATAAGAAGTCTGTTATCTCGCAGCTGGCCACAAGGTCACGCGTTTTTTCCATAATTAAGTAATCTGCTGGCGCATGAATGAACAGTGCGAGCGAGATAGCGTAACTACTTACGCACGCCGCACAGCTTACAATAGCTTACTATAGCAAAAAGTTTCGTGACAACTTTTCGTAAGAATTTTTCCATCTAGCCCCCTTTCACAACGCGCGATAAGGAACTTCGTTCCAAAAAATTATAAAAAACAAACCTACAATTGAAATAAATTAGGCAGAAGGTGGTCATAGATGGCAAAAGTAATTTTATACTAATTAATAACATTTATATAACACATGTGTATACATTTTTATAAAATGAAAAGTATATTGAATGAAATAATGAAAATTGGTGATCTAGCCGTAACATTGGTGACCAAATGTGAGTTCAATACACCTACTCTACATAAATCAGAGATCTACACCCACTCTTGTATGTATAATAACAAAGAGAAACACCAACCAGTCTTATATATAAGAGTTCAGTGCCACATGTCAATAGCGTTGAACCCGTGACCTTTCGGTAACAAGTCAACACTCTACCCACTGAATTTACTAAATGAATACAGAATACTTTAGTTAAATGTAATACTTTTAAGAGAAAACTAGCTTTTGCCTGCGATTTCGTACGAGTTATTTGGAAGAAGGTACCCATTGGGTAACTATATTTTTCTAAATTTGCATTTTGAGAAGGAATAAGGTAAAAATTGCTTATTTTCTACCATGTAACTATGTACTTGTAGTTGGATATGCAAGGTTTTAATTTAAATTCTCTCAATTAATAGTAGAATAAAAAAAGCACTGGCAACACTATCGATACGTTATAAATACAACGAAACTTGGCATTTTTAAAGATTCTTATTTTGAGCTCAGGTCGATAACAACCTAGAGAATAGTGTTGAAATTAAACACTTTATACGGATTTTATCGCGTTGTTTATTTTACTTTAAACACTGGTATTACATAATTTTGAAAACTCTAACACTACTATTATTGAAATTTTACTACTATTTAATCTATATATTTTCTAATTAAAACAATTTATATTTGAGTTTACACTTTGCCCCGACGTTTCGGTTGCTTTACAGCAGCCATGTTCACGGGGAGACTAAGATGGTAGTTGTCCCAACGTTCTGAAGTGTACACTTCAGAACGTTGGGTTAGTTCAACGTTCTGAAGTGTACACTGAAGTGTAAAATTATGTAATACCAGTGTTTAAAGTAAAATAAACAACGCGATAAAATCCGTATAAAGTGTTTAATTTCAATGTATAACATTCGCGTAAACATAAGACAATATTAGAGAATAGTGTTTATATTACAAGCAAACTGTAAGTAAGGTAGATTACCAAAGTTCTGTATTTGTACAAATTGAAAGTGAAATAAAGATATTGTAAAAAGCAGAAATATCCTGACGCAGTTTTATTATGCCTGAAGTTTTCTTACAGATAGAAATAGTCTATTTATACTCGACTTAGAACCGGCATATCAGCACATTATATGTATACAGGGTGTCCGGTAATTAATGGATAACCTGGAAATGTCTTATAGTGGAACTGATGGCCGTTCAGAAAAAAATATGAAAAAAATCTATCCTAACTACTACTTGAGATGTTTTTTTTTTAATTACCATGTATAACTTTCTTGTATACTACGACCATAAATGAATGAAATCCATCGGTTTTTTGTTGTTTTATTATTAAACACTAATTATGCTAATAGATAGACAGTCAAAAGTATGCTATGCTATATAGCTTGCACTTTTTAATATATATACATATTTTTTTTCATTTTTTCTGAACGGTCTTCAGTTCTACTCTAAGACATTTTAAGGTTATCCATTAATTACCGGACACCCTGTATACATAGTCCGAAATACATATATTTTCTAATACATATATTAACCAACATATCCTGACATCTAATTATAAACATTTAACTAATAAGTATTTATAGGTTTAGATGTATAAGTCATAGATGCAGTGATAACTAATATATTATAATGAACTCAAATATCAAACATTTAACTCAAATGTATAGGTCTACATTCATGAGTCAATGCAATGACATCTAATATATTAAGAACTCTAATATCAAATATTTATCTCAACCAAACAGCTCAACGTAACTTGGCTATTACGTAATAATCCAATATACCGTGAACCCTGTATGTAAACAGTTTTCTTTAGCAGAAAGGTCTTAGTTCAATGGATCCTGAAACATTAATCATTTGTCGCTTTTGACATAAGCTGCTTTGTAAGCTCAACAGGTCTCTTTTGTTAAACGTTTGTTATTTAGAACATCAGACAGCTATGTGATGGTTTGGATTCGATATCCGATTCTTGAGGATCAATACTTCGTTTTGAGTCAACTCTGCGAATAATTATCTAAGACTGCGCCGAGCGTAAGACGCAGTTGGACTGAATGACAGAGCTCGATATTGAAATCGGCGCGCGGCCGCCATAGTAAAATTGTATGGAGGATTTGAAGTGCTTTTTTGATAAATATGTATCTTTATTGTCAACCAATAACTTAAATATTTGGGACGGACAAATTGTAATATAACCATTTATGTTTCGTTTAAGCTGTAAAATAGGATAGATTTCTACTGCTATATAATCTAAAAATCACATAACACGAGCTTACGTTTTTGCATTTATCGTGCAAATTTACGTAATTTTGTGGGCGAAAATATTAATTATTTTAAGTTTTTTACACGGAGTAATTGTAAACACATTCATCGTTATGGTAAATGTATATTTTATATTTGTATTAGACAAAAAGTGTTGATTTTATCAACTTAACTGTGACCGCCTGTTTTGGCGTGATAGCGAACAAACAAACAAACTCAAATTCGCCTTTATTATCAGTGAGGTGGACATTTTAATTTTAAAAAGACAACTTCGCAGCTAATAGTAATTCCTGTAATATTGTCTTCTTCTCCCTAGCCTTTATTATTCCCAAGTCACTTGGGTCGGCTTTTCTAGTTTAACCGGATTTGACTGGATATCAGTTTTTACACGGAGCGGCTGCCACCTGACCTCCGCAACCCGAAGGCTAATGATACCCTAAGGCTAGACCAGTGTGAGGATATTATAGGGCACTGACTTCCTAATAACGACTGTCATAGATGTTCATGTTCAGCCGGGACCGACGGCTTAACGTGCTTTACGAGGCACGGAGCAGACGATAATTGTCAATCAATACGCACATAATTTCGTAAAGTCATATAACTGCCGAAAGTCAGAGGTGCGCGACGTGGGTTCGCACCCGAGACCCTCTGCATTGCAGTTTGTTGGTCTCTCCACTGAGCTATCGCTGCTTATCCTGTAATATTGTCTTCTGTTTACGCGAATGTTATTCATTCTTCTTTCTTTCTTTTCGTGTGGTTAGTGGCCAACCTGTTGTTCAAGCCACCCGTAGGCCTCTGACATGGCTTAACGACTGCTGTCAATTTGGAAACAAACGGGACTGACTTTTACGTGCCTTTCGAAGCACGGAGACGCTCAAACAGAAATACCACTAAGCGTTCACCCATCTATAGACTGACCGCACCCAACGTTGCTTAACCTCGCTAAGCGCCTTTAAGTTTATATAGTTGTTTAATTTCAATGAGAAATTCCTGTGTCGCAGGGACTTTACAAACATTTAAACAACGTACACAAAGAACACGCAGACTCAGAACAACTGTTGTTGCTGAATTTTTGTCTCGTATAGGGATCGAACCCACAACACTCGATGCAGTGACAGTAGCGAGACAAACACATAACCCACGACGCTATCCGTACAGTTAATTCCATTTCATTTTCGTTGAATGCACGCATGGCGTGGTATAAGTGGCCACCCACATTCCTCGCAATTTCGTAGAACCAAAGGTTAACGAACTTTAGCGTCTGATCAAATACAGTGCTACACACAGCTACGAATATCGCTACGAGTATTGCTACAAGTTTTACCATGAGTATCACTACTGAGATATAGCTGCCTCCGTGGCGCAGCGGTAGTGAATGCGACTGCTGCGCATGAGGTCTCGGGTTCGAATCCCGGGTCGGGCCAACAAAAATGTATTGGGTTTTTCTGTTAAGAAATCTCAAAAGCAGTCCGGAGTTCGGAAGTTGGCGGTGTTAGACACCCCCGTGCCTCGGAAAGCACTTAAAGCCGTTGGTCCTGCATCTGATCTCTCTCCAGTCGTGTTGGATTACCGTCTTATCGGACTATGAGAGTTAAGGAACAGAGAGTGTATTTGTGTTTGCGCACACACTTGTGCACTATAATATTATCGCCTGCGCAGATGGCCCGTCTCCGTTAAGACAGGCCACCGTGACTGAAATTCGGTCTGGAGGACATTAAATTATTATTATTATATAAGCAGCGATAGCTCAGTTGGGAGACCAACAGACTAGAATGCAGAGGGTCTCGGGTTCGAACCCACTTCGCGCACCTCTGACTTCCGAAAGTTATATGACTTTTCGAAATTATGTGCGTATTGATTTAACAATTATCGCCTGCTTCGTGCCTCGGAGAGCATGTTAAACCGTCGGTCCCGGCTGCCATGAACATCTATGGCAGTCGTTATTGGGAAGTCAGTGCCCTATAATATTCTGACTCTGGTCTAGCCTTAGGGTTAGCTCCGTGTAAAAACTGATATCCAGTCAAACCCAGTCAGACTAGAAAAGCCGACCCCAAGTGACTTGAGAATAATAAAGGCTAGGGAGAAGGTATTATATTATCCCTACGAGTATCGTTAGGTGTATTGCTATCAGAATCGCTACGAGTAGGTATTGTCATTTGTCACAACTCTTGCTACGAGTATTGCTACGAGCAATGCTACGAGAATTGGTATGAGTATAGTTACGAATATCGCTACGAGTATGGTCAGCGTAGCACTATGCTACGCGCCTCACTCAACCTTGGATTGAATGGTAGCAAAGAAAAATTATTCGGTTGTATAGCACTAATGGCGTAATGATGTAAGTGGGTCGTCTTCGCTATTTCGTAAAATAAATAAGGTACATGATCTTTAGCGTCTGATTAAATGCAGTTCTCAATACAGCTACGAAGACCGTTTGGAGTATTGTTACAAGTATTACTATCAGTATCGCTACTGGAATCGTGACGAGTATTGCTACGTAAGGGGCTTCGAGTGTCTACTAGAATTGTGACGAGTATTGCAAAGAGTACAGCTACGAGTATCGCTACAAGTGCAGCTACGTACATCGCTGTGTTTTGCTACAAGTATTGTAACGCTATACTACGAGCGCAGTTCAATCTTATATTTTGCTTTTCTGCAGTCTCCCTGTGTCCATAGCTGCTACAAAAACCGGATCGTGGTGAAAAGGGTAATTATAAAATCGTTTGGATCGTTTCAAAGTCGTATCTTTTTCTTTGTGTTCTCCCTAGCCTTTATTATTGTCAAGTCACTTGTGGTCGGCTTTTCTAGTCTAACCGGATTTGACTGGATATCAGTTTTAGACGGAGCGGCTGCCATCTGACCTCCGCAACCCGAAGGCTAACGATACCCTAAGGCTAGACCAGTGTCAGGATATTATAGGGCACTGACTTCCCAATAACGACTGCCATAGATGTTCATGGCAGCCAGGACCGACGGCTTAACGGATGTCACGCATATCTTTGTCTTGGTCTATGTATACTACATTGTTTTTATTTGGTAAATATCAAACTTATTACATAACCACCCTGTTATTGCTATTAGTCTTATAAATTGAGATAACAAGAGAAACATTTTCACCAAAATACCATATTTATTTAATAAAAGAGACAAGCAAGAAAAATTTAGTATAAGCTATTTGCTATGCGCCTATTTCAACCGGTTTTTCTCCCTTGGACCCTAAAACGTAATCACCCGATTAGTAATATATCCGACGCCTTGTACGATATAACGGACGAGGGTAGACGCTATTTTTACCTGAAGCATTCAGCGTAACTTCTGCTCGACCGTAATTATTGTCCATTGAATCGTAGACACTTGTGAGTTTTAAATACTGACCGTTAAAACAGACAGTTAGTTTTAGAAGACACTTTGTGGAATTTAATGAGTTTTTAGTAGTACTTGCCAGTTTAAAATATTGTTCGTTAAAAAGGATAGTTGCTTCTTATTTTTAAATACTATCGGTTTTAAGGTAATGTTACATTTGATAGCTTTTAAGAGACGTTTTATATATTTTTTTAAGGAATAATGATATTTCTACTTTTAATTAGATTATATTTGTGAGTATTAAATATTAAGACGTAAAAATAGGTACATGTGAGATCTACATATAGTCCGTAAATAATTTTTATATAATTTTTTATTCAATAAAAGTACATAGGTATACATTTTTGTTATTAGTCGAAAATAATATTATACTACAATAAATTATAATTATCCTAAATTACATGTTTTACTTAGGTATACTTTAATCATACGACATTGTGCGTTCTAATTTAATTTCAAGCGCTAGGTTTTTATAAAGTGGTTGCCTGAACTAGGGTTCCTGTATGAACCAATCGATCGCAGCTCCACCTACCGCTCGTTTTAACGGTGAAGGATCAGGCTATTTCTCTACTAACAAAAATAAAATATATACCAAATAATATTAGGGTTAAGGTCAATGTACATAAACTTAAAACAAAATATGTATTTTGATACAATAAAAATATTTTATATACTCGTACATGTATATATATATATATGTATAGCAATAGCGGACCCGCCAGACGTGATCCTGTATGAACGAATCGATCGCAGCTCCACCTACCGCTCGCTTTAACGGTGGAAACGTCATGAGGAAAACTGCATGTCTGAGAGTTTTATATAATTTTCCCGAAGATATGACGTGAAGTCTACCAACCCGCATTGGACCAGCGTGGTGGTCTATGGTCTATTCCAGTATTTGGACAGCTTATATATATGGCCGATATGTTATTACATATATATTTTTGTTAAAACTCCCACCGGGTTATTCTAATGTAAAATGTTAGAAAAATAACCGAGGAAGAAAACAGTTGGTTGAATTGAGCCGAAATTGGTTTTTTAGGCTCATATGAAAAATATATGTGTTCACCTGGTCTTTATCGCGGGCTAAGTGTTGTGGGTTCTAATCTCACACGAGACAATTATTTTTGTGATTCATACATTTAATTCACAAATATGCCGTTCTTAGGTAGCACGAAAAATTTCCACTCTAGGAACAGTGAGGTCACACATTAGATATGTAATTAAGTACAATTTGTAATAGGAGTGAGCGTAATCCTAACAAATATGTGTTTGTTTGTTTGTTTGTTACGCTTTCACGCCTTAACTACTCGACCGATCATCATGAAACTTTGTATACACGTTGTCAGGGGTACAGAAGAGGACATAAGGTACGTAAAAGTACTGTAACTTAACTAAAGTAAATTTATGTGAGCAAAGTCATGGTTAAAATTTAGTAATTCTATATTTATAATTCAGATGTCACGTTGACATTGTGTGTCGGATGACAGCTTAACGTACAGAAAGGTGATCGTAGTATTAGATTTGAACGTAGTAGCCCATCTATGACTCACTAATAATTATTGTTTTAAGTTTAGATATATACCTATATATTTTCCGGGGAGACCAACAGACTGCAATGCAGAGGGTCTCGGGTTCGAACCCACGTTGCGCACCTCTGACTTTCGGAAGTTGTATGACTTTTCGAAATTATGTGCGTACTGATTGACAATTATCGCCAGCTCCGTGCCTTGGAGAGCACGTTAAGCCGTCGGTCCCGTCTGCCATGAACATCTATGGCAGTCGTTATTGGGGAAGTCGACAAAAAAGATCCCACTGGGTCGAAGTGTCGCCGGTCTGTACTGACTGGCCTCCACACAAGATAAGTTAAGATAAGTTATATATTTTCCGTTAATGTTAAGTTTTAAAGAATACTCTGACTGCATATGGTCTCTCGTTGTTTTTATTCTGTATACATGTAAGTGGATGCTCCTATTATACCATAAATTACAATTAGAGACTAACTTTAAATATAACTTAGTGCTTGAATGTTTCATGTAAGTGGTTTAATGGTTGCAGCTCCTTACATAACTGACTTCTAAAGTATTGTAAACTTGGCGATTGAAAAGAGTAGCGGTGAGTTCCTTGCCAGTTCTTCTCATTTTTTTTTTTTTTTATTCTACCACATACACACAACACCATCTAGCCCAAACTAAGCAGAGCTTGTACTATGGATACTAGACAATGGATAAACATACATATATACTTTTTTTTTTTTGTAAATATATACACATTATACATAGAAACACCCAGACCAAGACAAACATCCATGTTCATGCACACAAATATTTGTCTTGTGCGGGAATCGAATCCGCGACCTCAGGCGTGGCAAGTCTTCTTTTAATTTTTATACAACTTAGGTGGCAATCAAGCACACGGCCCATCTGATGGTAAGTGGTCACCGTAGCCTATGGACGCCTGCAACACCAGAGGCATTACTTGCACGGTGCCGACCCTTTAGGAAAGGCAGAAGAGGAAAAGTAGTGGGAGGGGGAAGAGGGTAATTGGGCCTCCGGCACTCTTACTCACCAAATGAAACACAACAGTAGGTATACTGTTATTTCACGTCGATATTCTGTGAGAAGGTAGCCCTTCCCTTGTCTCCCCTGTCGAGCCGGCCCATTCATGCTGAAATCAGCGAGGCTCTACTACCTTTAAAATAATAAGGGTAACTTTAACGTTCATAAGTGTTACTTTATAACCTATATGAATTAACAACTTAACTAATATTATAAATGTGAATCTGAGTTTGTTTGTTATATTTTTTCGTCTTAACTACTTGATCGATCGTCATGAAATTTCACATACACGTTGTCAGGGGAACAAAAAAGGACATCGGGTACCTTTCATCCAGAAAAAGTAGTGTTACTAACCTGACTTTATTTATATTTACGCGAGCAAAGCCGCGGTCTAGTATTTAACTGATTTTATTTTTATTTGATTTCTGTAAGCTGCCTTCACTATATATTATAAAAGAAACGCGACGTGGGTTCGAACGTATTTTCCCTCTGCAATGCAGTCTGTTGGTCTCCCCACTGAGCTATCGCTGCTAAGATAAACTCAAAAACGACTGAATGAATTTTTATGTGGTTTTCACCAATAGACAAAGTGATTCATGAGGAAGATTTAAGTGTATAATTTGTTAAGGTTTTGTCCTACCCGGCCGGTCATTTTAAATAAAGATAATTACACATTTTGACTCTTTTAATCACACGATACGACCTCTCGCTCTCTCTTAACCCTAACACTGCGATGACACGGGCGATTTGAGTTTCCAAACATTTTGCGGTCTTTCGTGTCCCGAAGCCCCTTTATAAAGGGACGAGTGAAGGGTTACGGTCGATAGGGTTAAATGGGACATGGTTTTTTGAGTTCGTTCATTAGCGCTGACGGGTTGTCGTGGTAATACATTTAAAACAAAAATACTGGTTAAGTGCGAGACAGATATTAAACTGAAGGTTCCGTATTAAAATGGAAATTTAGAAAATTAATATTTTATTAGTATTTTCAATTTTTAAGTGTCTCTATATTAAAATAGTCTAATTTTTTTGTTAGGAACTGTGTGTAGGCACTGTGTAAAATATGATAATGGGTTTGCCTCTAAAACGTGGGACTTAGAATCACATCGGGTGATTCAAATAAGTTATAAAAGTTATATAAAATTGTAAACATCTGCCGAACGATCAAGGCATGGAATTATCTGCCAAGGCACGTGTTTTTTTAAAAGAATGGTTTCACAAGATTAGTTTTCATAAGAATCCATTTTCAAAAAGACTGCTTTTCAAGAGAGTGGATTCTATAAATACAGTTTTCAAAAGCGAAAAACTCCTTATAAAGACACTTTTACAAAAGAATTGTCTTTTAAAAATACTGTTAGCGATTTCGGATTGAAGTTATCGGACTTTTCAAAACAGGTTTAAGAAAATAATTGATTCTCAAACAATTTCCAGTTACATTTCATATCTATTACATACATTTATGAAACAACAGATGTGATGTTTTTTGTGTCCACTGTTTGAATGTTTGCAGTCTTCCGCGGTACAGAAATTAGTCCAAGTGCGTTGTCTTACTTTTTTTACAAATAATGGTTATTGGTATAAAAAACTACCGACATATAATTTGATACCTTGAAAAAAATATATAACTCGCCATTTTGTGGTGGCGGCCATCTTGGATTTGAAATTTATCATAGTGTATAGTATTCTACTAGTCAAGCCCTTTCATTTAATAGTCATATTGAGGGAGTTGTGAAATGTAATCCGCCATTTTGTGGCGGCGGCCATCTTGGATCAATTTTCATCAAACATAACTAAGAACACTCCCGGCTAATTCACCTTTCAAATAAAAAAAACAATATTAAAATCGGTTCATCCGTTCGGGAGCTACGATGCCATAGACAGACACACACACACACAGACACATCAAACTTATAACACCCGTCGTTATTGCGTCGGAGGGTTAAAAAATATCATAAGCATACCTATCAAAATGTACTTAAAACACACCGCTGCCTACCCTTTCGAGAATTAAGGCGTGTAGCAATATTTAAACAATAGTACATTCGTGTTGCCCTCATTAATTAGCAATGACGGACGGCCCGCACCGATCGATACTGTTACAACGCGACACAGTTTTTAGCCGCGTAATTAGCGTTGAGTTGAAACTCGAGCAAAATATACGCTTACAGGGAAATTAAAACTATGCACTGTGTAACGGAAAGGTGTGGTCATATCTAACGGTCATATGACTTATTATTATAGGCTCTATTAAATATAACTATAAATAGAATATTAAAGACACATAATTGATTTGTTACCCATATTGAGGGAGTAGTGAAAAGAAAATGTTATTCGCCATTTTGTGGTGGCGGCCATCTTGGATTTGAAATTTATCATAGTGTATAGTATTCTACTAGTCAAGTCCTTTCATTTAATACTCGTATTGAGGGAGTTGTGAAAAATATGTACATAAACCGCCATTTTGTGGCGGTGGCTTCTCGGACCAATTTTCATCAAACATAACTAAGAACACTCCCGACTAATTTACCTTTCATACAAAAAAACTAAATTAAAATCGGTTCATCCGTTCGGGAGCTATGATGCCACAGATAGAAACATACACACACACACACACACACACACACACACACACACACACACACACGCACAGACACGTCAAACTTATAACACCCCGTCGTTTTTGCGTCGGGGGTTAAAAACAGCCTATAATTATAATAATAAGTCTGCCCATTCGATCTGATGCTATAAGAGTTACAGAGTCAGAGTACAGAGACGAGCATTGAGAATTATCGATGAGCCCAAACTCACAGACGGTATTAAGCCACTAAGGCTCAGACGGGACTTTGCCTCCCTTTGTGTGTTCTACCGCTTATATAATGGATTGTGTTCTGACGAGTTGTTTGAGTTGAGATGATGCCCTCAGCTTCTTTTTATCATCGCACCGCTCGCCATCGGCAGGGATGTCTTTCTCACACCTTACAACCTAATCGGCGCCGCACCAAGCGGTTCTAAAGGAATTTTCTCCCGCGGACGCTCAGGTTGTGGAATGAACTCCCTGCCCAGGTTTTCCCACAAGACTACAGTATGGGGTTCTTCAAAATGGGCGATAAAAGGTTTTTACGGTTGGCACCGCGCAAGTGATGCCTCTGGTATTGCAGGCGTCCATAGGCTACGGTGACCATTTACCATCAGGTGGGAATGCTTGTTTGCCACTTTAATAGTATAAAAAAAAAGAGTATTCAGGGCAGACGCCGTTTTTTATCCATAGTTACCATTATACTGGTCCATACGCCTGCTTCGTCTAGTGCCACCGTAGGTTTTCCATCATACATAGGGAGTCTTATACATAGGTCCAACGTAAAGAGGTCTTCGAGGTTTTTAATCATAAGTGGGATGGATGGATATGATGGATATAGATATATATATAAAAATAAATGCCACTTTTCGTTGTAATTAAACTCCTGCTGGACCGATTTGAATTAATTTTTTTGTGTGTGTTCTAGTGGATTCAAGGATGTTTTGGATATGGTTTCTTTTTTTTTCCTTTTTTTTCGCCTGTACAGGACAACATTTGTCGGGACAGCTAGTAGATATATATATGTTGTCGGCCTCGATGGCGTAGTGGTTAGTGTAACCGACTGCCACGCCTGAGGTCGTGAGTTCAAAATTAAAAAAAATATGTGGTCCACAAATGATTGTTTCGAGTTTGGATGTTCTTTGTGTCCGTTGTTTGAATGTTTGTAAAGACCCCCGCGACACAGGAACTATTATATACTAGCGGTTACCCGCGATTTGTCCGCGTTAACAAAAAACTATCATTCCTTTAACGGAACCTTATTTTTACCCAAATAAACGTAGCGTAAATTACTCTTTATAACATCAGCTAATTGACTGTGAAACTCCCATCGAAATCAGTCCAACCGTTTCAGAGGTTAACTGGACAAACAGACAGACGGATAGGCAGAAAAAAGTTTAAATAATGATTTTTTGATATAAGAACTGTAATTCTTTCATATGCATTAAGTAAAAAGCTGTTATTTTGACATTACAAACAGATATTTCAATTTTATTTATTTTTATGTATAGATTAATGCTATAGAAGCCCTTTTAATGAAAGCATATTAATAATGAGTGGTGTGCGGAATATTTCCACAGTTACCCATCGTATTCCGTGTAGCGACACATCTCAAGGGAATGCTATCAGTTGTCGCGTCTAGTATCGTTATTTGTGTGTCAAACGTCAACTGTAGTGTTCCGTCGCTTTCTACATAATATAATAATAATATCAGCCCTGTATTAAACTGTCCCACTGCTGGGCACGGGCCTCTTCTCACTGTGAGAAAGATTAGGCCATAGTCGACCACGCTGGCCCAGTGCGGGTTGACAGACTTCACGTATCTTCGAGAACATTATGTAGAACTCTCAGACATGAAGGTTTCCTCACGATGTTTTCCTTCACCGTTAAAGCAAGCGATAATTAACTATTTAATACGCATATAACTTCGAAAAGTCAGAGATGCGCGCCTTGGGTTCGAATTCGAGATCTCTGCGTGGCAGTCCAACGGATTCCCACTAGGCTGATACTTTTACATACAACTTTTTTTCTTGCTTTCTACAGGGTTAAATAAAAATGCTTATAATATTTTTACCTATGTCTTCTTTACTTCATACACAATAACTTTTGTTTTCCTACTTTTAAAAAACTCTTCTCTTATTTTTAGCAAAGAAAATATTCCAAAGAGTAAAAAAAAAACTGGACGAAAGGTACCCTATGTCCTTTTCAGTAGGTACCCCTGACAACGTGTATGTAAAATTTCATCATGATCAGTCGAGTAGTTAATGCGTTAAAGAGTGACAAATAAACTCACATTAACATTTATAATATTAGTTAGAAAACGAAAGTACTGTTCCCAAACGATCAAAGCCTTAGACAAAAACTAGTAATGCTATATTTATAATTCAGATGTCATGTTGACATTGTGTGTCGGATGACAACTTAACGTACGGAAAGATGACCGTATTTAAACATAGCAGCGCTTATATGGTATAAATCTTTATTAATAATATGCATATATACAAAAAAAAGTATTTTAAAGCGATGATAGCTCAATGGGGAGACCAATGGACTTTAGGTTGTGGGTTCGAGCCACGTCACGCACCTCTGACTTTCGGAAGTTATATGACTTTTCGAAATTATGTGCGTATTGATTGACAATTATCACCTGATCCGTGCATCGGAGAGCACGTTAGACCGTCGGTCCCGGCTGCCATGAACATCTATGGCAGTCGTTATTGGGAAGTCAGTGCCCTATAATATCCTGACACTGGTCTAGCCTTAGGGTATCGTTAGCCTTCGGGTGGCGGAGGTCAGATGGCAGTCGCTCCGTGTAAAAACGGATATCCAGTCAAATCCGGTTAGACTAGAAAGCCGACCCCAAGTGATTTGGGAATAATAAAGGCTAAGGAGAAGAAGAATTGGGTAGGGTAGGGTATATGTTATTTATCTACGAAAATAACGTTGTTTGAAAGAAATTATTTTAATTCATTTTCTTAGGGTTTATTAAAAGTTATTCTTTTGAATTTATTTGCTTTCATATAGGCTTGAAAAATCACTTTTGCAAAATATGTTTGAACATCTTTGACAATATGTGTGTACTAAATTTTTCTTTTTTGCTCTACTCGCGTAAATTTATTAAGTTTTTTTTTTTTTTTTTTTTATTTTGCTCGTCAAAATTACCACACTCCGCCTGATGGTAAGCAGTCGTGTGGTCTAAGAGCAGTGGCCTCCACATCGTCCTCATAGCAGCCGAGGCGATGTTGTTTATGTTAGTAACATAACTCTTTTCTGGATGAAAGGATATGTTCTTTTCTTTACCCCTGACAACGTGTATGAGAAATTTCATCGTAATCGGTCGAGTAGTTAAGGCGTGAAAACAAACAAAAAGCAAGCAAACTCACATTCGCATTTGTAATTTAGCTAGGATTGTTTTCGTTCCCGCGTCGCTAGATGGTGCTATACTAAATATACTCGGGGCTAGTTATTATGTCATAAGTCATAACACAAGGCTAAAATAATTAATTAGAAACCACAATTATGCGGTGTGGCTAACTATAACAACCGGTATTACCCAGGGCGTGGTGAAAATCGATAGAACTTTTATACAAAGGCTTAGGCATGCTCAAAAGAAATAGCTGAGTTGAAAATACGTTTAATATAATATGACTAGCAAATATAGTTTCACGGTTACTTATTGCCGTCGAAAAGATAGGCAGAGGTGTATTATTCTTCATTTTTACCCGACTACGGCGAAGCCAAACGGAAGGGTAATGATTTTGGCAGTCTGTGTATGTATTTTAGTATGTTCCACTGTAGTGCCTAAACTACTGAACCGATTTTAATAAATGAGGTGTCAATAGATTCGTAATAATGGCCCGGTTGACATAAGCTCTATAAGTATTAAATAAAATAAAAAAGTCTATAAGACTATAACCCGATTTCGTAAAAAAAGGTGTCTACAAAGGACGAAACATATGCAATGAACAATGCATAGGTAAATGGTCAAGGTAGAGCCGTGGTCGCACCTACTGTATACCTACTATGATTATGTGGGTGCCAGGAACACCTCCATTAAACAGACAGACGTCAGGGTGACGTGCCGGAACACCTTCACCATTTTTGTACATTTCTGGATTTCTATCTTATTAATTTTCTTGCTACGTCCTTTTTTACGTATTCAGGTCATAGTTTCTTAAACTTTATTTTTACGTTCGAAATAATTTATGTATTTATGACTTTAAAAACAATGATTATAAAGAATGCCTAGATTCCCAACAACTAACTGTAGATAATTAAAATGTTTGTATCATGGTAAGATCGAACCCACAACACTCGGCGTACTGGCAGTTTCAAACCATTCACTTAAGCCTCTATACCATATAAGGAATATGTAATTAATACATTTAAGAATTTCCTAACAATGGGCTCGCCACTATGACGTCGGACCTAAGCCCAGAGTTGGTAAATCAGGGAATGATTTGAATGAATGAATGAATGAACGACCTTTTTATTAGACACACACAGATTACATACAGACGATAACATTTTAAACAATACAGTGTGCCTAATAGGCTTCAGCTCAGCCTATTAATACCTCTCATTTGCGAGGTTATGTATGTAACCGAATAAAACTTTACCCAAAACAGGCATCAAATTCACGACCGCCAGCTTAAACCAATGCCTAAATAATTTATATAAACATAACTAATAACCACTCCTAACTACCCGACAGAGTTTCTTCTATAAGAAGGTAATTTTAAACAAAACCCCACCCAGCCTCCCTGTCGGCTTATCCTTTGATCTCGGGCAAGGCGGCTCGCTTTGAAGTCAAACTTAACGTTGAGTTTAGTTATCTTAACTTGTCAAATATCAAGTTTAAGTTAAGCAGTAGTTTAGTGTAAAAATTATTAGTTGAATTTATGAAATGGGTTCAGAGCAGCGATAGCTCAGTGGGGAGACCAACAGACTGCAATGCAGAGGGTCTCGAGTTCGAACCCACGTCGCGCACCTCTGACTTTCGGAAGTTATATGACTTTTCGAAATGATGTGCGTATTGATTGACAATTATCGCCAGCTCCGTGCCTCGAAGAGCACGTTAAGCCGTCGGTCCCGGCTGCCATGAACATCTATGAAATGGATTAGTTTATTATGCGTAAATTGCCGAACGGGTAGTTTCAATGAGTTTTTATTATTGTACATAGGTAAGTTCATGATATTCTTACTAATCTATGGGTCATTTTCAAAAAAAGTGTAAGTTACGGATATGAAACCGATAAAAAAATTATTTGATCATAACAGAAAAGTAACAGAAAGGAATTGTTAGGGCAATTTTATACAAATATCTTTAAAAAATAATAAGTTACATTTAGTTTATTAAAATAATTATATCCGAATTCATTATCATCATAATATCAGTCCACGGGCGTCTACTGCTGGATATAGGCCTGTTCGAATGTTGGGTTTCTATCTAGATTACTATTGTCTAATAAAACATCGAATTAAGTAATAATCATTTATTGAGTTTTGTAATCAATCAAACCACAGTTAGATAATAAATAGGTACCTAATATTTGTCAGATTAAGATTGTAAAAGCACAAACAAGCTACGCAAATACAAGCAAGCAATACGTTTTGATAACTGTCAGATTTAAATTCTTTTGGTTTATTTTGGAAAATTATTTAAATTTTGTCAATAATAATTAACCTGTTTCTTAGGTGAAATTTCTTGAAGCAAATTATGTTAAAAATAACAACTTCAAAATCATTGATAGTAAGCGTTTGCACAGAAACAACTTAAAATCTTAAAATATTATACTTGTATCATTAGTGGCAGTTTGAATTTGGTGAATAGTTAATGTATTTGGAACTGGCTTAAGAGAGGGCAAATTTTGCCTAAACTTTTCTTTAATGTCTTTAATATTATTTTCGTCAACAAGGTAAACTTTTACGTTCGTTTCATTTTTTTAAGTATATATGCAGACCTTGCGTCTAGAACATCTGCTCCATAAGCTACTTTTCTGTCCAAAAGTCTTTTATTATGATGATTGATATTGCCACCTACGCCGTCTGCTACTCCCTCCCCATGAGAAGCTTCAAAGAAATTCCATGTACCAAACAAACCAAATTATTTACTAATTGTGTTGAACAAAAATAAATGTTTTGCCTATATTGCGTTACAGGTCCATCCGAAAATATATGTGTAGAATCTGAAATCAGCTTTCTTTGAAACTTGAGCTTTGCGTTCTACAATGATAATAGTATTATCTAATTCCTGCAGTTATACAATAATTATATGCAAGTAAAATAATATATGTACATATATGGAGCTATGTGAACAGGCCTTTATCGTTCATATCTGTTACGTAACAGAAAAATGTGACAGATTTAATAACATATATGAAATAATTGCGTGTGTCTAACCTAAAACATATCGAGTGCCATGCTAAATTTCATGCTACACGATTCTTAATTTATTCTAAGCAAATGTCTCACAACTATGATAATCTAACGTAGATAATACAACACTTAGTATCTACCGATATTTTAAAAATTGTCACTCCAATATAAACTTTGAAATGTCCAATTTTAACAAGGAACGCAACGACTCGTAGTACTCCATTGAACAATATGGTCGAATATTAATTGTTGCATCATTTAGTTTGATAGTTTGTTTACTATTTTTGCCAGTATAATAATTTTATTTATTACCATAATAAGAATTAACAAACACAAAACAGAAAAGAATAACAGATATGAGTAAAATAAGGATACGCATTCACTAATTAAATTTGAAGAATAATTTAAAGTATTTATTATTTATTTTATGAATTGATAAACTTAAAAAATTGCTCTATTAAAAAAATGTATGTTTTGTATTGTAACATCACATGTTTTATTAATAATTTATTTGTAGCAGTACCGCCAGGAATGTGGACATAGGGCACGCCACGATCGTGGCGGTAAGTCCCGTTTTTGAGGAGTGGCTGGAGAGGCGGCATGGCGCCCTCACCTTCCGGCTGACACAGGTTCTGACTGGCCACGGATGTTTTGGCCGGTTCCTGTGTCGTATATGCCGGCAAGAGACGCCCGGTTGTCACCACTGCGGCGACTGCCGCGACGTTATTGAGGACACGGCGCTGCACACTTTGGCGGTTTGCCCCGCCTGGGCATCGCAGCGTCGTGATTTGATCGCGGCAGTCGGATCGGTTGCCCTCTCGCTCCCGGCCGTAGTTCAGTCTATGGTCCGGAGTGAGAGGTCGTGGAACGCCGTCGCCTCCTTTTGCGAGGAAGTGATTTCCATCAAGGAGGCGGCGGAGCGGGAGAGAGAGCGTTTAAACCCTCTCCCCAACCGCAGAACCGGGCGCCGGAGGGCGCGAGATGACCTCCAGCCACCCTGAGGTTTGACCTGGTGGTGGCGAGCTTTGTGGGCCTGCCCGCCATCCGTTCAGCACCAGGTCCGAGAGGCGGCGTGCGTGTTCCCACGCGCGCCTCTGTGTCGAGTCCGTCTCCCCTCTATGGGGGAAACAGTAGGGTTTTATGTGCAGTAGTGCCTATTTTGGGTAGGTCTTTCGTGTAGTGGCCTGCAGTTTCATACGGCGGGCCGTAACCTCGGCGGGGTCGCGACCGCATGCGAAAGCGATTCGCGCGGCCCCGTCAATAGTGGTTGTGTCGAGGAACACCGTGGTAGGTTTAGTCGGTATTCCGGGAGGTACATTATCTTTTTTTTTTTTTAACATCTTTATTTTACCCCGGCGAGTCCGACATAATCCCTCCGCCCGCCCCCGCGGAGGGATATGCGTCATTGCATTCCCCCACGTAAAAAAAAAAAAAAAAAAGGAATGTGTGTGTGGGACATTGATTATTTGTATGAAACGGGAATTACACAATGGCAGTTTTGTCTTATTTTTTTTTAATATACTGTTTATTATTTTATATTTCTTCTATTGTTATGACACAAATAGGCATATAATGGTTTTAGTTAGAAAAAAATAATGAGTTGTGTCGTAGTAAACAAATAATTGTGCTGGACGTTGCGAAATTACAATTTTTTTGAACATGACCCCTATACTAATATTATAAAGCTGAAGAGTTTGTTTTTTTGTTTGCTTGAACGCGCTAATCTCAGGAACTACTGGTTCGAATTGAAAAATTCTTTTAGTGTTGGATAGCCCATTTATCGAGAAAGGCTATATAACATCACGCTACGACCAATTGGAGCGGAGCAGTAATGAAAAATGTTGCAAAAACAGGCTAAATTCTCTTATCTTATATGAAGCATACTAAGTTGCGCGGATCAGCTAGTATTTTTATAAATGCGAATGTGAGTTTGTTGGTTTGTTACGCAAATTTACATTAAAAAGTGTTACTTTGGCATTTATAAGTATTACTTTGGCGTTCATAAGTGTTACTTTGGCGTTTATATGTGTTACTTTGGCGTATATAAGTGTTACTTTGGCGTTTATAAGTGTTTTTTGGCGTTCATAAGTGTTATTTTGTGGCCTATATAAATATACCTGCTAACTAATATTGTAAATGCGAATGTGAGTTTGTTGGTTTGTTACGCAAATTCACATTAAAAGTGTTACTTTGGCATTTATAAGTTTTACTTTGGCGTTCATAAGTGTTACTTTGGCGTTTATATGTGTTACTTTGGCGTATATAAGTGTTACTTTGGCGTTTATAAGTGTTATTTTGGCGTTCATAAGTGTTATTTTGTGGCCTATATAAATATACCTGCTAACTAATATTGTAAATGCGAATGTGAGTTTGTTGGTTTGTTACGCAAATTCACATTAAAAAGTGTTACTTTGGCATTTATAAGTGTTACTTTGGCGTTCATAAGTGTTACTTTGTAGCCTATATAAATATACCTGCTAACTAATATTGTAAATGCGAATGTGAGTTTATTTATTATGCTTCCACGCCCTAACCTCTTGACCGATCATCATACAATTTCGCATAAACGTTGTCAGGGGTACAGACAAGGACATAGTCATTCAGAAAATCGACTGTTACCGAGATTGCTTGAGTGTTTCATGAGTGGTAAGTGGTTAAATGGTGACAATTTCTTACAGAAAAGATTTGTAAAATATACCATATTGTAAACTTAGCGATTAAAAGGAGTGGCCGTGAGTTCTTTATCAGTTCTTCTTATTGGTTCTACGTCCTTGTTTTGCTGAACACGGCAACGTATAAATATAAATGTAAATTTACATTAAGAGGAAACACAAGGGCCTGTTTTTCATACAAACTTAGTCCCCTGTTTCTACCCTGGATAATGCCAGTAGAGCAATATTTTTCCAAAAAATGTAATGCCTCTATTGGCATGTTCTCCTTTATTTCATAAATTAATTATTAAGAGAGTCATGAGCCTTCAGAAACCTCAATAATTGGCTAGATTTTCCGCTGTGCTCAAACATCCAGAAAACAAATTTGACTGGATTATGTAAAGAAAAGAAAAACATAAGGACACGGCCAAAGCCTTTTTATGGAAAAAGTAGTTTAATCGGTCAAGTTTTGGAGAAGGAATCAGGGGACTACGAAACGTTGATTTTGTGCACTTTTAATAGATATTTTCGGTCCAAGCTGCTGTTGTCTCTATCGCGCTCTGCGGGCACTGCGCGACGGCAATAGATTTTATAAACACCTATTTTTCAATTCTCTCACTCTTAGTGTTTCCATTTAATAAGTGTAACTCTGACATTCATAAGTGTTACTTAGTGACCTATATGAATAAATTCAAATAATATTTAGCATTCTGTTCTTTGTGTCCATCGTTTGAATTTATGTGAAGTCCCTTTAGTAAAGTAAAGTAAATTCTTAAATACATTTTCATACAAAAGTTGTACTCAAATTCGAACTTGGGTGAACCATGTACTCCAATATTAAAATATTTCATTTACTCCACGACCCAGTTGAGCATATGATAAGAAATTGAAACGCCAAGCTGGCGTGCTCCTGGCATGATGCCAGGTCACCTGTAGACGAGGAAATAATATGAAAACAGTATCTACTAATGCTATTCACACAAACATACACTCCAATTTTCTTAGTTGTCTTGTTTAGTAAACAATAATGTCCTCCAGACCGAATTTCAGACACATCAGCCAAGACAGAGACTAGCGAACGCAGAAGATATTATGGTGAATAAATAAGCACGCATGGCGTATTGGTTAAGTGGTCGCTATGCCATTGACACTGCGCCGAGTGTTGCGGGTTCGAATCCCACACGGGACAAAAATTTGTGTGATCCACAAATGCTTGTTCCGAGCCTGCGTATTCTTTGTGTCCGTTGTTTGAATGTTTGTAATATCCCCCGCAACACAGGAATTATTCCTAGTGCAAGCACTAAAAAAAAAAAACCCCCACTAAAAATATTCTTTATTACAAAGAAAATTTTTACTTGTATTGTTTAGTAAAAAAATGATAATGTCCTTCACTGATATTGTATAAGCAGCGATAGCTCAGTGGGAAGACCAACAGCTCAGTGGGGAGACCAATAGCTCAGTGGGGAGACCAACAGCTCAGTGGGGAGACCAATAGCTCAGTGGGGAGACCAACAGCTCAGTGGGGAGACCAACAGCTCAGTGGGGAGATCAATAGCTCAGTGGGGAGACCAATAGCTCAGTGGGGAGACCAACAGCTCAGTGGGGAGACCAACAGCTCAGTGGGGAGATCAATAGCTCAGTGGGGAGACCAATAGCTTAGTGGGGAGACCAACAGACTGCAATGCAGAGGGTCTCGGGTTCGAACCCACGTCGCGCACCTCTGACTTCCGGAAGTTATATGACTTTTCGAAATTATGTGCGTATTGATTGACAATTGAAAAAAAAAAGAGCACGTTAAGCCATCGGTCCCAGCTCCCAGGTCCAGTCCCAGTCCCGGAAGTCAGAGGTGCGCGACGTGGGTTCGAACCCGAGACCCTCTGCATTGCAGTCTGTTGGTATATATATTGTATATATAATAATAACATCAGCCCTATATTACACACAGCAGTGTGACAGTCTATAACTAGGGCTGATCAATACTAATATTATAAAGCTGAAGAGTTCGTTTGTTTGGTTGAACGCGTTAATCTTAGGAACTACTAGTTCAAGTTAAAAAAAAATGTAAGTGTTGGATAGCCATTTATCGAGGAAGGCTATAGGCTCAACAGGTTACCACCAATCAGTTGCGCGGCTTCGCTAGTATCATATTATTATTTCAGACCTCTATTAAACTATCCGACTGCTAGGGACACTCACACTGACAAGAGGCCCTTCTCAGTGTGAGAAGGGATAAGCCATAATCCACAGCCAGTGCAGGCTGGCAGACTTCACATATGTTCGAGAACATTATGTAGAACTCTCAGACATGCAGGTTTCCTCACGATGTTTTCCTTCACCGTTAAAGCGAGCGATAATTAACTATTTAATACGCACATAACTTCGAAAAGTCAGAGATGCGCGCTTTCAGATTAAACTCGATTCTGTTACTAACCTACATTTATGCGAGCGCAGCCGCGGGAAAAATCTAGTAAGCTATATTTAAAGTACCATAAGAAAAAAAAGACTCCAAGTTGCCACTAAAAATTTCCTTAAAGAAAACCCAGAAAGGTTTTACCGGAAAACAAAAATAAACCGATCAGAAACCCGATCTCACCAACGGTACTTAACCCGACAGCGTTAAACAACGTTTAATTCTCATCAGTTACAAGTACCTTAATATCAACTCGGCTGCGAGATCAAAGGTTAGATTACAAAGGCGCCGCTTCTAAAGGAAACTGCGCATCTGTTTTAGCGTAAGATAAAGATTGTTTTTTTTAGGATGCCGCGTTTTCTTTTCTGTTTATTGTATAAAGAAGCTTGTATCAAGGAAACGTGGTCATATGCGAAGGTCCCTATATCATACACCAGTTTTTGGACGCGGCTTGGTTTAGAAACAGTATAGATACTTTTTTTATATGATACTCAAATCCTTTTCTTCTCGTCGTATGCTTGTAACTACTCCATGAAATTTCATGCGGTTTTCATAGTTATATTACTGGAGGTCTACCTTCAAATCTGCTATGAGGATGGTGTGGAGGCCACTGTTCTTAGACCACACGACTGCTTACCATCAGACGGAGTGTGGTCATTTTGAGCAGAATAAAAAAAAGCCGTTGGTTGTCCGCCTGATCTCTCTCCGGTCGTGTCGGATTGACGTCTCATAGGACCACGAGAGTCGAGAGAGAAACTCGGCAAACCATTTGTGGATTACACAATTTTTTGTCCCGTGCGATTGAATCCACAACACTCGGCGTAGCGACCAGTGGCGAGGCAACCACATAAAACATTATGCCATCCTTGCAGTCAATGATTAGCACTACTTCCAAATTTGATACGTATAATAACAGCAACCCTGTATTAAACTGTCCCACTGCTGGACACAGGCCTCTTCTCAGGGATTAGTTTTGTAAGCCTGTTTAACGGCTTGGCCACAGGACATTCGCTGCAGCGAAAATTCGCGTGGTGCGAACGGCGGGACGTATTGTGACTAAAACAAATGTGTGGCAAAATACTGGGCATGCACGCGTAGCGTATTGGTGGAACGACCGGCGAAACTTGCCGAGCGAATCGCCCGAGCATCGGGCGGAGCGGCGGGTGACAGAAACAAATGTATGAAACAGTATAGCTCATGCCTCGGTGCGAGCGGTAGACGCGGCGAAAAGTGTGAGAATCAAAAAAGTTTAATTGTATTCGCCGCGAAATAATGAACACCGAAACTTTTATTGCAGAAATATTAGTTACACCAGCAGAAGTTTTCTGGATGTATTCTGTATTGTTTGTATTCTGTATTGTTTGGAGTACTCCATCTTCACCCCGATTTTTATTCAAATCATGAACTCCACAATCTCTTCCAAACATTATATCTTGAATAAAAAAACTACTACTCTCCAAACAATGTCGAGACAACGTTGATAAAGACATCTCGCTCTCGGTCTATACTGGTCGCGTTAGTAAACGCAACTGCTCGTGGCGTGCAAACTGTGCCGCGTGGATTGCCGCCCGCTGCACCTCCGTTCGTGACGCCCGTTCCCGTGGCCAGGCCGTTAGGCTCCAACTTGCCTGTTACACGGCTAAATGATATGTAATCACTACAGAAACAGATAGATATATTCGGCACAACATTTCAACGATTTAAGAACTGAGTCCATATTCTTCATATAACCATCCACTAGTTACTGACCTATTCAGAGATATGTACACACGGCTACACATCAAGTTAGACATCCTATATACGCATAACTACGCTATATACAATATAGAGAATTGTCGGAAAGGGACAGTGCATAGTGGTGTCGATGTAATGGTAAGGATAGAGCTTTACAAAAATATAACGCACCCTCTCGCACGATTCGCAGCGTTCAACTTCTAATAGTACAAAGTCCAAACAGTCTAGGTTGATGAGTCGTTGGTGTACTATATATGTTTTTCCACACTACAGCGAAGCCAAAAGGAAAGGTAATGATTTTGGCAGTTGGGTATGTATGTTTGTATGTTCCACCGTAGCGCCTAAACTCCTGAACCGATTTTAATGAATGAGGTGTCAATAGATTCGTAATAATAGCCCGGGTGACAAAAGCTATATAAATTTTAAATTCGTCCTTTTTGGACCCCCTTTTTACGTTGTCGGGAGTTTTTTTTTTTGTATTGTATGTTTTTTTCCCCCGATTCTTGGATAACTTTTATCAATAGTTATTTTCTAAATTATATGCATGTGGTTTTTACCTATATAATTTGTGCACTTAGATTGATTAAGCGTAATACTATGTTCTGTTTTATAATTAATGTTAATTAAACTAAAAAAAAAAAAATTGGTAAACCAATAAATAAATAAATAAATTAGGACAAAGTCCAATACGCTGGCCCAGCACGGATTGGCAGACTTCACATATCTTATCCTCCATCCTTACACGGTGGAGTCGACTAGAGTGTGTACCAACAAGTTTGGGTCCTCATACCTCTGCCGAACGATCAAGGCATGGAATTCTCTGCCAAGGCACGTGTTTCCTTCTTACTTCAATCCTGGGTCCTTTAAGCGGGGCGTGAAAAAGCAACTTCTCAGGCCGTCAAAGTGGAGACTTCAACATCGCCTCGGCTGCTATGAGGACGATGTGGAGGCCACTGCTCTTAGCCCACACGACTGCTTACCATCAGGTGGAGTGTGTCATTTTGACGAGCAAAATAAAAAAGAAATAATTATGTATTGTATTGTATTGTATAGATTAACTAAAGTAGCACCGATCAATAGTCAAGTAAATCAAAAAAATCTTCGTGAACATTATGTAGAACTGACATGTTTTCCTTCACCGTTAAAGGGAGCGATAATTAACTATTTAATACGCACATAACTTCGAAAAGTCAGAGATGCGCGTCATGGGATCGGCGCACAGCACGCGCAGCTCGGCGCCCACGGCCCTGACGGCGGCGAGCAGCCCGTCGGCGCGGCGGTATAAGTGAGTGTAGCAGTAGTGTGGTTGTAGTTACCGTTGCGCGTGCTGCGGGAAGGGCACGACGACGCGGTCGACTGTAGCGCACAGCACGCGCAGCTCGGCGCCCACGGCCCTGACGGCGGCGAGCAGCCCGTCGGCGCGGCGGTATAAGTGAGTGTAGCAGTAGTGTGGTTGTAGTTACCGTTGCGCGTGCTGCGGGAAGGGCACGACGACGCGGTCGACTGTAGCGCACAGCACGCGCAGCTCGGCGCCCACGGCCCTGACGGCGGCGAGCAGCCCGTCGGTGCGGCGGTATAAGTGAGTGTAGCAGTAGTGTGGTTGTAGTTACCGTTCGAACTCGAGACCTCTGCGTGGCAACCCAATGTTCTCCCAGTAGGCAATCGCTTCTGTTCAATTCCATACGTACAAAATATCAAAAGCTTATTACATGTTATGTTGACATTGTGTGTCGAATAAAACTATTAATTTAAAATTTAAAAAACCCCCGACAAATAATTAATTTGATACTCATATTGAAAGTTGTGAAAAAAAAATGTAACTCGCCATTTTGTGGTGGCGGCCATCTTGGATTTGAATTTTATTATACTGTATAGTATTCTACTAGTCAAGCACTTTTATTTAATACTCATATTGAGGGAGTTGTGAATAAAATGTATACCGCCATTTTGTGGCGGCGGCCATCTTGGACCAATTTTCATCAAACATAACTAAGAACACTCCCGACTAATTCACCTTTCAAACAAAAAAAACAAAATTAAAATCGGTTCATCCGTTCGGTAGCTACGATGCCACAGACAGACACACACACAGACACGTCAAACTTATAACACCCCGTCGTTTTTGCGTTGGGGGTTAAAAAACGTCCAAAAAGGTGACCATATTTAATCGTAGTTGCCGCATAAAATAACCATTACCTCCCAACTGGAATGCGAAATGAACGATTCATTCAGATTCTCCGCTGGTCATAGTACATCATTAATATATAGAATATTTCGAACAAAGGCATAGCATAACTGTAGTACAGATCACCTATTGTTGCCTTACCTGAAAATATTTAGGTCGCCCCAGGGTTGCCAATAGCGGGCTAACGGCTTTTGTAAATGTGAAGTTCTTTTTTTTCAGCTTGCCATATTTTCTTTTCAAAGGTAATTGGCTGAATTTTTCGGTATAAGATTTCTTGTGGTATGGTATGTTGAGGTTTTGTTTATCGTCGGTTTGAGTCCCGAATGGGGCATTTTCAGTGGTTTGCAAGTGATTGTGCTGTCTGGGTGGATTATTGTGTCCGTTGTTTGAATGTTTGTAAAGCCTCATGCGACACAGGGTTTGATGTCTAGTAGTTGCGTTTTCTATACTAATATTATAAAGAGGAAAGATTTGATTTTTGTATGTTTGTTTGTAAGTATTTAACTAAAATACTAATCAACCGATTTAAAAAATTATTTAGACATTAGAAAGCTATATTATCACCGAGTAAAATCAGCTATGGTTAAAAGTACTGTTACTTACATAACCTAACGTAATCTACTTTTACGCGAGTGAAACCGCGCGCAAAAGCTAGTGTTAAATAAAAAGTTACCGTATTAAAAGTATGATTATGTTCTCTGAATGTCTTTTGTTTTATAAAAACAACTCTCTCACTACGAAAGAGATGGGTGTAGAAACCCAGGACTCAACCTCTTCTTCATGTGACCTTTCTTTTTTCTGTTTCATCTGCTTGTTGTAATGTCCCACTGCTAGGCAAAAGCCTCTCCCTTGGACTTCCAAATCACTCTGTTGGTGGATATCTCGGGGGTATTTTGACCTACAGAACCCATATCCAAACTCAACAGAGGGATGACCCCAAGGTGTCTCCACACCAAGTCACAAGTCAATCGGTCCAGTGGTGGACAGACAGACACACAGACCCACATAGTGTTTTCATTAACCTCTTCGAAGAAGACTCTGAGGTTAATAAATTCTGTAACACGGGTGACTTTACAAAAATTCAAACACCGAACACACAATAAAATCCTATTCTTTATCAGTGATTACGCAGTGATGATTTAATATGATTTGTAATACCGAAATTATATTTAATTGGAGATTTAAAAGAGTGGCCGTGAGTTTCTTGCAGGTTTCTTCTCATAGGCTCTCCGCCCTTTGCCTAAACCTAGCAACTATCCTAAATGTAACTTCAGTAACTTAGTAAACTCACTGACCTATATATTTTGACGTTCATAAGTGTTACTTTCTGACCTAAATGAATAAATGATTTTTGACTTTGACTTTGACTTAGATGGCGTTGTGGTTTAAGTGGTCATCTCAACTGCCGCCGCGCCGAGTGTTGTGGGTCCGATACCCACACGGGACAAAAATTTGTGTGACTCACAAATGGTTGTTACGAGTCTGGATATTCTTTGTGTCCGATGTTTGAGTATTTGTAAAGACCCCCGCGACACAGGCATTATTCCTATAGCGGGAGTTTTCTTTATTATTAAAAAAATAAAAAGTGATAAATACAAGTAAATTGTGTTGCAAATTGCTTGTTTTATTTTTATTCTCTTCATTTAAGCTAAAAAGGTTGTTTTAGGAGTGGGTTTATGTATGGTCGTCCAGGAGTCGTCGCCCGCAGATACTACATCTCTGCATTGAACACTGTTGGGTAGGTCGCTGATGTAGTTGGGGGGGCCTGCTATGGATGAATCTTTTTAGACTCCCAACTGGCCCCCCCATTGGGTGAGAGAGGGAACACCCCAGGTTTTTTAGTGGGCATACCAGCACTCGGCTGGTGAGTCCCACACGCCCCGCCGGTGCCGTCCCCTAGCCGGCGGGTAGTGCATCAAGCACTTTTCCTGGGTATCAAAAAAAGAAACAAAAAAAAAAAGTCGCTTATGTAGTTTCAGTTCCAGCGTCCACCCATCCTACAAAGCAGGGAGCGGGCACACCTTGGTGGTTTTAGTCAGTAGGCCCAAAGTCTCGGTAGAGCCCGACATAACCCTCTCCCTCATGGCGAGGAGGTATGCCTCAAGAAAATCTCCAAGGAAAAAAAAGGAGTGAGTTTATGCTTGTTTTAGCATTGCTTCAGCCATTACATCTGGTGGTCACGGTTTTGGAAGTAAAAGTAAAATAAAGTTATTTTAGAACCAATCTGATTTTGTATTTTGAACAGAAGTTCTAACGCATTCGTGGTTTGAATTAGACTAAAACTTACATGCTAAACACACTTACACTAAATCGGATAACTCCCTATACACACATATGCATCGGGAGGGGTATCACATGTCGCTACAAATCGCTCAAAGTCCTAATGGAATACAAATCACGATATTTCGCTCTCTATGTCACCTAAGAGCTGAATTTTCTTAGTGTTTTAATTGAAGTGATTTAAACCTTTTTTTTATTCAAAGGACTTATCACCCGCTCCAAGAATAATTCCTATGTCGGAATTTTACAAACATCAAAACAACAAAAGCCACCCAGACTCGGAACTACTCTTTTAGATCATCCAAATTTTCGTCCCGTCTCGTTCGCACCTACAACATTCAATTCCACGAAGGCCAGTCAACCACATAACCTCTACGCCATCTGCACAGTCAGTATCAGTATATGCTCCTATTTTCCCGCTAGATGGCAACCCTACAACTCTGAATTGAACGCTAACAATCGCAACAAAAGTTTCTACAGTTACAGTCGCTACTCAATCCCTGAGATCGATAGATTTTAATATTGAAACTGGATTTGCAGGAGCTAAATTGTATTCATATATATGCTTATTCCTGTAGTAGGTTTAGCCTGCGGCTTCAAACACGTAGAATTTCGAAGTACATATATACGAGCCCATCTACATTGTTATTTCATAACTAGCTTTTTCTCGCGGCTTCGCTCGCGAAAAATTAGGTTAGATTATGCTACGGAGCGACGCCCTTAGTCGTGACGGGGCGACGCCCAGGAGTCGTCACCTGCGGACCTTCCTGTCTGTATTGGGCACTGCTGGGTGGGTCACTGATGCAGTTTCAGTTCCAGCGAAAAGCGTTATAAATGGAAAAAAAAGGTTGGATTATGCTAGTTACAGTACCTATTTAGTTTCGTTTTAATAATATATATTGCCCTTGTTATTCGCTGATCATATAGCTTGCTACTGGTAAAAAGAATTTTTAAAATCAGTTGAAAAGCTTTTGAGTTAAACCATTACAAATAAACAAACGAAAAATTAAATATTTTCTCTTTATAATCTTCTTTATATATATATATAATTCCTCTGTTCGTGTGTTGATAGTGAACTCCTCCTAAACGGCTGGACCGATTTGAACGATTTTTTTTGTGTATGTTCAAGTGGATTCGAGGATGGTTTAGATTTGGTTTTATTTTATTTTTGTCTATACAAGACAACCGTCTGTCGGGACAGTTAGCATTATTATAGAAATACTATACTTCTAAGCGGGGGATTAACATAAAACATGCACCAGATTTGAACTTAACGGAGATTAAATATATGATAGTGCACGCGTGTGTGTAAACACAAGTGCACACTCTGTGCCGTCACTCTCATAATGCGATGTGACGTCATCGACACGACCGGAGATCAGGCGCAGGACCAACGGCTTTACTTGCTTCCTGAAGCACGAGGGTGTCTAACACCGCCAGCTTCCTTACTCCGAGCTGCTATTGAGGTTTCTTAGCTGAAAAACATTCAGTTTTTGCATGTTGTCTAAGTAGACAAGGTAGGTACCAGCGCTGTGCATATTTATAACTAGCTTTTGCACGCAGCTCCACCCGCGTAGGTCCTACATCAATTAAATGTAGCCTATGTCCGTCCGCAAGTCTTAAACTATGTCTGTACCAAATTTCATCTAAATCGGTTGAGTGGTTTAGCCGTGAAAAGTTAACAGACAGACAGAGTTACTTTCGAATTTATAATTAGTAAGGTTTGGAGTAGCACATGCAATTAGATAATTGTTAATTATATGAGAATGTCTGTATTTACCCTGCAATAAATATGCCAATAAAATAAAATAAAATCCCAAACTATTTTTGTTGACCCGACCCGGGATTCAAACCCGACAGACAGTAGTTGCAATAACTAGTGCGCCACGACGACATATATAAAGATAAGCAAATACACTGCATTTTAGCACCGAATCCAACCACGCTTATTGAATACTCTCTGTTTGACAGATACGGACAAGATGGCGGCGTGCCAAAAACAAAATGGATGCCGTTGGCGCCAAAACTTGCAGTTTAGTTATTGCTAAAAGCTGTGTATATTGGCGAATACGCTTTGAATATGTAGTTTTTTTAGTATGCTTGTTAAAATAGTTAAAATGGAATCTTTATGGCGCGTCTATCTGTCTGTCAGTTACTTAACAAAGCAACTACTAACGCTTGACTGCAATATTATCTTAATCTTAACTAATGTTATAAATGTGTTTGTTCGTTTGTTTGGGCTATCATAACTTAAGTCTCATATCCACTAGGCAACATTTGACGCGCGACATGTTGCACAACATTGTTGCTCATGACAACGCGGAACTTTGTTTAGCAACGTTGTCTGTCCAGGCATGACCAGTCGTTGGCAAAATATCGCCAGAGGAACTAGTGTTGATTACAATACAGTTTCATTACACCACACTACGGACGTTTCTGCGCGTCAATGTCTCCACTTATTAACAGTTTAAATAATTTTATTAGCTTTTATATTAGTAAAATTCAATAGTAATAGTAGAGTAGCAGTTTAAAAATGATGTAATACAATGATTAATAAACAACGCGATAAAATCCGTATATAGTAGTTTAAGTTCAATGAATAACATTCGCATAAACAGAAGACAATATTAAGTATATTATATATACTATACTCGTATTTTGCGCGTCGCTCGCGTTAAGTTTGATCAGGGATGTTGCGAATATTCGCATCCGCATCCACAATAACGGAGCTTCCGCTTCGATTTGGACATCCGCATCCGCAATAATCAACGCGGATGATAATGCAGATCCAGATATAGCGTAAGTTACGATAAGAAACAAATCAGTTGTTTGTGTTGTTGTTGTTGTAGGTGTTTAATTTATGAACCTTTGCAAAAAATGCTTGAACTTGCGAAGCCTGCGAACCTACTTTTTATTAAATAAGATATAATCTTTCAAATCACAAGTAATAAAGATATTGAAAGACAGACAATTACGCCCAACTTAATTTCATCTCTTGCTTTTCTTATATGTATAACCCACGAGTTTATTTTTATATTTATAAACCCACTAAGATTGTATAATATTTCATGTTTACATAAGAGTTTGTAAGTAGTGACCTATGTATACGCTGAATTTGTATAAATTAAGTTATTTAGGGAAACCTGTTATTGGCCATATAAATTGAACTATACTCGATTTGTTAAACAAACTGTATCGCTGTTCGTTTTCTTAATAAAAATAAATAAATAAAGCTGAACAATTTTCATCAATATCCGCAACCATAATAGCGGAGCTTCCGCATCGATTTGGACATCCGCATCCGTATTCGCAACCGCGGATATGGGTATTCAAATATCCGTACCCGCATCCGCGGATGTAAAAAAATCTGCATCCGCAACATTCCTGATTTAGATTATATCAATAAATTGCTATCTGTTGGGAACAGTACATTTTCTAGATGAAAGTTACTCTATATACTATTCTGTACCCCTGACAATGCGAACACAACATTTCATGATGATCAGTTGAGTAGTTCAGGTGGCAAAGTGTATTAAAGAAACTAACATTTACATTTATAATATTAGTTAGGATATTTAATTACAATAATTGGGGTCCGAGCGCTCGTATTTTGTACAGGGAGATCGCAAAAGGCCTGATCGACGTTTCGCATGATTAGAAGGCTGGTCTTTTCTTGGCGCAAAGAATCAGCATTGCCCTTCAACGTGGCAATGCTGCCAGTCTTCTGGGCACGTTACCAGTTGACAGTGATGCTGAAGAATTCTACGATGCCTAAACCATTTTTGTAAATATTATAATTATTTGTGTTTTTGTAATTATGTTATCTTTTTTAATACATTTGTAAATATAATTAGTTTTAATAGTTACAATAATATAGGATGTAAATTTGTAATTGAATTACAATAATAAGAAAAAGGTCACATGGCCTAAGCAATACAAACGGTGGTTTATTTTAGCCTTATGTTATAACAAAATAACTAGCCACAAGTATATTGAGTATAGCGCCATCTAGCGATACGGGAACGAAAACAATTCTAGCTTATACTATAAATGCGAATGTGAGTTTGCTTGCATGTTGTTTATTTTCACGTCTCAACTATGATGGCCTCGATGGCGTAGTGGTTAGTGTAGCCGACTGCCACGCCTGAGAACGCGGGATCGATTCCCACACAAGTTGAACATTTGTGTGAGACATGGATGTTGTCTTGGTCTGGGTGTTTCTATGTATAATGTATATGTATTCACAAAAAAAAGTATATATGTATGTTTATCCATTATCTAGTACCCATAGTACAAGCTCTGTTTAGTTTGGGCTAGATGGTGTTGTGTGTATGTGGTAGAATATTATTATTATCATGATAGAATATTATATTACAAACTATACGTCTGATACCATAGTTGTTGTAGCTTTGTGCCATAGGAATCATATTGTATATCCATTAACCCATAACGGATTCTTCAGAACAGGTTGGTTTAAGCGTTTTACAGCAGGCTTTCAAAGCGCTCCATTAAAAAATTGAGGCCGCGTGCATTATGGAGTATTGACTTTGCTGTGTTTAGGTAGAGCGAAATGACTCGGATTGAGGGTTGCATTTCTACCAAACTGCGTCAGAAATAGGGTTATATTTTGAAGTGGGTATTTTTTGTGAAACTAGAAAATATTCCTTTATTGATAGTTTAATGACATAAAATGATTTGTACCTTTTAATAAGGAGATGACACTAGCTCCTGCACCACACTTTTTACTAGTGCAGGGATCAGACAATTCTAAATTATTGTAGCTTAATTTGTGTCAATAAAGAATTTAATTAAATAATTTATTATTATTAGTGAAATAGTAGTAGTGAATGAGACGGAGGATGAGTTCTTGTGTTCCCGGATTGGGCAATGTGTTTTGGGTATTCCATTAATGCTATTTTATAAAAATATTAGGATTCGCCAGTCATAATAAGCAGCGATAGCTCAGTAGGGAGACCAACAGACTGCAATGTAGAGGGTCTCAGGTTCGAACCCACGTCGCGCAACTCTGACTTTCGGAAGTTATATGATTTTTCGAAATTATGTACGTATTGATTGACAATTATCGCCTGCTCCGTGCCTCGGAGAGCACGTTAAGCCGTCGTTCCCGGCTGCCATGAACACCTATGGCAGTCGTTATTGGGAAGTCAGTGCCCTATATCCTGACACTGGTCTAGCCTTAGGGTATCGTTAGCCTTCGGGTTGCGGCAGTCAGGTGGCAGTTACACCCGATGCGAAAGAGAAATTATACCCAGTGCGGAAGTTGCTTTATTTAGTAGATGAAATACAATATATGTTTACAAAAAAGTTAAAGGCTTTTAAATAATAATCGCAACTAATATTGTAAATACGAATGTCAGTTTGTTTGTTTGTTACGCTTTCACGCCTTAACAACTCGACCGATCATCATGAAATTTCACATAAACATTGTTAGGGGTACAGAAAAGGACATGGAATAACTTTATCCAGATAAAAAAGTACTTTTGCCGAGGGATACAAATGTATTGACAAAATTAACATTAACGCAGAGGAAGCTAATATTATATCAATCAGGAATCTTTTTACAGAAAAAATCTGCCGAATCAGACATCAATCACCTAGAATTTTTCGATCAAGTGTAACGCAACCAAAACCACGGGATTACAGAATCTTTTACTACACAAAACAATCCACCTCTGATTGAGAAACTTCAGACAAAATTGCCTCTCAATAATGAATTCGAAAATACTTTCTGTGAAGTTTCAACGGATCTTAATTTTGGTTTTAACATTTGAATAAACCAATATCGACGGGACTACTCCTTGGATCAAGTAAAACTTTGTGCTTTCGCTTACAACTGATTTTGAAGTCTCGGATTTGATTTCCGATCAGTATCATTAGTCTAGTAAGTACCTAATATTAGTTTAGTTTGTGAGACAGAGACAGTTCTCTAGCCTGCATGGATGGTATAAGGTTTTAAGTGATCGCTTCACCATTGTCATGACGCTGAGTATAGTAGGTTCGATCTCCACACTGAATAAATGGTAAATAAATAAATATATATCTATCTTGTTCCGAGTCTTGCTATTTGTGTCAGTTTCCTATATGTTTGTATAGTCCTTAGCGACACAGAAATTATGTCCATTGTGTAAGTCTGTTAGAAAAAACTTTTTTTTTTAAATGAAATAATAATTTAAAATAACTAAAAAACACGCTTTATTAAATAACCGAAACTAAAAAGTAGAAAATAATTTAATAATTTTAATGTAAAAAAGCGTTGGGTGGGGGTTATCAAAATATCTTAGAAAGCACTCCACGCTTTTTTACATTAAAATTATTAAATTATTTTCTAATTTTTAGTTTGGGTTTTTTAATGAAGCGTGTTTATTAGTTATTTTTAACTATTATTTATATTTAATTTATTTTTTATATTCTTTTAATTTTTCTAATTTATTGTATTGTCATCGGTCTTCGATAAGTGTGCAAAGTTTCAAATCAATCCGTCGGTTTGAAAGGGATGAAAATCACGTTCAAAGATGCCGTTACATAGATTTATAGATACATACCAAGTTAATAAAAGCTTGTTAAAATGAAAATAGTAGTAATTCTGGGTTCGGAAATGAGGCTAATTTTAGAAAACTCCCACACAATATTAATATGCGACAACCCAATGGAATTGTCATTAGACTTATTGAAGATCGTAGGTACGGATCTCAGCCAGTGCTCTCTCAGGAACCCACATCTAAGCAATGCAGGTTAGCTACGAGTTATGTTAGATAGATTACTAGTAATAATGTCCTTCATACCTAATTTTGGTTACAGTGGCCAATCTTAACGGAGACTGGCCATTATTTATTATAGTGCACAAGTGTGTGCGCAAACAAGTGCACTCTCTGTTCCCTATCTTGTCTTATCTTGTGTGGGGGCCAGTCAGTACAGACCGGCGACACTTCGACCCAGTGGGATCTTTTGTGTCGACTTCCCCAATAACAACTGCCATAGATGTTTATGGCAGCCGGGACCGACGGCTTAACGTAATCTCCGAGGCACGGAGCAGGTGATAATTGACAATCAATACGCACATCATTTTGAAAAGTCATATAACTTCCGAAAGTCAGAGGTGCGCGACGTGGGTTCCAACCCGAGACCCTCTGCATTGCAGTCTGTTGGTCTCCCCACTGAGCTATCGCTGCTCTCTCTGTTCCCTAACTCTCATGACCCAATGGGACGGTAATCCGATACGACCGGAGAGAGATCAGGCGCAGGACCAACGGCTTTACGTGCTTTCTGAAGCACGGGATGTCTAACACCGCCAACTTCCTAACTCCGGGATTGAGATTTCTTAACAGAAAACCTAATAACTTTTTATTGGCTCGACCCGGGATTCGAACCTGAGACCTCATGCACAGTAATCGCATTCAATACCGCTGCTCCACGGAGTTATAATTCAGTAAAAAATGAATACTAGCTACATCTTTGCTTGACTCAGGCATTGAACTCAAGGCCAAGCACAGCAGTCAGCAGCCACCACTGAAACAGTATTTCAGCATACATAATGAAATCAAAAAACTTGCCTCCATGTTTCAAGGATAAAGCACTGAAGTTTTAGAATTTGAATAACCTATTATACAAAGAAAATTTCAGTTTCAGGTGAAGTTTGAAGTACTTTGGAAACCGTTTCAAATTTAACATTATTTAGGCTAGGGTAACACAGGATCGTGGGTTTAGATATTGTTGAGATTCGAAACCAAGTGGGGTAACATTGGGTATGAGAATTCGTGTAACATGATGGCGTTGTTTTAATTGGTCGCCTCGCCACTCTCATTGCGCCGAGTGTTGTAGGTTCGAATCCCAGACGTGACAAAAATTTGTGTGCTTTACAAATTGCTGTTCCAAGTCTGTGTGTTCTTTGTGTCCGTTGTTTGAAAGTTCGTAAAGTCCCCCGCGACACAAATTATTTCTAGTGTAATAGTTGTTTTTTTCTTTCTAAACTAATAAAACCTATTATTCCAATGCGAATGTGGGTTTTTTACGTTTTAACGCCTTAACTACTCGACCGATCATCATGAAATTTCGCATACACGTTGTCAGGGGAACCGAAAAGGGTATGGGGTACCTTTCATCCAGAAAATGGTACTGTTACTAAGCGAAGCCGCGGGCCAAATCTAGTTTATAATAAATGCTTCATAAATCTCATAAATATTGTTATTTTTAGTTTTTTTATATACAATCTTCTCCCTAGCCGTTATTATTTCCAAGTCGCTTTCTAGTCTAACCGGATTTGACTGGATATTAGTTTTTATACGTAGCGACTGCTATTTGACCTCTGCAACCCGAAGGCTAACGATACCCTAAGGCTAGACCAGTGTCAGGATATTATAGGGCACTGACTTTCCAATAACGACTGCTATAGATGTTCATGGCATCCGGGACAGACGGCTTAACGTGCTCTCCGAGGCACAGAGCAGGCGATAATTGTCAATCAATACGCACATCATTTCGAAAACTCGTATAATATCCGAAAGTCAGAGGTGCGCGACGTGGGTTAGAAACCGAGACCCTCTGCATTGCAGTCTGTTGGTCTCCCCACTGAGTGAGTTTTTTTTATATACAATAATATATGATATTACAGCTGCAAAACCATTATGTTATGAGTTGTACAATACTGAAATTATATTTAACTAGATGTGGCCGCGGTTTCACCCGCATTTATTATTACTGCGCCGCTCTCGTGGGTCGTAGCGTGATGTTATATAGCCTATTGCCTTCCTCGGTAAATGAGCTATCGAACACTAAAATAATTTTTCAATTCGGATCAGTAGTTCCTGAGATTAGCGCGTTTAAGCAAACAAACAAACAAACTCTTCAGCTTTATTATATTAGTATAGATTGGCGATTTAAGAGTGGCTCTGAGTTTCTTTCAGGTTTCTTCTCACAGACTCAACCCTTTGCCTGAACCTAGCAACTAATCAAAATGTAAGTTCAGTAACTTAGCGATCTCTTTCCTCTTTATGGTATTAATACCTCCCCTTTCCTATCCAGAACAACGCGTGCTGGGCTCAGATGCCATCCTTACACGGTGGAGTCGACTAGAGTGCGCACCAACAAGTTTGGGTCCTCATACCTCTGCCGAACGATCAAGGCATGGAATTCTCTGACAAGGCACGTGTTTTCTTCTTCCTTCAATCCTGGGTCCTTTAAGCGGGGCGTGAAAAAGCACCTTCTCAGGCAGTCAAAGTAGAGACCTCAACATCGCCTCGGCTGCTATTTGGACGATGTGGAGGCCAGTGCTCTTAGACCACACGACTGCTTACCATCAGGTATGGTCATTTAGACAAGCATAAAAAAAAGCAATAATGTATTGTATATGTATTGTAATGTATTGTATATTAGTTATATTAGGTTTAAATCATTTATTCTCAAATACAGACAAAGCCACATGAGTATATAACATAAAAAATGTATTATATACATATATATATATATATATACGTATATAATACATTTTTAATCCTTTTTAGGAAGGTATGTGTAAGAGGCATTCCACAGTTTCTATCTCAAATTTTGTTAGTATAACTTTTTATTATATATTCGAATAGGCAAGATCGAAAACTGTTAAATGAGTTTATATTTTTAGATGGTAGGGTAAGTTATTGAATATTTATGCTCCTTCATAGGTAATATTCTTTTTAGCATAGTTGGTTTGTATTTTTGGCAAAACAAGTAAACTAGGGCGACGAAGGCTACGTTTAGATATTTGGGACTTTTTAATAAATGATATATTGGCATGGATGGTATTGTCTATTATATATTAGTAGTATTGTATTGTATATGTATTGTAGATAGTTAGTCGGCGGATCAAATTTAAAACGTTGGCAACGCACTCGTGACTCGTCCACTGGTGTTGCGAGTGTCCATGAGCGGCGGTAATCGCTTACCACCAGGCGATGCGACTGCTCGTTTGCCTAATATACCATAAAAGAACTCTTTCTCGCAAACATTTGTTTATTTATTATTAGTCACATTTTCTGTCCATGAAATAAGCAAATTAGCACTAAACCTAAAACCCAACTGCCTTATTCCAAGTATGTATAAGGCGAGTCAACACAGGAGGTACCTGAAAGCCCGGGGCTTCGAGTCGGGTGGATCGATACTGCCAATATTTAATCTGCGGTTTGACCACAGGCATACTGATTCAGTATGCCACCTGTACGAGTCAAATACATTTATATTTTAACTTGAAATCCCTCGGTTTCTATTTCTATTCGTAAAGAAGACAACTCTCGTATTAGAAACCAGGGATGTTGCGGATGCAGATTTTTTGACAACCGCGGTTGCGGATTCGGATACAGATATTTTAAGGCTCACATGCGCAAATGCGGGTGCAGATGGGGATGTCTAAATCGATGCGGAATCTCCGCAATTACGGATGTGGATGTTGATGAAAATCATGCATCTTATTTAATAAAAAGTATCACCTCTGCAGGTTCAAGCCTGTTTTGCAAAGGTTCATAAACGTAGCTATACCGTTTTCTAGTGTTTCTTGATTCTCATTTTCACTTGAAGATTCATCGCGCTATTCATCGGTCCACCCATTTTCTTTCATGTCGCAACGTGCGCTATATCTGGATCCGCATTAACATCCGCGTTGATTATTGCAGATGCGGATGCAAAAGCAGATGTTCAAATCGATGCGGGAGCTCCACAATTACGGATGTGGATGTGAAAATTCCCAACACCCCTGTTAGAAATTAGCTGAGGAGACCTGGATAAATACATACATTACTTTTTATCCCGATATTCACTGTATCGGGACTTATGCGGGCGCAACCGCGGGACGCTGTTAGTATTTTAAATACGAATGTGAGTTTGCTAATTCGTTTGTCTGTTTGTTACGATTTCATGCCTTATCTACTCTACCGATCATCATAAAATATCGCATACATGTTGTCAAAAGTAAGGAAGAGTACTGTTTGAATGCCTAGCTCCAATTGTGCAGCTGGTTTTCACCGGGAACCGTTTCCGCTGGCTACTACGTCACAGCGTCACCCTCGGCCAGCCCGGCCGGCCAGCTCATCTCTGACTCGCTCGTCTATCCTTATACACGCCACGCGTGCTCAACGGGCATATCTTTTGTATTTTATATATTAATAAAGCAGTCAATTTTAAGAAAATAGTTTATTTTAAACGCACACAAACCCAGCCAAAGAACACCAGCTATATAACTGGAGCTAGGCATTTAAACAAGCATATAGGGTACCTTTCATTCAGAAAAAATAAACCGTCCCTACATTTATGCGAGCGAAGGCGCGGGCAATATATAGTCAACTAGCTGATCCGCGCAACTTCATCTGCTACACATAAGAGAATATTCCCTGTTTTTGCAACATTTTTCATTAATGCTCCGCTCCTATTGGTCGTAGCGTGATGTTATATAGCATATAACCTTCCTCTATACGTGAGTTATCCAACACTGAAAGAATTTTCCGATTCGAACCAGTAGTTCCTGAGATTAGCGTGTTCAACCAAACAAATAAACAAGCAAACTCTTGAGTTTTATAATATTTGTATAGATAATTTTTGTGTTGCGGGGCTTTTATGAACATTCAAGACGCCGTTTTTCATCCATAGTTAGCAATATATACCGGTCCATCAAACACCCATACCCATAGCCCATATATTAGAATCCATACGTAGCAATAGTCCTACGCCTGCTGCGGCTAGTGCCGCTGTAGGTGTTCCATCACACCTTTGATTAAAACCCTCGAAGGGCCTCTTCTTATCTTATCTTATCTTATGTATGGGGGCCAGTCAGCACAGACCGGCGACACTTCGACCCATTGGGATCTTTTGTGTCGGCCCCAAGATTTAGCCCTTAGCTATCTCCCTATGAATGTACTGCATCGGTCGTAGTGTACACTTCAGAGGGAGAAGCCTGAAGTCCTCAGGGTTTGGATATGCCAATCCCATCAGACCCATCCTCAATCCAGCCAACGCGTCGCATTCACATAGTAGGTGCGATATGGACTCGTCCTGTTCACCACAGACTCTGCAGATCGAATTGTGAGCCAATCTCAATCTGCACAGGAAGTGGTTGGTGCCAGAAGGGCCTCGTCACGTTGGACTCATGTCTCCGTCTAAGCCTCCCAAAGGGCCAGGTATTTTCTAATATAATATGTTAGAAAGTACCTGTGATAAGAGAAACTTAATAATAATAATATCATTTATTCTCTCTTCACAATAGTTTCAAGATTCAAGTACAGACAACAGTGTAAAAAGCACATTGTAAACTAACTTGTGAGAGACTGGTGCCTGAAGTAGGTTTAAGAAAAACCTGTATTACAGGTCATCAGGGCCCCCACCGTTAATTTTATGACATATTTATTACAAGACGGTTTTACAAAATTCTGTGGATCTGTAGTGTATATGTGTAATAATGGACACAAAGCATACTTTGGCACTTTTTGTCCTGAGAGGGGATTAAATAACACTCGTCGCAGTGCAGTGCTTAGAAGTCGTACTTTAATGTAATTCGATTCACCATCTTGTGAACGTTTGTTAGATATTCCATGACGCAGAATACCAGTGTTGCGATTTAAAAACCCTGGCAGGGGATTATGTTTTTGAGCCGTTTGGGGTCGAAACGGAGTCATGGGGTCCCAGTGCTCGTGCTCTCTATAGAGACATAGCGAAAAGGTTAATCGACGCTTCCCGTGATCCCGCTGGCCTTTATTTCGCGGAAAGAATAAGCATTGATATTCAACGTGGCAATGCTGCCAGTCTTCTGGGCACACTATCAGTCGAATGTGATGCGAAGGAATTCTATGACGCCTATTAGAGGTTTTAGTTTTCTTTTTCTTTTTAATTCTGTTTTATAATATTTTAGGTATAAGTTAGTTTTAAAGAATTGTGTTTATATTATGTATATAAATAACATTTGGGATAAATAAATAAATAGGACAACTAAAAACATTGTGAATGGCCTTTAACAATCGCAACGTACGCTGAGCGATGTCAAAATTTTGGCACTGACGGGACACACTTACACATTACATTTTAAAATTAAGTTAAACATAAATAATTTAAATAACATACAAACATTAATCACGTTTGTATCACTGACAATACTTGCCTTGACTTTGAATGGAGGCAGTCGGTTTCCGTTTAGTTAAGCGGAAGGTATGGTGTTGCCAGTGAGTGAAATGAAATGAATTGATAAATTTCTTACTACAATGTTAGTACTTGTTTTTATTTCTTCCTTTTATATTTTAATTCTTAATGTTTAGAGTGTGCTCTTTTGTATGCCAAAATAAATCAATTTTCTTTCTTTCTTTTTCTTCTATTGCTAGTGCGGACGAAGTCTTTAAAATAAAGATATAGTGATTAAGTACAATAGGCCTTTGATGAACAGTTATTCATTGATCAATTTGAGATCTATTTAGATAAGAGGTAGCTAAGTATTAGTTAGTGATATGTTTTTAAACACGCCTGTAATACAGCATTTTTTCCTAGTACGAGAGAAGTCTTTAAATTAAAGATCTCAAACGGCACAAATACAGTAATTTAATTGGTTATTACGTTTTTGAGTCCTTTGGGGTGGAGACGCTAGGTTCATGGGGTCTCGTGCGCTTTTCAGAGGTCTGTCTAAGCGGCTAATCGACGCAAGGCTGGACTTTACTTGGCTGAAAGAATCAGAATTGCCATTAAATGTGGCAATGCTGCCAGTCTTCTGGCTACTTTCCCAGTCGACAGCGACACTGAGGAACGACGTTGCCTAAATTAGCCAAATAGTATAAAATTGTCTGAACTCTATCACTAATAAAAATACATTTATTATTATTTTCTTTATATATTCAAAATAAATATATTTTTGTTGACATCATGGACAGAAAACTTCAAGCGGCTAGAATAACTCCGACTACAACTAACAAAAGTACCTACACTATATCGTCGCTCAATAGAAAGCTCATGAAAATAATATTCACAAAAGAAAGAAGGATCGCTTTGTGAAAAAAAAAGTTAATTAATTTTTCATGATTTTATTTTCAATCTCCTGTTTCATAATGGAAACATTTTACGAAAGATAACAACCGCTGAATTATCTTTTGTTTCATTACCTTTCAGTGTTTTCAAAATGGCTACCTTTTTTTTTATTCTTTAGGTTGAGTGGCGTAATTGTCAATACAGCAGCGATAGCTCAGTGGGGAGACCAACAGACTGCAACGTAGAGGGTCCCGGGTTCGAATCCATGTCGCGCACCTCTGACATTCGGAAGTCATATGACTTTTTTGAAATTATGTGCGTATTGATTGACAATTATCGCCTGCTCCGTGCCTCGTAGAGCACGTTAAGCCGTCGGTCCCGGCTGCCATGAACATCTATGGCAGTCGTTACTGGGAAGTCAGTGCCCTATAATATCCTGACACTGGTCTAGCCTTAGGGTATCGTTAGCCTTCGGGTTGCGGAGGTCAGGTGGCAGCCGCTCCGTGTAAAAACTGATATCCAGTCAAATCCAGTTAGATCAGAAAAGCCGACCCCAAGTGACTTGGGAATAATAAAGGCTAGGGAGAAGAAGAAGTGGCGTAACTGTCTATCATGTGTACATGACATGACTGCACGGATGATGTAGTGGTTTAAGTGGTCGCCTCACCGCTGCCATTGCGCCAAGTGTTGTGGGTTCGAATCCCAGTCGGAGCAAAAATTTGTATGATCCACAAATGGTTGTTCCGAGTCTGAATGTTCTTTGTGTCCGTCGTTTGAATGTTTGTAAAGTCCTCCGTGACACAGAATTATTCTTATTGTGGGAGTTGCCATTGAAAAAAACAATTAACAAAAGATTCTACAAGTCTACAAGGTGGATTGCAGTTGTGTAGTTCTTATATCGGACAGGCCAAACGTACAATTGCTGAAAGGGTCTAGAAACATATCACAGCTGTCAAGAACCGGTTAGTAAACAAGTCTGCTATAGCCGAGCATTTGCTGGAGTTTGGACCAAACCACTTAATCCAAGTTACATAAACCACAGGTTTTATCCACCAATCGTCACTATTACTCCAGGATAGGACGTGAAGCGGTTGAAATTAAGAAATATCGCAACTTCAACCGGGAGGATGGATACCGTTTGTCTACATCTTGGAATCCAGTCATCAGCAAATGTAAACGTCGCCGTAGTGACTTAGGTAGCCAGTGCGTAGACGTCGTTAGTGTGGTGTGTCAAAATACCGACATTTCGAATATAAATAATAGTGACCAAGTGAGGGTAGTTGCCGAAACCCACACTTCATGAAGGTGCCGCTGAGTTCACAACAGTCAACCCGTGACCACGATCGATGCGAGTCGGTCGAAACGTCGGGCAATCAATAGGTATTTATTACCTTTAAATACTTTATCGCGAGTAAGACCCATTGTCTAACATTATATTAAGTAAGTAACAAAAGAGTCATGGTCCGGTGACTGACAGTTATACAGTTGAAGTTCATTGATGTTTATAAAAATGGCAGAAGAATGTTCAATTTCATAATCACACTCTTAATTAAGGCAGGATTCTTCGAGGTTTAGCTGTATAATTTGTTAAGGTTTTGTAAAAATTGGTTCAAATATGACGATAGTTGTTAAATGTCGGTAAAAGTCAAGCCGCCTGGGAGCTTTCATGGAAAAACTGCTTAATCCCTTTGAGATGTAGCGTATGCGAGTCGGGACAGGTCAGTGTCATATAATGAAAGTAGTGATACTTTCATTATATGACATAGGGGTAAAGTGGGATGGGCAGATACTACGGATTACCGTCAAAGTATCATTAATTTCAATTGTAATTTTATTCTATTTCTTTACTATTTTAAAAATATATTTCAATTATGCAACGATAACCTAGCGACATTTTAGACAGTTCTAATATTATAATTATTAATCAATAATAATCCTTACTAATATTATAAATGCGAATGTCAATTCGTTTGTTACGCTTTCACGCCTTAACTACTCGACCGATCTGACTCTGACTTTTCAAAGTTATGCTTGTGTTAGATAGTTAATTATCGTTCGCTTTAACGATAAAGGAAAATATCGTGAGAGGACCTGCATGTCTGAGAGTTCTACATAATGATCTCGAAGATATGTGAAGTCTGCCAACCCGCACTGGGCCAGCGTGGTGGACTATGGCCTGAGTGCAGTCCATTCGTGACACAGGAATTATTCCTAGTTGCTTGCGAGTTACTTGCATGGTAAACTTGCGTCTGTCATAAAATGTATCTAGCATGCAAGTGTCTCAAATACTTATGTCGTATATAATAGTAGCTAGTAACAGCATAACTTGCTTTCTTGCATGTGGAACTACGTCTACATACCTATTTGTGGATATACAAGTTTGATACTACGCAATCTATACTGATATTATAAAGACAAAAATGAAGTGCAATACACCTCTATTTATTCCTTCGAGGGTATATGAAACTATGTATGTACCTAGCCCAAACTAAGCAGAGCTTGTACTATGGGTACTAGATAATGGCTAAACATACATATATACTATATTTTTTTGTAAATACATGCATATTATACATAGAAACACCCAGACCAAGACAAGCAGCCATGTTCATGCACACAAATGTTTGACTTGTGTGGGAATCGAGCCTGCGACCTGAGGCATGGCAGTCGGTTACACTAACCACTACGCCATGTTTCATCATTGTCTAGTACCCATCTTATCTTATCTTGTGTGGGGTCCAGTCAGTACAGACCGGCGACACTTCGACCCAGTGAGATCTTTTGTCTAGCACCCATAGTACAAGCTCTGCTTAGTTTGGGCTAGATGGTGTTATGTATATGTGGTAGAATATTATTATTATTATTATTATATTACTTTTTCTGGTTTAAAGGTCATGTCGTTTTCTGTTTCCTTGACAACACGTTTGCGAAATTTCATGACGATCAGTCGAGTAGTTGAGACGTGGCGTAAAAACAAACTCACATTCGCATTTCACATCATATTAGTTAGAATTATTTAATCATTGTGATGTTAGTATTGCCTGTTATGATGTCACTTTACCGCAATTTGGAGGCCATACGTCTAGACATATGAATTATAATGCTGACAATTCCCAACGGATCAAAAAGTCCACTAATTCAGTAATAATTTAAAGGTTATGTGGAATTTTTACGTGGCAACACTGTTGATAAGCAGTTTAGTATATTCTAGTAGGTGAATACTGAAAATAGCAATTCGCTAGTTGTGACGCGCGGTTTCGCCCTTTTTAGTTACTACTTCGTTCGTGGTCAAGGTATTTTCCTAAATAAAATATTATTATAGATTCAGTTGAATAATATTTGCAAATGATGTCACTAATATTATAAAGCTGAAGAGTTTGTTTGTTTGGTTGAACGCGCTAATCTCAGGAATTACTGGTTCGCATTGAAAAATTATTTTATTGTTAGATAACTTAATTATCGAGGAAGGTAGGCTATATAACATTACGCTACGACCTACGGGGACGGCGCAGTAGTCATAAACGTGGGTTAAACCGCGGGCACATCTAGTTATATAATAAAAGTGTTAATAAACAACACGATAAAAATCCAACAACGCAGTTTATTTTCAATTTAGTTATTGTGTTTCTTTTATAAAATTTGTACGCCAGGTATTGGAAAATAGTCAACGAAACTAAAACACAGTTTCCAACTGTGTATTTACTTATATTTACAAATAAATATATTATCGAATGATTAAAAATGTAGAAAAAATGCACGAGAAAAGCCTGACTAAGAAAGTTTATAAGGCTAGTGTGAATGGAACAGTCGCAAGGGGAAGACCTAGGCGAACGTTTGTTAATCAGATTGGAGACGTTCTGGGCAAAGGACAGGTTAAGAGCACCTTAAACCGGCGAGCGTGTATGAGAAATGTGATGAAAGTGTATAAAGCCAGAGAAGTGTGTCAGGATCGTAGCAAATGGAAATCCGTAGTTTCCACCTACCCCTCTGGGAAACAGGCGTGAATCTATGTATGTAAAAGAAAAAGAGTAACGTTTTAAATACATATATCGATTTGTGTAAAAGATCAAATTATTCGAATTATTTATCGATGGTCTCTCACAAGCATACGGGTATCTAAAGATCAATAAATAAAGTCAATAAATAAAGTAATAGTGTTCCCTCTTATGCAGTATAGGGGCACAAGCAGGTAAGGTACATTCCAATATGTAAGTGTTATGGGTACGTGTAATGTGCCTATATAAGAAAACAAATGAACACAAAAAATCGTTTATAACACCGCATTGAGTCTTTGTTTTTCTTTTTATATTCCGTCCAGTGAACTCTCCTTAAGAGTCGAATAAAAAACCGTTCGTGTGCCTAGAACTCGAGTCGTTTCAGGAATGGATGGCCAAATTACAAAAAAAAATCATAATAATTTATGTTTTTTTTAATAATTTGTGTCAAAAATTAACTATCCGTAGGTAAAACAAAAGAGATAAGTTATTGAATTTTTCTGTCAAGAAAATATTTGTGGATAGTCGACGGTAATAAGACTGCTCTCTAAGGCGCGAAAACTAAAAATATGCGTGAATAAAGGTCTGCATACTCCTTTGGGGCATAGGCGTGAGACGATGTTTATATTTTGTATGGTGCTTGCATGCGATGCAAGTACTAGCGCGCTACTTGCGCGAGTTGCTTGCATGGTAAACTTGCGTCTATCATAAAATGTATATAGCACGCAAGTGCTTCAAATACTTGTGTCGTATATAATAGCAGCTAGTAACAGCTTAGCTTGCTTTCTTGCATGTGGAACTAAGTCTACCTACTTTTTTGTGGATATATAAGAGAAGATTTAATTTTTTGTTTGTAAGTATTTAACTCAAAAACTACTTAACCGATTTCAAAAGTTTTCACCATAGGAAAGCTGTTCTTTTCTTTTTTTTTCTTGGGGTAATTCCTTGGCGCAAACCTCTTCGCGAGGCGACGGAGAGGCACATGTCGGGCTCACCGGGGCAAAGATACCCCGATAATACCGACTAAACCTACCACGGTGTTCCTTGACATAATCATAAATGATGAGGCCGCGCGAATCGCGACGCCGCCGTGGTTTTGGCCCGCCATGTGAAACGGTAGGCCACTACACAAAAATACTTTCTCTACCATCCCCCTGGGGGGGGACAAAAAGTTACGACACAGAGGCGCACGTGGGAACACGCCACCTATCGGACCTGGTACTGATTGGGTGGCGAGCAGGCCCACGTAACCCACCACCCCCAGGTCAAATCTCAGGGTAGCTGGAGGTCATCTCGCACCCTCTAGAGCCCGGTTCTGCAGTTGGGGGAGGATTTAAGCGCTCCCTCGCCCGCTCCGCCGCTTCCTTGATGAATATCACTTTCTCACAGAAGGAGGCGACGGCGTTCCACGATCTCTCATTCCGGACCATAGACTGAACCACGGCCGGGAGCAAGAGAGCAACCAGTGTGACTGCCGCGATCAACTCACGGCGCTGCGATACCCAGACGGGGCATTCCGCCAAAGTTTGCAGCAGCGTGTCCAGAACAACATCGCGGCAATCGCCGCAGTGATGACATCCAGGCGTCTCCTGCCGGCCTATGCGACACAGGAACTGGCCAAAGGAACCGTGGCCAGTCATTACCATGTCGCCTTTCCAGCCACTCCTCAAAAACGGGCCTTAACGCCACAATCGTGGCGTGCCCAACCATTAGAAAGCTACATTGTCGCCGAGTAACATAGGCTATACTTTAATTAAAAATGTAGTGTTACTAGCATAATTTAACCTAACCTACTTTTATGCGAGCAAACCCACGGGCAAAAGCTAGTATTATATAAACGTTTCTGCTTATCTTATTTCACAGGCGTGAGTATTTTTATTTAAAAAAGACAACTAATATTTAAAAAAAGAATAAATTCTGCATCGCTTTAAAAACAACGGACATAAAGAAACCCGGCACAAGTATTTGTGAACCACACAATTTTTTGTCTCAGGATCGAACTCCACAACACTCGACGCAATCACAAGACGAGCACTTTAAGCACTCCGCCATCCGTCCTATAAAACGAATTCATTTTATCTTCGCTACCATTCAATACAAGATTGAATGAGCCACGTAGCATAGCGCTACGGAATTTGTAGCGATTCTCGTAGCTTCACCCGTAGCAACGTTCGTAGCTGAGTGTAGCACTTCATTTGATCAAACGGTAAAGTTCGTTAACCCTTTCTTTTGCGAAGCTTCTTTCTTTTTAGAAAGAGATGCAATATAATTTATATCTATGCTAATTTTAGGTCTAATTACTGCAGAGATGATGTAGATGTTTAAGTGGTCGCTTGCCACTGCTGCGCGCCGAGTGTTGTGGGTTCGAATCCCACATGTGACAAAAAAATTGTCTAGCCTTTGTTATTCCCAAGTCACTTGGAGTCGGCTTTTCTGGTCTTACCGGATTTGACTAGATGTCCATTTTTACACGGAGCGGCTGCCACCTGACCTCCACAACCCGAAGGCTAACGATACCCTAAGGCTAGACCAGTGTCAGGATATTATAGGGCACTGACTTCCCAGTAACGATTGCCATAGATGTTCATGGCAGCCGAGACCGATGGCTTAACGTGTTTTCCGAGGCACGGAGCAGGCGATAATTGTCAATCAAAGTTATATGACTTTTCGAAATTATGTGCGTATTGAACGCACATAATTTCGAAAAGTCATATAACTTCCGAAAGTCAGAGGTGCGCGACGTGGGTTCGAACTCGAGACCCTCTGCTTTGCAGTCTGTTGGTCTACCCACTGAGCTATCGCTGCTGTCTTTCCAGAATGTAGTATGACAATCTAATCCTAACTGATATTATAAATCCGAGTTTGTTTATTTGTTACGTTTTCACTCCGTAACTACTCTACCGATCATCATGAAATTTCGCATACACGTTGACAGGGTGACAGAAAAGGACATACCTATCATCCAATAAAGAATAGATTTCCCGAAGGATCAAATTTACTGACGAAATCTATAACGCGAGTGAGACCAAAATTATATCCAGTGTATAAGTTGGCTTTTTAAACAGACGACAAAAATGAAAAGTGTATGTGAAATTTCATGACGATCAGCATTATGAAATTTTGCATACACGTCAGGGTAATAGAAAAGGACATAGGGTACCTTTCATCCAAAATAAAATAATATATTGTGTGAACATGTCCAACAGGGGACCAACCACTACCTGAGATTTGACAAACCACAGATTCTCGCTAAAGAACACCGATTCCTACCAAGGATGCTTTGCGAGACTATTGAAGTCAAAAAACATCCTAATTTCAATAGAGAAGATGGTTGGAATGTATCACCAGCTTGGGATCCAGTAATTCAAATAGTCAAACCCAAGAAGAAGCAAACCACAGCTAGACTTCATTATACTTTGAGCTCATTCTGCGTAAATAGAAACACCAAAGATTAAATTATGTTCGGGTACTTTGAAATAACTACACTGGAACATTGAGACAACTACCATCTTAGTCTCCCCGTGACCATGGCTGCTGAAAAGCAACCGAAACGTCGGGGAAAGTGTATAATTAAATCAAAATAGTTATAATATTTTTAATAATTTAATTAGCTTCAAAATTAGTAACGTTTAATAGTAGTAGTATGTAGTGTAACTGTTTCTTAATTATGTAATAGAGTGTTAAATAAACAACGCGATAAAATCCGTAAATAGTAGTTTAATTTCAATAATATATTACTAATCTAACCTAAAATTTAAGCGAGCGATGCCGCGGGCAAAATTTAGTAGATGGTAAACTTAAAGCTATGTATCAATTATGGACCCTTCAGGCACAGCATACTAGTTACAACAGACAAGCTGTGCCCGCGGTTTTACTCACATTTATGGTTACTGCGCCGCCCCCGTGAGTCGTAGCGTGATGTTAAATAGCCTATAGCCATCCTCAATAAATAGGCTATCTAAAACTAAAAGAATTTTTTAAATCGAACCAGTAGTTCCTGAGATTAGCGCGGTCAACCAAACAAACAACATTTTCAGCTTTATAATATTTATATACATATAAATCTTCTGTGCGTGTGTTTGCAATAAAACTACTCCTAAACGGCTGGACCGATTTTGATGAAAATTTTGGTGTGTATTCAAGTGGATTCTAGAATGGTTTAAATTTGTTTTTTTTTTCATTTCTTTATGACAACGTCTGTTAGGACAGCTAGTATTTAGTATAGAAAAAACAATGACGGCCAATAGGCCGTGGAATACCATATTATGTTTAAATATATTATATCATTACTAGCTGACCCGGCAAACATTGATTTGCCATAAAAAATGTTTTGACCAAAAGATTAAAAAAAATGTCAGGGTTGGACAACCCTTATCACTAACGGGTATGAAAAATAGATAGAAGCCGATTCTCAGACCTACTAAATATGCATATAAAATTTTATAAAAATCGGTTAAGCCGTTTCGGAGGTGTATGCTAACTAACATTGTGACACGAGAATTTTATATACAAGTTTATTTATGCTATTTATTAATTAAGCAATTAAAATTATTTTATTATTAGTTTTATTTATTTATACAGTTCTAGTTTATATGAAGTAGGAGTGCAGAAAGCTGAAATATATTAAAATTATAATGAGCTATGATCACATTTCAACCAATGGGCGACCACCAGATTTTTTTATACAATATTCGGAATGTTATGAAAGTGAATGAAACCATACAAGTGTGTAGTAATCGTAGCAAATGGAAATCCGTAGTCTCTGCCTACCCCTCTGGGAAACAGGCGTGAATCTATGTATGTATGTACAAATATTGAAACAATAGAACGCCCAGACTCGGAACACCAACGTACGTATCATACATAAGTCGACCTCGATGGCGTAGTGGTTAGTGTAACCGACTGTCACGCCTGAGGTCGCGGGTTCGATTCCCGCACAAGTCAAATATTTGTGTGCATGAACATGGATGTTTGTCTTGGTCTGGGTGTTCCTATGTATAATATGTATGTATTTACAAAAATGTATATATGTTTATCCATTCTCTAGTACCCATAGTACAAGCTCTGCTTAGTTTGGGCTAGATGGTGTTATGTGTATGTGGTAGAATATTATTATATTATATTATACAAATGTGCCTCGATGGCGCAGTGGTTGTGAATACGACCGCTATACCTACATGAGTTGTCGGGTTCGCTTCCCTGAAAAAGCGTTATTGCCTTTTTCTGTCAAGAAGTTTTCAGTAGCCGCTCGAAGTCTGGCTTTTTACCCGGATGACGGACTCTCGCTCCCTAAGACCTAAAACCATTGCTGTAGAAATGTGAGTGCAATTCACCTTTCGTTACTCCTTCAAAGATATAAGCGTCAGACTATATATATGTAAATTTTGTCACGTGAGATTGAACTGCACACCCAGCGTATTTATAGTGACTATTTTAACTAATACGCCAGCAGGATACTGAATTCATAATTTATAAAAAATGTTGCAATTAATATAAATATTTTTTTAGCTATAAATAGACAATGTATAGCTTGAATAGCATAAAATATATGCTATTGATTATATATTTAAGTAAGACTTAAAATACTATTAAAATTCCATATAATGTCTATTATAAAAAATTACGCGATTTTTGTCTATTATTAATAGTAATAATAATACAAAATATGTTTCAATAGTTATACTATTACGCTTAATCTAAAATTCTTAATTTAAAAACACAGAAATATTCTTTATATCACAGTACAGAAGCAGTGCAAGCAAGAAAAAAGAATAAATTTTATGTTATCTATATTTAGTAGCGAACAAAATTAAAATAAAATACAAATAGTAATATTTATAGTACAATATATTGTAATATACAAAAATATAGCCTTTAAATACAATAAAACAAATACAAAAATAAAAAACCAATAATATATAAAAAAAACGGTAATAGCACAAAATTTAAACCGGCGATTTACAAAACAAAGAAAATAATAGACACTATTTTATAAACCAAAAATTAAAAAAATATTATACAATTGGCACTAAACACAAAATTCAAAAATCGAACACGAGCAACAAAATTCGGACATCCAAAACCTAATCAGCATATCCAACACAAGAATTTAAAATTCGAATCCTTTTGAATGTCCTGTATGAAAAAAAAAACAAGCGAAATCCAAGATGGCGTGAGCTTTGCTGAAATTGATAGTACTTATTACCTTATTGCGCCCGGTGCATATAGAACAAAGGATTCCTTCTATCGCCTAACGCCCAAGTGAAATCCGCACCCCGCACTATTAATATGTTTAATAACCACTAGCCTGTACAATTCGTGATGCCTTTGCATGTAGTTTTTACACGGAATTTAAAAAAAAGCCACAATCCCTCCGCGGTCTATTGTTAAAAGCGTTTCTTTAACGTCAAAATTTCGCGCTAAAACGCTAAAAATACGTGAAAATAATATTTTTTCTGTGTTATTTACACGATTATGTATATTATTAGTTATATTTTGTATTATTTTTGCATTTTTTTATGTATTTTTTTGACGGCGAGCGACACTGTACCGTACGTTACGACTTTTCGCGAAACACTGGCCTGCAGAAGGAAAGCCTATATGCATTGATTGGGCGTAGCTCACAACTGTATCGCGCTCTCTTTCTTACTCATGTATCTCTTATCCCTCTCGCACTTGAAGGTTACCCGTGCTAAAGCGAAATTTGGCTTCGACTAACCATGTTTCTCAAAATGTTGAACAAATTAAATATATTTTTTTTTCGTGATCGATTGTCGATGGTTGTCAAACTGTTGAGCGATCTTATACGTAGAGCTGTATGAATGATGAATGAATGAAAAATGTATTGATTGTAAGTTTTAGTTAAAGGTAAATATTGGGTACATGCAGAAATCTTGAGTTCGATCCCAAAGTCTCTGACTTTTCGAAGTCATATGCGTATTAAATAGTTAATTATCGCTCACTTTAACGGTGAAGGAAAATATCGTGAGGAACACGTCTATAAGAGTTCTACATAATATTCTCAAAGATATGTGAAGTCTGCCAACCTGGCCAGCATGATATGGCCTAACCCTTCTCACATTGAGAAGAAACCTGTGCCCAGCAGTGAAACAATTTATATACAGGGCTGATATTATCATAGATTCCGGGTTCAGTATTCATAAGAGCTACTATCCTGTCTTGTTGATCGCGTGCCATGTTTTGAAGCCTTAGGTTCTGTTAGAAAATTTTAGCACCAGCACGGTGTCCTAAAAATGTGGTTGGTAGACGTATATGTTCTCGAGCTATTAGGACCTATTATATAGCTGAAGATATATAGGTGTTCTCTGTTCACTACTTTGGGTTTGTATAATAATATAATAATACTAGATGACCCGGCAAACGTTTTGCCACAAAAAAATGTTATGACCAAAAGATTAAAAATAATGTTAGAGGTGGACAACCCTTATCACTATGGGGTATCAAAAATAGATAGTAGCCGATTTTCAGACCTACAAAATACACATATAAAATTTCATAAAAATCGGTCAAGCCGTTTCGGAGGAGTATGGTAACTAACATTGTGACACGAGAATTTTATATATAAGATATTCTATCACATACACACAACACCATCTAGCCCAAACTAAGCAGAGCTTGTATTATGGGTACTAGATAATGGATAAATATATTATTTGTAAATTTTAATATAATGTAATATAATAATAATAAAAATGCTGAATAATTATATAGCTTGCCATTTTGTTTGTGATATTTTAATGTTTTATATAATTATTAATATTTGCATGCCTATACAGGCAGAATATAGACTGAACTATTCACGTTGGTTAAACCTGGTAACACCTGTATTCTGTACAAATCAATGTTTCTTTCTTTCTATATCCCTATATATTTTTTTGTAAATACTTACATATTATAGTAGTTATATATTATTTTACATTTTTATAAGTGTTTCTATGTATAATAAGTACGTACTTACAAAAAAAATATGTATATGTATGTTTACCCATAGTACAAGCTTTTCTTAGTTTGGGCTAGATGGTGTTGTGTGTATGTGATAGAATATTATTATTATTCTCTTTATTAACATCTTTTTTCAATAATGATTATATTTTAAATATATAATTATAAAAAGAAACACATATAAAAATATAAAAACTATGAAGACCCACCGGCATCGGGAACTGGGTCCAAGCTACCGGTGGTTAGAGCTCCAGCGAGAGGTACCTCCTCACGATGCGTGCCGTGTCAAGCAATACGGCCTTCTCCATCAGAGATTTAATCCAGCCGTCTAACGCGAGCCTCTTCAGATGGTGATCGAGACTCTTGGCAATCAGTCTATGGACTGATACGACTATCGGTACAATGATCGCTGAATCCACATCCCACATGTCGAAAATCTCGTTTATTAATTATTATTATTATTCACATTTATTCACTATTTATCAATAAAAATTACATTTTTAAATATATAATTATAAAAAACACAATTAAAAATATAAAAATTATGGATGCCCACCGACATCGAGACAAGGTCCAAGCTGTCGGTGGTTACGGGTCCAGAGAGGGAAATTTCCTCACTATGCGTGCCGTATCGAGGAGGACCGCCTTCTGCATCTGACCCTTGACCCAAGCACCTAACGCAAGCCTGTTACACTATCGGTAAACGACTATCGGTACAGTGATTGCCGAGTCCACATCCCACATATCGACAACCTCGTGTGCTAAGTCCAGGTATTTTAGTTCTTTTTCCTTCTCAGCTTTCACGAGGTTGCCATCATGAGGAATGGTAATGTCGACAATCATTGCACGGCGCTCTGATCGATCTATTACCACAATATCAGGCTTGTTGGCAACAACAGTCCTGTCTGTGATAATAATAATAATTATTATTAGAAACACCCAGATCAAGACAAACATCCATATGTATGTGGCATGCGTAGTTTTTTAACCTGATGATATATTGATGGAATAACTTACGAATAGTTAAAGTTTTATACGGTGTTATACGATGGCTTAGGTGATCGCCTCGGCGCTGCCATTGTGGCGCGTGTTTTGGGTTCGGGTCCTGTAATAGTCAATTATTTGTGGGATCCACACGTTATTGCTCTGAGTCTGGGTGTATTTTGTGTCCCTTAATTTTATGTTTCTTGAGTGTTATGTGCCACCGATCTTAATTACAAAAGCGGTAGAATAAGGATGCTGATGGGTGGTGGTATTTGGTTGCGAGTACTGCTATTATGTGTCTTGGATTCGATTAAGTGCTTATGAGTAACTAATTTTTCAAATTGATAATATTGTGGAAAAAGGGAGATAATGTATTATTTATATAAAATCTTTGATACTAAGACAAGAACAATTTAATCTGTAAGGAAATTTAATGTCAGGATTAGGTAATATGATAAACAAACAAAATATAAATTAACTCATAAGCATTTCATTTTTATTAGCATTTATTATCTTATCTTGTGTGGGGGCCAGTCAGTACAGACCGGCGACACTTCAACCCAGTGGGATCTTTTGTGTCGACTTCCCCAATAACGACTGCCATAGATGTTCATGGCAACCGGGACCGACGGCTTAACGTGCTCTCCGAGGCACGAAGCAGGCGATAATTGTCAATCAATACGCACATAATTTCGAAAAGTCATATAACTTCCGAAAGTGAGAGGTGCGCGAAGTGGGTTTGAACCCGAGACCCTCTGCATTGCAGTCTGTTGGTCTCCCCACTGAGCTATCGCTGCTATTTATTAGCATTTAATGTAGGTAGAGCTTTAGCAGCGTTTAGAAATTAAAAATATATTATAACGCATATTTTAAAGTTATGTCCATAGATTCCAAATGGTTGTTGTTTACTTATAGTTTGTACTCAAAACTATTTTAAAATATATACGATATATCAAGTTATAGATACATTTTTATCGGTATATAAAATTCGTTTAGTACAAAACCTAGCACAGCGTTCATAGTTTGTACCTTTCTTAAATTAATCTTGCTTTCTATCTTCTTTTAAATATCATGAATCTTTGTTTCAAAAGTCATGAAATATAAGTATTTTAAGTAAAATAATTATTTGCTCGTAAGAAAACGTAGCTCTTCTACTGACATATTTGATAGTACGCCATTGCATAGATGTCACTTGTTTTACCTTTTGCCTTATGACTTGAATGGAAACCAGTCACTTTAGTCTGTAGGTGACGGCATATCAAGGAGTATTAATTTACGGAACATTTAAAAAGTAATTTGGTATTTTTATGCTGGAAGCACTTACCACCGTGTGCGTGAAAAGACTAAAGGTCTCATTTTGACAGTATTTCATTAGTCTAACAGCTCAAACATATTTTGTCGCGTTTGATCGCAAGATTTGGCATCATATGCCCAATGTGGATGAGTGTAATTAAAAGATAAGACATTCGCTCACCAGAAATAAATCCTATATCGCGAGGGCCTTTGCAATCTTTCAAACAACGGAGACATAGAATACCCAGACTCGGCACGATGGATTGTAGAACTGAAATCACTAAAATGTTAATATTATCTTAGTTAGTTGAAATCGATAGTCTCTGTAAACTCCTCTGGGAAACAGCCGTGATTGTCTGTATGTATGTTATGTATGCATTTGTGAATATAAATCTCCACAACGGCTGAAGTGTTTCATTAAAATTGCCTGCCGTATTTCCAAATAAATATAAGATTTACTTTGCATCCTAATAATATGTTTTTGACTTTGACTTATGAACACAAGTGTAGAAAATTACAAAACCAGTGGAAACGCTGGCAAAATCTCAGATAAAAGGTATTCGATACAAAAGTAATGTTAATTATATGTTGGAGTATGTACGTAGTCCATCTCCGTGAATTTCGTATGTAGTGTGTAATTATGACCTTAGATAGATATAATCATATCATAACAACCCTGGTTATAAACTGTCCCAATGCTAGGCACGAGCCACTTTTCATTATAAGTAGGGTTAGTCAATAATTTTGGCCCAGTGCGGATTCGCAGTTTATTTAAGCGCTCAATTCTCTTATATAACGAAAACTTTACAAACCCAATATATGGTCAAAAAATATAATTAAGTACATGCTGTTTATTTCCTTTGTCAATCTTATTTCTTTATTTAAACTACCTTACGTTATCTTTGTTCTTATTGTGTTTTATTTTAAATTGTACCATGTTTTTTTGTTGCCTGTGTTTTATTTTAAAGGTACTTTATTTCATTTATGTCAAGCAAAAGTAATTTTATATAATTATAGGAGAAACTTTTAATTTTACCTAAATTGTCATTTATATTCTCAGTTCAAAACAGCTTTATGTTAAATTTTACTTTTGAATAAATCGACCTTATCTTACGATTAAAATACAGGACAGGTTTAGTGCGGCGAAGTGCATCGATTCTAAATAATGGAAGACTAAAGCAAATTTTTGGTGAATTGTTTTGTTTTATTATTTGTAATTTCTTTTATGACAATAAATTTTATTATTATTATTATCTTAAGGTAATTAAGACAATTGCCGGACTAGAAGTGATGCCTGTGTCGTAGAGAATTCAAAAACATTCGAATAATGGACACAAAGAACTTCCAGACCCAGAATAAATATTCTCAGCACACATTTTTTTTTCCGTGTTGGGATCGAATACATAACACTCGCCATAGTAACAGTCTCGAACACAAACCACTACGCTATACATTCTGTATATTTTCTTAGCAAATCTTTTATCATGTTTTCTTTAACATTTTTATAGAAAGAAAAAGTTTGAGAGCCGCTGTGCGTTTTCTATAAAGAGATGAGCAGAAATGTATCCCTCGCTGATATTGGGTTTATTTAAACTTTATGCATATACTAGTTTTACCTGTGGTTTCGTTCATTTTTATCCTCTTAACCCCTACAAAGGGGTGTGTCTGCGCTTGTGTGTGTAAGCAAAGGTGAAGGACACTTATATCCTAAAATTTTTCGTTTTGGATTTGTTTAATTTTTATCCTCTTAACCCATTTACGGGATAAATAGTTGTTTCTACTCTTGGGTATTATTGGCGAAGGGAGTTTTATACACTTATGTAGTCAGGTATGGTTATGTTCTCTTTTTATCCTCTTAACCCATTTAGGGATAAGTAGGTGCATCTGCGCTTGTTTATTGGTAAAGGGGTAAGCAGGTGTGTATTTAACTCATATTTCCCTTGTTATGATTTCTGATTACATTATAATATAATATAATATTCTATACACAACACCATCTAGCCCAAACTAAACAGAGCTTGTACTATAGGTACTAGACAATGGATAAACATACATATATACTTTTTTTTTGTAAATACATACATATTATACATAGAAACATCCAGACCAAGACAAACATCCATGTTCATGCACACTACTGATTATTTTACATTAGATTTTTTCATTCACATGTCATATCGACGGTTGGCTATTTGACCAAACCGCCGTTTTTCGTGATAATTACATAAATACATATTAGAAATCAGAAAAATAATTGATTTCGAATATGTACACACAGCGACGCATCAACCTAGACTGTTTGGACTTTGAACTATTAGAAGTTGAACGCTGCGAATCGTGCGAGAGGGTGCGTTATATTTTTGTTACGCACTATCCTTACCATTACATCGACACCACTATGCAGTCCCTTTCCGACAATTCTCTATTTTGTATGTAAAGTAGTTATACGTATATAGGGTGTCTAACTTGATGTGTAGCCGTGTGTACATAATTATATTTTAAGTATTTGACTTAAAATATATGTACATATTTTAAATAAATTAAGTCCTTAATCAAATGGTCTTTTAACCGTCGATATCTATATGCCTATATAAAAATCTCGTATCACGGTATTTGTTTTTATATTGGTAAACGATTAGCGAAGTAAAGCAACGTTGGGTGCGGTCAGTCTATAGATGGGTGACCGCTCAGTATTATTTCATCTGAGCGTCTCCGTGCTTCGGAGGGCACGTAAAAAGTCGGTCCCAGCTGTTGCCAAATTTCCAGCAGTCGTTAAGCCATGTCAGAGGCCTACGGGCTTGAACAACTCTTGACAACAGGTTGGCCACTAACCACACGAAAAGAAGAAAGAAGGTCATTATAATAAATAAATAATAAGTATTTATTGTTCAAAGGAATGTTACAGGTATGTCAATTTGATGTCCTAGACCCCATACTAGGATTCCCTGTGTCGTGGGATCTAGTCTCTTATAGTTCGAGACATAAAAATATTTAAATCAAAGGAGATGGCTAAATGACTGCCCCAAGCATGTATAGGAATTTCAAATTTTCTCGTAATATACAGACTGCAATACAGAGAGTCTCGGGTTCGAACCCACGTCGCGCACCTTTGACTTTCGGAAGCTATATGACTTTTCGAAATTATGTGCGTATTGATTGACAATTATCGCCTGCTCCGTGCCTCGGCGAGCACGTTAAGCCGTCGGTCCCGGCTGCCATGGACATCTATGGCAGTCGTTACTGGGAAGTCAGTGCCCTATAATATTCTGACACTGGACTAGCCTTAGGGTATCGTTAGCCTTCGGGTTGCGGAGGTCAGGTGGCAGCCGCTCCGTGTAAAAACTGATATCCAGTCAATTCCGGTTAGACTAGAAAAGCCGACCCCAAGTGACTTGGGAATAATAAAGGCAAGGGAAAAGATTTAAATATTCATTCATGAATTATTTAGTGTTTAATAATTTCCTGGAACTTTTGTAAACTCTTTAATATAAAAAAGTCAAAGAAAGTTTATTTTATACCGCTACGAACTAATATGGCAGAACAAAGTTTGCCGAGTCAGTTAGTAATATATAGATTGATATATAAGTATACATTGATTGATTTATTAATTTCATGCAATAGATATGTATTATTATGGGTTCGATTCCCGCACAAGTCAAAATTTGTTTGCATGAACATGGATGTTTGTCTTGGTCTGGGTGTTTCTATGTATAATATGCAGGTATTTTAAAAAAAAAATGTATATATGTATGTTTATCTATTGTCTAGTACCCATAGTACAAGCTCTGCTTAGTTTGGGCTAGATGGTGTTGTGTGTATGTAGTAAAATATTATTATTATTTTATTTTATTCTAATTTGGCAACGGAAGACGCAGTAGGAGTAGGCCTCTAAAAGGTGGACCGATGACCTGGTAAGAGTCGCAGGAAGTGGGTGGATGCGGGTGGCCCAAGACCGGTCTGTGTGGAAACCCTTGAGGGAGGCCAGCAGTGGACGTCTTTCGGCTGAGATGTTAATGATTTTAATATTAAGATAAAATGTAATATCACTCCTTCATTCATTTTGATGTTGTTTTCTAAGTATGTAAAAATAAAAATTGTTTTGCATCGAATAAAAGACTTAAGACTTTAATAATTTACTACCTTTTGCCCGCAATGGCCTATGCGTGAATTTTGAAAGTATTTGCATTTATAATAATAAGTTAGTATTATATTAGTTGAGTATTAAATAGTCCCACTGCCAGACATGGACCTTTTCTCAGTGTGAGAAGGGCTAGGCCACAGTCCACCACGATGGCCCAGTGCGTATTGACTGTTGATAGACTTTACACATATTTGAAAGCATTATGTAGAATTCTCAGACATTCAGGTTTCCTCACGATGTTTTCCTTCACCGTTAAAGCGAGCGATGATTAAACTATTTATCGAAAATTTCCGCATGTTTTTGAGAACTCTGCAACTGTGCGAGGCAGTCTTATTCCCTCTTACTAGACCAGAAATTCCTAAAGTGGGTTCCGTGGTACCTAGGGGTTCCTTTGGAAAGACACCAGGGTTCCACGAAATAATTTATTTTTGGCAGTTAAATAATACCATATATTATTTTGAAATAGCGCAAAATATGTGTAGTGAAGTCAGTTTTTGTTCTTATTTAAATTACTGTGTCTTTGATTTGTAATCATTTGATATGGGGTTCCATAAAATAAAAGATATTTGATAAGAGTTCCGTTATCATAAAAGTGCGTGGACCTGCTCGCCACCCGATCAGCACCAGGTCTGAGAGGTGGCGTGCGTGTTTCCACGTGCGCCTCTGTCGTCTTTGTTCCCTCCAGGGGGATGGTGGAGGAAGTTTTTCTTGTGCAGTGGTCCGAAAGCAATTGGCAGTCCGAAAACAAGGCGGGGTCGCGATTGCATGTGAAAGCGATTCGCGCGGCCTCGCCGTCTATGGTTATTTCGAGAAACACCGTGGTAGGTTTAGTCGGTATTACCGGGGTACCTTTTCCCCGGTAAACCCGATATAACCTCTCCGTCGCCCCGTGGAGAGATATGAGTCAAAGCATTACTCCAAGTAAAAAAAACTTAAAAGTTTAGGAACCTCTGTACTAGACTACAGCTGCTATATTTACCACCGGTATCTTAACATAGTCGCAGTCACGGGACAAAACTAGTATACCTTAAGGTGGTATTAGAACAATGACTCGCTACGACACATACCTACAATATATAGAGCCCTCGAACTGAGAATACTCATAACAAAGGAAATAATACGGATCTGTAATACCTCAGTACCGACGGCAAAACATCCATATATTATTTATTTTATTACAGGTATTTTCTAACATATTATATCAGGAAAATACCTGGTCCTTTGGAAGGCTTACACGGACACATAGTTTTAATCTTCTAAGGTGGGATGGAACACCTACGGTGGTACTAGCCGCAGCAGGCGTAAAACTATTGCTATGTATGAATTCTAAAATATACGGGGCTATGGAGATGGCTGTTTTTAATGAACCGGTATAGTGGCAAATATGGATAAAAAATATTATTATTCTTATTATTCCAATATTTTCTCGTAATTGTATTTTACATTATATATAAAATAGGACCACGGAAACCCACCGATATCGGGTGCAGGGACCAAGTTATCGGTGGTTAGGGCTCCAGAGAAAGGAACCTCCGCAATATGCGCGCCGTGTCGAGCAATACTGCCTTCTGAATCGAGAACTTGAACCAACCATTCGATTCATTCAATTTCAAAAATTTAAATTATTATTATTATTATATATTTATATTAATTAGATTATATTTATTAAGTATCTCCAACAAAGAATATACACAAATAAATTGACATAAGTTTTGTATAGTGTATAGTGCTTCAGTTATGGGAGATCACAGCAGGCACATATGTACATTTAAATGCTTCAATTTAAATCTGAATTTAACAATATAAATAAACAGTGTAAAACTGAATGTAAATTATACTTACCTATACCAAATATTTAAATCATAGATGCGCTTCTACGTTTAAATACGGTCACCTTTCTGTACGTTAAGTTGTCATCCGACACACAATGTCAACATGACATCTGAATAATAAATATATAGGTAGTTGTTTATTTAAATTATTAACTGTATACATATAAACACAATTCTTTAAAACTAACTTATACCTAAAATATTATAAAATAGAAATAAAAAATAAAAAGAAATCTTAAACCCTCTAATAGGCATCATAGAATTCCTCCGCATCACAGTCGACTGGTAGTGTGCCCAGAAGACTGGCAGCATTGCCACGTTGAATGGCAATGCTTATTCTTTTCGCGATATAAAGGCCAGCTCTCTGGTCACGGGAAGCGTTGATTAACCTTTTTGCTATGTCTTTATAGAGAGCACGAGCACTGGGACTCCTTGCCCTAGCGTTTCGACCACAAACGGTTTTTGTATTTTTTTTTTTTTTTTTTTTTTTGTTTAAAAAAGACAACTCCCGCATTAGGACTAAATCCTGTGTCGCGGGGGACTTTACAAACATACAACTAACGGACACAATGAACACCTAGACTCGAAACAACAATTTATGAATCACACAAAGTGTTGTCTCGTGTGGGGATCGAACCCACAACACTCGGCGCAGTGTCAAGCGCCGAGGCGGCCGTCTAAACCACTACGCCAACCGTGCAGCCGTATTTGCGCCGTTTGAGAGTCTCCGCGGATGCAGCAGCAGCGCCAGCACAACCCGCCGTGCTGGGAAGATGTGATGGCGCAAGGGTGTCGATACACGTTGCGTCCCACACCAATGGCCTACCCATCTTCCAAGGCATCAATGACATACCGTCCGGTTATAAATATAGTATTATCACGCTCACTCATATTGAAAATTGTACACTTTCGTTCATCATGTAAATGTAATGTGTGAATACTCTTCTTAGAATGTATATCTGTGATCTAAATATCTGCTTCACTCGCGTTGTAGATTTTGTCAATAAATTACTATTCCTCGGAAACAGTAAATTTTTCTGGACGAACGGTACCCTATGTCCTTTCTGTACCCCTGATAACATACATACATAGATTCACGCCTGTTTCCCAGAGGGGTAGGCAGAGACTACGGATTTCCATTTGCTACGATCCTGACACACTTCTTTGGCTTCATTCACATTCCTCATACACGCTCGCCGTTTAAGATACTTTTAACCGGGCCTTTATCCAGAACGTCTCCGATCTCAAGAAACGTTCGCCTAGTTCTTTCCCTTGCGACTGTTCCATTCACACTAGCCTTATAAACTTTCTTAGTCCGTCTTTTCTCGTCCATTCCTTACACATGCCCAAACCAGCTCAACATACCCTTTTCTATTATTCTCGTCACTATATCCACTTTCATGCTCCCTCTAGGCCGTTTAGAAAAATAGAAAAAAAAGAAAAATAAAATTTAATAGTGCAAGCTATATTAGCATAGCCTACTTTTAACTATATATCTATTAGCATAATTAGTGTACAAAAAACCGATGGGGTTCATTAATTTATGGTCGTAGTATACAAGAAAGTTATACATGATAATTAAAAAAAAACACATATCTCAGTAGTAGTTAGGCTAGATTATTTTTCATATTTTTTTCTGAACGGCCATCAGTTCCACTATAAGACATTTCCAGGTTATCCATTAATTACCGGACAACCTGTATATGTGAAAACTTGTAATTGGCCTTCGTTTTCATATTGTTCTGTTTACTAATTTTATATACCTGTAAATTTTCCCAAAGTGTAAAAAAAAAATTTTTAAATAAAAAGAATATAATCGTTCCGAGTCTGACCGTTTCTACAGTTCTTTGTCTGCATGTTTGTAATGTTGCCTGCGACACAGGAATGATTAAAAGTGAGGGAGGTATCCTTCTTGAGAAAACTGTGAGGCTTGTCATATTTTTGCTGACGCTCCTACAGGGCGACAACGTGTTTTCCGCATTATTAAGTACACACCAATCTACGGAGCCTTATTTAGACGTGAAGTAAGACTTATAAACTCACATACATACACAACAACTATGGTAAGAACGATTTACGAATATAACAGGGAATACTGGAATAGCAAAATATCTTCCTATAAGTTTCGAGACAAACTTCTATTTATACTAGTACTATTATTTGCTCGCGTAAGGTGAGGTTAGTAAAAGTGCTTTTACTGGATGAAAATCTGTATCTAAAATGTAAAGGGTATCTTATCTTATCTTGTGTGGGGGCCAGTCAGTACAGAACGGCGACACTTCGACCCAGTGGGATCTTTTGTGTCGACTTCCCCAATAACGACTGCCATAGATGTTCATGGCAGTCGGGACCGACGGCTTAACGTGCTCTCCGAGGCACGGAGCAGGCGATAATTGTCTATCAATACGCACATAATTTCGAAAAGTCATATAACTTCCGAAAGTCAGAGGTGCGTGACGTGGGTTCGAACCCGAGACCCTCTGCATTGCAGTCTGTTGGTCTCTCCACTGAGCTATCGCTGCTCTTAAAGGGTATCTTTTATCCAGGAAAAAGCACTGTTTCCAAGGGATAGCCAGTACTTTTATAAATGTAAGCGGACAATAAAACTAACGTGAACCATTTTGAACTAACCATTACATATTAAATAACTAAACTTTTCTATTATATTTCGTGAAACTAGTTAAAATTACGCTCGTAAAATAAAATCATAGAAAAATTGTTTCATACATTTCAATAGAACTACGAAAAGCAAACTAATTTTTCTACGTTTTACCCTGAAGCGTTTGGTTATGATGAAATATAAATTAAAATTTTTCGTTCTTACTTAATATCCTCCAGACCGAATATCGGTCACGGCGGCCAGTCTTAACGGAGACTGGCCAACTACGCAGGAGATATCATAGTGCACAAGTGTGTGCGCGAACAGAAGTACACTCTCTGTTCCCTAACTCTCATGATCCGATGGGACGGTAATTCGACACGTCTGCGGAGAGATCAGGCGTAGGACCAACGGCTTTACATGCTTTCCGAGGCACGGAGGTGTACTACACCGCCAACTTTCTAACTCCGGGCTGCTATTGAGATTTCTTAATAGAAAAACCCAATAACTGTTTGTTGGCCCGACCCGGGATTCGAACCTGAGACCTCATGCATAACAGTCGCATTCACTACCGCTGCGCCACGGAGGCAATCAGCCGTTCTTACATACAAAAATAGCTGGAGTAGCCTACTGGGAGACCGCTGGACTGCTACACAGAAGTCTCGCTCGAACCCAAGTCACACATCCCTGACTTTTCGAAGTTATATGCGTATTAAATAGTTTATTATCGCTCGCTTTAACGGTGAAGGAAAACATTGTAAGGAAACCTGCATGTCTGAGAGTTCTACATAATGTTCTCGAAGATATGTGAAGTCTGCCAATCCGAACAGGGCCAGCGTGGTGGACTACCTTCCCTTCTCACATTGAAAAGAGGTCCGTGCCGAAAAGTAGAATAATACAGGGGGTCCGGTAATTAATGGATAACCTGGAAATGTCTTATAGTGGAACTGATGGCCGTTCAGAAAAAAATATGAAAAAAATATATCCTAACTACTACCTGAGATATGTTTTTTTTAATTACCATGTATAACTTTCTTGTATACTACGACCATAAATGAATGAAACCCATCGGTTTTTTGTTGTTTTATTATTAAACACTAATTATGCTAATAGATAGACAGTCAAAAGTATGCTATGGTAATATAGCTTGCACTTTTTAATATATATTTTTTTATAATTTTTTCATAATTTTTTTGCTTTTTTTCTGGACGGCCTTCAGTTCTACTATAAGACATTTCAAGGTTATCCATTAATTACCGGACGCCCTGTATAAAACAGGGCTGATATTATGTTACATGCTGCGCAGCCCCCGTGAGTCGTAGCGTGATGTTATATAGCCAATAGACTTATTCGTTAAATAAGCTATTCAACACAAAAACAATCTATAAAATCAATAACAATAATCGAACCAGTAGTTCCTGAGATTAGCGCGTTCAACCAAACAAACTCTTCAGCTTTATAATATAAGTATAGATATTGTCTCTAAAAACCAGTGTAGATTAAAAACACATAAAAATACCCAGAGGGCTAACATTTTAATTGAAAATAATATTTTTATTTCACATGAGTATTTCACAATATCCTCTTTGATCACTTGCAAACATTAAACATTTAAAATGTACTTCAATTAAATACTGTTCAAAGGAAATCCGGACAGCGGCAATACGAATACAAATGTTTTTCTTTATAATATTAATTCGGCCTCGGTGGTGTAGTGGTTAGTGTAACCGACTGCCACGCCTAAGGTTGCGGGTTCGATTCCCGCACAAGTCAAACATTTGTGTGCATGAACATGGATGTTTGTCTTGGTGTGGGTGTTTCTATGTATAATATGTATGCATTTACAAAAAGAAGTATATATGTATGTTTATCCATTGTCTAGTACCCATAGTACAAGCTCTGCTTAGTTTGGGCTAGATGGTGTTGTGTGTATGTGATAGAATATTATTATTAATATATGTTTCACCGATTGATAAAAAGTATAAATATAATACCAGCTCTGAATTAGACTGTCCCATTGCTGGGCACGGTCCTCTTCTCACTGTGAGAAGGATTAGGCCATAGTCCACCACGCTGGCCCAGTGCGGGATGGCAGACTTCACATATCTTCGAGAACATTATGTAGAACTCTCAGACATGAAGGTTTCCTCACGATGTTTTCCTTCACCGTTAAAGCGAGCGATAATTAGCTATTTAATACGCACATAACTTCGGAACGTCAGAGATGCACGCCTTAAGATTGCACTTGAAACCACTGCATGACAGTCCAATGGTCTTCTACTTGTGTTCACAATATAACGTTGCTGCGAGTGACACATCACTACATTATGAGGGGTATGTACGCGCGCGCGCGGAGGACATCACAGACCGTACGGGCGCTAGCGCTCATCGAACATTCGAGAATAACCGACGCCATTGTGAACGCACCTCCAAATGTTACAGTTTTGCAAATTTAAATATGTTATGGTAATATAATTAATAATCGTGAAGCAAGCATTATTTTCTTTCAATAACCACAGAAGAAATCCTATCTTCAACAACTTGGATAAAAAGTAATCGGACGAAACGTTGTGATAATAACAGCACTTTGACAGAGCTAGCTCCCTCGTACTGGCACTAAATACTTGATAAGGGCAGTCTCTATTATCTACATTAACATTATAAAGAAAAATATTCGTATTTTGCTTGTAATTGTATTGTATTTATTTATTTCAGGAAATGACCCATACATTTGTTAGTATCACCTAAAAACTATGGTAGTAAAAATATAAACATATAACTAACTAACTACATTCTTCTTCGTAGGAAGGCATTGGGAGTTTTTGACAAATGTCTCCCGCACAGGTGCTCTATAAAGTGGCCTTCAGTCTTGCTGGCAACTGAGGAGACTGTTGACGCTGCCGCGAACGTGCTGCAGTAGGGATGCGGATCTCTTGCGTATGACTGCAAAAAAGTCATCGGTATGCGCTCCTGCAAACATAGCTAATGCACTACAAAAACGTGGCAGCGACAACAATATCCTAAACGCGTTGTTGTATTGCACTCGAAGGGCATTGTACGTTTTTGGTGTGTATCTTGTCCACAGGCTGCAGGTATAAAAGGACTGGCAATATGCCTTAAATAACGTTATTTTGACATCAATGTCGCATCTCGTAAACCTGCGGGCCAGCATGGTACATCTCACGGCCAATGCCCTTCGCTCCGTCTCAATGTCACAATCATCTGTGCTATCCTCCGTAACCCGGTGACCAAGGTACTTAAACTTCTTTACTCTACTCAGCGTTATACCACCAAGCGAGACCGATGTTACTACCTCGCAGGTTTTATTTTGTGTCTTAAAGACTAGCATCTCGCTTTTCTTGGCATTATACCTTAGTTCCTGTGCTTCAGCATAGCACTCACAAATTTTTAACAACTTTCTGATGGCACTGATCAATGGACTCAACAGTACCATTCATTAACTGGAAACTACAGCATCTATTTAAAAAATTCATTCACCATTAGAAAGCTACTTTATCCGTCAGTAACATAGTCTATATAACATCACGCTACGCCACGGGGACGGAGCAGTCATCATAAATGTGGATAAAACCGAGGGGGACAGCTTTAGAATATTATATTAAAGCATTTTTTACTTTTTCTTCCACTAATGTGGCAAGGAAGCACACGGTCCACCTGATGGTAAGTGGTCACCGTAGCCTATGGACGCTTGCAACACCAAAGGCATCACTTGCGCGTTGCCAATTCTTTAGGAAAGGAAGAAGAGAAAAAGGAAGTGGAAAGGGGTAAAAGGATGATTGGGCCTCCAGCACTTTCACTCACCGAACGAAACACAACAGTAGGAATACTGTTATTTCACGTCGACATTCTGTGAGAGGGTAGTCGTTTCCCGATCGAGACGGCACATTGATGCTAAAATCAGCGAGGCTCTACTTTTTTATTGTTGTGCTTACTGTCTATCACTGAACAGGCAGACAGTTGTAAAGCATCCATATTTCGTGAGTAATGTTACACGAACTGCAAATAAATCCTATATTTTTATATTAGTTTTTGCATGCGGCTTCGTTCGCGTTATAGTACATTTTATCAATAAATTTCTGCAAAGTGTCTAGTCGTCCACTAAACGGACAAATAACATATATTGGTCGTCCACTATACAGATGAATGAAATATATTAAACGTATAAATAAACGGATGATTCATTTATTTTATTCGTCCGATTAGTGGACGACTAACTTATTTTATATGTCCGTTTAGTGGACGACTAGCAACAGCCAAATTTCTTTCTTTTTGAAACAGTACCCTTTTTCTGGATGAACCCTATGTCCTTTTTTGTACCCCTGACAAAGTTTATGCGAAATTTCATGAAGATCGTCCAAATAGGCGTGAAAGCGAAAAAACAAACTAACACTCGCAATTATAATATCAGTTAGGTTAATCGCATTGTTTCTTCTCTTCTTCCTAGCCTTTATTATTCCCAAGTCACTTGGGGTCGCCTTTTCTGGTCAAACCGGATTTGACTGGATATCAGTTTTTACACGTAGCGGCTGCCACCTGACCTCCGCGACCTGAAGGCTAACGATACCCTAAGGCTAGACCAGTGTCAGGATATTATAGGGCACTGACTTCCTAATAACGACCGCCATAGATGTTCATGGCAGTCGGAACCGACGGCTTAACATGCTCTTCGAGGCACGGAGCAGGCGATAATTGTCAATCAATAAGCACATAATTTCGAAAAGTCATATAACTTCCGAAAGTCAGGGGTGCGCGACGTTGGTTCGAACCCGAAACCCTCTGCATTGCAGTCTGTTGGTCTCCTCACTGTTATTTATACATTTTGGTTAAATAAATCAATTTTATACCAATGGTGGTATAAAGTTGTCTAATATTATTTTTTACTGTTAAAAGCTTCTTCAATTAGCTAGTAATCGATAAACTTTAAAATTACTGAACTGATTTTAATAATTCTTTTACCATTAGAAAGCTACTTTATCCAAAAATAACATAGTCTATATCAGCGATTCCTAAATTTTTCAATCAACTTTACTGTCATTTGTCTCAATGTATCGTTATGAAACAGTTTTCCAGCTTATACTTATACAAATAACAAATTCAGGTCGAGATAGGATGGTTCCCCGGACATGCGCATACAATAGACGACATAATACCGAACTATACAGCAATTCGGCTTCGATGGCGTAGTGGTTAGTGTAACCGACTGCCACGCCTGGGGTCGCGGGTTCGATTCCCGCACAAGTCAAACATTTGTGTGCATGAACATGGATGTTTGTCTTGGTTTGGGTGTTTCTATGTATAATATGTATGTATTTACAAAAAAAAAAGTATATATGTATGTTTATCCGTTGTCTAGTACCCATAGTACAAGCTCTGCTTAGTTTGGGCTAGATGGTGTTGTGTGTATGTGGTATAATGTATATTAATATATTAATTGTTGATAAAACAGTGAAACAATTTCATTTTTTACGATAAAAGTTAAAGTAAAGAGTGAAAGTGTTTCACTTATAAAATACTAGCTTATGCGCGCATCTCCGCCCGCATGGTATCTACATCAATAAAAAGCAGCGTATGTCCTTCCCCAGGTTTTAAACTATCTTTGTACCGAATTTCATCCAAATCGATTGAGTGGTTGAGCCGTGAAAAGGTAACAGACAGACAGAGTTACTTTCGAATTTATAATATTAAGTAAGGAAGTAAGTAATATATAATAAAAAATTTTGTTATTTTTTAATTTACAGTGTCTTTAATTTGTAATCATTTGATACGGGGTTCCATTAACTAAGAGATATTTAACTGAAAGGTGAGAGGTCCGTTATCTTAAAAGTTTAGGATCCCCTGGTCTATATAACATCACGCCACGAACCATGGGAGCGGTGCAGTAACCATAAACGTGGGTGAAACCGCGGAGGTCAGCTACTCTATACTTCTACACTAATATTATAAAAAGGAATAATTCTTATTTATGATGAATAAACTGAAAACTAATAGACCGATTTTGATAATTCTTTCACCATTAGAAAGGTACTTTATCCGCCAGTAACATAGCTTAAATAACATCACGCTACGAGCCACGGGACCGGGGCAGTCATCATAAACGTGGGTGAAAGAGCGGGGATAGATGTCAATGAAACAAAATAAAGTCTTCTTGTACTGTCGTCATAATGAAAACAGGTGTTTTTTTTTTTGAAATATACTTTTACCTATTTGGTATCATCCTTGAGTGGTAGGGCCACGCTGGTTACATCATGAATGGGCTGGCTCAACCGGGGAAGTACCACCCTCTCACAGAAGAGCGACGTAAAATAACAGTATCTTTTATGTTTCGTTCGGTGAGTGAGAACGCCGGAGGGCCAATTTACCTTCCCTTCCCAATCCCCATCCTGCTCCATTCCCATATTCCTTCCGGTAGGCAGCGACTTGGTTGTATTTTTATAACACTTCTTCTGTAATGCTAAAAAAACACAGCCATGTGTATGAGCTATGGTTCTCGCTTACTATCTGGTGGGCCGCTGGCTCGTCTGTCACAGACGCAAGCAATAAAAAAATAAAAATAATATCAGTAAAAGAGACGCTGTCTGCAAGAAAACTTAAAAAAAGTTTTAGCATGCATCTCTTTTTTCCTTATGACGGCAGTGTAGCTCTCCCAGCATTTAAGATCCTTTGATAGGCAAGGGACTTAGCACTAATGATTCGTTTTTATTTGACTCTAAGATAGTTAATGATGTTGAAATACCGCCGTAGTTCTTCCTGGCGACGTTTTTGTTAACGTGTAACAAAGAAAGAAAAGTCATGTATCAAACAAATATACAACCAAATATTTAAATCATAGACGTGTACTTAGAGTACAAGAAAGTGTCTACAAGATGAGTGAGCTCACATATTACATTGAAAGGATAGTATAAAAAGCTGGTAATGATAATATTAACTTTATTTAATTATATAGGTGGCTAACGAGCATACGGATTGCTTAATGGTAAGCGATTACCGCCTCCCATGGACACCCGCAACACCAGAGGAGTTACAAGTGCGTTGCAGGCCTTTTAAAAAGGAGTACGCTATTTTCTTAAAGGTTTAAAGTTCGTATTGGTCCGGAAATACCGCAGACAATAGCTCATTCCACAGTTTTGTTATGCGAGGCAGAAAATTTCTGGAAAAACGCACAGTTGTGGACTGCTAAACATCTAAGAACCGACTTTTTACGTGTCCTCCGAAGCACGGAGACGTTCAGATGAAATATCACTGAGCGGTCACCCATCTATAGACTGACCGCACCCAACGTTGCTTTACTTCGCTAATCGTTTACCAATATAAAAACAAATACCGTGATACGAGATTTTTATATAGGCATATAGATATCGACGGTTAAAAGACCATTTGATTTAGGACTTAATTTATTTAAAATATGTACATATATTTTAAGTCAAATACTTAAAATATATGTACATATTTTAAATCAATTATTTTTCTGATTTCTAATATGTATTTATATAATTATCACGAAAAACGGCGGTTTGATCAAATAGCCAACCGTCGATATGACATGTGAATGGAAAAATCTAATGTAAAATAATCAGTAGTGTGCATGAACATGGCTGTTTGTCTTGGTCTGGATGTTTCTATGTATAATATGTATGTATTTACAAAAAAAAAGTATATACGTATGTTTATCTATTGTCTAGTACCCATAGTACAAGCTCTGCTTAGTTTGGGCTAGATGGTGTTGTGTGTATGTGATAGAGTATTATTATGTGTAGTTTTTGGGTGAACAAAAATCATGGAACTCGCGTCATCGTCACCGAACGCTTTCCATGAGCTATATGTATACTGTGTATATATGTGTACTTTTTGGGTGAACAAAAAGCGTGAAACTCGCGTCATCGTCACCGCACGCTAGTTACTTAGTTTTCACTTCTATCGGCAGTCCCCAAAGACTGCCCCGCATGTTTTCGTCAAGAAATCGTCAATGGAAGTCTCAAACCTAAAAATTAGTATTATACACCCTCGTGCTTCGGAAAGCACATAAGGCCGTTGGTCCTGCACCTGATCTCTCTCCGGTCGTGTCGTGACGTCACATCGCACTATGAGGGTTAGGGAACAAAGAGTGTACTTGTGTTTACACACACTAGTGCACTATCATATCTTCTGCGAAGATTATCAGTCTCCATTAAGACCGCGCCGAGCGAAATGTGCCAAAACAGGCGGTCACAGTTAAGTTGATTAAATCAACACTTTTTGTTTAACAACTATAAAATATACATTTACTATAACAATTAATGTGTTTTCAGTTACTCCGTGTAAAAAACTTAAAATAATTTATATATTCGCTTACAAAATTACGTAAATTTGCACGAAATATGCAAAAACGTAAGCTCGCGTTACGTGATTTTTAGATTATAACAGTAGAAATCTATCCTATTTTACAGCTTAAACGAAACATAAATAGTTATATTACAATTTGTCCGTCCCAAATATTTAAGTTATTGGTTGACAGTAAAGGTATATATTTATCAAAAAAGCACTTCAAATCCCCCATACAATTTGACGATGGCGGCCGCGCGCCGATTTGTATATCGAGCTCTGTCATTCAGTCCAACCGCGTCTTACGCTCGGCGCACTCTTAAAGCCTTAACCGAAATTCAATCCTTACTTGTTATAGTGATAGATGCCCACTGTTGGGTTAAACTTGCCCAAGCCCACGGCTTAAAACCCAGAAACTCCAATGTTCATGAATTTTATACCACTAGCGGGTGGGTATTGTGTGAGTTTGGAGTATGGTTTAATATGTAAGAGGAAGCGGGGTTTTAAATTATTGTGTGGTCTATATTTAGGAATTATGAACTACTACACTTAGCCTGCGGTTTCGCTCACGTAAATGTAGGTTAGTTTAGAATAGATTAGTTAAAATACTGTTACGTGCTGGGTTCGACGGATAAGAATATAAAACAATATTACCGACTAAAACATGTTTTATTCTAGCACACAATTAACTTTAATACACAACAAACACTTTACTACACTTTTTCACTGTAAATGCTTCAAACTCCGTAGTATTTTCGCTTCCGTTCGCTTCGATGAACACTTGACCGCTTACGATAGTAAACTGACTCGGCGGTGTGCGTGCGCTCTATTTATACGCGGGTAAAGCGCTTCTGGAGTTTTCCAGAAAATGTCACACACGGCACGCAACAGCGCGATGATTCGAGAATGTGCCAGCGTTCTCTCCACTCAACTCCTACCGACAAATACATAGTTCCGTAAGATGTCAATAGATGGTGCTGTAATACATTATTATTAGAAACCGCCAACTCTTCCCTACAGTGCCGACAGAGGGCACTAGCCGTAACAATACTATAACCTCTTTTGTATAATAATGTCCTTTAGACCGAATATCGGTCACGGCGGCCGATCTTAACGGAGACTGGCCAACGCAGGAGATATTATAGTGCACAAGTATGTGCGCAAACACAAGTGCACTCTCTGTTCCCTAACCCTCATGATCGGATAGGACGGGTAATCCGACACGACTGGAGAGAGATCAGGCGCAGAACCAACGGCTTTACGTGCTTTCCGAGGCACAGGGGTGTCCAACACCGCTAACTTCCTAACTCTGGGTTCGTATTAAGATTTCTTAACAGAAAAACCCAATAACTTTTTGTTGGCCTGACCCGGGATTCGAACCCGAGACCTCATGCACAGCAGTCGCATTCACTACCGCTACTTTTGTATTCCTGACAACGTGTATGCGAAATTTCATGATGATCGGTCGAGTAGTTCAGGTATGAAAGAGTACAAACAACCTCACATCAACGTTTAAAATATCAGATAGGATTTATATGGCTACCTTGTAGGCGCAGCTGTAGTGAATGCTGCATGAGGTCTTGGGTACGATACTCGAGTTAGGTACAGTTTAATTTGGTTTCATACTAAGAATTTTGCTTTATCTTGAAATAATATAACTAAACTCAACAGACATTATTATTGTCGGCCTCGATGGCGTAATGGTCAGTGTAACCGATTGCCACGTCTGAGGTCGAGGGTTCGATTCCCGCACAAGTCAAATATATTGTTTGTCTAGCCATGATGTTTGTCTTGGTCTGGGTGTTTCTACATATGTATAATAAGAATGTATTTACAAAAAATGTATATTTTTATGTTTATCTATTGTCTAGTACCCATAGTACAAGCTCTGCTTAGTTTGGGCTAGATGGTGTTGTGTGTATGTGATAGAATGTTATTATTATATTGTAAACCAAAATGTATTCATTGATATTCAATTACAAATTTACATCCTATATTTTTGTAACTATTAAAACTATTTATATTTACAAACGTATTAAAAAAGATAACATAATTACAAAAACACAAATAATTATAATACTAAATATTTACAAAAATGGTTTAGGCATCGTAGAATTCTTCAGCATCGCTGTCAACTGGTAACGTGCCCAGAAGACTGGCATAACTGCCACGTTGAATAGCAATGCTGATTCTTTGGGCCAAGAAAAGACCAGCCTTCTGATCACGCGAAACGTCGATCAGGAATTTTGCGATCTCCTTGTACAAAATACGAGCGCTCGGACCCCATGAACCTAGGGTTTTCACCTTAAACGGCGAAAAATGTAATTTCCGACTAAATTACTATATTTGCGCCGTTTGAGGGTTTCCGCGGTTGCAGCAGCAGCGCCGGCACATCCCGCAGTGCTTGGAAGATGTGATGGCGCAAGGGTGTCAACGCACGTTGCGTCTCACACCAAAGGCCTGAATGTCATTGTTGCCTTGGAAGATGGACAATCTTCCAAGGCAACAATGACATTCGTCCGGTCTCTTCCCATCGTCGCGTACCAAGCCATTGGGTTTAAGTAAAGCTGGAACGGCAGCAGTGATAACAGCACGACGTAGTATGTCATTAAGATTAGCGTGGTGAGAAATTCGACCAGCGCTTCGGCTACAAGAGAGTCTATGGTGTCCGAGGCTATCGACAGCTTCTCCACAGTGACAGCAATGCAGAGAAACACACGAAACACCTAAAAGGTGGCAAGTGGCGAGGCGGAAAGTGGTGTCGTCCAACATGGTATACATATTGGACGATGGAACCGCCTGGAGCCAAAGACCAGATTCCCATTCTCCCACAGCCAGCAATCGAGCACGCTCAGCAACATTGGAAGATTTAGTAAAAAGCTTTTCTCTTATAAAGTTGCTAAGCGGCCCGTCCCACTGGTTGGTTGGCAAAACAGAATTCGGGCAAGCCATTTTCCAGGCGTTCACAGCATCAGTTTTGCAAAGCACTTCTAAATTAACCAGTGCGGGTGCTAAAATTTTTCTGGTTAATTCTTCCGTGCTGTGAACCGAGGATAGGAACGCCGGTAAACTAACATCTGAAATTTTGCGAACGCCGAGCCCACCAAGACGAACAGGCAAAGAAGCCTGTAGCCAAGCTCGGTCGTTCAAATCCACATTTAAAATATTTTAGAGTACTTTGAATAATTTTATAAATTTTTCTAAAGTTACTAAATTTATACAAAACTGTGATGATCTTAGCGCATACGTAAATTTGTGAACAAAAAGGCAATATCGAATAATTGTAAAAGCGGAATGAATATTCGTTTTGAGGAGGCGATCTGAAATTTCACAAAATATTTGTATTTGTATTATTATATTATATTATTTACTTTCATCACATTCCTCATACACGCTCGCCTGTTTAAGGTGCTTTTAACCTGGCCTTTGTCCAGAACGCCTCCGATCTGATCAAGAAAAGTTCGCCTTGATATGCCTCTTGCGACTGTTCCATTAACGCGATAAAAATCTTCAAAAGCAATTCACCTTCAATGTATAACATTTGGGCAAACGTTAGACAATATAATGTTATTCTTTCACCATTAGAAAGCTATTTTACCCAGAAGCAACATAGGATATATAACATCACGCTACGCACCACGGGAGCGGAGCAGTCATCATAAACGTGGGTGAAATTGAGAGAGACATCGCGAATATTATTTATTTATTTAGGACAACTTACAAAACATACACTTATACAGGGTTTACAAACATGTTTTACAAATACTTGCTGAGTGTTGTTTTACTTACAAGTCGCCACGACATGATAAGGGACAGTTTCATTTGGAAAGCTTAAAAAATACATTTTTTATTACACTAATATAAACTAAACTAAGAAAAAAAAAAAAACTATTATTTAAAGTAAACAAAAAACACATGTGAGCATACCTACAAATATAAGAATAAGAAATCAATTTTAAAACATACATAATAATTAATAACATTAGATTATGCCCGCGGCGTCACTCGCGTTAATGTAGCTTTAGTCAACAAATTTTTATCCCTCGGAAACAGTACTTTTGCCTGGATGAAAGGTAATTTATGTCCTTTTATGTATCCCTGACAGTCTTGTAGTTAAACGACTGCGCAATAAACGAACAAACACATTTATAATATAGGTTAAGATTAGGATTACAAATTGCAGTAAATCATCAGTACTTAGTTACTTAGTAAAAGTGACTGTGACAGACAGACAGATAGATGCGCCATAAATATTCCATTTTTACTATTTTAACACGGCACACTAAAAATACTACATATTTAAAGCGTATTTGCCAATATACACAGTTTTTAGCAATAACTAAACCGCAAGTTTAATAATAATGTTCTCCTGACCGAATTTTGGTCACGGCGGCCTAACTTAACGGAGAATGGCCATCGGCGCAGGAGATATATATAGTGCACAAGTGTGTGCGCAATCACAAGTGCACTCTCTGTTCCCTAACTCTCATGATCCAATGGGACGAATAATCCGACACGACCGGAGAGAGATCAGGCGCAGGACCAACGGCTTTACGTGCTTTCCGAGGCACGGGGGTGTCTAACACCGCCAACTTCCTAACTCCGGGCTCGTATTGAGATTTCTTAACAGAAAAATCCGATCACTTTTTGTTGGCCCGACCCGGGATTTGAACCCGAGATCTCATGCACAGCAGTGGCATTCACCACCGCTGCGCCACGGAGGCAGTTTAAATAAAAAATTAAACGTAATAATCATAAACGTGGTATCGTAGCGGAAAAATTTAATATGTGTTTGTCGAGTCGCTTTTGCCTCAGACCACACACGGTCCGCGGGTACGCCGGGTGATTTCCCAAGCGTGTTGCCTCGGGCAAAGCGCGCATGTACGATAGAGCCAAGCGTGTTCGCTTATTAATTAATGTAATTAGCTTATAATTATATCGCTACGTTAATTATTATAATTATTACTAAAATACCAAATACTCTTGTATTATCTATGTGAAATTTGGTATCATGTTTTTTGTAATTTAAATAATACTAGTGGTCGCTGAGTACTCGAAATTCGACCAAAGTTTGCCTGTAAGATATTGCTGATCTATGTCATTATAATTGATATATGTAACCATAGTTACGCGCTTCGACTGCGTGTGTCAAATGCATGGTTGTGTGCGTGTAGTGTTTTTTAATTAATTTAATGTATTTCTAATGCATATTTAATATAAATATTAGGAATCGAAATCCTTCTCCATATAAACTTTAACTGTGCCAAATTTCATACTCCTCCGTTCGCACAATTTTCGTAAAAAGGGGTCGGCGCCAGCCTGCCATACTACCATATATAAGGGGTGTCACTGACAAGATTGGCTACATCTGGAAGCGAGCTTCAATCAACACATACTTCAAGCCGCCAACGAAGATAAGTCAATTTTTACCATCCGTCAAGTGCCAATTACTTTTACAAGATGCAGGGGTCTATAAAATAGATTGAGCCTGCGGACTCACATACATTGGTCAAACCAAGAGAAGCATAGGTACCCGCATAAAAGAACATATAGCTGATGTTAAACACCAACGCTCGTTGAAGTCTGCTGTGTGTGAACATGTGCAACAGGGTACCAACCACTACCAACGATTTGACAAACCACATATACTCGCAAAAGAACACCGATTCCTACTAAGGATGCATCGCGAGGCTATTGAAATTAAAAAGCATCCTAATTTCAATAGAGAGGATGGTTGGAATGTACCACGAGCTTGGGATCCAGTCATTCAAATAGTCAAACCCAAGAAGAAGCAGAACACAACTAGACTTCATGATACTTTGAGCTCATGCTGCGTAAATAGAAACACCAATGACTAAATTATGTTCGGGCACTTTGAAATAACTACACTGGAACATTGAGACAACTTCCATCTTAGTCTCCCCGTGACCATGGCTGAAAAGCAACCGAGACGTTGGAGAAAGTGTAAACCTAAATATAAATAGATTTAATAGTTTAAATAATTTTATTAGCTTATAAATTAGTAAAATTCAATAGTAGTAGTAGTGTAATAGTTTCAAAATTTTGTAATACAGTGATAAATAAACAATGCGATAAAAACCGTATATAGTAGTTTAATTTCAATGAATAACATTCGCGTAAACAGAAGACAATATTATCTAAAAAAGTTAACATCAGCACAAGACTGATGGCGTATCACGGCTTAGTGGCATCCATTTTGAGAGAGATTTAAGAGAGATTTTTTTTTTTTTAAGAGATTTAATCATTTATTTGCATGAAAAATGGTCCATACATGGTGTTACAAAGAGAGTTTGATCCACAAGTTTCACCCATATGGGTATGCAAACATTATAGTATTACAACTTTATTTTAACACTTATTATTGTATTATTACATTATAATTATATTATTACATTATTATTATATTTTTACATTATTATTATATTATTACATTATTATTATATATAATTATGTACATAACAAACATTTATTAACCACATGTTTATGTATTTATCAACAAAGTTATAATTTTAATTCAAAGAATTCTTGTATGGTATAAAAAGTGTGTTGTATTAACCATTTTCTCAATTCCTTTCGCATTCTTATTAATGGCAATTCACGAATTGATTTGGGCACTTTATTAAAAACTTTTATGCACATTACATATGGTATAATATTCTGGAGTAATTACAGTATGAGAGAGCAAGTGCTTAAACCGCAGAAGCCATGTATAAGAGCAATTTGTGGTTTAAAAATTACAGACAGTTGTGTTCCAATGTTTAGGTCTCTTAAATTATTTACTTTTCCTGCACTGTATATTTACGAAATTGTTGTCTTTGTTAAAATTAACAAGAGTTTGTATACAACTACAACAGAAACCAGAAAAGGCCCTGTTAGAGCTCAGTATAAAAGCTTACTGCATGTTAGTAATTATAATTCTGCCTTACTCATACAAAGAGTATTTAATATGAGTACTCTTCTCCCTAGCTTTTATTATTCCCAAGTCACTTGGGGTCGGCTTTTCTAGTCTAACCGGATTTGACTGGATATCAGTTTTTACACGGAGCGGCTGCCACCTGACCTCCGCAACCCGAAGGCTAACGATACCCTAAGGCTAGACCAATGTCAGGATATTATAGAGCACTGACTTCCCAATAACGACTGCCATAAATGTTCATGGCAGTCGGGACCGACGGGTTAACGTGCTCTCCGAGGCACGGAGCAGACGATAATTGTCAATCAATACCCACATAATTTCGAAAAGTCATATAACTTGCGAAAGTCAGAGGTGCGCGACGTGGGTTCGAACCCGAGATCCTCGGCATTGCAGTCTGTTGGTCTCCCCACTGAGCTATCGCTGCTCATATTCTTATAAACTAAACCATATTCTCGTAAATAAATTTGTTTTTTTTTAAGCTAGCTTGATTTAGAATTTAGAATTTGTCAATCGATTGCTATCCCTTGGGGACAGTAATTCTTTTCTGGATGAAAGGCACACGCACCTTTCACCTATACAACTTCACACTCACACATTCACAAACACACAATCACTAATACGCTATTCATCCTTATAGTGATATAGTAATTACGACCTACCATTTAAATTTTTCTTTTTTTTTGTGACACGTCTTTGTGATTGTAACGGACCTGATGGAAAACCCAAGTTCAAGTCCCGAGACAGTGACGAAGAGGAGAAGATCTGCTGGTCTGAAAGCCGGTCTGACCAGATGCTTCTTCACACTACGTTTGAAGGACCCAATGTCATAGAAGGGAGGGAACACATGTGCCGGAAGACTGCTCAGAAGTTGTATGGTACGGCATAAAAAGGAATTGCTGAACCTTTTGGCGCGAGACGGGATTGTGCTAACCGTCTATCGGTGGTTACGAAGGCGCGCACGTGGGGTTCTCAAAAGGAAGGAGGAAGGTGGGATGAGGTCAAATAATTGTAAATGAATACAATGATTTCATGTGCTATTTGGATAGTGGAGGGCCTGGAGATTTATAACACAGGCTTCGAGCCTAGCACAGACTCCAGCTCACAACAAGGAACTTAATATGTTGTTTAAGTTTTAAATATTCTAAGTAGGTAACCCATTGTACCTTGTGAGAGAGAATAATATATAATTTTCTAAATCATTTCAATCATCATGATCACCAGTCAAGTAGTTATGGCGTACCTACCAAATAAACTCACATTCGCATTTATAATATTAAGTTGAGTTGGGATTTTAACAACGCTATTATGACGATAACACAACACAGGCATACCTAAAATATAACCGAAAATATCAATTTCTGAAATAGCAGATGCTATATTTTTTCAACGTTATAACGTTAAACGATGCGGAATGTGTTATTTCAGGATACCAGTGTTTTTGTTTAATTATATTACTTTTCGATTTTTCAGGTTCCCTTTGTGAAAAGTATATTGTGTTTGATTTAGTAGGTATATTATAATCAAACTGCCTTCGTGGCGCAGCGGTAGTGAATACGACTGCTGTGCATGAGGTCTCGGATTCGAATCCCGGATCGGGCCAATAAAAAATATTGGATTTTTCTATTAAGAAATCTTAATAGCAGCCCGGAGTTAGGAGGTTGGCGGTGTTATTCACCCCGTGCCTCCGAAAGCACGTGAAGCCGTTCGTTGGTCTTGCACCTGATCTCTCTCCAGTCGTGTCGGATTACCGTCCCATTGGATCTTGAAGTTTCACACAGTTTGGCACAGTTAAAGTTTATATGGAGAAGGAGGGGCGAATCCTAATATTTTTATAAAATATGCATTAGAAATACATTAAATTAATAAAAAATCGCTACACGCACACAACCATGCACCAATGACACAAGAACAACACACAAGAACATCACACAAGATCACATCGAATCGCCTTCGTAATATTTCGGCATTGTTCGGTTGACTTCGTAGAATGCTTTGTAACTATGGTTACATACATATGTATGTGGAGTAGGTGACTAAATGAAATGTAATTATAAGGGTATAGTTATAGACAATAAAACCTTAATAACGATCAAATTTAAAATTTTAATTAAAACGTGTCGCGAGCGCCACGGCCAGCTCGTTGGACGGGCACGACACGCGCTTCAGCACGTGCGTCAGGAACAGACCGAACGCGCGCCGCCCCTCGCCCATGCTGCGGACACCAGATCTTATATACAACGTGTCGCGAGCGCCACGGCCAGCTCTTATGGGCGAATTTCGACCACTTAGCGACCGCTAGTATTAAATATTCCCTTATTTTGCAATCAATTTTGATATAGTTTTTTAAACAACTATGGTGGCAAACAAGCATATGGCCCACCTGATGGTACGTGGTCACCGTAGCTTATGGACGCTTGCAACACCAGAGGCATCACTTGCGCGTTGCCGACCCTTCAGGAAAGGAAGACGAGAAGAATGAAGTGGGAAGGAGAAGAAGCGGGGCTAGGGCAAGAGGGTAGTTGGACCTTCGGCACTCTCACTCACCGAATGAAACACAACAGTAGGAATACTGGTATTTCACGTCGATATTCTGTGAGAGGGTAGTCCTTTCGGTCAAGCCGGCCCGGCCCATTCATGCTGAAATCAGCGAGGCTCTATTGTTCAAAATAGTTTTGCACATAAAGATTTATTTTGTAATCTAAGTCTAAGTGACAAAAATAGGTCAACATGAGAGTACTGTACTTCCTATTACACACGGTGTACCGCAGGGCAGCATTCTAGGACCCACTCTTTTCCTTATTTACATTAATGAGCTCTGTAATATGTCTTTTGGTAAACTGTAAAATAATTACGTATGCCGACGACACTTCCCTGCTAATTGAAGGAGTAGATTGGGTCCAATGCTATCAAAATGCCGAGGCGGCTTTATCACGTGTAATGGAATGGTTGAAAAATAACTTACTTTCGCTTAACCTCAGCAAAACAACTTATTTGTCATTTGCTATAAAGTCAAATTTATCTCCTTCACCTTTCCTTAATCTTAAAGCCAATGTATGTGACCGCACTTCTCTTTGTAACTGCAGTCCCATCACTAAGTCAAATATTTAGGTGTGTATACCAACATCTGAACTGGCACAAACACCTGGACACACTTTCCAATAGGACACGCAAGCTTATCTATATCTTCAAAAAATTACGAAAGTCTGCTGATATGGATGCATTAAAATTGGTTTACTTAGCTCTTTGCCAATCGATCTTAACGTATTGTATCACCGCTTGGGGTGCAGCCGCTGAGTGCTATTTCATAAGACTTGAACGTGCGTAAAGAATAGTACTTAAAGTTATTTTCTCACGGCCGCTTAGATGTCCTACGATACAGCTATATGCGGAATCGAATATGCTAACAGTTCGACAGCTTTATGTTCTTATATCCATCCTGCGTAAGCACTCATGTCGCCCCTTTTCAGAGCCAGTTGGCAGATTAAAACACAAAATCTTTTCTCAAGTTTCACATAAAACCTCATTCGCAAAAAGACACTACTACGTGGCAAGTACTAACTTTATAACAATTTAAATAAAAAACTGAAAATACACTCCAAAACTAAACTTCAACTTAAACGTGCACTAAAGGATTATCTTAAAAAACTTACCTTCCGTAATACCGAGGTACTCCTGTTGGGTAATTAACAGTTGGATAATACACATACACAGTTATGTAGAAAAATACTCTCACACACTCATATTTATTTATATATACACTCATACACACTCAAACATCCTTATATACACCCACCTACACACATACACACACACGTCACACAACAATTAATTATAAATCTCACACTTTTATTAAAGTAGACACTTGCAGATTTTGTATTCCTTCTATACAATAAAGAAAGATACATCGCTCCATTTTCACTAGCCCTTTTTTGTATTTAGTATTGTCTCACTATTTATGAGAATATCAATGTTTGTAACCATTTGTTGTTAGGCTTATATAAATGTAATTATCCGAAGGTAGCACTGGCTTCTAAGATACAGGTCCATACCTAGTTTAGAAGTCAGGGTCTCCAGTTTGTTATTGTATATTCCTTAAGCCCTAAATTTTGTACCTAGATTAAGTGTTATTCTTATGAAGTAATATTTTTTTTTTTTATCTCTTTTTTCTCTTGTGTGTAGAATAATGTACAAATTTAAACATAGGAATCATATTCTCTAAGACTGGCGTTGAATGTTTTAATCAGTAACTACATACATACATATATTCACGCCTGTTTCCCAGAGGGGTAGGCAGAGACTACGGAGTTCTATTTGCTACGATCCAGACACACTTCTCTGGCTTCATTCCCTTTCATCACATTCCTTATACCCGCTGGCCGGTTTAAGGTGCTCTTAATCTGGCTTTTGTCAAGAACTTCTCCGATCTGATCGAGAAACGTTAGTCTAGGTCTTCTCCTTGCGACTGTTCTATTCACACTAGTCAATAACTAAGTAAAAATATTACCCATAGTTTACTCATATAATAACACATTCTAATCATATAACAAATTAGCTTTTGTTGGCAGCTTCGTTCGCTCTTTAATAGTACTTTTTCTCGCTGAAAGGTACTCTATGTCATGAGGCGCTGATAGTCAGTTGCACTCACTGATCGGTAAACGATTAGCGAGGTCAAGCAACGTTGGGTGCGGTCAGTCTATAGATGGGTGACCGCTTAGTGGTATTTCATCTGAACGTCTCCGTGCTTCGGAGGGCTCGTAAAAAGTCGGGCTCGGTTGTTGTCAAATTGCCAGCAGTCGTCAAGCCATGTCAGAGGCCTAGGCTTGAACAACTCTTGACAACAGGTTGGCCACTAACCACACGAGAAGAAGAAAAAAAGGAGGTTTTATGTCATTCGTATACACGTTGTCAGGGGTACGGAAAAGGGCATAGGGTAGGTCTCATCCAGGAGAAATAACATTCTCAAAGGATTGCTAGTACCTAAATAATAATTTAAATTGACGTATCCAATAAATGTAAAATAATTTTAATGAAAACAAAGACTTTTGACTTGAATGTATAATAAACATTACTGCTCACCCCCAGGGATAGCCGGTATGTTAGCCTATAACAATGCCAAATATCAAACGATATACTCAACAAGTTAATGAATTCTCTTAGACCATACAACGGCTGGCAGATACTTCGAAGATTCGTAATTGCGTGATTAATTATTCATTAGAAGTTAAACATAATTATATAGTGCCTCGAGATACTGTTAAGGCGAAGGGGAACGAAGATTTTAATCATAGATGTGTAAATAAAGATCGTAAAAGTGTCCATGTTCAGAAGAGTGAGCTCACTCATTATATTTATTTAGGAAATTCTCGCACCTTTACGTCTATTGGTTTAAAATTAAGATCTGTAATTAAAGAAGAATGGGAAAAAATGTATGGAACGTGGTACCCGCTCCAATAGTCATCATTAATATATCATTGAAAAGACATTTTGATGCAGGAAAACATCTACCATGGCGCCTGTCCCTTTTCACGTTTGCAAAGCAGTAATCGCACTAAGTTTTATAAATGAGAATTTACCACAAACTACTTATATTAGTAAAATAAAGCTGGAATAAGATAGAATTAGACGATGATATAACACACTTAGGATTCTATTATTAAAAGAAGTAAGAAAATACGCGTTCTTCAAATAAAAATCATATATTTTAGCAATAAGTGAGTAGATTTAAAACATTACATATCGGTATCAACTAAAACAGCATTGAGGAAAGATGCCGGAGCAGTAAATTCCGTATGCCTCGCATAGCCTAGGTACCATACGATGGACACTATATGTGCACAAGTGCCCACCGTACGTCGCCTGGTTAAACATGTGCAATACTGTTAGACAATATTATTTGCACTGTTGATTAATATATAACAAAAATATGTTTTTATACGGACATGTCGCGACTGGATTCGTCCACGCAAAAGCCATCTTCGTGTATGCCATAGTCTGGCAGATCTTCAAGAGCTTCCTCTCTGTACGTTTCAATTAAATAAAGACCATTTGATAAATACTCGGCACAGTAAGATCTTGCCAGCTTGAGTTGGTATGTACTTAGCGCTAGTAGAATTATATCGAAGCTCCGTCATTGAAGGGAAGTTTTCTATCTGGCTCGCTTCCATCCTCTGAAAATCTACTCTTCTGTGATTAAGCCGTTTTCTCTCTACATACATATGCAGAAGATTCGGGGTATCTATTTTCTGCTTTATGATATTCACGAATTCGTCTGCGTGTATGCTGCAATGGGTTGGTGGAAGTGATTCGTGATAGCTGCAGCAATCTTAAAATCAGTGAACATATTGGGCAGTGACTTATTAAAATATTTTTGCCGCAAGAGCTTAAAATCACGTTCAAACCGGCCGTTTACCACTTGCACAACCCACCGGCATAGCGTTACCGATCGAGCTTCGTTGGATTGTTCAGTGGTCAGCTGTGTCTCTTGGCGGTTCTTTGTTGGTGGGACATGGGAGTCATACCCACATTCATCAATGAGGTCCAAGCTGTTCCTAAAACCTCGATCTAATATAAAAGCATCGTTTGATATTAAATATTACCTTGGTACTCATTATATTACATAGATAAGTGGTACCTAATATACTCGTATATGTATGTTTATGACCGGAGCCACGGGACTGTCTAAACAGGTTACCGTGGCCGTGGAACGCAAAGGGAAACCGAAGGAACAGGATTTTTATTAGTTAGTAAGACTGTACTTTATCTCCAAACTCAATCAGATTTGAGACTAGTGACTATAGTAAATATTGTTCCTCTTGGTAAGACCTTTTATATGACACTACAATCATATCTATTGGAGCCAGGTACCATTTTGCCCATTCTCTTTAAACCATAGATTTTGGAACGAAGTTCCTTATCGCGCGTTGTGAAAGGGGGCTAGACGGAAAAATTCTTACGAAAAGTTGTCACGACACTTTTTGCTATAGTAAGCTATTGTAAGCTGTGCGGTGTGCGTAAGTAGTTACGCTATCTCGCTCGCACTGTTCATTCATGCGCCAGCAGATTACTTCATTATGGAAAAAACGCGTTACCTTGTGGCCAGCTGCGAGCTAACAGACTTCTTATTATTATGCACGCGCCATGTAGGGTGTGTATCTTTTATGGATTTTTTTAGATTTTCGGAAATTTATAAACTAATTAAAACTTTTAAAAAATTTATTACAATTCCTTCATTAATTAATCGAAAGGAACTTCGTTCCATCCGGGTGTCCCTTGACACCTCTCAAGTTTTCTTCCTTTTTTATGGCATAGGTTGGCAAACGAGCAGACAGATCGCCTGATGGTAAGCGATTACCGCCGCCCATGGACACCCGCGACCCCAAAGGAGTTACAAGTGCGTTGCCAGTCATTTAAAAAGCAATGAAGGAGGGAAGGACAAAGGAAAGGATAGGAAAAAGATCGGGGTAACTGGGCCTCCGGCTCTCTCACTCACCGATACGAAACGCAACAGTACGGGTACCGTTACTTCACGCCGGTATTCTGTGAGAGGGTAGTACTACCCCGATCGATCCGGTCCATTCATGCTGAAACCAGCGAGGATCTATTACTTTAATGATTGAGATTATACCATACTTAGATTGAATGGAAGTGTCCACATTATAAAGAGTGGGCTCGCATATACGTTTACATTTTAGGAGAATCCCGCATTTTTACGTCTATTTGTTTCATCTTATCTTGTCTAATCTAAAAAGAGTAAGCGCACACATTAAATTACTATTTTTTTAAATTTAAATCAATTATAGTCATTTATAGATTCCCTAAATTGAATAAAATCAATTATATGACTTATTAATTGATAACAATACATTAAATTATTTAGTTTCAAACATAGGTTTTGTAACAAAAATTCTAGTGTTTTAACAGTACTTAGATCGTAAAAAGTGTCCATATTAAGAAGAATGAGCTCACAAATTACAATTTTTAACTTCCGCGTCTTCTTCTCCTTCCTATCCTTTATTATTCCCAAGTTACTTGGGGTCGGCTTTTCTAGTCTAACCGGATTTGACTGGATATCAGTTTTTACACGGAGCGGCTGCCACCTGACCTCCGCAACCCGTAGGCTAATGATACACTAAGGCTAGACCAGTGTCAGGATATTATAGGGCACTGACTTCCCAATAACGACTGCCATAGATATTCATGGCAGCCGGGATCGACGGCTTAACGTGCTCTCCGAGGCACGGAGCAGGCGATACTTGTCAATCAATACGCACATAATTTCGAAAAGTCATATATCTTCCGAAAGTCAGAGGTGCGCGACGCGGGTTCGAACACGAGATTTGCATTGCAGTCTGTTGGTCTCCCCACTTAGTTATCGCTGATCGTTACGCGGTTCAATAGTTTCTCAGTTATCGATTATAAGTTGTCTACCGTAGTTTCACCCGCGTTTACGATGACTGCTCCGTTCCCGTAGCTCGTAGCGTTAACTGAGGGATAAAGTATCTTTCTTATAGTGAAAGTATTGTTTTAAAACAGGTCCTGTAAATTTTGTGTCTAACTAACTAAGTCAATAAAAAAAATATAGCAGCTACAGCTCAGTGGGGAGACCAACAGACTGCAATGCAGAGGTGCAGTCTGCTGGTCTCCCCACTGAGCTATAGCTGATATATATTTTTTATTGACTTAGTTCGAGCGAAATACCAATAGGTATTATTGGTATTTCACTCGAACTAAGTAAATGTAATGTGTGAGCACACTGTTCTTAATACAGACAGTTTTTTACGATCTAAGTATGGTTAAAACATTTATCATTCAAATTATTGTTATAAAGCTTATTTTTTAATCTAAAAAAAGGATTATGTGTGCGCTCACTATTCTTGGTGTAGACGAGACAAGTTCTAATTACGGTTAAAACACTTATGATTTAAATCTTAGTTACAGAGCTTATTTTTAAAACTAATAAACGCGAAAGTAAGAAGGCAGCAGCAATGGCTCAGTGGGGAGACCAACAGACTGCAATGCAGAGGGTCTCGGGTTCGAACCCACGTCGCGCACCACTGACTTTCGGAAGTTGTATGACTTTTCGAAATTATGTGCGTATTGATTGACAATTAGCGCCTGCTCCGTGCCTCGGAAAGCACGTTAAGCCGTCGGTCCCGGCTACCATAAACATCTATGGCAGTCGTTATTGGGAAGTCAGTGCCCTATAATATCCTAACACTGGTCTAGCCTTAGTATATCATTAGCCTTCAGGTTGCGGAGGTCAGGTGGCAGCCGATCCGTGTAAAAACTGATATCCAGTCAAATCCGGTTAGACTAGAAAAGCCGACCCTAAGTGACTTGGGAATAATAAAGGCTAGGGAGGAGAAGAGAAGAAGAAGATATATTCTATCACATACACACAACACCATCTAGCCCAAACTAAGCAGAGCTTGTACTATGGGTACTAGACAATGGATAAACATATGTACATACGAGTATATATTTTTCTTTGTAAATATTTACATGTTATACATAGAAACACCCAGATCAAGACATCCATATCAATGCACACAAATTTTGACTATAAAAAGTATATGGGTTTATTTAAATTATTAACTATGTACTTAATTAAAAACCCCCGACACATATCGAGGGAGTTGTGAAAAAAAATGTAATTCGCCATTTTATGGTGGCGGCCATCTTGTATTTGCAATTTATCATAGTGTATAGTATTCTACTAGTCAAGCCCTTTCATTTGATACCCATATTGGGGGAGTTGTGTAAAAATATGTAATCCGCCATTTTGTGGCGGCTGCCATCTTGGACCGATTTTCATCAAACATAACTAAGAACACTCTCGACTAATTCACCTTTCAAATATAAAAAACAAAATTAAAATCGGTTCATCCGTTCGGGAGCTACGATGCCACAGACACACACACACACACACACACACACACACAGACACGTCAAACTTATAACACCCCGTCGTTTTTGCGTCGGGGGTTAAAAACACAATTCTTTAAAACTAACTTACACCTAATATATTATAAAACAGAAATAAAAAAGAAAAAGAAAAAAGTTATGATAGACGCGACATAATAGCCAAGGTTTTCTACCGCAAAGTTAAGAAAATAATGGCACTTCTAACTAAAGAAGAAATATTTGGAGAGGTACGTTGTTTCATGTTCTCTACCGAATGGCAGAACGGGGTCTGATTCAGATACACATATTGTTGTGGACGGTTAACCGCATTTCGCCTGACATGGTGGATGAACTATGTGCTGAGATACCAAATCCAAATGAAGACCCTAATTTATACGACATAATTAAAAAACAATACGATACACGGTCCATGTGGGCACCTTAATAATAATTCTCCCTGCATGAAAGATAATAAATGTAGCAAAAAATAACCCAGCCAATACTTTTGAGATCATTCGAAAGGGTTGAATATCAATATAAATCCGTCGACTCAGTGATTAAACACCGATGATGCCATTCATTTTCCGGGCGAGTTCCTGTATACACTGAAGCCTCCCGGTCTCCCAACTCACATATTAAAATTGAGATCTTGCATGCCACTTATCTTGCTGCGCAATATAAATCAACCAAAATTATGCAATGGCACCAGATTACAAGTGAAAACATTGCATTGCAATGTTTTCGAGGCAACTATACTGACCTGTTGTTCTTGAGGAGAGTCTGTATTTATTCCTAGGATTCCCCTAGCACCATCAATTTATCCCTCGAAATTCAAAAGAGTGCATTGAAATTAAACTACTATATACGGATTTTATCGCTTTGTTTATTTATCACTAATTTTGAAACTATTACACTACTACTACTATTGAATTTTACTAATTTATAAGCTAATACAATTAATTAAACTATTAAATCTATTTATATTTAGGTTTACACTTTCTCCGACGTTTCGATTGCCATTCAGCAGCCATGGTCACGGGGAGATTCATCAAATTTAATAGTTTAAATAATTTTATTAGCTTATAAATTAGTAAAATTCAATAGTAGTAGTAGTGTAACAGTTTCAAAATTATGTAATACAGTGATAAATAAACAACGCGATAAAATCCGTATATAGTAGTTTAATTTCAATGAATAACATTCGCGTAAACAGAAGACAATATTATATCGAGAGAGTGCAGTTTCCCATCAAAATCTACTTCGCAATAACCATAAACAAAGCTCATGGTCAAATTCTTAAGGAAGTGGGAGTAGACTTCGAGAGAAAGCTGCTTCTCCCACGGCCAGCTGTATGTGGCATGCTCCAGAGTAAGCGCACAGAGTAGCCTGGTGATGCTAGCACAGGAAGGAAAAAAATTTTTCCAAATAAATACTGCGGTAGGTGTGGTATTTCGATTTCGTTGTAAAAAGATAATGTATACCCGTGTAACTTTCACCAGATCAAAGGCCAAGCTTCGTGTTCATAAAATATTACAAAATATTATTTTATTTTCTTGTTTATTTAACCTTTAAATCCCTACAGTTTAATAAAGATTGTTATATATTATTAGTATTCAATTATTTAATATAATAATTTATATGTTATAACAAAATTAATAACGTAAAACATCAATAAAAAATCCTATTAGAACCATTTTCGTCTTTTACGCGGACGAAGTCGCGGGCATAAGCTAGTGTTAGTATAAAAAGGGTTTTAAAATAAACAACGCGATTAAATCCGTTTGAAGTAATTTAATTTCACAATTTTATTTATATTGAAAATGTTTAAATATGCTTTGTTTTTCTGTTTTATCTAAATAAGATGTTTTAAATCTTTGGATCCTGCGTACTATTTTGTCTTTTATCTTTTTTGTAAAAGGCAGCTGCCACACTAGGAATGGATCCTGAATCGCGGTGGAAATTCACAAAAATAAAAAACAAACAACAGACAAAAAGAAAAACCATTTGTGGGTCATACACAAATTTTTGTCCCGTTTGGGATTCGAACCTACACTCGCCGTGGTGGCAATGGAGAAGCGACCCCTTAAACCACTTCGCTATCCGAGCAGATAAAACGCATCCTTCGCCTTAAAGATGCTGTGCTAAATGAAGTGTGCATCATTTAAAACTACTCTGAACATTTGAACTGTGGTTTCCTGTACTTTAAGAGGAAACATAGCATTATTTATTTATTTAACATTTCAAAAAACTTACAGCTATATAAAAGTAGTAAACAGAACAATATGAAAACGAAGCTCATGCTCTTTATATTTGATTTATAAGGTTCATTTTTGGTGAAATAAAGAATTTGAATTTGAATTTGAATTTGAAGGCCAATTACAAGTTTTCACTTATACGACTAAGAAGATATATGACTAAGAATAATTACTATGGTAAACATTAAAAATATTATCTGCATACTTATTGAACCAAAACAAGATATTACATTCAAATAATGCCTACAAAATATAAAATTTAAAAAACAACCGACACGTAATTAATTTGTTACTCATATTGAGGGAGTTGTGAAAAATATGTAATCCGACGATATATAATAACCTTGGACCAATTTTCATCAAACATATCTAAGAACACTCCCGACTAATTCACCTACCAAACAAAAAAAACTAAATTAAAATCGGTTCATCCGTTCGGGAGCTACGATGCCACAGACAGAAACACACACACACACACAGACACGTCAAACTTATAACAACGGTTAAAAAATACAAAACGTGACACTACTACAACAACAACATGTGACTATATTTTGCAGTCTATTAAGTACCTACATCTATTGGTGTCGAGAATGACTCCGAAGTTCCAATTACACAGTACCTTTTTTAATTTAGTGATGCTAGTGTTAAAAATATCGTGTCAACATCCTGGCTAGCAGCATTCTACGTTCGACATGCTCTAATTAAAAATGAGTTTTGCCTACATCTTGACCTTGCCAAGGGACCGTCTATACCAAAGGACTGTCCATTTACTCCATACCAAATTAATTCTTTCTACAGTATATACCACGGGGAGTGCTCTGAAGATTTATTCCACCTTATCCCGCCTTCCCCTGTCCTATACAAAACAACGCGTGCTGGGCTCAGATGTCATCCTTACACGGTAGAGTCAACTAGAGTGCGTACCAACAAGTTTAGGCCCTCATACCTCTGCCGAACGATCAAGGCATGGAATTATCTACCAAGGCACGTGTTTCCTTCTTCCTTCAATCCCGGGTCCTTTAAGCGGGGCGTGAAAAAGCACCTTCTCAGGCCGTCAAAGTAGAGACCTCAGCATCGCCTCGGCTGATATGAAGACGGTGCTGAGGCCACTGCTCTTAGACCACACGATTGCTTACCATCAGGCGGAGTGTGGTCATTTTGAAGAGCAAAATAAAAAATATAATGTCCTACAGACCGAATTTCGGCCACCGCGGCCAATTCTAACAGTGACTGGCCATCTGCGCAGGAGATATTATAGTGCATAAGTATGTGCGCAAACACAAGTGCACTCTCAATTCCCTAATCCTTATGTTCCGATGGGACGGTAATCCGACACGACCAGAGAGAGATCAGGCGCAGGACCAACGGCTTTACGTGCTTTCTGAGGCACGGGGTGTCTAACACCGCCGACTTCCTAACTCCGTGCTCGTACTGTGCCGAGTGTTATGAGTTCAATCTGCATACTGAACAATAATTTGTATACATAGTTAATATAATGTTAGACAACGGGTCTTACTCGCGATAAAGTATTTAAAAGCTAATAAATATCTATTGATTGCCCGACGTGCATCGATCGTGGTCACGGGTTGACTGATCTGAGCTCAGCGGCGCCTTCGTGAAGTGTGGGTTTCGGCGACTACCCTCACTTGGTCACTATTATTTATATTCGCACTGTCGGTATTTCGACACAACACTAATGACATCTACACACTGGCTACCTAAGTCACTACGGCTACGTTTACATTTGCTGATGACTGGATTCCAAGATGTAGACAACCGGTATCCATCCTTCCGGTTAAAACTGCGATATTTCTTAATTTCAAGTACTTCACGTACTATCCTCGAGTAATAGTGACGATCGGTGGATAAAACCTGTGGTTTATGTAACTCAATCCAGTGGTTTGGTCCAGACTCCAGCAAATGCTCGGCTATAGCAGACTTGTTTACTAACCGGTTCTTGACAGCTGTGATATGTTTCTTGACCTTTTCAGCGATTGTACGTTTGGTCTGTCCGATATAAGAACTACCACAACTGCAATCCACCTTGTAGACGCCAGGTGTTTATAATTCACAAATAGTTGTTCTGGGTCTGGGTTTTACTTGTGTCCGTTGTTTGTATCAGGGATGTTGCGAATATTCGCATCCGCATCGATTTGGACATCTGCATCCGCATCCGCATCCGCATCCGCAATAATCAACGCGGATGTTAATGCGGATCCAGATGTAGCGTAGGTTACGATAAGAAAGAAATCAGTGGTTCATTAGGTAGTACATGTTTAATTTATGAACCTTTGCAAAACAGGCTTGAACTTGCGAAGGCGGTGATATTAGATACTTTTTATTAAACGAGATGAACAATTTTCATTAACATCCGCATCCGTAATTGCGGTGCTTTTGCATCGATTTGGACATCCGCATCCGTAACCGCATCCACGGATGTGAGTCTTCAAATATCTGTTTCCGCATCCGCATCCGCGGATGTCAAAAGATCTGCATCCGCAACATCCCTGGTTTGAATGTTCGTAAAGTCACCCGCGACACAAGAGTCGTCTTCGATAAACAAAAATCGTTGAAATACTTGTATTGTAATTTGTAATACTAACTAATATTAAAAATGTGCATGTGAGTTTATTTGTTACGCTTAAATTACTCAATGAATCAACAAACTCGCATTAGCATTTATAATAAAATAAAATATCTTTATTTCAGTCATGAACACATACATGAATAGTTCATAGGTTGTTTAGTAATGTGTTATTAACAGAATGTACTTATGTATATTTAATAAACAATTGCATCTAAAATAAAAAGCCAGTTCGAGGAGTATCTGTCCTCATGAGAAAAAGCTGGCTAGATACTCATGGCCACTCTTTTCAATCGCCAATTATTATCATTACAATGCTGCCAATTCTGTTGTCACAAAATTCTCTAATCTTAGCTAAAAATCTCTAAAATTTAGTTTAGTCCTGTCAAACGACATTTCGTATTCTGAAATCGCTAAAAGTGACAGGTCTAAAATAAATTTTAGAGATTTTTAGCTAAGATTAGAGAATTTTGTGACAACAGAATTGGCACCATTATTTTACTTAAGACTGCGCGAGCGGAATGTGCCAAAACAGGCGGTCACAGTTAAGTGAATAGAATAAACACTTTTTGTTTAATACAAATATATGTAAAATATACATTTACAATAACAATGTGTGTACAATTACTCCGTGTAAAAAACTTAAAATAATTAATATTTTTGCCTACAAAATCACGTAAATTGCCACGAAAAATGCAAAAACGTGAGCTCGTGTTACGTGACTTTTAGATTATAACAGTAGAAATCTATCCTATTATACAGCTTAAACGAAACATAAATAGTTATATTACAATTTGTATATAATATTTAAGTTATTGGTTGACATTAAAGACACATATTTATCAAAAAAGCACTTCAAATCCTCCATACAATTTTACTATGGCGGCCGCGCGCCGATTGGAATATACGCCGCACGAGTTGTCATTATCTGTCTTACGCTCGGCGCAGTATTAAATAATATGCTCGGAAATCTGTGGTAGAAAGTCATCAATCCCAAGCATTATTATTTTTATACAGCCTGTGACCGAGTAATATAATTTAAAATATATTTTTTGTTAAATTACTGATTTAAACTTAAATTTATCAAATCTTGAGTTTTAAATGTCGCTTGGAAGATTCAGACTCATCGCATAAATTAAGAAATGTGTACGTAAATGTAAGTATACATTGTAACCCGGGGGGAGACCTGGTGACCTGAAACACAGGCTTCGGCCTAAATTAGGCACTAGTCTTCTATTTTAATATTTGTAAACTATTCGCCAAGTGGTAAACATTCGACCATAATTGATTTAATTTTTAATTTTGATCGTTATTATATATACCGCGGAATTGCAATAGGTACTTACCTAAGGTATGTAAACGTAGTTACGAAGAATTGTACGACATCAACCGAACCATGCCGAAATACTACGAACGCGATTCGACTGCGTGTGTCAAATGCATAGTTGTGTTCGTGTAGTATTTTTCATTAATTTAATGTATTTCTAATGCTAATTTTATAAAAATATTAGGATTCCCTCCTTCTCCATATAAACTATAACTGTGTCAAATTTCATACTCCTCCGTCCGCGCCATTTTCGTAAAAAGGGGTACAAAGTTTTTACTTCACGTATTAATTTATAGATTTTTACTGTTAAATATTGTGGTGAGAAATAAATAAATTACTTTAATTATTATAGAAGCAACCACCTGAACATAACTGAATCAGAAACACCCAAACCAAGACAAACATCTATGTTCATGCACACAAATGTTTGACTTGTGCGGGAATCGAACCCGCGATCTCAGGCGTGGCAGTCGGTTACATTAACCACTACGCCATCGAGGCCGTCAAATAATGCGTTGGTTGACTTCAACTACATTGATGATGTTCTCATTTCTCAGTTGTCTAGTTGTTAACTAAATGAAGTCGGTTTTCTTTTTTGTTAACATTTAAAAACCTTTAATTAGCAATAATGTAACAGATACTGGTTGACCAAATAAATATATCAATTAGTAATTATAGGCACCTACCTTTCCCAGGGGCTGTGGGCAGAGAAGCAGGTCCACTTGGCACCATAATGGCAGCAACCGCTGGTTTCTGCAACCAAAACATTTATCATTAATTCGCGTATTAGAAAGAAAAAATATAAAACATGAGACCTCTGCCTATTTTTTCTGGAATAGAGAATCCTGAAGAAATAGGCAGGGGTATATTAAACATCTTCTCTCTAGCCTTTATTATTCCCAAGTCACTTGTGGTCGGCTTTTCTAGTCTAACCGGATTTGACTTGATATCAGTTTTTACACGGAGCGGCTGCCACCTGACCTCAGCAACCCAAAGGCTAGCGATACCCTAAGGCTAGACTAGTGTCAGGATATTATAGGGCACTGACTTCCCAATAACGACTGCCATAGATGTTCATGGCAGCCGGGACCGACGGCTTAACGTGCTATCCGAGGCACGGAGCAGGCGATAATTGTCTATCAATACGCACAAAATTTCGAAAAGTCATATGACTTCCGAAAGTCAGAGGTGCGTGACGTGGGTTCGAACCCGAGACCCTCTGCATTGCAGTCTGTTGACCTCCCCACTGAGCTATCGTTGCTGCTGGTCCATTAAACATACACAATATAATTTCAGTTACAGAAAATCTGCTAGTAGTTATAAAATAATTCCTTATTCTTTAAGCAATATTTCATTTCAGTCAAGTGATATCCTAAAACACGGATTTATCCTAGTTCATCATCATCTCAGCAAACAGACGTCCACTGCTGGACATAGACCTCCCCCAAGGTTTTCCACACAGACCGTTCTTGCGCCACCCGCATCCAACCACTTTCCGCGACCCTTAACAGGTCGTCGGTCCACCTTGCGGGAAGCTGACTCCTGCTGCTGCTGTCTTTCGGTGCGTGGTAACCACTTCAGAACTAGTTCAGGCAGGTTTAAATATGATCCTTTTGAACTTGATTTATTTTGTATGCACTATGACTGAAAGTTAGAGGAATAGTGTAATTAAAATAGAGATGCGGCATGAAAGTGAATATGGTGAAAAGATTAGAAAAGGGTATGTTAAGCTGGTTTGGGCATGTAGGAAGAATAGACGATAAATGACTGACTAAGAACGTTTATAAGGCTAGTGTGAATGGAACAGTCGCAAGGGGAAGACCTAGGTGAACGTTTCTCGATCAGATCGGAGACGTTCTGGACAAAGGCCAGGTTAAGAGCACTTTAAACCGGCGAGTATGTATGAGGAATGTGATGAAAGTAAATGAAGCCAGAGAAGTGTGTCAGGATCGTAGCAAATGGAAACCCGTAGTCTCTGCCTACCCCTCTGGGAACAGGCGTGAATTTATTTATGTATAAATTAAAATAGTTTATAGAATTAATTTTAATTTAAGCATTGATGTATGATGTGGTGTAAGGATGTATAATTTTCCTGTCAATAAATAAACATTATTATTTATAATTGTCATAGTTTAAATCTATTTTAATCGTATAACTGTATATATTTACAGTACAACATGTATAAATGTTTTTTGTAGAACCATATTAACAGTAGAATAAAAATGTAGGTATTAAAAAACAACCTTAAACACAGATCTCTGATCTAGCTCAAACAGACTTCATAAATAAGTTTTATGAATAATGTTTAAAATGTAAATGTTTTCTTTTTGATTAAATATAATTTTAATGTAAATTTAAATCTATAAGTAGCTTGTAGTAATAATAATAATAATAAAACCCTCTGGGACAGTCGTTATCTCATCATGAGACTAACGCGATATCGGAGGGCACAGTATACTAGCTTTAAAACTATCACCTTCGCCTTGTGATATAAACAAAAAATGTATCACCAGGTTAAATTAAAGCGCACAAACCGCAGGGCAGCTTGTGGCGGGCTGAATGTGAGTGGCGACACTGCGGTCCTGAATGCCTCAGAGAGTTAGTTAGGGCCTCGTCCCCGGCTTGCCGTTACTGGTTGGCCGGGGTGGAACTTCAAGAGCGCCCGTAGGACTCTCAACTCTGGCTTGCCTTGGTCGGCCGGCCAGAGGGGGGCCGCTAGAGCTATATGCTTGGGGGTGGAAGTGTCATTTTCAAAGGCATAACTACGGGCAAACCCGCTCCGGGTCTCCGTTGTCACGAGACCCGTGATGGTGAAACCGGCGCCGCACCGCTTGACACCCCTAGCCACTTGCACCGGTGTTGCCCTCTGCTGCTGGCTTGTATGCCTATAGTGGCTTATCAGGGGGCCCATCTAGTGAGTTGGCGAGTCACCGTCTGCCCATTGCATTGATGCTATTAGAGTATTCAGGGCAGACGCCGTTTTTTATCCATAGTTAGCAATATACCGGTCCACCAAACACCCATACCTATAGCCCATATATTAGAATCTATACGTAGCAATAGTCCTACGCCTGCTGCGGCTAGTGCCGCTGTAGGTGTTCCATCACACCTTTAATTAAAACTCTCGAAGGGCCTCTTCACGTTGGACCCATGTCTCCGTGTAAGCCTCCCAAAGGGCCAGGTATTTTCTAATATAATATGTTAGAAAGTACCTGTGATAAGAGAAACATAATAATAATAATAATCATTTATTTCGGATAAAACATTCTCCATATATTGTTAGTACAAAGTTCTTAACCTAATATTAGTAATCTTATAATATAGTAACAAACAATGCACTGAAAAACAACCACACCACCAGGTATCACAATACCTTGGTATGTAACTGAATCCAGTGCTTTAACATTGGGAAATCCCACCTATCACATAATACGCTCAGAATGCTGTGGGAGCTGACACGCATTCTGTGCAATATTGAAGCGCTACGCTTGCGGATGATGGCAGGAAAACCCTCAACCGACGCCTCCGCAAACATCGCCGAAGCACTACAAAAACGTGGCAGCCCCATCAGCATCCTGAACGCATTGTTGTATTGAACACGCAATGCACTGAATGCCCGCCGCGTATATCTGCTCCACAGATTGCAGGTGTAAAAAGTTTGGCAGTGAGCCCTAAAAAGAGAAATTTTTACATCTCTTGTGCATTTTCCAAATCTGCGGATCAACATATTGCTTCGGACAGCCAGAGCTCTGCGTTCTCTCTCTATGTCTTGGTTATCATTAAGGTCATCGGTGACCCAGTGACCCAAGTATTTGGCCTGTGTCACTCGTCTTAGTGTTGTGTTCGTGTGTTTTGTTACTTGTTAGGGCTCGAAGCAACTATTTGTTGGCTCCGAGCCATTCGTAGGATTCTCTGAGAGTACCGTCAAGGCAGACTTGAATGCACATGGCAATGATAAATACAGGCTAGAGTAGATGGCCCTTAGGGGTCTGGAACCCTCCAAGCAATTCATTGCAAACAAAGCCACGGGCTTCACCCGGAAGTTCTGCGGGTACAACAAAGGGCCAAATACGCCTGCTCACAGGAGCTTTTACTGGTCACTTTGGCACCAACGACTTCCTGTGTAGATTGAGATTGGCAAACAATTTGATCTGCACAGCCTGTGGTGAACAGAACGAGTCCATATCATATCTACTGTGTGAATGTGACGCGTTGGCTGGAATGAGGATGGGCATGATGGGATTGGCATATCCGAACCCTGAAGACTTCAGGCTTCTCCCTCTGAAGTGTACGCTGCGACTAATGCAGTACATTCATAGGGAGATAGCTCAGGAATAGATCTCGGGGACAAAAGATCCCACTGAGTCGAAGTGTCGCCGGTCTACACAGACTGGCCCCCGAATAAGATGAGATAAGATAAGAATATGTTTTGTTTACGTTTATATTTTTATTGAATAAAATTAAAAAGATACATATTACTAGCTGAACCGGCAAACGTTGAGCTGACCTATAAATTATTTTTAGAGATATGAAATATGCTTTACGATCTATTCTCATACCTACCAAAAATCTATATATTAAAACGTGAAGCAAAAACTTTGCATCCCTTTTTACGAAAATTGCGCGAACGGAGGAGTATGAAATTTGGCAGTTACAGTTTATATGGAGAAGGAGGGGCGAATCCTAAGATTTATTTAAAATATGCATTAGAAATACATTAAATTAATGACAAAACACTACACGCATACAACCGTACATTCGACACACGCAGTCGAATCGCGTTCGTAGTATTTCGACATTGTTCGGCTGATGAAGTACCTACTATTCTTCGTAACTATGGTTACAAATAGCAATATATAAATAACTACATAATTATGTCAGTTAAGAAAATAATTATTTGTTTGACAAAGATAGGTAAATTAACCTCTATAGGTCGAAATCTAAATAAAATGTGATTATAAGGGTATAGTTTTAGACAATAAAACCTTAGTAACTATCAAACGTAAAATTTAAATCAATTGCGGTCGAATTTCGATCAATAGGCGACCGCTAGTACGTAAAATTTCACAAAATTCGGTCAAGCCGTTTCGGAAAAGTGCCACCACAAACACCGTGACATGAGATTTTTATACTAAGTCTGGCCATAAATACTGTTACAATTAAAAAAAACATAATATTACATTTGAATGTGGAGTCCGTCATTCTTATATGAATATGCATTTTATGGTCAGTTTGATTTTTGACAGTTGAACAGTGTAAAAAGGTTTTTCATTGTAACAATATTTATAGGATAAGTATAGATATCGGCAACTATAATTTTAGATGCCATAACTTGATGGACAGGACAAGCTGTGTTGAAACCTTTATATCTTGCAACACCTTGATTGAATACCATATTACAAGCAAATTAAGTTTATATTCATTCACAGCAGTGACATTCTCTACCACTGGTCTACTGAGGCAAATTATAAGAAAGAAAGAAAGAAATAAAGAAATCTTATACAGCATTATTGCTATTATATTATTAACCGACAACAATGTTTAATTAATATGGGTAATTTATGCTATGTACAACTTTTCACTGAGGTTTATAACCGACTGCCACGCCTGAGGTCGCGAGTTCGATTCCCGCACAAGTCAAACATTTGTGTGCATGAACATGGATGTTTGTCTTGGTCTGGGTGTTTCTATGTATAATATGTACGTATTTACAAAAAAAAAGTGTATATGTATGTTTACCCATTGTCTAGTACCCATAGTACAAGCTCTGCTTAGTTTGGGCTAGACGGTGCTGTGGATGTGAAAAAAGAAAAAAAAAATATAACAACAATATAATTATTAAATTGTAATATTCGGAAAATTGTATAAATTTTGACGTATAAAGTACCTCATTATAATTAATTCATGACATGATAATTTGCACACCAATTATGTGGTAAAATGCAGCGGATTACACTATATTTTTTGTAACACCTTTATATGTACCTGTGTTTGCAAATAAACTGATTTGAATTGATTTGATTTGATTTGACAGCTTTCAGGTGGGCCCAATGTGTGTGAAGATAAAAAAAAATACCAGTTACAATTATAAAAAAGGAAGAAATAAAATAATAAAAAATACAGTAACATAAAATAATTAAACATCTTGAGACACATGCGTCCCACAGCTGCAGCAATCAGAACTTCAGTTCAACATTTGCCTGGTCCCAAGAACCAGGGACTGGTCTTCCACTGGAGCCTGTTATTGTGACGTACGGAAGCCAACAAGTATAAAGACATATACATGGTTATATATAATTTAGAATTATGTACATACTAATAGCGTAAAGTGTAAAATACATAAACAAATGTTAAATAAGAACACAATTTAATAAATATAAAATAAATACAACAGTGAGTCAATAAATAATAGCGGTCGCCAAGTGGTCAAAATTCGACCATAATTTTTTTTTTTAAGTTTGACCGTTAATGTGTCTTCTTCTCCTTCTCCCTAGCCTTTATTATTCCCAAGTCACTTGGGGTCGGCTTTTCTGGTCTAACCGGATTTGACTGGATATCAGTTTTTACACGGATCGGCTGCCACCTGACCTCCGCAACCCGAAGGCTAACGATACCCTAAGGCTAGACCAGTGTCAGGATATTAAAGGGCACTGACTTCCCAATAACGACTGCCATAGATGTTCATGGCAGCCGGGACCGACGGCTTAACGTGCTCTCCGAGGCACAAAGCAGACGATAATTGTCAATCAATACGCACATAATTTCGAAAAGTCATATAACTTCCGAAAGTCAGAGGTGCGCGACGTGGGCTCGATCCCGAGACCCTCTCTCTGCATTGCAGTCTGTTGTTCTCCTCACTGAGCTTATACCGCACAATTGCAATAGATGCTTAATTAAGGTATGTAACCATAGTTACGAAGAATCGTACGACTTCAACCGAACCATTCCGAAATACTACGAACGCTATTCGACTGCGTGTTTCAAATGCATGGTTGTGTGCGTGTAGTGTTTTTCATTAATTTAATGTATTTCTAAAGCATATTTTATATAAATATTAGAATTCGCCCCTCCTTCTCCATATAAACTTTGACTGTGCCAAATTTCATACTCCTCCGTCCGCGCAATTTTCGTAAAAAGGGGTACAAAGTTTTTGCTTCACGTATTAATATATAGATTAAACAGTATCAGAAATAGTTAATAGATGTGCAACGATAGCCTAGGATAGGAGACCAGAGATATCATTAGCCGTGCCAACCGCCGGAGCGGGATGGTGATTGCTGACGCGACCCCATCTCGCCCCACCCAGTCGGCGGAGGGACTGCTCACCCCAAGTTTTTTGTGTATACCGACCCCCTTCAGGGGCGGAGAGTCTCACATAACTTCCCTCCCCCCACCCCCCACCCCCGGGGGAGAGGGTATCCAAAAAAGATTTTCCTAGGTCAAAAAAAAAAAGGAGACCAGAGATCTTCAGTTCGATCCTAAGACACGCACTTTTGACTTTGAAGTTATGTGCGTATAAAATAGTTAATTATCGCTCGCTTTGACGGTGAAAGAAAACATCGTCAAGAAACCTGCATGTCTGAGAGTTCTACATAATGTTCTCGAAGATATGTGAAGTCTGCTGTCCCGCAGTGGGCCAGCGTGGTGAATTATAGCCTAAACGTTCTCACTCTGAGAAGAGGGCCGTGCCCTGCAATGGGACAGTAAATATGTAGTTACAGGGCTTATATTCTTTTATAATATAACAAGCTGTCCCGACAGACGTTGTCCCGTACACACGAAAAAATAACTACATCTAAACCATTCTCGAATCCACGTGAACAAACACAAAAAAATCATCAAAAAAAAACCCAATCTAAACCATCCTCGAATCCATTTGAACACACACAAAAAAAAACATTCAAATCGGTCCAGCCGTTTAGGAGGAGTTCACTGTCAACACACGTACAGAAGAATTATATTTACAAAGAAGATAAAGATATATAATAATATAAAAAGAGAAAAGATTTGATTTTCTGTTTGTTAGTTTGTAAGGATTGAACTCAAAAATTACACAACCAATTTCAAAAATTCTTTCATCATTAATAAGCTTTATTATCAACGAGTAACAGGCTATACTTTATTTAAAAAAAGTTCTGTTAGTGACATTACCTAACCTACTTTTATGCGAGTGAAGCCGCGGGTAAAAACTAGTATTACTATAATACTAACATAATTAACTAACTAACCGAACATCGAACCCACAACTCGCACTCAAATACTAAACAAACCTTTGCAGTATACTATATTTCTCAACAACAATGAAATCAGAACAGATTTACATGTTTTCATTGCCTATTTTTTTACCTGCGCCCCACCCCCCATGGGAAACGAAGGGAACATTCAATAACAACGGTCGTATTGACTTTACTTATATAAACATATTCTGAATCGAAACTCTATTTGTTCAATATTGCCTATTCAATATATTTTGTTTAATTTGTATAATATTGACTCTTTGAATATGAAATTGTTTGAAAGTTCATTTTTTTCGAAGAAATATACTGATTTTGCTTTGATTTGCTGCTTTTAGCGACGTTTTGGATTGCTGCTCCGCTCCTGTGGTTTACAGCGTGGTATTATATATATAGCTTACTAGCGACCCGCCCCGGCTTCGCACGGATAGTACAAAACGTTAACAAATTATACTCCTAAACCTTCCTCGTGAATCACTTTGTCTATTGGTGTAAACCGCATGGAAATCCGTTCAGTAGTTTTTGAGTTTATCGCAAAGGCAGGGGAGTTTGTTTTATAATATGTAGTTTTGTTACTTCAAAAGAAAGTAGCTTTCCAATGGTGAAAGAATTACTAAAATCGGTTCAATAGTTCTTATCTTATCTTATCTTGTGTGGGAGTCAGTCAGTACAGACCGGCGATACTTCGACCCATTGGGATGTTTTGTGTCGACTTCCCCAATAACGACTGCCATAGATGTTCATGGCAGCCGTGACCGACGGCTTAACGTGCTCTCCGAGGCACGGAGCAGGCGATAGTTGTCAATTAATACGCACATAATTTCGAAAAGTCATATAACTTCCGAAAGTCAGAGGTGCGCGACGTGGGTTTGAACACGAGACCCTCTGCATTGCAGTCTGTTGGTCTCCCCACTTAGCTATCGCTGATCGTTACACGGTTCAGTAGTTTCTCAGTTATGGATTATAAGTTGTCCACCGTAGTTTCACCCACGTTTACGATGACTGCTCCGTTCCCGTAGCTCGTAGCGTTTACTGAGGGATAAAGTATCTTTCTTATAGTGAAAGTATTGTTTTAAAACAGGTCCTGTAAATTTTGAGCCTATTCATTACAAATAAAAATAAAATCTTTCATGTGTATCGATCTAGCGGAGCCCCTCGAGCTAGACCGGAAAAATTTGTGGCAATGCTTTATTTGGATTGGCATTGGATCTTGTTAATATAATAAATTCGTGAGGTACATTGAACAAGCAAAGCATTTCCACTAGTTTTTTTGGTCTAGCTCGAGTGGCCCCACTAAATCGATACACATAAGTCTTTCCCCTTTGTAATATTAATACAGATATAATGTATATTATTCGTCCAATAGAGAATCTATTTTTATGTTTAAGTACAACTCCTACACCAGACTACAGACACACAGACTAGGAAGAAATGATAATTTTTTTTTGCTCCTTTCACACCATTTTTGTCCGGTATAGGGATTGAACACAACACACAGCAGCGCAATAGCAATGGACTATAAGTTTAGTGTAAGTTTAGATGTAATATTATAAATGCAAATTTGAGTTTGTTTCTTTGTTAAGCTGTTACGGCTTAAGAGGAAACGCAAGGGACGTTTTTCCACACAAACAGTCCCCTGTTTCCTCCCTAGATAAAGCCAGTAGAGCAATAATTTCTGAAGTAAATATTTCTTTAGGGGCGTTGAGCACTTATTGGGTGAACAAAAATCGTTGAACTCGCGTCATCGTCATCGAACGATTTCCATGAGCTATATTTATACTGTGTATATATGTATACTTTTTTGGTGAACAAAAAGCGTGAAACTCGCGGTATCATCACCGCACGCTAGTTACTTAGTTTTCATTTCTATCGGCGGTCCCCAAAGAGTGTCCGGCATGTTTCTTTTCTTTCAAAAAATGTATGGCCTCTATTGGCATGTCCCTATGTTTTCCTTTTTTTCATAAATTAATTATTAAGAGAGACATGAGCCTTCAAAAGCCTTAAAATTTAGATAGATTTTCCGCTGTGTTCAAACATCCAGAAAACAAATTACACTAGATTATATAAAAAAAAAAGAAAACATAGGAACACGACCAAAGCATTTCTTTAATTTTAATGAAATTAGTTAAATCGGTATATTTTGGAGAAGGAATCAGAGGATTACGTAACTTTGATTTTGTGTACTTTTAATAGGTATTTTCAGTCCAAACTGCAGTTGTCTCTATCGCGCTCTGGGGCACTGCGCGACAGCAATAGATTTTACAAATACCTACTATCTAATCTTAAATTTAAATTTATAATTTTGCATGCCTGCCTGGTAAAATAAAGAGAACTTAATATTAAGTTATAATATACTTAGATATGTCTGGAGCAGATTAAGCAAATAAAAACTATTAATTGATTCGACTAAGATAAGACAAGCCGAACTTCTCGGCACGCAAACGAAGCCGTAGGCAAAAGTTAGCCGTTACTATATATTTAACCTTCATTCTGGAAGCTACATGTGTCTTGTTATAATATTGTTGTAATCAAACATAACAATACTTCATTATATATGCTATTCAAAACAAACAGATAAACCCACACCGTATTTATATCGCATGATACTTCACATAAGATGAGTGAGCTCACATGTTTCATTTACATGATATAACTAAGTTGGCAAAAAGTATACGGCCCACCTGATGGTAAATGGTTACCGTAGCGTATGGACGCTTGCAACGCCAGTCATCACTTTTCTATATATTAATACGTGAAGCAAAAACTTTGTACACCTTTTTACGAAAATTGCGCGGACGGAGGAGTATGAAATTTGGCACAGTTAAAGTTTGTATGGAGAAGGAGGGGCGAATCCTAATATTTTTATGAAATATGCATTAGAAATACATTAAACACACACATAGGTGCATGTCAAAGTCAAAGTCAGTCAAAAAAGTAACACTTATGAACGTCAAAATATATAGGTTAGTGAGTTTACTAAGTTACTGAAGCTACATTTAGGTTAGTTGCTAGGTTCAGGCAAAGGGTTGAGTCTATGAGAAGAAACCTGCAAGAAACTTACGGCCACTCTTTTAAATCGCCAATTATATATAATTTCAGTATTTTACAACTCAGATTAACAACCTTTAATCAAGTTTAAAACAAAGTTGACACAGTGGCTAAAAGAAAAATGTTTTTATGATCTCAATGAGTTTATGTCATTTTGCGGAGAAGTTTGATTGTATTTAAATGATATTAATAAAATCTTTGACATATTTATTTTTATTGACATATTTAAATTGACATTTTATTTTTCGAACAGACATGTTATTATAACTTTGAGAATGACTAATTAATAATAATGATACTAGCATTTACGGGAGTGCATTTGTCATTTTATTGAGTGTTTTTTTTAAATACATAATAGTTACAATAGATTTTTAGTGTGAATTAAACAAATATTTGCATACCATTGTAATGGTTGAATGTAATTGGGCCGTTTTAGATTTAAGACCATACTCTGTACATCTACATTCTGGCAAATAAATGACTTTGACTTTGGTGTTGCAGCCATTATGCCATATACTATTGACTATAAAAAAACTAAAGGTAATAACAATAATAACTTAATAACATTATATTGTCTTCTGTTTACGCGAATGTTATTCATTGAAATTAAACTACTATATACGGATTTTATCGCGTTGTTTATTTATCACTGTATTACAAAATTTAACACGGGGAGTGCGTGACAATGGCTGCTGAAAAGCAACCGAAACGTCGGGGAAAGTGTAAACCAAAAATAAATCGATTTAATAGTTTAAATAATTTAATTAGCTTATAAATTAGTAAAATAAAATCAATAGTAGTAGTAGTGTAATATGTTCAAAATTTTGTAATACAGTGATAAATAAACAACGCGATAAAATCCGTATATAGTAGTTTAATTTCAATTAATAATATTATAGAGATGAAATAATTTGGGCTAAGGTATGTATGTATATATGTATGTTTGTACAAGCACCAAATATACATGCAGTCTCTGCAAGAATACCAGCATTGTGGATATCTGCAACATTACTGACGCAGGACCTTATTTGTTCTTCTTTATATTAGTTATGTTTCCTACAAAGTTTATAAGAATGTGGAACAAATTTGTATTTTTCTTTCTTTCTTATATACGACCACGACTTCTTGTTACGCGCTGTTTATATATCCCAAGTATAAGGTAAAGTCTAATAGAACTACCCGCAGGCGTACAGAGCCTAATTAGAGAAACGTTGGGCATCCTGAGATAGTAGGTTCGATTCCATTGTCATCCGGGATTGGGATCTTTAAGGTCAAATGTAAAATCATGAGACCTTTTTTTTCTTTATACCTCCATTTGGCAACCAAGCATACGGCCCGCCTGATGGTAAGTGGTCACCGTAGCCCATGGACGCCTGTAAGTTGCCACTTGCAAGTTGCCGACCCTTTAGGAAAGGAAGTGGGAAGGAGAAGGAGCGGAAAGGGGGAAAGAGGGTGATTAGGTCTTCGGCACTCTCACTCACCGAACGAAACACAACAGTAGGAATATTGCTATTTCACGTCGATATTCTGTGATTTTGATTACTAAGAGGTATTGATTAAGAAATTATATTTCTTATAAGAGATCCTTATTCTATATTAATATTATTAAGATGAAAGATTTGATATTTTGTTTGTTTGTTTGCAACGTGTTTTGTTTGTAACTGTAACTCAAAAACTATTTAACCGATTTTAAAAATTATTTCACCATTAGGAAGGTATATTTTCATTGAGTAACATAGGCAATATTAAATTTAATAAAAAGCAGATTTTGGTATCATTTTACAGGTGGTATTTGGGTTTCTAAGGTCAAAAGCCCAGCTATTGGCGTATTTTGGACGTTTTCCAGACAGGTTTGAGGCCTGAAAATTTGGCTTCACCGGCTCTAAGCCTAACTTTACGCTTCTCAAGTTTCTTAGGTAACTTCAAGTGCACAACAGGTTATCGACGTGTGCCATTTTACCAACGCATAAACCCGGTTTTTGGCGTACAGTCGTTTTCCAAACGGGATTAAATGCTTATAATTATGGTCAAAGGCGGTAAATTCAAATGAGCAAACGCTGAGCTGCTTGCGTATCTAGTAAGGTCTAGATCAGCGGTTCCTAAACTTTTAAGATAACGGACCTCTCATCAAATACCTTTTAGTTAATGGAACCCCATATCAAATGATTAAAAATCAAAGACAGTGTAAATTAAATAAGAACAAAAACTTTTATTATAAATCTTTACTTCCTTACTTAATATTATAAATTCGAAAGTAACTCTGTCTGTCTGTTACCTTTTCACGGCTAACCCACTCAATCGATTTGGATAAAATTTGGTACAGAGATAGTTTAAAACCTGGAGAAGGACATAGGTTGCTTTTTATTGATGTAGGTACTATTCGGCCGGAAACGCGCGCATAAGCTAGTTTTTTATTAGGGAAACACTTTCATTCTTTACTTTAACTTTTATTGTAAAGAATGAAATTGTTTCACTGTTTTATCAATAATTGCTTTATAGTTCGGTATTATGTCTTATATTGTATGCGCATATCCGGGGAAGCATCCTATCTCGATCTGAATTTGTTATTTGTATTAGTATAAGCTGAAAAACGTGTTCCACAACGATACGTTGGGAGCAAAGTTGACTGAAAAATTGTGGTATTATTTAACAGCCAAATAATTTCACGGGATCCTGGTGACTTTTCTACGGAACCCCTAGGTTCCGCGGAACCCACTTTAGGAATCGATGGTCTAGACGATAACGTTAAAAGCGCAAGAGCTTTTGGAATATTTGCAATAATTTTCTAGATGGGATTGGAGCCTCAAAGTCAAAGATGGTAACTTAAAATGCGCATACGTCGAACTTTTGGGTATCTAGGGTTATCATCCACGGGGGCAGGGGCCGCTTGTAATAGTAACGGTATACATATAATAATAATATCAGCCCTGTATTAAACTGTCCCACTGCTGGGCACGGGCCTCTTCTCAGTGTGAGAAGGGTTAGGCTATAGTCCACCATGCAGACCCAGTGAGGATTAGTAGACTTCACATATCTTCGAGAACATTATGGAGAACACTTAGACATGCAGGTTTCCCCATGATGTTTTTCCTTCACAGTTAAAGCGAGCGATAATTAACTATTTAATACGCACATAACTTCGAAAAGTTAGAGATGCGCGCCTTGGGTTCGAACTCGAGACCTCTGCGTAGCAGTCCAACGGTTTCTCACAGCTATCGCGTCTACATAAAGTCCTAAAATTGTGATTTGATCCCAGGATCCAGAATTTAGTCTGAAACCCTGGGGAAGCCGATTTTTTTTTCGTGACCCGGCAATTTGATTGTAACCGACCTGGTCGAAAGCCCAATTACAGTCCAGAGACAGTGACGACGAGGAGAAGATAGATGTCTTCTAGTCGTCGTCAGTGTCAAGCCGGTCTGACCAGATGCTTCTTCACACTACGTTTAAAGGACCCAATGTCATAGAAGGGAGGGAACACATGAGCCGGTAGACTTCACTCCTCCCTTTCTTTAATATGTCAATAAGCCTGCAGTACTTCAGTATGGTATATTATAATATCAGCCCTGCTTATAAGCTGTTCCATTGAGCACGGGTCTCAGAGTGAAAGATGAATGACTTTTCCGAGTAGTAGAGCCTCGCTGATTTCAGCATGAATGGGCCGGCTCGACTGGAAGGACTACCCTCTCACAGAATATCGACGTGAAATACCAGTATTCCTATTGTTGTGTTTCGTTCGGTAAGCGAGTGCTGGAGGCCCGATCGCCCTCTTTACCTCTTCCCACTTCCTTTTTCTGTTCTTCCTTTCCTAAAGGGTCGGCAACGCGCAAGTGATGTCTCTGGTGTTGCAGGCGTCCATAGGCTACGGTGACCACTTACCATCAGGTGGGCCGCATGCTTGTTTGCCACCCTATTAGTATAAAAAAAATAGCTATATATATAGCTGCCTCCGTGGCGCAGGTAGTGAATGCGACTGCTGTGCCTGTGTGTGTGCCGTGCTGTGTTTCGGGTTCGAATCCCGGGTCGGGCCAACAAAAAGTTATTCGGTTTTCAGTTAAGAAATCTGAATAACAGCCCGGAGTTAGGAAGTTGGCGGTGTTCTACACCCCCGTGTCTCGGAAATCACGTAAAGCCGTTGGTTCTGCGCCTAATCTCTCTCCGGCCGTGTCGGATTACCGTCCCATCGGATCATGAGAGTTAAGAAACAGAGAGTGCACTTGTGTTTGCGCACACACTTGTGTACTATAATATCTCCTGCGCAGATGGCCAGTCTCCGTTAAGACTGGCCGCCGTGACCGAAATCGGCCTGGAGGACATTATAATTATTATTATAAAAAAAATACATTTTCATTGTTTCCTTAAAAGATAGATACATGCCATCTCGGACTTTTCTGTAGACCTATAAAAGAGGAACAATCCCGCCATACATTGTTTTGTTATATCTCAAATGGATGAGGCGTTTTTGCTGGAAGCTCCCAGACAACTTGACTTTTTCGACATCTTTAACAACTATGGTCATATTTGAACCAATTTACACAAAACCTTTACGAATTATACACTTAAAATTTCTCATGAATCAGTCTATTGGTGAACACTGCAGGAAATCAGTTCGGTAGTGTTTAAATTTATCGCGAACAGACAGACAGACAGACGCGGAGGAAGCACACAACCCAGTTTCATGTAAAAAAAGATTATGATTATGAACTAATATCGTCAATGAAAATTGTCGTGCCGTGCGGCATTGGATACATTTATCGCTCGAGGGGAACATGGCTTACATCGCATCTCCAGTCAAGCTTTCAGTACTACAACTGAAAATTATAAAAAAAACCTCACTAACTTAAATAAACAGACATTTTCAGAGCCACAAAGAGATTTTTTCACAAAGAAAATATTTATTAAATATATTATAATTAGATTTAAGTGATGTACACGTGTATAATCTGGATCCTGTTTAATTTTAATGAGTTCTGCTATGCTGTTGCTAAATATGGGAATCGAACCTGCAATACTTGGGGCGACGGCAGTGGTAAGACGACTATTTAAACCCTCACGCCATCTTTGCAGTTCATCATCTCAGCCGAAAAACGCTCACTGCTGAACATAGGCCTCGCCCAAGGTTTTCCATACAGACCGGTCTTGACCCACCCGCATCCAACTGCTTCTCGCAACCCTTACCAGGTCGTCGGTCGACCGAGTAGTTAAGTATTATGAACTGGACTCTAGAGTCGACATTTTGTCTATACATTTTTTATTCCTTGGGAAGAGAGCAGCGATGGCTCAGTGGGGAGACCAACAGACTGCAATGCAGAGGGTCTCGGGTTCGAACCCACGTCGCACATCTCTGACTTTCGGAAGTTATATGACTATTTGAAATTATGTGCGTATTGATTGACAAATATCGCCTGCTCCATGCCTCGGAGAGCACGTTAAGCTGTCGGTCCCGGCTGCCATGAACATCTATGGCAGTCGTTATTGAGGAAGTCGACACAAAAGATCCCACTGTGTTGAAATGTCGCCGGTCTGTACTGACTGGCCCCCATACAAGATAAGATAAGATCCCTTGGGAAGAGTACTTATTACTGGATGAAAGTTACAGAATACGGACACGACGGCTAGCATACGTCATAGTAACGTGAGTGTAGTATATGACGGTACATGGACAAATAAAAATATGCCAAAAGTGAGGGTGAATCAAGATTCTTCTGCCTCACAAACGGAGGCATGACATCGCAGCACCAGTCAGCTTGTGACCACGGCCGATGTAACCTGGTCGAAACGTCAAGCATATAAAAGGTAAACATTATGCATGATCGCGTTAATACCCGTTCCATATTATATACAGGGTGTCCAGTAATTAATGGATAACCTGGAAATGTCTTATAGTGGAACCGATGGTCGTTCAGAAAAAAATATGAAAAAAATCTATCCTAACTACTACCTGAGATATGTGTTTTTTTTTTAATTACCATGTATAACTTTCTTGTATACTACGAGCATAAATGAATGAAATCTATCGGTTTTTTGTTGTTTTATTATTAATTACTAATTATGCTAATAGAAAGACAGTCAAAAGTATGCTATGTTAATATTGCTTCCACTTTTTAATATATATATATGTTTTTTTTATTTATTTTTCCTTTTTATTTTTCTGAACGGCCTTCAGTTCTACTATAAAACATTTCAAGGTTATCCATTAATTACCGGACACCATGTATATGAAAGATACTTCATGTGCTTTTCTGTAGCTCTGACAACGTGTATAAAAATTTTTATGATAATCGGTCTAGTAGTTGAGGTGTGCAAGCATAACAAATAAATGTGCGTGGTCACTTTGAAGAGCAAAAAAAAAAAGAATAAAAATATGTTACATTCGCATTTACAACATTTGTTAGGATAACAAGGCGCGTCTTCTAGAAAGCTAACGTTCCGAAATTTTCATTCTCATTTGCCCTGAAGTCGACTTTCTTATTAAATTTGTCGTCCAAAAGACTGTAAAATATTGTTTTTAAGTTAAATAATTTTACTCTGAAATAACATGAATATAAATTAGAGCAAAATATTGCTTTTTGTGTTTAAAAGAAAGAAAAATATTGAATGTATTTTTTAGTAAAAACTTATTCTTTTCAGCAATGAGTTGTGTTTTACATTTTCTTTGGAATAGTAAATTTTGTTTTATATTTTTGTTCAGTAGCCTTTGTTTGAATCCCACGGGATAAAATCTGCTATCTATTATATAATAATAATATTTTATCACATACACACAACACCATCTAGCCCAAACTAAGCAAAGCTTGTACTATGGGTACTAGGCAATGGATAAACATACATATATACTTTTTTTGTAAATACATACATATTATACATAGAAATACCCAGACCAAGACAAACAGTTTTTTAATTGTAGAGCTTCGCTGATTTCAGCATGAATGTGCCGGCTTGACCGGGGAAGGACTATCCTCTCACAGAATATCGACGTGAAATACCAGTATTTCTACTGTTGTGTTTCGTTCGGTGAGTGAGAATGCTGGAGGCCCAATAACCGTCTTTCCCCCTTCCCGCTCCTTCTCCTTCCCAGTTCCTTTCCTAAAGGGTCGGCATCGCGCAAGTGATGCCTCTGGGATTGCAGGCGTCCATAGGCAATGCTGACCACTTTCCATCAGGTGGGCCGTATGCTTGATTGCCTCATTAGTTGTTAAAAAAAAATTTTGTTAACGTTATACGTGTTAGTTTTCGTGTCTGATACGTTCTTAGCACGGTCAGGGTATGAGACAGTGTAGTGGGCAGACTCTTTTAGTTTTTAGTGAGAAACCGTTGGACTGTAGTCTTTAGTGAGAAACCGTTGGACTGCCGCGCAGAGGTCTCGAGTTTGATCCCCAGGCGACCTCTGACTTTTCAAAGTTATGTGCGTATTAAATACTTAATTATCGCTCGCTTTAACGGTGAAGGAAAACACCGTAAGGAAACCTGCATGTCTAAAATTCTACATAATGTTCTCGAAGGTATGTGAAGTCTGCCAACTCGTACCGGGCCATCGTGGTGGACTATGGCCTAACCCTTCCCACACTGAGAAGGGGCCCGTGCCCAGCAGTAAGACAGATTAATACAGGGCTTATATTATTATTACTTAATTCATATAGTATTAATGTAGTGTGAAGAAGCATCTGGTCAGACCGGCTTGACACTGACGACGACTAGAAGACATCCATCTTCTCCTCTTCGTCACTGTCTCTGGACTGTAATTGGGCTTTCCATCAGGTCCGCTACAATCAATTTGCCGTGCCACGACAAAAAAAAAAAATATGCGGCGCATAGAATTCTTTACCATGAGTAGATTAGCATAGAAAAAGAAGCAAGAACAGGTTAAGAATGCCCAATAGAAGAGAGTAGAATAAACGGTTATTTAATTAGTTAAATGTTACATGTAACTTACAAGAGGGTTATACCGTCATTAAAATAAAAAAAAATAATGTGTTTTCATAATTACGCTTAAGAATGCTAGCTTGCCTAATAACGATGCCGTATATAATAAAGGTTTACAGAAAATTTGTTTGTTACGCCTTCACGCCTTAATTGAAAGCCAAAATACAACTCAGTTACTTATCCCTCTTTTTTACTTTGTTTGTTTGCTTTTTGTGTTCTATAATTATTAAATTATATATTTTACAGCATTTGTGGCGAGTTTAAGTATTATTCAACCCATTATTAACAAAAAAAGATTTATGCTTTGCCTAATATCATCCTTTTTAATATACAAGTCAATGCAGCTCGAAAAACTGAATAAGGTTACATCAATAAATTATTTTGCCAAAATGGCTTACACAACATTTTTGTTCTCGAAGGTTAGATATATTTAATTTTTTTTTTACTTTCATAGTATATTTGAAAATTCTAAGGAAGGTAAAATAAAATAAATATTCATACTTTAAATCTTTATTTTAAAATAGGCACTAAAATAGCGTTACATCAATATTTCATTTTCGCCAAAATGGCTTTTACAACGTTTTTATTCTCGAAGGTTCGATATATTTAATTTTTTTTAACTTACATCCATTGAATTTTATTTAAATATACCTCTTGTATTGTGAATAATTGTTGTGTCACGGCGACACTTACAAACATTCAAACAACGGACACAAGAACAAAGAAGATTAGTCAGAACTTCTAAGACAATGTTTCATTTCAATATTTTTGCACGTAAAATATTAGCTTACAACCTACTACTGCCATCTATTCATACTTTTCTGAAACACAAAGAGCGTTGTCTCTTTGTTAGCTGTTGTCAACGCTGCCGCACAAAGCTTCTACGTAGTACAGTACTGCATGCACAGATGGCGCTACTAAATATAAAAATATTGTTTGCGTAAATTATTATCAAATAAATACATTTTAATATAATATAAATTCATGTAATGCTTTGTTTATTAATTTAAATAATTCAGTTAGAGAAGTTATTCTGCAAGGGTATCGTGACTCTGTGTTTAATTTTTTAAATGGAATTTGTGTAAGTTTAATATTGATAAGAACATACAATTTAATATGTAAGCATACATATCGTATGGTACGCTGACAGCCTCGGTGGCGGAGAAGGGAATGCGAGAAGTCAAGGTTTTCTTTCTCAAGCACAATTTTTGTGTATGTAGTAGAATATTATTATTATGTTTCTCTTATCACAGGTACTTTCTAACATATTATATTAGAAAATACCTGGCCCTTTGGGAGGCTTACACGGAGACATGGGTCCAACGTGAAGAGGCCCTTCGAAGAGTTTTAATCAAAGGTGTGATGGAACACCTACAGCGGCACCAGCCGCAGCAGGCGTAAGACTATTGCTACGTATAGATTCTAATATATGGGCTATAGCTATGGGTGTTTGGTGGACCGGTATATTGCTAACTATGGATGAAAATAATTATTAGGGTTGCCAACCGTACTTTATAATAAAGTATTGTTCGATAATTCGGTTAAACGTACTTTATACCTTATTAAGAAAAATAAGTACGCGAAAATACCTTTATTTTACCAATGTCAACATTTACAGGTGTTTTTTAATTTTTACGTAAAGCAACGCTATAGAGATTCCCTAAATTGACTAAAAACAAATGATTATCTACCTCAATACAGACATATATTGTAGAGATGCGGTTAAAACGTTCCTTGATAATAAATATTTGTTAGATGTTACTAGCATCTACATAAATAAGGTAACAAAAAAGCAGGTTAAATAAATAATAGTTTATTTTCAGAGGTTGTACCTACTTAATTTTTACCTCAGTTAGTAAATGTACTCTATTTGTTCAAAATAAAGGTGGCAACCCTAGCCACAACAATCCTTAATGGTACTGTGTGTAGCATAATTTTTTCATAGCAACATTTTTTTTTCGTTATTTTTTCATTTGACATTTATAAGTCTACAATACTTTGCCCGTCGTTTCGCTCGTGTTAATCTAAATTTTGTCAATCAATTGTGATGTTAAGGGAACAGTCATCTTTTCTGGATGAAAGGTACCGTATCTTTTTCCGTAGTCCGACAGCGTGAATGCAAAATTGCATGATAATCGATCGAGGAGTTAAGGCGTGAGAGAGTAACAAACAAACCAACTCATATTAGCATTTATAATAATAGTTAGAATATACAAATATATTATAACGGTTCGGATGTTCTGGATAAAGGCCAGGTTAAGAGCATCTTAAACCAGCGAGCGTGTATGAGGAATTTTATGAAAGTGAATGAAGCCAGAGAAGTGTGTCAGGATCGTAGCAAATGGAAATCCGCAGTCTCTGCCTACCCCTCTGGGAAACAGGCGTGAATCTATGTATGTATGTATTATAACAGGATAGTGCCTGCTCATTGTTATTTTTTTGAAAATACTTATTTTGATGAGCAATACTATTGATATAAAGGTTAAATCAGTAATATTTTTGTCTGTCTGTATTGTTTATACATACTGCTGCACTGTCTTCAATACATACATACATAGATTCACGCCTGTTTCCCAGAGGGGTAGGCAGAGACTACAGCTTTCCATTTGCTACGAATCTAACACACTTTTCTGTCTTCAATATCACTTGAATTTGTCTTTTTGTATGATTTAGGGTCCAAAAAGTTTTTAATACATTGGTCGTCTTTCGAAAAAGGTTTAAATCATTGACGCGCCCATAGATAAAAGAGACTATAGCCGCCTTTACCAATCGACTCAATTGCAAACAGGTGCGACTGCGGTGCATCCCCACAGACAATGGGTCATTTGCTGACGTGCCCCACGAGCCCAGAACTGGGCATGCTTGATGAGATATACCAAGCAATGTTTAATGCAATTCAAGTTGCCGAGTACTGGGTTAAAACCATTTAAAAACTGTTGCCATCGAAGCGATAAGAAGAGTGAGCTCACTCATTATGTTTACATGGAAGAGAACGATAGTGTACACTTTTGATATGTGTGAGCGTGATAATACTATATTTATAACTCAGATGTCATGTTGACATTGTGTGTCGGATGGCGACTGCGCCGAGCGAAATGTGCCAAAACAGGCGGTCACAGTTAAGTTGATAAAATCAACACATTTTGTTTAATACAAATATAAAATATACATTTACCATAACAATGAATGTGTTTACAATTACTCCGTGTAAAAACTTAAAATAATTAATATTTTCGCCTACAAAATTAGGTAAATTTGCACGAAAAATGCAAAACCGTAAGCTCGTGTTACGTGATTTTTAGATTATAACAGTAGAAATCTATCCTATTTTACAGCTTAAACGAAACATAAATAGTTATATTACAATTTGTCCGTCCCAAATATTTAAGTTATTGGTTGACAATAAAGATACATATTTATCAAAAAAGCACTTCAAATCCTCCATACAATTTTACTATGGCAGCCGCGCGCCAATTTGAATATCGAGCTCTGTCATTCCGTCCAACCGCGTCTTACGCTCGGCGCAGTCTTAACGTACTGAAAGGTGACGGTGGTATTTAAACGTGTGGTGATGGTGGTATTTAAACGTAGTAGCGCATCTATGTATGATTCAAAACCTTTAAAGAGATTGAAATCTTAACTAATAATATAAATGCGAATATGTGAGTTTGTTTATTACGCTTTCGCTCCTTAACTACTGGACCGATCATCATAAAATTTCGTATACACGTTGTCAGGGGTACAGAAAAGGTCATAGAGTACCTTTCATCTAGAAAAAAACACTATTCCTGCGAGATAAAAATTTACATAAACTACATTTACGCGAGCGAAGCCGCGAGCGTAATCTAGTCACATAACTATTTTCGGAATATTTTGGTAATCCTTCGAGATACGGTAAAATCGCCAAACTAAACTTCTTGCGAACAAAGCCACAGGCAAAAGCCAGTCTTCAAATAAAATTACTCGCCATCTGTAGTAAGCACCTGGTATTCAGACTTATCAATCAATTGTTTGCTTTTATTAGTCGAAACAATGGTCGAAAAAACGAGAACTTCCACTATTTAGTCGTAACCGTTGCTTAGGCTGAAAGTTACAGTGATTGATACTAGTGTGTTATGTAATTTATTAAGTTCTAAGGTAAGAAATTAATTAATATTATATGTTACAAGCTATGGCCTGCGACTTCACTGTGGGTACGGTCTTTTTCTGAATGATGACCTATGTCCTTCCTCAATTCCCGTAGACCGCTTTTTACTGAATATAAAGTGTTGTCACTTCCATCTTTATTTATATTTGAAGTCACGTTATTTGTAAAAACAAATCCGCATCTTTTAAATAATTTATCAGATGTTGTTAAACGAATTACGAACGTATTATTAAGATTAATACGGCGGTTTTTGACAAAGTGTCTTTTGTTTATCGCCGAAAATATTTAACGAATTGCCAGAGACAATTAAAACATTAAACTTAAGCCTTTTTAGAAAGAAATTAAGAATATTGTTGGCTGAAAGGTGTTATCTTTATCTTATATTATCTTGTTTGGGGGCCAGTCAGTACAGACCGGCGACACTTCGACCCAGTGGGATCTTTTGTGTCGACTTCCTCAATAACGACTGCTATAGATGTTCATGGAAGCCGGGACCGACGAGGCATGGAGCAGGCGATAATTGTCAATCAATACGCACATAATTTCGAAAAGTCATATAACTTCCGAAAGTCAGAGGTGCGCGATGTGGATTCGAACCCGAGACCCTCGGCATTGTAGTCTGTTGGTCTCCCCACTGAGCTATCGCTGCTCCTGAAAGGTGTTACTATTCCATCACAGAGTACCTTAACAATTAAAAAAAATTTGATATCTTTTAATGTGTTTTATTTTTACTTACAGTTTGTTATTGATATGTAAATATTTGTACGCCAATATTGGCAAGACATAGAACAGCACATTTTTATTTTTGTAACATCTTTTAAACATGTGTTTAGCAAATAAACGTAATTTGAATTTGAATTCCTGTGGTAAACATAATCACATTTGCATTTATTCCTACTAGCGGTCGCCTAGTGGTCGAAATTCGCCCATAATTGATTTAAATATTAAGTTTGATCGTTAGGTGTTATTGTCTAGAACCTTAGTTCCCAAAGTGGTCCAGGTGGACCCCCAGGGGTCCACGGGAGACTCGACGTAGGTCTACGTTATCTTGAAAAATGGGGATTCACAATCCGTAAGCGGGGTCCGCGAAAATTTATTTGTTTTCGATAGTGAAGAACTAAAATGTTGGCTTGACTTCACCTATCAATGTAAGCAAATAATATTTTAAGAAGCTCAGCGACTGTTATTTTTTTAAATAAATAAATAATATATTTTGAGGAATACCACTCGTCGAATACAAGAGAATTTCTAAAAAACAAACTGCAAGGTGTCCACCGGAACAAGCTAAATTTTTAAAGTGGTCTATGTAAAAAAAATGTCTGGAAACATCTGGTCTAGAATTATACCCTTATAATCACATATCATTTAGTCACCTACTCCTCATACCTACATATTATTATGTAACTATAGTGACGAAGAATTTTACGACATCAGCCGAACAATGCCGAGAAACTACGAACGCGTTTCGACTGCGTGTGTCAAATGCATGGTTGTTTGCGTGTAGTGTTTAATGTATTTCTAATGCATATTTTATATTATATACATATATATTCACTCTTCCATATAAACTTTAACTGTGCCAATACTCTTCCGTCCGCGCAATTTTCGTAAACAGGGGTACAAAGTTTTTATATAGATATCAAAACGCCAATCAATTTTTTCATATAAAAATACCATTAAAATGTTCAACATTCCGAGTGAATTTTTCGCAAATTTTGGTTCATACAAACCTTGTCCTGACACTTGCAAACAGAACAAAAAAGCAACCAACTTGGTCGAGCCGTTCTTAAGTGATGCTCTGTCATACATGTGGCAATTATAATTGATTTTTATCTACATAAACACATTTAACACTAGTCATTTCTTTCCAACGCTTAGGGAGTTTATTATAAATGATAATGGATTTACGTATGTAATAATAAATATTGAAATTAATGGATTTATGTATTGATTTGTCGGCCTTGATGGCGTAGTGGTTAGTGTAACCGACTGCCACGCCTGAGGTCGCGGGTTCGATTCCCGCACAAGACAAATATTTGTATATATGTATGTTTATCCATTGTCTAGTACCCATAGTACAAGCTCAGCTTAGTTTGGGCTAGATAGTGTTGTGTGTATGTGGTAGAATATTACTATATATTATTATAATTAATGGATTATATTAGTATTTCTTTGACTTTTATGATTATTTAAATATTCTATTTCAACTTATGATTGAAATTATAATTGTGATTGATTACCATTAAATATACCTATTATATTTTTGAAGTGAAAACTTCTTTAGGCGCGTTGAGCACTTTTTGGGTGAACAAAAATCATGGACTCGCGTTATCGTCACCGAACGCTTTCCATGAGCTATATGTATACTGTGTTTATATGTGTAACTGCCTCTGCGGCGCAGCGGTAGTGAATGCGACTGCTGTGCATGATGTCTCGGGTTCGAATCCCGGGTCGGGCTAACAAAATAGTATTAGGTTTTTCTGTTAAGAAATCTCAATACGAGCCCGGCGTTAGGACGTTGGCGGTGTTAGACACCCCCGTGCCTCGGAAAGCACGTAAAGCCGTTGGTCCTGCGCCTGATCTCTCTCCTGTCGTGTCGGTTTATTCGACCCGTCTGATCATGAGGGTTAGGGAACAGAGAGAGCACTTGTGTATGCGCACGTACTTGTGCACTATAATAACTTCTGCGCAGATGGCCAGTCTCCATTAAGATTGACCGCCGTGACCGAAATTCGGTTTGGAGGACATTATTATTATTACTAGCGGTCGCCTAGTGCTCGAAATTCGACCAAAGTTTGCCTGTAAGATATTGCTGATATATGTCATTATAATTGATATATGTAACCATAGTTACGCGCTTCGACTGCGTGTGTCAAATGCATGGTTGTGTGCGTGTAGTGTTTTTTCATTAATTTAATGTATTTCTAATGCATATTTTATATAAATATTAGGATTCGTCACTCCTTCTCCATATAAACTTTAGCTGTGCCAAATTTCATACTTCTCCGTCTGCGCAATTTTCGTAAAAAAGGGTACAAAGTTTTTGCCTCACGTATTAATATATAGATTACACATATATGAATACTTTTTGGGTGAACAAAAAGCGTGAAACTCGCGTCATCGTCACAGCACGCTAGTTTCTTAGTTTTCACTTCTATCGGCAGTCTCCAAAGACTGCACCGCATGTTTTTTTTTTATAAACATTGAAATGCATGCTATATTTCACCTATTATTAGTTACTTGCAATTAGCTTTAAATCTATAAATCGTATTATGTGTAAATGAAATTTTGTATATAACTGTTGGTGCAAGTGCGAGTAGTAGAGCCTCGGTGATTTCAGCATGAATGGGCCGGCTCGACCGGGGAAGGACTACCGTCTCACAGAATATCGACGTGAAATAGCAGTATTCCTACTGTTGTCTTTCGTTCGGTGAGTGAGAGTGCCGGAGACCCAATCACGCTCTTTCCCCCTTCTCACTTTCATTCCTAAAGGGTAAAAAATACATAATTAATAATCAAATGATTATGGTGCAATTATTTTCAGACAAAATGCACAACCTATAAAGCAGAAGCGATGTGGTATTCAATGGCAATGTTGATACCAGTGCTACTCCCAACCCTGGTCATCAAAACCATCAGCTGTTTCAACGATACGAATTCCGATGTCTTCATTAGATACTCCGCTCATGCAGAAGCGAACCCGTATTCGCCGGAGCCAAGAGTTGCTCCTATGAGCGCTCCCGTTGTAGTGACTACTGTCAAAGCCGTTTCTTTTTCACCAGTTATAACTGTGAGTAGTGTTTATAATAATAATATTTTTAGGAACCAAGAGAGAAGTATATTAGAAAAACAAACAAATGAAACAGTCTGAAACGATTTACCAACAGTCGATTGGGCCATGAACTGTTGGTCAACATTATCTTTAAACCATTAACTTTTCATCCAAAGTACCTTTCACCGACGAACGTTTCACCAACATGACTTTACGTCAGTGAATGCTTAACCAACAGAATGTTTTGACCAATAACTTTCATCCAATGAACATTTGGCGCATGGACTGTTCCCCAGAACGGTAGGTACGTTGCTGAGCGTTTAACCAACAGAATCTCTCTTTTACCCCATGAACTTGTTGCAAAATGTATATTTCAGCCACGAAATTTTACAAAAACATTCCTTCCCGAATATAATATCCACTGGTTTGTTAAATAATGCTACTTAGTTTATGTTCCATTGTATTATTGTTGTTGTTACTTAATAAATCAATTAAGAGGAAACACAAGGGCCGTTTTTTCATACAAATGTAGTCCCCTGTTTCCTCCCTGGATAATGCCAGTAGAACAATAATATTTTAAAAGAACATGTATAGCCTCTATTAGCATGTCCCTATGTTTTCCTTTTTTTCATTAATTAATTATTAAAAGAGATATGAGCCTTCAAAAACCTCAAAAATTGGTCAGATTTTCCGCTGTGTTCAAACATCCAGAAAACAAATTTGAGTAGATTATATAAAAAAAGAAAAACATAGAAACACGGCCAAAGCCTTTCTTCAATTTTTAATGAAATATGTAGTTAAATCGGTCGAGTGTTGGAGAAGGAATCAGGGGACTACGAAACGTTGATTTTGTGTACTTTTATAGGTATTTTCGGTCCAAGGTGCAGTTGTCTCTATCACGCTCTGCGGGCACTGCGCGACAGCAATAGATTTTACAAATACCTATTTTTCAATTCTCTCGCTCGTGGTGTTTCCTCTTAAGTAGTCCAATAAGTTCTAAATCTTTTTTAAGTAGGTACATATCCAATACATTTTCAAACTAAGCGACATGTAGAATTGACAACACTTTGATTGAGTTGTTTTGACGGTGTTTAATTAAGTATATTATTTTTGTTCGTATAGTTATATCGTTCGACCGCTTTTATAGAGATAGCCGGTGACGTAAAAAAACAAAAATAATCGGCTCTAATAATATATAATATAATATTCTAAATTATGTTCGGGTACTTTGAAATAACTACACTGGAACATTGAGACAATTACTATCTTAGTCTCCCCGTGACCATGGCTGCTAAAAAGCAACCGAAACATCGGGGAAAGTGTAAACCTAAATATAAATAGATTTAATAATTTTATTAGCTTATAAATTAGTAAAATTCATTAGTAGTAATAGTGTAACAGTTTCAAAATTATGTAATAGAGTGTTAAATAAACAATGCGATAAAATCCGTATATAGTAGTTTAATTTCAATGTCTATGATATGAATTAATATAGTAAATTATAGTTTTTTTATACTTGTGTAAGGCTTAAAATTGTAAAACTCTAATTCTAGTTTTCGCTGTTACAAAGATCATTCCAGTACTAAAGATAATTCTTGTGACGCAAGAGTCTTTACCTTTTTATAAAGTCAAAGTCAAAAATCATTTATTCATTTAGGTCACAAAGTAACATTTATGAACGTCAAAATATATAGGTTAGTGAGTTTACTAAGTTACTGAAGCTACATTTAGGTTAGTTGCTAGGTTCAGGCAAAGGACTGAGCCTATGAGAAAAACCTGCAAGAAAGTCACGGGCACTTTTTTAAATCGCCAATCACTACATATTATAAAACAAATTTCCCGCCGCGTCTGTCTGTCTGTTCGCGATAAACTCTAAAACTACTAAATGGATTTTTATGCGGTTTTCACTAATAGACTGAGTGATTCATGAGAAAGGTTAAGGTGTATAATTTGTTAAGGTCGCTAGTTAAATATAATTTATGTATTTTACAACTCTTATAAATCTGACCTTCTTTTCTTTTAAACAGAATCCACCAACCATCTTCTACCAACCGGTAACAACCAAACAAACAACCACAACCCAGCAACCGATTGAAGAAGAGACAGAAGGAGTGGTGTTCATACCGAATATGGCGCCAGTTGTCAGGGTTGAAGATGAGATCGCAGAAAAGAGAGGGTACAAGCTGCAAGATCTTTTTGAGAAGAAAGATGTCAATGATTTATTGGAGAAGCAATATAGACTTGCAACTGGTAAGGAGTCTACATTTAGACTTTCGACTATATCATCAAAGACTGACTGACTGACTTTGACTTTCATTTGACTGCACGGAAAGCCACTTTTTCTTTTTTATTTTGCTTGTCAAAATGACCACACTCCGCCTGATAGTAAGCAATCGTGTGGTCTAAGAGCAGTGGCCTCCACACCATCCTCATAGCAGCCGAGGTGATGTTGAGGTCTCTACTTTGACGGCCTGAGAAGGTGCTTTTTCACGCCCCGCTTAAAGGACCCAGGATTGAAGGAAGAAGGAAACGCGTGCCTTGGCAGAGAATTCCATGCCTTGATCGTTTGGCAAAGGTATTAGGACCCAAACTTGTTAGTACGCACTCTAGTTGACTCTACCGTGTAAGGATGGCATCTGAACCCAGCACGAGTTGTTCTGGATAGGAAAGGGGCGGGCGGGATAAGGTAAAACCACTATTCATTGCTACTACGCCGAGTCTTGGGTGTTCAATCCTTACACGGTACAATTTTTGCGACACACAAATATTTGTTCCATGTGTGGGTATTCTTAGAATCCGTTGTTTGAATTTTTGTAAAGTCTCACGCTACAGGAAACGCTAGACCGAAAAATATTTTTTTTTATTCGAAAGTAACTTTTTTCTAACTAAACTATAAAATTATTATTAACATTTACCTGTTGCCACGTTTAGCAAAGCAAGAGTGTAGGGTCAATAAGAATATATTAGGTTTATTCAATAATGAAAATTCCTTTTAAGTCCTTCATCCAATTTCGTGGTATCTGTGCAAAATTCAATGGTTGTTTTAGAAATTCATTTATATTTCGTTAAATAAGATGAATAGTTAACATGAAAAATCTTTTATTAACCCCCGACGCAAAAACGACGGGGTGTTATAAGTTTGACGTGACTGTGTGTGTGTGTGTGTGTGTGTGTGTGTGTGTCTGTCTGTGGCATCGTAGCTCCCGAACGGATGAACCGATTTTAATTTTGTTTTTTTTATTTGAAAGGTGAATTAGTCGGGAGTGTTCTTAGTTATGTTTGATGTAAATCGGTCCAAGATAGCCGCCGCTACAAAATGGCGGATTACATATTTTTCACAACTCCCTCATTATGGGTATCAAATGAAAGGGCTTGACTAGTAGAATACTATACACTATGATAAATTGCAAATCCAAGATGGCCGCCACCATAAAATGGCCTATTACATTTTTTTTCAAAACTCCCTCAATATGTGTTTTTAAATTTTAAATTTAAAAATTGTATTTAAAATTATATCGCTTAGGGTCTGCCCGTATTCGTTGTTTCAATTCTCCATAATTACACGATGGTTGATGTATTAATTATTAATTTAAGACAAACCAAAGCTTAATACAAGCAATCATACATGAAAAAAGCCTAGAATTCAATTGACCATTCAAAACATAAATGAAATAATTAGTATGAAGTTATCGTTACTTTATCCACATCGTTATTTTCTCGATACAAAGCGGCAACTTCATAATCAATCTCATATTATTACTTCTTCTTTCTGTCACAACAAGAGAAGATACTAAAAAGAAATCGATTTTGCAGAAGTACCAGAAGAAATAGTCTTTGTAGCAAACAAGAACCACGACATCATAGGAGATAGGAGTCGAGAAGAGAAGAAATATAGAAAAAAGCAGAACAGAAAAGAAGTAACAGAAGAAATGCCGAATGTTACTTTAGATTGCCATAATTTGGATTGTAATAATACCATCAAATCAACCTGTGGAAGCAAGTTTGTGAATAAAGAATGGCAATACCGGTTGTTTTTAAACGAGTGTTACTTCCGAAAAGTTAATTGTAACTTTAAATATGACATCAATAGTAAGTCTAATCTACCTTATTATAATACTGGGTGTAAAAGACGGTGTACCGAAAACTGAAATAGTAGATTCAGACCATTATTCTGAGTTAAAGTTTTGGAATTCTCTTCAGGTAAAATCACAATTTATTACTGCAATTTTTCTGCCTGTGTATCATAACATAATGCAAAATTTATTAAACAAAAAATCAAAGAATACCACATTTTACAAAAATACAGCAATGTAATTAAAGAGTCGTGATTTAAACAGATCAGCGCTCGTGATTTTATGCGCGCGGAACGCAAAGGTCATTCCGCGTGCGTTGTATTAGTAGCAATCCAGCAGAAAAGAGCAGCATCAGCTCAGTGGGGAGATCAACAGACTGCAATGCAGAGGGTCTCGGATTCGAACCCACGTCGCGCACCTCTGACTTTCGGAAGTTATATGACTTTTCGAAATTATGTGCGTATTGATTGACAATTATCGCCTGCTTCGTGCCTCGGAGAGCACGTTAAGCCGTTGGTCCCAGCTGCCATGAACATAGATGTTCATGGCAGCTGGGACCAACGGTAGTCGGTATTGGGGAAGTCGACACAAAAGATCCCACTGGGTCGAAGTGTCGCCGGTCTGTACTGACTGGCCCCCACACAAGATAAGATAAGATAGTAACAATCCATTGCGTACCGCGTAATAATGTTAATCAATATAAAATCTTAGTCTTGCATTTTCATAGAAGTTTGCGTCGGGATGAGTATCTATAGAAATACGTCTTGCTAAAGTTTTCGGTACGCCGTCCCTTACACCCAGTATACTAATGCTCGCGGTTTCGTTTGAATAAAAGTAGGTTAGGTGATGTTAGTAACGTTGAGGAACACCATGGTAGGTTTAGTCGGTATTACGGGATATCATAGCTCATAGCCAGTTGCACTCACTGATCGGTAAACGATTAGCGAGGTTTAGCAACGTTGGGTGCGTTCAGTCTATAGATGAGTGATCGCTTAGTGGTATTTCATTCGAGCGTCTCCGTGCTTCGGAGGGCACGTAAAAAGTCGGTCCCGCTTTTGCCAAATTGACAGCAGTCGTTAAGCCATGTCAGGGCCTACGGCTTGAACAACTCTTGACAACAGGTTGGCCACTAACCACACGAAAAGAAAGAAGACCGTGATGTCACCATCTTTCCCCGGGTGAGACTGACATAACCCCTCCGCCAGCCCCCGCGGAGGAGATTGTGTCAATGCATACAGCCACGTAAAAATGTTAGCAAGAGTTTTTTTAATAAAATATAGCTTATATTACTCAGTGATAATATAGCTTCGTAAAGGTAGAAGAATTTTTAAAATCGGTTGTGTGGTTTTTGAGTTAAATCATTACAAACAACAAAATAAAACTTCAAATCTTTCCTCTTTACAATATTTATTAGTAAAGATATAGGGTATAGCCTTAGTTCCCAAAGTGGTCCAGGTGGACCCCCAGTGGTCCACGGGAGACTCGACGGCGGTTTACGTCGGCGTGACAAAAAACTGGAGGTTCACAATTCGTAAGCCCATCCACGAAAATTTATTTGCTTTCGATAGCGAAGAACTAAAATGTTGGCTTGACTTCACCTATCAATGTAGGCAGATAATATTTTAAGAAGCTCAGCGACTGTTACTTGTTTAAACGTCGATCGACGGATATTTTGAGGAATACCATTCGCTGAAGACCCGAGAATTTATAAAAAAAAAAGGTCAGCCCGTAGAGATTTGATAATTTTTTTTTAATTTTAATCCGTTTTATCTTTGGTCCGAATATACTGAGTTTACTTGGTGGATTAAATTTTTAGCTGCAGGGGGTCCACCGGAACCAGCAAAATTTTGAAACTGGTCTATGAGAAAAAAGTCTGGGATCCTCTAGTCTATACTAACTAATATTATAAATGCGAATGTTTGTTTGTTTGTTATGCTTGCGCGCCTTAACTACTCGACTGATCATCATGAAATTTTGCTTACACGTTTTCAGTCCAAGCAGAACTGTTACTAGCCTACCTTAATCTATGTACATTTACGCGGGCGAAGACGCGTGCAAATTCTAGGAGACAATCCTAGAATTTGCACGCGTGTTTATCCATTGTCTAGTACCCATAGTACAAGCTCTGCTTAGTTTGGGCTAGATGATGTTGTGTGTATGTTATAGAATATTATATTATATTGTAAAATATCTATTTGAGAACATATACGGTTATATTGACTATATTTTCTAGATATTGGGTTATTAACTGAAACGTTATTGTTGCTGGATTTTGGTATTACAAAAATTTATGGTCTTTCCAGGATATAAGCAAGTCGCTTTAGAGAAATGCAGGAAGATCGGTGCCCATTTAGATGAAAGACCTTTCTCATTCAAACCGAAATATCTGAGCGAAACGAAGGAAAAAGTTAAATTAGGTGTCAGAAGAAGCTTTTCTTCAAGAAGGTAAGACTTTTCTTCTTTTCTAAGTACGTTATGTCGTTGGTTGAAGAAGAACTCTCAGACATGCAGTTTCCTCATGAATCAAAGGAAAACATTCCTTCACTGTTCTTCTCCCTAGCCTTTATTATTCCCAAGTCACTTGGAGTCGGCTTTTCTGGTCTAACCGGATTTTACTGGATATCAGTTTTTAAACGGAGCGGCTGCCACCTGACCTCCGCAACCTGAAGGCTAACGATACCCTAAGGCTAGACCAGTGTCAGGATATTATAGGGCACTGACTTCCCAATAACGACTGCCATATATGTTCATGGTAGCCGGGACCGACGGCTTAACGTGCTCTCCGAAGCACGGAGCAGGCGATAATTGTCAATCAATACGCACATAATTTCGAAAAGTCATATAACTTCCGAAAGTTAGAGGTGCGCGACGTGGGTTCGAACCCGAGACCCTCTGCATTGCAGTCTGTTGGTCTCCCCACTAAGACTCCCTTCACTGTTAAAGCGAGCAATAATTAACTATTTAATACGCACATAACATTAAAACTATTGAATTTGTCTCAGGTTTAAAACCCAGGTTAGGTGAAAATTCTTTGGAATTTTCCGTCAAGAAATTTCCAATGGCAGTTCGGAGTTAGGAAGTTGGCGGTGTTAGACACCGTGTCTCGAAAAGCACGTAAAACCGTTGGTCCTGCGCCTGATCTCTCTCCGGTCATGTCGTGACGTCACATCGCACTAGGAGAGTAATGGAACAGAGAGTACACTTGTGTTTACAAACACTTGTCCACTATAATATCTCCAGCATTTTATGTTGATCGCTCGACCGAAATTCGGTCTGGAATATATAATTAACTAGCGAACCATCTCGGTTTCGCAGGTTCGATTCCCGCACAAGTCAAACATTTATGTGCATGAACATGGATGATTGTCTTGGTCTGGTGTTTCTATGTATAATATGAATGTATTTAAAAAAAAAGTTATATATGTATGTTTATCCATTGTCTAGTACCCATAGTACAAGCTCTGCTTAGTTTGGGCTAGATGGTGTTGTATATGTGATAGAATATTATTATTAACACCTAACCCTGCCTCATGAATCATTCTGTCTATGAAAACCGCATGAAAGTTTGTTCAGCAGTTTTTGTGTTTTCCGCGAACAGACAGACAGACGCGGCGGGCGACTTTATTTTATAATATGTAGTAATATATACATTTGCCACGTCTGTTCGAAACCCATCAATTTCTAAACCCCGCTAACGTATGCTTAACTCCAGGTCGATGGCGATGAATATGAACGGACAGTTCTGCTCACACCCATGCCCTATATCCTGCCCGGATGATTACGAACCTGAATGTGCTGTCTCAGCCACAGGACAAAGAAAAGTTTTCATGAACCATTGTAAATTGGATGACAATTCTTGTTTATTTGCTGTTGGTAAGTTATTTTCATCTATAATATTAATACGTGAAGCAAAAATGTTGTACCCCTTTTTACGAAAATTGCGCGGATGGAGGAGTATGAAATTTGTCACAATTAAAATTTGTATAGAGGAGGGGCGAATCCTAATATGTTTTTAAAATATGCTTTAGAAATACATTAAATTAATGAAAAAACACTACACGCACACAGCCATGCATTTGACACACGCAGTCGAATCGCGTTCGTAGTATTTCGGCATTGTTCGTCTGACGTCGTACAATTCTTCGTAACTATGGTTACATATACCTTATTTATATGTAATAAAGAAAAAGAAAACAAAGTAGCAAGCTTAGGAATATCGTTAATGAAAGAGTATAGTTAAGTAAATAATAATTTGTTTGAAAAAGATAGGTAAATTAACCTGTATAGCCTTGGCGGAATCTAAATGAAATGTGATTATAAGATTAAAGTTAAAGACACCAAAACCTTAATAACGATCAAAATTAAAATTTAAATCAATTATGGTCGAATTTTGACCAGTGGGCAACCGCTAGTACAATTTTAAAACAAAAACCTGTTTGTATTAAATGTTATTAATGACATTACATTTGAATGAACATAATAATTATTATGTTAATTAATGATAATTATTTATATGCCACTTAAGGTAGGAACATTTGATACTTGTACCTGTTGGACAAGACGAAACGCTACTGTAACAATGTTTTCTCAATTATGGTACGCTAGTTATTTATGAACATTCAAACAACGGACACAAGGATCCAGAAAATACAGCCTCGGAGCAGCTAATTATAGATTACACAATTTTTTTCTCGCTAAGGGTTCAAAGCGTCTACTATCGCCGCAGCAGCAATTTCGAGGAGACCACTTACATTTAGTAGTGTAAATGGTCTCTACCATTTCTATAGTAAATCAGTTATTAAATAATAGTTCTTTTCACAGTTTGGCACAAGCGCCCTCTCTCGGAATGCGTTGGAGGCAAGAAGGCTGACATGCGTCAAAACCGTTTCTTCATTGGATGGATGCAAAGAGTCGGGATCTTAGATAACAAAGGAAAATTAGTACTGGAATAAAATAACTTACAGACCTTTTAAAAAGAAATTTTTTTACTACAATATTGACCCTTCGAGTACGAACACCTTCAAAATCCAAATAACAAAAATATTAAAAAATCTAGCTTATGCACACGTCTCTGTCCGTCTACATCAATAAAAATAACCCATGTCTGTTCCCAGGTTTTAAACTATATCTGTGCCAAATTTCATCCTAATCGGTTGAGTGGTTTAGCCGTGAAAAGGTTACAGACAGACAGAGTTACTTTCGAATTTATAGTGAGGAAATAAGGCTAAACAACTGCACTTTATATATAATATCAGCCCTGTATTAAACTGTTCCACTGCTGGGCACGGGCCTCTTTTCAGGGTGAGAAGGGTTCCGCCATAATCCACCACGCTGGCCTAGGACGGGTTGGCAGACTTCAGATATCATTGAGAACTGTTAGATATGCAGGTTTTCAGGTTTTCAGGTTTCTTTAACGGTAAAGCGAGCGGTAATTAACTATATAATACGCACATAACGTCGAAAAATCAGAGATGCGTGCCTTAGGATCGAACTCGAGATCTCTGCGTAGTAGTGCAACGGTTTCCCACTAGACTATCGCTGCTGTTTTACCACCCTATTTAGTTTAAATTAATTTACTTAACTTCAGTTACGTTAACTTTTCTTTTTCCTGGTGCCCCAGGTAAAAAAAAAAAGTTAAATTGCTTTGGCGCATACCTCTCCGCGGGGCGACGGAGAGGTTATGTCGGGCTCACCGGGGAAAAAATACCCCGGTAATACCGACTAAAGCTACCACGGTGTTCCTCGACATAACCATAAACGGCGGGGCCGCGCGAATCACTTTCACATGCAATCGCGACACCGCCGAGATTTCGGCCCGCCGCCGTGTAAAACGGCAGACCAATACATAAACCATTTTTCTTTTTTTTTAAACACCTCCTCTATATAAATAAAAATCAATAGACACATACATATGACGGAGCATTACTTAAGAACGGCGCGATCGATTTGACTATTTATTTTTCTTGTGTTTGTAATTGTCAGGACAAGGTTTGTATTAACGAAAATTTGCGAAAAATCCACGGGAAGTGTCGAAAATTTAAATGGTATATTTATATGAAAATAAATTGATTGACATTTCAAACAAACAAAATTTACAAAGGAGTACAAAATTTTGGTTCACGTATTAAAATATAGATATTTTAATACGTGAAGCAAAAACTTTGTACTCCTTTTTACGAAAATTGCCTGGGTGGAGGAGTTTGGCACAGTTAAAGTTTATATCAAGAAGGAGGATCCTAATATTTTTATAAAATATGCATTAGAAATACTGTGCGGGACAGCAGCGCCACTGGCGGAGACCATATAAACTAACGCGAATAATTATTAACGTTGTAAATAGTATTAAGATATTGATAAGTTGTATGATTTATATAAGAATACGTTATAACAAATGTAAATATGTATAGTTTGTAAGGATTTCATGTAAAGTTACAGTTTTTTTGACAAAATACTATAAGCGGTTCTCGCTATGGTAAAGAATCGTTGTACTTAAGCTTGTGACACAAAATATAAGTAGATTCTGATTGGTTATAATTCTTAAGTTCTAATTGATTGTCCAATTAAAAAACTTGTATTTTTGAATGAGAAATCATATAAAAGACGGTGCCAAAATGTATGTCGACACAGTCCACCGCCAACAGTACAACAGTGAACATCAAGATTAGCCAAATAAAGGAACACAAGAAGACCCCATACTTCAGACTTTCATTATTCACCAAGCCAGCACACTTAATGTACACAGTCCGGTACATTAAATGGTCCTTCGAGCCGGATCCCAGTGAAGACTGAAATCTGAAGACTACAAGTTTTACAAGCAAGTTAGAAGCTCAAGCCATCAGGAAATCGAAGAATAGAACATGCCGGTGACACGCTCTGAAGGAAGAGGACGCAAGATGGTCTCGGACCAAACTCCCTCGTCGTCTGAGGATACGAGCACCTCAACGACAGGGATTACGACCGAAGCAAGTTCAGCCTTTACCGCGACGGACGCTACCATCACAACAGATAGCAACGCCGCATCTGTTGCCGCGACGCTAGCGCCCTTAGTCGGACTCGCCTCGAGAATTGAAGCGCCCTCCGCTGCCGCCCCTTCAGTAGCACCCTCCACAGCGACGACGCTGCCGATCGACGCTGTATTTATGAAGCCACCTGGTACGAGGGGTGCCGAACCCCCCCTCACCTGCCCCGAAGTCCTGATGCGGAGTGAAACTACGACTGTCAAGAGAAGATTGAAGAACACCGGTGACCTGCCAGAGCCGTGCAGACCACAAGGACCTTCCGCCGCCAGCAAGAAGGGGTCAAATGAAAGGTCCTCAGCAAGTCGAGTCAAAACACAGAAGATAGCGAAGGCACGGGAGGAGCTGCTTCGACTGCAAGTGGAGTTAGCCACCGCTCGCCTTAACGCCTTAATAACAGAAGACTCCGATGAAGATGAAATACCAGAAGACGTCTCCGTTTGCACCGAACGCAACGAACGAGTCGACGACTGGTTAGAAAAGCAGAATCCTCAACCCATATTAGCAATCACCAACGAGCCGCGCCTGTCAGAGGATCTGCCGAACAAAAGAACAACAGACGAGCACTGTCAGCCGACAGCCACAATGCAACGAACACCGGCGGGAGTATCAGAAGAGCACCATCAATCACCGTCTACCACACCAGCGGGAGCTCAAGACTTCAAGACGCTAGCTGAAGCCATCACACTCGCCGTTAGATCGGGTCAACGCCCCAAGTTCATTGACCTACCCGTGTTCAGTGGATTGCATCAAGAATGGTTACCCTTTCGCGCCGCCTATTATGAAACTGAAGAAATGTATACCGGCGTTGAAAATACGAACAGATTGAGAAGAAACCTCAAGGGGAAAGCGAAAGAAGCAGTCGAAGGACTACTCATCACAAACGGTCACCCATCCGAGATCATGAAGACCCTCGAAAACCGTTTTGGAAGACCAGAAGCGATCGCGATGATGCAGATGGAAGCGCTACGAGGATTGCCGCGCCTCACCGAGTCGCCGCGCGATATCTGCATCTATGCCACAAAGATCTCAAACATAGTGGCAACTCTGAAAACTTTGAAATGTGTTAACTACATGTACAATCCGGAAGTGAGCAAGACCATAGTTGACAAGTTAACACCCACGCTACGCTACAGATTCTTCGACTTCTCCGCTGCCGAGCCGAAAGAAGATCCAGATCTTATTAAGCTGGAGAAGTTTATGAGAAGAGAGGCGACGCTATGTAGCCCTTACGCGTTACCCGAGCAAACACCGACTCAGCCATCATTCGTCACACCAAGAAGGCCGCAGAAGGTCCACAATGTTACAGAGAAGCCGTATACGCCGAAATGTCCAGCCTGTGAAGAGATGGGGCACGCGGCGACTGAGTGTGGACGCTTCAAGAAAATGACTGAGAACGAACGTTGGGACATAGCCAAGTCGAAACGCCTATGCTTCCGATGCCTAAAGTTTAGGAACAGCATGCATCGTTGTCAGACTGAGCCGTGTGGGATAGACGACTGTAAGAAACCTCATCACAAGCTGCTACATTACGTCAAGAAAGCCGAGAAGACAGAACCAGAGGCAACAGAAGTCATCACCTCTACATGGACCTTGAAAAGGAAGGCATTCTTGAAGATTATACCGATACAGGTGGAAGGCGCAAGCGGACCGATCGACACCTACGCACTAATGGACGACGGTTCAACAGTCACCCTGATAGATGAACACCTGGCTCAGCAGATAGGAGCTAAGGGACCCGTTGACCCACTCAGGATCCAGACAATCAGTGACGTCAAGACATCGGAAGTGGCTTCAAGAAGAGTAACGTTTACATTAAAAAGTCACAACGGTTTCGCCGGCAAGATACAAGCGCGCACAGTGAGAAATCTTCAAGTGTCATACCAAAGTGTCCTAAGGGAACATCTGAAAGGATGCAATCATATACTTGAAATTGAAGATCAACTAACATATGATAACGTGAAGCCAAGGGTTCTAATCGGTCAAGACAATTGGCATCTGCTGCTGGCGTCAAAAGTGAAAAAAGGAAACAAAGATCAACCGGTGGCATCTCTTACGCCGCTAGGTTGGGTGCTTCATGGCAGCCTTACGAAACCCAAAGCATGCAGTACTGATTTCGTATCACACGTAATTGAAGAAAGTGAAGATCGCATTGAAAGCCTCGTTAAACAGTACTTCGAGATGGACGCGATCTGCCTGAACCCCAGAAGACCCAAGTCAGATCCTGAAGAACAAGCCCTTCGCATATTGGAGAATAACACCAGAAAGACAGAAGATGACAGATACGAGACAAGTCTCCTGTGGCGTAAAGAAGATTACAGCTTACCCGATAACTATGAAAACTCCGTTAAACGACTGCACAATATAGAAAAGAAGCTGGACCGAGACGAAGAATTGAAAGCCAAGTACACAGAACAGATGACAGCTCTCATTAAGAAAGGGTACGCCGAACCTGCACCGCCGCAGGCGACACTCGGGAAGACGTGGTACTTACCACACTTCGCAGTGGTCAACCCTATGAAGCCGGAGAAGCTGAGAGTGGTACACGACGCTGCAGCCAAGACTAAAGGCGTATCACTCAACGACATGTTACTTAAGGGCCCAGATTTACTTCAGTCACTGCCGGGAGTTGTCATGAAGTTCCGACAACACGCGATAGCAGTTACAGCCGATATCAAGGAAATGTTCATGCAAGTTAAGCTGCGAGAACAAGATCGAGACGCACTCCGTTACCTATGGCGCGGAGACAGGAGAGATGACAAGCCGCCCGAAGAATTCAGGATGACGTCATTAATATTCGGCGCGTCAAGCTCCCCATCCACAGCGATATATGTAAAAGATTTAAACGCGAAACAGTACGAAGCTACACATCCGGAAGCAGCGTTAGCAATAAGAAGTAAACACTACGTCGACGATTATCTAGACAGCTTCGAGACATTGGAAGATGCCATACGCATAGCAAAGGACGTGCGAGATGTGCATAAACGGGCAAGCTTCGAGCTAAAACAGTGGAAGTCAAATTCACCCTCACTACTGGCGGCGTTAGGTGAACAAGAGCGAAAAGAAGACATCGAGCTGTACACATCAGAAGAAACGACGGAACGCGTGCTAGGAGTCATATGGAAGATCACTACCGACGAGCTGACCTTCAATCTCAACCTGACCAGAGTCGAACCGAAGCTGCTGGAGGGAGAGACACCGACGAAGAGAGAGGCCCTCAAGACCGTCATGTCTTTGTTCGACCCACTCGGCTTCGCATCCCCGGTCACCATCAAGGCGAAGCAATTACTTCAAGAAGTATGGCGCAGAGGAACGGACTGGGATGCCGAGATTGAAGAGGACCTAGCCGAAGAGTGGAAAGTGTGGATGACCCATCTACAAAGACTCCGAGACGTGACCATACCGAGGAGATATCTTCACTACAGCAACGCGACAGAACTACAGCTTCACATATTCACCGACGCGAGTGAGTCTGCCTACTCAACAGTGCTGTATTGGCGTGCAGTGACACCGAATGGGGACACAGCCGTATCCCTCATTATGGCTAAGGCAAAGGTGGCACCGTTGAAACTCACGTCAATACCTAGGCTAGAACTCCAGGCCGCAGTAATGGGCACAAGATTAGCCGAGGCCGTCACAGAAGCTCACGAGAGGAAGCCCGACAACAGAACGTTCTGGACAGACAGCAGGACGGTGCTGACATGGATAAAGACAGGCTCCAGATCATATAAGCCCTTCGTGGCACATCGTCTAGCAGCGATAGAGGAGAGCACGAAAGTGAACGAATGGCGTTGGGTGCCGACCAAGCTAAACGTAGCCGACGACGCCACCCGCGACGTTCCTATCGAGTTCAACAAACACCATAGATGGTACAAAGGTCCCGACTTCCTATACGAAGATGAAAACCTCTGGCCGACCGAGACACCAACCACGAAAACAGAAGAGGAATCATCAGAAGAAAAGGTACACCTCATTCAAGTTCGAAGAAAAACAAAGCTAAGTGAAAGCCTGCCGGAAGTGTCACGTTTCTCCGACTGGACGCGCCTCCGTTTCGCCACAGCGAGGGTGCTACAATTCCTTCAGTTGTGTCAACGTCCAACAGAAAAGGTCAATTATAGAAGAACCATCAGAAACAAGGAAGCGGACCCGATATGGAACCGATCGAGCGAAAAGAAAATAGTGAAAAAGATATCCCCGTCAACCCGTAGTAATAAGTTCATTCCGCTAACGGCAGACCTGATAAGAAGAGCAGAAGAACTTCTGATGCGTGCGTCACAAGAACAGGCGTTCGCAACTGAAATTGAAGAATTGAGATACGACAAGCCGGTCAACAGTGAAAGCCGTCTTCGACACCTGAGTATTGAACTGATCAACGGCGTTATCAAACTGAGAAGCCGCATCCGCGCCGTCAAAGAGGTGGGCGAACAGATTACGAGCCCTATGATACTGGACGGAAATCATGCGACAGTGAAGCTATGGATACGAGCAGTACACCGAGAGTTACATCACGCCGGTGTCGAGACAACAGTGAATGAGTGCAGACAACATTATTGGGTACTACGATTGCGCCCGATAACACGAACAGTGATAAGAGCGTGTTTGTTTTGCCGAATGAAAACGCAAACACCTCCATACCCGAGGACTGGGGATTGGCCAGCGTGTCGTTTAGCACACCACAAGCGACCATTCACTTACACCAGAATAGATTACTTCGGGCCCTTATCTGTAGCAGTGGGAAGGACGCGGCAAAAGAGATACGTAGCGATATTCACCTGTTTAACGACACGCGCCGTACATTTAGAGATAGCGGGGTCATTAACCTCCGATTCTGCTATCATGGCATTAAGGAGGATGATCGCACGACGTGGATGCCCCACAGAGATATGGTCGGACAACGGGACCAATTTGAAGGCTGCGGACAAAGAGCTTCGAGAAGCGATCGCCGGAATGGAGCAGGAGGCATCAAAGAAAACCATCTCCTGGCGTTACATACCGCCCGGGGCCCCATTCATGGGCGGGGCATGGGAACGACTAGTGAGGTCGGTCAAAACCGCGCTCACAGCTACGCTACACGAAAAGTGTCCGACGGAGGAAGTTCTGACGACCCTGCTCAGCGAAGCCGAATACACCGTGAACAGCCGACCCCTCACACACGTCTCCGTCAGCGCCGAAGACCCAGAAGCCCTCACCCCAAACCACTTCCTATTGGGTGGACAAGGGAGAGTGCCACTGCCAGGGACGTTTACCGACCGCGACGAGACCTCGAGATCGAAGTGGAGAGCAGCGCAGCGCCTAGCCGACGTTTTTTGGACTCGTTGGCTCCGAGAGTACCTGCCCGAGCTTCAACACCGGCGGGAGCCCCACGGACGAGGACCTGCTGTTAAGGTCAACGACCTAGTGCAGGTCGTCGACCCCAATTCGCCACGAAACATATGGGTACGAGGACGAGTGACGGCGACCTACCCTGGACCGGACGACGTGGTGAGGACAGTGGACCTCCGGACCAAAGGCGGCATTCTACGTAGACCTGTACGCAAGCTGGTGGTACTCCCTGTGAACATGGACAACGCGCCCGCACCGACTGAAGATGCGAAGACTTCGCACGGCGGGAGAGATGTGCGGGACAGCAGCGCCACTGGCGGAGACCATATAAACTAACGCGAATAATTATTAACGTTGTAAATAGTATTAAGATATCGATAAGTTGTATGATTTATATTAGAATACGTTATAACAAATGTAAATATGTATAGTTTGTAAGGATTTCATGTAAAGTTACAGTTTTTTTGACAAAATACTATAAGCGGTTCTCGCTATGGTAAAGAATCGTTGTACTTAAGCTTGTGACACAAAATATAAGTAGATTCTGATTGGTTATAATTCTTAAGTTCTAATTGATTGTCCAATTAAAAAACTTGTATTTTTGAATGAGAAATCATATAAAAGACGGTGCCAAAATGTATGTCGACACAGTCCACCGCCAACAGTACAACAGTGAACATCAAGATTAGCCAAATAAAGGAACACAAGAAGACCCCATACTTCAGACTTTCATTATTCACCAAGCCAGCACACTTAATGTACACAGTCCGGTACAAATACATTAAATTAATGAAAAATCACTACACGCACACAACCATGCATTTGACACACGCAGTCGAATCGCGTTCGTAGTATTTCGACATTGTTCGTCTGACGTCGTACAATTCTTCGTAACTATGGTTCCATATAATAATTTGTTTGACAAAGACAGGTAAATTAACCTGTATAGATCGAAATCTAAATGAAATGTGATTATGAGGGTATAGTTCAGGACACTAAAAAATTTAAATAAATTATGGTGACCGCTAGTTGAATTGATTACGTGAAATGTATTTTTGTACAGATTGTCAGGACAACGACTATCGGGTCAGTTAGTTATACTATCGTAATAATATTTATTTATTTACTTGGAATCTTTCTTTTTCGTGTGGTTAGTGGCCAACCTGTTGTCAAGAGTTGTTCAAGCCGCCCGTAGGCCTCTGACATGGCTTAGCGACTGCTGCCAATTTGAAAACAGCCGGGACCGACATTTTACGAGCCCTCCGAAGCATGGAGACGCTCGAATGAAATACCACTAATCGGTCACCCATCTATAGACTGACCGCACCCAACGTTGCTTAACCTCGCTAATCGTTTACCGATCAGTGAGTGCAACTGGCTATGAGCACCTCTTTACTTGGAATGTAGATGTTTACAATAAGGTTATAAAAAGTGAGTTGCATTCCTTTTACATTCTACTGTTTACGCATGCAAACATTAATTAAACATTTACCAATTATACTTAGGAAATTACTTCTATTAAACATTGATTCCATCGCGTTGATCATTTTAACACTTATTAAATAAATTTAAAATTATAAACTTTGCCTCGGATAGCACGTTAAGCCGTCGGTCCCAACTGCCATGAACATCTATGGCAGTCGTTATTGGGAAGTTAGTGCCCTATAATATCCTGACACTGGTCTAGCCTTAGGGTATCGTTAGCCTTCAGGTTGCGGAGGTCAGGTGGCAGCCGCTCCGTGTAAAAACTGATATTCAGTCAAATCCGGTTAGACTAGAAAAGCCGACCCCAAGTGACTTGGGAATAATAAGGCTAGGGAGAAGAAGACTTTTTTAAACTTTTATCGAGGCTATTAATTTATGTATAATAACTACGGCTGGTTCGTGAAGATGGCTGCTGAAAAGCAACTGAAACTTCGAAGACAAAGTAAACTTAAATGTTAACTAGTATTAATAATTTGAATAGCTTAGTAATTTATAATATAAAACAAAAACAACAAACAAACAAACTTGCAGTCCGTTTGTTTGTTACGCTTTCACGCCTAAACTGCATGACCGATCATCATGAAATTTCGCATACACGTTGTCAGGGGTACAGAAAAAGACATAGGGTACATTTCATCTAGAAAAAGTACTGCTACCGAAGGGTATCATATATTATATAGACAATATTAAACATTTTAGGCCCTTTACTTGTTTTAAACATACTTTTTATATACAAATATTATTTCATATTTTGTTGAGTTTAAAGCAGATTTAAATTATTAGATTAAATTTTAAGTATTTTTGTACAACACTTGAAATATGAATGGTCTTAAAAATTACTTTACAAACGCGTCCTATTTATTCACTACTGAGCCTTCTAATGTCACAAATAAATATATATAAAAACAACGCACACCACCATTCAGAAAAGTCGGATAAAACACCAAGTAAAAACCCTGCACCTGCCTGAAAATCCAATGAATTTTTCATGAAATTCTTCAACAAAATCTACACTTAAGATAACTGTACAATTGTGTAATATTCATGAAACATTAATGCTGAAAGAATATTCATGAGAGAGGGGAAAGAATGATACAAAAAATTTGCGAAAAGTTTGTTTGAGTTGAAAAATCAATTCTATTCTTCTTTTGGTTATGGTTTTTGCATTGTCTGTGGTTTTTAATTTGTGTCGTGATTGTCTCGATGGTGTAGTGAGTGTGACTGCTGTGTATGAGGTCTCGAATTCGATTCTTAGGGCGAACTCAAATTTGTTCGGTTTTTGTATAAAGAGATTCTTAATAGCATCTAGAAGTAAGATAAATTGGCTATGTTGCATATCTTTACATTTTTTTATTTCATTACGTAACTTTTTATCTTTACATTTTTTATTTCATTACGTAACTTTTTATCTTTACATTTTTTTATTTCATTACGTAACTTTTCCACCTAAAATACGTTTCGGTTTACTTTTATTTTAAGTTATAAAGTAACCAATAATTAGTAACAGTGTTTGACAGTAGCAATTTAACAGTTTCAAAATTATGTTATAATAATGTTTTAAAAATAAACAACGTGATATAAACCGTATAGGATAGTTTAATTAATTGAAATTTGTTGAAATTCATTGAAGTTTTTAATTAAAATCCTTATCCATAACTGTGAACGATCCGCAGAATATTCATGATGATCAGTCGAGTAATTCAGGCGTGAAAGCGTAACAAAGAAACTCACATTTCCATTTATTATATTAGTTAGTATAGTCTCACTCTACCAGCAGCGACAGCTCAGTGGGGAGACCAACAGACTGCAATGCAGAGGGTTTCGGATTCGAACCTACGTCGCGCACCTCTGACTTTCGGAAGTTATACGACTTTTTGAAATTATATGCGTATTGATTAACAATTATCGCCTGCTCCATGCCTCGGAGAGCACGTTAAGCCGTCGGTCCCGGCTGCCATGAACATCTATGGTAGTCGTTATTGGGGAAGTCGACACAAAAGATCCGTAGGGGTATGTGGTTAGCCGTTGAGGACGACAAGTTCGTTGCTCGGCAAGCACGTGGCGTTCGAGCGTCGGACTCAGGCGCGGCTAGTGCGAACCAGTCGGTCACGCGAGGCACGGAGTTGTCTTTAGCGAAGTGGCAGTGTGGTTTCACTGCCGCAACGCATCTCGGGCGCTTGGCTGCTCAGCAAGTAAGAGTTATAGCTGGAGTTACTCGGGCCACACCCGGCTTGAAGGCCTATTTGGGTAGGCGTATGGATGTACATCGGGAAGTGAGCGTGCCTTACACAGCTCCGGTACCATACTGAAGATATGGGAGGCGGCTTCTCCGTCGGCTTCAGCGAGGTTTTCGTTAGCAACTGCCAGATTTGCGGGTGGTGAGCGGCTTTATTGCTCCGTTACCTATCTGGAGAATAGGTAGTGTCACTTGGGCACGAGGTAGCTCGCTTACGAGAACCGAATCTCTGAGATTAGGGTGGAGAAGTCGAGATTTGGGGACAAGACCTGTCTATAACTGGTCCCGGAAGGTGCTCTCGGGCACTGGAAGGTACAGCGGCTCCGCCTAATATAACCTTGACGGTTGGTGTAGGGGAACGCTATATCATAAACTGGACTAGTCGTAGAGAGAGGGGGATGGCCAGGATGGCCCCCACACAAGATATGATAAGATCCGCAGGAAAACTAAAGTTGCCGACATAGCTCTGTGGATAGCCAAGCTGAAGTGGCAGAGAGCAGAGCACATAGTGCGCAGAACCCATGGCCGTTGGGGCAGAGAGTTTCTGGAGTGTCGACCACGCATCGGAAGATGCAGCAGGGATAAGCCTCTCAAAAAGGTTGACCGACGACCCGATAAAGGTCACAGGAAGTGGTTGGATGCTTGCTTAAGGGAGGCCTATGTCCTGCCGTGGACGTTTTAAGGCTGATATGATGAAAACTTAATAAAAAAATGCGTTTGTTGGTTTGTTTGTTATGCATTCACACCTTAACTGCTTGCTTACTTTTTTCAGGATGAAAGGTATCTTATGTCCTTTTCTGTTCCCCTGACAAAGTGTATACGGCATTTCATGATGATTGATCGAGCAGTTAACGCGGGCAAGCGTAAAAAACTAAAAAATGAAGTCACATTCGCATTTATAATATTAGTCAGGATAATATTTTGAAAATAAACACTTTATACGGATTTTGTCGCGTTGTTTATTTTACTTTAAAACACTGTTATTATATAATATATAAAACTATAACTCTACTATTATTGAGCTTTACTACTTTTAAGCTATTTAATTAAAACTAATTATAATTAAGTTTACACTTTCCCCGACGTTTTGGTTGCTTTTCAGCAGCCATGGTCACGGGGACTCTCCCTGGCTGTTGAAAAGCAACCGCGATAAAATCCGTATATAGTAGTTTAATTTCAATGAATAACATTCGCGTAAACAGAAGACAATATTATCTAACTAAACCTGCAAAACCTTTTAAGTTTTTAAAGTGTTGTCTAAGCTATGGGTTAGGAATGATCTAAATAGGTAAAGGCACTTATAATTTTTGGCTCTGGTTCAAGCTAAGTGCTCGTTAAAAGCCAGACTTAAGCTTTTTAGAATGTAGACGTTTTAGAAATCGACGTATTTTAAACTTATAGATGGATGTCGTAGTGGTTTATGTAGACGCTTCGCTATTATCATTGTGGGTTCGATGCCAGCTCTTCTATGTCGAGAGGACATACGTAAAAAAAACATTGTGCAACAATACACAAACGGACATACGTTTATCCGTTTGTGTATTGTTAATCGTTTATTTATTTTATTTTAAACTTTATGCATGAAACAATACATCGGCCGGCTTAATGCTAAGGGCATTCTCTACCAGTCAACAGTGATGCCGAAATAATAAAACACGCTTTATAAAAAAATGTAGAAAATAATTAAATAATTTTAATGTTAAAAACCGTGGTGTGGGAGTTATAAAAATATCTTAGAACGCACCCCACGCTTTTCTACATTGAAATTATTAAATTATTTTCTACTTTTTTAATAAAGCGTGTTTTTTAGTTTTTATACTATTAATTATTTTTATTTTTTATATTTTTTTCTTAAAGATAAAGATAAAGATAAAGATAAAGATAAAGATTAGTTTATTTGTATAAAACATGAGTACATTTACATAAAATGCATGATGTTATAGTGTATTAGGGGCTCATCATGTTTTACCCTTAGGGTATACAAATATTCAAAATTATGTTAAAAAAATAATTGATTTGACGCACATAAAATTTCAAAGGTGTCATTTTTAAAAAAGAAAATAGAATTATTAATAATATTCATAATATAATGCATGCAAGTAAAATTAAAAAAATAAAGATCTAATATCATTAAAATTATAAAATATGCATGTCAAAAATAAAGTAAATAATTAAAACGATAAAATGTCAGTTAATAAAGTCGGTAGTCACATAATTGTGATATGTCAGATATGTAACGAAATTAATTATGATAGTACTACAAATGTGTCATTCAAAAAATCAATAACATTATAATAGGCATTGTCAACCAAAAAGGCTTTTAACAGATTTTTAAATACATTTATGTTTTTCTGTTTCCACTCTTTTGGAATTTTATTATAAATAATTGGACCCATACAAATTATGCTCTTATGCATAAGTGCGGTCCTTGACTTGTGAATACGTAATTTGTTATTATCACGCCTGTTTCGATTGACTGTGTCAGACAGCTTAGGAAATAAATGCGGATTACTTCTCACAAACATAACTACTTCAAAAATGTATAATGACGGTAGTGTTAGAATCCGGTGCTTGATAAACAATGGTTTACAACTCTCTGTACTTTGTATTATAAACATAGAACGTATGCAGCGTTTCTGAATTTTAAATGCTATATCTTTATTTGTTGAATTCCCCCAAAATATTAATCCATATCTAAGTACAGATTCAATTAGGCCATAATATGCAGTAAGTATTGCATCGGTGTTCACAGTTTGTGCAAGTTTGTATATAGCGTAGGATAGTGAGCAGATTTTATTACTCAACTTATCAATATGTTCTTTCCAGTTTAACTTTTGGTCAATAATTAAGCCGAGAAATCGAGTACTGGTTACTTCATTTATTTCAATGTTGTCGTGTATAATATTGAAATTTGATTGATTTTGTGACTTTTGCCTGAAATGCATTATGTTTGTTTTAATTATATTGATTTTTAAATTATTATTATTAAGCCATGAAATTATTGATGTCAAAGAATTTGTTATGTCAGATTTATAATAGTCAATATCCTTACACGCTATGGTCACAGTACTATCGTCAGCAAATAATGTCATGGGTTGAATAGTAGCACCTGGTAAGTCATTAATATATATAATAAAGAGAAGCGGCCCTAGTACGCTACCTTGGGGCACTCCATAGGTTACATAGCGCTCATTTGAGACATAGGTTTCTTCTGTCTTTGTTTTGATGTCCAGTCTACATATCTCCGTAATTTGTTTTCTCTCTGTTAAGTATGACTTAATTAATTTTGAAACATTGCCTCTAATGCCATAGGCTTCCAGTTTCTTTATTAGAATATCATGATCCACGTGATCGAATGCTTGTGACATATCACAGTAAACTGAACAGACCGGCGATGATTTATCGATGTAAGACATGACATTATAGATGAAATCATAAATTGCCATATTGATGGTCCTATTTTTGCGGAAACCTTTCTGTTCGTCACGTAAAATATTGTTTTTTTCTAAATAATTATTAATTTCTTTATATACGTATTTCTCAAAGATCTTAGAGAATATGGAAATCAATGCAATGGGCCTATAATTCTCCATAAGTTCTTTATTATCCTTTTTGTGTAAGGGTTTTATTACTGTTAACTTTAAATCTTTTGGATATATGCCAGTAGTTATGCTTAGATTTATTATATGGCTTAAGGGATAGCAAATATGATCATTTACCTCTTTAATCACTCTTGTTGAAAATCCATCATAGCCGACACTATTAGTGTTTCTTAGACCTTTTATAATTTTATTTATGTCATAAGGCAAGGTCGGCGCTAGAAACATTGAATTTAAACGATGATTGATCAGTTGTGTCACATTTTTACCAACACATGGTAATGATTTTACTTTGTTGATGAAGTAACCATTGAACGCATTGGCCATATGTGTAGGATCTGTTATATTAGTATTTTCATTTAATTTTATGTTTGTAATAGATTCCTTTGGCAAGTTCTGTTTGGTCTTGTTTATTTTTTGCCACGTAGCCTTGGATTTATTTAAAGATGTTTTTATTTTATAATTGTTTTGAGTGCGCTTAGTTAAATTTATAATTTTTTTTAACATTTTAGTGTACTTAACATATTTTTGGTGATTACTTTTTGTGGGTTTTAATCTGTAACTCCATAGCAACTGTCGTTTCCGCTTACTACAAATTTTAATACCACGCGATACCCATTTTTGTTTAGTATATATATGTATAAGTTTTTTTATTACAGGAAAACACAGGTCATAAAAAAGTCCAAAATTTTCTATAAAATGCTGATACGCTAAAGTTGGGTCTTCAGTTTCGTAAACGTCAGTGAAAGATAAGCTTTCTATGCATTTTTTAAATTTTAGGATATTTTCAGTGCTGAAATCCCTTTGAAACTTACGCCAGCATTTTAATTTTAGTATTTTTCGTACTGGGAGCTTAATTAATTGTGCAGTATGGTCTGATAAGCCGAATTCTAACACTTCGGCCTTACAATTCTTATTATAATTATGTGCAAAATTATCAATGCAAGTATTACTAATAAGTCTTGTTGGTTGTTTCAGAGCCAGTTTAAGATTATAATTCAATAATAAACACTCCAATTTTAAAGTGTCATTACTACATTTTAAGACATCAATATTAAAATCACCAGTTAAAACAATATTATGACATTTAATTTTTGACACGTATCTTAAGACCACTTCAAGTCGGTTGAAAAACATGTTCAGATTATTTTGCCTAGGTACTCTATACACACAAATAATTATAATTTTATAATCAATCAATTCGATCGCACAGCACTCAAATACATTACTAATAGAAAAACTTTTTACTGCTGGCAAATCTTTAACTCTATGTTCATTTTTTACCAGTATACATGCGCCTCCTCTTTTACTATTACGGCAAAAATAAGAGGCCAACGCATAGTTTGGTATAGTACATAATAATTCAGTCCCTGTCATCAAAAAGTGTTCAGATACACATATAATATCTACAGATTTATCGATGTCAGCTAGCTCTTCTAAATTTACAATAAGTGCATCGGTCTTATTTATTAATCCTGCAATATTTTGATGAAGGACGTACAAATATTTAATATCGAAAAAACATGGTTTCTGATGGCGATATCCCTGTCTCTAGATTATTATTTATATTAGGCATTGAGTCCAAGCATAAAGATTCCGAACAAAATATGTAATATTTTAGATTATCGAGAATATTTATAATACCAAAGTCATTAATTCTACCACTGTGTTTTTGAAACATAGAATAGTCGCATGATAAAAATAAATTTGAGTCAAACAGAATAGCATAATCGTAACTCTGAATATCATGAAACAAAATATTATTAAAAAGTTCAATTCTAAAATTATACATATTGGAATAATAGCTGTATTTATATGTAGGCAAGCATATTATTATATTAGTATGTTTTATGTCTATTAAAGTCTTTCGTATATTTTCAACCAGCCGAGAATAATCCTTAGTCTGAACAAAATCGTCTTCACCTATAAATATGAGACAGTAGTCATTCATTGTGTAATTATCTAACTTTGTATGAATGTTACATAAAAGCTGTTCTATGCCGCAGTTATGCGATAGATAATGACATATTAGATGACAAGGAAATGTATTTTCAGCAATACGCAATAGCTTATTGGTTCTGTTGCTGCTTATTATACATAACTTGCTTTTAACTTCTTGAAATGACGGTTTATCTTGATTAGATATTTGCCTGGGGATATTCAATTTAGGAATAGCGATTTCAACATTTTGCTTGTTAGAATCTGGATGTAACTTCGACATTATTCGAGGAGTACATAAATTTAGGCTTTTCTTTTTATTTGGTGTTCCTACCTCGCTGGCTAACATTTTCGTAGCTTTTTTTACTAAATTGTGCTTTTTGTTTACATCTTCAATGGTTTGCTTTAACTCCGTGTTCTCAATTGATAAATTGATTATTTCTTCGTGAGCACTCTGCAGTTGTGAAGTGAGCTCAGTTATTTGACGTTTCAAATCATCTATTTCACTATCCTCGTCAACCGATATATTTGGCAAGCTGTTTGAGGTGTCCTCTATTGTCGTATTCACGGAACTACTTTCGTCTAATATTACTGTTCCTGACCGACGGCGTTGTCGTCGTAAAGTTATGTTTTCAAAGAAATTCATCGTTTATAAATTATTTTATAAATACGGAAAAAGTCAAAGACCGTCCGGTGAGGATTCGAACTTGATCCAAGTTTGGCGTCACTCAACAGTAAAAGCTAATGCCTTATCCACTGCGCCAGTGAATCATCTAACTATTATTTGAAATTGGTAACTCCTTCCTACGTATTAGTCTAGAGAATTATTGTTCTCAACTGTTTACGTTTGTTACTTATCGGTTGGGTCCAAAGTTCAATCTTTTGTACGACGAACGTTGAAGCTTGGCGGGTACTTTTATGACAGAAATTGCAAATCATGCATTCTTGTAACGAAAACACTTAGTAATTAACTTTTATCACTGATACTTATATACTTTTAATTATGTTTGTTAATGAAATGGGTTTTATAGATTATAATTATTGAACTATAAATGTCACTGTATTGAAATTTTTGTTTACTTTCGTGGTCGATATTTTCATATGGTTTAGTTTGAACACTTTATCATAAATACTTGTGATAACACTTGTAGGTCTATTTTGGACAGTTATTTACATAGCTGTTACACTTCCACTTATTTTATTAACGATTTGCAATATTTAATAATAAAATAATTACAGAGCTCTTTTACTGAACTGTTTACTAGACAGCGCCATCTGTCTCGTCTTAATTATTGTATTGTCATCGGTCCTTAATAAGTGTGCAAAGAATCAAATCAATCCGTCGGTTTGATAGAGGTGAAAATCACGTTTAAAAATTACATTACATAGATTCATAGATACATACGCGTATTTATTTATTTTATTTATTTTATTTATTTTATTTATTCTATTTATTTTATTTATTTTATTTATTTTATTTATTTTATTTATTTTATTTATTTTATTTATTTTATTAATTTTATTTATTTTATTTATTTTATTTATTTTATTTATTTTATTTATTTTATTTTTTTTATTTATTAAATTAGGCTCGTCAACAATATAAACACAAACATTGACTTATGATATGACATTTACATAGCTTAGGAACTGGTGTTTACATCATTTACAGACGTGCACAACATTATATATCTTAAAATAGTATCCACAATTGTCTTATATTTAAAATAGTGCTTAAAACTAAAATTGAAATTAAAATATATACTTATATAATATACATATAACTATAGATATGTTTATGATAACAATGAGGTATTTGTGTTTCACTAACTATAACCAAATTTTAAATAAATAAATTTTAAAACTTTATAATATTTACTATACTAATATAATTTAAATTTTAAAATCGTATATACCAAGGTAATAAAAGCGTATTAATGAATTAGGTGCAGTAGCATGAAACGTACTTATACATAATATATATATATATACCAATAAATATGTATATAATCTTTATAAAATATATACTCATATATACATATACGTATTCACTGGCGGATCCGACAGACGCTGACATTTTTGTAAGATAGTAGATCCTCGCTGGTTTCAGCATGAATGGGCCGGATCGACCGGGGTAGTACTACCCTCTCACAGAATACCGGCGTGAAGTAACGGTACCCGTACTGTTGCGTTTCGTATCGGTGAGTGAGAGAGCCGGAGGCCCAGTTACCCCGATCCTTTTCCTATCCTTTCCTTTGTCCTTTCCCTCCTTCATTCCTTTTTAAAGGGCTGGCAACGCACTTGTAACTCTTTTGGGGTTGCGGGTGTCCATGGGCGGCGGTAATCGCTTACCATCAGGCGATCCGGCTGCTCGTTTGCCACCTTATGCAATAAAAAAAAAAAATATAAAAAAAAACAAAAACGCTGTCATGTACACTAGAAAAAACAAATAATCTAAACCATTCTCGAATCCACATGAACACACAAAAAATTTCATCAAAATCGGTGCAGCCGTCTAGGAGGAGTTTAATTACAAACACGCACAGAAGATTTAAATATATAAATATGTACATACATAATTTTCTGATCTTTTTTATTGAGTTTCATATTGTTTTCAAAAATTATGGACATGTGAACACTTTGTTTTGTAATGTAGACGGTAGACAGTATTATTGCCCTTCGAATAAGCCCATTTTATCTCAATAAGACCAAAAATTTGGGAGATATTATTTTTATTGTACTCACAGAGAATACTTCGACGAAAAAAAAAATGGCTGCCACATAGCGGGGAAGTGGATTGGGTCCAAGTGTTAAGTGTGTTTGTGTATAAAAATAGTTGTTATATAAGTATTTAGCATATCGCTAGTCCATGACCGGACACACTATATACATATGTACTTGTGTCTACACAATCACACTTATACCCGCACACAATCATTCGCACGCACGCACAACATACACCTATCACACATATTGCCACATTCACTCACACTACACATCCCCACAACACACCCACACTCACACACCACACTGCTCACAATATAAACCAATGGACGTCTACTGTACCAGTAAATGATTATAAAAAATATATATATTTGTTTAAAATGTAGATTTACTTACTTTTGACAAATGTAATTCGCTGTACAGCAACATTCACGTCTTAATCTAAATATAAACTCTAGTGTCAATTACCACGACTGAACACTGTCAGCCAAAATACAGGCTATTGCCTAGTTTGGTAAACAGTCTCAGTACCTTTTAGTGAAATACATATTGTTTAGTTAGTATTTAATAACCATGTGCCTACAGTGAATGTCTTCGATCCATGGGACAACAATTGTGTGATACTTAAATTTATAGTTGCTCCTAGTCTGGGTGTTGTCTGAGTCCATTGTTTATATATTTGTTAGGTCCTTCGTGACACTGGAATTATTCCTAGTTGGAAAATAGTTTTAGTAAACACTAGATGTGTCCGCGGTTTCACCCGCGTTTATGATCACTGCAACGTCCCCGTGGGTCGTAGCGTGATGTTATATAGCCTATAACTTTCATCGAAAAACAGGCTACCCAATACTAAAAACAATTTTCAATTCGAACCAGTATTTTCTGAGCGCGTTCTGCCAATATTAGTATAGATTAGATTTTAAATAGTTTTTTGGGATGGATATCATATCTTGATCTAAAATATATATAACGCAGCTGTAGCCTAGTTAAGAAACCTTTGAATTGCCACACAGAGGACTCAAGTTCAATCCTATGACACTCCTGTCTTTCAGACCAAAATTTACTAAGTTTTTATGCCAAGAAACTCTTAATTGCAGCCAGGAGTTAGGAAATAGGCGGTCCTACACACCCCCGTGCCTCAGAAAGCACTAAATGCCGTTGGTTCCAATTGATATCCCTCTGGTTGTGTCGACCCATTGTATTATGGGAGTGAGGGAACAGAGAGTGCACTTGTGCGCTATAATATCTCCTGCGTTAGCCAGTCTCCGTTACACATCAAAGTTTAAAGGACCTTATACATCCAGCCACCCATCCAAATACAAGCCTGAAGTAAGATAGCTTACCGTATAAATCGATTAGCTCAGCCCCTAGTTGTTAAAATAAAATAATACATTTAGGGGAGGATTTGCACAAAATCCGGGAGATTAAGGTTTTAGTACTACCGAAAGCGATAAGCGATTAGAAACAAAGAGAGTATTATTCCTTATTGCTACCAAATATGGGTAAATTAAATTAAATTAAATTCATAAATAATCGCGTAATAGTGAGACAATAAGGTACTTTTACGCGAATATTATACATAGAAATTAAACTACTATATATGGATTTTACCGCGTTATTAATTTTAAAAACTATAGCGGTCGCCAAGTAGACGAAATTCGCCCCTAATTTATTTAAATTTTAAATTTGTTCGTTATTAAAGTTTTATTGTCTATCATAATACCCTTATAATCACATTTCATTTAGTTACCTACTCCAGATACATATTTATGTAACCATAGTTACGAAGCATTCTACGAAGAAATACTACGAACGCGATTCGACTGCTTGCGTCAATTGCATGGTTGTGTGCGTGTAATGTTTTTGCATTAATTTAATGTATTTTTAATGCATATTTTATAAAAATATTAGAATTCGCCCCTCCTCTTCCATATTAACTTTAACTGTGCGAAATGTCATACTCCTCCGACCGCGCAATTTTCGTAAAAAGGGGTAAAACATTTTTGCTTCACGTATTAATTAATTTATTTAATTTCAATAAACACATACCAATATGCATGAAAGAAGAAGAAGCCGATGGACGGCTATGCAGAGGGCTCAAGTTTGATACTAAACACATCTCTGATTATTTTAAGTTATTTGCGTACTAAATAGATAGTCTTCAACGCTTCAACGCTTTTTTTTTATAAAATCTATAAAAAAGTACCCCAGAAAATATAATTTTAAAATAATAGGTAAATTAATAGATTACCCATGGCAACACTGACAGCTTATTAATCATAATAGCTAGGTGTCACTAAAGTTCATAAAGGTTCACCGATGCCGCGCCGCGCTACGCCGCGCCTATCTACCTATGCCTTAGAAAAATGCCACCAAAAGTATGCCACGCTTCGCGTCCTTGTCAAGTTTAGTGGAGTGTTGCTAGACTGTGTGAAATTTCAGTAATTTAAGGGTAAAAATGCTAATCAATACTGTACATAATAAAATTATGAAGACGTTTAACGATTATATAGATTTTTTTATTATTTTTCTTAGCATGTTTGTTAAGAGAGAATCCGACATCAACCGTAAGGCCACGGCCCCCCAGGCACGATCAACGAGCCTAATCGGAGGATCCTCCCATTGTGTTGGAGGGACATCACATCACGTTCCTCTTTATACTAATATTATATAAAGTAAATAGTTGTATTTCTGTTTGTAATTAATAAACGCAAATACTAAGGAAGCGATTTTAAAAATCTTTTACCATTAGTAAGTTAATTTACCCAGAACGAACATAGGCTATATAACATCACTACAACTCACAATAGCGGTAAATTATAAACGTGGATAAAACCGCGGAGGACAGCTAGTCCTTACTAATATTATAAATGCGAATGTAAGTTTCTTCGTTTAACACATTGACTGTCATGTAGCAGACACAATAGAAAATGCATTGTTCGCGGTCATTCATGACCGTCATGGCGTTCAATGTGTTAATTGTTACGCTTTCACACCTAAACTACTCGACTGATCATCATGAAATTTCGCATACACGTTGTCGCGGATATAGAGTCAAAGTCAAAGTCAAAAATCATTTATTTATTTAGGTCACAAAGTAACACTTATGAACGTCAAAATATATAGGTTAGTGAGATTACTAAGTTACTGAAGCTACATTTAGGTTAGTTGCTAGGTTCAGGCAAAGGATTGAGCCTATGAGAAGACACCTGCAAGAAACTCACGGCCACTCTTTTAAATCGCCAATTAAATATAATTTCAGTATTCTACAACTCAGATTAACAAGGTGTTGCAGCCATTATGCCATATTTACTGACTATAAAACTACAGATAATAACAATAATAACTTAATAATAATAATATTGTCTTCCAGACCGGTTTTCGGTCACGGCGGCTAATCTTAACGGAGACTGGCCATCTGCGCAGGAGATATTATAGTGCACAAGTATGTGCGCAAACACAAGTGCACTCTCTGTTCCCTTACCCTCATGATCCGATGGGACGGATGAACCGACACGACCGGAGAGAGATCAGGCGCAGGACCAACGGCTTTACGTGCTTACTGAGGCACGGGGGTGTCTAACACTGCCAACATCCTAACTCCGGGCTCGTATTGAGATTTCTTAACAGAAAAACCCAATACCTTTATGTTGACCCGACCCGGGATTCGAACCCGAGACCTCATGCACAGCAGTCGCATTCACTACCGCTGCGCCACAGAGAATGTAATAGATGAAATAATTTGGGCTTAGGTATATGTTTTAATATAAATATAAAATAGACAGTAGGATGGCATGATGGCGCATACACTTACACTTTGTGACTATGCAAAGGCAGTCCGCGACTAAATGCGGTTGTGGATTTATATTCTTCAATAATAATCAAATTAAGAAAAAAGATACTTGTTAACATCACAAATAATCACGAGGAACCTCTACATTACTAAATTGACTTATAAGTGATAGAGATCTTTGAATCCTGTATGCAACAAGCATCTGGTTATCTGGTTCCATGAGTTTTTGTCATTTAAGTAGTCGTTGACTGAATAATAACTCTTCCGAATAAGTTGTGTTTTAACGGCGATTTTAAATTTAAACAATGGTAAATTAATTATATTAATAGGCAGTTTATTAAAAAAACATACCGAGTCCCGCAAATGTATTGTGAACTTTACGTAAACGATGATATGGGCCGACTAAATTATGCTAATTTCTGGCGTTTACATTATGAATATCACTATTCTTATATATAAGTGAATATTATGTTTAGTAAACATAATGTTAGCAAATATATATTGCGACGCAACAGTAAGTATGCCTATTTCTTTCAATCGATCTTTCAGAAACAGACATAGGTTAGTGTAACTTTCATGTAAAAAAATAGTGTTATCAACCAAGCTAAGCCGCGGGCAAAATCTAGTAAGGAATATCATTAATCAGAAATATAAGGTATTCGAATAATTGTAAATGTTCCGAAAAAAATTATTCGCCTAATTCAAATTCGCTTTTTGCTAATCGCTGACAGTGGGACCAGTGCCTAAGGGTGGAGTCGTAACGTTATTTCAAGATTACATTTTAATGTGTAGCTAGACGCCGGGTTAATTAGAAACAACGACGTAATGGCCGCGGGTTCGGTTCCCCGTTGACGTAATTTGGTTTTATGGTCGCATAAAAGGTTTAGCTATGGAGGTTTAAACTTAGGAAATTTGTTTAAGTTGTTTAAATTATAATGAGTTTTTTAATTAAAATATATAGGTACAACTTCTCTATTGTACAAGATCTAGGTATCAAGCAGCGCCTATCTTCTATCGTACAAGCTCGAAATCTCACTTTTTTCGGGCATGTATCAAGACGTGGAGATGTCTCCATAGACCGCCTTGTGGTACAAGGAAACGTCGAGGGCAAACGAGCACGTGGTAGATCGCTTATGCTCTGGACCGACCAAATTAAAGCAGCATTAGGCAATGGACCCTTGTATGAGTGCACCATAAAGGCAAAGGTGCGTGAAGAGTGGCGCCGGATTGTCAAGCATGCTACACAACCTTAAAGATGACCACGACCACTCTGTCAAGAGTGAAATGACGTAGAAGAAGATATAGGTACTTGACTACTTTCTGTCTTTCTACTTATATAATAATATTGTCTTCTGTTTACGCGAATGTTATTCATCGAAATTAAACTACTATATACGGCTTTTATCGCGTTGTTTATTTATCACTGTATTACAAAATTTTGAAACCATTACACTACTACTACTATTAAATTTTACTAATTTATAAGCTATTAAAATTATTTAAACTATTAAATCTATTTATATTTAGGTTTACACTTTCCCCGACGTTTCGGTTGCTTTTCAGCAGCCATGGTCACGGGGAGACTAAGATGGTAGTTGTCTCAATGTTCCAATGTAGTTATTACAAAGTACTCGAACATAATTTAATCATTGGTGTTTCTATTTACGCAGAATCAGCTCAATGTATCATGAAGTCTAGCTGTGGTTTGTTTCTTCTTGGGTTTGACTATTTGAAGTACTGGATCCCAAGCTGGTGGTACATTCCAACCATCTTCTCTATTGAAATTGGGATGTTTTTTGATTTCAATAGCCTCGCGAAGCATCCTTGTTAGGAATCGGTGTTCTTTAGCGAGAATCTGTGGTTTGTCAAATCTCAGGTAGTGGTTGGTCCCCTGTTGTACATGTTCACACACAGCAGACTACTTATTTATAACTAGCGGTCGTCAAGTGGTCAAAATTCGACCATAATTGATTTAAATTTAAATTTTAATAGTAATTAAGGTTTTATTATCTATTACTATACTCTTAAAACACATTTCATTTAGATTTCGTCAAGGCTATACAGGTTAATTTACTTATCTTTTTCAAACAAATGATTATACTCTTTCATTGACGATATCTAAGCTTGCTCCTTCTACGACTTTTTTCAAAACTGTTGTAGTTTTGTTAGTGCAGCATTATTATGGTATAGTTTTTTGCACCAAAGAAAATCTTGTACGTTTGACCAACAACACAACATATTTCTTTATTTTTTTTATTTAGCTCATTTGAACGGTCCTTACTTAAGGAATCTTCCGTTACAATTTGATTCACATCTTCTGGGACGCCCTGTATACAGGTTGTCCGGTAATTAATGGATAACCTTGAAATATTTTATAGCAGAACTGAAAGCCGTTCAGAAAAAATGAAAAAAACAAATAATAAAGAATAAAAATATATTAAAAAGTGCAAGCTATATTAGCATAGCATATTTTTGACTGTATATCTATTAGCATAATTAGTGTTTAATAATAAAACAACAAAATACCGATGGATTTCATTCATTTATGGTCGTAGTATACAAGAAAGTTACACATGGTAATTAAAAAAAAACACATATCTCAGGAAGTAGTTAGGATAGTTTTTTTTCATATTTTTTTCTGGAGGGCCATCAGTTCCACTATAAGACATTTCCAGGTTATCCATTAATTACCGGAAACCTGTATAATCTATTCTAATATTATAAAGCTGAAGAGTTGTTTGTTTAGTTGAACGCGCTAATCTCAGGAACTACTGGTTCGAATTGAACAATTCTTTGAGCTTTGGATAGCCTATTTATTGAAGAAGTCTATTGGCTACATAACATCACGCTACCACCAATGAGGGCGGCCCAGTAACCATAAACGCGGTTGAAACCGTGGGCACAGCTTGTAATATTATAAAGCTGAAGAGTTTATTTGGTTGAACGCGCTAATCTCAGGAACTACTGGTTCGAATTGAAAACTTCTTTGAGTGTTGGATAGCCTATTTATTGAAAAAGTCTATTGGCTATATAACATCACGCTACGACCCACGGGGGTGCCGCAGTAACCATAAACGCGGGTACAAAGCACTTCAACCTTCCCCTTCGGGGAGTATAGACGTGAGACTGTATGTATGTATTTGTGTTTATATCTCCACGATGTGTGAAGTGTGATGATAATAAATTCAGATGTAGTTGACTTCGAGCCAAATTGTATAAATAACTGTTGGCGTCTAAGAATCCATTAAGGAACGTCTTGTCGTTGTTGTACAATCCTAATATTATAAATGAGATGTGAGTTCGTTTGTTACGCTAACATGCCTCAACTACTCGACCGATCATCATGTAATATAATATAATATATAATATAATATAATATTTTATCACATACACACAACACCATCTAGCCCAAACTAAGCAGAGCTTGTACAATGGGTACAAACATACATATATACTTTTCTTTTTGTAAATACATTCATATTATACACAGAAACAACCAGACCAAGACAAACATCCATGTTCATGCACACAAATGTTTGACTTGTGCGGGAATCGAACCCGCGGCCTCAGGCGTGGCATTCGGTTACACTGACCACTACGTCATCGAGGTCGACTAATAAAAATAATATACTAACAGATAAAAACGCCATCTTTCTTTTCTTTGCCGTGTGTTTAATGTTCATCAGAAATAGCTCAATATAGAGACAGTACTTTTGTTGGTATTATATTAGCTGGTGACATTTCAGAGTGGACAGCTGACAGAGTGAGTGCGCTAGTGATGTACTGATCAGCTGTGCGTACCTAACACTAATGGATCAGATGGATGAGTGGGCTATTTCCGAACGGTGTTACCCGTCGGGCATACGGGCAAGTAGGACGGTCATATATGTATATTATTAATACGTGAAGCAAAAACTTTGTACCCCTTTTTTTACGAAAATAGCGCGGACGCAGGATTATGAAATTTGGTACAGTTAAAGTTTATATATAGAAGGAGGGACGAATTCAAATATTTTTATAAAATATGCATAAGAAATATATTAAATTAATGATTGTCGCCTCGTTACTGCCATTATGCCGAGTGTTGTGGGTTCGATTCCCACACGGGACAAACAATTGTGTGATCCACAAATGGTTGGTCCGAGTCTGGTTGTTCTTTGTGTCCGTTGTTTGAATGTTTGTAAAGTCCCCCGTGACACAGAAATGAGAACTACTCCGGGAATATAATATTCTCTATATAATATTCTATCACATACACACAACACCATCTAGCCCAAACTAAGCAGAGCTTGTACTATGGGTACTAGACAATGAATAAACATACATATATACATATTTTTTTTGTAAATACATACATATTATACATAGAAACACTCAGACCAAGACAAACATCCATGTTCATGCACACAAATGTTTGACTTGTGCGGGAATAGAACCCGCGACCTCAGGCGTGGTAGTCGGTTACACTGACAACTACGCTATCTTTAAAAAACAATATTGGTACATGTATGTTAGGTTGCTACCAGTTTGAACCGAGTTTAAGTAAGTAATAAAATATTTATTGAGTCCAAAACATATGAATTTAAACATTGAAATCCCACCAAACTGCTTAACAGTTTGTCGCCAGGCACACTTATTTATAATAACTACATACACTTAGATTAATTATAAAATAAAAATAAAATAATACCAACCTCCATCCACCCTGTGCTTTTATCTGAGGTTGGTGGGCTCCGTGGGCCTGTGTACCATCCAATCAGCACCAGGACCGAGAGGCGTGCGTGTTCCCACGCGCGCCTCTGTGTCTTGTGTCCGTTCCCCCTCAAGAGGGCAGTAGGGCTAAAATGTAGTGGTGACCAAAGGGTAGGTTTCATACGCCGGGTCGATACCTCGGCGGGGTAGTGATTGCATGTGAGAGTGTTTCGTGCGGCTTGCGGTTACGTCGAGGAACCCCGTGGTAGGTTTAGTCGGAAGGTTATCACCAGTTTTGCCTGCATTGAGCACTACTAGATGCGTTGCTGATGTAGTTTCAGTTCCAGCGACCCACCCACCATTAAAGGCAGCGAGTTGGCACACCAGATGCCATGGATACATGCCACATGGATGGACCCTTCCGGGTACTAACGACTAAATCTACCAAGGTTTAGTCAGTAGTATCCGAGAGGTTCCATCTTTTCCCGGGTGAGCCCGACATAACTTCTCCGCACCCCATTTCCCGAAGAGAGGTATGCGTTAATGCATACATAACCCATCGCAAAAAAAAACGAACCGTTCTTTTTTTCTATATACAGGGTGTCCGGTAATTAATGGATAACCTTGAAATATCTTATAGTAGAACTGAAGGCCGTTCAGAAAAAATAAAAAAGAAGTAACAAAAAAATTTAAAAAAACAATATATTTTAAAAAGTGCAAGCTATATTAGCATAGCATACTTTTGACTGTCTATCTATTAGCATAATTAGTGTTTAATAATAAAACAACAAAAAAACCAATGAATTTCATTCATTTATGGTCACAGTATACAAGAAAGTTATACATGGTAATTTAAAAAAAACACATCTCAGGTAGTAGTTAGGATAGATTTTCTTTCATATTTTTTCTGAACGGCCATAAGTTTCACTGTTAGACATTTCCAGGTTATCCATTAATTACCGGACACCCTGTATAAGGTATTATATGACCCTTTCTGTTCTCCAAACAACATATATGCGAAATGCAAATGTGAGTTTGTTGGTAACGCTTTCACACCTAAACCACTTGACCAATCATCATGGAAAGTCGCATACACGTTGTCAGGGGTACAGAAAAGCACATAGGGTACCTTTCATCCAAAAAAAATACTCTTCCCGAGAGATAGAAAACACGGGGCAAAATCTAGTCAAAAATCATCATAAACATTTTTGTTCGTAAAGAGCAGACGGTTTGCTCGTCGCTTTTGACGACAGTGTGTCAGACCGTAACTAGATATATTTATTACAACTAGCAGACAAAGACGAATGATTGCATTATATTGAAGTAGAACATAGTGTCCATAAGTGCCGTCCATTTTGTTTTAGAATAACTAAATAAACATAAATTACTCTCAGACATAACCAATGATATTATATTCTAGATATCTTCGCGTCCAATATACCGTAGTGTCTCAAGACTAAAGTTTTTGACCAGTGTTTGTTGCCAGTGATGACTTACGGCTCAGAGACGTGGTCGCTCGCTCGCTCAGAGGGCGATGGAGAGAGCTATGCTCGGCGTTTCCCTGCGGGATCGAATCAGAAATGAGGAGATCCACAGGAAAACTAAAGTTACGGCAACTTTCATTATAAAGAGGAAATATTTGATATTTTGTTTGTTTGTAAAGGTTTAACTCAAAAACTACTGAACCAATTTTAAAATTCTTTCACCATTAGACAGCTACATTATCACCGAGTAACATGGGTTATAGTTTATTTTAAAAAATACTGTTACTTACTTCTCCCTAGCCTTTATTATTCCCAAGTCACTTGGGGTTGGCTTTTCTAGTCTAACCGGATTTGATTGGATATCAGTTTTTACATGGAGCGGCTGCCACCTGACCTCCGCAACCCGAAGGTTAACGATACCCTAAAGGCTAGACCAGCGTCAGGATATTATAGGGCACTGACTTCCCAATAACGACTGCCATAGATGTTCACGGCAGCCGGGACCGATGGCTTAACGTGTTCTCCGAGGCACGGAGCAGGCGATAATTGTCAATCAATACACACATAATTTCGAAAAGTCATATAACTTCTGAAAGTCAGAGGTGCGTGACGTGGGTTCGAACTCGAGACCCTCTGCATTGCAGTCGGTTGATCTCCCCACTGAGCTATCGCTCCCGTGAAAACAAAACAGTGTAACTTTTAAGCTAAGAAGTTTAAAAGTGTTTTGTTTTCACAGGGGCCAAAGTAGCGAACAATAAATTTAAAAAAGGCGTGCTTCGCGAGGCTATTGATATCAAAAAACATCCTAATTTCAATAGAGAAGATGGTTGGAATGTACCACCAGCTTGGGATCCAGTAATTCAAATAGTCAAGACCCAAGAAGAAGCAAACACACCTAGTCATGATATTTTGAGGTCAATCTGCGTAAATAGAAACACCAATGATTAAATAATGTTCGGTTACTTTGAAATTACTTTGAAAAAACTACACTGGAACATTGAGAAAGCTAACATCTTTAGTCTCCCCGTGACCATGGCTGCTGAAAAGCAACCGAAACATTGGGGAAAGTGTAAACTTAAATACATACATACATAAATTCACGCCTGTTTTCCAGAGGTGTAGGCAGAGACTACGGATTTCCATTTGCTACGATCCTGACACACTTTTCTGGCTTCATTCACTTTCATAAAATTCCTCATACACGCTCGCCGGTTTAAGGTGCTCTTAACCTGGCTTTTATCCAGAACGTCTCCGATCTGATCAAAAAACGTTCACCTAGGTCTTCCCCTTGCGACTGTTCCATTCACACTAGCCTTATAAACTTTCTTAGTCACTCTTTTCTTGTCCATTCTTTCTACATGCCCAAACCAACTTAACGTACCCTTTTCTATTCTCGTCACTATATCCACTTTTATGCCGCATCTCTCTCTAATCACACTATTCCTTATTCTATCTTTCAGAGTCACATCACATATATATCTCAGCGCTCTCATTTCTACAGCATTTATTCTGCTCTCATGCTTCTTTTGCCATACCCAACTTTCACTTCCATGCATAAGTGTAGGTACTAATAGTCCTCTATGAACAGCCAAACGTGCCTTTTCGGATACATTTCGACCGTTCATAAAAGCGCGTAGAGCGCAATTCACTTTATTGCCAGCAATCGTTCTCCTTTCAATATCTCCCTCGTGTGTACCATCTCTTGTAAACTATTATTATACTATAATTAGTATCATTGTCAATATATATATGGGTATCTGTTATTAAATATTACATTTATTATAAAATATTAAAATATTAAATTTTACATTTCAATCCTTAATTGTAACTCATATGAATAACAAATAAATTTAAGTAAGCCATATGAATGTCAAATTCATTAATTTTACAATCATAACTGTGACTTTGTAACATAAAGAAATTAACGATTCATATTTGACTGGATAGATGACGTTGTGGTTGACGTGGCCGCCTTGCTAACTGTGCTAAGTGTTGTGGGTTCAATCCTCACGCGAGACAAACAAGGGATGGCACCATCCCTTGTAAACAAAGTACCCAAATATACAAACTCTTTCACTTGCTCCACTTGTTCTCCATCAATCATATAATAGTTGTAGTACTTTTCAAAATTATATAATAGCGTATTAAATAAACCACGCGATAAATTCCGTATTTAGTAATTTCTTTTCTCTTATTTTAATATGTGCACATTATGAAGACTCACACTGTATTATTGTCTTCTGTTTACGCGAATGTTATTCATTGAAATTACACTACTATATACGGATTTTTTCGCGTTGTTTATTTAACACTCTGTTACATAATTTAGAAACTGTTACACTACTATACTATTAAACTTTACTAATTTTAAGCTAATTAAATTATTAAAACTATCAAATCTATTTGTTTTTTAAGTTTACACTTTCCCCGGTCGGGGGTTTAAATTAGTAAAGTTTAATAGTATAGTATAGTAGTGTAACAATTTCTAAATTATGTAATAGAGTGTTAAATAAACAACGCGAAAAAATCCGTATATAGTAGTTTAATTTCAATGACTCACACTGTATTAATTGTTTTAACTTAGTTTTGTATTTAAAGTTTAATAATAATAATAATAACCCCTCTGGGACAGTCGTTATCTCATCATGAGACTAACGCGATATCGGAGGGCACAGTACACTAGCTTTAAAACTATCACCTTCGCCTTGTGATATAAACAAAAAATGTATCACCAGGTTAAATTAAAGCGCAGAAACCGCAGGGCAGCTTGTGGCGGGCTGAATGTGAGTGGCGACACTGCGGTTCTGAATGCCTCAGAGAGTTGGTTAGGGCCTCGTTCCCGGCTTGCCGTTACTGGTTGGCCGGGGTGCAACTTCAAGAGCGCCCGCAGGACTCTCAACTCTGGCTTGCCTTGGTCGGCCGGCCAGAGGGAGGCCGCTAGAGCTATATGCTTGGGGGTGGAAGTGTCATTTTCAAGGGCATAACTACGGGGAAACCCGCTCTGGGTCTCCGTTGTCACGAGACCCGTGATGGTGAAACCGGCGCCGCACCGCTCGACACCCCTAGCCACTCGCACCGGTGTTGCCCTCTGCTGCTGGCTTGTATGCCTATAGTGGCTTATCAGGGGGCCCATCTAGTGAGTTGGCGAGTCACCGTCTGCCCATTGCATTGATGCTATTAGAGTATTCAGGGCAGACGCCGTTTTTCATCCATAGTTAGCAATATACCGGTCCACCAAACACCCATACCTATAGCCCATATATTAGAATCCATACGTAGCAATAGTCCTACGCCTGCTGCGGCTAGTGCCGCTGTAGGTGTTCCATAAAACCTTTGATTAAAACTCTCGAAGGGCCTCTTCACGTTGGACCCATGTCTCCGTGTAAGCCTCCCAAAGGGCCAGGTATTTTCTAATATAATATGTTAGAAAGCACCTGTGATAAGAGAAACATAATAATAATAATCCTGTTCCCGATGCCGGTGGGGTACCATATATTTTATATTTTTAAATGTATTTTTATAGATATTACATATATCTATAAAAATACATTTAAAAATATAATATAATATAATATTTAAAAATGAAAAATATATTGAAAATATTTAAATAAAGAGAATAATAATATTCTAACACATACACACAACACCATCTAGCCCAAACTAAGCAGAGCTTGTACTATGGGTACTAGACAATGGATAAACATACACATATACTTTTTTTTTTGTAAATACATACATATTATACGCAGAAACACCCAGACCAAGACAAACATCCATGTTCATGCACACAAATATTTGTCTTGTGCGGGAATCGAACCCGCGACCTCAGGCGTAGCAGTCGGTTACACTAACCACTACGCCATCGAGGCACTATTGTTTTTATTATTGTTTGCTAAACATTTATTGATAAATCGTGCATGCTGTGCTTACTTATAAAAGACTTTTCGAAGTCATATGCGTATTAAATAGTCAATTATCGCTTGCTTTAACGGTGAAGGAAAACATCGTGAGGAAACCTGCATGTCTGAGAGTTCTACATAATGTTCTCGAAGATATGTGAAGTCTGCCAACCTGCACTGGGCCAGCGTAGTGGACTATGGTGTAGCCCTTCTCACAGTGAAAAGAGGCCCAAGCCCAGCAGTGGGACAGTTTAATACAGGGATGATATATTCTATCACATACACACAACACCATCAAACTAAGCAGAGCTTGTAATATTGATACTACTACATATATCTACTTTTTTTTTAAATGCATTCAAATTATACATAGAAACAATCAGACCAAGAGGAAAATCCATGTTTATTCACACAAATGTTTGACTTGAGCGGGAATCGAACCCGTGACCTCAATAATAATAAAATATTAATTACACATGTAATAGAAATGTTAATTGCCATCTACCATACACAGTTCCTTAAACTACTGAGTATCACGTAACTAACTTCTAATATTTTACCCAAGCCAAACATCGAACCCGGGTCGTTACGGACAGCGTTCATTACCGCTCCGCCATCGAGACAAGCTATTTACATTCATCGAAAGCAAAAAGACTAGGTGTTGAAACGCATATGAGCTAAGAGAGCAGTTTCTTAAAATGGAACGTTGATCTAAATACCATTGAGTACCGGCGCCGCATTGAACGTATGCGGGGTCACGCGTTTGATCCCCGGACGAGACAAATTGTATGCCAAAATTGTGTTCAGATATTCAGAGTGTGTACTTGTTCAATTACAGGAGAAATCTTAACTAATAAATGCGAATGTGAGTTTGTTTGGTACGCATTCACGCCTAAACTACTTGACCGATCATCATGAAATTCCGCATACTCGTTGTCAGGGGAACAGAAAAGGACATGGTACCTCTCATCCAGAAAAAATACTGTTACCGAGGGATAGAAAATTATTAACGCAAGCAACGCCGTGGGCTAAATAAAGTTCTATTATTCTTTCGTTATAATCAATGTAGTAAAATGAAACGTGAATTAAGGCCTTAAAATAACGAGATGGATGTAAAAACCCAGGATTCAACCTCTTCGTTTCCATGTGACTTTTTTTATCAACTTTTTGTAATGTCTCACTGCTGGGCAAAAGCCTCTCCCTTGGACTTCCAAATCACTCTGTTGGTGGATATCCCCTGACCTTATGATCCCTATATCTCGGGGATCTTTTGACCCACAGGCCCATATTCAAACTCGACCGAGGTATGATCCCAAGGTGTCTGTACACTAAGTTACAAGTCCTCGGTCCAGTGGTTCCGGAGCTATGCCTGTCACTAACAAACTGTCACAAACAGATCGACACACAGACCCACATAGTGTTTTCATTAACACTATGAACATGGATGTCTGTCTTGGTCTGGGTGTTTCTATAAAATAAATAAATAAATAATATTCTACCACATACACACAACACCATCTAGCCCAAACTAAGCAGAGTTTGTACTATGGGTACTAGACAATGGATAAACATACATATATACTTTTTTTTTTTTGTAAATACTTACATATTATACATAGAAACACCCAGACCAAGACAAACATCCATGTTCATGCACACAAATGTTTGACTTGCGCGGGAATCGAACCCGCGACCTTAGGCGTAGCAGTCGGTTACACTAACCACTACGCCACCGAGGCCGACATAATACATACATATTATTCTATGTATAATATGTATGTATTTACAAAAAAAAAAAGTATATATGCATGTTTATCCATTGTCTAGTAACCATAGTACAAGCTCTGCTTAGTTTGGGCTAGATGGTGTTGTGTGTATGTAATAGAATATTATTTATTATTTATTATTATTAACCTCTTCGAAGAAGACTCAGAGGTGAATAATAATATAGAGTACAATTCGCAAGCCTAAATGTAGCTCCAGTAACTTAGTAAACTCACTAATTGCCTTCGTGGCGCAGCGGTAGTGAATGCGACTGCTGTGCATGAGGTCTCGGGTTTGAATCCCGGGTCGGGCCAACAAAAAAACTAATAGCATTTTTTTGTTAAGAAATCTCAATACGAGCCTGGAGTTGGCGGTGTTGGACACTCCCGTGCCTCGGAAAGCACGTAAAGCCGTTGGTCCTGCGCCTCATATCTTTCCGGTCGTGTCGGATTATCCGTCCCATCGGATCATAAGGGTTAGGGAAGAAAGAGTGCACTTGTGTTTGCGCACATACTTGTGCGCTATAATATCTCCTGCGCAGATGACCAGTCTCCGTTAAGACTGGCCGCCGTGCCCAAAATTCGGTCAGGAGGACATTATCTATATAGTAATACGAAAAGCAAAAACTTTGTAACCCTTTTTACAAAAATTGCGCGGACGGAGGAGTATGAAATTTGGCACAGTTAAAGATTATATGGAGAACGAGGGGCGAACCTTAATATTTTTATAAAATATGCATTAGAAATACATTAAATAAATAAAAAACACTACACGCACACAACCATGCATTTGACACACGCAGTCGAATCTCGTTTGTAGTATTTCGGCATGGTTCGGTTGATGTCGTACAATTCTTCGTAACTATGATTACATACCCTAAGTACCTATTACAATTTCGCGGTATATATAATAACGATCATACTTAATATTTAAATCAATTATGGTCGAATTTCGACCACTTGGCGACCGCTAGTTATTATAAACTCACTAACCTATAAATTTTGACATTCATAAATGTTACTTTGTGACCTAAATGAATAAATGATTTTTGACTTTGAATTTGACATCACACAATTATGCGGCACGGCGTTCAAACCTACACGACTAAAAACATTTCAACTCCTACACCACCCGTCAATTCATGAGCTTGAAATAATTTTCACATGAATTTGATTTACTAATCTTTTCACAATGGTTGCCGTAAATTTATGGGTTTCAGACACCATTAACATTTAATTCACGCGTCGGGGGTTCAACCCCTACTTGTGTATTTCAATGGGTAGGGATGATTTTGAAGTTTTACTATGAAGTGTATTGAGGTGTATTGTGAGGAAATTTTGTAAAAGGTCGTTTTAATAATATTGTCTTAAGTTTACGCGAATGTTATACATTAAAATTAAACTTCTTTATACGGATTTTGCCACGTTGTTGTTATACTTTAAAACACTGTTATTACATAATTTTGAAACTCTAACACTACTATTATTGAACTTTACTGCTATTTAAGCTATTTAATTTAATTAAAACTATTTATATTTAAGTTTACACTTTACTCCGACGTTTCGGTTGTTCTTCAGCAGCCATATTCACGGGGAAACTAAGATGGTGGTTGTCTCAATGTTCTGAATTGATTGAATGAATGAATTTCAATGTTGTTTTCGTAATTTTATTTTATTTTATTTGGGAAAACAAACAATCGTACATTGTATATTAAATCTATGTATACAGTATGCTATGGATAAATTTACCATCCACAACGTTTCCACATATTACTAACTTATATCAGATACAGTTTTGGTTGTAAACAAATATTTAACAACAATACAGTTATTCACTATTTCGAAATCTAGTATTTATATTCAAAAACTAAAATAAATTATATAATTTATAATAATAAAATGTTTTGAGCAAGGCGTACAATAACTTGTTTTTTAAATTTGGATTTAGACAGGGTAAATATATCTATATCGTTGAAATTTTCATTATAAGTTTTAACCAGTCTCCGGAGCGGCGCTCTCTCACCTGCATTTGTACGGCAGAGAGTCGTAGCAAATAGTGGACAAGAGCGCGCCTCTCTTCTCATCACTGTCCTTGCTATAGCATGAGGGAACACCTAAGAAAAAAAAAAAAAAATAAAGAAGTTCCGATATAGCATATGTTATTTATTAATTCGGAGTAATCATACCTTTTTTAACTTACTTTAATTTACCTTACATAGTATACCTAATTAGCTTAAATAAAAGTAACTAGTAAAAGTGTTAAACAATAGTACCTAGATTAAAAATTCAAAATTATGTAATTACCTATAGTATTTTATGACAAATAAAGAACGCGTTATAGTTTGAAAAAGTAATTTGATGTTAGGTATGTGAGACCAAAAGTGTTGTTGGTGAAATGTGAGTGTAATACACTTCTTATCTAAAGATGTGAATTTTAGATAATAATAATAATATAATAATATTCTATCACCTACACACAACACCATCTAGGCCAAACTAAGCAGAGCTCGTACTATGGGTACTAGACAATGGATAAACATATATAGGTATGTACTTTTTTTTATAAATACATACATATTATACATAGAAACGCCCTGACCAAGACAAATATCCATGTTCATGCACACAAATGTTTGACTTGTGCGGGAATCGAACCACTCGGCACACCAGTAACCACTGAACCCACTACACCATCGTGCAGTGACTACCAATTATCTTCTGAATTCGTTCGTAACGAGTCCGCCGAGATTTCACGCCGTGAAGTTTCAATTAATGGACGAATTCTCTTGTTATTCTTAATTAAGATTACAGAACGAGGGTTGTCTCTGTGATGCAGCGGTCGTACGACTGCTGAGCATGAGGTCTCGGATTCGATACCCAGGTCGCAAAGTGTTCTCTTAATAAAACTTTGCCTGATCCAGGAGTTAAATTCTGTTACTCAACATTTTTTGATAAAAGGATATGTTTTTTTATAATATTGTCTTTTTATCACTGTATTACATAATTTAGAAACTGTTACACTACTACTACTATTGAACTTTACTAATTTATAAGCTAATAAAATTATTTAACCTATTAAATCTATTTATATTTAGGTTTACACTTTCCCCGACGTTTCGGTTGCTTTTCAGCAGCCATGGTCACGGGGAGATTTTATTAGTATAATAAATTAGTAAAATTCAATAGTAGTAGTAGTGTAATAGTTTCAAAATTATGTAATACAGTGATAAATAAACAACGCGATTAAATCCGTATATAGCAGTTTAATTTCAACATGATTTTTTATCAAGAAACAGATCTCTTGATATAAAAGTACTATAACACTTTGGCTGATCCGGGAATCGAACTTCAGACTTCATGCAAAGCAGTCCTAGAGAATTATTTTGAACAAGCGACACCGCCTCATCCGATTTGAAATTTATACATATATAGGCTATATACATATATATATTATGGATTATATACCTTACGAACAGTTTTTTTTTATAGTTGCAGTGCTGCCAGGTATCTCTACACATACAAACTGAAAAAAATGTATCATATTTTCTCTCTTGATCTTACTTCTCTTCTGTTCCACTGCTGAGCACTCTTTTCAATGTGAGAAAGATCCATAGTCCATCACTCTGGCCTAGAGCAGATTTTTTTTATCTGATCACTGCAATGTCATTGTAAAGGACCTGATGGAAACCCCAATTACAGTCCAGAGACAGTGACGACGAGGCGAAGATAGATGTCTTCTAGCCGTCGTCAGTATCAAGCTGGTCTGACCAGATGCTTCTTCACACTATGTTCGAAGGACCCAATGTCATAGATTAGACTTCATATACCTTCGAAAACATCATGTACAACTCCCAGATAAGCAGGTTTCCTCACGATGGTTTTCTCCTTCACCGTTAAATCGAGCGATAATTAACTATTCCGCACTTGGAGTAATTTCTGTGTCGCGGTGGACTTTACAAACATTAAAACAACGGACACAAAGAATACTCAGATTCAGAATAAACATTTGTCGATCATCACACACCGTTTCGTCCAGTTTTTTTTTGTCCCGTCTGGGATTTGAATCTAGAACACTCAGCGCAATGGCAGCGGCGAGGCACCTATTAAACCACTACGCCATTCGTGAAATAAAATATTAAATGTGACTGCATTGGGATTGAACTCAAGACCTTTGCGTAGCCGTTCAAAAGGTCAGCTTTCCTACCGTGATAGGTTCAGTCCCGAGAATTTCTAAACAAATAAATTGATCAGCCCGCCTACCGTGGTAGGATCAGGCCCGAGAATAAAAAAAAAGAAGGTCAGCCCGTCCACCATTGTAGGACCAGTACCGAGAATTTGAAAGAAAGAAAAGGTCAGCTCGTCGAGATTTGAATTTTTTTTTTCTCAAAGAATATGGTATAAATCTAGCTGCAGGGGGTCCACTGGAACCAGATATATTTTGAAAGTGGTCTATGAGAAAAACTCTGGGAATCTCTGAACTAGGCTATCGCTTAATATTGTCTTCTGTTTACGCGAATGTTATTCATTGAAATTAAACTACTATATACGGATTTTATCGCGTTGTTTATTTATCACTATATTACAAAATTTTGAAAATATTACGCTACTACTACTATTGATTTTATTTTACTAATTTATAAGCTAATAAAATTATTTAAACTATTAAATCTATTTATTTTTGGTTTACACTTTCCCCGACGTTTCGGTTGCTTTTCAGTAGCCATGGTCACGGGGAGACTAAGATGGTAGTTGTCTCAATGTTCCAGTGTAGTTATTTCAAAGTACCCGAACATAATTTAATCATGGGTGTTTCTATTTACGCAGAATGAGCTCAAAGTATCATGAAGTCTAGCTGTGGTTTGTTTCTTCTTGGGTTAAAAAATAGATTTAATAGTTTAAATAATTTTATTAGCTTATAAATTAGTAAAATAAAATCAATAGTAGTAGTAGTGTAATATTTTCAAAATTTTGTAATAAGTACAGTGATAAATGAACAGCGCGATAAAATCCGTATATAGTAGTTTAATTTCAATAGGCTATCGCTGCTTTATAATAATAATAAGAGCGTCAACCACCATCTTAAGAGGCTCGTGTTGAATGGTTGGGTCAAGTCCTCGATTCAGAAGGCAGTATTGCTCGACACGGCACGCATACTGCGGAGGTTCCTTTCTCTGGAGCCCTAACCACCGATAGCTTGGTACCTGCACCCGATATCGGTGGGTTTCCGTGGTCCTATTATATATTTTTTTTATATACATATAATGTAAAATACAATTACGAGAAAATATTGGAATAAATGGAATAATAATAATATATTCCATCACATACACACATCACCATCTGGCTCAAACTAAGCAGAGCTTGTACTATGGGTACTAGACAATGGATAAACATACACACTTTTTTTTTTGTAAATACATACATATTATACATAGGAACGCCCAGACCAAGACAAACATCCATGTTCATGCACACACAACATTTGTTGTTTGACTTGTGCGGGAATCGAACCTTTCTAGCTTTGTAATTTAGATATAGATAAATCGCATTACAACTTTATAACTTCAAATAATATATTACAAATTGATACATGAACTGATAAGTACGGGGACAGCCCTGCGGACAAAGTTTTTAATTAAATATTTAAATTCATAGTACAACCCCAGATAAGACGACTCTCTGACGTTACTTCGAGTTAAACGTTGTGATACTTTGAACGTCTCTATAAAACTTACGATCAAATATTTCCAGTTTTGTTAGAAAGGTGTACCTTATTATATGTGTAGAAGATCTCTAGAAGGTGGATGAATAAACACTCATCTGACTTCTCCTTTGGAAACATATTGGAATAGAGGTTTTACTAGTTGTCCAGATATCAATATCTTATTTATATTTGCCTGTTGCGTCCGGAAAACATTTGTATTACAGTGTTAGCTATATATTAATACGTGATGCGAAAACTTTGTACCCCTTTTTACGAAAATTGTGCGGACGGAGGAGTATGATATTTGGCACAGTTAAAGTTTATATGGAGAAGCCTCCTTCTCAGCCAAATCCTAATATTTATATAAAATATGCATTAGAAATACATTAAATTAATGAAAAATCACTACACGCACACAACCATGCATTTGACACATGCAGTCGAATCGCGTTCGTAGTATTTCGACATTGTTCGTCTGACGTCGTACAATTCTTTGTAACTATGGTTACCTATACCTTATTTATATGTAATAGAGAAAAACAGAAAACAAAGTAGTAAGCTTAGGAATATTGGTCGAATTTTGACCACTAGGCGACCGCTTGTAAATTTTAATGTTTGTTTTAAATTTGATTATGTATATAACCTTATATTTTGTTTCTACTAGATTTTAGGGTACTTTCACTGGAGAACAATATATTTTTATGAATAAAAGCTACGCTATGTCCTTTTTTATACCCCTGACAGCATGTATGCGGAATTTCATGATATTCGGTCGAGTAGTTAAGGCGTGAAAGGCCAACAAATAAACAAACTCACACTCGCATTTATAATATTAGTTAGGATATTATAGTAAATTAATAGACAAGCAGTAAGTTGACTTCATATAATCACTTCTCGATGAATCAGCGTAGTGGTTAGTGTAACCGACTGCCACGCCTGAGGTCGCGTGTTCGATTCCCGCAAAACTCAAACGTTTGTGTGCATGAACATGGATGTTTGACTTGGTCTGGGTGTTTCTATGTAAAATATGTAAGTATTTAGAAAAAAGAAACTATATATGTATGTTTATCCATTGTCTAGTACCCATAGTACAAGCTCTGCTTAGTTTGGGCTAGATGGTGTTGTGTGTATGTGATAGAATATTATTTTATTTTTATTTTTGTTCTTATTTGTACTGTGCTTTTATTTATTTGCACGCCTAAAGGGATAGAATATGCTGTAAATTATAATATTTTGTGACTTTTAATATGTACAGCCAGTAACATAGGTCGATACACACTTGCAAAATTACGATTGCCACAACATTTTTTTTTTTATTTTGTCTTATAAGACAGCCAGTACCAAGTCTATGAACCCGCTGTACATTTGATAGAATGTGTTCAGTGATCTGTGAGTGACGTCACACGGCAACTGACGCGAGCGCTTTAAGCAGTGTTAACCTAATTGGAGACCGTTGGACTGCAACGCAAAGGTCTTAACTCCGAGGTCGTGTATGACTTTTCAAAGCTATGTCCGTATTAAATAGTTAACTATCACTTGCTTTAAAGATAAAGGAAACAATTGTGAGGAATACATGTCAAAGTTTGCCATGTTCTCGAAGATATATGAAGTCTGGCGCAAAGGCCATCGTGGTGGACTATGGCCTAACCCTTTTCATACCGAGAAAATGCTCATGTTCGGTTTTGTTTTGTTTATACACTGGGCTGATATTTTTATTATAACGTGCAAAATGCCATAGACTACTAAAACAGCATTGTAAATTAATAATAAATAATATAGACGGGTCACGAAATCAGCTGTATAGAGATCGTTCCCTGTGGTCATAATCTTTCGTTTTTATTATGATCTAGCTGTCGTCCGCGATTTCACCCACGTTTATGATGACTGTTCCGCTCCCGTGGCTTGTAGCGTGATGTTATATAGCCTATTTTACTCCTGGATAAAGTAGCCTTGTATTAGTGCAAAAATTCTTAAAATCGTTCGGTAGGTATTGAGTTTATTCATCACGAATAAAAATACATATACTTCCTCTTTATTCTTGATTAAAGTTACTCTTCGTCCTTTTCTATATCCCAAACAACGTGTATGCGAAATTTAATGATGATCGGTCGAGTAGTTAAGGAGTAAAAGCGTAACAAGCAGACAAACTCACATTCGCATTTATAATATAAATATTCTATCACATACACACAACATCATCTAGCCCAAACTAAGCAGAGCTTGTATTATGGGTACTAGACAATGGATAAACATACATATATATGTATTTTTTTGTAAATATCTACATATTATACATAGAAATACAAATGTTTGACTTGTGCGGGAATCGAAACCGCGACCTCAGGCGTAGCAGTTGGTTACACTAACCACTACGCCATCGAGACCGACAAAAATTTATAATATTCGTCATAAATGTGCTAGTTTAATTCATTAATTAAGCTGGGTTGTATATAATTTGATTTAAACCATTTCATCCCTATGTTATCTAAAACCTTACAAACTGTTTTCAGCGTTCGCTGCAATACAGAGATGTATAGCCGTGGATACGCACCACTGTTTATATTGAGAGACTATTCCTGAAAATAGACATGTTCTAGTTTGTGTGTGAGGATAAGCATCTAAGAATTCTACATAATGTTCTTGAAGATATGTCAAGTCCGCCCTGGATCAGCGTGGTAGACTACTGGGAAGAGACCCGTGTCCAACAGTGGGGCAGTTTACAAGGATAATATTATATTACTGCGAATGTGACTGTATTTGTCAGGCTTTCACGTCTTAACGACTCAACCGATTATCATAAAATTTTCCATACACGTTGCCTGCCAACAGACTGCAATGCAGAGGGTCTCGGTTTCGAACCCACGTCGCGCACCTCTGACTTTCGGAAGATATATGACTTTTCGAAATGATGTGCGTATTGATTGACAATTATCGCCTGCTTCGTGCCTCGGAGAGCACGTTAAGCCGTCGGTCCCGGCTGCCATGAACATCTATGGCAGTCGTTATTGGGAAATCAGTACCCTATAATATCCTGACACTGGTCTAGCCTTAGGTTAGCCTTCGGGTTGCGGAGGTCAGGTGGCAGCCGTTCTGTGTAATAACTGATATCCAGCCAAATCCGGTTAGACCAGAAAAGCCGACCCCAAGTGACTTGGGAATAATAAAGTTTAGGGAGAAGAAGACCTTGTCAGGGGTACAAAAAATTACATACGGTACCTTTCATCCAGAAAAAAATACTTTTCCCGAGGGATAATTAGTATTAGTATAGATAAAAGTTTACGTCGAAGTAAGTACCTAGGAAGACATTTTGCTCTTTTTTGTATGTCGTGCCTCACATACAATGTGCCTTACGACAAATTCTGGCAGTTTGTGACTAATGTAGACCAATTAAGGACTAATTATTGGTGTAATCAGATTTTCGCTGGGCATTGCGGTTCCCGAGATATTGAGGTAGCTGTGTCTAGATGAGCGCTCATCTTGGCACAGCTACCAATACTCCCTTGTATATTTTAAACGAGAGCTATTTTTTTGTCTGTTATAGGATTTCGTTTGACTATGATCTCACCTGATCTTAAGTGAAGATGCAGTCGATGATGGAGCACGCTTGCCTAGAAGATACCTATTCACTCGTGACTCGTGACTCATGACTCTCAGATTGTACTCATCGGGCAACACAGACTTAGGTAGTGAGTGCCACTCCTTTGCGGTACGCATTATAAAAGTGGAAGCAAAGCGCTTCGTGCGTAAATGTGGTATATCGATCATGTACTTGTGCCGCTGATCTGTTTGTCTGCTCATCCGATGGTAAAAAGGCGAAGGAGGAATCAAATGATGCAGTTCCTCTGCACACTCTCCGAAATGTGTCCGATAGAAAACCGAAAGACTGGCAACCTTCCGACGATGCTAATTTGTTATGTGATTTGAAATGTTGTTTTTTTGGCCTCTATGGCGTAGTAGTTAGTGTAACCGACTGCCACGCCTGAGATCGCGGGTTCGATTCCCGCACAAGTCAAACATTTGTGTGCATGAACATGGATGTTTGTCTTGGTCTGGGTGTTTCTATGTATAATATGTATGTATTTACAAAAAAAAAAGGTATATAATATATGTATGTTTATCCATTGTCTAGTATCCATAGTACAAGCTCTGCTTAGTTTGGGCTAGATGGTGTTGTGTGTATGTGGTAGAATATTATTTAATTGCTTGTCTCTACTGTTATTATTGTATGGAAAAATTGTTTTGAATAAATAAATGAAAGGAAATAAATAATTTATACCATTTCATCTCTCTGTTATCTAAAACCTAATACAAACTGTTTCCAGTGCTCGCTACAGTACAGAGAGGTATATCCGTTGATACGCACCACTGTTTATACTGGCTAATTGGAACACGTCGTCGCCTGCGGCTACTAGGGATGTGATGTGTCGATAGATTAGGCTATCGATAGAATTCATTCGCTGGAAGCAATAATGTATCTGTTTGTATATCGTATTGAAGCCAAGTGAACGTATTTCCGATCTCGTATGTAATTTTGGTTCAAATGAAATTCGTTGGTAGAACAACTTTTATGTAAATAAAGTTGTTTTACCAACGAAATACTACTGACTAATATATAAGTTGTTTTATTATATATTATTTTATATAGACCTGAATGCAGTGTAAATTACGTGTCGCAAAAAATACAACACATAGCTCAATATTGTGGTAGTTTGGCCTTACTCTAACATATATTATGTAGATCATTATTTCTTACTTGTCTTAAACAAATAAACTCTTAAATAAATAAACGCTTAAAAAATAGTGCTTCATAGAAATAAATTCCTATTTTTAGGTGTGTTTAAGAAGGAACCTAACATAACCTAACCCTTCCGAGACGGAATGCAGTGATTTGAGGCGTTTAGGTGCTCGTTATGACATATCTTAGTAATTTAATGGATGTGTTTTCGTACTTAGATCACATGAAAGTGTCCACACTAAGCAGAGTGAACCTTTATATGATAGAGAACGATAGTGTACAAATTTTTAATTGAGTGATCGTGATAATATATTTATAATTCAGTTGTCATGTTGACATTATATATTATAACTTAACGTACAAAAAGGTAAACCAGGTGACGATATTTAAACGTGATCCTTAATTTGACCTTATTCATCCAGAAAAACGAAGAATAGAGAATTGATATGAAAATTTATCGATATGTCGATAAAATCACACAACCACACGCCCATCCCTAGATTTCTTGTTTAAATATTAATCGTCGTGACAGAGGGTCGTTTGCGGGTACCTTTATATTCACGCCGGGGGTACGGGGCTGAGCAGAGGGGTAGCTACCACCTGAGGCGAAGGGGTATACCAACAGAGAGATATTTTTTTAAGGGTTGCCGCTATTGAATTGTATGGATATGATTTCGCGTATGAATTATTTAGTAGAGTTCCTTTGTGGTCTTGTAGGTTTGGTTTTTGGTTGTTTGGTTAGGTCGTGGAGTTTGGTGTTCGATGCTTGTGTTGGGTATTAGTGGTATGGCATGCAGACACGTCTGGGATGCAGAGAAGGACGTATGGTACCATGCAGAAAAAGTATTATTTCTAATATAAGCTACATTTACGGGAGCAACGCCACAGCAATATTTAGTTATCATATAAACTTTAAATTATATATAGTTCAGCAGTAATATAAGTTATTACCAACTAACTAAACGAACTAAATAAATACATAGCTAATTATTTAGCTGAATTGTATCTTTGAACTAAAAGGGAATCAGCGCAAACTAAATTGTTTATCTCGGCATAAGTTTGCGTTTAAGTTTATGAGTGAGGTTTAGGATTCGACTCCGTATGACTATATAAATATTTAAATTAACTTTTGCCCGTGGATTTGTTTGTGTAATAGAAGGTTATGTTAGAAACAGGACTTTTAAAATAAAATATAGCCTATATTACTCGGTGTTAATATAGCTTTCTAATGGTGCAAGAATTTTTAAGATCGGTTAGGTAGTTTTTGAGCTGCATCCTTACAAACAAACAAATAATCAAATCTTTCCTCTTTATAATTACTTTTTTATTTTAATTGTTTTAGTTGGTTCCGTCATCTTGTAAAGGCCAAATTATATGAAAGTCTAACTTATATATTTAATTAAAAGTCAAGCTACCCCTTTGTGCATGCAGTGGCTACCTTCAAAGATTATACAACCAAACAAAAAATTTTAAACGTTTATGTAATATAAGTATTGTTGTGTAACTACTGGTGGTCCAAAAATAAATAAATAAAATAATATTGTCTTCTGTTTACGCGAATGTTGTTCATTGAAATTAAACTACTATATACGGATTTTATCGCGTTGTTTATTAATCATTGTATTACATAATTTTGAAACTATTACACTACTACTACTATTGAACTTTACGGGATGGTGGTCTCCCCGTGACCATGGCTGCTGAAAAGCAACCGAAACGTCGGGGAAAGTGTAAACCTAAATATAAATAGATTCAATAGTTTAAATAATTTTATAAATTAGTAAAATTCAATAGTAGTAGTAGTGTAATAGTTTCAAAATTATGTAATACAGTGATTAATAAACAACGCGATAAAATTCGTATATAGTAGTTTAATTTCAATAAATAAAATAAATAAATAAGCAATATTAGAAAATATTGGTCTTTATTTTTAACCTTAAAAAGAAATGCGGACGTTTCATTTTTAAAGAAAATGTTTTTAAAACTAAAGCTCAACTTTGAGTAATGTTTACATGAGATTTTTTGATTAGCCGCTGATTAATACTCATATTTGATAGTAGTTTAAAAGTAATGCAAGTAGTACGTGAATTATCACTTAAGACGAAATGTACAACGTTTAGTTTCTTTAAATGTTGGACATTTCATCTGGTTTTAACAGATCTATTGTTGTCACGCTGCGCCCGAACGAAATATCAATGTGTGAAAGAGATAACTTCAGCTCCGACTGAATATACCTCTAAAATCGTCACCCGTATTGTCTTGTTTCTTACTCCAAAACTCAACCAGATGTAATATTTTTTCACGAACAATACGAGAAGGATTTTTAATTAGCTTTTGCTCATGGCTTCGCTGGGTAACAGTAGTTTTCCTGGATAAAAGGTACCTTACACCTTTTCTGTACCCCTAACAACGTGTATGCGAAATTGCATGATTATCGGTCAAGTAGTTAAGAAAGAAAGAAAATTAAATCTCTCCTTGAACTTACGTCAGAAATTCTATGATTCATAATAACATCACCCCTTCCGTTGCATGGGGTAGGCAGCGTTGAAGCATGTTTTATACATTTACACAATGAGGGGATGGACCTAAAACAAATTCTTTAAATGTTATCCCTCGAGATTTTAAGGGATGAAAACATACGAGATTAGTTCGGTGTTGCAGCGGTAGGTAACGACTGCTTTGAATGTATGAATGTGTCGCGGGTTTGATTCCCCAGTTGGACAAAGGAGTTTTGGGTTTTTCTAGCAAGCGATTTTAGTAACACAGCGGCAGTGAATGTGACTGCTGTGCATGTGGTTTCGGCTTTGATTCCCCGGTTAAGCAAAGTGTTTTTGAGATATTCTATTAAGCAAGTTTAGTAGCACGACGGTAGTTAATGCGACTACTGTCTGTATTCTCAGCTTTGATACCCCGGTCAGGCAAGGTGTTATGAAGATTTCCGTTGAGAAATTCTCAGTATCGGCGTGGAATCTGAAATAAGAAAATGTTGTCCCCCTCTTTTTAAGCATATTGCGCGTGACCTTCGGCACAGTTCTAATATTCTAATATTCTATCACATACACACAACACCATCTAGCCCTAACTAAGCAGAGCTTGTACTATGGGCAATATACAATGGATAAACATACGTATATACTTTTTTTTTCTAAATACATACATATTATACATAGAAACACCCAGACCAAGACAAACATCCATGTTCATGCACACAAATGTTTGACTTGAGCGGGAATCGAACCCGCGATCTCAGGCGTGGCAGTCGGTTACATTAACCACTACGCCATCGAGGTTTATATGGAGCAAGAGTGCAGAAAACCAACGTATATATAATAATAATGAAATATTATTAAAGCAGGGATAGCCTAGAGGGATACCGTTGGACTGCCATGTCGCGGTCTCGAGTTCGATCCCAAGTCACGCATCTCTGACTTTTCGAAGTTATGTGCGTATTAAGTAGTTAAGAGGAAACACTGGGCGAGAGTATTGAAAAATAGGTATTTGTTAAATCTATTGCTGTCGCGCAGTGCTCGCAGAGCGCGATAGAGACAACTGCAGCTTGGACCGAAAATACCTATTAAAAGGACACAAAATCAACGTTTCGTAGTCCCCTGATTCCTTCTCCAAAACTTGACCGATTTAACTACTTTTTCCATTAAAAATTAAAGAAAGGCTTTGGCCATGTTCCTATGTTTTATCTTTTTTATATAAATTAGTCAAACTTGTTTTCTGGATGTTTGAACACAGCGAAAATTCTGGCATTTTCTGAGGCCTTTGAAAATTCGCTCTTTTAATGATTAATTTATGAAAAAAAGGAAAACAGGAAAATGCCAAAAGAGGCCATAAATTTTCTTGAAAAAATTCTTTCTGTACTGGCATTATCCAGGGAGGAAACAGGGGACTACGTTTGTATGGAAAAACGACCCTTGTGTTTCCTCTTAATTATCGCTCGCTTTAACGGTGAAGGAATACATCGTGAAAAATCTGCATGTCTGAGCGTGATAATACTATATTTATAATTCAGATGTCATGTTGACATTGTGTGTCGGAAGGCAACTTAACGTACAGAAAGGTGACCGTATTTAAACGTAACAGCGCATCTATGATTTAAATAATAATAATAATAATATTCTACCACATACACACAAAATCAACGTTTCGTAGTCCCCTGATTCCTTCTCCAAAACTTGACCGATTTAACTACTTTTTCCATTAAAAATTAAAGAAAGGCTTTGGTCGTGTTCCTATGTTTTCCCTTTTTTATATAATCTAGTCAAATTTGTTTTCTGGATGTTTGAACAGAGCGAAAATTCTGGCATTTTTGATGATAAATTTGAAATAATACTATTGCAAAGTTCCCGTGCATTTTGGACAGACGTATGTTTTCAAAGTCGTCTCATTGTTTGAATTTAATTTGAGAAACTCATTTGATATTCATTAATCTTTCCTTTTTGACTTGTTGAGCTTAAGGAAAAGGTAAAGATACTTTTAGACTATAGGGAGTTTGCTGGTGAGGCGAAAGTCTTTTCGAAGATGCCTTGCGTTGAGGTAAAACACATGTCGACGCATATTTTGTGTTTAAAGCGGAATACTACAAGGTGGAGTACGCCCGAATCCCACGACGTGGCTGTCCCTATTCAGAGGAGTTCGGTATTATCAAACTTTTCCTATTGTTATAGTTGGAGTAGCAGATCCCTCTCTGCCTAGTAATTTTTATAATGGACTTCTGCCAAGTAACGTCTACTTCGATTTAATATACAAAGGTCTTGGGTTCAAAACTATGGCGTTGATATTAATATCATATTTATTATGTCTAGTTTCAGGAACTGTTGGACTGCCATGATCTCGAGTTTCTGCCTAAGGTACGTAACTCTAATTTTTTTAAGTTATGTGCGTGTTAATTATCGCTTGACAGTGATGGAAATCATCGTGAGGAAACCTGCATGTCTGAGAGTTCTACATGATGTTCTCGAAGATGTGAAGTCTGCCAACTCGCATTGGGCCAGCGTGGTGGACTATGGCCTAAGTCTTCTCACTCGGTAAACATACAGGAATCGAACGTCAAACCCGCGTTAAACGTCAAATTATAAAATACTCAACTACTTACATGGGTGTTTGTCTTGGTCTGGGTGTTTCTATGTATAATATGTATGTATTTACAAAAAAAAAGTATATATGTATATACCCATAATACAAGCTCTGCTTAGTTTGGGCTAGATGGTGTTGTGTGTATGTGATAGAATATTATTATTGTTATTACTTTCTTTATTATTTTAAAACGGGATTAAGCATAATGACCACCAAAAATACTAATTGCACAGCAAAATATGCTTACTAAAATATATCATAACGAGCATCTATACGCCTCAAATCACTGCATTCCGTCTCGGAAGGGTTAGGTTATGTTAGGTTCCTTCTTCAGGGGGACGGTGGAAGAAGTATTTTTGTGCAGTGGCTGCCGTTTCACACGGCGGGCCGAAACCAAGGCGGGGTCGCGATTGCATGTGAAAGCGATTCGCGCGGCCTCGCCGTCTATGGTTATGCCGAGGAACACCGTGGTACGTTTAGTCGGTATTACCGGGGCACCTTTTCCCCGGTGAGCCCGACATAACCTGCGTCAAAGCATTCACACATGTAAAATAAAAAGGATTAGGTTTCTTCTTAAATCCACTCAAAAATAGGAGCCTCGTGAAGCGAGGCTTCGTCGACTTAGTTTAAATATATTTTCTTCTCTTTAAATATATTTTGGTGAGCAATTAGTATTTTTGATGGAACATAAGCAAAAAATTGAGGAACAGTTAAATACTATCCTTTTAGAAACATGCTTCCTGCACTAGTAATAATTCCTGTCTCGCGGCAGACTTTAAAAACACTCAAAAAAAATTAATACAAAAAATACCAAAACTTGCAACTACTATTATTTTGTAAACCACACAATTTTTTGTCACGTTTGGCATTCGAACCTACGACACTCGGCGAGGCGATCACTCAAATCAATATTCAAGCAGTCAATACACAAATTATTGTCTATAAAAGAGATCAGTGGGGAGACCAACAGACTGCAATGCAGAGGGTTTCGAGTTCGAACTCACGTCGCGCACCTCTGACTTTCGGCAGTTATATGAATTTTCGAAATGATGTGCGTATTGATTGACAATTAACGCCTGCTCCGTGCCTCGGAGAGCACGTTAAGCCGTCGGTCCCGGCTGCCATGAACATCTATGGCAGTCGTTATTGGGAAGTCAGTGCCCTATAATATCCTGACGCTGGTCTCACCTTAGGGTATCGTTAGCGAAGGTTGCGGAGGTCAGGTGGCAGCCGCTCCGTGTAAAAACTGATATCCAGTCAAATACGGTTAGACCAGAAAAGCCGATCCCAAGTGACTTGGGAATAATAAAGGCTAGGGTGAAGATACACACAATTTTTTGTCACGTTTGGCATTCGAACCTACAACACTCGGCGAGGCGATCACTTAGACCGCCATTCATGCAATCAACACACAAATTATTGTCTAGTATAGAGATCGAACCCTACACTCAACAATAATAATAATTTCCACCGTAAATATATCCACAGCATATTTTTACGCAATAAATCTTCTCTATCACGTAATCTGACCGAAATTACGCTAAATTCATATAACATTACGCCATTTATCGTTGGACGGTGAGCAGACATCGCTAATTGACTTGCCGGCGTCCCCTTCGTAATTTTTGCCCCTCTTTTTTGACCAGCTGTCGTTTGCCCCGTCGGCGTTTTAATACGAAAGAGATTTTCGGTTTTGCGTTGTGTGGCAATGCGTATTTTCCCTTTTGTATGTTATTTATAGAATATTAGCTCTTGTCCGCGGTTTCATTTGTATGAGTGAAGTTAGTTTAGTTTAGTATCAGTAGGTATAATATTGTCTTCTGTTTACGCGAATGTTATTCATTGAAATTAAACTACTATATACGGATTTTATCGCGTTGTTTATTTAACACTCTATTACATAATTTAGAAACTGTTACACTACTATACTGTACTATTAAACTTTACTAATTTTAAGCTAATTAAATTATTAAAACTATCAAATCTATTTGTTTTTAAGTTTACACTTTCCCCGACGTTTCGGTTGCTTTTCAGCAGCCATGGTCACGGGGAGACTAAGATGGTAGTTGTCTCAATGTTCCAGTGTAGTTATTTCAAAGTACCCGAACATAATTTAGTTATTGGTGTTTCTATTTACGCAGAATGAGCTCAAAGTATCATGAAGTCTAGCTGTGGTTTGTTTCTTCTTGGGTTTGACTATTTGAAGTACTGGATCCCAAGCTGGTGGTACATTCCAACCATCTTCTCTATTGAAATTTGGATGTTTTTTGATCTCAATAGCCTCGCGAAGCATCCTTGGTAGGAATCGGTGTTCTTTAGCGAGAATCTGTGGTTTGTCAAATCTCAGGTAGTGGTTGGTCCCCTGTTGTACATGTTCACACACAGCAGACTTCAACGAGCGTTTGTGTTTAACGTCAGCTATGTGTTCTTTTATGCGGGTGCCTATGCTTCTCTTGGTTTGACCAATGTATGAGAGTCCGCAGTCACAATCTATTTTATAGACCCCTGCATCTTGTAAAGGTAATTGGCACTTGACGGATGGTAAAAATTGACTTATCTTCGTTGGCGGCTTGAAGTATGTGTTGATTGAAGCTCGCTTCAAGATGTAGCCAATCTTGTCAGTGACACCCCTTACATAAGGCAGTATAGCAGGCTGGCGCTCGACTGTGGCTGGCTTTTCTCGGGATCTGTGACAGCGGCGCGGCTGTTGGAGCTTGTTGTCTTGCAGTACTTGCTTGACATGTTGAAGCTCGGCGTCCAGGTGTTTCTTGTCACAGATCCCGTGGGCTCTCTGAAACAAAGACATTCCCACGGTAGCTAACTGTTTAGGATGGTGGTGAGATTCACCGTTTAAGTACCTATTTGTATGGGTCTTTTTCCTATACACAGTGTGGCTCAAAGTATGATCAGGATTCCTGATGACAAGTACATCTAAGAATGCTAATGAATTATTTGCCTCTAATTCCATAGTAAATTGGATGTTGTTATTAATGGAATTAAGATGTTCTAGGAATACACTAACACTATCTGTTGGTAATATTGTAAAAGTATCATCTACAAACCTCTTATAAATCCTGGGTGTGATGGGGGCAGTCTGTAAAGCTCGAGCCTCGAAGTCCTCCATATATATGTCGGCAACAACAGGCGATACAGGGGAGCCCATTGCCACACCATCTACTTGTATGTAGAATTTATTGTCCCACAACAGATAGCCAGTTGTTAAGCAATGCTTAAGTAGTTCTGCATATTCCTCAGGCATGTTGTACTCTATTAGCTTCCTTTTAGTTATTTCAATACAGTCATGTACAGGTATGCATGTAAATAATGATTGTACATCAAAACTAACCATTGTTTCATTGTTAGTGAGACATAGGTGTTTAATCTCACTCACAAAATGGTATGAATCCTTTACATATGCTCTCGAGTTGCCTCTGAGTGGTGAGAGTATCTTCGCTACGTGCTGAGCCAGTCTGTAAGTTGGTGTGTCGATCTGACTCACAATAGGACGTAGGGGAGCGTTTTCTTTGTGTATTTTTGGTAACCCATACAGCTTTGGAGGTTTTACGCAAGCTGGTATTAATTGTTTAACGTCTAGATCTAGTCTTTCGGAGTATTTATGTATGATGTCTTTGGTTTTGTTCAATATTTTGTTTGTAGGGTCTGTTTTAACCTGTTTATATGTTGTTTCATCCGAAAGTAAATTTTCAATTTTATTTTTATAATCTGACGTATCCATTATGACCGTAGCGTTTCCTTTATCTGCACGGAGTACTGTAATATCTGGTCTAGTCCGCAAGTTCTTCAATGCGACGAATTCATCTTTGGGAAGATTCGGTCTGGGCACTTTATTTCGACGCAAGACTGATGAAATGTCCTGACGTATAGCCTCCAAATCTTCCTTTCTTATGTTATTCTTGACTAGGCAGTCCTCGACGTTGCAAATAATGGCCTCATACGGTATCCTAGCCGGTGTTATAGCATAATTTAAACCTCTACTCAATACTTTTTCGGTTGTTTTGTCTAAAGTTTGTTTTGACAGATTAATAACTGCTTGTCTTTGAGATGACGGCGGCGTGTCATTGGTCCGTGCATTGACGTTTCGTTTCTTGCTGTTGGCATTTGATTTAGATAATAATTTTTCATATTTTTGAATTTTGTTTGTTTTACACGCATTATATTTTGATCTTTCTCTGTGATTTATAGCATTGATGCATTGTTTAAAATCAAATGGAGTTATTAATCTCTGTATTTCATTAGACAAAATCTCAACGTTCCTATTTATGCTGCGTAAGTCAGCGCGATGTTCTCTGATAACTTGTATTAATAACATCTTAATTCCATTAATAACAACATCCAATTTACTATGGAATTAGAGGCAAATAATTCATTAGCATTCTTAGATGTACTTGTCATCAGGAATCCTGATCATACTTTGAGCCACACTGTGTATAGGAAAAAGACCCATACAAATAGGTACTTAAACGGTGAATCTCACCACCATCCTAAACAGTTAGCTACCGTGGGAATGTCTTTGTTTCAGAGAGCCCACGGGATCTGTGACAAGAAACACCTGGACGCCGAGCTTCAACATGTCAAGCAAGTACTGCAAGACAACAAGCTCCAACAGCCGCGCCGCTGTCACAGATCCCGAGAAAAGCCAGCCACAGTCGAGCGCCAGCCTGCTATACTGCCTTATGTAAGGGGTGTCACTGACAAGATTGGCTACATCTTGAAGCGAGCTTCAATCAACACATACTTCAAGCCGCCAACGAAGATAAGTCAATTTTTACCATCCGTCAAGTGCCAATTACCTTTACAAGATGCAGGGGTCTATAAAATAGATTGTGACTGCGGACTCTCATACATTGGTCAAACCAAGAGAAGCATAGGCACCCGCATAAAAGAACACATAGCTGACGTTAAACACAAACGCTCGTTGAAGTCTGCTGTGTGTGAACATGTACAACAGGGGACCAACCACTACCTGAGATTTGACAAACCACAGATTCTCGCTAAAGAACACCGATTCCTACCAAGGATGCTTCGCGAGGCTATTGAGATCAAAAAACATCCAAATTTCAATAGAGAAGATGGTTGGAATGTACCACCAGCTTGGGATCCAGTACTTCAAATAGTCAAACCCAAGAAGAAACAAACCACAGCTAGACTTCATGATACTTTGAGCTCATTCTGCGTAAATAGAAACACCAATAACTAAATTATGTTCGGGTACTTTGAAATAACTACACTGGAACATTGAGACAACTACCATCTTAGTCTCCCCGTGACCATGGCTGCTGAAAAGCAACCGAAACGTCGGGGAAAGTGTAAACTTAAAAACAAATAGATTTGATAGTTTTAATAATTTAATTAGCTTAAAATTAGTAAAGTTTAATAGTACAGTATAGTAGTGTAACAGTTTCTAAATTATGTAATAGAGTGTTAAATAAACAACGCGATAAAATCCGTATATAGTAGTTTAATTTCAATATCAGTAGGTACTTTTGTCTGGATGAAAGGAAACTATGTCTTTAAAAAACACACCTTTTTTATAACTATAACGATGCCAGATCTCACACGCCTGCATGCAATATGTTTTAAAATAACAAAAAGATTTCTCATCACGTTTTAATATTAAATATAAATAAAATAATTCACTTATATCACCACATTTGAGACGGTTTTGGCGATAACTTATCGATAATGTATCGCTTAAATCAGCTCAAATTAGTTATCGTAACTTATAAAAGGATTAACTTGAAATAGAAAGATAATAATAACAAATTACCTACTGCAATTTGAGCAACCATATCTTTTCAATATAATAATAATAATATCAGCCCTGTATTAAATTGTCCCTCTGCTGGGCACGGGCCTCTTCTCCCTGTGAGAAGGGTTAGGCCCATAGTCTACCACGCTGGCCTAGTGCGGGTTGGCAGACTTCACATACCTTCGAGAACATTATGTAGAACTTTCAGACATGCAGGTTTCCTCACGATGTTTTCCTTCACTGTTAAAGCGAGCGATAATTAACTATTTAATACGCACATAACTTCGAAAAGTCAGAGATGCGCGCTTTGGGTTCGAACTCAAGACCTTTGCGTGGCAGTGCATCGGTCGCCTATTAGATTATCGCTCCTATAATATAACACATTTATTGTTACTACATACGTTAAAAAAATTATTATTGCTTTCTAAATATAACAAAGTAAAAAATGTATTACAAATTCCAATGTGAGTTTGTTTGTTACGCATTCACGCCTTAACTACTCGACCGATTATCATAAAATACCGCACACACGTTGTCAGGGGTACAGAAAAGGATGTAGGGTACCTTTCATTCAGAAAAAGTACTGTTCCCGCTTGATAGATATTAATTGATATAATCTAGATCAACGTGGCGAAAGCAGACAAAATCTCTAAGTCATATACCTAAATAAAAGTTTATTTCTTTCTAAATAAGAAAAATAAGCAAATATACACGAGTAGCTTTTGCCCGCAGCTTCGTTCACGTAAAAGTTGGTTAGGTTATAGTCGTAACAGTACTTTTTTAAATAAAACTAGCTGTCTCGGCAGACGTTGTCCTGTACAGGCGAAAAAAAAAAACCAAATCTAAACCATCCTCGAATCCACTTGAACACACACAAAAAAATTCATTAAAATCGGTCCAGCCGTTTAGGAGGAGTTCACTGTCAACACACGTACAGAAGATTTAAGTATATATATGAAGAAGATATAGCCCATGTTATTCGGTGATAATATAGCTTATTAATAGTGAAAGAATTTTCAAAATCGGTTGAGTAGTTTTCAATTAGTACAAACAAACAAAAAAACAAATATTTCCTCTTTAGAATATTACTATAGATTATAGTTACAATAACAACTTTATGTTACTAACTTAACAAATTATGCACCTACACCTTTCTCATGAATCACTCTGTCTATTGGTGAAAACTTCATGAAAATCCGTTCAGTAGCTTTTGAGTTTATTTCGAACAGACATTTTTCATTGATGCTCCGCTCCTATTGCTCATAGCGTGATGTTATATAGCCTATAGCCTTCCTTAATAAATGGGCTATCCAACACTAAAATAATTTTTAATTCGAACCAGAAGTTCCTAAGATTAGCGCGTTCAAACAAACAAACTCTTCAGCTTTATAATATTGTATAATATTATTATATAATAATAATATTCTATCACATACACACAACACCATCTAGCCTAAACTAAGCAGAGCTTGTACTATGGGCACTAGACAATGGATAAACATACATATATATCTACTTTTTTTTCTTGTATATACATACATATTATACATAGAAACACCCAGACCAAGACAAACATCCATGTTCATGCACACGAATGTTTGACTTGTGTGGGAATCGAACCCGCGACCTCAGGCGTGGCAGTCGGTTACACCAACCACTATGCCATCGAGGCCGGCATATATATGTAGTGATAATCTTACAAATACATGTATGTATTTTATTTCTAAATAAGAAATAATAGACTTTGTAAGCATAACCCTGTTATAATTTGATTTGAGTATAATCATCACTGCCGGCTCGATCCCTAAAATAATTACCGCTCCGATATATCTGTATCTTAATTGAGTTAGGGTTAAAAATCGCTTCGTGTCAGCGATTCTGACCGATCGACCACCCTTTCACGCCCCCAAGGGGGTAGGCGACCCCCCCATTTGTGGTTTTCTACACCTTATTCTGTCTGTATCACAAAAAATGTTCTTTTATTTCAGCTAGTGCAGTCTGTGTTTTAAAATAGTGGGAAAAACCTTTTGGGTATGTGTAGTAGGTATTATTAATCTATACTGATCTATATATTACGTTATATACGTGAAGCAAAACCTTTTTACGAAAATTGCGCGGACGGAGGAGTATGAAATTTGGCACAGTTAAAGTTTATATGAAGAAGGAGGGGCGAATCCTATAATTTTTTAAAAATATGCATTAGAAATACATTAAGATAATGAAAAAACACTACACACACACAACCATGCATTTGTCACACGCAGTTGAATCGCGTTCGTATTATTTCGACATTGTTCGTCTGACGTCGTACAATTCTTCGTAACTATGGTTATATATACCTTATTTATATGTTATAAAGAAAAAAAAACAAGGTAGCAAGCTTAGGAATATCGTCAACGAAAGAGTATAGTTAAATAAATAATAATTTGCTTTAAAAAGATAGCTAAATTAACCTGTATAGCCTTGGTGAAATCTAAATGAAATGTCATTATAAGATTAAAGTGGTAGACAATAAAACCTCAATAATGATTAAACTTAAAATTTAAAAAGCTGAATTTCGAAAAGTGGGCTAGTTAGTATAAATAGCGCTGTAATGTGACTTGTAGATTCATTCCTTGTTGGTTCACCAGCGAATAAACACCTGAAATTGGAGTAAGTTCTTTTTTTAAATCGCTGCTTTCCTCTACAACGTATTTGTGCGTGAATTTTGGTGCTCATTATGTGTGACCATGACAACAACGGCTATGACGCGCCGACATATACTACAAATAATAATAAATAATAATAATAATAATAATAATCATTTATTCAACTTAAATTTGTACAAAAAGATACACAACTTAGGTTACATCGTAAAGGTAATATATAAGGGTTGCCTGTACTAGGGTAAACCTGTGCCACAAGCAGGGTACATACTGTATAATATAGATATAAATTCTAAAACAATACTTATAAAACATTATTATTTGTAAGTATATAAAAACTTACGAATTCCATTATAAACTAAGTGATTACTATGACTATTTAAAGAGCTATTTTATTGCGTAACACTTATTGAACAACAGTCATCAAATTTTTACTACTACTAACTACTGACAACTCTTTGGCAGAAAAACCCAACATCTCATTGTCTAACCCCTGGGTTTCTACGATTCCTGAATCGTACCTCATACACATCAGTCGTATTCACTAACACTGCGTCGCCGCCGCCCAGGCAGTTTTCTATTAAATCAGAAGCCAGGAGGAAATATGAAAAATGTCCTTTTAAAGGGGTAAATTGTACCGCGTCGAAGGGTTAATTAACCCTCACGTATGTGAACAATTTATGATGGGGGTCGTTCATACCCCTAACGTGTTTGAAACACTCGAGATGAAAAATTTAATGAAATGCAAACTTCAACAGCAATTTCAAATATTATTTTTAAATACATACACACATAGAAAGGTAGGTATTATAGAAGATATCTCAAAATAATTGATAATCCTGGAAAACCCAATAGTAGAGCTATTTGGGGAAGCAAAATAAAATACAGTAAAATTAATTAAAATGTATTTTTTTGACATTTTTGCCTCATTTCATCCCAAAAATAGATTTACATATCTATTAAAATTATTATAAATTCGAATGTGAGTTTGTTCGTTTGTTACGTTTTCACGCCTTAACTACTCGACCGGTCATTATGAAATTTCGTATACACATTGTCAAGGGAAAAGAAGAGCTTTCATCCAGAACATAAAAGTCTAATTTGTTTCGAGGGATAGAAGTTTATTACAAAATCTAGCAAAATCTATCTTTATTATATTAATATAATTAAGTCGTGGTATATGGTTTAATATTAAGTAGCTTATTTTTTATTTTTTTTTTTCATCTTTATTTAAGGAGTTTAGTCAAACATGACTATGTCACTCCATTAGACCTTCATACAACTTTACAAATCAAATAATAAACATAAAACGAATATTATAATAGCGATTAAGAACGTCTTCTCATACCACTGACAACCATCTTATACAATAGCACAGCATTGATAGACAGTGGAAACGCTAATACAATGTTGCAACCTCCAGTTTCTTTAATATCTGCACAGTTAAACAAAAATTATTGTCTAATATCTTCGTTCCGAGACGTTCTACCACAATATGAAAGACATCTTCAATGATTCCACAAGCTGTACAAAGTGGAGATGGTACTTTCTTCATTAAATAGGCAAACCTATTGAGTGGAATGTGACCTGACCTTAATCTAAATGCTGTAATTAACATATTTCTATTAAGTTGCTTATTTGATTATCATAGTACTAGGGAAGGAGTAAATACCGTGACGTCACTTGTTATTGTAATGGCGGCACGTGGACAGAGTCGTATTCGAAAGTGGGGGATTGAAACGGCTCATTACAGTTTGAGACGCCAACCAGATCACTTCTCCAAAACGAAACTATGGAGACAGTACTACCGCTCAGCTATCGCTCTCGCCGTCATATACCTACTTATATTATATAAAATGGGTAGTATTTAACTATTCCTCAATTGTTAGCTTTTGTTCCCTCAAAAATACTAATTACACAGCAAAATATATTTAAAGAGATCAAACTAAGTCGACGGACTTTTTGGGTGGATTTAAGATGGAACCTAACATAACCTAACTCTTCCGAGACGGAATGCAGTGATTTGAGGCGTATAGGTGCTCGTTATGATATATTTTAGTAAGCATATTTTGATGTGCTATTAGTATTTTTGGTGGTCATTATATTTGTCCCATATAAAATTTACTTTATACGTATTAACGCGATCATGCATAATGTTTACCTTTTAATGCTTGACGTTTATACCGGCGACATGAGCCATGACACGACATCTCCATAGAGCGTAAGGTATGGCAGGGTGCATCAAGATTCGTCAGAGTGTGGCTGATAAACTTGGTCCACCCTCATTATTCGTATGTTTTTATTTGTCCATGCACCGCCACACACTACTCTCACGGAATTAACATTATGCGTGGTCGCGTTAGTACCTGTTACGAATTATACACGGTGTCCGGTAATTAATGGATAACCTGGAAATGTCTTATAGTGGAAATGATAGCCGTTCAGAAAAAGAAATTAAAAAGCAACTATCCTAACTGCTACCTGAGATATGTGTTTTTTTTTAATTACCATGTATAACTTTCTTGTAAACTACGACCATAAATGAATAAAATCCATCGTTATTTTGTTGTTTTATTATTAAACACTAATTATGCTAATAGATAGACAGTCAAAAGTATGCTATGCTAATATAGCTTGCACTTTTTAATATTTTTATTTTCATTTTTCTGAACGGCCTTCAGTTCTACTATAAGACATTTCAAGATTATCCATTAATTACCGGACACCATGTATATCATACAACACGAATCTTTGAAAGTTACCGAAAAGTTAGATGTAGCATACATTTTACCACATTTCATCACAAAAATTGAAAATAAGATATTTTCAGAATACAACATCAGCTACTCGTAAGATTTACTGCAGATAATAATAATAGTTTATTTCCAAGAAACATGTACATACAGCAATTACATTTTGTTGACATTATTTGGCTTAATCTCGATTGAGTGAGACATCTGTGTCCAAACTAGATAAAATAAAATTATCCGTATTTCAGATCTCAGTGCTCTTCCTAAATTTAAAGACATTTTAGTAACCCTTCGTTAAAATAGATCATGACTTTACATAATGCAGATTAATAAAACATAAAAAAGTAGAAGTGAAATAACATATATCTATTGATATAGTCTATGAACCTATTACAAAAAAAACAGATGGTTTTCATTTATTTATAGCCAGTCCTTTCTTTTTAATGACATGAATTAGATACTACTTGGGGAACGTGTTTTTTTATTTTGGGCCCTCATATAGAGGGGACAATATTTTAATATTTCCCGAGAAATATTTAGGAATTTGATATTCATAACTAGTTAACTGCATAGTAATCGTAAACAAATGCATTTTTAATGATTTTATTTATTTGTAGCTATGGTATACAAAGAGGGAGAATAATGTGCAGAGTATTTTTATTTCAAACTAGATTTTATCCACGGTGTCAGTCGCTTAAATATCGGTATTCTCAATTTTTCTATCCATCGAGCACAGTACTTTTTTTAGAAAAGGTACCTGACATCCTATTCTGTACCCCTAACAATGTGTATGCGAAATTTCATTATGATCGCTCGAGTAGTTAATACGTGAACATGTAACAAAACAAAAAACTCATTTTCGCATTTATAATATCAGTTTGGTTGCTTCCAAGACCACATATTCTAGACACATGATTCAGAATTTATTTCTTAAATAACGTTTCCATACCACATTAAAGGAAATTGGAAATATCCCCGACTGCTAGGGGTAAAAAAGATATTAAATTGTTCTCGCGACATGTGTAAGGATGAATGTAATATTCAAAATTGATATACGACCTCTGTTGTAGGGAATTATTGAGCAGTGGGTCTCTTTTGTAATATTACGAGTATCTTTTAAATGCATATCATAATAGAGGTCTAAATATGAAATTGCCGCGTTGTATGAAGAAAATCGGTAACGATGTGGATTTCATACTAACTAGGTATTGCATCAATATTTCTTGAATGGCCAATTCGAATTCTATGTTTTGTTGCATATATAGTTGCTTATTGAAAGCGCAGCAGGGGAGCCTTCCCACAAGCTGGACCGACGACCTGGTAAAGATCGCGGGAAGCGGTTGGATGCGGGTGGCTCGAGACCGGTCTGTGTGGAACACCTTAGGGAAGGCCCATGTCCAGCAGTGGACGTCTTTCGGCTGAGATGATGATAATAGTTGCTTGTTTTAGGCTTCTATGGTTTGTCTTAGTAAAAACGTTAACCATCATAAAATTATGGCTGAAACAACGAATGCGGGCAGACATTAAGATATATAATTTTCAAAACAAATTGTAGAATAGGTTATTGACATATAAATTCGTCGGCCTATATGGCGTAGTGGTTAGTGTAACCGACTGCCACGCCTGAGGTCGCGGGTTTGATTCTCGCACAAGTCAAACATTTGTGTGCATGAACATGGATATTTGTCTTGATCTGGGTGTTTCTATGTATAATATGTATGTAATTACAAAAAAAAGTATATAAGTATGTTTGTCCATTGTCTAGTACCCATAGTACAAGCTCTGCTTAGTTTGGGCTAGATGGTGTTGTGTGTATGTGATAGAATACCCAGACGAAGACAAACATCCATGTTCATGCACACAAATGTTTGACTTGTGCGGGAATCGAACCCGCGACCGCAGGCATGGCAGTCGGGTACACTAACCACTACGTCAGTGAGTCGTCAAAGTCAGTCAATCAGTCAGTCAGTTACACGGGTCAGCCAGTAACATTCTCGAAATATAAGATAATTCTTAAAATAACCATTACATTTGTACAACAACAAGCAGCGATATTCTAGTAGGCGACCGTTGGACTGCTAAACAGAGGTCTCGAGTTCGATCCCAAGGCACTCATTTTTCGAAGATATATGCGTATTAAATAGTTAATTATCGCTCGATTTAACGGTGAAGGAAGACATCGTGAGGAAACCTGCATTATGTTCTACGAGTACTACTACGTTAGCAAACGAAGTTCAATCAGCTAGTAATTTATAAATACTTTGACTGTAAACTTTGAAGTTCATTCGTTACATAACTGCCGCCCCTGAGAAGCGATGGGATGAATGTATTCGTACTAAAGCTGATATTATAAACGTGAAAGTGAGTTTGTTTCTTTGTTACGCTCTCACGCCTTAACTACTCGAACAATCATCATGAAATTTCGTATACACGTTGTCAGGAATACAAAAAAGGATTCATTCAGAAAAAGTAGGGACTGTTTCCGAGGGATACAAATTTACGTAGCCTACATTTACACGAGCGGAGCAACGAGCAAAATCTAGTATTAGAATAAATAAAACAAGACATTCTCCAGACGCCTTAAAGCAACTCAACGCCATACACTTTATAATCATCAATAAATTCTTTAACAATGAACTTTGAAGATCATTCGTAACATGACTGCCGCCCCTCCGAAGAGATGGAATGAAGATCCTCGTCCTTAAAACACTGTCACAGCGAATAAAACAAACATTGAATTACACGGTACAATGGCTGCAATTTTACGAACCAGATGTTGAGATAGAAAGGTTAGAGGGGATAAGACTTACTGCATACATTTTGCTCCCGGCTTCGCTCGCTAACATGTAGGTTAGGTTAGATGATTACTAACAGTCACGAGACGACCTCCAGCCACCATGAGGTTTTATCTGGGTTTGGTGAGCTTCGAAGGCCTGCCCGCCACCCGATCAGCACCAAAGCACTTTCTCAGCCTGTCAAAGTAGAGACCTCAACATCGCCTCGGCTGCTATGAGGACGATGTGGAGGCCACTGCTCTTTGACCACACGACTGCTTACCATCAGGCGGACCGTGACATTTTGACGAGCAAAAAAAAAATAAAAAACCATTTCCGAGAGGTGGCGTGCGTGTTCCTACGCGCTTCTGTGCCGTGTCTCCGTCCCCCCACAAGGGGACAGTAGGTAAGTAAACTCTTTCTTATTAGGGTAAGTCTATTTGTGTAGTGGCCTGTAGTTTCATACGGTGGCGGGCCAAAACCTCGGCGAGGTCGCGATTGCATGCGTAAGTGCGGGGCAGTCTTTGGGGACTGCCGATAGGTGAAAACTAACTAGCGTGCGGTGACGATGACGCGAGTTTCACGCTTTTTGTTCCCCCAAAAAGTACACATATATACACAGTATACATATAGCTCATGGAAAGCGTCCGGTGACGATGACGCAAGTTCCATGATTTTTGTTCACCCAAAAAGTGTTCAATGCACCTAAAGAAGTTTTCACTTCACAAAACGGTATTCTATGTCCTTTTTTATACCCCTGACAACCAGTTTGTGTAATTTCATGATGATCGGTCGAGTAATTAAGACATAAAAGCGTAACAAACAAACTCTCAGTCGCATTTATAATATTAGTTAGGATGCCCGTTGTCGAAACGAACGGCATATACTCTAATTTGCTTTTTACTACAATCCTTCTATCGCTAGACAACACACTTTGCTGCTCGGAAATTGAACCCTAGACCATGAGCTTGAGATCAGTAATCGCATACTCTACCACTGCGATACCGAGGCAACCCTTGTTCTGCATTCTTAATTAACAATAACAAGAGAATTCGTCCATTAATTGAAACTTCACGGCGTGAAATCTAAGCGGACTCGTTTCGAACGAATTCAGAAGATAATTGATAGTCACTGCACGATGGTGTAGTGGTTTTCGTGGTCACGTCGCTGTTATTGCCGATTGTGGGTGCGATCCTCAGGCGGGACAAGAAATTGTGTGATCAATGTCTATATCCCCTAAGACTGACTGACTTTGACAGGTCGGATGACGTAATCGTTTAATTGGTCGCTTTGCCACATCCTATGGCGTGTGTTGTGGGTTTCCCAGACGGACCAAAATGTTGTATGATCTACAAGTACTTGGTTCAAGTTTATGGAGAATTATGGAGATTCGGAGACATGTAGGTTTTCTCACGATGTTTTTCTTCACCATTAAAGCGAAGAATAATTAATAATAATAATAATAATATTCTACTACATACACACAACACCATCTAGCCCAAACTAAGCAGAGCTTGTACTATGGGTACTAGACAATGGATAAACATACACATATACTTTTTCTTTTGTAAATATATACATAATATACATAAAAACGCCCAGACCAAGTCAAACATCCATGTTCATGCACACAAATATTTGACTTGTGCGGGAATCGAACCCGCGACCTCAGGCGTGGCAGTTGGTTACATTAACCACTACGCCATCGAGGCCGACAAAATTAACTAACAATTAACTATTTAATACGCACATAACTTCGAAAAGTCAGTGATGCGCACCTTGGTTTGGAACTAGAGACCTCTGTGTGGCAGTCCATCGTTCCTCCGCTACATTATCGCTGCTTTATCTTAAATAATAGATTTTTCAATGAAGTTAAAATTGAGCGTATCCATAACACCCCAACATTTTTTACGCTCAAAGAAAATTATTCAATTTTTTATCTTTGACCTTCCCCTTCGCTGTAGGGGGATTTAAATTAGAACAACCCCTGACTTGTGTTTTAAACAATGAATAATAAGAACTGTATTGTTTAAGACAATGTTTAATATATCTTTAACTTCATAAATGTTTTATATGACACGCTATTCTTCAAGGGTCTGACAGAGCTACCTACGGTATGAAGTATATTTTATTATTTATAATTACACATACATATTTACCTATATACAAAATATTTTAAAATATTATATTAAACTAGCTGATTTGGTTTCAGCAACCATATTCACGGGGAGTCTAAGATGGTGACCGTCTCAACAAACAGGAAATCAGTTGACAATAAAAAGAGAAATAGGCCCTGTACTAAAAGTTTTAGAGTTTCGCGATTTATATACATACAACTAATATTAATGCCCGTAGCATAATTATATTTTTACGAAATCGTTGAATATATAGTATATCTGACTTAATATGATAAATGCGAATGTGAGTTTGTTTGTTTGTTACGCTTTCACGCCTTAATTACTTAACCGATCATCATGAAATTTCGTATACGCGTTGACAGGGGAACAGAAAAGGAAATAGCTTACCTTTCATCCTGAAAATTGAAACGTTACCAAGGGCTAGAAAGTCGACATAACTTAACTATATTCCTGCAAATAAGTTTTTTTTTTCTAAATTTACGCGAGCCGCAGGCAGAATCAAGTACAAGATAATACTTAAAATATTTTGTGCCTAAAACTCGTTATAAAACACAATCATGTCATCAAGATATCAATCACAGTTTCTATACAACTTTGCTCAGTAAACAATGTCTAAGTTGTATCATTACACGGAGCCCTCTTTGGCAGAGTCTCTGACAAAACAATGATTAGCGCGAAACTTTCCGGACCCATTTGTATGCTTATTAGCGTAAGGGCGGTCTGAAAGGACCCTTGCTAGAAGCCTCGAGCATGGTCCATGGTATAAGAAATAGCGGTTTTATGATAATTTATAAAACTATGAAAAGTGACAAACTGCACAACCTTTTAAGGCATCACAACATTTAAAGAAGTTGTTCTAAGGTCTTTAATTAAAATTAGGTAGAAAAGGTCTCTAAAATTATTAGAGATCTAAATTTATATCACCTCGCTCAAGTTTACATACGAAAATTTCATCAAAATCAGTCCAGTCCTTTAGGAGTGCAGTGACATATACACGTACAGAGTAGTTATTAATATAAAGACTAGTTGTTGCGCTTCACTCGGGATAGTACTTTATCTGGATGAAAGGTACCCTATGTTCTTTTCTGTACAGTGGGTATAGAAAAGAACACAGGGTACCTTTCTCTTTTTAATGTATAAGCATATTATTTTATTCTGAACAATTATTCGTGCGATCTAGTACGGTGAGGGCGAATCTATGATTTATTTATCATTCAACGTGGCAATGCTGCTAGTCTTCTGTGCACATTACCAGTCGAATGTGATGCGGAAGAATTCTGTGACGCCTATTAGAGGGTTTTGGTTTTCTTTTCTTTTTTATTTCTGTTTTATAATATTTTAGATATAAGTTAGTTTTAAAGAATTGTGTTTATATTATGTACATAGTTAATAATTTTGTGATTATACGAAATAAATTTATGATTAAAATTCTTACTGATATAAATGCGAATGTGAGTTTCTTTATTTGTCACACTTTCACGCTTTCATTCATCATGAAATTTCGCATAAACATTATCAGGGGTACACAAAATGACATAAGGATTCATTCGAAAAAATACTTTTCCCAGGGGATAGGAAATTTCAGTTTTAATCTTGTTAATAATATTATATTTATTTCTAAATATTTCGCTTGCTAAACCGTCCTTACTGTTTATCGAGGTTGCAGGTTCAAATTCTACTTTATAGATTGCCTTTTTCTCGTTCATATTGTATAGGTCAAAATCGTCCAATTTTTATCACTTGAACCGTAGGAAAGAACTTCAAAGAAAAAATCTTGTAATTACCAAGAAGATTTTTATAGCAGTTCCTTGGACAAAGACATTAGATATTTAAAGTGTTATGGCTCAGAGCTTACGCCGATCGATGCCTGAAGTTAAGCTACGTGCAGCGGGGATGAAAATGGGATGTCTTTTAAATTGAAGATGAGTTAAAGAAGGAATTACTATATCGGTAGAATAATCTAGAAAAGTTTTTGTATGCTTTAAAGATTTATATAAAAATGTTATTGTTTCATGGCATAATTTTTCATATTGTGAAAAAGTGACAGTATTAAAAATAATGACTTATTTATTACCATACCATCAGTGTAGATTAGGCATTTTATAAGCAATTTTCATTAAAATGTAACAGATATATGCATCATATTTACCAAAAACACAAAAAATAAACTTAAATTATTTTAGTTGGAGCTAAGTACGTGAGCGTAAGCGGTTATAGATATACTTTTTACGTGTTTTTAAACTACTACTGTTAATGTGTACTGTTTTTGGCCTCTGAGTCTTCTTCGAAGAGGTTAATGAAAACACTATGTGGGTCTGTGTGTCTGTTTGTTAGTGACAGGCAAAGCTCCGGAACCACTGGACCGATTGACTTGTAACTTGGTGTGCAGACACCTTGAGGTCATCCCTCGGTCGAATTTGAATATGGGTCCTGTGGGTCAAAAGACCCCTGAGATATAGGGGTCACAAGGTCATAAGGTCAGAGGATATCTACCAATAGAGTGATTTGGAAGTCCAAGGGAGAGGCTTGTTGTCCCGGCATTGGGACATTACAAAAAACTAATGAAAAAAAAGGTCACATGAAGACGAAGAGGTTGAATCTTGGGTTTTTACACCCATCTCGTTAACAAACGTGTTACGTCACTTGACGACTCGACGCCATATTGCCGGAGCAAGCGTTTTGACAGTTTAAATAATCAGTGTATATTGCAAGTAACTTTTAATTAAGTAAATGTAAACATTATTTGAAGGGTCCATATACATTACTAAATAAAGTAAGATGGTTGCCAGAAACTAGTCAAATAGCGTACTAAGGCATTAGCAATCAATTCACGAGGGACCATACATAAAGTCACGAGAGAGTTTACAAACATGCAATGCTTTTCTTTGTATTTAAACAGTAACTATTTAAATTTACATTGGCTCCCACGTTTCGGTTGCTTTTCCGCAGCAAAGGAACAGAACAACAGCGGCAGTCAGGCACAGGCTGCCTTCCTGTGATGTGATGGCAATGTTAATGCAAATCGAATTTTGATTTTCCTTCAAATAAATTTGAATGTAATAGTTTCTATGAACAATACAGATACTTTTTCATACAAAAAGTTAAAATTTTACTGATAGATACTTTTTCATACGGATCAGCAATTTCATTTTTTTTTTTTTTTTTATACTCCTAAGGTGGCAAACAAGCATAAGGCCCACCTGATGGTAAGTGGTCACCGTAGCCTATAGACGCCCGCAACACCAGAGGCATCACTTGCGCGTTACCGACCGAAGTGGGAAGGAGAAGGAGCGGGAAGGGGGAAAGAGGGTGATTGGGCCTCCGGCACTCTCACTCACCGAACGAAAGACAACAGTAGAAGTACTGCTATTTCACGTCGATATTCTGTGAGAGGGTAGTCCTTCCCGGTCGAGCCGGCCCATTCATGCTAAAATCAGCGAGGCTCTACTACACACAAATTCATAGCCTAAATAGACTAGATTTACATAATAAGTAATGGTAAGTAGCCAAACACTTGAGCCCACGACTGTACTCTTTTACACGCGCACACACGTCGCACAGACACTTGGAGCAATAAAAATAACATTTACTTCACTCAGCTGTGTCCGGCAGATAGTGAGAATGGAATCGCTCTTATTTTTCATTGGTACTGACCGGCACAAAAGTGTCAAAGTATATTTAAAAAAATATTGTGTATTTATATTGAATGAAGATGAAACTGTGATTTGATTAGTAACCGATTTCCAGCATACTTACTAAAAAAAATATTAAAAGAAGATGGAAATGAGACGGAATAAGTATGAGTGATTGAGAACTACAAATTACTTTTAATTTTTATACGTATTAAATATTAATATTATAAATGCCAATGTGCGTTTGTTTGTTTGTTACGCTTTCACGTCTTAACTACTCAACCGATCATCATGAAATTTCGCATGTTATCTGGTGTCTGGGGTACAGAAAAGGACATAGGGTACCTTTTATCCAGGAAAAAGTATTGTTCCCGAGAGATAGAGGAGAGAGAGAGATAGAGTCTATCTCATAGCCAGTTGCACTCATTGATCGGTAAACGACTAGTGAGGTTAAGCAACGTTGGGTGCGGTCAGTCTACAGATGGGTGACCACTTAGTGGTATTTCATCTGAGCGTCGCCGTGCTTCGGAGAGCACGTAAAAAGTCGGTCCCGGTTGTTGCCAAATTGACAGCAGTCGTTAAGCCATGTCAGAGGCCTACGGGTGGCTTGAACAACTCTTGACAACAGGTCGGCCACTAACTACACGAAAAGAAGAAGAGAGAAGAATTGTCATAACCTACATTTACACGAACGGAGCCGTGGACCAAATCGAGTTAAAATAATTTATTTATCGGTGCTTTGACAGTGTAGCAGTAATTAACGCGACTGCTGGTCTCGTGTACGATTCCCGCGTTGGACATAGAGATATTGTTTGTTTTTTATTTAATACATTCTCGTCATTACTATGGAATATAAAGCGATAGTTGGCAAAATCTGAAATACTTTTTATTTTAATTTTATATTCAGTTATAGATAATATAATAACTGAAACGCCTTATATATATGAGATGTAAAATACTAGAATGATAATTGAATGGCGATATAAAAAAAATATTTTGAGTTTCTTGCAGGTTACTTCTCATAGACTCAATCTTTCGCCTGGACCTAGCAACTAATCTAAATGTAAATGCAGTAACTTTACTAAACTCACTAATTCTATATACTATAAACTTTGAATTTAATATTCGTATACACTTTGACGTTCATAAGTGTTACTTTGTGACATAAATGAATAAACTGTATCGAGTAGGCAAGTAGAATCATACGCTACAACGCAGCACGAGATCATACGATCTACGTCACACGTGGCGTGATGTTTTACACGTGTAATGGATTAGTGCGCATAGCCCCACCTCCAGCAAGATGGCCGTCCACCTGCCATTGTATTAGCGGCGCGCGCGCAAGATGGCTGCCACATGTCCTTTGTTCTACGGTCAACGCCTACCTAGAAAAGTGTCAAGACCGAACCGTTATTATTATTAATTAGAATTATGTCAAGCGTGATCCTTAATTATCATTAGCTAATGTTTAGTATAAATAGTGTGTCGTTAATGCATATATATTCATTCTGCTTCTGATATTTATAACATGCAAATATAAGTTGCCTAATTACTTGCGTATTTAATTGCTGCCAGCATCCTTCTCGCTTATCATTAAGCAAGTGGTCTAGGCTAGTTAGCCTAACCGCTTCAAAACTAATTTTTCTTTTAACTTTGACTTCGTCAAATCGTCAGACATCCAAGTCTTTTTCTACAATTTGCTCGTACTGTTACGTGACGGTCCTTAATTAAATTAACGATTGCCAAGACGGCGGTCTCGGATTTGAATTCATCGCACGATCTTTGAACGTTTTCATGCTTTGTGCGTATTGAAATATAAGTTAATTATCTTCCTTTTTATTGGTGAAGAGAAACATTGGGAGGAGATTAGTATATTCAAGAGTTCTTCTTGGTTATATTTACGCCTGTTTCCTGAAAGGGTAATCAAAAACTACAGCTTTCCACTTGCTACGATTCTCTTTTGCCTCTAACATAAATAATTGCTTCGCTCAAAACAAAATCAATATTTTGTCAATAAACTTCCATTAAAGAAACACAGGGTGTGTTTCTTTTTATACCCCTGATAAAGTGTATGCGAAATTACATGATGATCGGTTGAGCAGTTAAGAAGTGACAGCGTAAGAAACAAAAGATAAACATACGTCTTTTGTTTGTTACGCTTTTATAACATTAGTTAGGATTAAAACAATTTATGATAATAAAAAGACATGCGGGACAGTCTTTGGGGACTGCCGATAGAAGTGAAAACTAAGTAACTAGCGTGCTGTGACGATGAAGCGAGTTTCACGGTTTTTGTTCACCCAAAAAAAACACATATATACACAGTATACATATAGCTCATGGAAAGCGTTCGATGACGATGATGCGAGTTCCATGATTTTTGTTCACCCAAAAAGTGCTCAACGCGCCTAAAGAAGTTTTCACTTCAAAATAGATTAGGTACACAAAACATACAGCTGAACATAGATTCTCTTCCTTTTTGAAGTTTCTTTTCTTTTTATACAACTAAATTGGCTAACAAGCATATACCTGATGGTAAGTGGTCACCGTATCCTATGGACTCCTGGAACACCAGAGGCATCACTTGCGTGTTGCCGACCCTTTAGGAAAGGAAGTGGGAAGGAGAAAGAGCGGGAAGGGGGAAAGAGAGTGATTGGGCCTCCGGCACTCTCACTCACCGAACGAAACACAACAGTAGGAATACTGCTATTTCACGTCGATATTCTGTGAGACCGGGGAAAGACTACCCAGTCCTTTTCTGGTCGAGCCGGCCCAATCATGCTGAAATCAACGAAGCTCAACTATTACCAAGTCGGTTAAAACAGGGTTCAATTAAATATTTATAACAATTTTTAATTAAATATATTTATTCTAAATAGCAAATTTTACAAAGAGCGATTTTGAAATGAAATAAACCAGTACTATTCCCGAATGAAGGTGTGGGCAAAGTCTAGTATTAAATCATAAATCATTTATTGATTCAATTCATTTTGGGTATGACATGATTACAAAAAGTTTAAATTAGTACCACCAAAATCTGCCTAAGAAATATGAATGTACAGTTTAAAAATATATCAATACATTAAGAGGAAACACCACGGGCGAGAGAATTGAAAAATAGGTATTTGTAAAATCTATTGCTGTCGCGCAGTGCCCGCAGAGCGTGATAGAGACAACTGCAGCTTGGACCGAAAATACCTATAAAAGTACACAAAATCAACGTTTCGTAGTCCCCTGATTCCTTCTCCAACACTTGACCGATTTAACTACTTATTTCATTAACAATTCAAGAAAGGCTTTGGCCGTGTTTCTATGTTTTTTTTTTTATATAATCTACTCATATTTGTGTGATGTTTGAACACAGCGGAAAATCTGACCAATTTTTGAGATTTTTGAAGGCTCATATCTCTTTAAATAATTAATTAATGGAAAAAAGGAAAACATAGGGACATGTCAATAGAGGCTATACATTTTTTGAAAAAATATTATTGCTCTACTGGTATTATCCAGGGAGGAAACAAGGGACTACTTTTGTATGGAAAAACGGCCCTTGTGTTTCCTCTTAAATTATCAAATTGTATATTTAGATATGAAATTAAGCAGAATAATAATATCAATAAATGTAACAAATGAAATTAATAAAATAAAAGTATTATCATAGAAATCACTTCTGTACACGACATTCCCGGTCCCTCCTGTGACTGCTTGACCACAGATAAGACCCATCCTACACAAACACTCACTTTAACCCTCTTGTTTCCTTTGAGTACCCTTTCTGCTTATCCCAAGATGAAGGATGAAGTTGTATCGGCCCCGTGTTTGATGTTAGATCAAAGAGAATACGGGTGAGAAAGATAATTAACAAAACCACTAATCTAAATCTATACTCATATAATAAAGCTGCAGAGTTTGTTTGTTTGGTTGAACTCGCTAATCTCAAGAACTACTAGTTCGAATTGAAAAATCATTTTAGTGTTGGATAGCCCATTTATCGAGGAAGAAATATATAATATCATATCTATAACTTAAGTAATAGATGTTGATACAGTAAACATTTTGCATGTGGTGTTTACCTATAATTGGTTGTGTAGTTAGATTTAAGACACAAATACTTGTATGTTCCTATCTGTATTATATCTGTAACAAATGTAGGTAAAACATAAAAGAAAATAAAAAAACAAAAAGGCTTTAAGCTTTACATAATGTTGTCTTCTGTTTACGCGAAATTTATTCATTGAAATTAAACTACTATATACGGATTTTATCGCGTTGTTTATTTAACACTCTATTACATAATTTAGAAATTGTTTACACTACTATACTACAATTAAACTTTACTAATTTTAAGCTTATTAAATTATTAAACCATTAAAACTATTTGTATTTAAGTTTACACTTTCCCCGACGTTTCGGTTGCTTTTCAGCAGCCATGGTCACGAGTCTCCCCGTGACCATGGCTGCTGAAAAGCAATCGAAACGTTGGGGAAAGTGTAAACCTAAATATTAATAGTTTTAATAAATTTATTAGCTTAAAAATAAGTAAAGTTCTATAGTAGTAGTAGTGTAACAGTTTCTAAATTATGTAATACAGTGTTAAATAAACAATGCGATAAAATCCGTATATAGTAATTCAATTTTAAAGGCTTTAGGCTATAAAACATCACGCCACGACCAATAGGAGCGAAGCATTAATGAAATATGTTGCAAAAACGGCGAAAGTTCTTTTATGTGAAGCAGACGAATTGCGCAGGTCAGGCAGTTAATTAAATACATAATTGTAGGTGCATGTCATAATTACAATATAAATTATAGGTTGAAATTAAACTACTATATACGGATTTTATCGCGTTGTTTATTTAGCACTGTATTACAAAATTTTGAAAATATTACACTACTACTGATTTTATTTTACTAATTTATAAGCTAATAAAATTATTTAAACTATTAAATCTATTTATTTTTGGTTTACACTTTCCCCGACGTTAAAATCAGTAGTAGTGTAATATATTCAAAATTTTGTAATACAGTGCTAAATAAACAACGCGATAAAATCCGTATATAGTAGTTTAATTTCAATGAATAACATTCGCGTAAACAGAAGACAATATTATATAAATTATAGGTGTTTGGGAGGCAGCGGTTTCAACTTTATGTTATTAATTTGCCAGTCTGTATGTATTTTAAGAATCTTTGTACATTGTGCTTTATCTGGTATGAACATCTATACATTAATAACTTTGTTTTCTGTTTTTCTCTATTACATACATATATAATAATAATAATAATAATCTTGTACTACATACACACAACATCATCTAGCCCAAACTAAGCAGAGCTTGTACTATGGATACTAGACAATGGATAAACATACATATATACTTTTTTTTTTTGTAAATACATACTCCGTCAATCTTTATTGTATAGATATTATTCCAAGTGCATTAATCTTACTAAAACTGAACACAATGGTGGCTAATCCTAATAGTGATAAACCAGTGCAAAAGTAAAAACGGTGTGTAAGCAATTAATCAAGAAACTATCGAAATAACTAGTTCAAAAGTGCAAATCATCTTGCCTCTAAACGTGTCACAGTGCAAAAGTGAAAGAACCGTCGACTATATACAAGGTCAAACTAACGATACGACAATAATATAATAACAACAGATCACCTATTTTACAAAGTTAAACTGTCGGCTGATGTTCAGGCGGCGGAACGTCTTACCTTGCAATAGCCTGGGCGTGAGATCGATTCCCGGCTAAGAATTTTCGCGAAGAGTCTTTTTGCTGTTTTTTAGAAAGTATTTTGATATATTTGTTGCTTTTTAATTTTATAAAATAAAAACAACATGTATAAAACACCACCAAATCCTTCCCAAAAACTTGCTGCGCCGTCACGCTCCGAATCTGACATTTCAAATATTCATGCCGAAGATACTTGGACGCCTGCTACAAATGTCACACAACGAGCGAAACGATTACGATCTACTGAGGACAATCTGTTGGGAGAAGAGCAACCAGTGTCAGTCTCTGATATAAGATCGATGTTTACTGACCTACAAAAAAACCAAGACCAAAAATTTGAACAAATAAATAATACTTTGATTGCATTAGTTACACAAAATCAAGAGTTCCAAAAATCATTTCTTACTCTGTCTTCCCAAAATCAAGAACTGCTACAGAAAGTTGACCACTTACAAACAGAAAATTGTCTGCAGAAAAGTCGCATTTCTGTTTTGGAAAATCAGCTAGACCGGCTTGAAAAAAATGCTTGCTCTACAACCATTGAAATACGCAACCTGCCAAAGCAGAACAATGAAAACAAAGCAGTACTTATAGGATTGATGCAGCAAATTAGCTCAACCTTGGGCCTTCAATCCACAATACAAGAGACAGACATCAGAGATACCTACCGTGGTAAATCTGAGGCAATAGTTGTAGATTTTACTACAACCCTTCTTAAAGAATCCGTCATATCATCATTCAAAACCTTCAACAAATTGCGGCGTGAATTAAAACAACCGCTTCTTAACTCAAACTCTATTAAACTACCCGGAGAGCAACGCAGACTTTATATATCAGAGTATTTAACTGGCAAAACAAGAAGAGTTTTCTATCTCGCTCGGCAATATGTTAAAGACAAGAAACTCGTTGCAGCCTGGACATCCTTCGGTAGGATCTATGTGAAAAAAGGAGAAGACTTCCCGCCCGTACGTATTGATGATGAGTCTGGGTTGACAAGTCTAATCATGTGACTAGCACGATCACTTGTATGTTGTTTTGAGTCACACGCAATCAGCATACAGAGTTTCTTTTGTTTTAATGTACCTTTTTGTTTTTACTTATTTTATTGTTTTTATTTTGTGGCGTTTGTTATGCCAATCACCCTTGTTGGCTTCTTGATTATACACATTTACATTTACATTGTACAGCTAAAATGTACATGCCTTACACATCACAATCATCACATTTTTTATATGCGAGTATCTCAAAATTATAGTAGATTTCATTGGCTATTGTTTGTTTCATCGTGTCACTTACTAGCAACTGCTGGATCCCAGGTCGTAGGGCTTTTTATTTTCAAATATTATATGACTGTCACACAATTCCTGTGACTGTCATACTCTGAATTACTTACAAATTAACTATTTATTAAATGCAAAATATTGTAACATTGAGCTCCGACCTGGATACCCTGCAAATAGCCAAATCAATTCACTGTGACATAGACAATGCTAAAAATCATATACTAAATAATAAACATAAGATAAATATCCTAACCCATAACGTTCGCAGCATAAATTGTAATATGAGTAATTTAATTACACTTCTCCAAAGATCGCAAATAGTCTGGGACGTCTTGGTACTATCTGAGTGCTGGCTTAAAGCCGCTAGACCAATTCCTAACCTGGACAACTATAATTACATTGCAACCTCCTCGCATAAAACTCAGAATGAAGGAGTAGTAATCTATTACAATCAAGACCTTGTAGTAACTTATGAAGAGCCTAATATCAATGACGCAAACTCTCTCCTATTAAAATTAAACCACGAAACGTGCATCATTGGCATTTATCGCCCTCCGAGTCAATTAAATATCACTAATTTCGTTGACTCCTTGGACTTATTGCTCTCTAGACTGCGAAATTACAAAAACATTTTTTTATGCGGTGATATGAATATAGATATAGCCCATAATAGTGCTGACAGACGTTCTCATGAATACCTGAATATGCTTGCTAGTCATGGCATACTCCCTGGCCACATTCTACCAACACATAACCGTGCATGCCTCGACCATATAATGATAAAAATTAAAAGTGATAATATTGCAAATTGTATAGTCTTTGGATCTTCTATTACAGACCATGAGAGCGTGGCGACTAGTTTTAGCATTATTCCGCGAAAGTATTCTAATTTAACAACTTATAAAATTAACTACCAGGGCCTAGATGAATCTGTTCGCAACATAGACGTTCACACTATTACTAACTGTAGTGATCCCAACGTCGCCACTGACCTTCTAGTATCTTCCTTATCAAGCGCTATAAGGAAAAATTCTAGTTTGGTAAAAATATCTAACAGGAAACGGACCATTAAACCGTGGATAACCGAGGGATTATTACGCTGTATGAAAAATAGAGATAACTTACATAAAAAGTTAAAAAGTGATCCCACATATGAGGTAACTAAAGCGACTTACAGGCGCTATCGAAATTTTTGCACAAACTTATTAAAAAAAGCAAAACGAAGTTATGAAAAAGTTGAGATTGAAAAGGCTAAGAATGATAAGAAACGGCTGTGGGAAATTGTTAAAGAAATCAATGGTACCAACAAAATAACCGACCAATCTTCCTGTCTTATTTCGAATGACAATCCAGATAAGAGCATTAACGAAGTTAACAAATACTTTGCCACCGTTGGAAGTAAACTAGCTGAGCAGATTACCCAGTCCTTAATATTTAATACTACCCAATGCAATCTCTCCAGCACAACCTCTTTTAACTCATTTGTTCTACTACCTACCGATGAGGAAGAGGTTGTTCGTATTATTCAAGGACTAAAAGAGAAGTGTGCTGCAGGAGTCGATCTAATCACTAGTAAAATTATTAAAAGGTATCTAAACATACTCAGCTTTCCAATTACGTATATATGTAACCTCTCATTCACAACCGGTATCTTTCCTACGGCATTTAAGGTAGCGCTTATTAAACCCATTCATAAGGGTGGGGAGAGAGATCGTGTCGGCAATTTTCGACCAATTTCCATTTTACCTACATTGTCCAAGATCCTAGAGCGTCTTATAAATAATCGTTTAACATCATTTCTAGAGAGTAACAACATCCTTTCACCCAACCAGTTTGGTTTTCGTCGTGGCAACTCCACCAGTGACGCAGTACATAAACTCTTGCATTCGATCATTGCAAATGTAGACAGAAGGCATAAATGCTTAACGGTTTTTCTAGATCTAGCTAAGGCCTTCGACACGGTCTCTATTCCACTCCTAATAAGAAAACTGGACCAGAATGGTGTTAGGGGTACTCCACTCAAACTTATTACAAGCTACCTTACAAACAGACGTCAGAGGGTGAAAATAGATCAGAGAACAAGTAATGAGTTGCCTATTGAATTTGGTGTACCCCAGGGAAGCATTCTTGGGCCTACCTTGTTTTTGATATATATAAATGACCTCTGTCAGTTGCAACTCCAAAATGGACAAATTGTTACTTTTGCCGATGATACAGCACTCTCTTTCAGCGGATGCAGTTGGGAAGATGTATTTAGCTTTGCTCAGAGTGGTGCAAACAGAGTCGGTGAATGGCTGCAATCTAACTTCTTAACACTCAACATAAATAAAACTAAGTATATAGCATTTGCCCATAAACTTGACCTTCTGCCCTCACTAAAATTCACTATCACGGCTCATACTTGCGGTCTTCCTCGTTCTGATTGTTCGTGTGCCTTAATCGAAAGGAGAGACCACTTGAAGTACCTTGGTATTACAGTGGACCAATGTCTAACCTTTAAACAACATTTTAGCAATTTAGTGGGTCGATTACGGAAATTGATTTATATCTTCAAGACCTTAAGACATGTAGCTGACCGACGAGTTCTAAAAATGGTCTACTATGCTCTATGTCAATCGCTTATTGACTATTGTATCACTTGTTGGGGTGGGGCAGCTAAGACGTCACTTATTGAGGTCGAGAGAACACAGCGTGCGATTCTCAAGGTGGGCGCTGGACTGCCCTATCGATACCCTACTGTGGATCTTTACAAAGAATGGGATCTCCACACCGTTCGAAAATCTTTTATCCTGCACACCGTTCTTAAGCAACACTCGCTAACGCCTTACAAACCAATTCAAGGGAAGGATAAGCGACGCAAGGGCAAGGTTTGTCAAAGGCACACTTATAAATCATCACTGGCACACAAATTCTTTGATTTCTTGGGTCCTTACCTCTATAACAAATTAAATACTTTTTTAAATATCTACCCCCTAAACAAATCAAAATGTAAAGTTGCTGTCTCTGCCTATCTTAAGACACTGAACTATGATGAAACTGAGAATTTAATGTCTCCAGTGAGATAATTAATTGAGAACACATCGGAAAGGTTATTTTGTTTTTTGTTTTGGGATATTGCTCGCAAATAATATTACTATACATTAAAAATACATTTCATACCAACAAGCATATGCATACTAATATACACACGCACTCTAACATGACACATACTCATTCACCAGACACAGACATGCTCATACAGTCATACGCACATAAATTAAGCCTATTTCCTCACTCTGGCTGATACTAGTTCTAATTTTGTTTTATTTTTTGTTATTTTTATTTTCTATAATTGTATATCACATGTTTGATCGCTGCACGCTGTAACTATAATCCTAATATGTACTATAGCAATTGGAGGGCCTTGGTGACCTGTAATACAGGTTTTATAAAACCTACTTCAGGCACCAATTCTCTCACAGTGTTAAGTCATTTAAGATGATTGTAAATTAATGTTACTTTGTATTAACAACTGTGAAGAGATCAAATAAATAATAATAATAATAATACATATTATACATAGAAACACCCAGACCAAGACAAACATTCATGTTCATGCACACAAATGTTTGACTTGTGCGGGAATCGAACCCGCGACCTCAGGCGTGGCAGTCAGTTACACTAACCACTACGCCATGTAGGCCGACAAAATATATGTACATGAATAAGACATAGTTATTTAAGATTTTATTGTCTACAATTTTATTCTTATAATGACACTTCATTTAGATTTCGCCAAGGCTATTCAGGTTAATTTATCTATATTTTTCAAACAAATTACTATTTACTTAATTATATTCTTTCATTGACGATATTCATAGGCGTGCTATTTTTTTCTTTATTAATAATGTATGAGTAACCATAGTTACAAATAATTGTACGACGTCAGACGAACAATGCCGAAATACTACGAACGCGATTCGACTGCTTGTGTCAAATGCATGCAATGTTGTGTGCGTGTAGTGTTTTTTTTATAAATTTAATATATTTCTAATGCATATTTTATAAAAATATTAGGATTCGCCACTTCTTCTCTGTATAAACTTTAACTGTGCCAAATTTCATACTCCTCCGTCCGCGCAATTTTCGTAGAAAGGGGTACACAGTTTTTGCTTCACGTATTAAATATATATTATATAATACGGGTTTTCTATTGATTAGATAAAATGATTTAGATAATGACTACATTATTATCTAATAATTAATTGCTACGTAAACGTTGGGTAGCTTCAACAAATAATGTGATTATTAATTACCTTTTATTTATAATTATAATCCTTACTAATATAATCCTTATTAATTCGAAAGTAACTCTGTCTGTCTGTGTGTTACCTATTCACGGCTAAACCACTCAACCGATATGGATGAAATTTGATATAGAGGTAGTTTACAACCTGGGAAAGAACATAGGCTAGTTTTTATTGATTTAGGTACCACGCGGGTGGCAAAAGCTAGTTATTTCGGCCTCGACGGCGTAGTGGTTTGTGTAACCGACTGCCACGCCTGCGGTCGCAGGGTCGATACCAACACGAGTCAAACATTTGTGTGCATGAACATGGATGTTCGTCTTGGTCTGGGTGTTTCTATGTATAATATGTATGTACTTACAAAAAGAAAGTATATATATATGTTTATCCATTGTCTAGTACCCATAGTACAAGCTCTGTTTAGTTTGGGCTAGATGGTGTTGTGTTTATGTGATAGAATATTATATTATATATTTATACATACATATAATAAAATTGTAACTGGTCGATGTGTGTACGTAGGAGATATTTAAGCAAAGTAAGTATATGCAGTAGCCAGAGTTTTTTGGTTTAAAATTAATAGTATTCTTGTTAACCTCTCCATGGCACCTTTTGAGTAGTAAAACCTCGCTGATTTCAGCATGAATGGGCCGTTTCAACCGGAGAAGGACTACCCTCTCACAGAATATCGACGTGAAATAGCAATATTCCTACAGTTGTGTTTCGTTTTCGAAATCGCCCAATCACCCACTTTCCCCCTTCCCGCTTGTTCTCCGTCCCACTTTCTTTCCTAAAGGGTTGGCAACGCGCAAATGATGCCTCTGGTGTTCCAGGCGTCCATAGGCTACGGTGACCACTTACCATCAGGTGGGCCGTATGCTTGTTTGCCACCTTAGCTGTATATAACAAAAACCACGCTAAAACTGCTGCTCGAAATTGAATGCGGTGTTCATTGTTGTATAGCAGCGATAGAGACTGATGGACTGCCACGAGCCATCAAAAAGTTATTGAGCTGTTCTGTTTAGAAATCTCACTACCAGCCCCAAGTTAGTAAGTTGGTGGTGTTATGATGGTGGTATGATGATTCTGCGCTTGATCTCTTTACGTTCGTGTCGGATTACGCCGCATCGGATCAAGAGAGTTAGAAAACAGAGAGTGCACTTGCGTTTGCGCACACACTTGTGCACTATAATATTTCCTGTGCAGATGTCTAGTCTCCGTTAAGATTGGCCGCCGTGACCGAAATTCGGTCTGATCTTATTGTTATACGAAAGCAACGTCGTAGGATTCCTCTCGAATAAATTAATTATATTAAATACTGATATTGCGACTGCTAATATAAATGTGAATGTGAGTTTGTTTGTTAACATTTCACTCCTTAATTACTCGACCGATCACCATGAAATTTCGCATACACGTTGTTAGAGGTACAGAAAAGGATATATGGTACCCTATATCAAGAAAATTTTCAGTTCCTGTGGTATAGAAATTTATTGGCACCTACACCTGCGAGGGAAGCCGCATATAAATATGAATTTTAGTTTGTTCGATTGTTACGCTATCATCTTAACTACTCAATCGATCATTATGAAATTTCGCATACACATCGCCAGGGGTACAGAAAAGGACAAAGGGTACCTTTCATCCAGGAAAAAATACTGTTTCCTTGTGTCTATAAATTTATTGTTTATACATTATTATATATACAGGGTGTCCAAGAACCTGGCGTCCAACTGGATTCCCACGATGCCCCAAGTTCTAACAGTACTCAGAAAAATATTTTAAAAAATCCACCCCATGTACTTACAGAATTATACTGATTTCAAAAAAAAAGGGGAAATGAGCACCCTGTGACATACTTTTGAATGCTGTGACTGCTAATGCTGATAATTTCGATATTTCTTGGAGGTTTTGTAATCTAGGGTATTGCTGTGTCTAAATAGAATGTAAAAATAAAGTACTTATTGTACCATTTTAAAATAAAATATTATTTTAACTAAAGGTGATATGGAAAACTATTGAATTTCGCAACTTTGACCGACTGTAGTGTAAAAAAAATGTACCAAAATAGTATGGCAAGTGACGTCAAATTTTGACGCGTTTATTCCTCTTTTTAAAAAGGTATAATACTTACACATTAATTTGAAAAAAAAAATTTTGATAATATTTTTACTCAACAACCCAATTTTTACGAAGTGCCTACCTACTAACGGTAACTGTCGGACCCTTTCTTATCTTAGAAACTGTTATGTTACTACTATTATTTACTTCGGTTCCAAGAGTGAGCAAGAAGGAAATACACACAGGTAGATGGGTTCCCAGTAGAATAAAAGCAAAGAATGTTAGTTTAAAGATATTTTATTACAATAAATGTTCAAAATGTTGACCACCCGCGGCAATACAAGCTCTCACTCTCCTTAAAAAGGACCGCTTTATGTTTCGCGAGTAACTTTTTTGACGTATCACCTGCACTGCTTGTGTTATCTTCTCACGAAGGTCAGCGATGTCATTAATGGGCTTCGCATAAACGAGCTCCTTCATAGTTCCCCAGAAAAAAAAATCCAGCGGATTTAAGTCAGGTGAGCGGGCTGGCCACGGGATTGTTCCTGATCGCCCAATCCACCTGTTCGGGTATTGCTCGTCCAAAAACTCTCTAACGGATACGCGAAAATGTGCTGGACAGCCGTCGTGTTGGAACCACATATCTGGTGGGGTCTCTTCTAGTAAGTTTGGCAAATCATTTTGAAGAAAATTTAAATATGATTCGCCAGTCAAATTCTCGGGCATCTCAAATGGACCAATAATATTCCCACAGAGAATACCGGTCCACATGTTCACTTTGAACCGGTACTGGGATCTATCTTCTCGCATCAAGTGCGGATTTTCCACATGCCACTCGTGCAAGTTGTGTAGGTTCATGTAGCCATCCTTCTTAAATGTAGATTCATCTGACCACAAAATTTTGTCGATAAAGTTTTCGTCTTCTCGATGTTTTTGCAGGATTGTTTCACAAAACGCGACTCGGCTCGGATAGTCTCGAGGTAAAAGACTTTGCACTCGCTGTACGTGGTACGGATGATATTCTTCTTTTTGGAGAATACTGTGTGCTGTGCTCTTCGGTATCCCCGTATCAGCTTCTATTCCTCGCACAGAGATGCTTGGATTTGCCGACACCGCCTCTAAAACTTCATCGCGTATGAAGTCATTTACGGGTCGTCCTTCACCAGCTACTTGATTGGGGAACCGCCCGTCACATAGTGATCTGTGCACATTAATGAAAACTCGATGGTCGGGATATCGCGTAGCCCTCGGATACCTTTCTCTGTAAAGTCTCGCTGCAGCTCGTCCATTACCTCTACATTCTCCATAAATGTAGTGCATATTTGCGTATTCTTGCGGAGTGTAGGTCGCCATGGTAGCACACACAAAACACAAACTGTCCAAACACAGGCAAAGGTCGTCGTAAAGAGTTCGTTTCAAAGTCCAGAGCACAAAGAGTAATCGAGTCCAATAAACAAAGCTTTAAATCGTAGTACGTGATCAATGGTAACAATAAGAGAGAGGTGCGTAGTAACGGCAGGAGGCAGTGACGCGTACTGACCGTACTGTTATCCTAAATAGCACGATCCCAGATAGCGTCACTATCTATCTCACTCGCACCTCTAACCTTTTTCTCCCTCACTCTTACCTGAATAATGGGGTACCATAAAGAAGAACCAGCAAATCGCAAAGATAGTTTCTGTCTTGCTCCCTCCTGTTGTAATAACGAATCACTATGGTGAGATGCATGCACATACCGTCCCTTACGGTCTAACCTGTTTTTTGAGAGGCCTGTTGTTATTTTTATGAGCATACAACAGTAATTCTTTAGAGGTTAGATTCAATTCGTCGTAAATTTTTCTTTCTAAGAATTCTGTAAGACATCGTAAAAATTGGGTTGTTGAGTAAAAATATTATCAAAATTTTTTTTTTTCAAATTAATGTGTAAGTATTATACCTTTTTAAAAAGAGGAATAAACGCGTCAAAATTTGACGTCACTTGCCATACTATTTTGGTACATTTTTTTTACACTACAGTCGGTCAAAGTTGCGAAATTCAATAGTTTTCCATATCACCTTTAGTTAAAATAATATTTTATTTTAAAATGGTACAATAAGTACTTTATTTTTACATTCTATTTAGACACAGCAATACCCTAGATTACAAAACCTCCAAGAAATATCGAAATTATCAGCATTAGCAGTCACAGCATTCAAAAGTATGTCACAGGGTGCTCATTTCCCCTTTTTTTTTGAAATCAGTATAATTCTGTAAGTACATGGGGTGGATTTTTTAAAATATTTTTCTGAGTACTGTTAGAACTTGGGGCATCGTGGGAATCCAGTTGGACGCCAGGTTCTTGGACACCCTGTATAATTTATATACTATAAAATTTGTAGACAGTAATATATAGCATAATGCCTGCAACACCTAGTTCATAAATAAGTTGCGATGTAGCCAGCTCATAACCAGTTGCACTCAGGTTAAGCAACGTTGGGTGCGGTCAATCTATAGATGGGTGACCGCTCAGTGGTATTTCATCTGAGCTTCTCCGTGCATCGGAGAGCACGTAAAATGTCAGTCCCGGTTGCTGCCAAATTGACAGCAGTCGTTAAGCCATGTCAGAGGCCTACGGGTGACTTGAACTCTTCAACTCTTGACAACAGGTTTGCCACTAACCACACGAAAAGTTAAAAGAGACTGAAACTATAATTTGATGGCGATTTAAAAGCGTGGTTGTGAGTCTCTTACAGATATCTTCTCATTCTTCTTCTTCAGTCTAGCAACTAACATAAATGTAAATTCAGTATATGTAGTAAGCTTTTAACCAGAAAGATGTGAGCTTACTCTTGATATTAATTCCGATCAGTCGACATTGGAATTGTGACGTTTCATACTCTTGAGTTCGACACTGGCGCCAAATTGTTATCAAAGTGTCCATTTTGGGAACTAAGTGGAATCGGGATCGGGCTTGGCGTGCTTTAAACGCTACTCTTGACTTTACTTTTGAAATTGGACAACTTTTACAGCGTTTACCTTTTTTTTTGTAGTATAGGCAACGACCCTGCCGCATACAGCCAAATTCGTGTTTAATTTTATCATATTAATCATGTTTTTACGCCTAAATGAATTTAATACGTTACAATTAATCAATTAATCAACTATTTATATCATATTTATTTATTAACCTTGTTATTTATAGGATAAAGCCTTTTAAAGCCCTATTACCGGTTTATCGTAATGAGTTGAACAACATTATTGCGGGGCGAAATATAGCTAACTTCACGTATAACAAAATAATCGCAAGGCAATACCAATTTCAATCCAATGTTGACAGTATTGGTTTCAAGAGTACCGAATCACGTGACTGCAAAATTAACATTGGAATCGTATTGGATTTAGATTGGAATTGGAATTAGTTTGAAGAGTAAACCCCCTGTTCTCGTGCGAGTGAAGCTGCGAGCAGAAGCTAGTATATTTATAATCGCATAATGTGTTACTTATCTGATTTGAGTGTGGCTTATCGTGGATATTTTCGTCCGTATATAATGAAAATCAAGAAGAAATCAAAGATATTGGTTCATAATGTCTTACCAAGTCGCGGTTTTGTTGGGCTTAGCTGCTGTGGCCGCAGGTAAGCATATTTATTTATATTTATATATATAAATCTTCTTTGAGTGTTTGTAATTAAACTCTTCCTAAACGGCTGGACCGACTTTGATGAATTTTTTTGTGTGTGTTCAAGTGGATTCGAGAATGGTTTAGATTTGTTTCTCTTTTTTTCCTGTGTACATAACATCGTTTATCGGGTCCGCTAGTTGATAATAATAAAAATTGTGTGTAAACTGTGAGTGGTTATAAAAAGGTGTGTCCAGATCTGGCAAATGCGCCACAAATGCGCAGCTCTCGAGTTGCGTGCGTGCATTTCAAGTTCACGTGCCGTTCCTGCGCCGCCCGCGCACCGTTCCTGCGCACGCGCTCCCCGCGTGACAGCTATGCGCCGTGCGTGAACGGCGCGTGAGCTGCGCGTGAACATATTTTCTACTGACATATACAGTACTTATACATATACTTTTCCGAGTAGTAGAGCCTCGCTGATTTCACCATGAATGGGCCGGCTCGACCGGGGAAGGACTACCCTCTCACAGAATATCGACGTGAAATAGTAGTATTCCTACTGTTTTGTTTCGTTCGGAGAGTAAGAGTGCCAGAAGCCCAATCACCATCTTTCCCCATTCTCACTCCTTCTCCTTCCCACTTCCTTTCCTAAAGGGTCGGCTACGCGCAAGTGATGCCTCTGGTGTTGCATGCGTCCATAGGCTACGGTGACCACTTACCATCAGGTGGGCCGTATGCTTGTTTGCCAACTAAGTAGCACAAAAAGAAAACAAAACGGCATGGAAGCGGACTTACGATTTATCAAACAGGACTTAAAATAAGAAAAATATTTTATTAATATAATGAGTACATGTTAACTCAGTTAATTACAAGTAAAGAGTGCGACGAATACATTGTTCTTAGGTCTATTTATACTCTAAGATGACATAATGGGACTAATGATGGAAAGAGATCTTCGTTATCTGCCTTCAAATTCTTCCATTGTTATTGTGGTAGGTTCATGATATTGATACGCGCAAGCTAGATCTGGACGCACCCTAAGACCGTCCGCTGCGTTAAGCGGGTGCACGGAGCATACCCGCCGCGGAGACCCGCGCCGTGTTCGTCACGGACTCGCCGGCGCCCGCGATGGACTCCCACCTCCCACAGCGCCGGCAGTAACGAAGTGGCGCTCACTGATTTTCTTAGAAACAGCTTTGCTCGCGTGCTCCTTCGCGCGGACACGTTGTCCAGATGATATGATGATAGAAAACGGCACGCTGCGCGGGCGCCCGATTCGTGCACCCACTTAACGCAGCGGACGGCCTTACAAAGTTGTGCAGTAAATCCCGTGGCTTATGGTGACACCTCAGTTACTTTAATGAAGCAACGTTTCCAAATGTTAGTGGACAACATCCGATAACAAAAGTTATTGAAGTGAAAATTTCTTAAGGCGCGTTGAGCACTTTTTGGGTGAACAAAAATCACGGAACTCGCGTCATCGTCACCGAACGCTTTCCATGAGCTATATGTATACAGTGTATATATGTGCCCTTTTTTGGTGAACAAAAAGCGTTAATCTCGCGTCATCGTCACCGCACGCTAGTTACTTAGTTTTCACTTCTATCGGCAGTCCCCAAAGACTGCACCGCATGTTTTTTTTTGTTCGTATATGTTGCTGTATTAGGCAATGACTGCTTGTATGACGTAGTGTTTAAAGTGGTCGCCTCATCTCATCATTGTCGCTGTGCCGAGTGTTGTGGGTTCGATGCCCACACGGGACAAAAATTTGTGTGATACACAAATAGTTGTTCCGAGTGTGGGTGTTCCTTGTGTCCGTTGTTTGAATGTTTGTAAAGTCCCCCGCAACACAGGAATTATTTGTAAAGCAGGAGTTTGCTTTTCTAAAATAAATGGAATAATAAATATTTAGACTGTCAAAACGCTTGCTTTGGCAATATGGCGTCGAGTTGTCAAGTGACGTAACAAGTTTGTAATCAACAGTCGACAGCAAGCAATGACAGATAACGCTTAAAACATGTGACGTCATTATAAACGGAGCTAATCAAAATTGTTTCCGATCACTTAGATCTAACTAATAACTAATTAAGTTTAATATGTGATTTTTGTTACAAATAATAATTGTTATTAAACAAATAGGTATTATTGCAAACATTTTTTTTTTTTTTTATATGGGGGAATGCTATTACGCATATTCCTCCGCGGGGGCGGGCGGAGGGATTATGTCGGACTCGCCGGGGTAAAGAAAGATGTTGAAAAGATAATGTACCTCCCGGAATACCGACTAAACCTACCACGGTGTTCCTCGACACAACCACTATCGACGGGGCCGCGCGAATCGCTTTCGCATGCGGTCGCGACTCCGCCAAGGTTACGGCCCGCCATATGAAACGCCAGGCCACTACACAAAAGACCTACCCAAAGGTACTTACTTCCAGTAAAACCCTACTGTCTCCCCCCTATGGGGGAGACGGACTCGACACAGAGGCGCGCGTGGGAACACGCACGCCGCCTCTCGGACCTGGTGCTGAATGGATGGCGGGCAGGCCCACAAAGCCCGCCACCCCCAGGTCAAACCTCAGGGTGGCTGGAGGTCATCGCGCGCCCTCCGGCGCCCGGCTCTGCGGTTGGGGAGAGGGTTTAAACGCTCCCTCTCCCGCTCCGCCGCCTCCTTGATGGAAATCAAAATATTATTGCAAACTGCTTTATGTATCCACAATCTATACGAATAACATGAACAAGCCATATTTTTTTTATTTCTAAGTCATTTCTCGCACTATGTATAATTCCTGTGTCGCGGGGGATTTTACAAACATCCAAACAGCAGACACAAAGAATACCCAGACTCGTAACAACCATTAATAGAACACGCATTTTGTTCTGTGTAGGATTAAACCCACAACACTCGGCTCGATCGTAGCAGCGAGGTGATAATTGAAACCACTAATAATAATGTCCTCCTGACCGAATTTCGGTCATGGCGGCCAATCTTAACGGAGAATGGCCATCGGCGCAGCATATATTATAGTGCACAAGTGTGTGCGCAAACATAAGTGCACTCTCTGTTCCCTAACTCTCATGATCCGATGGGACGAATAATCCGACACGACCGGAGAGAGATCAGGCGCAGGACCAACGGCTTTACGTGCTTTCCGAGGCACGGGGGTGTCTAACACCGCCAGCTTCCTAACTCCGGGCTCGTATTGAGATTTCTTAACAGAAAAACCCAATAACTTTTTGTTGGCCCGACCCGGGATTCGAACCCGAGACCTCATGCACAGCAGTCGCATTCACTACCGCTGCGCCATCCATGAAGTCAAATTATTATATTAGCACTATTTTTCATAGGGATTAAATATAATGATCATCTAAAATAGTAATTGCACTGCAAAATATGCTTACTAAAATATATCATAACGAGCACCTATACGTCTCAAATCACTGCATTCCGTCTCGGAAAGGTTAGGTTATGTTAGGCTCCTACGTAACCAGGACAAAAAAAAGAAAGAAATGTTTCCTTCTTAAACCCATCCAAAAATAGAAACCCCGCAAAGCGGGGCTCCGTCAACTAAGTTTAATCTCTTTAAATATTTTTTGCTGTGCAATTAGTATTTTTGGTAGGCATATTTTGCTGTGCAATTAGTATTTTTGGTGGCACAAAGGCAAAAAAACGAGGAACTGTTAAATAATATACTCAAATTGCTTATTCCTTTAAATTAGAAAGAACGAAAAGAAAATTTATTTGCACAAAATATAATACAATTTCAAGCAATTCCAATCTAAACAAAAGAAATTACAATACTACAAAAGGCGCTCATAGCCAGTTGCACTCACTGATTGGTCAACGATTAGCGAGGTTAAGCAACGTTGAGTGCGGTCAGTCTATAGATGGGTGACCGCTTAGTGGTATTTCATCTAAGCGTCTCCGTGCTTCGGAGGGCACGTAAAATGTCGATTCCCGGTTGTTGCCAAATTGATAGCAGTCGTTAAGCCATGTCAGAGGCCTACGGGCGGCTTGAACAACTCTTGACAACAGGTTGGCCACTAACCACACGAAAAGAAGAAGAAGACTACAAAAGATTAGTGACTACAGATGAGTGGCAATAGTAGTAAAAATAATTAGATATGTAAAACCAGCATACATCGTGAGGTTCAGTACAGTATTGTGTGCGAAATACGCCAAATCTCAGCATAATAATATGCTGCAATTGCAGTGCTGATTTTCAGCATGAGCCACAAATTACAAAAACTTTTTTCTTTCCAGCCCTTCCCACGGATCCAGTTCTCATGAAACTGGACCCAGAAGGTCTCCGCTATGATTACATCAGGGATGATGAGGGCACTCCCCACTTGGTAGACTCCTGGGTGAAGGTCAGTGATATGGTTAAGACTGCAAGATACAATCCAGACACTGACAACGAATATCATCTTTTCACCAGGTAAGAACTCCCTCCATCATATATAATATCAGCCCTGTATTAAACTGTCCCGCTGCTGGACACGATCCTCTTCTCAATGTGATAATAGGCCATAGTCCAACACGCTGGCCCAGTGCGGGTTGGCAGAGTTCACATGTCTTCGAGAACATTATGTAGATCTCTCAGACATGCAGATTTCCTCACGATGTTTTCCTTCACCGTTAAAGCAAGCGATAATTAACTATTTACTACGCATATAACTTCGAAAAGTCAAAGATGCGCGCCTTGGGTTCGAACTTGAGACCTCTGCGTGGCAGTCCAACGGTTTCCCACTCACCCACGGTCAGCCTGCCTACCGTGGTAGGAACAGTCCAGAAAATTAAAATAAAAACGTCAGCCCGTAGAGACTTGATCAAATTGTTTAATTTTAGTCAAGGAATATGGTAGAAATGTAGCTAGAGGACCCACCGGAACCAGTTAAATTTTGAAAGTGGTCTATGAGAAAAAAGTCTGGGAACCTCTGATTTAGAGGTTTAAGTGGTCGCCTCACCGCTGCCACTGCGCTGAGTATTATGGGTTCGAATCCCACACGGGACAAAAATTAGTGTGATCTACAAATGGTTGTTCCTGTGGTGTTAGTCTGGGTGTTCTTCGTGTCCGTTGTTTAAATGTTTGTAAAGTGCCCCGCCACGCAGGAATTATTCCTAGAGCGAAAGTCGTTTATTGGTGCTCCCACACTGGCTGTTACAAAATGCTTACAAACATTTTTAACCCCCGACGCAAAAACGACGGGGTGTTATAAGTTTGACGTGTCTGTGTGTGTGTGTGTGTGTCTGTCTGTGGCATCAAAGCTCCCGAACGGATAAACCGATTTTAATTTCGTTTGAAAGGTGATTTAGTCGGGAGTGTTGTTAGTTATGTTTGATGACAATTGGACCAAGATGGCCGCCACCACAAAATGGTGTATTACATTTTTTTTTCACATCTCCCTCAATATGGGTATCAAATTAATTATGTCTCGGGGGTCTTTAAATTTTAAGTTTATAGTTATTTACCACTAAACATTTATTAACAAATATTAGGAGTTGTTACATTCTGTTATGAATTGTTAGATGTTTTGAATGCTGCTACACTAATGTAAAATGTTTACAAACATTTTTCAACATGATATCGGTTAGCAGTTTGGATTTACGTCCCGAAGCGTCTACACGAAAATGGAAGAAGATTTACTCATTGGATTAGCTTTTATTTTTTGTTTAAAAAAAAGAAAAGCGCTCTATCTGGATGCGCCAAACGCTAAGTGCTAGAGAAAAGTATAGTATATCCTCATGTCGTCTGAATAAATGTTTACGAACAAATGTTTTAATTTGTTAACTAACAAATTTTGTTTAGAAATGTTTAAAACATTACCTAACATGAAAGCATTTTTAAACATTGTGATCAAATGTTTGCAGATTTTTTTTATACATCTTAGTTGGCAAGCAAGCATACGGCCACCTTATGGAAAGTGGTCACCGTAGCCTATGGACGCCTGCAATACCAGAGGCATCACTTGCGCGTTGCTGACCCTTTAGGAAAAATAGGAAGAGCGTGAAGCCCCCTTCACGCTCTTCCTTAGCTTCGCTTTTTCTATAAAGAGGGGGATCGGGCCTCCGGGACTCTCACTCACCAAACGAAACACAACAGTAGGAACACTGCTATTTCACGTCGATATTCTGTGGGAGGGTAGTACTTCCCCGGTCGAGCCGTCCCACTCATGCTGAAATCAGCGAGGCTCTACTCAAAACACATTTTGTACCAGCATTGTGAGAGCACGATAACTTAATAACAAAAATTGATTTCTCATGTATCACATTACTTGATAGTGATATTCCAAATGTTCTAAGCCTTTATTTCATTTCAGGCGCAATCCCCTGATCAGTCAACCACTTGTGGAGAACAACAACGCTGTTCTCCTCGCCAGTAACTACGATCCTACTAAGAGAACTGTTGTCCTAATCCACGGATTCTTGGGGACTACCGTATCGGCGTTCAATACTGTGTTGGTGCCAGGTAAGACAATAATTATAACTTTAATATCATGCCTGTATTAAACTATCCCACTGCTGGACACAGGCCTCTACCCAATATGAGAAAGGCTAGCTATAATCCACCACGCTGGCCCAGTGCGGGTTGGCAGACTTCACATGTCTTCGAGAATGTTATGTAGAACTTTCAGACGTGTAGGTTTCCTAACGATGTTTTCTTTCATAGTTAAAGCGAGCGATAATTGACTATTTAATACGCACATTAGAGCAGCGATAGCTCAGTGGGGAGATCAACAGACTGCAATGCAGAGGGTCTCGGGTTCGAACCCACGTCGCGTACCTCTGACTTTCGGAAGTTATATGACTATTCGAAATTATGTGCGTATTGATTGACAATTATCGTCTGCTCCGTGCCTCGGAGAGTACGTTAAGCCGTCGGTCCCAGCTGCCATGAACATCTATGGCAGTCGGTATTGAGGAAGTCGACACAAAAGATCCGACTGGGTCGAAGTGTCGCCGGTCTGTACTAACTGGCCCCCACACAAGATAAGTTAATACGCACATAACTTCGAAAAGTCGGAGATGCATGAGAGAGCTATACCTCTATAACTAAACGTTTTTTGGATGAAAGGTACCCTATATCGTTTTTTGTTCCCCTGACATCGTGCATGCGAAATTTCATGATGATCGGTGAAATAGTTTAAGCGAGAAATTATAACAAACAAACAAACTCACTTTCGCATTTATAAATATTATAGTTAGGATAAAATTACTCGTATAATAATAAATATAATAAATATTCTAACACATACACACAACACCACCTAGCCCAAACTAAGCAGAGCTTGTTATATGGATCATGACAATGGATAAACATACATATATGTATAATTTTTTTTTTGTGAATACTTACATATTATACATAGAAACACCCAGACCAAGACAAACATCCATGTTCATGCACACAAATGTTTGACTTGTGCGGGAATCGAACCCGCGACGTCAGGCGTAGCAGTCGGTTACACTAACCACTACGCCATCGAGGCCGACATATTTAGTAAATAATGGTGGTCTGAAAAAAGCACTGCGCAGCACCGGTTCCCTATTATCTTTCTGGACGGAGCTGAAGTGAACGTGAACGTTTCGCGTCGGTATCTTACGCACAATGGTCCAATTGTGGGGCTAAATGCGGATAACACACGTCCAACTAACTACGCAAGATGACCTCCAGCCACCTTGAGATTTGTCCTGGGGTTGGTGGACTTCAGGGGCCTGCCCGCCACCCTATCAGCTCCAGGTCCGAGAAGCGGCGTACGTGTTCCCACGCGCGCCTCTGTGTCGTGTATTTGCCAAAGGTCTTTACTGTCTTTAAAAAAATAGTCTTTTCTGGTAGTGGCTTGTCGTTTCATACGGCGGGTCGAAACCTCGGCGGTGTCGGGATTGCATGTGATATTGATTTATGCGGTCCCGGCGATTGCGGTTTTATCAAGGAACACCGTGGTAGGTTTAGTCGCGATGTCCAACAAACAAACTACATCATGTCGTTTGAATCGTTAACTAACTTGAAAATTGGAATTATTCGAATATACAAGTAACCGATAAATATTATTATTTCTCTCTTTCATAACACAATACTGAAATCTATTTACCTTTTCAGCTTTCATAGTGGCTGGTGATGTCAACATTATTGTGGTCGATTGGGGCGCAGGCGCACACTGGGGCCTCAACGGTATCTCATCTGGTAAGTACCCGAGAACTACCACATTATCGAAAAACCAATCGAATGATTATTCGAATAGTTTTTCGATAGTGTATACTTATACGAATAGTTTTGAAATTTTGTACAGTAAAATGGTCCTACTTTGCTTCCCTATGGGTATTTATGCTCCAATATGTTTTATCGCCTAATATGTTATTGGGGAATATATAATTAGGAAAGCGTAAATTTGCTCCAAATACTTTCACAGTTGAGATTGGTTGACAATTGTATCTAGGAGCAAAGATACCCATGTCAATGAGTAACTTTGCCCCATAATCATTGTTTTATATATATAATAAAATACTTCATAATGTTGATTTACCAAGAAAAATGTGGTAGATAAAATGTTCTTCTTTATATAAATATTTCTGAGTATATTTTATAATTAATAGTTTAAAAAATATTCATAATTTCCTGAATTTGGAGCAAATTTTGGAGCAAAGTATGACCATTTTACGGTATTCAAAACTATTTGTGTAAGTATATTATGCAAACACGCATTCGAATCGATTATGTCCGCGATTTATTTTACGTAAATTACAGTTCACCTGCAACGACTTTGCGCTGATACATTATAACACGGTTCGACTATTCTTGCATGAGGTCGCCGATTCAATATTTGGTTAGGGCAATATTATTGGGCCTCTCAAGTAAATATACTATCTCGAGTTTATCTGGTCCTGTTTTATTGCCAGTACGGGATATAGAATAATGTCTGGTGTGTGGTAAGTGGCAAGGGTCAACCCAATCACAGGCCTAATAACCCAGCCAACGGTTCCGACTCCATAGGGCCTAGAGGTCCGAGTCCTCTAAATGGAAACTATCAGTAGCGTCGAGCCGAATTATATCCTTTGCTCCTAGAAAATTGACACTGACAATAATTTAATATTGTCTTAAGTTTACGCCAATGTTATACATTGAAATTAAACGCTTTATACGGATTTTGTCGCGTTGTTTATTTTACTTTAAACACTTTTATTACATAATTTTGAAAACTCTAACACTACTATTATTGAACTTTACTATGCTATTTCATTTAATTAAACTCAAAACGACAAAATCCGTATAAAGTGTTTAATTTCACTGACAATAATTATTTATTTAAATATAAAATACCTACGTATTTTATATTTAATAGAATGACTTGCGCCATTTAGACTATTTAATCACGACTTCCATTCATCCGCAAAAATATTAACTTCTGGGATAAGTTCGAAGGTAATAATATTAATATGGTTATACATTAAAATTAAACAACTTTAAACGGATTTTATCGCGTTGTTTTTTTTTATGGGTTTCAAAATCATGTAAAAAAGGGCTTTATAAAAAAAGAAAAAAATGCAATAAAATCCGTATAAAATTGTTTATATACTATTGTAACATTAGATTATAAAGTCTATGCCAAATAAGATGGCAAAAGCGGTCATTCACACGGTTCACACCCTCTACAACTGTATACGTGATTTACAATAACGACACTTACAATGTTCCCGTAACGACAGAAAGTAGTATCGCTTGTGAATCATGGTGAAGGTCGTCAGGGGATTAACCTTCACCACGATTCACAAGCGACACTACTTTCTGTCGTTACAGGAACATTGTAAGTGTCGTTATTGTAAATTACGTAAACAGTTGTAGGGGGTGTGAATGACACCTATTGCCATCTTTATTTGGCATAGACTCCATGTATTATATTTTTCAGTTGTTATTTACTATTCTATGTATAGAAAGTCATGGTTACCTTTAGAGATTTTTAAGTTTATTTTAATGATTTTATGACGTTTCTCGTACTTTATCATTATTATTAAGTAATACAGCTTAAATTTTAAGATCTTAGCTCTAACCCAATGATTTTATGAACTCGACGCCTCTACGCTGAGCTGTCTAAGTGCCTGTTCCACCACCTCCAAATAATAATAATTTTGTTTCAATAAATAAAAGTCTTAACAAAATTATATACACATTACAGGCTACTTATTGTATTAAAATTCACATTAAAACTATATTTAATCTAAAGGAAAATGTTTACAATTTAAATAATGGACACAAGAGACTTATTTATGAAGTCTGTTTTTACATTGTATTATTTAAATAGCATATATCTATAAGATAAAATTCTCGCCATCTCTCTTCTTGAACCTAAAAAGAGTGAGACAGGATGCTTTTAACTTTCGGGTAACTTTTAATTGATAGTGGTAAATCTGGCCATAACTGTGGATGTTATAATCCTTATAATTATGCTGACTGAGCGGCTGATAGTAAGAAAGAAGATAATAGTTTAGACGGGTTAGGGTCAGATAGTCTGGATAGGATAAAGTCTGAGTAAACAAAATGACTATATAATTGATTTAAATTTTAAGTTTGATTATTATTAAGATTTTCTACATTTTTTCATTGACGATATTCCTAAGCTTGCTACTTTATTTTCTTTTTTCTTTATTACATGTAAATAAGCTATATCTAACCATAGTTACGAAGAATTGTACGACGGCAAACGAACAATGCCGAAATACTACGAACGCGATTCGAGTGCGTGTGTCAAATGCATGGTTGTGTGCGTGTAGTGTTTTTCCATTAATTGAATGTATTTCTAATGCATATTTAATAGAAATAATAGAATTCGCCACTCTTTCTCCATATAAACTTTAGCTGTGCCAAATTTTATACTCCTCTGTTCGCGCATTTTTCGTAAAAAGGGGTACAATGTTTTTGCTTCACGTATTAATATATAGATTTATTGCAAAACGTCTAGGTAGGCAGAATGACTTCATTGCAAAATGAATTGATTTACATGTACAGAAGCAACAATCATAATTTATGTATAACTTATGTAATATTATTAACCCTACTTACAACTAAAATAAAATGAAAAGGAACAAAATATAGGACTGAACAATTTAGTAAAAAGAAAATGGCTGGTTAGGCAGCGTCGTAAAATTCCTCAGCACTGTCGACCGAAGTGGCCAAGACTGGCAGCATTGCAATGGCAATGCTTATTCTTTGAGCCAAGAAAAGTCCAGCCTTCTGGTCACTTGAAGCGTCGATTAGCCGCGTAGAAATATCTCTGAAAAGCGTACGATAGTAGTAGGACAATTATAAAAATATTGCTCTTTTTTCCCAGGTCGCAGTGTCGGTCGTGTTTTGAGATGGATCAGTATGACGACTGGAGCCAACTTGAACGACTTCCATATCCTGGGATACAGTGTTGGAGCTCACTCCGCTGGTATTGCCGGCAGAACTCTGCTGGGAATGGCTGGATACATTACTGGTAAGTCATTATATAATTTATTTAACCATATTATATATTTTCTACTAAATTACTTGTCTAATGTTGCAAAAACGGGAAAAATCTATACTAATATTATAAAGCTTAAGAGTTTGTTTGTATGGTTGAACGCGCTAATCTCAGGAACTACCAATTCGAATTGGAAAATTCTTTCAGTTTTGGATAGCCCATTTATTGAGGAAGGCTATAGGCTATATAACATCACGCTAATACCAATAGGAGCGGAGCAGCAACGAAAAATGTTGCAAAAACGGGAAAATCGCTTATATGAAGCGGACGAAGTTGTGCGGGTCAGCTAGTTATTAATATACTCTTTGGGCTATACCGCTTTCGTTCTCTAAGCTGATAATTAAGTCAAGTTCTTTCTTCGCAGCCATGGACCCTGCTGATCGCTGGCTGACCAGCCAACAATTCAGGGCTGATGATGGAGTCTATACCGAAGTTATCCACACCAACAGTGGCAACATTGGTATGGAAGCGGCTGTGGGAGACGTGGACTTCTACCCGAACGGTGGAGTTGACCAGCCTGGATGTATGACCGCTCTCTGTGATCATTATAGGTAGGGTCTATGATAGTAACTGATGTAGGGTCAGTTGCAGTGACCCACCATACAAGCCAGGAATAGGCATACCGTGGTAGGTTTAGTCGGGACGGGACGATCCATTTTTACCCAGGTGAGCCTGTCGTAACCTCTCCGCTTCCCTTTTCCGCAGAGGTATGCGTAACCCAGATCAAAAATAAGGTGCAAACTTGTGAATTATTTACTAACCTATTTTTTTTTACGTGTGTGTATGATTTGACACTTACCTCTCCGCAGGGCGACGGAGAGGTTATATCGGGCTCACCAGGGAAAGATACCCCGGTAATACTGACTTAACCTACCACGGTGTTCCTCGACATAACCATAGACGGCGGGGCCGCGCGAATTGCTTTCACTTGCAACCGCGACACCACTGAGGTTTTGGTCCGCCGTGTGAAACGGCAGGCCACTACATAAAACACTTCCTCTACTGTTCCCTTGTGGGGGAATGAAGACACGACTCAGAGGCACACGTGGGAACACGCACGCCACCTCTCGGACCTGGTGCTGATCGGGTGGCGAGCAGGCCCACGAAGCCCATCACCCCCAATTATTTACTAACCTAACATAACAACTTTTTTACATAAATATTGAAATTCTAATTGCACGTCTAAGACTTAAATCTACACGCGGTCGCAAAGATAACAGCGGCGTAACCGAACAATACACCACGGGGAGGCTTTGTGAGTGTTATCATGTTATTTGCCTCGGAAAGCACGTTAAGCCGTCGGTCCCGGCTGCCATGAACATCTACGGCAGACGTTGATGGGAAGTCAGTGCCCTATAATATCCTGACACTGGTCTAGCCTTAGGGTATCGTTAGCCTTCGGATAGCGGAGGTCAGGTGGCAGCCGCTCCTTGTAAAAACTGATATACAGACAAATCTGGTTAGACCAGTAAAGCCGACCCCAAGTGGCTTGGGAATAATAAAGGCTAGGAAGAAGATTAAGTTTTGTTAGCAGTAGTAGTTTAAAAGTTGTTAAGTATTACGTAAAGAAGACATAGTTAAAGGTTATCAGTGTTTTCAATTAACCCTGTATAAACTGTGTCACTTCTGGGCACCGGCCTCTTCTCAGTATGAGTAAGGTAAACGCATAGTCCACCACGCTGGCCCAGTAAGTATTGACAGACTTCACATATCTTCTAGAACATTATGTAGAACTCTCAGACATGCAGGTTGCCTTAGGCGCGGGACAAATACAAGAGGTGTCGGGCTAGGGCGAAGCGTGGGCGAGGCTCGTGCGAGGTGTGGACGCGGCGCTAGAACAGGCGCGCTAACGTTGTTGGAAAGGTGAGGCGCGGGCGAAAACAGGGGATGCATCATCATCACAACATGAAGTCTTCTTCGTCAGATGATGAGGATCTGTAAGCTCTGGTGTATTTGGAGAATCTCCAAAAGATCAGAAGATATGCGGTCCACCCTATGTGGCAAGCAGGACAGGAGCATAGAGTATTGCACGTCACTGCTAACTGCGGGTGCGCCGAGAGTGAGGATGCGGCGCCCACGCCTCGTCCGCGCCTCGCCCGCGCTTCACCCGCGCCTCGCCCGCGCCTCGCCCCCGCCTCACCATCTCAGTACGTTTCGCGCCCCACCTCTTCTATACATTTTGTATGAAATATCAAAAAAGTGGCGCCCGCGCCTCACCTCCACCCGACGCCTCTTGTATTTGTCCCGCGCCTTACGATGATTTCCTTCACCGTTACAGCCAGCGATAATTAACTATTCAATACGCACAAATTCGAAAAGTGAGAGGTTCGCGTTTTGAGATTAGACTCGAGACCTCTGCGAAGCAGTTTAACGATCTCCCACAAGGTTTTCAATATATCATCATGCAACAATGAATTAACAAAAAGAAAGGTGAAGGAAAACATCGTGAAGCAAACTGCACATCTGAGAGTTCTACATAATGTTCTCGAAGATATTTGCAGTCTGCCAATACATGCTGGACCAGCGTAGACTATAGCCTAATCCTTCTCACACTAAGAAGAGGTTTATGGCCTGCAGTGGGACAGTTACCACATAGGCTCGATGGCGTAGTCGTTAGTGTAACCAACTGCTACGCCTGAGATCGCGAGTTCGATTCCCGCACAAGTCAAACATTTGTGTGCATGAACATGGATGTTGGTCTTGGTCTGTTTATATGTAATTACGAAAAAAATGTATATATGTATGTTTATACATAGTCTAGTACCCATAGTACAAGCTCTGCTTAGTTTGGGCTAGATGGTGTTGTGTGTATGTGATAGAATATTATTATTATTATTTATATGTAATTATAGTTTAAAAGATGGAATAAACCTAAGATCAAGCCTTTGGAAGAATGAAGAATAATCCGGCACCTCTTTCAGGTCATACTTCTTCATGTCAGAGTCTCTAACGACTGGACGCTTCATCGGCCGTGAATGTGCTAATGCCCAGGAGGCCCTTAGCCATAGCTGTACCGGGTCTGGCAGACTCGAGATGGGTGGCCTTCTACCTAAGACAGGGTAAGCAGAACAACCAATCCTTTTACATCCTTAAAAATTCCTACTAATATTATAAATGTGAAAGTTTGTGAGTACCGATGGATGGATGGATGTTTGTTACTCTTTCACGCAAAAATTACTACGCCGATTGCAATGAAACTTAGTATGTAGATAGCTGGAAAACCTGGATTAACACATAGGTTACTTTTATCCCGATATTCCTACTGCTTCAGGACTTACGCGGGTGAAACCGCAGGACGCAGCTAGTATTATAAATGCGAATGTACGTTTGTTTGATGCGCTTTCACGCCTAAACTACTCGACCGAACATCATGCAATTTCGCATACATGTTGTCAGGGTACAGTAAGGGATAGAGTATTTTTCATTAAGGAAAATGTACTGTTCCCGAGGGATAAAAATGTATTGACAAAAATCTATTTATTTATTTATGCATTTATTTAATAAATTTATACATTTATTTATTTATTACTGAATGTAAAATATTTAAAGAAAAGCTTTAAATATTTAACATTCAGACATTTTGTTTTTAAATACCTAATTTATAACTTCATTTTTTACAGAAGCAAGGGAGTTTACTATCTTCTGACTAACGGCTCTCCACCTTTCGCAAGAGGAGATGAGTAGGTAATATGAAGAAAAAATAATAAAGAAGAATTGAATTCGTTCTATTGCCTATATTGTCCCTATGTTGAACAAAGGCTTCTTTTGACAAAATTTTCTGTTTTATAAAATCTGAAAACCAATTTACGTAATATGTTCAAAATCCGATTCCCGAGGCAGCGTTAGGGTACGAGATCCTAAAAACGTCAAATAATGTGAAATGAAATGCATTGCATAGTTTTCTTAGCAGTAACGGAATGTATGCGCACAATTATATGGTAAGAACCTACGAAACCTTGAAGTACCTACAGCCCTAATACCCTTTCACCCATCCTGCCATATATTTATTCATTTATTCATAACAAAAAATATTGTGTTGAACATATTTGTTTCACATATCATTCAACATATCAATTGCAATTAAGTACTACATTAATATAAATTTGTGGATTCTCAATCTATTAAATTTATTAAGAATTGTATATTATTTTTTAAAAATAACCTTGTCATTTTTAATACTAAATTTATGTCAAATAAAATCCAATAATTTATATAAATAGAGAAATGTCAACTTAGATTGTTAATACGAAAATAAAAATAAAAATTGAATTTAAAAAAAGAAACAATATTGAAATAAAAATAATCATCAACTATAGTGTAATGAAAAAATAAATAAATAGATAAATGAATTCAGGATGCCTGTACCATGCGTCCTAAGGTAACAGACGGAGAGTAGATGGGATGTCCAGGACGAGGATATGTAACTCATTGCCAGTCGAGCAGACTCACACGACTGATCGAAGATGGCTAAAGGTGTCTTGGCCACTGTGAGTTGGTAAAGTATTAAATCATGCATTTAACGTTCAAATTTGACGATTATGTTATTTAAGAAGGAATTTGTAATATTTATGATAAAGACTAGATCGCAGTTACATTTTGAACAGTTTTTTTATGATAATTGGTTTTGTGATTTATTGATAAATTATATTGTGAATATTAATTAATAATTATTTCTGTAAGAAAATAAATTATTATATCTATTCTATGATGTCTTCTTTAAACTGCCAATATGGCAGACATTCTGATAATTAATTATTTAATATCCTGTAGACAGAATTTCGGTCAGAGCGGCCAATTTTAACCGAGTGTTTCGTTCGGTGAGTGAGAGTGACGGAGGCCCAATCACCCTCTTTCTCCCTTCCCGCTCTTTCCCCTTCCCACTTCCTTTCCTAAAGGGTCGGCAACGCGCAAGTGATGCCTCTGGTGTTGCAGGCGTCTATAGGCTACGGTGACCACTTACCATCAGGTGGGCCGTATGATTGTTTGCCAACTTAGTTGCAAGAAAAAAGCGGGATTAAATATAATGTGCATCAAAACACTAATTGCACAGAAAAATCTGCTCACTAAAATATACCATAACGAAAATCTATACGCCTCAAATCACTGCATTGCATCTCGGAAGGGTTAGGTTATGTTAGGTTCCTTCTTAAACCCACCCCAAAAATAGGAGCCGCGAAGCGTGGCTCCGTCGACTTAGTTTGATCTCTTTGAATATATTTTGCTGTGCAATTAGTATTTTTGGTAAACATATTTTGATGTACAATTAGTATTTTTGGTGGAACAAAGGCAAAAAATTGAGGAGCTGTTAAATACTACCCATAAAAAACGGCTGGCTTTCTTGGCAGGAGATATTAGAGTGCACAAGTGTGTGTAAACAAGTGCACTCTCTATTTCCTCACAGAAGCTATAAAAACGAGTAATTCAAAGCTTATCATAGCTTTTAACCGAAGACCGAAGAAGAGCCAGCAGTCCATCTCGTGGTAAGTGGTGACCACCATGGCTTAGCAATTGCAGGAGCTCATAGAGCTGCTGTCTCCATTGATAGTAATAATAATACTGTCCTCCAGACCCAATTTCGGTCACGGCGGCGAATCTTGACGATACTGGCCAACGCAGGAGATATTATCGTTCACAAGTGCACTCTCTTCTCTTAATCTTATAGTCCGATGTGACGTCATGATACGATCGCAGAGAGATGAGGTGCCGGAACAACGACTTAACTTGCTTTATGAAACATGAGGCGGGAAACACCGCCAACTTTTCCTATCTCGGGGCTATTATTGGAAATTTCTTGGCAGGAAAACCGAATAACTTTTTGTTGGACCGACCCGGGTTTCGATGCTGAGGCCTTATCTATTCATTAACGCTGCGCCACCGTGACAGTCTCGGTGGCGTTTCCGTAGCCAATATAAAAGGGAAGTGAACGTAAATAAAAGCTAGAAGCAGTACTTTCATACTAACCTTCTTCTCCCTAGCCTTTATTATTTCCAAGTCACTTGTGGTCGGCTTTTCTGGTCTAACCGGCTTCGACTGAATATCATTTTTTACACGGAACGGCTGCCATCTTAGCTCCGCAATCCGAAGGCTAACGATACCCTAAGGCTAGACCAATGTCATGATATTATAGGGTTCTCACTTCCCAGTAACGACTGCCATAGATGTTCATGGCAGCCGGGACCGACGTCTTAACGTGCTCTCTGAGGCACGGAGCAGGCGATAATTGTTAATCAATACGCACATAATTTCGAAAAGTCATATAACTTCCGAAAGTCAGAGGTGCGCGACGTGGGTTCGAACCCGAGATACTCTGCATTGCAGTCTGTTGGTCTCCCCCCTGAGCTATCGCTGCTACTTTAATACTAACCACAGTTTATGATTGACACCATGGCTACTTACTCAACTCTACTACTCAACAATGGACGTTACTGTTGATTTGGCAAGATAGCTATAGCTGTTCTGTTCTATAATAATAATAACATCAGCCCAATATTAATATGTTCTACTGCTGGGCACGGGCCTTTTCTCAGTATGAGAAGGGTTAGGCCATAGTCCACCACGCTGGCCCAGTGCGGGCTGGCAGACTTCACATACCTTCGAGAACTTTTATAAAGTACTCTCACACAAGCTGGTTTCCTCACGATGTTTGTCTTCACAGTTAAAGCGAGCGATAATTAACTATTTACAAGCATATAACTTCGGAAAGTCAGAGATGCGCGCCTTGGGATCGAACTCGAGACCTCTGCGTGGCAGTCCATCGGTCTCCTAATTGGCCAAATGTAAATCAGGCAGATAAATAAATTACAAATACCTAACTAACCTAAATGTAGCTTCAGTAACTTAGTAAACTCACTAACCTATATATTTTGACGTTCATAGGTGTTACTTTGTGACCTAAATGAAAAAAATATTTGTAACTTCGACTTTACAACAACTAATAGTTTTTTTATATAATATTGTCTTCACTTTACTATGAATTAAATAGAAATAGTTTTAATAGTTTATTGAAATTAAACTCGTTTATACGGATTTTATCGCGTTGTTTATTTAACACTGTATTACATAATTTTGAAACTGTTACACTACTACTACTATTGAACTTTATCTTATCTTATCTTGTGTGTGGGCCAGTCAGTACAGACCGGTGACACTTCGACCCAGTGGGATTTTTTGTGTCGACTTCCTCAATAACGACTGCCATAGATGTTCATGGCAGCCGGGTCCGACGGCTTAATGTACTCTCCGAGGCACGGAGCAGGCGATAATTGTCAATCGATACGCACATAATTTCGAAAAGTCATATAACTTCCGAAAGTCAGAGGTGCGCGACGTGGGTTCGAACCCGAGACCCTCTGCATTGCAGTCTGTTGGTCTCCCCACTGAGCTATCGCTGTTCTATATACTATTGAACTTTAGTAACTTATAAGCTAATAAAATTATTAAAACTTTTTATCCCGATATTCCCACGGGCACGGGACTTACGCGGGTAAAACCGTAGGGAAAAACTAGTAATATTATAAATGCGAATGTGAGTTTCTTTGTTACACTTTAACGATGGCACTACTCGACCGACCATCTTGAAATTTCGCATACACGTTGTCAGGGGTACAAAAGATGACATTATGGTACCCGTCATTCTGAAAAAAGCATTGTTTCCGTGGAATAGTACTGCCTCCCTGGCGCAGCGGTAGTGAATGCGACTGCTGTGCATGAGGTCTCGGGTTCGAATCCCGGGTCGGGCCAACAAAAAGTTATTGGATTTTCTGATAAGAAATCTCAATACAAGCCCGGAGTTAGGAAGTTGGCGGTTAGACACCCCCGTGCCTCGGAAAGCACGTAAAGCTGTTGGTCCTGCGCCTGATCTCTCTCCGGTCGTGTCGGAGTATCTGTCGCATCGGATTATGAGGGTTAAGGAACAGAGAGTGCACTTGTGTTTGCGTACATACTTGTGCACTAAATTATCTCCTGCGCAAATGGCCAGTCTCCGTTAAGATTGGTCGCCGTGACCGAAATTCGGTCTTTAGGATATTGTTATATTGAATTTTTTTAAAGACACAACTGCTCTAGTAGTAATTCCTGTCTCGCGGTGGTCTTTACAAACATTCAAGCAACGGACACAAATTACACCCAGACTCGGAACAACCATTTGTGGATCACACAAAGTTTTGTGTTGTTTGTGGGGTTCGAACCGACAACCCTCGGTGCAGTGTCAAAGGCGAGGCGACGACTTAAATCATTACGCCATCACGGCAAAATTGTTGTTCCCGTTCAGTAATGTTCCCGAGGGATAGAAATGTATTTGTTGGATATAGAGAGTGTGCGTTAGTAACACCATCGACTGACATAATGCGGGCGTACAATAGGGTGATCGAGCAAAGTGAAACAATAAATGCACACTATTCACTTTTATTGTCTTACTGCCTATTTTAGATTTATATTAAAACATATACCTTAGCCCAAATTATTTAATCTCTATAATATTATTAAGTTATTATGTTTTTATCTTTAGTTTTTTTATAGTCTGTAGTATATGGCATAATGGCTGCAACACCTTGTTAATCTGAGTCGTAAAATACTGAAATTATATTTAATTGGCGATTTAAAAGAGTGGCCGTGAGTTTCTTGCAGGTTTCTTCTCATAGGCTCAACCCTTTGCCTGAACCTAGCAACTAACCTAAATGTAGCTTCAGTAACTTAGTAAACTCACTAACCCATATATTTTGACGTTTATAAGTGTTACTTTGTGACCTAAATGAATAAATGATTTTTGACTTTGACTTTGACTATAAATTAACACGAATGTCTTGCACGAAACGAATGACAGAACCTAGCGAGGAGGTCCGCACTCGACGACGGTAGAAAGATCCCGTCGAATATTGGGCGCGCCTCCATTTAAGTAGGCTCTGTCGTAACACGAAGTGAGCTGCATGTTGACGTCATCGCAACAGTGCTACCATATCTTGACTTTCGTGTCGCGTTTCGTACTAATTACCGTCTCCGGCATATTTATAAAATCTACATTAACGAAAAATTTAGTATGTCAATAAACTCTTGTCAACCTTTTTGTTGAATGGACAGATTTAGACCCTGTACTGGTCGTCACGGCATACATTAATTAAGTGGGTATAAGAAACGAAGCAGCGATTGCTCAGTGAGGAGACGAACAGACTGCAATGCAGAGGCGTTCGAACCCACGTCGCGCACCTCTGACTTTCGGAAGTTATATGACTTTTCGAAATTATGTGCGTATTGATTGACAATTATCGCCTGCTCCGTGCCTCGGAGAGCACGTTAAGCCGTCGGTCCCGGCTGCCATTAACATCTATGGCAGACGTTATTAAAAAGTCAGTGCCCTATAATATCCTGATACTGGTCTAGCCTTAAGGTATCGTTAGCCTTCGGGTTGCGGAGGTCAGGTGGCAGCCGCTCCGTGTAAAAACTGATATCCAGTCAAATCCGGTTAGACCAGAAAAGCCGACCCCAAGTGACTTGGGAATAATAAAGGTTAGGGAGAAGAAGAATAATAGAGACCGTGTAAATTAAAGAGACTAAATTCTAATTATAATATTATCAATGCAAATGTGAGTTAATTTGTTACGTTTTCACGCCTAAACTACTCGACCCATCATCATGAAATTTCGCATACACGTTGTCAAGGGTACAGAAAAGGACATAGGGTACCTTTCAGCTAGAAAAAGTAGTATTCCCGGATAGCAAGTAGATAAATAAATAATTGGAGAAGAATTCAACCATCTGGTGGGTAAATTTAGGTAAGTATAATTAAATAAGAGACTAATGGCCAGTCCCACAACTAGCAAGTAAAATTTATCCGAAAGATAAACCGCATGATGTCTCACTCTTGTTAGGGTAAAGAAGAGAGATGGCGAGACTTTCTATCTTATAGATAAATGCTATTTGGAGATGGTTGGACAAGCCCTAAATATGACCTAAACTGCCTCCGTGGCCCAGCAGTAGTGAATGCGACTGCTGTGCATGAGGTCTCGGGTTCGAATCCCGGGTCGGGCCAACAAGAAATTATTGGGTTTTTCTGTTAAGAAATCTCAATACGAGCCCGGAGTTAGGAAGTTGGCGGTGTTAGACACCCCCGTGCCTCGGAAAGCACGTAAAGCTGTTGGTCCTGCGCCTGATCTCTCTCCGGTCGTGTCGGATTATCCGTTCCATCGGATCATGAGAGTTAGAGAACAGAGAGTGCTCTTGTGTTTGCGCACACACTTGTGCACTATAATATCTCCTGCGCAGATGGCCAGTCTCCGTTAAGATTGGCCGCCGTAACCGGTCACGGACCGGTCAAATTCGGTCTGGAGGACATTATTACCTTTAAAACTGCACAAAAAATTGCTACTTTTATCTGATGAATGACTTTTATCACAATGATGTTTGTGGAGGAACAGGGTGTGAAGTCCCTCCAACACAAAGGGAGGATCCTCCGACCAGTCTGGTTGATCGTGCCTGGCGGGCCGCGGCCCGACGGTTGATGTCGGGAGCTTGTATATATACTCAGTCGCTGTGTAAACTTCACTTGTGCGATGCAGAATAGTATGACGTCATGTGAAGTGCGATTGTATCGCCATCTGTTGAATGTAGGCTGAACTTCTTCGTCTGTGTGGAGTCGCCACATGTTTACTAATTCGACGTCGCTAATTCTACATATACTCTCATTATTTTATAACAGCGCTTGTTTACGAGTTGTAGCTTCCATTAAAGTTCGCTGTATTACAGTGTTAATTTGCTGATAGCTAGAACAATATTAAGTTTTCTTAATATAATTTGATATGGCATCGTCAAGACGTGTTTGTGTGAATAATCAAAATCATTTTTGTTTCATTTGCGAAGAGTATATACCTGTTAATAAATCTATATATTAATACGTGAAGCAAAAACTTTGCATCCCATTTTACGAAAATTGCGCGGGCGGAAGAGTATGAAATTTGGCACAATTAAAGTTTATATGGAGAAGAAGTGACGAATACTAATATTTTATAAAAAATGCATATGAAATACATTAAATTAATGAAAAAACAACACGCACACAACCATGCATTTGACACAAGCAATTGAATCGTATTCGTAGTATTTCGGCATTGTTTGGCTGATGTCGTAAAATTCTTCGTAACTATGGTTACATATGTACATAATTACGTAGAGTATGTGACTAAATGAAAAGTGATTATAAGGGTATAGTTATAGATAATAAAACCTTAATAACGATCAAACTTAAAATTTAAATCAATTATGGTCGTATTTCGACCACTTGGCGACCGCTAGTAATACTTGCTAAGCTCTCTACCTTCAGCTTCAGCAAGAAAGTCAAATAAAAGAAAGATTTTTCAACTTAAGATCTAAATAAAATAAGATAATCTTTAAATATAGCAGTCATGGTCGGGAACCATGACCATGGCTACTGTAAAGCATCTGAAAAGTCGGGGAAAGTGTAAACCTAAATATAAATAGTTTTAATAATTTTATTAGCTTAACAATTAGTAAAATTCAATAGTAGTAGTAGTGCAAATGTTTCAAAATTATGTAATACAGTGATAAATATCCAACGCGATAAAATCCGTATATAGTAGTTTAATTTAAATTAATATCATTTGTGTAAACAGAAAACAATATTCCTTAAATATATATTTATTATAAAAGGACCCATGAGTCATATTTTATTAACTAGACCTGATAGAGAAATATCAGTCACACATTTGAAATTGTCATTAACAGTTGGACTAATATCATGTAACATAATCCAATCACCAGACATGCTGATGTGCAGTGTAATAAAAGAAGATTAAGAATTCAAACGTATGATATGAAAAGCGTGCAATCATTATCCAATAATACAATGATAACATTTACTAGAATTTCCCCGCGGCTTAGCTCGTGTTAACGTTTAACATTTCGTCAATAAATTTCCATCCCTCGGAAACAGTAATTTTTCTGTTTGAAAAGTACCCGATGTCCTTTTCTGTACCCCTGACATCATGTATGCAATTCATGATAATCGGTCGAGTAGTTAAGGCATGAAAGCGTAACAAATAAACTCACATTGGCATTATAACACTAGATTCTCGCGCGGCTTCGCTCGCGTAAATGTAGGTTAGGTTAGATACAGAGGTTAGGAAGGTAGAAACAGTACTTTTTCTCGATGATCTTATCTTTTTATATTATCTTATTCGGGGGCCAGTCAGTGTAGACCGGCGACACTTCGACCCAGCGGGATCTTTTGTGTCGGCCCCGAGATCTATCCCTGAGCTATCTCCCTATGAATGTACTGCATCTATCGCAGCGTACACTTCAGAGGGAGAAGCCTGAAGTCTTTAGGGTTCGGATGTGCCAATCCCATCAGACCCATCCTTAGTCCAGCCAACGCGTGACATTCACACAGTAGGTGTGATATGGACTCGTCTTGTTCACCACAGGCTCTGCAGATCAAATTGTTTGCCAATCCCAATCTGCACAGGAAGTCGTTGGTGCCAAAATGACCAGTGAACGCTCCTGTGAGCAGGCATATTGGGCACTTGTTGTACCCGCAGAACTTCTGCGTGAAGTCCGTGGCTCTGTTTGCAATGAATTTCTTGGAGTGTTCCAGATCCGTAAGATTCTTTCTTCTTTCTTCTTAAGACCCTTTCTCGATGGTAGGTACATTATGTTCTTTACTGTTCCCCTAATGAAAAATTTCATGATGATCGGTTGAGTAATTTAGGCGTGAAGCGCATCAAACATACTCACATTCGCATTTATAATATTAGGACACCAGTTATCTGGTACTCCAACGTGACGCACGGAGCAAATTCTTTAAGCCGCGAAAATCGTTTTGATAAACTTGCAATGCGCTGGCAAGCTATCAACGCATTGATGCTTTATTACAGGACTAAGGTCGAACTCAAGACCGACTGTAGACAAACTATGTACATACAGGGTGTCCGGTAATTAATGGATAACCTGGAAATGTCTTATAGTGGAACTGATGGCCGTTCAGAAAAAAATATGAAATAGAGTCTATCCTAACTACTACCTGAGATATGTGTTTTTTTTTAATTACCTTGTATAACTTTCTTGTATACTACGACCATAAATGAATGAAATTCATCGGTTTTTTGTTGTTTTATTATTAAACACTAATTATGCTAATAGATAGACAGTCAAAAGTATGCTATGCTATAATATATTTTTACTTCTTTTTATTTTTTTATTATTTTTATTTTCATTTCTTCTGAACGGCCTGCAGTTCTACTTTTAGACATTTCAAGGTTATCCATTTATTACCGGACCCTCTGTATATATTATATATGTATATGTCTCATGCTTTTATTCACATGTGTATTCTAGACTTATTTCGCGAACTAAGGTACTAGTAATAATAATACCAGCCCTGTATTCAACTGTCCCACTGCTGGGAACGGGCCTCTTCTCGGTATGAGAAGGGTTAGGCCACAGTTCATCACGCTGGCCCAGTGCGGGTTGTCAGACTTCACATATCTTCGAGAATATTATGGAGAACTCTCAGAAATGTAGGTGTCCTCAAGATGTTTTCCCTTCACCGTTAAAGTGGCGATAATTAACTATTTAATACGCACATAACTTCGGAAAGTCAGAGTTGTGTGACTTGGGATCGAACTCGAGACATCTGCGTGGCAGTCCAACGTTTTTCCATTGGGCTATCGGTGCAAGTAATAAGAGGCCTTATGCTTTCTACCAAGGACAGTCCCAGACACCGTGCTGTGTTCAAATGGTGAAATGTAATTTTACAAATATCGTTAAACTTAATATGTATTCTTGGTTTTTTCAAATATCTTTATATTAATACGTGAAGCAAAAACTTTGTACCTCATTTTACGAAAATTGCGCGGACGGAGGAGTATAAAATTTGGCACAGTTAAAGTTTATATGGAGAAGGAGTGGCGAATCCTAATGTATTTATAAAATATGCATTAGAAATACATTAAATTAATGAAAAATACTACACGCACACAACCATGCATTTGACACACGCAGTCTAATCGCGTTCGTAGTATTTCGGCATTGTTTGTCTGACGTCGTACAATTCTTTGTAACTATGGTTACTCATACATTATTGATATGTAATAAAGAAAAAATATTGCAAGCTTAGCAATATCGTCAATGGAAGAGTATAATTAAATAAATAGTAATTTGTTTGAAAAAGATAAATTAACCTGTATAGCCTTGGCGAAATCTAAATTAACTGTGATTATAAGTGTAAAATTGTAGACAATAAAAACCTTAATAAAGATCAAACTTAAAATTTTAATTAATTGTGGTCGATTTTAGACCCTCGGCGACCGCTAGTTTACGTTATTACGTTTATTACACAAAGTCCAATCGACTTTAACTAAGAACATGAAAAAATATATATATATCTTTATTTTTTTTAATATCTACCTTGTTACATTTTCCCAATAATTAAACGATAATGACTACGGTAGTATAAACTGTGTCGTAGAAATAATATACACAAATTATTTACAAGAAATATAAAATAAAGTGAAAAATAAAACTTCAAAATTAAAAAGCGTCGTATTATTCCTCCGCATTGTCGTCATTTGGCAACGTGCCCAGAAGACTGGCAGCATTGCCACGTTGAATGGCAATAATTATTCTTTGTGCAAAGAAAATACCAGCCCTCTGGTCACGCGAAGCGTGATGAGCCGCTTAGCTAGGTCTTTATAAACAGACCTAGCACATTTGTGTTCTAAATTAAAGCTTAACATAGAAATTTATTTTAATTTATTATCTGGATATTTTATATTTAAAGAGATTTATATTAAAAGAGAGGCTGTAAGTTTCTTGGAGGTTTCTTCTCATAGGCTCAACCCTTTACCTAAACGTAGCTTCAGTAACTTAGTAAACTCAACCTATATATTTTGACGTTCTTAAATGTTACTTTGTGAACTAAATAAATAAATTATTTTTGACTTTGTTATTTATTATTTTTGAGTTTGACTTATATAATAATAATAATAATAATAATATCAGCCCTGTATTAAACTGTCTCACTGCTGGGCACGGGCCTCTTCTCAGTGTGAGAAGGGTAAGGCCATAGTCCACCACGCTGGCCTAGTGGCAGACTTTACATATCTTCAAGAACATTATGGAGAACTCTCAGACATGCAGGATTCCTCACGATGTTTTCCTTCACCGTTAAAGCAAGCGATAATCATTATTTAATACGCATATAACTTCGAAAAGTCAGAGATGCGCGCCTTAGATTCGAACCCGAGACCTCTGCGTGGCTGTCCAACGATTTCCCACTAGGCTATAAAAATGTAATAACTATCGAAATATTGTTAAGAAATAATATTGACTTTTGTTTTTAAACTCCCGCTTATGTTGACTTTACAAACATTGAAACAACGGACACGAAGAAAACACAGACTTTACTCTATTCTTTGTGGAATACACAAACTTTCTCTCGAGTAGGGATCGAATATACGGCGCGGAGAAGACTAAAATGGTGGCCACCTTGTTGTCTTAAAGGTATTTATTTAAAAGTACACACGGCTTCACATCATGTTAGACACTCTATATACACATAACTACGCTACATACAAAATAGAGAATTGTCGGAAAGGGACAGTGCATAGTGGTGTGGATGTAATGGTAAGGATAGAGCGTAAGAAAAATATAACGCACTCTTCCGCATGATTCGCAGCGTTCAACTTCTAATAGTTCAAAGTCCAAACAGTCTAGGTTGATGCGTCGCTGTGTGTACCCGTCAATTATTTTTTGGTTTTTATTTAAGTAGAATTAGCTCCATGAAGTCTTGCTGTAATTTGCTTCTTCTTGAAGTATATGATTTTTTGGATCCCAAGCTAGAGGTACATTCTATTAAATTGAAAGAAAGAAGCAAGAGAGAAGAAAGAAAGAAAGAAGAAATAATTTTATTCGCAATAAAAAAAGTAAAAAAGATGTAGTAAATAAATTGTCCACAGCACATTTCACGTTTTCTATGCATATTTTTATTTCAATAGCTTCTATATACCTGTATATAGCAAAAGATCTCTGGTAAGTACCGATATTACTCTATGGTAAGATTATTATTATATTCAATTTCAACACAGTGCTATAAATAAAACGATGTTCTTTTGTGAGTATTTGTGATCTGTCAAATGTTGAGTAATTGTTTTTGCCCGTATTCGCTATAGATTTAGAAAAGACAACACCCGCCTATTAACCCTTTGACCGCCACGTCAAAAAAGTAAAAGCGTGCTTTTGGCGCCAAGCTACGATTTCACCCTTTAATTTGTCATGTAGACGTGACCGTGGCGTGCTGGACACATTTTGCTTTGTCGTGTATACATGACTGTGGCGGTCAAAAGGTTAAGTAACAAAGCCTATGTCAGGGAGACTTAACACACGGACACAAAGGACACAAAGATTTCCAGACTCGGAACAACTATTTATCACATAAATTTTTGTACCCAGTGGGGATCAAACCCACAACACTCGGCGCAGTGCCATTGGTGAAGTGGCCACTTATATCACCCCGTCATAGCCAGTCAACACTGCGACATACTTGTCAAATGTCAATATAAAACATGCTTACAAACACGTGGGGCGGTCACTTGTTAGAGAGACATCGCGCCGAACGCATATAGAGCCAACCTCTGTCCAACTTCGCCGCGTTTTGAAAAGTAATCTGTTTCCATCCGGGCCACATGTGCTTATTTTAGTGTAATTTTGCATTAGCACGTTGTGATTAAACCTATTGAGTGTAAATCGTGTATTATTTCCGACAACTACGATGCAGCGATGGATGATGAGCTGTTAAACAATAACTGCCCACACACACCTTCGTTATATATATACTTTTTTTTGTTAATACATACATATTATACATAGAGACACCCAGACCAAGACAAACATCAATGTTCATGCACACAAATGTTTGTCATGTGCGGGAACATAATATTTTCAGAGATAAAGAATATGTGATGTCTGCTAACTCGCAGTGGGCCACCGTGATGGACTATGGCCTAACCTTTCTCACACTGGGCAGACTCCCGTGCCCAGCAGTAGACCGTTTATAAATATTTAGGCCTGATATTATTATTTTTACGCGAACTGTCTAAACCTTTGCTGTATAAATTATAGTCAAGTCAAAAATCATTTATTCACTTAGGTCACAAAGTAACATTTATGAACGTCAAAGAGTTTAGTGAGTTTATTATATGGAACCACCTGTGAAGTATGACCTACCAAACAAAATAGAATTTTCCAAATCGGTTCAGGCATCTACGAGTAATCGGGGAACATCCATAAAAATAAAAGATTCCGACGAATACGCTCATAGCCACTCACTGATCGGTAAATGATTAGCGAGGTTAAGCAACGTTGGGTGCGGTCAGTCTATAGATGAGTGAACGCTTATTGGTATTTCATCTGAGCGTCTCCGTGTTTCAAAGGGCACGTAAAAAGTCGGTCCCGGTTGTTGCCAAATTGCCAGCAGTCGTTCAGCCATATCAGAGGCCTACGGGCTTGAACAACTCTTGACAACAGGTTGGCAACTAACCACACGAAACGAAGAGAAAGAACACGAATTAAGAAACATATTTTTAAAGTCGGTTAAAATGTTGTACAACTCACGCTTGACGCAAACACCTATCTATGAAAGACCATCAATCTATAATATCTATCTGAATAGATTAGAACAATATTATCAGAAACTTAAAATATACATATAAGCAATGAAAATATCAGTTTGTCGAACACATCGTCAAAATGTTCAAAGTAGTGGCTGCGGTTCTGGTTTTACAAGCTGTCTTAATAACAGGTATTTTAAAATAAATAATATAATATTCTATCACATACACACAACACCATCTAGCCCAAACTAAGCAGAGCTTGTACTATGGTTACTAGACAATTGATAAACATACATATATACTTTTTTTTGTAAATACATACATATTATTTATAGAAACACCCAGACCAAGACAAACATCCATGTTCATGCACACAAATTATAATAATAATAATATTCTATCACATACACACAACGCCATCTAGCCCAAACTAAGCAGAGCTTGTACTATGGGTACTAGACAATGAATAAATATGCATATATACTTTATTTTGTAAATACAGACATATTATACATAGAAACACCCAGACCAAGACAAACATCCATGTTCATGCACGCAAATGTTTGACTTGTGCGGGAATCGAACCCGTGACCTCAGGCGTGGCAGTCGGTTACGCTAACCGCTACGCCATACCAGCCCTGTATTGAAGTGTCACACCGCTGGGCAGGCCTTTTCTCAGTGTGAGAAGGGATACGCTGTAGTCCACCACGCTGGCCCAGTGCGGGATGGGAGACTTCACATATCTTCGAAAACATTATGTAGAACTCTCAGACATGCAGGTTTCCTCACGATGTTTTCCTTCACCTTTAAAGCGAGCGATTATTAACTATATCTTCTACTACCTAGCCTTTATTATTCCCAAGTCACTTCGGGTCGGCTTTTCTGGTCTAACCGGATTTGACTGGATATCAGTTTTTACACGGAGCGGGTGCCACCTGACCTCCGGAACCCGAAGGCTAACGATACCCTAAGGCTAGACCAGTGTCAGGATATTATAGGGCACTGACTTCCCAATAACGACTGCCATAGATGTTCATGGCAGCCGGGACCGACAGCTTAACGTGCTCTCCGAGGCACGGAGCAGGCGATAATTGTCAATCAATACGCACATAATTTCGAAAAGTCATATAACTTCCAAAAGTCAGAGGTGCGCGACGTGGGTCCAAACCCGAGACCCTCTGCATTGCAGTCTGTTGGTCTCGCCACTCAGCTATCGCTGCTGTTATAAAACAGAAATAAAAAAGAAAAAGAATAATAAAACTCTCTAATAGACGTCATAGAATTCCTCCTTATCACATTTAACTGGTAGTATGCCCAGAAGACTGGCAGCATTGCCACGTTTAATGACAATGCTTATTCTTTCCGCGAAATAAAGGACAGCCCTCTGGTCACGGGAAGCGTCGATTAACCTTTTCGCTATTTCTCTATAAAGAGCACGAGCACTGCTGGGACCCCATGACCCTAGCGTTTCAACCCCAAACGGCTCAAAAACATAATCCCCTGCCAGGTTTTCCATCATGTATATGGAATGTTTGAGCCAACTCTTCTTGATATGGACACTGGTTTAAGTACGGTGAGGGCACATCTATGGTTTATGTGTCTAGACATAATCGTATGTTTGTTTTTACATGACTCACATGAATGTAAAATCGAAAATAACTGGTGCTATCAATAATGTTTTTGATAAGATTTACAATTATTAATTTCGCTTATCAATATAGATTATAGATGATTAATTAATTGATCGGTATTTGTGAATTGATAAATAATAATATCGATGTCATTGCAAATATTAATAAAACTAGTATATGTGTGCGGTTTCACGCGAATTCTACGAAATTGCAAGCCGTTTTCTTTTATACAACTAAGCCGGCAAACAAGCATACGGCCCACCTGGTGGTAAGTGGTCACCGTAGCCTATGGACGCCTGCAACACCAGAGGCATCACTTGCGCTTTGCCGACGCTTTAGGAAAGGAAGTGGGAAGGAGAAGGAGTGGGAAGCGAGAAAGAGGGTGATTGGGCTTCCGGCACTCTCACAAAAATGTTCTGGGTTCGATGTCCATACGTGACATAATTTGTGTGATTCACTTCATTACTTACCTACCTTCGTTACTCTGAGTCTGGGTGTCTGTTGTTTGAATGAAAAGTGTCCTCGCTAAGAAGAGTGAGCTCACCCATTTACATGATACAGAACGATAATGTACTTTTTTCATTATGAATAGGTAAGAGTGATAATACTATATATATAATTCAGATGTCATGTTGACATTGTGTGTCGGATGAGAACTTAACGTACAGAAAGGTGACCGTACTTAAACGTAGTAGCGCGTCCTATGATTTCAGTATTTGAACTTACTAGCGGTCGCCTAGTGCTCGAAATTCGACCAAAGTTTGCCTGTAAGATATATTACATACGCGCTTCGACTGCGTGTGTCAAATGCATGGTTGTGTGCATGTAGTGTTTTTTCATTGATTTAATGTATTTCTAATGCATATTTTATATAAATATTAGGATTCGTCACTCCTTCTCCATATAAACTTTAGCTGTGCCAAATTTCATACGCCTCCGTCCGCGCAATTTTCGTAAAAAGGGGTACAAAGTTTTTGCTTCACGTATTAATATATAGATAAGTTAATTGTGTTCAGAAAGTGCCCACATCTATATATACGTATATACGCGAGCGATAATAAGCAACGATAGCTCAGTGGGGAGACGAACAGACTGCAATGCAGAGGGTCTCGGGTTCGAACCCACCGCACCTCTGACTTTCGGAAGTTTTATGACTTTTCGAAATTATGTGCGTATTGATTGACAATTTTCGCCTGCTCCGTGCCTCGGAGAGCTCGTTAAGCCATCGGTCACGGCTGTCATGAACATCTATGGCAGTCGTTATTGGGAAGTTAGTGCCCTATAATATCCTGACACTGGTCTAGCCTTACGGTATCGTTAGCCTTCGGGTTGCGGAGGTCAGGTGGCAGCCGCTCCGTGTAAAAACTGATATCCGGTCAAATCCGGTTAGACTAGAAAATCCGACCCAAGTGACTTGTGAATAATAAAGGCTAGGGAGAAGATACGCAAGCGATAATTATTGATAATTAATTAGCATATACATCACATTAACAAAATATATTGTTTTCCAGCTTATTCTCCAGATCCAGTGTTGGGCAAATGGTCTGAAGGCCTTCGTTTTGACTATGAGGAGACAGATGATGGTCACCTCCAGTTGGTTGACAATTGGATGAAACTCAGTGACTATGAGAGGCTTGCCAGATACAACCCAGATGTGTCTAATAGATACCATCTTTTTACCAGGTTTGTTAAATATTTTACAGGGTTTATTTAATTATTGACTGTATTAATAATTTATCGGCGAGTTTAATTGCTAAAGTTCTTTATCTTGAGGTCAATTAGCTTAAATAATAACAGCTTAATAAAAATTGTTTGCCGAATTCCAAAACACTTAAAAAAGAAGTATACCTATGTTAATTTTTTGGCTTTACCAATGCCAACAAGCGATAGTAGAGGTCTCGAGTTCGATCCCAAGATCTCTTTGATGTAATGTGCGTTTTAAATAGTTAATTATCGTTTGTTATGGAGCAGTGATAGCTCAGTGGGGAGAACAACAGATTGCAATGCAGAGGGTCTCGGATTCGAACCCACGTCGCGCACCTTTGACTTTCGGAAGTTATATGACTTTTCGAAATTATGTGCGTATTGATTGACAATTATCGCCTGCTCCGTGCCTCGGAGAGCACGTTAAGTCGTCGGTCCCGGCTGCCATGAACATCTATGGCACTCGTTATTGAGGAAGTCGACACAAAAGATCCCACTGGGTCGAAGTGTCGCCGGTCTGTACTGAATGGCACACAAGATAAGATAAGATAAGATCGTTCGTTATAACGGTGAAGAAATACATCGTGAGGAAACCTGCATGTTTGAGAGTTCTACATAATGTTCTCGAAGATGACGGCAACAAGTAGCGATGGCCTAGTAAGAAACCTTTGGTCTGCCACTCAAAGGTCTCAATTTCGATCCCAAGGCTCTCTGACTTTTCATGTGCATATTGGAAGGCATTTTAGGGATAGCGTGAGAAAATTTATGTTTCTTCTACAGATTAAATGACCAAGTGAGCCAGCCCCTAGTTCTGAACAATCCCAGCACTATCCACAACTCCAACTTCAACCCCGGAAGTCGAACTATCATTCTGATGCATGGCTTCGCTGGATCTATCACTTCTGGTTTCAACACAGTTCTGGTACCAGGTAAGTCTTTTGTCTAGAAATCCCATTCGCTAGCAAAAATTTAGGTTATTTGTAGGTTATGTCAATTTTCTTTCCCTCAGAAACAGTACCTTTTTTCTAGATGACGATACTTTATGTCCTTTTCTGTAACCTTCTCTCTTTCTTTTTCTCTTTCGTGTGGTTAGTGGCCAACCTGTTGTCAAGAGTTGTTCAAGCCGGGTCAAGGCGTCTGACATGACTAAACGACTGCTGTCAATTTGGCAACAACCGGGACCGACTTTTACATGTCCTCCGAAGCACGAATACGCTCAGATGAAATACCACTAAGCGGTCACCCATCTATAGACTGACCGCACCCAACGTTGCTTAACCTCGCTAATCGTTTACCGATCAGTGAGTGCAACTAGCTATGAGCGCTATATATGACACTTGACAACATGTATGCGAAATTTCATAAAGATCGGTCGAGTAGTTAAGGCATGAAAGCGTAACAAACAAGCAAACTCACATTCGCATTTATAATATTAGTTAGGATGTGATACATAGCATCGCCGTAGATACAAAACATAGATACAAATTTCAATCTCCTGAGATAGGACCATGGATAGCTGTTCCAACGACCCACCCACCACACAACGCAGCGAGTTGGCACACTGTGGTATTTAGAACCTAAGTTTCGGGCGAGCCTGACATAACCCTCTCGCCTTTCCTTCTGGCGAGGTAGAATGCATCAGGAGTAAATACCGATTACAAAAAGGGGGAAAGTAGATTTCTCAATTGACCATGAATAGCTCGATTGAGAAAGCTACAAAGTTTGGCAGCAATCAATCGGAAAGAGAGGAAACTCGCCACGCACCCTCAGATTGTCCACCACAACTATAGCAATAGAAAAATGTTGGCAATATCTGACACACTTTCGCATTTATAATATTGGTCAGTATTCCAGCGACACTGTAAAATATTTCTAGTCAAAAGTAGTATTTAAAAATGAGGGTAGTTTTTTAAAGACCGCTGGTAAATACAGTTAAAAGAAATTTTAATAAAATCCTAAACGATTCAATCCTCAGCGTTCCTGGCTGCGGCTAACTGCAACGTCATTGTCCTCGACTGGAGTGCTGGCTCCAACTGGGGACCTCGAGCTATCGAAGCTGGTAAGAGAATCTTACTATCTAACAGCTTAATTTTAAACCACTCTTAAATATTTAAGGAGTAGCTAAGTATTAATTAGTAACTAATCAGGAAAAAAATTACATATAAAAATTACTCTACGTTGTCTATTTAGTAAAAATTATTATAATTATCATAATATGAACACAATTCTTTAAAACTAACTTATACTTAAAATATTATAAAACAGAAATAAAAATGAAAAAGAAAACTAAAACTATCTAATAGGCGTCATAGAATTCCTCCGCATCACATTCGAATGGTAGTGTGCCCAGAAGACTGGCAGCATTGTCACGTTTAATGGCAATGCTTATTCTTTCCGCGAAATGAAGGTTTAAACGTTGTCTTAGTTGTAAAATAGTTAAATGACAGCGATACTCCGTTAATTAACCGCTTAAACCCCGGAAGGCATATACGAAACATAAATAGTTATATTACAATTTGTCCGTCCCAAATATTTAAGTTATTGGTTAACAATAAAGATACATATTTATCAAAAAAGCACTTCAAAACCTCCATACAATTTTACTATGGCGGCCGCGCGCCGATTTGAATATCGAGCTCTGTCATTCAGTCCAACCGCGTCTTACGCTCGGCGCAGACTTAACGTACTTTAGTAATAAGTCTTTTTATTTAGCATAGTGTACAATTGTGTGTTGTCCTGAACAAATAAAATAAGTGATTTTGGTCTAATTTGGTGCCAGTTAATTATGACTAACAGTACTATCAGCCCTTTGCCACTGTTGGGCACGGGCCTTTTCTCAATGAGAGAAGGGTTAGGCATAGTCCACCACGCTGGCCCAGTGCGGGTTGACAGACTTCACATATCTTCGAGAACATTATGTAGAACTCTAAGACATACAGGTTCCCTCGCGATGTTTCCTTCACCGTTGAAGCGGGCGATAATTAACTATTTAATACGCACATAACTTCGGAAAAATAAAATCAGTGTCAGAGTTGCTTGCCTTGGAAATGTACTCAAAACATTTGAATGATACCTCTAAGATAATCTAACAATCTGCCACTATACTATCGCCTCTCAACTTAATAGCTCTCAATTCTTTGATCAATGATTTACCTTTAAACAAAAAGTGTTCATTTTATTAACTTAACTGTGACCGCCTGTTTTGGCACATTTCGCTCGGCGCAGTCTTAAATATATGCACAACCACCATCGTTGCCCGCAAAATTAATACATATTATTACAAAAAAGAGTAGCAATGTGTTATTACTATTAGATCTGGCATGATAAAACAATAATTAATTTATTACAAATGAAATTCGGCATCAACTATGTTCATTAACTATTTCGTTGAGCTCAAGCACGCATCTCTTGAATTGCCCAGGAGAGTTTGAACAAATCGATATCTGTAAAGTATTTATTATGAAGTATCATGATGCAGCAAAAAGTCGCTCGCTCGCCCGCATTCGTTCTGCACATGCTTGGTGCAAAAAGGTCCCAGTTATGTGCAGCGCGTATACTTTGCGAGCTGCTAGGGATTCTTATTTGTATTAGATTTATATTATTGCAGTCATATTTATTACGACAAATGTTATATCGCAGATAAGTTCATTAGCCATCGTCTCTTTTTGAGTGTTATTAGAGAGAATTTAACCAATGTGTCATATACAGGTTGTCCCAGAATATGTAAATCAAATTGTAAATTGATTCCTTAGGTAAAGACCTTTCAAATGTGCTAATTAAAAATAAAATTAAATAATGACCTCCGTCTAAAAATAAAAAAATCTAAGTTTTCAAAAAGTACGACTTCTTCAGACTTTCAACGACAGGTGCTTCGTTTATGGCTAATTTTCCTTTTTCCACTATTATTATTTGTGAAGGAATGATTTGTCAAAATAAAAACGATTGTTTTTTAAATCCGACCTAGTTTTGAAATCGCAGCATTATTTTGGTGTATTTTGTTGCACCAAAGAAAATCTTGTATGTTTTTTTTATACAAATGTCATAATTTTTTATTTATATTAGGCTCATTTAAAATGTCCTTACATAAGGAATCTCCCGTTACAATTTGATTCACATATTCTGGGACACTCTGTATACTTATAAACATTGCTTAAGATTAAGTTTTTGTTATATAATGTTTATACCAGCGGCGGGATATACATATACATATATATATAGATATATCTATTCTTATTATACATAATAGTTATTTAATAGAAAGATACTTAAGTATTACAAAATTATACTTTTAAAAACGTAGGCTGTGCAACTTAATCTGCACGTATAGACGATTGCAAGCTGACACCTCGCCGCTGCCTGCTTTGTGTTGTGGGTTCGTATCCCATACGGTCGATCTCTCAATCCTTCGATGGCGTAGAGGTTAGTGTAACCGACTGCCACGTCTGAGGTCGCGGCTTCGATTCCCGCAAAAGTCAAACATTTGTGTGCATAAACATGGATGTTTGTCTTGGTCTGAGTGTCTCTATGTATAATATGTATGTATTTACAAAAAAAAAACTATATATGTATGTCTATCCATTGTCTAGTACCCATAGTACAAGCTCTGCTTAGTTTGGGCTAGACGGTGTTGTGTGTATGTGGTAGAATATTATATTATAGAATATTATTATTTGTAAGCCATAAATGATTGTCCTAAGTCGATGTGTACTATGTGCCTGTTCATTCTGTGTTTGTAAAGTATCCCACAAAAATGTTTTCTAGTTCGGAACACTATACATCATATCTTTAAACTGTATAAGTGTATGCGCCATCATGCCATCTTACTGCCTATTTTAGATTTATATTAAAACATATACCTTAGCTATTTATTTAATCTCTATAATATTATTAAGTTATTACTGTTTTTATCTTTAGTTTTTTTTATAGTCTGTAGTATATGGCATAATGGCTGCAACACCTTGTTAATCTGAGTTGTAAAATACTGAAATTATATTTAATTGGCGATTTAAAAGAGTGGCCGTAAGTTTCTTGCAGGTTTCTTCTCATAGGCTCAACCCTTTGCCTGAACCTAGCAACTAACCTAAATGTAGCTTCAGTAACTTAGTAAACTCACTAACCCATATATTTTGACGTTCATAAGTGTAACACTTTTGTGACCTAAATGAATAAATGATTTTTGACTTTGACTTTGACTTTTCAGTGAATGCGACTGCTGCGCATGAGATCTCGGGTTCGAATCCCGGATCGAGCTCACAAAAAGTTATTGGGGTTTTCTCTCAGTCCAATAGTACACCCCCGTGCTTTAGAAAGCACGTTGGTTCTGCGCCTGATCTCTCTCCGGTGGTGTCGTGACGTCACATCACTCTATGAGAGTTAGGGATTAGAGAGTGCACTTGTGTTTACACACACTTGTGCACTATCTCTTGCGTTGGCCAGTCTCTGTTAAGATTGGCCGCCATGACTGAATTTCGATTTGCAGGACTTTGTCTTAAATTGTTTATTTCTTTTCAGGTCAGGCTGCCGGGCGTTTCATTAATTGGTTGATAAGAATTACTGGAATTACTCCTAATACCATTCATACTGTTGGATACAGTGTAGGAGGTAAGAAAATAATAGGGGTTTCAATGCGCTGAGTGTTGTGGGTTCGAATCCCACACGGGACAAAATTTTGAGGGAGCCACAAATGGTTGTTCCAAGTCTGTTCTTTGTGTCCGTTGTATGGATGTTTGTAAAGTCTCCCGCGACACAGGAATTATTCCTAGTGCGGGAGTTGTCTTTATAAGAAAGAAAGAAAGAAAATAATTCACGCCTGTTTCCCAAAGGGGTAGGCAGAGACTACGAATTTCCATTTGCTACGATCCTGACACACTTCTCTGGCTTCATTCACTTTCATAACATTCCTCGTACACGCTCGCCGGTTTAAGGTGCTCTTAACCTGGCCTTTATCCAGGAGGTCTCCGATCTGATCAATAAACGTTGGCGTAGGTCTTCCCTTGCGTTGGGGGGCCTGCTATGGATGAATCTTTTTAGACTCCCAACTGGCCCCCCCATTGGGTGAGAGAGGGAACACCCCAGGTTTTTAGTAGGTATACCAGCACTCGGCTGGTGAGTCCCACACGCCCCGCCGGTGCCGTCCCCTAGTCCCCTAGCCGGCGGGTAGTGCATCAAGCATTATTCCTGGGAATCAAAAAAAAAAAAAAAGGTCTTCTCCTTGCGACTGTTCCATTCACACTAGCCTTATAAACTTATATAAAATATGAATGTATTTACTTTTTATGTAATAAATGTACAGTAGGGCTTAAAAGTGAGTTTTGCTTAAAAGGTAGGTCTTGTCGTGTACTGGCCTGCCGTTTCATACGGCGGGCCGAAACCTCGGCAAGGTCACGACCGCATGCGCAAGTGATTCCCACGGTCCCGCCGATTGCGGTTTTGTCAAGGAACACCGTGGTAGGTTTAGTCGGTAATCCGGACGGTCCATTTTATGATAATTTTTCTATTACCCCGGTGTTCATATTTTTCATATTATATTAAGAATATCGGTATCGTTGTAGTTTTTAAACTAACTATTACATCAAAAGACCCCCGAGATATAGGGGTCACAAGGTCATAAGGTCAGGGGATATCCACCAACAGAGTGATTTGGAAGTCTAAGGGAGGGGCTTTTGCCCAGCAGTGGGACATTACAAAAAGCTGATGAAAAAAAGTTCACATGATGACGAAGAGGTTGAATCCTGGGTTTTTACACTCATCTCGTTTTTAACTAGCTGATCCGCGCAACTTCGTTTGCTTCACATAAGAGAATTTTCCCCGTATTTGCAACATTTTCCATTGATGCTGGGTTCCTATTGGTTGTAGCGTGATGTTATATAGCCTATAGCCTTCCTCGATAAATGGGCTATCCAACACTAAAATTAAATTTTCAATTCGAACTAGTAGTTCCTGAGATTAGCGCGTTCAACCAAACAAACAAACTCTTCAGCTTTATAATATTAGTATAGATAATATATCGGATGTGGCGTAAATAATGGATAACCCTGAAACTGTCGACTGGAGAGATTATCAGCTATCATTAACCTTACTTATATCACCATATAAAAATGGTAGGTATTGTGTGGGAGGTAGAGTGCAATAGGACCTGAACTTTCTCACCCTGGGAAGAGGCCCGTGCCCAGCAGTGGGACTGTTTAATACAGGGCTGATATATTAATACTATTTACTATTAAGATTACTTACTGACCATGGAATGTTTTTGGTTTTTAGGTCACGGCGCTGGTATTATAGCGAGAACGGTCAACGGTAATGTGGGATACGTCACCGGTAAGTGTTTACTGGTAAAGTAAAGAGTGGCGCAATGGTAGTGAGTGCGATTGCTGTGTGAGGTCTTAGGTTCGAATTCCTAAGGGCTATAGAAATTATGGAGTGACATCCGCGGTAGGTAGGTGCGGTTACAAATGACTGCTACGGGGCCAATTAAATGTTATTATGTCTATCATGACATTCCTCGTAGAAATCTATATAACGCAGGTTCAAATCCTAGGTCTGGTTAGCAAAAATTATTGAGTTTTTTCTAAAGAAAATTCTCAATATCAGCCCGGAATTATAAAGTTGTCATTGGCTCATGTAAGGTTTTTTTCAAGGAGGTCTTAGATCCTAATAAGAGATTGACCTTAGAATTTTGAGTTGATCCTACTACCCTGGGAAGGTTACTAGAAAATTTTGGGTTGGGCACATTTCAGGGGTCCCATACCAGGTAAGCCTGTCTGTAATAGATCGAGATCACGGCATCTTTGGGACTCTAATCCAACTCGATTTGAATATCGTGATTATTCTCAGCATCTTCTAATCCACTGCTGAACTTAAACATCACACATTAGGCCAGAATTACTTTTTAAACAAATAAAAACCTACATAATTATCTCCATAGATTTAAATGATAAATGCTTCACGTACTTAGATTACTCAAAAAGTGTCCACACCACAAAGAGTGAGCTCGACAAAAACATCAACCATCATGTAGTTATGGCGACTTGAAACAACGAATACGGGCAGACACTAAGCAATATAACTTTAAATACGAATCAAAGGATATTTATATTTATTATTAATATGGCAGACTGCGGTAGGTAGATACATTAAAAAAACATTGACTGTTTTTTTTTGCGCGCCCATGTTATGACTCTGGGTTTTTATTAGTAATTCTCGGATCTTCAACGAGCAAAATATCCATCGACCGACGTTTAAACAAGTAACAGTCGCTGAGCTTCTTAAAATATTATCTGCCTACATTGATAGGTGAAGTCAAGCCAACATTTTAGTTCTTCACGAATTATGCTTACGAATTGTGGACACCATTTTTTTGTCACGCCATCGTCAAGCTGGACCACTTTGGGACCTTAGGGTTTAAATATCTAGACTGGCTCATAGGTGACATAACTTTCCACATATATCTGCAGCCGATCATGGTTCGATACCTCAGTGGACGAGTTACAAAAGTTTACTGCTACATAATTCTCAATAGCGACCCGGAGTTATGAATTTGGCAATTTTCAATCCGTGCCAAGAAAACCATACTCTTTACGTACTTCTGCCTACCCTCTCAACGAATACCCGGAAAGCGGATACCCGGATAACGGGTACACGGATAACAGATACCCGGATAACGGATACCCGAATAACGGATACCTGAATAACGGATACCCGGATATCAGGTATCCGGATATACGGACATCGGATACCCTCTCAATAAAGCGATAATACTGTTTTTTTTTTCACAGCTTGCGATCCAGCAGATCGTTGGGAAACAGGATGGCTGTTCCGATCTACTGATGGCCTTTATACCGAAGTTATTCATACCAACGTTGGGAACATAGGTATGTGTTCATAAACCATATTCTGATCTGTCTTCTTCTGAAAATCTATCTTAACATGTACATAAAAAAATTCTGTCTGTGTGTATGTATATTGCTGAACTACACTACTACACATTTTGGGTCGCTGAGTTAGCGACCTTGAAATGTCTTATAGTAGAACTGAAGGCCGTTCAGAAAAAATGAAAAAAATAGTAATAATAAATGAAAAAAAATATATATGTTAAAAAGTGCAAGCTATATTAGCATAGCATACTTTTGACTGTCTATCTATTAGCATAATTAGTGTTTAATAATAAAACAACAAAAAGCCGATGGATTTCATTCATTTATGGTCGTAGTATACAAGAAAGTTATACATGGTAATTAAAAAAGAAACACATATCTCAGGTAGTAGCTAAGATAGATTTCTTTTCATATTATTCTGGCCGGCCATCGGTTCCAATATAAGACATTTCCAGGTTATCCATTAATTACCGGACATCCTGTATATAAGTAAATAATTTTTTCATATTTACAGGTATGCTTGAGCCTTTGGGAGACGTCGATTTCTATCCAAACGGAGGCCGAAACATGCCTGGCTGTGTCACCGCCCTTTGTGACCACTATAGGTAAGAAGTATTTATTGTAATTTAAATCGAAGTAGGCGTTACTTGACGGAAGTCGATTGTAATAAAATTATTAGGATAAGAGGAACCAGCCGTGCGTGGCTCGGATTGCCCTCAAATATTGCAATAATAAAAAAAGGTTAACAAAACCGTACTCCTTTGAATAGATTAAAATATAATGCAATTATATTCTACTCTATTTTCCAAAAGTTTAGGCTTCAAAATATAATAAAAATAATAATAATAATAATAATGTTTATTTCAGTTAAGTTACACATATATTAACATTTACTGTGACAGCCACACTAGGCACAGCCTGTGTCGTGGTCATCAAACTATTACGGATTTTCATATACCTAGAACTTAACTATTACAAATAACTGATATGCATGAATAAATAGATGTGAGAGTGGTGTGAGTGAGGGGATGTTTGAGTTAGTTATGGTGAGTATGTATGATAGTGTGTGAGATATGGTATGTATGTGTAAATGAGTGGATAAATTTTATAAAGAATTGAAAAACGTCTAGAGCGATATAATATACAGGGTGATTTTGAAATCGTGTAATTCCTTTTAATCACACATTCTACTGGTGATATAGAATAACCCTGACAATATATTTTCTTAATTAGAATAATGGTTTCGGCAAAATTAGAGTACAGATTTTTTTCATGAAATGATTTCAAATAGTCATATTTTAACCACCTGACACAATCTTAATATTTTACTAATTTAAAAATAATAACATAACAATAACTGATGTCGTAAATAATAAGGGGCAATAAAAAGGACCGCCCGTTATTATTTACGACATTAATTATTAATATGTTTTTTATTTTAATTAGTAAAAAATTAAAATTGCCTCGGTTGGTTAACATATGACTATCTGACACCATTTCACGACAAAAACGGAACAATAATTTTTCAAAAAATATAATTCTAATTAAATAAAAATATGGTCAGGGTTATTCTATATCACCAGTAGAATGCGTGGTTAAAAGGAATTACACGATTTCAAAATCACCCTGTATAAATATTAAAAATGCATAATAGATAAGAGAAATATATTTTATTAGGCGATAGGCATAGGTAAAAACTGTTTAGCGCGTCGATATAAGACTATACGATACTGTACTATGCGCATTTCGTAAAAGTAACCCTTTTCTTTGTTTTAGACTTAATTCTGTAGTTTTAAGATATCTATACTTTAAAAGTTTTTAAAATTTCGCGATTTGTACACATACTTAATATAATGTTAGACAACGGGTCTTACTCGCGATAAAGTATTTAAAAGGTAATAAATACCTATTGATTACATTACGGCGACGTTTACATTTGCTGATGACTGGATTCCAAGATGTAGACATCCAGTCATCAGCAAATGTAAACGTCGCCGTAGTGACTTAGGTAGCCAGTGTGTAGACGTCGTTAGTATTGTGTGTCGAAATACCGACAGTGCGAATATAAATAATAGTGACCAAGTGAGGGTAGTTGCCGAAACCCGCACTTCACGAAGGCGCCGCTGAGCTCACATCAGTCAACCCGTGACCACGATCGATGCAATTCGGTCGAAACGTCGGGTAATCAATAGGTATTTATTACCTTTTAAATACTTTATCGCGAGTAAGACCCGTTGTCTAACATTATATTTAGTATCTATACTTTAATATAATAAAGCTGAAGAGTTTGTTTGTTTGCTAGCTTGAACGCGCTAATCTCAGGAACTACTGATCCGAATTGAAAAATAATTTTAGTGTTGGATAGCTCATTTATCGAGGAAGGCTATAGGCTATATAACATCACGCTACGACCCACCGGGGCGGCGCAGTAATCATAAATGCTGGTGAAACCGCGGCCACATCTAGTAAATAATAATATGGAACCTCATTATGACAAGTAATTACTTTTAGACGTGACTCAGGTACTACTAAAGAGCAGCGATAGCTCAGTGGGGAGACCAACAGACTGCAATGCAGAGGGTCTCGGGTTCGAACCCACGTCGCGCACCTCTGACTTTCGGAAGTTATATGACTTTTCGAAATTATGTGCGTATTGATTGACAATTATCGCCTGCTCCGTGCCTCGGAGAGCACGTTAAGCAGTCGGTCCCGACTGCCATGAACATCTATGGCAGTCGTTATTGGGGAAGTCGACTCAAAAGATCCCACTGGGTCGAAGTGTCACCCACACAAGATAAGATAAGATAGGTACTACTATAAACTTAAACTTATTATAATCAATACCTATCGGTTTATGTGTATAATAATATGAGTTTAAATATAAAGTTTCCGCAGCAAACATCGATAGCATAATGGGAGACGGTTCGATTGCTACGCTCAGGTCTCGAGTTCGATCCGAAAGCGCGCATATTTGACTTTTCGAAGTTATGTGCGTATTAAATAATTGATTACGCTCGCTTTAACGGTGAAGGAAAACATTGTGAGGAAAGAGATTTTCATAATTTTATAAGATATGTGAAGTCTGTCAACTCGCTCCGAGCCAGCGTGCAGCGTGGTGGACCATGACCTTAGCGTCCCCACACTGGGAAGAGATTCATGCCGAGCCGTGAGATAGTTTAATACAGGGTTGATATCTATATATTAATACGTGAAGCAAAAACTTCGTACCCCTTTTTACGAAAATTGCGCGGACGGAGGAGTATGAAATTTGGCACAGTTAAAGTTTATATGGGGAAGGAGGGGCGAATCTTATTGTTATAAAATATCCATTAGAAATACATTAAATTAATGAACAAACACTACACGCACACAACCATGCATTTGACACACGCAGTCGAATCGCGTTCATAGTATTTCGACATTGTTCGTCTGACGTCGTACAATTCTTTGTAACTATGGTTACCTATCCCTTTTTTATATGTAATAGAGAAAACAGAAAACAAAGTAGCAAGCTTAGGAATTTTGGTCGAATTTTGACCACTAGGTGATCGCTAGTTATTATTTGATTAAGCAATAGACGTAAGTACCGCTTAACCGGCCGAAGATACACTACGCGATGCTATACTATCCGCATTTCGTTAATATAACTCTTTTCTTTGTGATATAAATATAAAAGGATTATTATTTTTGTGTATAATTATGTTTATACTATAAACACGCTTTTATTAGCTTGGTGTGTATCTATGAATCTATGTAAAGGAATCTTTGAACGTGATTTTCACCCCTTTCAAACCGACGGATTGATTTGAAATTTTGCACACTTATCGAGGACCGATGACAATACAATAATTTAGGAAAAGATATATAATAGTTTAAAAAAATACGGAGTGCTTTTTATGATATTTTGATAACCCACCCCACGCGTTTTACCACTTTAAAATTAATAAATTATTTTCTACCTTTTTAGAACCTATTGAAATCAAAAATCAATAATTCAAAATAAATTTATTCAAGTTAGGTTACAAGGTAACACTTATGAATGTCAAAGTTACACGTAGATTTTCCCTGTGAATTTACATTTACTGCCACGTTCAGCAAAGCAAGGGTGTAGGGCTCATGAGAAGAACGGGCAAGAAACTCATGGCCACTCTTTTTAATCGCCAAGTGTACAATAATATTTCGTTTATTATTATTCCAGGTCCTATTACTACCTAGGCGAGTCTCTCAGGACTGGAGGTTTCACTGGTAGGAGATGTGCTGACCTAAACTCAGCACTTACAGGCAATTGTAACCTGTCTGGAAACCTTAGACTCGGCGGCATTGAACCTAAGACTGGGTAAGCATTACAAGGGTTACAAACTTTTGGGGTGATGGTAAGGGGTTACCGAGTGCGGTAATGGCTTACCACCATACTGTAGTAGCTGTGACGAGGCCTAAGGTATTTTCTATACTACTAATGTGGTATAAAGGCATATGGTCAGATGGTAAGTAATTACCGGATGCAGTAACTGCTTACCGGTAGGCTGTATGGACGATTGTAGTATTTTATATTATAATAGTGCACAAGTGTGTGCGCGAAGAGTAATCCCTTTTGCCTTACACTCATGATCTGATTGGACAGCACACGACCAGAGAGAGATCTGGCGCCACGGCTTTACGTGCTTTCCGAGAATGGAGTGTCTAACACCGCCACCTTCTTAATACCGAGCTAGTATGGAGATTACATAAGAGAAAAACCGAATAACTTTTTGTTTGCCTGACCTGGGATTCGACCCCGACACCTCATGCACAACGGTCGCATTCGCTACCGCTGCGTCACGAAGTATTTTTATATTATCTCCATAATTTTTTTTATACAACTAAGGTGGCAAACAAACATACGGCCCACCTGATGGTAAGTGGTCACCGTAGCCTATAGACGCCTGCAACACCAGAGGCATCACTTGCGCGTTGCCGACCCTTTAGAAAAGAAAGTGGGTAGGAGAAGGAGCGGAAAGGGGGAAAGCGGGTGATTGGGCCTCCGGCACTCTCACTCACCGAACGAAACACAACAGTAGGAATACTGCTATTTCACGTCGATATTCTGTGAGAGGGTAGTCTTTCCCCGGTCGAGCGATTCATGCTGAAATCAGCGAGGCTCTCTATTTATTTTCAAAAAAGACATTCTCGCATTAGGAGTCATTTCTGTGACGCGGGGGACTTTACAAACATTCAAACAACGGACACAAAGAACACACAGACTTCGAACAACCATTTGTGAATCACACAAATTTTTGTCCCGCATGGGATTCGAACCCACACACGAACACTTGGCGCAGTAGCAGTGCCGAGGTGACCACTTAAAACACTACACCGTCAAAGTGGTCTATACATTCAAGGTCTTACGTAAATAGTTACTGGGTATGGTAACCGATTAACATGATGGTCGTACCACGGTAATATTATCTAACAGTATTCTATCTTCATACAAACGGTCGGAATCGGAACGCGAGATATACCTACGCGCCTCGAGGTCAGTATACACTCGGTACACAACCAGTCGCGAATGTGCCGTAGTAACGAACGGACGGTGTGATGGATTTGTCAGCAGTAAGCGTGCGTGTGAATATTTAGTTGAAATAAATTACTTACATAATAATCTTGGCAAAGTGCAATTGCAAACAAGAATATTTTCAATTAAGCTTTTTTTTCGAATGCTGATATTTTTATACCTGCTATTAAATTTAACAAATAAAGCTTTTCGTACGAGAAGCAAATATTTTTCAGTCTCAAATATATCAAAAATATATAAGGTTGTTTTTTATTATATCTACTAATCAAGAAACACAACATGATTTTTATTGATCACTTCCTAAGTCATTCACAACAAAACTAACTTCTTAAAAAAAAAAAGATATAATTACAATCACTAAACTAGAAAGAAACTCAAGTAGGTCGATAAAATTAAAATACTGTAGGTGAGCAGGTCTCGCGTGTTTACGTTCCGCGCGGCTGTAGGTAATTATTTCAAGGACACAGCCGAGCTACAATACTGTTAGATAACATTACCGTGGTCGTACGGCGTAAACGTCTTACGCCGTCGGATCATTTTTACTGCGTAGACTGCCATTGATCGTGATCGTGATGGCCCGGGTTCGATTCTATATCAAAGCTTGCTGATAGGAAGGCTCCTAAATCTACATGCGAAATATGAGTACAAAGCACCTCTGGTAAACCTGATAAACCATAATAATAAATTAATTTTCTTTCAGAAACTCCGGGATCTTCCATTTAAGAACCAATCCAATGTGGCCTTTCTCGCAAGGTTAATTCAATGAAGAGATAGGTTTTCAGAAATTTGAAATTGTGATATCAAGCAAAATATACTTACTATAGTAATTTTAATAGTTTTATTTTACTTCTAACACATTAAAAAACTACCATCTTAGTCTCCCCGTAAACATGGTTGCTGTAAAGCAACTGAAACGTCAGGGCAAGTATAAACTTATAGTCGACGCATCTGTATCGCGTCATATACCGTGGGAGAGCCACGCTTCGGCACGAATTGGCCAGCTCGACCGGATTGATACCACGGCCTCACAGTAAACTGGCGTGAAATAGCGCTTGTGTTGTGTTTCGTCGAGTGAGTGAGGGTACCGGAGGCCCAACCCCTTTCCCACCTCTTCTGAGGGAAGGGAAGGGCAAATTTAAAAGGCCAGCAACGCACTTGTGACTCCTCTGGTGTTGCCGGTGTCCATGAGCGGCGGTAATCGCTTACCATCAGAAATCCGTCTGCTCGTTTGCCGATTATCTATATATGTATATAAAATCAATGCCACTTTTCGTTGTAATTAAACTCCTCCTAAACGGCTGGACCGATTTGAATGATTTTCTTGTGTGTGTTCAAGTGGATTCGAGGATGGTTTAGATGGTGTGAACTGCTTTGCCCGAATTTTATTTGCCCTAATATCATTTGCCATAATAGTCAACAGCCATAATATTGTATGACGTAATATTCATTTGCCCTACTCTTATTTGCTATATTAGTCACGTGCTAGAAGCTTTGTTTCCCATAAAGTCACTTACCATAACATAATTTGTCATAATCATTGTAAGCCCTAATTACCACATGCCATAACATCATTTGCCATCGACATTGGGTGTGTAACGGTTGTTATATCAGGAGAAACTGGATGCAATCGGGACTTTAGGGCACCCTGACTCGGATAGGTTAGGTTAGCCACCATCCCCTTCGTGGTTGTTTTTTTATACACCACCCAGAAGTAGTTAGGTTATATGGCGTTTAAATATTTGTCTAATAATTATTATGGTATTTAAATATTATGTCTAATAATCATTATGGCAATTCAAAATATGAAAAACAATACGTATGGCACTCGTATCTTATGGTATCGAAGTTTCCGGCAATTAAAAGTATGTCATAATATGTCTTTTAGGGCAAACAAAACATTCGGGCAAATGAAATTCGGGAATATGATGGTTATGGTATATAATCTTCGGGTAAACAATAGACAACCAGGATAGACATGTATTTTTTTTTTTCGCCTGTTCCGTACAACGTCTTTCGGGACAGCTAGTATCATATAAAAACAAAACAAAAACACTCTCTATTGGTTGTTGATGATGCGATACTTGCATCGACCAATGAGATGACGGCTGCGTGCAGGGAGAGGCGCGGCTGCCGATTTTAATGTGTGGTGTAAAAAAAATTCTTGACAATTACACTAACGAACCTCACAACAACACAAACGTGAACACTTAAATATAAATTCTAACTAATACTTATTATAAATGCGAATGTAAGATTATTTGTTACAATTTTACGCTTAAACTACTCGACCGGTCGTTATGAAATTTTGCAAACACGTTGTCAGGGGTACAGAAACGGTATTTTCATCTAGCGCTAAAACCGTCTCCCCAACCACAGTGCCGAGCGCTGGAGGGCGCGAGATGACCTTTAGCCATCCTGAGGTTTGACCTGGGGGTGGTGAGGTTCGTGGGCCTACCCACCACCCGATCAGCACCAGGTCCGAGAGGCGGCGTGCGTGTTCCCACGCGCGCCTCTGTATCGAGTCCGTCTCTCCTCTGGGGGGGGAGACAGTAGGGTTTCTTCGTGTAGTAGCCTGCCGTTTCATACGGTGGGCTGAAACCTCGACAGGGTCGCGACCGCATGTGCAAGTGATTCACGCGGCCTTGTCGATTTTTGTCGAGGAACACCGTGATAGGTTTAGTCAGTATTCCAGGAGGTCCATTTTCATCGTTTCAACATCTTTCTTTTACCCCGGTGAGTCCGACATAACCCCTCCGTCCGCCCCACGGAGGGGTATGCGTCAGAGCATACGCCCCCGTAAAAAAAAATAGGGTATTAAACAATGAATAAACATACATATACCTATATCTTTTTTTTGTATATACATACATATTATACTCGACGCCATTGAGGCCGTCAGATATAGAGACCTTTGGTTTTTAATTTTTTTAATAGATACCTAATTATATTTTTCAAATTCAGAAAGAATAATATAAAATTTCTTATGTATCTCTCCCAGAAGTCTTCAAGTATTTCTTGTTGTTACAGCTTCTAGACGACGTATCAAGATGAGACATGCACCAGATTTTAAGTTAGATTTCCAGTATTGCAATTGTAACACCGCATTCAATTTCGTGCAGAAGTTTTTGCGTGATACGCGTACAGACATACAGACAGACAGACAGACAGACCAACATTCCAAAAATATCTGATCTGGTTTCTCTTATAAAGAACCTCACATACATTTTCTTCATTATCTACTAGATCTGGCTCGCGTCTTCGCTCGCGTTAATCAAGCTGTATTCAATAAATTTATATCCCTGGAGAACTGATTTTTCTGCATCAAAATCTATTCCATTCGGCTTTCCTATTCTCTCTCCTGTACCCCTAGTAATGTGCATGCGAAATTTCATGATGATCGGTCGATTAGTTAAGGCGCGAAAGAGTAACAAATAAACTCACATTCGCAAGGATATACATACATACATATATAAAAAACCTCCGACACAAAATTTATTTGATACCCATATTGAGGGCGTTGTGAAAAAATATGTAAACTGCCATTTTGTGGCGGCGGCCATCTTGGACCGTTTTTAATTAAATATAACTAAGAACACTCCCGACTAATTCAAATTTCAAAAAAAAATATCGGTTCTTCCGTTCGTGAACTACGATGTCACAGACACACACACAGACACGTCAAACAGTACGCCTATGTACTGTTTTAGAAACACAATAATAATACCGCACTAGACTCATGGTCGGTAACTACTCAAACAAACCACAGGTGCAAAACTTATCTTATAAGTATATTGTGACGTTAATACTTCATAAATCGCTGTATTATATTCGCGGCACCTAGCCTAAGTTACTTCTTGTAACGTCAGCTATCTGCCAGTGAACGTTCTGTCAAAGTCGGTCCAGCCGTTTCAGAGATTAGCTGGAACAAACAGATAGAAAAGAAAAAGAACAAAAATTGTTTTTTTGATAAAAATTACTGTGTATATACTTTCATATGCATTTAATAAAATCTGATACTTTGACAGTACACACAGCGACACATCAACCTAGACTCTTTGGACTTTGAACTATTAGAAGTTGAACGCTGTGAATCGTGCGAAAGAGTGCGTTATATTTTTGTTACGCTCTATCCTTACCGTTACATCGACACCACTATGCACAGTCCCTTTCCGAAAATTCTCTATTTTGTATATAGCGCAGTTATGCGTAAATAGGGTGACTAACTTGATGTGTAGCCGTGAGTATAAACAGACACTTAAATTTTATTGATTTGTATTAATAATAAAATTGTAAAGATATAATAACGATGACCGAATTGTTTTTGTAACATGCAATACCTTGAACAAGAATCAAACCCGCAACACTCATGGTTAGGTGACTTCTCAAACCACTGCGCCATGGATGAAAACTTGTTTTATAAGAATATTGTGACATTTATGACTTCATAACTCGCTGTATTATATTCGCGGCACGTAATTCACGTCGTATAAAGGGTGCGCGATTCATGAACTCACTATCTACAGCATGATGTTATAATATAAACTAATTTGTAAGAATTTTATCGCAGTATGTTAGAAAAATATTTTTTATAATTATATATAAAAGCATTTTTCAATATACTATTAATTAATTATAATATAATAAAAAAAGTATTAGGTATAAATGAAGGAAATTTACAAACATTTAACAGCGGACCCAAAGGACATCTAGCGGTCATGTGTTAATGAGGAAGCAGTAATTTTTTTTTTAGGTATAATAAAAAATTGTTCAAAGTTTATTATGCCGTAGATTTTTTTTTTTTAATAATATTTTTCTTCATCCTATCCGAGAACCAAATCCGTTACCATCGCACGTTAACTTATAGCAACTATGAGACGGTTAATTAAAAAAGCTATTACCGATACATTATTCAGATATGTTGCTACTATTACGTTCTAAAAACAACTATATTATAAATTAACTTACCTGAAAATCGAACTTATTACCTATCCTACATCAAAACTCCAATCAGTTGACACACTCAATAAAATACCAAACAAATAAAAAATAAAATACAGCAATTACATTTTCAAACAACCTATATATAACGTGGTACCACGAGATACTTTACGCTATTCTTTACGACTTAAACGTGACTCCGGCTGTATATAACGCTTTGTATTAAGGGGGTAAGCAGTAACCGAGAGATCTTTACTCTAAGCTCTGTAAGATCCGACAAGTCTGCATGCATAGTGAACTGGTATAAATAATCGCCTTGTCCAAAGTTCAATCCTGGCTGTTCTTCGTGACCGTTGATTGAATGTCATTGTAATTACTGTCTGTTGAAACGTCGTGAAGTTCACGAACAGAGTCCTCCACACCACGTCTTCATTACAACTGAAGTGGTGTCGAGGTCTCTATTGTGACGGCATAAACAGCTGCTTTTTAAGACGACTTTTTATTAGCTTGGTATGTTTGTATCTATGTGTCTATATATCTATGAATCTATGTAACGGAATCTTTGAACGTGATTTTCACCCCTTTCAAACCGACGGATTGTTTTGAAACTTTGCACACTTATTGAGACACTATTTGATGACAATACAATAAATTAGAAAAATATATAAATAAATAAGTATTAAGTAATTGTAGAAAATATAATAGTTGTTAAGTTTACAAAGGGTAAACAGAGTATAATAAAATTTAGTATAATAATTATTTGTGTTTTTGTAATTATGTTATCTTTTTTATTACGTTTGTAAATGTAAATAGTTTTAATATTTACAAAAATATAGGATGTAAATTTGTAATTGAATTCCAATGAATAAATAATATCTAGTTTAAAAAAAATTAAAAACTCGCTTTATTAAAAAAAACAATCTAAAAAGTAGAAAATAATTTAGTAATTTTAATTTGAAGAAGCGTGGGGTGCTTTCTGAGATAATTTGATAATCCCACGCTTTTTTACATTTTTTTTACTTTTTATTTTTTTTTTATTTTTTTTATTTTTTTTTTCCAAAACTGACAATTAACACTTAAACTTAGGCATAGAATATAATAGTAGTTAAGTAAGTTAGTACAGCGTCATAGACTCCATGTATTACTCAATGGGTTATGCACAGTTACGGGAAAATATTTAGAAATACAATGTATTAAGTAAGTGAACAGCTTTATGCAAAAACTGCAATGAGATTTTCTGTGTTATCGTATGACAACTTCTGCAAATAGTTTGTAAGCGTATATTTTAGATTGTATCGCGTCATTGGGTAAATGCTTAGGATGCGATTTATTTTATTATAAAGACGTGCACTTTGGACACTAAACAAATTATTACATTATTTTTTACTTTTTAGTTTGCTTTTATTAATAAAGCTTGTTTTTTATTTACGCACCGTTTTGAACCAGGTTTGAAGGAAGAAGAAGGAAACAAGTGTTTCAGCAAAGAATTCCAAGTTCTACTTAATAACAGTTCGGCAAAGATATGTGGAGCCAAACTTCTTGGTATGCGTTCTAATCGGCTCTACCGTGTAAGGATACTTAAGCCCAGAGCGTGCTGTTCAGAATAGGATTAAGATTATACGTCACAGGAATTATTCTCAGTGCGAGTTTTTCTTTTTTTTTTAAGAAAGCAAAGAAGCAAATGATCTGAGAGCTAACATTAAATTTCATTTACTTAGGCCCTGCGCCTTGCGATGAATTAAGTATCGCCGATGAAGAGTCAATATATAATAACTCACATTTTGGCCATTTTTGTTTTATTGAATTGTTCATTGTAAAATAAAGTAATACACATGACGGACTGAAATGACAGATGAAACGGACCCAAGATCTGACAAAGATCTTTCTTATTAATTTTGCAAGATAAATAGTTATTGGAATATAATTACTAAGTGTTGGTACGTCATTTATGATGGCAATAGATACTATCTACGTACAACCATCCAATAAGAAAATAAAAAATAATAATAATAAATAAATAAATATAATAAGTATATATAAATAAAATATACCATAAAAAAAATTAAATGGTCTTTAAACGTTTTTTTCGCCTCCTGAAAAGATGCATTTTGCATTTATTATTTATTGACTCTTCATCGGCGGTATGCTATTAAATTAAAACGTTAAAAAACGCGGGCAAAAGTAATTCCATACAAACGCATTCCTCTATTTTCTCCCTGAATAATGACAGGAGCAACCAAAAATTTACATATTAAACCATATATTAGTCGGCCTCGATGGCGTAGTGGTTAGTGTAACCGACTGCCACGTCTGAGATCGCAGGTTCGATTCCCGCACAAGTCAAACTTTTCTGTGTATGAACATGGATGTTTGTCTTGGTCTGGGTGTTTGTCTATCTATAATATGTATGTATTTACAAAAAAATATATATACAGGGTGTCCAAGAACCTGGCGTCCAACTGGATTCCCACGATGCCCCAAGTTCTAACAGTACTCAGAAAAATATTTTAAAAAATCCACCCCATGTACTTACAGAATTATACTGATTTCAAAAAAAAAGGGGAAATGAGCACCCTGTGACATACTTTTGAATGCTGTGACTGCTAATGCTGATAATTTCGATATTTCTTGGAGGTTTTGTAATCTAGGGTATTGCTGTGTCTAAATAGAATGTAAAAATAAAGTACTTATTGTACCATTTTAAAATAAAATATTATTTTAACTAAAGGTGATATGGAAAACTATTGAATTTCGCAACTTTGACCGACTGTAGTGTAAAAAAAATGTACCAAAATAGTATGGCAAGTGACGTCAAATTTTGACGCGTTTATTCCTCTTTTTAAAAAGGTATAATACTTACACATTAATTTGATAAAAAAAATTTTGATAATATTTTTACTCAACAACCCAATTTTTACGAAGTGCCTACCTACTAACGGTAACTGTCGGACCCTTTCTTATCTTAGAAACTGTTATGTTACTACTATTATTTACTTCGGTTCCAAGAGTGAGCAAGAAGGAAATACACACAGGTAGATGGGTTCCCAGTAGAATAAAAGCAAAGAATGTTAGTTTAAAGATATTTTATTACAATAAATGTTCAAAATGTTGACCACCCGCGGCAATACAAGCTCTCACTCTCCTTAAAAAGGACCGCTTTATGTTTCGCGAGTAACTTTTTTGACGTATCACCTGCACTGCTTGTGTTATCTTCTCACGAAGGTCAGCGATGTCATTAATGGGCTTCGCATAAACGAGCTCCTTCATAGTTCCCCAGAAAAAAAAATCCAGCGGATTTAAGTCAGGTGAGCGGGCTGGCCACGGGATTGTTCCTGATCGCCCAATCCACCTGTTCGGGTATTGCTCGTCCAAAAACTCTCTAACGGATACGCGAAAATGTGCTGGACAGCCGTCGTGTTGGAACCACATATCTGGTGGGGTCTCTTCTAGTAAGTTTGGCAAATCATTTTGAAGAAAATTTAAATATGATTCGCCAGTCAAATTCTCGGGCATCTCAAATGGACCAATAATATTCCCACAGAGAATACCGGTCCACATGTTCACTTTGAACCGGTACTGGGATCTATCTTCTCGCATCAAGTGCGGATTTTCCACATGCCACTCGTGCAAGTTGTGTAGGTTCATGTAGCCATCCTTCTTAAATGTAGATTCATCTGACCACAAAATTTTGTCGATAAAGTTTTCGTCTTCTCGATGTTTTTGCAGGATTGTTTCACAAAACGCGACTCGGCTCGGATAGTCTCGAGGTAAAAGACTTTGCACTCGCTGTACGTGGTACGGATGATATTCTTCTTTTTGGAGAATACTGTGTGCTGTGCTCTTCGGTATCCCCGTATCAGCTTCTATTCCTCGCACAGAGATGCTTGGATTTGCCGACACCGCCTCTAAAACTTCATCGCGTATGAAGTCATTTACGGGTCGTCCTTCACCAGCTACTTGATTGGGGAACCGCCCGTCACATAGTGATCTGTGCACATTAATGAAAACTCGATGGTCGGGATATCGCGTAGCCCTCGGATACCTTTCTCTGTAAAGTCTCGCTGCAGCTCGTCCATTACCTCTACATTCTCCATAAATGTAGTGCATATTTGCGTATTCTTGCGGAGTGTAGGTCGCCATGGTAGCACACACAAAACACAAACTGTCCAAACACAGGCAAAGGTCGTCGTAAAGAGTTCGTTTCAAAGTCCAGAGCACAAAGAGTAATCGAGTCCAATAAACAAAGCTTTAAATCGTAGTACGTGATCAATGGTAACAATAAGAGAGAGGTGCGTAGTAACGGCAGGAGGCAGTGACGCGTACTGACCGTACTGTTATCCTAAATAGCACGATCCCAGATAGCGTCACTATCTATCTCACTCGCACCTCTAACCTTTTTCTCCCTCACTCTTACCTGAATAATGGGGTACCATAAAGAAGAACCAGCAAATCGCAAAGATAGTTTCTGTCTTGCTCCCTCCTGTTGTAATAACGAATCACTATGGTGAGATGCATGCACATACCGTCCCTTACGGTCTAACCTGTTTTTTGAGAGGCCTGTTGTTATTTTTATGAGCATACAACAGTAATTCTTTAGAGGTTAGATTCAATTCGTCGTAAATTTTTCTTTCTAAGAATTCTGTAAGACATCGTAAAAATTGGGTTGTTGAGTAAAAATATTATCAAAATTTTTTTTTTTCAAATTAATGTGTAAGTATTATACCTTTTTAAAAAGAGGAATAAACGCGTCAAAATTTGACGTCACTTGCCATACTATTTTGGTACATTTTTTTTACACTACAGTCGGTCAAAGTTGCGAAATTCAATAGTTTTCCATATCACCTTTAGTTAAAATAATATTTTATTTTAAAATGGTACAATAAGTACTTTATTTTTACATTCTATTTAGACACAGCAATACCCTAGATTACAAAACCTCCAAGAAATATCGAAATTATCAGCATTAGCAGTCACAGCATTCAAAAGTATGTCACAGGGTGCTCATTTCCCCTTTTTTTTTGAAATCAGTATAATTCTGTAAGTACATGGGGTGGATTTTTTAAAATATTTTTCTGAGTACTGTTAGAACTTGGGGCATCGTGGGAATCCAGTTGGACGCCAGGTTCTTGGACACCCTGTTAGTTTAAAGATATTTTATTACAATAAATGTTCAAAATGTTGACCACCCGCGGCAATACAAGCTCTCACTCTCCTTAAAAAGGACCGCTTTATGTTTCGCGAGTAACTTTTTTGACGTATCACCTGCACTGCTTGTGTTATCTTCTCACGAAGGTCAGCGATGTCATTAATGGGCTTCGCATAAACGAGCTCCTTCATAGTTCCCCAGAAAAAAAAATCCAGCGGATTTAAGTCAGGTGAGCGGGCTGGCCACGGGATTGTTCCTGATCGCCCAATCCACCTGTTCGGGTATTGCTCGTCCAAAAACTCTCTAACGGATACGCGAAAATGTGCTGGACAGCCGTCGTGTTGGAACCACATATCTGGTGGGGTCTCTTCTAGTAAGTTTGGCAAATCATTTTGAAGAAAATTTAAATATGATTCGCCAGTCAAATTCTCGGGCATCTCAAATGGACCAATAATATTCCCACAGAGAATACCGGTCCACATGTTCACTTTGAACCGGTACTGGGATCTATCTTCTCGCATCAAGTGCGGATTTTCCACATGCCACTCGTGCAAGTTGTGTAGGTTCATGTAGCCATCCTTCTTAAATGTAGATTCATCTGACCACAAAATTTTGTCGATAAAGTTTTCGTCTTCTCGATGTTTTTGCAGGATTGTTTCACAAAACGCGACTCGGCTCGGATAGTCTCGAGGTAAAAGACTTTGCACTCGCTGTACGTGGTACGGATGATATTCTTCTTTTTGGAGAATACTGTGTGCTGTGCTCTTCGGTATCCCCGTATCAGCTTCTATTCCTCGCACAGAGATGCTTGGATTTGCCGACACCGCCTCTAAAACTTCATCGCGTATGAAGTCATTTACGGGTCGTCCTTCACCAGCTACTTGATTGGGGAACCGCCCGTCACATAGTGATCTGTGCACATTAATGAAAACTCGATGGTCGGGATATCGCGTAGCCCTCGGATACCTTTCTCTGTAAAGTCTCGCTGCAGCTCGTCCATTACCTCTACATTCTCCATAAATGTAGTGCATATTTGCGTATTCTTGCGGAGTGTAGGTCGCCATGGTAGCACACACAAAACACAAACTGTCCAAACACAGGCAAAGGTCGTCGTAAAGAGTTCGTTTCAAAGTCCAGAGCACAAAGAGTAATCGAGTCCAATAAACAAAGCTTTAAATCGTAGTACGTGATCAATGGTAACAATAAGAGAGAGGTGCGTAGTAACGGCAGGAGGCAGTGACGCGTACTGACCGTACTGTTATCCTAAATAGCACGATCCCAGATAGCGTCACTATCTATCTCACTCGCACCTCTAACCTTTTTCTCCCTCACTCTTACCTGAATAATGGGGTACCATAAAGAAGAACCAGCAAATCGCAAAGATAGTTTCTGTCTTGCTCCCTCCTGTTGTAATAACGAATCACTATGGTGAGATGCATGCACATACCGTCCCTTACGGTCTAACCTGTTTTTTGAGAGGCCTGTTGTTATTTTTATGAGCATACAACAGTAATTCTTTAGAGGTTAGATTCAATTCGTCGTAAATTTTTCTTTCTAAGAATTCTGTAAGACATCGTAAAAATTGGGTTGTTGAGTAAAAATATTATCAAAATTTTTTTTTTTCAAATTAATGTGTAAGTATTATACCTTTTTAAAAAGAGGAATAAACGCGTCAAAATTTGACGTCACTTGCCATACTATTTTGGTACATTTTTTTTACACTACAGTCGGTCAAAGTTGCGAAATTCAATAGTTTTCCATATCACCTTTAGTTAAAATAATATTTTATTTTAAAATGGTACAATAAGTACTTTATTTTTACATTCTATTTAGACACAGCAATACCCTAGATTACAAAACCTCCAAGAAATATCGAAATTATCAGCATTAGCAGTCACAGCATTCAAAAGTATGTCACAGGGTGCTCATTTCCCCTTTTTTTTTGAAATCAGTATAATTCTGTAAGTACATGGGGTGGATTTTTTAAAATATTTTTCTGAGTACTGTTAGAACTTGGGGCATCGTGGGAATCCAGTTGGACGCCAGGTTCTTGGACACCCTGTATATGCATGTTTATCCATTGTCTAGTACCCATAGTACAAGGTCTGCTTAGTTTGGGCTAGACGGTGTTGTGTGTATGTGATAGAATATTATTATTATATATGCCTAGAAAAGGGTTAGACCATAGTCCACCACGCTGGCCCAGTGCGGGTTGGCAGACTTCACATATCTTCGAGAAAATTATGTAGAACTCTCAGACATGCAAGTTTCCTCACGATGGTTTCCTTCACTGTTGAAGCGAGCTATAATTAAGTATTAAAATAAAATAATATACGATTTGTATCGTGTTGTTTATTTTAAAATACTTTTATTACATAATCTTCAAACTAATACACTGCTTACTTTTGTTAAAATTAGAGCAGCGATAGCTCTGTGGGGAGACCAACAGACTGCAATGCAGAGGGTCTCGGGTTCGAACCCACGTCGCGCACCTCTGACTTTCAGAAGTTATATGACTTTTCAAAATTATGTGCGTATTGATTGACAATTATCGCCTGCTCCGTGCCTCGGAGAGCACGTTAAGCCGTCGGTCCCGGCTGCCATGAACATCTATGACAGTCGTTATTGCGGAAGTCGATACAAAAGATCCCACTGGGTCGAAGTGACGCCGGTCTGTATTGACTGGCCCCCACACAAGATAAGATAAGATTGTTAAACTGTATGACAATTATGACTATTCAAATTATTATTTAATTATATTTAAATTTACACTTTCCCAACGTTTCGGTTGCTTATCAGCAGCGATGTTCACGTGGAGAAACCACCATCTTAGTCCCTATAATAAAGTTTAACAACAGTTTTAAAATAAACAACGCGACAAATTACGTATAAAACAGTTTAATTTCAATGAATAACATTCCAATAACAGTAAGGCACTATCTTTATATATATATATTTCTTCTGTACGTGTGTTGACAGTGAACTCCACCTAAACGGCTGGACCGATTTGAATGAATTTTTTTGTGTGTGTGTTCAAGTGGATTCGAGGATGGTTTAGACATGCCTTTTTTTTTCTCCTGTACAGGACAACGTCTGTCGGGACAGCTAATTAGATATATAAATTTTTAATAATTTGCCTTGGAAAAACATAGGTCCTTACTTAGAGATCTACAACTTACATACGCGATCGGTACAATTAGTTTTCGTATGAGGAAAAAGAATGCCTGCATACCTTAAGTTTGTATCCAAATCTTGAATGTTATTCGCTATTCAATGGTGCGTTGTATTTGATTACTGCGAGCCCCTTTGAGCGTATAGCGTAAATGTTATCCCATAAAATATACATGTAAAAGGCACAGCCAAGTTCTTTATTTCTTTATATTATATAGCTTTTGCTCGCGGCTTCGCTTGCGTAAAAGTAGGTTAGATAAAAAATATAGCCTATGTTACTCTCTGATAATATAGCTTTCAAATGGTGAAAGAATTTTTAAAATCGGTTGATTCGTTTTTGAGTTAATTCATTACAAACAAACAAAAAATCTAAACTTTCCTCTTTATAAAATTAGTATAGATTAGATTTTGCGCGCATTAATGTAGTCAATTTCCATCCCTCGGGAACAGTACCTTTTTTCTGAATGAAAGGTACCCTTAGTCTTTTCTGTACCTCTGACAACGTGTATGCAAAATTTCATGATGATCTGTTGCGTAGTTAACGCGTGAGGCGTAACAAACAAACAAATTCAGATTCATTGATTCAGAGTACGAAAATGGACATAGATTACCTTTCATTCAGGAAAAGTATTGTTACCGAGGGATAAAAAATTATTTACAAAATTTACATTAATGGCAGCGAAATCACGGGCAAATCTAATTCTTTAGACTTTTCGAACTTATATCCGTATTAAATAGTTAATTATCGCTTGCTTTAACGGCGAAGAAAAACACCGTGAGGAAACCTGCATGTCTGAGAGTTCTCCATAATGTTCTCAAAAAGATATGTGTAGTCTGCCAACCCGCATCGGGCCAGCATAATGGACTATGGCCTTACTTACCTCACACTGAGAAGAGACCCCTGCCCAGCAGTTGGCCAGTTTATATACAAGGTTTATATTATTATCATGTTTCTCTGATCACAGGTATTATTTAACATATTATATTAGAAAATAACTGGCCATTTGGGAGGCTTACACGGAGACATATTTCAAACCTTTCAAACACCTACGGCGGCACTAGCCACAGCAGGCGTAAGACTAATGCTACGTATGGATTAGTGTTCGATAGATCGGAATAATTGTAACTATGGATGCAAATCGGCGTTTTTATTATTCTTACTAGTGGGTCACTACACTACACTAGTCGGTCACACCGGTTTCGCACGGGTAGTACAAAATCTTAACGAATGATACATCTAAACCTTCATGATTCACTCTGTCTATTGGTGAAAACTGTATGAAAATCCGTTCAGTAGTTTTTAAGTTTCTCGCGAACAGACAGACAGACAGACACGGTGGGCGACATTGCTTTATAATAATATGTAGTGATTATATTTTATAAGTATTTTATATTGTCAAAACTATAGTTTGCGTTTACGACCCTTTTATTAAAGACTTCGCCAACACACTGCCGTGCACCTTTTACATAGGGGTGGGTACATCTGCGTAAAAAAGTCTATGAATAAAATTAGGGTTCCTTGGCAATTTATAGCGAATATAAACGGATGTGCCTGATATACGGGCGCATTTACATTTTTTTGGAATGTTGAGTTCTGTATATATGACGTGTAACATTTAAATGTGTTCATCTATACTAATTTAATAAAGAGAAAAATTTAATTTTTGTTTGTTTGTAAGGATGTTTCTCAAAAACTACTAAACCGATTTATCTTATCTTGATTTGGGGGCCAGTCAGTGTAGACCGGCGACACTTCGACCCAGTGGGATTTTTTGCGTCGGCCCCGAGGTTTATCCCTGAGCTATCTCCCTATGAATGTACTGCATCAGTCGCAGCGTACACTTCAGAGGGAGAAGCCTGAAGTCTTCAGGGTTCAAATATGCCAATCCCATCAGACCCATCCTTAGTCCGGCCAACGCGTCACATTCACACAGTAGAGATGGAGATATGGACTCGTCCTGTTCACCACAGGCTCTGCAGATCGAATTGTTTGACAATCTTAATCTGCACAGGAATTCGTTGGTGCCAAAATGACCAGTAAACGCTCCTGTGATGAGCGTTTACTAGTCATTTTGGCACCAACGACTTAACTAATGACAAAAACTACTAAACCGATTTAAAAATTCTTGCACTTTTCGAAAGCTATTTTATCACCGAGTAAAAAAGGCTATATTTTATTTTAAAAAGTACTGTTACTAACATTACCTAACCTACTTTTACACGAGTGAAGCCGTTGACAAAAGCTAGTGCTTTAATATACAGGATGTCCGGTAATTAATGGATAACATTGAAATGTCTTACAGTAGAACTGAAGGCCGTTCAGAAAAAAAAATGGAAAATATCTATCCTGACTACTACCTGAGATATGTGTTTTTTTTTAATTACCCTGTATAACTTTCTTGTATACTACGACCATAAATGAATGAAATCCATTGGTTTTTTGTTGTTTTATTATTAAACACTAATTATGCTAATAGATAGACAGTCAAAAGTATGCTATGCTAATATAGCTTGCACTTTTTAATATAATATTTTTTTTATAATTTTCTTATAATTATTTTTTTCATTTTCTGAACGGCCTGCATTTCTACTATTAGATATTTTAAGGATATCCATTAATTACCGGACACCCTGTATATATACGATATGAACATGGGTGTTTGTCTTGGTCTGGGCGTTTCTATGTATAATTTTGTTATTTTTTTTTCTAGTACCCATAGTACTAGCTCTGCTTAGTTTGGGCTAGTTTATTTGGGTTAGATTATTATTATTAATATTATTATTTAATCCTTCCTCATAAATCAGTCTGTCAATCGGTGAAAACCGCATAAAAATCCGTTCAGTAGTTTTTGAGTTTATCGCGAACAGACAAACAGATGCGACAGAGGACTTTGTTTTGTAATATGTAGAGATTAGCTAATCCCGAAATGTTTAGAACCCGGGAATTGACCCTGCTACCTTATTCCCAGCAGTTGCATATTACCATTGCGCCACCGAAACAGTATCTTCATACAATCATTTTTATATTCTCGTCCGATACCTACATATCTGCTCACCCCCTTTCACACCTACTTATAATACAAACTCCCCTTTCCACATGTTTAAAATTTGGCCGCTAGGGGGCGCTCACATAAATCTGTCAGTTTGGAAACTTACACCGTTTAACACTTACGTTCAGAAATAGATTGCGCTAGTCGTATCCTGTGGTTTTACTTGCGAAATTACGAGCCTACTGAGTCAGCAGCGATAGTCTAGTGGGAGACAGACTCCCACAAAGTCTTCATCCTAGCGATTATTAATCCCAGCTTATGCCAGGGTCCGCTTATTTCTGGTCTAACGAGATTTAGCTGAATATCAGTTTTTACACGGAACGACTGCCATCTGACCTCCGTAACCCAGAAGGATAACATCATTCTATGGTTAGACCAGTCGTCAGGATATTTGAGGGCGCTGACTGCCCAATAACGACTGCCATAGATGTTCATGACAGCCGGGACCGACTTCTTAACGTGCTTTCCGACGCACGAGGGTGAAGCACCGCCAACTTCCTAACTCCGGGCTAATTATTAAGAACTTCTTGACAGAAATTCTTAATAAATTGCTACTATAAAATTCATGACGGAAAATCTTAGTAACGTTTTCCAAGCCCTACCCGAAAATCGAACCCGAGACCTCATGATCCGCAGTTGTATACACTACCACTGGACCAATAAGGCTCCCACGAAGTGTGAACCTAAATCTAAATAGTTAAATAATTTAAATAGTGTTACGGCTAGTGCCATCTGACGGCACTCGGCAGTCCCTTCTTATAATTTATTACAACACCATCTATTGACATCTTGCGGAACTACGTAGTGTCAGTGCGAGCACAGTAGAGAGAGCGCTAGCACATTCTCGAATCATCGTGCTGTTGCGTTCCGGGTATGGCTTTTTTAGAAAACCCCAGAAACGCTTTACCCGCTTATAAATAGAGCGCACGCGCACCGCCGAGTCAGTTTACTATCGTAAGCGATCAAGTGTTCATCGAAGCGAACGGAAGCGAAAATACTACGGAGTTTGAAGCAGTTACAGTGGAAAAGTGTAGTATAGTGTTTGTAGTGTTTTAAATTTAATTGTGTAATAGAATAAAACGTTTTAGTCCGTAATATTGTTTTATATTCTTATCCGTCGAGCCCAACACGTAACAATAGCTTAAACAGCTGTAGTAAAGTTTAACCGTAGTCGTTACAAAATTATGTTCTAATAGTGTTTTAAAATAAAAAACCTAATGCTACCCGTATACGTAAAGTAGTTTCAGAAGAAAGAGGCACATTTCTTGAAAATAATAGCCAAATGATGATTACTAGTAACGGTACGTTTTAAAAATAAAATGTAGCCTATGTTACTCGATGATAATATAGCTTTATAATAATAATAATAATAATAACGTTTATTTTTAAAACAAATTAAATTTACATAAACTTTGAAATTCAACACTTTATACGGATTTTATCGCGTTGTTTATTTTACTTTAAACACTGTTATTACATAATTTTGAAAACTCTAACACTACTATTATTTAATTTATCTACTATTTAAGCTAGCATCTTAGTCTCCCCGTGAACATGGCTGCTGTAAAGCAACCGAAACGTCGGGGCAAAGTGTAAACTTAAATATAAATAGTTTTAATTAGAAAATATATAGCTTAAATAGTAGTAAAATTCAATAATAGTAGTGTTAGAGTTTTCAAAATTATGTAATAACAGTGTTTAAAGTAAAATAAACAACGCGATAAAATCCATATAAAGTGTTTAATTTCAATGTATAACATTCGCGTAAACATATGACAATATTATTTACATAAACTTTACAATAGAAACGTTGATAGCTGCAAAAGTTTTAAACTGTGACACAGCTATCAGCGACCAATTCCAGGAATGGTATACAAGGAATGTCCCAGACTCCATTAAAATAGACAGCAAAAATAAAAAATAATAAAAAAAGTAATGGAAAATGTATAAAGTGAAAATAAAAAATAATTAAATTACTTTTCAATACTGTTGGTGTGCTTGAGTAGTGATGGTTTGTGGCGATGTGTGTGTATTTGTATGTGCTTGTGTGTGTGTGTGTGTGTGTGTGTGTATGTGTGTATATATGCGTGTATGTGTGTTTGTGTTTATGATACCATAAGTTGTTCAGTTTCATTATATCTTACCTTATCTTGTGTGGGGGCCAGTCAGTACAGACCGGCGACACTTCGACCCAGTCAGTGGGATCTTTTGTGTCGACTTCCCCAATAATGACTGCCATAGATGTTCATGGCAGTCGGGACCGACGGCTTAACGTGCTCTCCGAGGCACGGAGCAGGCGACAATTGTCAATCAATACGCACATAATTTCGAAAAGTCATATAACTTCCGAAAGTCAGAGGTGCGTGGCGTGGGTTCGAACCCGAATAAATAATTAGATTAATTATTTATTTATAATAATAACACTGTATATATATATAGAATATTCATTACCGTCATCCTTATATTGAAAATTATGTCTCATGTATGTTAATAAGATCGGTGAAACAATAAATTCATTCATTGTATCCGAATCTTCTTAATTTATGACATCTTGATTATATACCATGTCTCAAGAAATAAAGTTTTTATTTCTATTTCTATTTTGGTATTAACAATATAACATATTAGTCTATTTAATAAGAAAAGTAAAAAATTCTTAAACTTTATGCAAAAATAGTTTAACAATAATAAATCTTATAGATAAACTTAGAAAGACGTATCGCCATGACAGGTTGACGGATTTATGTTAGAACGGATATCCGGCTTTCTGAACTACACTTACGCAGTTTCCGGTTAAGGTCTCGAAGGGAGAGCGATGGCCTTGAGGTCATATACAACATGTATATTCTTGGCAAATTTTGGGCAAACTTGGACAAACTATATTGTCATCTGTTTACGCGAATGTTATTCATTGAAATTTAAACTTTGAAAAAAATTTTGAAAATATTACACTACTACTACAGTAGTGTAATATTTTCAAAATTTTGTAATACAGTGATAAATAAACAACGCGATAAAATCCGTATATAGTAGTTTAATTTCATTGGACAAACTATTTACAGGCAAATATTTAAATCATTGAAGTAATTATAATACCATACTGAGTTGAATTTCTATTTTTAAGTTTTAATTTTCTATCTTGTATTTCCTTTTAATTTTATGTCAATGTATTTAGAGATGTTTATTTATTGTTTTCGGCGAAAGTTTTATTTTTGTTAGATGTAGTTGCGTGTAAGGAAATGAGCAGAAGGTATGTCTGTAAATTATTATTTAGTAATAATAATAATATTTTATCACATAGGTACACACAACACCATCTAGCCCAAACTAAGCAGAGCTTGTACTATGGGTACTAGACAATGGATAAACATTTATAGTATATACTTTTTTGTAAATACATACATGTTATACATAGACCAAGACAAACATCATGTTCATGCACACAAATGTTTGACATGCGCAGGAATCGAACCCGCGACCTCAGACGTGGCAGTCGGTAACACCAACCACTATGCCATCGAGTCCGACAAATGCTTTCTTGCCCGTTCTTCTCATGAGCCCTACACACCCTTGCTTTGCTGAACGTGGCAGTAAATGTAAATTCACAGAAAATAATTTACGTGTAACTTTGACATTCATAAGTGTTACCTTGTAACCTAATTTGAATAAATTTATTTTTGATTTGATTTGATGTGTATCATTTATCGCCGATCTAAATAAACAAAAAAATAAGAATGCTCACTGCACTTCGCACAAACATTACTCTAAGAACTCACACATTACAATGATAGCGAACGGTGAGTGTAAAATTTAACATATTTTTGACTAAAATATATATAAAAGATAATAAAAATATATAAAATATTACAATAAAATAAAGGAAAATAAAAGTTAGCATTGAAAAACCAGTTTCAACTGCAAAGCTCTAATGAGTAGTAGCTGACAAGAAACTGGCAAAATAGTTAAATTATATTCTATTTTTTTTAATAAAGCGTGTTTTTTAGTTTTTTTTAAAGTATTATTTATTTTTATTTTTTTGTACTTTAATTTTTTTTTTTGAATTTATTGTATTGTCGTCGGTCCTCGATGAGTGTGTAAAGTTTCAAATTAATCCGTCGGTTTGAAAGGGGTGAAAATCACGTTCAAAGATTCCGTTACATAGATTCATAGATACATATCAAGTTAATAAAAGCGTGTCAATTAAAAATTTTAAAATCCTCCGACACAGAATTCATTTGATACCCATATTGAAGAAGATGTGAAAAAAAATGTAATTATTTGCCGTTATGTGGTGGCGGCCATCTTGGATTTGAAATTTTCCATAGTATTCTACTAGTCAAGCCCTTTCATTTAATACTCATATTGAGGAAGTTGTGTAAAAATATATAATCCGCCATTTTGTGGCGGCGGCCACCTTGGACCAATTTTCATCAAACATAACTAAGAACACATCCGACTAATTCAACTTTCAAACAAAAAAAAACATTATATTCGGTTCATCCGTTCGAGAGCTACGATGCCACAGAGAGACACATACACACAGACACGTCAAACTTATAACAGCCCGTCGTTTTTGCGTTGGGGTTTAAAAGAAATGTGTCAGTGTTTTGTATACCCAAGCGTATTAATTATGTATTGAAATAGTGTCAGCTGATGGCATGGCATATCTTACTTTTGCTATTATGTAATAAAATAAATCATAAAGTTATTTAAATGTATGTAAAGGTTGGTGCAAAAGTAATGTCATGATGTGAAAGTGACTTAATTACCCGACTGCGTCAGAAGGAGGGTAATGTTTTTCGAGCGTATGTATGTATGTAGATATGTATGTGTGTATGCATGTCCATTTTTTTGGCATGCCCTACAACCCAAACCGCTGGACGGTTGTTGACATATGAGGTGTCGTGGAATTCATCAGAATTGTGATAGTAACGCTATATATATTTTCAAAATGGTGCCCGCAAATGGAAATACAAGTGAGAATCGGCAATGAATTGCCGTAAATCTTAGAGTTCGAAAAAATGGTATCACGTGACCTCGAGGTCAGAGGTCAAATATCATAGTCATTTCGTGGTATATCAACTATGCTGAGTCGAATGGCGTTGACCGCGAGTCTCTAGCTCTTACGGTTCTTGAGTTGAAAGTTGTATAACAGACAGACGGACAAAGCTGTTGTATAAGAGGTTTTCGAACTTTAAAACCCGACTGCTTAAAAGTAATGAACTGAAAAGAGAAAAATAATTATCACAATATCTATATAAAATTCGAATGACTAATGCATTATTTTGTAAGCTTACTTTATCAAATAATGAAATAGCTACATATGTATATTCATATTAGTTAAACTAAATACTTTATGGTGCTGCAGGTGGGGACAAACACTACCTACTTTGTGACCTACGGGCAAAGAAAGATACTACCAAAACTACGTTTGTCACCGCATGCGGCACCATAAAGTATTTAGTTTAACTAATTTGAATATACATAATATACAAATGTAGTTATTTAATTATTTGATAAAGTAAGCTTACAGAACAATGCATTAGTCAGTCGAATTTTATATAGATATTGTGATACTCCTTTTTCTCTTTTCAGTTCATTACTTTTAAACAGTCGGGTTTTTTATTTTTATAATAATTTTGGCAAATGGCGTTAAATTTCATTGTGCTTTGATATATATGTATGTTGTAGACAAATAAAGAATTCCTTGACAACAAGCCATAGAGTGATACACACCTGAAGAAAGTAGAATTATTGTTACTGCTTATCAACCACAACAAACCCCAAACCTTACAAGTCTCGAAACCTAAAATTGAAGAAGAAATTGACAATTTGGAGCCAGTTGTTTTGTGAGAAACAATTCAAAATGCTGTACAACGAGCACAATATTAATTGTTCAACTCGGACGGTGGTCATTTAAGCGATATCTTTTTTTCATCTTGATATAAACTTTTCATGAAAACAGAGCGAATATTTTTTAATTTCTAACAAAATGGTCGCCAATTCAAACTATGACATTGTATAATACATAGATTTTAATTGGAAACCTATGTATTATACACAGTACTGTTTGAAATAAACGGAGAGTTTGACACGTGAGATCTATTGCATCTTTAAATTACTAAATTTAGTCTAAAGTACCTAAACACATTTTTACGTAAATCTGTAATAAATTTATAAGCATTTAAAATTCTTAGCATAAAACACTTATTTAAATAATACTAACTCTGGATCGTATAACAGCAAAAATTTGTCTTAGTTAGAATAATTAAAACAATCGTTGAAGAACTTGTCCAAAATATGGATTATAAAATTTTCCTTCAAAATAAAATATATAATTTCACTTACCTTTTCCAATTTGCCCTTCACGATGTAGGGAATACCCGGCAGAGCTCCGAAGATGGAAGGCATCATAGCTGGTGCTATAATCACCTTGACCTCACTCTCCTCTTTACTGCACTTGCAGCAACAGTGACAGTTCTTTTTAACAGTTTCAGACTCACAACTTTTGACAGTTTCAATTTCACAATTGTTGACAGTTCTCATTTCAATTTCATTGTTCTCGTGGTATAACTTCGGTTTTTTGTATGACGCCGGTAGTTCTAATAAGGGTACTCTTCGCTTTAAGTCTTTTGGGGTTTCTAATAGGTAGTTTTTAGGTCTTTCGGTGTTTTGAGAGACTTCCGATGTGTATGGATGGACGAGTAGGGTAGTTTTTGGTTTGGAGTTTGAGGCCCTTGGCAGGGCCTCAACTGACCTTTTTGAATCCAATTTGGAGGATTTTAAAGCACTATTTTAAAACCTTTCTTGTTTTATGATGATTTTCACTGTAAAATAAATTTTTATATTGGTATAGTCTTGAATTGAGCTGTATTTTTAATATTTTAGCGCGTATATCCAATGTGATGTAATGTGAATGTGAGTTTGTTTGTCGCGCTTTCACGCCTAAACTGCTCGACTGATCATCATGAAATTTCGCATACATGTTGTCAGGGGTACAGAAAAGAACATAAGTAACCTTTTATCCAGAAAATTACTAATACTAACCTAATGTCAACCAACCGTTTAGAAAATAACTATTCTCGAGGTAAAACTAGTCCTTACTTTCTTATAATATCTACTAGCTGAACCGCGCAACTTCGTCTGCTTCACATAAGATAATTTTCCCTGTGTTTGCATCATTTTTCAATTATGCTCTGCTCCTATTGGTCGTTGCGTGATGTTATATAGTCTATAGCTTTCCTCATTAAATGGGCTATCCAACACTGAAAGAATTTTTCAATTCGAACCAATAGTTCCTGAGATTAGTGCGTTCAACCAAACAAACAAAATCTTCAGATTTATAATATTAGTATTGTAGATTATAAATTCGAAAGTAACTCTGTCTGTAACGTCTACACGACTAAACTATTAGACTGATTTGAAATAAATTCGGTTCAGAGATAGTTTAAAATCTACGGAAGGACAGAGGCTACGTTTTATTGATGTAGGTACAACGCAGGAGAAGCAGCTCGCAAAAGCTAGTATATTATAAAATAGCTGCCTTTGCGATTTCAATTGCATTTATAATAACTACTCCGCTCCCGTAATTCTTAGCGTGATGTTATATAGCATTTTTCTACTACAAGATAAAGAGTTTATATCATCGGTCAAGTAGTTCTTGAGTTTATTCATTACAAACCAAAATACAGATCTTTTCTCTTTATAATATAATATAAATAACAAGTGAATGTGACTGCTGTGCATGAGGTCTTGGGTTCGAATCCCGGGTCGAGCCAAATAAAAGTTATTGGGTTTTCTGTTAAGAAATCTCAATAGCAGCCCGGGGTTAGGAAGTTGGCGGAGTTAGACACCTCCGTGCTTCGGAAAGCACGTAAAGCCGTTGGTCCTGCGCCTGATCTCTCTCCGGTCGTGTCGGATTACCGTCCCATCGGATCATGAAAGTTAGAGAACAGAGAGTGCAATTGTGTTTGCGCACACACTTGTACACTAAAATATCTCCTGCGCAGATGGCCAGTTTCCGTTAAGACTGGCCGCCGTGATCGAAATTCGGTCTGGAGGACATTATTATTATTATTATATTTGTGGAAATGTAAAAATAATATAATGTAGGTACGATATAAATTTTAAAAGTCGTTCATTTGTATATATTATATAATATAATACATTTGTGTGGATGGGAATTTTTTTATAGATGTGTTGTCTGTTACACAAATACGCATAAGCCGTTGAATGGATTTGGATAAAATCGGCACGCAGACAGACTAAGTCTTTGTCTACAAAGACTAACCCAAAATGTTCGCGTGGGATTTACGCTGGGAAAGCATTGGAGATAAACTATTATTAAAAATATGAATACTTGTAAAAAGATTTTTAATGGATATTTGTTACACAATCCCTCGTAAATCACTAAACGGATTTTGATAAAACTTTGCAGATATATAGACTATGACCTGGATTAACACATGGGATACTTTTTTATGGCATATAGATGCAAACGAGCAGACGGATCGCCTGATGGTAAGCGATTACTGCCGCCCATGGACCACAAACCCCAAAAGAGTTACAAGTGCGATGCCAGCCCTTTAAAAAGGAATGAAAGAGGGAAAGGACCAAGGAAAGGATAGGAAAAGGATCGGGTTAACTGAGCCTCCGGCTCTCTCACTCACCGATACGGAACGCAACAGTACGGGTACCGTTACTTCACGCCGGTATTCTGTGAGAGGGTAGTACTACCCCGGTCGATCCGGCCCTTTCATGCTGAAACCAGCGAGGAAGCCGGTACGCGGGCCGATGAAGTCGCAGAGCTAAGTGAGTTTTAGCTATGTATTAAGTATTATTTTCAGAAAGACTATGTATTAGTGAGCTTTTCTGTCAAAATAGCAAACTTTTATTACAACTTGTGGTCGCCAAGTGACAAATTCGGCCAAAATTTATTTTAATTTTAAGGTTGATCGTTATTAAGGTTTTATTGTCTATATCTATACCCTTATAATCACATTTCATTTAGTCACCTACTCCACATACATGTGTATATAACCATAGTTACGAAGCATTCTACGAAGTCAACCGAACAATGCCGAAATACTACGAACGCGATTCGACTGCTTGTGTCTAATGCATGGTTGTGTGCGTGTAGAGTTTTTCATGAATTTAATTTATTTCTAAAGCATATTTTTTTTTAAATATTAGTATTCGCCCTTCCTTCTCGATGTAAACTTTACCTGTGCCAAATTTCACACTCTACCGACCGCGCAATTTTCGTAAAAAAGGGTACAAAGTTTTTGCTTCACGTATTAATATATAGATTATCAAATGCTAGTTTTTGCCCGCGGTTTCGCTCACAAAAATCAATGGTATGTTGGTAACAGTGTTTTTCTGGATGAAAGGTACCCATATCCCTTTCTGTTTCCCTTACAACGTGTATGTGAAATTTCATAATGATCGGTTGAATAGTTAAACCGGATATCCGTTCCAACATAAATCCGTCAAACTGTTAAATAACAAATTAATCTGTAAAATTTATTGTTGTAAATCTATTTTTGCATACATACAAAATTGGTTAAGACTGCGCCGAGCGAAATGTGCCAAAACAGGCGGTCACAGTTAACTTGATAAAATCAACACTTTTTCTTTAATACAAATATATTATATACATTTACCATAACAATGAATGTGTTTACAATTACCCCGTGTAAAAACCTTAAAATAATTAATATTTTTGCCTACAAAATTACGTAAATTTGCACGAAAAATGCAAAAGCGTAAGCTCGTACTACGTGATTTTTAGATTACCTATAACAATAGAAATCTATCCTATTTTACAGCTTAAACGAAACATAAATAGTTATTACAATTTGTTCGTCCCAAATATTTAAGTTATTGGTTGACAATAAAGATACATATTTATCAAAAAAGCACTTCAAATCCTTCATATAATTTTACTATGACGGCCGCGCACCGATTTGAATATCGAGCTCTGTCATTCAGTCCAACCGCGTCTTACGCTCGGCGCAGTCAGTCATGAAAGCGTAACAAAAATTCGCGTTAGAATTTTAATAGTCATTTTCTTTGAATTGTGTTTTGCACAATTTATTTTAATTTAGCTATGTATGTATGATATCTACTTTTGTATAATTGCGGCGTCATCATACAAAATACAAGGTTTCATATATTGATCTACAGCGTGTATGTTATGTTTATCTGATAAATAACTTAAGTATGTACCTGCACGGACCAAAATAAAAATGATAATAATCTTCTCCCTAGCCTTTATTATTCCCAAGTCACTTGGCGTCGGCTTTTCTAGTCAAACGGGACTTTGACTGGGTATTAGTTTTTACACGGAGCGGCTGCCACCTGACCTCCGCAACCCGAAGGCTAACGATACTCTAAGGCTAGACCAGTGTCAAGATATTATAGGGCACTGACTTCCCTAAATATGACTGCCATAGAGTTCATGGCAGCTGGGACCGACGGCTTAAAGTGCACTCCGAGGCACGGAGCAGGCGATAATTGTCAATCAATACGCACATAATTTCGAAAAGTCATATAACTTCCGAAAGTTGGAGGTGCGCGACGTGGGCTCGAACCCGAGACTCTCTGCACTGCAGTCTGTTGGTCTCCCCACTGAGCTATCGCTACAAAGATAATAATATGAAACATTTTTATTATTATATAGTTAAGTGTTTTTACCATTATTGGCTTTAGAATAAATATTAGAAAGAATGGACGAGAAAAGACTGACTAAGAAACTTTATAAGGCTAGTGTGAATGGAACAGTCGCAATAGGCAGACCTAAGAGAACGTTTCTTGATCAGATCGGAGATATATATTATATAAATATCGAAAAAACGCATTACATCATTATCAACATTGCACCTGGTCATTTTCGTGTTCACCGATCACTGATTCAGTGGTTAGTGTTGTTTAAGTATTGCCTAGAATGTGCTGATATTGGTAAGTCGATAAAAAAAACATGCGGGGCAGTTTTTGGGGACTGCCGATAGAAATGAAAACTAAGTAACTAGCGTGCGGTGACGATGACGCGAGTTTCACGCTTTTTGTTCATCCAAAAAGACATATACATATAGCTCATGGAAAGCGTTCGGTGACGATGACGCGAGTTCCATGATTTTTGTTCACCCAAAAAGTGAATAACGTGCCTAAAGAATTTTTCACATCAAAAAGAAAACGCTAAATCTTTGAGAAAATAATGTACCTATACAGATATATTTGTCACGGTTTTCAATTGTATAGTGTAATCTTAAGTGACCACACCTATCTGTTACACGCTGTATATCAAACTGAAACACTGAAGTGGAACACATTATATGTAATAAATATTTAAATTTGATTTACCGGCACACCGGCGGCCTATTAATAGGTATACAATGATATTCTTAAATTTTACTTAATTTTAAGATTTAGTTTCAATGGACACTAATTTATGGCATAAAGACTGCAACACCTGGTACATAAATGAGTTGTAAAATACTGAATGGCGATTTAAAAGAGTGGCCTCGAGTTTCTTGCAGGCCTGTATCTTCTCATAGGCTCAACCTTTTGCTTGAACCTTGCAACTGACATAAATGTAAATTCAGTAAATGTAATTAACTCACTAACCCCCTTTGACGTTCATACGTGTTACTCTGTGACTTAAATGAATAAATGATTGACTTGACTTGACTTGATATTCCAACGATTGACAGATTAATAGTAATATTTTTAAAACAATGTAACTAATATTTTGTAATTATTAGACGTTGACAACCGTATTAAAAACTGGTCAGAAGATTTTGCGTGTAATACGAATAAATAATAAATACCTAATTTATAAAATATAATCAACGTTTTTATTTTGAATATTATTAATTTACACGCGGTGCTAGTTTTTAAAGTACTCATTCAATATTTAAAATTTTCATTTTACGTTTATTATGAATGTAATTATTTATTTGATTTTTATCAGACTCACAATTTATAATAATGTTATAAGATTTTTATATTTACCTATGTAAATTAGCTACTTTAAAATTATCTATTATATTTATTGCAATGCTTAGAAAAGACACAGTCTTAAGCAAAGAGCAGTGGCAATATGTGATTTGTATTAATATTTAATTATTATTAATATATTTATTTATTTAATCGACGGAGATTATTTAATATATATCTATACCTTTATTTTTTTAGTATATTCTCTACGCATGATTACTTATTATTTATTTAATAAATTTAAATTTATTTTAACAGTAGCTTTCTATCATTTACCTACCTACAACACAGCACTTTTAAAAACACACTAAAAAATTATTCAAAATTCAAAAATCACAATTTTCATTTAATTCTGAGTCGTTCTAGTTAATTAAACACAGATAAACACTTCACCGTTCACAAATCGTTTACGTAAACAATAAATTACAAACACACCGGTTTGTTTACAAAAAGCACAACGACCCGACCTTGAAACATCACGTGTTTTCTGTTTGTAAACAAACAACACACAAATAACAGGAAAATAACAAATTTGAAAATAATAAAATTGGACACTTGGTATTCCAAATTTGAAAACATTCGAATAATTTTTACTAATTTTTTAAACGTTTATTTTTATTGATTTATGTTATTTTTTGGGATATTTTACTGCGTTTATTTCGACACGTGCTTTGTTCACGGCGTTCGTGCATTAACTAACATTTTGATGATATATTTAGGGTGGAATGGGCGTGGCGTTGGGAGGAGTTTCAGGCCACGCCTTTAATACTTTGAAATCTGAAAGATTTCTTAGTCTAGACACTTCAAAATGGCGGCTATTTGAAGTCCTATTTATAGCCTTTGTGCTTTATTTTAGCATACTGTATTATATTACTGTACTGTGACTTCGACCGCGTGGAACACCCTTTCCGAGGAACCCTAATTTTTCTAAAATAAAAGTAGCCTATGTTACTCCTTATAACATCAGCTATCTGCCAGTGAAAGTCTTGTCAAAATCTGTTCAGCCGTTTGAGAGAGTAACCGGAACAAACAGACAGACAGACAACAATTTAAAAAATGATTATTGGACTGCCACGCCGAGGTCTCGGGTTCGAACCCAAGGCGCGCGTCTCTGACTTTTCAAAGTTATATGCGTAATAAATAATTCATTATCGCTTGCTTTAACGGTGAAGGAAAGTACCGTGACGAAACCTGCATGTCTAAGAGTTCATAATGGTAGGTTCTCAGTGTGAGGAGGGTGAGGTCATAGTCCACCACACTGGCCCAATGCGGATAGGCAGACTTCACATATCTTCGAGAACATTTTGAAGAACTCTCAGACATGCAGGTTTCCTCACAAGCGAACGATAATTAACTATTTAACACGCACATTACTGCGATTAGTCAGAAATGCGCGCCTTGGGGTCGAACTCGAGACCTCCGCGTGGCAGTCCAACGGTCTCCCACTAGACCTATAATCTATACATATAAAAATATTGTAACTGCCTGCACTTACGAAATATTTAAGAAAAATATGTGAAGGTTTTTTATAAGAGCTATTGTAGACAAAACAGTTATCTATATATTAATACGTGAAGCAAAAACTTTGTACCCCTTTTTACGAAAATTGCGCGGACGGAAGAGTATGAAATTTGGCACAGTTAAAGTTTATATGGAGAAGGAGGGGCGAATCCTAATATTTTTATAACATATGCATTAGAAATATGTTAAATTAATGAAAAAACACTACACGCACACAACCATGCATTTGACACACGCAGTCGAATCGCGTTCGTAGTATTTCGACATTGTTCGTCTGACGTCGTACAATTCTTTGTAACTATGGTTACCTATACCTTATTTATATGTAATAGAGAAAAACAGAAAACAAAGTAGCAAGCTTAGGAATTTTGGTCAAATTTTGACCACAAGGCGACCGCTAGTTTTTAGAATTTTGTCTATCTGTCTCTCTTTATATTTATATGCACATCACCCAAAAACTGTGACACGAAGTTGAATACAGTTTAAACAGTTGTATTGGTGAAGGTCATAGAAGTCGAGTGTTAATAAATTATATTATTCTTTAGTCCAGGAGTACGTGCCACCGGCAAAAGCTTGAAGCAAAATAAAATAAAATGACCCACTTTCAAACTAGCGAATATTCAATCCTGTTTACCTACACTCCTCTACCTCCACGGCGCAGTGGTAGTGAATGTGACTGCTGTACATGAGGTCTCGGGTTCGAATCCCGTATCGGGACAACAAAAAGTTATTGGGTTTTTCTGTTAAGAGATTTCAATAGCAGCCCGGAGTTAGAAAGTTGGCGGTGTTAGACACCCCTGTGCTTCGGAAAGCACGTAAAGCCGTTGGTCCTGCACCTAATCTCTCTCGGTCGTGACGGATTGCCGTCCCATCGGTTTATGAAAGTGAGGGAACAGGGAAGGCGCTTGTGTTTGCGCACACACTTGTGCACTATAATATCTCCTGTGCAAATTTTTTTGTTAATTTAAGACAAACCATAGTGATTTGATTGAACCATGCGGATTTTGTCGCGTTGTGTATTTCAAAATTATGTAATTAAAGTGTTTTACAACAAACAACGCGAAAAAATCAGTATAAAGTAGTTTATTTTAATATGTAACTAGGTATTTGACAAAAAATATAAAATATTCTAAGTTATTATCCCAATTATTTAAAGGTATTAAAATTATAAATTCTTTCCAGCATAGGTCACTTACGCTCAATGGCCTATGTGAGGCTATGTGCGGATAGCTCACGTCTAACTATTTAAATAAATAAATACCTATTAATTTGAAATCTGATATTAAGGATTATTGTGAAAGGACAGAAAAAGGATGCACGATACAAATTGTGACGTCACCGCTAACTTAACAGAGAGATGGCGAGACATTATATTTATTTAGAAATTTTATTTCATTTCATTCATTCATTTCACAAGTAACACATTTGTGTGCATGAACATGGATGTTTGTCTTGGTCTGGGTGTTTCTATGTATAATATGTATGTATTTACAAAAAAAAGTATATATGTATGTTTATCCATTGTCTAGTACTCAGAGTACAAGCTCTGCTTAGTTTGGGCTAGATGGTGTTGTGTGTATGTGATAGAATATTTATTTATTTATTCTACATGCTCTTTCTTATAAACAAATTTAATTTAATTAAAATTAAATTTTCTTGAAAACATTTTGATTGTTTCTAATAAAAGATTTCATTTGATTGCTATTCGCTCGTATTGAAATTAAACACTTTATACGGATTTATTTTAAAGTTTTGTTTTGTTCTTGTTCGGGTACTTTAAAATAACTAGCTACACTTCAGAACGTTGGGACTACTACCATCTTAGTCTCCCCGTTAACATGGCTGCTGTAAAGCAACCGAAACGTCGGGGCAAAGTGTAAACTTAAATACAAATAGATTTAATTAGAAAATATATAGCTTCAATAGTAGTAAAATTCAATAATAGTAGTGTTAGAGTTTTCAAAATTATGTAATAACAGTGTTTAAAGTAAAATAAACAACGCGATAAAATCCGTATAAAGTGTTTAATTTCAATGTATAACATTCGCGTAAACATAAGACAATATTATGTTTGCTCGTATGTAAACTAATGTACACAATCATCATAGGCAACTACCCTATTCTTAACGCGATTAAAACCTGCGTTAATAATACGGGTCACTTCATATAAGAACTATTATTAAATTAAATATCGGAAAAAGTATTACTAGATGACACAGTAAACTCGCTGATTTCAGCATGAATGGGTCGGCTCGACCGGGAAGGACTATCGACGTGAAATACCAGTATTCCTACTGTTGTGTTTCGTTCGGTGAGTAAGGGTGCCGCAGGCCCAATCACCCTCGTTCCCGCTTCTTCTCCTGCCTTTTTTTCTTCTGCCTTTCCTAAAGGGTCGGCAACGCGCAAGTGATGCCTCTGGTGTTGCAGGCGTCCATAGGCTACGGTGACCACCTACCATCAGGTGGGCCGTAGGCTTGTTAGCCAACTTAGTTGTATAAAAAAAAAATTAGTTTGGACATCGAACCCACAACACTCGGCGCAGTGGCAGAGGCGAGGCGACCACTTACACAGCACCATTAGTTTGGTATTGCCAATCTTTTTCTATTGCAGTACTTGCTCAGTGGGGAGACCAACAGACTGCAATGCAGGGGATCTCGGGTTCGAACCCACGTCACACACCTCTGACTTTCGGAAGTTATATGACTTTTCGAAATTATGTGCGTATTGATTGTCAATTATCGCCTGCTCCGTTCCTTGGAGAGCACGTTAAGCCGTCGGTCCCGGCTAACATGAACATCTATGGCAGTCGTTATTCGGAAGTCAGTGCCCTATAATATCCTGACACTGGTCTAGCCTTAGATTATCGTTAGCCTTCGGGTTGCGGAGGTCAGGTGGCAGCCGCTCCGTGTAAAAACTGTCCATATCCAGTCAAATCCGGTTAGACTAGAAAAGCCGACCCCAAGTGACTTGGGAATAATAAAGGCTAGGGAGAAGAAGACTTGTAGTGAGCAATTTGAGGGTGCGTGGGTGCGAGGAACTCTCTTTGCAATTGATTGCCTCGGTGGCGCAGTTCTAGTAAATGCGACTGATATGCATTAATAATAATAAAGTTGAAGTGCCGTACTACAGGTATGTAGCTGAATCAGTTCTCGAAAATGATCATGTCACGTTGTACTGGGATCGAACTATCATCACATACAGGACTGTTGTGGCCAACAAACCTGAAATTTTGGTGATAGATCGATCAGAGCGCCGCGCAATGATTATCGATGTCACCATTCCACATGACGTCAATCTCGTGAAAGCTGGAAAAATAAACAAATTAAATATCTCGATTTAGCTCGCGAGGTTGTCGACATGTGGGATGTAGATTCGGCAATCATTGTACCGGTAGTCATATCTGTCAATGGTCTAATAGCCAAGAGCCTCGATCACCATCTAAAGAGGCTCTCGTTACGTGTTTGGATCAAGGGTTTGATGCAGAAGGCAGTGCTATTAGATACGGCACGCTTTGTCAGGAGGTTCCTATCTCTGGAATCCTAACCACCGGCAGCTTGGACATTGTTCCCGATGCCGGTGGCGTACCATAAATTTTATATTTTTAAATGTATTTTTTATATATGTATATTTAAAAATGAGAAATATATTGTAAAGGTTTAAATAAAGAGTATATTAATAATATAATAACGATTTTATTTCGCGTGGCATAGACGCATAGATAAAAACCTTATAGACTATCATACATCGAATTTGTGTTAGTATTTATGTAACTTATTAACTATGTTAGTAATGATTTACTTCAACTCTATTGTTGTCCGTTCATGTGGCACTTGCCCGCGGAAGCGACGGAACACCACACCCTTCGGCCAAAAGTCCTCCTTCATAAATACATGTAGAAAGCAAGTTGGTACTCGCACCACGAATAGACGCTGGCCCAACGTTGCCGAGTGACAGCCAATGCCAACGTATAGACGGGGATTTGCTTTACCTTGCCAGTGCTTGGCATCACTCGCCTAGTTGACCGAGTGAAGGCAAGCTCCAACGTGTATAGAGCTTGATTTACGTAGCTTGTAACAACTCGCAGTCGCTCGCGACCACTTGTTTCACTTCGGAGCGATGTCAGTTTTTCTACACAAATCAAAGGCGTTGGTTTGCATTCGGCCAATAGCATCCACATGTTGGCCTGGCTGCCATTTCGCGCTTGGCGAACATCGCTGATAGGTATATTATTTTTATACAAAATGTATTATTTTTACAACTCTACTACGGTATACACTGATATAATAATTATATGCCCTCATTAATCGTGATTAAGTCGTTGAAATGCCATAATTAAATAAATACAAGCAGTTGCAATAACTTTTACAACGTCCATATTGCTTCAATGCTCAATAAAGACTGACAGCGCCCAAAGCGTGGATAACTCTACAAAGCTCGTCTACATTGGCCGCTTGCAATGGTTTCCTTCAAACTCGCCCAGCGTCTAGACGATACTACGAGTACTTGTCTCGTATCAGTTTGCGTTGCGACCCGACTCCAGCAGCTGCACTCTTGGCATGTACGTGGAAATTAGGTCTCGGGTTCGAATCCCGGATCAAGCCAACAAAAAGGTTATAGGACACTACAAATAATTTTTTAATAGCACCCCGGCGTTAGGAAGTTGGCAGCGTTAAGGTCTGCAGTGGGTCTCGGGTTCGAACCTACGTCGCGCACCTCTGACTTTCGGAAGTTATATGACTTTTTAGAAATTATGTGCGTATTGATTGACAATTATCGCCTGCTCTGTGCCTCGGAGAGCACGTTAAGCCGTCGATCCCAGCTGCCATGAACATCTATGGCAGTCGTTATTGGGGAAGTCGACACAAAAGATCCCACTGGGTCGAAGTGTCGCCGGTCTGTATTGACTGGCCCCCCACACAAGATAAGATAAGATAATGTCTATCCACATACATCAGGGTCGGGTCCGGGACGTGGACGGACTGTATCCCGTTACGGGCTCAAAAAAATATCCGTGTGTACATTTTATATGAACTCGTTCTAACACGTCCGTGCCCGGGCCAGCATGGCGACGGAGTTTCAGTATACTAGCACGGCCACGGCCCTGTAACGTCCCGAGCACGGCTCTTATATGTGTGGACAAACCTATAGTGCTCCGTACCTCAGAAAGCACGTTGCGCCGTTGTTCCTGCTGATCTCTCTCCGGTCGTGTCGTGACGACACATCGCACTTTGAGAGTTAAGGAACAGAGAGTGCACTTGTTTTACACACATATCTTCTACGCAGATGAACAGTCTCTGTTAAGAATGGCCGCCGTGACCAAAATTCTGTATAAAGAACATTATTCTTAATTACTAAATTTTGACCGCGGATTCGCTCGCGGAAATGTAGATTATGTAAGATTAGTTAAAGTTTTTCATATAATATATACTTTAATATTCTACCACATACACACAACACCATCTAGCCCAAACTAAGCAGAGCTTGTACTATGGGTACTAGACAATGGATAAACATATATCTATACTTTTTTTTGTAAATACATACATATTATAGAAACACCCAGACCAAGACAAACATCCATGTTCATGCACAGAAATGTTTGACTTGTGCGGGAATCGAACCCGCGACCTCAAGCGTGGCAATCGGTTACACTAACCACTACGCCATCGATGCCGCCTAAAAGTACTTTACTAAAGTACTTTTTAGAATTCAAAAAAACTCATATACAACAGCTTTATCCGTCCGTCCGTCCGTCTGTCTGTTATACAACTTTCAACTCAAGAACCGTAAGAGCTAGAGACTCGCAGTCAACGCCATTCGACTCAGCATAATCGATATATCCCCGAAATCACTATGACCTTTGACCTCTGACCTCAAGGTCACGTGACCTTTGCATATTACTTAAAGCAGTTTTTCGAACTCTAAGATTTACGGCAATTCATTGCCGATTCGCTCTTGTTTCTAGATAAAATGTATACTATGTACTCCTGACAACGTGTACGCGAAACTTCATGATGTTCGGTCGAGTAGTTAAGGCATGAAAGCGTAACAAAGAAACCCACATTCACATAATATGTGAATGTGGGTTATACAGGGTGATTTTGAAATCGTGTAATTCCTTTTAACCACGCATTCTACTGGTGATATAGAATAACCCTGACCATATTTTTCTTAATGGTGAGGTGTCAAGAGACACCCGGATGGAACGAAGTTCCTTTCGATTAATTAGTGAAGGAATTGTAATAAATTTTTTTTAATTAATTAATTTATAAATTTCCGAAAATCTAAAAAAATCCATAAAAGATACACACCCTACATGGCGCGTGCATAATAATAAGAAGTCTGTTAGCTCGCAGCTGGCCACAAGGTCACGCGTTTTTTCCATAATGAAGTAATCTGCTGGCGCATGAATGAACAGTGCGAGCGAGATAGCGTAACTACTTACGCACGCCGCACAGCTTACAATAGCTTACTATAACAAAAAGTGTCGTGACAAGTTTTCGTAAGAATTTTTTCCGTCTAGCCCCTTTCACAACGCGCGATAAGGAACTTCGTTCCAATATAAGTTAGGATCTATTTACAATGTACCAAGCGACACCTAATCTATACATACATAGATTTACGCCTGTTTCCCAGAGGGGTAGGCAGAGACTACGGATTTCCATTTGCTACGATCCTGACACACTTCTCTGGCTTCATTCACTTTCATAACATTCCTCATACATGCTCGCCGGTTTAAGGTGCTCTTAATCTGGCCTAATCCTAATCCAATTCTACAAAAACTTTACTCAACAAAATAATCGAACTTAGAACGCACGAAGCATACGAAGCAACGCACTGAGCCATAGAGATGCTTATCTTAATTTAGATCAGCTTTGGACCAAACACTCATACTATTAACCCTTCAAACGACTACAACCGTAACTTAATCTACCTAAAGGGTCCGACTTAACCCTTAGCTACCTCATAAGGGTCAAATAGACCGATATAGTTAAATTTTATGGTTTAAAGTTAAATGTGTTTCTGCTTAACCTGTTTTGAAATAGGATGAGTTGGAAGGAACATAGCGTGTAGCTTAAAGTTGTGGTCATCTATACTCTATATAATATCACTAGCTGTGCCCGCGGTTTCACCTACGTTTATCATTACTGCGCCGCCCCCGTGGGTCGTAGCGTGATGTTATATAGCCCATAGCCTTACTCGACAAATGAGCTATCCAACACTATAAGAATTTTTCAATTCGGATCAGTAGTTCCTGAGATTAGCGCGTTCAACCAAACAAACAAACTCTTCAGCTTTGTAATAATAATAGAAGATAGAGGAAAGATATGATTTCTTGTTTGTTTGTAAGGGTTAAACTCAAAAACTTCTCGACCGATTAAAAAAATTATTTCACCATTAGAAAGCTATATTATCACAGAGTAACAAAGGCTTTATTTTATTTTAAAACAAAGTCTTTTTACTAAGATTTTTTTTTACCTGGTGCAATGCGTTTACTAATACCTCTCCGTGGGGCGACGGAGAGGTTATATCGGTCTCACTGATGGAGAAATGGCGACTAGCGACATCCCAGAAATACCGACTAAACCTACCACGGTGTTCCTCGACATAACCAGAGTCGGCGGGGCCGCGCGAATCACTTTCACATGCAATCACGACCCCGCCGAGGTTCCGGCCCGCCGAATGAAACGGCAGTCCACCACGAGTATACCTTCTCTATTTAAAATATATATACAGGTTGTCCGGTATTAATGGATAACCTGGAAACGTCTTATAGTGGAACTGATGGCTGTTCAGAAAAAAATATGATAAAAAATCTATCCTAACTACTACCTGAGATATGTATTTTTTTAATTACCATTTATAACTTTCTTGTATACTACGACCATAAATGAATGAAATCTATCGGTTTTTTGTTGTTTTATTATTAAACACTATAACGTGCCCTGTAGTGAGTGCGTCCCTCGTACCCCTCTCACCCCGCTGTACGATATTCCCCGCCACCAGCTGTGGCCCGTTCAGGGAGACGCACGCATGCCGGCAGTCGACCACAATGCTTTGCGCGCGCAACCCGTGTCGTTCTGTGCGCCTGCGGCCCATAGCTCCTCGTGTTCGTATTTTCTTTATAATGTTCGTATTTCTTTATAATGTTTGTATGTAATGCTAAAGTACGTGATTGTAACGTTGCCTTATTCGTGTTCGTGTGTATTAAAGTTATACATGTTACTTACGAACCAGACGTTTTATTTAGCACGTTAAACTGGCGCCCAACGTGGGGCCGATGTTCTAGACTGTTCGATAATGCACGGAACTTTTAGTGAACAAAATGCCGCCGCGTAAAGTTCGTAATAACGACTCTAGTTCGGAAGATGAACCTATGACTGTGACGGAGACACCTGTGGCTCCTGTGCTTATGTCTGAAACTCAGTTAGCGTCGCTCCTGGCCGCCTTCTCTTCGGCGCAGGCCGAGGCGAACCGGAAGCTCGTCGAGTCTCTTCTGACATCGCACTCAGGGACGCCGGCGCCGCCCAGTGCGTAAGCCGGCGCCACACCATCACCGTCATCGTATTCGGGGAATCTCGTTAAATGCACCGCGCGCTTCGATGGTTCGTCGGAGTACCCGGAGACAGTCGAGGCATTCATAGACGCCGTCGAGATGTTCATGGATTGCGCGTCGGTCAGCGGTGAGATGGCACTTCGTGGACTCCCCATGTTACTACATGGGCAAGCAGCAGTTTGGTGGCGTGGCATCCGTCATGAAGTTACGTCATGGTCAGAGGCTGTCAAGCGCCTGCGTTCAATGTATGGCATACCACGGCCACCGTACAAACTGTACAGAGATGTTTTCGCTGCTGAGCAAGGACTGGAACGCGCTGAAGTTTTTATCATTAGAATACGATCTCTGTTCGCGAAACTACCTTATCAATTACCAGAGGAAGCGAGACTGGATATGATTTATGGTCTGCTTCACAAGCGAATCAGGAAGCGGTTACCAAGAGACGCTGTGAGTGATATTCAATCGCTGATAGAGAAATCTCGTAGCACAGAAGAATCGTTGTCAGAGAACTCCGCGTCGCCGTCGTCGTCGTGTTTATCTACGAGGCCGGCCCGCGCGCTCAGCGAGAGCGCGCGGCAATACGTCGCTCCGGTATCGAGTTCGACGTCGACGCCATCACCACCGGTCCGCGCCGCGCGCGCCTCCGCTGCGCAGCCCGCTAGTGAACGAGCGCAATCACCGCGTAGTGATCAGTGTGCGAGCAAAAGTGATAGCACTGATAAGAAGTTGTTCTGCGTATATTGTAAGACGCGAGGACACGTACGGGACTCTTGTGATAAGCTAACTAGTAAACGCTCTCTCTCTACTAACTCTGGCACATTTTGTTATAATTGTGGTGAAAAAGGTCACATTAGAGTTAATTGTCCTAAAGGTAAACAAAATAGTGCTGGAGATAGTAACCCAAATGTTAAGATAGAAAATGTGTTTTCCTCTGTGTATATAGATAGTAAGAAGTTATGTTCGGATTTTGTTAACAATAATAATAAGCATGGTCGGCCTATCGTACGCGTGTGCGTAGAGGGATATCAGGGTACCGCGTTGTTAGACACTGCCGCGCGTCGTAGTATTGCGAGTTATTCACTTTATTCCTTACTGAAACGTATTGGTTCAAACTTTCGCGCCGAAACGATGTCGTTGAAGCTTGCGGATGGTATTGTTAGGAATAGTGATGTGCTACTTACGATAGTTAATGTTCAACTTGCTTCATTATCGATACCTATTGTATTCATTATTTTACCTGATGCCGTTAACAACGATACTTTGTTAGGCATTGATTTTATTTCTAAAGCTAAGATGGTTATTGATTTTTCCAACTGGACTTGGCGTACCATTGATCAGCCTCAGACACTTCACACTTTATCATGGGAATCGGAACGCGAACCCATCCAGTGTGCTTCCGTGAACATACTGAGGACGGATGAGGGCGCTTTGTTAACAGAGTCGGAGAGGTCGACGTTGGAGAATCTTTTATGTGAGTACTCAGATATTTTTGATGTAGTCGGAGAGCCTACACCATTTGCGGAACACCACATCGATACCGGCGACCATCCGCCTATTGCTTTGCCCCCGTATCGCGTTACGCCTGCCAAGAAACAAATCATACGCGCCGAGTTAGACAAGATGTTGGCGGAGGACGTGATCGAGGAGTGCGAATCTGCCTGGACAGCACCGTGCGTCTTGGTACCGAAACGTAATGGTACGTATAGGTTTTGTGTCGACTACCGAAAGTTGAACGCTGTTACTAAGACGGATGCGTACCCCATGCCGCGTATTGATGAACTCTTACAGTCGACTAAGAAGGGTTGTGTTATGAGTTCCCTAGATCTTCGCAATAGCTACTGGCAGGTAAGTACCGCCGATCGCGACAAAACTGCGTTCGTCACGCCATTTGGTACCTATCGCTTTAAACGCATGCCGTTTGGTCTGAAGAATTCACCTGCGACGTTTCAGAGGCTCATAGACCGTTTCAGATCGGGGTCTACACTTGGTGGTAAGACTATTTTAGGATATTTAGATGACCTTCTGGTAATTTCCGAGGACCTGGAGTCCCATATAGCAGATCTGCGTGCGGTATTCGAGCGTCTCCGTATGTACAAGCTTCGAGCAAACCGTGAGAAGTGTGTATTTGCCAGAGACCGGCTCAAATACCTTGGCCACGTGATATCTCATGATGGTATATCTCCAGACGAAGAGAAGGTAAGTGCTGTTTTAGAGATGAAGGAACCGACAACTCTCCAGCAACTACGCACCTTCCTCCAAACTTGCTCATGGTTCCTCAAGTTTATCCCAGCGTTCGCCAAGGTAGCTGAACCACTTACGCGTCTAACCAAGAAGTCACAGACCTGGGAATGGGGTAAGGATCAAACTAGCGCTTTCACACAGCTTAAGTCTCTGTTAGCTTTACCCCCCATTCTGACCCAACCAGACTACTCAAGACCTTTCATCCTTCGAACGGACGCCAGTGATTTCGCTTTAGGTGCAGCTTTACTCCAGGGGGAGTCACCACAAGATGAACACCCCATCGAGTACGCTAGTCGTCTCCTCACGCCGGCAGAACGGAACTACTCTACCACAGAGAGGGAGGCGTTGGCCGTTGTCTGGGCAGTAGAGAGATTTCGCGGCTACATCGATGGTCATCAGGTATGTGTCAGGAGTGACCATCAACCCCTGAAGTGGCTGTTTACACTGAAATCGCCGACTGGTAGGCTTGTTCGTTGGGCGTTGAAATTGCAATCTTTTGACTTACATATAGAGTACACTCCTATGAAGGCTAATGTGGTAGCCGATACACTCAGCCGCCCAGTTATAGATAGTATATCGGAATGTGGTGTCTGTCCGGTTACCGTGGACATTCCACGATGGGACGCCACATCTACACGTGAAGCCCAATTGTCCGATCCAGAAGTAGCTAAGATTCTCACTGATTTGGAAAGTTCTGATGAATTGTCAGTGCATCGGTGGACGGATAGAGGGTACCTTATCAATCAAGGAGTATTGTACAGGTATGTAGAGGATTCCGATACTGAAGAGCCTCAGCTGGTCGTCCCGGAGAGCTTGCGAAGCAAAGTCCTATACGAGTGTCACGATTCGCCGACTGCCGCTCATGGGGGTATCCAGAAAACTCTTCATCGTATATCTCAGCAGTTTTACTTCCCAGGCATGAGGAAGTATATTACCAACTACCTGAAGACCTGTACAGAGTGTCAGCGGTACAAGTCCTCGAACTTGAAACCACCTGGCTTACTCCAGACTCCTGTACCCGCTCGCAGATTTGAAATCATCGCTGTTGATCTCTTCGGACCGCTACCCAAAGGGCCTGAAGGCGAAAGGTGGGTTTTAATAGTAGAGGACACCGCTAGCAAGTGGGTCGAACTTTTTGCCCTTACCGAAGCCACAGCTGAGAGCTGTGCGAAGACCTTAGTGGGTGAGATTTTTATGAGGTATGGCCTCCCTAGGCGTATGATCTCCGACAACGGAGTTCAATTTGTAGCTGATGTGATGCAGAAGGCGCTGTTTGTCTTGGGTGTCAGACAGAGTCTGATACCCCTGTATCATCCTGAGGCCAATCCGGTAGAGAGAAGGAATAGGGACTTAAAGGCTCACCTTGCTATTCTTGTAGAGGGCAATCACAAACAATGGCCTGAAGTTTTACCGTTCGTCCGATTTGCTCTAAATAGCTCATTTACCATTTCCACCGGTTCTACACCAGCTTACCTGACCTTTGGTCGCGAGCTTCGTTCACCCCTCTCTGTTCAGGCCGATTTACGAGCAGTCATCGAATCTGAGAATTTGGTCCCTCAGATCACACCGTATCTTTTGAAGCTAGTCGATTCTCTCTCTCAAGCTAAAGAAAATATCGAGCATCAACAGGATCTCCGCAAGCTCCAAGCTGATTCGGCCCGTCGTGCTTCAGAACCTTTCGAAGAAGGGGATCTTGTGCTCATGAAGACGCATGTCTTAAGTAATGCTTTCAAAGGTGTTACTTCCAAGTTCATACCGAAACAGGATGGTCCGTATGTAGTCTCCAAGAAGATGAGTCCTACCACCTATGTTCTTTCTTCGCAGAAGACTGGTGAAGTTGTGGGTAAGTACCACATATCGGATTTGCGTAGATACCATGATAGAGGAGGTGAGTGTCCAGAGCCTATTGTTCCGAAGCGCCGTAGAGGTCGCCCTCGAAAGGTGCAATCGTAGGTTCCCTATTTATTGTTTGTAGTTTGACCAATGAGACTTCGCCTCTTGATCAAAAGGGGGAGAGTATAACGTGCCCTGTAGTGAGTGCGTCCCTCGTACCCCTCTCACCCCGCTGTACGATATTCCCCACCACCAGCTGTGGCCCGTTCGGGGAGACGCACGCATGCCGGCAGTCGACCACAATGCTTTGCGCGCGCAACCCGTGTCGTTCTGTGCGCCTGCGGCCCATAGCTCCTCGTGTTCGTATTTTCTTTATAATGTTCGTATTTCTTTATAATGTTTGTATGTAATGCTAAAGTACGTGATTGTAACGTTGCCTTATTCGTGTTCGTGTGTATTAAAGTTATACATGTTACTTACGAACCAGACGTTTTATTTAGCACGTTAAAACACTAATTATGCTAATAGATAGATAGTTAAAAGTAGGCTATGCTAATATAGCTTGCACTTTTTAATATATTTATATGTTTTTTTTATTATATTTTTTTTCTCATTATATTTTTTTTCATTTTTCTGCACGGCGCCTCTCAGACCTGGTGCTGACCGGGTGGCGGGCAGGCCCACGAAGCCAGGTAAAACCTCAGGGTGGCTAGAGGTTACCTCGCGCACCCTGGCGCCCGGTTCTGCCTGTTACTAAGATAACCTAATCTATTTTAAGCAAGTGAAGCCGCGGGCAGAAGCTAGTCTAAACTAATATCATAAAGAGTAAAGATGTGATTTTTTGTTTGTTTGTTTGTAAGGATTGAACTCAAAAACTACTCAACCGATAAAAAAATTCTTTCACTATTAAAAAACTATACAGGGTGATTTTGAAATCGTGTAATTCCTTTTAACCACGCATTCTACTGGTGATATAGAATAACCCTGACTATATTTTTTCTTAATTAGAATAATGGTTTCGGCAAAATTAGAGTACAGATTTTTTTCATGAAATGATTTCAAATAGTCATATTTTAACCACCTGACACAATCTTAATATTTTACTAATTTAAAAATAATAACATAACAATAACTGATGTCGTAAATAATAAGGGGCAATAAAAATTAAAATTGCCTCGGTTGGTTAACATATGACTATCTGACACCATTTCACGAAAAAAATGGAACATTAATTTTTCAAAAAAAATAATTCTAATTAAATAAAAATATGGTCAGGGTTATTCTATATCACCAGTAGAATGCGTGGTTAAAAGGAATTACACGATTTCAAAATCACCCTGTATATTATTACAGAGTAACATAGGTAATAATAGGAGTGGGACGCAACTTGTGTCGACACCCTTGCGCCATCACATCTTTCTAGCACAGCGGGTTGTGCTGGTGCTGCTGCTGCATCAGCGGAGACGCTCAAACGGCGTAAATATCAAAACCTTATTGGTGAGTACATATTTGAGCCGTTTGGTGCCGAAACGCTGGGGCCATGGGGTCCAAGTGCTAGGTCTGTTTATAGAGACCTAGCTAAGCGGCTCATCACGCTTCGCGTGACCAGAGGGCTGGTATTTTCTTTGCACAAAGAACAAGTATTGCCATTCAACGTGGCAATGCTGCCAGTCTTCTGGGCACGTTGCCAATTGACGACGACGCGGAGGAATATTATGACGCTTTTTGATTTTGCAGTTTTATTTTTCTCTTTAGTTTATATTTTTCTTGCAAATAACTTGTGCATATATTATGTTAATTATGTGATTTTGTAGATAATAATATAATAATAATAATAATATTCTATCACATACACACAACACCATCTAGCCCAAACTAAGCAGAGCTTGTACTATGGGTACTAGACAATGGATAAACATATATATATACTTTTTTTTTGTAAATACATACATATTATACATAGAAACACCCAGATCAAGACAAACATCCATGTTCATGCACATAAATGTTTGACTTGTGCGGGAATCGAACCCGCGACCTTAGGCGTGGCAGTCGGTTACACTAACCACTACGCCATCGAGGCCGACAATCACAGAGTAACATAGGTTATATTTTATTTTTTTAAAGTATTGTTATTAACATTTCTCTAGCCTGCTAGAATCTACTAGGCGTTCATAGCCAGTGGCAATCACTGATCGGTAAACGATTAGCGAGGTTAAGCAACGTTAGGTGCGGTCAGACTATAGATGGGTGACCGCTTAGTGGTATTTCATTTGAGCATCTCCGTGCTTCGGAGGGCAGGTAAAAAGTCGATTCCGGTTGTCACCAAATTGACAGCAGTCGTAAAGCCATGTCAGAGGCCTACGGTCGGCTTGAACAACTCTTGACAACAGGTTGGCCTCTAACCAGAAGGAAAAGAAGAAGAAAGAAGAACCTACTATTACGCAAGTGAAGCCTTGGGCAAAAGCTAGATATGTAATGATTCGACTCGACGATCGAGAGATCCAGGTTCGATCCTCGGGTCAAACAATAAGTTATAAGGGATTGCTGTTAGGAAATTCTTCGTAGTTAGTCTTGCTACATCAGACCTAAACGTCAGCAAAAGGAGACTGCCCCTCTTCCTAGGGCTGCCGTACAACAAACCGTTTTATTCAGTCTTATAATTATTATTATTATTTATTTTTTATATAATTTTGTGTTGTGTGATCTGTGTGCTATCCTTTCTTAATATTATAAATGTGAAAGTTTGTGAGGATGTATGGATGTTTGTTTTCACGTAAAAACTACTGGACTGATTGCGATGAAACTTGGTATGTAGATAGCTGGAGACCTGGATTCACACATAGGATTTTTATCCCGATATTTCCACGGGAACGGGACTTACTCACTTACTTACGAAAAACTAGTAACATTATATGACGTGTCTGTGTGTAACTAGCTCAGCGCGCGGCTCCGCCCGCGTGGTACCTACATCAATAAAAATTAGCCTGTCCTTCCCCAGTACTATACCTGTACCAAATTTCATTTAAATCGGTTGAGTGGTTTAGCCGTTAAAAGGTAACAGACAGACAGAGTTACTTTCATATTTATAATATGTGACGATAATCGCCTAGGCTCCCGGCGAACGCGGGCGCACGTCACTAGCCACCTCTCGCGACCGGCGGCGCGAGACTATATAAAAAGTGAACGGCGTCAGTCGGCACTTCTTCCGGCCAGGCTCCACACCTTCAGCTAAGTGTCCTGATTCTACAAGGACACGAAGCAAGCCTTTAACGAACCACGCCCTGACTATTGTTATGTAGTAAAGATTATTATTTCCTATACTTGTATTCTAAATATATTAAAAGTGTAATTGTCATACCATCTATTATTATTCTCTCTCATTAAATTCACCTTGGGACACCACGCCCCTACGGCGTGGCCTGTTCCTTCTAGATCAACAGATCTCCTGTAGAAACAACTCTAAAGGTTACAAATATTAGAAAGGATAATATATTATATTGTTTATTTACTTTGATTATATTAAATATGATTTATATCCGTGAGTTACTAAAGGAACCAGTTTACAACCAGCGTCAGGCTTTCGTCTGAAACATGCTGAACTGTGTCCTATTTGATATTACTGCTGACACTTACTTGTCGGCCTTGATGGCGTAGTGGTTAGTGTAATCGACTGCTACGTCAGAGATCGCGGGTTCGATTCCCGTACAAGTAAAACATTTGTGTGCATGAACATGGATGTTTGTCTTGGGCTGGGTGTTTCTATGTATAATATGTATGTATTTACGAAAAAAAAGTATATATGTATGTTTATCCATTGTCTAGTACCCATAGTACAAGCTTTGCTTAGTTTGGGCTAGATGGTGTTGTGTGTATGTGGAAAAATATTACTTTATATGTATTTTGTTATTTTTGAAAATCATTATAATATTGTAAATCCTAAATCTTATATATAATATTCTCGTGTCACAATGTTCGTTCCCGTACTCCTCCGAAACGGCTTGACCGATTCTCATGAAATTTTGTGAGCATATTGAGTAGGTCTGAGAATCGGCCAACATGTATTTTTTTTTTTTTGTTAATCTCTTGGTCAAACCATATTTTTATGGCAAAACAACGTTTGCCGGGTCAGCTAGTAATATTATAAATGCGAATGTAAATTTGTTGGTTACGCTTTCACGCCTTAACTACTCGACAGATCATCATGAAACTTCGCATACCCATTGTCAGGGGTACAGAATAGGACATATGGTACCATTCATCCAGGAAAAAGCCGGGTAACATAAGAAAATAAAAACAAAACAATTTTTTTTATGATGCTCAATTTAATACTAATAAAAATATAATCAATCCATTTTCGCGCATATATTCGTTAATAAAGTATTATATTTGATATAAAGATTTTCTTTCATCTTTATTTTTTAACGCCTTCCTGGCTGCTTGACTGGCTACTTGAACTGCTGGACTGACTGGATGAACTAGATGAGCTGGATGCGGAATAGCTTTGTGAGCTGGATGAAGAATCACCATCATCACTTTGAACAATAACCGACTTGGATTCTTGTTGTGAAGCTTTTTGTGATTGAGATTGCTTAGACTCACTTGATCTAGTAACCTTACCTTTACTATCTACTGTTTCACTTTTGGATTGGGATCCAGATGCGCTCGCTTCCTGTTGCTCACTCTGACTGCTTGTTATTTGTGTCTGAGTTCCAGAACCGCCACCGGAGCTTCCACTGGACCCACCAGTAGAACCAGCGCCGCTAGAACCGCTTCCACTGGATCCACCATCAGAACTAGAGCTGCCAGAACCGCTTCCGCTGGATCCACCAGCTGAATCAGCGCCGCTGGAACCGCTTCCGCTAGATCCACCATCAGAACCGGAGCTGCCAGAACCGCTTCCGCTGGATCCACCAGCGGAACGGGAACTGCTGGAACCGCTTCCGCTAGATCCACCATCAGAACTGGAGCTGCCAGAACCGCTTTTGCTGGATCCACCAGCGGAATCAGCGCCGCTGGAACCGCTTCCGCTAGATCCACCATCAGAACTGGAGCTGCCAGAACCGCTTCCGCTGGATTGACCAGCGGAACGGGAACTGCTGGAACCGCGTCCGCTAGATTCTTGACTGCTATTCGAATGATTACTGGCAGCACCGCTGGATGATCCGCCATTGTTAGATGAGTTGGCATTGTTAGCATTGCTTTGATTATTCTGGTAGCCGCTATTTGAGCTGTTGCTGTCATTGCTACCATTTTTAGATACATTTACCTGGCTTGAGCTGCCGTTTCCAGAATCCTGCGAGTCACCATATAAGTCTGAACCATCGTCTTGGTCACCGTCACCAGAGTCAGAGCCGCTACCAGAACGATTTGAATTTCTGTTTCTCGATGTAGATTTATCATTTTGGTTTGAGTTGTTGCTATTGCGATTATTGTTGCTATTGCTATTGCCGTTGCTGTAGCTGTCAGAGTGACTGGAATCTTCACGGTATTCATCTTTATCTCCATTATAGCTGCCACCATTTTGGTTTGAGTTGTTGCTATTACGATTATTGTTGCTATTGCTATTGCCGTTGCTGTAGCTGTCAGAGTCGCTGGAATCTTCACGGTATTCATCTTTATCTCCATTATAGCTGCCACCATTTTGGTTTGAGTTGTTGCTATTACGATTATTGTTGCTATTGCTATTGCCGTTGCTGTAGCTGTCAGAGTCGCTGGAATCTGAACGGTTTTCATCTTTATCTCCATTATAGCTGCCACCATTTTGGTTTGAGTTGTTGCTATTGCGATTATTGTTGCTATTGCTATTGCCGTTGCTGTAGCTGCTAGAGTCGCTGGAATCTGAACGGTATTTATCTTTATCTCCATTATAGCTGCCACCATTTTGGTTTGGTTTGGTTTTGCCAGAACGATTTGAATATCTGTTTCTCAATGTAGATTTATCATTTTGGTTTGAGTTGTTGTTGTTAGATTCTTTGTTTCTAGATGTGGAACCGCTGTAGTTAGAGACGACGATTTCAGAGTCATCGCTAGTAGAACTACTAGCAGAAGCGTCACTAGAACTAAAGTCAGATCCATTGTAGCTGTCACCACCATCTTTTAATTTGTCGTCATCTTTAGATCCAGAATTATCATTGCCGCTACCATTTGACTCGTTTGAACCATTCTTATTTACTTTTCTTCGGATTTTTTGTTTCCTATCACGATTAGTTTGGTCGTTTTCTGTATCAAAGTCGTTTCTGATATTATCTCTGTTTTTGTTGCAATTGCCTTTATTCCTATTGCCAGAATTTTTATCGTCATCATCATTCCCATTATCCCCATTATTTCTATTATTACTAGATACTTTGCTTCTATTGTTATTGTTTATTCCATTCTTCTTCCGACCAGAAACTGTTCTAGATCCCGTTGTGCTTAAGTTAGTAGATGGCTTTCCCTTACTTCTACCATTTCCTGTTTGTCTTTCTTTGCCATTATTACGTCCCATGCCTTTCTTGCCTTTGTTGATGTTGCTTTTGTTTCTATTTTCTGCACTATTAATTTTTTTAAGTCCATTTTTATCTTTATCTGTTTTTTCAATGTCGTCATCATCATCATCGTCATCATAATCATCGTCATTATTTTCACCATCATCGTCATTATTTTCATCATCATTGTCATTATTATCATCATCATCATTACCAGAGTTGCCATCGCTATCATTTTTATCAGCAGTTTTGCCGTTGCTACCATTTTTATCACCAGATTTGCCACCTGTTCCACGGGTACCATCATTTACATTATTTTGATTCTTGTTTCTAACGGTTGACGTTTTTGTTGCTCTAGTATTTATGGATTTCGTTTTTTTGTTACGGTTCTTTGTAATAGAGCTACCATTACTATCCGTACCATCCGTGCCATCCGTATTGACTGTATCATCGTCACCATTATTGCCATTGTTACCGTTACTTTTCTTGTTATTATTCTGGTGGTTTTCATATTCTTCTTCAGTACATTTTATAACGGTATTTTGCCAATCATCATCGCTATCGTTGTCATTAAACGTTTCTGTGAGTTTCAGAAGAGAAGTGAAGTCTGGAAAAATTAATTGTCTTACTTTTTGTATTAATACATAGGGACGTTTTCCCTGGTTGGGAAAGCATAAAGTTATTGGGTTTTTAAGTCACTCAATTTTAAAAGCAGAGTTAGGACGTTTAGGACCCTACCTCACCGAGAAGCCATGGTTACCCTTGGCTACCTTCGATAGCTAGGAGAGGTAGCCAGGAGTAGCCAGTGGCTATAATCTGTCAGTCAGTTCTCTCAGTTTCCCACAGTCTCTAGTTCAATTAAAGTTATTGTGTATTAAATAGTTACTTATCGCTTGCTTTAACGGTAAAGGAAAACATCGTAAAGAAGCTTGCATGCCTGACAGGTTTCCATAACGTTCTCGAAGATATGAGACGTCTGCCAACCCGCAGTGGGTCCGCGTGGTGGAGTATGATCTAAGCCTTATCACACTGCGAAGAGGCCCATGCTCAGCAGTGGAACAGTTTAATACAGGGCTGATATTATAAATCTATTTAAAGCGTATAAGCTTGCAGTACATGTATGAATGATTTTGTAGACCTTTACTTTATTAACAGTAAAATAAAAATGTAATAATATTAGAAACAGCCTGAAACAGAGGTCTCTGACCTGGTACAGGCAATACCATTTAAAAAGCATACACTGCCTTTTACTTTTACTGGTTAAAAAGCAAGGTTTTCACTACTTAAGCATAGAAACCTATTTAAATCCTACTGACAACTAAATCGGTCCTGTGACTAATGTGTATTCTTTTGTAAAAATCTATGTATCTTTTTGAAAAATAAACTTTATTTATTTATTTCATTATACATAATTAATAAGATATTCTGTTCAGTATTTAATTATAAATGTTTTTCATTACATTAATACTGAGTTGGCGAAACGCTGTCTGCCCATCCAATTGATGCTATTTAGAGTATTCAGGGCAGACGCCGTTTTTCATCCATAGTTACCAATATACTGGTACATTAAACACCCATCTCCATAACCCAGCCCAGTTTTATCAGAGTACATATGTAGCAATAGTCCTACGCCTGCTGCGGCTAGTGCCAGCGTAGGTGTTCCATCCTACTTTAGATTAAAACTCTCGAAGGGCTTCTTCACGTTGGACCCATGTTTCCGTGTAAGCCTTCCAAAAGGCCCAGTTATGTTTCTAATATGTTAGAAAAATGACTGTGATATGAGAAACATAATAATATTCTATCACATCACACAACAAAATCTAGACCAAACTAAGCAGAGCTTGTACCATTACTAGACAATGGATAAACATACATTTATCCTTTTTCTTTGTAAGTACGTACATATTATACATAGAAACACCCAGACCAAGACAAACATCCATGTCTATGCACACAAATGTTTTAATTGTGCAGGAATCGATTCCTGCCACTTCAGAGGCGCCATCGAGGCCACCAAATTGTAAATTTTTCCCTTAAGATTAAATATATGTAGTTTTAATGTGAATTTTATACAGTAAGTAAACGCGTTTTTTGAAGACGTTCATATTATTTTGAAAAATATCGTATTTTGTTTAACTTACCGATTCCTGTTTGGCTGGAGTATTGATTGCCATAATTATTCAAAGCCGATCCAATAAGCTTTGGCACTGAAAGAGAAAATATTTATTAAAAATATTTGATCTTGTCCACTCGACTCGTAAATGTAGATTACGTTAGTAACAACACTTTTGTCTGGATGAGAGTTACCCTATGACCTTATCTGTTCCTCTGACGTGTATGCTAATTTTCACGATGATCGGTCGAGTAGTTAAGGCGTGAAAATGTAACAAACGAACAAACGAACTCACATTCGCATTAATAATATTAGTAAATAGTATTAGTGGTGCATCGAGTAAATGTGATTGATTTGCATTTAAGGTCTAACGTTCTAAGATCGAAGCGTACGATACGAATTTGTCTTTCTTAAGACGTTTGTGGATGCGGTCCACAAACGTCTTAAGAAAGACAAATTATCGTTGTATATCCTCAATGGCGAGGTGGCAGGAAATGCGATTGCTATGCATAAGACCACAAGTTCGCATCCCAAACCGGGCCAACAGAAAGCCCAGAAAAACCCGTAAAGCCATTGTTCCTGCGCCTGATCTCTCTCCAGTCGTGTCGTGACGTCACATCGCAATATGAGAGTGAGGGAACAGGGAGTGCACTTGTGTTCACCCACACTTGTGCAGTATATCCTCTGTAGTTTCTAGTTTCATTAAAAATTAACCATCATGAACATTACAACGTGTGAGAGAGATAAGACATAAAGGAGCAAATACTTATGTAATTACAATGCACTCATACTTTGGCAGCAGCGATAGCTCAATGGGGAGACTAACAAACTGCAATGCAGAGGGTCTCGGGTTCGAAACCACGTCACGCACCTCTGACTTTCGGAAGTTATATGACTTTTCGAAATTATGTGAGTATTGATTGACGATTATTGCCTGCTCCGTGCCTCGGAGAGCACGTTAAGCCTTCGGTCCCGGCTGCCATGAACATCTATGGTAGTCGTTACTGGGAAGTCAGTGCCCTATAATATCCTGAGACTGGTGTACCCTTAGGGTATCGTTCGCCTTCGGTTGCGGAGGTCCGGTGGCAGCCGCTCCGTGTAAAAACTGATATCCAGTCAAAGCCGGTTAGACCAGAACAGCCGACCCCGAGTGACTTGGGAATAATAAAGGCTAAGGAAAAGAAGAATGCACTCATACTTACAGTTTTGATGGCGTCCTCTAGCCACGAAGAAGAGAAGTCTTATATCTGCAAAATAAAATGTATATTAACAACACACGTTTACGATGACTGCTCCGCTCCTGTAGCTTGTAGCGTGATGTTATATAGCCTGTTACTTCCGAATAAAGTAGCTTTCTAATGATGAAAGAATTATTAAAATCGGTTCAGTCGTTTTGGAGTTTATCGATTACAAACAAATCAATTTCATCTCATTAATATGGGTATGGGTATACTAGATCTTTCCCGCGGCTTCGCTCGCTTAAATATAGGTTAGGTTAGATTAGTAAAATTATTTTTTTCTAGTTGAAAGGTACCCTATGTTATATTCTGTACCCCTGACAACGTGTATGCAATATTTCATTATGATCGGTTAAGTATTTAAGGCATGAAAACTTAACAATCAAACACAGTCACATTTATAACATTAGTTTGATTTACATATTAGATTTATATAGATTGTTTGAATGTGAAATTATAATATGTATTCATACTGTATTTGTACGCAATCGTGATTTTGTTATGTTATAGGCAAATACTTTGAGTAACGAATCTTGAAGGTGCTGATACCCAAATGTCCAAAAATGTCCGAGTAGAAATAATTCTCGACTCTCGGTCGAGAAAGTGTTGTTACAGTTTTCTGTCGAGTAATTTTAACAGCACGGTTTCTAGAATAATGCATAATAGACTACAGCAATTGGACTAAAAACCAAAGATTTAATCATAAAGATCCTCATTGTACTTGGTAATACTAAGAAGGGTGAGCTCACACTTTACATTAACATGATATAGAACGATAGTGTCCAATTTTCAATGTCAGAGACTGTGATAATACAATATATTTTATAATTCAGATGTCATGTTGACATTGTGTGTCGGATGACAACTTAACGTACAGAAAGGTGACCGTATTTAGACGGTATAGGGAGTATCTCTAATTTAAATCTTTGCTTCATACATTATGCGAATGTGATACAGGACTGCCTACCCCTTCGGGGAAGTATAGGCTGCATGTATGAGATTCAGAATTGTAATACTTACATTTAGTGAAGACTAAAGAGAGGTCATTCTTTGACCACGACTTTGAGCTACCTGAAAAGAGACAAAAAAATATCATTCACTAGCTTTTGTCCACGGCTTCGCTCGCGGTAATGTAGGCTAGGTTATGTTAGTGCTTCTTTTTTAATAAAATGTAGCTTATGTTACTTGGTGATAATATAGCTTTCCAATGGTGAAAGAATTTTCAAAATCGGTTGCGTGGTTTTTGAGTTAAATAATTACAAACAAACAAAAAATCTAATCTTTCCTCTTTATAATATAAGTTAAGATAATCGTGGGTAGGTTACTAAAGATATATTCTGTAGAAATGATAAATCAAAATATACTTACGTGTGAACAGCTTAAAGATTTCAAGGAAGGTATCTACCAAAACTTTGTAAATACCTGAAAACGAAAAGAGAACGGTTATTTTGTTGCAAATGTTATAAATTAAAATTAAACTACTTTATACGGACTTTATAAACAATATTTTTAATTTCTTATCGTATGGTTGGTGGCCAACCTGTTGTCAAGAGTAATTCAAGCCGCCAGTAGGCCTCTGACATGGCTTAATGACTGCTGTCAATTTGGCAACAACCGGGAATCGACTTTTTACGTGCCCTCCGAAGCACGGAGCCGCTCAGATGAAATACCACTAAGCGGTCACCCATCTATAGACTGACCGCACCCAACGTTGCTTAACCTCGCTAATCGTTTACCGATCAGTGAGTGAAACTATTTTAATTATTAAACTGTTTAAAACTATTTATACTCCGATGTGCAGTTTCGGGAAAACTCTTCCAGTGATCATAGCTGCTGAAAATCAACCGAAACCTTGGGACTAGTGTAAATAATTTGGAACAATTAAAAGCAGTATTTTTAATATAATCCGGTTTAAAATCCGTATGAAATTGTTTCGATTCAATGCTTTTGATATTACAAAAAAAATACTAGTTTAATTTGTGCGGTAATTGCCGCTTCAAATTATCTCCAATCTGCGTAGTCTTGATATTTTATAAAAAAAAAAGAGATATCTATGAGTGCGTCAAATATCTCCTAAATATGGAAAACGTAGTATGAGAGTTATCTCCAAGACAAAAAAGGCCTAGATTAGGAGTTATCTCCAAAAAAGGTAAACCTAGTGCGGCAGTTATCTCCTAAAATAGAAACAACTAGTGCGGGAGTTGTCTCCAAAAAAGGTAAACTTACTGCGGGAGTCTTCTCCCAGGATCAATGGTACCTAAATGACGGGAGTTCCCTTTTCTTATCAACAAAGAACTACATACCCTTCTGGTTCGACACATCGGACTTGGTATAAGATTTGGTAAGCTGCTGGAATTTGGTATAAGCGTCTGCAAGCTTGTATGTCTTGATATAGTCTTCTGCTCTGGAGCCAATGACTTTCCTGCCGGCCAACTCCCAGCCCCATTGTTTACCGTATCCAGCGTTACAAATAGATCCTGAAAGATTATAAGATTTTAAGCAACAAAATCATCTAATACGTGACGTTTTTAGAGGTACTAAAGTACCAATTTCATATACGAAAGCTATGTAAAAAGAACTTCGAAGATTCAAGGTGCAATTTTTTGTGTGACTTATTTTTTGACCTCAGATGGCCTTTACAACTTTACGCAGCCTATGGATGAGCGCAGAAGGCTCCCAACCCGTTACAAGCTTTTCTTTAAGTTTCTTTGTATATACTCAATTTTTAGGCGGCGTATCAAGAAAAAACATGCACCAGATTTGGAGTTATACCTCCAGCAATATGACCGTTAAAACCGCATTCAATTTTCTTGGTAAACTCATTAACCTATATATTTTGGCGTTTATAAGTGTTACTTTGTGGCTGAAATGAATAAATACTTTGACGTTCATTGATCCTGTATATTTTGACGTTCATTAGTCCTATATATTTTGACGTTCATAAGAGTTACTTTGTGACTGAAATGAATATATGATTTTTGACTTTGACTTTGACTTTGACTTAATGTATGGACACTTTCAACTTATTCGAGATACTTGAACTGGTTTAAAGTACAGTTAAAAACTTTGACCTAAGCAAGTCCACAAAGTTTTGACTGCACCGATGTCGCAGTGATTTAAGTGGTTTCCTCGCCATTGCCACCGTGCCGAGTGTTGCGGGTTCGAATCCCACACGGGACAAAAAAAAATTTGTGATCTTTGTGTCCGTTGTTTGAATGTTTGGCAAGTCTCCCGCGACACAGAAATTATTCCTAGTGGTGTTGTAAATAATATAAAATAAGTGCTTGTTAAATACCAGGTATATCAAGAAAATAAATCTTACCTCGTTTACGTGATATGTAACCCTGCTTGGCATTGCCAAGAGTACAGATTCCAATCTTATAAGTTCCGATAAGAGCTGGAAATATAAAAGAAAATTACAGTGATATAACAATAAATAATATTAGTATTGTATTAAACTATACCACTGCTGGATACAGGTTTCTTCTCAGTGTGAGAACGGTTAGGCCATAGTCCACAATACTGGCCCAGTACGGGTTGGCAGACTTCATGTATCTATCATGCAGGTTTCCTTCACCGTTAAAGCGAGCGATATTTAACTTCTCACACTGAAAAGCCTGTGCCGAGTAGCGGGACAGTTTATAAATAGGGCTAAAAATCTTACTTACCGTTTCTGAACAATACTCCAGCTGAAATTAAAAATAAAATTAGTTAGAATAAGTTACAAAATTTAATTAGAATTATTTGTGAACATACTAAAATTCACATACACGGCTTTTGGGAATAGATAGACTCTTCTTACCACGGCAGAGAGGGAGGGGGGGGACATAAATCAAATAGTGAGTGTAATCCACCTGTCTACCCATTCGTCGCAATACAGATGGAACTGTATCTTTTACGACATTTATCAGAATATGCGTTGGTATACTCACAGCCAGGGATGAGTTGGTTAGCCCAGTCAGCCAAAGCGAAGCCAACTGCGAAAAATACAACGTATTAGATTTCCACAAAAACTTAATCAAATTCGAATAACTTCGAATAAATTCGTATAATTTCGAATAATTTCGTTTAATTTTAATAATAATAAATTACAAAGCGGTTGTGAAATGGTTCTTGCACTTACTTCCAATGGTTGTGTCGTAGAAGTAACCAGAGTTGCGGGCAGAAGCTGTAATAAAAGAATACGGTTAGACTGCACCTGTTTAGTGTATCGAAAAGATGTCGACGTATTTTGTGGTGGATAGTGGACCTTGTAAATTTCTTAACCAATAATATTTATACAAAAAAGAAGCAAATATACATATAATTTTTTTTCTCTTCAAAGTGACCACACTTGGCCTGATGGTCAGTCATGTGGTCTAAGAGCAGTGGCCTCCATATCGTCCTCATAGCAGCCGAGGTGATATTGAGGTCTCTACTTTGACGGCCTGAGAAGGTGCTTTCTCGCGCCCCGCTTAAAGGACCCAGGATTGAAGGAAGAAGGAAACACGTGTCTTGGTAGAGAATTCCATGCCTTGATCGTTCGGCAGAGGTATGAGGACCTAAACTTGTTGGTACGCACTCTAGTCGACTCCACCGTGTAAGGATAGCATCTGAGCCCAGCAAGCGTTGTTCTGAATAGGAAAAGGGAGGGCGCACTAGCGCAAGAAAAGTGAAGCCTTAGAAACGATCCAATTGGGTCTATTTTTTATTAATTGTATGAATGATAACTTTTCTTTCACTTAAGCTCTTTTCTTATCTACTGCGCTACTTGTTTATCAAATTTTTCAACAGAAGTACAGTTTTAATAACAAAATTGTATAGATCAGATTTTAGCGTCCATTGCTATGAAAATGAGATATATTGTATATAATATTACTGTTTGTAACACTTTGACCGCTATTTATAAGATTATATAAAAAAAATACAGTATAATGTTGTTTGGAAAACAAATAATTTTTGGTAATGACTATAAATATTATCAAAGTTAGTCTAAAATATTAATTTCGATAACGTTATTTACCGTTTCTTAGACACGTCAATACAAATGTGAAAGGAAATAAAAAAATTGCATTTAAAAAGCCAGTTCAAGGGTTAAGGTTTATATAAGAAGAAGCTGGCAAGCAACTCATAGCCACCGTTTCCAAACGCCAATTATCATTTAAAATAATCACTGTAAAATAAATTCACTGACGAATAAAATATAACGTTCATAAGAGTCACTTTGTGACCGAAAGGAAGTTTTGACTTTGATTTGGGTACAAATGTTATAGTATAATTAAAAAAGATAGATACTTACGACTTTGAGAAACTCGTCTAAATAGGACTCTAGCGTTGCCTGTAAAACAAAACGGGGAATTATGATTTTAAAATAATAAATGGATTTTTTTAAAGTTATTAAAAATAAAGTAATTGAAAACTCCTTTTTATAAAAAGCTTTTCGTATTTTTGATAGCAAAGGATGACTCTAGCTGCCGCCATTTCGCCGAGTGTTGTCAGTTGTGTCCATTGTTTAAACGTTTTTGTCCGTAACATAAGAAATAATTCTAGAACATTGTAATTTTTTTAAATAACATTTTTTCACTCTTTAGTGGGGAGACCAACAGTCTCGGGTTCGAACCCACGTCGCGCACCTCTGACTTTCGGAAGTTATATGACTTTTCGAAATTATGTGCGTATTGATTGACAATTATCGCCTGCTCCGTGCCTCGGTGAGCACATTAAGCCGTCGGTCTCGGCTGCCATGAACATCTATGGCAGTCGTTATTAGGAAAGTCAGTGCCTTATAATATCCTGACACTAGTTTAGCCTTAGAGTATCGTTAGCCTTCGGGTTGTCGCAATGGCAATGGTGACACGACCACTTAAAAACTACACTACACTACGCTATCCAAGCAGTTAATTAAGGCTGATATTATAATCGTAACCTGGTTGGCTTACCTTTCAATCCTCTGGAGAGAAGATAGAATGCCGATAAAATTCCCGAGCGCCTCTGTGAAAACATATTATCTTTTTATATAAAGTTGAAAACGCCGTTGTCACTAAGAATAGAGCAACTTCCTCCGAAGCGCAGGGCAGTCGATGGGATTGCTGTGCATGAGGTTTCGGGATCGAATCCCTGGTCGGGCCAGCAAAAAGTAATTGGATTTTTCTATTAAGAAATCTCATTAGCAGCCTGGAGTTAGCAAGTTGGTGGTTAAACACCCCTGTGCCTTGGAAAGCACGTTAAGTTGTTGGTCCTACGCCTAATCTCTCTCGGATCCCATCGGATCATATGAGTTAGGGAACAGAGGGTGCACAGGTGTTTGTGAACACACCTGTGTATTATTTACTTACGGAGGCAGAAAATATCTTCTGCCTCCGTCCAGCCTGTCTCCGTTAAGATTGGCCGCCGTGACTGAAATCCGGTCTGGAGGACATTAGGGCAGTTGCCAAGCATATTAATATTATACGTATTTATATTAATTCATAAGTAAAATTGACATTATGTGTCCGATGACAACTTATCGTACATAAAGGACTATAGTTAAACGTAGTAGGACGCGTCTATGATTTAAATCTTTTTCTTACTATATTAGGGCGGGTAAGATTGTTCGATTGTCATCCGACCTGGATGACAACTTAACATTCCAGAAAAGGACTAAATAGTAGTGACCTTCAAAGCAAAATTTCATTCATGGCGGCAAATCTTAACGAAGACTGACCATCTGCTCGGGGAAAAAAATGTGCATGTGTGCGCGCAAATACAAGTCCACTTTCTATTCCCTAACTCTCATAATCCGACCGGAGAGAGATCAGGCGCAAACCAACGGCTGTATGCGCTTGCCGAGAGTTGTCTAACACCACCTTCCTAACTCTAGGATATTACTGGGACTGGACAATAACTTTTTGCTGACGTAACCCGGGATTTGAACCCAAGATCTCACGCAGTGCAGATACTGCTGCGGCACGGAGTCAAATTATATTAAAATACATTAAGAAGATCATTAACTTACTCTCCTACGATTTCTTCTGCGCCTTTCTTCACGGCGGCTTCCAGTCACCAGATTGTAATGTCTTCGAACAGTTTTATAAGTAACATCAGCAGCTATGGCGCCTGGTGTACGAGCAACCGCAAAACCGGCTCTCCTCAAAGCGACTCCAGACGTATCGATGGCCGCTCCACCAGTCTCCCGAAGTCTTCCATAAACTGATCCATGTCTATTATTTCCTCCTGTACCTCCGCCGAGTCCTCCAGTGAATACACTGGTAAATCCGCTACCACCATTAACTCCGTCATTGCCACCGGCTCCGTAATTGCCACCGGCTTCGTTATTAAAACCTCCACCTCCGCTGTTGCCACCGCCTCCACTGTTGAAGCTGGCTCCGCCATCATCTTCATTGCCACTGTCATTAGACCCGCCACCAGAGGAACGTCCTCCGCCTCTTAAACCGCTAAATCCTCCACCACTCCCACCGTCGATATCACTATCACCACCTAAAACACCTCCAAGGCCTGCTGAGTGACCTATGACCGTTGCAACCTAAAAAAAAGGTAAAAGTTATATCTGTCCTGTATTAAACTGTCCCATTGCTGAGCACGGGTCTCTTCCCACTGTGAGAAGGGTTAGTCCATAGTCCACCATACTAGCACAGCGCGGGTTGGCAGACTTCACATATCTTTGAGAACACTAAGTAGAACTCTCATACATGTAGGTTTCCCCAGGGTGCTTTCCTTCACTGTTATAGCAAGCAATAATTAAGTATGTAATGTGCACATAACTTCGAAAAGTCTTGGGATCTCGGGACTTCTGCAAGGTATACGAAGAAACATAGGCATCCATATAAAATAACACATAATTAATGTAAAACAGCTACGTTCAATATACTCGTAGTCTGCTCTGAGTAAACATTAAACTAAAATTAATAGGTGCCAGTATATATATTTTAGAATTGAGCATATTTGTAAAAAATCATTCTCAATACTTTAGCTTCTAATCTTCTTCAAAGACCAACATTCGTAACAAATATTTACTTGTGTTATTTATTTATTTAGGCATATTTACAGGGTAAAAACAGATATTCACATACAGGGTGTCCGGTGATTAATGGATAACCTTGAAATGTCTTATAGTAGAACTGAAGGCCGTTCAGAAAAAATAATAAAAAAATTAAAATACTATATATATATATTAAAAAGTGCAAGCTATATTAGCATAGCATACTTTTGACTGTCTATCTTTTAGCATAATTAGTGTTTAATAATAAAACAACAAAAACCCGATGGATTTCATTCATTTATGGTCGTAGTATACAAGAAAGTTATACATGATAATTAAAAAAAAAAAATATCTCAGGTAGTAGTTAGGATAGATTTTTTCATATTTTTTTCTGAACGGCCATCAGTTCCTCTATAAGACATTTCCAGGTTATTCATTAGTTACCGAACACCCTGTATAATTAACAATTATCAAAGGGCATGTGCTATCCATTGTAAATGCATATAAAAATGCATTTACAAATATGCACGGCACTGGCAAGTAGACAACATGCAAAAACTAAGTGATAAAATATAACATAAGAGAAATATGTACAACAAACAAAAACAACAAGGAAAATAATATTATATGAAAGTGATTGCTATTAGTAATTTTATATTTAAAATTCTTAGAACGGTTATAAAATATTTATCAAGGCTATCTCCTCCAACAATCGTTATAAGTTGCAGTATACCTATAGGACCTTGAGTACGCAGGGTGGTCCGGTGTCTTGGTACTATAAATATGAGTACAATATTAACCTACCTACAATAAATAACATGATAGTCTAGAAAAGCACTTTATATTACCGCTATGAGTGTATACAACAAGGATGTTTCCATTCAGTTCTTTTATAGATATTGATAGGAACCAGTATCTATAAAAGAACTGATTGGAAATAAATTTAAAATTACCTCGAGAAATGGCTATGTGATAATGTTTTTATAATATAAATGAATTCTTCGATGAGAAATAATGTGCCTCAATAACTATAGTGTTTGTGGCTTTTATTATTTTTCATTTATATTGCATGTCCGATATGGATTAATTGTTGAGTCTAAAAACTGTTGTTTTACGAATAAGACCAGACACAGTTGAGCAGTAAACAAAATATTTATCTTTATCATATGCAACAGGGGCTTCAGAAAAGGCTGACTAAGAAAGTTTATAAGGGTAGTGTGAATGGAATAGTCGCAAGGGGAAGACCTAGGCGAACGTTTCTCGATCAGATCGGAGACGTTCTCGATATAGGCCAGGTCAAGAGCATCTTAAACCGGCAAGCGTGTATAAGGAATGTGATGAAAGTGAATGAAATCAGAGAAGTGTGTTAGGATCGTAGCAAATAGAAATCCTAACGTACCTCTCTGGGAAACAGGCGTGAATTCATGTATGCAACAAGGGACCAACCGCTACCTGAGATTCGATAATATGATTTCTACTAAGGATGTTTTGTCAGTCTATAGAAATTAAGAAGCAACAAAATTTTAATAGAAATGTTTGGAATGTACCTCCGGCTTGGGATCCAGCAATTCAGTTTGTCAAACCCAAGAAGAAGCAAAACACAATAAGACTTAATGATTCTTCAAACTCATGATGCGTAATAGTTACGCCAAAAATAAAATATGTTGGGTATTATAAAATAACTACGCTTTAGGACAATGGGACGACTACAATCTTAGTTTCCCTGTGACTTTGGGTGCTAAAAAGCATCTGAAATGTTGGGAACAGTGTAGAAAATTAAGTAGTGTTTTTTAAATTAAGCGATGGAACAAAAATGACTGTTTGAGTAACAGTGAAGGAAAACATCGTGAGGAAACCTTCATGTCTGAGAGTTCTACATAATGTTCACGAAGTTTTGTTAAGCCAACCCTGGGCGAGTTTGGTAGACTTGGCCTAACCCTTCTCTCATAGAGAAAAGGTTAAAGGTGATAAGGAAAAATAATATAACAGTTAGTTACTTACCAAGGCTAATGCCACCAGGAATTTGAAGGAAGCCATGATTATTAAAATTTTGATACTTAGGAGATATGACCAAAACGGTCAAACTCCTTACTATGCTTTCAAAACTCCAGCGAACAGCTTATATACTGAAAATTTAAGCAAATAATTCAAATCGTTATTTAAACAGCTGCTGATTAAATTGGATAATATTAATATTTGGATATAATAAATCTTTTAGTAGCACCTGTATAAATAACTTATTGAATATTTTGATAATTTTTCGAATTCCTCTTTAAGGGTTATTGTTGACTGTTGTACATTGGTAGATATTTGAATGCTAGGCCATTCAAATATCTACCAATGTACAACAGTCATACAACAATCAGTATAATAAATCTTGAAGTAGACAGCCCTATATATATAAACTGTCCCACTGTTGGGCAGGTCTGCGAGTTAGGCTGGGTGACCGTCATTATCAGAAACGGGTCGGCAGAGCGGTTCTGTGAGGAAAGTATCCTGGCGGATCTGGATGACCTTATCTTTTCTGCACTGGGCAATGCTGGGTGGGTCGCTGATGTAGTTTTAGTTCCAGTGACCCAGCCAACAGTCGGTAGACTCGAAGTCTTGGGAAAGCCCGACATAGCCCTCTCGTCTACCCTTGTGGCGAAGAGGTATGCAAAAGGAGCATAAGCCCACGTAAAAAAACAAAAAAAGGGTGATCGTGCCTGGCGGGCTGCGGTCCGACTGTTCATAATCAGGGGTTCTTCTCTTAGACCCCTACGGGGTCTCGGGGTAACCAAACAAGGTCATGGTCCTGTTATGGTGGTGGTCGTCAGGCCACGTCGGCCTCGCGTGGGCCCGTTGGTCAGTCCGGGTCGTCAGAGCCGGTGGGTGACGCAGCTAGTGAGGTCCAGCACACACAAGTTACTCCTTGCGGGTGACCAGCGTGCCAGCAGCGCTCGAGTCGTGTCCGATATGTCACTCCTGTGAGTGCTGACGGACACAATATTTTCGGACAGTGTCCGAATTGACACAATTTAATTTTAATATATTTTAACTGACAATTCTGACACCATCAAATTGTTGCAGCTATTTAGTACAGACAGATAAAAAAGTTTTTACATATAATATGTGGAATGATATGATGGAAGTGATACCAAAACTAATCATGGCATTTCAACCATGTTTTGTTCTAACCTTTCTTTTTTACGTGGGGGAATACATTGACGCATGCCCTCCACGGATGCGGGCAGAGGGGTTATATTGGACTCACCGGGGTAAAGGAAAGATGTTGAAATGATGATAATGGATCTCCCAGAATACCGACTAAACCTACCACGGTGTTCTTCGACCAAATCGCTATCGACGGGACCGCGCGAATCACTCGCACATGCGGTCGCGACCCCGCCGAGGTTTCGGCTTGTCGCGCCATATGAAACGGCAGGCCACTACACGACAAGACATATCCTTTAGGCACTCACTTATAATCCCTACTATTCCTCCTATAGAGGGGAGACGGACTCGACACAGAGGCGTGCGTGGGAACACGCGAGCCGCCTCTCGGACCTGGTGCTGGTCGGATGGCGGGCAGGCCTACGAAGCCCAACACCTCCAGGTCAAACCTCAGGGTGGCTGGAGATAATCTCGCGCCCTCCGGCAACCGGAGAGGAAGAGGGTTTAAGCACCCCTTCTCCCGCTCCGCTGCCTTCTTGACGGAAATCATTTACTTACAGAAGAAGGCGACAGCGTTCTACGACCTCTCACTCCGGACCATAGACTGAACTACGGCCGGGAGCGAGAGCCACTCCACAAAAACGGGACTTACCGCCACGATCGTGGCGTGCCCGATGTTTTGTTCTAACCTAACCTAACCCATGCACAATAATGTACGATGAAAAAGGAATAATTTAAAAAGAGAGACGAATTCAAAAAGAGGGGCTACGACGGCGCATTTGTCCCTATGGGACAGGGGGCAAATGCGGTACAAACCCAGATTTTTACAATTGACGTTGGTCTTTTTTATCTGAATGTAAAAAAACTGCTTTTTTTATTGGTGTCCAATTCATCAGGAGAAAAATTTAATTAAAATGTGTTGATTCGGACACTGCGTCCAAATATATTGTCTCTGTATTTGTCGGCCTCGGTGGCGTAGTGGTTAGTGTAACCGACTGCCACGCCTAAGGTCGCGGGTTCGATTCCCGCACAAGTCAAACATTTGTGTGCATGAACATGGATGTTTGTCTTGGACTGGGTGTTTCTATGTATAATATGTATGTATTTACAAAAGAAAAAGGTATATATTTATGTTTATCCATTGTCTAGTACCCATAGTACAAGCTCTGCTTAGTTTGGGCTAGATGGTGTTGTGTGTATGTGGTAGAATATATTTTTATATTTTTTTTTTATATTGTGTCCAAGTCGTCAGCAACTACTCCTGTGCGTGGCGAGATCGTACTTCCCTGGATGGGTTTCCCTTCGTAAGACATAGTGGACATATTACTACCAATATAGTGGGCACACGGTTTTATCCAAAACATGCCATTCAAACGATTCGTTTAAAATTATTTACTCAAGTGTGGTTAAAACAATGTATGTATGTATTATTTACCGTCTATCAATGACGTCATCATTAGCTTATTTAGAATATAATTAATTCAATTAATTAAACACATTAAATGTTATGAAAAACGTGATGAAAATTCTTTTTAGAATATTTCGTGAGTTATGAATCTAACTATTATTTCCTATACTAATTAAGTAAATTATAAAGAGGAAATATTTAATTTTTTGTTTGTTTTTAACGGTTTAACTCGAAAACTAAACGACCGATTTCAAAAATTCTTATACATTTATTTAGTTTTATTATCAGCGAATAACAAAGGCTATACTGTATTGCTTTTAAAAGTACTGATACATATATTTTTTTTTTACTTGGTTCAATGCATTGACGCATGTCCCTCCACGGGGGCGGGCGGATGGATTATGTCGGACTCGCCGGGGTAAACGAAAGATGGAATAAGAAATAATGTACCACCCGGAATACCGACACTTTCGCATGCGGTCGCGACGCCGCCGAGGTTTCGGCCCGCCGTATGAAAAGACAGGCCTCTACGTGAAGAGACCTACCCAAAAGAACTTACTCTTTATAAAACCCTACTGTCTCCCCCCTAGAGGGGAGACGGACTCGAAACAGAAGCGTGCGTGGGAACACGCACGCCGCCTCTCGGACCTGGTGCTGAAGGGATGGCGGGCAGGCCCACAAAGCCGGCCACCACCAGGTCAAACCTCAGGGTGGCTGGAGGTCATCTCGCGCCCTCCGGCTCCTGGCTCTGTAGTTGAAAAGTACTGTTATATAACCTTACCTTCTTTTACGCGAGTGAAACCGCGAGACATCGCGATAATCAAGATTTTCACCACAACCTGGAACAGTAATTATTTCCTGAAAAATTTACCCCATGTCCTATTCTGTATGGCGTTGAAGTGTAACAATTAAATTCACTTTCGCATTCTAACTTAATATTATCTTCTCCCTAGCCTTTATTATTCCCAAGTCACTTCGGGTCGGCTTTTCTGTTCTAACCGAATTTGACTTGATATCAGTTTTTAACACGGAGCGGCTGCCACCTGACCTCCGCAACGAACTGACGATACGCTAAGGCTAGACCAGTGTCAGGATATTATAGGGCATTGACTTCCCAATAACTACTGCCATAGATGTTCATGGCAGCCGGGACCGACGGCCTAACGTGCTTTCCGAGGCACGGAGCAGGCGATAATTGTCAATCAATACGCACATAATTTCGAAAAGTCTTATATCTTCCGAAAGTCAGAGGTGCGCGACGTGGGTTCGAACCCGAGACCCTCTGCATTGCAGTCTGTTAGTCTCCCCACTGAGCTATCGCTGCTTCTAACTTAATACGATAAAGCATTAAATATAATGACCATCAAAATACTAATTGCACAGCATATATTGCACAGCATAACAAGCACCTATATGCCTCAAATCACTGTATTCCGTCTCGGAAGGGTAAGGTTATGTTAGATTCGTTCTTAAACCCACCCAAAAATATGCTCCATCGAAAAATGTTGATCTCTTTAAATATATTTTGCTGTGCAATTGGTATTTTTGGTAAGCATATTTTGCTGTGCAATTAGTATTTTTTGCTGTGCAATTAAATACGGGTAGTATTTAATTGCACAGCAAAAAATTATAAATGCGAATGTGCGTTAGTTTGTTACGCTTTCACCCCTTATCTACTCGACCGATCATCATAGAATTTGGCATACACGTTGTCAGGGTACAGAATAAGACATAGGGTACCTTTGATTCATAAAAAAGTACAGTTAATTAACTTTTTTCTTTCTTTCTTTTCGTGTGGTTAGTGGCCAACCTGTTGTCAAGAGTTGTTCAAGCCCGTAAGACTCTGACATGGCTTGACGACTGCTATCAATTTGGCAACAATCGGGACTGACTTTTTACGTGCCCTCCGAAGCACGGAGACGTTCCAATGAAATAGTACTAAGCGGTCACCCATCTATAGACTGACCGCACCCAACGTTGCTTAACCTCGCTAATCGTTTACCGATCAGTGAGTTACCTAATCTAACCCTCGTTTACACGAGTGAAACCGCGGGTAAATCTAGTATTATAAATGCAAATGTGAGTTTGTTTGTTGCGCTTTCACGCCTTAATTACTCGACCGATTATTATGAAATTTCGCATACACGTTGTCAGGTATACAGAAAAGGATATATCGTACTTTTCATCTTGAGTACTGTGACCGAGAGAGGCCGCGGGAAAATGTTAGTGATGCAATAAATTGCAGCGATAGTTTAGTGGGAGACCATTGGATTGCCACGCCGAGGTCTCAAGTTTGATACCAAGGTACGCAAATCAAACTTTCAAAAAATAAAAAATACTCAGATATGCGTATCTATAGACAGTTCCCGCACTAAAGATAGTGCCTGTATCGCAAGTGACTTTGCAAACATTTAAACAAGGGACAAAAAAAAAAGAAAACAAAAAAAAAAAACCCTCAGACTTGGAACAATTTGTTTTTTATACAATTTAATGACAAGCAAGCATACGGCCCACTTGATGGTAAGTGGTCACCGTAGCCTATCGACGCATGCTACATCAGAGTCATCAATTAATTTCACGTTGCCGACCCTTTAGGAAAGGAAGTGGGAAGGTGAAGGAGCGCAAAATGAAATGAAATGAAATGAAAATGAAAAATGAAATTAAATGAAAAATTTATTTCGCAAGATATATGGTTTACATTAATTAGGTGGTAAATAATAATATTAAGGCTCTTTGCATATCTCGCACTTGTCAGGCAGGCGAAAATTTACATAATAAGTATCACAGCTAAATTAAATACATTTTAGAGAAATTACTATGAATATACAATTTTTTTGATTATAATACGAACATCATAAATTTATATCGAGGCAATGTCATTAGCAGTTAAAAAGCAAATAATTAATGCCATACAATGTTAAAATAATAATAAATCTAAATTAATGCAAAACAATAAACACAAATAAAATAGGGCAGCAAAAGATAATAATAGGTGTACAATTAATATAAAATGTCACTTACATTGTTAATAATAATTTGAATTATGTTTATAGTCAAAAAATTCTTTAATTGTATAAAAACACATTTCGATCAGCCATTTTCTTAGTTTGGATTTAAATTGGTAAATTGGCAACTCTCTGAAAAATCGAGGAATATGGTTGTAAACCTTAATAGACATGATTTGGCAATTTCGATGATGAAAAGTGCTTCTACACAATTCCATCTGTAATTTGGTGGGATCCCTTGTACTATATTTAAAATTGTCCCTGACTTTAGCAAACAGTTTTTGCTGTTTCTTAACAAACATGCCAATTTCCAGTATATACATCGATGCCAAAGTCAAAATACGTAACTTCCTGAAAAGTGGGCAACACGATTCTAAAGGACCTGCCTTACAAATTGCCCGTATACATTTTTTTTTAACTATAAATGCCCGTGAAATGTGCACTGAATTTTCCCACAACAGTACACCATAATTTAAAATGGACCCCACGTGACCATAATAAGCTGTAAGTGCCGTTTCTTTATTAGCCGATTTTCTTAATTGGCTAAGAGCATGACAAACCTGTTTAACTTTTTACATAGTGAGTCAATGTGCAATTTCCAATTACAGTTTTCATCTAATGTAAGTCCTAGAAACTGAATGTTGGTGTCCTTGTTAATCTTTTCATTTTCAAATGTAAGATCTTGTGGTTTTTGTTGGTAATTTCTGAATTGGACGTTTTTGGTTTTAGATAAATTAACTTTTAAATGATTTTGTGTTAGCCAACTTATTATATTTTTTAGCGTGAGTTTTAATGCTTCTTCATGACTTTTACTTGACGGAATAATGACGGATATATCTTCAGCAAATAATACACATCTATATGTAGTCACGTTCGGTAAATCATTGATATATATTAAGAACAGGAGTGGACCTAGAATGCTACCTTGTTATACTCCTGCTTTATTGTATTGAAATTCAGATCTATACGAACTTATGGTTAATTTGTCGTCCATTCGAGTCACTTCTACACATTGGGATCGACCATGAAGATAGCTGTGCAACCATTCCAACGCTGTACCTCTTATACCATAGCGCTCGCATTTGTCAAGTAGCTTTCTAAAATTAACTAGATCAAAAGCTTCACTCATATCAAGGAAAAGCACCGTAACTAACTGCTTTTTATCTATGTGCTCAGTAATGGATTTGACTAATGAGAAAGCTGCTAATGCAGTTGATTTGCCCTTCCGGAAACCATCTTGCTCTTCTTTTATGATGTTATGTTTATCTAAGAAATCTACCAAACTTATGTGCATAGCCCTTTTAAAAAATTTTCGGCAGTATTGTTATGAGGGTAATAGGTCTATAGTTATTAATTTGTAATATGCTATCTTTTTTATGCAGAGGTTTTACTATTGATATTTTTAACTTGTCAGGAAATATTCCGCTAGTTAAAGACAAGTTTATCAAGTGGCCTAAAACAGATGCTATTGACTTTGCACTAGATTTTATTATAAGGGTGGAGATTTCATCGTAGCCCACGGATTTTGTGTTGTTTAATGAATTTATTATTTTCAAAACTTCATTTGTTGTGCAAGGTCGTAAAAAATGCTGTTAATGTTTCTACTAAGTTGTAAAATATTAGGTGTATTCACTGTATCTGATACTGAGATGAAGAAATCATTAAACGCATTTGTAATTTTTACTGGATCTGTTATGACCTCATTTCCTGATACAAGTGAGTCTACCACGCTATGGTTTTTGGCTGTATCCACTTTATTTTTATTCCATGTAGCTTTACTTTCACTTTTAGATTTTTGTATGTATATTTGATTTGTTAATTGCTTTGATGTATTAATAGATTTTCTAAGTAACTTATTGTATTTTATATATTTTATCTTGGTGTCCTCATTTTTACCCTGATCACATAATGTTTTGAGTGTCCTTTTATATTTACAGCAAATCTTAATGCCTCTTGTTATCCATTTAGGTGCAGCCATATTCGCATTATACCTTTACCAATGGAAAACATAGACCATGAAATAAAATAAGTATGTCATGAAAATGTTCATAGGCCCTATTTGTGTCATTTTCGTTATATATATCATGGCAGAACAAACTCTCCATTGTTTCCTTAAACTTTCTTATCTTATCAGCTGTGTAATCCCTCACATTGTTATACCAATATTTCAATTTAGGCTTATGCTTTTTAGAAGGAAATGATAACATTTGGCATGTATTGTGGTCCGACAGAAAAAGCTCATATATACTACCTACAGATATCCTTTTATTGCTAAAGATATGATCTATGCAAGAGTTTTGTCGTGTTGGCGTGGTAATATGTTGGTGTAACCCGTAATTTGATATAATATCTAATAGTTTTACTGAATCGTTAGAATTTTTCAAAGCGTCTATGTTAATGTCACCTGCAACTATAATATGTTTTCTATGTTTCAGTAAAAGCCTGTATAATAATAACTCTAACTTTTCAAAAAAAATGTGTGTGTTTGTTATGGCACTCTGTATAAACAGATAACAATACAGTTTAAGGCTATCCCAGCCTTAAACTGTATTGTTATCTGTTTATAAAGAGTAGCAGCTCTACACCACAACACTCATAATTTTTTCTGTGCAATACTCCTTGAAATATTCAATTTTTCTAACATCTAATGACTTATGAACTAAGATACAGACCCCTCCTCGCTTTTCCTTTTTTCTAGAAAAGGAACAAGCTAACATATATTGCTTAAAGTTTATGTTTAATTCATCACCAGACTTTATGAAAGTTTCTGTAAAACACAATAGGTATGTCTATATGAATATTTTTTCTAAAAAGCTCTGTTAAACATATTTCTACCATATCAATTTTATTCAACAAACCTGCAATGTTTTGATGTAGCAATGTGGATGTACTAATATTTTTAATTTTATTTGCGAAATAAGGTATTTACTACCCTTTTGTTACTTACAGGGGTGCTAATGATACTACAATTTAATGCAGTTTTTTTAGAAATTATAGTTTTTTTTATAAATGGAAACTAAAATGGGATGGTACCCTTTTTAGGCGTCATTTTTATTTGATTTTGACAATTTTACTTAGTTGTTTTAGAAATAATAGTTTCTTTTATAATTGCAAAGTAAAATGGGATGGTACCCCCTTTAAGGCAACATTTTTATTTGATTTTGCCAATTTATCACGTTATTATATTGTTTGGTTATATATTTTATTTCATAATCATAAGAATCAATTGTAAAGTTTAATGTCTTTGTTAAATTGAATAAATATACATTTCTAGATTTAAAGTCAGGTTTGCATTTAGGAAAATTTTGACATATCTGTTTCAAAAGATTGTTCAGTTTCCATTCATTAAGGTATGGATTGTAAGTTACACTCAATAGTATAATGTTAATATTTTTGAATTTACTTAACATTGCTGCCAACTCCAATTGTAATGTAGTAGGATTAGCGTCATTTTGTCCAATTCCTAAAATTAAATAATTTGTTTGTGAATCATTACAAGATTTTAGTAATTCGCTAGTTGGCGCATATGGTTTTATTGTAGACACCATCCTGTATTCTTCATATTTGGTTTTAGTTCTTGTACTAATAATGTTTTCGGCCAAGCCTTTACATTGCTGTCCTCCAATTATGTATATATGACGATGATTTTTGTCATCAGTACTGGATCTAAATGAACCAGTAATGCCATATATAGACTCTTTACGTAAATTGTTTGTGCACCGATTTTCGTCTGGTTGATCTGAACTAGTAAAGTGACCAGTATCTGTTAATAATATATTGATAACCTCATGACGATGATTTTGTTCATCAGTACTGGATTTAAATGACCCAGTAATGCCATCTATAGTCTCTTTACGTAAGTCATTTGTGCATTGATTTTCGTCCGGTTGTTGTTTGTTGCTTGAACTAGTTAAGTGACCAGTAACACCATCTGTTAGTGATATATTGGCAACCCTTATTCATGAGTCCGAGATCTGTACAGCTTGAGTTTAATTCTTTACAACACGAATTACTACGACGTTTTGTAATTTGTTGCGTCTTTTTGGATTTTAATGGTGTTTTCCTTTGACTTTGCAGAGTTTTTAAATTTCAGACTGCAATGTTCTGTTGACGGATTTGGTTTTTCAATTTGGTATTTTCATGTAATAGGTTTTTGACCTTCGTATGAGCAGTCATAAGTTGGGACCTTAGATTTTTTATCTCTTCCATCAGCTCTTCAGTATTGCATCCAGCAGTGGATAAATCAGGTAAAGTTTTAGTATAATACGATTCAGAAGACCCAAAAGAATCCATTGAACTATTTTGGTCTATGGCTTTGATTTTTCGAAAAGTTATGTTACTCTCCATTCCTAATTTTGAAATACGCAGAGGAAAAAATACAAAAAGGTGTCCAAAAAGATTTTCTCTTCACTGGATGCGAACACACTGCTTCTGATTTGAGACACTGCATAAAACGAACGCGCTATCCAATCGTTACTTAAGGTAGCAAAATAGTTAATTGCTACAAGGTAGTTGATTTGTTGCGCAATGTGTTGTTATAAGTAAGTGTTCATTTGTTTTATTATCACCGTTGACAAACAAACACTATTCACTGAGTTTGAATTTCAACTGTTTTTCTCTAACACACAGTTTTGTTTTTGTTATTATTTTAGCACTTTTAATACTTGTTTGTCACTTATTCCGTGTCTATTTACACTTAATTGTTATTGTTTCGTATTATTTGGCACTTTTTGTACTGTTTATTTACGTTTTTCACTCATAGTAGGTTTTAACTTAAGAGTCGTTTTTATTCCACTTATAGCATAAACTTTGCTGAGATAACGTTTTCACGTACTTAATAGACTGTACTTGATGTTTTTAATATGTAGCTATTGCATTTGCCGCACTGTAACTATTTTTAGAAATTAAAATATACGGAGCGCGTTTTACACCGTGGCAGTGTTGTCGCCTTTGTTTGTTATAGGGATTGTTAGGGGGAAAGAGAGTCATTAGGCCTCCGGCACTCTCACTCACCGAACGAAACACAACAGTAGGAATACTGGTATTTCACGTCGATGTTCGGTGAAAGTGTAGTCCTTCCCCGCTCGAGCCGGCACATTTATGCTGGAATATTTTGTCCCATGGACTCGAACACTCAACAATCGGCCCAGTAGCGATGGCAAGGCAACCACTAGGCCATTCGTGGCACTTGTAGATTGACTCAATATATAGCAGCGGTGCTGGTAAAACAAAAGTCTTTAAGTATAATGTCCTCCAGACCGAATTTCGGACACGGCGGCCAGTCATAACGAAGACTGCGCAGGAGATATTATAGTGCACAAGTGTGTGCGCAACCACAAGTGCACTCTATGATCTGATGGGACGGAAAATCCGATACAAGAGTAGTAGGGCCTCGCTGATTTCAGCTTGTATGGGCCGGCTCGACCGGGGAAGGACTACCCTCTCACAGAATATCGACGTGAAATACCAGTATCCTTACTGTTGTGTTTCGTTCGGTGAGTGAGAGTGTCGGAGCCCAATCATTCATTTTCCCTCTTCCCGCTCATTCTCCTTCCCACTTCCTTTCCTAAAGGGTCGGCAACGTGCAAGTGATGCCTCTGGTGTTGCAGGCGTCCATAGGCTACGGTGTCCACTTACCATCAGGTGAGCCGTAAGCTTGTTGGCCACCTTAATAAAATTTAAAAAAAATAAGAAGAACGACCGGAGAGAGATCAGGCTCAGGACCAACGGCTTTACGTGCTTTCCGAGTCACGGGGCTGTCTCACACCGCCAACTTCCTAACTCCGGGCTGCTATTGAGATTTTTTATCAGAAAATCCCAATAACTTTTTGTTGACTTGACCCGGGATTCGAATCCGAGACCTCATGCATAGCAGTTGCATTCACTACCGCTGCGCCACAAAGGCAGCTAAAAGTAAAAAGTATGACGTGTAAAAAAAACACTGGCAAATGGTTATTATAAATTTGAAAGCAACTCTGTCTGTCTGTCTGTTATCTCTTCACCGCTAAACCACTCAACCGATATGGATGAAGTTTGTTACAGAGATACTTTAAAACCTGGAGAAGGACATAGTCCACTTTTTATTAACCCATTCGCTGTTCCGTGATAGACAGAATATAAAATCTATTGTTATGTATTATATGTGATTAATCGGACATAGTATTATAATAGGTACCACACAGGCGAAGACGCGCGCCAAAGCCAGTTTTCTATATCTATATATTTATACGTGAAGCAAAAACTTTGTGTAACTGTGTCACATACACACAACATCATCTAGCCCAAACTAAGCAGAGCTTGTACTATGGGTACTAGACAATGGATAAACATACATATATATATATTTTATTGTAAATACATACATTTTATACATAGAAACACCCAGACCAAGACAAACATCCATGTTCATGCACAGAAATGTTTGACTTGTGCGGGAATCGAACCCGCGACCTCAGGCGTAGCAGTCGGTTACACTAACCACTACGCCATCGAGGCCGATATAGTTCACAAGGTCATAAAATCAGGGCTTATCCACCGAGGATTGAGTTATGACGCCAAGGTGTCTGCACACCAAGTTACAAGTCTCGAAGAAGACTCAGAGGTTAATAATTCTTGTGTCGTTTCAGTGGTGTGGGAGCCACTTGAACCAGTACATCATTCGTGAAATTTGTGACAAATGCAAAGGTAATTCGTAACTAAATGTGATGAACTAAATAAATTATCAAACTTAACATAATGTAATGTAACTTTACTAACTAACTCAAAAACTTTGAGGCTCATAAGTGATGCTTAGTGGGGAAGCCAACAGACTGCAATGCAGAGAGTCTCGGGTTCGAACCCACGTCGCGCATCTCTGACTTACGTAAGTTATTTGACCTTTCGAAATTAACTGCGTATTGATTGACAATTATCGACTGCTCCGTGCCTCGGAGAGCACGTTAAGCCGTCGGTCCCGGCTGCCATGAACATCTACGGCAGTTATTATTGAAAAGTCAGTGCCCTATAATATCCTGACACTGGTCTAGCCTTAGAGCATCATTAGCCTTCGGGTTGCGGAGGTCAGGTGGCAGCCGCTCCGTGTAAAAACTGATATCCAGTCAAATCCGGTTAGACTAGAAAAGCCGAGCCCAAGTGACTTGGGAATAATAAAGGCTAAGGAGAAGAAGAAGTGATAGCTTAGTGGGAGATTGTTGGACTGCCACGACTAGGTCTCGAGTTCAATCCCAAGGCGCGCATTTCTGACTTACCTATCAAAGTTACGTGTGTATTAAATAGTTAATTATCGCTCGCTTTAACTGTGAAAGAAAACATCGCGAGGAAATGCATATCTGAGAGTTCTCTATAATTTTCTCGAAGATATGTGAAGGCTGCCATGCCGGAGCAGCTTGGTGGACTATGGCGTATCCCTTCTAACGCTGAGATGAGGCCCGTGTCCAGCAATTGAACACCGTAATTCATGGCTGATATTTTTGTTATTTACTAGCTTTTGCCCGTTGCTTCTCTCGGAAACAGTATCTTTTCTGGTTGGAAAGTACCCTTTGTTCATTTCTGTAGCCCTGACAAGCTGTATGAAAAATTTCATGGTGATCTGTCGCATAGCGAAGGCGTGAAAGCATATTGTTTTTTCTATTCCTGAAATGATAATTACTGCACTAGGAATAAATCCTGTGGCACGGCGGATTTAACAAACATTTAAACAACAGACAATAATATAAATTAAAAATTTAAAGAACTCCGACACAAAACTCATGTGAAACTCACATTGAGAGAACTGTGAAAAGAAATATGAAAATCGCCATTTTGTGGTAGCGGTTATCTTGGATTTGAAATACATCATAATGTATAGTATTCTACTAGTCAAACCCTTTCATTTAATACCCATATTGAGGCAGTTGTGAAAAATATGTAACCCGCTATTTTATGGCGGCGGTCATTTTGGACCGATTTTCATCAGACATAACTAAGAAAACTCCCGAATAATTTACCTTTAAAAAAGAAACAAAATTAAAATCGGTTCATCCGTTCGGGAGCTACGATGCCACAGACAGACACACACACACAGACACGTCAAACTTAAAACACGGCTTCGTTTCTGCGTCGGGGGTTAAAAAGAACAACGAGACTCGGAACAACCTTTGTGGATCACACAAAATTTTGTCCCGTGTGGGATTCGAACCCACAACACCCGGCGCAATAGAAGTGGCGCAGTAACTACAATTAAACTGCACTAAAATCAAACAAGCAAACACACATTAGCATTTTATTTGTTTTCTTTAAATTACTCGTCAAAATGTCCACACTCCGTCTGATGGTAAGCAGTCGTGTGGTCTAAGAGCAGTGGCCTCCACATCGTCCTCATAGCAGCGGAGGCAATGTTGAGGTCTCTACTTTGACGGCCTGAGAAGGGGCTTTTTAACACCCCGCTTAAAGGACCCAGGATTGAAAGAAGAAGGAAACACATGCCTTGGTAGAGAATTCCATGTCTTGATCGTTCGGCAGAGGTAGCATTAGCATTAGTTAGGATAAATGTAACTTTAGTCACTTTTATGACCCACCATTCAAGGCAGAAGGTACACCATGGTAGGTTTAGTCGACAGTACCCGTGGTAGAACCAGTTTCCATATTTTCCCGGATGAGCCCGACAAGACCTCTCCGTTCCCCTTCAGCTGAGGCATAAATGCCAAATGGTATGACCCAAAGTTAAATTAAAAAGATCAAAATTAAGCTACTAGCTTTTGCTCGCGGCTTTGCTCGCTAAATATTATAGTTACTCGCTGATAATATACCTTTCCAATGGTGCGCTGGAGGTCGCGAGACGACCTCCAGCCACCCCGAGGTTTGAGCTGGGGGTGGTGGGCTTTGTGGGCCTGCCCGCCATCCGCTCAGCACCAGGTCCGAGAGGCGGCGTGCGTGTTCCCACGCGCGCTTCTGTGTCGTGACCGTCTCCCCTCTAATGGGGGGGGGGAGGGGGACAGTAGGTTTTAAATTGCGTAGTGCATATTGGGTAGGTCTTATCGTGTAGTGGCCTGCCGTTTCATACGGCGGGCCAAAACCTCGGCGGGGTCGCGACCGCATGCGAAAGTGATTCGCGCGGCCACGTCGATAGCGGTTTTGTCAAGAAACACCGTGGTAGGTTTAGTCGGTATTCCGGGAGGTACATTATTCTTATTCCATCTTTTCTTTTACCCCAAACTTTTACTACAAAAACTTTGTGTAACTGTGTCACATACACACAACACCATCTAGCCCAAACTAAGCAGAGCTTGTACTATGGGTACTAGACAATGGATAAACATACATATACATATATTTTATTGTAAATACATACATTTTATACATAGAAACACCCAGACCAAGACAAACATCCATGTTCATGCACAGAAATGTTTGACTTGTGCGGGAATCGAACCCGCGACCTCAGGCGTAGCAGTCGGTTACACTAACCACTACGCCATCGAGGCCAACATACACATAACAGTATATACCTATATATCTAACACTATCTTGCCTTCAGAGTGTCTTAGAAAAATTATTTACAACACCAGTGCAGTCAACATTTTTGAAATCAAAAAGATATTGTTTTTTTGTCGCGAATCTTTTAATAGTAACTATCCAGAACAACACGTGCTGGGCTCAGATGCCATCCTTACACGGTGGAGTCGACTAGAGTGCGTACCAACAAGTTTGGGTCCTCATACCTCTACCGAACGATCAAGGCATGGAATTCTCTGCCAAGGCACGTGTTTCCTTCTTCCTTCAATCCTGGGTCCTTTAAGCGGGGCGTGAAAAAGCACCTTCCCAGGCCGTCAAAGTAGAGACCTCAACATCGCCTCGGCTGCTATGAGGACGATGTGGAGGCCACTGCTCTTAGACCACACGACTGCTTACCATCAGGCGGAGTGTGTTCATTTTGACGAGCAAAATAAAAAAAAAAAAAAAAAACTTTAGGAGGAGAAATTCCACATTGATGATTCTCTAAAATATGTTGCATCGCTGTTCCTGCGCCTGATCTCTCTTCAGTCGTGTCATGACATCCCATCGCACTATGAGACTGAAGGAGAGTGCACTTTTAATAAAATTATTAGGAAGAGAGGAACCCGCCACGCTCCCTTGGATTACCCAACCGCACTATTGACAATATCTTTGGATAGAGAAGCCACGACGTGGAACCCGAGCGTACTCCAACTTCCAGTATTCCGCTTCGAGCACAAAATATGCGTCAACACGTGTTATGCCTCAGACCGACTCTTTCAGACCGTTTGGCAACTAATGAGTGAGTGCACTTTTATCTACGTACACACTTGTGCATAATAATATATCTCTTTATTAACGAGATGGGTGTAAAAACCCAGGATTCAACCTCTTCGTCTTCATGTGACCTTTTATTTTCTTTTCCATCAGCTTTTTATAATGTCCTTGTGCTGGGCAAAAGCCTCTCTCTTGGACTTCCAAATCACTCTGTTGGTGGATAAACCCTGATTTTATGACCTTGTGAACTATATCGGCCTCGATGGCGTAGTGGTTAGTGTAACCGATTGCCACGCCTGAGGTCGCAGGTTCGATTCCCGCACAAGTCAAACATTTGTGTGCATGAACATGGATGTTTGTCTTGGTCTGGGTGTTTCTACGTATAATATGACGTATGTATTTACAAAAAAAAAGTATATATGTATGTATGTTTATCCATTGTCTAGTACCCATAGTACAAGCTCTGCTTAGTTTGGGCTAGATGGTGTTGTGTGTACATGTGATAGAATATTATATCTCGGGGATCTTTTGACTCACAGGGCCCATATTCAAACTCGAGGATTGAGGTATGACGCCAAGGTGTCTGCACACCAAGTTACAAGTCAATCGGTCCAGTGGTTCCGGAGCTATGCCTGTCACTAACAGACAGACACACAGACCCACATAGTGTTTTCATTAACCTCTTCGAAGAAGACTCAGGGGTTAATAATTCCTGTGTAGTTTCAGTGGTGTGGGAGCCACTTAAACCAGTACATCATTCGTGAAATTTGTGACAAATGCAAAGGTAATCCGTAAATAAATATGACGAACTAAATAAATTATCAAACTAAACATAATGTAATGTAACTTTACTAACTCAAAAACTTTGACGCTCATAAGTGATTGCTTAGTGGGGAAGCCAAGAGACTGCAATGCAGAGGGTCTCGGGTTCGAACCCACGTCGCGCACCTCTGAATTACGTAAGTTATATAACTTTTCGAAATTAAGTGCTTATTGATTGACAATTATCGCCTGCTCCGTGCCTCGGAGAGCACGTTAAGCCGTCGGTCCCGGCTGCCATGAACATCTATGGCAGTTGTTATTGAAAAGTCAGTGCTCTATAATATCCTGACACTGGTCTAGCCTTAGAGCATCATTAGCCTTCGGGTTGCGGAGGTCAGGTGGCAGCCGCTCCGTGTAAGAACTGATATCCAGTCAAATCCGGTTAGACTAGAAAAGCCGACCCCAAGTGACTTGGGAATAATAAAGGCTAAGGAGAAGAAGAAGTGATAGCTTAGTGGGAGATTGTTGGACTGCCACGACGAGGTGTCGAGTTCAATCCCAAGGCGCGCATTTCTGACTTACCTATCAAAGTTACGTGTGTATTAAATAGTTAATTATCGCTCGCTTTAACTGTGAAAGAAAACATCGCGAGGAAATGCATATCTGACAGTTCTCTATAATGTTCTCGAAGATATGTGAAGGCTGCCATGCCGGACCAGCTTGGTGGACTATGGCGTATCCCTTCTAACGCTGAGATGAGGCCCGTGTCCAGCAATTGAACACCGTAATTCATGGCTGATATTTTTGTTATTTACTTACTTTTGCCCGTTGCTTCTCTCGTAAACAGTCCCTTTTCTGGTTGGAAAGTACCCTTTGTTCATTTCTGTAGCCCTGACAAGCTGTATGAAAAATTTCATGGTGATCTGTCGCATAGCGAAGGCGTGAAAGCATATTGTTTTTTCTAATCCTGAAATGATAATTATTGCACTAGGAATAAATCCTGTGGCACGGCGGACTTAACAAACATTTAAACAACAGACAATAATATAAATTAAAAATTTAAAGAACCCCCGACAAAAAACTCATTTGAAAGTCATATAGTCAATGTTGCTCTTGAGCTTCGTGGTGAACAGACGTGTGTCGGATTGTTACGCAAATTTTGTTAAATTTATATAACTAAATTCCTGATTGGTTGAACTACATAGTTCGGTGCCTCTCGTTTCTTCTTGAAGGATTCTTATGCGTGGCTCCTCCTAGTGGGCGGAGGGAGCGAGATACAACATATTCGAAGAATTGAAGGCGTCGATATTCAAGTGGCAAGCTGGTGAGAAATTACTTATAAATATATTAACAATTTTACAAATTTAAATATACTTCAAAAACCACTCGTGGAGGCCGGGGTTTGATCCGTCGGAGATCGCGCTGAGAGCGGACACCTTAGCCACTACGCCACCGTATTAGTGCTACAGCGCTGCCAATTGTGCGTTTGCGTTCGGGAAGCTACCAAACAGTTATCAAGACCATTCATAAAGATGTCGTCGAGACAAACTTGTGCCGGTTGTAAGAACATAATTGAAAACCGGGAACCAACATTAAAATGTTGTAAGTGCCATAATATATATGACTTACCATGTGCAAATATACTTGATAAAAAACAGTATACATCTATGAACAGGGAACAGAAACAAAAATGGTTATGTCATGAATGCAGAAGCAAGCAACCTAAAACTGGGAACACCAATACTCCTGTAAGAAATATTAGGGAAGACGATCAAAGCTCATTGAACAGCTGCGATGATGGGTTTGCTAACGTAACCTCTAGAAAACATCAAACCTGCGTTCAACATACGTCTGATATAAGCCCTATTTCTACCGGCTTAATGGAGAATAAGGAAGAAGCTTTTATTTCTGCTGTTAGTGAACGAGTTATTAAGGCGATCAGAGCAGAACTTCCCCAAATGATATCTACTATATTGCATCAAGAACTTGCTCCAATCAAGAGCGATATAAGGGAGTTTCGTGAGTCGTTAAATTTTCTGAGTGACAAATACGACAGTGTGATGAAAAGCATGGATTCTTTGGTAAAAGACAATATTTCCTTAATCAAAGAAAATAGTGCACTCAAAATGTCAGTACTGGAAGTATCAAACCGCCTCAATAACTTAGAACAACATTTACGCGAGAATAATCTTGAGATGGAAGGCGTACCAGAGAACCACAACGAGAATCTACTTAGCATCACACTCCAATGTGCACATATCATAGGCTACAACTTAAAGGAAGATGATATAGTCAAGTGCACACGGGTCGCAAGGATAAATAAGGAGAGTAAACTTCCTCGTGCTATAATTGTGAAATTCCGGAGTGTAAGGATTCGCGACGAATACTATTCTGCAGTACATCGGTACAATAAGTCGAACCCTAATGATAAATTAAACACTACATTGTTGGGAATCGCTGGCGACAAAAAACCAGTCTACGTAGCGGAACATCTCTCCCCAAATAATAAGTCACTTCATGCAGCAGCACGCAAGAAGGCAAAGGAGAATGGGTACCAATTTGTGTGGGTAAGAAATGGACGGATCTTTGTTAAGAAAACTCCTGACTCTAAGCAAATATTAATTAGAAACCATGAAAGCCTTAATCTAATCTGTTAGTCCTTTATAATCCATTGGTAACTGTTTTTTGTATCAAGTAATTAAAAAATGAATCTGTCACTATATTATCAGAATATACGCGGTATGAAGAGCAAAGTTTTGGATATCTATAATGCAGTGCTATGTAACAACTTTGATATTGTTTGTTTAACTGAAACTTGGCTTGATGATACTGTATCGTCGTCGGAGATATTTGATGACAGGTATTGTGTTGTGCGCAGAGATCGTGACGCTAGGTTTCGATCACGGTTTAACAAGAAATATGGCGGGGGTGTACTTATCGCCTATTTAAAGAAGTTTCACGTAGAACTCAAAAGCGATTGGTGGACTGATTGTTTGGAAGATCTATGGGTACAAATTAAAGTAAATAAATCTTTTGTGATTAACTTAGGTGTAATCTATCTACCAGATTATTTACCTGTAAGTAGTATAAATGATTTTTTTAATAAATGTAGTTCTATAATTGATGACTCCGCCTCTAAAATGACTTGTATTTTGGGCGACTTCAACTTAGGAAATATCAAGTGGTCCACAAAATCAAGATGTCCTCTTAATTACGACTGTGAAAAAGCTAAATTGTTAAATAACTTATTCGAAGTGACGACACTTACTCAACTTAATTACATTGCGAACAGTAATGGCAGAATACTCGATTTGGTCATCTCTGATTTGCCAGAATTAATTCGAATTACGCCTACTTTACCTATAAGCCGTCAGGATACACACCACCCGCCATTTGAAGTAATTCTGCAAACTACCGCTCCCAGTTTCACACAAAGTGCCACCATCAAAAGATTATGCTATCGTAAAACAAATTACGACGGTTGTATCAAAGATATTGATAGAGTAGATTGGTCGCAGCAAGCCTTATATTTAGGATGTAATGACTTTGTCCAATTTTTCTATAACACTATTTATGAGATTATAGAAAAATATACTCCAAAGACCAAAGCCTCTAAAAGTAATTACCCAATATGGTTCAGTAAAAACCTAATCACATTGCTTAAACATAAAACTAAGGCTCACTCTAGATTTAAACGTTACGGAAATCAAAGGGACTATGACGAATTCTCTACACTGAGAGCAAAATCCAAGAGAATCGCGCGTTTATGTTTTAAATCTTATATTGAACAAATCGAGGATGAACTTAAGCTCAATGTTAAGGCTTTTTGGCGCTATACAAAGAACAAACGCGTGACCAACAATTACCCTAGCGCTATGTTTTACGAAGATAAAAGAGGTGAATCGGGCGGTGATATAGTCAATCTTTTTGCAGACTACTTCTCATCCGTTTACTGTTCTAGCTCTATAAACAAAAGTTATACTCCTACTTTCCCAACATTCAACTATACTATCGGTGAACTCTATATCCAAAAAGATGACTTACTAAAGAAACTGCAAAGTATAGACCTGACGAAAAGCGGCGGATTTGATGGAATTCCACCAATCTTTATTCGTCTTTGTGCGACTGCACTGGTAACACCTGTTCACATAATTTATGAGAAATCGTTAAACGAGGGCATATTTCCGGAACTTTGGAAAATCGCGAAAATAACACCAATTTACAAATCTGGCAACAGAAGTGACGTCTCTAACTACCGTCCTATCTGCATTCTCAACTGGTTCGCCAAAATATTTGAGAGTTATGTGTATAATCATATTTATCATCACTTAAAGCACCAACTAAGTCCTCTACAACACGGGTTTATGACTGGCAGATCAACTGTCACAAACCTCTTATACTACACAAGTTATTTATGTGACTCATTTAACGACAGAATGCAAGTAGACTCCATCTATACAGATTTTTCAAAGGCATTCGATCGCGTCAATCATTTTGTGTTATTAGTGAAAATCCAACATTTCGGAATCCACGGCAACTTGTACAGGTGGCTTTCTTCTTATTTATTAAACCGAACGCAGTTAGTAGCTTTTAGCGGGTACGAATCTGTTCCTTTTTTGGCTAAATCCGGTGTTCCGCAAGGATCTAACTTGGGCCCCCTCCTATTTCTTTTATTTATCAATGATTTGTTACAAGAGCTTAAAAGTGAATGTTTGGCATACGCAGACGATTTAAAAATCTTTAGACGCATTTCTGACCATCATGATTGCGAATATCTCCAGTCCGATATAAATACTATTGTCGAATGGTGTGACAGAAACTCTATGTCCCTAAATATTAAGAAATGCCAAGTAATTTCATTCACGAAAAGCAAAAAACCAATTAACTATGTGTATTATATTAAAGATATCGCTCTAGAGAGGGTTAATATGGTTCGTGATTTAGGAGTGATTTTCGACTGTACGATGTCCTTTAGGCCTCATTACGACCACATCTGCGCTAAAGCAAACCGTATGTTGTCTTTTATACTTCGTAATGCGAGACCTTTTAAAAAAGCTAGCTCTTTGATGGCTTTGTATTACTGTCTGGTCCGTAGTATATTAGAATACTGCTCCTCTGTATGGTTGCCTATCTATGGGACTCATATAGATCGAATTGAGGCAATACAAATGCGATTCGTTAGAGCGCTGTGTTCAAAGTTAGGCTTAAGGCGTAAGATAAAAGAGTACAATGATCGACTTCAGGAGTTCAAAATGATTACTCTTGAGCAAAGGAGATGGATGAGTGACTTGTGTACACTATTCAAAATTGTAAATGGCTTATCGGACACACAACTTGTCGAAAAATTGAAATTCAAGGCGCCACTGCGATCTGTGCGCACACCACAACTTTTTGTAATATCATCTAGCAACAATAATGTTTCACACAATAACCCAATATCAAGAATGTGCAGTCAATATAACCGAATATGCTCTCAAATAGATATTTTCAATGATAGTTTGAATGTATTTAAAAGCTCTCTTCTTAAAAACAATATGTACAAACCCTTAAGATCCTAAACGTTTAATTACTGCCAATTAGTAAATACTATTTTGTAACCGCATCCTACTAAATATCTATGTACCTATTCAATAATTATATATTCCCTAAATCTGATTATTTATTACTGTTCACCATTTAACTGAAGCTCTGTTATCATATTTATGAACGATGTGTATAGTTTTAAGTGGACTACAGATTTGAAGCTTTACTATGTTCAATTTATTACTATGAGATTACTGATCTGGTGTCTGTAACTATACCTATTATGTAAAAATAAAAAAAAATAAAAAAAATAGAGGGAGCTGTGAAAAAAAAATGTAAATCTACATTTTGTGGCAGCGGCCATCTTGGATTTGAAATTCGTCATAGTGTATAGTATTCTACTAGTCAAACTCTTTCATTTAATACCCATATTGAGGCAGTTGTGAAAAAATATGTAACCCACTTGGACCTATTTTCATCAAATATAACTAAGAACACTCCTGACTAATTTACCTTTCAATAAAAATAAAACAAAATTAAAATCGGTTCATCCGTTCGGGAGCTACGATGTCACAGACAGACACACACACACACACACACACAACACACAAAAATTTAAAAACCCCCGACACATATTGAGGGAGTTGTGAAAAAAGAAATGTAATTCGTCATTTTATGGTGGCGGCCATCTTGGATTTGCAACTTATCATAGTGTATAGTATTTTACTAGTCGAGCCCTTTCATTTGATACCCATATTGAGGGAGTTGTGAAAAAATATGTAATCCGCCATTTTATGTCGGCGGCCATCTTGGACCGATTTTCATCAAACATAACTAAGAACACTCCCGACTTATTCACCTTTCAAATAAAAAAAACAACATTAGAATCGGTTCATCCGTTCGGGAGCTACGATGCCACAGAGAGAGTGACACACACACACACACACACATACATACACACACACACACACAGACATGTCAAACTTATAACACGCCGTAGTTTCTGCGTCGGGGGTTAAAAAGAACAACCAGACTCGGAACAACCTTTGTGGATCACACAAAATTTTGTCCCGTGTGGGACTCGAACCCACAACACTCGGCGCAATAGAAGTGGCGCGGTAACTTTTTTTTTTTAATTTTATTTATTTATTGCACAAAACAAATTACAATCTTATTAAAAATAAAAAACAATCAAAGCTTATGTTTAGATCTAGATTGCAACTCAACACATGTGCATATATTGTAACAATTAAACATCAAGTTAACAGACAGAAGAGATGTACAACCTACATATATATTCTCACATGTATATTACATGTAAGAATATGTATGTAGTTTTAATTTCGTAACACAACAAGATCAATACAATATCTTAAAAAATATTTAACTATTTGTCTTTCTATTTGGGATAGAGAATATCCTTTAGAGTATTTAAAAATGTGTAAAATATAGGATGAAAAATGTCTAACTGTAAATTATTTGTTACTAATTCATTATAATTATTGTCTAGCCATTCTTACCAGTGATTGTAATAAGAAATATTGTTTTTATAAATTTGCAAGGCAAAGAGATTAACACGGTTCGACTAAACTGCACTAAAATCAAACATTCGCATTTATATGTAGCATTAGTTAGGATAAGAGTAATTTTAGTCGATGATATGACCCACTATTCAAGGCAGGTGGTAGAACCAGTTTCCATATTTTCCCGGATGAGCCCGAAATGACCTCTCCGTTCCCCTTCATTTGAGGCATAAATGCCAAATGGCATGCCTCAAAGGTAAATAAAAAGTTCAAAATTAAGCTACTAGCTTTTGCTCGCGGCTTTGCTCGCTAAAATAATATAGCCTATGTTACTAGCTGATAATATACTTTTCCAATGGTGCGCCGGAGGGCGCGAGACGACCTCCAGCTACCCTGAGGTTTGACCTGGGGGTGGTGGGCTTTGTGGGCCTGCCCGCCATCCACCCAGCACCAGGTCCGTGAGGCGGCGTGCGTGTTCCCACGCGCGCTTCTGTGTCGTGTCCGTCTCCCCTCTAATGGGAGGGGGGAGGGGGACAGAAGGGCTTTAAATTGCGTAGTGCATATTGGATAGGTCTTATCGTGTAGTGGCCTGCCGTTTCATACGGCGCACTGTGGGCTGAAAATCGACCTCCATAGACATAGAAATGAAAGTTGCTAGATGTTCGTTTTGTTGACGGATATGGCTTCTATTAGCTATTATACACATAACAATGTCATCTGAGCTAACTCCGCACAAAAATGAATTTATTATAAGGTTTTTTCGAAAAAAATGTATGGAGCTAGCATGAAAAATCTGAATATCTCTGAACTTGCAAGGAAAACCGTAATATCCTCAGAGATGGTTATAGGACTAATTATTTGTGATTTTTTGACATACTTCATATAACGGTACCTGCTGCAGAATTTTTTTTTAAAATCATCTTATTTTTAATTATTTTTTTTTAACATTAAACGATTTGTTTTGGTGTATAAGTAAAGAAACAACACGTTATATGCATATAATACTAAATCTTCGCCAGTTATTTGTTAAAATATCAAGAAAATCATTTTTGCCTAACATAGTATATATGTTTTAAAACAGTTAATTGGATACCATTACTGAACTTTGCATACAGGTAAACTACTGAATAATAAATTAGCCTTCTAATGAGTTCTGAATAAGAGATTAAGTGATTTGCAATGTCGCACAATGGTAACTACGGATTACACTAATTAAAATCTTACAGGTAAGTACATAAGTAACTTAAATAGTTAATTAGATATGTTACGAGTTCTAAAAAATATTTTCGACAACTGTCTAATGAGGTCGTTAACTAATGTTGGACTGAAATATAAAATGGTTAACATTTTGCATCATAATTTAGTTTATTCTAAGCTTTGTTACCCCTAACATATCACTGTGAAATTTTATAATGGAAAGTTTAAATACCAATTTAGACCTATTCGTTCTTCTAAAATGTAAGAGTACTTCATTTGATCATGAGGTATTGTTTAGTGAAGTTATATCCCGCCTAGACGTTTGTCTTTCCGTTGAAGATCAAGTGACTCTAAAAGAATTTTGTCGGAGATTTGTACGAGCTGCATCACAAAGGTGGCAAAAATCTCACCGAATTCTTGATACTTTTAGAAAACAATACGAAATTTGGCTGCAAGCAACTATCGATTGGCCAAGTTGTATAAATTTAGTCGCTCAAGAACCAACTGTTGCTGAGGGATCAAGATCAATCTCTCCAGAACCCTCAACATCATACTCTGTTGGTACAATGACAAAGAGGTCACGAAAACCATTCGAAGATCTGGAAAGCAAACAGAAGAAGAGAAGATCTGATGAGCATAAAACTGACAATCCCAGTGAATTGGCATATACAGCAGCAGCGCGTTTTAAGGAAGAAGGTTGTGAGGATATCGCATCTGTAATCGAATATATGCTGAAACATCCTGAAGCAGCCTCTAAAATTAAGGAAACGCTTAAGCAACCGGTGAAAACTATCTTATTTACACTAGAAAAAGCACTTGGATTACTCCTTTCATTAAAATTATCAAAGTGGCAATACATCACTTTACGAGAGTCAGCTATTCGGGAAGGTAGAAAGGATATTTATCCATCCTACTATAAAGTGCAACAAACCAAGCTGGCATGCTATCCTCCGAAGCAATCAGTGTTAGTGACCGATTCATCGGCAAGAATAACCCTTCAAGCTTTACTCGACATTACGGTCAAAAGAATCCTCCAAAGTTTTCCTAACGATCATGTGCAAAATAAGGATTTAAAATTGATATCTAAATGGGGTTTCGATGGTGCGTCAAACCAAAGCCGATACAAGCAGAAAATGGATAGCGATCAAGACGATTCAAGTATTTTCATGACTTCCTTGGTGCCACTAAAACTGACTGATGGAGACAATACTTTGTGGATGAACCCAAAACCATGCTCAGCAATGTATTGTCGTCTAGTTCAATTTACTTTTGTGAAGGAAAGCGAAGCAGTAGTCATCGAACACAAACGACGAATGGATGAAGAAATTAAGGCTCTCATTCCTACAGAGTGCAATAATAGAAACAGGGTGAATCATCACCTAATGATGACAATGATCGATGGTAAAGTCTGCACGTATTTGTCTCAAGCCAGATCAAGTTCATCATGCTATTTGTGTCTGGCAAAACCGACAGAAATGAACCGTTTGAGTGTAGTAACAGCAAAGACCGTATCTTCTGATATATACGAGTTTGGATTGTCATCTCTACACGCCCGTATAAATTGTATGGAATGTTTACTACATATTTCGTATAGACTAGATTTTAAAGAGTGGGCTGCGAGAGGTAACGAGCACAAAGAAATGCTAAGTAAGAGAAAAAAGATTATTCAAGACAAATTTAAAGAGAAAAAGAGCAGGCAAGATTCGAATCATGATATCCTTAATATGTTAGTTGTTTCTTCGGATCCTTTTATAAATGTACAAAGGCCCAAGTTAGATGCCAAGAAAAAGGAGGATTTATTTCCTGAAACCCTCAATTTAATTCAGTTTCAAGAAACTGACTTTGAGTTTCTAGGCAATCTAGATTCTGATTCAGAAATCGACGAGAGTGATAAGGAAAACTAGAAACTTTTTGTGCTTTTAATTATAATTCTATTCAATGTAATTTTTTCATGATCTTTCGTTATTTAGCTTTGGTACGTAACTATGTTTTGCAATTGATTTATTTTTAAATATTTTATATTACTATTCTTGTACCTATTTATATTTTTGCATACTTTTGTACCTATGTTTTGTTTTATATAAATTTTATCAACTATTAAAAAATACCTTTTTAATTTATTTTTCTTTTTATTTAATGCCTATTATTAGCGTTAATAAAATAACTAACTTATCGATTGATCTTTACTTTGACATTAGTAGAATTTAATGATTTAAAAAAATACCTTCATTTAGACATAATAATAAAATAATTAGACAGTTGTCGAAAATATTTCTTAGAACTCGTAACATGTCTAATTAACTAATTAGTTTACTTATGTACTTACCTGTAAGAATTTAATTAGTGTACTCCGTAGTTACCATTGTGCGATATTGCAAATCACTTAATCTCTTATTCAGAACTCATTACAAGGCTAATTTAATATTCAGTGGTTTACCTGTATGCAAAGTTTAGTAATGGTATCCAATTACCTGTTTTAAAACATATATACTATGTAAGGCAAAAATAATTTTCTTGATATTTTAACAAATAACTGGCGAAGATTTAGTATTACATGCATATAACGTGTTGTTTCTTTACTTTGCAATAAAACAAATCGTTTAATGTTAAAAAAAATTAATTAAAAATTAGATGATTTTTAAAAAAAATTCTGCAGCAGGTACCGTTATATGAAGTATGTCAAAAAATCACAAATAATTAGTCCTATAACCATCTCTGAGGATATTACGGTTTTCCTTGCAAGTTCAGAGATATTCAGATTTTTCATGCTAGCTCCATACATTTTTTTCGAAAAAACCTTATAATAAATTCATTTCTGTGCGGAGTTAGCTCAGACGACATTGTTATGTGTATAATAGCTAATAGAAGCCATATCTGTCAACAAAACGAACATCTAGCAACTTTCATTTCTATGTCTATGGAGGTCGATTTTCAGCCCACAGTGCGGCGGGCCAAAACCTCGGTGGGGTCGCGACCGCATGCGAAAGTGATTCGCGCGGCCACGTCGATAGCGGTTTTGTCAAGGAACACCGTGGTAGGTTTAGTCGGTATTCCGGGAGGTACATTATTCTTATTCCATCTTTTCTTTTACCCCAGCGAGTCCGACATAACCCCTCCACCCGCCCCCTCAGAGGGGTATGCGTCAATGTATTACCCTACGTAAAAAAATGGTGAAGGATTTTTTTTAAATTGGATACATAGTTCTTGAGTTGAACCCTTACAAACAAACAATATATAAAATCTTTCTACTTTATAATATTTGTATAGATGTCCTACAGACCGCATTTCAGTCAGGGCGGCCAATCTTAAAGGATACTGGTCATCTGCCATTAGGAGATATTATAGTGCACAAGTATGTGCGTTGACACAAATTAACTTTTTGTTCGCTGACTCTCATGATCTGATGGGGCGGCAATCTGACACGACCGGAGAGAGAACAAGCGCTGGACCAACGGCTTTATGTGCTTGCCGAGACATCGGAGTATCGCCAACTTCCTACCTTCGAGCAGGTATTGAGATTTCTTAACAGAAAAACCCATTAACTTTTTATTGGCCCGACCCGGGATTTGAACCCGAGGTACAGCACAGAAGTCGCACTCAATACCGCTGCACCATGGCGGCAGTTAGAAGTATCGGAAAAAGTAATACTTTGTAACTTAAATAAAAATGATATCTAACTTTGATTTTGACTTCGATCGGGGTTATCCATAGATTACTTTGACGTCTAATAAGAGTATGTACTAACACAGGCTAGGGTGATTGGAACAGTTGCAAGAGGAAGACCTAGGCAAACGTTTCTTGATCAGATTGGAACATTATTTTCTACTATATAAAGCATGTTTTTTAGTTTTTTTTAATTTTTTTTTTTTTTTTTTATTTGATTGGTCAACTCTCGCTCTAAGTATAATTCCTGTGTCGCGGGAACTTTACAAACAGTCAAACAACGGACACAAAGAACACCCAGACTTGGAACAACCATTTGTGGATCACACAAATTTTTATCGCGTCTGGGATTCGAACCCACAACACTCGGCGCAGTGGCAGCTGCGAGGCGACCACTCACCACTACACCATCTGTGCAGTCAGACTGACATAATAATAATGTCCTCCAGACCGAATTTTGGTCACGGCGGCCAATCTTAACGGAGACTGGCCATCTGCGCAGGAGATATTATAGTGCACAAGTGTGTGCGCAAACACAAGTGCACTCTCTATTCCCTAACTCTCATGATCCGATGGCACGGTAATCCGACATGACTGGAGAGAGATCAGGCGCAAGACCAACGGCTTCACGTACTTTCCGAGGCACGGGGGTGTCTAACACCGCCAACTTCCTAACTATAGGCTGCTGTTGAGATTTCTTAACAGAAATACCCAATAACTTTTTGTTGGCCCGACCCGGGATTCGAACCCGAGACCTCACGCACAGCAGTCGCATTCACTACCGGTGCGCCACGGAGACTAACATACTTTGTAACCGAAATAAAAATTATTTCTGACTTTGACTTCGGTAGTTACCGTTGATTTTTATTACTTTGGTATGTGTATCCTATGTAATCAAATTCTTGGCCTCTCCAAGGTTGCTTAACCTGTCCAATCATGCCTCCACGTAAACTTTACGCGTGTAAATAACCTTGGTGATGGTAATATACGCGTAATGTTACCACTTGGTTAAGCACAGATGGTGTCGGTTACTAATTGGATTGGTGACAGCTATGCAAATAATTATTCACGACTAGCTTTTACACGCGATTTAGGGCGCTTGGAATTTAACAAAAAAAAAATTTTTCAGCAGAAACCTTAATGTTTCTAAAATAAAAGTAGCATAAATTACTCTTTATAACATCAGCTATCTGCCAGTGAAAGTTCCGTCAAAATCGGTTCAGTCGTTTAAGAGATTAGCCGGAACAAACAGATAGACAGAAAAATAAAAATTTTATAAAAGGTTTTTTTGATTTAACTGCTGTATTCATATGCAATTAGTAACAATATTTTGATATAACAAACAGACACTTAAATTTTATTTATTTGTATAGAAGTACAGATTTTGTTTGAAGGTACTTTAACAGATTGTTTAACATTACAATAGACCTTGAATTTTAATTAAGTATATAGGTATAATTTATGAGTGGTATAACCTTGCTGAAAACAGCTGAAACGGTTCGAGCAAAGATTTAAATCATAGATGCTCTAATACGTTTAAGACTGCGCCGAGCGTAAGACGTGGTTGGACTGAATGACAGAGCTCGATATTCAAATCGGCGCTCGGCCGCCATAGCAAAATTGTATGGAGGATTTGAAGTGCTTTTTTGATAAATATGTATCTTTATTGTTAAACAAAAACTTAAATATTTGGGACGGACAAATTGTAATATAACTATTTATGTTTCGTTTAAGCTGTAAAATAGGATAGATTTCTACTGTTATAATCTAAAAATCACGTAACACGAGCTTACGTTTATGCATTTTTCGTGCAAATTAATGTAATTTTGTAGGCGAAAATATTAATTATTTTAAGTTTTTTACACGGAGTAATAGTAAACACATTCATTTTTATGGTAAATGTATACTTTATATTTGTAATAAACAAAAAGTGTTGATTTTATCAACTTAACTGTGAACGCCTGCTCGCTCGGCGCAGTCTTAAATACGGTCACCTTTCTGTACGTTAAATTGTCATCCGACACAATTATTTTCGATCAATTATATTCAAATTATACATACAGGGTGTCCGGTAATTAATGGGTAACCTTGAAATGTTTTATAGTAGAACTGAAAGCCGTTCAGAAAAATGAAAAAAATAAGAAAAAATAAAAAAAAGTATATATATATTATAAAGTGCAAGCATAGCATACTTTTGACTGTCTATCTATTAGCATAATTAGTGTTTAAAAATAAAACAACAAAATACCGATGGATTTCATTCATTTATGGTCGTAGTATACAAGAAAGTTATACATGGTAATTAAAAAAACACATCTCTGGTAGTAGTTAGGATAGATTTTTTTCATATTTTTTTTCTGAACGGCTATCCGTTCCACTATATGACATTTCCAGGTTATCCATTAATTACCGGACATCCTGTATAGCTAGCTGTACTAGCGGTCGCCTATTGGTCGAAATTCGAACATAATTTATTAAAATTTTAAGTTTGATAGTTTCATATAAATACATAGTGTAACCGACTGCCACGCCTAAAGTCACGGGTTCGATTCCCGCACAAGTCAAACATTTGTGTGCATGAACATGGATGTTTGTCGTGGTCTGGGTGTTTCAGTGTATAATATGTATGTATTTACAAAAAAAAAAGTATATATGTATGTTTATCCATTGTCTAGTACCCATAGTACAAGCTCTGATTAGTTTGGGCTAGACCGTGTTGTGTGTATGTGATAGAATATTATATTATATTATATTATAATATAAATAGTATATATTATTCCAATCCACCCAAAGTTTGCCTGTAAAATATTGCTGATATATGTCATTATATATTGTTATATGTAACCATAGTTACGAAGAATAGTATTACATCAACCGAACAATGCCGAAATACTACGAACGCGATTCGACTGCTTGTGTCAAATGCATGGTTGTGTGCGTGTAGTGTTTTTTAATTAATTTAATGTATTTCTAATGCATATTTTATAAAAATATTAGAATTCGCTCCTCCTTCTTCATATAAACTTTAACTGTGCCAAATTTCATATTCCACCGCGGCGCAATTTTCGTAAAAAGGAGTAAAAAAAAATTTCTTCACGTATTAATCTACAGGCTGATTTTGAAATCGTGTAATTCCTTTCAATCACGCATTTTACTGGTGATATGGAATAACCCTGGTCATATATATTTTTTAATTAAAATTATGTTTTTCGAAAAGTTCAGATAGTTATATGTTAACCACCCGACACAATCTTAATAATAATAATATAATATAATATATTCTACCATATACTCACAACATCATCTAGCCCAAACTAAGCAGAGCTTGTACTATGGGCTAGACAATGGATAAACATACATATATACTTTTTTTTTGTAAATACATACATATATATATAGACACAATTAATATTTTACTAATTTAAAAATAATTACATAACAATAACTGATGTCTTAAATAGTAAGGGGCAATAAAAAGGACCGCCCGTTATTGTTTAAGACATTAATTATTGATATGTTAAATTATTTTAATTAGTAAAAAATTTAAATTACCTCGGGTGGTTAACATATGACTATCTGACATCATATCACGAAAAAATTATATATTAATTTTTCCAAAAAAATAATTCTAATAAAAATAAATATGGTAAGGGTTATTCTATACCACCAGTAGAATGTGCGGTTAAAAGGAATGCCACGATTTCAAAATCACCCTGTATAGAAACCCATCAAAGTTATGTTAGAATCTAGATTATGCCTACTATTTGGTCATAAGCTTCTATCTGGCGGCCTCGAAGGCGTAGTGGTTAATGTAACCGACTGCCACGCCTGAGGTAGCGGGTTCGATTCCCGCACAAGTCAAACTTTTATGCAAATGGACATCTTATCTTATCTTGTGTGGGGGCCAATCAGTACAGACCGGTGACACTTCGACCCAGTGGGATCTTTTGTGTCGATTTCTCCAATAACGACTGCCATAGATGTTCATGGCAGCCGGGACCGACGGCTTAACGTGCTCTCCGAAGCACGGAGCAGGCGATAATTGTCAATCAATACGCACATCATTTCAAAAAGTCATATAACTTCCGAAAGTCAGAGGTGCGCGACGTGGGTTCGTATCCGAGACCCTCTGCGTTGCAGTCTGTTGGTCTCCCCACTGTTTAAGTGATATCATATTATTAGCTATATGACCTGTCCACGATTGGCCAACGTGTCTATAAAAAGTGGGCAATCCCTTTTCATGATGATCGGTTAAGTAGACGTGAAAGAGTAAAAACAAACTAAGTCACATCCTGAAAAAAAGACTGCTCCCAAGAGATATATTATATACTAGTTTCCCTCGCGGTTTCACCCGCATAAGTCCTATGTGTGAATCCAGGTCTCCAACTATCTACATACTAAGTTTCATCGCAATCGGTTCAGTAGTTTTTGCGTGAAAGAGTAACAAACATACATACAAACTTTCACGTTTACAATATTAGTAAGGATTAGTGAGGATATTATATTATGAAGTTTAATATATATACACATAATATATTATTATATATAATAATAATAATATTACTATTATTCACATTCAGTAATTATCAATAAAAATTACCTGTAAGATACTGCTGATATATGTTTATTATTATACAGGGTGATATATGATTATACGACTTATTATTATTGTTATTATTATTGTTATATAATATATAAATTGAATATTGAAATTATTATTATTGTTATTATAGATACACGACATTTTAGTTTGATCTATCTGATCAGACTAAATTATTTTAATATTCTATCACATACATCACACCATCTAGCCCAAACTAAGCAGAGCTTTTACTATGGGTACTAGACTCAGAGCAGCGATAGCTCAGCGGGAAGATCAACAGACTGCAATGCAGAGGGTTTCGGGTTCGAACCCACGTCGCGCACCTCTGACTTTCGACCGACTGCTCCAAGCCTCGGAGAACACGTTAAGCCGTCGCTCCCGGCTGCCATGAACATCTATGGCAGTTGTTTTTGGGAAGTCAGTGCCCTATAATATCTTGACACTGGTTTAGCCGGGTTACGGAGATTAGGCTAGGAAGAAGAATTAAATACTTCACATCAATAAAAAGGAGAATATAAACCTAGTTTTGTATCAGACTTTATTTTAGATAGGATTCTATATGTTATTGAAAAGAGTAATTAATTAAGTAAAACAAAATATTTTTCATTAATATTTTATTAATCAGACTCATATGTGAAGTAGTAGGTATATGATCAAGAAACTGGGCAAGTGGATTAATGTGCTCTTGATACGTTGCCCAGCTGAAAAAAAAACCATATGATAGTCATTATTGTGAGCGCAGCAACGCACTGTTCTATGGCCCACTATGCAATTATAATAATAATGTTTTATTGCTTCTCCTCTTCCCTCCCTTCAGTATTATTTTTATAAATAATATAAACAAAATATATTTTTTTTCCTACTTGTATGACGACTTTGGATTCTACCATGCGATAATCTGCAATTTTCCACAGGGAGGGGAAAACCGTCCAGTAGGTTGCTGGCGGTATTCCAGCACAATGATATTGTATAGGAACCATCGATTGTTATGTGTTTCACATAATAGGAGCGTGCTTGTTTTAACTAATAATTTTTTTGTCGTGGTATCTTAACCAAAGATTTTTAAAATAAAATAAACAGAAAATGAATAAAAAATATTCATGAATTAATATTTTTTTAATAACATAGTGGACACGATGTTATTAAAAAAATATTATGGCTAAAAGTGGACAATGTCCTTTCGCATACACTTTTTGTGGTGTATCTTTCATCAAGAAAATACTTTTGATAGCCAGTATAATATTTATGTCTATGATTATAAAGAGGAAAGATTTATTTTTTTGTTTGTTTGTTTGTAAGGATTTAACTCAAAAACTATTCAAACATTTTTAAAAATTATTTTACCATTATAAAGATATATTATCACCGAGCGACATATGCTAAATTTTATTTCAAAAAGTACGGTAACATAATCTAACCTATTTTTACTACGAGCTAAGCCGCGGGCTAAAGCTAGTATATGATATTTTAAACTTAGATATAATAAAAAAGTGGGATCGTAGTCCATGTCTCTCTATCTCCCTCGCACAGCTGCGGTTAAATAGTGCTTACGTTACCGTTTATATCATGCGTCCATTTTCAGTGTTTTCACGAGCAAAACCGCGGGCACAATCTAATAAACATCCACATACTCACAACACACCCACACACATTTACAATCACTCACTTACACATCTTACGTATTTCAATAAAAAATATTTTTGTTGCTTTTATTATTTATTCACTCTAAGTCTTCTTCGAAGAGATTAATGAAAACACTATGTAGGTCTGTGTGCCTTTCTGTTCGTGACAGGCATAGCTCCGGAACCACTGGACCGATAGACTTGTAGCTTAGTGTACAGACACATTGGGGTCATCCCTCGGTCGAGTTTGAATGTGGGCACTGTGGGTCAAAGACCTCCGTGATATAGGAGTCATAAGGTCATAAGGTCAGGGGTTATCCACCAATTGAGTGATTTGGAAATCCAAGAGAGAGGCTTCTGTCCAGCAGTGGGAAATTACAAAAAGCTGATGTAAAAAATTATAATAGAAAGGTCACATGAAGACGAAGAGGTTGAATCCTAGGTTTTTACGCCCAACTCGTTTATTTCAAACTTTATGCATAAAGCAATACGTCGGCGGACTCAATGCCAAGGGCATTCTCTACCAGTCAACCGTAGAGTGATGCAGAGATAAAATGAAGTAGGGGTACAGTAGCATGAAACATATACATAATATAAACCTTTTTTTTTTATACTTTGCTCGTCATAGTGAGGCGGAGTCCATCAGGCGGAGTGTGGCTCCGCCTGATGGTAAGCAGTCGCGTGGTCTAAGAGCAGTGGCCTCCACACCGTCTTCATAGCAGCCGAGGTGATGTTGAGGTCTCTGCTATGACGGCCAGAAAATGTGCCTTTTCACGCCCCGCTTAAAGTACCCAGGATTGAAGGAAGAAGGAAACACGTGCTTTGGCAGAGAATTCCATGCCTCGATCGTTCGGCAGAGGTATGAGGACCCAAACTTGTTGGTACGCACTCTAGTCGACTCCACCGTGTAAGGATGGCATCTGAGCCCAACACGCGTTGTTTTGGATAGGAAAGGGGAGGGCGGGATAAGGAATAACTCTTCAGAGCAATTTGTATTTGTAATTAACTTAACTTTAAAATGAATCAAATCAAATCAAAATAAATTTATTCAAGTTAGATTACAAGGTAACACTTATGAATGTCAAAGTTACACGTAATTTTTCCTGTGAATTTACTTTTACTGCCACGTTCAGCAAAGCAAGGGTGTAGGGCTCATGAGAAGAACGGGCAAGAAACTCATGGCCACTCTTTTTAATCGCCAAGTGTACAATAATATTTCGTTAACAAATCATAACTGTAAGGTGCTGCAACCATTTCTCCATGAACTCATTCTGAACATACTCAAACATTTGATAAAATTTGATGGTAGCCTCTAAAGCAGCAGTATGGTAAATAGGCATCCACTTACATGTACATAAATAATCAAGACAAGGCATGATTGTAGTCAGTTGTTTAATCTAACTGAAAAATTGTTGATTCACTTTAGTGTATATTGTTGCTTTGTTTTCGCTGAACATTGTCTCTCAAAATACAGGCTTATAGCCTATTGAAATTAAACACTTTATGCGGATTTTGTCGTGTTGTTTATTTTACTTTAAAACACTTTTATTACATAATTTTGACAACAAACACTACTACTATTGAAGTTTACTACTATAAGTTATTTAATTTAATTGAAACTATTTATATTTAAGTTTACACTTTGCCCCGACGTTTCAGGTGCTTTTCAGCAGCCATGGTCACGGGGAGACTAAGATGGTAGTTGTACCAACGTTCTGAAGTGTACCTAGTTATTTCAAAGTACCCAGACATAATTTAATCTTTGGTGTTTCTATTTATGCAGAATGAACTCAAAGTACCATGAAGTCTAGCTGTGTTTTGCTTCTTCTTGGGTTTGACTATTTGAATTACTGGATCCCAAGCAACCTCTTTTTTGAAATTAGGATGTTTTTAAATTGCAATTGCAATGGTTTTGAATCAGTATTAGTAACAATAATGCTAACTCTAAGTCATAGAATATGTTCTACACATTGTACTCTATTTTGTCAATACACTTTATTACAATGTTTCTCTTATCACAGGTATTTTCTAACATATTATATTAGAAAATACCTGTAAGTAGCGATAGCTCAGTGGGGAGACCAACAGACTGCAATGCAGAGGGTCTCGGGTTCGAACCCAGGTCGCGCACCTCTGACTTTCGGAAGTTATATGACTTCGAAATTATGTGCGTATTGATTGACAATTATCGCCTGCTCCGTGCCTCGGAGAGCACGTTAAGCCGTCGGTCCCGGCTGCCATGAACATCTATGGCAGTCATTATTGGGAAGTCAGTGCCCTATAATATCCTGACGCTGGTCTAGCCTTGCGGTATCGTTAGCCTTCGGGTTGCGGAGGTCAGGTGGCAACCGCTCCGTGTAAAAACTGATATTCAGTCAAATCCGGTTAGACCAGAAAAGCCTACCCAAAGTGACTAAACTGATATTCGACACTCATATAGATGCTGTTGTTAAGAGAGCCTCTAAAGCATTAGGTTTTGTTATGCGTATCTCTAAATGCTTTACGGAAGTTAAGACTCTTAAAATTTTATATTGTGCCTATGTCCGTAGCAATTTGGAATATGCTTCCCAAATTTGGAACCCATGTTATAAAAAATATATAGATCGAATAGAGTGCATACAGAGGCGCTTTATTAAATACTTTTGCTTTCGTCAGGGGATGCCGTACGACTCTAATAATTACATTGAATACTGTAAAAAGTATCATCTGTTGCCAGTACAAAATCGTAGAGAAATTGCCAACTATTTACTTTTATTAAAAATATTAAAGAATGATATAAATTGCTCCGATCTATTATACAACATTGGCCTTAACGTTCCTTGCAAATCATCTCGTTTTAATCCCCCAATAAGTGTTCCACATACTTCTACTAATTATAGACAAAACACCTTTACTGTGCGAGCCAGTAGAACTTTTAATAAATTGTGTAAACAGCATAATCTTGATCCATTTGTAATTAGTATACCTGCAGCAAGAAGATGCTTGAGCCTTAACTTTTTTTCTTGACTTAATTTCGTATATAAGTACTTTATTTTAGATATAATTGGTTTTGATAATGTTTAATTCTTTTATCATATTTTTAAACTGTACTGTACGGTAAACTTAAACCAGCCACACTTAATTATTAATCAACTTTATATAAGCGAAGACCTGTAATTGGCTTTCTGTCACTATTCTACTGCTAATCTGTTAATTTAGCTGTAAGTCTTCCATAGAACAAATAAATAAATAATAAAGGCTAGGGAGAAGATATTAGAAAATACCTGATCCTTTGGGAGGCTTACACGGAGACATAGGTCCAACGTGAAGAGGTCCTTCGAGGGTTTTAATCAAAGTTGGAATGGAACTCCGACAGTGACACTAGCCGCAGCAGGCGTAGGACTATTGCTACCTATAGATTCTAATATATGGGTTATGGGTATGGGTGTTTGATGGACGGGTATTAGTAACTATGAATGAAAAACGGCGTCTGTCCTGAATACTCTAATAGCCTTAATGCAATTAATGTCCTCCAGACCGAATTTCGGCCACGGCGGCCAATCTTTACGGAGACTGATAATCTGCGCAGGAGACATTATAGTGCACAAGTGTGTGCGCAAACACAAGTGCACTCTCTGTTCCCTAACTCTCATGATCCGATGGGATGGTAATCCGACACGACCGGAGAGATATCGGGCACAAGACCAACGGCTTTACCTGCTTTCCGAGGCACAGGGGTGTCTAAAAACCAACTTCCTAACTGTGGGCTGCTATTGAGATTTCTTAACAGAAAAACCCAATAAATTTTTGCTGGCCCGACCCGGGATTCGAACCCGAGACCTCATGCACAGCAGTCGCATTAATTACTGCTGCGCCACGGAGGCAGTTAATATAGTATATAATAGTTTTTAACCCCCGACGCAAAAACGACGGGGTGTTATAAGTTTGACGTGTCTGTGTGTGTGTGTGTGTGTGTGTGTGTGTGTGTGTGTCTGTCTGTGGCATCGCAGCTCCCGAATGGATGAACCGATTTTAATTTTGTTTTTTTTATAATATTGTCTTCTGTTTACGCGAATGTTATTCATTGAAATTAAACTACTATATACGGATTTTATCGCGTTGTTTATTTAACACTCTATTACATAATTTAGAAACTGTTACACTACTATACTGTACTATTAAACTTTACTAATTTTAAGCTAATTAAATTATTAAAACTATCAAATCTATTTTATTGTTTTTTTTATTTGAAAGGTGAATTAGTCGGGAGTGTTCTTAGTTATGTTTGATGAAAATCGGTCCAAAATTGCCGCCGCCACAAAATGGCGGCTTACATATTTTTTCACAACTCCCTCAATATGGGTATCAAATGAAAGGGCTTGACTAGTAGAATACTATACACTATGATAAATTGCAAATCCATGATGGCCGCCACCATAAAATTACGAATTATATTTTTTTTTCACAACTCCCTCAATATGTGTCGGGGTTTTTTAAATTTTTAATTTGAAATGCAATTATTATAATAATAAATAAAACGCAGCACCAAGATATTGAATAATCAAACTTTAATATTCAATACATTACATTAATCAGCCTGTTCTCGATTTGTATCTGTATCTAAAAGTGTCAACTGGAGACTCGTCTGGTTCATTAACAGCTGTAGTCGAAGTTTGCGTGTAGTCCTCACTATAACCTTTTGTTATCTGTAAAAGAAAAAATCATAACGGTCAAAGATTTAAACTGTAGCGACTCCGCACAGACGAAGAAGTTAAGCCTACATATGACAGATGGCGATACAATCGCACTTCACATGACGTCATACTATTCTGCATCGCACAAGTGAAGTTTACACAGCGACTGAGTATATATACAAGCTCCCGACAGCAACCGTCGGGCCGCGGCCCGCCAGGCACGATCAACCAGCCTGGTTGGAGGATCCTCCCTTTGTGTTGGAGGGACTTCACACCCTGTTCCTCCACATTGGATTGTATCGCCATCTGTTGAATGTAGGCTGAACTTCTTCGTCTGTGCGGAGTCGCCACAAAACTATAGATAACTAGCTGTCCCGACAGACGGTTGTCCTGTAGAGACAAAAAAAAAAACAAATCTATACCATCCTCGAATCCACTTGAACACATACAAAAACATTCATTCACATCGGTCCAGCCGTTTAGGAGGAGTTCACTGTCAACACACGTACAGAAGAATTATATATATAAAGATTATGCCGTCTGGCAATGTCCACGGTATGAAGAGTGAGCTAACTCATTACATTTACGTTATAGTGAACGATAGTGTGTAATTTTAAATACTAGCGGTCGCATAGTGGTCGAAATTCGACAATAATTGTCAAACAAATTATTATATTGATACATGTAACCAAAGTTACGAAGAATAGTACGACTGCGTGTGTCAAATGCATGGTTGTGTGCGTGTAGTGTTTTTCATTAATTTAATGTATTTCTAATGCATATTTTATGAAAATATTAGGATTCGCCACTCCTTCTCCATATAAACTTTAACTGAGCCCAATTTCATACTCCTCCGCAATTTTTATAATTCAGATGTTATTGAAATTAACACTGTTTACCGATTTTATGACCTTATTTCGTGGTGTCTGTACAAAATAGTGATATAGTGATATATTTCGTGATTGTGAAGTGAAGTGATTACCTATAGAAATTAACGCGATAAAATCCATATATGTATACTTAGTAGTTTAATTTCAATGAATAACATTCGCGTAAACAGAAGACAAGATTATATATGTAGATTACCTTTATATGATATTAATAACATGTGTTATTAATAATAAATATCAATAATCTTTTATACAGTTTGTATTTTAAGTTATATCACTCAGTGTCTGCCCGTATTCCTTGTTTCAATTCGCCAGAATTAAATGAGGGTTAATATTTTTTGTTAATTTAAGGCAAACTATAGTGAACTAAACACAAGCAACTACACATGAAAAGAAAAACATTGAATTTGAATAAACCATTCAGAAAATATTGATGAAATAGTAAGTACGAAAAATTTTACCGATTTTCTGGCTTAGTAATCGTTTCGCACGAAATTGTTCACACAAATCGTGCGAAAAGACACTTTTTTAACTAATATTATTTTGTTGTCGTTTCGCACACATGGCATATATTTTGGTGCGAATCGTTCTCGTCTGAAAACGCAGGTGTCGTTTCTTTATAAAAGTGTCTATTCGCACGATATGTGCAAACAAATTCGTGCAAAACGACTACTAAGCCGATTTTCTTCAGAAAAAGCGGCAGCTTCAAACGTGAACCTATACCTACTATAGCATATATATATATATATGCTATAGTAGCTGTCCGGACAGACATTGTCCTGTAAAGGCGAAAAAAAAAACCAAATCTAAACCATCCTCGAATCCTCTTGAACACACACAAAAAAATTCATTCAAATCGGTCCAGCCGTTTAGGAGGAGTTCACTGTCAACACACGTACAAAAGAGTTATATATATACATATATTCCCGCACAAGTCAAACATTTGTGTGCATGAACATGGATGTTTGTCTTGGTCTGAGTGTTTCTATGTATAATATGTATGTATTTACAAAATAAAAAGTGTATATGTATGTTTATCTATTGTCTAGTACCCATAGTACCCTCTGCTTAGTTTGGACTAGATGGTGTTGTGTATGTGATAGAATATTATTATTATTATATTCTACTTTCCGTGAGACAAAATTATAAACAAACAAATAATAATTTATTTTTGATGTCATTTGTTATGGTTTCGCCGTAGGATTAAGTACTTCTAGAAGTAACCATCATTACAGTCGGCCATAATAATCGAACCCACAACACTCGGCTTAATGGCAAAGGCAAAGCGTTTGCTAAAACTATCACATGCAGTTGTGGTCTATCTTCTTACTTCTGGTATGTACCACACGTGGTTTGGTATCTTATGATATGGTTAGTTACCTTATGACGATGGTCCCTTTCTGTGGTGGTGACCACCTCCCCCTGGTCTCCTCCAAGCGGCAGCCGGGTTGACTTGACCGTCCCCTCAACTGGTCCCATACTATATATGATCATATGTACCATTTGCCTGAAAAATTTATGAAATTATTAAGTTGATTTTTTAAATAGTAGTACTGTAGTACTATCCTCTCACGGAATACTGGCGTGAAGTAACGGTACCCGTACTGTTGCGTTTCGTGTCGGTGATTGAGAGAGCCGGAGGACCAATTACCCCGATCCTTTTCCTATCCTTTCCCTCCTTTATTCCATTTTAAAGGGCTGGCAACGCACTTGTAACTCCTTTGGGGTTGCGGGTGTCCATGGGCGACGGTAATCGCTTACCATCAGGCGATCAGTCTGTTAATTTGGCCCCAATGCCATAAAAAAAAAGGAACGTTATGTAGAACTCTCAGACATGCAGGTTTCCTCACGATGTTTTCCTTCAACGTTCAAGCGTGCCATAATCAACTATTTAATACGCATATAACATCGAAAAGTCAGAGATGCGTGCCTTGGAACGAACTCGAGACCTCTACGCGTGACAATTCCAAACTGTGTCTGCATGATGCTAAAATGACTCCCATGCGCAAGAGTATTTCTTGCATGGCCCGAGTATTATTTAATAAATTGCACAGATCATGGAAATCATTGCATGTTTCTGATGTCAAAACAAAACTGGAAAAGTTACTAATTGAAAAAGTTTATTATAAAACCTATGGTGGTAATTTTTAATGAAAATAATTTTGAATAAAATAAAATTGGCTTTAATAGAACAATGATTTTTGTAATTTAGTTTATGTTTTTATTTTTTTCTTGTTGCAATTCATTGGCGCGTACCCCTCGGCGGGGGCGGTCGGAAGGGTTATGCCGTACTCACTGGGGTAAAAGAGTAAGATGGAATAAAATGATAGTAATGTACCTCCCGGAATACCGACTAAACCTACCACGGTGTTCCTAGACAAAACTGCTATCGACGAGGCCGCGCGAATCACTTTCGCATGCGGTCGCGACCCCGCCGAGGTTTCGGCCTGCCGTATGAAATGGCAGGCCACTACACGATAAGACCTACCCAATATAGGCACCTCTCATTCAAACCCTACTAACCTAGAGGGAAGACGGACTCGACACAGAGGCGTGCGTGGGAACACGCACGCCGCCTCTCGGACATGGTGCTGATCGGGTGGTGGGCAGGCCCGCGAAGCTCACTACCCCCAGGTCAAACCTCAGAGTGTCTGGAGGTCATCTCGCGAATTTATGAATAATGTAATAACCGTGACATAATATTGTAACTAATGCGTAATAAAAATTCGATGGTGTATTTAAAATGAGTGAATATCAATAATAATTTATAAGTAATTTAAATGGATATTATTTCATGTTTCAGAATCAGAATCAGAATCAGAACCAAAATCAGAATCAGAAAGTTTATTACAATTATTTTACTGTATTTTTAATATCGGAATTAATTAACATTTGTATGCCATCATTTCAAAACATAGCGAACTTATTATCTATATATCAATACGTGAAGCAAAAACTTTGTAACCCTTTTTACAAAAATTGCGCGGACGGAGGAGTATGAAATTTAGCACAGTTAAAGTTTATATGGAGAAGAAGCGACGAATCCTAATATTTATATAAAATATGCATAAGAAAACATTAAATTAATGAAAAAACACTACACGCACACAACCATGCATTTGAAACACGCAGTCGAATCGCGTTCGTAGTATTTCGGCATTGTTCGTCTGACGTCGTACAATTCTTTGTAACTATGGTTACCTTTTAGTAACCATAGTTACAAGTTTATATGTAATAAAGAAAAAAGAAAACAAAGTAGCAAGCTTAGGAATTTTGGTCGAATTTTCACAACTAGGCGACCGCTAGTAGATTTAAATTGTAATCACCTATATTTGCTTGCTACTAGGCTATCGAGTCATTAGGCGTTAATTAGGCGGCAATTATAACTAGAGCGGGAATTGTCTTTAAAAAAACAAAAATAATGTTCTAGAAGATATGTGAAGTCTGCCAACCCGCACTGGGCCAGCATGGAGGACTAAGGCCTAACCACACTGTAAAGAGGCCCGTGCCCAGCTATGGGACAGTTTAGATACAGGGCTGATATTATTATCTGTATATAAAAAAATACCCCGTGACTTCAAACGCTATGTCTCTAATATTGTTTCTTTCTTGAACAGTCATTATATTATTAAAATGTGAATATTGTTCCAGTAAGTCTATTGGGTTTTTGGATGTCTTCACCGAGTCATCTAAGGGCTCTGAGGTTGGATGTTCAGGCGTTATTGGGACTTCTGGTTTATCTGGTTTTTCTGGATGCTCGTCATCTCGCATGCTGCCACGTGCTTTGTAATACCTGGAAGTTAAGAGGCAATATGAGCATCAGAATAATTAAAGAAAAGGTTTTGACTGACCTATTGCTGTCGCGCTGGGCGTGAACGAAATATCAGTGTGTGAAAGAGATAACTACAGCATGAACTGATTAAACTGATAATCTGATATTAATAATAATTATTTTTTTGGAAACCTATTACATTACTAATTAAACTCCTGTGTGGGGTGTCAGTTTGTTTGTTATACGCCTTCATTGCTGCACCGATCATCACGAAATTTCGCATATTCGTTGTCAGAGGAACAGAAAGCGTCATAGGGTATCTTACATCCAGATAAAAGGACTGTTACTAGCATTTTTTTATTTCTTTCTCCCAGTAAAAATGCTTTATGCACTGTCCGACGGCTAGGGGACGGCACCGGCGGGATGTGTGGGACTCCCAGCATGAAGTGCTGGTATACGCACTAAAAAACCTGGGGTGTTCCCTCTCTCACCCAATGTACAGGTACACCCACAGTAGGCCCCCCCGTGTGGGTGCGGGCCGGGTCAAACGGACCCGACCACCTCTCGTCCCCAGGGGAGAGCCTCACCGCTCTCCCCTTTCGACGTTAGAAGGCGCCCTCTCGGGCTCTTAATTTATGGGTGGTAGGGTCCCCTGAGGCCCTGCCACCTGGAGCCCCAAGGTGGGGGGCAGGAGAGCGACATAAGCGCGTCTCCTGCGCCCCCTTTTCCGGCAGTGGACATCCGGGGCGTAAGGACCTTCCTCACGCTCCCGTTCCGCCGCCTCTTTCCAGAAAGACCTCATGGCGCCTCAGCATCTGTCGTCACCGACCATCTTGGATACGACGGTCGGCAACGAGAGGTCGGGGCCAGTCACCGCGACCAGGGCACAGCGCTCCGCAGCCCACGCCGGGCACTCCTCCAGCATGTGCTGCGCCGTGTCCCGGTCACACCCCTCACAATGGTGACATCTGGTTGTCGGCACCCTACCGGCTATCTTGCAGAGGTACTCTCCGAAACAGCCGTGTTCGGAGAGCACCTGAGCAAGCCGGTAGGTGAGTGGTCCGCGCCGTCTGTCCGTCCACTGCCTTAGCACCAGATGGACAGCTTGGACGGTGTTCACCCCGTAGCGGGGCTGGGCCAGCCTTTCTTTCCACTTCGCCTCAAGGACCAGTTGAGCCTGGGACCTTTGCGTCTCCACCGCTCCGTGCGAGGGTTCCTCGCCATGGAGCCGGAGGTCCGCGCGCCAGTAATACACCGACGCTTGGATTTCCGCCTCCAAATCCCAGGGCGGCGATGCCGCCAAAACGCACGCCACCTCAAAGGAGACGGTGCGGTACGCCCGCGACACGACTTTTATTAGCCTAACCTTACCTAATATTGTCTTCTGTCCACGCGAATGTTATTCTTTGAAATTAAACTACGGATTTCATCGCGTTGTTTATTTGATACTTTATTACATAATTTAGAAATTGTTACATTACTACTACTATTAAACTTTACTAATTTTTAAGCTAATTAAATTATTAAAACTATTTATATTTAAATTAACACTTTCCCCGACGTTGCTTTTCAGCAGCCAAGGTCACGAGGAGACTAAGATGGTAGTTGTCTCAATGTTCCAGTGTAGTTATTCCAAGTACCCGAACTAATTTATTCATTGGTGTTTTTATTTACGCAGAATGAGCTCAAAATAACTTGAGGTTTAGCTGTAGTTTGCTTCTTCTTAGGTTTGACTATTTGAATTACTGGATCCCAAGCTGGTGATACATTCCAACCAACGAAGCATCCTTGGTAGGAATCGGTATTCTTTAGCGAGAATCTGTGGTTTGTTAAATCTCTGGTAGTGGTTAGTCCCCTGTTGTATATGTTCACACACAGCAGACTTCAACGAGCGTTGGTGTTTAATATCAGCTATGTGTTCTTTTATGCGGGTGCCTATGCTTCTCTTGGTTTGACCAATATACATATGAGAGGCCGCAGTCACAATCTATTTTATAGACCTCTGCATCTTGTAAAGATAGTAAGCACTTGACGGACGGTAAAAATTGACTTATCTTCGTTGGCGGCTTGAAGTATGTGTTGATTGAAGCTCGCTTCAAGATGTAGCCAATCTTGTCAGTGACACCCCTTACGTAATGGCAATATCAACTTAAATGTAAATAGTTTTAATAATTTAATCAGCTTAAAATTAATAAACTTTAATAGTAGTAGTAGTGTAACAGTTTCTAAACTATGTAATAAAGTGTTAAATAAACAACGCGATAAAATTCGTATATAGTAGTTTAATTTCAATAACCTACAATTACGCGAGTGAAACCGAGGCCAAAATCTAGTTATAAACGGGATGGGTGTAAAAACCCAGGATTCAACCTCTTCGTCTTCACGTGACCTTTTCTTCTTTTACGTAATTTTTTTGTTATGTCCCTCTTCTGGGCAAAAGCCTCTCCTTTGGACTTTCAAATCACTCTGTTGGTAGATATCCCCTGACCTTATGACCTTGTGACCTCTATATCTCAGAGGTCTTTTGACCCACAGGGCCCATATTCAAACTCGACCGAGGGATTACCCTAAGGTGCCTACCCAACTACACCAAATTACAAGTCAATCGATCCAGTGGTTCCGGAGCTATGCCTGTCACTAACAAACTCTCACTAACGGACAGACACAGACCCACATAGTGTTTTCATTAATCTCTTCGAAGAAGACTCTGAGGTTAAAAAAGTAGATAATTAAAATAATTGATATGGTTGACATTAACAATTCGTATAATTGACATTAATGCTATCAATGGCCGCTATACTACTTAAAGTGTTGTTTATTTTTCATTCCTATTATTTTTTAATTTCGTTTTGTTTAGTGTATACGATGTGTATAACTTTAGCTTCTGACATAAATGTTTGTCAATATCTTGGTGCATAATATACATGCCTATGTTAGTGTACATATAAGAACCAGTTTTAAGGAACTGTATTGTGTGTAATGGCGTGTCTAAAATAAATAAATAAAATATAAGGTGTGTTACAGTTCTTACACGGCAGGAGTGACACTTGTAGTTTCCTCAAAGCCGCAGGCATCAGCTATTCTTTTCTTCAGCTTGTTGTCAACGGTATATTGTAGAGCATAAGTAGCAACCTCACTGAAGAACACCGTCATTTCACTGTACTGTAAATACAAAATGGCGGATATGCAAAGATTTAAATCTTAGATGTGCTGCTACGATTACATACGGTCACCTTTCTGTACGTTAAGACTGCGCCGAGCGAAATGTGCTAAAACAGGCGGTCACAGTTAAGTTGATAAAATCAAAACTTTTTGTTTAATACAAATATAAAATATACATTTACCATAACAATGAATGTGTTTATAATTACTCTGTGTAAAAAACTTAAAATAATTAATGATTTCGCCTACAAAATTACGTAAATTTGTACGAAAAATTCAAAAACGTAAGCTTGTGTTACGTGATTTTTAGATTATAACAGTAGAAATCTATCCTATTTTACAGCTTAAACGATAACATAAATATTTATATTACAATTTGTCCGTCCCAAATATTTAAGTTATTGGTTGACAATAAAGATACTTATTTTTTTAAAAAAGCACTTCAAATCCTCCATACAATTTTACTATGGCGGCCGCGCGCCGATTTGAGTATCGAGCTCTGTCATTCCGTCCAACCTCGTCTTACGCTCGGCACACAATGTCATTTATTATTTTGTTGATGTGGTGGAATAGGGGAGCGGATAAGCTATGTCAGGGTCACCCGGGAGAAAATGGAATGTCCCGAGTACTACCGACTTAACCGACCACAGTATGCCACCTCGCTAACTTGTATGGTGGATGAATCGCTGGAACTGAAACTACATCAGCGAATTGTTTTTGAAGTAAACATGACATCTGAATAATAAATATAGTATTATCACGATTCTCACTATATCATGTGAATGTAACATGTGAGCGCAATCTTCGTAGTACGGGCACTTTAGCATGCGATCTGAGAACATAAATAAATAATTGGGAAAGGAGGAACCCGCCACGCACCATCGGATTGCTCACCATAACTGCAATAATATTAATAAATAAATAAAATAAAATGTTTTTATTTCGGAAACAAGTCCATAGAGTGTTAGTGACAATATATTCTTACAAGCTATATTAGTACTACAGATAGGGATAGTGATTATAATTAATATTAGTGTCTTTGACGAGCTGGAAGCGAGTCCAGTGTTGCATAATACCACTGTCCGCTTCCAGCCTCGCCGAGACCACCTTCAGGATGCTGTTGGTGCTACTCCGTACCCGCCCAATGCTGGGTACGGGCTTCTTCTCAGTGTGCTAAGGGTTAGGCCATCTTATCTTATCCTGTGTGAGGGGCCAGTCAGTACAGACCGGCGACACTTCGACCCAGTGGGATCTTTTGTGTCGACTTCCCCAATACCGACTGCTTTAGATGTTCATGGCAGTCAGGACCTTCGGCTTAACGTGCTCTCTGAGGCACGAAGCAAGCGATAATTGTCAATCAATACGCACATAATTTCGAAAAGTCATATAACTTCCGAAAGTCAGAGGTGCGTGACATGGGTTCGAACCCGAGACCCTCTGCATTGCAGTCTGTTGGTCTACCCACAGAGATACCGTTGGTCATTTTTTATTTTTTATTTGTCCATTGTCATCCACGCTGGAATATTATAGACAACTCACAGACATGCAGGTTTCTCACAATGTTTTTCTTCACAGTTAAAGCGAGCGATAATTAACTATTTAATACGCACATAACTTCAAAAGGTCAGAGATACAGAGCAGTCAAACGGTATCCTACAAAGTTATCACTGGTATATAGAGCAACTCATTCTGTTTAAGTTAAGCATATCTTATCAACTGCTGAAATTAATTTATTTAACACCATCCCATCTAAATACATCAACACATTTCCAATCAATGGTTTCAATCGGTTCCTTAAACGTCTCAATTGTAGTTTATTTTGCTCACATCAGCATTGTAATTGTTTTAAATTTTATAGCACTGTTAATTTTGTAGAGCACTATATGTAAAATTATCAAGCCTTAGATAATAATCATATGTGAAAACATATAAATGGTTCTTAGATAATTTATAAGATTCGTTAAATAGTAAAAGTAATAAAATAATTTTTGTTTATCAACAAATTTAAAGACTTTTAATACAAATATTTATTTCAATATGCTTTATAGATGATAGAATATTTGTTCTTCTCTCCTAATTTTGACGTAGGGGTCGATGGGGTCCATAAGGCGCTGGCCACACTGCGGGCGGTCAGCGGTCAGAGTTCCGAGTTCTGCGTTCCGCGTTCACTGTGATACATGCGGTGTCTTTGAATCGTACATACATAAAAGCAGTCAGACCGCGGCGGTCAAAGAGAAACTGTATATTATCAAATAGGAACTCGACCGCAGAACGCAGACCGCCCGGGCAATTTGTTGTGCCTAATTGTTTCTTTCTACATTTATGACCTGTGTAACATTATGGCGTGCAATAAACGAAATTAATTGAATTGAATTGAGTAATAAAAACTGTTTGTTTACGAAATAAAATAAAATATGCAAAAACACAAAGGCAAATTTAAATTCTTGACGTAGAACCATGAATAGCTTAGTTCGCAAAACGACGACACGGTTTGTCAAAGTCAAAGTCAAAAACCATTTATTCATTTAGGTCACAAAGTAACACTTATGAACGTCAAAGGGGTTAATGGGTTTAATACATTTACTGAATTTACATTTATATTAGTTGCAAGTTTCAGGCAAAAGGTTGAGCCTATGAGAAGATACCTGTAAGAAACTCAAGGCTACTCTTTCTTCTGTCGGGTCGCAGGTTCAAATCCAGCATAATGGATTGTCTTTTTCCTCTGTTATAATTTACATTCTATCTTAGCATGGGTGATACTTGTTAAATAAATCCTAATAATATGTTAATCCTAACTAACATTATAAATGCGAATGTGAGTTCGTTTGTTACGCTTTCATGCCTTAATTATTTTTTTATTTATTTATTTTTGGGCCACCAGTAATTACACAACAATACTTATATTACATAAATGGTTTAAAATTTTTGTTTGGTTGTATAATCTTTTAAGGTAGCCACTGCATGTACAAATAGGGTAGCTTGAATTTAAATTAAATATATAAATTAGATATTAATATAATTTTGACATTTACAAGATGATGCAACCAATTAAAATAATTAAAACAAAACAAATTAAATTATTTACAACAATTAAAAAAACAAGAAGTAAATTAGAACTAAATTTATGGAATAATATGATTTTGTGTTTAAAAGTAATTAGATTAAAAATGAAATAAATTAAAGTTGTCATAAAATTAAAATCAGCATAAAATAAAATAAAAATTAAATATAATATTGGTACACAATTACTTGACCGATCATCATAAAATTTCACCTACACGTTGTCAGCGGGCACGCCACGATCGTGGCGGTAAGTCCTGTTTTTGAGGAGTGGCTGGAGAGGCGGCATGGCGCCCTCACCTTCCGGCTGACACAGGTTCTAACTGGCCACGGTTGTTTTGGCCAGTTCCTGTGTCGTATACGCCGGCAAGAGACGCCCGGTTGTCACCACTGCGGCGACTGCCGCGACGTTGTTGAGGACACGGCGCTGCACACTTTGGCGGTTTGCCCCGCCTGGGCATCGCAGCGCCGTGATTTGATCGCGGCAGTCGGATCGGTTGCCCTCTCGCTCCCGGCTGTAGTTCAGTCTATGGTCCGGAGTGAGAGGTCGTGGAACGCCGTCGCCTCCTTTCGTGAGGAAGTAATTTCCATCAAGGAAGCGGCGGAGCGGGAGAGGGAGCGTTTAAACCCTCTCCCCAACCGCAGAGCCGGGCGCCGGAGGGCGCGCGATGACCTCCAGCCACCCTGAGGTTTGACCTGGGGGTGGCGGGCTTTGTGGGCCTGCCCGCCATCCGTTCAGCACCAGGTCCGAGAGGCGGCGTGCGTGTTCCCACGCGCGCCTCTGTGTCGAGTCCGTCTCCCCCCTAGGGGGGAGACAGTAGGGTTTTACTAGAAGTAAGTACCTTTGGGTAGGTCTTTTGTGTAGTGGCCTGCCGTTTCACACGGCGGGCCGTAACCTTGGCGGGGTCGCGACCGCATGCGAAAACGATTCGCGCGGCCCCGTCGATAGTGGTTGTGTCGAGGAACACCGTGGTAGGTTTAGTCGGTATTCCGGGAGGTACATTATCTTTTCAACATCTTTCTTTACCCCGGCGAGTCCGACATAATCCCTCCGCCCGCCCCCGCGGAGGGATATGCGCCATAGCATTCCCCCACGTAAAAAAAAAAAAAAAAAAAAAGATTACTACATTAACACAAGCGAAGCTGCGTGCAAAATCTAGTAATATCATGAGTTGGTTTGTTACGCTTACACAACTAAACCACTTGACCGATCATCGTGAAATTTGCCTGCACATTGTCAGATGAATAGCAGCGATAGCTCAGTGGAAAGACCAACAGACTGCAATGCAGAGGATCTCGGGTTCGAACCACGTCGCGCACCTCTGACTTTCGGAAGTTATCTGACTTTTCGAAATAATGTGCGTATTAACGGACATCATAACATCTATGGCAGTTGTTATTGGGGAAGTCGACACAAAAGTTCCCACTGGGTCGAAGTGTCGCCAGTCTGTACTGACTGGCCCCCACACAAGATAAGATAAGATAAGATTTAGTATCCAACCATCCCTATAACGAAAAGTTTTAGATACATAAGTGGGTAGGGTTGCATATTAAAAAATCAAAACTTTCTCAAGCAAATTTCAAAAGAACAATAAACGAAATAACAAAATTTAAATGACCAAATGTTTTATTTAGAAAAATTTTAGTATCCCAATGTATGTGACATCAAATGAACAACTGATTAAAAGTTGCTAGATGTAATTTTAAAATATCAAATCAAAACTAATCAAATTTTATAATACCGCTTCCGAGTCGGAATCGTACGGATGGAAGCGGCAGGTTGTGTTAGGTTCTCTTTTAATCCAGGTGTCACCACTGCGAGGAGTGCGACCGGGACACGGCGCAGCACACGCTGGAGGAGTGTCCGGCGTGGGCCGAGGAGCGCTGTGCCCTGGTCGCCGTGATTGGCCCCGACCTCTCGTTGCCGACCGTCGTATCCATGATGGTCGGTGACGACAGGTGCTGGGGCGCAATGAGGTCCTTCTGCGAGGCTGTCATCTCGCAGAAGGAGGCGGCGGAGCGGGGGCGTGAGGAAGATCCTTACGCCCCGGACATCCGCCGCCGGAGGAGGGGGCGCAGGAGACGCGCTTATGTCGCTCTCCTGCCCCCCACCTAAGGGTTCTGGGTGGCAAGGCCTCAGGGGACCCTGCCACCCGTGAGTAAGAACCCATAGAGGGCGCGCGCGGTGTTCCCGCGCGCCTTCTAACGTCGAAAGGGGAGAGCGGTGAAATGCTCTCCCCCGGGGACGAGAGGAGGTCGGGTCCCATTGACCCGGCCGGCACCCACACGGGGGGGCCTGCTATGGATGAATCTTTTTAGACTCCCAGGCCCCCTCCACTGGGTGAGAGAGGGAACACCCCAGGTTTTTTTAGTGGGTATCCCAGCACTAGGCTGGTGAGTCCCACACGCCCCGCCGGTGCCGTCCCCTAGCCGGCGGGTAGTGCATCAAGCATTTTTTCCTGGGTATCAAAAAAAAAAAAAAAAAAAAAAAAAAAAAAAAAAAAAAAAAGGTTCTCTTTTAATAAATAGGAAAAAGAAGCCCCGCTTCGCGGGGCTCCGTCCAAAACTCCCATTAGTTCTACCATAGAACTGAGGAATAGAACAAGTGGAAGTGGTGAACGTAGGTTATTTCACGTTGGTTCTTTTAATTTTATATATTATATATTATTTCGTCCATTCGGGGTTTCATCCTTTCGGGCATTTGGACATCGGTATTTGATGTTTCGATATAACGGCTATCGGCATTTAAAACTTTCGTTGTTTTAGACGTCGGTATTTCAGTCCTAGTTATTATGAAATTTCGGTATTGTAATACGTACCCAATTTTATTATCTAAGTTCTACCCGCATTAGTATAACGCCTATATTATTTGTATTAGCAAACCAATCATGTTGTGCAAAGGCTTTCTGTATCAGACAGGCGCTATTCGCTAATATTAATATTATTTTTACCTTTTTCAGTTAATCCATTTGATAATTAATAGTTTATCCAGTAATCCATTTTGACCTTTAAACGATTTGGTCAATAGTGTAATAAATAATATAAACATTGATATTCCAGACTTTCGTCAGCTAAACTTTTGATCAAATGACCATCGTTGTTCTTTTGAAATTTGCTCAGAAAAGTTTTGATTTTCTAATATGCAACCGTAGGTAGTATGGATATACTCAATACTGTCGATGATACAAGTATCTGGTGAATTTGATAAGGTTGATGTGTCGCTGTGTGTACCTTGTGTTCGTTGTCTGGATACTTGTAAAGTCGCCCCGGAGACAGTCAATATGGCTAGTGCGGTGGATGTTTTTAACCCCCGACGCAAAAACGACGGGGTGTTATAAGTTTGACGTGTCTGTGTGTGTGTGGGTGTGTGTGTGTCTGTCTGTGGCATCGTAGCTGCCGAACGGATGCACCGATTCTAATGTTGTTTTTTTTATTTGAAAGGTCAATAAGTCGGGAGTGTTCTTAGTTATGTTTGATGAAAATCGGTCCAAGATAGCCGCCGCCACAAAATGGCGGATTACATATTTTTTCACAACTCCCTCAATATGGGTATCAAATGAAAGGGCTTGACTAGTAAAATACTACTATGATAAGTTGCAAATCCAAGATGGCCGCCACCATAAAATGACGAATTACATTTCTTTTTTCACAACTCCCTCAATATGTGTCGGGGGTTTTTAAATTTTTAATTTATATAAAATATGATCCTAATCCTAACATTAGTTATAATAATATTAATTATAAATGTGCATGTGGGTTTGTAACGCGTACACACCTAAACTGAAGAGAAGAGTTATTCCACCTTATCCCGCCCTCCCCTTTCCTACCCAGAACAACGTGTGCTGGGCTCAGATGCCATCCTTACACGGTGGAGTCGACTAGAGTGCGTACCAACAAGTTTGGGTCCTCATACCTCTGCTGAACGATCAAGGCATGGAATTCTCTGCCAAGGCACGTGTTTCCTTCTTCCTTCAATCCTGGGTCCTTTAAGCGGGGCGTGAAAAAGCACCTTCTCAGGCCGTCAAAGTAGAGACCTCAACATCGCCTCGGCTGCTATGAGGACGATGTGGAGACCACTGCTCTTAGACCACACGACTGCTTACCATCAGGCGGAGTGTGGTCATTTTGAGGAGCAAAATAAAAAGAAATAAAAAAACTAGTCGACCGATCATCATGAAATTTCGCATACACGTTGTCCGGAGAACAGAAAAGAACATATGGTATCATTCATCCAGTAAAAATTACTGTAGCTATCTTAACATAACCTACATTTCCACGAGCGAAGCCGTAAGAAAATCTAGTTGTATATGAATAAATTACCTTTTCACCAAGAATTTGCAAGTAGTCCGGCGTTCTTCTGAACTTGGAAAGCACAGTTTTAAAGTCTTGTCCATACAATCTCATCGCTTCGGCTTCTACGTCATATTTCCTTGCTGTTACTGGGTAAAGTACTGAAAAAAACCATAAAGAGTCAACGAAGATTTTAATAATCTTTATACAGGGTGTCCATTTCAAGGTTACCCATTAATTACCGGACATCCTGTATATATAAATTTTCTGTGCTTGTATTTGTAATTAAACTCCTCCTAAACGTCTGGACCGATTTTGATGAAATTTTTTGTGTGTGTTCAAGTGGATTCGAGTATGGTTTAGATTTTCTTTTTCGTGTATGCAGGCCAACGTTTTCCGGGACAGCTAGTATAATATAATATTCTATCACATATACACAACACCATCTAGCCCAAACTAAAAAGAGCTTGTACTATGGGTACTAGACAATGGATAAACATACATATATATACTTATTTTTTTGTATATACATACATATTATATATAGAAACACCCAGACCAAGACAAACAGCCATGTTCATGCACACAAATGGTTGACTTGTGCTGGGAATCAAACCGGCGACCCCAGGCATGGCAGTCGGTTACACTAACCACTACGCCATCAAGGCCATCATGATAATTAGCAAATGAGCAGCGATAGCCGTTAAACTTCCACGCAGAGATCTCGAGTTCGATCCCAAGGCACGCATCTCTGACTTTTCAACGTTATGTGCGTATTCAATAGTTAATTATCGCTCGCTTTAACGGTAAAGGAAAACATTGTGAGAAAACCTGTATGTCTAAGACATCTCCATAATGTTCTCGAAGATATGTGAAGTCTGCCAACCCGCACTTTGGCAGCTTGATGGACTAAGGCCTAACCCTTCTCACACTGAGAAGAGGCCCATGCCCAGCAGTGGGACTGTTCATATACAGCGCTGATATTATTACAATTATAAATATTGAAACTAACTTACTGAAAACTAATAACAAACATGTTTTGCTATACAAGTTTGTGTGAATCATTTCAAATATGTTTTACGACTGGAATAATTTAATTTTATCATTGGCTGTAATAAAATTTGTAGTTTTTATTATTTTTATGATTTCTCTGTAAAAGAAAATTATAAAATACACAGTTTGCATCGAGAAATGTTTATAGTAACAATACATTATTTTACACACAAGAGCTAATAGGAATGGTTAGTGTTAAGAATGTTAAGATAGACCTCTTAGCGTTACTGAGCGCCTAGTACTTTTGATTCTAGTATTTCAAGTTTTCAAGCCGCTTGTAATATTCTGACTGATTAAGACTGCGCCGAGCGAAATGTGCCAAAACAGGCGGTCACAGTTAAGTTGATATAATCAACACTTTTTGTTTAATACAAATATAAAATATACATTTACCTTATTAATGAATGTGTTTACAATTACACCGTGTAAAAAACTTAAAATAATTAATATTTTCGCCTACAAAAGACGTAAATTTGTACGAAAATCGCAAAAGCGTAACCTCGTGTTACCTGATTTTTAGATTATAACAGTCGAAATCTATCCTTTTTTACAGCTTAAACGAAACATAAATAGTTATATTACAATTTGTCCGTCCCAGATATTTAAGTTATTGGTTGATAATAAAGATACATATTTATCAAAAAAGCACTTCAAATCCTCCATACAATTTTACTATGGCGGTCGCGCGCCGATTTGAATATCGAGCTCTGTCATTCAGTCCAACCGCGTCTTACGCTCGGCGCAATCTTAATGAGCTAATTAGTGCAGTCAATTAAGCAGAAAAAAGAGTTCAATCTCGAAATGAGAGATAATAAGCTGCAAACTCATATACACCTTCATTTTGGTGTTCTAAATGTTGTCTCAAAAGTCTCATAAAATCTCGTCTGCGCCGTAAGTTATTCAAGGTAAGTATTATTAAATAAAAATATAAGATATATGCAAAATGTTATTAAATATAATGCGTTAACCAATGATATATAAACTATAGACACGTTGCCCGCGCTCTGTAGTGGCAACATGAATGCAAGGTAATTACCAGAAGTCCATTTAGTCACGTACCAACCAGTGCCGCGGGTGTACGTGACATTAAAATAACTTAAGTGAATAACTTCCTCAACAACAAAAAAAAATGCCTTCCTGTGCTTTTAGAAAATTTAAAAATTATACTGCAACTGTGAAAGATAAAAAAGTTTCATTTCATACGTAAGTATGAAGAAAAATGAATTTTATTTTATTATTTTCGATGCCTTCTAATGGCGGCTGGCGCTTGAGGTAAGTCACGTGTTCGCGCTCGGCCAATGAGCATGCAACCACAGAATGAAAACATAATTATAGAAATATATTTATCTCTCTCTAACAACAGGAATGCCGTAGACATTTAATTTTCTTTTCCTTTCTTCGTGCGTCTAAGTAGTTGTCTATTGTCTATATGTATTTACACTGTTTTTGAGTGCCGTGATATTCATGCATGCGACGATAATCGCCTAGGCACCCGTCGAGCGCGAGCGCACGTCACTAGCCACCACCCGCGACCGGCGCCGGACTATATACGCGGAGGACGGTGTCAGATAAGCTCTCTTCTGGCTGGCTTCAACATCCTAAGTTAAGTGTTCTTCGTTCAGAAGAACCACGCAGCAAATCCTTTTTATATGAACCACGCCCTGTCTACTGTTCGCGTAGGATTATATTAAGCTACCCAGTAAATTTGTGAAATACATAATTATATATAAAGTTTAATAGTTATTTAAAAGTGTTAAGTGTTGTTTTATCTTTTAATAATCTCTGCTTAACTTAACCTCAAGACACCACGTCCCTACGGCGTGGTTCTTCCTATTTCTGGATCGATCTGATCTATAGTGAATAACTATGTAAAAGGTTACAGCATGACGCGTTTATTTATATTACGTCATTGGTATTAACTAATAAATAATACAAATTATTTATTGTTAATGATATTTCAATAATTTAATCACTTTTTACAAGGTTTTATTCACTGAGATTTACGGTTGACCTTGCATTACAGTGAGTATGGCTGAGCGCTGCGGACTCTCCGCTCTCCTCAAAAACGGTTGGACATATGAAAATAATATAAACAAATTTTTTTGCAAATATTATGCTCTACAATTTTGTAATAAATTTTAATATTATTGGAGCTATAGAAACCGATAATCGCGACAAACTGACGGGCGCAGACACGAGATTTTATGAGAATTTTGAGACAACTTTTAGAACACCAAAAGGAAGGTGTATACGAGTTTACAGCTTATTATCTCTCATTCCGAGGTGGAACCCCTAATATGAGACAGCACTATAAGTGTTCAGAATGTTAAGGCAGATTTCTTAGCGTTACTGGGCGCCTGGTACTATTGGTTCTAGTGTTTCAAGTTTTCATGCCGCTTGGAAGATCCTAACTGATGATGGATAGAGTATAGTGACTGTTTGATTTTGTACGTACACACAAGAGCAAATAGCGTATGAATGGTTTGTTAAGAATGTTAAGATAGATCTCTAAGTGTTACTGGGCGCCTGGTACTATTGGTTCTAGTGTTTCAAGTTTTCATGCCGCTTGGAAGATCCTAACTGATGATGGATAGAGTATAGTGACTGTTTGATTTTGTACGTACACACAAGAGCAAATAGCGTATGAATGGTTTGTTAAGAATGTTAAGATAGACCTCTAAGTGTTACTGGGCGCCTAGTACTTTTGATTGTAGTATTTCAAGTTTTCAAGCCACTTGGAAGATCCTAACTGATGATGGATAGAGTATAGTGACTGTTTGATTTTGTACGTACACACAAGAGCAAATAGCGTATGAATGGTTTGTTAAGAATGTTAAGATAGATCTCTAAGTGTTACTGGGCGCCTGGTACTATTGATTCTAGTGTTTCAAGTTTTCATGCCGCTTGGAAGATCCTAACTGATGATGAATAGAGTATAGTGGCTGTTTGATTTTGTACGTACACACAAGAGCAAATAGCGTATGAATGGTTTGTTAAGAATTTTGAGATAGACCTCTAAGTGTTACTGGGCGCCTGGTACTATTGATTCCAGTGTGTCAAGTTTTCAAGCCGCTGGGAAGATTCTAACTGATGCTAATAGGGTAGGTAATATATGTTTGAATTTGTACATTATTTTACACACAAGAAAGAGCAAATGACAATCAAGAGAAATATTTTAGTTAAAATGGCTTTAAATTTGGAGATAAGAAAAAGTGGGCATGTTGTGATCTCACTGTATCTCTCGAACAGCCTTTTTTAAGTAGCGTTTACGTCATGCTTTGTACCTTGCATCCTTTAAATGTTTTTAGACTATCGCGATTTGTACACATACTTAATATAATGCTAGACAACGAGTCTCACTCGCGATGAAATATTTAAAAGGTAATAAATACATATTGATTGCCCAACGCATCTTTATTCTGACATTAGAGTATTTCCCCCACTATCAAATTTGAAATATTTCTACATCTTCTTTTTTTAACCCCCGACGCAAAAACGACGGGGTGTTATAAGTTTGACGTGTGTGTGTGTGTGTGTCTGTCTGTGGCATCGTAGCTCCCGAACGGATGAACCGATTTTAATTTTGTTTTTTTTGTTTGAAAGGTGAATTAGTCGGGAGTGTTCTTAGCTACGTTTGATAAAAATCGGTTCAAGGTGGCCGCCACCACAAAATGGCGGATTACATATTATTTCACAACTCCCTCAATATGGGTATCAAATGAAAGGGCTTGACTAGTAGAATACTATACACTATGATAAATTTCAAATCCAAGATGGCCGCCACCAGAATGTTACATATTTCCACAAATAAAAATTGTACAATATGGGTATCAAATGAATATTATGTCGGGGGTTTTTTAAATTTTAAATTTTAATAAATGGCGCAATACGTAATCAGAAATATGAGTTTTGTAATTATTGACTAGATTTCAAAACTTCTTTGATCTTTAGAGTTTGGACAATAAACTATTTGTATAACTAAGTCTTCTCCCTAGCCTTTATTATTCCAAAGCCACTTGGGGTCGACTTTTTATTCTAACCAGATTTGACTGGATATCAGTTTTTACACGGAGCGACTGCCATCTGACCTCCGCAACCCGGGCTAATGATATCCTAAGACTAGACCAGTGTCAGGATATTAGAGGGCACTGACTTTCCAATAACGACCGCCATAGATGTTCATGGCAGCCGGGACCGACCGCTTAACATGCTCTCTGAGGCACGAAGCAGGCGATAATTGTAAATCAATACGCACATCATTTCGAAAAGTCATATACCTTCCGAAACTCTGAGGTGCGCGACGTGGGTTCGAACCCGAGATCCTCTTCATTGCAGTCTATTGGTCTCCCCACTGAGCTATCGCCGCTTGTATAACTAACGATTAGGCTTATTAAATAAAAAAATTCAATAATCTTATTCAATTAACACCTAGTAAATTTTGCCGTGACGAGCCAGTTCTTCGCTTGGCGTCTTTTTAGAGTTCGCGAAACACGTGTTGGTTTCTTCGTATTATTTTAATTTTATGGAACAACTAGATTTTGCTCGCGGCTTTGCTTGGCTAAATGTAGATTAGGTTAGGATAATAAAATTACTTTTTCAGGATGAAAGGTATAGGTACTACGTCATTTTCTGTTCCCCTGACAACATGTATGCGAAATTTCATGATGATCGGTCGAGTAGTTAAGGCGTGAAGGCGCAGCATATAATGGCCACGGCGGCTAATCTTAACGGAGACTGACCATCTGCGCAGAAGATATTATGGTGCACAAGTGTATGCGCAAACACAAGTGCACTCTCTGTTCCTTAACTCTCATGATCCGATTGGACGGCAATCCGATACGACCGGAGAGAGATCACGCGTAGGACCAACGGCTTTACGTGCATTCCTAGACACGGGGGTGTCTAACACCGCCAACTCCCTAACTCCGGGCTGCTATTGAGATTTCTTAACAGAAAAATCCAATAAGTTTTTGTTGGCCCAACCTGGGATTCGATCCCGAGACCTCATGCACAGCAGTGGCATTCACTACCGCTGCGCCACGGAGGCAGACATACAAACCAACAAACTCACTAGCGATGGGTCGTTGACGTTTATTTCGTTAACGTAACGTTAACGTTGAATTACGTTCGTCAAGTAGTCGATCAGCTAGTTAAATTTGTCAACGAGTTAACGTGCTACTAATGTTAACTTGTAACGTAAACCGTTAATTAATTGAACGTTTTTTATTTGACCTGATATTTTATTGTTTATTTATAAACAATTTGATTAAATGTATTAATGAAAAACGTTTGATTGATTTTCTCTGTCTGTCTTGATTACTTAGATGAACTTCCCTTCATACTTTTTCTTCAGGCTTAGGAAAGACTAAATTCTTCAACGTTTTATTTTAAAAAATATGTATTTCCAAAATTACTCTTACCTACGTAACTTAGAGTTCAAATTCGACCGCCGCTTGCAATGTATGATGTTATTTTCAACGTAAGTATCGAGTTAAATTCATTAATGTCGTTGACGAATTCAACTAGTTGATTCATAAACAGTTAACGTTGATACGTTGACAGCAGATCTACGGTTGATTCAACTAGTTCGTTGATTTAACGCCCATCGCTAAAACTAACATTCACATTTTTAATATTAGTTACAATTGCGGCAATTATTGTGATAATATTAGAGAATTTACGAAAAACAAATAGACTTTATTAATTATAAGCATAAAATATGTCATTATAATACCACCTTATGTACACAATAAATAATTTGAATTTAATTATGTGTTTATTAACCTCCGAGTCTTCTTCGAAGAGGTTAATGATAACACTATGTGGGTCTGTGTGTCTATCTGTTAGTGACAGTTTGTTAGTGACAGGCACAGCTCCGGAACCACTGGACCGATTGACTTGTTACTTGATGTGCAGACACCTTGGGGTCACCCAAAATGTGGATCAAAAGACTCCCGAGATATAGGGGTCACAAGGTCATAAGGTCAGGGGATATCCACCAACAGAGTGATTTGGAAGTCCAAGGGAGAGGCTTTTGCCCAGCAGTGGGACATTGCACAAAAAGCTCATGAAAAATAAGGTCACATGAAGACGAAGAGGTTGAATCCTGGTTTTTTACACCCATCTCGTTGTACATGGTATTATAATTTATTATTAATTAGATTTCACCCGCAGTTTCACTCGTGACAATGTAGATCTTGTCAACCAATTTCTGTCCCTCAGAAACAGTACTTTTTCTTTAGATTACCACATTATGCCTGTCTCTGTACCCCTACAACGTGTATGCGAAATTTCATGATGATCGGTAGAGCAGTTAAGAAGTGAAGGCGTAACATACAATCAAATTCACATACGCATTTATTATATTAGTTGCGATTGCGGCAATTATCTATAATATTACAACGTGAAGCAAAAACGTTGTATCCCTTTTTACCGCTCTTGAAACAACAAGATAGGGAAAGAATGAAATTCTATAGACCGCTCATACCAGTTTTCTCAAAAGTTTTTGGGATATACATAATTATATAAGCAATTATATAGCTTCATAGAAAAATAGAACATTCCTGCGTCTGAAAAAAAAAGGATTTCGACAAAATAAGAGCATAAACAGGGCAATATACGACTTGTAATAATAACAAATTTCGACAGTAAAATACCAGTCTGCGCCATATTCTTCGATATGACGCAGGCCTTTGACTATGTAGATCATAATATATTAATAAAAAAGCTAGGTATGTATGTAAGAGGCAATATATTAAACTTAATAAAATCTTACCTAAACAATAGGAAACAATATACTGAGCTTAAAAATATAAATTACAGGAACAAGAACCTGGAATCTTACATTTCTCACGTCCAAACTGTAAGATATGGCGTGGGACAGGGAAGCGTTTTAGCTCCATTGCTATTTAATTTATATATAAACGATTTGCCTAGAATAACCCCCAACCCAGTAACATTATTTGCGGACGACAGCACCGTTGCTATTTATTGCAAAAATACGAATACGTATGAGAATGACATTAATTATACGTTATTAAAAATTATACAATGGATGGACAATAATAATTTAAAGATAAATATTTCTAAGAAGACCCTCTGTAATAAATCTTGACATAAACTATAATTCTATTAAAATTAATGAAGTTGATACAAAATTTTTAGGAGTTAATATTGCGGGGTGCGTGTCAGAAAACCTCCCCGTGGTGCTGCACCCTGGGCACTAGCAACAATGCTTTTCATTGTTGCTGGTGGCTAATATTCTGACAACCGGTGCCATTTGTCGCGTTTGGCACCGGAGGCGGGGGGATGGACGCGAGTCCCATCCCCAAGCCGGAGGCCCTATTCTGGGCCCGGCTCTCCCAGTACCGCTCTGTTTTAGAGTGGACATGGGAGAGCCCCTTTGACGGGTTCAGCGTGCACTCACCCTGCCGCTGAACAGACAACGGGGTCTCTTCTCGTCACTCTGACGATTCTTTCCCCCTCTTTATCCCTTTTGTTTTGTCCCCTGTTTTGGCTTTGTTCCCCCTTTTTGGTTCTGCGTCCAAATTTGTTTCTTGTCCCCTTTTGTTTTTGCCCCGTTTTGTGTTCTTGTTGTCCCCCCCTTTTTCTGACTTTTGTCCCCGTTGTCACCGTCTGGCGCATATCGTAACCCCGTATTGTGCAGTGTCGTGGATCACGTCTCGCGGCTGCTGACGGGAGCGAGGGTCTTGGCTTCACCGCCCGGACTGCGAGGGAGTGGCCCTCTATAAAAACCACCCCGAATCTCAAGTTGCTGCCGCACGGCGAGGAGATGCATGGCTAATGGGTAGTTCAGTCACTAGTGCGGCCCCTTCAGGGTACCTGCCGTCCCCCTGAAGTATTAGGCTTGCCCGGGTATCGGGATCTCTGCCCGGGTCGACGTTTAGTTCTCCCATACTCGTGGGTCTAAATATGGATACATCATTAAAGTCTATTTTAAAAAAGAAGTCGAAGGTAGTAGGTAGTCGGTCGCGCACGCCCAGTTCTGCGCGTTCCGAAGCGGAGGAGGAGTTTGTGCAGTCAGAGCAGGACAGTGACGTCGTGGAGCTAACTTCGGAGGCTACTCCGGAGAAGGCTACCCGCAAACGCTCGCGGTCTGCGCAGCTCTCGGAGGAGTCGGAAGGCTCCAGTGAGGAAGCGGTGTCGGCGGCGAAAGTGACGACAGCCCGACGTGGACGCGGTCGTCCGCCCACCCACGGTAGGTACGTGGGTCTGGGCCAGGCAAAGGCCGAACTTGCCGCCGCGTTAAGAAAGGCTGAAGTTGAGGAGCGCACGTCCGAGGAGGACACCCTCATTGCTGCGGCGGCCCGGCGAGTCGCTGAGGGGCGTAAGCAGCCGGTGGTGGAGCCAGAAGCCGAGGATCTGCCGGTGTCCCGGCTGAAGACCCGGCTTAGTGACGCCCTTGAGGCGATCCGTCTGGTCTCCAGGAAATCGAAGGGTCTGAAGGGCACGTGCCAAAAGACCCTTAAAGAGTCGATTGAGGCCATTCGGGACGTTACAGAGGTCGTCTTCAGCCGAACAGCCAACGAGGAGGTGCAGAAGTTGCTGGCCGAAAACGCTCGATTGGCACAGGAAGTTGCAGAACTCAAGCGACGCCAGGAGTATATCGAGAAGCGGCAAGACCAGAACACCTGCAAGAAGGAATCGGACCTTGTGGCTCTCGTCCGACGGGAGCTCGGAGAGTTCCGCTCCAAACTCTCCGTCATGGAGGGCCGGCTGTTGCGCCCTCCTCTGGCAGCGGACAGACTTAGAGAGCCTGTCCCGCCTTCTCCCCCGATGCCTGTGCCGCAGACATCCTACGCGGCCAAAGTAAGGGCCCCGCGGCCACCAGCAGTTATTCCAGCGGCCGCCACAGACGTTCCTGCCAGCCAGAAGGGCAAGAAAAGACGGCAGGCTAAGCGCGCACCTGCAGCTGCCGAACGCCCTGCCGCTTCCAGGGCACAACCCGCTGCTGCCGCGCGCAAAGCCAACGACTGGGAGGTCGTCGGCCAAAAGAAAGCGGCAGCCAAGCAGAAAAAGAAGGCGGCCAAGAAGGCCAGGCAGGCGGCCAAAAAGGAGGCGAGGAAGCTCCAGGCCCCTCGCTCTACTGCGGTGGTCATAACACTGCAGCCGGCGGCCATCGAGCGAGGGATCACCTATGCGGAGCTCCTAAAGAAGGCGCGGACGGCGATCGACCCCGGCAAGCTAGGAATAACGGCGGGCTTGAGGTGCCGGACAACCCAGACCGGTGCCCGCCTTATCGAAGTGCCAGGAGTCGCAAGCGGCGACCAGGCGGACCGCCTGGCGGAAAGTCTCCGCCAGGTTCTGAATACAGAAGAGGTCCGCGTCTCCAGGCCCCAAAAGTGCATCGATTTGCGCATAACGGGCCTGGATGACTCTGTGAATAAAGAAGAGGTCGTCGCGGCCGTCGCCAAGACCGGAGGGTGCCCTGCGGAACAGATCAACTGCGGTGAAATTAAGCAGGGCCACTCCGGAATGGGGACGGCCATTATTAGCTGTCCCGTCGCCGCCGCCAAGAAACTGGCCGATGGCCGGCGTCTTTTGGTGGGGTGGGTGTCGGCGCAAATTAAAGCGCTGGAGCCCAGGATCGCCCGGTGCTACCGCTGCCTATCCAGCGGCCACGTGGGTGTCACGTGCCCCTCACGGGTTGACTGCAGCGGCCGCTGTTTCCGTTGCGGTCAGCCCGGTCACGTGGCCGCAACGTGTGGGTCCACGCCGCACTGTGTTCTGTGTGCGGCGGTGGGCAAACCAGCGGAGCACCGGGCGGGTGCCAAGGGGTGCGCCGCCACCCAGAAGAAGTTACCGCCAAGGCCGCCTGCCTCTTCGTCGGCGACGTCGAAGGTCGCCGCTCCCGCAGCTGGAGGGGCGGAGGTTAGTATGGAGACGTAATGCCTCCACGCCTCCGTCTCCTCCAGGCTAATATAAACCACTGCGCCAGGGCTCAGGACCTTCTCCTCCAGAGCATGGCGCAGTGGTCAATTCATGTCGCCATCGTAGCCGAGCCCTACTTCGTCCCTCCCAGGGCTGACTGGGTAGGGGACCTCGATGGCTCGGTTGCGTTAATTTCGCCGGCCGCCGCCGGCGCCCCGTCCTTCGAGAACATCGTCCGAGGACGGGGCTGCGTCGCAGCACTCGTAGGAGAAGCGGTTGTGGTGGGCGGTTACTTCTCACCCAACCGACCTCTCGCCGACTTCGAGGAGTATCTCCTCGAACTGAACGTCGTCGTCGCTCGAAGCCACCCTCGGCCCGTGCTCGTCGTCGGGGATCTCAATGCCAAATCCTCGGCTTGGGGTTCCGCGGCCACGGACGCGAGGGGTGAATTGCTCGAGGAGTGGGCCGTAGAAAACGGCCTGCTAGTCCTCAATCGTGGGTCAGTGCACACGTGCGTGCGTCAGCGGGGCGGATCCGTCATCGATGTTTCTTTCGCTAGCCCCGCACTAGCACGCCGTGTCCAAGGCTGGCGCGTCGTCGAGGAGGTGGAGACGTTGTCGGACCATCGGTACATACGGTTCGACGTCTCCGCCCAGACCTCCGACCCCCCAGCCTCAAGGGCCCCGATTGGGGGCGGTCCGCGTTGGGCTTTAAAGAAGCTGAATCGGGAGGTCCTCCTGGAAGCCTCCATCGTTCAGGCCTGGGTGCCAGCACCGGCCGGGCCTGACAATATCGAGATGGAGGCCGAGTGGTTCCGGGAGGCCGTTACTCAAGTCTGTGATGCGGCGATGCCTAGAGTTCCTCGAAATATTCCAGCTAGGCGCCGGGTGTACTGGTGGTCGGACGAAATAGCCGACCTGCGCCACTCCTGCGTGGCGGCCAGACGCCAGTACATCCGGCTTCGTAGGAGGCGTCGCCGCCCTCCCGATTTTGACGCCAGGGAGGCGGAACTATACGAGGCCTACAGAGCGGCCAAAAAATCTTTGAAGATCTCCATCAAGCGGGCCAAGGATCTGGCCCGCCAAGAGCTGCTGGGGACTCTGGACCGTAATCCCTGGGGGCGTCCATACCTTATGGTAAGGGGCAAGCTTCGCCCCTGGGCGCCCCCTTTGTCCCAGAGTCTCCGGCCACAGTTGGTGGAGGAGGTGGTGGCCGCTCTGTTTCCCTCACGAGCGGAGCACACTCCTCCGTCGATGGTTCCGCCTTCCATGGCGTCCAGCGCGGACTTTGACGACGACGTGGTTCCCGAAGTGACCCAGGTAGAATTGCGAGCGGCGGTGTCGAGACTTCGCTCGAAAAACACCGCCCCAGGGCCCGACGGCATTCCAGGTCTTGCCTTGGCCCTGGTCCTCGAGGAGCTCGCACCCCGACTCAGGGGGCTCCTCTGTGAGTGTTTGCAGCAGGGCCAGTTTCCGCGCCAGTGGAAGGTGGGGAAACTGGTCCTGATCAGGAAGGAGGGGCGCCCGGCGGACAGTCCGTCCGCCTACCGGCCCATTGTGTTGCTGGACGAGGTGGCTAAACTATTTGAGTTTATTATCGCGGAGCGCCTCGTCCAGCGTCTTTCTTCAGTGGGTCCGGATCTGGCGGACAACCAGTATGGTTTCCGCCGCGGGCGCTCCACAATCGATGCAGTCCTGCAAATGAGGAGCCTGGCGGAGGATGCGGTGTCCCGGGGCGAGGTCGTCTTCGCGGTGTCTTTGGACATCGCGAATGCCTTTAATACCTTGCCCTGGAGTTGCATTAGGGAGGCACTCGTTTTCCATCGAGTGCCGACCTACCTCCGCCGCATAGTCGGGGCATACTTATCAGAGAGGGTAGTCGTCTACCCGGGTCACGACGGTTGGAGTCGGCGAGAGATGTCGTGCGGTGTTCCACAGGGATCGGTTCTGGGTCCGCTCCTGTGGAACATCGGTTACGACTGGGTGCTGCGAGGTGCGCTCCTCCGTGGCGTCGGCGTCATTTGTTACGCCGACGACACGCTTGTCACGGCGAGGGGTAAGTCGCACCGGGCGGCGGCCATACTGGCGACCGCTGGGGTCGCACAAGTCGTTGGTCGCATCCGGCGGTTGGGCCTCGAGGTGGCCCTGTCGAAATCCGAGGCTGTATGTTTTCACGGCCCTCGGAACCGGCCACCTCCAGGGGCCCATATCATGGTAGGAGGGGTCCGCATCGGCGTCGAGCCAACCCTTAAGTATTTGGGTCTCCTGCTCGACAGCCGATGGGACTTTACAGCCCATTTCCGTCGTTTGGCCCCCATTCTTCGGGGCGCTGCAGGTGCGCTCGCGCGTCTGCTGTCCAACCTCGGGGGGCCAAACACCTCCTGCCGGAGGCTCTACGAAGGGGTCGTGCGGTCCATGGCCCTATACGGGGCCCCAGTTTGGGGAGACAACCTGGCGGCCCGAAACATTTCGGCGCTACGTGCACCACAGCGCGCCATGGCCGTCAGGTTGATTAGAGGATACCGCACGATCTCGTTCGAGGCTGCGAGCCTCCTCGCCGGATCGATGCCATGGGACCTGGAAGCGGCGCTCCTGGCGTCGCTCTATCGTTGGCGCCAGGAGGCGCTAGCTCGGGGCGAAGGACCTGTTTTTCCCGCAGTCGAAGCGGCGAGGTCCGAGCTCCGCCAGGTCCTAGTGGCGAATTGGAAGGAACGACTTGTGCACCCCAGTGCCGGGCACGCCACGATTGTGGCGGTAAGACCCGTGTTTGAGGAGTGGCTGGAGAGGCGGCATGGCGCCCTCACCTTCCGGCTGACACAGGTTCTAACTGGCCACGGTTGTTTTGGCCAGTTCCTGTGTCGTATACGCCGGCAAGAGACGCCCGGTTGTCACCACTGCGGCGACTGCCGCGACGTTGTAGAGGACACGGCGCTGCACACTTTGGCGGTTTGCCCCGCCTGGGCATCGCAGCGCCGTGAGTTGATCGCGGCAGTCGGATCGGTTGCCCTCTCGCTCCCGGCCGTAGTTCAGTCTATGGTCCGGAGTGAGAGGTCGTGGAGCGCCGTCGCCTCCTTCTGCGAGGAAGTAATCTCCACCAAGGAGGCGGCGGAGCGGGAGAGGGAGCGTTTGAACCCTCTCCCCAACCGCAGAGCCGGGCGCCGGAGGGCGCGCGATGACCTCCAGCCACCCTGAGGTTTGACCTGGGGGTGGCGGGCTTTGTGGGCCTGCCCGCCATCCGTTCAGCACCAGGTCCGAGAGGCGGCGTGCGTGTTCCCACGCGCGCCTCTGTGTCGTGTCCGTCTCCCCTTTAGGGGGAGACAGTAGGGCTTTTATATTGTGTAGTGCCTATCTTGGGTAGGTCTTGTTGCGTAGTGGCCTGCCGTTTCATACGGCGGGCCGTAACCTCGGCGGGGTCGCGACCGCATGCGAAAGCGATTCGCGCGGCCCCGTCGATAGTGGTTTTGTCGAGGAACACCGTGGTAGGTTTAGTCGGTATTCCGGGAGGTACATTGTCTTTTAACATCTTTCTTTTACCCCGGCGAGTCCGACATAATCCCTCCGCCCGCCCCCGCGGAGGGATATGCGTCATAGCATTCCCCCACGTAAAAAAAAAAAAAAAAAAAAAAGGAGTTAATATTGATAACAAAATTAATTGGAAATGCCACACTGAGGATTTATGTAAAAAATCTGTAATACTGCATATGCTCTCTTTAATCTCGCACATATTTTAAGCGATGACGCATAACTCATGGCCTATCATGGTACAGCTGCCTCAAAACTGAGGTATGCTATAATATTCTGGGGCAACTCAACAAACAAAGACATCGTATTCAAGGCACAAAAACGATGCATCAGAGCAATGTTTAAACTAAAATGCATAGACAATGTAAACCATATTTTATAAAATACAAAATTTTAACACTGCCCTGCTTGTGCATATGTATTGTTACGCGCTGGGTTCGACGGATAAGAATATAAAACAATATTACCGACTAAAACGTTTTATTCTATCACACAATTAAATTTAAAACACTACAAACACTATACTAAACTTTTCCACTGTAACTGCTTCAAACTCCGTAGTATTTTCGCTTCCGTTCGTTTCGATGAACACTTGATCGCTTACGATAGTAAACTGACTCAGCGGTGCGCGTGCGCTCTATTTATACGCGGGTAAAGCGCTTCTGGAGTTTTCCAGAAAACGTCACACACGGCACGCAACAGCGCGATGGTTCGAGAATGTGCCAGCGCTGTCTCCACTGAACTCGTACCGACAAAAACGTAGTTCCGTAAGATGTCAATAGATGGTGCTGTAATAAATTATTATTAGAAACCGCCGACTCTTCCCCACAGTGCCGACAAAGGGCATTAGCCGTAACAGTATGTATAAGTATAAGAGCACCTTTAATCGGCGAGCGTGTATGAGGAATGTTATGAAAGTGAATGAAGCCAGAGAAGTGTATCAGGATCGTAGCAAATGGAAATCCGTAGTCTCTGCCTACCCCTCTGGGAAACAGGCGTGAATTTATGTATGTATGTAGTATGTATATGCAACAGCTGTCTTAGTAAGGTTTAATCCAGATCTATTCGAAAAGCTAGGGGATAAAGTTATACGAAACAGGCGAAACATTACTTGTAATAGGCTTCGTATACGAAAAGCCAGTACGGCCCTAATGCATAAAAGTATATTTTTGCATTGCGCCTATAATATATAATAAACTAACAAACAGTATTACAAGTCGGAATACAAATATGTTTAAAAAGCATCTTAATAATTTCCTGATAAATAAATGTTATTATACCATTACTAAATATTTATCAGAAAATAATTTATGATAATCCATAAATAATGATTATTGACGACATGACATATTGAAAAATATTATTGTGACTTTTTTATTATGATTATTACTTTTTATATTATTTCTTAACTTTACTAAATAAAGTTCACTAGCATGACTTATTATAATAATGACATTGTTACTATAATTTTTATTAGGATTTGTTGGTGAACACTATTAGGTACTATTTATGCTGTCTTAAGAAAGCTTGTTAATTAACTATACCTACCTTATTAATTATTATTGTAAAGTAAACGGTATGTCTTTTTTTAAATTAATGTTTGCATATCTATAAGGCAGAACAAAGAGTTCTAATTTAAATATATTGTAAGACCATTGTATTAACCTTTGTTCAGCAAATAAAGTGATTATTATTATTATTATTTACGAAAATTGCGCGGACGGAGGAGTATGAAATTTGGCACAATTAAAGTTTATATGGAGAAGGAGGGGCGAATCCTAATATTTTTATACAATATGCATTAGAAATACATTAAATTAATGAAAAAACACTACACTCACACAACCATGCATTTGACACACGCAGTCGAATCGCGTTCGTAGTATTTCGGCATTGTTCGACTGATGTCGTAGAATTCTTCGTAACTATGGTTACATATTGTCAAAGTCAGAGTCAAAAATCATTTATTCATTTAGGTCACAAAGTAACACTTATGAACGTCAAAATATATGGGTTAGTGAGTTTACTAAGTTACTGAAGCTACATTTAGGTTAGTTGCTAGGTTCAGGCAAAGGGTTGAGCCTATGAGAAGAAACCTGCAAGAAACTCACGGCCACTCTTTTAAATCGCCAATTAAATATAATTTCAGTATTTTACAACTCAGATTAACAAGGTGTTGCAGCCATTATGCCATATACTACAGACTATAAAAAAACTAAAGATAAAAACAGTAATAACTTAATAATATTATAGAGATTAAATAATTTGGGCTAAGGTATATGTTTTAATATAAATCTAAAATAGGCAGTAAGATGGCATGATGGCGCATACACTATTATCTTAAGTACCATGAAATGTGATTATAAAGGTATAGTTACACAATAAAATCTTAATCACGATCAAACTTAAAATTTAAATCAATTATGGTCGAATTTCGACCACCTGGCGACCACTAGTTGTGATAATTTTAGAGTATTCATTAGGAATAGACTTCATTAGTTATATGTGTAAGACACAGTTCACGATGATCGATCGAAGTAGAGCCTCGCTGATTTCAGCATGAATGGGCTGGCTCGACCGGGGAAGGACTACCCTCTCACAGAATATCGACGTGAAATAGCAGTATTCCTACTGTTGTGTTTTGTTCGGTGAGTGAGAGAGCCAGACGCCCAATAACCCTCTTTCCCCCTTTCAACAGCTTCTCCTTCCCACTTACTTTCCTAAAGGGTCGGCAACGTGCAAGTGATGCCTCTGGTGTTACAGGCGTCCATAGGCTACGGTGACCACTTACCATCAGGTGGGCCGTATGCTTGTTTGCCAACTTAGTCGTATAAATTAAAAAAAAATGTAATTAAGGTGTTAAAGCATAACAAACAAACAAACATACAAACTGAGATTCATATTTATAATATTAGTCAGGCAGTTAGAAATAGTATTCTTATAACCCCTCCAGCTAAGCTAGAATTCTCGTGTTAGGAGTTGGCTTACATCAGTAGAGTAAGAGTGCGTTTCCACTGACGTGGAGCTGGGCGGAGTGGAGAGGAGCGGACCGTGAACTTACCAATCACAGTGTTCGATATCTCCACTCCGCATCAGTGGAAACAATGCAAGTGTAGCGAAGCCGAGCTGAGCGGACATTCAAATAAAAGAAATGACCATGCGGCGCCAAGCCAGACAGAACGTAGCAGAGTGGGCTGTGGTGCTGAGCGGAGAGCGCGAAGCGGAGGGCAGTAGAACGGTGCGGCGTGGCGGCTAGTGTAGACTTGTCAGAAAAGGACTCGTGCGCTGCATTTTAGTTTAGTTAGCGATATTACGTCATACACTTCATACGTCATCAACATTGTATGTGAATTTAATGAAATGTAGAAAAATAATACCATTATTTAAAAAGGGATGTAAAAGTGATCCATGTAATTTCAGACCGATTTCTATATTACCTGCTATAAGTAAAATATTTGAGAAAATTATATTACAGCAATTAGAGAGCCACTTTAACGTAAACAACTTATTTCATACACAACAATATGGTTTTAGAAAGGATCGATCTACAGTAGATGCGGGTGTTACACTTTTAAAACATATTTTTGCTGCTTGGGAAAATTTGCAAGATGCCATTGGCGTATTCTGTGATCTCTCAAAAGCCTTTGACTGCGTTGAACATCAAACGTTATTACGAAAGCTCAGGCATTATGGAATTCGAAATGCTGCACTCGACCTCGTTGGTTCTTACCTAAGCGATAGATTACAACACGTTGAAATCAACGGAAGTAGATCTTCTGGATTACCAGTCGCAATGGGCGTGCCACAGGGCTCAATTTTAGGACCCTTTCTGTTTCTAGCGTATGTGAATAATTTGCCGTTCTTCGTACAGAATTAGTGCGACATTGTATTATTTGCTGATGACACATCACTTATTTTTAAAGTAGACCGTAAGGCACCAAATTTACAGGGTGTTAATTCTTCACTCGCGCAAGTCCTGGACTGGTTCAAGGCGAATAATTTACTACTCAATTCAAAAAAAACAATATGTATTAAGTTTACATTGCCTAATATAAAGAGTCCTAGCATAAACGTTAATTTAAATAATGAAACAGTAACATTTGTACAATCCACAGTTTTCTTAGGCATTACTTTAGATGATAAAGTTTAGTGGGGCGCTCAAATATCGTGTCTTGCAGGGAGACTTAGTTCAGCCGCATTCGCGGTTAGGAAAGTAAGACAGCTTACTGATATAGATACTGCGAGACTAGTATATTTTAGTTACTTTCACAGAGTTATGTCCTATGGCATACTATTGTGGGGTAAGGCAGCTGATATTGAAATAATTTTCATTCTTCAAAAGCGTGCAATACGTAGCATTTATAATTTAGGGCCACGAGTTTCCCTGACAGAGCGTTTTAAAGAAATTAGTATACTTACTGTTGCGTCGCAATATATATTTACGACATAATATTCACTTATATAATAAGAATAATGATATTCACAACTTAAACACTAGAAATAAGCATAAGTTGGTAGGTCCGTATCATCGTTTACATAAAGTTCACAATTCATTTGCGGGACTCAGTATACGCTTTTTCAATAAACTACCGATTGATATTATAAATTTACCTTTACTAAAATTTAAAATTACTGTTAAAAGTCAGCTTATCCGGAAGGGCTATTATTCAATCAATGATTATTTAAATGATAAAATCTCGTGGAACTAGTTGCTTGTTTCATACAGGATAAAATCTCGTGGAACTAGTTGCTTGTTTCATACAGGATTCAAACAATGTATGTATTATATAAGTCAATTTAGTTATGTGAAGGTACTTCGTGTTTATTTTGTGGTGTTAAAGTATCTTTCTTTTCTTTTAAACAAACTTTATAAGTATTAACGTAAATTTTGTTTTAACTACATTTAGTCACGAACTACCTTTTTATGTCACAAAGTGTAAGTGTATGCGTCCTCATGCCATGTTACTGTCTATTACAAATGGCTACCTACTGATAAATATTATTTCAAATCTCAAATGCTTCTTACATAATATTACCAACTTTTCTTTATTTTAGAATTTAGTTTTATATGGTCAGTGACATATGTCATAATGACTGCAACACCTGGTACATAAATGAGTTGTAAAATGCTGAAATTATAAGTTGATGGCGATTTAAAAGAGTGGCCTTAAGTTTCTTGCAGGTATCTTCTCATAGGCTCAACCTTTTGCCTGAACCTTGCAACTAACATAAATGTAAATTGAGTAAATATAATAAACTCACTAACCCCTTTGACGTTCATAAGTGTTACTTTGTGAACTAAGTGAATAAATTATTTTTGACTTTGACTTTGAATCAAAATGGATGAAAAAGTAACCGAAAGTGTCAAAAAATTTCCATGTTTATGAGATACACGACTGATAACATACAAATGCAATAAAACCAAAGATATGGTGTGGGAAATCATAGTGAAAGACACCGGATAAAAAGATCATTGCAGCTCTGGTCTGCTAAGCTCCACTCCGCCCCGCTTCGCTTTGCGCCGCTCCGCTCCGCTTTGCACCGCTCCATTTCAATGGAAACACTTGCTATTTTTTACTGCTCTTCTCCGCTCCACTCCGTCCAGCTCCGCGTCAGTGGAAACGCACCCTTATAAGTGGGATTCGTACCCACGACGTCTCGATTGTCAGTCCAATATCTTATCTATTAGGCTACCAGTTCTTTTATGGACTACAGACAGATGAAGAAAGGAAAACTTTCTTCATCTGTCTGTAGTCCATTGGGGTTTGAGTATAGGTAAAGGGTTTTCATGTTATGTCTGAAGTCTTGGGTTTGGGAACAGGGTAAAGATATTAAAACTGTTGTAATATTTTATTTATTTATTCTATTGTTACAATATTATATGCATAGCTTCACGCTTATATCCCCAATAGAATAGGTAGAGATGGTCTACACCAACATTATAATAACTGCGCCCCACGTCGTAGGACGCGAGCATATTGCCGCTTATTGGATAGAGTTCCAGTCTACTATATATAATAATGTCCTTCGCACCGAATTTCAGTCACTGCGACCAGTCTAAACGGAGACTGGCCATTTGCGCAGGAGATATAGTGCACAAGTGTGTGCGCAAACACAAGTGTACTCTCTGTTCCCTAACTCTCATGATCCGATGTCCGAATCCGACACGACCGGAGAGAGATTGGGTGCAGGACCAACGGCTTTACGTGCTTTCAGAGGCACGGGGATGTCTAACACCGCCAACTTCCTAACTCCGGGCTGCTATTGAGATTTTATAAAAGAAAAGTCAAAATATTTTTTGCTCCGACACGGGGTTCGAACACGAGACCTCATGCACAGCTGTTGCATTCACTACCACTGCGCCATAAAGGCAGTATAACAATAATATAATATCAGCTCTGGGCATAACCTTTTCCACTGCTGTGCCCGTATCCGTTCTCAGTGTGAGAAGGATTAAGCTTCACTCCACCACGCTGCCCCAGTTCAAGTTTGCAGACTTCAAGTATCGTTTTTGCGTGCTCCATGTACTATCGACTTGAGTGACGGATGACCATTTCAGAAAAAATTTCGCTTACTTACATGTTGACTTTAAGTGACTCCGCCCTTAAAAAAACCCTTGTAAAAAAACTCAAACAAAAATATCGCATAGCAGGCTGTTGCCTTTTAACCTTAGGAGTGGTCATCCGTCGCTCAAGTCGATAGTACCTATAAACAGACAGACAGACAAAAATAATGGTTTAGAAACCAAACCATTCATTTTAGAATTTTTGTTTATTATGGTTAGGAGTCTTCATAACGAAGCTACCTATATATTCGTTAATAGACCCCTCACATTAATATTTTTTAGATATTACGTCGTATGTACCGACAGCGACCAGTTACAATTGTATTATATGTATAAATACATATCGCCGATGAAGAGTCAATAAATAATAACCGCAAAAATGCAACTTTTCAGGAGGCGAAAAAACGTTTCAAGGCCATTTAATTTTTTTTAAATATATTATATTTATACATATTATATTTATTTATTATTATTATGTTTCTCTTATCACAGGCACTTTCTAAGATATTATATTAGAAAATACCTGGCCCTTTGGGAGGCTTACACGGAGACATGGGTCCAACGTGAAGAGGCCCTTCGAGAGTTTTAATCAAAGGTGGGATGGAACACCTACAGCGGCACTCGCCGCAGCAGGCGTAAGACTATTGCTACGTATGGATTCTAATATATGGGCTATGGGTATGGGTGTTTGGTGGACAGGTATATTACTAACTATGGATGAAAAACGGCGTCTGCCCTGAATACTCTAATAGCATCAATGCAATGGGCAGACGGTGACTCGCCAACTCACTAGATGGGCCCCCTGAATAGTCACTATAGGCATACAAGCCAGCAGCAGAGGGCAACACTTATATTTATTTATTATTATTATTTTTATTAATATTTATTATTTATTTATTTTATTTTTATATATATTTTTTTTAGTGGACGCGATTGAGCGTAGATATTATATATTGCCATCATAAATGACGTAACAACTCTTAGTATATATTGTAATAACTATTTATCTTGCAAAATTAATAAGAAACGGACCCAAGATCTTTATCAGCATGTGTATTACTTTATTTTACAATGAATAATTCAATAAAACAAAAATGGCCAAAATGTCAGTTATTATACAGGTTGTTTGGAGGGTGAGTAGCCATAGGAAAATGGTCGATAGGTGATGGTGTTGGCTACGTGTTGCGCCTACTTAAATAACATTTTGCCTTAAGTTTAATGAGTAATAATTTTTTTTCAATTTTTCTAGAAAATCTCCATTTTTTTGTATAAAAACTTTAATTATTTTTTTAATAACCGCTGAAATGTTAAAAAAATGATTTAATTTGTTAGTGTAGTCTTACCTTATTCAGATTTAATCATAATTTCATACAAACAATTCAAAAAGAAATAACAGTGAAGTATCAAACTTTTATAAATAAAAAAAAAACATCCTTATGTCAACTTCACATGGTAAAATAAAAAAATCTTACGGTGTATGGCATTTACAAATGTTTTTAAAAACTTCTCTAGTTAATACTCTTTCGAACGGTATGTAACATGTATCATAACTAACCAGGTAACTCAACAAAACCGGTTTGTCGTCACGAATGGATTAAAAAGGTGAAAACCTAAACTATTCAATTGAGCAGGTAAAATGTTTTGTCTCATTGTAACACAGCTAAAAGTATTGTGCTATCTCTTTCATCGGTTGACTATTATGCTCCCTTTGGCTCTTGCGCACCCTGTCGGGTGCATTTAGTCGACACTTGTCGTTTTTTGCTACTTCACGTGTTGTACTTCACAACTCCGCTCTGCGCATTATTTTTGTTTTCGTTTGTTGTTGGTAAGTTTTGTTGTTACTGTTATTTTTAATGGCTGCTTTTACTAACGAGGAATACGCTGATATGTTGATGGCTTACGGCAAAGCTGATGGAAATGAACGAGAAGCAAAAAGAATTTATGAAGAGCGTTTTCCCAATAGACGTCAACCTAATCGTCATACTTTTGAAACGACATTTAGACGCTTAAGGGAAACTGGCAATCTAAATCGCCGTGAACCTGGAGTTGCCAGACAACGTAACGTTGCTGATGACGAACGCATTTTGGAAGCTTTTGATGAAGATCCCACAACAAGTATCCGCACTGTAGCTGCAACACTAAATCTAAGCCCATGGAAAGTGTGGTCTGTTCTTCGCGCTAATGGACAGTATTCTTTTCATTACACTCCCGTGCAAGGTCTAGAAGAAAACGATTATCAAAGACGCGTCCAGTTTTGCCGTCTCTTGTTACACATGGATGTTGACAACCGCGACTTCTTAAAAAGTATCCTGTGGACGGATGAATCAAAGTTTTCAAGGGAAGGCATTGTAAACTTTCATAATTTGCATCATTGGGCCCCAAAGGATGAAAACCCTAAAAAGAAAAGAGCGGTGACACATCAAAGGAAGTTTTCGGTTAACGTTTGGGCAGGACTAATTGGCAATACACTTATTGGTCCACATTATCTACCAGACAATTTGAATGGCAATAATAATTTAGATTTTTTAATAAATGATTTGCCCGAACTCATGGGTGGAGTTCCAAATGTTCAGAATCAAGAACCCATTGTTTTTCAACAAGATGGCTGCCCAGCGCACTGGACATTAGCAGTCCGGGAACACCTTGACAATTAATTTCCCAACGCTTGGATTGGCAGAAATGGTCCCACCCCATGGCCTGCAAGGTCGCCGGATTTAACACCGCTTGATTTTTATGTCTGGGGTCGTGCTAAAGCTCTAGTGTATACGGAAACCATTGAAACAAGAGAGCAATTCATTGAAAAAATAGATAATACATTTGTGATAATGAAACAAGAAATCAGGTTAAGCCATACCACAACGGAAATTAGAAAGAGATGTTACGCATGTATCAGAAATAATGGACATCAATTTGAACAAGATTTGTAATAAATGATTTAAAAAAATACTTTTTGTTTTAATTGCCCCAAAATAAAGTACATACATAGTAATAGAAGACAAAAAAGTGCAACAGCTAAACCTATTGCACTTTTTCGTTGCGTCATCCAAAACAAAACATTTTACCTGCTCAATTGAATAATTTAGGTTTTCACCCTTTTAATGCATTCGTGACGACAAACCGGTTTTTGTTGAGTTACCTTGTTAGTTATGATACATGTTACATACCGTTCGAAAGAGTATTAACTAGAGAAGTTTTTAAAAACATTTGTAAATGCCATACACCGTAAGTTTTTTTTTTTTTACCATGTGAAGTTGACATAAGTATGTTTTTTTTTAATTTATGAAAGTTTGATACTTCACTGTTATTTCTTTTTGAATTGTTTGTATGAAATTATGATTGAATCTGAATAAGGTAAGACTACACTAACAAATGACATCATTTTTTTAACATTTCAGCGGTTATTAAAAAAATAATTAAAGTTTTTATACAAACAAATGGAGATTTTCTAGAAAAATAGAATAAAAATTATTACTCATTAAACTTAAGGCAAAATGTTATTTAATTAGGCGCAACACGTAGCCAACACCATCACCTATCGACCATTTTCCTATGGCTACTCATCCTCCAAACACCCTGTATATTGACTCTTCATCGGCGATATATATTTTGAATTTATGTCATAGTTATGTAGTCCTTTATTTATGTTTGCATAATAAAATTAAGTTATTTCAGTCATAATATACAAATCAGTAATTTTAAGGGTCGGTACCCATTGGTCCTCTGAAATTCGCACCTTGTGCCCATTCGTCCCCTCAAATATTTGAGGTGCCCAATCGTCCCCTGATATATTATTTATTTAAAAGCCATTTATATTTCCCATTCACTGCTAATTTAAGGGCACCTGAGCGGGTGCCGAGTCTATAACTTTTATTCCAGGGGACGAGTAGGTACCTTATAAATAAACTAATACTGATCGGTCTCCTACCAGGGGACCAATGGGCACCTATATAGGTGCCGAATCTACAACTTTTATTTTAGCGTACAAATATTAGGGGACCAACGGGTCCCGACTCGATTTTAAGAGAAAATGTGGGCAGCGTTAATAAAATAATTCATACAAACATTGTATGAAATTAACGCTGCCTCTGTATTCCTCCGAACATTCCGACACAAGAGCAACAAAAGGAATATATAATTTATGTTATCTACCATGGCCATCTTCCTGTCTTGCTTTATTTTTTATAGTATTATATGGACAAGGAACTTTGAAAAATTTCAACTGTCAACAATTTTAACGGCACTTATAAAATACATGAATAAAGTCATTTAGATGTAGCAAAAATTCTTCTCACATTTTTATGAAAGTAATTATAATATTGGTTTAATTTTGGAAGAGGAAATTGGGGAATACGAGTCTATAATTACAAAGGTACAATCAGTCCGAGCTATAGTTATCTCATTTGCACATTGATATTTCGTTAGAGCCTAGCGCGACAACAATAGATCTAGTAAAAACCTTTTCTTTAAATGTTTCGTAGTGCACATTTCCTCTTTAAAACAGCACGATTGCGCAGATCCTTATTGATTGATCACTTTTATAAACAGTTTGTACAAAAATATCTATGAGCCACAACTATTAAGAAGGTATATATACCTAACCTAATCAGCATAGACAGCTTTATTCCCAACTATAGGTATAGAAGTCCTACCGAATGCAGAATTGCCGGGCCTTTTCTCGGGAGAATCGTGTTTTTTCCTAGGCATGTCGTAGTCGTCGCCAAACTTTGGTATGACTCTATCCCAATTATTACTCTTTTTCGGTTTATAGTCATCTTTGAAATCGTCTTTCATTTTATCTTTGGACGAGTATTTCTCATTGCTTTCACCTTTTGGATCCCTTAATCGTTCAGGATTACCCCATTCTGAATACAGACTTTTTTTCTTGTCACCAAACGACTGTCTGGCGTATGGTTTTTCTGCGCTTCTCTTATGATTGTCTAATCCAACCATATCCCAGCCTTTATCCCTATTTTTGTTATCAGGCAGTTTCTTGTCTGTATTTGTATCTTTATCATTCCAGTCATCGTCTTTTTTATTCCAATCATCTTTTTTCTTGTGCCAATCGTCATCTTTTTTACTCCAATCATCTTTTTTCTTGTCTCGGTCGTCATCTTTCTCTTTCCAGTCATCTTTTTTCTTATTCCAATTATCCTCTTTTTTGTTTGAGCTATCTTCGTCTTTATCCCAATCTAAATTTTTTTTATCTCTTTCGTTGTATTTTTTATTTTTTGGGGTATCCCAATCGTCATTTTTCTTTTTTGGTTTATCCCAATCGTCTTTATCTCTGTTTGGTTTATCCCAATCATCTTTTTTATTTAGTGGCTTATCCCAATCGTCTCTTTTATGTAGCGGCTTATCCCAATCATCTTTTTTATTTAGCGGCTTATCCCAATCACCTTTTTTATTTAGCGGCTTATCCCAATCATCTTTTTTATTACCCGGTTTATCCCAATCGTTTTTTTTATTATTCGGTTTATCCCAATCGTCTTTTTTATTAGCAGGTTTATCCCAATCATCTTTTTTATTACCCGGTTTATCCCAATCGTCTTTTTTATTACTCGGTTTATCCCAATCGTCTTTTTTATTAGCAGATTTATCCCAATCATCTTTTTTATTTGCAGGCTTATCCCAATCATTCCTTTTAGTTTCTTTCTTATCCCAGCCATTATCATAGATTTTAAGATATTGGCTCCTTTCTCTTTTATTCCTATCTCCGCTGTTATCTTTGTCACCATATGTTTTACTATCCTTATTCGGTACTTCATTTTTATTATCTTTAGAACGTTTCTTGCTGTAAATATCTATTTCATCAAAGTTATCTTTATTGTTATGCTTTTCCTCACTACCGCTATCTTTTTCTCCTTTTTTGTCCCAATTTGTTTTTTTCCAATACCCGTATCCTTCATCGTCCCATCCATTACTAGGCGCTGGTTCAACAAAACTTTTTTTACTTGCAGGTAGCTTCTTTTCTTTCCAATCATTATTTTCATGTGTATTTCTGCCTCTGCTCTCCCGGTTACCTCTGTTTCGTTTTTCGTGGGACATGTTTTCATATCTATGATTATATTTTTCTTTCTCTTTTTTCCTCCAAGAATCTTTTACATCTATTTCAGAAGTGGTTAGATTTCGGAATGATTGTTTATCTTTTACTTCTTTTAATATGTTTTCATTCCCTTGGTTGTCTCTGTCTGTGTCTTGTGGTTCTATTTTGTGAGTCCATAATTCTACAGCCATCTCCGTAGTTACGTCATTTAAATTGAGTTTTAATACTTTTTCATTATTCTCATCTGACGATGTGATTTTCTTTGAATCATAAAAATCGTCGTTATCTGTTTTAGCGTCCTTTTGATTTTCATTGGCGTTTTTTTCTTTAAGTTTGTTAAATATTTCTACAATGAATGGTTTCACTATGTCGAAAGCTTCTTCAGGTTTCAGTGTGACGTCAGGCATCTCTTCTGAATTCGTATCGTCTGTCGCTTCAACTGTAAAGACAACAGAGTTATTATATACTGAAAGTACATAAGAATAGTATATATAATGACTATTGATCTTGTAACATATACAACAATTCGAACACATTAAAATACATATGTTTTGAGATTACGATATACATAGACTCATTTATATAATTATAGTCTCACGATTTTATTCCCAAAAGGGTATAAAGAGGTTTATCGCAACTTCGTATCACCAATTAGTTATAGTATTAGTAGTAGAGCCTCGCTGATTTCAGCAAGAATGGCCCGGCTCGACCGGGAAAGGACTACCCTCTCACAGAATATCGACGTGAAATAGGAGTATTCCTACTGTTGTGTTTCGTTCGGCGAGTGAGAGTGCCGGAGGCCCAATCACCATCTTTCCCTCGTCCCATTCCTTCTCCTTCTCACTTCCATTCCTAAAGGGTCGGCAACGCGCAAGTAATGCCTCTGATGTTGCAGGCGTCTTACGGTGACCACTTACCGTCAAGTACGCCGTGTGCTTGTTTGCCAGCCAAGTTTTATAAAAAAAAAAATGGATTCGGTGATTGAGAGTGCCGGAGGCCCAATCACTCTCTTCGCTCTCCCACTTCTTCTCCTTCCCATTTCCTATTTCTCTTCTTCCTCACCTAAAGGGTCGTAACGCGTAAATGATGCCTCTGGTGTTGCAGGCATCCATAGGCTACGGTTACCATCAGGTGGGCCGTCTGCTTGTTTGCCAACATAGTTGTATAAAAAAATATATATATGTGTGTGTATATATATATATATATATATAATTTAAGTTTCATCGTAATAGTGAGCGAGCCATTTGTCGTACCAAATACAAATTTACTTCATGCTAGTAATAATAATAATAATTTTTTGACAGAGTCATCTAATACGCTTTGTTCAATTGTAATTCCTCACCATCCAGAGGTACATTAAAAAAACTAACATTTCATTGAAATAAGTGCAGCCGTTTGGGAGGAGTTCAGTAACATACACACATACATAAGAATTATATATTAAACTAGCGGTCGCCCGCGGCTCCGCCCGCGTGGAGGTCGGTGAAATTTTCCCTGAATTTTGTTTGCTACAAACCTCACGGAGCCCGAGACTTTTCCAACGAATGCAAAACCGTGGAAATCGGTTTGTGCGTTCTGGAGTTATAGCTTCAGGAAGGAAAACCTGACTTATTTTTATATTATAGATATAACAAATATAACAGACATTCTTCTGCCTGAACGTTGGCTTACCAGTGCCACCTACCAGATAAGATTAAGAATTCACTTAAACAGTCCAGCCATTTAGGAGGATTACAGTGACAAACACATACAAAAGAATGATATATATGTAAAGGTATACTCACGATCTTCATCTACACGAAAGTGAACGATATTTCTTCGAGACTCATCATCCTTAGAATCATCATCATCAGAAATTCTACCTTTACCGTCATTTTCTGTTGATGATCTTGTTGATAATCTGTTAAATTTGTTTACTACATTCAGTATGCGATAACAAGTACATAACTATGTGCTACATAGATCTTTTATTGTTTTTTAAATACTACCGAAATTTAACACTATTTAGAACTATGCCACATGGTTCCTTCAACAAGAACTAAAGGCTTCTGGCTATATTTAGTTATAAAAAAATTCAGTATCTGTCATAATTATGAATCAGTCTTAGATTGACGTAATTATGTATCATACATAAGATGAATAAGTTTTAGAAATTTGCGCAAGCGCATCCACAATTCTTTTGTACCGATCCTATGTAATAATAATAATAATATTCTATCACATACACACAACACCATCTAGCCCAAACTAAGCAGAGCTTGTACTATGGGTACTAGACAATGGTTAAACATACATATATACTTTTTTTTTTGTTGTAAATACATACATATTATACATAGAAACACCCAGACCAAGACAAACATCCATGTTCATGCACACAAATGTTTGACTTGTGCGGGAATCGAACCCGCGATCTCAGACGTGGCAGTCGGTTACACTAACCACTACGCCATCGAGGCCGATTATGTACCTGTATTATGCAAATAAAAATTGATTTGATTTGATTTGATTTGAAAAATATTGTACCTTTTTATGCTAGATGGAACCAAAGAACATTGGTTCTGGTTTGCATAATTAAAATGCTTCTGTTCTAAACGTACCAAAGGTCATGGGGTCTGTTTAACGATTAGTTTCAATAAGTGTTTAGGGGACCATGGTGTATCTTATCTTATCTTGTGTGGGGGCCAGTCAGTACAGACCGGCGACACTTCGACCCAGTGGGATCTTTTGTGTCGACTTCCCCAATAGCGACTGCCATAGATGTTCATGGGAGCCGGGACCGACGGCTTAACGTGCTCTCCGAGGCACGGAGCAGACGATAATTGTCAATCAATACGCACATAATTTCGAAAAGTCATATAACTTCCGATAGTCAGAGGTGCGCGACGTGGGTTCGAACCCGAGACCCTCTGCATTGCAGTCTGTTGGTCTCCCCACTGAGCTATCGCTGCTCTGACCATGGTGTATAGTTCATTACAGTTTTTAAACGTTAGCCATAATGGGTTGGTTCCGCAAGTAACAGTGTGGTATCTCTGTTGATAGTCAGTAAAAAGGAACCATTTTTTTTGGAAAGGTGGAACGCGTGATTTGGGCGCCATATATGTATGTACTAAACTCAATTTCAATCAAACTGTGGGTTGGTTCTTGTTTGCAAAGATAAGTCCGTGATCAGAGAATGTTAACCGCAGTTAATACTCGGCTCGCAGAGGTCTAATGCCGATTCCACCCGTGTGTGAATTGAATAATTTGTTGAAATTAAACAACTTTATATGGATTTTGTCGTGTTGTTTATTTTAACACTTTTATTACATAATTTTGAACTCTCACTACTATTATTGAACTTTTCTATAATTTAAGCCATTTAAATTAATTAAACCTATTTTAATTTAAGTTTTTAAGCCATGTTTACGAGAAGACGAACAACATTTTTTCAAAGTTAACGCCCGCACTTCGAATTAATCCTCTGTCGCGGGGGACTTACATATCACGTACATGTTACTAACAAAAGACAAAAAGATGTAGTATGTGAAAAATGGACATTAATTTTGAACCTGATTGTGAGGCCTGCGCCTCACAATCAGGTTCAAAATTAATGTCCATCTTTATATAATAGATTAAATAGAGAGTTGAGCAGCGATAGCTCAGTAGATAGACCAACAGACTACAATGCAGAGGGTCTCGGGTTCGAACCCACGTCGCGCTCCTCTGTCTTTCGGAAGTTATATGACTTTTCGAAATTATGTGCGAATTGATTGACAATTATCGCCTACTCCGTTCCTCGGAAAGCACGTTAAGCCGTCGGTCCCGGCTGCCATGAACATCTATGGCAGCCGCCATTGGGCAGTCAGTGTCCTATAATATCCTGATACTGTTCTAACCTTAGGATATCGTTAGCCTTCGGGTTGCGGAGGTCAGGTGGCAGCCGCTCCGTGTAAAAACTGATATCCAGTCAAATCCGGTTAGACTAGAAAAGCCGACCCCAAGTGACTTGAGAATAATAAAGGCTAGGGAGAAGATATGTTTCGTGCCTAATAATAATACATTTACATAAGCAGCGAAAATCTAGTGGGAAACCGTTGAACTACCATACAGAGGTCTTGAGTTCGATTCCAAAGCACGTATGACTTTTCGAAGTTATCTGCGTATTAAATAACAGATTTAACGGTGAAGGAAAAGATCGTGAGGAAGCCTGCAAGTCTGAGAGCTCTACATAATGTTCTCGAAGATATATGTAAGTCTGTCAACCCGCACTGCGAGCGTGGTGGACTATGACCTAGTTACACCCCGTTGTTACACTGAGAAGCCCGTGCGCAGCAGTAGAAGAGACTTTATTTTATTTATTAAGGGATAATACAGAGCTACTACATATATTTGTGTGCATGAACATGGATGTTTGTGTTGGTCTGGGTGTTTCTATGTATAATATGTATGTATTTACAAAAAAATAGTATATATGTATGTTTATCCATTGTCTAGTACCCATAGTACAAGCTCTGCTTAGTTTGGGCTAGGTGATGTTGTGTGTATGTGGTAGAATATTATATTATATTATATATATTATAATTTACCTTAAAGTACGTAAATATCTAAAATCGTGTCAGTGCCAGTATAAAAAAATAATAAAAATTTTAAAAAAATATATATATTAGGCATAAATATTACAATCTATTAATAGTGTTACGGCTAATGCCCTTTGTCGGCACTGTGGGGAAGAGTCGGCGGTTTCTAATAATAATTTATTACAGCACCATCTATTGACATCTTACGGAACTACGTATTTGTCGGTACGAGTTCAGTGGAGAAAGCGCTGGCACATTGTCGAACCATCGCGCTGTTGCGTGCCGTGTGTGACGTTTTCTGGAAAACTCCAGAAGCGCTTTACCCGCGTATAAATAGAGCGCACGCGCACCGCCGAGTCAGTTTACTATCGTAAGCGGTCAAGTGTTCATCGAAGCGAACGGAAGCGACAATACTACGGAGTTTGAAGCAGTTACAGTGGAAAAGTGTAGTATAGTGTTTGTTGTGTGTTAGAGTTAATTGTGTACTAGAATAAAACGTCTTTTAGTCGGTAATATTGTTTTATATTCTTATCCGCCGAGCCCAGCACGTAACAATAGCAATGCTGCAGCCCATCCACAAATTAACTTCAATAATAAACAATGGGTGCCACTAGACAGACAATAATAATAATTATACATATAAACAATATACAAATCAGTTTCTCCATAAAATTAAACCGTACAAACATAAAACATACAAATAATATATTAATAGATTTCAAAATAGGCACAGAGATAGATTTATTGCTAGATAGCGTATTCATGGACATTATATATAAATTAGAATTAAATTATAAATTGAAAATAAAAAATACAATATAGAATAAAATACTTAAGGGATATAATAAAATTACATTAATAATAATTAATTAAAATGCTGCCCGTCTTCTGTGCACTTTCCCGGTCGACAGCGATGCTGAGGAATTTTACGACGCTGCCTGAACCACCCATTTCCTTTCTTTATATTAAATTTATAGTCCCATATTTTGTTACTTTTCATGTTTTATTTATAAGTGGTTAGGTTTTTTACTATAAGTTTAGTTGTAAATTATAATTGTTGCTTTGTTTATGTAAATAAAAAATCTAAATATAAAAAAAAATACATTTTCAGCCAAGATTCAATTAAATAATTAATATGATTTATTATAATAATAAACATTTATTTAATTTGACAACATTAGTCCACTGGTTAGTATACAAACAAACTTATCAACTAAGTGTTAGTATTAAAATCTATAAATAAAATACAAATAAATTATTTTTCATCCCTGCCGCACGTGCAACCGGACAAAGTGTTTCATTATCGGTGCATCGTGTTGTTCAGCTAGGGTTTTCAAAATACTGTTGCGGCTAGCCCTCATTCTGCCTATTAAGGATGCGGTCTTTTTTTAGTAAAGTTCAATAATAGTAGTGTTAGAGTTTTCAAAATTATGTAATACTAGTGTTTAAAGTAAAATAAACAACGCGATAAAACCCGTATAAAGTGTTTAATTTCAATGTATAACATTCGCGTAAACATAAGACAATATTATATCTATATCTATAAAATTTGTTGAAATTAAACTACTACATATATACGGATTTTATCGCGTTGTTTATTTATCACTGTCTTACAAAATTTTGAAAATATTACACTACTACTACTATTGATTTTATTTTACTAATTTATAAGCTAATAAAATTATTTAAACTATTAAATCTATTAATTTTTGGTTTACACTTTCGCCGACGTTTCGGTTGCTTTTCACCCGTGACCATGGGGCTGCTGAAAAGCAACCGAAACGTCGGAGAAAGTGTAAACCAAAAATTAATAGATTTAATAGTTTAAATAATTTTATTAGCAAAAATTAGTAAAATAAAATCAATAGTAGTAGTAGTGTAATATTTATTTGTTTGAAAGGTGAATAAGTCGGGAGTGATCTTAGTTATGTTTGATGAAAATCGGTACAAGATGGCCGCCGCCACAAAATGGCGGATTACATATTTTTTCACGTCTCCCTCAATATGGGTATCAAATGAATTTGGTGTCGGAGGTTTTTTAAATTTTTAATTTATCTTGTTAATTACAGAGAGGGTAGGAAAGGACATTATTTATATACCTACACTGTAATTGAAGTACTTACGCTTTCTTATATTTCCTATAATCCGCTAAACCCTCTGGTATATTAAACATATTCATACTGATGCGGCTGTTTCGTTTTACTTCTTCTCCATATGCGCCTGAAATATAAGTTATATATTAAGAAAAAATGGCAGCGTTTCTTCCATACAAACGTAATCCTGTTGACTTTGGCCAGCAGGCTTGCGTGCTTGCTTGTGTTCTTTGGTTTAATATACACAGTTAGAGACAAAGAAGAGAAAAATGTACGTATGTCTTCCTCGCACTTCATTTTTATTTGTCTTTCTTTTTGTAACAGTAATGTCTTATTAGTATAAACGAGATGGGTGTAGAAAAGCAGGATTCAACATCTTCGTCTTAAATGTAAAAGTAATGAAAAGAAAAGACCCCTATATTTCGGGGGTATTTTGACCCACAGGGCCCTATTCAAATTCGACCGAGGTATGTCCCCAAGGTATCTGCACACCAAGTTACAAGTCAATCGGTTCAGTGGTTCCGGAGTTATGCCTGTCACTAACAGACAGACACACAGACCCACATAGTGTTTTCATTATTTGATTCAGTTTTATTTAAAATAACCTCTTGTTCGAAGAGGTTATTATATTAACCTCCTCGAAGAAGACTCAGAGGTTAATAAAATGTATGTTTTTATATTTATGTGCGTGTTAGGATGCATGGGAGCAGCGATAGCTCAGTGGGGAGACCAACAGACTGCAATGCAGAGGGTCTCGGGTTCGAACCCACGGCGCGCACCTCTGACTTTCGAAAGTTATATGACTTTTCGAAATTATGTGCGTATTGATTGACAATTATCGCCTGCTCCGTGCCTCGGAGACCACGTTAAGCCGTCGGTCCCAGCTGCCATGAGTATCTATGGCAGTTGGTATTGGGGAAGTCGACACAAAAGATCCCACTGGGTCGAAGTGTCGCCGGTCTGTACTGACTGGCCCCCACACAAGATAAGATAAGATAGGATGCATGGCCATCCATATACGATTATCTATCTCTCTTGTGTGTATATGGCCGAGTTCATGCGGAACTGAGCGGGATATAATTCCTACAGCATACTCAATAAAAAACCTCCTAGAATATATCTGAACTGTATTTTTTCAGGTAACCGACAAAACTAATCATCGCTTCTCAAATTTAGTCTACATTAAACAAATAATACACTTCGGGGTGGTTCAACCCCAGAGCATCTTAACACCGACTTTTAATTATTGACGTCACACGCACAACGCCATCTAGCGACACCAATCGGAATTACATCAACACTATGAACTTAACTTTACTTGAGCAATGTGTATATGTCTCTCTGTGTCTCTCTCTTCCTCTCTGTTCTCTGTTTGAATATGTGTGTATTTAAACATACTCACGCTGTCTATCCATACTAATATCATAATCCTCTTGTCTTCTAGAAATCTGTTTTCTGTATATATCTAGAACTTCAGGGTTACTGATATATTGAAAGTTGACGTGTCCTCCCATATTATCTTGGTTATATTTTCTGCTTATATCGTAATTCTTCTGTAAAAGTTTCATCGATTCTATTACATTCGGGTCTTCGGCATCTGAAAGGATTTTTATTTCAATATTTCTCCATTTAGATACAGATATTCAGGGTATTTTTTCTATCCTAAGTTTTGTATTATTAATACTTTTTGCCTGTGTCTTCACTCGCCTGGTAACACTACTTTTTTTGGACGAAAAGGTATCCTGAGCATCTCTGTACACCTGACAACGTGTATTCTAAATTTCATGATGAGCTGTCAAATTGTTAAGACGTAGAAGCGTAATAAACAAAACGTTCGTATTCATAATATTAATTAGGATGTACACACAGCGACGCATCAACCTAGACTGAACTATTAGAAGTTGAACGCTGCGAATCGTGCGAGAGAGTGCGTTATATTTTTGTTGCTCTCTTTATCGACGATGTACATATGGGCGCAAATCGCCATCTATCGGCAATCATTGTCAAATATTGATCTTTAAGTTTTAGCTTTTCGTTTAAATAATTATATTATTTTAGATATGCCCGAAATATATTAGATTGATATTTAAATAGTTATTTGTAAACATAAAAATTCGTTATAGTATCAAGCTCTATTATTTAATAGACGCAGTGTTGACTGTGTATTTTCATTATAATGGACTCCAACCAAGAAAATCCTGGCGTGTCGCCGATATACACATACATCGACGCCACTATGCACTGTCCCTTTCCGACAATTCTCTATTTTGTATGTAGCGTAGTTATGCGTATATAGGGTGTCTAACTTGATATGTAGCCGTAGGAACATAAACGCACACATATAAAAAAAAAACATGCGGTGTTGTCTTTGGGGACTGCCGATAGAAGTGAAAACTAAGTAATTAGCGTGCGGTGACGATGACGCGAGTTTCACGAGTTTTGTTCACCCAAAAAGTACACATATATACACAGTATACATATAGCTCATGCTCATGGAAAGCGTTCGGTGACGATGACGCGATAATAAAATAGACATGTAAAAATTTAATAATATAATTTAGATGTACTCATAATTTAAAAAATTGTAACTACTAGCAAAAATACATTTATTATTATTAGAAAATTGCAATGCTTGTAGAAGGCGCTGAGTTGTAAGCACTGTACGTATATTTAAGATCTTTATGTATACACTTAGTACGCAATAAACGCTTTGACTTTGACTTTGACTTTGACTTAAAGAAGTTTTCACTTCAAAAACTACTAGTATTTTTGTTTGTACCTCAAAACCTACTAAACTGACTTTAATAATTATTTAACAATTTGAAAATTAGTTTAGCCAGGCGTAACACAGGCTATGAGCCGCGGGAGCAAAGCAGTAATCATGAATGTGGAGGGGTGAAGCCGCAAGAAATAGCTAGTATATTATACTGCTTCGTTAGCACAGCGAAAGTGAAAATGATTACTGTGCTTGAGGTTTATCCCGGCTTCGAATCCCGGATCGGGCTAGCAGACCAAACGGCTTTGCAAGCATTTCTTGGCAGGACATAAAATTATTATAGTGCACAATTGGACCGTGCTGTGCAGAAATGAGCTGATCCACATAAACGTAAATACAAGTTATGCTGATTTGAAACATGAGTTAATTTTTTTTGTGACTGTTATCCTACTACATCATGTTATGCATATAGTTTTATAAAGAATTGAATATAAATTGTTGCATTACTTGATGTTTATTCAAAAGACCTTCATACTTTTAGATAAATTAAAAAGGGACCACCTTATCCCACCCTCCCCTTTAGTTATTCCACCTTATCCAGACCTTCCCTTTAGTTATTCCACCTTATCCCGCCCTCCCTTTTAGTAATTCCACCTTATCCCACCCTCCCCTTTGGGAGTACTCTGGAGAGTTATTCCACCTTATCCCGCTCTCCTCTTTAGGAGTGCTCTGATGAGTTATTCCACCTTATCCCGCCCTCCTATCCAGAACAACGCGTGCTGGGCTCAGATGCCATCCTTACACGGTGGAGTCGACTAGAGTGCGTACCAACAAGTTTGGGTCCTCATACCTCTGCTGAACGTTCAAGGCATGGAATTCTCTACCAAGACACGTGTTTCCTTCTTCCTTCATCCTAGGTCCTTTAAGCGGGGCGTGAAAAAGCACCTTCTCTGGCCGTCAAAGTAGAGACCTCAACATCGCCTCGGCTGCTATGAGGACGGTGTGGAGGCCACTGCTCTTAGACCACACGACTGCTTACCATCAGGTGGAGTGTGGTCATTTTGACGAGCAAAATAAAAAAAAGTTATAATAAATTGTGCAAACACAATTACACTCTCTATTAGAATAATAATATTTGTAATTTAATTTATGAATAATGTAATAACCGTGATATAATAATGTAACTAATGCGTAATAAATAAATAAATAATAATGCGACGATGTAATTGAAATGATAAATATCAATAATAATAATTTTTATGTAATTTAAATGTTTATCTAATGAAAATTATTATGTCTATTTTTAATAATTTGCTGTATTTTTCATATCGGTATTAATTAGCATTTGTACGCCTTGATCGCAAAACATAAAGATCTTATAATAGACTTAAAACCATACATTGTAATTACCTATGGTTGACAAATAAACTAATTCTATTCTATACTTTTTTATTGTCGGCCTCGATAGGGTATGGGTTAGTGTAACCGACTGCCACGCCTGAGGTCGCGGGTTCAATTCCCGCACAAGTCAAACATTTGTGTGCATGAACATGGATGTTTGAATTGGTCTGGGTGTTTCTATGTATAATATATATGCGTGGTTAAAAAGAATTACACGACTTCAAAATCACTCTGTATATGTATGCTTATAAATTGTATAGTACCCATAGTACACACAGCGACACATCAACCTAGACTGTTTCGAATTTGAACTATTAAAAGTAGAAGGCTGCGAATCGTGCGAAAGAGTGTGTTATATTTTTGTTACGCTCTATCCTTCCTTACCATTACGTCGACCCCACTATGCACTGTCCCTTTCCGACAATTCTCTATTTTGTATGTAGCGTAGTTATACAGGGTGTCTAACTTAATGAGTAGCCGTGCGTATAAGGTGTGCTTAGTTTGGGCTAGATGGTGTTGTGTGTAATATTATTATTTCACATTTATTTACTTTTAACCAATAAAAATTACATTTTTAAATATATAATTATAAAAAACACATTTAAAATATAAAAATTATGGATGCCCACCGACATCGAGACAAGGTCCAAGCTATCGGTGGTTAGGGGTCCAGAGAGAGGAACCTCCTCACTATGCGTGCCGTATCGAGGAGGACTGCCTTCTGCATCTGACCCTTGACCCAAGCACCTAACGCGAGCCTCTTAAGATGTTGGTCGAGGCTCTTGGCTATTAGACCGTTCACCGTAACGACTATCGGTACAATGATTGCCAAGTCCACATCCCACATATCGACGACCTCGTGTGCTAAGTCGAGGTATTTTAATTATTTTTCCTTCTCAGCTTTCAAGAGGTTGCCATCATGAGGGATGGTAATATCGACAATCATTGCACGGCGCTCTGATCGATCTATTACGACAATATCAGGCTTGTTGGCAACAACAGTCCTGTCTGTGATAATAGATCGATCCCAATACAGTGTGATATGGTCCTTTTCGAGAACTGGTTCTGCTACATACCTGTAGTAAGGTACCTCGACTTCTACAAGTTTGTACTTCAGAGCAAGTTGCTGATGGATAATTCTGGCTACTTGGTTATGTCTGTGCAAGTACTCGCCGTTAGCAAGACGAGAACAACCGGAAACTATATGCCTGAGGGATTCACCGGGCTGGTGGCACGCCCGACATATATCAATCGTACCATCCCTCAGGATATATTTCCGATAGTTATTCGTCTTGATAACTTCGTCCATAATTGCACAGACCCTAAACCCTTCGGTTTCCCCAAAGAGGTCACCGAAGCGTAGCCAGTTCACGGAGGCGAGAAGGTCTACATCAGTTCTACATAGGGCCTTGTAGAACCTACCGAGAAGCTCCTTGCTCTGTCATACACTCTTGCGGTCGTTAATGCTCAGTACTACAGGGATGCGCCAGCTCTCTTTAGCCAGATTAAGCGGGGTGAGTCCGTTATCCACTGCAACTACATCACGATGCATATCCACGTTCGTTTGAAGGAAATACTCTCTAAGGTTGCACACCTCACGGTTATGGAGGGTTTTAACATTTAGAAAACCTCGACCCCCCACACTTCCGCGGGATGTACAACCTCATCACAGACGAACGAGGATGATGCATTCGGTATGCCGTCAACATTGTGCGGACCTTCCTGTCCAAGGCATCTAACTCAGTCTGAGTCCACTTAAGTATGCCAAAGGAGTATAAAAGAAGCGGCATGACCCAACCGTTAAAAGCGCGCACCTTGTTGCCGCCTGATAAAAGACTGTTAAGTACTTTTCTCAGGAGACCAAAGAAGCGCTCCTTCAACGATTGTTTCATGTCCGCTTCATTTATACCTAAGGCTTGTGATAAACCCAAGTATTTGTAGGTATCAGTAATGAGAAGCGATCTTAGGTTAATGGAATCTGAAAGTTCAATGCTCTCAGATTCCACCATCCTTCCTTGCTTTACATACATGACTGCACATTTATCCACACCAAACTCCATGTTGATAGATTTACTAAAGCAATCAGTTACTCTTAGTAAGTCTATCAAATGTGAATCAGTGCGGGCAAACAGCTTTAAATCATCCATGTATAGCAAGTGTGATACGACCTGATCGCCTCTCTTTAACCTGTAACCCAGCCCTGAACCCTCTAGTAATGTACTGAGAGGGTTCAACGCTAGACAAAACCAAAGAGGACTCAGACTGTCACCCTGAAATATACCTCGCTTAATCTGTATTAGGTCGCTGGTCGCCTGGGTCTGACACCCTGGATAGTAAAGAAACGTTTTCCATTGCCCCATACACAACTTCAAGAAGGTGCATAGAGTTGTATTTACTTTATACAGCTCCAGCACCCTCAAGAGCCATGTATGCGGCACTGAATCAAACGCTTTCTTGTAATCTATCCAACATGTCGCCAGACTCCTGCGATTACGGCGAACCTGTTGGCTAATGGCCATATCAATGAGGAGGAGTTCCTTCGTACCACGAGCCCCCTTACTACAACCATTCTGAGAGGCCGACATAATAGAATTGATTTCAATATGTTTTGAAATTTTGGCTCTCAGAATAGACGTAAGAAGCTTATAGACCGATGGTAAGCAGGTGATCGGTCTATAATTTCCAGGCTCGTGAGTGCTACTTGCTTTGTGGAGCAGGTGCGTAACTCCTGTGGTCATAAAATCTGGCAACGACCCAGATTCTACGGTTGATTGAAACTGCGATGCCAAGCAAGCATGCGAACTACGTAGCCACTTCAACCAGAAGTTATGCAGCCCGTCCGGACCTGGAGACTTCCAATTTGATAACGAACGGACTGCACTAGTAACATCCTGGTCTTCAAAACGTCTTCCATCTCTAGAATTTGTTCAACCGCTCGCTCGACATCACAGATCCAATCGCCCTCTGTGTGGCCCATGGGCACCGACCAGATGCTACGCCAAAAGGTATTTGTGGTATCAGCATCCGGCAGTCGCCCACCAGTCACACATTGATCCGGTCGTTCCCAGCTTCTATAAACACGTCTCTGGTCTCTTTGAAATGTGTAATTCACGGTATACCGGTTCACGCGTTTTTGTATCTGCGCAAACGGTTTGCCCACGCATAAACTTTCTGCTTCAGGAAGTCAATGCGCTCTGTGACCCGAGATGTATAGTCTTGTGGGCTGGACGAAAGCTCGACTCACAAAGCGCATCACTCTAGGGCGAGTATTGCCCTCCCTGAAGCAGATTAGTTTACCAATAAGTGCCCTTGCCTCAGCGATACGACGCTCAATCCTGCATTGCCATGCCGGAGCAGCTTTTCGCCATACAGCAGTGTCGTTCAAAGGGAACTTGACGCCTGCTGTACGACATGCCGCTACAGCAGCACAATACAGGATTGAATGGGTATCTCTGAGATTCTCGCTATTCTCTAAATAATTAGGCAGTAGCGAGTCAAGGGCACCTACCAATGCCACATTTTGTCTATGCGTAGGCAACCGCGGCAGTTGAGGCCTAATAGTATGGGGTGTGTACCGATATTCCCGAATCGCACATTCCAAAGCTACCCTTACCTCATCTTTGTACTGGATGCTTATATTATTAGTCATGTCATCCTCATCCTCGCTGGTAATGTTTTGGGGCAACGATGTAACACTACTTGTTGTTACACCAGGATGGACGTGAATGGCACGACTCGAACGTAAACACTCTGAACGAAGCCTATTAAGTACGTTATCATCCAGCATCCGATTGCGCTGGATAACTCGCACTTGATCCGATAGTCGTTGTGCCTTGACGTTGAAGCCTGGTTCAAGAGCCTGAAACAGAGGCAGCATTCGATTACGATACGAGGTTGAGGTTGGTTCCTCCCTCTGTAGCCACAAAATATGCCCGCATGACGTTTTCATTTATTGACCTCGTCCATCTCATGCGGCGCACATCACCACCGACAGCAGGGGCCCTGTTCGAGGCCGGCGGGCCTCGGGGTCCGAAGCAAGATGGTGGCCGTCGTCTCCCCTGCCGACGTACAGGTGTTGGCGACGTCGGCGGGGAGAAATACTCGTCGCTTGATGAGCTCGACGCCTCACTGCACGTCGTAGCCGCGGGTGGAGGTACCGACGGCTGCGAGGCGGAGCTGAGTGACGAGTCCGGGGGTCTCCTTTGTGCTAATGCTCTGGCTCTTGTTAGCATTTGCGTGTCACTACATCATCATTTAAATTATTTTTCATGCATTTATATATTTTTCATTTTGACATGTGTTGTCATTATGACCGATTTTACTTGTTTGTTACTGTACTGTACTTTATGGATATATTATTTTACAATTGAGACTTATTATGTTGAATTATGTTTATTATGATGAAATTGTGGCCAAATTATTATATATTTTTATGGAGTTATAGAGAGCTGAAAATTTTGTAAAATGACACATATGCTGGTGTTGCCAGTTATTATATTATTATTATGTTTCTCTTATCACAGGTACTTTCTAACATATATTAGAAAATACCTGGCCCTTTGGGAGGCTTACACGGAGACATGGGTCCAACGTGAAGAGGCCCTTCGAGAGTTTTAATCAAAGATGGGATGGAACACCAACAGCGGCACTAGCCGCAGCAGGCGTAGGACTATTGCTACGTATGGATTCTAATATATGGGCTATGGGTATGGGTGTTTGATGGACCGGTATATATTGCTAACTATGGATGAAAAACTATTATTATTATTATTATTATTCTGTAACACTCAGATCTCTCTCCGGTCGTGTCGGGACGTCACATCGCACTATGAGAGTGAAGCAACCGAGAGTGCATTTGTGTTTACACACTAACCTATGCAGAGGGCCAATCTCTGTTTAGTTTGATAGCCATAAATGCAGTCTTAAGGGTCCTGCAGCAATAAGAACCGCATGATGAGTAGTAGAGCCTCGCTGATTTCAGCATGAACAGAATATCGAGGTGATATAGTAGTATTCCTACTATTGTGTTTCGTCTGGTGAGTGAGAGTGCCGGAGGCCCAATCACCCTCTTTCCCCCTTCCCGCTCCTTCTCCTTCCCACTTCCTTTCATAAAGGGTCAGCAACGCGCAAATGATGCCTCCGGTGTCTGCAGGCGTCCATAGGCTACGGTGACCACTTACCATCAGGTGGGCCGTACGCTTGCTTGCCAACATAGTTGTATATAAAAAAAAGTTCAGTATTTACCTGTTCCCAAGAACCAGGCAAATGCTGTTTTTTTTTTTAATAGGTTACTGCTTGCTGCTGCTGTGGGACGCATATGTTACTAGATGTTTATTGATTTTATTCTGTTACTCTGTTTTTGTTTGATTTTCTACTTTTCATTATAATTATTATTTGTTTCTTATCTTTAAACACATTGTAAAAGCTGTAACGCAATACAGATTTCTTTCTTTCTTTCCTTATTATAAAAAAATAACTAACCTTTCGTTGCATCATTATTACCAGACCTCATAGGAAAGAATCGGTCCCGTTTACGCAACCTCTTAATTAAATTAATTATTTTAGCAGTTTTCACGGCGCCGATATAAGAACTTGCAGGTCCATTCTGTCTTGTTGTCTGTCTGACTTTTAGAGACGTTACCAGAGCCAGAGAATATACTGAAATAAAAAGAAAATTGTAGATTGAAGCAGCGATAGCCTATTGGGAGACCCCTGGACTACCACACATATACAGGGAGTCCGGTAATTAATGGATAACCTTGGAATGTCTTATAGCAGAACTTATAGTCGTTTGGTGGTGGTGGTGGCCGTGGTGAAAATAAATATTAAAAAAGTGCAATAGCTTTACTTTTGACTGTCTATCTATTAGCATAATTAGTTAAAATGAAACTACTATATACGGATTTTATCGCGTTGTTTATTTAACACTCTATTACATAATTCAGAAACTGTTACACTGCTATATATATATATATATATATATATATATATATATATATATATATATATATATATATATATATATATATATATATATATATAATTCTTCCGTACGTGTATTGACAACATTGCACACATGTTAAATAAACAACGCGATAAAAGCCGTATATAGTAGTTTAAAGTAAAAGTAGTGTTGTAGTAAAGTTTCAAAGAATAACATTCGCGCAAATGAATTAGTAAAGCATAATTAGTGTTTAATAATAAACCACCAAAAAACCGATAGAATTCATTCATTTATGGTCGTTGTGTACAAGAAAGTTAAATATGGTAATTAAAAAGAAATTATATCTCAGGTAGTAGTATCTTATCTTATCTTGTGTGGGGGCCAGTTAGACAATTATCGCCTGCTCCGTGCCTCGGAGAGCACGTTAAGCCGTCGGTCCCGGCTGCCATGAACATCTATGGCAGTCGTTATTGGGGAGTCAGTGCCCTATAATAACCTGATACTGGTCTAGCCTTAGGGTATCGTTGGCCTTCGGGTTGCGGAGGTCAGATGGCAGCCGCTCCGTGTAAAAACTGATATCCTGTCAAATCCGGATAGACTAGAAAGGCGACCCCAAGTGACTGGGGAATAATAAAGGCTAGGGAGAAGATTGAAAGCAGCAGTAAACTCGTTTTTTTTTTAAATTTCCCCGGTAGGAATTCCAATAACATAGATACATAGCAGTGGTAGATATAACATAATAGGTTTTGCTCGCAGCTCTGCTCGCATAAATGTAGGTTAGGTTAGCACCCCGCTTTGTCTGTGTGAATATTGTGTGTTTGTGAATTCGTCTTGTGAGTTTATCCTGTATGTGTGATGGTCGTGTGGACCCGACACGTCCATCGGCGGGTCGAACCTTTGGCGGGATCGCGATTCGAATGCGAGAGCGATCCGCGTGGCCTCGCCATAAAGGTGTGAGGAACACCGCGGTGGTTTTATTCGGCCCAAATCCATCTTAGAGGCTGGATCCCGACATATCCCAATCGCCCGCCCCAAAACCGGCTACGGGGAAAGTGATCTGCAAATTTCCACGCGTAAAAAAAAAGTTTGTAACAATATTTTCTCCTGGATGAAATGTACTCCGTGTCCTTTTCTGTTCCCCTGACAACGTGTATGCGTAATTTCGTGATGATCGGTCAAGTAGTTAAGACGTGACAGTGTTACAAACAAACTCACATTCTCATTTATAATATTAGTTAGGATATGCTGATTTACTGTTGCTCTTGTGTCATTATTTAAGAAAAAAACTGAGGAATAATTATGTACGTTGTTTGAACTAAACGCAGCCCGTATTTCATCGTAAGGGTCAATTCTGATCAGGCGGAAAAAAACTCGAGCATCTTTTAAGTGGTGATTCAATATCAACCTTATTCCATTTAGATATATACCTTGAAATAGAATGCAACATTAAAATCTTATCCAATAAACAGTTGCACACATGTCGGCCTCGATGACGTAGTGGTAAGTGTAATCGACTGTCACACCTGAGGTCGCGGGTTCGATTACCGCACAACCCAAACATTTGTGTGCATGAACATGGATGTTTGTCTTGGTCTGGGTGTTTCTATGTATAATATGTATGTATTTACAAAACATAAGTATATATATGTATGTTTATCCATTGTCTAGCACCCATAGTACAACCTCTGCTTAGTTTGGGCTAGATGATGTTGTGTGTATGTTAGAATATTATTATTATACTATTTTTAGCGTTATCTAAATGGGATAAGGTTGATATTTATTACCACTTGAAAAATGCTCGAGAATGTTTCCGCCTGATCTGAATTGACCCTAAGAGGTCCAATTTAAAGCATTTTGTTTCCACGTAGAGGTCCCTATGACCATCTATTCCTAACCTCGCGCTGCTACAAAATGGGATCCTTTCTTTTCGCATAATGATTACCCATAATACTTTGGCATAACTAGTTTGGCATAATAATACTTTGGCATACAGTTTATGTTGACGTAGTTAAGATAATTTAGAGGCAGCCCGAAAAAATTGGTTCAGATTGGCGCGAGGTGGCCCAGTTGTGACAATATACAATTCAATGTTTCATTACGCATAAAAAAATTGCATAAGCAGTTATGCGTAAATATAATAAGGGCAAACAAATTTGTGTTGTATTATGTCTTAAAATTTATTCATATGGACAGAATATATCCTGACAGTAAAACCAATAAATTAATAATACTTACCAAATAAATATAAAAGGAAAATGTCCATTTTTCACCGAAACATTGTTGTGAAAGCTATTTTTCATTTCAATAAAAATTGTTTTATGTTTCTTATCTGAAATAATGTGATTGAATATAGAGTGTAACAAAACATTTAACAAATCATGATTTTTATGTTATTTGTAAAGGTGTGTATGCAATGCTGTGTGTGAAGTCTTGGATTTAATGCCTGGGTCGGATTTGTTCCGTATAAATTGCCCTTACATTACGTCCCACATTCTATAATATTCCTCATTCACCCCTCTTTTAAAATTATTCCGTTTTCTTCCTACATTTTTGTGCACATGGTTACGAAACCAAAACATGTCATGCAATCATACGGCCAAAGTTTTGCCGAGAGATCAAAGAGGTATTTTAAATTACTCTTCGACTGACGGTACAACAAAAAGTCCATACAAAAAAACTATGATGGTAGTCTTAATGTCTTTAAGTGTAGTTATTTCAAAGTACCCGAACATAATTTAATCATTGGTGTTTCTATTTACGCAGAATGGGCTCAAAGTATCATGAAGTCCAGTTGTGAATTTATCCATATTCAAAACAAATGAATTTTGTTATAAATAAAAAAATAAAATTGTGTTTTGACAATAGCAGTGAAATAATTTTAATATTTTCAAAATGATGTCATAAATATATTTTCTTTTACCTATACTAATAAAATAAAGAGGACAGATTTAATTTTTTGTTTGTTTGTTTGTAAGGGCCTAACTCAAAAACTACTCAACCGATCTTAAAAATTATTTCATCATTAACAAGCTGTATTATCACCGAGTAACATACGCTATATTTTACGCGAGTAAAGTCGCGAGCAATAGCTATACTAGCTATAAAAGACGATTGCCACACTAGAACAAAAGACCATAGAACCAACAAAAGACCATAATATGAGTCTCTCATAATTATGGTCTTTTGTTGTGGGGTAATTCAGTTGAGATTAAAAAGCAGTTCTGTTGCAAAAGAAATGCGTGAGAGCGATGTGTGGAGCCTGGTCTACAGACAGTTGTAAGCTACTATTTATAAGGTTCCATATACTACTACTGGTTTGCATGTACATTAGGGAATTATGTGTAATTATTATTTGTAATTTCATTATTTGTATATTATTATGTGCATTTCGTTATTTGTATTTCATTATTTGTATTTCATTATTTGTATTTCATTATTTGTATTTCGTTATTTGTATTTCATTATTTGTAATTCATTATTTTAATTTATTATTATTAGTAATTTACTATTTGTAACTTTGTCCAATTTCGCCGACTGTATGTACGTTTTTACTTTGCATTAACACTTTTGTATTTTGCATTAAGTTGTGTGTATCTTTGTAGATGGTCCCATAAATAAATAAATGTGTGTTTGTCAAACTGATTCCATGATATTTTAGCAAATTTTCTGACAAGGTGGGTAGAAATTCTAGAAATAAATTTAGGCTTCTCCGACCTAGGTGCCGTTTGGATATAAATGAGAAGAATGTCTATGTGAAGGCCATAGATGTATACAATAAGTTACCAGATAAATTCAAAGAATCACAGCTTACTATGTTTAAAGAAGAATGATCTGAGATTAATTATTTGCTTTTCCCACAGCCAAGTATTATTATTATGTTTCTCTTATCACAGGTACTTTCTAACATATTATATTAGAAAATACCTGGCCCTTTGGGAGGCTTACACGGAGACATGGGTCCAACGTGAAGAGGCCCTTCGAGAGTTTTAATCAAAGGTGGGATGGAACACCAACAGCGGCACTAGCCGCAGCAGGCGTAGGGCTATTGCTACGTATGGATTCTAATATATGGGCTATGGGTATGGGTGTTTGATGGACCGGTATATATTGCTAACTATGGATGAAAAACGGCGTCTGCCCTAAATACTCTAATGGCATCATTGCAATGGGTAGAAGGTGAATATATATATATAAGGGAATTTACAAACATTTAAGCAATGGACACAAAGAATATCCAGACTCAGAACAACTATTTAAAAATATAAATAAAAATAATATAATTTAAAAAAAATATTGAAATATTAAAATTATTAATATTACAAATATGATTTTAGCGGTCGCCTAGTGCTCGAAATTCGACCAAAGTTTGCCTGTAAGATATTGCTGATCTATGTCATTATAATTGATATATGTAACCATAGTTACGCGCGTCGACTGCGTGTGTCAAATGCATGGTTGTGTGCGTGTAGTGTTTTTTCATTAATTTAATGTATTTCTAATGCATATTTTATATGAATATTAGGATTCGCCCCTCCTTCTCCATATAAAGTTTAACTGTACCAAAGTTCATACTCCTTCGTCCGCGCAATTTTCGTGAAAAGGGGTACAAAGTTTTTGCTTCACGTATTAATATATAGATAAGAAAGGAAATGGAGCAGGAAGCATAACGTTATTTTTAAATCTAGCCCAGCTAATATACCTTTTCGGAAGGGACTTCCGGGAATCGAACCCACAATACTCGGTGCAGTGGCGAGGCGACCACATAAACCATTACGCCATCAAACACAAGTCACAGATTTTATTGTCTTACTAGTTTTTACCCGCGGTTTCACCCGCGTAAGTCCCGTGGAAATATCGGGATAAGATGTAGCCTATGTGTGAATCCAGGTCTCCAGTTATCTACATAGCAAGTTTTATCGCAATCGGTTCAGTAGTTTTTACGTGAAAGAGTAACAAAGATTATGATAAGAATTTTTCTTTTTTTAAACTATGATGGCAACACCAGAGGCATCACTTGCGCGTTGCCGACCCTTTAGGAAAGGAAGTGGAAAGGAGAAGGAGCGGGAAGGGGGAAGATGGTGATTGGGCTCCGACACTCTCACTTACCGAACGAAACACAACAGTAGGAATACTGGTATTTCATGTCGATATTCTGTGTGAGGCCTTCCCCGGTCGAGCCAGCCCATTCATGCTGAAATCAGCGAGGAAATATATGTAATGAGTGAGCTCACTCCTCTTAGTGTGAACAGTTCCGTGCAATATAAATACGGTGATGACAGGTGTATGATTTTAATCTTTGTTTACAAGTATCGTTTAAAACATTATAATCTTAATCACCCCCAAGGATAGAAAGATAACATTTTTTTTTACGTCAATGACTGACGGATTGGTTTATAAAATACTACTTATTGGCCACGGCTTCGCTCGAATAAGAGTAGGTTTAGGTTAGTAATAATATATATATATATATATATAACTAGCTGTCCCGACAGACGCTGCACAGTACACACTAAAAAAAAACCGAATTTAAACCATTCCCGAATCCACTCGAAACACGAACATAGACAAAAAATTTCATCAAAATCGGTCCAGCCACTTAGAATGAGTTTAATTACAAACACACGCATAGAAGGTTTATATATATATATATATAGATAATATTAGTCCTGTATATAAACTGTCCCACTGCTGGGCACGGGCCTCTTCTCAGGGTGAGAAGGGTTAGGCCATAGTCCACCACGCTGGCCTAGTGCGGATTGGCAGTCTTCACATATCTTCAAGAACATTATGGAGAACTCTCAGACATGCAGGTTTCCTCACGATGTTTTCCTTCACCGTTAACCGTTGGTTAGTAACAGAACTTTAAAAAAATAGCCTATGTTACTCGGTGATAATATAGCTTTCCAACGATGAAAAAGAAGAGAACTTTTAAAATCGGTTGAGTAGTTTTCCAGTTAAATCCATACAAACAAACAAAAAATTGTACCTTTCCTTTTTATAATGTTAGTATAGACTAGTTGTCCCCCGCGACTTTACCCACGTTTATCATTTTCTCCTCTCCTCTCAGGTCGTAGCGTAATGTTATATAGCCTATAACATTCCTCAAGAAATAGGCTTTCAAATGCAAAAGCAAAACTCTTTCTTTCTAATATTGTAAGTAGGAATTGTATATTTGTTTGTAATTACAAACTAAGAAATTACTGGACCGATTTTGATTATTTTTCACCATTAGAAAGCTACTTTATCCAGAAGAAACATAGTCTATATAACATCACGCTACAAGCCAAGGCAGCGGAGCAGTCATCATAAATGTGAGTGAAGGACAACTAGTAATATTATATCATCTTATATATAAAATTCTCGTGTCACAATGTTAGTTACCATACTCCTCCGAAACGGCTTGACCGATTTTTATGAAATTTTTTTACAATTTAGTAGGTCTGAGAATCGGCTACTATCTATTTTTCATACCTCTTAGTGATAAGGGTTGTCCACCCCTAACATTTTTGAAATCTTTTGGTCAAAACATTTTTGTTATGGCAAAACAACGTTTGCCGGGTCAGCTAGTTAAGTATATATTTATATTTTACTACTTTTTGCCAGCGGTTTCGTTCCGGAACAGCATATTTTTCTAGTTGAAAGGTACCCTATGTCATTTTATGTACCCCTGACAACATGTATGCGAAATTTCACTATTATCGGTCGAGTAGTTAAGGCGTGAAAGCGTAACAAACAAACTGACATTCACATTTCAAAGTCAAAGTCAAAAATATTTTATTAATTTAGGTCACAAAGTAACACTTATGAACGTCAAAATATAAAGGTTAGTGAGTTTACTAAGTTAATGAAGCTACATTTAGGTTAGTTACTAGGATTTGTAGAGGACACGGCGCTGCACACTTTGGCGGTTTGCCCCGCCTGGGCATCGCAGCGCCGTGAGCTGATCGCGGCAGTCGGATCGATTGCCCTCTCGCTCCCGGCCGTAGTTCAGTCTATGGTCCGGAGTGAGAGGTCGTGGAACGCCGTCGCCTCCTTTTGCGAGGAAGTAATCTCCATCAAGGAGGCGGCGGAGCGGGAGAGGGAGCGTTTGAACCCTCTCCCCAACCGCAGAGCCGGGCGCCGGAGGGCGCGCGATGACCTCCAGCCACCCTGAGGTTTGACCTGGGGGTGGCGGGCTTTGTGGGCCTGCCCGCCATCCGTTCAGCACCAGGTCCGAGAGGCGGCGTGCGTGTTCCCACGCGCGCCTCTGTGTCGAGTCCGTCTCCCCCTTAGGGGGGAGACAGTAGGGAATTTTTGAGCGTGAGTCCTTTGGGTAGGTCTCTTCGGGTAGTGGCCTGCCGTGTCACACGGCGGGCCGTAACCTCGGCGGGGTCGCGACCGCATGCGAAAGTGATTCGCGCGGCCCCGTCGATAGTGGTTTTGTCGAGGAACACCGTGGTAGGTTTAGTCGGTATTCCGGGAGGTACTTTACTATTATTCCATCTTTCTTTTACCCCGACGAGTCCGACATAAGCCCTCCGCCCGCCCCCGCGGAGGGATATGCGTCATAGCATTCCCCCACGTAAAAAAAAAAAAGAAAAAAAAGGTTAGTTACTAGGATGGGCTGTGTGGGCCTGCTCGCCACCCGATCAACACCAGGTCCGAGAGGCGGCGTGCGTGTTCACACGTGCGCCTCTGTGTCGTGTCTTTGACCCCCTAGGGGACGGTGGAGGAAGTATTTATGTGTAGTAAACTGCCGTTTCACACGACGGGCCGCAACCATGGGGGTGTCGCGATTGCATGTGAAAGCGATTCGCGCGGCCTCGCCGTCTATGGTTATGTCGAGGAACACCGTGGTAGGTTTAGTCAGTATTACCGGGGTATCTTTTTCCCGGTGAGCCTGACATAACCTCTCTGTCGCCCCGTATAGAGGTATGCGTCAAAGCATATATTATAGCCCATGTACAAAAATAGCTAGTTACTCAGGCAAAGAGTTGAACCTATGAGAAGGTACCTGCAAGAAACTCACGGCCACTCTTTTAAATCGCGAATTAAATATAATTTCAGTATTTTACAACTCATATCAACAAGGTGTTGCAGCCATTATACCCATATATTACTGACTATATAAAACTAAAGATAATAAAAAAGAAAAATTATAATATATATTTATAATATTAAGTTAGAAAGAATAGGCTTTCGTAATATAATCTGATTCATTGATAAGACAATAAAACATCTGCAGTATTATCATCATTATAATTGATACAGGAAGATTATAAAAAGTATTTCGGATTAATTTTAATCTATATTATCTGATTGACATATCAGACTGATATGTGTGTTTATTCGTTGGGGTTTATCTCAAAAACTACTGAACCGATTTGGAAAATTCGTTTACTATCACAAAACTACAATGTTTGCAAGTAATATAAGTTGTGTACCTATGTATAACTAGGTTTTGCGCGCCGCTTCGCCCACGTCATACCTAAACCAATAAAAAGCCTAAATCCTACATCAGGGCTTAAACTATCTCTGTACCAAATTTCATCTAAATCGCTTGAGTGATTTACCGAAGAGGTAACAGACAGACAGGACATACTTTCGAATTTATAATATCAGTTAAGATTTTCTCGGTGGCGCCAATAGTAGTGAATGCAACTGCTGTCCATGAGGTCTCGGGTTCAAATCTCGAGTCGAGACAACGTTAATTAGTTTTTTCTTCCAAGAAATCCTTAACAGCAGTTAAAAAGCTGGCGGTGTTACACACCCTCGTGCCTCAGAAAGCATGTAAAGCCGTTGTTCCTGCGCCTGATCTCTCTCCGGTCGTGTCGTGACGTCACATCGCACTATAAGAGAGAGGGAACAAAGAGTGCACTTGTGTTTGCGCACAGACTTGTGCACTATAATATCTCCTGCGTAGATTACCAATCTGCGTTAAGTCTGCCGTGGCCGAAATTCAGTTTTAAGGAAATTGCTACCCAGGGTCCCATTGCAGCAATTTCAGTTAAATATGGATATCAGCTGTGTTTCAGCATAGGAGAGCCACGCTTCGGCATGAATGGGCCGGCTCGACTGGAGTGACACCACGACCTCACAGAAAACCAGCGTGAAATAACGCTTGCGTTGTGTTTCGTCGAGTGAGTGAGGGTATCGGATGCCCAACCACCCATCTCCTCCTTCTGGTGGGGTGGAGGGGATTTAAAAGGATGTCAACGCACTTGTGACTCCTCTGGTGTTGCGAATGTCCATGGGTGGCCGTAATCGCTAACCATCAGGCGACCCGTCTGCGCTTTTACCTTTTCCAACATAAATATTAAAAATTTAAAAACCTCCGGCACGTATTGAGGGAATTGTGAAAAAAATGTAATTTGCCATTTTATGGTGACGGCCATCTTGGATTTGAAATTTATCATAGTGTATAGTATTCTACTAGTCAAGCCCTTTCATTTGATACCCATATTGAGGGAGGTGTGAAAAAATATGTAATCCGCCATTTTGTGGCGGCGGCCATCTTGGACCGATTTTCATCAAACCTAACTAAGAACACGCCCGACTAATTCACCTTTCAAATAAAAAAAACAAAATTAAAATCGGTTCATCCGTTCGGAAGCTACGATGCCACAGACAGACACACACACACACACAGACACGTCGAACTTATAACACCCGTCGTTTTTGCGTCGTGGGTTAAAAAAGGTGAAAAGTACCAACTCTAAAGACATCCATGTATTGCTTGCGATATTATGTGTGTGTGTATATTTTGCCAAAGACTTTTCTGTACCTTAAATTGTCATTCGATGATATCTCCTGCGCAGATTACCAATAACCCTAAAATAAGCAAGCGAGGCCATACTATGCTTTTTAGATTATTTATAATCACTTAAAAGATTTAGCAATGATAATAAGCTAATTATCTTTAAACAAATTAAATTCAATTCAGTCTTAAAATATGTTGAAGTTAGTAACAACGTTTTTGCTAGCAGCTGCTGCAGTTTCAGGTAAATTCAAACTAATAGTATATATGTAAATGTTTAAAACGCTTTCTCTCCTTAACCAACATTTTTGTAAAACTTCATGATGATCGGTCTACTCGACCGATCATCATGAAGTTTTACAAAAATGTTGTCGGGGGTATAGAAAAGGATATAGGTTAACTTCTATCCCAAAAAAAAACATGCGGGGCAGTCTTTGGGGACTGCCGATAGAAGTGAAAATTAAGTAACTAGCGTGCGGTGACGATGACGCGAGTTTCACGCTTTTTGGTCACCCAAAAAGTACACATATATAATAATAATAATGTCTTCCAGACCGAATTTCGGTCACGGCGGCCAATCTTAACGAAGCCTGGCCATCTGCGCTGGAGATATTATAGTGCACAAGTATATGCGCGAACACAAGTGCACTGTCTGTTCCCTAACCCTCATGATCCGATGGGATGGATAATCCGACACGACCGGATAATTAGAGACAGCCGAAGAGCGATCAGGCGCAGGACCAACGGCTTTACGTGCTTTCCGAGGCACTGGGGTGTCTAACACCGCCAACTTCCTAACTCCGGGGTCATATTGAGGTTTCTTAACAGAAAAACTAAATACGTTTTTGTTGGCCCGACCCCGGATTCGAACCCGAGACCACATGCACAGTAGTCGCATTCACTACCACTGCGCCACGGAGGCAGTATACATATAGCTCATGGAAAGCGTTCAGTGACGATGACGCGAGTTCAATGATTTTTGTTCACCCAAAAAGTGCTCAACGCGCCTAAAGAAGCTTTCACTTCAAAAATTACTGTTCCCTCAGTAACAGTAATTAATATATTATATATATTAGTAAGACTTTATTGACAAAATCTAGTATACGTATAAACTCAGGTGTCATTATCCCCGAAGGGGTAGGCAGAGAAACCATATTTGATAGCACAGTAACTGTGTTCTCCTTCCCTATTGTCTTAATAAGATAGTTTATTGTTTGGTTATGTTTATTAGCTTACACACAAAAGCAAGAAGCAAATGAAATAAATCTTTTTGGCTTAGTAGTCGTTTCGCACACTTGGAATATATTTTCGTACGAATAGTTCCCGTCTGAAAACGCAGGTGTCGTTTCGCACATTTTGTAATTTTAATAAAAAAATATTAAAATACAGTCGTGCACACACTACATTCAAGTGCATATACCTAAGTAATATTTATATGTTCTCTCAATAAAAGCTCAGTTTTAATATAAGTAATATGTATATTTATTTTACGCAGTTTTATAAGAAAACAGCTTTAAAAAAAATAATATTTTTTTGATTTATTGGTATACCTTGTTTTATTTTAAAACTATCACGGTATCACCTTCGTGCGCGAATGTGCGAATGGACACCTGCGTTTTCAGACGGGAACGATTCGCACGAAAATATGTATATTCCATGTGTGCGAAACGGAAACAAAAAATATATTATTTAAAAAAGTGTCTAGTCGCACGATATGTGCGAACAAATTTGTGCGAAACGACTACTGAGCCATCGTTTTATAGAACATTGGTTGCAAAATAGGTAGATAGTAGGTAATCACTACATTAAAACTAACTCCACCGTCGCGTCTGTCTGTTCGCGATAAACTCAAAAAATACTGAATGGATTTTCATGCGGTTTTCACCAATAGACAGAGTGATTCATGAGGAAGGTTTAAGTGTATAATTTGTTATGGTTTTGTACTACCCGTAAAGCCGGGGCAGGTCGCTAGTAATTAATATTTTAAATTTGGATATGAGAAATAGTGAGGTTGTAATGGTAATGTCGTGTTATCTCCCTCGCACTGCTTCGTTTAAATAGCGGTTACGTCACTGTTTGTATTAATTTTTCATTTGACAATTACTACTACTGCTCGATTTGAAACAACTGTTGTTGTCATCCGACACATAATGTCAACATGACATCTGAATCTATATATATAAAAATCAATGTCACTTTTCGTTGTAATTAAACTCCTCCTAAACGGCTGGATCGATTTGAATGAATTTTTTTGTGTGTGTTCAAGTGGATTCGAGGATGGCTTAGACATGTTTTTTTTATTTATTTTCTTGCCTTTACTGGACAACGTCTGTCGGGACAGCTAGTTATAAATATAGTATTATCACGCTCACTCATATTGAACATTGTACCCTGTAGTTCTCTATCATGTAAATGTAATGTGTGCGCTCACTCTTCTTATTGTGGTAAATTTTCCTTGTGATCTAAGTACGGTGAGGGCACATCTATGATTTAGATCTTTGGCTTCGGTTATTACTTATTTAATATTCTAGTGCCAAAAGGTAAAATATAAAAAATCTAGATTTAGCCTGCAGTTTCACTCGTGGTTACATATATTTTGTCAATAAATTTTATCTTTCGGAAGTAGTATTTTTTAGATGAATGGTTGTCCTTTCTGTACCCCTGACAACGTGTATGCAAAATTTCATGATGATGGGAAGAATAGAGTAACAGTAGTAACCGAACAAACAAACTCATATTCGTTCATATAATAATATTAGTTAAGATATTTAACAGTAACAATTTGGTTTTACGCCATCTATTGACAAACATTAGTAACTTTACTTGCATATTAAAAGTTGCAACGTTTTATTGATAGATGGCGTAACTTGTGCTACTAACTAGACGTTATTTTTGTTTCAGCCCTGCCCCATGACCAAGTCATCAGTAAATTGGATGATGGTCTACGTCACCAGTACATCGAGGGTCCTGACGGAACTCCTCATCTGATAGACTTGTGGATGAAGACCAGCGATGTAGCTGAAGCTGCCAGATATCATCCTGATTCGCAGAATATCTACCATCTGTTTACTAGGTAAAATGCTTTTTATTTATTTTATTTTGACCACCTCGATGGCGTAGTAGTTAGTGTAACCGACTGCCGCGCCTAAGGTCGCGGGTTCGATTCCCGCACAAGTCAAACATTTGTGTGCATGAACATCGATGTTTGTCTTGGTCTGGGTGTTTCTATGTATAATATGTATCTATTTACAAAAAAAAAAGTATATATGTATGTTTATCCATTGTCTAGTACCCATAGTACAAGCTCTGCTTAGTTTGGGCTAGATGGTGTTGTGTGTATGTGGTAGAATATTATATATTATATTATATTATATTATATTATTTAAGGTTTTGTTTTTTAAAAGAAAAATCATCAGCTATGTAGCGACACAGACTAAGAAGTTACGACAAATGTCACGAGATGGCACTGTACACAATTACACACTTCACTATTAATTCCTGAATCTTGCAAGCGAAGCGCGTTCCGGCGAAACGGGTTATGCCAGAGAGACATGTGATTGCAAGGATGACATAATAGTTTAGGTGGTTGCCTAGCCACTGCCACTGAGCCAAATGCTGTAGGTTCGAATCCTACTTCTTCTCTCTAGCCTTTATTATTCCCAAGTCACTTGGGGTCGGCTTTTCTAGTCTAACCGGATTTAACTGGATATCAGTTTTTACATGGAACGGCTGCCACCTGAGCTCCGCAATCTAATGGCTAACGATACCCTAAGGCTAGACCAGTGTCAGGATATTATAGGGCACTGACTTCCCAATAACGACTGCCATAGATGTTCATGGCAGCCCAGACCGACGGCTTAACGTGCCCTCCGAGGCACAGAGCAAGCAATAATTGACAATCAATACGCACATAATTTCGAAAAGTCATATAACTTCAGAAAGTCTGAGGTGCGCGACGTAGGTTCGAACCCGAGACCCTCTGCATTGCAGTCTGTTGGTCTCCCCACTGAGTATCCTACATGGGACATAAATTTGGCTGATCCACAAACGGTTTTTCTGAAGCTGAGTGTTCTTTGTGTCAGTTCAAATGTTTGTAAAGTCTTCCGCGACACAGGAATGAGAACTAGTGCCAAAATTGTATTTTTGCAAAACAAATAGATAATTCTCAAATATGCAGGTTTCCTCACGATGTTTATCTTCACCGTTAAAGTGATCAATAATAATTAACCATTGAATACACACATAACTTCGAAAAGTCAGAGGTGCGTACCGTGGGATCGAACTTGAGACCTCAGCGTGGCAGTCCAATGGTCTTCCACTAGGCTTGCTATCTTTAACTAGACAATGTTAAAGTATTTGTCAAGTAATACTTAATGGATTGTCTTTTGCCTCTGTTATAATTTACATCTTGCTTAAAAAGACTTTAGTAATATTTCTAACTAGCGACCCAACCGGCTTCGCACGGGTACTTAGTACAAAATATTAACTAATTCTACATCAAAACATTCTTCATGGATCTCTCTATCTATTGGTGAAAACTGCATGAAAATCTGTTCAGTTGTTTTTGAGTTGACAGACAGATTAGCGGTGGACTTTGTTTTATAACATGTTATAGAAGAAAAAAATGTTTTCTTCCAGAGAGAACCCCAGCATCAGTCAAGTCTTATTCCTTGGTGATACGTCTCGACTGGCCAGCAGTAACTTCGATGCTAGTAAAAGAACCATCTTCTTAATCCATGGTTGGATGGACACCGTCACATCGCCCTCTAATTCAGTCCTCGTTCCTGGTAAGTAGACTGCATCATGTAGAACTGATCGATCGTGAGTTCGAATCCAGTGTCGAGTATACTGTTTTTATTCCACCACTGTGTTTGCTTGCAAAATCCATAGTGTTATGACCGGCGATGGTGTTTTGAGTCCAGAATCTTTAAAAGCTAACCCCTGGTTTCTGAATTAAGAAATGCATGTTTAGTTCTGAACATGTATTTCTTATTTTAATTAATACATGATAATTTTAGAGGTGTAATCAGTTCAAGCTGTAATTATCTCTTTCGCGCAGTGATATTTTGTTTGGGCCTAACGCAACAGCAATAGAACTATTTATAACCTTTTCTTCAAATGCTCTTATGTCCGCATTTCCTCTTACCTGCCAGGTATCACAAAGCATAAATCAAAATACAAAGATATACTAAAATAATATTTTTTGATTACCAGCATTTCTGGAAGGTGAAGACTTAAACGTCATCGTAGTGGACTGGTCTGCTGGATCCAGCACACTTACCTACACTGCTGCTGTAATTAATACTCCCATCTCAGGTATGTATAAAAATCATGTATTTGCAAACTAAATATACCAACTAGTCAACGCATGACTCAAAAGCTTGGAGCATCGTCGTAAGGTTACCAGTGTCTCGGTTTTCTATCAGATACATTTCGGAGAGTGAGCAGAGGCACTGCGTAACTTGATTCCTCCTTCCCTATTTCTCCATTCTACCATCGGAAGACCAGACAAACAGACCAGCGCCATAGGTACCTGGTAGATATACCACATTAGCACACAAAGCGCTTTGCTTCCAGTTTTATAACGCGTACCGCATAGGAGTGGAACTTATTATCTAAGTTTGTGATTCCTGATGAGTACAATATGAGTATCTTCAAGTCCCGAATTAATAGTTATCTTCTAGGCAAGCGTGCTTCATCGTCGACTGCATCGTCACTTAACAACAGGTCAGATTGCGGTCAAACGCAAGCCTATCGAATCTAAAAAAGGCAATAAAACCGTTAGCGTTTAAATATTTTAAAATATGTATGTGCTTGAAACTCAACGGGCTTTTAGCTATAGCCAATTTAAGGGCACTGCAAAATATATATAAAACTTGTTCACATAAAACAGAGACATTCTTAAAACGCCGTTGTTCAGGCTCGATAGCAAGATATTCCTAGTACAACCCCATGCCTATTTTATATCCAACTATAAAATATTAATCACATTCTTATTTTTCAACCAATTTTAATAACTTTCCTGTCCGATGAATCACAAAAGATTTTCTATTGTATCTATTACAGTACAGCAAAAGGGATAACATTGCTTGCACAAAAAGGTTTTTTTTTTAAATTGCTGTATACTCTTGTGTCTAAATAATGTACATCAAACATAGACAACTATCCAATTGTAATATATTCTACCAAAAAAATGATTACATTGATAAAAACTGAACTATTCTCTTTCCAGGTCGATCGGTAGGAGGATTCATCACCTGGCTTAACCAGGCTTCGGGAGCTAGCCTTAACAACTACCACCTGGTTGGTCACGGTCTTGGCGGTCACCAAGCTGGTATTGTTGGCAGAAACCTTGGCGGCCAAGTAGCATACATCACAGGTAAAACACTTTCTTGACTACCACCTATAGAAAAATACAAGCCAAACCTTTTTTACAAATGGTTCCATGAGATGAAAGCCCATCCTAACTCTTATTGTAGATGCGAGTGTAAGTTGGTTTGTTTGAAATGAATTCACATCTTAACTACTAGACCGATTATTATGCAATTTCGCATACACTTTGTCTGGGGTACAGAAAAGGACAGAGACTACATTTCATCGAGAAAAAAATCTTCTCTCTAGCTTTTATTATTCCCAAGTCATTTGGGGTTGGCTTTTCTAGTCTAACTGGATTTGACTGGATATTAGTTTTTACACGGAGCGGCTGCCATCTGACCTCCGCAACCCGAAGGCTAACGATACCCTAAGGCTAGACCAGTATCAAGATATAATAGGGCACTGATTTCCCAATAACGACTGCCATAGATATTCATGGCCGCCGGGACCGACGGCTTAACGTGCTCCCCGAGGCACGGAGCAGGTGACGATTGTCAATCAATACGCACATAATTTCGAAAAGTCATATAACTTCCGAAAGTCAGAGGTGCGCGACGTGGGTTCGCACCAGAAAATAAAAAGACTATCTCGAGCGTCCTACCTGTGTAGCCAGGTTCAGCAGTAGTGATAATAGACAACACCAAGTTTTGACACTTATGAAGTCTCGGTGAAAAGTGAACTATTTTGGAGCCTGCAACAAATTAAATCAAAAATATATTGGAGAAGTTCGATAAAGAAATTCCACTTGCCTCCTTAGCAATGCGGGAAACATGAGAGGAGAGAGTTCTGAAAAACAAAATGTAATTCGCCATTTTGTGGTAGCGGCCATTTTGGATTTGAAATTTATCATAGTGTTATAGTATTTTACTAGTCAAGCCCTTTCATTTGATACCCATATTGAGGGAGTTGTGAAAAAATATGTACTCCGCAATTTTGTGGCGGCGGCCATCGTGGACCGATTTTCATCAAAATTAAAATTGGTTCATCCATTCGGGCGCTACGATGCCACAGACAGACACACACAATCACACACACACACACACATAGACACGTCAAACTTATAACACCCCGTCGTTTTTGCGTCGGGGGTTAAAAATAAAGAATTATTATCAATACCAGAAAAGATAAACACTACGGAAATGACCATTTAGTGGGCCAATTATGAGCTACACTTAATAATCTATATATTAATACGTGAAGCAAAAACTTTGTAACCCTTTTCACGAAAATTGCGCGGTCGGAAGAATATGAAATTTGGCATAGTTAAAGTTTATATGGAGAAGGAGGGGCAAATCCTAATATTTTTATAAAATATGCATCAGAAATACATTAAATTTATAAAAAACACTACACGCACACAACCATGCATTTTACACAAGCAGTCGAATCACGTTCGTAGTATTTCGGCATTGTTCGGTTGACTTCGTAGAATGCTTCGTAACTATGGTTATTTACATATGTATGTGGAGTAGGTGACTAAATGAAATGTGTTTACAAGGGTATTAAGTTATAGACAATAAAACTTTAATAACGATCAAATTTAAAATTTAAATAAGCTATGGGCGAATGTCCACCACTAGGCGACCGCTAGTATATTTTTAAAATATATTTCCAGTAATATATTTTCTTTAGAAAAAAGAGCTACCGCCCAAGAAATATATCCTTTTTCGCGGGAGACTTTACAAACATTAAAACAACGGAGCCTAAACACCCAAACTCAACAACTATTTATGGAGTACACAAATTGTCCCGCCATTGACATTACAATTAACGTAACAGTCAAATGTCGAGCTGAGCAGGTCTTCTCGTTGGAATCCCGAGTCTTCCAACGCTACTATATAAAACAAGTGCGAGTTGGACTGGCCCACCGAGGGTTCCGTACAAATTTGTAGGTACATATTATAAAAAGAAAATTGTCCTTGCATAAAGGCCCTGTTTTTTATGATTTAATTACAAATGTATAGATTTCAGTTTTTCCCCTATACTTGTAGTATAAGACGGTATTAATTGCCAAATTTCATAGTTCTAGATCAACGGAAAATATCCTATAAATTTTGATTCCCTTGAGAGTGTCGAAATATACGTTTTTGCGGCATAAAAGGCCGTACCTTTTTTTTACGTTAACTTAGAAGTTTGATATTTTCACAGCTTCAAGAGACTGTAGATTTGAGTATATAGTTTTAATTTCAACTCGATACCTCCACGCGCTCCTGAGATAAAGGGTCTTGACAGACAGACAGACGGACGAACAACAAAGTGATCCTATAAGGGTTCCGTTTTTCCTTTTAAAATACGGAACCTTAAAAAAGAAAATATGTAAAAGGAATCAAATATATAGTGCTACTGAATAGACTCGAAACAGCAGTAACAGTGACAACTGCCTCTGTGGCGCAGCGGTAGTGAATACGACTGCTGTGCATGAGGTCTCGGGTTCGAATCCTGGGTCGGGCCAACATAAAGGTATTGGGTTTTTCTGTTAAATCTCAATACGAGCCCGGAGTTAGGAAGTTGGCAGTGTTAGACACCCCCGTGCCTCGGAAAGCACGTAAAGCCGTTGGTCCTGCGCCTGATCTCTCTCCGGTCGTGTCGGATTATCCGTCCCATCGAATCATGAGGGTAAGGGAACAGAGAGTGCACTTGTGTTTGCGCACATACTTGTGCACTATAATATCTCCTGCGCAGATGGCCAGTCTCCGTTAAGATTGGCCGCCGTGACCGAAAATCGGTCTGGAGGACATTAATAGTGACAACTTAAATACCATCCGTGCAGTTTCTGAAGACTTGATTTTTTCAGCCCTTGACCCTTCTTTCGCTGGATGGGTGACCAATGACGACAAGTTCTCATCAAATGATGGAGTGTACACCGAGGTGATCCACACGAATGCTGGTCTTCAGGGTTACTTGGGTACTCTTGGGCAAGTGGACTTCTATCCAAACGGTGGGATTGACATGCCTGGATGTATTAGCCCGGAGTGTGATCATGCTAGGTGAGTGGACCTATGGAATTGCGGTTTATTACCAAATTTTATAATTCCTGTACTAAAATATAAATTCATTCCTTATTCGAGAAAAGACTATGATTATAATAATAATATTAATCATTTGTATTATTAATAATTTTCATACCGTGTCAGTGGTTTAAATGGACGCCTTGCCAGCAACACTGAGTCGAGTGTTGCAGGTTCGATCCCTACACGGTACAAAAATCTAGATATTCTTTGTGTCCTTTGTTTTTAAGTTCTCTGCTCCGCAAATGATTTCATCTATGTTAATTAGGGAGTAGTCTCAAAAATAAATATAAAAATTATACAATATATTTTTATTTTGAGAAAAGTCTAGAGTAATATTGTACCAGCTACACTCGAACATGCTTCACTGTGCCCTTTTGTATAATTAAATTCCCCGCTCCAGTCGGAACAGTACAAAATATACAAAACACTAATATACAGGTAGTCCCAGAATATGTGAATCAAATTGTAACGGGAGATTCCTTAGACGAGGACCTTTCAAACGGGCTAAATAAAAAAAAATTAAGAATGAATACATTTGTGTAAAAATTAAAATCAATGTTTTAAAAAGTACGACTTTTCCCAGACTTTCAACTATAGGTGCTTCGTTTATGGATATTTTTTTTGTCGTCACACGGCAAAGTGATTGTAACAGACCTGATGGAAAGCCCAATTACAATAAAATTCACTATTATTATTTGTGAAGGATTGATTCGTCAAACTACAAACAATATTGATAAAACTGACTTAGTTTTGAAATCCCAGCATTATTTTGGTACGTTTCGTACTTTTTTAAAAGCTTAGATTTTTTTTTTATACAAAGGTCATAATTTTTACTTTTTTATTTATCACATTTTAAAGGTCGTTACAATTTGATTCACATATTTTGGGACTTTCTGGGTATAGAAATGCAACGTTGGGTATAAATTTCAAGTATTTTCGAAATTTTTGGACACAAACATACTGCAGCTGAATTCTTACACATGATAATTCTAGCAGACTCGGCAGACATTGTCTTGCCCGAATGAAGTGACCACAGCGCCACCTACTGGGTACAATTGTAAATCTAAGCTAGCCAAAGACACTGAAATACACACAAAAAATAAATCATAATCCGTCCAACCGTTTTGTAGTTCAAGGAAATATAGGCTCGATGGCGTAGTGGTTAGTGTAACCGACTGCCACGTCTGAGATCGCGGGTTCGATTCCCGCACAAGTCAAACATTTGTGTGCATGAACATGGATATTTGTCTTGGTCTGGGTGTTTCTATGTATAATAAGTATGTATTTACAAAAAAAAGTATATATCTGTGTTTATCCATTGTCTAGTACCCATAGTACAAGCTCTGCTGAGTTTGGGCCAGATGGTGTCGTGTGTATGTGGTATAATATTATTATATTATTATTATTAGTATATACACGTACAGAAGAATTTATATAACCTATTAGTCTCAGCGGCACACCGGCGCCCAGACACAATCGATTTTTAATTATATCTGATATTCGAAGAATTGACAGATTAAAGATTTTTATGATTAATTATCTTTCTTATCTTTCAACTGGTTATCTTTTTTACCTTCTCCAGAGCGTACTTCTACATGGCGGAGTCTGTTCGCTCGGGTGGTTTCACTGGGAGTCGTTGTTCCACTTACCTCACTGCTATGGTCGGTCAATGCTACCTAAGGGGTGACCTAAAGATGGGTGGACTGACTCCTAAGACTGGGTAAGTCACATCGCTTACTGTTTTAAGATCAACGGTTTGATCACCACGCTGGTACTGAAGTTAAAATATAAATAGATTTCATAATTTAATTAGCTTAAAAATTAGTAAAGTTGAATAGTAGTAGTAGTGTAACAGTTTCTTAATTATGTAATAAAGTGTCAAATAAACAACGCGATAAAATCCGTTTATAGTAGTTGAATTTCAATGCATTGTAACTATTTTGTATAATTATTTCTGGGAAGGAACTAATTACCAACACAGCTCACGCTAGTTTGGGAATCAGGGCTCACACATTAATCATTACTAACTTTGTTACAATAATGAATTATTATTATTATAAGTCTTCTTCTTCTTTTCTTTTCGTGTGGTTAGTGGTCAACCTGTTGTCAAGAGTTGTTTAAGCCGCCCGTAGCCCTCTGACATGGCTTAACGACTGCTGTCAACAACCGGGACCGACTTTTATATGCTCTCCGAAGCACGGAGATGCTCATTTGAAATACTACTAAGCGGTCACCCATCTATAGACTGACCGCAACCAACGTTGCTTAACCTCGCTAATCGTTTACCGATCAGTGAGAGCAAAAGGCTACGAAAAATAAAAAAGAAGAAGGAAGATTATTATAAGTTTTATATATTACTTTTAAACATTTTTTGCATTGCATCTATTTATAGGTAGTTAGGTTCGGTAACAATTCTGGGCTATGTTCGGCACAGCAACAGTAGGAAAAAGGAAGAGCAGTTACTTAAATATAATAATAATATCAGCCCTGTATTTAAATTGTCCCACTGCTGATCACGGGTCTCTTCTCAATATAAAATCAGTTAGTCCATAGTCCACCATGCTGGCCCAGTGCGGGTTGGCAGGCTTCACAATCTTCGAGAACATTATGGACAACTCTGAGATACGCAGGTTACCACACGATATTTTCCTTCGCCGTTAAAACGAGCAATAATTAATTATTTAATACGCGAGGTGCGTGCCTTAGGATTGAGCTCGAGACCTCTGCAAGGCAGTCCAACGTCCTCCCACTAAACTATTACTGTAGTCAATATTTAAAATCTCATTTATTTCAGATCGAGCGGAATATACCATCTTCGGACTTTCGCTTTGCCACCATTTTCACGAGGATAACTCTACAAGGAAGACATCTTGCTTATGGCACCAGTAACGCCATCTATCGAAGAAACGCTGCAACGTTACGACATTAGTAACTTTCTATACATAACAAGAGTGTTATGTATGGAACTTACTAACGTCTGTCAATAGATGGCGTAATAATAAATTGTTACCTACTATTGATTTATTTTTCCTTTTTTTACCTTTTGACACTAAATTGGATACGGTAAACAATTACCAAAGCCAAAGATCTAAATCATAGATGTGCCCTCACCGTACTTAGATCGCACGAAAAATTATACACATTAAGATAAGTGAGCTCACACATTACATTTACATAATAAATAATGATAGTGTACAATTTCCAATATGAATGAACGTGATAATAATCTTCTTCTCCCTAGCCTTTATTATTCCCAAGTCACTTGGGGTCATCTTTTTCTAGTCTAATCGGATTTAACTGGATATCAGTTTATACACGGAGCGGCTGCACCTGACCTCCACAACCCGAAGGCTAACGATACCCTAAGGCTAGACCAGTGTCAGGATATTAGACGATCTGACTTTCCCAATAACGACTGCCATAGACGTTCATGGCAGCCGGGACCGACGGCTTAACGTCCTCTCCGAGGCACGGAGCAGGCGATAATTGTCAATCAATACGCACATAATTTCGAAAAGTTATATAACTTCGTGGGTTCGAACCCGAGACCCTCTGCATTGCAGTCTGTTGGTCTCCCCACTGAGCTATGAATAATGAAATAAAAAATAAACTAATAATAACGGTTTAAATAGAAAGTTTCCGCTTTGTATGAAATCGGTAACGATGTGTTTTTCTTACTAACTATTCCACTAATATTTTCAGGCTACCATGAATTGTCTTATTACCCCCTGTTCGCACTAAAAAACTTGCAACATGTGATGTTTCGAAACATATCGTATGTAACAAATCTCATAACATGACGTTTTGTTGTTAGTTGCGTTCACACTAATGACAAACAACAAAACTTTTGAATGTATTGTGGAGGAACAGGGTGTGAAGTCCCTCCAACACAAAGGGAGGATCCTCCGACCAGGCTGGTTGATCGTGCCTGGCGGGCCGCGGCCCGACGGTTGATGTCGGGAGCTTGTATATATACTCAGTCGCTGTGTAAACTTCACTTGTGCGATGCAGAATAGTATGACGTCATGTGAAGTGCGATTGTAACGCCATATGTTGAATGTAGGCTGAACTTCTTCGTCTGTGCGGAGTCGCCACAGTATCTCAAGATTTATTGTTATCTGTGTTAGCACTTACCGATGTTTAAGATTTGTTATTGTTTTGTCGATGTATCTGTCTAGTTTGACGTTCGCACTGTTAACATTATTGATATGTCAAACATGTTTCACAACAGAATGTTGTTATACAGTGCGAACTCAGTGCGATACATTGTCAAAAAACAAGTATTTATAGGTATATGTTTTTATGTGAATGTTTAGTCAGTGCGAACTCACGGTAACATAAACATTAACTATCATGTAATTATGGCGAATTGAAACAACGAATACGGTCAAACAGTAAGCTATATAACTTTAAATACAAATTTTATACAAGGTTACTGATATTTACTGAACATGTTATCTTATATATAAAATTCTCGTGTCACAATGTTCGTTGCCGTACTCCTCCGAAATGGCTTGACCGATTCTCATGAAATTTTGTGAGCATATTGAGTAGGTCTGAGAATCGAAAAATTATTTTAATCTTTTGGTCAAAACATTTCTTTATGGCAAAACAACGTTATATGGTCTACTCTCGAAATCTAAATAATTTTTTACCCGACTGCGTCAGAAGGAGGGTAATGTTTTTCGAGCGTATGTATGTATGTATATATGTATGTATGTATGTGGGTATGGGTTAGTGTAACCGACTGCCACGCCTGAGGTCGCGGGTTCGATTCCCGCACAAGTCAAACATTTGTGTGCATGAACATGGATGTTTGTCTTGGTCTGGGTGTTTCTATGTATAATAAGTATGTATTTACAAAAAAAAACGTATATAAGTATGTTTATCCATTGTCTAGTACCCATAGTACAAGCTCTGCTTAGTTTGGGCTAGATGGTGTTGCGTGCATGTGGTAGAATAAAAAAAAAAAATCTTTGGCACGTTCTACAGCCCAAACGGCTGGACGGTTTTTAACATATGAGGTGTCGTTGAATTCATTAGAATTGTGGTAGTGACACGGGTTACATACATTTTCAAAATGGCGCCCGTCAATGAAGAAAAAATGGTGCTGCAGGCAACAAAGTATTGTTTGTCCCCAAACAATACTTTGTTACCTACGGGCAAAGAAAGATCTACCAAAACTACGTTTGTCACCGCATGCAGCACCATAAAGTATTTAGTTTAACTAATTTGAATATACATACATATGTAGTTATTTCATTATTTGATAAAGTAAGCTTACAGAACAATGCATTAGTCAGTAGAATTTTATATAGATATTGTGATACTTGTTTTTCTCTTTTCAGTTCATTACTTTTGAGCAGTCAGGTTTTTTGTTTTTATAATAATATTTTTTTTTAAATAGAAATTGCTTTTTGTACAATAGCCACGAAATTAGATTTTCGTTGTTAAACCCCTTATACTATACATATTTATAATACAGATGTCATGTTGACATTATGTGTCAGATGACAACTTAACGTACAGAAAGGTGACCGTATTTAAACGTAGGCGCATTCATATTATATAAACTTAAATTACCACTCACTGACTCACTTAGAGAAATAGAAGTCATACAAGGGGGAGTCGTAGGAAATAAGTAAATATAGCGTCGTATAGAGAATCGTTCAGAAGGCCCGAAAAAAATGCCTGACCTACGGAAGGTCAGCTCTTGATGGTGGTACCCCATCGGATCTCGGCAATGGTGATATCTACGGGAGACGTTCTTAAACAAAATCTTCCTACAACCCTGGCAACTTTTAGGGAGCGCGAAATATAACATGGCTTCCATACAAAAAACATGGCCGCCATACAAACTGTGACCTCTAATATCTCCGAAACGGTTAAAGATAGGCGTGTGTGTTCGAACAAATGTCAAAGAGGTCGACAAGATCTTTCCAAAAAGGTCGTTTTCTAGGTCAGCGGTGATTTATGGTTTCTGGAGTTTCCAAGGTCCTGGATCCGAATTTAAAATTAGTTTTGTGAATCCTTCACTCCTCGCGGGCCGCTCGCGGCCCGTGCAATCACGCGAAATACTAGTTTATGATATAAACCTTCACTGAAGCTAATAGGTATGAAGGAAACTTTCAACTTTTTAGGTACAAGTTTAAACAAACTCGCTTAAACAATGCAGTTAGAAGATTTCGTTAAACTTTAATCTCATTTTCCGGATCAAAGACAGTTTAATTTAATGACACGAAAAGGTGTATATCCTTATGATTACATGTTAGATTGGAAATGTTACGCTCAGAAATCGTTGCCTTCTAGGTATAAGCAAAAACTTGGTACCCCTTTATACTAAAAGTTTATATGGAGAAGGAGGGACGAATCCTAATATTTTTTATAAAATATGCATTAGAAATACATTAAATTAATGAAAAAACACTACACGCACACAACCATGCATTTGACACACGCAGTCGAATCGCGTTCGTAGTATTTCGACATTGTTCGTCTGACGTCGTACAATTCTTTATAACTATGGTTACCTACTTATACCATATTTATTTGTAATAGAGAAAAACAGAATACAAAGTAGCAAGCTTAGGAATTTTGGTCGAATTTTGACCACTAGACGACCGCTAGTTTTTATAATTCTGTGAACAAAGAACATATTAGCGAAGATGATTATAATTACGCTCAGACCGTTTGGAATGAATTTAATATAAACGATTTGGGCGAGTATACTGATCTATATTTAAAAACAGATGTGCTTTTTTTGACAGACATATTCCAAAATTTTCGAATATCGTGTTAACAACATTATAATCTCGACCCTTGGTCTTGGTCACCATGGCCTATCATGCAGCAGGAGTGTTGGTCGTATATCACGACACGTCAACTTGAATAATATACTCCGTCGAGCTCTTGTCATCGCTGGCGTCCCGGCTCAGCTTGAACCTCACGGCTTGGTACGCGACGATGGCAAGAGACCAGATGGTATGTCATTACTGCCATGGTAAACGGGTAGGCTTTTGGTGTGAGACGCAACTTGTGTCGACACCCTTGCGCCATTACATCTTTCTAGCACAGCGGGTTGTGCTGGTGCTGGTGCTACATCAGCGGAGACACTCAAACGGTGTAAATATGAAAACCTTATTGGTGAGTACATATTTGAGTTGTTTGTTTGTTTCGCGTGACCAAAGGGCTGGTATTTTCTTTGCACAAAGAATAAGCATTGCCATTCAACGTGGGAATGCTGCCAGTCTTCTGGGCACGTTGCCAATTGACGACGATGCGGAGGAATATTATGACGCTTTTTGATTTTGCAGTTTTATTTTTCTCTTCAGTTTATATTTTCTTGTAAATATCTCGACCCTGCGTTTTACATATCTGCCCCCAGCTTGTCCTTCGATGCAATGTTGCTTAAGACAGGGGTTCATTTAGAACTCGTGTCGGATTTAGCTGTCGCTAAAATGATTCAAATTGGTATACTTGGGGTTTTGTGTATGTGTTCTCATCGATATGGAAAAGCGAATCATAAATACATGTCAGAATATAATGTATCAGAGCCTCAATCCTTCATAATATATCTGGACTGCAATAATCTACATGGCTTCAGCATGTGTCAATATTTGCCATAGTCTTACATCTCTTTTAAATTTCTAACTAAGAATGCAATAGAAAATTTATGTAAAGAGCATATTGAGGATGACGCTGAGTGGGGTTTCATATTAGAAGTTGAAATTTTTTACCCCGAACACTTGCACAAGCATCACAATGATTTGCCATTTTGTCCTGACAAAATGCTTCTTTTTTCTTCACTTTTATCCCGGGAGGTAAAACGAAAACACTGATTGAAAATCTGTATAACAAATATAGTTATGTTATACATTACGTTCATTTAAAACAGTGTTTTGAACATGGGTTGATAATACGTAAAGTTCACCAAGTTATTACTTTTAGACAGAGTCCCTATTTGAAACTATATATAGAACTAAACACACATTTACGACAAAAGGCGAAAAGTTTCTTCGAGCAAGACTTTTTTATGTTGTTAAACAACAGTGTATTTGGTAAGACATTAGAAAATACTGAAAACAGAGTAATCGTTCATTTAGTCAACCAATGATGCGATGTATCTAATCGAACTAAAAGAATTAAATCCGCTGAGAGACTTATAGCCAAACCCAAATTCCATAGTGCATCCATTCTCTCTGAAAATTTAGTTGCAATACAAATGAAACCCGATCAAATCATTCTAGATAAGCCTATTTATATTGGATTCACCGTATTAGTAGGCATTTATTTCAAATATACGGCCGAGTTACAATACTATTAGATAGTATTACCATGGTTAAACGTAGCTAAGGCTAATTATTTTATTTTAAAATTATTAAACAGGTCTTTAAATCCTTGAATATCTAATATAATAGTATTCGAATTCTCGATATTTTCTTCACAGTATTGCTTAGCGGCTTATACTAAATTATATAGTCATTTAATATAAGACAGTATGCAGATGTTTGGTCTGGTATGGCCGCGTCACTTTCAATTTCCACTCTCACGTCCACCACAGGGCCTGCGTTTAGATTATCAGCTTGTCTAGAGCAGTCAATAACAAAAAGTGGCGCTAAGTCTTTAAACTTCTTTTCAGTTAATAAGGGCTCCGCGTGATGTCCGTAATACGACTGTTGATATCTGGTGAATTGTTCATATAATAATGCGATTTTTTAATTTGCAATATTAATTCTTAGATTTCTTAAGGGAAGTAGGTTGAATTGAGATACACTTTAACATTACGAATATGACAATGATCGAATTGAAACATATCAGATCTTGCAGTATTTTTTCGGTTTGTGTGGAAACCAATAACAACATACCGTGGTTTCTCTATTTGCGACAAAGTTTTGATAGACCAAGTATGTTTTGTGGTTCTAGGTAAAGCCGGATATTCATATAGATCCCAATTTCTAAATATCATCTGAAGAGAACGATCTTTTTCTAACAGCTTTAGCAAATTCATTTTTCTCTGTCTGATACTTTAATATGCGGTACCCGCTATATGATTTTATTTATGAAAACGTCTTCTACAACTTCACCAGTGTTAAGTTTTAGAGCGTTAAGGTTAGTATTGCTTCGTATCAATATCAGCTCATGTCTACTGTTTATAACAACCTTTTTAAAGTCTTCAGCATATCCAAGAATGTTACAAAGGGCAGCAGCAAATCTACCCCTATTCGTATTTTTTATATCATTAATATTCCAGCCCCAGGCATAAGATATATTTGAATCACTCTCATTCATTGAAATTACCGATTTCATCGTAGTAGTTATACCAGCGTTTTTTAATTTATCAATTTCCACTCCGTTTAGCTCATATCTTATATCTTGGAATAAGAAGAGCAAGGCATTATTCGTAAAATTAACGCTAGCGCCGTCTTTTGAATCTCTTTTGTTAACGAGAACAGTTCCTTCCAAATATAAGATGTTTGCTGACGGTAGTATATATAAATCCTTTTGGTTAATAGATATGCGGATCTCGTCATTTCTATTGAAATCTGTTACGTACGACTTGTAGGAATGGTATTCGATTCCTTCAATAGCGTTGCCATAAGTTGGCACGGATAAAATATCTAAGATACCATTTTAGTAAGCCGATCGCTTTAAGGAATGCTTTATTTTCTTTAGTTATTTTTTTTCTTTGATCCACCTCTCATGCGTTTGATAGCTTGAGTTGAACTGGTGTTTTTATTTGTTGCTGCACATATTTTTTGTAGTCAATAATTTTAAAATAATAATAAGATAAAAATACAACTGCACTTCCTCGCCTTGCATGTTTATTAACCGATTATTTATATCTAACAACCTAATAAGAATGCAGCTAATGTTGTTTTGGTTAATGGGAAAATAAATTGCGTTTTTTGGAATTTCTATTCTTTGAAATTAAACTACTATATACAGATTTTATCGCGTTGTTTATTTATCACTGTATTACATAATTTTGAAACTGTTACACTACCACTACTACTATTGAATTTTACTAATTTATAAGCTAATAGGTTTACACTTTCCCCGACGTTTCGGTTGCTTTTCAGCAGCCATGGTCACGGGGAGACTAAGATCGTAGTTGTCTCAATGTTCCAGTGTAGGTATTTCAAAGTACCCGAACATAATTTAGTCGTTGGTGTTTCTATTTACGCAGAATGAGCTCAAAGTATCATGAAGTCTAACTGTGGTTTGTTTCTTCTTGGGTTTGACTATTTGAATTACTGGATCCGAAGCTGGTGGTACATTCCAACCATCTTCTCTGTTGAAATTAGGATGTTTTGTGATTTCAATAGCCTCGCGAAGCATCCTTGGTAATAAAAAACGCGATGAAATTTGTATATAGTAGTTTAATTTCAATGAATAACATTCGCGTAAACAGAAGAGAATATTATTTCTATTCTTCTATACCCAGGCGGGATGTTGAGTGCAAATTCGTGTATTATGTGATTGGGTTCTCCGTTTATGTACGAGCCGCTCACAATATCACATTTAATCCTGATCACGGTCGTAGGTAAAATGTTGACTTGAAACTCTGACACATGCCATTTATTTGCTTTCAAGATCTGCTTATTAAACCCTAATAAATCTCTAAAAGTGACATCTTTATTATAATTTATGTCTTTGTGCATATCTTTTATTTTAGATTTTATATAATTGTCAATATCTTGTAATTCATAGGTGCCGTCTGGTATTTCAATAAATTAATTGGAACCATTATATAACTTATTGTTCCTTTTATCAATGTTTGGTATAGAATGAAATGTTGAGAAATGCAATAAAGCACATTCATATTGACGGTATAATTGCAATGTCTTAGGATAGTAGGTAGATAAATTGGACGAGTTGCCAGTCATCGACAAAGTGAGGGACATCTTGCGAATGATTTAAATAAAAGAAAGTCATGAAATTTATAAATTTTTATTTTCCTAATGTTCCACATATATTCTAAACATAAGTGTCCACAGTTAACTGAATTAAATTTCTGGTATCTAGTGTAGTTATAGAATACATTACAGTTTTAAAATACCGCGTCAATTCCAGTGGCGGATTCAAATCACCAAAGCTGTAAAAATATTCACAATAATTATTTACTTTAACCTAAACTACCCAATGTGCTCCTTCATTTTTTGAGTCATCTAAGTTAACAATAGCGCATTCAATCCCTTTTGGTGTTGATGGTAACTGATCCTTCATGTATACGCTTCAAAAGTGTGACATGTCGCGCGCATGCTTTTGGATATTTACATTGGTTAACGGACGATTAGGTAGCTTCTTATTCAGTTTTTGATAATTTTATTAATAAACCTTTACCATTTTTATGTGGTTTAATGTATAAGCCCTTACCTAACGATAAAGCTTCCATAATCTTATCGTGACGTTCAGTTTCTTGTAAAATTTGAGCTGCTTGGCAATCATTTACAGTTTTTGCAATACCAGCTGCACCACCGGCCAAGGTGCCTGAAGCCGATAAACTCGCAAAAATTGGGATTAAAAGCAGAACTCTCCTGGTTTTAGGTATGGGTATCACTCGAGGTACTCGTATATTTTGAAAGCATGGAAATATTTTTTGTGCAGCTAAGTAAGCGACTTTAATCAAAGATCCTTGGGATTTAATTTCTTAATTTTTGATCTTATTTTTGACACAGCTATTAAGACTGCGCCGAGCATAAGACGCGGTTGGACTGAATGACAGAGCTGGATATACAAATCGGCGCGCGGCCGCCATAGTAAAATTGTATGGAGGATTTTAAGTGCTTTTTTGATAAATATGTATCTTTACTGTCACTGTGTGTACTTGAATATTTGGGACTGACAAACTGTAATATAACTATTTATGTTTAGCTTAAGCTGTAAAATAGGGAAGATTTCTACTGTTATAATCTAAAAATCACGTATCACGAGCTTACGTTTTTGCATTTTTCGTGCAAATTTACGTAATTTTGTAGGCGAAAATATTAATTATTTTACGTTTTTACACGAAATAATTGTAATATATACATGATACAGCAGCGATAGCTCAGTGGGGATACCAACAGACTGCAATGCAGTGGATCGCGGGTTCAAACCCACGTCGCACACCTCTGACTTTCGGAAGTTATATGACTTTTCGAAATAATGTGCGTATTGATTGACAATTATCGCCTGCTCCGTGCCTCGGAGAGCACGTTAAGCCGTCGGTCCTAGCTGCCATGAACATCTATGGCAGTCGTTATTGGGAAGTCAGTGCCCTATAATATCCTGACGCTGGTCTAGCCTTAGGGTATCGTTAGCCTTCGGGTTGCAAAGGTCAGGTGGCAGCCGCTCTGTGTCAAAACTGATATCCAGTCAAATCCGGTTAGTTCAGAAAAGCCGACCCCAAGTGACTTGGGAATAATAAAGGCTAGGGAGAAGACACGAAGTAATTGTAAACACATTCATTGTTATGGTAAATGTATATTTTATATTTGCATTAAACAAAAAGTGTTGATTTTATCAACTTAACTGTGATCGCCTGTAATGGCACATTTCGCTCGGCGCATTCTTAAATGTTTAAATACCCGCACCAGACTTTAGTTTGGCTTTCATGACTTTGCTCACTAACTATGAGCTGAGTTTTTCACGCTTTTCGGCATCTGTTGATTTAAGCCTTTGTTTGGCCATATTAAGTAGTTGTAAATCGGCCTTATCACGATTAGGCAAATCTGTATGGTTTTCATACGCAATATCGTGATGCATACAAGCTTCATCTAACTTATTTACACTTTGGTCGCCTCGAAGTAATCGTTTCTGAAGTTTTGTACCTGGTCCGCAATAGTTGTAACCAGGCAAATGAAGTTCGAATGGTAGATTATTAATTACACTGTTAATAAGTCCGCCGCCTTGCATTGCTCAAAGTAAAATTAATTAAATATACTAAATTTTAATGTTTATATTATTGATATTATTATATTAATCAACTATCGCAGTCTTGTCGATCCAACTGTTTTCTTCGTTACTTAAACCCAAATATTTCACGAAGAGTTTCTTGCCTTTTGCTTTCAAAACCTTTTCTATCAAATAAATGCCAGGGTGGGTAAGATTTTGAAGTTTCTGTTCGTAAAAGGTGCCCAATATGGCTTGTTTTCGCTGGTCTTCAATGTGATATGTTAATGGGGAGGTAGCGTTGATCTTTTTTATGATAAACAATTCAGTTGACCAATTAGGCTTTTAACCTTTTTCAAAGATATGTTTGTATTTACTGATGCGAACCTTGTCACCAAATTTAAACTTAGGTTTTCGCCGAATGAATACATTTTATGTGATTTTTTAATATTGTTCTTTATTATTAACTCATTATATTTATTTACCTGGATAGGTTTAAATTGAATAGTATGGTGTTTTGTGTTATAATATGTCTTCAATGTATTTTCCAAAACCAAATCTATCCATTTGTAGTTTCCATTTAAGCTACTATACAACTTATTTTTAATAGTTTTAATCAATCGTTCCACAATTGAATTGAAATTGGTTCTTAGTAGAAAACGATGAATTGTGGTTAATTAAAATGAAAAAACAAATTAACTGAATGTATATTAAATAAACTGAAATTTAATCGTTACTGATTGTTTATCTATAACAAGAAAATCAATTGTACATATATAATTATCGGGCAGTCTGTCTCGCCTGCCTTGCCTGGGCATCGCAGCGCCGTGAGTTGATTGCGGCAGTCGGATCGGTTGCCCTCTCGCTCCCGGTCGTAGTTCAGTCTATGGTCCGGAGTGAGAGGTCGTGGAACGCCGTCGCCTCCTTCTGTGAGGAAGTCATTTCCATCAAGGAGGCGGCGGAGCGGGAGAGGGAGCATTTAAACCCTCACCCCAACCGCAGAGCCGGGCGCCGGAGGGCGCGAGATGACCTCCAGCCACCCTGAGGTTTGACCTGGGGGTGGCGGGCTTTGTGGGCCTGCCCGCCATCCGTTCAGCACCAGGTCCGAGAGGCGGCGTGCGTGTTCCCACGCGCGCCTCTGTGTCGTGTCCGTCTCCCCTTTAGGAGGGAGACAGTAGGGCTTTTATTGAGCAGTGCCTATATTGAGTAGTGGCCTGCCGTTTCATACGGCGGGCCGTAACCTCGGCAGGGTCGCGACCGCATGCGAAAGCGATCCCGCCCCCGCGGAGGGATATGCGTCATTGCATTCCCCCACATAAAAAAAAAAATTTAAAAAAAAGGCTGTCTCGCCGCCCGGAACAATGCGAACCGAGTTCGCCGAGCAACAGGTGAGACATAATGCCCAATAATATACTACTTCGTTATATTTCCTTTTTGCGTAGTTGAAGTAATGGTTTGCACTTGATTTTTTGGCTGTGTCAGAATTATCAGAGAAGAAGACTGCTCCCTTTTTCTCTTCTCGTTACTTTGCTGAGGTTTTTCCATTGTTAACTTATCATATTTTATAAATGCGAAGATACCTTTTTCTCGTTCTTCTTTAAGCTTGGGTTGCAAAGATTTTTTTATATTCAAAACTTCTTTGGGAAAGTCCTCATTGAAGTATACATTTTGATATTCTGCTTTGTTTTTTAGAATCTCATTTCTTTGCCAATAACTGGCCAATGATATTATTATTGGTATTATTTTTCCATTATCTTTCATGCCCATCGATTTCACCCATTTCACGAGACATCACAAATGTACATCGTTTACATTTGTGATGTCTCGTGAATGAATGGAAATGTGTAATTTCTTGTTTATAAGATTTTTATCTATATCGAGTAGACTCATAGTACTCGTTCCTTTCTCTTCTACCCCAAATATAAAAATTGTTTTCTTTCTGTCTCTGTCAATAAAATCAATCTTTTTCTCGAGTCTAAGAAGCTTTTCCTTAATTATAATATTATTTTCTAATACTGGTTTCAACTTGTCATCCATTTTTTCGAGTAAAGTGTTTGTTATTACGATAGTTTGTTTTTTCATTTCTAATTTCATTTTATCAAAAGAGTTTGAAAATCATTATCCATGTTTGCGTAAAAAGGTTCGTTTCAAATCGGTTTTTATTTGTTGGTAACACTGTTGTGTAACTCAAACTGACGTCTTATGTCAGTTATGTCAATTGCAACAGTTGATTGATAAATAGACGTTATTTACTGACCTCAACTTTGTTGTTTGTGTTTTCTGCTTTAAGTTTCACCAACCACAGTGTATGTGTTGATAGTTTCGTTCCACTTCACTTAATATGCAGGGATATATCTCACTTTTCGGTATCCAGAAGGTAAAACTATATTTTTCTATAATTTTCTTAAAACGATGTTGATACGCGTATCTACTACTATACACCGATAGCCGGACATAAAAGGATTTCAACTATATCTGGCATTCCAACAATTTAAATGTTAAGTCAGTATAAAGCCTTTGTGATGAAGCGGTAGTAAATGCGAATCCGGCGCATAAGGTTTTACGTTCAAACCCCAAGTTGGGCTTACCAAAAGTTATTGGATTTTTCTGTTAATGCATTCTCAATAGCAGTCCAGAGTTAGGCACTTGGCAGAGTTGCACATAGATAGTCAGCACGATATCCGGCCTCCATGAGCGCTAGCCCCATTTTTTTTTTTTTTGATACCCAGGAAAAAATGGTTGATGCACTACCCGCCGGCTAGGGGACGGCACCGGCGGGGCGTGTGGGACTCACCAGCCGACTGCTGGTATACCCACTAAAAAAACCTGGGGTGTTCCCTCTCTTACCCAATGGGGGCCAGTTGGGAGTCTAAAAAGATTCATCCATAGCAGGCCCCCCCAGGGCAGCCTGTTGCCCGTGCAGTACCAGGCCTGAGATGGCGGAGAGTCGTGTTCCGCGCGCGCCTCTCCAGAGGAAAGAAAGTTAACTAGACAAAACCGCCACGATTCAGTAGCGGCCATGATCTGCCGGGGCTCCAGGATAAATGTGCAAACGATCCCGGCGCCCCGGCCATAGACAGTGTGAATGAACACCGTGGTAGGTTTACTCGGGACTTTCTATCTTTCCCCGGGTGACCCCGACATAACCCTTCCGCCCGCGCCCGCGGAGGAGAATGCGTTGCAGCATTCCCCCAGGTAAAAAAAGGCATGCATATAAAGCCGTTGATCCTGCGCTCTGGTCGTGTCGTGACGTCACATCGCACTGTGAGAGTGAGGGAACAGAAAGTGTACTTGTGTTTTCACACACTGGTGTACTATAATAATTTTTGCATAAATAGCCTTTTTTTTTTTTTTTCTTTTTTTACGTGGGGGAATGCTGTGACGCATATCCCTCCGCGGGGGCGGGCGGAGGGATTATGTCGGACTCGCCGGGGTAAAAGAAAGATGTTAAAAGATAATGTACCTCCCGGAATACCGACTAAACCTACCACGGTGTTCCTCGACAAAACCACTATCGACGGGGCCGCGCGAATCGCTTTCGCATGCGGTCGCGACCCCGCCGCGGTTACGGCCCGCCGTATGAAACGGCAGGCCACTACACGAAAGACCTACCCAAAATAGGCACTACGTCGCATAAAACCCTACTGTCTCCCCTAGAGGGGAGACGGACTCGACACAGAGGCGCGCGTGGGAACACGCACGCCGCCTCTCGTGCATAAATAGCCTGTCTTCGTTAATATGGGCTGCAGTAACCGAAATTGGGTCTGAAGGAAATTACCATTTTACCTTATAGGTAAATAGAATTAGTACTTGAATAATTTATTGATTACCGTCATCTAAATTTATCAAAATCTCGTGTCACGGTATTTGTGGTCGAAATCCTCCGAAACGGCTTGACCTTTATGTATATTTGGTAGTTATGCGAATAGGTCGTAAAGTATATTTTATACCGTTAGTTGATTAGGCTGTTCTTATCGAATTAATTTATACGGCAGAACAACGTTTTTTCAAAACTAAATCAGTATTAAAAAAACCCATTTCTAGTTTGACAAATCAATCCTTCACAAATAATAAAAGTTAAAAAATGAAAATTAGTGATAAACCAAGCACCCGTAGGTAAAAGTCTGGAAAAGTCGTACTTTTTTAAAAACTAAGCTTTTTTTTTTAACTAGCTGTCATATTTTTTATATTTTATTTAGCACATTCGAAAGATCCTTACCCAAGGAATCGCCCGCTACAATTTGATTCACATCTTCTGGGACACCCTGTATAAGTTATATTCAATTTTCAGAGAACGGAGAATCGGTGTTTGTAATTAGGTGATAGATACCAGAATATCTGCAAACAAACAATAATAATATAATAAGTTTCTTAACCTATCAAGTCTGAGAATGCCAGATATATTTAAAAACCTATTGTGTCTGGATGTCGGTGTGCTGATACAAGAACAACTGATTTATGGGTCACACAAAAAATTGTGGATCCCACAAAAATTTGCGGGCGACACAAAAATTTGTGGGTCACACAAGAATTGTGGGTCACACAAAAATTTGTGGGTCACACAAGAATTTGTGGGTCACACAAAAATTTGTGGGTCACACAAAAGTTTGACCCACAAATACTGATCGCACAGATAAGTGGTTTAAGAGGTCACCTCGCTATTGCCACTGCGCCGAGTGTTGTGGGTTCGAATCCCACACGGGACAAAACATTGTGTGATCCTCAAATAGTTGTTCTGTGTCTGGATGTTCTTTGTGTCCGTTATTTGAATGTTTGTAAAGTCCCCCGCGACACACGGCTGATTTCAGTGCGAGAATTATCATTTCAAACAAAAACTAATGGGTATACAAGGTTAAATCGAAATCCTTACTAACATTATAAATGCGGGTTTGTTTGTTTGTTACGATTTCACGCCTTAACTACTGCACCGATCATCATAAAATTTCGCATACACGTTGTCAGGGGTACAGTAAAAGACATAGGGTACCTTCCACCAAGAAAGTGTTCCCGAGGAAATTCAGTAAAGAATCAATTTAAATATCTGTTATAACAAAAGTTGTTAAGTATGTGGCGACTCCGCACAGACGAAGAAGTTCAGCCTACATTCAACAGATGGCGATACAATCGCACTTCACATGACGTCATACTATTCTGCATCGCACAAGTGAAGTTTACACAGCGACTGAGTATATGTACAAGCTCCCGACATCAAACGTCGGGCCGCGGCCCGCCAGGCACAATCAACCAGCCTGGTCGGAGGATCCTCCATTTGTGTTGGAGGGACTTCACACCCTGTACCTCCACAAGTAATATAAAATTAAGTCACGGGTAAAAGTTTATATAATAAGTAATTTTAATTCAGCCTCATACATTAACAGTAATCCGTCGATAAGATATTGATATTAGGAGTTCCAAATCTTAGTAAATGAATCAAAGTAAATAAGGTGACTTGCATTAACGACATGAATGGACTTCAGACTATAATAATAATAATAATAATAATAATGTCACATGTTATGACGCAGTTAGGTGGGTTGATCTATCCATCGACTGCTGCGATGTTGTAGTAGATACGGCGCTGCACAGCTGCTGGCTTCGCAGCGCCGTGACCTGGTTGGGGCAGTTGGAATGGTTACCCTCTCGCTACCGGCCGTGGTTCAGTCCATGGTCTGGAGTGAGATATCGTGGAACGCCGTCGCCTCCTTTTGTGAGAAAGTAATTTCCATCACGGAGGTGGCGGAACGGGAGAGGGGGTGCTTGAACCCTTCCTCCAACTGCAGAACCGGGCCCGGAGAGCGCGACACAACCTACAGCCACCATAAGATTTTACCTGGGGGTGGTGGGCTTCGTGGGCCTGCCCGCCATCCGATCAGTACCAGGTCCAAGATACGGCGTGTGTGTTCCCACGCGTGTCTCTATGTCGATTTGTATTCGTCCCCCCACAAAGGGACAGTTGAGGGAGTCTCTTTATAGTATAGTCTGGCGTGCCGTTTCATACGGCGGGGTCACGATTGCATGTGAAAGCGATTCGTGCGGCCCTGCCGACTCTGGTTATGTCGAGAATCATCGTGGTAGGTTTAGTCGGTATTACAGGGATATCTTTCCCCGGTGAGCCCGATATAACCTCTTCGACGCCCCGCGGAGAGACAAGTGTCAATGCATTCCCCGCGAAAAAAGAAACATGCGGGGCAGTCTTTGGGGACTGCCGATAGAAGTGAAAACTAAGTAACTAGCGTGCGGTGACGATGACGCGAGCTTCACGCTTTTTGTTTCCCCCAAAAAGTACACATATATACACAGTATACATATAGCTCATGGAAAGCGTTCGGTGACGATGACGCGAGTTCCATGATTTTTGTTCACCCAAAAAGTGTTCAACGCGCCTAAAGAAGTTTTCACTTCAAAAACAAAACGTGCCATGAGCATGCTACGCATGTCCAGGAATTATTCCTAAAACGGTACTAGTTTATTTATATGGGGGCCTTTACAAACATTCAAACAACGGGTATAAAGACCACCCAATTTTTGTCCCGTGGGAGATTCGATTCAGGTCAGATCCCAAGCCCAATCAAATCCCAAACCTATTCCGATCTGGATCGCCATCCCGATTCCTACCCAGATACCAAGCCCAATCTGATTTGGATCGCGATCTCTATCCTAATCCCTATCTTAAATCATAATTACTTACGTGGCATAAATTATCATTTGCTTGCGGGATAGCACACACGGCTACACATCAAGTTAAACACCCTATATACGCGTAACTAAGCTACATACAAAATAGAGAATTGTCGGAAAGGGACAGTGCATAGTGGTGTCAATTTAATGGCAAGGATAGAGAGTAACAAAAATATAATTCACTCTCTCGCACGATTCGCAGCGTTCGACTTCTAATAGTTCAATGTCCAAACAGTCTAGGTTGATGTGTCGCTGTGTGTATATGCGAGTTTATATTATTTTAGTCTAGATTTTGCTCGCGGCTTCGCTCGTGTCAAAGTAGATTTATGTTAAAATAAATCTTTTGTCTTATCTAACATATATGTTATTCTGATGTATAAACAATAATACTGTAAAGTTTCATCAAAATCCGTTTAGTAGTTCTTGCGTGAAATTGTAACAAATATCCATCCATCCTCACAAACTTTCACGTTTATTTTATTAGTAGGATTATATTTTAGAACGGCAGCGACAGTCTAGTGGGAGAACGTTCAACTGCCACGTAGAGGTCTCGAGTTCGATCTCAAGGCACGCATCTCTGACTTTTCGAAGTTATGTGCGTATTAAATAGTTTATTATCGCTCGCTTGAACGGTGGAGGGAAAACATCGTGATGAAACCTGCATGCTCGAGAGTTCTCCATAATATTTTCGAAGATAATATGTGAAGTCTGCCAACCGGCACTGGGCCAGCGTAGTGGACTATCGCCTAACCCTTCTCAAACTGAGAAGAGACCCGTGCCCACCAGTGGGACAGTTTAATACAGGTCTGATATTATAATATATGTATTTTAGAAATTGTATCGACCTTGATTAAATACAAATATTGTATTTTCAAGATTAATAGATTTGTAAGTGGATTGCAGTTATCAGCGATTTAATATATTATGAGTGATGTATATTGTTATCAAAATGGCTTCTGATAATATGGCTTTATGCTAATATAATTTATTATATGCTAAATGTGATAGCACATAGCCTTGTGTGAGATCGTTAGACTGCCACGAACAGGTCTCGAGGTCAATCGGACACAAAAAACACATTTATTGATTTATAACAACTATTTGTGCACGCCTTAATTACTCGACCGATCATCATCAAATTTTACATACCTACACGTTGTTAGAGAAACCCTTGACCTTTCACGCAGAGGTCTCGAAGTGAATCGGACACAAAGAACACATACATTGATTTATAACAACAATTTGTTCAGAACAACCTTTTATTCAGAAAAAATACTGTAACTAAACCTTTTTTACGTGTCGAAATGACTAATCTAACCTCCATTTAAATGGGGTTTCATAATTCGTAAGCGGGTTCCACAAAAATTTAATTGCTTTCGTTATTGAAGAACTAAAATGTTGGCTTGACTTCACCTATCAATGTAGGCAGATATTTACGGATATTTTCAGGAATATAACTCGCTGAAGACCCGAGAATTTCCAAAAAGAGTTCACCGCGTAGAATTAATCAATTTTTTTCATTTTTACCTGTTTTAACTTTTTGGTCCAAATATACCGATTTTGCAGGGGGTCCACCGGAACCAGATAAATTTTGGAAGTGGTCTACGAGAAAGTCTGGGAACCTCTGATCTAATCTATTATAAAGAAGAAAAATTTGCTTGTTTGAAACCGATAATCTCTGAAACTACTTAACCGATTTCCAGCATTAACATAGGCTATATATCACGCTAAAAACCCCCGGGAGACAGCTACTAATCACTACATATTATAAAACAGAGCCCCCGCCATGCCTGCCTGTCTGTTCGCGATAAACTCAAAAACTTCTGAACGGATGTGCATGCTGTTTTCTCAAATAGACAGAATAATTTACGAGGAAGGTTTAGGTGTATAATGTGATAAGGATTTGTACTACCCTGGGTAGGTCACTTTGCAATTATAATACAGTAGCTGAAAAGCGCTCAACTTCGTCTGCGTCACATAAAAGAATTTTCCCCGTTATTGCAACTTTTTTCATTGATGCGCCGTTCCTATTGGTCGTAGCGTAGTGTTATACAAGATGTCCGGTAATTAATGGATAACCTTGAAATGTCTTATAGTAGAACTGAAGGCCGTTCAGAAAAATGAAACAAAATAATTAAAAAAATAATAAAATATATATATATATATTAAAAAGTGCAAGCTATATTAGCATAGCATACTTTTGACTGTCTATCTATTAGCATAATTACTGTTTAATAATAAAACAACAAAAAACCGATGGATTTCATTCATTTACGGTCGTAGTATACAAGAAAGTTATACATGGTAATTAAAAAAAAACACATATCTCGGGTAGTAGTTAGGATAGATTTATTATTCATATTTTTTTCTGAACTGCCATCAGTTCCACTATAAAACATTTCCAGGTTATCCATTAATTACCGGACACTCTGTATAATTAATAGTGACCTCGATAAATGAGCTATCTAACACTAAAATAATTTTTCAATTCGAACCAATAGCTCCTGAGATTAGCGCGTTCAACCAAACAAACAAACTCTTCAGCTTTATAATATTATGTATTAGTAAAGATTTAGTCACGTGTGTTATCAATCAACTTTGGATTGAATCAATCATTTAGAAAAGATTAAGTTTTAATCCTTCCTAAATCTCTAGATACGTATTTATTTATACGAATGTAATCAGTTTTTGTTCAGTTAGTTTCCAGTTGTTTGGTGATGATGAAAGCTGTGATATTTTTGCTGAGTCTCGGATTAGCTGCTGTGGCAGGTAAAATTTTTTTTTGTCCGATATCCTAATAGGCTATCCTTGGACTGGCATGCCCTCTGCATCAGTCCAAGGATATGCCTTGAGTTCGATTCCAAGGATCACCTTCGTCATTTTTAGTACGGAAGTCTAGTGGGAGACCATTGGACTGCGACGCAGAGGACCCGAATTTAATCGCAAGGCACGCACCTCTGACTTTTCGCAGTTATGTGCGTATTCTTTAATCTGTATTATATAAAACTCTTCCGTTACTGAGTGACTTACAGGCAACGTACAGCCGAAACTACTGAACGCAAGAAGCTGAAAATTGGCATGTATGTTCCTTGGAGAGTGTAGGGGAGCGCTAAGAGAGGATTTTTGGGAATTCCACCCCGAAGGGGGTGAAAGGGGTGAAAAGGCGCGATATAACCAAATTCCACGCGGGCAAAGCCGCGGGCGGAAAGCTAGTTAGGTATATATAATATCAGTCCTGTATGTCTCGCTGCTAGCCACAGGCCTCTTCTCAGCGAGGCCAGAGTTAACCCATAGTCCACCACGCCGGCCTAATGCTGGTTGGCAGACTTCACATATATTTGAGAATAGTATGGAGAACTCTGAGACATGCAGGCTCTCTCACGATTTTTCTTTCAACGTTAAAGCATACGATAATTAACTAATTAATACGCAGCGATAGCCTACTCGGGGACCGATGAACTGCCACGCAGAGGTCTCGAGTTCGATCTCAAGGATCACCTCTTACTTTTCAAAGTTTTGTGTATTAACAGTCAATGATCGCTCGCTTTAAGAGTCTATGTAAACATCGCGGAGAGACCTGCACGTCTGCAAATTCTCCATAATGTTCTCGAAGATAATAATAATAATATTCTATCACATACACACAACACCATCTAGCCCAAACTAAGCAGAGCTTGTTCTATGGGTACTAGACAATGGATAAACATACATATTATATACTTTTTTTTTGGAAATACATACATATTGTACAAAGAAACAACCAGACCAAGACAAACATCCATGTCCATGCACACAAAGTCTGACTTGTGCGGGTATCGAACCCGCGACCTCAGGCGTGGCAGCCGGTTACATCACCACTACGCCATCGAGGCCGTAAAAGATATGTAAAGTCTAGCAACCTGCACCGGGCCAGCGTGATGGCTTATGGCCTCACCCTTCTCACGCTGAGAAAAAGGCCCGTGCCCAGGAGTGGAACAGTTCTTGATGTTTTCCTTCAATGTTAAAGTGAGTGATAATTTACTATTTAATACATACATAACCTCGTGAAGTCAGAGATGTTCCTTGAGATCGAAGTCAAGACTTCTGCTTGGCAATCCAACGGTCTCCCAATGGGCTTACGCAACTAATTTAATAATTAGGAAGTGGTGTATTACATCCATAACTATAGTTTTTGGTCTCACTAGGATTCGAACCTATGACCGCCTACCGAGCGATACCTAACACCATAGTATAACACAGTAGTAGAGCTGAGTTCAGCATAAACCCGGCTCGACCGGAGAAGGACTACCCTCTTACAGGAAATCGACGTGAAATACCAGTATTCTTACTGTTGTGTTTCGTTCGGTGAGTGAGAGTGCCGGATGCCGAATCACCCTCTTTCCCCCTTCCCGCTCCTTCTCCTTCCCACTTCCTTTCCTAAAGGGTCGGCAACGCGCAAGTGATGCCTCTGGTGTTGCAGGCGTCCATAGGCTATGGTGACCACTTACCATCAGGTGGACCGTATGCTAGTTTGCGTACCTTAATCGTATAAAAAAAAATAACATTCAGCTACTGAGAATTTACTGACACAAAATCACTATAACACTTTGTCTGAATCAAACACTACACCCCATACACATTAACTACACAATGGTTTAAGTCGTCGTCTCGCCGCTGCTACTGCTTCGAGTGTTGTGGGTTCGAATCCCACACGGCACAAAATTTGTGTGTTCCACAAATGCTTGTTCCGATTCTGGATGTCCTTTGTGTCCGTTATTTGAATGTGTGTTAAGTCTCCCGCGACACAGGTTGCACGAATAGTTCGGGAGTTGTATTAAAACATATTAAATAAACAATACCGGATGTGGAAGCGTCATTTTCAAAAGCAAGGCACCCGTCTCTGACCGACTAACCAAGGCAAGCCAGAGTTGAGAGTCCCACGAGTAAAGGTAAGGAACGAGGACCTAACCGAGTCTCAGGGATTCAAGACCGCAGTGTCGCCACTCCGGAATCTCACCACAAGCTGCCCTGCGGTTAGAACAGAATAAATGAATGTTAAGCAAAATATAATGTTTGTAAAGTCCCCCGCGACACCGGAATTATTACTAGTGCGGGAGTGAAATTATAATAAAGAATACCTAGTTTAAATAATAAAAAAACACGCTGTATTAAAAAAACAATCTAAAAAGTAGTTTGTTTAAATGCTTTCTAAGATATTTTGATAACCACCACCCCACGCTTTTTTACATTAAAATGACTTCTATATTAATCAGCCTATCTATACATTGAATTATAAAAGAAAATACATTTTGGTTTGGCTTTTTTAACAAAGCACGATTTTTTAATTTTTCTAATCTATTTTGTTTCTAAATTATTGTAATTTCTTCGTTTCTCGATAAGTTTACGTTTCAATGAAATCTGACCGTTTGCAGTGAGTCAAAATCAAGTCCAAAGGAGTCAGTTACAAACAAACATACAGCTAAAGCTAATAAAAGCGTGTTAAAAAAAACACAGTAATACTTTGCTTGATTCAAACCATTCACCATTCAACTTCAATTTCATACACAATAAATGACCCCAAATTTTTGTCTTCCAGCTTTTCCAACCGATGACCCTGTGATCATGAAACTGAACAATGAGGGTCCACGATACCAGTATATGCCGGGGCCTGATGGACCCTTGCTGGTGGACCTCTGGCTCAAGAAGAGTGACCTTCAAACGGCTGCCAGATACAACCCTGATGTCAACAATAATTATCATCTGTTCACCAGGTAACTGGTCATGACTTTCATATATATTTTTTTCCATTTCTGCCGTATCTATTGTTATTCATTTCTATAAAATATTATAATGCAACAAAGTATCATGTCACATGAATATGTATAAGTGCTGGTTAACCTGTAATTGGTAAATGTATCAGTATTAGAGAGAGAAGAAGATATATAGAGAAAACGAGAGAGAGACAGAGAGAGACCCACATACACAAATGGATAGAGAGATAGACAGAGAAGCAGATATATAAAGGAAGCGAAAAAGAGAGAGAGACCCACACATATTTAGCACGTAACTAAAGTAAAGTCTTTGGTTATACGGTGCGATTAAAGTTTAAGACTGCACCGAGCGAAATGTGCCAAAACAGGCGGTCACAGTTAAGTTGATAAAATCAACACTTTTTGTTTAATACAAATATAAAATATACATTTACCAAAACAATGAATGTGTTTACAATTACTCCGTGTAAAAAACTAGAAAATTACCCACGTAAATTTGTACGAAAAATGCAAAAACGTAAGCTCGTGTTACGTGATTTTCAGATTGTAACAGTAGAAATCTATCCTATTTTACAGCTTAAACGAAACATAAATAGTTATATTACAGTTTGTCCGTCCCAAATATTTAAGTTATTGGTTGACAATAAAGATACATATTTATCAAAAAGGCACTTCAAATCCTGCATACAATTTTACTATGGCGGCCGCGCGCCGATTTGAATATCGAGCTCTGTCATTCAGTCCAACCGCGTCTTACGCTCGGCGCAGATTTAAGTATCGACTAGACTGTGCTGATGTTGATAAGTCATAGTTGATAAAAATAAAATGCTATATCTTAGTAAAAATTATGTATACAGGTTTATTTGTTGCGGTTTCCATTGTACAGGGGCATGTGACTATTAAATATGAATACACCTTACTGTTACTCGCTGTATACTATCGTTCGTTCGTACCGCGCACAGAATTGAATATCGAGCTCTGCCATTCAGTCCAACCGCGTCTTACGCTCGGCGCAGTCTTAAGATTACGGCATAGCTATCCACTGCGGATTCACCCACGTTTAACATTACTATACCATTCTCTTGGCTTGTAGCAAAGTGTATAACCTGAGCTACTTCTAAATAAAGTACCTATCAATAGTGAAAGTATTATTAATATCGGTTTAGTAGTTTCAAAGTTTATTGATTACAAAATATCAACAAAATTGTTTTCTATGTAATATTAGGTTAGATAAATCAGTTGCTATGCTTTAGTATTTAATTTGAACGGAACGTCAATCGCAAAGTGAAACGCGTAACACCTTAAGCGACGAAAATGCGGCAAATACAGTCCGTTTAGCGCCACTAATGCTTACTGTATACTATATGTTACTGTATACATATATATCACCGGCGCCAAACCGTGTGAAATCTTAAAAATGGTCGAGCATATTGCCGCTCAATCTAAGTTGACCCGAACGCACCGTTTGTCGCATAAAAGAACTTAGCGCTTTTACGTTCTCCTTTTGATTATTTTCTTTTCTATTCACAAGGAACAACCGCTGGAATAGTCAACCTATACCACTCGGAAATGACGCAGTACTCCGCTCCTCACACTTCAACGCTAACAGGAAGACTGTAGTCCTCATTCATGGCTGGATGAACGTTCCTACTTCAGATTTCAATGTTCATCTGACCAGCGGTAAGTTACGACGCAATAAAGGGCCCGGTTGCTTTATGCAATAACACATCATTTTAACTACGGAGTATTTATATAATATCAGCTCTTTGTTAAACTGTCCCATCGCTGGGCACGAGCCTCTTCTCAGTGTGAGAAGGGTTAGGCCATAGTCCACCATCCTGGTCCAGTGCGGGTTGGTTACAGTTTAATATGGACTAGCGGTCGCCAAGTGGTCGAAATTCAACCATAATGTGTTTAAAGTTTAAGTTTGACCGTTATTATATATATCGCGAAATTGTAATAGTACTTAAGGTATGTAACTATAGTTACGAAGAATTATACGACATTAGCCGAACCATGCCGAAATACTACGAACGCGATTCGATCATGATTCGACAGCGTGTGTCAAATGCATGGTAGTGTGCGTGCGGTGTTTTTCTATAATTTAATGTATTTCTAATGCATATTTTATATAAATATTAGGATTCGCCACTCCTACTCCATATAAACTTCAACTGTGCCAAATTTCATACTCCGTCCGCGCAATTCTCGTAAAAAGGGATATAAAGTTTTTGCTTCACGTATTAATATTATGTACTTATACAATACACGTTGGTATTTCTTCTTATGATTGCACGGAGTTTCGAATCCCACACGGAACAAAAATTTATATAATAATAATAATAATAATATTCTATCACATACACACAACACCATCTAGCCCAAACTAAGCAGAGCTTGTACTATGTGTACTAGACAATGGATAAACATACATATATGTATACATTTTTTTTTTGTAAATACATACATATTATACATAGAAACAGCCAGACCAAGACAAACATGTTCATGCACACAAATGTTTGACTTGTGCGGGAATCGAACCCGCGACCTTAGGCGTGGCAGTCGGTTACACTAACCACTATGCCACGGAGGCCGACGATATATGACGATATATGATCTACAAATGGTTGTTCCGATTCTGGATGTTCTTTGTGTCTGTTATTTTAATGTCTCTAAAATCAACCGCTATACAGGAATTATACTAGTGCTGGAAAGGTTTTATAAGAAAAGCATTTCTCTTTTAATCCATTTAGAAATCAATTGTATGAATACTAAATGACAAAAGGAATACACGATGCTACTTTGTGTGTTTACACAGTTGAACGCGATGGCAGCGACAAGGCGAACACTTCAACCTGAGAACAGGCTTAACCTAGTGTGTGAGATATGCTACAATTATAATATGTTAAACCTGGCAAATGTTGAAGTAAATCTGAAAATTACTTTATTAAAATAAAAATTATTATTATTATTATCCGTGTCATTGCCTGTTATGACCGAAATTCGGCTTATAGGACCGGTTTTAGGTAGTGATACTGAGCGATCTCTTTCATCAGAATGCCTTTCTGTTTTACAGCTTACCTGAATGCTGAGGATGTGAATGTAATCATGGTGGACTGGAGTGTAGGAGCTGGAGTCAACTACTTCGTAGCCTTGAATAATGTCATCACATCAGGTATGTATCACAATGTCTGCAGGAAAATTTAAGTTGCCAACATAGCTCTTTGGATAGCCAAACTAAAGTAAAAGAGAGCTGGGCACATAGCACGCGGATCCGGTGGCCGTTGGGGCAGAAAGGTTCTGGAGTGGCAGCCATGCACCGGAAGATGCAGCAGGGTAAGATGGGTCGCGGAGGCTGTTGGATGTAGGTGGCCCAAGACCAGTCTGTGTGAACAATCTTGGGCGTGGTCTATGTCCAGCTGTGGAAATCTTTCAGCTGCGATGATAATGAATATAACATCAGTTCTGTATTAAGCTGTTCCTCTGCTGGGCAATGGCCTCTTCTCAGTGTAAGAAGGGTTAGGCCATAGTCCACTACGCTGGCCTAGTGCGGTTTGATAGACTTTACATATATTCGAGAACATTATGGAGAACTCGCGATATGTAGGCTTCCTCACGATGTTTTCCTTCAATCAATAATAATTATATCAGCCATATATATACCATATATCATGTACAATAGCCTAGTGGGGGACCGTTGGATAGACATCCATCTCAATATCGATCTCTCGAAGTTATGTGCGTATTAATATAGCTCAGTGGGGAGACCAACAGACTGCAATGCAGAGGGCCTCGTGTTCGAACCCACGTCGCGCACCTCCGGCTTTCGGAAGTTATATGACTTTTCGAAATTATGTGCGTATTGATTGACAATTATCGCCTGCTCCGTGCCTCGGAGAGTACGTTAAGCCGTCGGTCCCGGCTGCCATGAACATCTATTGCAGTCGTTATTGGGAAGTCAGTGCAATATATTATCGTGACACTGGTCTAGCCTTAGAGTATCGTTAGCCTTCGGGTTGCGGAGTTCAGGTGGCAGCCGCTCCGTGTAAAAACTGATATCCAGTCAAATTCGGTTAGACCAGAAAAGCCGACGTCAAGTGACTTGGGAATAATAAAAGGGTATATAACGATAAAGGGAAACATCGTGAAGAAACCTAACTCACATTGCTGCTCCTGCGCTGACATTTCTCCATTAAGTTTTTGAAGATATGTGAAGTCTGCTAACCAGCACTGGGCCAGCATGGTGGACTATACCCTCCCCTGTCACAGTAAACAGAGACCAGTCGGTGCTGTAGTTATTTCTTACACACATTGATATTTCGTTCGAGCCTAGCATGATAGCTATAGATCAGTATAAAACACTTTTTTTTTAATATTTAAATGCTAAAATGTCTTCTTAATTGGCGAATAAATCTTATTTCCAGCCGGTCACGTGTCCAGATATATAAACTGGTTGATCGGTGCCAGTGGTGGTAACATCGCTCGCTACCACATCATTGGACACAGTCTTGGAGCTCACCAAGCTGGTGTTGTTGGCAGACATCTTGGCGGCCGAGTGCCTTATCTCACTGGTAAGTTATATGAACTCTCTAAAATAGTCTGAAGAAATCATTACATTTAGATAACTTTTTAAGCTACTGACGTTATCCGCCGGCCTAATGTAATGGGTTGGACACTCTAAGAGTAGGTGCAGTGGCAAAGAGTGGGCAAAAATCTACAAGCTCCCGACCTAAGCGGATCCCCAGCTCGATAGCCCGTGACCATAGCAAGATACTACAAAAGTTAGAACATATTAGATATACATATAAAAGTAGATTTTTTTGATATAATTGTGGCCGAATGGTGTGTTGTTCCGTCGCGCACGAACGCACAACAAGCAAGTGCAAATGAAGCTTGCAATTGTAAATTACTAACATAGTTAATAAGTTATATTACCTAATATTAAGACTAATAGGCAAGTTGACTAAAAAAAAGATTTTAGTCCGTCTTTAAGACTAGCAAAAAATAATGGACACGTATGTCTTTTGTCACACAAACGAAATTTTATAGGACAGTGACATCACAAGCCCCTCGAACTGTAATGCGTTATATCTTGATAAATATTTCATGTTCTGTTAAAACAAAAAATAGGAGCATTTATAACTCTATACCACACGAAATAAAATCGTTATTATTTTTTAAATTGGTGTTTTAAGTTTGACGTGTCTGTGTGTGTCTATCTGTGGCATCGTAGCTCCCGAACGGATGAACCGATTTTAATATTGCTTTTTTTGTTTTAAAGGTGAATTAGTCGGGAGTTTTCTTAGTTATGTTGGATGAAAATCGATCCAAGATGGCCGCCGCCACAAAATGGCGGATTACATATTTTTTTCACAGCTATAATGATAGATAGCAATATGGATATCCAATGAATTTTGGATAAAGGATTTTTTAAATTTTTTATTTTAAGTATGAAGTTGCCGCTATGTATAAAAAAAAATAAAAAAAACAGTAACTATCAGTAATTGAAAAAAAAATTATCAGGAAATCAGTAACGTTGTGATTTTCATACTAACTATTTCATCACTAATTTTTAGTGGTCAGTCGAATTCTGTTTCTCTTTTCCTCTATAGTTGCTTGTATTAAGGTTACGGTGGTTTGTTTTAAACAAAATCAACAAGCATCATGTAATTATGACAAATTTAAACAACGAATAAGGGCAGACACTAATCCATATACTTGTAACTTTAAATACAAATTGTATATAAGGTTATTGATATTTGTGCCTGCGGTTTCACTCGCGTTTATGGTTACTGCGCCGCCCCCGCGGGTCGTAGCGTTATAATATATAGCCTATAGCCTTCCTTGATAAATAGGCTATCCAACAGAAAAGTATTTTTTTCAATTCGAACCAGTAGTTCCTGAGATTAGCGCGTTCAACCAAACAAACAAACGAAGTCTTCAGCTTTATAATATTAGTATAGATAATGTGTATATATCCTAATCTAATCTAATCACTACATGCAAAGCAAGAGCTCATAATCAAAGAAGCAAAATCTTTTTTTCGCCAAGTACTTTTTTTCAAGGTGATGGAAAGGGGAGGTATGTCCAATAAATTTGCTGCCTCTACAACAAGTATTATGGAGATCACCACACAAACCAAAGCCGTAACGCGGAGTCTGGAATTGTGCCCTGAAACAGCAAAATCTTTGCCCCCTGTGGGAACTAAAAACATGCCTGGCGAAATGAGTTTGCATGTAATATAACAAAGATTTAAATAGACTGCGAACTCAGAAGAAGGTACAAAGAAAAATATATTCAGGTTCATTCGTAGACGATCCCAATCTGGGCTGTTTGTGCGACGCAACTCAAGCAATATCGCTCCTTATATTGCCCTCTCAGTGTCCCAACACATGCACACATGAGTACTTGATGATTGCTTCAGACGATGCTATAAAGGTGGTTGCGTTCTGGTTTTGTCTTCTTAGTGGTTATAGTATAACCGACTGCCACGCCTGAGGTCGCGGGTTCGATTCCCGCACAAGCCAAACATTTGTGTACTTGAACATGGATGTTTGTCTTGGTCTGGGTGTTTCTATGTATAATATGTATGAATTTATAAAAAAATATATATATATGTATGTTTATCCATTGTCTAGTACCCATAGTACAAGCTCTGCTTAATTTGGACTAGATGGTGTTGTGTAAATGTGTAGAATATTAATTATTATTAATAACTTTATATATATAATTCTTCTGTACGTGTGTTGACAGTGGACTCCTCCTAAACGGCTGGACCGATTTGAATGAATTTTTTTGTGTGTGTTCAAGTGGATTCGAGGATGGTTTAGATCTGTTTTTTTTTTTATACAGGACGACGTCTGTTAGTTCCTCTAGTTATAATATAATATTGAGCAATGATTGCCACCGAAACGCTAAGAAGAAGAAGAACAATGTATTCGTTCTTATCTATTTAACTGCTATGTCAGGTAAAGGTAACAATCTGATGTCATCTAAATATAAATGAAGTAGGCAGGACATATGATTAGGAGTGATAAGGACAAATAGTCTAAGAACGTTACAGAGTGGTGCCCGAGACTATACAAAAGAAGGGAAGGGAGACGGCGTCGTAGATGGGAAGACGATATTAAAAAAATAGCGAGACATACTTGGAAAAGACAAGCGCTGTATCACATTCGATGGCGAACTCTAGGAGAGGCCTATGCTGGACAGCAAGACAATCTTCACGTACTGGTGTCAAACAATTAAATAAGATTATTGTAACTATATTATAAGAAAGATTGTTAAATAAAGGCTATTATTATTATTCCAATTTTCTTGTAATTATATTTTACATTATATACTTATAAAAAAATATAAAATAGGACCACGGATATTCACCGATATCGGGTGCAGGGACCAAGCTATCGGCGGTTAGGGCTCCAGAGAAAGGAATCTCCGCACTACGCGCGCCGTGTCGAGCAATACTGCCTTCTGAATCGAAGACTTGTTATTATTATTATTCTCTTTATTTCTATTTTTTTCTAATTATTACATTTTTAAATATAAATATAAAAACTATACATATTTCAAAATATAAAAAATGAAATGACCCACCGACATCGGGAACAAGGTCCAAGCTGCTGGTGGTTAGGGCCCCAAAGAGAGGAATCTCCTCACAATACGCGCCGTGTCGAGTAGTACTGCCTTTATTATTATTATTATTATAAATGAAGAGATAAATAAAGAATGAAAAGTAAAGAAAGACTAGATAAAGATAAAGATAAAGATAAAGATATTTTATTTGCTTAAAACACGTGTAGTTAACAGAATAGGTAAACAGTTGTTATAAAAGTCAGTGTGTCAACATGTTTTACCACAGTTGGCATGCAAATATTAATGAGAATTAATGTACAAATAATTATGATCTATATCAAATATTTATATTATAAACAATATATATTAATTAAAAATAAAAACATAAATCAAATTGAATGAATTATAAATAAAAGCATAATATTGAGTTACGGCTAAAGAAATGTCATCATGTATAATGTATTATGTATGTCAAAATAATGTTAATGATTATAGGATAATGTCAAAGAATAATAATTATATGTCAATTTAAATAGGTAATTAAAATTTGTCATTCATAAAGTCGTTGATATTATAATAACATTTTTTTGATAACATGTCCTTAGCTTTTCTTTTAAATAAATTAATGTTTAAGGCTTTGAGATTTTGAGGTAGCTTGTTATAGATTTTTGGTGCCATACAAAATATGCTGTTACCCAAATGAGTAGTTTTGGCGCTGTGCATGCGTAGCCGAAGATTGTCTCGTCTATTGCGTAGGACAGTATCAGACAGTAGTGGAAATAGTGTCGGATTCTTTTTTACGAACAGACAGGTTTCAAAAATGTATAGTGACGGTAAAGTTAGTATGTCATGATTTCGAAAGTATGGCTGACAACTGTCAGTCACCCTCAAGCCAAACATAGCACGGATGCATCGCTTTTGGAGTTTAAATATTATGGCTTTATCTGTTGAGTTGCCCCAAAAAATAATGCCATACCTCAAAATCGAAGCCACTAAGCCATGATACGCAATAAGGAGTGTGTCTATATTCACCGTTGTCGATAGTTTATACAGGGCATAAGAAGTTTTGCTTAATCTGTCACTAAGATATTCGATATGGTCTTTCCAGTTTAGTTTTTTATCTATAATTAGGCCAAGGAATTTAGTACTATTTACTTCTTTGATTAATATATTATCATATTTTAGCTGTATCTCGGATGGTGTATTTATACGTTGACTGAAATGCATAATATGTGTTTTATTTAGATTTATTTTTAAATTATTATTATTTAGCCATGCTATTGTTGATGTCAGAGTATTGTTGATGTCTATTGGATAAATGTCAGGATTGTTGCAGGTTATTGTCAATGTACTATCATCAGCGAAAAGTGTCATTGGTTGGTTGCTAGAGCTGGGCAGGTCATTTATATAAATGATGAACAAAAGAGGCCCGATCACGCTTCCTTGTGGTAAACCATACCTAGTTTGGCGCTCGCTAGAAATATATGACTCCTGTGTTTTAGAAAGAGTGTTCAGTCTAGACACTACTGTTACTTGTGTCCTATTTGTCAGGTACGATTCTATAAGATTTAGGACGTTTCCTCTAATCCCATAGCACTCTAGTTTGTCCTTTAATATTTTTAAATCTACATAATCGAACGCCTGGGTCATGTCGCAATATATAGAGCATATGGGTGTTCGTTTGTCAATGTTTATCATAATATGATGCAGAAAGTCATATATAGCCATATTGATAGATATATTTTGTCTAAACCCTTTTTGCTGCGGGCAAAATAAGTGTTTTTTGTCGAAGTATGAATATATTTGATTATATAAATATTTCTCAAATATTTTCGATATGATCGGTATTAGTGCAATTGGTCTATAATTTTCGATTACGTCCTTATTTGCTTTTTTATGTAATGGTTTAATTATCGAGGTCTTCAGACTTTGGGGATATATTCCATTGCTTATACAAAGGTTTAATATATAGCTTAGATGGTGGCATATTAAATGGCCCACAGATTTAATTATACTTGTTGCTAATTCGTCTCGACCCACACTCTTTGTATTTTTAAAAGATGTTATTATATTTAAAATATCAAGCGGTGTACAAGGGGACATAAACATCGAGTTTTTCATCGGTTTTATGTGGTATGTAACTTTAGTTCCGTAATTTGTTAATGGTACAACTCTGTCAATAAAGTAATTATTGAAAGTATTTGCAATTGTCAAGGGGTCAGTTATATAATTATTGTCAAGTTTTATTTTCTGTATGTCATCCTTTGGAGTGTTGTATTGTCTATTACTAATTATTTGCCAGGTCGTTTTGCTCTTATTGCTCGAATTTCTGATTTTGTGACAGTTTTGAGCTTGTTTTGTCAAGGCTATAATTTTTTTAAATAGTTTATTATATTTAATATAATTTAGGTAGTTATTTTGCGTTCGTTTGTAACGGTATATCCATAACAACCGTCTTTTTTTCTTACTGCATGTCCTAATGCCATGTGAAATCCATCGTGGTTTTTTGTGTACATTTATGGAAATTATGCGAGATGGAAAACAAAGGTCATAAAATAATTTAAACTGGTTTATAAAAAGGTCATATGCTTTATTTGCTTCGTCTACTTCATAAATTTCTGCAAAAGATAGATTTTTTAGGTAATCTTTGAATTTTAAAATATTTTCTTTTGTAAAGTCGCGTTGCCTTCTACGCCAGTATTTCAGAAGGCATTTATTTTTAACTGGACAGGCCAATAATTGAGCAGTATGGTCTGATAAGGCAAATTCTATGATTTCAGTTTTACATGGCTGGTGGAAATTATGAGCTATATTATCTATACATGTTTGGCTTTTCAGCCTTGTTGGTTTGTTAAAAGCTAACTTTAAATTAAAGTTTGTAAGAAGGCAATTGAACTCTAATGTTCCATTGGTTTTTTTCAGGACATCAATATTGAAGTCACCAGCTATGACAATATTTTCATACTTCTTTTTACTTAATTCTAATAGTAATTGTTCTAACTTTTCGAAAAATATGTTTAATAAGCCCGGTTTTGGTGTCCTATAAATACAAACAATTGCTACTTTATATTCTAGGAGTTCAACAGCACAACATTCAAAAATACTCATTTGTGTGTATTTGTTAATTTGTGATAATACCCTACAAGAAATCCCAGTTCTTAGTAATATACAAGAACCACCTCTTTTACTATTCGTTCTGCTATATTGGGAAGCTAAGTAGTAGTTCGGTACTTCAAGGTGAGCCTCATAGCCTGATTGCATAAAGTGTTCCGTGATGCATATCACATCGACATTTTTTTTTTTATCTAAAAGTTCATTGATACAAACAGACAGTGCATCAGATTTCGAGAGTAATCCAGCTATATTTTGATGTAATATATATAAGTATTTACAATAGAAAAAAATTACCATCATTATTAATTTTATCGTCATACACACTATTTTTTACGGTATTTTCAATATAATCTGTAGGCAATACATTTACTTCATAATTATTAATACATAATTTCAAGTTATCAAAAATATTTTACAGTCCATAATTATTTAAATATCCCTTATATTTTGTAAACATTGTGTAGTCACATGATAGGTTTAAGTTTGAGTCAAATAGGGTGGCATATTGATAAGTTTGTACGTCAAGATACAGGAGGCCATTAAAAGTCTCTACTCTCCAGTTAAACATTACACTATAGTAGTTAAATTTATAAGTAGGTAAACATAGTATTATATTAGTGTTCTGGATACTTGACAAAGTTTCTCGAATGTTCATTATAATGTCAAGATAGTTATTAGTACTTTGAAAATTGTCATGTCCTATCATAATAATGCAATAGTCATTCATAGTATAATATTGAATTTTTTGTTGAAGGTTTTGGATAAGATGTTGAATGTCACAGTTTGGAGACAAATAATGACATACTTGCATGTTTGGGAACGTATCTTCGGCAATAGAAAGTACCTTATTTCTTTTGTTACTACTTAAAATACAGATTTTGCGCTTTGGTTTTGGTTGTAACTCCTCCTTTTGTGATTTCTTAGAAGCGTTTTGCGACGGGGCTGTTTGCTTCGGGGTTATTTTATTTGATGTCGGAGTGATTGTTGGGTTTGGTTCATACCACAGACATTTTTATTGTGAAGTTTTGTAGGAGCTGTTATATTTGTTTCTTCATGGTTAGTGTTTGTACTGCCTTGTTCTTTAGTCATGAGACTAGAGAGAGTGAGTTTAGAAATGGTACCAGCGGTTATAGATGTGTTACTGCGTTTAAATACGGTCACCTTTCTGTACGTTACGTTGTCATCCGACACACAATGTCAACATGACATCTGAATTATATATACATATATAGTGTTATCACGCTCACTCATATTGAAAATTTTTTGCTACTAGCTTTTGCACGCGGCTCCGCCCGCGTGGTACTAATATCAATAAAAAGTAGCCTATGTCCTTTCCCAGGTTTTAAGCTTTATCTGTACTAAATTTAATCTAAATCGGTTGAGTGGTTTTGCCGTAAAAAGGTATCAGACATACAGATAGACAGAGTTACTTTCGAATTTATAATATTAGTAAAAACTGTTCACTATTTATGTGCTAGCTCACTCTTCCTAGTGTGGACACTTTTTGAAAACAGCAAGGTCACATATACGATACCTATAAATGTTTTTTTCCAGGTCTGGACCCCGCATTACCTGGCTGGATCACTAATGGCAACGCCATCTCCAGCAACGTCGCTATTTACACAGAGATCATTCATACGGATGCTGGGTTCCAAGGCATCTTAAGTCCGGCTGGTCATGTCGATTTCTATCCTAATGGCGGTTCTGGCATGCCAGGGTGTGGAGACAGTAACTGTGATCATCATAGGTAAGCTTTTGTATCTGAAATACTAGCTGTACCGCGTAACTTTGTCTGCGTCACTTACAAGAATTTTCCCTGTATTTGCAACATTTTTCATTGATGCTCCGCTCCTATTGGTTGTAGCGTGATTTTATATAGCTTATAGCCTTCTTCGATAAATGGGCTATCTAACACTAAAATAATTTTCAATTCGAACCAGTAGTTCCTGAGATAGCGCGCTCAAACAATCTCTTTAGCTTTATAATCTTTACTAATATTATAAAATTGAAGAGTTTGTTTGTTTGTCATGTCCATCAGTTCCACTATAAGACATTTCCAGGTTATCCATTAATTACCGGACACTCTGTATATAAAAATACTTAATTATTACTTATTCTAACGGTGAAGGAAAACATCGTGAAGAAACCTGCATGTCTGAGAGTTCTGCATAATGTTCTCGAAGATATGTTATGTTCGCCAACCTGAACTAAGCCAGCGTGATGAACTGTAGCCTTACCCTTCTTTCACTACGGAGAAGCCCATGCCCAACAGTGGGACAATTTAATACAGGGCTTATATTACTATTATATCAAACTTCTATACTAATATTTTAAAGAGGAAAGATTTGAGTTTTTATTTGTTTGATTGTTTGTTTGTAAGGATTTAACTCAAAAACAACTCAACCGATCTTAAAATTCTTTTATCATTAGAAAGCTATATTATCAACGAGTAATTTATCTTAACTTAACTTATCAATCTTGGCGCTCATAGCCAGTTGCACTCACTGATCGGGAAACGATTAGCGAGGTTAAGCAACGTTGGTTGCGGTCAGTCTAGTGATGGGTGACCGCTTAGTGGTATTTCATCTGAGCGTATCCGTGCTTCGGAGGGCACGTAAAAAGTCGATCCCGGTTGTTGCCAAATTGACAGCAATCGTTAAGCCATGTCAAAGGCCTACGGGCGGCTTGAACAACACTTGACAACAGGTTGGCCACTAACCACACGAAAAGAAAAGAAGAAGAGTTAACTTATCTTGTGTGGGGGCCAGTCAGTACAGACCGACGACATTTCGACCCAGTGGGATCTTTTGTGTCGACTTCCCCAACAACGACTGCCATAGATATTCGTGGCAGCCGGAACCGACGGCTTAACGTGCTCTCCGAGGCACGGAGCAGGCGATATTTTCAATCAATACGCAAATAATTTCGAAAAGTCATATAACTTCCGAAATTCAGAGGTGTGCGACGTGGGTTCGAACCCGAGACCCTCTGCATTGCAGTCTGTTGGTCTCCCCACTGAGCTATCGCTGCTCTTTATCAACGAGCAACATGCACTATATTTTGTTAAAAAAAAAAGGTACTGTTACTAACAAATTTTTCTTTTTTTCACAATATCTTTTCTTTCTTTCTTTCTTCTAAAAAAACTAGTAAGATAATATATGTATGTATTTTTGTCTAGATGCATATTCTATATGGCTGAGTCGTTAGAACGAGGTGGCTTTACTGGTAGACGCTGTGATTCTACTAATTCAGCTATAAATGGCAACTGCAATCTATCAGGCACTTTACGGATGGGTGGCCCTAATGCTAAAACTGGGTAAGTAGACCATTATAAGGCTTGCTATTACTGGTTGGCTGGGGTGGTATTCAAGAGCGCCCGTGGGACTTTTGAACTTTGGGTTGCCATGGTCAGCCGGTGAGAGGAGGGCCCGCTAGAGCTATATGCATAGGGGTGGAAGTGTCATTTTCAAGAGCATAACTACAGAGAAACCCGCTTCGGGTCTACGTTGTCACGAGACCCATGATGGTGAAACCGGCGCCGCATCGCTCGACACCCCTAGGCGCTCGCATCGGTGTTGCACTCTGCAGGTGGCTTGGTGCCTATTCAAGGAGCCCATCTAGTGAGTTGGCGAATCACCGTCTGCCCATTGCATTGATGCTATTAGAGTACCTATTCAGGGCAGACGCCGTTTTTCATCCTTACGAATATATTTATTTATTGCTTAATTGTTCCGGTACCTATCTGGAGAATAGGTAGTGTCACTTGGTCACGAAGTAGTTCGCTCACGAGAACCGAATCTCCAAGGTTAGGGTGGAGAAAGTCGAGATTTAGGGACAAGACCTGTCTATAACTGGTCCGGGAAGGTGCTCTCGGGCACTGAAAGGCACAGTGGCTAACCTAACCTAATATAACCTTGACGGTTGGTGTAGGGGAACACTATATCATAAGCCGGACTAGTCGTTTGTGTGTTGTTGTGGGTGTTTGGTGTACCATCCCCTCTCTCTAGAGGGGATGGTACACCAAACACCCATACCCATAGCCCATATATTATAATCCATGCGTAGCAATAGTCCTAAGTCTGTTGCGGCTAGTGACGCTGTATGTGTTCCATCCCATCTTTAATTAAAACTCTCAAAGGACCTCTTCACGTTGGACCCATGTCTCCGTATAAGCCTCCCAAAAGGCCAGGTATTTATCTAATATAATATTATGTTAGAAAATACCTGTGATAAGAGATACATAATAATAATTTATCTAAGTCGGTCTAGTCGGTCGGTAAGTCACCGTCTGCCATTTTGACCATGTACTAAGTCAATAGTAGTATTTAAAAGAGTGGCCTTGAATTTCTTGCAGGTTTCTTCTCATAGACTCAAACCTTTGCCTGAACCTAGCAACTAACATAAATGTAGCTTCAGTAACTTAATAAACCCAGTATATATTTTGACGTTCATTTATTTTGTGACGTAATTGAATAAATGATTTCTGACTGTAACTTTGAGTATATCTGGCAGACTCAGTTTTTTATCCATAGTGTTCATTTTACCAGTCCATCAAACACCTATCCCCAGTGTCTATATAAATAGTTCTATGCCTGCTGCGGCTAGTGCCACTGTAGGTGTTCCACCCAAACTTAGACCAAAACTCTAAAAGGGCCTCTTCACGTTGGACCGGTCTCTGTGTAAGCCTCCCAAAGGGCTTTATTTTTATAAAGTTATATGTATGTTAGAAAAATATCTGGGATAGGAGAAACATCTATATATTAATACGTGACGCAAAAACTTTGTACCCCTTTTTACGAAAATTGCGCGGATGGAGGAATATAAAATTTGTCACAGTTAAAGTTTATATGGAGAAGGAGGGGTGAATCTTAATATTTTTATAAAATATGCATTAGATATACATTAAATTTATGAAAAAACACTACACGCACACAACCAAGCATTAAACACACGCAGTCGAATCGCGTTCGTAGTATTTCGGCATTGTTCATCGGACGTCGTACAATTCTTTGTAACTATGGTTACCTATACCTTATTTATGTGTAATAGAGAAAAACAGAAAACAAAGTAGCAAACTTAGGAATTTTGGTCGAATTTTGACCACTAGGCGACCGCTAGTTTATATTATAATAGTTTAATTATTTATTTGGGCTTCACAATATTCTTGGATTAGATTTTTTTTTTATTGGTTCTCGAAACTGGATATAATCTATCGATTGTACAATGGTATTTATCATAGCTTAATAAACTTACATTAAGATGTATCCTACTAGATGCAAACAGTACATGCTAATAATTATATGACAAGTATGCCTACCTAAATTATTGATAAAATTAAATTTACGAGTATATTAGTACTAGCTGTCCCGGCAAACGTTGTTTTGCCATAAAAAAATGTTTTGACCAAAAGATTTTAAAAAAAATTTAGGGCTGGACAACCCTTATTACTAAGGGGTATGAAAAATAGATGTTAGCCGATTCTCAGACCTACTCAATATGCTCACAAAATTTCATGAGAATCGGTCAAGCCGTTTCGGAGGAGTACGGGAACGGACATTGTGACACGAGAATTTTATATATAAGATAGACAATTAAAACTTTTCTTTATTGAGGTCATAGAACTACATTTAAATAAATCAATGTCTGATCTGACGTCGTTTGCGGAGGAACACATACGGTACAAAGGCGAATGTTGACCGACGTTCGTCTTACAGTGAGGTAAGTGGAAAGTTTTGCGGTTGTTAAGGCGACTGCCTACCCACGGTAACAAGAATGATACACGTGCTAGAACTTCAGGGGCGTCTATTAGACCATGGATTAGTTTGATTAAAAATACAATGTCACCAATTTTACGTCTACTATGGAGATGTTTCATTTTAAAGAATTTGAGGCGGTCTTCGTAGGACTTCAACATATGGCAGTTATTATTTGAGTATGCAAGATGGTATAAGTTTTTTTTTGAATTTTTTCGATGCGATCTATATGCACTTGATAACATGGATTCCACACTGTGCTGCAATATTCTAACATGCCGCGTACTAGAGAATTGTAAACAAGGATGGTAAGGGTGGGTTCTTTAAAAATTTTCATTTCCCTATTAATAAATCCAGCTAGTCGAGAACTTCTATTCACAATACTGTCTATGTGATGTCTGAAACTAAGGGTAGATAAGTAACTACAATAATTATATGATGTTATGGGAGGCTGGTGCATATATTAATTTGCCTACTTCCGTGGCGTAGCGGTAGCGAATGCGACTGCTCTGTCTGAGGTCTCGGGTTCGAATCCCAGGCCGAGCAAACAAAAAATTATTAGATTTTTCTGTTATGAATCTCAATAGCAGCCCGGAGTTAGAAAGTTGGCGGTGTTAGACACCCCCGTGCCTCGGCAGGCATGTAAAGCCGTTGATCCTGCGTCTGTTCCTTTCGGTCGTGTCGGATTACCGTCCTATCGGATCATGAGAGTTTAGGGAACAGAGAGTGCACACTAACGCACTATAATAATAACTATAATAATATATAATAATCCGGCACAGTTGACCAGTCTCCGTTAAGATTGGACGCCGTGACCGAAATTCGGTCTGGAAGACATTATTATTATATATATGTACTTTTTGGGTGACCAAAAAGTGAGAAACTCGCGTCATCGTCACCGCACGCTAGTTACTTAATTTTCACTTCTATCGGCAGTCCCCAAAGACTGACCCGCATGTTTCTTTTTGGGGTAGAAGGTAATCTATATCCTTTTCTGTACCCTCGACAGCGTTTTTGTAAAACTTTATGATGGTCGGTCGAGTAATTAAGGAGTGAAAGCGTTATAAACATTTGCATATATAATATTATTTCATATATAGTTAAAATTTACCTGAAACTGCAGCAGCTGCTAGCAAAAACGTTGTGACTAACTTCAACATATTTTGAGACTGAATTTAATTTAATTTGTTTAAAGATAAATAGCTTATTATCATTGCTAAATCTTTTAAGTGATTATAAATCTGGAGGACACAATCAGGCCTAAGGCTGTGCAATTAAGACTCCTGATGGCCTGAAACTCATCCCGAATTACAATTAATTTGTAATAAAACAGAAACTGAAAAAATGGCGCTGCAAATGAGTTTTATAATCTTTTAGGCCAACGTTTGGCCAGGATATAATAAATAATACTAGCGGTCGCTGTGTGGTCAAAATTCAACCATTATTTATTTAAATGTTAAGTTTATAATCACATTTCATTTAGATTTCGGTCTATACAGGTTAATTTACCTATCTTTGTCAAACCAATTATTATATTGATATATGTAACCTTACTTACGAAGAATTGTACGACGTCAGACGAACAATGCCTAAATACTACGAACGCGATTCGACTGCGTGTGTCAAATGCATGGTTATGTGCGTGTAGTGTTTTTTCATTAATTTAATGTATTTCTAATGTATATTTTATAAAAATATTAGGATTCGCCGCTCCTTCTCTAAATAAACTTTAACTGTGCCAAATTTCATACTCCTCCGTTCGCGCAATTTTTGTAAAAAGAAGCACAAAGTTTTTGCTTCACGTATTAATATACAGGGTGATTTTGAAATCGTGTAATTCCTTTTAACCACGCATTCTACTGGTAATATAGAATAACTCTGACCTTATATTTATTTAATTAGAATTTTTTTTTTTTAATTATTGTTCCATTTTTTTCGTGAAATGGTGTCAGATAGTCATATCTTAACCAACCGAGGCAATTTTATTTTTTTTCTAATTAAAATAAAAAAACATATTAATAATTAATGTCGTAAATAATAACGGGCGGTCCTTTTTATTGCCCCCTATTATTTACGACATTAGTTATTGTTATGTTATTATTTTTAAATTAGCAAAATCTTAAGATTGTGTCAGGTGGTTAAAATATGACTATTTGAAATCATTTCATGAAAAAAATCTGTACTCTAATTTTGCCGAAACCATTATTCTAATTAAGAAAAAATACTGTCAGGGTTATTCTATATCACCAGTAGAATGCGTGGTTAAAAGGAATTACACGATTTCAAAATCACCCTGTATAGATAAAATAAAAATGTATTTCACAGTATGTTTAGATTATTGTTCCCAAATTAAATTAAAGCTTGTATTTTAGAAGGATTTCATCTGTTGAGTTTTCTAGTGTATGTATAATTTACTTGTTTGTTTCCAGAAACTCCGGTATCTTCTATCTAACCACAAACGCCGGCTCTCCTTTCTCTCATGGTTAAAGAACATAATATATTTATTATAATAAATTATTGAAGTGATGTTTTCTTTTATTTATATTACCTTACAGCAGCGATAGTCTAGTGGGAAACTGTTGGACTGCCATACATTGCCCTGCTTCGATCAATATAATAATATAATATAATATTCTACCACATACACACAACACCACCTAGCCCAAACTAAGCAGAGCTTGTACTATGGATACTAGACAATGGATAAACATACATATATACTTTTTTTTTTGTAAATACATACATATTATACATAGAAACACCCAGACCAAGACAAACATCCATGTTCATGCACACAAATGTTTGACTTGTGCGGGAATCCAACCCGCGACCTCAGGCGTGGCAGTCGGTTACACTAACTACTACGCCATAGATCAATGGCGATCGGTAGTTGAATTGAGCTGCTATATGATGAGATCACGGGTTCGAATTCGAATTATTATTGTTATGATCTTTAGTTTTTTATAGTCAGTAGTATATGGCATAATGGCTGCAGCACCTTGTTAATCTGAGTTGTAAAATACTGAAATTATAGTTAATTGGCGATTTAAAAGAGTGGCCGTGAGTTTCTGGCAGGTTTCTTCTCATAGGCTTAACCCTTTGCCTGACCCCAGCGGCTAATCTAAATGTAGCTTCAGTAACTTAGTAAACTCACTAACCTATATATTATGACGTTCATAATTGTTACTTTGTGACCTAAATGAATAAATGATTTTTGACTTTGACTTTGAATCCCGGTTCCAAGCGAGATAAACTTATACGGTTAATCTGTCAAAAAATTGACAACAGCAGCCCAGAGTTATAAACCTCTGTGCCTTGGATATGCGGTGTCTACAGTGCAAAATGTTGGCATCCCGGGTCAACAATAACTTACAGAAAATCGACGTGAAATAGCAGTGCTGTGTTTCGTTCGGTGAATGAGAGTGCCGGAGGCCTAAGCATGAGGTGACGATGCTCGCAGCTTACGAGGGACCTGCAGAGTATCCGTAGAGTCATTGTGTGGGTGGCGCGAGTCGACCCGGCGGCCAGGGAGAGCCGTAGAAACGGTGCTCTGCTGGCCGCCCGCGGTATAATCCAGAGGCCCAACCGAGGCTAACCAACTTGGTTGGCTGCCTCATCATGCCACGCATAATCTCGAGATGGCTCGTCGTGCTGGATGGTGACAGGAGGGTGGGTCCCGGCGACCACTTTCGGGAGGGTACGGGGTCCTTCCGTTCGTCGGATCGGCTATCGCCATACCACACAGTAATATGACGAAACTTGCTCTGCGTCTTGCCCCACTTTGCTGCGAGAATAGTCGCCTCTTTTTTTCACGCTTTCCCTTCCTTTCACTCTATGGCAGTACGAACAAAGCATTGTCGCTTAACAGCAGCCAATCGCCGTAAGAAGCCGTATCGAAGCGTCGTATTTGGGTCCTTTGCGACGGTCGCGCTTCCAAATTTATGCAGGTCAATGCAGGAGTACCTCAGGGTTCCGTCTTATCCCCTACGCTCTTTCTTCTGCATATCAATGATATGTTGAATCTCAGCAACATACATTATTATGCAGACGACAGTACCGTGCATGGGCGATATCTCGGACGTCCTGGGGCCAAACAGGCTGAGGTTGAGGGGAAAAGGCAGGATCTTGTCGTTGAACTTGACCAGGCCTTGAACCGCATCTCTGAATGGGGTGCCAAGAACTTGGTCCAGTTCAACGCCAAGAAGACCTAGGCATGCGCGTTCTCAACAAAAAAGTCTCTGTTCCTTCCCCTCCCTTCTCTGAAGAAAACTCCACTGGTGATACGTGACAGCCTCTCCATCTTAGGTATGAATCTTTGCCGCTCCCTTAATCCCAAAATCTACATCGAGAGCGTCATTAAGCAAGCTTCGCAAAAACTCGGAGTTCTGAACAGGGTGAGGCTGTTCTTCGCGCCTGGACAGCTGTGCCTATTGTATAAGGCACAAGTGCGCCCTTGCGTGGAATACTGTTCCCATCTTTGGGATGGCTCCGCGCAGTACTTGCTAGACGCTCTTGACAGGTTACAGCGGCGGGCTGTCCGTATCATCGGAGATCCAGAGGTCACGGGTTCACTGAAACCTCTGCAACTGCGTAGGGATATTGCCTCTTTGGCATGTTTCTACAGAATATACCACGGGGAGTGCTCTGAAGAGTTATTCCACCTTATCCCGCCCTCCCCTTTCCTATCCAGAACAACGCGTGCTGGGCTCAGATGCCATCCTTATACGTTGGAGTCGACTAGAGTGCGTACCAACAAGTTTGGGTCCTCATACCTCTGCCGAACGATCAAGGCATGGAATTCTCTGCCAAGGCACGTGTTTCCTTCTTCCTTCAATCCTGGGTCCTTTAAGCGGGGCGTGAAAAAGCACCTTCTCAGGGCATCAAAGTAGAGACTTCAACATCGCCTCGGCTGCTACGAAGACGATGTGGAGGCCACTGCTCTTAGACCACACGACTGCTTACCATCAGGCGGAGTGTGGTCATTCTGAAGAGCAAAATAAAAAATAAAAACAAAAAAAACGAGAAAAACGCAACAGGGCCGTATAAGGTGGACCAACGACCTGATAATGGTCGCGGGAAGCGGTTGGATGCAGGTAGCCCAAGACTGGTCTGTGCGGAAACCTTGGGGGAGGCCTATGTCCAGCAGTGGACGTCTTTCGGCTGAGATGATTGATGATGATAAAGTAATAATTGATTAATTGATAATTTAATAATTAATTATGTAATTAAGTCACGTCATAATCTGGTCATTTTTATCTCCAATGTCAAAATAACAATGAAATATGATAAAGTGTGTGACGTATATCAGATACAGTTGTAGATTATGTGTTGTTACTAAGTACTTCCTGAGGGGAATTACCGGTAACCTTGAACAAGGCGGGCTTCGAACCTCAGAACTCACGATCAAAGGCTATACAGGGTGTCTGGTAGTTAATGGATAACCTTAAAATGTCTTATAGTAGAACTAAAGGCCGTTCAGAAAAAATAAAAAAAATTAAAAAATAAATTAAAAAAATATATTAAAAAGTGCAAGCTATATTAGCATAGCATACTTCTGACCGTCTATCTATTAGCATAATTAGTGTTTAATAACAAAACAACAAAAAACCGATGGATTTAATTAATTTATGGTCGTAGTATAAAAGAAAGTTTTACACGGTAATAAAAAAAAACACATAGCTCAGATTCTTTTTCATATTTTTTCTGAACCGCCATCAGTTCCACTATAAGACATTTCTAGGTTATTCAGTAATTACCGGACACCCTGTATAGGCTGATTCCAGAATGCCAACGGGACCCTATTATTAATCCCTTGCTGTCCGTCTGTCTGTCAGCGGGCTGTATTTCATGTACCGTAATAGGTAGGGAGTTAATTAATTATATTCCCGAAATATCTATACTAATTTTATAAAGAGGAAAGATTTGATTTTTTGTTTGTTTGTTTGTAAGGATATAACTCAAAAACTACTAAACCGATTTTAAAATTCTGTCACCATTAAAAAGCTAATTATCACCAGGTAACATAGATAGGCTATGATTTATTTTAAAACTATCGATCCATCCCGGCTTCGCAAGGATAGTACAACCTTAATAAATTATACACCTAAACTTTCATCGTGAATCACTGTCTATTGATGAAAGCCGCATAAAAATCCGTTCAGTAGTTTAAGAATCGCAAACAGACAGACGCGACGGGGGACTTTGTTTTATAATGTAGTTTAAGGAACTGTAACTAACATAACCTTATCGATGGTATTCCTCGACATAACCATAGAGGGCGAGGCCGCGCGAATCGCTTTCACATGCAATCACGACCCCGCCGTGGTTTCGGCCCGCCGTGTGAAACGGCAGGCCACTACACGAAAATACCACCTCCACCGTCACTCTGGGGGGCAATAGACACGACACAGAGGCGCACGTGGAAACACGCAGGCCGCCTCTCGGACCTTCGGACCTGGTGCTGATCGGGTGGCGAGCAGGCCAAAGAAGGCCACCACCCCAAGGTCAAACCTCAGGGAGGCTGGAGGTCATCTTGCGACTTCCGGCGCCCGGTTCTGCAGTTGGGGAAAGGGTTTAAGCGCCCCCTTTCCCGTTCCGCCGCCTCTTTGATAGAAATAACCTAACCTACTTCTACGCGAGTTAAGCCGCGAGCATAAAGCTGATGAGCTCGAGATGGGTGTAAAAACCCAGAATTCAACCTCTTTACGAAGTTTTTTCCATCAGCTTTTTGTAATGTCCCACTGCTGGGCAAAAGCCTCTCCCTTGAACTGGACTTCCAAATCACTCTGTTGGTGGATATACCCTAAACTTATGAACTTGTGACCCTTGTATCTCAGGGGTATTTTGACCCACAGGGCCCATATTCAAACTCGACGAGGTATGACCCCAAGGTATCTGCACACCAAGTTACAAGTCAATCGGTCTAGTGGTTCCGGAGCTATGCCTGTCACTAACAGACAGACATACAGACCCACATAGTGTTTTCATTAACCTCTCCGAAGAAGACTCAGAGGTTAATAAACAAGTACATAATGTTATACCTTATACGATGGTATGTGACCCTAATCGAAACCCTTTGTGTGCGAGTTCTATTCCCGCTTGAGGCGTTTTTAGTGGTAAGGATACTTCAATAGTTTCTTTCAGCAGTAAACCTACTGTTTCACTATCATTGCATATTATTAAACAAAGTCCCTCGTCGCCGCTGTTCGCGATAAACTCAATAACTTCCCTTCTCCCTAGCCTTTATTATTCCCAAGTCACTTGGGATCGGCTTTTCTAGTCTAACCGGATTTGATAGAATATCAGTTTTTACACGGAGCGGCTGCCACCTGACCTCCGCAACCCGAAGGCTAAACGATACCCTAAGGCAAGACCAGTGTCAGGATATTATAGGGCACTGACTTCCCAATAACGATTGCCATAGATGTTCATGGCAGCCGGGACCGACGGCTTAATTTGCTTTCCGAGGCACGGAGCAGGCGATAATTGTCAATCTATACGCACATAATTTCGAAAAGTCATATAACTTCCGAAAGTCAGAGGTGCGCGACGTGAGTTCAAATCCGAAACCCTCTGCATTGCAGTCTGTTGGTCTCCCCACTGAGCTATCGCTGCTAGTTGATAAACTCAACAATTACTTAACTGATTTTCAAGTGGATTTCACCAATAGACGGAGTGATTCATGAGGAAGGTTAAGGTGTAAAATTTGTTAAGGGTTTTTACTACTCGTGCAAAGCCGGGGCGAGTTGCTAGTACTAAATAAAACAATAATAAAAATGAGTCCTTATAAATAAAATGAAACCAGAAAGAAACTTATTCAAATTTTATTTTTTATTCTTTTTTTTAACCTCTTGAGAATGGTGGCGCTGCGTTTGTCTGCAAATAAAAGATTCCAGAAGATCTGAAACAAAAAACATAATGTTATTTCCAAACTAACCTATTTGAGTCACGGTGGCACACCAGCGGCCAGATACAAAAGATTTTTAATGATATCTGGTATTCCAAGTTGCTTTCTTTAGCGACTGCGTACAGTCTTAAGTCTTAGTCGTGCGATTAGAGCAACTAATTTCAATATATATACGTATATGAGTAGTAGAGCCTCGCTGATTTCAGCATGAATGTGCCGGCTCGACCGGGGAAGGACCACCCTCTCACAGAATATCGACGTGAAATACCAGTATTCCTACTGTTGTGTTTCGATCGGTGAATGAGAGTGCTGGAGGCCCAATCACCCTCTTTCTCCCTATCTGCTCCCTCTCCTTCCCACATCCTTTCCTAAAGGGTCGGCAACGCGCAAGTGATGCCTCTGTTATTGTAGGCGTCCATAGGCTACGGTGACCACTCACCATCAGGTGTGCCGTATGACTGTTTGCCATATTAGTAGTAAAACAATTTTTTTGTCTGAAAATAGTTTTAGTGTTCGCTTTGCCACTGGCACTTGATTAAGTGTTGTGAGATCAAATCGCATACAACTAATTACCCGCTTCGCAAGCAAGGTCGGGTAAGAGGATCTCACCCGATTTGCTTACTGCCAGAAACAATTATTGCAAAGTATTATTGATATATCTTGGACCCAGCATAGAATCAACTTGTCCATTCTATATGATCTAGGTATCAAGCAGCGCCTATTTTGCACGTGGTAGATCGCCTATGCGCTGGACCGACCAAATTAAGGCAGCATTAGACAATGATCCCTTGTATGAGTGCACCAGAAAGGCAAAGATGCGTGAAGAGTGGCGACGGTTTGTCAAGCATGCTACACAACCTTAAAGATGACCACGACCACTCTGTCAAGAGTGAAACGACGTAGAAGAAGAAATTATTTATGCCAAAGAAAATTATGCCCAAATAGTTATGCCAACTTCATCATAACTATTTTGGCATAATATTTTTAGTAATAGTTTTCACTAGTATACTTATATTAGAGGGAAAACATTATGCGAATAGTAGGGATAAGCTAAATAAAAAAAAAAACTTACCCGTTCTTGGGTAAAATTCCTCCCATCCTCAAAGATCCCCAGAGATAGCAGTTCCCAGTCATGGCAGTCGCGTATGAAGCACAGCGGGTACCAGTGAATCCTCCTGATGTTATTGACTCAGCCATGTAGAAATATGACCTGGATAAAGAAAGAAAGAACGAAAATTTTTTATTTGTGTCTCCACACACATATATACCTACATAATCTTAAAATATGTTTATTTATGGTGGTCCAACAGCTGATCCTAGTTTGACAATACATTTCAATAAGTATCTGAGAACCAATTACAGATCCTCAAGTTTAACATTACATTGAAAACTACAAACATCAGATCGGAGACGTTCTGGATAAAGGCCAGGTTAAGAGCACCTTAAACCGGCGAGCGTGTATGAGGAATGTTATGAAAGTGAATGAAGCCAAAGAAGTGTGTCAGGATCGTAGCAAATGGAAATCCGTAGTATCTGCCTATCCCTCTGGGAAACAGGCGTGAATTTATGTATGTATGTATGAAAACTACACACAGTTTCTAAAAGAATAGCAATTACATGTATACAATTACATACAACTAGAGTACAGCTACCAATATAGCATTCTAAACAAAGAACTGTTCACTCATTCGTCGTCTTGCCACTGGAATCTTCTCCCTAGCCTTTATTATTCCCAAGTCACTTGGGGTCGGCTTTACTGGTCTAACCGGATTTGACTGGATATCAGTTTTTACACGGAGCGGCTGCCACCTGACCTCCACAACCCGAAGGCTAACGATACCCTAAGGCTAGACTAGTGTCAGGATATTATAGGGCACTGACTTCCCAGTAACGACTGTCATAGATGTTCATGGCAGCCTGGACCGACGGCTTAACGTGCTCTCCAAGGCACGGAGCAGGCGATAATTGTCAATCAATACGCACATAATTTCGAAAAGTCATATAACTTCCGAAAGTCAGAGGTGCGTGACGTGGGTTCGAACCCGAGAAACCAAATTGAGATCTTTGCTTGAGTGGCGCATGGAGATTTAGTTTGATTAATAATTCGGGACAATTTACGTTGTTTGAAGCAATTTTAAGTATATAACATATATACAGGGTGATTTTGAAATCGTGTAATTCCTTTTAACCACGCATTCTACTGGTGATATAGAATAACCCTGACCATATTTTTATTTAATTAGAATTTTTTTTTTGAAAAATTATTGTGTAGTTTTTTTCGTGAAATGGTGTCAGATAGTCATATGTTAACCAACAGAGGCAATTTTAATTTTTTACTTATTAAAATAGAAAAACATATTAATAATTAATGTCGTAAATAATAAGGGGCGGTCCTTTTTATTGCCCCTTATTATTTACGACATCAGTTATTGTTATGTTATTATTTTTAAATTAGTAAAATATTAAGATTGTGTCAGGTGGTTAAAATATGACTATTTGAAATCATTTCATGAAAAAAATCTGTACTCTAATTTTGCCGAAACCATTATTCTAAATAAGAAAAAATATGGTCAGGGTTATTTTATATCACCAGTAGAATGCGTGGTTAAAAGGAATTACACGATTTCAAAATCACCCTGTATAATAATAAATTCAATTGAACAGAAGGCGGTACAGATCAATCATCTATTGTTACAGTATCAAATTAGGCAACTGCGTCAGCTATTTTTGCAGTACAGACTACAACGCTGGTATTCTCGTAGGCCTATGAGTAATAATTTTATTACAAATGCACAAGAACATGAAATATACATCAAATGGAATAAAAATAATAAATATAGACTGTCAAGAATGTCAAGAAACAAAATAATCATAACTAGATTTTGCCAGTGGCTTTGCTCGCGGAAATATAGGTTAGATTAGCCCATGTCCTTTTCTGTTCTCCTGACAAAGCGTATAAGATTTTATGATTATCGGTCTAGTATTAAGGCGTGAAAGCGTCACAAATAAACTCACAGTCGCATTTATAATATAAGCTAGGATATGAAGATAGAATGATTCTGAAGCTTACCTTTCATGATCACACTCCTGGGAGTCACAGCCAGGCATGTTGATTCCACCGTTGGGATAGAAATCAGCTTGACCGAGGGTCGCGATGTATCCCAGTAACCCAGCGTTTGTGTGGATGACTTCAGTATAGATACCGTCGTTGGCGCGGAATTTGTCGTCGTTAGTGATCCATCCAGGGAAAGCAGGATCAAGAGCTGATGATACAACAATAAATATTATAATTTGTTTACCAGACAATGAAAAGCGGTGAACTGAACAATTAGACTGGCATTATACTGGCATTTATGTTTCAACCACGTTTATGATTACTGCTTCGCTTACATAGGTCGTAGCGTGATGTTGTATAGCCTGTAAACTTCCTCAAGAATTGGGCTCTCAAACGTGAAAGGTTTTTCATATCCGACTGGTAGTTCAAGATATTCGAAGTATTAAAGATGAGCTGTCATATTCAAAAATCATTGATTTACAAGATCACATTTATAAACATCATAAGTTATCGTTTAGTGAGTTTACTTAAGTAACTGAATTTACATTTAAGTAAGTTGCTAGGCATTATAGGCTCAATATTTTGCCTGGGCAAAGCGTTGTGCTTATGAGAAAATACCAGCATGCAACTAACGGCAACACTTTTTAATTGTTATTAAAGTTGGAGAAAATTTCGCTTACCTCCTAAGCAAAGCAGGTGACAATATTAATAATATTTATTTAAAACATGAAATAAAAGTACAGTCAGCGACATAAGTGGATTCAAACTTGCCAGATTTCGATTGCCGTTATTATTTAAAATCAAAATGAATATTGAGCCCTGTGGCACACCAATTGTGACTGGCAATCCAGAACGTCTACTTTCATTGATATCAACGTGTTGTAGTCTATCACTTAGGTAACTCAAGTTAGTTAGTATTTATGACAGGCAAATACAGTATCTAGGATGCATTATTGTCTCTAAATTTATGCAGCAGCGTATGTTCTATGCAGTCAAAGGCTTTGAAGCGATCGCAGAATACGCCAATGAAAGTCCCTCGTGGAACAAAAAAGATAATTTTTTGTGTCATGGGGGACTTTACAATCATTCAAATAATGGTCACAAAAATATCCAGACTTGGAACAAGTACTTAGGAATTACACACATATTTCCCATGCGGGATTCGAAACCACAATACACGACGTATTGGAAATGGAGGTGACAACTTAAACCACTTCACCATCTGCTTAAAAGCGTAATGTTGCTGTCAATACCATAACTACGATCGTACAGAACTTACCAGTAATATATGCTACTCCTCCGCCAAGGTTCCTGCCAACAATGCCAACCTGATGACCACCAAGACTATGCCCGACCATATGGTACATGCCAATGTGTCCACCAGTGGCTGCATTCAACCAGTTTATGAACCTCGCCACGGACTGACCTGAAAATATAATAATAATAAGCATATTTGATGCAGAAGGCAGTGTTTTTAGATACAACATGCATTGTGAGGAGATACCTGTCTCTGGAATCCTAATAATCGTCAGTTTCGACCCTGTTCCCGATGTTGCTGGGGTACCACGCAATTTATATTTTTAAATATATTTTATATTTAAAAATGAAAATCTGTTGGAAATATTGAAATAAAGAGTATAACAATATAAGTCGTGTATAAAAAATATCATATACAGACTATTACATTATATATTTAAACTGAGTCCCAAGTGCGAATTTGTTTTACGTTAACGCGATCGACATGTTTATGACGTTCGGCGCATTGGCCTGCTCCAAGCTCTTAACCAATCAGAGAGCCAAACGCGGTAACCATTTCGATCGCGTTAACGTAAAAACAACTCGCACTCGGCACACTGATTAATGAATAAATATAGTCATAGTCATTAATTCATAAACAAATTAAATTGTGTTTGAAATTAATTATAATATATATAATATAATCTTGTATTAAACTGTCCTACTGCTGGACACGGGTTTCTCAGTGTGAGAAGGATTAGGCCATAGTCTTTCACGTTGGCTCAGTGAAGGTTGACAGACTACACATATTTTCGAGAATTTTATGTAGAACTCTCAGACTTGCATGTTTTCCTTTATCGTTAAAGCGACCGATAATTAACTATTTAAGATGAACATAACTTCAAAAAGTTAAATGTGCGTGCGTTGTGATCAATTTTGTTTATGTTGTACCTTTCTGCACTGCCTCTCGTTTCTTATGCCACACCTCTTAATGCGTGCATTATGCTTAATCGATAATCACATTGATAATGATACTTACCTGAAACTGTTGATGCTTACCTGAAGTAACGGTATTGGCGACTGCAGCCACATAGTTGATGGTACCACCGCCAGCACTCCAGTCGACCACCAAGACGTTCACGTCTTCAACACTGAGGAAGGCTGGAAGGTTAAACAAACTAGTCAGTAAATAATGTACTTTTAAATAACTACACCAGACATTAAGACAACCATCGTAATCTCCCCGCGACCAAGGCAGCTGAAACATCAGTTTTAAACTGACTTTTGACAGTGGAAATAATTGACAGAGATAAATTACACACACTGGGATCACGAATTCCTCGATTTTAATTCTTAAAAAAGGAAGTTAAAACTATTTAACTATTGAATACAATTTCGCGGGGACTAGAACGAAGTTATGCTTAGAGCGGTGCCTCTGGAGGCTTCGATCGTGGTTCGGCCAATAGTAGGCTAGACACTTAACTTTTGGTGCTAGAGCCGGCGAGAAGAGAAGGATTCGAGGTGCTCTGCCTTATATATATAGCTGCGGTGACGTTTCAGGTGGAGGGGTAAGAGTTCTGTCGCCAGGCGTCTTAATTTGCGCGGGACGGCCTAATTTTGACGATTTATCGGGACGCTAAATGTCCCGATAGATCAATAAATTGAATAAGAAACCAATATTATTACCAAAATGTAATATGTAATTACTAGCTGAGTCGGTAAATGTTTTTCTGCCATATAAATTATTTCTTAGCCATATAAAATATATCAAATATACTTTACGACCTATGTATTTTCATACCTACCAAATATACGTAAAAATTTCATCAGAATCGGTCGAGCCGTTTCAGAGGAGTACAACCACAAATACCGTGACACAAGATTTTTATATATATAGATGTATTCCATCAATCGCATTCGCATCACTATGTCAAATGCGATAATGCGTTCAAAATCGTGCGCATCACATCACTAGCTTGTTCTCTCTCTCTCGCTCAAAGCCGCGTCGTGCTGTTTCACTCAATCAGTTTTAGCCTTTAATTAATCAAATAGTATTTTTTTTGTGTCCCGATTTAAAACTCTAAATCCCGATTTGTATTACCATCTGCCCCGATTTTAATCCAATCGGACCTGGCAACACTAGGTAAGAAGGAAGCCGGATCACAGCATTTATAATATTGCTTAGAATTATAATGATTGTCTTACCCGGAACGAGAACGGCATTGAAGTTGGCAGTAGCAGAGTCCAGCCACCCATGGATGAGAACGATGGTTCTCCTGTTAGGATTGAAGTTGGTCGGGCTGATGTCACTGCCGAGCATGAGCAGTTGACTCTGAGATGGGTTTTGTCTGCAAAAGAAACATAATATCTATATATTAATACGTGAAGCAAAAACTTTGTGCCCCTTTTTACGAAAATTGCGCGGACGGAAGAGTATGAAATTTGGCACAGTTAAAGTTTATATTATAGATAAGGAGTGGCGAATCCTAATATTTTTATAAAATATGCATTAATAAAAAGCACTACACGCACACAACCATGCATATGTCACACGCAGTCAAATCGCGTTCGTAGTATTTCGGCATTGTTCGGCTAATGTCGTACAATTCTTCGTAACCATGGTTATATATCTTATTTATATGTAATAATGAAAAACGGAAAACAAAGTAGCAAGCTTAGGAATATCTTCAATGAAAGAGTATGATTAAGTAAATAATAATTTGTTTGAAATAGATAGGTCAATTAACCTGTATAGCCTTGGCGAAATCTAAATGAAATGTGATTATAAGGGTATAGTTTGATATAGTTATAGACGATAAAAACTTAATAACGATCAAAATTAATATTTTAAACATATTTATAGTCGAATTTCGACCACTTGGCTACCGATAGTTATATTAAAACTGGCTTGCTCGTTTTGTGACATGAATTTGTGGTAATGCTAGTTGGTTGTCTACTGATGACTAATATTATTGTGAATTTGTTGGTTTGTTACGCTTTTTCGCCTTAACTACTCGACCGATCATGATGAAATTTCGCAAACACGTTGTCAGGGAAACAGAAAAGGACATAGGGTACCTCATTATCATTAAAAAAAGACCTGTTACTTACGTTTACGCGAGCGATGCCGTAAGTAACATCTAATCTATACTAATATTACAAAGAGGTAAAGTTTGTAACTTTGATTGTTTGTTTGTAAGGGCTAATCTCAGGAACTACTGGTTCGAATTGAAAAATTCTTTTAGTTTTGGATAGTCCGTTTATCGAGGAAGGCTATAGGCTATATAACATCACGCTACGATCAATTGGAGCGGAGCAGTAATGAAAAATGTTGCAAAAACTGAGTAAATTCTCTTATCTTATATGAAGCAGATGAAGATGCGCGGGTCAGCTAGTCTTCAATAAATCAATATGGGTTCTGTTTCTTCACAAAGTTCTTTCTCTAGTACACTAAATTTTGGGCGCCGTTTCGCTCGTTCGAAAACAATACTGTTTTCTGGATGAAAGTTGTTTCTATGTCCTTTTCTATACCCATGATGACGTCTATGCGAAATTTCATGATGATCGGTCAAGCAGGTATGGCGTGCAAGCTTAACAAATATATAAATTCACATTCGTGTTAATGACACTGGGGAACAGTCATTTTGCGTTTTGGTAAGTTGAAGTCAATTTTGTATATGTTCAGTATGCTGAATACGAGAAAAATATCAGATTTGTTAAATTGACTCTAGTTTATGAAATAAGACTTTATAACTATATGGCTGAAAGAAGGTCGAAATAAAAATACAGTTACATCTTTATATATATAAATCTTCTGTGCATGTGTTTGTAATTAAACTGCTCCTAAACGGCTGGACCGATATTGATGAAATTTTTTGTGTGTGTTCAAGTGGATTTTTCATGTGTACGGGACGTTCGGGACAGCTAGTATTAAAAATGTATTTTAAAAGCGGCTATATAATAACGACAAGAAAACTTCATACATAATGAGCTATTAACAAAAAAAAATTGAAAACCCTATCTGTAAGCTTTTCTATTGTGTTTATGTTCAGGACAATCCCTTATTAAAATCAATCAATAGTCTGCCATCATAATATGGCTGTCCCATCGGCCTTGGTATCTTTCTTTCATTGTTATAATTTCCTAATGGAACCGTTCTGAATATCTCAAGAACCAGAGTCAATCCATACAAAGTAAATGCATTTCGGGTATGACTGATGAAGGTGTTTATTAAAACCAGCAACAATTTTTTTTTGTTTCCCAGTGTAATATTAGTTAGGCTTCTAGAAACACTAGATCTTAAATCCACCAGTTTGAAGGCAGACCTAAAAGGAGATGGCGAGACAATCAATCCAGTTTGTCCCGCCATATTCGTCTGCCTTTTAAAGGGACTGGCAGGGCATATCGACAAACAGAGTGATTTGGAAGCCCAAGGGTTTTGCCCAGCAGTGGGACACACAATAATGCTAATGAAAAGAAAAATACACTTGCCTACCATATTTTACTGCAGCGAGTGTTGTGGGTTCGAATCCCGCATAGGATAAAAAATTGTGTGGTCCATAAATGGTTGTTCCGAGTCTGGGTGTTCTTTGTGTCTGTTATTTTTTTTTATAAGTCTCCTGGTATCACCTGGTATATGGAATTATACCTAGTGGGAGAATTATAAAAAGAAAACACATTATTACCTGGTAAAAAGATGGTATATATTCTGCCTGTCGGGGTCAAATCTGGCTGCAGCTTGCACATCACTGACTTTCATCCAAAGGTCAACCAGGTGAGGAGATCCATCTGGACCCTGCACGTACTGGTAACGAAGACCATCATCCAGCTTCCTGATGACCGGGTCATAAGGCAGAGCTGGAAAATATTAAAGTCAAAGTCAAAAATCATTTATACATTTCTACATTTAGGTCACAAAGTCTCTTCTCCCTAGCCTTTATTATTCCCAAGTCATTTGCGGTCGGCTTTTCTAGTCTAACCGGATTTGACTGGATATCAGTTTTTACACGGAGCGGCTGCCACCTGACCTCCGCAACACGAAGGCTAACGATACCCTAAGGCTAGACCAGTGTCAGGATATTAGGGTACTGACTTCCCAATAACGACTGCCATAGATGTTCATGGCAGCCTGGACCGACGCGACGACTTAACGTACTCTCCGAGGCACGAAGTAGGCGATAATTGTCAATCATAGGCACATAATTTCGAAAAGTCATATAACTTCCCAAAGTCAGAGGTGAGCCACGTGGATTCGAATCCGAGACCCTCTGCATTGCAGTCTGTTGGTCTCCCCACTGAGCTATCGCTGCTCCATATATTTAGGTCACAAAGTAACACTAATGAACTTCAAAGTCAAAGTCAAAAATAATTTATACATTTAGGTCATAAAGTAACACTTGTGAACGTCAGAGTCAGGTTAAGAAATAATTTATTTATTTAGTTCACAAAGTAACATTTATGAAGGCCAAAGTTAAAGTCAAAAATAATTTATTCATTTAGGTCACAAAGTAACACTAATGAATGTCAAAGTCAAAAATCACAAATTTTAATGATTTTACTAAGTTACTGAAGTTACATTTAGATTAATTGGTAGGTTTAGGCAATGGAAGCCTATGAGAAGATACCTGCAAGAAAGTCACGGTCACTATTTTAAATCGCCAATTAAATATGATTTCAGTATTATATATTTCACATTTATAAGATATTGCCGCCATTATGTCGGCCTCGATGGTATGTAGTGGTTAGTGGAACTGACTGCCACGCCTGAGGTTGCGGGTTCGATTTCCGCACAAGTCAAACATTTGTGTGCATGAACATGGATGTTTGTCTTGGTCTGGGTGTTTCTATGTATAATATGCATGTATTTACAAAAAAAAGTATATATGTATGTTTATGCATTGTCTAGTACCCATAGTACAAGCTCTGCTTAGTTTGGGTTAGATGGTGTTGTGTGTACTTGATAGAATATATTATTATTTGTTATATTACTCGCGCTGTACGCCGACGATGCTGCTTACATCTCGACATCGATGAACGGTGTCCACGCGGTGACTAAGATACAGCGCACCCTAGACGCACTTCCCAGCTGGCTGAAGGACTGACGGTCAACGTGGCGAAGACTCAGGCGATCTCCATGGGCAGCCCTACCACAGTTGAAGCTCATGGGAGAGAACATCGAGTGGTCCGCGACGGTGAAATACCTCGGTGTGACCATCGACCGCGCCCTCTCCATGAAGCCACATGTCAACAACGTAGTCGTCCAAACGCGCACCGCGCGCGCCCTCCTGCGACCCGTGCTATCGTCCCGATTGCCGCTCCGCGCAAAGCTCGGCGTGTACAAGGCGTACATCCGCAGCCGACTCACCTACGCTGCCCCGGCCTGGTTCGCGCTCACCTCTGAGATGAACCGCCACCGCTTGCGTGCGCAGCAGTCGCTCGCGCTCCGCACCATCGCCGACGCCCCTCACTTCGTGCGGAACAGGACGATCCAGGGACCTGTGCATGGAGAGCTTGGACGACTTCGTGAGACGCCTGAGCACCAACTTGTTCGTGCGCGCCGACGGATCGCACACCCGCCATCTGCGGGAGCTTGCGCCTTACCATCGGCGACCGCCGGACAGGATGGCCTTGCCGCGAGACCTCGTCTCCGTGGCAACCCCACCGGACCTACATCAACGCTCCCTCTGACGCTGGCTGACGGGCGCTCCCCGGGAAACTCTTCCCGAGGAGCTCGACCTCGCCAAGCGCAAGAGGGACTCATCGGACACGACCCAAGCGCTGCTAGCACGCTGGTCGCCCGCGGGGACTCACCCGTGCGGGCTGGACCTCGCTAGCTGCGCTACCCACCGGCTCTGACGACCCGGACTGACCAACGGGCCCGCACGGGCCCACCCCAGTGACCCGCCTGTATTAGCAGCCGGCGACGACCACCACCAAGACAGGCCCACGGCCTGGTCTGGTTACCCCGAGACCCCGTACGGGTCTATGAGAAGAACCCCTGATGATGATGAACCGTCGAGCCGCGGCCCGCCAGGCACGATCAACCAGCCTGGTCGGAGGATCCTCCCTTTGTGTTGGAGGGACTTCACACCCTGTTCCTCCACATTGGAGGAACAGGGAACAGTCGCCACACCAGTATAACAACAAACCCACTGATAGGAACAGGCCTCTTCTTAGTGAGAAAATACTTAGACCATAGTCCGCTACGTTAGCCTTGCGGGTTGGCAGATTTCACATATCTTGAAGATTCTTAGCCATGTAGATTTCCTCGCGATGTTTACCTGCACCGTTAAAGCGGGCAATAATTAACAATTTAATACGCACATAACTTGGAAAATTCAGGGTTGCTTTAGGATCGAAATCGAGACCTCAGCGTGGCAGTCCTATAGTCCTCTCCCGATTGGCTATCACTGGTTGCACTCACTGATCGGTAAATGATTAGCGAGGTTAAGTAACGTTGGATGCGGTCAGTCTATAGACGGGTGACCGCTTAGTGGTATTTAATCTAAGCGTCTCCGTGATTCGGAGGGCATGTAAAAAGTCGGTCGCGGTTGTTGCCAAATTGCCAGCAGTCGTTAAGCCATATCAGAGGCCTACGGGCGGCTTAAACAACTTTTGACAACAGGTTGGCCACTAATCACACGATAAGAAAAGATAGAACTGGTTAAAAATCATATGATACTAGTGACTCACCCCTTCGCACAGATAGTACAAAACCTTAAGAAATTATACACCTAATCTTTTCTATTGATAAAAACCGCATGAAAATCCGTTGGTTAGTTTTTGAATATTTCGCAGACAAAGAGACAGACGGACTTTATTTTAAAATATGTAGTAACATTACCTGATGCAATGCCCACAGCCAATAGGATGACAGCCAATACCTTCTCCATGGTGGAATACTGAATAAAGAGTCAATTAAAATGTGCTACCATTTATTATCTTATCTCAATAATGCTTATAAATTAATCAATTATATTAATGATAACTGATAAGATAAATTTGGTTTTAGCTGTGCCAAAATGTATTAAGACAAAAATTGTTATAAAAGCAATTCCTTAAGATGGAAAGAATTGGACTGTTATTTATAATTTTTCTAGACTAGGTTGTCCATAGAGTGTTAATAATACACTGAAAATTAAGTACTATGTTGTAATACATACATACAAAAACAAAATATAATAATAATCCTATACGTAAGCGAATCCAGTGCCTTCAAATAGGACTCTCAATATGTTATATGTCATTTTGTACAGCAATGACTCTCAGGTAGCCGTAAGGACTGTGTCTTACTTAGCACATCAACGATGCTGCTCTTTTCTTAATTTTGGCATAATATGTGGATGGCCCACTTGTGATTCTGCAAATATCGCTGACGCCCTGCAATAGCGAGCCAGCCCCATCAGCATCCCACGACCCGCTGTGTGCAGTCGTTATGCAGATGTCTCGAGTATCTTTTTTTTCTGGTTTTTAAAGGACAGCTCCCGCACTAGGAATAATTCCTGTACCGCGGGCGACTTTACAGACATTCAAACAACGGACACAAAGAACATCCAGACTCAAACGCATTTGTGGTTCACATATATTTTTGTATCGTTAACAACCAACAGACTGCATTGCAGAGGGTCTGGGATTCGAACCCACTTCGCGCACCTCTGACTTTCGGAAGTTATATGACTTTTCGAAATTATGTGCGTATTGATTGACAATTATCGCCTGCTCCGTGCCTCGGAGAGCACGTTAAGCCATCGGTCCCGGCTGCCATAAATATCTATGGCAGTCGTTATTGGGAAGTCAGTGCCCTATAATATCCCGATACTGGTCTAGCCTTAGGGTATTGTTAGCCTTCGGTTTGCGGAGGTCAGGTGGCAGCCGCTCCGAGTAAAAACTGATACCCAGTCCATTTGACTGGATATCGTTACGGTAGGGTAAGACCAGAAAAGCCGACCTCGAGTGACTTGGGAATAGTAAAGGCTAGGGAGAAGATATATTTTAATGTCGTGTGTGGATCGAACCCAACACTCGGCGCAATAACAGTGACGAGGCGGCCACTTAAAACACTACGACATCCGTCAAACAAATCGACAAACAAAGATGTTGTTGAAGTTTGATCCCAAGACTTTTTGGTAAGCATATTTTTATATTTTATTTATTTTATTCACAGTTGTATCATATTTGATCGCTTAAATTGCACCTTAATTATCGATAAATTATCTACGCAATTAATATTTCCTGTCAATATTGACAATAGCCACACTGAACTCTGATAAAATCATAGATGCGCTCTACTACGTTTAAATAAGGTCATCTTTCTGTACGTTAAGTTGTCATCCGACACACAATGTCAACATGACATCTGAATTATAAATATAGCATTATCACGCTCTCATATTGAAAATTATACACATTATTGTTGTTCTATCATGTAAATGTGTTGTATGAGCTCATTGTCGGCCTCGATGGAGTAGTGGTTAGTGTAACTGACTGCCACGCCTGAGGTCGCGGGTTCGATTCCCGCACAAGACAAATATTTGTGTGCATGAACATGGATGTTTGTCTTGGTCTGGGTGTTTCTATGTATAATATGTATGTATTTACAACAAAAAAAAGTATATGTATGTTTATCCATTGTCTAGTACCCATAACCTACAAGCTCTGCTTAGTTTGGGCTAGATAGTGTTGTGTGTATGTGGTAGAATATTATATTATTATTATATATTCTTCTGAGCGTGAACACTTTAACTTGCAATCTAAATACGGTAGAAACCATAATAAAATAGCAACAAAAATATATCATTTGTACTATTCTCACCTATAACACGGAACGAGTGTTAGAAAGTGACGCATAAACATTTCTAATTTGTTGCTAAAGTAAGGTCAATGAGTCCAAAAGACGAATGTGAACAAATTAATGTTAGCGTTACTTAACATTTTTATATTCAAAACATGATTTTGCACGCAGCTTCGCTCGTATAAATATAGGTTAAGTACAGTACTTTTTCAGGTTAAAAGGTACCCTATGTCCTTTTCTGTACCCCTGACAACGTGTATGCGGATTTTTTACGGCGTGAAAACGTAACAGAAAAATAACCCCCTCCCCCCTCCCTCCCCCCGACTCCAAATTCATTTGATACCCCATATTAAAGAAGTTTTGAAAAAATGTTATTCGCCATTTTGTGGTGGCGGCCATCTTGGATTTGAAATTTATTATAGTGCATAGTATTCTACTAGTCAAGCCCTTTAATTTAATACTCATATTGAGGGAGTTGTGAAAAAATGTAATCCGCCATTTTGTGGCGGCGGCCATCTTGGATAAATTTTTATCAAACATAACTAAAAACACTCCCGACTAATTCACCTTTAAAATAAAAAAAAACAAAATTAAAATCGGTTCATCCGTTCGGGAGCTACGATGCCACAGACAGACAGACACACACACACGCACACACATCAAACTTACAACACCCCGTCGTTTTTGCGTCGGGGGTTAATAAGGTATCTTTTACCCAGTAAAAAGTTACTAACCTACCTACATTTTCTCGACTGAAGTTGTGAGCTAAACCTAGTTGCAAACAAACTGCAACTTCAGGGAAACGTGTGAGACTTTGTCCCTAATAATTTGTTACGTAGGAACACCTGACGGCTATTTTGTCAGCAACTCATCATTTAGCTACATGATAAGATTATCGTGTATCGGGTATGATAAATAGACGTAATCTATACTAATAATAAAAAGCTGAAGAGTTTGATTTTTTATTTGTTCGTTTGGTTGAACGCGCTAAACTCAGGAACTACTGGTTCGAATTGAAAAATTATTTTAGTGTTGGATAGCCCATTTATTGAGGAAGGCTATAGGCTATATAACATCACGCTACAATCAATGGGAGCGGAGCACCAATGAAAAATGTTGCAAAAAATTCTTATGTGAAGCAGATGAAGTTGCGCGGTTACCCTAGTTATTAAGTTATTAATTTAAGATAAAATAATACTTTGAGTTGGAATAGGCCTGTTTGATAGTAATCAATTATTGTTGTATAATCACCTGCAATGGCAAGGGTTTGATACCCTTGCCATTGCAGGCGACTAAGACATTATAATGTCCATCAGACCGAATTTCGGACACAACGGCCAATGTTAACAGAGACTGGCCATCGCAGGAGATATTATAGTGCACAAATGTGTAATCACAAGTGCACTCTCTCTTCCCTCATGAGCCGATAGGATAACAATCTGACACGAGTGGAAAGAGATCAGGCGTAGCACCAACGGCTTTACGTGCTTTCCGAAACATGAGAGTCAACACCGCCAACTTACTAACTCCGGGCTGCTATAGAGAATTTTTGACCGGAAAACCCAGTAACTTATTGTTGGTCTGACCCAGGATTCGAACCCGAGACCTTATGCACAGCACTCACATAAATTACCTACAGATGTTGAAAGAAGCATTATTAGTAGAGGAAGAACTATTAGAAAACTAAGCGCTATGGGAGACCGCTGGACCGCCATGCTCCTGAGATCCCAAGGCACGCTCCTCTGGCTTTTCGAAATTATGTGCGTATTAAATGGTTAATTATCGCTCGCTGTAACGGTGAAGGACAACATCGTGAGGAAACCTGCATGTCTTAGAGTTCTCCATAATGTTCAAAGATATGTGTAGTCTGCCAACCCGCACTGGGCCAGCGTAGTGGACAATGACCAAAGTCTTCTCACACTGAGAAGAGGCTCTCGCCCAACAGAGGGACAGTTTAATACAGAGCGGGTATTATTATTTTATTTTATTTATTTAGGTTCATCCACAGCAAATGTATTATACATGGTTAAAAAAGAATATATATAGTCGACAATAATTAGGCTGATACACTTGCCAATTACGGATAAACCAACATGCACATAATGACAGAACTATACATACAAATTTAAATTAGAAACTACATACAGGCAATTTTTGTAAATAAATAGTTGTACATGAATATAAGTATTTTAAAATAATATAATAATTGGTTAATTATTGTAAACAGAGATTGCAAAATCTAAATTAAAATATGAAAACGAATAAACTGATAAAAATTTTAAGTCGTGACCATATTGTTATTGATGGAGTTTCGAAAAGAGGTGAATGTGTGACGTTTCAGCTTGTTTCTCGCATCGTTGTAAATGTCAATGGCATGTTATAAGCTTTATGGCGAAGGTAAGAAGGAAAACAATGTTTATAATAATATTCTTTTATTAAATTTAATTGTCTTTTTATATGTTTAAAAGTCTGTCTTTCTGTGGCATAGCTTCATAATAATATTCTTTTATTAAATTTAATTGTCTTTTTATATGTTTAAATTGCCTGGCTGTCTGTGGCATTGTAGCTTCAAAACGGATGTACCGATTGTGATTAAGCGAAAAAATGTTTGAAAAGTGACTTGATTGAAAGTGATAGGTGGCGCTGCGACCATTTTCTTTTTTCTTGGTTTGTTGGTTTCGCTAGTTCATTATAAAATCATTTAGTTACAGCTTTCAGACTATGTTCGCTCTCTAAGAAATAGAGATGACAAAAGACAACACTCTATGTATTGTCTCTAGCTATCAGTACGACATAATAATGTGTTTACTAAATAAGACGAATGGGAAAATCGGTATATAATGAACGTGCTTTATGTTCTTGATTTTATGTGAATTTAGAATAGTCAGCCTCGATGGCGTAGTGGTTAGTGTAACCGACTGCTACACCTGAGGTCGCGGGTTCGTTTCCCGCACAAGTCAAACATTTGTGTGCATGAACATGGATGTTTGTCTTGGTCTGGGTGTTTCTATGTATAATATGTATGTATTTACAAAAAAAAAGTATATATGTATGTTTATCCATTGTCTAGTATCCATAGTACAAGTTCTGCTTAGTTTGGGCTAGATGGTGTTGTGTGTATGTGATAGAATATTTATTATTATATTTATTTATTTGTATACGAATCTTATTCCAATGTGATAAAGTTCATAGCTAGTCATTTCTTTTTCTTATCCTCTTGAGAATGGAGGTCTGGCATTGGTCTCCAAATAGAAAACGCCGGAGGATCTGAAAGGAGAAATACATGTTTTAATTTGATGGTCATCCTTAGATTACGTTTTCCTTAAATAACACTAAACTATTAATATAGCATAGATCCCTGTGCTGCTTCGCTCAATCAGGCAACTGTTTCGAATAATTACTTTGACGCTTCAATCAATCGGATTTCTGCATCAAATAAAGACTTTGATGCTTCGATTAATCGGTGTGATGCTTCGAATAATCGCTTAGATACGTCGATCAATTGGTCAATAAATTGGTGTGGTGCTTCGAATAATCGGTTTGATGCTTTGAGTAATCGGTGTGATGTATCGAATAATGATTTAGATGCTTCGATCAATCAATATGATGCTTCGAAAAATACTTTAATGCTTCGGTTAATCGCCGTGACATCAATATGTCACCCAAAAAGTATTCAGTAAACGGATGATCATTTACCCTGTAGCTTTAAGAATTATATTATGCCGTTTATCAGATCGTAGTGGCCTAATCCTTTTTATACTACGAAGAGGCCTATGCCCAGCAGTGGAACAGTTTATACACAGAGGTAATATTACTTTTATCAGATGGACTTAGTAAAATGTTGGAGACCTTTATTTTCTAATGTACTTTATTCTCTCATTTAGCTAAATACAGTTTAAAATCAACGTAATGGTGGGTATTATGATGATCACACATATGTTTGTCCCGTGTGGAGTTCGAACCCATAACACTTAGCACAATGGCTGAACGAAGGCAACCAATTAAACCACTACTTTATCCGTGCAGTCAAATTTCATAATCTCAGCCAAACGACGTTCACTGCTGGATATAGAATACCACCCAAGGTTTTCCACACAGAGCGGTCTTGGGCCACCAGCATCCAAACGCATCACGCGCCCCTTACCAGGTCGTCAACTACCCCAATGGCCATCGGTTCTGCACGCTATGTGCTCTGCCGACTGCCACGTTAGCTTGACTACCCGGAGAACTATGTCGGCAACTTTAGTTTGCCTGCGGATCTCCTCATTCCTGATTGGATCCCGCAGGGAAACCCCAAGCATAGATCTCTCCATCGGGGTTTGACTGACTTTGAGCATTCTGATAAAGCTATGGGCTTGTGGCTTGGGCAGTGAGCGACCACGTCTCGGATCCTTATGTTAACACTTTACAGTAAAATAAATAGTAGAAAATCTCTTACCCAGTCTTTGGCACGAGACCTCCCATGCTGAGGTTCCCCCATAAGAAGCAGTTGCCTGTCATAGCAGTCACGTATGATGCACAGCGTCTACCAGTGAAGCCACCAGATGTCAATGATTCAGCGAGATAGAAGTATGACCTGAAAGAAAGAAAACAGTAATCAAAAATTGACACATTTCGTTAGGCTACCGAGTCGAAATTAAAATGTCCTTCAGACCAAATTTCAGTCACAGTTCATCCCATCTTAACGGAGACTGGACAACGCAGGAGGTATTTTAGTGCACAAGTGTGTGTAAACATACGTGCACTCCCTGCTCTTTAACTCTCATCCTCATCCGATGAGACTATAATCCGACACGACCGGAGAGAGATCGAGCGCAGAACTAACGGCTTTATGTGGTTTCAGAGGCACGGGAGTGTCGTGTTTGTCCCATTCACCACCACCAGCATTGCCCCCTTCGATGGCGAAAAGGACATTTTCCAAACAAATGTCCCATTCGCCACCGGAAGTGGCAACTGGGATGAGTTTAATCCCAGTCGCCAACCCCAGCATTCCTTCCTCTGGTAGCGAAGGGGATATTTTCAATAGAAAGAATTTCATTCGCCACCCCGGGTGGCAAATTTGATGTTGCTTACGAAAAATCTCAGTTGCCACACTTAAACATAAGGCCAGTACTTGTATTTGGAATGACATTTAAGTAAACAGAAGACAATATTATGACATTTATAGTTTTTGAAGTAGGTATGGCTAAGAATTTTAATATGAACTCTAAATAGAATAGGATGACTATTCAGGTTTAAGTAATGTTTATAATAAACCGGAGGAGGCAACGCTGCGTCACACCGGTGGCGAATGGGATATATTTTTTTTTAAGTGTCCTGTTTACCAACGGAGGAGTAATGCTGGGGGTGGCAAATGGGACTAACCCGAGAGTATCTAATACCACCAACTTCCTAACTCCGAGCTGCTATTGATATTTCTTAATAGAAAAACCCAATACTGCACTGATGACGTAGTCGTTTAAGTGGTCGCCTTGTCTCTGCCACTGCGCTGAGTAATATGGGTTCGAATCCTACACGGGACAAAAATTTGTGTGATCCATCCAATTGGTGGTTCCGAGTCTGGATATTCTTTGTGTCACTTTACAAACATTCAAACAACGGATACGGGCTTCTTTCTGTGAGAAGCGTCTACCACGCTGGCCCACTACAGATTGGCAAACTTCATCTTCGAGAACATTATGGAGAACTTTTAGATATGCAGGTTTCCTCACGATATTTTTCTTCACCATTATAGCTAGCGATAATTAACAATTTAACACCCACATACCTTCGAAAAGTCAGAGATGCGTGCCTTGAGATTGAACAGGAGACCTAGGCTATCTACATATATTTCGCTTCGCCCTTCGGGGATATAGGTAGTCTCGCGACTATACACGTAATTTACCCACCTTGCATGGTCACACTCTTGAGAGTTACATCCAGGCATGTCAATACCCCCGTTGGGGTAAAAATCGGCGTCGCCGAGAGTCGCCAGGTACCCCAATAAGCCAGCATTTGTATGAATCACTTCAGTATATAATCCATCAGTGGAACGGAACTTGTCTCCGTGTAAGATCCATCCAGGGAAAGCAGGGTCCAGTGCTGGGGAAAACAATTTCATTAACACTAGATTTTGCTCGTTGCAAACGAGTGAACGTTTAAACAAAAATATTATTTATTTTCGAACTTTTAAAGCACATAAGGAGGAACATAACGATGATGGGTGATAGATGGGTGTAAAAACTCAGGATTCAACCTCTTCCTCTTAAATGTAAAAGTAAAGAAAAGAAATGACCCCTATATCTCGGGGGTCTTTTGACCCACAAGACCCATATTTAAACTCGACCGAGGTATGACCCCAAGGTGTCTACACACCAAGTTACAGGTCAATATTTTCCATTTAAAATACATGTGAGCTTGTGACACCTATACCTCAGGGTTCTTATTACCGACAAGGCCCATATTCAAATTCAACCGAGGGATGACCTGAAGGTGTCTGCACACCAAGTTACAAGTCAATCGGTCCAGTGATTCCAGAGCTATGCCTGTCACTAACAGACAGACACACAGACCCACATAGTGTTTTCATTAACCTCTTCGAAGAAGACTCAGAGGTTATTAATTAAGTATATATAACACTTTATCCAAGAGCAACATAGGCTATATAACACCTCGCCACGACCCACGTGGTCGGCGCAACAACCACAATCACCACCAACGCGGGCAAATCCGCGAGCACAGCTAATAATATTATATGGAGACAATCCCGGCAGCTGGTTGATAGCCACTTACCAAATATAGGTTTGGTTAGTCCGTCAATAAAGGAGGCAATAAAAAAAAAATGCCCAAATACAGAGACCGTATCCTAAATCATGTAAACGAGCTTGCTGTTGAGCTAATGAAAACGAGGGTTACATTTTCGAGGCTGAAAAGGAAAATACCTGCTGATCTACATAATATGTGAATGATAGTACCAAAACCATGAACTCCAAGTAGAAAGTTTATATTTCAACAAAGTGGGCGAGTCACTGGACTCGGACCTCAAACGATTAATACTACATAACAAGAATAAATATTTAATATTGTCTTAAGTTTACGCGAATGTTATACATTGAAATCAAACACTTTATACGGATTTTGTCGCCTTGTTTATTTTACTTTATAACACTGTTATTACATAATTTTGAAAAGTCTAACTCTACTATTATTGAACTTGACCACTATTTAAGCTATAATTTTTTTAATTAAAACTATTTATATATGAGTTTACACTTTTCCCCGACGTTTCGGTTGCTTTACAGCAGCCATGTTCACGAGGAGACTAAGTATAACTACCATCTTCAATCGTTAAATCGGCAAAATCCGTATAAAGTGTTTAATTTCAAAGAATAAATATTGCCAAATGCCAAAAAAAGAGACAGATCGCAATATAAAAGTGGAATAAAAAAAAGGTTAGTGACAGCACGTTTTTCTAGGTAAAAGGTAACCTATGTCTTTTTCTGTGTCCCTGACAACGTGAATGCGAAATTTCGTGATGTTCTGCCGCTTTCGCATTTATAACGAGATGGATGTAAAAACCCAGGATTCAACCTCTTCTGTCTTCATGTGACCTTTCTTCATTATTTATTATTTTTCATCAGCATCCCTCTGCTGGGCAAAAGTCTCTCTCTTGGGCTTCCAAATCACTCTATTGACAGATATCCCCTGACCTTATGACCCCTATATCTCGGGGTTCTTTTGACCCACAGAGCTTCCACAGGGACAGTCAACCGAACAATGCCGAAGTATTACGAACGCGATTCGACCGCTTGTGTCAAATGCATGGTTGTGTGCGTGTTGTATTTTTCATTAAATTAATGTATTTTTCTCTGCATATTTTATATAAATATTAGGATTCGCCCCTCCTTCTCCATAAAAACTTTAACTTTGCCAAATTTTATACTCTAGTTCCAGTTTTCTAGTCTAGTTTTTTTTTTCACGTATTAATAATATAGATTAATTAATTTTAGCTTTGTCTGTTTGCTCTCTATACAAGCACTATACAACACATAAATAAGATTCGAATCGGCCATTCAAAAAATATAGATGAAATAGTTTGTATGAAAACCACAACGTTACTGATTTCCTTTATACAAAGCGGCAATTTCATAATATTTTAACCTCTAATATAATCAATTCGAACTGTAATTGTCTATCTACGACCTGTAGTAGTCTATCTATCTTCTGTAGGGCAGAGGAGTGCATGAGATCTAGGGTTTGAATCCCGGGGCAGGCCAAGATAAAGTTATTGGATTTTTCTGTTAAGAAACATCAATACGAGGCCGCAGTTAGGAAGTTGGCGATGTTAGAAACCTTCGTGCCTCGAAAAACACGTAAAGCCGGAACATGAGGATTAGGGAAAAGAAAGTGCACTTGTGATTGCGCACATACTTGTGCTCTATAATATCTCCTGCGCAGATGGCCAGTCTCCGTTAAGATAGGCCGCCGTGACCGAAATTCGGTCTGGAGGACATTATTAGAGCAGATAAATTTTACCAAATTTCTAGCAGTTCAATACCGCTTACTGAGGTTACTTACCAGTGATATACGCGATTTGGCCTCCAAGGTTCCTGCCAATGATGCCAGCCTGGTGACCACCAAGACTGTGTCCAACTATGTGGTACATTTGAGGAACTACTCCAGTGACTGAGTTTAACCAGGTGATGAATTCGGCAACACTGTAACCTGGAAAATAATTTAAAACAATTACTTAGGTATGTACGAGTTTTTATAATGTGATGATTTAGTTCATAAATCCCGACTAATATTATATATGCGACGCGCGTAAGTTTGTTTTTTTTTATACACCTAAGGTGGCAAATAAACGTACGGTCCTTCTGATGGTAAGTGGTCACCGTAGCTTATGGACGCCTGCAACACCAGAGGCATCACTTGTGCTTTGCCGATCCTTTAGGAAAGGAAGTGGGAAGGAAAAGCAGTGGGAAGGGGAAAAGAGGATGATTTGGCCTCAGACACTCGCACTTATCGAACGAAATACAACTGTAGGAATACTGCTATTGATCACGTCGATATTCTGCGGGAGGGTAGTCCTTTGCCGGTCGAGCCGGCCCATTCATGCTGAAATCAGCAAAGCTCTACTACTCATAAAATTGTTTGTTTTTTTGGTAACCCTTACACGCCTTAACCTTGACCGATCATGGATTGGTATGTTAAGTTAGTAACAGTCCTTTTTCCTGAATGAAAGACACCCTATGATCTTTTTTGTTCCCCTGACAACGAATTTTCATATTAATTGGTTGATTAACTACTTGGTTAACACATGAAAACGTAACAAACTTAAATTCGCATTTATAATATTAGTTAAGACATGATACTTACCAGAAGTAACAGTATTGGCCACAGCGGCTACATAGTTGATCGTACCAGCTCCGGCTGACCAATCCACCACGATCACATTCACATCTTCAGCTGACAGGAACGCTGCGAATATTATCAATAGACAACTATAACTTTTCTTCTCCCTAGCCTGTATTGCTCCCAAGTCACTTGGGGTCGGCTTTTCTAGTCTAACCGGATTTGACTGGATATCAGTTTTTACACGGAGCGGCTGCCACCTGACCTCCGCAACCCGAAGGCTAACGGTACCCTAAGGCTAGTCCAGTGTCAGGATATTATAGGGCACTGACTTCCCAATAACGACTGCCATAGATGTTCATGGCAGCTGGGACCGACGGCTTAACGTGCTCTCCAAGGCACAGAACAGGCGATAATTGTCAATCAATACGCACATAATTTCGAAAAGTCATATAACTTCCGAAAGTCAGAGGTGCGCGATGGGGGTTTGAACCCGAGACCCTTTGCATTGCAGGTTGTTGGTCTCCCACTGAGCTATCGCTGCTCTCACACAATATCTATAGAAATAACAGTGTTGCTAACAGACAACTATAACTATAAGCTTTAAATAATTAAGGCATCGATCTTGCAATCAAAAGATCACAAATACTTGTTCCACGTCTGTGTGTTCTTTGTGTCCATTGTTTGAATGTTTGTAAAGTCCCCCGCGGCACAGGAATTATTCCTAGTGCAGGAGTCGCCCTTATTTATAAAAGGAACAACAAATGCTGATAATTTGTTTACCCTTAGCTGTAGTGGTGTAACGTTTCTATAATCGTGGGTCTAACGGACCCACGCGTATGATGATACTTATGTCAGGGGTAGCGACCGAATCTCGTCTGTCCTCTTGTGTATATTTAGGCTTACTACAGTTATCTTAGGCTGTGACGATTTTTAGACATGTTCAAAGTATGAGCATGGGTCATAGGTGTTAACAAAAACACTGATAAATTGTTTTTAACTCCAATTGTTGGTAATAACACATACACACACACTCACACACACAAACACACACACTGACGCACACACACAACTCAATCTTTCGTTTACTTTTAACATATGAATTGCTTTTGTAATCATAAAATCTTTTGTGTAATTTATATGGGAGAAGATACTGACTTCCTGTAACACAGGTTTCGTACCTAGCACAGGAATCAGGACTTCAAAGGAAATGTGTAAACCATTTTAAGTTAATAAATAAATTATTATTAAAAAAATTACAGAAAAGAGGTCAGCAAAATCATTTTCTTATTAAATACTAGGTCTTGTCCACGATTTCGTTTAGGAACACAACTTCTTTTGGATAAAACGTACTCTATGTTCTTTTCAGTACTCCTGACAAAGTGTATGCGAAATTTTAGGATAATCAATTGAGTAGTTAATGCGTTTCATTCAGTAAAAATTGCCCGAGCTAGCAAAGCCACAGGAAAACTTTTCTAGTGTATAAGGATTTATTTTACCAGCATTTTCCATGTCAAAGTAGAATATAAATTATAACGAGGCAATCTGCCACGAAACTGAAATTCTCTACTTCCAATTCTTCAACAACCGTATTAGCTAAGGAAACAGAAATTCTCCTTACCAGGCACCAAGACTGAGTTGAAGTCAGCACTAACGGAGTCAAGCCAGCCGTGAAGAAGGATGACTGTTCTTCTCTCAGAATTGTAGTTGGTAAGACCCAGAAGACCATTACTGCCGATCAGAAGCGGCTGGCTGACGGTAGGATTAAGTCTGTAAAAAACATGAAATAGGGTTTAAATTTCGTCTAATACATAAGTCTTTTAAAATACAGGGTTTGACTGCCTCAACGGCGCAGCGGTAGTGAATGCGACTGCTGTGCGTGAGGTCTCGGGTTTGAATCACGGGTCGGGCTAACAAAAACCTACTATGCCTATGCATCCCCGTGGCTAAAGTGCAGAATCACCGTATAGGGTAACAGCACAGATGCTTCTTCGCTGCTAATTATGCAAAATATGTTATAAAACATTATATATATATATACATATATATTAAATATATACATTTGTAAACCTGTATATACATTATGGAGAGCAATAAACGAATTGAATTGAATTGAAAAAGTTTTTGGATTTTCCTACTAAGAAATCTTAATAGCAGCTCGTAGTTAGGCAGTTAGCAATGGTGACTCATGGCGGCTAATCTTAACTATAGACCGCCTATCTGTGCAGGAGATATCACAAGTATGTGTTAACACAAGTGCACTCAGTATTGCGGGATCTCATAGTGCGACCAGCACGACAACGACCGGGGAGAGATCAGGCGCAGGAACAACGGCGCAACGTGCTTTCCGACTTACCGCTTTTAACACAATTGTTATTTATTATTATTTCATCCTGTGTTGTCTCACTTGATACTCCTTCTTGCTTTTCAACATCTCTTTGTTATGCGCTAGTTTGCACCAGTCTCTCCTACAACTATCTAATTCTTCCTACCTCTGTCTACCTCTTAGCCTTGGGATCCCAGATGATTCTGTGATCCAGTCTACTAGTTTTAGCCAAAACCTCCTTCGGTATGCGACAAACTTGTCCAGCTCAATCCCATTTGACTTTTGCAGTTTTCTGGGTGACATCTGCGATTTCTATTTTGGTGCGTATTCTTGTATTTTTAAATTCGGTCTGTTAGCCGTACCCCTAGAATATCACGCTCCATGCAAGCAAGCAATAAAAAACATACCTGTCTATTGTTGGAATGCCAGATATAATAGAAGACTATAAACTAGAATATAAACTTATAATTGGATAATAACTTATTGATTGTAATTATTTTGCTATGCCCCAACAGGGTCCATAATGTCACCTAATTTTAAGTTTTTACCATCTAATTTACCTACATTGTGGAATTGCAAATAAAGAATAAAGACCTACTGAACCTGACCGCCAGTTCCGCTGCCACTCAATAATAGAAGATTTACCTGGTGAATAGATGGTAGACATTCTGCCTGTTAGGGTCGTATCTGGCAGCAGCAGCCACGTCGCTGCTCGTCATCCAAGTGTCTGCCAGTACAGGGTATCCACCAGGACCTTCGATGTGCTGGAAGCGAGGTCCATCGTCCAGTTTCCTTAGGACTGGGTCGTAAGGCAGAGCTGCAAGAAGAAAAATCGTGCCAAGTAAAGATATAAATGACAGGTGTGAATCACGATACTTAGATCGCACGCTAGCCATCTAAATAATATAAATAAAATAAAAATAAAAATATAAATCTATACTTATAAAATAAAAATTGAATTTATGTTTCCCTTGGTCACGCATTAACTAAAGAAAGACACTACCAAATATTATTTTTTTTAGTTTTCTAATCCTTTGTAGAAGGTTCATACAGTAAGAAAATTGACAAATTACAGAAAACTTAACGTCAATTTTAACTTTGCATGTTTGACAGTTCGTCTAAGACACACCAACGTCTGTCGAGAAGGATTTAACTCAAAAATGTCTCAACCGATTTTAAAAATCTTTCAGCATTAGAAAGCTATATCATCTCCCAGTAACATGGGCTATATTTTATTTCAAGTTCAAGTGATTCTACTAAAATACCAACTTTTATGCAAGCGAAACCGTGGACATAATCTAGTACGAAATAAAGATAGATGATAAATATACATATATACATAATTAATAACGAGAAAAGACTGACTAACAAAGTTTATAAGGCTAGTGTGAATGGAACAGTCGCAAGGGGAAGACCTAGGCGAACGTTTCTTGATCAGATCGGAGATGTTCTGGACAAAAGCTAGGTTAAGAGCACCTTAAACCGGCGATCGTGTATGAGGAATGTTATGAAAGTGAATGAAGGCAGAGAAGTGTGTCAGGATCGTAGCAAATGGAAATCCGTAGTCTCTGCCTACCCCTCTGGGAAACAAGCGTTAATCTATGTATGTATATACATATTTATATGTTAATTAGGATACTTAGATAACCCGCTTGCCATCTATGTTGTGTAAAAATTCCTTTGGATTGTAAATGATAGATATAATAGAAATTAAACTAGTTTGTACGGATATTATCGCGTTGTTCTATCTTCTAGTTTTTATTTACATAAACAAAGCAACAATCATAATTTACAACTTAACTAATATTCACAAACCTAACCACTTATAAATAAAACAACATGAAAAGTAACAAAATATGGGACTGTAAAATTTAATATAAAGAATAGAAATTGCTGGTTTAGGCAACGTCGTAAAATTCCTCAGCATCGCTGTCAACCGGGAAAGTGCCTAAAAAACTGGCAGCATTGCCACGTTGAATGGCAATGCTAATTCTTTGAGCCAAGAAAAATCCAGCCACGGTCGCGCGAAGAGTCGATTAGCCGCTTAGATATATCTCTGAAAACCGCACGAGCGCCCGGATCCCATGAACCTAGCATCTCCACCCCAAACGGCTCAAAAACTTAATTACCAATTAAATTACTGTATTTGCGCCGTTTGAGGTTTTCCGCCGCTACAGCAGCAGCACTGGGATAGCTCACCGTGAACGGAAGATGTGATGGCGCAAGGGTGTCGACGCATGTGGCGTCCTACACCAAAGGCCTACCCATTTTACAAGGTAACAAAGACATACCATCGTGTCACGTACCAAGCCTATGGGTTCTAATACTATTTATTAATTCACCATCTTAAGAGGCTCGCGTTGAATGGTTGGGTCAAGTCCTCGATTCAGAAGTCACTATTACTCGACACGGCGCGCATAGTGCGGAGGTTCCTTTCTCTGGAGCCCTAACCACTGATAGTTTGGTCCCTGCACCCGATATCGGTGGGTTTCCGTGGTCCTATTTTAAATTTTTTATTTTTTTATATATAATGTAAAATATAATTACGAGAAAATATTTATATAAATGGCATAATAATAATAATCGCGTTGTTTATTTTAAAAACACTAGTCTAACATCATTTTGAAACTATTAAACTACTTCTGATAAAATTTACTACTCTTCTCCCTAGCCTTTATTATTCCCAAGTCACTTGGGGTCGGCTTTTTTGGTCTAACCGGATTTGACTGGATATTAGTTTTTACACGGAGCGGCTGCCACCTGACCTCCGCATCCTGAAGGCTAACGATACCCTAAGGCTAGACCAGTGTCAGGATATTATAGGGCACTGACTTCCCAATAACGACTGCCATAGATGTTCATGGCAGCCAGGACCGACGGCTTAACGTGCTCTCCGAGGCACTGAACAGGCGATAATTGTCAATCAATACGCACATAATTTCGAAAAGTCATATAACTTCCCAAAGTCAGAGGTGCGCGACGTGGGTTCGAACCCGAGACCCCTCTGCATTGCAGTCTGTTGGTCGCCCCACTGAGCTACCACTGCTTACTACTATACTATTTAAGTTATTAAACTATTTAGATTTAGTTTAATCAGTCACGGGGCGACTGAATAGTTTTTTTTCTTAGTCTTTTGTTATGTCCCACTGCTGGGTAAAAGCCTCTCCCATGGACTTCCAAACCACTATGTTCAAAGACATTCCCTGCCAGTTCCTTTTGAAGACATCCAAGTCATCTCGCCGTCTCCGTTTAGTCTGCACTGCATTTAAATAGGTCGAATAGTAGTAAAGTTTAACAGTTTCAAAATTATACAAAAAGTGTTTTCAAAATAAAAAATAAACATGCGTGGCAGTCTTTGGGGACTGCCGATAGAAGTGAAAACTAAGTAACTAGCGTGCGGTGACGATGACGCGAGTTTCACGCTTTTTATTCACCCAAAAAGTACACATATATACACAGTATGCATATAGCTCATGGAAAGCATTCGGTGAATTTGCTCAACGCCTAAAGAAGTTTTCACTTCAACAACGCAATAAAATCCGGGTATTAGTCAATATTATATTGTATATCAGTCACTCCAAGATAATATTGAGATTTTGCTGAATCTGATTAGACTATAAAGTCGATTAATACACATGAAAATGAAATGTTTTAATCATATAGCCTTGGCCAAAAGTATGGAGCATCCCATATATTTTGCACGAGCGTAACATTTGCAGTAGGAAACAATACCTTTTGTTTAAATATGGTAAATAATGGTCATAGTAAAGATCATTTAAAATGTACACAAGTCGTTTCTTCACTTTAAAAAAAATGCAGTTCTCATAGAGGGTGCTCCATACTTTTGGCCAAGGCTGTATATGAGCCCTCACCATATTTATATCGCACGAAAAAGTGTCCACACTAAATAGAGTGAGCTCACACATTACATTTACATGATTGATAACGTTAGTGTATAATATTCAATATGAGTGAACGTGATAATATTATATTTATAATCCAGACGTCATGTTGTCATTGTGTGTCGGATGACAACTTAAGACTGCGCCGGGCGTAAGACACGGTTGGACTGAATGACAGAGATCGATATTCAAATCGGCACGCGGCCGCCATAGTAAAATTGTATGGAGGATTTGAAGTGCTTTGTTGATAAATATGTATATTTATTGTCAACCAATAACTTAAATATTTGGGACGGACAAATTGTAATATAACTATTTATGTTTCGTTTAAGCTATAAATAGAGAAGATTTCTACTGTTATTATCTAAAAATCACGTTATAGTAAATGTACATATATTTTATATTTGTATTAAACAAAAAGTGTTGATTTTATCAACTTAACTGTGACTGCCTGTTTTGGCACATTTCGCTCGGTGCAGTCTTAACGTACAGAAAGGTGACCGTATTTAAATGTAGTAGAGCACATTTTTAACCATTGGTATCACTTTAAAACTCTCTCTAACATACTCTCTATTATATTTTATCTTTTTTTAATGCCTGGATGATATAAGATTGTAATCTTTACCTGACGCAGCAGCTAAACCGATAAGAACGATTGCTAGAGTCGCCGACATAGCTCACTACTAAAAGATAACTAATATGAAGTCAAATATATATTCACTTTTTATCTATACCTACAGATTTATGCTAGCCTGGTACCTCGGCAATGGCTGTGGAATATTTCTATTTATTTTCTTTTTTATACAAACAGGCCCATCATAATATTGTCTTCTGTTTACGCGAATGTTATTTATTGAAATTAAACTACTATATACGGATTTTATTGCGTTGTTTATTTAACACTGTATTACATAATTTTGAAACTGTTACACTACTACTGCTATTGAATTTTACTAATTTATAAGCTAATAGGTTTACACTTTCCCCGACGTTTCGGTTGCTTTTTAGCAGCCATGGTCACGGGGAGACTAAAATGGTAGTTGTCTCAATGTTCCAGTGTAGTTATTTCAAAGTACCCGAACATAATTTAATCATTGGTGTTTCTATTTACGCAGAATGAGCTCAAAATATCATGAAGTCTAACTGTGGTATGCTTCTTCTTGGGTTTGAGTATTTGAATTACTGGTGGTACATTCCAACCATCTTCTCTATTGAAATTGGGATGTTTTTGATTTCAATAGCCTCGCGAAGCATACTTGGTAGGAATCGGTGTTCTTTAGCGAGAATCTGTGGTTTGTCAAAGATTTTCAGCACATCGATTAATTTTAATTAATTACCACTTCGCTTACCATCAAATCATTAGTCATTTATTCAAAACAAAATACTTTGTGTAGAATTTTAAAATTACATACTAAATGTGCACATATACAAATAATATTAAAACATACAAATAACTTAAAATGTATAATACGAGTACAATATAAATAACATATTAATTATAGGAGGATATTCGTATTATGTTATGTCATCACTTAAATTAATTAGCTAATGTCAACATGGATATATTATAAAAGAAAGATGTTAATGTAAATCATGATGAAACCAAGATAAATTAGAATTACTTATCTAGTTTCATTTTATTATAACAATTATTGTTTTATCATTACTTTTTTTTATAATTTTCTTTCTCGAAATTTACAATTTTATTCATAATCAATAATAATAAATTTAATTTCCTTATTAATATTATTTATTTGTAAGCATAGTGCTTCAGTTTCTTCCAATTTAACATTAGTTTTGTTATTTTAACGCCATTATTTGTTTGCACGTTTATTGAATGTAATTAGTGTAATTAGTCATATCACTTTTTCATCATTTATTTGTTTTTTTACACACGAGCATAGATTATAAGTATTTTATTTTTGTTAATGCATGTCGTGGCAGCCTATAATTGAGGCATCACTATTAATGGATTTCTGTGTATGTGTCATTACAATGTTTAAGTGTATGCTTTGTTGGTTGTCCATAAATAAATAAATAAATAAACTTATATATCGCACTCTAAAACAGAGACACGTCTGAATATTCTGGGGTTATCAAATTTGAACTCTGTTGCAATTACTTAACACAAGTATAGTATTATAATTCATAGTCACACAATTAGAGTTCAAATTGCCCTACTTCCAAATTTCGAGTTAAGTTACTGTTTTATTAAGAATACGACCTGATCCTGACACACTTTTCTGGCTTAATTCACTTTTATAACATTCCTCATACACCCTCGCCGGTTAAAGGTGTTATTAACCTGGCCTTTTTCTAAAACGAAAAAAAAAAAAATTATTTACAAAAAATATAAACAAAAGAGAAAAATAAAACTTCAAAATTAAAAAGCGTTATAATATTCTTCCGCATCGTCGTCAATTGGCAACGTGCCCAGAAGACTCACAGCATTGCCACGTTGAATGGCAATGCTTATTCTTTGTGCAAAGAAAATACCAGCCCTCTGGTCACGCGAAGCGTCGATCAGCCGCTTAGCTAGGTCTCTATAAACAGATCTAGCAGTTGGACTCCATGGCCCCAGCGTTTCGACACCAAACGGCTCATTTCATATTCATTTATTACATTCATTTTTTACCCCCGACGCAAAAACGACGGGGTGTTATAAGACGTGTCTGTGTGTGTATGTGTGTGTGTGTGTGTGTGTGTGTGTGTGTGTGTGTGTGTGTGTGTGTGTGTGTGTGTGTGTGTGTGTGTGTGTGTGTGTGTGTGTGTGTGTGTGTGTGTGTGTGTGTGTGTGTGTGTGTGTGTGTGTGTGTGTGTGTGTGTATCTGTGGCATCGTAGCTCCCGAACGGATAAACCGATTTTTAATTTATTTTTTTGTTGTAAAGGTGAATTAGTTGGGAGTGTTCTTAGTTATGTTTGAAGAAAATCGGTCCAAGATTGCCACCGCCACAAAATGGCGGATTACATATTTTCCACAACTTCCTCAATATGGGTATCAAATGAAAGGGCTTGATTAGTAGAATACTATAACTATGATAAATTTCAACTCCAAGATGGCCGCCATCACAAAATGGCCTATTAAATATTTTTTGCACAACTCTCAATATGGTTATCAAATGAATTTTGTGTCGGGGGCTTATAAAATTTTTAAATTATTTAATTAGATTAGTAGTAATTTTGGTTACAAATTACTAATATTATGTTACAAAAATGTTACATTTTGTGTTCCTTAAACATGAACCCTATTAGGGCACAAGAAAATTATTTTTGCTCGTGTGTATTTTAAGTTAGTATAATAGTAAGTTAGGTTAGAAACAGTACTTTTTAAACAATATATAGCCTATGTTACTCAGTGATAATATTATACCACGCGCGCCTCTGTGTCGTGTTCGTGTCCCATTTAGGGGCGAGACAGTAGGGCTTTGAAATGAGTAGTGCCTATATTGGGTAGGTCTTGTTGTGTAGTGGCCTGACGTTTCACACGGCGGGCTGAAACCTCGGCGGGGTCGCGACCGCATGCGAAAGTGATTCGCGCGCCCCGTCGATAGTGATTTTGTCGAGGAACACCGTGGTAGGTTTAGTCGGTATTCCGGGAGGTACATTATTCTTATTCCATCTTTATTTTACACCGCCGTGAAAAAAAACAAAAAACTGATAATTTTATAGCTGGTGATCGGTTGTATAGTTTTTGAGTTAAAATATAGTGGGGAGACCAAAAGACTGCAATGCAGATGGTCTCGGGTTTGAACCCACGTCGTGCACCTCTGACTTTCGTAAGTTATATGACTTTTCGAAATTATGTGCGTATTGATTTACAATTATCGCCTGCTCCGTGCCTCGGAGAGCATGTTAAACCGTCGGTCCTGGCTGCCATGAACATCTATGGCAGTCGTTATTGGAAAGTCAAAGCCATCTTATATCCTTACACTTGTCTAGCCTTTGGGCATCGTTAGCCTTCGGGTTCCGGAGGTCAGATGGGAATCGCTTCGTGTAAAAACTGATATCCAGTCAAATCCGGTTAGACTACAAAGCCGACCCCAAGTGACTTGGGAATAATAAAGGCTAAGGAGAAGAAGAAGTTTTTGAGTTAAATAAACAAACTAATAATCTAATCTTCTCTTTTTTATAATATTATTTGTGTATTAGTATTATAAAATTAGTTTAGATTATTATAACAATTATATTTTACTCCATATAAAGTAAACGAAAATGTAAAAAAGAGCCGGAAAATTTTACACAAAGCTTTTCCATACATATTTTAATTGACACCTCTTTCGATAGATGGCGTTGTTCTGTGTCGCTGAATCGCGCTATGGTTTCGTAACAAAGAAGTGTATATATACCGGCTTTGCTTAAAACCAAAATAGATCGCACTTCGCAGTTCAAGCAGTTATTGTAAACTTATTAGACTACCAATTTTTTGAACCCCAATCAGTGAATTATACTGGGGGTAATAATATACTATTCGCTACTAGCGATGGGTCGTTGACGTTTATTTCGTTAACGAAACGTTAACGTTGAATTACGATAGTCAACTAGTCGATCAACTAGTTAAATTTGTCAACGAGTTACCGTGCTACTAATGTCAACTTGTAACGTAAACCGTTAATTAATTGACCGATTTTTATTTGACCTGATATTTTATTGTTTATTTATAAACAATTTGATTAAATGTATTAATGAAAAACGTTTGATTGATGCTTGTACTTAGATGAACTCCCTTTCATACTTTTTTCAGGATTAGGAATGACTAAATTCGTCATCGCTTTCTTTAAAAAAATATGTATTTCAAAAATAACTCTTGCCTACGTAACTTAGAGTTCAAATTCGACCGTCGCTTGCAATGTATGATGTTATTTTCAACGTAAGTATCGAGTTAAATTCATTAATGTCGTTGACGAATTCAACTAGTTGATTCATAAACAGTTAACGTTGATACGTTGACAGCAGATCTACCGTTGATTCAACTAGTTCGTTGATTTAACGCCTATCGCTACTCGCTACTATTTAAAGCGAATGATAATGACGATGCGTTTTCTAATGGGCGTAAGATTCTCTATCGATTCTTGGTTTAAAAGATTATCTTAAGGTCAAGTGACCGTGTATTCAAATTTTAAAAATAATTGTTACCTAACTGGGGCCACTTTTTTTTTGTATTTCTCTCCCTAGGAATAAATCCTGTGTCGCGAATTAATCAACATTTAAACAATGGACTCGAGGAACACCGAGATTCAAAACAACTATTCTTCTTCGTTTTTTTTATTTTTTTTATAGCCAGTTGCACTCACTGATCGGTAAACGATTAGCGAGGTTACGCAACGTTGGGTGCGGTCAGTCTATAGATGGGTGACCGCTTAGTGGTATTTCATCTGAGCGTCTCCGTGCTTCGGAGGGCGCGTAAATAGTCGGTCCCGGCTGTTGTCAAATTGACAACAGTCGTTAAGCCATGTCATGCCTATGGGCGGCTTAAACAAATCTTGACAACAGGTTGGCCACTAACCACACGAAAAGAAAAAGAAGAAACAACTATTTGTAGAGCATATAATTTTTGTTTCGTGTGGGGATCGAATCCAAAACATTTGGCGCAGTGGTTAGGCGAACACTTTAACTTTTCTGCCCTTGTATTGTACTTGTTAAACGTTTGGTTGGTTTGCGTTGTACGCATTGCGATTTCCAGATACTATTTGAATAATAATTATAATATTCTACCACATACACACAACACCATCTAGTCCAAACTAAGCAGAGCTTGTACTATGGGTACTAGACTAGACAATGGATAAACATACATATATACTTTTTTTGTAAATACGGACATATTATACATAGAAAGACCAAGACAAACATCCATGTCGATGTATGCATGGACTTGTGCAGGACTCAAACCTGCGACCTCAGGCGTGGCAGTCGGTTATGAATGAATGTTGTTTTTATATGTAGGTATTTATTTGCAGAATAGCCACGATACAGCTGTTACAATAAGTTACACTACTTTTCAGTTGTAAGAATGTAACGGATATGAAAAAAAAAATAGTTTAAAGAAACTAAAAAACACGCTTTCTAAGATATTTTGATAACCCACGCATTTTTACATAAAATTATTACTTAAATTATTTTCTAATTTTTAGTTTGCTTTTTTAATAAAGTGTGTTTTTTAGTTTTAACAATTATTATCTTTTTATTTTTGTATTGTCATCAGTCCTTAATAAGTGTGCCAAATTTCGAGTTAATCCGATGTTTTGAAGGGGGTCAAAATCATGTTCAAAGTTTCCGGTACATACATACTAACATACGTATGAAGCTAATAAAAGGGTGTTAAAAATTAAAAATCGTTTAAAATTTCGGAGTATTTCAGTGACATACATACAAAAGTACAGAAGAATAATTATATATGTATATAAATAAAAGTAATTATCTTATAATATAAATTAATCTAATGGATGATAAAATATCTACGATTAATAATTAAGTCATCAACTTGTTCAAGATAATAATATATTATAAACAATTTTAATTACTTTGTTTTTTAATAAAGACTTAAAATTTGACTCTATGGATGGCGTAATGGTTTAAATGGTCATCTCGCCACTGCTACGGCGACGAGTATTATGGGTTCGAATCCCACACGCGACTAAAATGTGTGATTCACAAATGATTGTTCCGAGTGTGGATGTTCGTTGTGACCGTTGTATCAGTGTTTGTAAAGTCCCCCGGGACACATGAATTATTAATAGTCCGGAAGCTGTCTTTTAAAGAAAGAAAAATAATTGTATGTATACAGGGTGTCCGGTAATTAATGGATAACCAGGAAATGTCTTACTGATGGCCGTAAAGAAAAAAATATGAAAAAAAATCTATCCTAACTACTACCTGAGATATGTGTTTTTTTTTTTATTACCCTGTATAACTTTCTTGTATACTACGACCATAAATAAATGAAATCCATCGGTATTTGTTGTTTTATTATTAAACACTAATTATGCTAATAGATAGACAGTCAAAAGTATGCTATGCTAATATAGCTTGCACTTTTTAATATATATATTTTCTTCCGTTTTCATTTTTTCTGAACGGCCTTCAGTTCTACTATAAGACATTTCAAGGTTATCCATTAATTACCGGACACCCTGTATATCTTATCAAGACAAAAAATATATAATCATCCTAGGAACATATTTATACAATAACATGTCATTAATTTTTTATTTAAATTATTAACTATGTACATATAAACACAACTCTTTAAAACTCACTTATACCTAATATATTATAAAATAGAAAATTAAAATAATAAGAAAACTAAAATACCGTGCTAAAACAAAAAATATATAATCATCCTAGGACCATATTTATACAATAACATGTCATTAATTTTTTATTTAAATTATTAACTATGTACATATAAACACAACTCTTTAAAACTCACTTATACCTAATATATTATAAAATAGAAAATTAAAATAATAAGAAAACTAAAATACCGTGCTAAAACCCTCTAATAGGCGTCAAAAATGATAATTGATATTTATCTCACAGAAAATGGAGTACACACAGCGACACATAGCTCTTCTATTTAGTCACAATGTGGCATACGAAATGTTTTACATTTTAAAATAATTCTAATTATTGCATAGGTATGATAATTAAATTAAATTAGTGACATTGTTATTTAAAATATTAAATTATTTAATGTAGAAACTCCTTAAGGGAATAGTATGACTTTTCTAGTAGCCATGTCTTAAGGTGTTTCATATTTTTATACATTGTAGTTCTCGGAATAGATTCTAGAACTAACCTATTAGGATGCCTAGTGCTTCTCGGATACTTATACATGGCCTTGGGGAAAAAGTGTGGACAGGTTTTAACAAAAACAGAAATCTCAAGAATATACATACAGGTCAGAGGAAGTATGCTTAATGTTTTAAAATGTGGTTTGCATGATTCGTCTGGAATAAGACCGACAATGGCTCTTACACATCTCTTTTGGACAATAAAACATCTATTAGCTTCAGGAGAATTTTCCCACAGTATAAGGCCATATCTTAGAACTGATCTTACATAGCCATGGTAAGCTAACAGAGTAGTCTATATTATTGAGGTTTTCTTAATTCTGCTCAAGACATATAAAAATTTATTAATTTTATTACAAGTGGCACTAATATGCGATTTCTAATCAATATGTTTGTCTAATGTTATTCCTAAGAAAGTTACGTCATCTTTTTCATTAATATTAATTTTGCTCGAAATCATTCTGTTTTCAGTACAGGCAGAACGTTTGAATTTGATAAAATTTGTTTTCTGCAAGTTAACTGTCGAGTCATTTGATTCTAGGTGTTGTGCCACCAAAATGGTCGTCCTATTTACTTCGTCGTTAATATCAGTAAAATTATTGCATGTCAAAATAATGGAAATGTCGTTTGCAAGTCAAATACTGTTGCATAATAATTGTAAGTTTGAATGTCATGGTAGAGAATATTATTGAACATTTCAATTCTAAAATTATACATAGTTGAAAAGTTATTAAATTTAAATGTTGGTTAGCATAATATTATGTTCGTATAAGTTATAGCTAGTAGCATTTCACGTATGTAGGCAACCAACTCAGAGTAATTGTTAGCTGTACAACAAAGTACAGTCTAAAATCTTCCTCACCCATTAGTATTATGCAATAATCATTAAGAGGAAACACAAGGACCGTTTTCCCATACAAAAGTAGTCCCCTGTTTTTCTTCCCTGGATAATGCCAGTAGAGCAATAATATTTCTTCAAAAAATGTTTAGCCTCTATTGGCATGTCCCTATGTTTTCCTTTTTTTCATTAATTAATTATTAAAAGAGATATGAGCCTTCAAAAACCTCAAAAATTGGTCAGATTTTTTGCTGTATTCAAACATCCAGAAAACAAATTTGAGTGGATTATATAAAAAAAGAAAAACATAGAAACACGGCCAAAGCCTTTCTTCAATTGTTAATTAAATAAGTAGTTAAATCGGTCAAGTGTTGGAGAAGGAATCAGGGGACTACGAAACGTTGATTTTGTGTACTTTTATTGGTATTTTCGGTCCAAGCTGCAGTTGTCTCTATCACGCTCTGCGGGCACTCCGCGACAGCAATAGATTTTACAAATACCTATTTTCCAATTCTCTCGCCCGTGGTGTTTCCTCTTAATAGTAAAATTAGTAAGCTTTTTGTCTATATTACATAAGAGCCTTTTTACACCACAATTTTGTAACAGATAATGACATATTCGGTTATATGGATTTCTCTTCTTGGGACTTGTTTCTGTTATATTCTGTTATTATTATTGTATTGTCCTCGAGAGTAACCTGTGTAGAAAGTGGTTGGTTTTGTTATTCCATTTGATGTACTATGCGATATTTATTTCTGCTGCGACTTTCCTCTGCAGGGAGTCTCTGCGTGGTGTCCCAAAATCACTTTAATTATCAATTTTTTCGTTACTTTCTTTACTAGGTATTTAATTTTTCAAGTGTCTGCTTCAAATCGGAATTTTCACTAGATAGGTTATGGATCTCCTTGTGAGCTGCCGCTAACTGCGAGTTTAAGTTCGGTAATTTATCGCTTCAGGTTTTCAATTTCTTCATACTCATCATCTGATATATTAGGTTTACTGTGTCGTCAATTGTTGAATTATTGTAGCTGCATTCATTCACAATATCGGACAACGATTGAGAACGATTGTCTTTCGTAGCGTTATGTTCTCAGATAAATTTATTTTTATATTGCTATGATATAATTGTTTAACAAAGTCTCTCGATAAGTCTTAGAGAAACATAGGTGGTTCGAACTCACAGTGATACGGCAGCTGCGATCATCCCTGGCTCGTTAGCCACTCATTCACGCAGACATGTATAGTATCTCATAAAAATGCGGATCGCTTTTGGTAATTAGTGGTTTCCTTGGAACTCACTAGACGCTTTAGCTGTATGATGTTGCTTGGTATGTAGAGTTGTCGGTTACTAGTTAGCTAGGTAGTTAACTGCAGGTGAACTAGATGGCGCCAATCTCAATTGATAGGCTGACTACAATTTGAGTTAGTGGCAGTTAGCGACGTAGTTAAATGCAGATTATATAACTAGATGGCGCTAATTTCAATGGTTGAGCTGAGCAAAGGGTTTCAATAAAAAACAGTCTTCGTAATAGCGTAATTTGATTATAAATTTAAATCCACTGGTTTAGAGTATTGTTTGAGTAGTTAGTAGTCGTTTGTGCACTATTGGTATTTGTCGCAGTATATCACTCACAGAATGTTATCAGTTTCAATTTAATCTTATCTTATCTTGTGTGGGGGCCAGTCAGTACAGACCGGCGACACTTCGACCCAGTGGAATCTTTTGTGCTGACTTCCCCAATAACGACTGCCATAAATGTTCATGGCAGCTGGGACCGACGGCTTAACGTGCTCTCCGAGGCACGGAGCAGGCGATAATTGTCAATCAATACGCACATAATTTCGAAAAGTCATATATCTTCCGAAAGTCAGTGGTGCGCGACGTGGGTTCGAACCCGAGACCCTCTGCATAGGAGTCTGTTGGTCTCCCCACTGAGCTAACGCTGCTCTTCTCTTCAATTTAATAGTTTTGGCTGTTATTAACAACTTATTGAGTTCTTTTGTTTATTTTTACTATTCACAACTGTTATAAGGTCCAATTTAAAAGCATATTTGTACTTATATTTACGCGATTATTATTATATTTATATTTTTTTATTATTTGGAAACACGGAACTAGTTCTTCGATGTGACGGGTGGCGCCACTGTTATAGCCTTTAATCTTCCTGAAGAGTTGGTCTATTAAATCCATTGTGTCCGTTAGTTGTATGTTTGTAAAGTCCCCCGCGACACAGGATTTAGTCCTAATGCGGGAGTTGTCTTTTTAAAAAAAAAAAAAAATAAAAAAAAAAAAAAAAAAAAAAATAAAACTAATATTATAAATTCGAAAGTAACTCTATCTGTGTTATCATTTCACGCCTAAACCACTCAACCGATTTAGATGAAATTTGGTACATATATAGTTTAAAACCTGGGGAAGGACATAGGCTACTTTTTATTGATATAGGAGTACAAAGAGGGCAGAGCAGCAGGCAAAAATATTTTTTTAATTTGAATATACTTTTTTGCCTCGTGTGGACATCGAACAAACAAAAGCTTGAGCTTCAACATATTATAAGTACTTATAGATTTTTATTATACGTATGATCAAACGACTTGGTGTTTTATCACTTAGATGAGAATCGCCGGCTCTTATTCCTAGTGCGGGAGATGGCTTTTTTTGTTTTATTTGTTTTTTCTAGAGTTGATGGTAGATGAGCCAGCGGTCCAACTGATGATAATCAGACGGTAACCAGACTGTATGTGGTAATTACCACTTATGGGTATTTCAGAAGCAATTCTGCTGGATTGCATACTGGAGCAGAGATTTTATGCAATCCTATTGGTTAATATTTTTTCGTTTCTTCGCTCCGCTGCCTCGCTCATCTTCAATGGACGACTTATTCGTCAACTCGACCGCGAAAAACTCATCCACGTAGTCGAATTGGGAATAATTAATTCTAACTATTCTTTTATTATGCATCTCGATCGAAGGCATATCGACTACGTGGTCGAGTTGATATAGCTATTTTTTGTGAATTTGTTTGTTCGTCATCTCGACTGAGTACGTAAAGTACGTTCTGGTAGAAAATGTTTAAGGCATATCATGGAAACAATTATTTTGTTAACCAGAATAATATGCGTGCTGTGCTAATACAATACATATTATATACGAGGGTGCGTTTTTAAGTTCGCGGAATGGAATAGAAGGGGATGAAATAATATTACAAAATTATTTTTCCTTTTCAATATATTCACCTGAAACCCTAATACATTTCTCAGATCTATGAATTAACTTATGAATACCTTCATAAAAAAATGTTTTGTCTTTCTCTGAAAAATACGCCGAAACTGCATCCTTCACTTCTTCATCGGTTGAAAATTTCTTTCCTCGAAGCTCTTTTTTCAGATTTGGAAAGAGATAATAGTCGCTGGGAGCCAAGTCTGGGCTATAAGGTGGGTGATCAATGATATCGAAGCCCACCTTGTGCAAAGCAGCCAACGCAACTCGACTCTTGTGAACAGGAGCATTGTCGTGCAAGAGCAGGACACCTTTGGTCAATTTTCCTCTTCTTTTTTCTCTGATTGCCTCTTTTAACTGCTCTAAAATTGAAGCGTAGTGTTCTCCGGTTATGGAAACACCTTTTTCTTTGTAATCAACCAACAAAATTCCTTCTGTGTCCCAAAAAACTGTCGCCATGAGCTTTCCCGCCGATTGCGACACCTTGAATTTCTTAGGCGGTGGTGTACCCTTTTTATGCCACTGCATGGAATCTTGTTTAGACTCAGGTTCATAGTGATGAACCCAAGTTTCATCCCCAGTAACAATTCGCTCCAAAAAACCATCCTTGTCTTCATTACACTGGCTCAAAAACGCACGCGAACACTCGACGCGCTTCTGTTTTTGAGGCGGTGTGAGCATTCTAGGCACCCATCTTGCACTGACTTTTGTCATGCCGAGATGATCATGGAGAACCTTGAAAATGGTCGTTTCAGATACTCCAACCATCTCTGCGATTTGTTTTTCTTCAAACGTGCATCCTCCAATATTAATTTTTCGATTTTTTCGATAAGATCTGGAGTGGTGACCTCAACAGACCGCCCAGGCCGGGAATCGTCTTCAATTGATTCCCTGCCTTGCTTAAAGAGGTTGTGCCACTTGTATACCATGGTTTTTTCTGGACAAGAGTCCCCGTATACAGATGACATCTCTTCCAAAATGGTTTGAACATTTTTTCCTTGCTTGGTAAGGAACTTTATAACGGCGCGGAACTCGATTTTCTCCATACTTCACAATTTCTTCCAGATTGAGTTGCTTGAGGGACGATAGTTCAAAGACTAATGACCTCATTATGATAATACTCGGTATATATACTAATTATTAGTTGCTAAACACGTGACTAAACAAGCACCCCCACCACCTTCCATACCCTCCATTCCGCGAACTTAAAAACGCACCCTCGTATATCCTGATTAGAGTTTTGTCTCTATCTTGCAACTTTGGTTTTACGTTGCGGGAAAGAGACAATATAACTTCAACTTCAAGTTCAACTTCACTGCCATGTTGATTTTTTAAAATATACATATTTTAATTGAACAGTGTTTTTTATTTCACCCATGGAAGAACAAAAATTGATTAAAAACGAACCACTTTTGTACTTCACTGTACAATAGTGCCTTATATTTTCATTGTCATGTCATCATTCATTCATTCATTCATTCATTGTCGGTTGAGTTAACGAATACAAGATAACTTCAGCGACTCGACCACGTGGTTCGGCCGAGATACATAATAAAATAATAATTGGTATTTCTGCCCGACTCTGCCACGTGGACGAGATTCTCATGGTCGAGTTGGTGAATAAGTCCAATGGACATGTAGCCTTAATGTGATATTGGACTGCCTCAGTGGCAAAGCGGTATGGAATGCTGCGCATGAGGTCTCGGCTTGGATTCCCGGGTCAGGCAACGTGTTATTCGGTTGGTCTGTAAAGAAATTTTCAATAGCAACATGGTGTTTGATCACTGTGTCCGATTAATGACCATAGGATCACCCTATGGTCCCATTGCCTGATCCGGGAATCCAACCCAAAACCTCATGCCCAGCATTCCATACCACTTTGCGACTGAGGCAGTCCAATATCACGAGGGTGATGACCTCTTTTACGTGAGAGTGTAACCTTTAGGGTTTACTTTAAGAGAAATGTAGATATAATTAGAAAGTACAATGAGAGAAGATATAACAAATACACTTTTATTGCGTTAGATTACAAGTAACACAATCTTAACAATATAAAATATAGACAGGGCGTGGTTCGCTAAAGGCTTGCTTCGTGGTCCTTGTAGTCAGGAACACTTAACTGAAGGTGTGGAGCCGGGCCGGAAGAAGCAAGTCCAGGACGCGATCGGGCTTATATATCGCTACCGCTGGGCAGGAGGGGAAGGGGGGGCGCCAGCCACCACTCCGACTCGCGCGCAGCCGTCAAGGCACGCGCGGTCCGCGTGACTAGAGTACTCAAATAATACACATATGCCTACCCCTTCGGGATCCAGGCGTGTGACTATGGATAAATGAATCAATATTCAGCAGTCCAACGATTACACAGCCGGCGTAATGGTTTAAGTCAAGTCAAAGTCAAAAATCATTTATTCATTTAGGTCACAAAGTAACACTTATGAACGTCAAAATGTATAGGTTAGTGAGTTTAGTAAGGTCCTGAAGCTTCATTTAGGCCCGGTATCCACCAAAGCAGAGAGAAGAGGAGACGAGAGAAGAGCGGCGAAGCTAGCAGGTTATTTCCACAAAAGCGGAGAGGAGATGCGTAGCAGAGAGATGTGAGCTGTGTGTACCTAGCAGCGATGTGAGTTGTGAGAGCTCGGAACCAGTCAATCATATGACGCTTTCGGATGTGCGAGGCGCGGGGAGAAGGCAGCGGGAAACAGGGCTTGCGGCGCCGCTCGGCCGCCCGGCTACACACGTCTCCGGTCTGCCGCGGCGCTTCTCGCTAGCGACACAAAATTCTATAGAAAAATGAGACATCTCCTCTCCTCTCCGCTTGTTCAATTTCCACCGAATCTAAGCGGAGAGGAGATGTGGAAATAACGATATCGGATTGGTTTATTCAATACACACATCTCCTCTCGTCTCGTCTCCTATCTGCTTTGATGGATACCGGACCTATGGTTAGTTGCTAGGTTCAGGCAAAGCGTTGAGCCTTTAAGAAGAAACCTGCAAGAAACTGACGACCACTCTTTTAAATCGCCAATTAAAAATAATTTCAGTATTTCACAACTCATATCAACAAGGTGTTGCAACCATTATACCATATAATAATGTCCTCCAGACCGAATTTCAGTCACGGCAGCCAATCTTAACGGAGACTGGCCATCTGCGTAGGAGATATTATAGTGCACAAGTGTGTGCGCAAACACAAGTGCACTCTCTATTCCCTAACTCTCATTATCCGATGAGACGAATAATCTGACACGACCGGAGAGAGATCAGGCGCAGGACCAACGGCTTTACGTGCTTTCCGAGGCATGGAGGTGTCTAACACCGCCAACTTCCTAACTCCGGGCTCGTATTGAGATTACTTAACAGAAAAGCCCAATAACTTTTTGTTGGCCCGACCCGGGATTCGAACCCGAAACCTCATGCACAGCAATCGCATTCACTACCGCTGCGCCACGGAGGCAGTTAAACCATATACTACTCACTTTAAAAACTATAGATATAGAGATTAAATAATTTGGGTTTATTTATATTTTTCAATATAAATCTAAATAGACAGTAGAATAGCATGATGGCGCGTACACATATACTTTGTGACAAAGCAAAATGTAAAAGTGTAAAATGGTCACTTCCCCACTACTGCCGAGTCGAATCAGAATCAGAATCATTTATTATTTGTAAAACATAGGTAGACAAATATGATGTACAGAGCGCTATAATATTCGACACATTCGACACAATATACACAACACCATCTAGCCCAAACTAAGCAGAGCTTGTACTATGGGTACTAGACAATGGATAAACATACAAATACATAATTGTTTTATGTTGTTTTTTTTTTCTATACTACTGAGTTAGCAGACAAGCGAGAGCAGCGATAGCTCAGTGGGGACACCAACAGACTGCAATGCAGAGGGTCTTGGGTTCGAACCCACGTCGCGCACCTCTGACTTTCGGAAGTTATATGACTTTTCGAAATTATGTGCGTATTGATTGACAATTATCGCCTGCTCCATGCCTCGGAGAGCACGTTAAGCTGTCGGTACCGACTGCCATGAACATCTATGGCAGTTGTTATTGGGGCAGTCGACACAAAAGATCCCACTGGGTTGAAATGTCGCCGGTCTGTACTGACTGGCCCCCACACAAGATAAGATAAGATAAGATAGCAAACAAGCTTACGGCTCACCTGATGGTAAGTGGTCACCGTAGCCTATGGACGCCTGCAACACCAGAGGCATCACTTGCGCGTTGCCGACGCTTTAAGAAGTGGGAAGGAGAAGGAGCGGGAAAGGGGAAAGAGGGTGATTGGGCCTCCGGTACTCTTATTCACCGAACGAAACACAACAGTAGGAATACTGCTGTTTGACATCGATTTTCTATGAGAGGGTAGTCTCCCGGTCTGCCGAAATCAGCACATTATACATAGAAACAGCCAGAACAAGACAAACATCCATATCCATGCACATAAATGTTTGACTTGTGCGGGAATCAAACCCGCGACCTCAGGCGTGGCAGTCGGTTACACTAATCACTACGCGATCGAGGCCGCCATACAAATATAAGTGTTGTGGGTTCGATCTCCACACGGGACAAAATTGTGTAATCCAAAAATAGCTGTTCCAAGTCTGTGTGTTCTTCGTGTCCGTTGTTTAAATGTTTGTAAAGTCCCCGCGACAGAGGAATTATTCCTAGAGCAGAATTCATCTTTTTTAAATGAATATGACTACACGCCGCCTGATGGTAACCAGTTGAATTCGACGTCAGAAACAATTGAGTGATACACATTAGCTGTTTCGAATCTGGAAACTCTTGGTGGGATCTCTTCTTTCTTTCGCATAATGTTTGGCCCTAATTACTTTGGTATAACTCTAGTTTGGCATAATTATACTTTGACATAATTGTCTTTGGCATACAGTTTATGTTGTCATAATTATCTTAGTGACAACGCTAAAAATAGGTTCAGGTTGAAAGCGGCCAATTGTGATAATACAATTGAACTTTATGATTATGATTAAAAAAATATGCGTAAGTATAATTAAATATAATTAGGACACAACGTGTGCTGGGCTCAGTTGCCATCCTTACACGATGGAGTTGATTAGAATGCGCACCAACAAGTTTAGATCGTCATATCTCTGCCGAACGATCAAGGCATGGAATTCTCCGCCAAGGCACATGTTTCCTTCTTCCTTCAATCCTGGGTCCTTTAAGCGAGGCGTGGAAAAGGACCTTCTTATGCCGTCAAAGTAGGAACCTTAACATCGCCTCAGCTGCTATGAGGACGGTGTGGAGGCCGCTGCTCTTGGACCACATGATCGATTACTATCAGGCGGAGTGTGGTCATTAGACGAGCAAAATAAAAAGAACAAGCTAAGGTCTTCTTCAATTTAAGAGCCAAGCTCTTGTCGGTGGAGTCTCTTCCATCATTTCCTATATTCAGCCAGCGCTTTGACTTCTTGATACGACTTAACTTTTACCTTTTCTTTCACTTGATCTATGAATGTCCTCCTTGGCCTTCCTTCCTTCTGCCTTCTATTTTTCCTTCCAAGATATTTCTTATAAAAGTGTCATGTGGCCCAACATTTTCCCACTTCTGTTCTCTATTGTTTTTAGAATATGTCTCTTTTCCTTTACCATATTTAGAACTTCGTCATTTGTTTTTCTTTAAGTCCAACTTATTCTTTCCATCCTACGCCAACACCACATTTCAAATGCTTCCAATCTCTCTCTCTGTCCCTTTGTGTCAATGTCCATGTCTCTGAGCCATACAGTGCCATAATAGGTTTTAATAAATCGTTACTTGGTCTTAGTTAAAATATTTTTGGTCGTAAGTAGCTGGTTTTTGGAGTTAAAATGCGTCCCACATCAGGCGGAGTATATGGTCATTAGACGAGCAAAATAAAATAAAAAACAATCAAAGATATGCCATGTTATATTATGTGTTGAAATTTTATGAAAATTGATCGGGAATCTTCTCTGTGTCCGTTGTTTGAATGTTTGTAAAAACCCCGCGACACTGAAATTATTTCTGGTATCAATGTAGTGTAATCGCCTGGCCGAATATTTAATCCTACGAAAATGATTGTGATAATATAAAGATATTAAATGGTGATAATACAATTATCATGCCACCTGCTATTATATTATCACTGATAACCAATATTCGTCATATTTATCCTAAATAATATTATAACGGTGAAGGAAAACATCGTGAGGAAACCTGCATGTCTGAGAGTTCTCCATAATATTCTATTCTATTCTATGACATACACACAACACCATCTAGCCCAAACTAAGCAGAGCTTGTACTATGGGTACTAGACAATAGATAAACATACATATAGGTATACTTTTTTTTGAAAATACCTACATATGATACATAGAAACACCCAGACCAAGACAAACATCCATGTTGATGCTCACAAATGTTTGACTTGTGCGGGAAATCAACCCGCGACCTCAGGCGTGGCAGTCGGTTACAAGACGGCCTGCTAAACCGCACTGGGCCAGCGTGGTGGACAATGGCCTAACTATTCTCACACTGTGAAGAGGCCTGTGGCCAGCAGTGGGATAGTTTAATACAGGTCTGATATTATATACCTTGGATTCGAACCCGAGTTGTCATCGGTCCTCGATAAGCGTGCAAAGTTTCAAATCAATCCGTCGGTTTGAAAGGGCTGAAAATCACGTTCAAAGATTCCGTTACATAGATTAATAGATACGTACCAAGCTAATAAAAGCGTTTTCAAAAGTTGTAGGTGCATATGTCACAGTATGATAGATAAGCCGTAATATAATTATATCCCTAGGGATATAATTATATTACGTAACATAGTAATATGAAATGAGCAGTGATAGCTCAGAGGGGAGACCAACAGACTGCAATGCAGAGGGTCTCGGGTTTGCACCCACGTCGCGCACCTCGGACTTTTGGCAGTTATATGACTTTCGAAATTATGTGCGTATTGATTGACAATTATCGCCAGCTTCGTGCCTTGGAGAGCACGTTAAATCGTAGGTCCCGGCTGCCATGAACATCTATGGTAGTCGTAATTTGGAAGTCAGTGCCCTATAATTAGGGTATCGTTAGCCTTCGGGTTGCGGAGGTCAGGTAACAGCCGCTCCGTGTAAAATCTGATACCCAGTCAAATCCGGTTAGACCAGAAAAGCCAATTCCATGTGACTTGGAAAAATTAAGGCTAGGGAGAAGGAATAGTTAGTATGAAAACCACAACGTTACTGTTTCCTTTATACAAAGCAGCATCTTCATATTTAAACCCCTATTAGAATACTATTCGCCACCCCTATCAAGCCCGTGGGGGTCGTAAGAGGCGACAGAGGGCTCTTTTTGCACAACCATCTGCTTAGCTTTGTGGTAGGCATTGCCGACTGGATAGCGACCACGGTACATAAAGCGATAAACCCTCCATAGTGGGACGCTCCTGCGGACTGCGTTCAGGGATCAGTCTGTGAAAATCCAGTGCACGGGGAGATTTCGGTATGATGTCTGGAGGACTGAGGAAGATATTTAATATGTCACTGACAGTGGACGTCCTCTTGATCTGCCGGCCAGGGAGACCTGTAGAAACCGTGTTGTCCGCTGGCCGCCCGCTGTATAGTACAGGGGCCCTATTGGGAGTAACTATCCCAAGAGGCTGCCCTATCATGCACGCGTATAATCTCGGGGTCGGAGAGTCGAAAAGAAGAAGAGAAAACTAATTCTTTATCTCGAGGGTTGCCCCTATATGATAACATATCTTGATGATACATATCCATGATATTCTGTAACGTTCGCCACTCCCATTGCGCTGAGTGTTGTGGGTTCGAATCCCAGACGGGATAAAACTTTGTGGCATTAATAAATAGTGGTTCCGAGTTTGAATGTTCTTTATGTCCCTTATTTGAATGTGTGTAGTCCCCTGCAACACAGGTTTCATGCATAGTGCGGGAGTTCTAATACTCGCTTCTGGGGCACTGAAAATCCGCGCATTATTCAACAAACACCTTTACATCCACTAAAAGTTACTGTATGGTGTGTCGTCTGTGCAGAAAGAGTGATCGGATCCTATTGTTTTAAAGACGCTGCAGACAATGCGGTAACTGTCACTGGTGAGCACTACAGAACCATGTTACGTGAGTTCTTGATACCCAATTTGAATGAAACGGGGCTGGAGCACACCTGGTTCCAACAAGACGGCGCCACGGCACACAGCGCGCGATACTATGGACTTAATTAGGGATGCTTTTCCAGGCCGTGTTATCTCTCGTTTTGGCAATTTGCCTTGGCCTGCTAGATCACCCGATCTCACCTGTCCAGACTTCTTTCTTTGGGGTTATTTGAAATCTCGGGTGTATGTGAACAAGACACAGACTTCCGCAGCTTTAAAAAAAAAAAATACACCAAGAAATAAGAAACATATCGCAGGAAGTGTTACGGCTAGTTAGGAAAAATGTCATAAATAGGGCTCAAATGTGCTTCAACTCTGGAGGTCAACATTTAATAGACATCATTGTACGGGTTACGTACACTTCTTGATAAGTGATAGAAATGATAGATAATATAAATTATTGCACTATTTTATTGATTACCGAAATATGATGACAAACTTGATAATTATGCTAAATTATGATAAATGATTGATATGCTAATAAGTACACGATACGATTGCTGAAAGTGAACTGATTTATTGATGGTTACAAAATCGTCACGTTGGACGTAAAATGCTGACCGCGGCAAATGTACGGTCGTTGGCCCGTACATGTTCCCGGGGGACAAAAAGGTGAGAAAGTGGTTTGATGAAAGAGATTCATGAAAGATGATTGTATGATTAACAAAGGTACCACTTAGTCCTTATTGTCTAAGGTGTTAAGTGTCTTATTGATTAACTTATTGTCTCTAATGATACTAAACTAACGCAACAACTACTAAACGCAACACTACACAGTTTGTTCACACACTTTGAACACTGATTTTTTCACAAATGGCGACGTGCCTCTATCTTGTTTATTTTTACGCGCACTATTTGCTCTACGAAAACCTTGCACTTTACACTGACACTGATCATCGTCACTGGTAGTAGACGACGCCCTGCCAGCGGGGGCCGGCGCCGCAGGTGGCGCGGCCGGCGCACGTCCGCGCCGCGACAGCCACACGACGACACCGCCAAGAACAGCGACAACGCCCACCACCATGTATATTACTGTATAGTGATGGATATCGTGATATGAGATGTTCTCCACTTGCCCTTGATTTTCTTTCAAAATGCGAATCTTGTCATGTATTTTCTTCAGCTCGTTTTGTGTTTCTGATAGATTCACAGTTTCTATAGGAGTTGTCATAGAAAAGTTGATGATGTGATTGATCGGTGGTATATACCCAGGGTTGGTAATATATGAAGAAATTTTAATATTGCTGCTCATATCCTTGTGCGAGTATAGCGTGAAGTTCTTTGTCTTTATCATACAGCCTTGACCGAGGTTAATGATTCCTGACTGGCTCAGTTGTTGAACGGTAACTTGATCGTTGCATAATACGCGCACCTGACACCCATTACAACAAAAGTAAATAAATGAATTAGCATTGTTCATTCTAATCCATTCATTACTGCATGAGTTTATTTTCGTGACACATTTATTCGTTTGATGATTCACCTCGCATAGGTCATTATTGCTAATAAGGTGGTTGACCGGATTTGGTATACGACACAGGGAAAATTTGACACAAGGTAAACACTGTTGTAAATCCATTTCCGTCACTGTCATGAAAATATATTTTTGGAGATTGATACCAACGTACTCAGATTTCGGTACAATGCTGATTTTGCTGTTTCCTGATTGCTGCGGTATAGGTCTATAAATTTCAAAATTGTATTGGCTGACTAAAGGTACCTTGATTTCAAAAAGACAGTATTTTTCTGATGCTCTTGTTTTTACTGTCAGCAAATGATAAATGTTCTTGATATTGTTCTGTACATCATCAATCGGCAGGGAGAAGTCCTTGGGCAGTTGACTTGCGATTCTGCTTAGTTCGCTTTTTATTTGTTCAGGTGATAGTAAGTGCGGGTTAAATCGACCATGATATATGTCGATTATGGTGTCTGATAACATGTCTTGTATGTTTTTCAGATTCTGCAACATATTATTGGCGATAACAGCGGTGAATGTAAACATATTCAAATCAAAATTGTTATGAATTTCTTTGTGCAAGTTATTAGTGGCAGTTTCCAAATTCAATAAATGTTGGTTGATTGCTTTATGCTGCTTGTCAATCAAACTCGTAGACCTTTTCAAAATACCATATTCTGATTCTATGATGGAAGTCTGATTTCACCATAATGACGCCATATGCCCTTGATTATCCTTGATAAGCTGTATATCTCTTTGATATTGTTCTGCGAAATGTTGATCTAATACGCCGAATAGGCTGTTGGCGATGTAACCGACACCGTTGATCAGGCCCCGGTGCGGTCGCGTGCGAGAATGCTGACTCAGCAGCATATGGTTATAATAATCAAGTTCATTATATCCGTGCTGTAATTGTAATAAGACTACATCGCATCGGATGCTTTTGTTTATTTTTGTACATTGATTGTCTAAGTGCTGTATGTATTTATTTAGAGCTACCAAACCTTGTTGATACGGGTGCATGTCATAATAGGCTAATATTTTCCACTCATCTCTTATGAGTCGCATATCGGTAACTTTGTCGAAATATACATATCTCTCATTGATTTCCGTTACGTTGTATGCACTCGATGCACCTGATATTATAGTCATAAAAAATAATAATGCCATGACTACAGAATTAAATGATATACGACGTTTCGATAAAGTAGTATTTTCCTCCGTTTGTTGAGTTGACGTTTTGTGAACTTGCTTTTCATTGTGGGTTGGTAACATTGATAGCTTGATGATAGGTCTTTTGATGAACCCATTTTTTGTCTTAAGTGTTACGACTCTAACGTAACCATCAGCACCGGGATGCAGCGCGGTGACTCTGCCCATTATCCCTTTCCCTGCTGGTAGGTTGTCGTCATGAATAAGTACGACGTCATCGATCTTGATATTCTCTTGCTGCTTTCTCCACTTACTCCGGGCTGTTAATTGGTCGAGATATTCAGTACGCCATTTCTTCCATGTGTCTTGAAATATTTTTTGCGTTAAGTACCATCTTGTCCGAAGATCTCTTTCTGTGTCCATGATAGTTAATCCAGCTCCTCCTGTTAGAAAATGTGCTGGCGTGAGGTAGTCTAAATCATCCGGATCTTCTGACAATGGACACAATGGTCGCGAATTCAAACATGCTTCCAATTGCGTTAAAAGAGTAGAGAACTCTTCGAAAGTTAAATTTTGTTCGCCTATGACCTGTTTTAAATGGTATTTTAAACTCTTTACAGCTGCTTCCCAGAGGCCTCCTGCTGACGGCCACGAAGGAGCGTTAAAGTGCCACTGAATTTCCATGACAGTGACTACTTCCAACAAATCTTGCTTGTTAATTTGCAGCTGCTTGAGCTCATTTTGAAGAACGTTATTAGCACCCAAGAAGTTGGTGCCATTGTCACTGTAAATGTGACAAGGCGTTCCTCTCCGGCTTGCCATTCTACGCAAAGCTGCTATAAAACCTGATGTTGTAAGGTCCGATACAAGTTCTAAATGCACGGCCTTAATTGCCATGCACACGAATACAGCTACATAGCCCTTTGTGGTCTTGATCCCACGGCCCTTGTTGGCTTTAACTGTGACGTATCCTGTGTAGTCCACGCCTGTATGATAGAACGCTCGAGGCGACGCGTTTCACCTTGCTTGCAGCAAATCACCCATGAGCTGTTGCAATTTGTAGGGGCTATGACGTCGACAAATGACACAGTTACGCAATTGTTTCTTGACAATGCGCATTCCACCAATGACCCAATACTTCTGTCTTATAAATGAAATACATAATCTTGCTCCACCATGATATGTCATCTTGTGCGCATAATCAATGATGAGTTCCGCTAATCTTCCATTAGATATTATAATAGGAGTTTTTCTATCCTCATTCACACGAGCGTGCTTCAATCGGCCTCCAACACGTAAAAGACCTTGATTGTCCAGGAACGGATGTAAATTGATTATCTTGCTCTTGTTTGATATATTCTTTTCATCCCGAAGACAGCTAATTTCGTTCCTAAATTCTATTTGCTGATGATTTTTCATTATAGTAAGTGTCGCTTGTTTAATTTCTTGCAAAGTTAAGTCATTGACCTTACCTACACGTTTCGTAATAAATCGACGCAGCCAGGCTATTACGCGTATTATAAACATAAAACTGCTGAATCTTGAAATCAATATTGTTATAATATCGCTATCTTTGTCTTGCTTTGCGACAACGTTTACTTGTTTTGTTGATTTTTTCACTTCTTGATCGGTAAAGTATTTAGGTCGATCAACGTCGCATACGATTGTCCCTTGTAGCCAACTGGGACCTTGCCACCAAAGTGTATGTTTCCTGAGCTGTGTTGCTGACATGCCTCTGCTACCACAGTCCGCAGGGTTCTCACTGGATTTGACGTATCTCCATGATTCTTTGGGTATGACTTCCGTAATCTGCTTAACTCGATTCTCTACGAACGGTTTCCACCTCCCAGGATCACCGTTTAGCCATCCCAGGACCACCATCGAATCAACCCAACAATATGTTCTGATCTTGTAGTTACTGTAACAGTTTTTAACCTTAGTCATCAATCTCGATAACAAGTGCGCTCCCATTAACTCCAATCTAGGTAAGGAAATATTTTTGCTGATTGGTACTAATTTGGCCTTTCCTGCTACTAAATGTATTTTATAATCTGCTCCTGTTCCTGTGATCCTGCAATAAATGACGTCCGCGTATGCTTTAGTCGAAGCATCGCAGAATCCATGCAATTCGATTTCTGGATTTAAACGAATGCCTAACCATCTTGGTATTTGATAATGTTTTATACTATCTATATCTACTATGCTTTTGACCCAAGCTTGCTTGATATTTTCGGGTAACTTGTCATTCCATTGTAGGTCAGTTTGCCAAACCGACAGATATATAATTTTCAAATTTGTTGTCAGTGGACATAGCCACCCTAAAGGGTCAAAAAACTTAGAGATATCAGAAAGCATTGTACGTTTTGTAGGATTTAAGGTATTTGGCTTTATTTTCGGCGCAAATAAATAGAAAAACATCTTGCTTACAATTCCAACGAAGCCCTAAGGTTTTCGTTTGTTCTGCGTTGTTAAAGTCATATCCTTCTTGCTCAGGCTGTCCCAAACTGATATCTTTAAGCAATTCTGTGCAGTTGGAGGCCCATTTTCTTAATTTAAAACCACCTGATCTTAAAATATCTGAAAGCTCTTTTTGTAAGAGCTTTGCTGAGGTTATACAATGGGCTCCGTGAAGTAGATCGTCCATATAAAACGATTCCCGTAACGCGGTGATAGCTTCACTTCCCGGATGTTGTCCATGCTCATTCCTTGCTAATTGCTGCAGTGTCATCATGGCTTAAAACGGAGCAGCTTTTGTGCCATAAGTGACGGTGGTCAACTGATATTCCTTTAGTGCGTGTTTAGGTGAATCTCTCCATATAATCTTTTGCAGCTTTTGATCTTTTTCAGCTACCCAAATCTGTCTAAACATTTTCTCTATATCAGCAGTAAAGGCATACTGATACTGACGCCATTTTAAAATAAGGGATTGAAGATCTTTTTGTAAATTTGGACCCCGTGCCATGATATCATTCAAGCTTGACCCATTTGACGTTTTTGACGATGCGTTAAACACAACACGTAATTTTGTAGTTGCAGAGTCAGCTCGTAAAACACAATGGTGCGGTATGTACGTGTATGGTGATTTGACGCAGGTTTCATATGACCGAGTGCAATGTACTCATCTATAAATAACTTGTAATCTTTTGATATATCTTTGTTTCTTGATAATCTACGTTCTAATTGACGAAACTGGGCAATAGCTATTGATTTAGATGATCCCAACTGCTTTCGTATTCTTGCTTGAGAGGGAGGCGTACTTCATACCGGCCGTCTTGCTTACGTACCGTTGTATTTTCAAAGAAAGTAACGCATTGCTTATCGTCCGCTGATAAATCCGCATCCTCCGTGATGTCTTCTATTTGCCAGAAGCGTTGGATGTCGTCCATATCGCTTACGATTACATAACATTGGCGACTTTGTGACGTCATGATACTGCCGCATACTATCCACCCTAAATGTGTTTGTTGCTCGATTGGCATAGATGTACTGCTACCCTTGCGAAGGCCGTCTAAAATAATTGCAGGTAAGATGTCCGATCCTAAAACTATGTCAACAGGACGGCTAATATTAAAATCGTTATCCGCTAATTGTAAGCCTTGCAAATGTGGCCAATTCTGCTTGATGATTGTGCAACTTGGCAGGTTCTTGACTATTTTGTTCATAATGTAAGCTTCTACATTGAACTCAAAATCTTTGTTGTAAATAGAGGAGCAAGTCAGCATGATGATTCCCTTACAGGTGCTCTCTTTCTCTCCTACTCCTGAAATAATACCTTTACATCTCTTTCTTGAAATTTGTAAAATTTGTGCGGCGTTTTCTGTAATCAAAGTCATCTGAGAACACTGATCTACTAAAGCACGCATTTTTTTATAAGTGCCGTATCGATCTTGAACATTGATAATAGCTGTCGTAATAAGTACTTCAGATGAGGTTTGGTTCCGCGAAACATACGAATTACCTCGGGGTGTCTCACAACTCGAGGGCTTGCTTTTTACAGAGTTTGTTGAACTCGCGTAAACTGCGTGCAAAATGGTATTGTGTTTTCCATTGCACTCACGGCACGTTTTGCTTGAAAAGCAATTCTTTCCTTGATGGTCGAATAAACAATATTTACATAAATTGAGTTTCGAAATCGCTCTTCGTTTCTCATCCGATGACATACTTAGAAATTGCTGACAATAATAAATGCCATGCTCTTCGCTACAAATTGGACATAAAATATTGCTTTTTTGTGAAATAAATTTCTTGTTTTGATTTAATGTTTTTGATGAGACTTGATTGGTTGCGAAAGCTTTGTAATTATGCGATTTTGTCAGCTTTTGCACCCCTGTTGGTGGCGAGCTGTTTGACTTGAGTGCAAGCTCTTGTTTCTTGCGTGTAGCTGAAGACTCCATGGTGGTAAACTTGTTTTCTAGAAATTCCAGAAATTCTTTTAAGTCCGGTATTTCTCGAGGCTGCTTCATGGATTCCAAATAATCGTTATAAGTACCCGAATCTAATTTTAATGACATGATTTGAACCAGCAGCGGGTCCCATGTGCTTACGTCGACACCAAGGTTCTTGATAGAATTCAAACATTCGTTAATGGTGTCATGAATGCGTTTGATAAGTGTAACGATAGGATGCTGCATGACAGGTAAATTTAAAAGGATACTTATGTGCGAAGTAAATCTAATTAATAAAATTGTTGTTAAATCTATGATTGAGCAATTCCCAACAAACTTGATAATTGTCGGAGTTAATTGCAAGGTGCTGTATTAGTTTCACAGCTTCGCCTCTAATTTACTTTTAAAAAATTGCATTTTTAGTGCAGGGTTAAGGGTAGGGTTCCTGTGGATAGTCTCTGTAAACAAATCTTTAAAGGAAACCCACTGATAATAATTTCCAGTAAAGGTTGGAATCTCGATTTTTGGTGTACACTTCTCCCTGTGAGATGTTGCCCACAATTTGCTGTTAATTGCTTTTTTCATGATCTTATACCGCTTTTCATTTGCTGTAAATAATTCGTTATACTCTCTATCCTCACCGTCCAGTTCGCCGTCTATTTCCCAGTGGAGAGAATCTATGACCGACCATCGTGATTGATATGCTAATGAGTACACGATACGCTTGCTGAAAGTGAACTGATTTATTGATGGTTACAAAATCGTCACGTTGGACGTAAAATGCTGACCGCGGCAAATGTACGGTCGTTGGCCCGTACAATCATATTTAAATCATAATGCAACTAAATTTCATGGCACAAATATATATATTTAAAAAACTAATTCTAGTTTTCTAATTTAGGAACGAAGTTGTAGCTGAACCAAATAGGATCATTACTTTTGCGCTATCCTGTACTATTATCTATTATATTAATACTTGAAGCAAAAACTTTGTACCCCTTTTTAAGAAAATTGCGCGGACGGTATGTGCACGGTGTATGAAATTTAGCACAGTTAAAGTTTATATGGAGAAGGAGGGGCGAATCTTAATATTTTGATAAAATATGCATTAATGTCCTCCAGACCGATTTTCGGTCACGGCGGCCAATCTTAACGGAGACTGGCCATCTGCGCAGGAGATATTATAGTGCACAAGTATGTGCGCAAACACAAGTGCACTCTCTGTTCCCTTACCCTCATGATCCGATGGGACGGATAATCCGACACGACCGGAGAGAGATCAGGCGCAGGACCAACGGCTTTACGTGCTTTCCGAGGCACGGGGGTGTCTAACACCGCCAGCTTCCTAACTCCGGGCTCGTATTGAGATTTCTTAACAGAAAAACCCAATACCTTTATGTTGGCCCGACCCGGGATTCGAACCCGAGACCTCATACTACACGCACACAACCATGCGTTTGACACACGCAGTCGAATCGCATCTAAGCTAGCTAAGCTGAGCACTCATTTATCTAATGAAATAACAACTAGTGCAATTTTGACTGTCAACTTCTAGGCTGGTGGCATTATGAAGGGTGGATATTGTTCTTTCGCTTACACTTTGTCAGGGGAATAAAAGAGAACATAGGGTACAAAATAAGGATATCAAAACAAAAACAAACAAAACAATACAAATAGCCTACAACGCTGCGGTCGTTCACTTTGTTTACGTTTCAATCTGCGCATAATATTGTGTCATCAGTGCCTATTATGCAATGACGTATTTATTTTTTATTTGTACCTACCCCCTTAAAATTTATTTATTTAATAATAATATAATAATAATAATACGTTTATTAGGCAGTCCATTGTTTACAAAATAAGATATACAATGACAACCGCACTAGGCAAAGCCTGTATCGCGGCTGTCAGTAATACAGTGTTTTTCTTAGGACTAATCTTAACAATATAGCCAGCAATTATATAAAAAATAATAGTGTTTGTGTGTGTGTGTGTGTGTATGTGTGTGTGTATTAAAATACACACAAATTAATACATAGAAATAAATTTCTACCTCTATTCTCATATATTTTAAAAATGTACCTAATTTATAAACATAATTTAATATGCCCTATACGTTTTCCTTGTGTATGTACGTAACAGAACCACATTTATTGTATTTTTGTTGTAATGTTAAGCATTTGCCTCCATCCGTGCATCACTTGTATCGGGTGACCAACTGAAAACCAGCGCTGGTGCACTAAATTTGGGTGCCCAGCTAATGCTGAGGTGGTGACCCTTTTCGGCGAAGGCATACACATTTTGTTTTTATCATTTATAATTTTTTTTTGTTTATTTTGTTTTAATTTATTGTGTTTGCTTTGTACGAAATAAACATGATTTCTTTCTTTCTTCTTTCTTTCTACCCTTCACCCAGAAAAAGTGTTGTTACTAACGTAACCTATCCTACGTTTACACGAATAAAAATCTAGTATTATTTTATAGCGAATGTGCAAGCCTCTTCCCGGTGAGAGTTCCCAGAAAAATCAAGCTTATTAGTCGAACACATTGGACCTGGATGTTTGTCTTGGTCTGGCTGTTTCTATATATAATATGTCATTGTATGTATTTACAAAAATACATATAATAATAATAATAATAATAATAAACCCCTCTGGGACAGTCGTTATCTCATCATGAGACTAACACGATATCGATCGATATATATAATATTGTTTACACCATTTTATTAAAATATGCTATCTACCACTAAGGGATCGAGACTCCTAAACACAGGCTATCCTGTAGCCAATCTAGGAGAGTAGTACTCCTCCCACAAAATTGTAGATACAAATTAAACTATTGATGTAAACTCCCATTGTAAAAGCCTACATTTATTGTTGTGTAAATAAAGTTATTATTATTATTATAAACCCCTCTGGGACAGTCGTTATCTCATCATGAGACTAACGCGATATCGGAGGGCACAGTACACTAGCTTTAAAACTATCACCTTCACCTTGTAATATAAACAAAAAATGTATCACCAGTTAAATTTTAAATTAAAGCGCACAAACCGCAGGGCAGCTTGTGGCGGGCTAAATGTGAGTGGCGACACTGCGGTCCTGAATCCCTCAGAGAGTTGGTTAGGGCCTCGTCCCCGGCTTGCCGTTACTGGTTGGCTGGGGTGGAACTTCAAGAGCGTCCGTAGGACTCTCAACTCTGGCTTGCCTTGGTCGGCCGGTCAGAGGGGGGCCGCTAGAGCTATATGCTTGGGGGTAGAAGTGTCATTTTCAAGGGAAACTACGGGGAAACCCGCTCCGGGTCTCCGTTGTCACGAGACCCGTGATGGTGAAACCGGCGCCGCACCGCTCGACACCCCTAGCCACTCGCACCGGTGTTGCCCTCTGCTGCTGGCTTGTATGCCTATAGTGGCTTATTCGAGGGCCCATCTAGTGAGTTGGCGAGTCACCGTCTGCCCATTGCATTGATGCTATTAGAGTATTCAGGGCAGACGCCGTTTTTCATCCATAGTTAGCAATATACCGGTCCACAAAACACCCATACCTATAGCCTATATATTAGAATCTATACGTAGCAATAGTCCTACGCCTGCTGCGGCTAGTGCCGCTGTAGGTGTTCCATCACACCTTTGATTAAAACTCTCGAAGGGCCTCTTCACGTTGGACCAATTTCTCCGTGTAAGCCTCCCAAAGGGCCAGGTATTTTCTAATATAATATGTTAGAAAGTACCTGTGATAAGAGAAACATAATAATAATATTTTATTTCCAATAACCAATTACAGTTCCTTACTCAATAACATAATATAATTTCTATTAGGAATTATAAGCCTGTCCTGTGGGAAGCTTTTAAGAAAAAATTACCAATGTCTTATTGACGGTATACTGGGTGTCCGGTAATTAATGGATAACCTTGAAATGTCTTATAGTAGAACTGAATGTCGTTAAGAAAAAAAAATTTAAATGTACAAGCTATATTAGCATAGCATACTTTTGACTGTCTACCTATTAGCATAATTATTAATATAGTATTTAATAATAAAACAACAAAAAACCGATGGATTTAATTCATTTATGGTCGTAGTTTACAAGAAAGTTATACATGGTAATTAAAAAAAAAACACATATGTATCTCAGGTAGTAGTTAGGATAGATGTCTTCATATTTTTTTCTGAACGGCCATCAGTTTCTCTATAAGATATTTCCAGGTTATCCATTAATTACGGGACACCCTGTATAATGACAGCAACCATCATAATTAGCATGCAAATAATAATAATAAATAATAATAAATTTTATTTCAGAATTACTTCCATAATTAGTTAGTTACAGTGTTCTTAACCTAGTGTTAGTGGAAATATTTATAAACTTAAATATAACATTCACAAAGGTAACGTGTCAGGCGCTTGCTTTCGCATGTAGGCCTATCCAATGCCTGATCAGCAATGAGTCCCACCTGCCGGCACACGCGGTCAGAATGGCGCTGGGGCCGCCGCGCACCCGTGCCATTAAAGACGCACTTCGTTTGCGTATGACGGCGTGAAAGCCGTCCACGCTCGCCTCCGCGAACATACCACTCGCGCTACAGTACCGCGGCAGCCCCATCATCACCCTGAACGCGTTATTATATTGCACACGCAGGTCATCGTATGTCCTCCGCGTGTACTTGAACCACAGACTGCAGGTGTAAAAGGTCTGGCAGAAAGCTCTAAATAGCGTGATCTTCACTTGTTCAGTACACCGTGCGAGTCTGCGTGCCAACATGTTACAGCGAACAGACAACGCCCTGCGTTCTCTCTCCATATCCATATCGTCTTTAAGGTCCTCGGTGACCCAGTGGCCCAGATACTTGAAATGAGTGACTTGGTATAAAGGTGTACCATAGAGTAAAACGGGAGGTACCGTTTTGACCTCTTTTTTATGTGATTTAAATACCATAACCTCACTCTTTCTCACATTGTATCGGAGCCCATGGGCCGCCGCATAATCTTCACATATACGGAGTAACTTGCGCAGTGCACCGATTGAAGGGCTAAGCAGAACCATGTCATCCGCATAGCTTATGTTATTTACACAGACCCCTTCTATATAACATCCGATGCCGGTGCTGCTCAGCTCTCCAATCAGGCGGTCCATATATAAATTAAATAACTTCGGTGAGGTCAGCCCCCCCTGCCTCACTCCTCACACCAATGCGTAATCTTCCGACTTACTAGCCGCCCACCTTACAGCATTTTTCTGATTTTTGTACCAGTACTCAAATATAGATATAATTTCAGGGGGCATACTAGTGTCTTGGTACATTTTGGTCCACAACAGGTCGTACGAGACCAAATCGAATGCCCTGGAGAGGTCCAGAAAACATGCGTATACTGGGGTTTTACGAGCGAAGTAGTATTGCACAGTCTGCTTGAGGCACAAAATCACACTTTCGGTAGATAGACCATTTCGAAAACCGAACTGGCCATCATGCAGTTTTAAATGTTTTGTTAAATGGCCGTCAAGCAGACTGTCCAGTACCTTCGCTATAACCGTGGCTAAGGAGATAGGCCTATAGTTACTGCTGTCCGAAAAATTTCCGGTCTTATTTTTTACAATAGGGACCACAATAATAATAATAATAATATTCTACCACATACACACAACACCATCTAGCCCAAACTAAGCAGAGCTTGTACTATGGATACTAGACAATGGATAAACATACATATATACTTTTTTTTTTGTAAATACATACATATTATACATAGAAACACCCAGACCAAGCCAAACATCCATGTTCATGCACACAAATATTTGTCTTGTGCGGGAATCGAACCCGCGACCTCGGGCGTGGCAGTCGGTTACACTAACCACTACGCCATCGAGGCCGATGGTATATATCAGATCATCAGGCAGATAGGCATGGTTAATACAAAGATTAAACAATAGAGCCAAGACTCTAGGCAAGTGTACCCCAGCAAACCGCAGGTGCTCAATGCTGAGACCATCATGACCTGGAGATTTTCCTCTTTTCATAGATTTGATAACTAAATCAACATTCTTTGCAGTGAATCTTATATTTATATCTCCAGGTATTACCCCAGCATTGGGCACCGACCTCAACTCACACTGTGCAAGATTTTCAACCGGCTCAACTCTAAAATGTCGCCTAAATAATTCTGCAATGGCATCTGGCTCATGTTCACCTTCGACACTAACGGGCCGGCTAGGCTTTATATTCAACTTATTAGTTGATTTCCAAAATTTAGAAAAATTATTATTTGAATGGTGTCGTGCAACGATATCCATCTTAATTTGTTGTTGGTTATTTTGACACCATTTCAATTTTTCCTTGAACAGACGTCTAGATTCAGTCATTTCATTGTACAACTGACCAGAATTAGGTCGCCCATGCCATAACCAGTTATGAAAACACTGCCGAGCTTTACCATGAGCCTCCCTCACATGTTTTTTCCAACCTATGATATGCTTTCCGCTACTGCTATTTAAATTCGCACTAGAGGAGGATTTCGCGCCTTCTGTCAATATATGTACAATATTTCTATACATGTTGTTAACTAAAGATTTATGCTTATCAGAGTTACACTTTTTACCAGCACAAGTAGCAAATTCCGGTGGAAAATCAATAAGCCGCAAATTTGCGTGACAATAGTTACGGAACATTTCAATTTGACTAAGTTGCCTTTCTCCCCATATTACATTATTTTTAAATTCATTTGTTACTACAATTTTAGGTTTTATTAAATTCAAATTACATGTTAATTGCATTGGATAGTGATCCGACCAGTAGCTATCATACAATATGGTCACACTATCGATGGTTGCGCGCGCGGCGCTCGTGACCACGCAGTGATCGAGCCACCGCCGACATCCGTGTGCGTCGCTAACAAAAGTGTGTGAGTCGTTAGGTAACAATTCGAGATCAACGCATGTCCATGATTGTTCTACGCAAAAGTCTAATAGTTGCACTGCAAATGACTCATCCGGGTGCGCGTTGAAGTCTCCCAACACATACACACATTCAACATCACTAATTGCAATTATGGAATTTATTTCGCTCAGACACTCCGTAAACTCAATTAAATTGTCTTTAGAGTCCGTAGGCATATACACAGATATGATTAGCAAGGAACGCTCATGTATCTCAATCTTAATAGCTGCTATACGATCACTGTTACACTTTAACACTGACACTGAGGGAAAAACCGACTTCCTCCACAGCAATGCCACCCCTCCATATGGTCGACCACGGAGCACACCTGCCGATGTATCCACGGCAGACTTGCCAGTGAACGCAAACTTGTCGCTGATGCTGTCCAGAATGGAATATCATGTGGCAACAGCCAAGTCTCCTGAAGTGCCACAATGTCAGCTGATTCACATATTTTCCTTACACATTCACAAGATCTTATAATATTTTTGCAATTGAATGTGACGAAGTTAGTGTAACTATTCATAAACTAAGTTAGACTACACACAGACCAATTATTTCGCACTCCTAGTACCGGAATTACTTCTTGCTCTGAAGTTAACAAAGCGACGGTATGGACGCCTTCTGGCCAGAAATCATCATTCAAAAAAGTATCCAGTTTATGTTTTGGTACCAGTACTTTGTATGCGTCATATAATTTAGGTACTTTCATATTCATTTTTCCAGTTGTACAGTAACATCAGTTTTACTCGCTATGTAACTGAGTATGTCACATACAGGCACGTCCTTCGCGACATTGTAAATATAGATAGGAATTTTAATTTCAGCAGCTTTAAAATTCGTATCCTCGCTCGCCACTGCCTTTCCCCTACTAGCAACAAAGCGGTTCCTTAGACGCCGTCTCTGTACCAGGGTCCATTCTTGGTCTTCCTTTGGTAGCTTCCAGTCACCATTGCGCACGATATCAGCCATAGTTTTTCTATTGCCGAGTACGTCACGCTTTACGTTCTGAGTGGCCGTATGTCTCATCTCGCTCGGCACGTCGATCGCAGCTGATTGCAGGTGAGTCATCGACACGGGCTCGTCGCTGGCCGGCGTAACACAAATACTGTTGTCATTAGCGCGATCACAATTTTGTTGAATACCCTCATTTTCGGAACATGGTTGAACAATTTCCCGATAACTCGTATCTGCGCATTCGTCGCTAGTAATTTTGCATGGTGTATCATGTTGGGTATCCATATACTCGAGCCCCTTAGGACCACTGCAGTAGTCATCTTGACTGTCCAGTACAAAGCCACCTCTTTTGATGTTTACATTACAGGCGGTTGTTCTTAAATGATTAACTATCGACGTCTTTTTTAGGCTTTCAAGATCCGACTTCACAGCCTTTAGGTGTTTCTTAGTGACATACAATTCTTTGATCTGATCCATTTCCTGTTGCATTCGTAGCAAATCCTTTAAAATCCGAGTGACGTCGACGTGATCAAACAGTACCGGCGGTAGTTTCTGTAGATCACGGGCCACAAAAACCGGTAAAACCTCAGGATCAGAGTCCTTCAGCATGTAGATGATGTCATCTATTTCATGGAGCTTCTTTCCATCTCTCTTTCTCATCTTCTTACGTTTCTCCGTGGGCAACGATTCGCAAAGTAGATTTTTAGCATTGTGAATGTCCTCGTCAGAAAATGCACTCACACAAATCTGACTAATGCTCTCCTCGTTCATCACATCGATTTTATTACACACAAAGGCTAGGACCTCGTTGATAACTATATTGCAATTTGAACATTTTAACAAATTCGCGGCCATGGTTCACGCGTTCCATTGTCTAGTAACCATAGTAAAAGCTCTGCTTAGTTTGGGCTAGATGGTGCTGTGTGTATGTGGTAGAATATTATTATATCATTATTATATTACGTATAGCCAGTTAGTCTAATCTTGTCATCAAATACCATCTCTGTCTGTTATGTAGGACATGATTCACCTCCATATTATCATTCCCATGACTCATTTTACGCGAACGGCGATTTTATCTATTGATTTGTCAATACAGGCCTGATAAGCTAATCTTAATCTATAATTGTACAAATAGACATTCATAAAACTCCCGTTACATTAGTCATTCGATCCCTGTTTATACACGAGGCCACAAGTTACATATGTAAAATAATTGAACTCTAATACAATAAGAAATTAAGTATAAAACGTCGGTGAAAATTTACGTTTGAATCGGTTGCAGTTGAATTTGAATTTGGAATTCGTCAGTTAAAACTGTTACGTTGATGTTTAAATATTTAATATTTTAAAAATGGAATAATGTAATAAAAATTTGGTGAAATTTTGAATTTGGAGTTGGCTGCCGTTGGAATGGAAACGGTCTTAAATGTATTTAAAGTTTGATAAATGAAGGTAGTTGAATTGAAGTGTGAAATATTCTAGAACAGACTGCTGGTCTTTGAGTATATGGTGAGTAATATGTCCTTGTATAAATTTGGTTAGACCAGCTTGATGGCGCAGTAGTATTGAATGCGACTGCTTTGCAAACTGGGTTTCTCTGTCAAGTAATTCTCAGTACCAACACGAATGGTGGATACATATCTTCTTTATATATATAATTCTTCTGTACGTGTGTTGACAGTGAACTCCTCCTAAATGGCAGGACCGATTTGAATGAATTTTTTTGTGTGTGTTCAAGTGGATTCGAGGATGGTTTAGATTTGGTATTTTTTTGTCGAAAAATCGAGTATATAAATTTGTCACAAACGCAATTTTTTCTATAGGGCTTTTTATTTTACCAATAAAATGTCAACCCATCGTTCTCTATACTAATCTAACTATCAGAAATAGAAATAATTTATACAAAAGCATGTTATAAATAGTTACAGCTGGTTTTGATGTAGGGTCGCGGGTTCGATTCCCGCACAAGACAAATATTTGTGTGCATGAACATGGATGTTTGTCTTGGTCTGGGTGTACTTAAAAACACTATTATTACATAATTTTGAAAACTCTAACACTACCATTATTGAACTTTACTACTATTTAAGCTTTTTAATTAAACTTTTTAAATAAATCTATTTATATTTAAGTTTACACTTTGCTCCGACGCGTTTCGGTTGCTTTACAACAGCTATGTTCATGGGGAGACTAAGATGGTAGTTGTCCCAACGTTCTGAAGTGACAACTACCATCATTATACATTTATGGTATCATCATAATTATGGTATTCAATTGTAGCGTATTTTTAACTTAAATTTATTGTAATTGACTTATTTTATTAATAATTTTGATTACGGACATTCTACATTTTATATGACAAAATTGATTGTATTGTATTTTTATTTTATTTTATGTGCCACTAAGTTATAATAGTATTGTGTAATGTGTATTTCTCTCTGATTATTATCTAATTTCCTACTAACATTATTTTTAAGTGTACTTACTAACTAAATTATGGATAGTTGTGTCTGATGCAAAAATAAATAATAAAAAAATAATTTAAAATAAACAACGCGACAAAATCCGTATAAAGTATTTAATTTCAATGTATAATATTCGCGTAAACATAATGTCCTCCAGACCGATTTTCGGTCACGGCGGCCAATCTTAACGGAGACTGGCTATCTGCGCAGGAGATATTATAGTGCACAAGTATGTGCGCAAACACAAGTGCACTCTCTGTTCCCTTACCCTCATGATCCGATGGGACGGATAATCCGACACGACCGGAGAGAGATCAGGCGCAGGACCAACGGCTTTACGTGCTTTCCGAGGCACGGGGGTGTCTAACACCGCCAACTTCCTAACTCCGGGCTCGTATTGAGATTTTTTAACAGAAAAACCCAATACCTTTATGTTGGCCCGACCCAGGATTCGAACCCGAGACCTCATGCACAGCAGTCGTATTCACTACCGCTGCGCCACAGAGGCGTAAACATAAGACAATATTATGTAAAAAATTATCTTATGTAAAGCAGATGAAGTTCAGCTAGTTTATAATATTAGTTGAAATTAGGATTGCTTGTGTTTTTATTACTGATTGTTGCCCGCGGTGTAACCACATTTATGATGACTGCTCCGCTCCTGAAGCTCATAGCGTGATGCTATATAGCCCATGTTACTGGTGGATAAAGTAGCTTTCTAATGGTGAAAGAATTATTAAAATCGGTTCAGTAGTTCTAGAGATTATTGATTACAAACAATTATTTCTTCTTCATGCGTGTATGAGGAATGTTATGAAAGTGAATGAAGCCAGAGAAGTGTGTCAGGATCGTAGCAAATGGAAATCCGTAGTCTCTGCCTACCCCTCTGGGAAACAGGCGTGAGTTTATGTATGTATGTATGTATTTCTTCTTCGTAATAGACAATCTGTAAGTATCAGTCACTTCTACACAAGCGATACAAATGCGTCATACGGTGCAAAAGAGTTCGTTCGAGAATTACATAACCACCAATATAATATCTCCCCCCCAAGAGAGCTTACGGAATGCTTGAACTTGTCACATAATATGTTGGTTCAATTCAGAATCTACTGAAATTTACAAAAAGTATAATATAATATAACTAGCTTTTGCCCGCGGCTTCACTCGCGTAACACTAGTTTAGGTTATGTTATGCCAGAAACAGTACTTTTCCTAGATAAAATAACTTTCTAATAGTGAAATAATTTTTAAAAAGGTTAAGTAGTTTTTGAGTATAATCCGTACAAACTAACAAAACATCAAATCTTTTCTCTTTATATTATTAGTATAGATATAAACTGTTTCACTGTTGAGTAGACCTTTTCTCAGTGTAAGAAGACTTAGGCCATAGTACACGCTGACCCAGTGTGGATTGACAGACGGAACACAGTTACATATATATAATATGCCATTATACTTCATAACATATACATAATATAATAATATCAGCCCTGTGTTAAGCTGTCGGGCCTCTTCTCAGTGTGAGAAGGGTAAGGGTTGGCAGACTACACATATCTTCGAGAACATTATGTAGAACTCTCAGACATGCAGGTTTCCACATGCAGGGTGAAATAAATAAATAATAATAATAATAATTTAATACGCACATAAATTTGAAAATTCAGAGGTGCGTGCCGTGGCATCGAACTCGAGACCTCTGCATGACAGTACATGCAATACATAAAATTTATATTTAGAATATGAAATAATTGTTTTGAAACTGACGGCAAGTTGCGCTCCGCGCCGCCTTCTTTCACTTACTACCAATAGTATTATTTTGATTTTATTTAATTATTATGTTTCTCTTACCACAGGCATTTTCTAACATATTGTATTTGAAAATACCTAGCCCTTTGGGAGGCTTACACGGAGACATGGGTCCAACGTTAAAATATCACAAGGTAAAGGTGATATTTTAAAAGCTAGTGTACTCTGCCCTCCGATATCGCGTTTGTCTCATAATAAGATAACGACTGTCCCAGGGGGACATATATTATTTTTATTCATACTATATAAACTTAAATTACCTACTACTCACAGACTTAGATAAATAGAAGTCATACAAGGGGAGCCGTAGGAAATAAGTAAATATAGCGTCGTATAGAGAGTCGAAATCGAAAATGCCTGACCTTCGGAAGATTAGCTCTTGATGGTGGTACCCCATCGGATCTTGGAAACGGTGATATATACGGGAGTCATTCTCGAACAAAATCTTCCTAATACCCTAGGAACTTTTAGGGGGAGGAGGGCAAAAAAAACATGGCTTCCATACAAAAAAACATGGCTGCCATACAAAATTTGACCTCTAATATCTCCGAAACGGTTAGAGATATATGGGGTGTGTTCGAACAAATGTCATAAAGGTCGACGAGATCTTTCCAGAAACGGTCATTTTCAAGGTTACCGGGGTTCACTACTTCTAAACTAAATAAAATTATATATTTTTTTTTTTTTTACATTATATTATTCTGTGTATTTATTTGATAAGAATACAAATTATTAATTATATACATAATAAAAACAATTCAATAAAATTATTAAATCAAACTGTCTGGCCTTCCCCCCTTACTGTACACCCACCCGCAACCACGCGAAATACTAGTCTTTAGTTTAAGCGTGATGTATTTCGTAGCCATAAGGTTAAGAACCTGGGATTGTCCGTCGAGTCATGCATTGTTTGAAAATAATTCGTCATAATTTTGATTTGTCGTTTTATCTCTGAAAACTTTGTATTTATCGCAAAATATATTATCGCATTACTCATCGCTGTTTATTTATAAATAAACTAGTAATCGCAGCGATAGAAATTTGTCGGTAGTTTATCAATCTGTACTAATATTATAAAGCTGAAGAGTTTGTTTGTTTGACTGAACGCGCTAATCTCAGGAATTACTGGTCCTTCTCCCTAGCCTTTATTATTCCCAAGTCACTTGGGGTCAGCTTTTCTAATCTAACCAGATTTGACTGGATATCAGTTTTTGCACGGAGCGGCTGCCACCTGACCTCCGCAACCCAAAGGCTAACGATACCCTAAGGCTAGACCAGTGTCAGGATATTATAGGGCACTAACTTCCCAGTAACGACTGCCATAGATGTTCATGGCAGCCGGGACCGACGGCTTAAAGTACTCTCCGAGGCACGGAGCAGGCGATAATTGTCAATCAATACGCACATAATTTCGAAAAGTCTTTAACTTCCGAAAGTCAGAGGTGCGCGACGTGGGTTCGAATCCGAGACCTTCTCCATTGCAGTCTGTTGGTCTCCCCAATGAGCTATCGCTACTGGTCCGAATTGAAAAATTCTTTTAATGTTGGATAGCTCATTTATCCACGAAGGCTATAGGCTATATATATCACGCTACAACCCACGAGGAAGGCGCAGTAATAATAAACGCGGGTGAAACCGCGGGCACATCTAGTAAATAATAAAATTAAATAAAAACATTGACATCTCATCTGCACGGATGTCGTAGTGGTTTATGTGGTCACCTCGCCACTGCCACTGCGCCGAGTGTTGTGGGTTCGAATCCCATACAGGACAAAAAAATCTGTGAATCCATAAATAGCTGTTTCAAGTATGATATTAATTAAGATATTCTTTGTGTCCGTTGTTTAAATGTTTGGAAAGCGACACAGGAACTATGTCCCAGAATATGTGAATCAAATTGTAACGAAAGATTCCTTAGGTAAGGACCTTTCAAATGAGCTAAATAACACACACACTATTAATTATTTTATCTTTCAAAGTCACACCACATTTGTTTCTAGCGCTTTCATTTCTACAGCATTTATTCTGATCTCATGCTTCTTTTGCCATACCCAACTTTCACTTCCATACATAAGTGTGGGCACTAATAGTCCTCTATGAACAGCCAAACATGCCTGTTCGGATACATTTCGGCTGTTCATAAAAGCGCGTCGAAGTGGAACTATACTACAATTTAAGTTATTTAAATTAATTAAAAATATTTATATTTAAGTTTACACGTTGATCAACGTACCGGTTGCTTTACAGCAGCCATGGTTACAGGGAGATGTATAAATGTGCCCTCCGAAGCACGAAGACGCTCATATGAAATACCACTATCTATAGACTGACCGTACCCAACGTTGCTTAACCTCGCTAATCGTTTACCGATCAGTGAGTGCAACTGGTTATGATAACATTCGTGTAAACCTAAGACAATATTATACACATACTGCAATGCTTCTCCCTCTAACATGTGAATACAATGTTTTGTCTCTTTCTTCCAGATAGTTGGGGCTAGAAGTACTGAAAGAGGCATCGTATTACTAGTGATATTTCTGATTGGTCTACTGCGGGATGTGTTTTGTTTCGACCGGAGTGTTCATAGAATTTCATGAAAGAATTTTACAATGGTGCGAATTTTAGGATTTTGGGGAAAAAAAGTTAAATTCACTCATAATTGCCCTCCATTGGAATATTGTAAGTATTCTACTTAAGTTTTCACGTATACACCCATTATTTTTAAATACAACTTCCGCACTAGGAACAATTTCGGTGTCGCTGGGGACTTCACAAACATTCAAACAACGGTATTTCTTTTGAAGTGAACTCGCGAAAAGTCGCGTTCAGCACTTTTTGGGTGAACAAAAATCATGGAACTCGCGTCATCGTCACCGAACGCTTTCCATGAGCTATATGTATACTGTGTATACAGGGTTACCGGTAATTAATGGATAACCTGGAAATGTCTTATAGTGGAACTGATGGCTGTTCAGAAAAAAATATGAAAAACATATATTCTAACTACTACCTGAGATATGTGTTTTTTTTTAATTACCATATATAACTTTCTAGTATACTACGACCATAAATGAATGAAATCCATCGGTTTTTTGTTGTTTTATTATTAAACACTAATTATGCTAATAGATAGACAGTCAAAAGTATGCTATGCTATATAGCTTGCACTGTTTAACTTTTTTTTTTTCTTTTTTCTGAACGGCCTTCTGTTCTACTATAAGACATTTCAAGGTTATCCATTAATTACCGGACAGCCTGTATATGTATACTTTTTTGGGTGAATAAAAAGCGTGAAACTCGCGTCATCGTCACCGCACGCTAGTTACTTAGTTTTCACTTCTATCGGCAGTCCCCTAAGACTGATCCGCATGTTTTTTTTAAATACAGCTCATGCACTAGGAGTTACTCAAGTGTCGTGGTAGACTTTACACACATTCAGACAAAGGTCACAAAGAACATTCAGTCTCGGAAGAACCATTTTTAAATAACACACTTATTTTTTCTTTTACACTCATTCTGTTGCACTCTGTATACATACAGTGTGTCCGCGCACATAGTAATAAAACTTTAGGGGCGGTAAATCTATATACTAATACGTGAAGCAAAAACTTTGTACCTCTTTTTACGAAAATTGCGCGGACGGAGGAGTATGAAATTAGGCACAGTTAAAGTTTATATGGAGAACGCGATTCGACTGCTTGTGTCAAATGCATGGTTGTGTGTCTATATAATCTATTTCTAAAGCATATTTTATAAAAAATATTAGTTTTCACCCCTCCTTCTCCATATAAACTTTAACTGTGCCAAATTTCATACTCCTCCGTCCGCGCAATTTTCGTAAAAAGGGGTACAAAGTTTTTGCTTCACGTATTAATATATACTTAGATATTACAAACAAAAGTAAATTACATAAAACTCTCGAAGTGATCGCCACGCGGATGCTCTGAGAGCGACGAATAAAATTACATGTATTTACCGCCCCTAAAGTTTTATTACTATATGCGCGCGATATGGCGGAGGCCAGGGCAGGCGCAGTAAAGACAAGGTGCCGCTTCTAAGCTTTTGTGGGAAGCGGCAGCGGCATGCCGATGCCGTATTGCTGCCTGCGCCTGCCTCTTAGAGGAGCGACCCAAGCGGCTTTCAAGAGGCACGTTACTTGTTATATAGTACTTATGAAAACGACCTGTTATCGCAACAAAGTCGAACTGTATACACACCTTGTCGTGAAGTCGACTCTTCTGTCTAATTTAGTCGTCTGAGCCTCATCAATTCCATGCCTGCACCGTGCCTTACAAGTTATCTGTATAATTTACGACTAAATAATTTACAACTCTAACTATAATAACAACTAACTATATATGTTTATAAAGTCCGTCGCGACGCAGGAATACTTCCTAGCGCGAAAGCTTTCTTTATGAAAATAAAATATTTCTTTTCAACTATTAAAAGGAGAATGGGCAATCGTAATATCACCCTTGAAAGAGAACTAGTCATAGTATATATCTATGCTCCGAAAACCCACGTTTAATTTTGAATTGTTTATTATTTGTCCTGTAGTGTTAAATTCTAAAAGCTGTACGATTTTATTTTATTAAATTAAGATTTGCAACGATGCATAAGATTTTATTTTGACTTCACAACTGTTTTTAAAACAGTTCTGAAGGGCTATCAGGGTTACCAGCAATAAAGACATCGTTATTTAAATTTCCCACTCACAAATATTAAAAACGTATTATAATTTTGCAGAAATATACTTTAATATACTTTTTAATATTAACTATCATCTAGTTAATTATTTGCAAAACAATAATATAAAATGAAACAGTTAATATAATATTTTCTAAAATCGATATATTAATATTCTTAATATGGCAACAATTGCAACAACATATTGCCGGGTTTTAGATATTAAAAAAGTAAAACAAAATGGAAGCCATATCAATCTCTATACTATGACTTTCCAAATGAGCAACACTGCAGGTGGAAACTTGATTTGGTAGTTTTATTAACTTATCATGTTTTGAAATATAACTCAGTTTTTGCAATTCTTTGCTCTTAAATGTATAGTGGTATTAAAATATGACTTTTGTTACACATAACTGATGAATTCTTAACATCTAAGAAAAAGTTAAAAGTAAGGGTAACTGTTTTGAAAAGAGCATGTTTTAAAAATCTCGGCGGCTTTCGTAAATCATATTTATTTTTCGTTTTAAAGTTTATAATTATTATACCGAGGTAACTTGCATCCCGACTCAAAAAATATTTATACCAATATAAACCGATACTAGAATCCATACAAGCCAGAGCATTCTCTTTTACACTTTCTACAACGTTTCGGATACCTTTCAGAAGCCATGTTTATGGAGAGACCCAATAGTTTCCTGTGTGTTCTTTGTGTCCATTGTTTGAATATTTGTCAATTAGTCCCCCGCGACACATAAGCTATTTCCAGTGCGGGAGACGTCATTAAAAAAAAACAGAAATTCGGTCTGGAGGACAGGACAATATATGACTCATCTATATATTTTTTTTTATGCAACTACTGTGGCAATCTGTCATACGGTCCACCTGATGGTAAGTGTTCACCGTAGCCTATGGACGCCTGCAACATCAGAGGCATCACTTGCACGTTGCCGACCTTTTAGGAAAGGAAGAAGAGAAAAAGGAAGTGGGAAGAAGGGGCGGGAAGGTGGAAAGAGGGTGATTGGGCCTCTGGTACTCTCACTCACCGAACGAAACACAACAGTAGGAATACTGCTATTTCACGTCGATATTCTGTGAGAGGGTAATCTTTACCTGGTCGAGCCGGCCCATTCATGCTGAAATCAACGAGGCTCTACTACTCTGAAACTTCTATTCTGTATTTAAATATTGTTTTATTTTCTTGCAGCTGATTTCCAAGCCAATAACAACAGTTACAAGGAGTCTGGATCTCAACACGAGTATGTGGAAAACCCTGACGGCCATGCTCACCTGGTCGACTTACCAGTCCCCGGTGACATAGACTGCGAAACCAAATACAACCCGGACAAACAGAATGTCTATCATTTATTTACTAGGTACGATTAACCTTAAAACAAGCTACTTACCTTTCAAGAAAACAGCTTTACATAGAGCGCAAGAAAAAGAAAAGCTTGAAGTAATAAAGCCTATCAAATGTAAAGCCTCGCTGATGTCAGCATGAATGGGCCGGCTCGACCGGGAAGGACCACCCTCTCACAGAATATCGACGTGAAATACCAGTATTCCTACTGTTGTGTTCCGTTCGGTGAGTGAGAGTGCCGGAGGCCTAATCACCCTCTATCCCCCTTTCCGCTCCTTCTATTTCCCACTTCCTTTCCTAAAGGGTCGGCAACGCGCAAGTGATACCTCTGGTGTTGCAGGCGTCCATAGGCTACGGTCACCACTTACCATCAGGTCAGCCGTATGTTTGTTTGCCACTTTAGATGAATAAAAAAAGTCGAAAATCATTTATTAATTTAGGTAACAAAGTAACACTTAAACGTCAAAATATATAGGTTAGTGAATCAAGTCAGAAACAGTAGGGTATAATAGAGAGTGAGTGCCTTTGGGTAGGTCTCTTCGCGTAGTGGCCTGCCGTTTCACACGACGGGCTGAAACCTCGGCGGGGTCGCGACCGCATGCGAAAGTGATTCGCGCGGCCCCGTCGATAGTGGTTTTGTCGAGGAACACCGTGGTAGGTTTAGTCGGTATTCCGGGAGGTACATTATTCTTATTCCATTTTTCTTTTACCCCGGCGAGTCCGACATAATCCCTCCGCCCGCCCCCGCGGAGGGGTATACGTCAATGTATTCCACAAAGAAAAAAAAAAAGTTATTTGCTAGGTTCAGGCAAAGAGTTGAGTTTATTAGAAGAAACCAGAAAGACTCTAAGGGCGACTTTAAAAAAATGTAATAAAGTACCTAGTGTTGGTCTCGATGGCGTAGTGGTTAGTGTAACTGACTGCCACGCCTGAGGTCGCGGATTCGATTCCCGCACAAGTCAGACATTTGTGTGCATGAACATAGATGTTTGTCTTGGTCTGGGTGTTTTTATTTGTAAAATATTATGTATATATTTACAAAATATATCTATATATTAATACGTGAAGCAATACGAAAATTGCGCGGACGAAGGAGTATGAAATTTGGCACATTTAAAGTTTATATGGAGAAGAAGTGGCGAATCCTAATATTTTAATGAAATATGCATTAAAATACATTAAACTAATGAAAAAACATAACACGCACACAACCATGCATTTGACACACGCAGTCGAATCGCGTTTGTAGTATATCGACATTGTTCGTCTGTCGTACAATTCTTCGTAACTATGGTTACATATATCTTATTTATATGTAATAAAGAAAAAAAACAAAGTAGCGAGCTAAGGAATATCGTCAATGAAAGATTATAGTTAAGTAAATAATAATTTGTTTGAAAAAGATAGGTAAATTAACCTGTACAGCCTTGATGAAATCTAAATAAAATGTGATTATAAGGGTAAAGTTATAGAAGATAAAACCTTAATAACGATTAAACTTAAAATTTAATTCGATTATGGTCGAATTTTGACCAGTTGGCGACCGCTAGTATATATAGATATTGTTACGTGCTGGGTTCGACGGATAAGAATACAAAACAATATTACCGACTAAAACACGTTTTATTCTAGCACACAATTAACTTTAATCCACAACAAACACTATACTACACTTTTCCACTGTAACTGCTTCAAACTCCGTGGTATTGTCGCTTTCGTTCGCTTCGATGAACACTTGACCTTACGATAGTAAACTGACTCGGCGGTGCGCGTGCGCTCTATTTATACGCGGGCAAAGTGCTTCTGGAGTTTTCCAGAAAACGTCACAGACGGCTCGCAACGGCGCGATGGTTCGAGAATATGCCAGCGCTTTCTCCACTGAACTCGTACCGATAAATACGTAGTTCCGTAAGATGTCAATAGATGGTGCTGTAATAAATTATTATTAGAAACCGCCGACTCTTCCCCACAGTGCCGACAGAGGGCATTAGCCGTAACAATATGTATGTTTATCCATTGTCTAGTACCCATAGTACAAGCTCTGCTTAATTTGGGCTACATTGTGTTGTGTGTATGTGATAGAATATTATTATTAATAATAACTTTATTTACACAACAATAAATGTAGGCTTTTACAATGGGAGTTCACATCAATAGTTTAATTTGTATCTACAATTTTGTGGGAGGAGTACTACTCTTCTAGATTGGCTACAGGATAGCCTGTGTTTAGGAGACTCAGTCTCGATCCCTTAGTGGTAGATAGCTTATTTTAATGAAATGGTGTAAACAATATTAATTTTAAATTACGCGTGCCTAACGCCAGTTGCCTGCGAGCGTCATCGAGTGCCGCTGAACATAGCCGATCCCCACGCGCCAGTGCTATATAAACCGCGCAACTGGACCCTACGCTTCGCGGATTGGGAGCCTTCTGTGCTCAGCCACAGTCCGCGTAAAGTTGTCAAGGCCATCTGAGGCCAACAATTAACAAACACAAAAAGAAAAAAAAACCTACGCTTCAGTTCGACGTGCGAGCGCACGTAACCACTCGAAACGCCAAGTGTATTTCACCTCGTGGCCATACACTTGCATACACATAGTAATATGTTGGCTTTGAACTCTGCACAAAGTAAATAATGAAAGTGCCACTATTTTGTATGTGAGGTGTTTCTTATTTCGCCGTCCTCGGTAATATACAGACTATTACAACGGTATATATTTTTTTTATTTGCAGAAAGAATCTCACAGTCAGTCAAGCATTATGTTATGGAAACGAGGAGGTTCTAAGACTATCCAACTTCAACCCAGCTAACCAAACAGTATTATTACTCCACGGATGGATAGCCAACGTTACTGCTGAGCTGAACACAGTTCTTGTATCAGGTAAGATGCTATTAACATCAACCCTGTATTAAACAGTCCCACTGCTGAGCACGGGCCTCTTCTCAGAGTCAGAAGGCCATAGTTCACCAAGCTGGCCCAATGTGGGTTGGCAGACTGTACAACTAGTTTTGCCCGTGTCTTCGCCCATGCAAAAGTAGGTTAGGTGATGTTATGCAGCAGGGGTAAGCCCTCCACAAGACGGATCGACGACCTGGTAAGGTTCGCGGGAAGCGGTTGGCTGCGGGTGGCCCAAGACCGGTATATGTGGATTAAAATGTCTCTTGCTTTTGTCTATTGAGTTATTGAATAATGGGTAGTATTTAACAGCACAGCAAAAAATACTAATTGCATAGCAAAATATGCTTACAAAAAATACTAATTGCACGGCAAAATATATTTGAAGCTTCGCGGGGTTCCTATTTTTGAGTGGGTTTAAGAAGGATCCTATCATAAGCTAACCCTTTCGAGACGGAATGCAGTGATTTGAGGCGTATATGTGCTCGTTATACTGTGCAATTAGTATTTTTGATGGTCATTATATTTAATCCCTTTAATTATATGGATATTGTATTGTTTGCAGCATTCTTGACAGCTGGCGATGTAAATGTGCTAGCAGTAGATTGGAGCGCTGGTGCAGACACACCTAATTATTTATCAGCCTTAACGAATACCAGAAATGGAGGTGAGTAGTTTTGTTGTAAAGAATAACTCTCGCACTAGGAACAATTCCTGTGTCGGGGACTTTACAAACATTCAAACAACGGACACAAAGAACATCTAGACTCGATACAACTATTTGTGAATCAAATTTTGTACTTAGATTTATAATTTATTTCTCCCTGCAAGTGATTTGTAATCTTAGAGAAATAAAGAGGTTTTAAACCGTACAAGTTACGGGTGCGTGAGATCGATCTTGAAACGTCTGGGTGCCAGTCCAACAGTTTCTCACTAGGCTATTGAAATACAGAAAGAAAGAAACATAATTTTATTTGGTTCACGCTCATAAGGTAACAGGACACAACCAATAAGTATAAGAACAAATAAGGTCCTGCTTCAGCATTACAGTATATCCACAACGCTGGTATTCTCGCAGAGCCTACATGATTTCGGTGCATGTAGACATTAACAGACATACATAATTCAATTAAAAATAAAATAACAATTTAAATAAATTAGGTAGAAGATGATGTCATAGATGTGAAAAATAATTTTATACTAAATAATAATATTGGTATTTATATAATACTTATATGTATACATATTTATAGAATTAAAAGTATATTAAAAATAATAAAAAACAGAAATAATAAAAGAAAATAATAAATATATGGTCCCAGCTGCCATGAACATCAATGGCAGTCGTTACTGGGAAGTCAGTGCCCTATAATATCCTGACACTGGTCTAGCCTTAGGGTATGGTTAGCCTTCGGGTTGCGGAGGTCAGGTGGCAGCCGCTCCGTGTAAAAATTGATATCCAGTCATATCCGGTTAGACTAGAAAAGCCGACCCCAAGTGACTTGGGAATAATAAAGGCTAGGTAGAAGAATAATAAAGACGTTATATTATAATGTTTGAGCGCAGCTTAATAATGTTGTGTTACATTTCTGAACGACCCCTGGCTCTTGTCAACAAACATGACACTGATTGTTATCAATGTCATCTAATCATTCTAATATAAATTGCAATATAAGCATCCATCGGCGTCTGCGCAAAAGCGGAAAAGAGGTTGTGATGATATTTTATTAACCCCCGACGCAAAAACGACGGGGTGTTATAAGTTTGACGTGTGTGTGTGTGTGTGTGTGTGTGTGTGTCTGTGGCATCGTAGCTCCCGGATGGGACCGGATCAACGGATGAACCGATTTTAATTTTGATTTTTTTGTTTGAAAGGTGAATTAGTCGGGAGTGTTCTTAGTTATGTTTGATGAAAATTGGTTCAAAATGGCCGCCGCCACAAAATGGCGGATTACATATTTTTTTACAATTACCTCAATATGAGTATTAAATGAAAGGGCTTGACTAGTACAATACTATACACTGTGATAAATTTCAAATCCAAGATGGCCGCCACCACAAAATGATTTACATTATTTTTCACAACTACCTCAATATGGGTATCAAATTAATAATAGGGTTTTTAAATTTTATATTTATAGTTATAATATTTTTATTTTTTTGCAGATAACTTAAATAAATTAAAAAATTTCAGGTAAAGCCATAGCGAGGTTTATCAGCTGGTTGAATCTACTGACGGGTGCTGACATCAGCAAATATCACATAGTGGGGTACAGCCTGGGGGCGCATCTAGCCGGCGTTATTGGAAGGAATCTCGGCGGAAAAGTGGGCTATATTACTGGTGAGTACGACTTGATACTCAAGAAACCTTATTTTCATCTTTATATTAGACTAACTATGCCCGCGGTTTCATCCGTGTTTATGGTTACTGCGCCGCCCTCGTGGGTCGTAGCGTGATATTATATAGCATATAGCCTTCCTCGATAAATAGGCTATCCAACACTTATATAATTTTCCAATTCGAACCAGTAGTTCCTGAGATTATCGCGTTCAAACAAACAAACTCTTCAGCTTTATAATATTAATATAGATACACGACTGCTTACCATCAGACGGAGAGTGGTCATTTTGACGAGCAAAAAAATAAAAAAAAGATACTGCCCCAGCTTCGCTCCTGTAAAAGCAGGTTAGGTTAGCAAGTTAGTTACTTTAAAAAAAAAAATATATATATATATATGTCTATGTTACTCGGTGATAATATAGCTATCTAATGGTCTAAGAATTTTATAAATCGAATAAGCAGTTTTTCAGTTAAATTCTTACAAACAGACAAACAAACAAAAAATCGAATCTTTCCTCGTTATAATAATGTCCGACCAAATTTTGGTCACGGCGACAATAGTACTAGGCGCCCAGTAACGCCAAGAGGTCTATCATATCAGTCTAACCAAACTAACTATTCATACGCTATTTGTTCTTGTGTGTAAAAAATAATGTACAAAACTCATACATAGCAACAAACCCTATTAGCATCAGTTAGAATATTTCAAGCGGCTTGAAAACTTGAAACACTGGAATCAATAGTACACACGGCTACACATCAAGTTAGACACCCTATATCTATATATTAATACGTGAAGCAAAAACTTTGTACCCCTTTTTACAAAAATTGCGCGGACGAAGGAGTATGAAATTTGGCACAGCTAAAGTTTATATAAAGAAGGAGTGAAGAATCCTAATATTTATATAAAATATGCATTAGAAATACATTAAATTAATGAAAAAACACTACACGCACACAACCATGCATTTGACACACGCAGTCGAAGCGCGTAACTATGGTTACATATATCAATTATAATGACATATATCAGCAATATCTTACAGGCAAACTTTGGTCGAATTTCGAGCACTAAGCGACTGCTAGTACGCATAACTACGCTACATACAAAATAGATAATTGTCGGAAAGGGATAGTGGTGTCGATGTAATGGTAAGTATAGAGCGTCGCGTCCCGTTCAGCGTGAATGAGACAAAATAACAAAAATATAACGCACTCTCTCGCACGATCCGCAGCGTTCAACTCTAATAGTTCAAAGTCCAAACAGTCTAGGTTGATGTGTCGCTGTGTGTACCAGGTACCCAGTAACGCTAAGAGGTCTATCTTAACTATTTATACGCTGTTTGCTCAAGTGTGTGTAAAATAATGTACAAAATCAAACATAGACAACTACCCTATACTGCATACCCTTTATGTGTAGTCTATATATCAATAAAAGAGTAAACTAAAATTATAAATTCGAATGTAAATTTGTTTTTTAAGCTTTCACGCCTTTGGACCTTGGTTTCGTGGAATTCGATAATTTACTTACTTACTGCATTTTTATTTAAACGGTTATATTAAACTACGGACTACAATCATGCCTTGTCTTGATTATTTATGTACATGTAAGTGGATGCTCCTATTTACCATACTGCTGCTTTAGAGGCTACCATCAAATTTTATCAAATGCTTGAGTATGTTCAGTAGTAGTTCATGGAGAAATGGTTGCAGCACCTTACAGTTATGATTTGTAAACGAAATATTATTGTACACTTGGCGATTAAAAAGAGTGGCCATTAGTTTCTTGCCCGTTCTTCTCATGAGCCCTACACCCTTGCTTTGCTGAACGTGTCGTAAATGTAAATTCACAGGGAAAAAGAATACGTGTAACTTTGACATTCATAAGTGTTACCTTGTAATCTAACTTGAATAAATTTATTTTGATTTTGATTTTAAGACTGCGCCGAGCGTAAGCGTAAGCGGTTGGACTGAATGACAGAGCTCGATATTCAAATCGGCGCGCGGCCGCCATAGTAAAATTGTATGGAGGATTTGAAGTGCTTTTTTGATAAATATGTATATTTATTATCAACCAATAACTTAAATATTTGGGACGGACAAATTGTAATATAACTATTTATGTTTCGTTTAAGCTGTAAAATAGGATAGATTTCTACTGTTATAAATTAAAAATCACATAACACGAGCTTACGATTTTGCATTTTTCGTGCAAATTTACGTAATTTTGTGGGCGAAAATATTCTGTACTGATACCTATTATAAAGAGGAAACTTTAACTGCCTCCGTGGCGCAGTGGTAGTGAATGCGACTGCTGTGCATGAGGTCTCGGGTTCGAATCCCGGGTCGGGCCAACAAAAAGTTATTAGGTTTATTCTTTTAAGAAATCTCAATAGCAACCCGGAGTTAGGAAAATGGCGGTGTTAGACACCCCCGTGCCTCGGAAAGCACGTAAAGCCGTTCGTCCTGCACCTGATCTCTCTCCGGTCGTGTCGGATTACCGTCCCATCGGATCATGAGAGTTAGGGAACAGAGAGTGCACTTATGTTTGCGCACACACTTGTGCACTATAATATCTCCAGCGTAGATGGCCAGGCTCCGTTAAGATTGGCCGCCGTGACCGAAATTCGGTCTGGAGGCCATTATTCTTTATTTGTATTTAAATTATATTCCTTTGTTCTCAGCCCTGGATCCCGCACTACTAGGCTTCGTATTTAACAGTGACAGACTGAGGCGCAGTGATGCCGTTTATACAGAAGTTATACACACAAATGCTGGTTTTCTGGGGTTCCCAGCCCCCCTGGGGCACGCAGACTTCTACCCGAATGGAGGCATCAGCATGCCGGGTTGTACCTCTCAAATGAAAGACCATGCTAGGTATGTACAGATTTTATATTGTTTAAATTGTTGTAATGTTACACATAATTGAAAACGTATTTTGCCTGGCCGCCGGTGTTCCGCTGTGAATCAATAGAGTAAGTGTAGTTAAATAGTTAATTATCGCTCGCTTTATCGTTGAAGAAAAACGTCGTGAAGAAATCTATGCCGGTTCCGGCTCGCAGGACCATAAATGTACGGGTTACGTACATTTCTTGATAAGTGATAGAAATGATAGATAATATAAATTATTGCACTATTTTATTGATTACCGAAATATGATGACAAACTTGATAATTATGCTAAATTATGATAAATGATTGATATGCTAATGAGTACACGATACGCTTGCTGAAAGTGAACTGATTTATTGCTGGTTACAAAATCGTCACGTTGGACGTAAGATGCTGACCGCGGCAAATGTACGGTCGTTGGCCCGTACATTTTCTTATGACGTTTTTCTTGGATGGGTTGAAGAACTCTACATCATCAATCATCAATACATAATTAAAATAAAAGAGAAAAAAAGTGTGTCTGTACATTGAAGATATTAACAAAAAAAAATAACTAATACGATACCACAAAAAAGTGGAAATAATATTTATTCAAATTTTTTTTTTCTTTTTTTGTTTATATCTGTTCTGGGAAGATAAATAAATCATTTGTGGCGGTAAGTCCCGTGTTTGAGGAGTGGCTGGAGAGGCGGCATGGCGCCCTCACCTTCCGGCTGACACAGGTTCTGACTGGCCACGGTTGTTTTGGCCGGTTCCTGTGTCGTATACGCCGGCAAGAGACGCCCGGTTGTCACCACTGCGGCGACTGCTTTGACGTTGTAGAGGACATGGCGCTGCACACTTTGGCAGTTTGCCCCGCCTGGGCATTGCAACGCCGTGATTTGATCGCGGCAGTCGGATCGGTTGCCCTCTCGCTCCCGGCCGTAGTTCAGTCTATGGTCCGGAGTGAGAGGTCGTGGAATGCCGTCGCCTCCTTCTGCGAGGAAGTGATTTCCATCAAGGAGGCGGCGGAGCGGGAGAGGGAGCGTTTAAACCCTCTCCCCAACCGCAGACCCGGGCGCCGGAGGGCGCGCGATGACCTCCAGCCACCCTGAGGTTTGACCCAGGTCAAACCTCAGGGTGGCGGGCTTTGTGGGCCTGCCCGCCATCCATTCAGCACCAGGTCCGAGAGGCGGCGTGCGTGTTCCCACGCGCCTCTGTGTCGAGTCCGTCTCCCCTCTAGGGGGGAGACAGTAGAGAAATTTTCGAGTGAGTCCTTTGGGTAGGTCTCTTGTGTAGTGGCCTGCCGTTTCACACGGCGGGCCGTAACCTCGGCGGGCCGTAACCTCGGCGGGGTCGCGACCGCATGCGAAAGCGATTCGCGCGGCCCCGTCGATAGTGGTTTTGTTGAAGAACACCGTGGTAGGTTTAGTCGGTATTCCGGGAGGTACTTTACTATTATTCCATCTTTCTTTTACCCCGGCGAGTCCGACATAATCCCTCCGCCCGCTCCCGCGGAGGGATATGCGTCATTGCATTCCCCCAAGTAAAAAAAAGAAAAAAAAAAAAACTACAAACGAAAAAAATGTTCCCATCTTATTAAACCTACATTGTAATTAAAATAAAAATGGCAGCTGACCTTGGGGGTCCACGTGCACCATGTCACGCAAGGGCATATTATACATACACACTTAGAGTTCGTGCATTTTCTGACCCCAGGTTGTAATAAATAGCAATGACATTGTGGGTTTGCAACGAATTATCTCACTAAAACAAGAATTTTCAGATAAATGACTGTTGGTATTACATTGTATTTGGGTAATACAACAATACAGTTTCGGTTTCGGAAGCGTTTTCCTTACACCTGGTATACAAGAGTGACTAATGTTAGTATTTTGTGCTCTCTCAGACCCTTTAAGATTATGGGAAAAGTAGAAGACATTTTTCTCTGAAGACTTTTTACGCATTCTGAGGTGCAATGCGGCTGATGATATTAGGTAGTCCAACAAATGGCAGAGTAATAAATAGTTCCTTTTGTTCTATACAAGATAGTATTTATTCAATAGGAGGCCACTCCCTCAACGTTTACGGTCTACCTGTTCCACAAGCAGAAACCAATCAACCACGCACCAATCGAGAGTAAGTCGCTGAAACAAGTTACCGTTCTACAGAATTAATTGCCATAGTTAATGATAGTATTTCAAATTTCAATATAGAACAAAGGGAAAAAATAACAAAGTTTTAGACAGCGTCACTAATGAGGAAGGAACGTTATATTTCTTAGATCCTGGCTGAAGTTAGGCGACAACATAAGATTGCTGTTGCAGTAGCATCTTCAGGAATTGCTGCAACGTTACTTCTCGGCGGTAAAACGGCTCACACAATGTTCAAAATCCTAATCGACTTAGACAGAACCGAAACACAGAACATGTGGGGTTCTATAACGCGAAATTGCGATAAAGCGAAAGTGTTACAGTATTGCTGTCTCATCTTTTGGGATGAATGTACCATGGCCAACAAAAATGCCGTCGAAGCCGTGGACAGAACGCTGCGAGATATTCGCCGGGATGATCGACCAATGGGCCACGTCACCTGACTTTTCTCCGGAGACTTTCGGCAAACTCTGCCCGTGATAAATAAAGGGACAAGGGCAGACGAAATTAATGCCTAAAAAAAGTCATACCTCTGGCCATAAGTACAACAACTGAGACTAAATATAAATATGAGAGTTCATCTTGGCCATGATTCTCCAGCATGTTGTTACAAATTGGAGAAGGATCTCTCCCTGAAAATCATGGTCGGGTGGCGATTCCTGGTGTGCTGGGTAAAGTTGTGGCTTCAGAGGCATAACTGATACAGTCAGTATTCGGACACCTCAATACTATACCGAGCCAAAATAATGTTTGATTATGTGAGCGCGCGATACTAACGCCTCGCAATGACCAAGCAAGTGCAAATAATCAAAAAATTCTAGCGGAAATTGTTGGGGATGAAATGGTATACAATTATTTTAATAACGTAATTGAACAAGACGGTGCCACCGATTACCCTATAGAATTTTTTAACTCTCTTACGGCAAGTGGTCTGCTAGCTCACAGAATCAACCTTAAAGTCGGTGTACCCATAATGCTAATGAGAAACCTTTCTCCACCGAAGTTATGCAACGGGACCCGGCTTAAGGTTACTGCTTTACAGAGCAATATCATCGAAGCAGAGATTCTGACTGGCTGTGCTATGGGTGAAATTGTATTAATACCGCGTATACCACTTATTCCAAACAATTTCCCGTTTCAATTCAAACGCACACAGTTCCCTGTGACTACTTGCTTCGCCACGATAAATAAGTTACAGGGACAGACGTGTGGATTTGAGGTCTGGTTGTTTTGCCCACGGACAACTGTACGTAGCGTTTTCGCGGGTCAGTAGCGCTGCGTGTTTGTTTGTATTGGCTCCTGAAGGAGAAACAATCAATGCTGTGTATAAAGATATCCTATGATCTGTTTCATGAAGTCCACGCGAACGAAGTCGCGGGCACCAGCTAGTAATATAATATAATAATAATATTCTATCACATACACACAACACCATCCAGCCCAAACTAAGCAGAGCTTGTACTATGAGTACTAGACAATGGATAAACATACATATATACTATATTTTTTTGTAAATACGTACATATTATACATAGAAACACCCAGACCAAGACAAACATCCATGTTTATGAACACAAATGTTTGATTTGTGCGGGAATCTAACCCGCAACCTCAGGCGTGGCAGTCGTTACACTTACCACGAGGCCGACAATATATGTAATGCTCTCGAAGATATGTGAAGTCTGCCAACCCGCACTGGACGAGCGTGGTGGATTATGACCTAACCCTTCTCACACTGAGAAGAACCTTCTTCTCAGAATGAGAAGGGTTAGGTCTACCACGCTGGCCAGCAGTGTGACGGTTTATATCCAGGACTGACATTATTATTATTACTAAGTCTACATGATAAAATTACACTACGTTTTATGATTGATAATTATCGCTTTTATCAGCTTCACCTGTATGTTTGTTTGTAACCGACTCCTTTGGACTTGATTTTGACCTACTTCAAACGATCAGATTTCATTTAAACGTTGGCTATTGAGGACCGATGACGATACAATAAATAAGAAAAAAATTAAAAAAATGTAGACTAAATTATTAAAAATACGCTTTATTTAAAAAACCAATCTAAAAAGTAGAAAATATTTTTATTAAGAGGAAACACAAGGACCGTTTTTCCATACAAAAGTAGTCCCCTGTTTCCTCCCTGGATAATGCCAGTAGAGCAACAATATTTCAAAAAATGTATAGCCTCTATTGACATGTCCCTATGTTTTCCTTTTTTTCATTAATTAATTATTAACAGAGATATGAGCCTTCAAAAACCTCAAAAATTGGTCAGATTTTCTGCTGTGTTCAAACATCCAGAAAACAAATTTGAGAAGATTATATAAAAAACATAGAAACACGGCCAAAGCCTTTCTTCAATTGTTAATGAAATAAGTAGTTAAATCGGTCAAGTGTTGGAGAAGGAATCACGGGACTACGAAACGTTGATTTTGTGTACTTTTATAGGTATTTTCGGTCCAAGCTGCAGTTGTCTCTATCACGTTCTGCGGGCACTGCGCGACAGCAATAGATTTTACAAATACCTATTTTTCAATTCTCTCGCCCGTGGTGTTTCCTCTTAATAACTCAAAATAAGTGGGGTGGGGTTTATCAAAATATCTTAGAAATGTTACTCTCTGTTCCTAGACTGTACTTCGTTTTTAAAACATTTTTTTTTTTTTTATTCTATTGTTACGATAATTACTTATGCATTTGTTATTTTAGATTATAACCTCAAATATTTTTTGGCGCTACTGTATATTTATATGTGGAAACTGCTTTGGATTAAGTGTAGTTAATTTGAACATTAATTATTTTAAATTGTATCTGTTTGTTTCCCAAATAATATAAAATAAAATAAAATAAAATAAAAGCACCACACGCTTTTTTACATTAAAATGATTTCTTTTATTAATCACTCTATCCTTATGATAAATTATAAAAAAAAACTAGTCTCCCCGTGACCATGGCTGCTGAAAAGCAACCGAAACGTCGGGGAAAGTGTAAACCAAAAATAAATAGATTTAATAGTTTAAATAATTTAATTAGCTTATAAATTAGTCAAATAAAATCAATAGTAGTAGTAGTGTAATATTTTCAAAATTTTGTAATACAGTGATAAATAAACAACGCGATAAAATCCGTATATAGTAGTTTAATTTCAATGAAAACTACTCTTAGTTTGGTTTTTTAAATAAATCGTGTTTTTACTTTATAAACTATTTTTTTAAATACCTTTTCTCTATTTCTATATTATTTAACTTTTTAAAATTGTAGTATAAGTGTATAGAGAGCTGTTTTTAATAAAGCAGGCGTATAAATTCTATTTCTTTGACATTTTTGTCCTAGGCCTTAGACCCAGGCCCGGGCCCTGCACCCGTAGGTTACACACCTACACTGCTAATTTGCGTAGTAATTAAAGGGTCGTCTCGCCGCTGCTGCCCAGCCGAGTGTTGTGGGTTCGATCCCCGCACAGACAAAAATTTATATTCTTGTTCTTTTCGTGTGGTTAGTGGCCAACTTGTTGTCAAGAGTTGTTCAAGCCGTCCGTTGGCCTCTGACTTGGCTTAACGACTGCTGTCAATTTGGCAACAACCACGACTGACTTTTTACGTGCCCTCTGAAGCACGGAGACGCTCAGATGAAATACCACTAAGCGGTCACCCATCTACAGACTGACCGCACCCTACGTTGTTTAACCTCGCTAATCGTTTGCCGATCAGTGAGTGCAACTGGCTATGAGCGCCTTAAAATTTTTATGGTCCAAAAATTGTTGTTCCTAGTCTGCGTTTTCTTCGTGTCTGTTGTCTGAATGTTTATATAAGTAAAGTTCCCCGTGACACAGGATTTATACGTACCGTATTCTCTTATTATAAACATCTTGACTGCTATTTAGCATTTGTTCCGTGCCTCGGCAAACATGTAAACCCGTTAGTCCTTCGCCTGATCTCTCTCCTCTCGAGTTAAGAAACAGAGAGTACACTTGTTTCTACACACACTTGTGCATTATAATATTTCCTGCACAAATGGCCAGTGTCCGTTAAGATTGGCCGCCATGACTGAAGAAATTCGGCCTAGAGAACTCTCTTTTTTCTTTCTTTTTCTCAAATACTCAAAATTCTTTCTTTTCCAGGTCATATTTCTATTTCGCCGAATCTCTAGTCTCAGGCGGTTTCACAAGCAAGCCTTGCGCGTCATATCTCAAAGCCATGAGAGGAAAAAGTCGAAAGGAAGCGGGCAACTTCAGAATGGGCGGCCTTTTACCTAAAACTGGGTTAGTATTTTAATATAACTATAAACCGATGCATTATAGCACCGCTCCTAAATTTTGGAAACGAATTCGACTGATGATAATGCAGTAGTAGTGGAAACAATTGTTGTACGGTTTCGAGTTCGTTACCCAAAATATTGTTAGGTTTGTAGTAAAAACTACGATTGTGTATTCAAAATGCTTTCTCTATTAGGGTCCGTTCACACAGACCGGCTCGGAGAGGAGAGCAAATTTTTATCACGTTCGAAACAGAGTTTTGAATAATTGTAATAAGGTTTATTTTTGCATGTGCACTTCTTTTGTCATTAAGAATGCTTGAACGCGCTTCGTGTGAAATAATAAGAGGAGCCGACCGGCTCCGATTGCGTGCTCTTTCTCGCTTGCGCAGCCGATCGGCTCTCATGGATCTCTTCCAGCCGGTCTATCTGAAATAGTTGGCGGCTCCGCTCCGACTAATTCCAAGCGTATACGATCCGGTCTGTGTGAATAGAAAAAAGCGGGCCGATGCTCTCCGAGCCGGTCTGTGTGAAAGGACCCTTAAAGTCATCGGTATTTATATCACAATATGAAGCATTTTTAAGCATACACACACATGTAAACAGAAATATATGACTAAAGAGTAAAAATTGCCGGAGGCCAATCACCCTCTTGCCCCCTTCCCGCTCGTTCTCCTACCAACTTCCTTTTTCTTTTCTTCCTTTTCTAAATGGGTCGGCAACGCGCAAGTGATCTGGTGTTGCAGGTGTCCATAGGCTACGGTGACCACTTAGCATCAAAAGAGCTGAAAGCTTGTTTGTAAAAACAAAATACTATATAGAAATATTAAATAATAATTGAGCACAATCATTTGGTTGTAAATACGTCTGAAATATTGAGGTAACATAGTTGCTACGGGCCTACAGGTTCTTCTGCCAAAAAATCTTAGTAGCATTATGGAATCCGAAAGTAGATAGGAAATGTGTTAACCGATAGGCTAGCCCCTTATTTCCCAAAGTGGTCCAGGTGAACCCCCAGAGGTCCACGGGAAACTCGACGGGGGTCTATGTACTATACAATTCGTAAGCGGGGGTCCACGAAAATTTATTTGCTTTCGATAGTGAAGAACTAAAATGCTGGCAATGGATGGCAGATAATTTTGTAAGAAACTCAGCTACTGTTACTTGTTTAAAAGGAATACCACTCGCTGCAGACCCGAGAATTTATAAAAAAGAAACTGTCTCCCCGTAAAGATTAGATCATTTTTTTTAATTTTAACCTAATTTAACTTTTTGTTCCGAATATACCGATTTTACTTGGCGGATTAAATTTCTAGCTGCAGGGGATCCAACGAGACCTACTAAATTTTTAAAAGTGGTCTGTGAAAAAAATCTGGGAACCTCAGGGTTAGCCTATTCGCTATTTAACATTTGAAAGACATCGATTAATATAAGCTTACGGTAGAATAACCAGCACCTGCATTTGTGACGTAGTGATAGCGAATACTCCTGGGTCAGGAGCACAAAGCATCCTCGAATGATTGGCAGAGGTGCATCAAAGTTACATGTCGGTTCTACGGTTCTGGGAATCTTTTGTAACGTGGGACCTATGGCCATCATTCGGGAATGCTTCCTGCTACTGAGCCTTGCCCAGATCTCGAGATCTGAAGCACAGCAGTCGTATTCAAAGGTGCTGGTAATCCTAACGTAATCGATAAAACATTTGAGTGAAACGGTTTTCCAAATCACATTTCTTCAGTCATGGTGGCCAATCTTAACGGACACTGGCCATCTGTGCAGGAGATATTACAATTGAGTATTGAATATTGAGTATAATTAATCGATGTTTTTCGAATGATATTTCGTATTACTACTATCCCTATGGTAGACTAGAGTTGTATTCCACCCACATTTTGCGTGGTATAGTCCTACGTATTGAAGGATGTCCCTACATGTAACAGAAAAATACGATTTTTTTATACGAAAATTTTCAAGTACCTACGTGTTTTGAACTCAGAAATCAAATACGAGACTTACGATAGGTCGCAACAAATTAGCAAATAACCTTGTATAATGTTGCTCTTTTTCTTTTTCCAGTTGTTCCGGTGTATTTCATTTGAAGACGAATTCTCAACCACCATTTTCAAAAGGATAGAAATCTATACCAACTCGTATTATAAAGCTGAAGAGTTTGTTTCTTTGTTTGGTTGAACGCGCTAATCTCAGGAATTTCTGGGTCGAATTGAAAAATTATTTCAGTGTTGGATAGCCCATTTATGGAGGAAGGCTATAGGTTATATAATATCACGCTACGACGATAAATAACTACTTATAAATCTAAAATTTAAAAACCCCGACACAGTTAATTTGACTCCCATATTGAGGGAGTAGTGACAAAAAAAAATAATTCGCCATTTTGTGGTGGCAGCCATCTTAGACCAATTTTCATCAAACATAACTAAGAACACTCCCGACTAATTCACCTTTTTAGAATATGAATATGAAGTTAACTAGCTGTCCCGGCAAACGTTGTTTTGCCATAAAAAAATGTTTTGACCAAAAGATTTTAAAAAAATTTTAGGGATGGACAACCCTTATCACTAAGGGGTATGACAAATAGATGTTGGCCGATTCTCAGACCTACTCAATATGCTCACAAAATTTCATGAGAATCGGTCAAGCCGTTTCGGAGGAGTACGGGAACGAACATTGTGACACGAGAATTTTATATATAAGATATATGAATATGTAATTATTGTTCCTTAAATGCTTGTTTTATAAATGATTGTAAATGAAATGAATGTTTCTTGTAAATGTTGCGTAGTTTATAAGTTATGTATGTAAATGTAAATAAATTAAGCGAATATTTTAATTGTTTTAGCTGGTCCTATTTATTTTTGGTCGGTATTTATCTTACCCTAATTATTCTGAAGGTTTTAGAGGCCGTTTTTTAATATTCTATTACATACACACAACACCATCTAGCCCAAACTAAGCAGAGCTTGTACTATGGGTACTAGACAATGGATAAACATACATAATTATATACTTTTTTTGTAAAGACGTTCATATTATACATAGAAACACCCAGACCAAGACAAACATCCATGTCCATGCACAAAAATGTTTGATTTGTGCGGGAATCGAAACCGCGACCCCAGGCGTGGCAGTCGTTTACACTAACCAATACGCCATCGTAACGGATTAAAAAAGTAAACTAATCAACGGATTTTCATGCGGTTTTTACCAATAGAAATGATTAGGTGTATAATTTCTTAAGGTTTTGTACTATCTGTGCCCCTTCGCACTTGGGTCGCTAGTATAATATATTTTTAAACCAGGGATAGCCTATCGGGAAACTGTAGGACTGCTACGCTGAGATCTCGATTTCGATCCTAAAGCATCCCTGAATTTTCCAAGTTATATGCGTATTAAACAGTTCATTATGTTTGTCTTCGTCTGGGTGTTTTTATGTATAATATGCATGTATTTCCAAAAAAAGTATATAATATGATTGTTTATCCATTGTCTAGTACCCATAACACAAGCTTTGTTTAGTTGAGGCTAGATGGTGTTGTGTGTATGTGGTAGAATATTATTATTATTAACAAATAAACTCAATAACTGCTGGCCCGACCCGGGTTTCGAACGACCGCTGCTTCACCGAAATAGTTAAATAGGTAGGTATTAAACACAACAACATCTATACAGTGTGAGCTTTCATAAAGTGCACATATGAAAATGAGTGAAACTAGACATCGTTTTATCGCTAAGAAAAATAATAAAAAATAATATTCTTCGATTTATACCTTTTCTTTAGTAGTTATGGACCTTGTATCAAGAAAACCTTGTAACTTATGAACCAGGTGGTAAATCGTGTTGAAACAAAAACAGTAATAATACGCAATGTGTAGACAATAACAACGGTATACTATTCACATCCAAAAAAATACCGGTGGCATAAAAATAAGGAACATTTTAGACCAAAACTGAGTTTCGTACAATGTTGTGTTTTAAACATTGTTAAAAACTCAAGAAAACGTCCACATTGCCCCTAGTTTTTATTAATTTACGTTAATCTGTATCTAATAAGCTTTAAAACAACATAAAAACCACACCTGTATCCCAAACAAAACAGTTTTTATGAAGGGCTAAACAAAGACCTTGCCGCCACCACGTGCATCTTTGTTTCTGCATCTGTGCATCTTTGTTTGAAAATAATTTTCAAACAAAGATGCACAGATGCAAGATTGCATTATCTATCTCAGGTAAAAAAATTATGTTTTTTTTGCTGTGCAATTAGTATTTTTGGTGGAACAAAGGCAAAAAATTTAAGAACAGTTAAATACTACCCTATTAAAATTAGTAAAGTATTAAATAACTAGATTTTCCAGCAGCTTCGCTCGCGTTAATGTAGTGGTAATGGATGAAATGTACCCAATGTCCTACTCTGTACCCCTGACAACGTGTAAAATATGCAAAATTGCCGTTTATCCGGCTCAGTTCCAGATTCGATGCTGCAATTGAAAATATAAAGATAAAGATAAAGATATATTTATTTGTATAAAACATGTGTAGTTTGTAACCTTTAGAGTGGTTTCTTTAGGAGATCAGTAGATCTAAAAGGATCAGGCCACGCCGTAGGGGCGTGGTGTCCCTAGGTGAATTTAATTAAAGAGAATAATAAGAGAAGGTATGACAATTACACTTTTAATGTATTAAGATTACAATCTTTACTTATATAACTATAGTCAGGGCATGGTTCGCTAAAGACTTGCTTCGTGGTCCTTGTACAATCAGGAGACTTAGCTGAAGGTGTGAAGCCGGGCTGCAAGGAGAAATCCAGGACGCGATCGGGCTTATATACCGCTACCGCCGGGCAGGAGGGGAAGGGGGGCGCCAGCCACCACTCCGACTCACGCGCAGCCGTCAAGGTCGCGCGGTCCGCGTCACAAGTTTACAAGACATACATCCTATAAAATTGTTCACAATACGTAATTGTTATGTATCAACATGTTTTGCCAAGGCCGGCGTACAAATATTAAAATTATGTGACTAAACAGAATAATAAATGCAATACAATAATAGAATTAAGTCACAATAAGAAAATTATTAATTTAGAAATTATATAACAATATTTTGGCGTATATCCGTTAATGAAATGTCGTAATAATAATGTCCGAATAAAATATAATGTCAATAATAAATTAGAAAATACAGTCAATAAAAGATTTAAAAATAATAACAGCAATAAAGATAAAAATAAAAATTCAATTATTAAAAAGTATCATTCAAGTAGTCGGTAATATTGTAATAACATTTTTCTGATAACATTTCTTTAACTTTAGTTTTAAAAAGATTTAGATTCATAGCTTTATAGTGTTTTGGAAGCTTGTTATAAATTTTAGTCTATATATATCTTGACAGCAAACCCAATGATATTGCGCGATCCGAGAATACAGTCCGAGACCCTATGCATAGCAGTCGTATCCATTATCGCTGTGCTATCGAAGCGTCAACCTAACTAATATTATAAACGTGAAAGTGAGTTGAGAAACGCCCTAATTATTCGACCGATTATTATAAAATTTCGCATACACGTTGTCAGAAGTACAAAATCGGACATAGGGTACCCTTCATGCTGGAAAAATATTTTTCCGAGACATAATATCCTCCAGACCAAATTTCGGTCACAACGGCCGATTTTAACAGAGACTAGTCATCTGCGCAGGACTTATTATAGTGTACAAGTGTGTACGCAAACACAAGTGCACTCTCTGTTCTCTAACTCTCATGATACGACACGACCGGTGAGAGTTCAGGCGCAGGAACAACAGACTAACGTGCTTTCCGAGGCACGGGGTGTCTAACTGCCCAACTCCGGGCTGATATTGAGAGTACAGAAAACCCAACTTTTTGTTTTTTTTTCCTTTCTTTTTTTTTCTTTTACCCAACTTTTTGTTTGCTGGAGCCGGGATTAGAACCCGGATTCTCATGCACAGCAGTTTCCGAGGGATAGTATGTATTGGTTATAAGTTTCTCACCTGTAATTATTACTACGTAGAATAATAACAATGCTAACACCGCCATCTTTGCCCAACAAATGATTGATCACACCTATTATTTAACAGTTTATCAAAATTATTTGTTATTATAATATTTGTATCTGATAGCAATAATGTCATTGATTCTCAACATTAAATCAATAAAATAAAAAATGACCTCCAGATCGAATTTCGGCCACTGCGGCCAGTCTTAACAGAGACTGGCCGCGCAGATCGCAGGAGATATTATAGTGCACAAGTGTGTGCATAAACAAAAGTGCACTCTCTGTTCCCTAACTCTCATGATCCGATGGGACGGTAATCCGACACGACCGGAAAGAGATCGGGCACAGGACCAGCTTTACGTGCTTTACGAGGCACAGGGGTGTCTCACTCCGCCAACTTCCTAACCCCGGGCTGCTATTGAGATTTCTGAACAGAAAAATCCAATAACTTTTTGTTGGCCCGACCCGGGATTCGAACCCGAGACCTCAAGCACAGTAGTCGCATTCACTACCACTGGGCTTTCTGGTCGTATCGCACCAATCGGTTAGAGAGAATTGCGCGAAACGATATTTTCTGAAAACATTTACTTGAGCAGCGATAACCTTGTGGGAAACCGTTGGACAGCCACGCAGAGATCTTAAGTTCGATCCTAAGAAACGCATCTCTGACTTTTCGAAGTTATGTGCGTATTAAATAGTAAATTATCGCTCGCTTTAACGGTGAAGGAAAACATCGTGAAAATGTCTGAGAGTTCTCCATAATGTTGAGTTGACTGTTTGACGAAGATATGTGAAGTCTGCCAACCCGCACTAGGCCAGCGTGGTGGATTATGGCCTAACTCTTCTCACACTGAGACACTGCCCAGCAGCGGGACAGTTTAATACAGGGCTGATATTATTATTATTATTACTAGTTTTCTCCGCGGTTTCACCCGAGTAAGTCCCGTTCCCGTGGGAATATCAGGATAAAAAATGCCAAAGCCTTTGTGTGAATCCAGGTCTCCAGCTACCTACATACCAAGTTTCATCGCAATCAGTTATAGTTTTTGCGTGAAAGAGTAACAAACATCCATACATCCATACAAACTTTCGCGTTTATAATATTAGTAAGGATTACGACCAATCTGAAAAAGACAGGTGTGCGAATCGGCACCTAGAACATATAATTTTAAGAAGTGTTGTTTCGCACAATTCCTGTAAACAGATACGTGCAATAATAATAATAATAATAATAATATTCTATCACATACACACAACACCATCTAGCCCAAACTAAGCAGAGCGTGTACTATGGGTACTAGACAATTGATAAACATACATATATACTGTTTTTTTTTTTGTAAATACATACATATTAGAAATACATACATAGAAACACCCAGACCAAGACAAACATCCATGTTCATGCGCACAAATGTTTGACTTGTGCGGGAATCGAACCCGCGACCTCAGGCGTGGCAGTCGGTTACACTAACCACTACGCCATCGAGGCCAAGTCCAAAAATGAAGTAATGGTTTAAGTCTTGCCTCCGCTATTGCACTGTGTGTTATGGGTTCGATCCATATTGGAGAAAATTGCGTGATCTGCAAATAGTTGTTCTTTAATCCACAGATAGCCTGCCTATTTTAGATTTATATTAAAACATATACCTTAGCCCAAATTATTTAATCTCTATAATATTATTAAGTTATTACTGTTTTTATCTTTAGTTTTTTTATAGTCTGTAGTATATGAGGAGCTGGCGAACAGAACCGGACTTGTCCACTACTATTCAAAAAATGTTTTTTTTTCGAATCGTGATGTCTTGACCTAGTTTCGTCGATCCCTGTTAATATTTTCAATCAAAACCGGCTAGAAGTAGGCAAAAAAGGCTTTAAAAAGTAAATTTTCATACAAAACCGGACTAGTCCGATATCCAACACAAAGATTTAAAAAGTTTTTTAGCTACCGTGTAAAATTTATTTTCGTGGACTAATCCGGTTTTGTTCGCCAGCTCCTCATATGGCATAATGGCTGCAACACCTTCGGCCTCGCTACCGTCGAGGCGATCCGGCCAGTACTCGACGACTGGCTCGGGAGAAGGCACGGCTCCCTGTCGTTTAGGGTGACGCAGGTGCTGTCGGGGCACGGCTGCTTCGGCAAGTACCTGTGCCGCATAGACAGGGAGCCGGACGCTCGGTGCCACCACTGCGTCCATTGCGGGGAGGACACGGCGCAACACACGCTCGCCGAGTGCGTAGCTTGGGAGGAGCAGCGCCGTGTCCTCACAAATGAAGTGGGAGGCGATCTGTCGCTGCCGGCCGTAGTGCAGAGTATGGTCGGTAGCGCAGAGTCGTGGGACGCAGTGGTGTCCTTCTGCGAGGACGTGATGTCGCAGAAGGAAACTGCGGAACGGGAGAGGGAGATCTCGACTCCCTTCCCGGGCCGCAGAAGGCGCACCGGGCGCAACACAATAATGGCTGCAACACCTTGTTAATCTGAGTTGTAAAATACTGAAATTATATTTAATTGGCGATTTAAAAGACTGGCCGTGAGTTTCTTGCAAGTTTCTTCTCATAGGCTCAACCCTTTGCCTGAACCTAGCAACTAGCCTAAATGTAGCTTCAGTAACTTAGTAAACTCAGTAACCCATATATTTTGACGTTCATAAGTGTTACTTTGTGACCTAAATGAATAAATGATTTTTGACTTTGACTTTGACTCTGATCCACAAATAGTTGTTCTCTAATCCACAATATAAATAAATAATAAATAAAATATAATTTGAATGTTTTTAAAGTCTCCTGTGACACACAGGATAATATATAACAAGAGCTGGAACTTTTAAAAGAAAACATATTCTTTTATACATTATTACTGAACCTCTGCCAACAGCTTATCATTTCATTACGAAGCTATTGATACCCTGCTTACAACAAGAATATACATACTCACACCAATAATCCCCGAAGGGCTGGGCAGAGGTATATGAACCAAAATGTAATAAATTTAAATGGTAGTTATTCCACTTTTATAAAGTGTACCGCAAAGGAGTGGAACTCACTACCTAAGTCTGTGTTTCCCGGTGAGTACAAGAGAAATAGAGAATAAGTATCTTCTAGGCAAGCGTCCTCCATCTTCGACTGCATCTTCACTTAAGATCAGGTGAGATCGCGGATAAACGCAAGCCTTTACTTTTAACAGTACAAAAAAACAATAACTTTTTTCTGGCACGACCTAGGATTTGAACCCGAGATCTCATGCACAAAGTCGCATTCGCTACCACTACGCCACATATATATTACATAGGCTCACGTCTATATCACCAAAGGGGTAAGCATACATGTATTACACACATCTTGCCAGGTACGATTTTCGGTCCCACGTAATATAGGACAAGTCTATTACGTCTACCGTTCCAGAAATTTCCAGAATCCGTGCTGCTACTGAGAATTTCTCCTAAGAAACACCTAATAACATTTTTCTTGGGAATTGAAACCGAAGTCTCATGCACAAGAATCGCATGAACTACCGTTGCCATGACAATTTGTAAAAAAAATAAGTGCTGCTCCGGGGCGGGACCAGCTTAATCTTGGTAAATTTAATAAGCAAACAAAAAGAAAAAAAAACTGACGTACCGTGCCCGTAGCTCGTATTAATAAGCTAGGCAATCACACGATTTAGTCCATATTTTGAAAACTACTGAACCGATTTTAATAAAACTTGCACTGTTCCCTAAGTTAAAGTTAAGGAGTAAATATAAGCTAACAAAACAGAACGGATACGATTCAATCAATAGTTTCACAGAAATACGTGGACAAACATACACACATCAAAAAAGCCCGCGTTCACGAAAAGTCGAGATATCGCGTCAAAATATAATTAATAAATGCATTACTTATTGCTTTACTATTTAAAAACACACCATTTTAATATGAAAATCTCTATATTCTTTATGTTTTCTTAACAAAATAGGTGTGTGTGAAATTTGTAATTTAAAGAAATGCGAAGATTTGATTAAGGTAAATAATTTTATGCATTTTATATGATTTTTTTTGCGGCTTGAGCGCATGCGAAAATCTTCCTGGGCATAATATAATAATACAAAGAAGTATTTTTTTATATTTAGCTAAATGTTTTGGAACAGCGGGTAGGCGGGCATTCCAAGTGATACCATAATATTTATTTATTAAAACCATTTTCGATCATTTGACAATTAATACCATAACTGGGTTTAGTTTAAAGTTAAGTGTCAACCCAAAATTCTTTGAATGCTTATAACCCTGTTAGTCCATGACTTCGGGCTATGATTTCTTTTTATATGTGTAGATCAAGTTTAAACCTATTTTTATAAATAACAAATAAGTGACGAAATGAGGATTTTTCGGTTAATTAAATAGAATCGAAAATCTTTAAAAGAATTAGAAAATGTTTTTTTTTTTGAGGGCTGAGAAAGCGCATTTTCACGCCCCACTTAAAGGGCCCAAGGATTGAAGGAAGAAGGAAACACGTGCCTTGGCAGAGAATTCCATGCCTTGATCGTTCGGTGACCTAAAAAGATATTGTAACTGAGTTACGAGCGCCTTTAATGTCTCCATCGATGAAATAAATCCACTGACTGCTAATATTCACTGGTAATTTTTAATTAACGTTTTCAGAATATCCGGTTGGAAAATAACGAATTTTCAAAAGCACTTATGACCTGATTTAGACACACTAGAAAATTGGAAATTCTACTCCCGCATTTCTTTTGATCTAACCTTTACGAAACTGTAATAAAAAGACTATGTCTCTTTTTTGGGTTTCTAAAACACAGTGCGACGTTTCGAATGCTTTACAGCAGCCATGTTCACGGGGCGACTAGTCTCCCCGTGTAAAACAGTTTAATTTCAATGTATAACATTCGCATAAACATAAGACAATATTACGAAATCTTTGATTTATAAACTGCTGTTACAAATTTGTTACTACTTCTGTGCTGATCAGCACCCAGACAGTCTGGCCCCTTCTTGGCAAACGGGGCCAAAGCATAATACTTTGAGAAACTATGCACCAAGCAACATAATGCCATTATTCTAGTAGTAGTACTTTTGACGTGTTGCACTAGGAAGATTATGATAACGCAATCAATAATGTTTCGGTATGTTTTACTTGATAAGATATACTGAAAGGCCTTCGATGGATAGCTAATAGATTATTGACGAAGGCATACGTCATCAGATGACTGACAGAAGCAGAGAAGGAAAAAAAAGAAAGAATAGAAGATACCAGAGTGCCAGACCTATCTTATTTCACGTCAATATCCTATTTAATATTATAAATGTTGTCAGGGTACAGAATTTATTTATCTTTGACCTGAAAAACTAACAGAGATAAGAAAAGGACATAGGGTGCCTTTCATCAATAATAAAGTACTGTTTCCTAGGGCTAGAATTTGATAAGATTTTTTTTTCTGACGCGATTGAAGCCGCTGGCTATTTTTAGTTTAAAATTATTTTTCTTTGTGCCTAGGATGGGATGGCACATACGTTATTTATCAGATATACATTACAGTTCCAAAATATGACCACACCTTTCTGTAGAGACTCTTAGTATAATTATCTTTATTTTTGTCATCTCTATCTATTCGAGAAATAATATAGTCTGAAAGATGTAATGAATGATTTTATAACGAATTGCTTATTTTTCGGTAAGAATAATCCTGAACTACCTTATAGTTGAGCTACAGGGAGCCTGAAAGAAAATGTTTTTTACTTATGTAGTTGGCCACTGCATAACCTGCTAAAATTTTCAACACATTTAGATATTTATCAAAATTAAGATTGTTTTTTAAATATCAACAGCCTCTCATATGGTTTTCATTTATTTGTAGTCATGGTTAACAGGAAAACAAGTATTGTGAATAAATCTTTGGAATAAATATTAATTATTTAAAATCAAACATATTTTCTATTTAGGGCTCTCAAAATCGAACTTATTAACTTATTAACTTAATGGAAAAATATAGTTCTAATAATCTAATATGGTAAGTTTCTGGGTTATCAACTCTTTACGGAACACCTGTATAAATAACAAAAACCGTAAAATATTAAATAAAATATTTTACGATTGCTCTTTACGATATATAGTAAAATTGAAGAAACAATTGATTTCATACGTCAAACCTTTTAAAATGACTTCTAACATTTTTATCGAAATATATTTCTTAGTTATTTTCAGTGAGTATTAAAAAATATACATATATTCAAAGAATTAAATCACAGATGAACCCGCACTGTGCCAGTGTGATGGGCTATGATTGATAGATTACTCTCCCATCGGACTATTACAGTGAGGGAACAGAGAGTGTACTTGTGCAATATCTTCTGCGCAGATGGCCAGTCACCATTAAGATAAGCCGACGTGACTAAAATTCGGACTGAAAAAGAATAATTACGCTCAAATCATCGTCACATTAATTATCATTATCACATATTCACCCTCTTGCGACACACACACAGTGTTACTTTAGCACTGTGTGTGTCGCAAGAGTGAGAATAATAATTTTCATTTATAGAAATATTTATTTAATTTCTAATTCCTTCTATATCGCACTATTAATAAAACAGCGATTTACAAAATTTGGAAATAAGGTGAAGTGAACTCTAATTGTATGACTATAAATTGTTCTTTTATATCTGTCTTAAGTAGTTGCAACAGAGTTTAAATTTGTTTAATCCAAAATTTTTAGATATGTTTCTGTTTTATTAGAAGTGCGATATTGGCTCTCAAGTAACAGGCTTGCCTAGTTTGGAGTCAACGTAAAACTGTATATCGCATCATCATCCCTATTAATTATAAATTAAAAGAAAAACTAAAAAATTAAAATAATTTTTTAGTTTATTTTCATTTACTTACGAGCTAGTTCACAATAAATTAATTGAGGTACTCCTTTTAAGTAACAAAATACTTGCGTGAGAAGCTCCCGCTCTTCACGTTACAAAAAAATAAAACTAGACATGTAATAAAAAAGAAAAGAAAGAAAGGTAAACAAAAAATAAATTAATAATAAACACCATGTGTGTCTGTGTGTGTGTACATGTGTGTGTTTGTGTGTGTGTGTGTACATGTGTGTGTTTGTGTGTGTGTGTGTGTGTGTGTGTGTGTGTGTGTGTGTGTGTGTGTGAACAGTATACACCATAACTATTACAACTAAGTGTTTTGTGAATATTTACATGTAAGTACCATATATATATGGTACTTACATGTAATTACGTGTATTACATTCATCAGGTCTTCTGTACTACTGTAATTTAGGGATCTCAACCAAAAAGGTAACGCTTTTTTGCATTCATGATCATGATCTAATATTATGAATGTGAAAGTAACTCCGTCCGGCTGTATGTTATTTCGTCACGGCTAAACAACTCAAATCAAATAAAAACTTTATTGTGCAGAAAATGAGTAGATATTAAAGCTCTTACAATCTTATATAATAATCTCATCATATTATTCTGATGTAACAGCAGCATGCAAAATTAACACAACAAATAATATGGGTTACATTCAGGCAAGTTACAAAAAATTAACACAACAAATAATATGGGTTACATTCAGGCAAATAACAAAAAAATAACACAACAAATAATATGGGTTACATTCAGGAAAGTCACAAATGCATGTTGTTTATATGGTTATTACTGGCATATAAATTGAACATTATTCATAATTAATTAGATATACACATGTGCATATCTAATTAATAATGAACAATGTTCATACTACAATATATATGTGCATAATATGACATGTCATATGTTTACATTACACAGGGTGTCCGGTAATTAATGGATAACCTGGCAATGTCTTATAGCGGAACTAATGGCCGTTCAGAAAAAAATATGAAAAAATATCTATCCTAACTACTACCTGAGATATGTGTTTTTTTTTAATTACCATGTATAACTTTCTTGTATACTACGACCATAAATGAATGAAATCCGTCGGTTTTTTGTTGTTTTATTATTAAACACTAATTATGCTAATAGATAGACAGTCAAAAGTATGCTATGCTAATACAGCTTGAACTTTTTAATATATTTTTTTTCTTTTTTTCTGAACGGCCTTCAGTTCTGCTATAAGACATTTCAAGGTTATCCATTAATTACCGGACACCCTGTATAACTATCAAATAAATAATCAGAGTATTCCTCTTTCGGCACTAATTTTTGAGCACCTATGGTTTGAGCACCTCAGCTATTCCGCTTACAGCACCAATAGGTATATTAGCTTGGTGCTCAAGGTGGAACAAAAAAAAAAAAAAAAATTTTATTCCTCCTTCAGCACCTTCGGTAGTTTCTAATAGTACGGTAGGTTTCATTGAACTATAAGGTATTTAGTTGACGTAGTTATGTCGCCGTCATTGATATGACGCACGGTAAATCTCGAACGAGTTTGTGTTTGCATCACAAAAAAATTATTAATTGTAACTTTTATTATTTATGTACTGAAAAAAAAAAGTTAAGGCGTGAAACAAACAAATTCACATTTATAATATTAACTAACGGACCCGAAAGACGTTGTCCCGTATACAAGAAAAAAGAAAACACATCTAAACCACCCTCAAATCCACTTGAACACACACAAAAAATTTAATCGAAATTGGTCCAGCCGTTTAAGAGGAGTTTCATTACAAACACACGCACAGAAGATTTATATATATATAAAGACTAGCTGTCCTGACAGCCGTTGTCGTGAACAGAAGGAAAAAAAATCCAGTCTAAGCCATCCACGAATCCAATTGAACACACACAAAAAAATTCATTCAAATCGGTCCAGCCGTTTAGAAGGAGTTCACTGTCAACACGTACAGAAGAATTAATATATAAAAAGATTAGGATTTATCCTTTTTTTAAAGCTGTTCCGCTGGTGATGTCCAGAAAGTATGATGTGGACGCCGAAGCGATCAGACTCTTCGGCGAAAGTTTTGGGACGGTTCTAATGAGATTCAGAAGGACACCTGACTATTTGAAGATCCTAGAAGAGAAGGTATGAAACATGAACTTTTAGAAACAAAATGCTGAATGAAGCATCAGCTTTATTGAAAGCCACGACGTGCTGACGATATCAGTAGAAAAAGGCCTATGATTTTTTAATTAAGACTGCCTCTATTGCGTATTGGTTAGTGTAACTGACTGACACGCCTGAGGTCGCGGGTTCGATTCCCGCACAAGTCAAACATTTGTGTGCATGAACATGGGTGTTTGTCTTGGTCTGGGTGTTTCTATGTATAATATGTATGTATTTACAAAAAAATATATATATAAAATACAAGCTCTGCTTAGTTTGGGCTGGATGGTGTTGTGAGTATGTGATAGAATATTATTATTTAGGCCGCCTATATTAGATAAGACAGTATAAGTATTTATTTAATTTATTGCAGCATGAAGAAATGGAAACAAGTTTTAACGATATCGACATGCAGACGGCACAGTTCATTGAAAATAAGATCATTCAGCGAGTCAAAGAGATGATAGGTAGTACAAAAGAGACCACCACTCCACCATCTGAGACCACACCGAAGTAAGTCATACAACCTACCATAAGACAAAAATCATTTATTCCGAAAGCATAAAAGTATTACCTATAACATGATTACAAAGCAAAATAAAACTAAAAATTGCTCAGTTACTCCGCATCGTATAACTCTTGCCAAAAATCAATTATATGTTATAAGTCTCTTCTCTCTAGCCTTTATTATTCCCAAGTCACTTGGGGTCGGCTTTTCTAGTCTAACCGGATTTTACGGGATATCAGTTTTTACACTGAGTGGCTGCCACCTGACCTCAGCAACCCGAACGCTAACGATACCCTATGGCTAGACCAGTGTCAGGATATTATAGAGCACTGACTTCCCAATAACGACTGCCATAGATGTTCATGGCAGCCGAGATTGACGGCTTAACGTGCTCTCCGATACACGCAACAGGCGATAATTGTCAATAAATACGCACATAATTTGGAAAAGTCATATAACTTCCGAAAGTCGTAGGTGCGCGACGTGGGTACGAACACGAGACTCTTTGCATTGCAGTCTGATGGTCTGCCCACTGAGCTATCGATACTCTACGTAACTGGTTGTTAGGCTTGAACTATAGTCAAACAGAGGACCTATGAAATGCCTAAACTTAAACCATAATATTAGTAACATATTCATTCCTCATACATCACGCACTCACAACTTCCATTCACAAACATAGAAAGAAGAAAGAAAGAAAGAAACATATTAATTTAGCACACCAGGGTACACGCAAAACACGACGAAATAAAAAAGAAATAAAAATAAAGAAAATGTATACAAAAAAAAAAACAACTAATAAAACTAGAAAAATAAAACAAATACCAACACTATAATTTAAATTTTTGCTCACTGGCAATACCACACCTTTTGCTTAACTAATAGGAAACAGCCTCCATTCAGGCCAAGGCTAGAATTGTCAGTGTGCAGCGATACAAACAATAATGAAGTATTAAATTAGTGCCAAAATTTGGACATCGCTCAGCGTACGTTGCGATTGTTAAATCGCAACACTGGTATTCTGCGAAATCCAATTCGGTGACGCCGGCGCCTAGTGTCTAAACATATAAAAATAAAATACATACATACATTCACACACATCACACTAACTCACATTGACAAGTATTAGTAATTACCTTTATTGATAATCTTGATCACTCGAGTGGTAACAGTTCTTAATTATATCTTTTTAAACATTATACTACTAAAATGTTTTAGATTTTAATTTCATTTCACTCTATTATTGATGTGCCTAAACAATTAAATGTTTTGTAACAATCTCAGGGTGGAAGGCTCTGGTAACTGTAGCAGAGTTTATACTAGTACGATCGTCATCGAATTTTCTTCTCATATTCAAAACGCTTTAAAAACATTATGTATTGGATTAAGAGAAAAATTGTTAAAATCTAATGATGAAAATAAATCATTATTATTATACTCTTCTTCTTCTTCTCTTCAGTGAATTCTCCACTTTTTGTGCATTTATTAAAATGCTTTGTTCGACTTGTAATATCCATATTAATGCGAACGACTATCTGCAATGTAACCGATGTCGTTCTAAACATCATTATCATTGTATGAATATTAATTGTGAGGAATACTCCAACTTATCAGATAAACGAAAACAGAATTAGTTCTGTCCACTATGTGAGAACGTTACTCAACGCAAAAAATCAAATGTTTCTCCGGTGTGTCAAACATAAGTTTCACAGCAAGATGAATCTATGAATATATCATTTGACCATCACACACCGCCTAATAACTTGTCAACATACCGATCAAATACACAGGTGACAATGGAGAATATAGGCAATTTATTGGATGAAAAATTGAACGCTTCAATCCGTAATTTAATGAGTCAGCTGCGCGCCATTATTGTTGAAGAGGTCAAAAAACATGTCCAGTTGGAAGTTGCTTCCGCTATACAACATTTGAAGGATTTACTAGCACTACGGACTATACCTGCGCAGATCAGCAGGATTTAACATCACAAATAGACTCGAAAATTCGTACTATCAAAGAATTGGAAATTAGCAAACCAATGCTTGAATAAACAAATAAACACGCTAAATAGCCGCCTATCTACCATAGAAAAAATGACACGTAGCCACAATCTCAAACTACAAGCTGTGCCCGAGAGTAGAAACGAAAACGTTGTCTCCTTATTCAAAAATCTTTGCAAGACTATTGGAATGCATTTGGCTGATGACAACATAGTGGCTTGCAGAAGAGTTGCCAAGATGAATTCTACCTCCGCTCGTCCTCGTAATATTCTGATCACGCTATCCAATTCGTTACTAAGGAATCAAGTTCTTTTTGCTTGTCGCCGCTTCAGGTAATCAATGAAAGATGAGCTTTTGAATAGCAGTCATATTGGCCTCACGAATAACAACTGTAAAATCTACGTTTCTGAACACTTAACACCTGAATGTAAGGCACTCCACGCTGCAACTCGACTGAAAGCGAAAGAACTTGGATACAAATATGTCTGGGTGAAATACAGCCGTGTGTATGTACGTAAGTCAGAGAGAGCTGATCATATTCACATTAAAAATATAGATACATTGAATAAATTACAATAAATTCTAACTTTTTGTCATTTCACTCAATATTATGATACTACAATTTGGATATATTACGTATATTTAATGTTAATTTATTATCAAAATGTAAATCGCATAAGATCTAAAATTTTAGATTTTTATTTAATCGTACTAAATTGTAATTATGACATAATAATATGTCTAACAGAGACCAATCTGAATCACAGTATCTGCGATTCGGAACTCCTAGATGACTGATATACTATATTCCGTAGAGACAGGCACGACACATCCATTAAAAAAGACAAAGGTGGCGGCGTTTTGGTTGCTGTTAAAAAATATATCACTGTTACTCGTCAGCAGTCCTGGGAGTCCGGGGTGGAAGATCTATGGTTGTTTTTTCTGGCACCTGGCATTGGAATAATACTCGTATGATTTACTTATGTGTATGCTATCTCCCGCCGGATCTTCCTACTCATCTTTTAAATACTTTTCATAACAATTGCCATAAAATAGTACTGGAAAATTCAAACTGAGGTGATTTTGTACTTCTCGGTGTACACCCTACATTACGAGGTTATCCTCCCCTACTTGCCATGTTCTTATACCTGAAAATCCATTAGACCAAAAATCTAATCCCATTAGGCCTAAATCAGTACAATAACGTTCCTAACAAAAATAATCGGTACCTGGATCTAGTTTTGTCCAACCTTAATGGTATTCATGTCTATGGGTCGGAAACTCTTAGTCGTTTGGACGATCACCCTCCATCCCTCTTTAGCTGTTGACTGTTGTCTTAATAAAAAGTTGAGAACTTTGAAACCACGACAGCGTAAACGATTAAATTTTTCAAATGCAATTACGACACAATGAAGCAGCAGCTAGGAGCTATTGATTGGTCTATGGTTTTAGAAGCGGACGAGGTTGACTCTTCGGTCGATAGATTTTACGAAATTCTCAACAAAATAGTAGAAGAAAACACGCCTTTTGTAAGTAATAATTTACACAACTATCCTACTTGGTTCTCCCCAGCCTTTAAACGCAGCCTACGTGAAAAACAAAAGTATCATAAACTTTATCGTACATAATTATAATACTCCTTGCGATTATGATACCTTTAGTATGCTGTGTGCCAGGTATAAGAATCTTATGAGACAGGACTACAAATCATACGTATCGTCTGTGGAATCGTCCATACACATCGACATCAAGAAATTTTGGCGGTACGTCAATTCTAAGAAAAGCACAAATGTCCCTTAGTCATGAAATACGGAGAATTGATTTCTTCAACTCATAGGGGTACGTGTGAGCTGTTTGCCCGCTATTTTAGCTCAGTTTACCAAACGGCGTCCTCACAAAATTACGCTAATGTACCGTCTACCTTCGTTAGTGATAAACATACTCCACTATTGAACTCTATAGAGGTCACAAAGGATGAGGTGCTTCGCAAAATACGCCTATTTTAGATTGCAATAAAGGGGTTGGCCCGGATAGCATCCCACCTCATTTCATAAAAACATGCGGCAATGAGTTATGTATACTTTTATCGATCATATTTACCCAATCTTAACGCTCTGGTGTATTTCCAGCTACGTGGAAAATGTCACATATAGTCCCCATATATAAAAATGGCGACAAATTGAGCTGTGAAAACTATAGACCTATCAGTATTTTGTCCTGAGTGGCCAACATTTTTGAGTCCATCGTATATGATTCGTTATACTATCATGTAAGCCCGTCTATTTCACCAAGTCAACATGGTTTCGTTAGAAATATTGGTATAATCTTTCTAATCTTTTAATCTATAAAAATTACTTATGTAGTGCATTTGGTGCAAGACAACAGGTCGATTCTATATATACGGATTTTTCAAAAGCGTTCGACAATGTGAACCACTCTCTACTTTGTGCCAAATTATCAAGCTATGGAATACACGGCAACCTTTTTCGCTGGGTCGAGTCTTACCTAAGTAGAAGAAGTCAGCTTGTTTCTATTAAAGGCGATCTTTCATCACCGATGACGAATACCTCGGGTGTGCCACAAGGTTCTCATTTGGGCCTTCTGTTCTTTGTAGTCTTCATTAATGACCTTGTGAAAAAGCTAAAGGGTCCATGTCTTTTGTACGCTGATGATCTGAAGATTTACTCCGCCATAAATAATAGTCGTGACGCGGAGGACCTTCAATCGGACTTAGAGAATGTCAGCGATTGGTGTCGGGATAATCTCATGCATCTTAATATTAACAAATCTTGTGTTATATCTTTTACTTATAAAACCCATAAAATACTATTTAACTATAACTTAAACGGTCATAACCTTGATAGAAAACATGTTGTCAAAGATCTAGGTATTATGTTTAATGAAAAACTATCATTCCGTGCGCATTATGACCAGATTACCAGTAAAAGCGCCAGTCTTCTTGGTTTCATTTTCAGAATGGCTAAAGATTTTAAAAAGCCACAAACTCTACTCTATTTGTTTCATTGTTTAATTCGTAGCTCATTAGAATTTAATTTGCCTATATGGTCGGTCGCCTTTTTACGATGTTCACATAAACAGAATTGAACAGATACAAAAGAAATGCCGTAGGATAAGATTTCATCTTAACCACGAGCTATAAACATATAAGGAAAGACTAGATAAGTTCAAGATACTGTCTTTAGAATCACGCCGTGCGAGCACTGATCTGTTGTGTCTTCACAAAGTAATCCATGCTACAATAGATTGCCCTGATTTGTTGTCTCTTATTAACTTTAATACTAGGTTTAGATCACGTCATCCCCACCTTAAAAGTTTTATTCCAAATGTGCACATTAATAACACCTTATTTTGCAACCCAAAGGTATGGACGTGTCGACTGTACAATGATTTATTATCGGAACATCATAACACTTTGGACTATTCAGCCGATTCGCAAAATTTAAAAGTAATGTTAAACATGTTATTTCTAATGTATAATAGTATAATCGCTGAGTATTAGTACGATTCTTATTTTATATTTTATTTTCTTTTCTTTATGTTTTATATGCATTTTGGTTCATATTTTTTGTTTTAAATAGATAATTCACGTTCATAACGTCATTTTGTCGTTAACAACATAGTCCATTGTGATCATGTAGTGTACACATAGTTAGGAACTTAGTTTAGAACATAACTGTAATATGTATTTATATATAAACCTCCTTGTACTTTGTTCTGTTTCGTGTACCTAAAATAAATAAATAAATAAAAAGTAAGATAATGTAAGTTAGGCTATGTTCAAAACAGTTCTTTTTTCTGGGTGAAAAGTACCATGTCCTTTTCTGTTCCCCTTACAGCGTGCATGCGAAATTTTATGATGATCAATGGAGTAGTTAGGCATGAAAAAGTAACAAACAAATCCGCATTTATTATTTTAGTTTATAATATAATATATTCTACCACATACACACAACACCATCTAGCCCAAACTAAGCAGAGCTTGTACTATGGGTACTAGACAATGGATAAACATACATATAAACCTTTTTCTTTTGTAAATACATACATATTATACATAGAAACACCCAGTCCAAGACAAACATCCATGTTCATGCACACAAATGTTTGACTTGTGCGGGAATCGAACTTCATGATACTTTGAGCTTATTCTGCGTAAATAGGAACACCAATAATTAATTTTACACAATTATTTAAAACTAAGTTATACCTAAATTATTATGAACATATCTTATCTTGTGTGTGGGGGCCAGTCAGAACAGACCGGCGACTCTTCGACCCATTGGGATCTTTTGTGTCGGCCCCAAGATTTATCCCTTAGTTATCTCCCTATGAATGTACTGCGTCAGCCGCAGCGTACACTTCAAAGGGAGAAGCCTGAAGTCCTCAGGGTTTGGATATGCTAATCCCATCAGACCCATCCTCAATCCAGCCAACGCGTCGCATTCACATAGTAGGTGCGATATGGACCCGTCCTGTTCACCACAGTCTCAAAATAAAATAAAAAATATGAAACAGAAATAAAAAAGAATACTGAAACCCTCTAATAGGCGTTATAGCATCCCTCTGCATTACAATCAATCATAATGTGCCCAGAAGATTGGCAGCGTTGCCACATTGAATGGCAAAGCTTATTCTTTCCGCGAAATAAAGACTAGCCCTCTGGTCATTAATTAAATTATATTTGCATATTTTAAAATAGCTACAATTCAAGACAATTTTTCTTTGTCTTCCCGTGATCATGGCTACTAAAAAAAGCAATTTCAACGCCGGGAAAAGTGTAAATTTAAATAGTTTGAAATAGTTCTAGTAGTAGGTACACGTCGCCTATATCGTCTGAGGCACAGATTAAAAATAAATTTAAAAGTAAGGTATAGACCATAGAGTATATGTATTGATGGCACACTTGAAACGTGGCATTTGTGGCGCAGAGCAGGGCTGTCATTTGTATTAATTAATATTTATTATATATGTATTTCCTTCTATGTATAGTATTGTATGTGAAAGCTTTCGTGTTTTATAGAAATAAAAATATGTTTTCTTTCTTTCTTTAGTTTCTTTGTATCAAAATTATTGAACACGAACAATGCGATAAAATCAGAATAGGTTTGGGATTTTAAGCTCCAAGTAACTATAATATGAGTTGTTTTAGAATTATCCATTCTGTACAGTATCCAGTACATAAAAAATCTTTTGCAGCACATTTAGAGCAAAGAAGTATGCCAAAAGACATGGATTAAGGCAAGGAGAAGAAAACCAAGATTCTGAAAAGAAGAACGCCGTCAAGGAACTGGATGGATATGATCATCTTCACAGAGAATTAAGCGTACAAAACATAAACAAATTCAAAGATATGGCGTTCGATATGGCTGAGTATGTATAAATTATTAGATTTTGCCCGTGTTTCGCTCGTCTAAATGCAGGTTAGTTTAGGTTAGCAACAGAACCTTCCCTCTACAGACTAATCAAGTTTATGATATAGCGTTCCCACTTTCCCACCTGTTTAGGTAAGTGAGAGCCGCTGAACTTTCCAGTGCCCGAAAGCACCTTCAGGGACCAGTTATAGACAGGTCTTGTCCCCAAATCCTAAGACCCAGTTCTCGTAAGCGAACTACCTCGTGCCCAAGTGGCACTACCTATTGTCTAGATAGGTGCTGGAGCTATAAAGCCGCTCACCACTCGCGAATTCTTGAGAGTTGCTAATGATGTCCTCGCTGAGGCCGACGGAGAAGCCGCCTCCCATATTTCGAATATGGTGCCGGAGCTGTAAGGCACGCTCCCTTCCCGACGTACATCCATACGTCTGCCCTTTCTGGCCTACAAGTCGGGTATTGCCCTAGTCACCTACATACCTATGACTCTTACTTGCTGATCAGGCAAGCGCCTGAGATGCGTTGTGGCAGTAAAACCACACTGCCACTTCGCTAAAGACAACTCCGTGCCTCGCGAACTGCCAACTGGTTCGCTCTAGCCGCGCATGATTCCGACGCTCGAAGCAACAGTTGTGTAGTGGCCTGCCGTTTCATACGGCGGGCCGAAACCTCGGCGAGGTCACGACCGCATGTGAAAGTGATTCGCGCAGCCCCGCCAATTGCGATTTTGTCGAGGAACGCCGTGGTAGATTAAGTCGGGATTACCGGGATGTCGCTGTCTTTCCCCTGGTGAGTTTTGACATAACCTCTACGTCACCTCGCAGAGAGGTATGCTAGTCTAGTATCAGTGAATTCCACACGTAAAAAAAGGTTAGTTACAGTACTTTTTTCTTAATGTCCTTTTCTATACCCCTGACAACGTGTATGCGAAATTTCATGATAATCAGTCGAGTAGTTAAGGCGTGAAAGAGTAACAAACAAATACATTCGCATCTGCACTCTGCATTATAACTAAACAGATGGCGTAGTGGTTTAAATGGTTTCCTTGACATTGCGCTGAGTGTTGTGGGTTCCATCTCCACTCGGGACAAAAATTTGTTATTCAAATATAGTTCTGCCGCGACTAGGTGGTATTTGTGTCCAGTTTTTTATGTTTGTAATGTACTTTCGTCAAATTTTGTCTCATGTGGTGATCAAACCCACAGCACTGAGCGTAAATCAATTTAAAATGACCACACTCCGCCTGCGGTAGACAGTCATGTGGTCTAAGAACATATCGTCCTCAGCAGCTGAGGCGATGTTGAGGTCTCTACTTTGACGGCCTGAGGCGGTGTTTTTCATTTTTCAGACCGTGCTACGTGGAGATTAAGATGCGTATTAAAAATTTGGTAATATTTTGACAAAGTATTGTCACACCTTTCGTTGGGATAGGATGGGTTCGAATCGGATGGATGGGATGGGCACCATTACGCCATCAGAGGAATCAAGTTTTATCTATATATTAATACGTGAAGCAAAAACTTTGTACCCCTTTTTACGAAAATTGCGCGGACGGAGGAGTATGAAATTTGGCACAGTTAAAGTTTATACGGAGGAGTGGTGAATCCTATTATTTTTATGAAATATGCATTGAAAATACATTAAATTAATGAAAAAACACGACACGCACACAACCATGCATTTGAAACACGCAGTCGAATCGCGTTCGGAGTATTTCGGCATTATTCGTCTGTCGTCGTAAAATTCTTCGTAACTAATGTCACATATACCTTATTTATATGTAATATGGGTAAAGATATAAACAATAAAACCTTAATAACGATCAAACTTAAAATTTAAATCGATTATGGTCGAATTTTGACCACTAAGTGATCACTAGTAATTATAAATCTGATAATAGTTTTTTGGAATTTGCAGGCTGTTGGTAAATATGATAATCAAGGGTATGGGTCCTGATGACGCGCCTCCAAGAACTACTCATGCGCAAAATATCGAGGATACTACCACCACCATCAAGACTACTGGTCATGAAGTACGTAATCACGAGGTAATATATAATGTACTCCATAGTAACAGATAACTGATTTAGAACTAATAATAATAATAATAATTGTAATATAATAATTGTAATGTAAATGGCTGCGTAGCTCACATGCTTGTTTGGCTGCTCAATTTCAATCTGCCCTAGAATCTGGATCGTTACCAGATTTTATGACCACGGGAATAACCCACCTACTCCATAAAACAGGTAGTACCAACGAGCCCGGGAATTACAGACCGATAACATGTTTGCCATCGATCTATAAGCTTCTTACATCTATTTTGAGAGCCAAGGTATCTAAACATATTGATACAAATTCAATAATGTCAGCTTCTCAGAATGGATGTAAGAGGGGGCTCGTGGTACTAAGGAGCTCCTCCTCATTGATATGGCCATTAGCCAACAGGTTCACCGTAAACAAAGGGATATGGCGGCATGTTGGATAGATTATAAGAAAGCGTATGATTCGGTGCCTCACGCATGGCTTTTGAGGGTGTTAGAGTTGTATAAAGTAAATGCAACTCTGCGCACCTTTTTGAAGTCATGCATGGGGCAATGGAAAACGGTTCTTAGCTATCCAGGATGTCGACAGATCCCTGGGAATGGCGAATTGATAAAAATTGAGCGGGGTATATTTCAGGGCGACAGCCTGAGTCCTCTTTGGTTCTGCCTAGCATTGAATCCTCTTAGTACATTACTAGAGGGTTCAGGGCTAGGTTACAGGTTACATAGAGGTGGTGGAGTGATATCCCACTTGTTGTATATGGATGACTTAAAGTTGTTTGCCCACACTAAATTACAGTTGATGGATTTACTTAAAGTAACTGAAACTTTTAGTAAGTCTATCAGTATGGATTTTGGTGTGGACAAATGTGCTGTCATCAATGTAACGTTTTTACATCTTAATTATTCGACCGATCATCATGAAAGGACATTGTCCTCTTTTGGCGATCCCTGAACACGAGGTTATGAAAAAAAGAAACATTAATATTTTTTATTCATTTTTCGTTTATGTTATTTTAAAAATCTTTGTGTAAGTTAACAATTAGTTTACTGAAGGGAAGGAAGCAATAAAACATTATTATTGCAATTGCATAGTGGACCGCAGAACAGTGGGTTGCTGCGTTCACATAATTACCATAATATGGTTTTTCGGCTGGGCAAGGTATCAAGAGCACATTAAGCCACCTGCCCAGTCTCTTGATCATATACTACTTACATATGAGTCTGATTAACAAAATATTCATGCAAAAAATGTTGTTTATTTTTTATTAATTACCCTTTTCAATAACATATAAACGGCGCAAATACAAAATCCTTGCAGGGGATTATGTTTTTGAGCCGTTTGGGGTCGAAACGTTAGGGTCATGGGGTCCCAGTGCTCGTGCTCTTTATAGAGATATAGCGAAAAGGTTAATCAACGCTTTCCGTGACCAGAGGGCTGGCCTTTATTTCGCGGAAAGAATAAGCATTGCCATTCAACGTGGCAATGCTGCCAGTCTTCTGGGCACACTGCTAGTCGAATGTGATGCGGAGGAATTCTATGACGCCTATTAGAGAGTTTTAGTTGTCTTTTTCTTTTTTATTTTTGTTTTATAATATTTTAGGTATAAGTTAGTTTTAAAGAATTATGTTTATGTTTATATTATGTATATAATTAACAATATATTCTAAATATTAATAAATGAGGTATAACATATGGAAACCTATCTTAATATAAAGTCTGATACAAAACTAGGTTTATATTCTCCTTTTTACTGATGTGAAGTATTTAATTGATGTATTATTAGCTAAATGACCTGTCCACGATTGCCCAAAGTGTCTATAGAAAGTGGGCAATCCCCTTTCGTATACATGTTGTCAGAGGTACGGAAAAGGAGATGAGGGTTTCATCAAGAATTAGTATTATTATATTGTAAAGCATAAGCGTCTAAGCTGTTAACCCGGTATTAGTGTATTATCTATGTAAGCTGTCTTTATTAGTAGACAACATTTCTCAATGATAATCTGTGGATAATGCCGTGGGTGGCGTATTTTGTACATTTAGTTATTAAGTACTATCATAGTAATGTTTAATACGCTTCTGTTTGTTATCCCTAAATAAATAAATAAATAAATAAAGAAAAAAGCGAAAAGCGGACAAATACCAGTAATTATTATTTATTTTATGTTTACAGGAACACAGTACAATAAAAGAGGAAGATTTAGATAAAACATACAAATTTAAAAGCAATCATTAAACTATATTAATTACTTGGTTGTTTTTTTTTTTTCTATACTTATCTTATCTAATCCTACGGGTTGTTCCGTATTCATCCTATGACGTCTCATGACTACCTCCGTGGCGCAGCGGTAGTGAATGCGACTGCTGTGCATGAGGTCTTGGATTCGAATCCCGGGTCGGGCCAACAAAAAGTTATTGGGTTTTCTATTAAGAAATCTCGGTAGCAGCCCGGAGTTAGGAAGTTGGCGGTGTTAGACACCTCTGTGCTTCGGAAAGCACGTAAAGCCGTTGGTCCTGCGCCTGATCTCTCTCCGGTCGTGTCGGATTACCGTCCCATCGGATCATGAGAGTTAGGGAACAGAGAGTGTACTTGTGTTTGCGCACACGCTTGTGCACTATAATATCTCCTGCGCAGATGGCCAGTCTCCGTTAAGATTGGCCGCCGTGACCGAAATTCGGTCTGGAGGACATTATGACGTCTCATCCTATTTCTTAACTTATCCTAAACTAATATTCCTAACTCGTCCGATTACAATATTTTACTAAAGTTTCTTTATTTAACCGAAATATGTTCCTTACTCTACCTGTGGCAACTATTACCGAAAATCTAGGATAGCAAAACAATCTTTAATATTTTATTAGAATATTGTTTAACGAATAGTTATTTTTTATTTTAATAGTTATTTAGTCTATTTGTATAAATAAAATATTTGCTTCATATTGACACTCAATATAAGGTTATGTTAGGTTCCTTCTTAAAACAAAGCCAAAAATAGGTAGGTGTACCGGACGGGCGAACTCAGGGTTGAGGTTACTATTGTGATGGTTACGAAAACAACCGACAAGTCACTGACGGATGACGGACTGATTTTGCGAAAGAGACATTCTGCGAAAGAGATGTTCTGCGAAAGAGACATTCTGCGAAAGAGACGTTTTGCGACCAGGGGACATTTTGCGAAAGAGACGTTTTGCGCATGAGCCGTCCTATACACGGTGTGTGGACTGTACTGTAGCGGTTACTGGTCACGGTGCGGAGTCTCTGAAAACGTGTCATACGGTGTGCGGATCAGGGCTTCATTAAAATAATACACATCTTGACTGTTCTTGAGGTTTCTGGCTGGCTCCGTTTGGCTCTTGAGGCTTGAAGATGAGGTTTCTTAAGCACCCACGGTCGACTGATACTGTGTCGCTTAGGTACCTCAGAATTTTACCATAACGAGAGCCGGAGAAATCCCCGGTAAACAAGTTTATTTTTACTATAAAATTATCATGTTTCTGCTTATAACTATGGAACTATACCAGCTAGCGTGATGATATAACTAGTGCCGCGTAGGGCACAAAAAGACCTAGCTAGCGATACCTATTTTACCTATTGGGAATTAGGTCTAGGTATAGATATTGTAACCTATAGTGTTTTCCAACTAGGGATCTGTTCGATCCAGAAAAGGACAGGCCTGTGAGATTAATCAAAGATGAGATGACGATTAACACTTTTAATGTATTTTAAGGAACAAGTACAGACAATAATAACGTTTACTACGTAACAATAATCAGGGCGTGGTTCGTTCAAAAGCTTGTTTCGTGGTCCTTCAAGAATCAGGACACTTAGCTGGAGATGTGAAGCCGGCCGGAAGAGGTGCTCGTCTGACACCGTCCGCTCCTTATATAGTCCGGCGCCGCCGGTCGCGAAAGGTGGCTAGTAACGTGCGCCCGTGCTCGACGGGCGCCTAGGCGATTAACGTCACAATATTCTTCGTTTTATGCGAAAATCTAACTTGCGGTTACGTCTATATAAAGGAAAAGTTTAATAACTTTATAACTATACTATATAGGAATACAATTTCTTCAGCATCCTGTAGCGCCATTCGTAGCGCACAAAATAAAATACACAGGTGAAACCTTTTATTAAAACCTTAGGACCTAGGAACCCTAACATTCCCTTTTCCCAACTTGAGGGAAAAATGCACATTTTATTGGCAATGTTTACGTTTTTACGTAATCTTATATATAAAATTCTCGTGTCACAATGTTCGTTCCCGTACTCCTCCGAAACGGCTTGACCGATTCTCATGGAATTTTGTGAGCATATTGAGTAGGTCTGAGAATCGGCCAACATCAATTTTTTTTTTTTTTTTTTAATCTTTTGGTCAAAACTGATACTGTTGGGGCGATCGTGGAGATGCAGTGCGTCCAGTATGTTTGCGGAAGCGCGCACAGACGATTTTTACGCCATAATACGGAAGAGGACCGCCTCCTTGGCTGGACGGGTACGCTCCGCCACCAACGGTCTCTTGAGCGTGTTTATAGATCGGTGGGACTCCCCCCTGCTGCGCCACTGGGTAAGGATCCACACCAAATGATGAATTTTATTATATTACTAACAATAGTTTTAAGGTATTTTTGTTACTAACACTATGGACACTTGTCTGAAATAAAGAATTTGAATTTGAATTTGAAAAACATTTTTTTATGGCAAAACAACGTTTGCCGGGTCAGCTAGTATTCTTATAAAACTATGGCAAAATATATTATTATGTTATTTACGCTATTTAACTATACTATTTAGGTCTATATGTGACCTAATTCGGCACTATTTCAGAACTATAAACTTATATTGATACGGTATACTTAAGTAACATGTATTGAATTTACAATCATAATACGATTCTTAAGCTAATGTTAACGTTGTCGCGAAGACATGGTGTTACTAATTCCCTCAATTCGGACGACATAATGCACAACAGCCTTATTTGCATCAAATTTCATGACGGTTTCTTTTAAGCTTAATCCATACTTAAGCTTAGAAGAAACCGTCATGTAGGTACTTCGACAATTTTTCTTTGTCTACTGCGGGGAAAATGTGTGATTCCTTTACATATCCTTTTACAAGATATCGTTGAAAGTTTAATCTAGGGATTTGATATGTATCAGCAGTTGTTTTTATCTTTTCACCTTTTGACACTTCTAAGTCACGTAATATTATGTTTTGCGAAATTTTGCGTCGCATTCACCCTTCTTTTTAAACTTAAGCGGCATCTATCTGTAATAAAAATAATTAAAACATTGTAACAAATTCAGGAAACGTATAATAAACTGTATCATTCTATACGCTACATATAGGTGAGAGCATTGGGCATGCCCAAAACATTTTTTTTTAACGTGCGGGAATGCTTTGACGCTTACCTCTCCGCGGGGCGACGGAGAGGTTATGTCGGACTCACCGGGGGAAAAATGGTGAGTGACATACCGGTAATACCGACTAAACCTACCACGGTGTTCCTCGACATAACCGCAATCGGCGGGGCCGCGCGAATCGCTTTCACATGCAATCGCGACCCCGCCGAGGTTTCGGCCCGCCGTATGAAACGGCAGGCCACTACACAAATATACAACCACTAATTTTACTGTCCCCCTGAGGGCGGGACGGACACACGATACAGAGGCGCGCGTGGGAACACGCACGCCGCCTCTCGGACCTGGTGCTGATCGGGTGGCGGGCAGGCCCACGAAGCCCACCACCCCCAGGTCAATCCTCAGGGTGGCTGGAAGTCGTCTCTCGCCCTCCGGCGCCCGGCTCTGCGGTTAGGGAGAGGGTTTAAGCGTTCCCTCTCCCGCTCCGCCGCCTCCTTGATGGAAATCACTTCCTCACAGAAGGAGGCGACAGTGCTCCACGACCTCTCACTCCGGACCATAGACTGAACTACGGCTGAGAGCGAGAGGGCAACCAATCCGACTGCCGCGATCAACTCACGGCGCTGCGATGCCCAGGCGGGGCAATCCGCCAAAGTGTGCAGCGCTGTGTCCACAACAACGTCGCGGCAGTCGCCGCAGTGGTGACAACCGGGCGTCAATTGCCGGCCTATGCGATACATGAACTAGCCAAAACAACCGTGGCCAGTCATTACCTGTGTCAGCTGGAAGGTGAGGGCGCAATGCCGCCTCTCCAGCCATTCCTCAAACATGGGACTTACCACCACAATCGTGGCGTGCCCAAACCTCCCTCAACAACAAGTGACCATTGCTCCCTCTGCATAGTTTTCCAACTTAATATTACTGTAAATTATGTCTGGTTAGATATTTTAGCGTGATTTACAGATTAATTTATACGTTAGCAAATATATAATGGAAAAATATAAAAAGCACATACCTTACGCTGGTTCTTCGTTTATTTCCTTCGAAACCACAGCAAAATATTTACATTGACCGGCCGGTCTTACCTTAAAAAGCGTGTGTGTTTTAATTTAAACGAAATTAAAGATAGTGTATGAATGAACAGTGTTGCCAGTGGGTAAAGTAAACTACCAAAACAGGGAAAGAATAAATTCTATAATTAGATTGGAATAACAGGGGATGCCCATGTCTCCCAACTGCCCAACCCTCTCCTATCTCTCCTATTCCTCGCGATGTTGTCCTTCGGCGTTAAAGCGGCCTCGATGGCGTAGTGGTTAGTGTAACCGACTGCCACGCCTGAGGTCGCGGGTTCGATTCCCGCACAAGACAAATATTTGTGTGCATGAACATGGATGTTTGTCTTGGTCTGGGTGTTTCTATGTATAATATGTATGTATTTACAAAAAAAAAAAAAAGTATATATGTATGTTTATCCATTGTCTAGTACCCATAGTACAAGCTCTGCTTAGTTTGGGCTAGATGGTGTTGTGTGTATGTGGTATAGAATAGAATAGTTAACTATTTAATACGCACATAACTTCGAAAGGTCAGAGGTGCGTGCAGTCTAACAGGGTGTTCCGCGTGAGCGACGAATACGACGCGACGCGACGCTGCGAACGCGACGAACGCGATCAAAACAACGGCCTGCCCATCTTGCGGCCTATATGGCAATCTGCAGCGAGACGCGACGTAACGGCCCGGCCATGACCTTAGCTTAGCGCGGGGCGACGAGCGGTAAGATCAAATGTATAATAATGTTTGAAGCGCGCCACGAGACGCCGCTCATATCGAAAACGCGCGCGGTTTTCTCCGAGTGAATCGCTACAGCGGCGCGCGGTGCCGGAAGCGGCGGAAACAAAAGTCCTACAAGTGAATAAGTGCGACGCCACGATACAGAGCGGCACCGACAGCGGTGTAGAAGTGACGAACTCAGCGGCGAAGCAAATTACAAAATATATTAGACGATTTTGTGGCGGTAATGAATAGGTACCGTGCCGTTTATTACTGAAATTTTAAGTCGATCGCTTATAGGAATGTCAAAACATCCTCAACATAAATATAAAAACGTGATTAAAAGGTAGTGGGAAGAAATTTCGCTTTATTTTTATTCAGTTCGTGCACTCCTTCCCTCATATTAAAAATATCTTGTTTTAAAAATATATTGCTTTCAAAACAGAGAAAGGATAATTTAGATAACGGTATAATTTTGGGAATTTTGACTATCAAAATGCGTCCACCTCAGCCGCTGCCACTAACCGCTACGGAGGGTACGTGGCGTGCACAACGCTCCGCTTACTGAAGCCGTCCCGCTCGTTGCGCCACTCGCTGCTAAGACCGAAGTCGTGATCACACCGAAACGCGTACTTGTTTGGTGGGCGACCAGACGCGACACCACGAACTACGAATTAGTTGATTCTCAAATTCAGACTTAATAGCAGCAATAATGTAATCGAAAGTAGACGGTAACACGCCACAATATTGTTTATTACCGTGGGAGAGCCACGCTTCGGCACGAATGGGCCAGCTCGACCGGAGTGAGACGGCTCACAGAAAACTGGCGTGAAATAGCGCTTGCATTGCCACAGGCCCATCTGCCCAGGCGGCAAATTTAAAAGGCTGGCAACGCACTTGTGACTCCTCTGGTGTTGCGGGTGTCCATGGCGGTGGTTATCGCTTACCATCAGGCGATCCGTCTGCTCGTTTGCCACCTACACCATAAAAAAAACATATGATAATCGTTTCTTAATTTTGGATATAAATGATGGAATTCGCCAAATATGTTTCTTTGTAAAAATATTATGTTTGTTTTCTTTCTGTGTATTTCAATATATTTTTTTAAAGCCTCTACTTTAAGTACCTATAAACTTTCAAGCAAAATTGCACTGTACTTCCGCATGATTCGAAAAGTAATGACCAAAATCACGTAGAACATTTGTCGCGTGTAGCATCGCGTCGCATTGCATCGTATCGTGTCGCGTCGCATTGCATCCTGTCGTGTACTGTCGATATTATCGATCATCGATATTTTCAGGCCTTCGATATAAATATCGATATATAGTATATCAATATTTATTATTTGCTTCTTATTTACCCACTTCTACTACTAACTTGAAAGTTCTGAATTATCGATAATATCGTATTGAAATTGCCGATATTATCGATCATCATATTTTCAGGCGATATAAATATCGATATTTATATCAATATTTTCGGCTCCTTGCAACCTAAGTCCTTTTCAGTTCCCCTAACAACGTCTATGCGAAATTTAATTTAATTACAAACAAACTCACATTCGCATTTATAAATTTAGAGATACTCCACCTTAATCATTAATCCATATTACAATCATTGATTAATAAATGTAATTACCGATAAGCCTTTCAAACTTCATAATTATTTGAACCGTCATCATGTGTAGAAGTGTAGCGTTGCTTATTGTAGGATTAGCTGTAGTATCGGGTGAGTAATTCTATATTAACATGCTTTTATTAGCTTGGTATGTATTTATGAATCTATGTAACGGAATCTTTGAACGTGATTTTGAACCCTTTCAAACCGACGAAGGATTGATTTGAAAATTTTGCACACTTATCGAGGACCGATGACAATATAATAATTAAGAAAAAAAAGTAAATAAAAAAGTAATAGTTTACAAAAATCTAAATTAATAATAGTTTAAAAAACTAAAAAAACACGCTGGAAAATAATTTAATAATTTTAATGTAAAAACCGTGGGGTGCTTTCTAAAATGTTTTGATAACCACACGCTTTTTACATTAAAATTATTAAATTATTTTCTATTATTTTTAATAAAGCGTGTTTTTTAGTTTTTAAACTATTATTTATTTTAGTCTTATTTTTGCAAGTCTGCTTCGGTAGCACAGTTTTGATACTGTTTACACAAGATTTTTTTTTATTGTTATTTTCTCTTGTGTAAAATAATGTATAAAATGCTAATATAGGCAACTACATACGTAAACGCATAGATAAATCCCGAAGGTATTTTTTTTCGAAAAAGACAACGGCCGTGCTACGTTCTTCCTGTGTCCCGGGATATTTTACAAACATTCAAACAATGGATGCAAAGAACAGGCTCATGATCTTACACATTTTTATCCCGTGAATTAAACCCACTAGGTGTAGTAGCAATGACGAAACGACCATTAATTATGCCAAATAGTCTCTTTAATAAATAAATTTAATTTTCAATCATGAATAATCTTTATATATAAAATCTAGTATTTCGCGTGGTTGAGCGACGCTCGCGATGGGGCGGGGGAAACCTCCCCGGTTTTACAGCGAGGGGGGAAGAAACCAAAAAACGAGTTTTAGATTCGGATTCAGGAAACTTGAAAAGCCCCGAAGCCAAAAATTGAGCGCCCTAGGACCACCGATGTTCCCCGGTGACCTTGAAAATTACCTTTTCTGGAAAGATCTCGTCTACCTCTATGACATTTGTTCAAACATACCCCGCCTATCTCTAACCGTTTCGGAGATATTAGAGGTTAAAGTTTGTATGGCGGCCACGTATTTTTGTATGGAAGCCATATTTTTTCGCCCACCACCCTGAAAGTTGCCAGAGTTTTAGGAAGATTTCGTTAGAGTACGACTCCCGTAGATATCACCGTTTCCGAGGTCCGATGGGGTACCACCACCAAAAGCTGACCTTCCGAAGGTCAGGCATTTTTACCGGGCCTTCTGAACGATTCGATCTTCTCTATACGACACTATATTTACTTTTTTCCTACGTCTCCCCCATGTATGTCTTTTATTTCTCTAAGTCAGTCAGTCAGTGAGTGGTAATTTAAGTTTATCTAATATAAATAAAATAAATAATAAATGATGAAAATTAGGCTGCTGTATGTTTGTGTCCGGGAAACTCAAAAAGTAGTAGATGGATCGACTTGATGTTTTGATACAACGTTGCAATTCTATATAAGAGTAATTAAAATTAAAATTACTACGGAAACGAGCAATTACCTAAATATATCGGACTGAGCCACAGCTAAACATGGCTGGGTATACCTTATCTATAAAGAATTATATATATAAATACCAGCTGACTCGACAAACGTTGTTCCGTCATATAAATTATTACTTAGCGGAATGAAATATACTTTACAACCTATTCTCATACCTACCAAATATACCTACATAAAAACATTATAAAAATCAGTAGAGTCCTTTCGGAGGAGTGCATCCACAAACACCGTGACAAGAGATTCTTCTATCGAGTGCATGTCACTGAACTCCTAAACGGGTGAAAGAATTTTTATGAAATTCTTTGTGTGTTTGAGTGTGTTCCTGGATGGTTTAGATTCACAATTGGACCTGCTGGAGCTGTGATCGAGCTCTAGGATATCATTTTTATTTTAAGCCCACCTTTGGGCAGACTAAGATCTGTTGGGTTCTTACTTAATTATATAATAATTGAAATTTAACTTCTTTGTACGGATTTCGTCGCGTTGTTCATTTTTAATACACTGTTATTACTTAATTTTGAATTATAACTCACGGGTCACGGGCTTAGCGAATTTAACTCGCCCTAATAGGGCGAATCAACACTTTAAAAATATTAATTTCTATAGGCGACTCGCCCAAATTGTATTTTATGCAATGAAAAGTACAATCGAGTAAAATATATCTAGCTGTATTAAACTAAAGGTAGTATTTAACTGCAAATCAAAAAATCTTCCTTTTTAATTTTGTTTGTTTATTTGTGTAAATAAATTGAAACTAACCTAACCTAACCCACTATTTTCTATTGGGTAGTATGTTCAGTAAGTTTTAAAATGCTAATTGAGAAACTTGTTGCAAGAAGAAGTTATATTGTTACGGGTGTGAGTATGTCAAAATATACTACCCGTGTCACTTCTGTACTTGACTGTACTTGGGTCGGTCTCCCCGTGACCATGGCTGCTGTAAAGCAAACGAAACGTCAGGAAAAGTATAAACTTAAATATAAATAATTTAAATTAATTTAAAAAGCTTAAATTGTAGTAAAGTTCAATAATAGTAGTGTTATAGTTCAAAATTTTATAATAAAAGTGTTTTAAAAACCGTATAAAGTAGTTTAATTTCAAACTATAACATTCGCGTAAACGTAAGACAGTATCTTTATACATACAGATAAATCTTTTGTGCGTGTGTTTGTAATTAAACTCCTCCTAAACGACTGGACCGATTTTGATGAAATTTTTGGTGTGTAAGTGGATTCGAGAATGGTTTAGATTTGATTTTGTTTAAATTTTGTTTGTCGTGTGTACAAGATGACGTCTGTCGGGTCCGCTAGTTATATATAATTATTATTATTGCAGCTTTTCCTGAATCAAGAGAAACCAGATACAACCCTGATAGGCAGAATGTCTACCATCTATTCACCAGGTAAGCAGAAAACTTGGAGCCATCATTCCTTAAATAACGGTTATTGCATGCGAATGAAAGAGAAAGCGCGTATCTATCGTAGTTCTAGCAAGAGACTTGGCTTAAAATATATAATAATATCAGCCAAATTTATAAGCTGCCCCACTGCTGGGCATGAACCTCTTCTCAATGTAACGAGGTTAAGGCCACAGTTCACTATGCCGGCTACAAGGCCAGCATGGTGGTCTGTGGCCTGAATTTTGTTTATCATTATCTTCGAGAACATTATATAGAACTCTCAGACATGCAAGTTTCCTCACGATGTTTTCTTTCACTGTTAAAGCGAGTGATATTTAATTAAATGAAATGAAATGAAATGATTATTTATTTGCATGAAACATGGTAGTAAGTTGTTCAAATGTACATGATAAAAAATGTTCACATATTTCGCCGGTTTACCCGACATGCAAAGAATTTATAATAATTTTAAGTAGCAATATACGTATATTTTAAATCAATAATTTTCAGGTGATACTTATGTAACGTACGTTAACTATTTAATACGCACGTAACTTTCAAAAGTTCTTCAATAGATACCTTGGGATCTAACTGGAGACCTCTGGCAGTCCAGCCGTCTCGCACTAGGTTATCGCTGCCTTTTTTTAGTTATATAATTATTCCTAGTTAAAGAGAGTATGTCATATTGAACAAGTTATTATTTCCAGGCAGAATCCGACTGTCAGTCAACCCCTCTTGATGGGCAGTACTGGTCTTCTAGGTCTAACTAACTACAACTCTGCTAGAAGAACAGTGATTCTTCTACACGGATGGATGGATAATTCTGTTTCACCGTTCAACAGTGTGCTGGTTCCTGGTAAGATATTTTTGGATTTTAAAATCAAACTGCTTTAAACGGATTTTATCGCGTTGTTTATTTTAAAACAGTGGCGTATCGTGGGTGTCAGCCACCCGGGACGAAAGAAAATGTTGTTACCCTCGCCCTATATATAGGTATTTCCATTTAAAAGACTAATATAAAGTAATTTTAAAGAACTTTTCGGGAAGAACAGTCATCATTATTGTGTATTGTAATATTTAAATTCAATTGAAACATTTATTACATACATACATACATAGATTCACGCCTATTTCCCAGAAGGGTAGGCAGAGACTACGGATTTTCATTTGCTACGATTCTGACACACTTCTCTGGCTTCATTCAGTTTCCTAACATTCCTCATACACGCTCGCCGGTTTAACCTGGCCTTTATCCAGAACGTCTCCGATCTGATCAATAATTCAAAATTATATAATAAATGTGTTTCAATTAAACAACGCGAAAAAATCCGTATATAGTAGTTTAATTTCAATATATAACACTCGCGTAAACATAATACTTACAATATTCGACTATACATATTTATTAAACTATTTACAGTTAGTAACATAACCTAACCTAACAGCGATGCCGCAGGCAAAATACTTACTATGTTTATTAAATGGTGTCTCTCATCAGCGTTCCTGTCTGCTGAGGATGTGAACGTGATCGTGGTGGACTGGAGTGCGGGCGCCGGTTCTCTTAACTATTTCACGGCCGTCGCTAATACTGTCACTTCTGGTAAGCTAGCATACTCTTTTTTACTTTTTTAACTTACAGGTTTTACTTACCATTAGGCAGACTGTCTAACACTACTTACAGGTTGAAACGTCATCTGACTGACTGTCAGGTATACCTGCAGTCGAAATGCTACCTGGCAGACTGTCAGACGCTACCTACAGAGGAAACGTCGTCTTACAGACAGAGAGACTGTTAGACACTATTTGCATGTAGAAACGCCACCTGACCGACTGTGAGGCACTTCCTACACATAGAAACGCTCTCTTTGAGACTATGAGACACTAACTGCAGGTGGAAACTCCACCTGATAGACTGTCAGATACTACCTACAGGTGGAAACGCCACATGATAGACTGTTAGACACTACCTGCAGGTGGAAACACCACCTGAAAGACTGTCGGACACTACCTGTAGATTGAAACGCCATCTGACAGACTGTCAGACACAACATGCAGGTGGAAACGCCGTCTCACTGACTGTTAGACATTATCTGCAAGTAGAAACGCCGTCTCACGGACTGTATAACACTTGCAGATGTTTTGTTGTAGCTGGAATCATGATGAGAATTAATTAGTTTTAAAATAGTTTCAACTGACGGCCACAATCTATAGATAGGTTTGTTGATACCCGGAGACTTTATTGACGATTAAATTAATAATTTGAGTAGATAATTTATCGACATCCTTCCTATCTAAGCTGTTTATAATTATCTCTATTTACGATAATTAGCAGCTGCATTTTTTCTTTTCGTTGGCAATAAGATACAATGATAAAAGACATTCCAAAAGGGATTAAAAGTTATTAATGTTATGAAATAATAGCGGTGACGTCACAGTTTGTATCGCTCCTCCTTTTACTGTCATTTAACGATAACATCTATTACAAATTGTGAAATAAAATTAAAGTTGCAACTCCGACTCAAATATCATACAAACACCAAACACACACACACATAAATACTAATTTTTTCACATATTCATGCATAAACACACACATGCGCGCACCATACATTATTAATACACGTATTATTATTATTGTACCTAACTAAAAGAAAAACAAACTGTATCTACTTGTAACTGTTTTGATTTAAATTGTCTTTTGGGAAGAAATTGACTCCGAATATACAGCTCACGCTAGATTGGGAATCAGGGCTGCATAATGTTTGTATTCACCTTGCTGTTACAAATAAAGAATTATTATTATTATTATTATTATCTACTACCAGATTTGACGCTTACACTACATTCATTTCAAAAATTCTTTGTGTTTTAGAGTTTTGGTAATGTAACTATTTTACTTGAATAATGAAAAAATGTGAATCAGTTACCGTATTACGCCACGTACCCTTTTTTACGTGGTAATGCCATTTACGTATACTTCTCGTGGCAAAAGGGGAGGAAAAGGTATTTCGGTCTCACCCGGGGGAAGATGGAACGACCCGGGAACTACCGACTAAATTGACCACGTTGTGCCAACTCGCTACCTTGAATGGAGGATCGCTGAAACTAAAACTTATTCAGCAGTCCACACAGCAGTGCCCAATGCAAGCTTTAACTGCAAGCATGCGACGACTCTGAGGTGATTCTCTGCCATCCAATAATCTAAAAACATAACATTTATAATTGCCATTCGAAATCAGCCACAAGGCGTTACAGCACTAAGTATGTGTATAAATCGCGAATGTCTAATAACGTTTGCGTATTTATCTAACTCTATAAACATGTTGTATGTTGCTTCAGGTGAAAGTGTCGCCCGTTTCATCGCTTGGCTGAACTCTGCCACTGGAGCAGTTCCAGTCATGTACCACATAGTTGGACACCACCTCGGTGGTCACCAGGCCGGCATCGTCGGCAGAGACCTTGGAGGACAAGTGCCTTACATCACTGGTGAGGACAGCCTTTAGTTGTTGACAGGGATTGAAGACAGGTACAATAATGGAATACGGTTCTTCGTTTCGGTTCTTAAGGGTTCTTCTTTCTGGAACGTTACCGGTTCTGATTACAATGAATCTGTTCCTAAAAAGGGGATGTTTTGTCATTTTCGATTCCCGAGTTAGAGTGAAAGGTTTTGAGTTTTCCTGTCAAGGATTTCTTAACGACAGCTACTCCTCGAACTTGTTTTTTTAATATTCAATTGAGCAGCGATAGCTCAGTGGGGAGACCAACAGACTGCAATGCAGAGGGTCCCGGGTTCGAACCCACGTCACGCACCTCTGACTTTCGAAAGTTATATAACTTTTCGAAATTATGTGCGTATTGATTGACAATTATCGCCTGCTCCGTACCTCGGAGAGCACGTTAAGCCGTCGGTCCCAGCTGCCATGAATATCTATGGCAGTCGGTATTGGGGAAATCGACACAAAAGATCCTACTGGGTCGAAGTGTCGCCGGTCTGTACTGACTGGCCCTCACACAAGATAAGATAACATAAGATAATATTCAATTACTAGCTGACCCGCGCAACTTCGTCTGCTTCACTTAAAATAACGACCTAGCTATTAAAATAATTATATCTTATAAAACTACAACTAAAGAAAATCAAATATTTAACTATTCCTAATACTATATTTATAATTCAGATGTTATTAACTAATAACAATACAAATTATTAATTATATACATAATATAAACACAATTCTTTAAAACTAACTTATACCTAAACCTATTATAAAACAGAAATAAAAATGAAAAAGAAAACTAAAACATTCTCATAGGCGTCATAGAATTCCTTCGCATCACAGTCGCCTGGTAGTGTGCCCAGAAGACTGGCAGCATAATAATACTTAAACTAAAGGAAATAAAATCTAAGTATCTATACAGGGTTATTGGAAATTCGATACATTCCCTTGGAGGGGTGAAAGTAGAGCCTATTTGCAGTAAATTTTGTCATGTGCTACCCTATCCGATAATGGTTAGTTTTCGAGCAATTTTAATTTTAATGTTTTTACTTTAAAATGCCGATTCTTGCCAAAAAGCTTTTTTATTTTGTGTTTTGTACATTTTCTGTCAGCTAACATTCCAACACATCCTCAAGATAGCAAAAATTTTCAAATTAAAAATTACAAATAAATTTCATGTTGTAGCGTCCGAAATGCAAAAAATTTGGTAAAAAAGATTATTTTGTTAATTTATTATGAAATTGTATTGAAAAAAATATTTAAATAATTATTTAAGTATTTTGTTTTTTTAATTTATTGCATATGGGCTCTACTTTCACCCCTCCAAGGGAATGTATCGAATTTTCAATAACCCTGTATATAGCTAATACTTAAAAACTACTAATATTTAAAATCTACCTACTATATCTAAAGAATAAAAGTCGCGCTGATAAGCACAAGCACGGTTTGTTTATGATTGCTAAATGTCAATAAGTACCAACGCTCAGAAAGTCTTTCGCTCCGGGCCATGCCCTTATATAAAAATCAACCGTATAGCATTCGTATCGCACATTGATTTTCGCAAGTCGCAAATCGCCTTCTTCTTTCTAGCCTTTATTATTCCCAAGTCACTTGGGGTCGGCTTTTCTAGTCTAACCGGATTTGACTAGATATCAGTTATTACACGGGGCGGCTGCCACCTCCGCAACCCGAGGGCTAACGATACCCTAAGGCTAGACCAGTGTCAGGATATTATAGGGCACTGACTTCCCAGTAACGACTGCCATAGATGTTCATGGCAGCCGGGACCGACGGCTTAACGTGCTCTCCGAGGCACGGAGCACAAGTCGAAAATCGCCTACCACACCGTAATTACTTGAAATTTTATTTTATGAAAATCTTGTGTGTTTATTAACCGATTTCTATAATTTATTTTTTATTAGTTAGATATTAAAGTCTACTTTTTGATCGTGAGAATTTTGTGAAGATACAGCTATGTATAAAACGTTTTTTTTATATTTTAGTACATTTGAACGAATACCTCAATTTCCAATTTATTTTTTTTGTATAAAAAGTATCAAACTATAACTGTACCAAGTTTGATTAAAATGCCTTTAATAGTTTTTTATCCATTTGTGCATGTATATAGACAGACAAAAAATTTACTAATTGCATTTTTGGCATCAGTATCGATTACCAATCACCCCCAATAGTTATTTTGTAAATATATTCAATGTACAGAATTGACCTCTCTACAATTTTATTTTAAGTATAAATTATTGCCCGATAATATATTACAATATTTTAATATGAACTATTAATTTGAGTATGAAAAAATTTAAGCTTGTATTTAGGAAGCTGCTCTTATTTCATCTGTGCCTCGGAAAGCTCAACAATTGTGTATACATCTGTGGATAATGAAGTCCAGTATTCAATTCCCGCGTCGAAAGGACAAGCAGTTATTGAGACTGTCAAGAAATTATCAATAACTCCTCGGTTTTAGAAAACTGGTCGTGTATCCCGGCAGCTCGAAAGCCGATCAGCCCTGACTAAGCCTCTGAACCATCTCTAACTAAAACCTCATCTATTCCACCTTCAGCTCTCGACCCAGCATACACCGGGTGGATTAGCAACAACAACAAGTTCCGTTCGACGGACGGAGTTTACACCGAAGTCATTCATACCAATGTGGGCGTCTCCGGGTACATCGCTACCCTGGGAGACGTGGATTTCTACCCCAATGGCGGCAGTGCCATGCCTGGGTGTGACTCGCAAGAGTGTAGCCATGCCAGGTAATTAAATCTTCATACATACACGACTCTGCTAGATTTACTTTTTTTATTATTGGCTATCAAAATTTCACCCGATGGTAAGCAGTCTGGATTTGCTTTTTTTATTATAGCTTAACAAAATAAATACACTCCGCCTGATGGTAAGCAGTCATGTAGTCATCGAACAGAGTGCTCCACACCACGTTCTCATTGCAGCTGAAGTGGTGCCGAGGTCTCTACTGTAAAAGCTTTGCTTTTTAACGCCCTGCTTGAAGGACCCATGATCGAAGGTAGAAGGCAATACTTACACCGAGAAGCACGTAAAACTGACACGACGTGATGACCCAACGGGTTAAGAGATTGAGAGTACAGAAAATGCACTTGCGTTGGCGTTCTCACTCGTGCACTATAATATCTCCTGTGTTGGTCAGTCTTCGTTAAGATCGGCCGCCACGATCAATATTCGGTTTGGACACTTACTTTACATAATAGAGAGCATATTGCTGTCTACCAGTCATGTTATATTACTTGCTACTACTAAGAATTCGTGACAGGAAAAATTAATAACACTTTGCTAGGTATCGTAACCGCATGCACAGCAGTGGCAATCCCTACCACTGTACCACGGAGGCAGTCTTAAATCTTTTAGTTTGTATACTAAAACCTTGAAGAGGTAATAGAGTTTGGTGCCATAGCAGAAAACAAAGAATTCTCGAACACGGAATGACCATTTCCGGATCCAGAAATGACGACGGTCAATGGCAGTGACGAAGCGAAAGACAATTGCCTTAACCACTTTCTGAAGTCTGCCAACTATTAACCTGTTGAGCGCCAACCTATGCCGAACGCGATATGTCCTTCAGCGCCAAGCTATAAATCTATAACAGTTGAAAAATATTGGCTACTTCAATTATGCTGTTTTTATAATAAACAAAGGCCCCTTTTGAAATACAAAACTAAAAGTAGAATTAAGGGCAATAGTAAAATTACGCATAAAATAAAAAAAGTGTGTTTTCATGTTTCTTTTTTAACATTATCTTCTCATTAAGACGTGGCGTGGAGGACACGGAAACGTTTGTCTTCTATACATATACAGTATAGATTTTCAATGACGTCTAGCATTTCAAAAATTGGTAGTGTAATTCGAAAACAATATGAGACATAGGTACATCAATTCCCTTTCGGCGATATAGCCGTGAGTCTATATCTAAAGGTAGACCGAGGTTTGTTACATGCACATTTCACCAGCTATGGTTAAAGATCCCACGTAATATACAGGCTGTAACAGAAAGGTGTGGTCATATTCAAGGGTCACATAATACAATGCCCATGTACAAAGGAAAACCATGAAAATTAAATTTGTATACATTATTTTCACGAAAATATTGAATTTTATTTTTTATCGACTTTTAAATATTAGCATATTCTAATCGATACGTAAACAACACTACTAGCCATGCACATGTATTTTGTTTCTAAGAATTACAAAAGATCCTAAACTCGACACGTTATTGTTTACTTTTGCGATCTTAATAGCCATTGACCATTATAACTATCCCTCAGATGTGGATACTGTTACCTATTCAAATTGTTTACAATACAGCTGGTCGTTCTAACATAGATCGGTGACCCCACAGATATTGCGAAATCTTAATGGGGAGATGATGCAACGGACACAACTATGCATCAATGAACAAGGTGGGATATTTGAAAACTGGCTGTAATAAATAATTTTATAAGAACATGTCTTTTTTAATTAATAATCTTAAAAAGTGTTGGCTAAAAACTGTGTAGTGAAGTGATATCAGTGTCGTATATCGCATCGGCTTATTCCCGTGTGCTCCAAATCACCAGACACTCTTCTTATTTTTTCTTGTTCTCTTTTTATTCTTGTTTTAAAGAACATTACTTTGCTTTCAGCTAATTTCTAAACCACGAACGAACGTTACAAGAAAAATAAAAGAGACAAACAATGCGGAATTTTTGTATCGCGTCGGCTATGTTTTGTAACTAAAAATCAATGACCTTTAGTTAAAAGGATAAAAACGATAGTGATGTAACTCGTTTTGTATCGATATTTAAATAACAAATGAATAAAATGATTGAAATAGTCATAAAATTTAAAATTCGATATTTTGATATGGGGTTAGGGCACATAGGTTATTTATCAGATATACATAGTGACCCTAAAATATGACCACACCTTTCTGTTACACCCTGTATAATAATATTAGCCCTGTATTGAACTGTCCCATTGCTGGGCATGGGCCTCTTCTCACTGTGAGGGTTAGGACATAGTCCACCACGCTGGCCCAGTTCGGGTTGGCAGACTTCACATATCTTCAAAACCATTACGAAGAACTCTCAGACATGCAGGTTTTATCACGATGTTTCACTTCACCGTTAAAGCGAGCGATAATTAACTATTTAATACGCATATAACTTCGAAAACTCAGAGATGCGCGCCTTGGGTTAAAACTCGAGACCTCTGCGTGGCAGTCTAACGGTTTCCTACTAGGCTATCACTGCTAAGGAGCCCACGTAATAGGAGTAAAAATATTATACAAATTACATTGACCTTTTGACCACCATAGTCATGACATGACAATGGTCACGACTACATGACAGACTTTTAAACGCTAATAAATATCTTTATATTTGAAATAAGCTATTTCTTCCTACCAGGTCTTTCTTCTACTTCGCGGAATCTCTTACATCAGGAGGATTTACTGGCAGACGTTGCGCTTCATACCTGACTGCCATGAGTGGCAACTGCGCCTTGTTCGGCAACTTGAGGATGGGTGGATTAGTACCTAAAATTGGGTAAGATTGCGTTCATATGACATACTAGCTGATTCACGCTACTTCACATAAGAGAATTTGCTATGTTTTTGCAACATTTCCAATCGATGTTCCGATCCTGTCGGTCGTAGCGTGATGTTGTATATAGCCTATAGACTTCTTCGATAATACACTATCCAACACTAAAATAATGTTTTAATTCGAACCAGTAGTTACTGAGATATTGGATGGACTCTGGACTTTACAAACATTCAAACATCGAACACGACGACAACTAGGTAATTGTGGATCACACAAATGTTTGTCAAAACACTCGGCGTAGTGGCAGGGACGAGACACTCACAACTTCACCCTTGCAGTCAATAAGTGCTAAGACATTGGTGCCAATTCTGTTGTCACAAAATTCTCTTATCTTAGCTAAAAATCTCTAAAATTTAGTTTAGTCCTGTCACTTTTAGCGATTTCAGTATACGAAATGTCGTTTGACAGGACTAAACTAAATTTTAGAGATTTTTAGCTAAGATAAGAGAATTTTGTGACAACAGAATTGGCACCATTGTAAGATAATTAATTTGTGGATGAACGTGATGTGATGTCCCTCCAACACAAAGTGAGGATCCTACGACCAGGTTGACCGTGCCTGGACCGCGGCCCGACGGTTGATGTCGAGATCTTGTATATATACTAAGTCGCTGTGTAAACTTAACTTGCGTGATCCAGGATTATATAGCAGGCGTGATTCTAAGCACCTATTGTGTCCAACGCCATCTGTTGTCTATCGTCGAAACTTCTTTATCTGTGTGGTGCCGTTACAATCTAAAATAATTATTTTGTCCTCTATAGCTTTTGTACAGACCCACACATTATTTTTCTAAAATATCGCCTATGTACAGTTTTTATTAGGTACTAGCGGACCCGAGAGACGTTGTCCTGTGCACAAGAAAATAAATTAAATAAAACCAAGTCTAAACCATTCTCGAATCCACTTCAACACACACAAAAAAATTTATCAAATCAGTCCAGCCGTTTCGGAGGTGTTTAATTACAAATACACGCACAGGAGATTTATATATATAAAGACTAGCTGTGGCCGCGGTTTCACCCGCGTTTATGGTTACTGCGCCGGTTCCGTGGTCGTAGCGTGATAATCGATAAATAGGCTATACAACACTAAAATATTTTTTTAATTCGAACCAGTAGTTCCTCAGATTAGTGTGTTCAACCAAACAAACAAACTCTTCAGCTTTATAATATTAGTACAGATATGTATAGATATATTAGCTTATCTTATCTTTATTTTCAGATCAGCTGGAGTCTACCACCTTACTACAAACTCGAACAGTCCATTCTCACGAGGATAACAACTTAAGAAATGTCACATAACGTATTTACGAAGAGAGATCAAATAAATTACTCAAAAATCGTTCATCGTTACTACGTTTTATCGAATCAATTATATTATAGACAGAATAGATGCAAATGTGTTACTAGCGCATAAAAAGATCGACCCAATAGGGTAGTTGACTATATTCGATTTTGGCTACACTATTTTAAACACAAGAGCAAACAGCGTACATATGAACAGTTAAGATAGACCTCTTAGCGTTACTGGGCGCCTACTAAAATGTCATACATTGCATGCAAGAGTTGCATAATGGAATCGCGCCTTTATTCTATCATTTGACATATACACCTACTACCAATTTTGAAACGCTTGTATTGTATTTATTGTTGTGTACATTTCAAGAATTCTTAGTTTTAGTTTGGGTAATGTAACTATTTGAGATAAATAATAAAAAAAATATGAGATGTGACGATTTTCTACTGGACTCATAATAAAATCAGTTTAAGAGCATTTAGGCCTTGTGTTTTATTTTGAATAGCAACATCTTAAACAAACGTCATTTGAATCCTTGTCGCATTGCACTACCAACGTATACCCACTTCTAACACAGCCATTCTAGCTTAGCTGGAGGGGTTTACAACAATACTATACACATAGTGCCAATGAAACGAGAGAAAATATGTAAACGCATCCATCAAGCGATAATTATGCCTATCCTTTTCTAGCACGCAGTATCATGAGAAAAGTAAAGAATTGGCTGTCGCCATAACATCCTGGGTACCTACGTCATATGATATTACCACGATATTATATGGTTCACAATATATTTGCCGGCATCTGATGAGTACAAGAGATGTAAAATTTTATTTTTAATAAAGCATTCATCTGGGAAAGTAGAATGCGCTGGCTTGTATGGATTCCAGTATCGGTTTATATTGCTATGAATATTTATGAGCCAAGATGAAAGTTACCTCATTATATAGGGTATAATAAATACTTTAAACAAAAATAAATATGATTTACGAAAAGCGCCGAGATTCTTAGAAAATACTCTTTTAAAAACAGTTATTCTACACTTACTTACTTATTTAACGCGTTACCAGCTGGCGGGCAGAAGCCAGGTCTGTAGCTGGTAACCTTTAGGGTTATAATGAAACACGCAGACTGATTCAACTGAGAATATATTTATAATTTTTCACCTATCTTATATCCCATTTATTAGTCATGCAAGTAACGCTAACACTAATGTGTACAATAAACATTTTCACCAATCAGCGACAAGTAGGTAAACAAAAATCTAACATTTACGAATGATTTCTTGGAAATCTGTTCGCGAGTATAAAAGTAGTGCCACGTATAGAAAGCAGAGGGAAGCTTCGCGCGTCACCAGTTTCAAAGTTGATATCGTCGCGGCTAGACGTATGATGCTCCGTTCGATAGCCTTCGCGCGTCGCTTGGTTTCAACGCGGCTAGTTGTACGATGCTCCGTTCGATTCCAGGTTTCTCGCAAAGTTATATGTTGCCTGTGCGTATATACATACGCCACACTTACTTACTTATCTTATGTGGGAGCCAGTCAGTACAGACCGGTGACACTTCGACCCACTGGGATCTTTTGTGTCGACTTCCCCAATAACGACTGCCATAGATGTTTATGGCAGCCGGGACCGACGGCTTAACGTGCTCTCCGAGGCACGGAGCAGGCGATAATTGTCAATCAATACGCACATAATTTCGAAAAGTTTTAGTAGTTTAGTTTCGGTCTCCCCTCTGAGCTATCGCTGCTCATGTTATCTACACTTACTTTTAAGTTTAGCTTAGATGTTAAACGACATCAGATAAGAGTAAAAAATGTTATATTTTAATACCACTATACATTTAAGAGCAAGGTATTTCAAAACTGAGTTATATTTCACAACATTATAAGTTAATAAAACTATCTATGGAAAGTCATCATTTAGGGATTGATATGGCCTCCATTTTGTATTACATTTTTGATATCTTCAAGAACACACAGCTACACATCAAGTTAGACACCCTATACACGCATAACTGCGCTACATACAAAATAGAGAATTGTCGGAAAGGGATAGTGCATAGTGGTGTCAATGTAATGGTAAGGATAAAGCGTAACAAAAATATAACGCACTCTCTCGCACGATTCGCAGCGTTCAACTTCTAATAGTTCAAAGTCCAAACAGTCTAAATTGATGTGTCGCTGTGTGTACATTTACTCCAGTTGCATTAAAGGAAAGTTCTACGGCTCTATTCAACCTTCTATACCTTCCAGATCGTGGTTCTACCAACAAAAGAACGTAAATAAACTGGTTACGTCTATAATTATCCGTGTCCGTCTAGGTTTTGTTTGCTCTCCAGTCTACTTCACCAAAATTCAGGTCAGAGATCATTCTCTTTGCGAGTGTGGTCTCGAAGAGGGCACCTTGGAACATATATTTTTAAATATCCTATTCTTTTTATTGATTTACTTCCTAAACAGATCCCTCGTCCTGTCAATATACCCTTCCTATGAACTTTGGCACACACGTCATTCATAAAACGTTATTTAAATTAGTCTCCCTTAATTAATAAAATCAAAATATAGTCTGCCCCTCTTGTTCTCGTCAATCTATAGAGATTATAGGTATAAACCTATAAGTTGGTTTTCCTTGTCCTCTTCCATATTCTAACCTTACTACTATCATATGTATATATACTGATATTTGTGTTGTTCTTGTTGTAGCCTAAAGAAGAACCATCGCTCTAATGACCGGTCAATGGTCACGTTACTGCCTACTGATCAAACCACTTATTTATTTATTTTATTTTTTTACCTCTTTCCACCCTGACGTTGGCAGAATCATTGGTACGGTCTAATCGGTACCTATTCGATGGAGCCATCAATGTGACCAGATTCAGTATTTTAATACTTTCTCGGTATATTTTATTGACTTTTTCGAATACCAGTATTTTTGTAGGTATATTGGCGGCAGTCGGTATTAAGTTATGGTAACACCATAGCAATCGTCTCCGCGAACCATTTAGTTGATGCCATAGCTGATAAGAATAAGTACTAAAGTAGTTGATGCTTTGTCATCAAAGTTATCCGAATTAGGTAAAAATATAAAAGATGTGATGGGGTTCGCTGCTGATACTACGAATGTAATGTTTGGTCAACACTATGGCATTATTGCAAAAATTAAAGAATTTAACCCAGTGCCTTTTCATAAAATGTGTTTCTCACTTTGCAGCATTAAGTGTTAGCCATGCTTGCAAAATACTGTCTAGAAGTTTAGAACAGATAGTAAGAAGTATATGGTTATTTTTCTCAAAGCAGCAATATATAATAATATAAGCAGCATACGTTAATATTACGTCAAGAGAGGCATACCAGACACATTACAATTTTTTATTTTTGAATTCCTTTCTTTAAGATTTTATGAGTATGGAGCTCCATTTTCAGATCACTGTGCGTCGCGCCGCATGCACACACGCATAAGGATTACCAAGAATTCCCTCGTAAATGTTAGATTTTTTGTTTACTTGTCGCTGATTGGTATAAATGATTATTGTGCACATTAGTGCTAGCGTTACTTGCATGAACAATAAATGGGATATAAGAAGGCTTAATAATTGTAAACATTTTCTTAGTTGAAACAGTCTACGTGTTTCAATATAACCCTAACGGTTTCCAGCTACGGACCTGGCTTATGCCTGCCGGCTGATCTACAACCCTAACGGTTACCAGATACCTAGCTTAAGCCCACCGGCTGTAAAGCGTTAAATCTTCAAATAGAATGTCAAAATACAATTCTAACATTTATTGTGTTAATGATAATGAATGAATAAAACATGTTTTGAAAATCATTATTTTTATTGGTTATTTTTCCTGTGCAAGTTGGTATATTTCAAGTGCCTCGGTTGTCGGTATTTCGTGAAATTTAATCTGGTCACACTGATAGCCATTCTGCCATTCGACATCAAGAAATTAGAAAAGTTGAAGTTGAAGTTGTAGTTATATTGTTACGCTTTTTCCGAGGCTCATATATTGATGGAAATACATTCATTGCAATGGAACATACCAGTAATATAATGAGTGAATACGTGGGGACTCTTAAACAGATGAATGTTTGTAGAGGTTGCCTTGCTAGTGACCGTAGGATGATCAGTGCAACACAATATGAAACTATGTACAGGGATTTGACTGGCTTAATGGTGAGTAGTAAATACTCTATCAGTAGCGTAGCAAGCTACTATACTGAGTGTAAGGGACGGTGTACCGAAAACTGAAACAGTAGATTCAGACCATTGTTCTGAGTTACAATCGTTGGAATCAGAAAAATCCCAATATTTACCTGCAATTTTTAATTTTTCTGTCTGTATATCATAACATTTAATTAAATAAAAAACAATTGGTACTCCATCATGTTCACGGAAACTGCTGACTAATGGCTGCTGTAAAACAACCGAAACGTTGGGGCAAAGTGTAAACTCAAATATATATAGTTTTAATTAAAAATATATAGCTTAAATAGTAGTAAAGTTCAATAATAGTAGTGTTAGAGTTTTCAAAATTGTGTAATAACAGTGTTATAAAGTAAAATAAACAATGCGACAAAATCCGTATAAAGTGTTTAATTTCAATATATAACATTCGCGTAAACATATGACAATATTATATATTAATCAATATAAAATCTTAAATCTTGCATTTTTTATTAATAGAAGTTTTCATTGAGATAAGTACCTATAGAATGACGTGTTAGTAAAGTTTTCGATACGCTGTCCCTTACACCCAGTATATGTATAGCTCTAATTTATTTACATAACAAAACTTTTTTGACCTTATGATATGTGATAAGTACCTATATATAATATTACCATACGGTATATAACAAACTAATAAGGATCGCTTGCCTGCTTAATAATTGACAAATCAGAACTGGTCAAAGCGCTTGTACAAAGAAAAATACAAACATATTAAGACTCCTTTTTTAATTCATTTAATAAAATACCAAGCATTATTCAAAACAGGTTTAATCATTTATAATAAGTAAGTAATAAGCTTATTATTGGTTAATAGATAAGAGAAGGCAAAAAGCTTGTGATTAAACTGAAGTTGCAGTATTTGTTAATCCATTGATTATTAAATGGTTTATCAAAAAATATGTAACAATATGTTGAAGTCACTTGACAATTGAAAATTAAACATGAATTTCTTGCCTTTCTTTTCATGTAAGCTTAAACTAGCTTTTCAATATACTATTGGAATGACATGAGTAGGAAATAATTGCCAGCTGTTACCGGACAAGGCTGTCAAAATTTCTTATATACCTGCACTTATTGGTACTATTTTTGTACTATATTGGTTGTCAAGTTTGCCTGTTAATAAAATTTTATTTATTTTACTTATCTGTACTAATATTATAAAGCTGAAGAGTTTGTTTGTTTGTTTGCTTGGACGTGCTAATCTCAGGAACAACTGGTTTGTATTGAAAATTCTCTTAGTGTTAGATAGCCCATTTATCGAGGAAGGCTATAGGCTATATAACATCACGCTACGACCAATAGGAGCGGAGCAGCAATGAAAAATGTTGCAAGAACGGGAAAAAATATCTTATGTGAAGCAGACGAAGTTGCGCGAGTCAGCTAATGAGATATATATTTGTTACAAAATAACTTAGTGTAAGACTCCCATGTGACAAGAGCTTTCCACCACACAAGAGACCTCAATTTGGTGTTGAACATAGTACATATTAGGAAAGAAGGCATTTTTTTTGTTCATTCATTTATTGCTAGATTCAGGCATCTAAGCCTATGCTTAATTTCATTTGGGAAAGGTCCCGCTATTATGCTACTATGACATATTCCTAATAATAACACATTCATTGATATAACAATGAAGGTATAGGTATATAGGCACCTGTAACCTTACACTGTATATGAACTTACAATGAACATCAACAACCTGCACCACTACACACAAATAATGTTTTTTCTTGGTATCAAAGAAGTAATACCAATACAATACAACCAACCTATTGCCACTAATATTCATTTGTTAAATGTTTTCTTTTTATTTTATCTTTTACACACAGCATTTGTCAGTTTGTTAAATGATGAATTTCATAATGTAAAGGAGAATTTTTATGGGCCTTCATAATACCTACAATTATTTAATACTAGATTTTCTCTGCACCTTCACTCGTGTAGATGTAGGCTAGATTAGATTAGTAAAATTCCTTTTTCTGTATTAAAGGTACCATATGTTCTTTTCTGTTACCCTGACAATGTGTATACAAAATTTCATGGCGTAGTAGTTAAGTCATGAAAACATAACAAACAAACAAACAAACTCATATTATTTTGATGTATAATGTAAGCTGTGTAAATGCCTATATATGTATAATTTTCTTAATTCTTAATAAAGCATTAGCTTAAAGTTTTTAAACTTTCGCGATTTGTACATATACTTAATATAATGTTAGACAACGGGTCTTCACGAAGGCGCCGCTGAGCTCACATCAGTCAACCCGTGACCACGATCGATGCAAGTCGGTCGAAACGTCGGGTAATCAATAGGTATTTATTACCTTTTAAATACTTTATAGCGAGTAAGACCCGTTGTCTAAGCATTAGCTTGACTGTAGTATTAACAAAATGAATAATGATGTATTGTACTATCGACTTGAGCAACGGATGACCATTTCAGGAAAAATTTCGCTTACACATGTTGACTTTAAGTGACTCCACCCTTAAAAAAATCCCTTGTAAAAAAACTCAAACAAGTGTTGGCTTGCTATGCGATTTTAAACTTAAGAATGGTCAACCGTCGCTCAAGTCGATAGTACATATAAGTCTTTAAGAAGAATAATGATGATAGTGAAAACAGAATCATAATCCATTGCATGGTTTAGAAGCAATATGCAGACAAACAGCAACTTTGTTTTAAAACATTAAGATACATGTTACTCCTTTCATGATCTATGTTCATATAAAATCCAAACCTGTAAATATATACAAGGTTTGGCCCACTGCTCCACTCTGTAAAGTTAGGTAAGAATTGGTTAGTTTAGTAACAGTACTTGTTTTTTGATGACAGGCACCCTATGTCCTATTCTGTGTCCCTGAAAACGTGTGTACGAAATTCATGAAGATCGGTCAAGTAGTTAAGGTGTGAAAGAGTAAGAAATAAATAAACAAATTCACTTAAGCATTTATAATGTTAGTTAGAAAGTTGGAATTAGGATATTTTCATTTGAAAAGAAAGGGTGAAGTGCTGGAGAAGTATGACATTTAGTAAGCTTTTGAGAAATTGAATACAAATAAAGCAATTATTAATTTATTTTCCATTACAAAGGAAATTCTCAAGAGGTACAACTAATGGAGGCATGGGCACTTCTAATAGGAGGACCTTGTTAAGTTATCTATATATTAATACCTGAAGCAAAAACTTTGTGCCCCTTTTTACGAAAATTGCCCAGACGCAGGAGTAGTAAATTTGGCACAGTTAAAGTTTATATGGCGAAGAAGTGGTGAATCCTGATATTTTATACAATATGCATTATATTTCGTATTTCGACATTGTTCGTCTGACGTCGTACAATTCTTTGTAACTATGGTTACCTATACCTTATTTATATGTAATAGAGAAAAACAGAAGTCAAAGTAGCAAGCTTAGGAGTTTGGTCGAATTTTTACTACTAGGCGAACGCTAGTAGCGATTAATTTATTCTTCCAACTAAGTATATCATCAGTGGAAATAAAATTCAATAAAAATATAACAAAAGTATCGTTCTCCATTATATTTAAAGACTGGATTTGATTATAATATAATTGTTTATATTTCAGATCTCACCATCAGATGGCTTACCACAGTGGCTGTGCTATGAATGTGCAGTGTTGTTAGAGAAATATATTATTTTGAGAAATAAAATGATAAAATCACATTACATCCTGTATCAATATGTGACGGAGAGTGTACCGGTGAGTACTATCATTGTGAGAACAAAAAATTCATTTGTATGTACCTACAATACGTAGTTGTACACATGGCACAGTTAGACACCCTATATAAGCATAACTACGCTACGTACCAAAAAGAGAATTGTCGCCAAGGGACAATGCATAGTAGTGTCGATGTAATGGTAAGGTTAGAGCGTCGCGTCCCTTTCAGTGTGAATCAGACAAAATAACAAAAATATAACGCACTCTCTCGCACGATTCGCAGCGTTCAACTTCTAATAGCTCAAAGTCCAAACAGTCTAGGTTGATGTGTCACTGTGTGTAAACTTCATGTAGGTATATTGTATACAGATAGTGCAATCTACGAAGACGCGCCCCACTTCCTCCTAACCGTTTATAGTATATGTATGCAAGCTTCCGCCAATGACAATGAAACTCTAATCTTATCGGTACACGCTAATTACCTATGAGTGCACGCGCACACTACAATGAATAGACTAATCAGGAGAGAGTGTCACGGTCAAAGGGAAAGATGCTCTACTTCAATTTTATATATTTTTTTAGCTGTTTATTTTATGTGATTATTAGTTAATATACGATACCTACACACTAGCTTACACACGCCCTACACACCCTAGCTTTGCTGAACGTGGCAGTAAATGTAAATTCACAGGAAAAAATTTACGTGTAACTTTGACATTCATAAGTGTTACCTTGTAACCTAATTTGAATAAATTTATTTAGATTTTGATTTTAATAATATTACCATTTTTATATTATTTTTATAGTAAATTTTACTGTTTTCAAAATTAAATTACTTTCCTCTGCTTATTTCATGTGTTTCAGTAACTACAAACTTCTAAACAATGTAAATATCATTTGCATACCTGGCTTTTAATTACAAAACGCTGTGATTTTCTCAACATTTAAAAAATATATAAAGTAGAGCAACTTTCGTGACGACTCTCAAACTCCCCGCACCCCGATACCCTCAACCAAAAATTGGTGGGGCGCGTCTTCGTGGATTGCACTATCTGCAGTTATTTGGAATATTGAAGCTGTCATTGTAAACTGGTTTATCCAGTATATTGACTGGTGGTTTAAGTGGTATTGCCATTGCTCCGAGTGTTGTGTATTCGAATCCCGCACGAGATAATACTTTGTGTGATCCACAAATGGTTGTTCCGAGTCTGGGTGTTCTTTGTGTCCTTTGTTTGAATGTTTGTAAAGGCCCCGCGGTACAGGAATTATTCCTAGGAGTTGCCTTTTTAAAGAAGGTAAATTTGATGTTTGTTGTCAGTTCGCATGCGTCGAGAATAGGAGCTCGCACTTAACTCAAACAAGTATCAAACACTACGAAATCCCGGGCATTATGGCTGAACAGGTACGATTTTAACAAGTTGTTAAATGTGGGTACTATGATATGTTGAAGACTAGATTGTGTTCATCTTTGATTATTTACAGGAAAAAATAAAAGAAAATAATATGTCACCATCAATCAAACTTGAAACGGCAGAAGTTAAATCTGAAAACTATTACGACGATAACATCACAATAGAAGAATGGCGGTAAGCATATTTGCAGTCATGTTGATTGTGACATTTATAACACTGCCGCGTTGATTCAGAGACGTAACCTTGAGCGTGATTAACGATCGCGGGTCTCCACCACTTGCGATCTGTAGATGCGCATATGGCCATCTGCTGCCGGGTCGGTCAGTGTTATCAGGTTTTACAGCCAAGCAGTACTTTGTATCAACCTGTGATCCGGAATAGTCCGTAGACGACAAAAGGTTTATTGCGTTATTTTAAATTTGTTTTATTTTATCTACTTCATGTTTTCTATTTATTTTCAGTTTTGAAAATCACCTAAATGAATTGACAAGTACCTCATCGATACTTGAACTCAAAAACGAGAAAGAACATGCAGAGGTCAGTGTATTTATCCTGTTCAATTCACCATGCTTAACATTTATATTATTTCTCGCAGTAGTCAAAGCGTTACGCACGAGCATGGTCCTTGAAATTCTATAAATATTGTTTCTTTCTAAGTGAGTTTCCCACACAGCTTTATTTAGATGAGTGATATACTTAGATTAAACTGGTCCCATGATGGATCCCATTAGAATTTTAGTTGTAACCTTGTGCAATCAGTATATATAACGCCGCTTCTTTTTTCATTTGCAGCGCATTAAATAAACAAATCCGATATAATGACTGTTAATTTTATTCTATGCTCATCGAATTATATTGATTTCAAAAGTGTCGCAGCGGTTATTTCGATCTTCTCTAAGACGCGATATATTGCAAATATTTATGTATACCAGCTGCTGCGAAAGTGAATCCGACTGCGGTACACGTGATCTTGGGTTCGAATAAACAGTCATTGATTGGGTTTTCCGTCAAGAAATTATCAGTATAAGAACAGCAACGTTACAAAGTATGTAAAGCCGTTGGTCCTGGGCTTAATCGCTCTAGGGCCGTGTCGGAATTCCATCTCATCAGATTGGTGAAAATGGTCAGTCTGGAGGGCCTTATATACTTAGAGTGCTCGGTAGCTTATTAAAACATTCGGAAACTTAACTTTCTAGCCAATCTAAATTCAAACACCGTAGCTATCGTATTTGTGTCCAGTATTGACGCGCCTCTTCTCGCTTTCCTATTCCACAAGACAATTTTCGTCTTTATGGAAGACCTCATTCGTTCACCCAGTGCCAAAAAAAAGGTGACCAATCTGACCCATCGAACTACAGGCCACTATCGCCATAACTTCCCTTCTCTCCAAGGTGATGGAGCGGGTGATCAACTGTCGGCTCCTGAGGTACCTTGAGGGTCATGATTTGTTGAGTGACCGACATTACGGCTGCCGCCATTGTCGCTCAACCGGCGACCTTCTCGTGTATCTCACACCGATGAGCACTAGCCATTGAGAGCCAAGATGAGACATTGGCTGTCAGCCTGGACATCGCGAAAGCCTTCGATCGGACTGCCCAAGGGATTATGCGAATGGATTGCCAGGATGCATGGATATAAATACTCACCTAAAATTTAAAGTCCACTGCCCCAGCTTAGAAGTAAATGTCACTTTTTCCAATCAAAGATTCAAAGTTAATACTTAGCCCAACTTTAGAAGACCATATTGAAAAAAAATTACTATACGAGATTGGCAAGTAACTTCAAAAGTTGGCGCATTAAATAAGGATTCCAAAATGATATAATACATTCTAATTTAGTTCTTGAATTGGCGAGAAAATACAGTTTTAAACAAAGTTTTCTTAATTACTTACAAATAATTCTAATGTACTCGTGGCTTTCCTCAAGGCCGTAACTTTGAGATGGAGTGGAAGAGAGACAGAAAGAATCATTTTACAAAGTGTGGGCGAGACAGATAGTGACGCAAGCGTGACAGAGACGGAGAGAGTCATGTAAAGTGTGAGAGAGACAGTGACGCCAGTTACTCGCTATTGCGCACACAATACTGATTAGGCGGGATGTGACATTCTACTTAAACAATCGATTATTAATTAATTATTTGTGTTTTTTAGCCTGAAAAATCGATTAGTAGAAAATCGATTTTTCTTAAAAATAATTGATTTTGTCATATTAATCGTTTTTCCAAATGTTTCAAATCCAATTATAAACGCCTAAAATACACATGCTTTATTGAGTAATTTTAAGAATGTATAACAAAATTAGAACTTATCCAATAAACAACAAAATCTTTATTTTTTAAATAAAACTGGAAATCCGTGGGCAATGAATTTAAAAATAATAGCTTCGGCAACCTTTTTTATAGTATCCTGCTTCGAGTCTTAGTTAATACGGCGCACGATTTTGAAAATAATTAGAATAATATCTTTATTGACTAAAATCTAATCAAGCAATACACAAATCCACTTATAACACTAAGTAGTTAAATCTAGGTAATCTAACCAGCCATCAAGGCTAATCCCTTCCACTCCCGTGCTAGTTGTAAACTGTGTTACAGGAATATTAAGGATAATCCCAAACAGCAAAATTTACAGCGAACAAAAAAATACCCGTGCTATATTATAGTGAATTTTGAATTTACTGAATCCCCAAACCAGGCATGCCTATTCCTATGGGCACCAGATTTAAAAAAAGTAAAAAACAAATGAAAACTTTAATAGAAATGCAAAATAAGAGGTGTGTGAGTGTGTGTAATTTATTATGTGTGTGTGAGCGTCTGCATGTGATAGATTGTTGTGTGTATGCGTGACTTATGCAGTTTTTTATATTTTCGTTTTTTTTTTGTTTATAGTTTGAAAGATGCGTCGAGACATTTCGTGTTAGGAGTGAGCTATTAAGTATATTAAGATATCGAGTTCAAATTATTATGTATGTCGGAGAATATTATTCTCTATGGCAACGTCATTAGTGGTTGCGGGTTTAGTGGGCGTCATCTGAATAATATGCGAGCATAAAACACAACGATGCCGGTTTTACACTATTTTTATTTAGAACTAGTTTTCCCCTGCGGTTTCACCCGCGTATGTCCTATTCCCGTGGGAATATCGGGATAAAAGTAGTATAAGTTTATTGCAAAGATTACAGAACTGATGTGCAGTGGCTGCAAATAAAAAAAATTAAATAAAGAAATCGTCATTCAAATCGATTGATAATCGATTTTTTGTAATATTAAAATAGCTAACTAAAATCGATTTTTATATAAGAAAAAAACGAATTTCGATCGATTTTTTAATAATCAATTATTTTTCACACTCGTTATACTCCTTTGTATACTGCGCATCTTTTTGTTATTCGTTTGTATAAATGTATAAATGCCTATAGTTTTTAAAATACGTAACTATGATTTTTTCTTCTACCTATTATAACTGGCTACTATTATAAATATACTAACAGGCTACTGTTACCTGATTCCGGCTTGACCTCGACTTCTGGGACATCCTATATAATGGATTGTGTTCTGAGGAGTTGTTCGAGTTGATGCCCTCGGTAAATTTTTATCATCGCACCGCTCGCCATCGATCGGCAGGAATTTCATTCTCACACTTTACAACCTAATTGGTGCCGCACTAAGCGGTTCGAAAAGAATTTTCTCCTGCGGACACTCAGGTTGTGGAATGAACTCCCTGCCGAGGTTTTCCCACAAGACTACAGTATGGGGTTCTTAAAAACGGGTGCTAAAAAGTTTCTACAGGGTCGGCAACGCGAAAGTGAGTGAGTGAGAGTAATATGGCAGAACGTTTCTCGAACGATGACCAATGATCTCGTGTCGTAACAATATCTTAATAATTTTAATGGTCAGTGACGATCTGTGTCAGGTTGCCTACCGATCGAGACATTAAGTCCTAGAATCTGTGATAGCGCGAGATAACTCGTTCATTGTGCCATATTCTCGCTAAAGTTCTCGTTCTTACTAAAAAGATAATCGTGGGAATTACAATCGGCCGCCTACATTACGCCTCAGGAGGGTCTAATTAAACTTAACGGATCCGAATTCAAATGTGCAACTCTTTTGTAGTCTTAAGCGCAATTCTAAAGTAACAGTGTTTGATACTCAGGCGTCGTCTCACGGGTCGCACGTCGAGTCTGAAGCCGCGCGTCAGCCGCTGCGAGCGCGGCTACTCTTCGAGGAGCACATCAGTAAGTATAGTGCGTCTGTCACGTGTGATCCGAACATTGCCGACCGTTGGCGAACAGACCCGAACGGTTTGTTTACATTTACTCCGTGCGCACCAACATTATGTGTATTTGCACTCATACTTGCTATTGAATACAATTTCGTAAGTGTACGAGGTGCAATTTATAGGGATATATACGTCGCCATATATGTCCCTATGAATTCCACCTAAAGCACTTTCAGTCCATTTGGGCACTCCACTGCCCTGTGATTTTGATCCCCACAGTTGTAATACCGCCTCGTGCCTTGTCTGGAAGCACTGATGACAGCTGTCGCACTCGCCGTTTGTTTTAAATGGGAATCCTGTGGTGTTCGCCGGAATCGCCTTCTTAAGGGTGCTTTTCCACCAGAGATGTGCTATGCTACGATGCTATGGATACGTTTGATATCCACCAATCATATTCATTGGTGCACATAGCTTAGCACTGGTGGAAACGGATTCAACTGAGATATGTTTTTTATATGGAAGGATGTGTGCTATGGATGCGTGCTATGGATGCGTGCTATAGATGCCTGCCATGAGCCATCGCGAGTGTGTTACGAAATTAACTGAACGAATCGCCGGCATGGCGCGGCAGGGGCGGCGCTGTGAGGGGAGAGACGCTCACGGCCTCTCCCCTCACCGCGCCGCCCCTGCCGTTTCCCTACTATCGATACATAGCATAGCTCGAGATGCGCATCTTTCTCGCACAGCTATTTGGCGGCGGCGCATCTTCGTAGCGCATCTTCCTCGCACAGCCACCTAGCGTAGTATTGGTGGAAACGGTCACATATTTTCGTAGCGTAGATTTCACATCTTCGCAGCATAGCTGCATAGCACATCTCTGGTGGAAAAGCACCCTAACACTGCGGTCTTTCTCGTAAAGCAGCAGCTTCTCCTTCAACACTGCGTAATACCATACAACATAACTTTTCACGGTTCGTCATGATCGTCGATTGCATCGATTATATACTGTATAGCTACGTAGTCTGGGAAGCGAGCACGCTTACCCAGTTCCTTCATTGTAAACATGCACTAATTGTATGTTTCATTTTTGCGTTTTCTTCGTGTAGACATCAATTCATGCATCTCCTTAGCATTGATCGAGTCTGGGAACTCCTTCAATATATCAGTCTTTAACTCGTCGTACGTCTTGTAGGTTTCTCGGATTTAAGCCATAGTTCTGCGGAGCCGGTATGCCACGATAAGTTTTCGCTGCGCCGACCACTGAAATATTTCGGCATTGTCATCGATATCCTGCACCTGAATTAGATATTGCACCGTCCATACTCAATTTTGACATCATGATGTCCTCGTGGGATACAACGCCGTCGCTGCCTTTATCCGAACTTATGTTGGGTAATTATGTCGTAAATATCGCCGGATTGGTAGTCGTCGTGAAGTAAATCTCGTCATCGTCTTCTTTACGTCGTAATTTCTTCGTAATCGTCGTTTTGACGTCGTTGAAAAACGCCGTGCCGCGCCGCCGCCGACTTGAGACCGTCGTGAAAACTGTAATCTTTATGCTGCCGCGACTTCGCAAACACCATCGTGGGATGATTTGGAAAACGACCGTGGCATTAGCAACTTAATAATTTATTTTCGCAAGACACATCGGACGCACGCGCCCTTGTAACCACCATTAGTGCTAGTTAGTTATAGTTGCTCGGAGCAACTATTTGTGGGCCCCGAGCCATTCGTAGGTCTCTCTGAGAGTACCGTCAAGGCAGCTTTAAATGCACATGGCAATGATAAACACAGGCTAGAGTGGATGGCCCTTAGGGGTCTGGAACACTCCAAGAAATTCATTGCAAACAGAGCCACGGGCTTTACCCGGAAGTTCTGCGGGTACAACGAGGGCCAAATACGCCTACTCACAGGAGCGTTTACTGGTCATTTTGGCATCAACGACTTCCTGTGCAGATTGGGATTGTCAAACGATTCGATCTGCAGAGCCTGTGGTGAACAGGACGAGTCCATAACATACCTACTGTGTGAATGTGACGCGTTGGCCGGACTAAGGATGGGTCTGATGGGATTGGCATATCCGAACCCTGAAGACTTCAGGCTTCTCCCTCTGAAGCGTACGCTGCGACTGATGCAGTACATTCATAGGGAGATAGCTCAGGGCCGACACAAAAGATCCCACTGGGTGGAAGTGTCGCCGGTCTACAATGACTGGCTCCCGGATCAAGATAAAATAAGATAACCACCATTATCCTAATCTCCCCTCCCATTCTTTCACATCATTCACGTCTCGCTCACTTATTTACGTTCCGTTCCCCCATATTTATATCAAACAGATGTGATTGACATTTAATTTTGTGTATGACCACTACTTTATTAAATATGTTTCAAGGTGCCCGTGTTCCTGAGAAACCTGCACTTGCCACTCACACAAGAGATGCCGAAGATATCACTTCAACACCATTCAGCGAGGACTACAGAGATAGTGTCGAAAGCATTATCAACAGTAATGTTTGGGACAGTAGTAGTTCCTGTAATAATATACAATCTTATATATGTGAGAAGTGCAAAAAAGTATTCAACGACAAGATTTTATTAATAGCACACATTCGCGTTTCACATTCAGTGACCAGGTTAAAGCCATACAAATGTGATGTATGTATGAAATGTTTTACTAAAAAGAACTATTTAGATAACCATTACCGTATACACACCAGTGACAAGCCATACAAGTGTGATGTGTGTAAGAAATGTTTTACTTTAAAGAGCTATTTAGATAGACATAACAATACACACATCAGTTATAAACCATATAAATGTGATGTTTGTATGAAATGTTTTACTCAAAAGAGCTATTTAGATATACATTACCGTATACACACCGGTTATAAGCCATACAAATGTGATGTGTGCATGAAATGTTTTAGAAAAAAGAACAGGTTGGATAGTCATTACCGTTTACACACCGGTGACAAAATACACAATTGTAATATTTGTATGAAATGGTTTAGACAAAAGAGCAGGTTGGATAATCATTACCGTTTACACACCGATGACAAACTATACAAATGTGATGTTTGTATGAAATTATTTGATAGTAAGAGCTATTTAGACGCACATTGCCGTGTACACACCGGTGACAAACCATACAAGTGTGATATTTGTATGAAATGTTTCACTATAAAGGCCAATTTAGAAAGACATCACCGTATAATACACACCAGTGATAAACCATACAAGTGTGATATTTGTATGAAATGTTTTTCTATAAAGGGCTATTTAGATAAACATTACCGTATACACACCAATGATAAACCACAGAGCATAGAATAAAGATAAAAAGGCCGCGCACCGAACGAAGTATGAGCAACGCACATACTTTAACCGTTAACTTGTTTTCATCTGTTGATAATCGCCGTCATACATTATATTCTATAGAAGTTGTTTTTATTTAGGAATAATAAATAGCTACAATATACAATATGTTTATAGAAACTGCATAATAGTATGTTACAATATTGCAGCCCACTACATTATCCACGATTTAACAAGAACAGTAAGAGACAAAAAGAGCCGCTGAAAAGCATCAATAGTAGGTATGTTGAAATATAATAATTAATTGTGCACATTAATAAATAATTATGAATACAATGAAATTAAGGATTTAGAAACATTAAGCTAGGACTAGTCAAAATGTAATAATAATAATAATAATTTTTATTTTCTGAACTACATTCCATAGTAGGTTAGTAACAGTTGAACTTACATCTAGTGTTAGTAGTACCTACATCTAATCCCTGACCGGTTTGGACTTTCCGACCCAAAGAAGCCATTTACTTGACTACATGCAGTCGTATCCAGCGTTCCAGGATCGGAGAGTCCCACCGGTCAGTCAGCGTTTTCAGGATGATGTTGGGGCTGGCGCATACCCGACGCAGTAAAGAGGTACATTGCTTGCGCATGATGGCAGAAAAGCTATCGACGTTTGCATCCGCAAACATTCCAGACGCGCTGCAAAAACGCGGCAGCCCCACCAGCACCCGGAACGCGCTGTTGTACTGGATGCGCAAGTCGCTGTATGCCTTCAACGTAAAGTTCACCCACAGGCTGCACATGTGGCGAGGGGGTACCACAGGGGTCAATATTGGGACCATTACTTTTTATTTTATACACAGCAGATATTACCACATCTTTTCAACACTGCAAGTTCCAAATGTATGCAGATGATACACAAATGTATTTGTCTTTTAAGCCTAGTGACACAACAGAGTCAAAATTAATGATACTGGGGAGTAAGAGGCAACTTCAGTTAATTTTAGAATATGCTCCTACAATCACGTTAAACGGTCAACGAATTGAAAGGGTTGAAGAAGTCACTGATTTGGGGTTGGTAATGGATTCAAGGCTACAGCTTGTGGGACACAAAAAAAAATTTCAGAAATTGTTTCTATAGGTTAAAGGTTCTTAAAGGATTTATTTATTGTGATATAGTTTATGGTCCATGTTTATTCCGGTATTTAAAGCTAACTCACCGATCCCAAGGCTTTCCAAATTAGCAAATAAATATAGTGATGTCGCAGATATACACGCAGACTCGCTTCGCACGTTTCGATCCACACTTATAAAATATAGAAAAAACCGAACCGTTTAATCTTACTGTGCTCATCTTTTACATTTATTTTTCCATTTCACTTAAGATTTAGTTTAGTTTTAGTTTATTAAGTTAGAACCTAGTAGTTTGTGTTCATTATTTGCATGCTGTGTTTGCCTTTAATTATTTGTTATATATTTTATTTGTATGTGTCTACAATATATGTAACGGTGTATACGAATGTTGGCATTCTCAAATAAATAAATAAATGTTTGCTAGCTAGAATTAGGAATCTAATACAAAGAATGCAAAATGCATGTGCTCGCTATTGCTTCAAGATACCAAAGAGAAATCATGTAACACCATACATAAATGGGTACAATATATTGAAAATGGAAGCCAGGAGAAAATTACATCTGGTCAGCTTACTTTTTGGTTTAATGAAAAGCCAAAAACCTATATATGTATCTATATGAGAAGATGGACTGGAGGTAAAATCATTGCTCATATTTCATCAGAACCTCAAACAGTGCATTATCCATACCAAAACATAGAACTACAGCAATTCGGGGCTCATTTATAGATACTCAGCGACAAAGTGCTGGAATGATTTGCCACCGCCTATAAGGGACCTGAAAACCAAATACAGTTTTAAATCAAAATACAAAGTGTTCTAATAGCAATACAAAAACAACAAACAGTACCTTGAAGGTTTTGGCTCCTCTGCCTGGTAGATCACTCCAGTGGTTTCGCTACTTTGCCTAAGGCTGTCCCTTCATAAAATTTTTATTATCTAAGTTTGATACATATGCAAAATACGATGGTTGGGTGAAGACTGCACTTGAGATGGGGAATCTGAAATAAATTATTAATAGGTACATTACAAAAAGTATTATAATAATTGAAAGGATAGGTATATATATATATTTATATGTACATTATTATATTCAATAAAATAAAACTTACCATGATGTTTTGTATAGGCTAAGTATATCATTTAGCACTGTTCATTTTTTATTTTTTTAATGTTTTGGGTTTATCATTGAGTTTGTACTGTTTTGTTGTCTTTTTTATTTTCTTTTCTCAATTGTTATATTTTATATTTGTGGACGTGGCCAACGACGTCAAGTGACACGACACTCGTGGTTGGAACTGAAAATCAGTACTGGGGCGGGTTATGCCCAACTCAGTGTACGCTGTGTCCATCCAGATTTCTTAAACACGACGTATCTTTCGCTAATAACTTTGATTAAGTATTATTGTAACTATACTTATAATATTGGGATAAATAAGTTTTGAACATAACCTGCTGCCAAACGATGCATTTGACAGTTGACACGTGGTGAATGCCACGTAGGTACACGTTGCCTGCCACGTCTGAAGCACAGATTAAAAATAAACTTAGAAGTAAGGTATAGACCATAGAATATATGTATGTATTGATGGCACACTTGAAACGTGGCATTTGTGGCGCAAAGCAGGGCTGTCACTTGTATTAATTAATATTTATTATATATGTATTCCATTCTATGTATAGTATTGTATGTGAAAGCTTTCGTGTTTTTTATAAATAAAAATATGTTTTCTTTCTTTCAAAATGCTGCTTCACAAATACAGTCTTGGCAAAAAGTATTAGGCACCCTATAATTTATTGACTTTTATATGTTTAAGGCAAAAAATAAAACTTGTTCTGATTTCCACGCTACTATATTGACATACGGCCTTCGCAAACGAATATTTCGCCAACACCATCGACTGCCTTGCAGCCCCAGATCATAATGCTACCTCCACCGTGTTTAACAGTGAGCACCGCACAATCTGGATGATACTCTTCGCCGACGCGCCGCCTCACAAATTTTACAGCCGCTGTGCCGAATACCTAGGAAAACACAAAATAGACGAGTTGAAATGTGTGCTCATTATTTTTATGGTAGTAGACTAAAATAAGAATGATTATTGTTATTGTTTGTAAGAATTCATATAAAAGCTTACCTCAAAGTTTGATTCATCGGACCACAGAAAATTTGACCAATCTTCCTCCGTGAAATGTTGGTGTCGTAAAGCCCATTCCAAGCGGTGTTTTTTATTATTTTCTGAGAGCCATGGCTTCTTTCTTGCTTTACAGCCTTTTAATCCCGCATTAGTAAGTCTTCTTCTTACTGTTTGAGCACTAACAGTCTCTTCAATTTTCTCGGACAGAGCAGCAGCGAGCTCAATAGAAGTTTTTTTGCGGTCTTTCAGAGATTCACGGATGAGTTTTCTGTCCTGGCGCTCACTAGTGACGCGTTTTTTGCCAGGCCGGATTTTATTTGCGTGTGAACCAGTCTCCGCAAACCGTTTAATAGCAGATTACACTGCGCACCGAGAACATTTTTAATTTCGGTAATCTCTACTTGAGACTTCCCTTGTTCATGCGAAAACTGAATTTTTATTCGGTCCTCGTTACAAAATTCACCTTTTTTTCGGCATTTTCGAAAAATCAGAACGTCAATTTCACCATTAAACCACACACAGTAACTTGTTTACGCTGTTAATAGCAAATGAAGACTGACAATGTTTCTGATTATTTATTTTTTTATTACCAGCGTTTTGGTTTTTGCTCGCTAGATGATTTATTGCCCATAGCAATTGGTTATCTATTGTTTTAATCATAGTTTGGCGACACTAGCTTGACAATAGTTAAAAACATCTGCAATTTTTTAAAATATTTTTTGAATTATCAATGTTTTATGGGGGTGCCTAATACTTTTGGCCAAATCTGTATATGTTGACCCAAACAAAGTAAGAAGATTCAAAGCAATTTTTTGTAGTTCTAGATATTTATTACCACACACAAATTTTATCCAGAACTCTTCCCTGGAAACTTCCGCATGTTTGTGTTTTAATACTGTGTTTTCTTGGAAATCGATCATTTCCATCTGCAGATTAGCTTTATCACTCCCGAAACCAATTGCAGCTTCGTTGCTCTATTCACCATCAGGATGCAGAGAGTAAATGCTGCTGAGGATTTCTACAACTTTCTCAATTTTCTTAAAATCTGCGAATCTGTTTTTAAATTCCGATTTAAGATCCGTAATGAAAGTCTTGTATTGGCCGACGTCAATCTCGTTGTCACTGCTGATTATTTTATTTAAATTGGGAAAGTGTAAGCATTCATTAACAAGATCATTAATTAAGCTATCGAGTTTTCGCGAAAATCTTTTTACTTCTGACATGAGCTCACATACAAGCTTCCCCTTGTCTTGATGGTTCAGGTCATTGATATGTTTAAAAATATCTGTCATGAAAGCAATGGCAGCTACATTTTCTTTTTCGTTTAGAAAACTGTTGAAAAGATATGTCTTCAAGTGTTCTAAAATGCTGAAGAATCTTTTAAAACGCAGCCTTTGCTTAACCATCTCACATTATTATGCAACAATAGATCATCATATTGTGCATCAACTTCTTCAAGAAATGATTTCAATTCACGAAGTTGCAGTGATGATTTCGCACGAAGAAAATGTTCTATTTTCATCGCTTCTTGCGTAATACACTTAAAATTATGATTGAGTTTGCAGCAAAGCACAGTTTGCTGAATAATACAGTGGTAAGAAATCAAATTTTCATTACATCTTGCATTGCTACTCAACAGGTAAACTACTCCTTTTTTACTCTCAACCACTGCTGGCGCACCCTCAGTAGTTACTGATAAACGCTTTTTCAAATCTAAATGATCTTCATCAAAATAATCCGTCACTGCTTTGATCATGTCTTCTCCTCGGGCTCTTCCTAATAGCAGCAAAAGAGTAAATATCTCACCAACAAAAGTTTCTCTCGTTTGGTCCAGGTAGCGTATAAAAATAATTAACTGCCATGTCAGTGACATCGCATGATTCATCCATAGCCAAGGCGTAATAGTTTGCATTATTTAACTGCCGCTTCACATCACAATGATTTTCTTCTGCCAAAACGTGTGTATTTCTGGTGCTAGTAGAAGCAGATAACGGAATCCGTCGTATCGTCTCAACAACATCATTTTTGTTCTCAAATAAAGCATTATCCGCCACGAGAAAGCATTATATAACTACGTCAGCATCAGTAAGTGGTTTCATATGCTTAGCAAGAGTCCAAGGAATATGTAAAGAAGCCTCACCACATTTTTCCTGCTCAGCCATTGAGCGACTTATGATCTGGGTTGAAGATGAGTAACTTGATGGAAAACTTGCAATTTTAGATTTACGCAGATCACTACCAAGTGGAAAGTGAAAATTACGTACTCTGTAGTGCAAGTTGCTGTGTTCTCCCGCGGTCCGCACAAAATGCGGCGTGCAAATATCTCCTTGAAAGGTGCATCCATCATCCTAACGATATATTTTGTCAGTTTTACCAAATTTTGGTGTCAACAATATCTAGTAGCAAAAAAGAAAATTAAATCGGCGTTAAACTAAATTACTACTTACTTTTATTCATAAACCAATATTCACCACTGCTAAAGCTAAATTTATTCTAATTAGTTAATTACTATAACTTTTGTTTAAAATCATAAATTAAAAAATAAGGACTAGTAATTTCCAGTCAATGTCCGACACTAATTTTGCCCGCATTCAAGTCTTCAAGTGAATTTTCAATTTCATGGTCGATCTCCATGTAATTCTAAGATTTCTTCGTGTGAGATTTAGTTTTGAAAATATCAACAACTTTTGTTTCTTTTCTCAAAACTTCTAATAGTTGACTCAGTGAAGGATTAGTCCGTCCAATATACCTGTTTATTCTACTGTGCCATGCCTCAATGTTATTAGTAGTCCTAATTTTCTCTTTATCGCAACTACATAATACTGGAAAGTTTGAAGTATATTGAAATCGTCAATTTTCTTGTTCGATGGGCTCTTAGACATACTCATATCCACATTCCAGATAAGCAGGCGGCAATAGTGCTAAGTCAATACATCTCGCTGTGTGACGCTTTTGTGTATATGATGTTATTTTTAATTGCTTTGCTTTCCGCAAGAGACATCTGCTGTAGTGATAATAAAAACCCTTGACTTCAATATCACTGTATTCAAAATCAATAGTTGTCTTTGTTGGCATCCACTTTAGAAATGATGATTTAATGAGTTCAAATACTGTCTCATATTTTTGTCATGTAACAAACAATAGACGAGTGGAATTATAGAGTTATTGCGTTTGTTATCTTATCTTATGTGTGGGGGCCAGTCAGTACAGACCGGCGACACTTCGACCCATTGGGATCTTTAGTGTCGGCCCCAAGATTTATCCCTTAGCTATTTCCCTATGAATGTACTGCATCAGTCGTAGCGTACACTTCAGAGGGAGAAGCCCGAAGTCCTCAGGGTTTGGATATGCCAATCCCATCAGACCCATCCTCAATCCAGCCAACGCGTCACATTCACATAGTACGTGCGTTATGGACTCGTCCTGTTCACCACAGGCTCTGCAGATCGAATTGTGTGCCAATCTCAATCTGCACAGGAAGTCGTTGGTGCCAAAATGGCCAGTGAACGCTTCTGTGAGCAGACGTATTTGGCTCTTGTTATATCCGCAGAACTTCCAGGTGAAGCCTGTGGCTCTGTTTGCAATGAATTTCTGTGAGTGGAAGGCCCTTAAGAGTCTGGAACACTCCAGTTCCAGACCCTTAAGGGCCTTCCACTCTAGCCTGTGTTTATCATTGCCATATGCATTCAAAGCTGCCTTGACGGTGCTCTCAGAGAGTCCCACGAATGGCTCGGGGCCCACAAACAGTTGCTCCGAGCCCTTTTTGGCTAATTCATCAGCCTCCTCATTGCCCTGCACACCAGTCGGACTGTGTTCTTTCTGACAAGTTTATTTAGGGCCTTAACACAGTTCAGGACCAGTCTAGAGTCCACCCTACACGCGTCCAGAGCCTTGAGAGCAGCTTGACTGTCACTGAGAATATACACAGTCCTGTCAGTGACATTACTGTTGATATTCTCCTGAGCACAGGCAGTTATAGCATAGGTTTCCGCTTGGAAGACATATTATTTATTAGATTTTTATTAGATATTTGCCCATGCTTTGGCTCACCTTGCAGTCGTTGATATAGATACCAGCGCCCGATCCTGTTTCCATTTTGGAACCATCAGTGTACCAGATGAGACAGCCCTTGTCAGGGGATTGTAGACCTTGTCTCCATTCGTCCCTCTTGGGGACCTTTACTTTAAAATTCTCTTTGAATATGTGCAATGGTTGCATTGCGTTTGCTAACTCTATGCACTGTATATACAGGGTGTCCGGTAATTAATGGATAACCTGGAAATGTCTTAGTGGAACTGATGGCCGTTCAGAAAAAAATATTTAAAAAAATATCCTAACTACTACCTGAGATGTTTTTTTTAATTACTATGTATAACTTTCTTGTATACTACGACCATAAATGAATGAAATCCATCCATTTTGTTGTTTTATTATTAAACACCAATTATGCTAATAGATAGACAGTCAAAAGTATGCTATGCTAATATAGCTTGCCCTTTTATATATATATAATTTTTAATTTTTTTATAAATTATTTATTTCATTTTTTCTGAACGGTTTCAGTTCTACTATAAGACATTTCAAGGTTATCCATTAATTACCGGACATCCTGTATATAGTTGTTTGAAATTAGCGGGGCTGGACATGAAAGTGCCATTCGCCAAGATATGTTTAAAATCATCAATTAAATGTCTTGTCGGTCTCGTCAGTGTAATAGTCTGCTAATAGAAAATTCTTATATTTTTCTGGTATTACTACTTCGCTTGTTGAGGAAAATCGCATTTTACTTGTACCTAAAACTATTGCGTGCGTCGTAAAATACCAATTTTAACACCACTAAATTTGGGAACATCCTCAACCATATGTATACCTTCATTTTCTAAGGAATGAACCATGTCATCATATTGTTTTTGAATTGAAATAAAATTACTACTCGCTTGGTTTTTCAGCCGGTCAAGCTTTAATAAAATTTATTTTCAACCGTGTTTGGGAGACATTCTGAAGAATGTTGAGTGTGGTCTTTAACGATTTCGTTTCGGTCATTTAAAGTAACATTTACAGAACAATCCCTGTTATTCTCATAGCATAGCCAGAATGAATTACCGTTACGATATATATTTTTACGGTGGTATCGGCGACCACTATACAGTAAAGAAACTCCTCCTTTTCGAGTAGCAATAAATTCAATTTCTCTGGAACCACTCATTACGATTACGATGAATATTAATCGGCGAAAATTATTCACTGCGTCTGAATGTAATAAATCTATTTTATTATTTCAAGTTGACCCTTTAATTGGTAGGTAGGTACATAAGTGTCAGATAAATGGTTTTTGAAAAAGATATTATAATCAGTCAGTAATGTTCGAAGAGCGTATTTAACATTATAATCTATGTTAATATTATAAACACGAAAGCAACTATTTCTATCGGTCTATTAGTCTGTCTGTATGTTACCTTTTCACGGTTGAACCCCTTTACCGATCTTGATGACATTTGGCCGGTAGCTGATAGCCCGAAGAAGGATATGAGCTATTTTTATCTCGCTATTCCCTCGGAAACCACGTTAAAAGGAGCAGGTAGAAGATTATTGCAAAAAATATTTTTCTTGCTACGTAACTGGTTTCGTAGGAAGAAAATTAATTATTTGTACGTAACTAGTTTCGTAGCAAGAAAAATAATTCTTCACACGTAACTGGATACGTAGCTTTGGTTTCGTAGGCGGTCGAAGGGTACCTTGCTCATATATTTTTGAAATTTGTATGTTTGTTTGGAAACACATGGAATTTTATAAAACTGTGAATGATTTAAGACCTAAAAATTGACGAGATCCAAATGTTCTAAATTGTATCCCTAAAACCACGAAATTCAACAATAATTATATCGCGATGTGTATCCGAATTTTAACAATATTCCTAATCACTTTAAATTGTTAAATACAAGACAATTTGGTATTCAGTTATACAAATGGCTAACTGAAAATAATTTCTAGTCTTAAACATTTTTTTGATTCTAAATTGTAATAATTACGTAACATTTGCATGCTATGTAACCTTAGCAAAACATGTATGTAACTTTATTGAATTGTAAGATCATTGTATAACGTGTTTTCTGGCAAATAAATATATTATTATTATTATAAATTATTTTTTAATATGACATCACTTATTTTATCATTAAATTCACATGTAATCTTATCCTCTTTAAGCATTGTATTTACAGAAAAGTCTTCTTTTTTAAGAAGACTTTTCTGACTGACATCTGTCAGTTTACTTAATATGGCCCTATTTAGAAATTGGCAGTAGCAAAATACATTATCTAAGCAGGTAGCAGAATGTGAAGCGATCCTAGTGGGTTCTAAAATAAATGTTTTAAATTAAATGATCCAAATAAACTAATAAGTCTTAAAGAGAGAACTGACTGCTCAAGTAAATTAACATTAAAATCACCACACACTACTATATGCCTATTACTAAAACTCAAGTATTTTAAAATATCCTCTACTAGGGTTTTAAATACACTAAAGTCACTCTGCGGTGGTCGGTACCACGGAACAGAAAATACAATGGAAGTAATAAGTGATAAGCACTGTAGTACGCATCTGCCGATGTCTATCATGCTCTCAGTCGTCAACGCGAAAGTGTCAACGCAACATTAGGCTGTAAAAATCATAGCTAGAGTATAAATCTATCACATACAGGTATATCAGACCACCGGCAAATAATAAAAAATTATATTCTCCCTAGCCTTTATTTTTCCCAAGTCACTTGAAGTCGGCTTTTCTAGTCTAACCGGATTTGACTGGATATCAGTTTTTACACGGAGTGGCTGCCACCTTACCTCCGCAACCCGAAGGCTAACGATACTCTAAGGCTAGACCAGTGTCAGGATATTATAGGGCACTGACTTCCCAATAACGACTGCCATAGATGTTCATGGCAGCTGGGACCGACGGCTTAACTCCGGAGAGCACGTTAAGCGTAGCAGGCGATAATTGTCAATCAATACGCACATAATTTCGAAAACTCATAACTTTCGGAAGTCAGAGGTGCGCGACGTGGGTTCGAACCCGAGACCCTCTGTATTGCAGTCTGTTGGTCTCCCCACTGAGCTATAATCGCTTAATAAATTGAAAAGATTGTATTTGATCAAACATTGCACAAAATATACAAATTAAAGTTATCCTTAATGACATGATAATGCAGTTGCTTTTTTATTAGGTACTGGTAATCAGAAATTCTAGAATATTCACAATCTTTTGATCCTACTTAAATAGTGCGTGACCTAATCAATAAAATCCATCGATATTTTTACATAACCATGTATAACTTTTGTACCATATTATTTTTAATTATTACAACTAAAATTATTTCATTTACACCGAATATGTATAAATGTTACTTTTAAAATTTAATTATATATCCCGACTTGTGTTGGTTCACACAAATTTTATATTAATTTTATAATTAAAGAGAGAGACGCAATACCTTGGTGTGTCTCTGTTACACTTATAAGTTGCCATTTGTAAGTAGGCGAAATTACGTACTTACTAACGTCATAGACCATCCTGTAAATACGTTCCTGGAGAATTAGATTGAAACCTTATTTTAAGGCTTTATTTAATCTGAGAATCAAATATTAAAAATATATAGATTTGTGAAATTTATAAAGTGTCAGATGTATTTTAAGTACAGTCCATGCAAGTTGAGAATTATAGGATGATAATAACAAAACCATTACAAACTATTTTAAATACACTCGGGAGCAAAAAATTCGACTTAGGCCGAACATTGGCAGGAATATGTCTATATTTCAAAATGTAAGTCCTAGAATGTAGTTTTTTTTTTAAATCTTATAATATTAGGTCTCAGCGCAAGAATTACATCCAATATGGTAGCGGTATCCTTTGGACTAATAAAAAATGCGCTGTGATTCGTGCGCAACGATTTTGCACTCGTTGACACGCATCGGCATTGCCTGACTAATTAGTGTATAAAAGGTACACCTACCTGTTAAATCCTTATCAGTTAGTCGTCAAACGTCAACTGATACACATCTCTACAAACAACAACCAAAAATATTACCTGGAAATGGATACAACAAGGGAACGAGCAGCTCAAGTGGTTGCGTGTGAAGTGGCGCTTGTGCTTAACATGAGCCAGTATGCTGTATCAAGAGTCTACCAGAGGTTTGAACAAACTGGTAGCTTTCACCGGAGACGTGGATCTCGTAGAAGTCGACGCACTTCAGAGAGAGATGACCGATACATCGTCAGCACTTCTCTGCAAAATCACTCTCTCACCGAAGTTCAAGTCCAACAGGAGCTCAGAGAAAAGCGAGGAGCGGCTGTCAGTAGGTGGACATCCCCTCTCTCTACGACTAGTCCAGTTTATGATATAGCGTTCCCCTACACCAACCATCAAGGTTATATTAGGTGGAGCCGCTGTACCTTCCAGTGCCCGACAGCACCTGCCGGGACCAGTTATAGACAGGTCTTGTCCCCAAATCTCGACTTTCTCCACCCTAACATCAGAGATTCAGTTCTCGTAAGCGAGCTACCTCGTACCCAAGTGACACTTCCTATTCTCCAGATAGCATCTGTTAGGTATATAAGTGAGAGCCGCTGTACCTTCCAGTGCCCGAGAGCACCTTCAGGGACCAGTTAGAGACAGGTCTTGTCCCCAAATCCTAAGATCCAGTTCTCTTAAGCGAGCTACCTCGTGCCCAAGTGGCACTACCTATTGTCCAGATAAGTGCCAGAGCAACAAAGCTGCTCACCACTCGCGACGACTTAAGGGAGCTAACTTGACTCCAAAAAGATCAGCTAATAGTCCAAAACTGACACCAGCTCACCGTGCAGCCCGCCTCCGTTTCGCAAGAGAACACGTTAATTGGTCATACGACCAATGGCGCTCTGTTTTGTTCTCTCATGAAAGCAGAGTATGCTTGCACGGCAGTGACAGAAGACGACAAGTATACCGGAGACCAGGGACCAATGCTGCATTGAGAGAAAAGTTGCTTTTGGAGGAGGTTCCTGCATGGTGTGGGCAGGCATTTCAATGGACGCAAAAACTGGACTGGTTTTTATTATAACTGGCCCCCGAGTGGGGGGTTTGACTCCGGACCGATACATGGAAGAAATCCTCGGGGACCATGTCGTCCCTTATGACGGTTTTATTGGGGATTCTTTCATCCTGATGCAGGATAATGCCCATCCCCACTCTGCGGCTTCCGTACGACAATATCTAGAGGAAGTTCAGATACGTCGTATGGACTGGCCAGCGCGCAACCCGGACTTGAATCGGAGAGAACATTTGTGGGACGACCTGAAAAGAGAGATTCGAGGTAGAAATCCTGGACCAGCTACGCAGACGGAACTAACCGAAGCACTAACCTAAGAATGGAACGCCATACCCCAGGATATGGTGAAAATCTTATTAACTCCATGAAAAACCGCTTGAATAATTAGGACCAGGGGGGTAACACAAATTATAAATAATGTTTTGTTTAAATTCATTAAAAAAGTATTTATGTTTTTATCACGACTTTTCAATTAAATTAATTCATGTAATATGCAATTTTTTGTTTCCTTAAACCTCATCTTAAGTTTCTTTATGTTAAATAAGGGCTAACTTTTGAGAATTTAGGCTTATTTTATAGCTGAAACCTATGACTAAGCGTTTTAAAATAAATCTGGAACCTAGAGCTAAGTAGCTTGAGCTAGAGACATTTGAATGCGCGTAAACGGTCAGTCGATTTTTTTGCTCCCGAGTGTATATACAGGATGTCCGGTAATTAATGGATAACCTGGAAATGTCTTATAGTGGAACTGATGGCCGTTCAGAAAAAAATATTTAAAAAAATCTATCCTATTTACTACCTGAGATATGTGTTTTTTTTAATTACCATGTATAACTTTGTTGTATACTACGACCATAAATAAATGAAATCCATCAGTATTTTGTTGTTTTATTATTAAACACTAATTATGCTAATAGATAGACTTTTTAATTTTTTTTGAAAGCACTTTATTTCTACTATAAGTAATTTCAAGGTTATCCATTAATTACCGGACACTGTATACAGGGACATACCAAGTTAATGTAGTACTCTCTCGTCAAATCCTTTCCTTTGTCTATGATTAAACACATTATGATATATGAAATTGAGTTGAATTTATTCGTAGAAAGATATTCGTGGCTTATTCTTAATTTATTCCACAAATTAGTTCGTTTACAATAAACATCATGTAAACAGGTACAATATGGGTTTTATTTTGTAACGTAGTGCTTTGTCTGTCACGTTTTTAGAACGTGGTCGACCAGGAAATTTTAGTTAGCGGAGTTAAAATAAACGGTATAGTTCGCAATTACACGTTCTTTAATGCGAGTTTTACAATTGACGTACGCGAATTATATACTATACAATATGTAACAGGGCGTGGTTCTAGTAGTAAAGGCTTCGATGCGAGGTCCGACTGGAGAACAGTGGATAACTTAGCTTGAGAACGACGGCCGGCGGAAGACCCGTGATCCAGGCGTGGCCGTGCTTTTATTTGCCGCCGGTGTCGCCGTCGCGGGGTAAAGAGGCGCTCCCACTCCACCGCGGGCGCAACCGCTGAGACACGACCGGACCGCGTGACATTTTTAATAGAAATATAGATAGTCTATAGATTTTTATAAACATTGTTAAAACCGATTTAATATCGCGAGGTCTCATTTCGGTGCGGATTACGAATATTATAAGTTATCTAGACCTCGATAATATCAATTAATTTTATATCCTTGGTGGCCGTCATATATGCGACCGCTGAGGTTTTGGGTTCAATTCGCAGGTAGGACATAGTTATATTTGTTATTTCTGTCTAGAAATATAGTAGAAGCAGAGTCTGGAACTGGGCCCGACAAACAACAGGCTCGGCCCCTGTAACGTGGAACGTAAAACCATATCTTGAAAGGTGGGTGTAATATACACTTACAAAAATACTACACCTTCGGGGCTATAGACGTGAGAACACATGTATATACAGGTTGTCCGGTAATTAATGGATAACCTGGAAATGTCTTATAGTGGAACTGACGGCCGTTCAGAAAAATATGAAAACAATCTATCCTAACTACTACCTGAGATATGTGTTTCTTTTTTAATTACCATGTATAACTTTCTTGTATACTACGACCATAAATGAATGGAATCCATTGAGTTTTTGTTGTTTTATTATTAAACACTAATTATGCTAATAGATAGACAGTCAAAAGTATGCTATGCAAATATAGCTTGCACTTTTTAATATATTTTTTTCTGTACGGCCTTCAGTTCTACTATAAGACATTTCAAGGTTATCCATTAATTACCGGACACCCTGTATGTATACGCCTGAGTTCAGCCCCTGTTTTAATTAGGGGAGAGTGGGGTAACTGCGAACACCTAAGGAAGAATTGAAATTAAACAAAACCAGTTAAGGTTAGGAATGCTATTTATTACTAAAAGTTAACTATAACTAATCAATATTATGTTCTCATAATAAAAACAAAAAAATCTAATATTAATACAAAAACAAAACATTGGAGTCCGGAATTTACTCACAACACGTGGGGTAATTGCGGATGGTATGTGGGGTAATCACGAACATAGTCTAATCAGAACAGAAATCACAAACAAAGCCTCGTGATGTACTTTCACCACGCGCACAGTTTTTGTGGGCTCATAAATTATATTTGTAGCATTTTATCCAGTCTTCATTAGGTGGATCTTTTCATTGTCTGGACTTTTCATCAGAAATTAGGCAATAATACTCGTTTTCCTTCCCATCTCCTTCATTGGTCTTTTTCTTTTTGCGCGGTATATCCTTTGTATGAATGCTACCATCGGAAAATGATTTAATATTCTTCACTCCTTTTTTACCTTTAGTGGTACTTTAAAATGTCTTTCTTTCTTCTTTTTCTCTAAAATATCTTTCTCTAAAATTTCTTTCTAGTATTTCAAACTGGTTATTATAGCTGAGTGTTTTTTCTAAGAGTTTGTTTACTTGTCTGTAGTGGTAGTTTAGGAATATCAAGTATCTTTAAGTGGGATTGATTTTCATTTTCATATTCATATTCTTTATTTGCAACTCCACAATGTAGGTAAATTAGATGGTAAAAACTTAAAATTAGGTGACATTATGGACCCTGTTGGGGCATAGCAAAATAATTACAATCAATACGTTATTATCCAATTATAAGTTTATATTCAATATTATGTTATCAATTCATATAAGGCTAGGCAACACATTTATTATCATATTATTATTATAAGAGAATTATAATTTTATTATACCCACGACAAAAGTGGTTCAAAGGAGCTTTAATATTTTATATTTATTTATTTGTTTTATTTGATAATATAATTTTAATAATAACATTTTAAAAATTATTTATTTAATTAGTACATTATTTGTTGTTTTATTTATAATTAGGAATAATTTTATTTGTCATTTAAATATTCATTTATGCTGTAGTAACATTTCTCGATTAGGTATATTTTAAGTTTACTTTTAAATTTATTTTCATATTCTATACTCCTTATTATATTTGGAATTTTGTTATAAATTTTTACGCACATTGCTAGAGGTCCTGAGTGGAATTTTGATAAGGTACGTAGCTGCTGGAGTAACTGGTCTCTGCTGTATATAATCTAATTTCGATATTGTCTGCGTATTCGGTAAAGTGTAATGACACACTTTGCAAATTTGATGTCGATGGTATCTGCACATCCGGTGTTGATGCCCCTTCGACATTTGATGTTGATGCAATCTGCCTTTCAGGTATCACCACTATGTTACTCTGCAAAGTATTGTCAGTGGTAGTGTTTTCAGGTGGCGATGCCACATCTCCGAAATGTTCATCAAATTTAGTTGTATCTATAGGCCAAATACCAGATTATATGAAGACTTGAGAGGTCCAAAATATGTTAAGTCCAGTGGTTGCATACGATGAGATGTGTGCAGTGGAAGGGATAACAATATTATTCCGTTCTGGCGACAAAGCAGATAGCAGGCAAGGCTAACGTGACTTTCATGATTGTCTAGAATAAGTAAGATTGGATTTGCAACTGTTGGCTTAACAAAAGATATGAAGTGGTGTAACCAATCTACAAATAAGTTCTCGTTAATCCAACCTGAATCACTTACGGCTGCTATCATATCAGGATTGCCTCCATGTAACAACTGACGACTCAGACGCTTCCTCTTAAAAATAAAAAATGGAGGAATATACTTTCCTGAAGCACTAAAAGCGCAGACAACTGTCGTTGTAGTACCTCTTTCACCACTTGTTGCCATACTGATTTGTTTCTGGCCTTTTAGTGCTAAAATCCTTGATATTCTTTGGAGATTGGATATACATGTCTCGTCCACATTGTATATTCGATTGGCATCAAAGTGGTGTCTGGTTTGTAAAATTTCCAAGTTATTGAAGAACATTTTCACTTCTGTTTCATTAAAAGCCGTAATTCTATTGATAGAAGTGGACTCAGGTTTACGTAGTGAAATATTAGGGTGCGTTTTCTTAAATCCATAGAACCAGTCTTTTCCTGCCATTTGAGATGTTTTGTCAAAATTGTGCTTTAAATTATTCACTTCAGCAAATTTGAATGCTATTTTTCGTATCATTTCTATAGTTAAGCCATAAAATAATTTACTGCATTTTCATGATATAGTCTTCTAACTCTTTTTCTTGTTCTTCAGAAAATATAGCCTTTTTGTCAGTTTTTGGTTCCTTTATAACTTCTTTCTTGAGATAGTCGTGTATAGTACTTTTCGGAAAAGAATAAATAGCAGCTGCTTATCCAAGTGAAAGTGTTTTACTTTTAACATCCTGAATAGCCTTTTTTAAGTCTTATAATTTGTATGTTGTCTCAGTCTTTCTTTGGTACTTACGTGCATCTGAAATAAAGTCAATTAAATATAAGTGTGTTTTAAAATACATCATTAACAATTTTATATAGATACAGGGCAGAAAACAAGGATATATAATATATACTATATGTACTATACGGTGTGTAATTGCGGATGGCCGGGATTACCCCCCTAAAATCGTCCGCCATTAGCTGAGACACAAAACAATATTTTTATTTGAGGTTAGAATAGCGTGGTGTCGGGCACGCCACGATCGTGGCGGTAAGTCCCGTTTTTGAGGAGTGGCTGGAGAGGCGGCATGGCGCCCTCACCTTCCGGCTGACACAGGTTCTAACTGGCCACGGTTGTTTTGGCCGGTTCCTGTGTCGTATACGCCGGCAAGATACGCCCGGTTGTCACCACTGCGGCGACTGCCGCGACGTTGTTGAGGACACGGCGCTGCACACTTTGGCGGTTTGCCCCGCCTGGGCATCGCAGCGCCGCGATTTGATCGCGGCAGTCGGATCGGTTGCCCTCTCGCTCCCGGCCGTAGTTCAGTCTATGGTCCGGAGTGAGAGGTCATGGAACGCCGTCGCCTCCTTCTGTGAGGAAGTAATTTCCATCAAGGAGGCGGCGGAGCGGGAGAGGGAGCGTTTAAACCCTCTCCCCAACCGCAGAGCTGGGCGCCGGAGGGCGCGCGATGACCTCCAGCCACCCTGAGGTTTGACCTGGGGGTGGCGGGCTTTGTGGGCCTGCCCGCCATCCGTTCAGCACCAGGTCCGAGAGGCGGCGTGCGTGTTCCCACGCGCGCCTCTGTGTCGAGTCCGTCTCCCCTCTAGGGGAGACAGTAGGGTTTTATCTGACGTAGTGCCTATTTTGGGTAGGTCTTTCGTGTAGTGGCCTGCCGTTTCATACGGCGGGCCGTAACCTCGGCGGGGTCGCGACCGCATGCGAAAGCGATTCGCGCGGCCCCGTCGATAGTGGTTTTGTCGAGGAACACCGTGGTAGGTTTAGTCGGTATTCCGGGAGGTACATTGTCTTTTAACATCTTTCTTTTACCCCGGCGAGTCCGACATAATCCCTCCGCCCGCCCCCGCGGAGGGATATGCGTCATAGCATTCCCCCACGTAAACTCTACTCCCTAAAAACATCGTTAAATGATGTATTAATTTAAAAAAAATAATGTGATATTTCTATGTAATATCTAAAATATTATATACCTATTCAATTTTAATTAAAAATATATATTAAATTGTTGATAAATCTTTAAATAAACATACCTTGTAACACGAGCGCGTCATCACTTCACCACTTATTGCGCGACTACTACGTGTGGGATTGTCATCCTTTTCTAATATAGTGAATCATACACGTCCGCGATTACCCCGCGTCCGTGATTAACCCAACTTCCCCTACGTGTGTTTATTTTATTTGTGAGTGTTTTGGCATGTATTTTCCCTGCCATGTTTTGCTTATTCAAAGTCTATGATGAAAACAAATTATTGCATGTTTTAATTGAAATTGAAAGAAAACAATTTATCGATAAAATTTGGTTACATTACTATTTGAGTAGCGATATGTCGAACGTGTTTTTTTAATCCCACCTTTATTCTTATAGTCATAGAGTTCAGTTCAAGTTGTAAACTGTGATTGATGCCATCTAGCGTCAACGAGCGGTACTTGGTGGTAAAATAATTAACCTTCAATTAATTTTGCCAATATCAAATGTAGTGTCAATAAAAGTTTTAATGTCATGTATTATTTATATTAATTACGTCTTGTCGTATTTTTTTTGTCGCCAATCGTATTCCTCGGATCACAGTTTGTATAATAAGTAAGTAAATGTGTAAGTTTGGTGACGCTGATCTTGAACAATTTTTCCTTAAGCTATTTCCATTGTTTTTTCTGTCCTGTGGTCGGTACACACAAACTTTGACATATTGCTCTAATTCCACAAAGGATAATTCAACAGTACGCTCAATAAAAAGAATTTCTATATCTTTACGCTCTTTACATTATTACATATGTACATATATTAATATTTTATTTTCATCATTTGATTTTAACAATTTTACTCTTAATCTTATACATACATTTTATAAAGCGTTTAAAATATGAAAAGATAATTTATGATGACTTTACTAGTATAAACTGTGCTACAGTCGCCATTGCCTTCCACAGTGAGACTGTTACAAAAAAAAATTGTTTAGGCACATCAAGAAAAGAGAGAAATAAAATTAAAATTTTTGGTTTTGACTTCACTAGACATTAACATAATAGCTAGTACAATATTTAAAAAGATATAGTTAAAAACTGTTACCACTCGAGTGATCTAAGAATATAAAACAATATTACTGACTCAAACGTTTTATTCTCCCACACAATTAAATTTAAAACACAGCAAACACTATACTAGACTTTTCCACTGCTTCAAACGCCGTAGTATTTTTCGCTTCCGTTCGCTTCGATGAATACTTGACCGCTTACGATTGTAAACTGACTCGGCGGTGCGCGTGCGCTCTGTTCATACACGGGTAAAGCGTTTCTGGGGTTTTCTAGAAAAGCCATACCCGGCACGCAACAGCACGATGATTCGAGAATGTGCTAGCGCTCTCTCTACTGTGCTCGCACTGACACTACGTAGTTCCGCAAGATGTCAATAGATGGTGCTGTAATAAATTATTAGAAGTAACCGCCGACTCTTCCCTACAGTGCCGACAGAGGGCACTAGCCGTAACAGTATGTATGTATGATTGGTGTGTGTAGGTGATGTGTATGTGTGTGAATGGATGGTGTGGGTGCGTGATATGTGAGGAGTGAATATGTTACTAATATATGGTTTAAGTATAGGAATTTAATAGGTCCTCTGTTTGACTATAGTGTAAGCCTAACAACCACTTACGTAGAGTATTCTTGCATTTATTGGTGGGTAGTGCATAAATGTTATTTGCTTGATTTGCCGCATTATATAATTTATTACTTATAAAATTAATTTTTGGCAAGAGTGGTACGATGCGAGTTGAGTTGTATTAGTGAGTGAGCCACCATGTATAGAATTCTTTAGCACTTACCTACAATTGAATAATACGCATTATTAAATCTTAATTGATTACTTTTCAACAAATGTTCAATTATGCAACATATTTAGATATTATGCTTTTTTTTAAAACAAATCTAGTTCGAACTCAATCCTGTTGGTAGGAGTATGTAAGTGAGAGTACGCGCAATGTGCGTGAGTGCGGGTTGTGTGCTGCTGTTTTGTAGCTGTTTGCGACGTTGAATATTTTTTGAGTAGGTATGTAAATTGTTACAATTGGCCTAAATATTGGTAACAAATTGATATTATTGCAAATGTAATATAATATGTAAGAAATAAAATGGTTTGGTCCACATTGTAGTTTGACTTGATGTGGACATTGACCCAATTTTATTTTTAAGGACTACCTCCGCACTACTTCCTTTGTCGTAGAGAACTTTACAAACTTTTAGACAACGTACACAAAGAGCACCCGGACTCAGCACAACTATCAGGTCTAGCTATGAAATGTAAAATTAAACGTTTATGTCCCACGTCTATTTCGTAGTTTCTGTACAAAATGCAATGATTATTTTTATAAATCATTTATTTTCGAGAATAGACGATATATATATTATTAGTATATAACATGTTTTACTAATAATTAATAACGATAAGCTTTTATACAATTTTAAAGTTATATCGCTTAGTGTCTGGCAGTATTCTTCGTTTCAATTAACAATACCTAATAACATGACGGTTTTGTTAAATTGTCGACAATTCTGAATTACGCAAGCTAAGCTTACACAGCGGGGGTTTTCAAGTTCCCTGAATCCGAATCTAAAGTTATTTTTTTGATTCCTTCCCCCCTCGCTGTACACCCCCCTGCGCAACCACGCGAAATACTAGTTGTTATTATACACTCATATTTTGACAAATTAACATAAGCATGTTTATATTTTACCTGCCATAGCCAGTATGAATTGGACTCATGTCCTTGTGTAACCTTAGACAAGAGCCGGGCATTTTTAGTGTCGATATCAATAATAAGCGATTTAAGTCGTTCTACGATAGATGCGGGTGGGTTACACTTCTAAAATAAATTTTCCGTGCCTGAAAAGATTCACAAAATGTCACTGTCGTATTCTGTGATCTATCTAAAGTGTAATCAAGGATTTGAATAGGCTCCAATAAACGTCACATACGCACACTCAATTACTAGTATATTGTACCACGATCAGTAAACGAATGAATCAATAATAATGTCACAACGGTTTTTATAACAAACTGCCTTATTTAATACGAAGTACCTTTAAAGTTTGAAAAGTGTTATATAAATCATATAATGATGTAATTAATTATAATACTTATGAACATAATTATTTGTTACTTATACAATAAAAAGTAATATAATAAATAATTAAGTGGCGCCGGAAGTTGGCGCCACGTAATGCTTTTATAATCAATTAATTACTTACTAATTCGTATACATCTATTCAATTATTATTGGATTTAATTATATATGTATTTACAGGTATTATTTAAATGTATTTGATAATACTCGGCCATCCTGCGTCGTACGTGTCCCACTGCGTTGATCAGTCGCTACATTATCAGGATTAGTGCTTGTATACCCCATCTGTAATGTGAAAACAATTGAGCAGTATTTCATTCGTTAATTCATTATTTATGATGTCGACATATTATACATCTTTAATATTCCAAATATGTTTGATTTTTCACAATTACATCAGTTAACATTCTGTTGTCCTTTTATTTTTTATTAATTCATCTCACACAGAATATTCATGAATCACACTGATTGGTTTTTGATAGCCATAATACACAGCTTCAAATTCATATCACACAGCTTTAATTCCATATCACACAGGTTTATTTCCATATCACACAGCTTTAATTCCATATCACACAGCTTTAAATTCATATCACACAGCTTTAAATCCATATCACACAGCTTTAAATTGTTATCACACAGATTTTGTCCAATTGGTTTTATTTTGTATATCAATAGCAATATAGGGAGATTCTGTGTCACAGTTTTGTTTTGCACAAGTATTGTTATTAGTGAATTGCAATTAATACTCGGATATATTTCATAATCATTTTAATTCTTACAAGAATATTACATAATGTTTCTATCAACTCTCTAAGAGATCTATCAAGTCATCCCTATCTACTTCATGATCACTACCACTACTACTGTCTGATATAGTAGATATATAAGGTCGCAGAACTTCACCACGCACAACCGCAGTAAACTTTTTATAACCTTTTATACCCTTTATGCTGGAAATCTCATATCGATCTAACGAATGATCAGCTTTACACACCTTGTATGGTCCCGTATAAAGTCCATTAAGTTTTTTAGTTACATTAGTACCACTCGTCCTACTTATCCCTCCTCGCCATAATACTAATTGTCCGACAGAGAACTTTATGCATTGCTTACGGGATCGATCAAACCTATTCTTCATAAGAGTCATGTTTCTATCTATGCGTAATTTAGCTGTATCTCGTCTTGCCTGAAGGGCTTGTGTTTGCGATTCTGAATCAACATTGTCGTTATTCGGATATGCTGGTAAACGGGAATTGCTATGTCCAAACATTAATTTAAATGGTGGAAATCCGGTAGTTGTATGAGGAGTATTGTTAATTCCCCACACAATGTTTGTAAGGTGGGCGTCCCAAGAACATTCATTATCAGAAATTGTGTTAAGTCCGTTAAGTAACGTGCGATTCACACGTTCTACTTGTCCGTTTGACCTAGGGCTAGCAATAGCATTTAATACATGCCTAAATTATGATTCTTGGGCAAATTGCTTGAAGTACCTACTTGTAAATGCTTTCCCCCTGTCAGTTATAACTCTATTTGGATTACCAAATGTTGAGATAATGTCTTTAAGATGTTTTATTGTTTCAATAGAACTACAATTTTTAACAGCTCTAGCAAAAATAAATTTTGTGAAGGAATCTACGACTACAAATATGTAAGTATTTCCCTTACGAGTTTTAACAAATGACCCCAAGTGATCAGCATGAAGGGTGTGCATTGGAATAGCTGCTTTTTCAATTGGGTGCAGTTCACCCTGTGGCCGGCCATGATCCCCCTTGCCATAAGCGCACTGAAGGCATGAACCAATATACTTCCGTATGAATCTGGTCATGCCTTCAAACCAAAACTGTTCCTTAATTGTCTTTTCGCATTTATCAAAACCTGGGTGGCCAATTTGATCATGGAACTTTTGTAGTAGCCCAAATTTTGCCATTTTAGGTATGACAAAACGTTCCCCATTAATGGTTTTTCTATAAAGAAGTCCATCCTTTTCTATGAAGTTTTTGGTTATGTCAGGATTGTTAGTCTTATCACGTAATTGCGACAGTACTGATTGGATCTTATCGTCTTGTAATTGTAAAGTTAGAAGCCAATCGGATTCGTTAATAAGGAGAACTGTATTTGATGCTAGGTTCCTACTCAAGGCATCTACATGCTTCATACGTTCTCCGGGACGATATTCTATTTCTAAATCGTAGTCTTGGATCGTCAACCACCATCGTGCGATACGTGGGATAAGATCTTTTTTAGTTAGAGTCGTTCGTAAAGCTGCACAGTCAGTCACTACAGTCAAAGGGATACCAATTACATAAATTCGAAAGCGTTTTAGAGATTCTACGACAGCTAGGGTCTCTAACTCATAACTATGGTAATATTGTTCCTCTTTGGTGGTAACCCTACTAAAATATGCTATGGGTCTTAAGCTATTATCTGTTTGATACTGTAAAAGTATTCCTCCCAAGCCCAACTTACTGGCGTCAGTATGAAGTTCAGTGCGAGCCATTTTATTATAAATTCCTAAAATAGGTCTTTCTTTTAGCCGTGCTTTAAGCGTCTGAAAGGCATTGTCTTGCTCAGGATCCCATTCCCACTCTACATCCTTTTTTGTTAGCCGAATTAATGGTCGCGCAAGTAAAGCAAATCCACGTATAAACTTTCTAAAATATGATGCTAGGCCAATAAATTGACGAATTTCATGAACATTTTTAGGTCTATTATATTGAGCCACACAATTAATTTTAGCTAATCCCGGTTTAATTTCACCTGCAGAGATCTCGTGTCCCAAATAATTAGCCGTTTCCTTAAGGAATGAACACTTTTTAAAATTTAATTTTAAGTTAGCCTCTGCCAACAACATAAAAACTTTTTCTAATAATACAATTCCATCGTCAATAGATGTCGTGGGTATAATTACGTCATCAAGATATATCGCTAAATCATCGGATAGTTTACCCAACACCATTTTAATCAAACGTGAAAACACAGCCGGAGCATTTGCTAAACTAAAGGGCATTTTTAAAAACTCATAATGCCCTGTTGGTGTAACAAAAGCCGTCTTGTGAATAGAATCGTCAGGAATCTTTAACTGATAATAACCCTGAGCCAAATCTAAGGTTGTGAAAAAAGATTTTCCTGACAATCGAGAAACCTGATCATCTATGTGTGGTAGAGGGTATCTATCTTTAATGGTACGAGAATTAAGGGCCCTATAATCTATACACAGTCTGTAATCACCCCCCTTTTTCTTTACAAGTACCACTGGACTAGCATAATCGGACATTGATTCCCTTACGACACCCGAGTCAATCAAATCTTGAACTTTCTCTTTAACTATCTCACTTTCCTTATGGGAGAGTCTATAGGGTTTACAATACACAGGTTGATCAGTATTTGTTTTAATATGCATTTCTAATACATCTGTGCAACCCAAATCTTTTGTACTTCGTGCATATAAGAAATTGTACTTATTTAGTAACTGTAACAGTCGTTTCTTATCGTACCTGTCTAAGTTGCCAATGTCTAAGTCGCTAATGTCGAAGTCGGATAGTGAACTTTCACTAGATTGGTTAATAGTCATAACTTCAGACGTAATATTCATATCTGTCCCTTTGATGAGTTCAGCGCGAGCTACAAGTTTGTCCGCTGGCCAATTAATTATATCATCCCCACATTTATTATTTTCAATCCGCATTCCTTTGACCTTATAAGTCCACTGAGTATAATATAAGATACACTACCTAACTGGTAAAGTACAGAATTGGTAAGATACACACTATCTTCTTTGTTATCTTTATCATTAATATACACTGGTAAAAACATCGAAGATTTTGGAGGTATAACAACATTTCTGCTCAGATAGACAGAGAATTTTGAGACGAAATCAAGCAAGCCTAATTTAATACTACTTAATTTTTTATCAAAACCACAGTTATTTACAAAAGTTACAGATTTTTCGGTTGTAATTAAACTGATGGCTTTCTGATTGATCATAGATTGTCCAATGATTAGATCTATATCTAATAAATTATAATTTGTCAATTCAACATAACCATACAAGGGAATGTTATCTATCGTCACGTGTATATAAGCTGTACCAAATGATTTAGAAAAAGCGCCACCAAAACCTCTCATGATCACTGCAGAACGTATTACTTTTAAATTAAGGTTTCGAGCTTGGTTTACCGTCAAGATATTTAATTTACTACCCGTGTCTATGTATGCAGTAATAGTTTTCTCGTTAACAGTTGCAGGCTTCTTATATAAATCCAGATAAATATTGTAAGAAGTATATAAAATATCGCTAACCTTTGACACTTGACTTGAAGAGCCTGCTGCGTACCAGCAAGAAGCAGCAGTGTGACCTGGACGCCGGCAAACTTCACACTTTGGCACCCTGCAGTCTTTCGCTTCGTGTCCTTGTCTTCTACATGCATAGCAAACTTTAGGCAAAGCTTCATTCTCCCTAGGCGTTGGTGCAGAGCTCCCACCTCGTCTCCAAGTATTTATCGATCGACTCATGTTTCGGGCGGCTTCAACTTTTTTGTAATTTTCGAAGGAAGACAAATAGCCATAGTACAACTGTTGTGGTGACTCACATTTGAAAGCTTTCGCGTTCGCTCGAAGTTCCACAGGAAGTCCTCTAATAATACATGAGATAGCAGCCTCGTCAGAGATGTTGCATTTCTTAAGTATTGATATTTTATCATGGAAGTATTTTGTCATGGTTTCCGTATCTGTCTTCGTCCTGGCTAACATGGCTTCCAATAGATCAACATAGTCAGTTGACCTAGGAAAAGCAGTCTGTAGTGCTTCCTTCCATTGCTCCCAGGTAAGGTTATAATCTTCAAGGTCATCATACCAGTCCCTTGCAGATCCCCGTAAACGGATTTGCATTATAAATTGTCTGTCCTTCCTGTCCCAACCGTAAACATCACCAAGTTGATCAATTTTGTGTAACCAACCTTTCACATTACTTGTTTTTACATCTGGTTGAAACGTTGGAATCACTTCAGCATCAGTATGGGTAACGCGTCGCAGTTTCTGACGAGAGTGACGCACATGGTCCGAATCACTATCACTCTCAGTCGAAGAAAAATTTTCAACATTTCTGTCTTCATAAGATAACAGCGATGAATGTTTTCGTTTTCTTCCCTTTACTCCAATTCCGTTGATATATGGGCCCGACATCCCACTTCTGATATGTAATCAAGGATTTGAATAGGCTCCAATAAAAGTCACATACGCACACTCAATTACTAGTATATTGTACCACGATCAGTAAACGAATGAATCAATAATAATGTCACAACGGTTTTTATAACAAACTGCCTTATTTAATACGAAGTACCTTTAAAGTTTGAAAAGTGTTATATAAATCATATAATGATGTAATTAATTATAATACTTATGAACATAATTATTTGTTACTTATACAATAAAAAGTAATATAATAAATAATTAAGTGGCGCCGGAAGTTGGCGCCACGTAATGCTTTTATAATCAATTAATTACTTACTAATTCGTATACATCTATTTAATTATTATTGGATTTAATTATATATGTATTTACAGGTATTATTTAAATGTATTTGATAATAAAAGCCTTTGACTACGTTGACTATCATATTCTATTGCGAAAACTCAGACTCATGGCACTGTACGATACGGAACTGTCGGTCACGTGTCGGCACTATTGTGTGCGGATAGACTTTAAGACTTGACAGGTTAAGAATTTATAAACCACCATATTACTTCATCTTACTATCCCAGATACTACACTTGACTTAGTTAATACCTACCTAAGCGATAGACTACAACACGTTGATGACAACAGAAGTAGATCTTAGACCACCAAATTTAAATGGTGTTATTGATTCACTCGCGCCAATCCTGGACTGGTTTACGACGACTAATTTACAAATAAGCTCTAAAACACAAAATTTAATAAGTTCACATTGTCAATATGTAAAGAGCCCTAACATAAATATTAACTAATTTGTCCAACGTAACAAATAGTAGCGAGAAAGCCATTTTTGATGCGACAATGATGAGTATTCCAGATAGCTTACACGATAACAGCAACATCATAAGTGATCTTAATGAACAAATAAAAAACTCACCATGCAACTATCAAGCGCACATAATGAAATTGAAAATTTAAACATCGAAAACTTCCGTTTAAAACCAGACTTACAAATGATGATCAAATCTACTAACACACTCAAGAAAATATGCTCACCGTGTAGGAAAACTTTATCACCGATACGCAAGATTAAAACTCCAAATCAAATTATAGAACCAAGCTGGCGAAGCATAAATGAAACAATAATAAATGACTTGCAAAACAATCGTCCAGAAACCACGCCCATAATGCACAGTAAAGAGACACAGACGACTTTTACATCAAGCAAACTGGAGAAAGTACCTTCTGCTGCAAAAATATTATATGATAATGATAAAGAGAACGCGAGCTTAATTAAAAAGCCTAGACAAAAAATAAGTTGTGTATTTTAAGCAGCTACGCAACCAAGGGGTCCTTGTCTACACTTCAAGAAGTGTACTCAAACTACTCTCACTTCTGCCACATCCGGTCTAATAGCAGCGCTACAGAACTAATAAGAGACATTGAGCTTAAACTTAATGGTTTCACCCTAAATGACTACTGCATTATCCATATCGGGGAAAATGATATAAAAGAAGAAAGAGACTACATAGACATAATAAACAAGTTGAGGACATCCCTACAAAAATTAAATCACACTAATATAATAATTTGTGCAGCCACCTATGTTGCAGGCGCTCCAATATACAATTTCAAAGTAGAAATGTTTAATAATCTCCTGTATTTAGATATTCAAAGTAATGAATACGCGTATTTCTTTGATAGCAACCGTGATTTATCACCTGAAATGTTTTCCCACAAAACTGGGAAAATAACGAATTATGGAATGAAGAACATACACGACAAAATTGTATACAATATGCTACTGGATTTAGATATTTTATCAGGCAGACGAAGAGACGATAAATAGCAAGCCTGAAGATAACGTTTCCATCAACCTCACCAACCAACTAACCAATGTTAAAACTCAAGGATTTAATTATTCACAAGCGAATAATAATAACACTGAAATTAACAATACATCAGAAGAGACATCAAACCAGTTTTTTCTTCAATCAGCGGATCACTAAATCGGACTTGGATACTGAAACCTCAGCTATTTTAACAGGTATCAATATATTTCACCAGAACCTATGTGGTATTAGTAATAAGAGACAAGAATTAGAAGTTTATCTGCAATCTCTTGAATTAAAGGTAGACTACTTATGTATTAGCGAACATTTTTTAAATGACAAGTCTGTAACTTCTTTTTCATTGGAAAACTATAATCTTATTTCGTGGAATACCAGGAGTAAAAAGACTAGAGGTGGTAGTCTAATTCTGGCACATGTGGATAGGAATGCTGAGAATATTGATGTAATAAATAAGCTTTATAAGATGGACAGTTTCGAAATATGTTGCATTAAAGATGTCGAGACTGGTCTATACATATGTTGTTGTTATCGTAGCCCTTATGACAGCAATTTTGATATTTTCATGACACGTTTGGAAAAAATGCTAGAACTTTTATTTAACAGGAACTGCGTAATTTGCGGAGACTTCAATATAGATTTACTTTCAGATAGTAGGAAACGCACAGAATTTATTAGTTTGTTGACGTGTTTCAATTTCAGGCATCTTGTGAATGATGCAACTTTTATCCGTAATGGATCCTTTTCGTGCATCGACCATCTTATTACCAACTTACCAGATTTCTACATAGTAAAAAGTGAAGTCGCCCACAATGGCCTAGCTGATGGTCATGGTGGTATTTTTGGTAATTTTCGTATGGAAAATCTTGCGAGCAAGGCAAACAACTACAACCGGCACATTGTTATAAATAAGAGAGTTTTCTGTTCTAAAAATGGGATGCTTTTTAAGCAGGGAATACTGAAACATAAATGGAGTAGTATGGGAATTAACGCATTCATAAAGACCTTTTCAGATGTCTTCAAAAACTGTTACAAAAAAAGGGAACGTAGATTGAACGTCATTAAAAGTACTAAAATGAAATGGATCACAAATGGTATTCGAACGTCAAGTCAAATGAAACGTTTTTTATGTGCTAACAATGTCAATAATCTTAATATAAGTATTCAACATTATAAAAACAATTATATTAGAATTTATAGAAGGGTTATCACGAAAGCTAAAAAAATTACTATCAGAAACCAAATAAATGACTCAACTAACGGAAGCAAGGAAATATGGCAAATTGTAAACAAATGCACAAACAGAACTAAAGTAAACATACTGAACGACATCTACTTAAAATTGACGGTAAAATTTTTGACGACTCCACGGAAATGGCGTGCATACTGGCACAGCATTTTAATTACAAGTGTTCTACTGGCGACAATAATAATACCAATGCGATTGCACTACTCCAGCATTGTACAGAATGGGTTGAAAGGGATCTTTGTTTTACGCCTACCACTCCTAATGAAATAAGTAATATTGTCAGAAAGATGGGTAATAAACGATCCTGTGGCTACGACGAAATTCCTATTTCTGTGATTAAAGATCATTTAAATATACTTGCCGTACCACTTTCTTGCTTTTTCAATAAATGCATTGATGAAGGAATTTTCCCAGAGCAGTTTAAGGTAGCAAAGATCATTCCCATTCACAAAAAAGGCACTAAGTCTAATCCAAAAAACTATAGACCAATTTCCTTGCTGCCAACGCTTTCAAAGATTTTTGAAAAAATAATTAAATCTCGGCTTGTACTTCATTTCAACTTAAACAAAGTCTTACAGAGGAGACAATTTGGTTATCAAAAAAACGTTGGCACAGGAGATGCTATGTACACTCTTGTTAATGACGTGATAACTAACATTAATAACAAAATGAAAGTGGCTGGTGTATTCCTGGATCTAAGCTCAGCATTTGACACTGTCGATCATGATCTACTCATTGCTAAGCTTAATCACTATGGAGTTAGAGGTAAAGCCTTACAACTTTTATCTTTTTACCTTAAAAATAGGAAAATGTTTGTTGAAATCACTGAGACACGGGAAGGGCGTAGACAAGCTCATAAATCATCTTTTTTAAATATCTGTGCCGGTGTTCCGCAGGGATCTATTTTGGATCCCATATTGTTCATTATATTTACTAACGACTTAATAAATTATATAAATGAAATTTTGCCCGACTTACGACTTGTAGTTTTTGCGGATGACACTAATGCTATTATTGCAGCAAATAACATTAAAGACCTTACGGAAAAAGTTAATATGGCACTTAGCCATTTTCACTCATGGTTTTCGGTAAATAAGTTAAAAATCAATAGTGCAAAGACTAATGTAATGCTCTTCAAAACGACTGCTCGCAATAAAGAAACCATGGAAATTGTACTTAGTGAGGATAAAATAGAACTAGTCAATGAAGCTAAATTCTTAGGATTGCATGTAGATGAATTTTCTAATTGGAAAAAAGAATTAGCCGCCATAGATGCATATATATCGTCTGCGTGTTATGCGTTACGAATCCTTCGGCATGAAATAGGCGTTAAAGAATTAAAAATCGTATATTACGCGTTAATCGAGTCAAAACTAAGATATAGTGTGCACTTTTGGGGCACTAGCTATAATTATAACTGTCACAGAGCGTTTGTCCTTCAGAAAAGAGCTGTACGTACGATAGTCCGGATATCACAGAGAGAGAGTTGTCGTCCTTATTTTATTCAATTAAATATTCTCACAGTACCTAGTCTCTATGTTTTAGTACTCCTGACTAACCTTAAGAAGTACCTACACGAATACGAAACACAAGAAGAAAGATTAGATAGAGAGGGATCACGCAGAATGGATCTGAGAAACAAAATAAGTCCCCATTTCAACATTGTGAAACACAGTCCGCAATATCAAGCAGTGCACATTTTCAACAAATTGCCACTTCACTTAAAACGTTTGATATACACATCGACATTTAAAACAAAGCTTCGAGCGTTCCTGTTAGATAGGTGTCCCTACTCAGTTGAGGAATTGTAGGCATAAGTGAGAGAGGGACTTTTCTCGTTGTGGTGTATTATTGTGATTTTTCTGTAATTGTTTTCTTTGTTAGTATTTTTTGTTGTATATTTCAATTATTTTTTTATTTTTAATGAATGTGACATTGATCTTTTTAACTTTATAACATGATTGAATTTTGATTGTTTTCTTTTTTATTGTAGATTTGTGGGACATTTATTTATTTACTTTTATCTTTCTATTATATGACTCCTTGCTGTTATGAATTTGACATTGAACTGTTTAACTTTTAAGTATAGTATTTTTTTGCATTATTGACATTAAATTATAGTAAGTAATATTATAACAATTGTAATATGTATTATGTTCCGACACAATGAAATTTGTTTGTGAATAAATAAATGAAAATGATAGAGGTGCAGAACGTATCCCAACTACCACTCAAGAGCGGATAATAGAGCATTTATCTACCAACCCAGAGAGCAGCACTACACAAGCCGCCAGGATAATTGATGTAAGCCAAAGTTCCGTTTGGCGGACCTTACATGACGACAACCAACATCTGTACCATTTTAGACGTGCACAAGAGCTGTGTCAAGCCGATACACAGCAAAGAGTATCATTTTGTAAATGGTTGCTCAATAACCGTGGCATCAACATACTCTTCACCGATGAATGTACATTCACCCGCCGCGGGCTTTACAATGCCCACAACACCCACCACTGGTCTCATGAAAACCCACATTTAGTGAGTCAATACCGTTTCTCGGTAAATGTATGGGCGGGTATTGTAAACGACAAAGTTACTGTCCCAGTTTACTTGCCGAGATTAAACTGTCAAAGTTATTTAAACTTTTTACGTACCACATTACCGGATCTATTAGAAGAGCTGCCTCTGGATGTGTATCGTGGGAGGCTCTACTATCAACACGATGGAGCTCCAGCTCACTATTCGCGACAAGTGTGTGAATTTCTCTACGAAGAGTATGGAGACCACTGGATTGGGAGAGGCGGCCCGGTACAGTGGCCAGCGCGGTCACCCGATCTGACTCCGCTGGATTTTTATCTTTGGGGTCATGTTAAGGACGTTGTTTATCGAACAGAACCCCAAAGCGAAAATGATCTTAAAAACAAAATTGAGAGTGCATTTGCGACTATTAGGGCAAATTTGTTCGTTCTTAGACACTTAAAACGCAATCTGCGTAAACGAGCTCGTTTGTGCATTAAAGAGAGTGGTGGACATTTTGAACAATTATTACAGTATGTGTAAATAGTGTGATTAGATTGTTATACGTTTAAAATGGACCTAATTATTGTAAATATTGGTGATTAACATTTTTAAACACGCCAGAATGATTAATCGTTCAGTAATATTTGTAACATTTGTTTATTTACCTATTATTTTCTTAATTATAAAATACTTATCTGTTAACCATTCTGACAGTCCAAAGCCTGTAAGTGTGATGGAAAATGTTATTATCATTTGCTTATGATACCTACCGGGCCCGGGCAGTGAGCAGTCATTGGCGCATTGGGTGACAATATTTCCGCGAGGACAACGGTGCAACTATATCAGCTGATAGCTTAGTGAGGTTTTATTATTTCTGATTCTTTTTTATTTTTATTGATTACTCGTACGTTAACCCAATACTAGACACACAAAAAATTCTTCGTGTAGGCGGGCGACTTGAACACCCTGTTTTAAAAACCTCTCAAAAACATCCCATCATTTTACCTAGCAACCACAAGTTGACAGAATTCAGTACTTACTTTTCCATAAACTAGATCAACATCAAATATTGCGTATTGCTAATCCTAGAAGACATAATTATGCCTTATAACTCATTATCGAATAAATAATACAAATATGCGCGAAAGATTTTAAAGATATGTACCTATGGTGCACGCGAAACGTCAAGCTTTCATAACAAAATGGTTACGTCGAGAAATCAACAAGGTTGAAGCATTTTTTTAATTTACTTTTCTTTACTAGATATTTTAATTTTCGGTTTATTATTATTTTAATTTATCTACAGTGCGAGTCTTCATAAAGTGCACATATGAAAATGAGTGGAACTAGATATCATTTTATTGGTAGGAAAAATAATAAAAATCTAAAATAATATTATACATTTGTTTTAGTAGTTGTGGACCTTATACCAATGAAACCTTGTAACTTTTGAACCAGTTGATTAACAACTGACAAAAATAATAGTGAATGTGTAGGCAATACCGACGCTATACTATTCACGAATACTATTCACACCCAAAAAAATGCCGGTGACATAAAAATAAGGAACATTTTACAGCGAAACTGTATTTCCGTGCAGTGTTTTTTTAAACATTGTTAAAATACCCAACTAAACGTCCCCATTCCCCCTAGTTATTATTAATCGACGTTAATTAGTATCTAATAAGCTTTAAGACAACATAGAATCCACATCTGTATCCCAAACAAAACACTTTATGAGAGGCTGAACAAAGACTTTGCCGACACCAGGTGCGTCTTTGTTCGAACATTGCATTATCTAATCTCACGTAGTTTGATACTTAGGTCCTAACCTTTTGTCATAAATTACTTACCATACACTTGCGCTAAAAGTACCACTTATTTTTCTCTAAAGGATCGAAAGGAATAAGTAATAAATACAAAATATCAAGTAGAAATTAGCACGTTTATTTAATTTTATCAACTTACAAAAAACTGTTAATGTAACAAGTTTTCAAAATGACTACCGCGTTGTTGCAAACACATAGTACTCCGCAACAAAATATATCACGTTCCTCGTCTTAACATTGCTGGATCATCCTTTATGCACTGACTATGCACTGACGCAGTTTAAAATCTTCTCCTCCAGTTCTGCCTCCCTATTGATGGGAGAGTTATAAATTGTAATCAAGGGGTATCAGATCGAGTGATGCGCAGGCCACCCGACAAGCACTTGCCGACCAATCCATCTATTGGGATAGCTGTCATTTAAATAATTACCTACGATTCTTGCTCCATTTGTAACAACATTCTGCAACGAGTTACTAGGAGCATATCTTACAAAAGCGAGGGAGATCATCCCTTAAAAGATGAAGAAATCTCTCTCCAGACAATGTGCTTGGGAGTATTAGTGGACCAATCAACATATCGTCAATCATTTATCGAAAATTTCACTTGAAAAGTGGAAGCTCTTTTTAGCTTCGGGTTCGGCTTCCGTTAGGACTCAAAAATGTAAATTTCTGCAGTTTTTTATACCATCTCTTGTAAATTGGGCTGCATCCATCCAAAGAATAGTTTTTGCAAACACTGGATTACCTCTTGTTTGTCTCTGAATCCATGCGGAAATAACACCTTGGGATTGCGTCAGCCCCTTCATGCAAATGTTGCACTAATTGATAGTGATAGGGATGTAGCCCTTCTTTCTTTAAAATGCGCCACGCAAAAGTTTGCGTCATGCCATGACGCATTGCCAATCGTCTTGTACTGATATTTAAGTCGGCCTCAATGGCGTAGTGGATAGTGTAACCGACTGCCACGCCAGAGGTTGCGGGTTCGATTCCCGCACAAGTCAAACATTTGTGTGCATGAACATGGATGTTTGTCTTGGTCTGGGTGTTTCTATGTATAATATGTATGTATTTACAAAAAAAAAAAAGTATATATGTATGTTTATCCATTGTCTAGTACTCATAGTACAAGCTCTGCTTAGTTTGGGCTAGATGGTGATGTGTGTATGTGGTAGAATATTATTATTATATTTGGATCAGCAAACAAATCACGCAGTACAGATTCTTCACTAGAGACGTCCAATATTCTATGAACATCTTGAAAGTTACGAGCAGAGGGTACTCCGTACTGGTCGTTGGAAACGTATATAAGAAAGCTGTACGAGCACCACTTGCACTTCCACAGTCTATAATAAAAATGCATATCGGCGATATGCGCCGGGAGAAAATCACTCAGACGGAATACACAAGTAGCAGCGGCGAATGATTCGGAGCGACTGATCCTTTTTGTAGACTGGGCTTCATCTAGCTAAAATGGCACCCAAACCACCTGTGATAGATAATGCAACGTTCGAACAAAGATGTACAGGCAAGGTCTTAGTTAAGCCCCTCATAAAAAGTGTTTTGTTTGGGATACAGATGTGGTTTTTATGTTGTTGTGTTGCTTATTAGATACCGATTAACGTCGATTAATAATAACTAGAGGCAATTTCGACGTTTCGTTGAGATTTTTAACAATGTTTAAGAAACACTACGGGAATCAGTTTTGCTGTAAAATGTTCCTTATTTTTATGTCACCGGCATTTAAATTAAACACTTTTGTCGCGACAAAATCCGTATAGTGTTTAATTTCAATGTATAACATTCGCGTAAACTTAAGACAATATGTAAATCACCGGCATTTTTTTGGGTGTGAATAGTATTGCGTCGGTATTGCCTACACATTCACAATTTTTTTTTGTTTCAGCACGATTAACCATCTGGTTTAAAAGTTACAAGGTTTTCTTGGTACAAGATCCATAACTACTAAAAAAAGAAATGTAAATAGGTATAAATCGGATTTTCTTTTTGAAAAATCAAAATATTATTTATCCACCGATTAAATGATGTCTAGTTTCATTCATTTTCATATTTGCACTTTATGAAGTCTCACACTGTATAATAAATTTGTAACCTTATATTCATATTTTATGATTTTTTTTGCAATGTAAATAGCTAAGAAATGCAAAGTTCACAATTTCTAAACGTGTCGTTTATTTACATTCGTTTAGATCATGATGTGAACTTGGCATTATTTAACTATGGTAACGTAATAGCATCGAGTATACGAGAGTAGATTTTAAGGCTTCGTGATACCGTCAACTATGGCAATAGAATCGAGTACGGAATCGTGTACCTAGTTGTCTCTATAAGAATATGTCATGCAATTATTAAATGTTCGTGATAAGGAGACTTATTCAATTCCTAGTGTCAAATTTGCCTCTAAAGAAAACTAAACCAAAAGAGCTAATCAGCTAACAATAAACCATTATAAAAGCTTTATAAACAATTTATTTCTTACATTTTATTTTACATTTACAATAATATAAATTTGTTATACAATATTTAGGCCACGCTACATAACAGCAGCACACACCCACACGTACGCCACACACACATTGCGTACACTCACACACTCCATTTGCCACATACACCGCACATGCATAAATAGTCATATCATTTTATTACCATACAGGATTTTAAAAAAAATCTAATATCCTTTTACCCGTGTCTTCTTTATATACAACAAATTCTTTACAAAACTCAATACATATCAAGTTAACATTTGCATGAGCCCCCATATGGCGCGCGCGGTGTGTTGTTTGGTTATGCCGCTGCTTTCTTTTACAACCGATTATAGTCTTGAGTCTTAGGACTTGTCCCACCGCCTCCAAATAGTATTTATCTGTAAGATAAAAGTCTCGCCATCTCTCTTCTATAACATAACAAGAGTGAGACAGCATGTTATTTATCTATCGGATAACTTTTACTTGTTAATAAAAATTGTGGGACTGGCCATTAGTCATGCGATTATAGTAGGAGCAACCAATTTCAAAATTTGTGTTTTTGTATGAAAAATCAAATAATGAATTATGAAAAGTCGTAGAACAAAAGTTGTTAAGTAAACCTTACCTAGGTTATATATAAGGCACAAATTAAAGGTTACTAATATTTTTTATGAATATTCTTAGAAGATATTTTTAAAAAGGCAAAGTAACCTGTATAATGGTATGATTTCTAACTAGCGAGTAATTAATTACAATATTTTTTGGTAAAATCTTGACTTTCATAAAATGAGGTTCAGTGAGATCTTGGATTATATCGTCTATAGTTGAAATCACAGAACAGATAAATAAGGTAGAGAGACCATCGAGATACTTTTGTATCAGAGCCGCTGTCGCCAGTGCACATTCACATTAAATTAAATTGAATTAAATTCACATTAACTGCATGAGATTTCAAAATTTGTCAAATAGAGAAAATGTAATGTTTATACAAAAGCAGTAAATAAAATCTGTGTACAGAATATTTCTTTTGTGAAGGAAGACAAGTGGATGATAAAGGATTATTTGATGTTGATGAAGTTATTCAAGTACCCGAGTCGTACGAAAATCAGACTACAAATGTTGATACTTTCAAAAACACAATAACTATTTCAAATACAAGAAACGAAAGTGAATCAGAGGTATTAAATACTTTAGCAAATTTAGCACCTGCCATAGACGAATTTGCTTTCACTAATATGTTGCCAAAGATATGAATTTAATTTATTTAGATTGCTCTTTAAATATAAATCCCAAAGAACATTTACAAGAACTATTCCACACAAATCGCAACCAGTTCTGTTATCATACATTCTAACGAGTTAATCACGTTGCCTATGCCAATTAATGCCCCTATTTCAAATAAGAATACAAATGTTTGTACAATTATTGAACTGCCAAGTGACTTGCACAACGTAATTATACCAAATTCCATTGTGATGCAGATTCAAGTGATGTTTCTGCCCTTGATCCTGATTTGAGATGCATTGTTTGTAAAGATGGAACTAGTGGAACCCACCAATGCTGTTCTTGTCTTAGACCAGTTCACGCTAATTGCAGAGAAACAAATGGTAATGAAGGTTATGGAGCAAATGTTCTGTGTTTTTTGTGTAAACGAGAACAAGACATACAATCATAAAGGAATAAATCACATCAAGGCGTAAAACGAGTTGCAGAAAAAAATATTACTGATACGGCTAAAAAACTATTTTTCTGAACGTTCCAAAAGTTGATAGAGGGCCCATAGATGCTAAAATATAACGGGGGAAATATTAGATATGAGACACGGCGTTTACCAAATTGGTACAAGTAGTGGGGTGATCAAAAACTGGTTTTCACGGCAAGGATTACAAATATTGTCAAACAAATACCTCCAAGAAATCTCGCACAACATCATATCATGGAAAGAAGCGGTTTCAAAGGAATCTCTATTTGGCGGACAAGGCCAACTGTTCATGCAAGCCGGCTGAAAGGCAATGTCAAAATAACAAATTGTATGGAAAACTGGTGAGACTGCTGGCGTAGGCCTTTGCACAGTCTACAAAGTTCTTCAAGAATACAAGATTGAGCACCGCGTATAGTCACCAGTGCCACAACTTAAGAGAACCAAAATTATTGACAAGTTACTTGATTTTGAGTTGAGTGCTATTCGTCGCAAAATGCACGAATTTTTTTTTAGAAATGAAATACCCAATGTGGATAAAGTTTTGGCGGCAATAAATGACGACACTGATCTGCCTAATTTTAAAATAACTGTCCAAAATTTGCTTGGTGTGTTAAAAATCAAATATTTGAAACGATCAAGAAAAATATTTTAATAAAAAAGAATGTGAGATGGAGGCGGGAATATTGATTAAATATTTCAAAATATAGAGAAGATGGTCTAAAAATTTACTATACGGTTGAAACATGGCTAAATGAAGGTATATATTACTTTTGCTATAAAATCTTTAACTCGTTGACTGCTGATGCACTGATCAGTGCGAGATATAATAGGTTTTTTTTTGTGTCTGGTATAATAAAGAGTTTAAGAGGTTAAAGTTCATAAACACCACATGATAAGAAAATAAAGGCTATAACTTAGTAGTATCAAGATATATTTCATATACAACGTATCCCAAAATTCAACGATAAGCGGGCACCAAAAGGTTGACCTACTTATGACTACAAGAGAAAAAAAAAAAAAAACCGTCTTGATTTTTTTTTTATTACGAAAAAAATTCGAAATTCTTGAAAATATGGACATCCTTTATTATATTTTTAAATACTATTGCTACAATTTTACAAATACTTCTGTGTTTTTTTGGCAACATAAGTAGCACTACCATCCATCACAATCATTAAAAATTCCAGAATGCCTGTAACTTTTACACAAAAATCAAAATGAAGTTGTTTTCTTAAATTATGTAAGATTTTGACCTTCAGTTCACCTTCACTCATCGTGGTAAAAATAAAAGTATTGACACTACTATGGCAAATATAATATAGAATTTTTCTTTTTTTTTTCTCTATAGGTAGGTCCTCCTTTTGGTGCCCGCTTATCGTTGAATTTTGGGACACATTGATGCCAATTCTGTTGTCACAAAATTCTCTTATCTTAGCTAAATATCTCTAAAAATTAGATTAGTCCTGTCAAACGACATTTTGTATTCTGAAATCGCTAAAAGTAACAGGACTAAAATAAATTTTAGAGATTTTTAGCTACGATAAGAGAATTTTGTGACAACAGAATTGGCACCAATGTATATTGAATAATGATGAACACACACACTTTTTAAGCAATTTCTACTTTCAATCAGTCTCAATTAATAATTAAGGTTAAGTTGTTCATAGCAATATGCTATTTATTATATTTCTTTTTGTTATTTACCTTTATTTTATGTTATCATTTCTTGTTTATAAGTCATACAAAAGCAAAAGTATGGCAGCATACATCAATTACCTCAATTCGAGAGGCTTATAGAGAAGGTTTATCTAAAGGATTAAAGGCACCCTCTGGAAAAGGAAAGCGCTTAATCATTGTGCATATTGGTATGTATTTATTTATATTGATTTTTTATGTAGATTAGTTTTTCTCTATTCAAGCACTCGTCCCAGTCATCATTTGTGTATTCCAGTTGCAAATCATAGCCGGTGAAATTTGAGTGTAGAAATACATGTTTGCCTATCTCTTCAGGGAAACAAGTGTGAAGATATGTATGTATAAATCCTGAGCTTCTAATTTTCATCCTAGAGTACACTATTTCTAGTCTACCCAGATTTGACTGAATATCAGTTTCCTCAGGGCAATTGCTGCCTGACTTCACAACCCACAGGATAACAATCCTCAGAGGTTAGTTTAGATGTCAGGCTGACTTCTCAATAACTATTGTTACTGATTGTCATAGCAGACGGGACCGACAACTTAACATGCCATCGGAGGCATGGAGCTAGTAATAAGACCATTTCCATGGCACTCTGTTGGTCGCCCCACTGAGATATCTCTTGTAGAGCAAATATTCATAGCGATATGTAGTTATATAATTATACTAATATCTTTAATTCCTTTCAGGTAGCGAAGACGGATTTTTGGATGGTGGAGAGTTCATATTTGAAGGCTCCAAAGGCACTGGTGATTATTATAAAGAGATGAATGCCGAGGTGTTTGAAGAATGGTTTCAAAAAGTGCTGTCTTTAATAGAATCAAATTCAGTTTGAGTGATGGATAATGATCCTTACCACTCCCGTCGCCTGGAACGAGTGCCAAATATGTCATGGAAAATCTGATATTCAAAATTGGCTAACTAGCAAAGGTGTCTCATTCCAGAAAACAATGATAAAAAGAGAACTGATTGATAAATGTGTTAAACGCATAAAAGGTCAATATACAGAATATGTCACAGACAAACTTGCAAGAGATAAAAATATAATTTTATTACGTTTGCCTCCATATCATTGTGAGTTAAATGCAATTGAAATGATACGGGGGCAAGTCAAAGGCCATGTTGCAGGGAAAAATAAAACATTCAAAATGAATGAGGTAAAAATGTTATTAAGAGAAGCGTTGGATTCAGTAACCCCTGCAGCATGGCAAAAGTGTATACAACACGTAATAAAAGAAGAAAACAAGATAAAGGGCCTGGATGGTATTACAGACAATGTAATTGATGATAATCCATTTATCATTCAGATCTCTGGGAGTGGTAGCAGTAGTTCCAGCAGTCGTTCTGAATCAGATGACGAAATCGAATAAACTGTGTTTTGTAACCATTTAGTTTTATTTTACCTTCACTATTTATTCTAAGCGCCTGCCCTAAAACAGTGTAATGTCATCGATTTGTTAGCGTCAGAATGGCTGGTCGCCTATGGCAAACGGTTTTGAAAGTATATTCAGGAATTGCTACCCAATTGCTTATATTTGCTACATTTCTTGAATAATTGCTACATACAATACATTCAGAGAAATATGAATATTTTTTTGACCAGCCATTCTGACGTCAGGATGGCTGGTTGCCTCCATGTTCAGCATGAAAAACGCAGAATTTCTTAAAGTTTGTTATGTCAATAATTGCTTACTAATTGCTACTTTCACGAATTGAAGTTTGAGCTTCATACATACATTAGGTAAAAATACCCGCTTTTATTAAAATTTGTACGAGGAAGTGCCTAATTTGGAAAGGCAACAGATTTTAATACTACAGCGTCTTGTTCAAATCGTACAGGCGTTTACAATTATGGGTCACCCACCCCAGATCTGATAAAGCGGAATCGACTTAGATGTTTGCAACTATTAATGTCATTAATAGTTTCAAACATCTAAGTTGATTCCGCTTGGCAACCAGCCATCCTGACGTCAGAATGGCTGGTCAAAAAAAATATTCATATTTCTCTGAATGTATTGTATGTAGCAATTATTGAAGAAATGTAGCAAATATAAGCAATTGGGTAGCAATTCCTGAATATACTTTCAAAGCCGTTTGCTATAGGCGACCAGCCATTCTGATGCTAACATCGATTTAAATATAAGTTATACTTATAATTGATATACATTTTTGGACTTGTCTAGTCTGCAATGACTTACAAACATATTATAGGTTTGATGGGATGAGGGTACTGCATGCGGTATAACAAAACTGTAGGTTTCATGAACATATTCTCATCAAAACTTATATGTTTTAGTACTCTCACGTTCTAAATAATATTATATTATGCAGTTTTTTAAATAATTTTAAAGCATTTTTATCCATCATCACATAATTTTTCACTCACAACTCTAAAAATTATATTATGACAAAGACAGTCGTAATCTGAGGTTAGCATAGATATCGAACATTATCAAAAATGTTTTTCATACCTGCTGTCAGTGGTTGCCTAGCAACAGTTTGTTATTAAACATTCTACATCGAGTTTGGCTATAGTATAGATATTCTGATTTATAAATTGTCGTTGTTACAATGGGTAATCTATCAAGACATTATTTTGAATAAATTAAAATTATCAGGGTAATTTTAGCGCGATTGTCAACTTTCTTCTTTCTTTCTTTTCGTGTGGTTAGTGGCCAGCCTATTGTCAAGAGTTGTTCAAGCCTAGGCCTTTGACATGGCTTAACGAATGCTGGCAATTTGACAACAACCGGGACCGACTTTATACGTGCCCTCCGAAGCACGGAGACGCTCAGATGAAATACCACTAAGCGGTCACCCATCTATAGACTGACCCCACCCAACGTTGCTTAACTTCGCTAATCGTTTACCGATGAGTGAGTGCAACTGGCTATGAGCGCCTCATGACATGACATTGGTGCCAATTCTGTTGTCACAAAATTCTCTTATCTTAGCTAAAAATCTCTAAAATTTAAATTAGTACTGTCAAACGACATTTTGTATTCTGAAATCACTAAAACTGACAGGACTAAACTAAATTTTAGAGATTTTTAGCTAAGATAAGAGAATTTTGTGACAACAGAATTGGCACCATTGTCAACTGTCAAAAACAAATAAATGTTTGAAGTTTAAGCGTTGTTAAGTCTCCTTATTTTATGTTCTGTGGTTTATCATCGGTATGTTTACGGTAATGTGTATTGTAAGTGCTTTTCCGGGTAAAACATTTCATACATACATTACATTTGTATGGTTGGTCACCGGTGTGTAAACGGTAATGTGTATCTAAACTGCGCTTTTGTCTAAAACATTTCGTACAAACATCACACTTGTATGGTTTGTCATTGGTGTGTATACGGCAATGTGCAACTAAATGGTGCTTATGTCTAAAACATTTCATACAAACATCACACGTGTATGGTTTGTCACCGGTGTGTATAAGGTGATGAGCATCTAATTTTCCTTTTTGAGTAAATCTCTTACTACAGATATCACACTTGTATGGTCTATCACCGGTGTGTATTCGGTAATGTGTATCTAATTTGCTCTTTGCAGTAAAACATTTCATACAAATATCACATTTGTATTGTTTGTCACCGGTGTGTATTCGGAAATGTGTAACTAAATGGTGCTTATGTCCAAAACATTTCATACAAACATCACATTTGTATACTTTGTCACCGGGGTGTATATGGTAATGTGTTTCTAAACTGTTCTTATTTCTAAAACATTTCATACAAACATCACACTTGTATGGTTTGTCACCGGTGTGTACACGGTAATGGACTTTCAAATAGCTCTTATGTCTAAAACATTTCATACAAACATCACACGTGTATGGTTTGTCACCGGTGTGTATAAGCTGATGAGCACCCAAACTACTTAATTGTGTAAAACTTTTCATACATACATCACATTTGTATGGCTTATCACCGGTGTGTATTCGGTTATGTCTATTTAACATGGTCTTTGTAGTAAAACATTTCATACAAACATCACATTTGTATAGTTTGTCACCGGTGTGTATACGGTAATGTATATCTAAACTGCCCTTATATCTGAAACATTTCATACAGACATCACACTTGTATGGCTTATCACCGGTGTGTATTCGGTAATGTTTATTTAATATGGTCTTTGTAGTAAAACATTTCATACAAACATCACATTTGTATAGGTTGTCACCGGTGTGTATACGGTAATGTGTGTCTAAACTGCTCTTATGTCTAAAACATTTCATACAGACATCACACTTAAATGGCTTATCACCGGTGTGCATTCTGTAATGTCTATTTAACAAGGTCTTTGCAGTAAAACATTTCATACAAACATCACATTTGTATAGTTTGTCACCGGTGTGTAAACGGTAATGTTTAACTAAATTGCCCTTTTGAGTAAAACATTTCATACAGACATCACACTTGTATGGCTTGTCACCAGTAACTGAATGTTGGCGAATGTGTGCGATTAATAGAATCTTATCGTTGAATACTTTTTTGCACTTATCACATATATAAGATTGTATATTACTAGATGAACTACTACTGTCTCTAACATCACTGTCGATAATGCCTGTAACACTATCTCTGCAGTCCTCGCTGAATGGTGTTGAAGTGATCTCTTCAGCATCTCTTGTGTGCGTGGCAAGTGCAGATTTCTCAGGAACACGGGCACCTTGAAACATGTTTAATAAATTAGTAATCATCAGGCAGTTGATTTTAGTCTATTTGAAAAATATACATACAGGGTGTCCGGTAATTAATGGATAACCTTGAAATGTCTTATAGTAGAACTGAAGGAAAAAATGAAAAAATAATAAAAAAATGAAAAAAATAAAAAATATCTTACAAAGTGCAAGCTATATTAGCATAGCATACTTTTGACTGTCTATCTATTAGCATAATTAGTGTTTAATAATAAAACAACAAATACCGATGGATTTCATTCATTTATGGTCGTAGTATACAAGAAAATTATACATGGTAATTTAAAAAAAAGATATCTCAGGTAGTAGTTAGGATAGATTTGTTTCATATTTTTTTCTAAACGGCCATCAGTTCCACTGTTAGACATTTTCAGGTTATCCTTTAATTACCGGACATCCTGTATATACAGTGTGTATAATAAACCCTGTAAGATCGATAAAGGTGATCGATTGATGTATAGATGTATTATTACACCACGTTATACCAGCTAAGTTTTTACATGCGTTAACCGGGCACATTGTCCGTGACCATGTTGTTGCTGAGAAATACGTAACATTCAAAACAAATAACATTCTGCGCGACTCCTTAGATATGATAAGCTAAATTAGAATATTCAGCGACGACTTAAAAGGTATATACATATACAGCGTGAGTTTTCATAAAGTGCACATATGAAAATGAGTGAAACTTGACATCATTTTATCGCTAGGAAAAATAATAAAAAATATAAAAATTAATACGAGTATTCTTCGGTTTATACCTATTTATATTTTTCTTTATTAGTTATGGACCTTGTACCAAGAAAACCTTGTAACTTTTGAACCAGGTGTGTAATCGTGTTGAAACAAAAACAGTAATAATACGCAATATGTAGACAATAACGACGGTATACTATTCACATCCAAAAAAATACCGGTGGCATAAAAATAAGGAACATTTTAGACCAAAACTGAGTTTCGTACAATGTTTTTTAAACAATGTTAAAAAACTCAAGAAAACGTCCACATTGCTCCTAGTTTTTATTAATTGACGTTAATCTGTATCTAATAAGCTTTAAAACTACATAAAAACCACACCTGTATCCCAAACAAAACAGTTTTTATGAAGGGCTAAACAAAACTTGTTCGAAATTTTTTAAATTTTTTTATTATTTTTCCTAGCGATAAAATGATGTCTAGTTTCACTCATTTTTATATGTGCACTTTATGAAGACTCACACGGTATATAAACAGAAGGACTTGTTATTTTTAACAGACAGAAGTTCGAGGCGTGTGAAGTGTGAGCGGATTATATCAATGAATTAGGTAAATTTACCGCCTTCTAGCATTTTCGAAAGGAGGCCTTTCGAAAATAACGCGCTGCACCGCGACAAACATTTGGCAGCATTTTCAAAGGAGGCGGCGTAGCGCGCCGCTGTTGCGATAAACCTTTCGTCGGCAGAATTGGCGAACTACTTGCCAGCTTCCCTTCTGGGAGTCGCGCTTTCTGGTCCCTCGCCAAGGCTGCCGAAGGTAATTTTTGTCAGTCTTTGCCACCACTTCGAAAGCCCGATGGTAATCTGGCCCATAGTGCCAAAGAGAAGGCCGATTTGCTGGGTTCTCTCTTTGCCTCAAACTGGACTATGAGCGATATAGGCGCCATACCACCTACTAGCCCGTGGTGCGGTCATTCCATGCCAAAAATCTCAATTTCACAACGTGCGGTCTGGCGGGAACGAATGTCTCTAGATATTCATAAGTCCAGCGGGCCAGATGGCATACCGGCAGTGGTACTAAAGCAGAGTGCTCCTGAGTTGTGTCTAGTATTGACGCGCCTCCTCTCGCTTTCCTATTCCATAAGACAAGTTCCGTCTTCATGGAAGACCTCATTCGTTCACCCAGTGCCAAAAAAAGGTGACAGATCTGACCCATCGAGCTATAGGCCTATCGCCATAACTTCTCTCCTCTCCAAGTTGATGGAACGGGTAATCAACTGTCGGCTCCTGAGGTACCTTGAGGATCACGATTTGTTGAGTGACCGACAATACGGCTTTTGCCATCTTCGCTCAACTGGCGACCTTCTCGTGTATTTCACACACCGATGGGCACTAGCCATTGAGAGCCAAGGTGAGGCATTGGCTCTCAGCCTGGACATGGCGAAGGCCTTCGATCGGGTCTGGCACAAAGTTCTTCTATCGAAGTTACCATCTTACGGACTGCCCAAGGGATTATGCGAATGGGTTGCCAGCTTTTTGTCCGGCAGATGCATCTAAACTGTGGTTGACGGTGATTGCTCTAACCGCATGGACATAAATGCTGGCGTCCCGCAAGGCTCTGTGTTGTCCCCGACGCTGTTTCTGCTGCATGTCAATGATATGTTGTCAATTGATGGCATTCATTGCTATGCGGATGACAGTACTGGGGATACTTATTACACGGGCCGCGCTAATATCCCTCGGTCCACAGTGGAGGAAAGCCACGAACTCTACTCTGGATAGAGTTACAAAGTTTACAAATTTTAGTAACAAACACATATACACAACAGTTGAAGAGTTAGGTTTCTCGGACCACTGCGCTGCAATAATACAAATGACTCCGGCTCATCAGACCAAACAAATAATTTGGTACACAAAAAAAAGATTTTTTAATAAAAAAAACATAGAATTTTTTAAAGCCGAACTAAAGGAAATTAAATGGAATGAAATAATAATTAAGGACAAAAATATAAATGAAAACTATGAAGCATTTAATATTATTTTACAAAATACATTAAATAAAAGTATACCACAACAAACAATTAAATTAAAACAAAACTACACAAAACACTGGCTAACTACGGGTATAAAAATTTCTTGTAGAAACAAACGTCTCCTTAAAATATTAACATTAAAAAATAATAATGAAACACTGAAAAAGAATTACAAAAGTTATGAAAAAATATTAAAAAACGTAGTAGTGACAGCAAAAAAATTAAATTACATAAAAAGACTTAAAAAATCAGAAAATAAGGTAAAAACAATGTGGAATATTATAAATGAACGTACCAACAAAAAAAGAAAAAATGAAAAGTCTAACATAAAATTAAAAATAAATAATAATAATGTCACCGACCCTCAAATCATAGCTAATACGTTTAATGATTTCTTCGCATCAATTGGAGAAAATACAAACCACATAAAAAATGACAGGCAGTGTGGCTCTTATGTGATATCACCTACTGAAAATACCATGTAGGTACCTAAGTCCTGTAGAACCCTATGAAATTTACACTTTAATAAAAAGCTTAAAAAACAAACAAAGCCATGGCTACGACGAATTACCACCTATGCTAATAAGACAATGTGCAGAAGAATTAACTTTGCCATTTTACTTATTAATAAATCAATCTTTTGAAGAAGGCCAATTCCCTGATTACTTGAAGAAAGCCATACTTAAACCAATTTATAAGAAAAATTCACACAACGACCCCAGTAACTATCGTCCTATCGCTCTGCTACCTACCGCCTCGAAGATATTCGAAAAGGCAATGTGTAATCGCGTTTACAATTTTTGTGAGAAATATGAAATATTCAATGAATGTCAAAATGGATTTAGAAAAAACAAATCAACAATATTAGCCATTTATAAATTTATACAAGAAGCCCAAAACATTATTAACGACAAAAAATACGCGGTTGGAATTCTATTAGACATGACTAAGGCCTATGATAAAGTCCAATACAGCATACTCCTTAGAATATTACAGGATATAGGAATTCGCGGCAAAGCTCACGAGTGGTTTCAGTCATATTTAAGAAATAGAGAACATCTAGTAGAAATAGAATACTTCAACCATTCCACGAATGACATACAACACGTTAGATCAAGTAAAAAAATAATCAATGCGTCAATTCCACAAGGTAGCGTAATTGGGTGTCTTTTGTTTCTCATTTATATCAATGATCTGCCCAAAACAATAGATGGACCGTGTGTTCTATTTGCAGACGACATCTCACTCCTAACAACCTGCCAAAATAATAATAAATTAAATGAAAAATTAACAGTAACGCTTGACAAAGCAGTAACCTGGATGGACGAACACAATCTCGAAATTAACTTCTCAAAAACCAAAATAATGTCCTTCCATCCCTACCAAAAACCTCCACTAGAAATAAATTTTATTTACAATAATATAAAAATAGAAACCGTACCAGAATTTACACTACTAGGATTATCCATAGACACTAACATAAACTGGAAATCACACATTAAGAAAATGAGAGCAAAGATTTCAAAATTTACATACGCCCTTAGTGAAGTTAAAAAGACAACAGACCTGCAAACTGCCCTTGCTACATACTATGCATATGCTTATGCATGGTTTAGCTACGGCATAATACTGTGGGGCAATAGCACAGATGCACCAACTCTCTTTACACTTCAAAAAAAGCTGGTTATAATTTTAGTGAACATCGACGATACAGATAGTTGCAAACCCCATTTTAAAGAACTCAAAATCTTAACTTTACCCTCCATATATATCTTGGAAATGTGTAAATTTGTAAGAAAAAATCTAAACATGTTTACTAAGAGAGAAGACACCCAATGTAGGTACGCACTACGCCATAGGGAAAGGCTTAAACTGCCCACCTCACGTTTAAAGGTCGATTTATATCTACAGACATTGAGTGTGGCAGACACGTGCCGTGACAGACACCGACAGACACCATTTATTTATATGTAACGTATAGAAACGTGCCGTGACAGACATCCCGGATACCGACAGACACCGTCATCGGCGTCCGCTCTCACTGGCAGTTACTGCATAGCTTTAGAAGAAAAAGCATGTTATTGAAAATGTTCAAACACTTCTCTATTGAAGATTTGTCCATAATTGCATTATTGTTAGAAGAAGATAAAACTAAAAAAAGAGCAAAACGCATGGCTGTACATCCTATGCTTAAGAAAAGAAAATTAGAAGGAGAATACTGGACACTCTTTAAAGAACTTGTTGACGATGAAAAAAAATTTTTCATATATTTTCGTATGAGCCGGTATCAGTTTGACATTTTACTAAACAAAATTGAATTGCTGATAACCAAACAAGATACAGTTTTTAAGGAAGCCTTGTCACCAAAAGAAAAACTAGCAGTATGTCTCAGGTAAGATTTATTACAGAATTATTTATTATTGTGTAAACAAAGTGGAATACTATTCTAAGTGCCGATACACCCTTTCGTCAGTAAGGTCTGGCTGAAAACCTTGGTAAAAATCTTGTATTGTTTCTGGCATAGGAGTATTGTCTTCATAAGTGTCAAATGTTGATGGCGTGGATACCGTAGAACTCGTTGATGGCCTGCTCAGTATCTCTATTTCCATGTCAGATACTATTTTAAATATCTTTGCTTTTGCAATAGCCCTCTCTCTGGGCGGAAAAGATCGCAATGTAGTTACAACTCCAGCCATAACTTGTTCGATGTCGTCCGGCGGTGGAGTATTATTTTTACTCTCTATTATATACTTCATTAGTACAGTACTAGGTGTTTCATCAGTTGCTTTTTGGCCTCGTTTACCCTTTGGCTGAGGGTGCTTTGGAGTTTGAGCTGGGGAGGGTGTAGTTGGCAATGTACCAACTGTTTGTTGACTAACCTCAGGTGTAAATGTGTCAGTCGTTTGTTGCTCAACCTCAGGTGACTGAGCAACCTCTTCCTCGTGTGCATAATCATTAAAACCGGGTACAGGTGGAATTGGACATTTAGTCGGCCTTTCTTTCATGTACGGTAACAAAAAAGACATTTCTTCTTCGTACCTCCATTTTTTTTCACGAACACTAGCCTGTCCACTTTTCGTATCTTTTTTCTTTTTATGAGAACGTCTGAAGGCATCTCGCAACAGTGCCCATGCTTTTTTACATTCATTTCCTGAAACAAGGAAAACAAATATCATAATCATAATATCATAATGTTTTATTTGCAGATTTTTGGCTACTGGGGACTCCTTCGTTTCTATAGCATTTAGTTATAGACTAGGAGTAAGCACTGTACACAAGATAGTGAAAGAGGTTTGCAGTGCAATAATAGAACGGCTGATGAGTGAAACAATGCCTGTCCCTACAAAAGAACAGTGGCAAAAAATCGCAGAGGAGTTTTGGAATACTTGGAATTTTCCAAATTGTATAGGAGCCATTGATGGCAAGCACGTTCAAATAACTGCTCCGGCAAACTCTGGATCTCAGTTCTTTAACTATAAAAAAACTTTTTCAATCGTGTTGATGGCAATTGTGGACGCTGACTACAAGTTTATATGTGTCGACGTCGGCGCTTATGGAAAAAACAGTGACGGAGGTATTTTTTCAAATTCAAACATCGGAAAAGCATTAATTTCAAACACATTTAACGTTCCAGAAAGCACAAATTTACCTGGCACTTAAATTACAGCGCCATATGTTATCATAGGAGATGAAGCATTCCCTTTGACAACTTATCTAATGAGACCATATCCTAAACCTCAACTAGATGACCAAAGAAAAAATACATTCAACGATAGACTATCTCGTGCAAGAAAAGTTGTCGAAAATGCATTTGGGATTTTGTCTCAAAAATTTCGTATCTATAACAGGAGAATACAACTTGATCCAGATAATGCAGACAATGTTATTATGGCGACGTGTATCTTACATAATTATATAAAATCTGGTGGTTCTCAGCATTCACATAATGAAGAAAACATTATTGCATCATATTCTTTGTCAAACCTACCTAGACAGGGTGGAAATCATCAGGTAGCCGCATTTAATGTCAGAGAGAATTTTGCTAGGTTTTTCGATTCACCCGAAGGAGCGTTAAACTACTAGGTGATTATATCGGTGTCCTGTCGTTTGACCATAACTATACTAATTTTAAGTTGAAAAAATGTTATCTAATAAAAACCCAACATACTTACTATTGTTGTTGAAAGACTAATAAAGGCGTCATTAGCCTGTCAAGTCAAATTAAAATTAAGTAAATTATATTATGTGACTGTGTCTATTTTTATAAGTTAAATATTGTTAGAGTTAAAGATCTTTAAAAAAAAGTGTAAAATACATTATAAAAAAATAAAATATGTACTCACCATTACTATTAAGTTTTATTCCTATTTCGTTCCACGCCTGATCCTTTTTCTGATTGTCACTATACCTTTTATCACTTAAATCATAAAGGTATTTGTAATCTCGTACAAATTCTATGAGCTTTTCGTTATCCATTGTAAAAATGCAAAATAAAAAAGAAAGCACGTGTACGCAGTTCCGATACTCTATTCACACTGCCCGGCAAGGAGCCACAGACACGTACAGACATGAACCGCGCAGACAACATATTCTTTCCGAGAATACTGGCCGGGCACGACACGTGTCTGTAAGCGTCTGTACGGCCGTGTTACGATAGATATAAATACGTTAATAGTTACTGTATGGAAGAATATCATTTTGTCTGCCACGGCACGTGTCTGCCACACTCAATGTCTGTAGATATAAATCGACCTTAAAACAACACACAGACAGCACATATGTGATGTCTATAAAAATTTATAATAAACTGTCGGATGAAATTAAAAACGAACCTAAATTTAACCCATTTATAAATAAATTAAAAACACTACTATTAAACAAATGTTATTACAATTTAAATGATTACTTGACTGACAAATTACAATAATATAAATAATAATAATACCTGCAAAAATAATAATAAAATCACTGACATAACTGACAAATTACATTAATATTAGCAATATAAATAAAGATAAACATATAATTATTGACATAACTCGCAAATTATATTAATATAATAAAAGTATCTTTAAAAATAGTATTAAAACTACAAACATAACCAATAAGTTGCAGACATATTATATACATCATCATCAAATTATGTAATATCAATATATAAAATTAATATTATATCCACTATACCTACAAATACACATAGAATAATTATATATAAAGGAATGTTCATTATAATAAAATGAAAAGATGTTAAAAATTGATTAAAATACAGTATCTATGCATTGCTATAAGTAATACAACTGTCATGTTATATTAGAAATAATGCAAAATTAATATAATTATAATTAACATGAAACAGAATAAATCTAGAACAATGCAGCTAAAGCCCTCTTCCTCCCTTCTACATTTGCTGTGCCTGACAAGGTCCATGATGATACCATGTATTATTTTTATAACACCAAATTAACATTGTGGAATGCAAATAAAGTATTGAGTATTGAGTATAGAGTATCTGAATGGGTAAGACTAAATTTAGTCGTGTTTAACCCAGTCAAGACACGAGCCTGCGCGTTCACCTCTAAGAAAACCCCATTTACTGTGTCTCCACAACTCCAGATCACGCCTCTCACCATCTACAGGAGTATTGGAGTCCTTGGCCTCGACATTTCAAGTGATGTACAGTTCCGCAGTCATTTAGAGAGCAAGGTCAAACTGGCTTCCAAAAAGCTTGGTGTACTCAATAGAGCTAAGCGGTACTTCACTGCGGGGTAAAGACTGCTTCTATATAGGTCGCAAGTCCAGCCTCACATGGAGTACTGCAGTCATCTTTGGGCAGGAGCACCAAAATACCAGCTTGATCCTGACGCGGTACAGAGACGAGCATTGAGAATTGTCGATGAGCCCAAACTCACAGACGGTATTGAGCCACTAAGTCTCAGACGGGACTTTGCCTCCCTTTATGTGTTCTACCGCTTATATAATGGATTGTGTTCTGATGAGTTGTTTGAGATGATGCCCTCAGCTACTTTTTATCATCGCACCGCTCGCCATCGGCAGGGATGTCATTCTCACACCTTACAACCTAATTGGTGCCGCACCAAGCAGATCCAAAGGAATTTTCTCCCACGGACTCTCAGGTTGTGGAATGAACTCCCTGCCCAGGATTTTCCACAAGACTACAGAATAGGGTTCTTCAAAAAGGGCGATAAAAGGTTTTCACAAGGTCGGCAACGCGCAAGCGATGCTTCTGGTATTGCAGGCGTCGATAGGCTACGGTAACCATTTACCATCAGGAGGGCCGTACGCTTGATTGCGACTCCAGTAGTATAAAAAGAAATTGTGATACCTATATATTATGATTTATAAATTGTCGTCGTTGCCATGGGTATTATTTTAAATAAATCAAATTTACCGGGGTAATTTTTATGATCAATTGACGCCAGAAGCGCCGCTTCCTGGTCCCAGGGCATCGATCCGGCGAGGAGACTCGCTGCCTCAAACGAGATCGTGCGGTAGCCTCTAATTAACCTGACGACCATTGCACGCTGTGGTGCACGGAGCGCCGAAATATTACGGGCTGTCAACTTATTTCCCCTGAACTGGTGCCCCATAAAGGGCCATGGACCGCACGACCCTTTCGTAGAGCCTCCGGCAGGAGATGCCTGGCCCCCTTAGGTTGGGCAGCAGACATGCAAGCGCACCTGCAGCGCCCAGATGCTTGGGGCGAGATGAAGAAAATGGGCTACAAAGTCCCATCGGCTGTCGAGCAAGAGACCCAAATACTTAAGGATTGGCTCGACAGCAATGCTGACCTATCCTACCATGATGTGGGCCCCTCGAGGTGGCCGGTTCCGAGGGCCGTGAAAACAAACGGCCTCAAACTTGGTCAGGGCCACCTCAAGGCCCAACCGCCGGATACGACTAACGACTTGTACGACCCCGCCGCCGCCCGGTGCGACTTACCCCTCGCCGTGACAAGCGTGGCGGCGGCGTAACAAGTGACGCCGCCGTAACAAGTGACGCCGCCGTAACAAGTGACGCCGCCGTAACAAATGACGCCGCCGTAACAAGTGACGCCGCCGTAACAAATGACGCCGCCGTAACAAGTGACGCCGCCGTAACAAATGACGCCGCCGTAACAAGTGACGCCGCCGTAACAAATGACGCCGCCGTAACAAGTGACGCCGCCGTAACAAATGACGCCGCCGTAACAAGTGACGCCGCCGTAACAAATGACGCCGCCGTAACAAGTGACGCCGCCGTAACAAATGACGCCGCCGTAACAAGTGACGCCGCCGTAACAAATGACGCCGCCGTAACAAGTGACGCCGCCGTAACAAATGACGCCGCCGTAACAAGTGACGCCGCCGTAACAAATAACGCCGCCGTAACAAGTGACGCCGCCGTAACAAATGACGCCGCCGTAACAAGTGACGCCGCCGTAACAAATGACGCCGCCGTAACAAGTGACGCCGCCGTAACAAATGACGCCGCCGTAACAAGTGACGCCGCCGTAACAAGCGACGCCGCCGCCACGGAGGAGCGCACCTCGCAGCACCCAGTCGTAGCCGATGTTCCACAGGAGCGGACCCAGAACCGATCCCTGTGGAACACCGCACGACATCTCTTGCCGACTCCAACCGTTATGACCCGGGTAGACTACTACCCTCTCAGATAAATATGCCCCGACAATGTGGCGGAGGTAGATCCGCACTCGATGGCAAACGAGTAATACAACTCCAGGGCAAGGTTTTAAAGGCATTCGCGATGTCTAGGGACACCGTGAAGACGACCTCGCCCCGGGACACCGCATCCTCCGCTAGGCTCCTCACATGCAGGACTGCATCAATAGGCGGAAACCATACTGGTTGTCCGCCAAATCCGGACCCAAAAAGTAAGTAAAAGTATCAGTAATATTCCAAGCGGCTTGAAAACTAAAATACTATAGTCAAAAGTACCAGGTGCCCAGTAATGCGAGGAGATCTATATTACACGAACCTTTCTTCTTTGGTTTGTTCATAACATCAACGAAGAACTCATTAAACTCGCTCTCCGTCTGATGTCCTTTGTCCCTCTCTAATATACTCCTTGATATGTCTTCAGCTAGCACTCTTTCAGAATACGCTAGCGTAGTTTCCGTATCCGCGTATTGTGGATCCGGTATATATTCTGAAATAATAATAAAATTATTTATTCACCTTTTTTGACGCGGCCATGAGAGCTTTCTAATTATTTTATTTTTCATCCTAATTTGGCAGATTCACAGCGTGACAAATTAAGATAAAAATTAAGTACCCCCTTTGAAATGTTTAGTTTTCTTATTACTTCCTGACATACTGCAGTAATGCATACTTCTTTTCTTTCTATCACAGCTCTTTGTTTTTCTTACCAGTACCAAATTAAACAAAAAATTTGAACTTTTTAAATACTGGCTTCAAATATAAAAAGCTTGTTACTGACGACGGTGCGGAGGAATATTATGACGCTTTTTGATTTTGCAGTTTTATTTTTGTGTTTAGTTTATATTTTTCTTGTAAATAATTTGTGTATATATTATGTTAATTATGTCATTGTTTAATAGTTTAAATAATTTTGTAAATAAAAAAATAAACCGAAAAAAAAAAATGTTACTCAAGTATTATATGTATTTATAATATATGCCTTCAAAAATGTCTGATGAGGTACAGTTTAATAGGAAGTGGTGAAAAGTGGTATTTTATGTGTTTATTAGCGTTAAATATATATAACATTCGATTTTCCGCAAACAAACTGTTCTTTCAGGCCAAGTTTTAGTGGATAGTAGTGATCGATGAATTCGCCATCCCTCATACAAATACAACATCATTATATACTAGTAACTTTGAATATGTTAACTATTTCTAATGTGCATAGAATGATAATATTATGAAATGGATCGGTTTGAACCTCCAAAACTTGACGTGATGGATACCACAAATGTTTGGGACTTTTTTTCTATGACCCATCAGCTATTTATTTCAGCTATCATATATATTTATGTACATGTAAGTGGATGCTCCTATTTACCATACTGCTGCTTTAGAGGCTACCATCAATTTTTATCAAATGCTTGAGTATGTTGGCACCTTACAGTTATGATTTGTAAACGAAATATTATTGTACACTTGGCGATTAAAAAGAGTGGCTATGAGATTCTTGCCCGTTCTTCTCATCAGCCCTACACACCCTTGCTTTGCTGAACGTGGCAGTAAATGTAAATTCACAGGAAAAAAAATTACGTGTAACTTTGACATTCATAAGTGTTACCTTGTAACCTAATTTGAATAAATTTATTTTGATTTTGATTTTGATTTTATCAGTTAAGCGGGTACTAATACAAAAATCGCTGATCACAGCATGTATGTGCCGGCTCGACCGGGGAAGGACTACCCTCTCACAGAATATCGACGTGAAATACCAGTATTCCCACTGTTGTGTTTCGTTCGGTGAGTGAGAGTGCCGGAGGCCCAATCACCCTCTTTCCCCCTTCCCACTACTTCTCCTGCCCATTTTCTTTTCTAAAGGGTCGGCAACGCGCAAGTGATACCTCTGGTGTGGCAGGCGTCCATAAGCTACGGTGACCACTTACCATCAGGTGGGCAGTAAGCTTGTTTGCAAAATATTTGAATAAAAAAAAAAGAAAAAAAACATTTTGAGTCTAAATTTCTTCTAGGCTTTAAAATCTTTATGTGTCACTATCTATTGCTCGCGGCTTCGCTCGCGTCGTATATATTTTATTTACTTACCATCAACTTCAATCTTTTGAACGTCATAATCAAAATCATATTCAGCTAAGACTTCTACCGGTTCTTCTTTAATTGCTACTTTATCTCCTTCACTGTAATTAAGACAAATATAATATGTTAAAACAGACTATTACTTAATAAGACAACTCCCGCACCAGGAATTACTCCTGTGTGGCGAGGGACTTTACAAACACTCAAGACTCTGAACAACTAAATGAGGATCACACAATTTTTTGTCCATGGGGATCGAACCCGCAATACAGAAATGGCCAGGCGACCACTTATAAATATGACTTTATATGAAAAATATGTAAAGAAAATTCATTGCCGTATTTTCTTTAATTTGAATTTTGCCGCCTAAACTGTATCGCCACTAGTTTATTATATAGTCTATGCTAATTGTTTGATTTATACTCTGGAAGATAAAATATTGATGGAGATTTGTGCTAATGTATGTTTAGAATATTAAAATTCGTTAATAAGAGCAAACTACTTAAAAGAAAGGAATTGTGAAGTGGGAAATAATAACCTTGATATGTCGTTTCTTTGTTTACAGGTATGTGTTTGGGTAATAGGTTGTAGGTTGTATATTATTGTTAATTATTTATAAGTATTGTGTTAACAATAAAATTCTTTGTTTACAGAGCAACACATATTAATTTCTTTCATTTCACAACAGAAGATTATATAAGCTTATAAATATAAAACTTATTTGTGTCTATAAACATTTGGCGATTGAAAAGAGTGGCTATGAGTTTCTTGCCTGCTTATCTCTCTCGTCTCATAAAAGCTCTACTTCTCGAACATGCTTTAGCCTAGTAGGAGAGCGTTGGACTGCCACGCAGAAGTCTCGAGTTCGATCCCCAGACGCGCATATTCAATGCAACTTTTGCGCATTAAATAGTCAATCATTGCTCGTTTTAATGGTGAAGGAAAATATGGAGACAACTGAAAGTTCTACATAATGTTCTCGAAGATATTTGAAGTTTGCCAACTGGCACTGGGGTGGCGTGGTGTATATGGCCTAACCCTTCTCACACTGAGAAGAAGCTCGTGCCCAGCAGTGGGACAGTTTAATGCTGGGCTTATATTATTTTAATTAATATATCAGTTAATTGACGTGTCCAAGAATTGTTTATAAATTTTATGGGTATTAAGATTTTGATTATGACTTTGAAAATATATCATAGATATCATCATCATCATGTGCTTCGATGACAAAAAAATGTCTACACTAAGACAGTGAGCTGACACATTTCATTTACATGATAGAGTACGACAGTGTACAATTTTCAATATGAGTGAGCGTGATAATACTATGTTTATATTTATGAGACAGACTTGACCAAAAATCAAATGAAATATGCAAATTTTTTCCTTAATCTACAATTTATGTTTTGGTAATTTTGATACTCTATGTACATCCTTAAGTCTATTCTTTAAAAAAACCTCGGTATATGCTTTTGGCATATACCGTATAGATTTTTGACAATTGCTCCGTGCCTCGCAGAGCACGTTAAGCCGTTGGTCCCGGCTGCCATGAACATCTATGGCACTCGTTATTGGGAAGTCAGTGCCCTATAATATCCTGACACTGGTCTAGCCTTAGGGTATCGTTATCCTTCGGGTTGCGGAGGTCAGGTGCAGCCGCTCCGTGTAAAAACTGATATCCAGTCAAATCCGGTTAGACCAGAAAAGCCGACCCCAAGTGACTTGGGAATAATAAAGGCTAGAGAGAAGAAGTACAGTCAGATGATAGAGAGTATATATGTGGAAATAAATTGATATCAAAACTAACCATGGCATTTTAACCATGTTTTGTTCTAACTTAACCATACGAAACTGTAGGTGCACAAAAATGTAGGACGAAAAATTATTATTATTAAAATAAAAAACCCGACAGCTCAAAAGTAATGAACTGAAAAGAGAAAAACAAGTATCACAATATCTATATAAAATTCGACTGACTAATGCATTGTTCTGTAAGCTTGCATTATCAAATAATTAAATAACTACATATGTATATTCAAATTAGATAAACTTAATACTTTATGGTGCTGCATCCGGGGACAAACAATGCTTTGTTACCCACGGGCAAAGAAAGATCTACCAAAACTACTTTTCATTACTTTTGAGCAGTAGGGTTTTTTGTTTTTATAATAATAATTTAACTTCATACTTTTTAGTTTTATTAATTGAAATGGTCTTTACACGATCTTTCATTTGATACCCATATTGCTAAGGTAAGAAAAAAACAACACCCCATTGGTTTAATTTTCGGGCGACATTTTGAAAATTTATATAGCCTATGTCACTACCACAATTCTGATGAATTCAACGATACCTCATATGTCAAAAACTGTCCAGCCGCTTGGGCTGTAGGACGTGCCAAAGAAATGGACATACATACAAACATAAACTCGAAAAATATTTCCCTCCTTCTGACGCAGTCGGGTAAAAAGCAATCATTTAATTAAAGGGACGAATGAGGAACATTTTTGAACGTGGAACGTAACGTAGAGGCAAATGTGGGAACAAACTCTGATTTCTACAATTTTATATGACTTTGTACAACAGCTTTTTTTATTGGTGTCCGAATTATCAGTAGAAAAATATTGAAATTAAAATGTGTCAATATTATTGAAATTAAACTACTATATACGGATTTGACCCCGTGACCATGGCTGCTGAAAAGCACCCGAAACGTCGGGGAAAGTGTAAACCAAAAATAAATAGATTTAATAGTTTAAATAATTTTATTAGCTTATAAATTAGTCAAATAAAATCAATAGTAGTAGTAGTGGTGTAATATTTTCAAAATTTTGTAATACAGTGATAAATAAACAACGCGATAAAATCCGAATATACAGGGTGTTCACTGTGTTAGGGTTGCTAATCGTATAACTGATGAGAGTTAAATAAAATTACGTGTAGTTTGCTTCAATATCTATTTGACACTAAAACTTGTGTGGTAAGTAGCCATATACACATGTACATGTAGGTAATTATAAACGTATGTTTGTGAGCCGAACATGCCGCCCACCAAAATGTCTATAAACATTTTACTAAAATTGAGGTCACAAAACAGAACATTAAGTTAAATTAAGTTATACCATAAAATAATATTTTCTAACCAATTTTCTGGCTCAAGCTTAATAACAATGAATAACAAGTAATTACTCACAGTACTAGAATCATATAATTATTATAGATATAGTTTAAATAGTTTCAAGTATGTAAATATGTTTATACAAACAAATGCAAAGTTTAAATATATGCTTTGGTACATCACTCTGTCTTTAACAGCTTACAAATAGGTACATCAAGGTCTAGTTGAAATTAAACTTTGAAATGAAAAGGTCTGGTTACCTACATTACACATCCTTAAATCAAATAATAAATTACAGTTTGTTATGATATGATATACTTATACCTAAATAAATGATAAAATAATTTAATGTTACAGTTAATTTTCTCTAAATAACTGTCTGCATATTTAAAGCAAATTGGTTGGAAATATTTAACAAAGATAATTCAGTAATTGATACCTGCTTACATTAATCTTTAGTTTCTATAGGTAAGGCACATATCTTCGATATAGATCTTTGCGTTGTTTTGCCATTACAACGCAGTGTATAAACCCGTGTTATTTTGTCAGGTCCAGGGTGCTTCTCGATAATTCGACCGAGGGCCCACTTGCTAGGAGGCATATTTTCTTCTTTTATGAGTACAATATCGCCCACCTCGAACTCTGCTTTCCTTTTCAGCCATTTAGGACGCTGATTGAGTCGTGACAAGTACTCCGTCTGCCAGCGTCTCCAGAAATCCTGTACTAGTTTCTGTGTATGTTGCCATCTAGATAGCAGATTTATGTTTGTAGCTGTATAATCCCGATCCGGTACCGTAACAAGCGCTTCACCAACAAGAAAATGCCCAGGGGTAAGTATTTCTATGTCTTCCATTAGATCTACATCAGTAGATACAGGCGTCAACGGGCGTGAATTCAGGCATGCTTCTATTTGGGTGAGTACTGTTGAAAACTCTTCAAATGTTAAGTTTGATGTAAGGACTCTTCGCAAGTGCTGCTTCACTGATTTGACTCCAGCTTCCCAAAGTCCACCGAAATTAGGGCTGTATGGAGGGGGAAAGTGCCACTGCGTGCCATCAGTTGCAAGTATTTCAACTACATCACTAGGTATATTAAGCCTTGCTTCTTTCCACATTGTATGTAATTCCTTATTAGATGCCACAAAGTTGGTGCCATTGTCACTCCATATTTCATTACATCTACCTCTTCTAGCAACAAATCGTTTGAAGGCTGCAATTAACGCATTTGAAGTCAAATCACTGACAAGTTCCAGATGTATAGCCTTCACAGCCATGCAGATGAAGATACAAATATAGGCTTTACTGGTCTTGGCTCCTCTTCCCTTCGAGTTCAGTACATATACAGGGCCAGCGAAGTCAACACCACTTCGTGAAAATGGACGCGCTGGAACGACACGTTGCTCAGGTAAGTCACCCATCATCTGTGGTCTACTAGCTGCTCGCTGTCGCGCACAGGTAAGGCATCTGTGTATATACCGTTTCACTAAGCTCTTGCAGCCAACTATCCAATACTTGCTCATCAGGTAAGTAGTCATCAATTTTATTCCACCATGTAGGGTTCTTAGATGTGCATCAGATAATATGAGGGGAACTAGACTGCTTTTCTTACCCAATATGACAGGGTGTTTTAGATTTTCATCAATGTCAGCATTTCTTAATCTGCCGCCCACCCTGAGGATATTCTGCTCATCAAAAAAAGGGTTGAGAGATTTTAGCACACTTGTAGTCTTCACGTCTTTGTTTTCTCTTAATCTTCTAATTTCTTCTGAAAATTCTTCTTCTTGTGCTAGTCTTATACATATATCCAAAGCATTTTGTAGTTCTTCTTTTGTAATTGCTATTTCTAGCCTCTCTGGTTCTTTTTTCGAATTCAGAAATCTCTTGCTGTAAACTATTACCTTTAATAGTTCAAGAAGGGAGTCATAGTCTTCAAATTTTATACACTTCTCTTCATATTTAGTTACCTGAACATGGGAATGTATGATCTTTCTTTTTTCTATATCTGTTGATATTGCTGACGGTCTGGCGTATTCAATGACTTCACTTGTCAGCCAAATAGGTCCGTTCCACCACAACTGGTTGGGTAGTAGGTCTGATATAGATGAGCCTCGGGACGCTATGTCAGCTGGATTGTTCGATGACTTCACGTGAAACCACTGACTGTTATTGATTTGTTCAAGTATTTCTACAACTCTGTTTGCAACGAATGGCTTCCATCTATTTGGTTCTCCTAGTAGCCAAGCCAAAACAATCGTTTAGTCTGTCCAGGCAAACACGTTTCTTGATGGTATTCTCATCGCCTCGCGTACCTTGTGTAACAGTTTTGCTAGAAGTACTGCGCCACATAGCTCGAGACGAGGTAAGGAAATGGTTTTCACTGGAGCTACCTTTGTTCTTGCTGCAATCAAGTGAGTCCTTATGTCTTCATCATTGATTTGTACTCTACAGTAGACGACAGCTGCGTACGCTTTCTCCGATGCGTCACAGAATCCATGTAGGGTGACTTTATCCCTTTCGGTACTCTTTGTATGTATCCATCGGTTTATTTTAATTAGATTGACATGTTCTAGATCTTCTCTAATGTTTCTCCATTCGTCTGACAATTGTTCTGGAATTTCCTGATCCCATGCAACTCCTTCTAGCCAAAGTCTTTGTACTAAGATCTTCGCTTGGACTATGGCTGGTGCTATCCATCCCATTGGATCGAACAATCTTTGTAGGTCAGCCAGTATACTTCTCTTAGTTATATTCGACACAGGTTCTAATTGTAGTTGGAAACGAAACTCATCTTCTCCTAGGTTCCAAGTAAGACCTAGGGCTTTGATAATACCATCTAGTTTCAGGTCTAGATTTACTCTGGTAGTTACTTTGTTTTGTGGGATTGTCTTTAGAAACTCAGTGCTATTTGAAGCCCACTTTTGCATCTCAAAGCCTCCTCGGCGTAGAATGTAACTTATTTGTTGGCTGATAAGGATAGCCTGCTCAGCCGTATCACAGCCTGATAACAAATCGTCCATAAATAGGTCTTCTCGTATAACCTGAGCGGCTTGTGGATAGGGTTCTCCTTCTTCCTCAGCTAGAGTCAGCAGAGTCTTTACAGCGAGGTATGGAGCTGATGCGGTGCCAAAAGTAACTGTGCGTAGTCTGTAGTCCTTGACTTTAGTATTGCTCGTTTCTGTCTCTATTAGGCCATCTAACCCCCTTATCGTAGGACGCCACAGTATCCTATGGTAATCTGTGTCTGGTTCATCTAGCCATATCATTCGGTACATCTTCACGATGTCACTGGCGAAACAAATTTTGTGCATACGCCATCTCATTAGTATGCTTCTCATATCTTCTTGCAATACAGGTCCAACCATAAGTTCTTCATTCAAAGAAATGCCGTCGCTGTTTTTACAAGACGCGTCGAACACCACTCTGACCTTAGTTGTTTCTTTGTCCTTCCGAACTATGGCATGATGTGGTAGGTAAACAGATGGTTTGTGTATTTCGTCCTTTGGAACTTCTTTCATGTGACCCATAGTTATATATTCTTCTAGGACTTTGTCATATTCTTCTTTCAAGTCGGGAGATTGTTGTAGTCGTCTTTCTTGCTGGAGCAACCGTCTCATTGCAATTTCTCTAGAATTCCCTCTCGGTGTTACAGGTTTGGTGATACGAAATGGCAGCTTGACTATGTATCTTCCGTTACGGTCTCTCTTGTATCCATTTTCATATAAGTTCTCGCATTCTTGTTCTTCCTTCGTAAATCTTCTTTTAGTGCCTTGATCTACTTCCCATAGTGTTTTCAAAAGGTCTTCAACTTCAATTTGATGATGCAATACATGAATAGAATCAGATTCTTTATTTTCTTCAACCTTCCCAAAGAGGATCCAGCCAAGGTTGGTTTTATGTGCACATGGGGTACCTGGCGGGCCCTTGATTATTTCGTTTTGTATGATTTCTGTGTACACGTCGACACCGAGAAGTATGTCAATGGAGCCCGGCGTGTAGTAAGTCGGGTCAGCCAGGACAAGCCCTTCCAGGTGGGGCCAATCGCTTATCTTGATGGTATGGGATGGTATCTTGGTTGTCAACGGTTTGGACATGACATATGCTTGAATTCCTATGTTGTAGGCTTCACTTCTTGATTCTAGATTGATTTGAACAGTTTGTCTGATGTTCTCTCTTGTTGACCCCACACCGACCACTGTGCCTCGAACTGGATAACGCTTGGCCTTGAGTAGTTGTGCTGCTCGTTCACTAATAAAGCTCGCCTGTGAGCCTTGATCAATCAATGCACGTAATGTTGTTTTGTGGTTGTTCTCGCTATGTACTTGTACGAGTGCCGTAGCCAATAAGGCTGTATTCTTCATGTTTGAAAGATGTGAAGCCACCATTGTTATGTCTTCTTCTTCCTGCTCTTCTTCCCTTTGTTCCATGTTTGTACATAATGCCACTCCGGGTTGATTTGTGTACTCGCTCTCCATATTGCCCTTTGTGTCATGTTCTTTGTCTTCATGAAGAAGAGTGTGATGACGTTTTCTACATAATCGACAGGATGTTGGTATGCGGCACTGTCTTACAGAGTGTCCAGATGCAAGACAGTTAAAGCACAAGTTGTTGTTTTTTACAAATTCACTACGTTGAGATGCTGTATATTTGCCAAATGCTTTACAATGACTCAGTGTATGTATATCACTGCACATTTTGCATATCTTCTTGTTATCATTGATTGTTGAAATATGAAACACTTTTTCACGTACAGGAACAGCTGTTGCCTTTTGTTTCGTCGGTTCTGTTAGTTCTAATGTTCGAAAACGACTTTCTAGAAACGTGCGTAACAATTGAAGTGTTGGTAATGTATTGTGATCGTTACAACTGTTACTCACATGTTCCTCCCAATCTCTATGTGTCTCACTGTCCAACTTTTGTACTACAACGAATATCACTATGGCATCTCAGTTTTCAGTGTTTACTTGCATATTTTTGAGATGATGTAAGCATTCAAAAGTTGTATCTAGCAGATTCTTTACTTGGTTTGAAGTATTCGACGTGATCTTCTTTTGTGAAAAAAATCTTTTCATAATGGCGTTGATTGTTATGCGTTTGTTACCGTACCGCGTTTTCAAAATGTCCCAAGCCTTTTCGTAATTCGAAGATGTCACTTGTATGTGTTTCAATATTGACGCTGCTTCTCCCGTAACACTAGTCTTCAAATAATGTAACTTTTGTACGTTGTTCAAAGATCCATTCATATGCACAAGCGTGTTAAAAAGGTCATGGAATGTCATCCAATCTTCGTACTGTCCGTTGTAGGTTGGTATTTGAATTTTCGGTAAAACCACTCGTATTTCACTTGAACTCGGCGTAGAAGTGGTATTTGCACTGGACTCTGTAGTCCCCAACAAGTCCATTAACTCGCATTTAACATTTATATACAAATCTTCATGTTCGTAAAATTCATTTTTCGCAATGTAAGGTACATGTTCTGCGTCCTCCTTCGATACGTTACGAATTATCTTGTCGTGGGCGAGCTCATACTTATTCCAGTAATCTTCTACACGTTGTAGCCGAGTTTCTATGTAATTTCTAGTTAATCTACTCTTCGGGCACTTTTTCAAGTTGACTAATGTATTCTTCAACGTTTTAGCCATGCTTTCCACAACATTTAACCATTCTTGTAAGTCTTCCATTGTAAAGAAACGATAAACAGTAGCAATCTTCACTCGTAATAATGTTATTTTATAACACTAATATTAATTTGTTGATAGACGACACACAATTATGTACTCGTTAACAGATCTTTTGTTCTCGGGCAGCCGGTCGCCAGCGCAGGTAAGAAAAGGGTCTCGTCACTCAATGCGGCTCGATTATGGACCATATGTTCACTGTGTTAGGGTTGCTAATCGTATAACTGATGAGAGTTAAATAAAATTACGTGTAGTTTGCTTCAATATCTATTTGACACTAAAACTTGTGAGGTAAGTAGCCATATACACATGTACATGTAGGTAATTATAAACGTATGTTTGTGAGCCGAACACAGGGTGATTTTGAAATCGTGTAATTCTTTTTAACCACGCATTCTACTGGTGATATAGAATAACCCTGACCATATTTTTATTTAATTAGATTTATTTTTTTTGAAAAATTATTATTCCGTTTTTTTCGTGAAATGGTGTCAGATAGTCATATGTTAACCAACCGAGGCAATTTTAATTTTTTACTAATTAAAATAAAAAAACATATTAATAATTAATGTCGTAACTAATAACGGGCGGTCCTTTTTATTGCCCCTTATTATTTACGACATCAGTTATTGTTATGTTATTATTTTTAAATTAGTAAAATATTAAGATTGTATCAGGTGGTTAAAATATGACTATTTGAAATCATTTCATGAAAAAAATCTGTACTCTAATTTTGCCGAAACCATTATTCTAATTAAGAAAAAATATGGTCAGGGTTATACTATATCACCAGTAGAATGCGTGGTTAAAAGGAATTACACGATTTCAAAATCACCCTGTAGTAGTTTAATTTACAATATAATTGACAATATTGTGTCAATATTATATTATTATAGTATCCGAGTCGTCAGCTACTCCTTATTAATACATATATACATAATATTATATACTCACTTTTTCTGCACAACATATCTCACGTTGTGGGTCTTCCAATAATGGTCTGTCAAAACCTTACTATTCTTCAAAATGGCACTACATATTTGACACTTTCTATCCTGAAATGAAAAAACGGATACGTAGTTAGTTCAAATATACTAATAAACTTTTACCAGTAACATATTTAATTTATATTCTAAAAAAAAACAACAGTTTCAGAACAAAAGTTGTTAAGTAATTAATTAATCGTCAATCGTCTCCAATTGGCAGTTCCTCGTTTACCACCACGTTACCCAATCACTAAAACCTTTTGCCACCCACCCGCAAAAACTAACCTCGCACTTAACTCACCTTTGGTGCGAGCGTGCAATGAGTACAATGGATTTAATAAAAAAATTGATCAGTTTGATATTTTTTCCGATGCATTTTATTCATTCAAAAATAAAATATGGAAAACGTTCGCTTAATTAGTAATTGTTATTCTTAGTCCAATAATAAGAGCTCGAATAGTAAGAACTTAGTTATTTTTAATTATATTTCATATTATTGTATTATTATTATTTGTCTATTGTTGTAATTTTCATATATGTTGATCTGTGTTTTAGTTATAATACTTCTATCTTTAATCTAGCTTGTATGTATGTCAACCTTGTCCATTCTAGTGTATGTTGTGCATGCCTTTTATAGGTGTACATATAAGGATAATAATTGTATAGAGAGCTAAATGTTTAAATGTTATATATGCATACTGTTGGCGTGTCTATTAATAATAAATAAATAAATAAATTAATTAATTAACAACTTTTGTAGGTGCTGGAACTTTTTTTTATATTTTGTTATTTTAAAAAGGCAACAACAAAAGGCCTTGCTGGGAATAATATCGTTATCGCGGAGGACTTTACAAACATTCAAACAACGGACACAAAAAACACCCAGACTCGGAACAACCATTTGTGGTTCACACAAAGTTTTGTCCCGTGTGGGATTCGAACCCACAACACTTGGCACGGCGTCAGTGGCCAAGCGACCACTTACACCACCACTCCATTTGTAAGTAGTTTAAAGTTTATCTGTCTATACATATATTAAAAAGAAGAAAGATTTGATCTTATGTTCTATTCTATTCTATTCTATTCTATCACATACACACAACACCATCTAGCCCAAACTAAGCAGAGCTTGTACTATGGGTACTAGACAATGGATAAACATACATATATACATATTATTTTGTAAATACATACATATTATACATAGAAATACGCAGACCAAGACAAACATCCATGTTCATGCACACAAATGTTTGACTTGTGCGGGGATCGAATCCGCGACCTCAGTCGTGGCAGTCGGTCACACTAACCACTACACTATCGAGGCCGATTTTATGTATATATATTATGATGTAAAAAATAAAGTTTAAAACAACGCAACCGATTTAAAAAATTCTTTCTCTAAAGCTATATTATCACCAAATAACATAAACGTTAATTTCATTTAAAAAAAAAGGTTCGTTACTAACATAACTTAACGTAATTTAATTAAATCCTAGTTAAATAATAATTAGACACTCACATGTTCCGATCCATGTCCATATCGGAGGTGCAATATGATAGCTCTCTTGCTATAGTTGACTAAATCACACTCGTCACATATAAACTTTTCTGAGTTCTTGGAGTGGATCTTCTTGATATGACTCAACAGATATCGCTTAGATGTAAACCTGGAAAAGAGAAGATTACGATAATCGAAATAAAATTTTAACGTAGCAATAGTCATACGCCTGCTGCGGTTAGTGCCACCATAGGAGTTCCATCCCACCTTAGAAGATTAAAACTCTCGAAAGGCCTCTTCACGTTGGAGCCATGTCTCCGGGTAAGCATTCCAAAGGGCCGGGTATTTTACATATAATACTGTCTTATGTTTACGCGAATGTTATACATTGAAATTAAACACTTTATACGGATTTTGTCGCATTGTTTATTTTACTTTATAACACTGTTATTACATAATTTTGAAAACTCTAACACTACCATTATTGAACTTTACTACTATTTAAACTATATATTTTTAATTAAAACTATTTATATTTAAGTTTACACTTTGCTCCCAGGTTTCGGTTGCTTTACAGCAGCCATGTTCACGGGGAGACTAAGATGGTAGTTTTCCCAACATTCTGAAGTATTATGATATATGATTATATATATTCAAAATTATGTAATAACAGTGTTATAAAGTAAAATAAACAACGCGACAAAATCCGTATAAAGTGATTAATTTCAATATTTTACATTATGTTAGAAAATACATGTGATAGATAATAATATTGTCTTCTGTTTACGCGAATGTTATTCATTGAAATTAAACTAATATATACGGATTTTATCGCGTTGTTTATTTGACACTTAAGTAGCGATAGCTCAGTGGGGAGACCAACAGACTGCAATGCAGAGGGTCTCGGGCTCAAACCCACGTCGCGCACCTCTGACTTTCGGAAGTTTTGAGTTTTCGAAATTATGTGCGTATTGATTGACAATTATCGCCTGCTCCGTGCCTCGGAGAGCACGTTAAGCCGTCGGTCCCGGCTGTCATGAACTTCTATGGCAGTCGGTATTGGGGAAGTCGACACAAAAGATCCCACTGGGTCGAAGTGTCGCCGGTCTGTACTGACTGGCCCCCACACAAGATAAGATAAGATTCCCCGACGTTTCGGTTGCTTTTCAGCAGCCATGGTCACGGGCAGACTACGATGGTAGTTGTCTCAATGTTCCAATGTAGTTATTTCAAAGTACCTGAACATAATTATTGGTGTTTCTATTTACGCAGAATGAGCTCAAAGTATCATGAAGTTTAGCTGTAGTTTGCTTCTTCTTGGGTTTAACTATTTGAACTGGATCGCAAGCTGGGTGGTACATTCTAACTATATTCTCTATTGAAATTAGAATGTTTTTTAGATTTCAATAGCCTCGCGAAACATCTTTGGTAGGAATCGGTGTTCTTTAGCGAGAATCTGCGGATTGTCAAATCTCAGGTAATGGTTGGTCCCCTGTTGCACACAGATCCCGAGAAAAGCCAGCGACAGTCGAGCGCCAGCCTGCTATACTGCCTTATGTAAGGGTTGTCACTGACAAGATTGGCTACATCTTGAAGCGAGCTTCAATCAACACATACTTCAAGCCGCCAACGAAGATAAGTCAATTTTTAACATCCGTCAAGAGCCAACTACCTTTACAAGATGCAGGGGTCTATAAAATAGATTGTGACTGCGGATTCTCGTAGATTGGTCAAACATAGGCACCCGCATAAAAGAACACATAGCTGATGTAAAACACCAACACTCGTTGAAGTCTGCTGTATGTGAACATGTAATTAAATTAAATTAGGCGTTACTTGACGGAAATTGGGAAGAGAGGAACCCTTCACGCATCTTCGGATTACCCACCACAACTATTGCGATAGAAAAAGGTTCACAATACCGACTATATGGACTACAATTACGCACACAATGTTCTCGAAGATATGTGAAGTCTGCCAACCTGCACTGGGCCAGCGTGCTGGACTATGGCCTAACCCTTCTCACTTAGAAGAGACCCGTGCCTAACAGTGGGAGGGTTTACAACAGGGCGGATATCACTATCACTATCTTTATATATTTAATTATTCTGTACGTGTGTTGATAGTGAACTCCTCCTAAAAGGCTGGACCGATTTGAATGAATTTTATTGTGTGTTCAAGTGGATTCGAGGATGGTTTAGATTTGGATTATTGTTTTCTTTTTCGCCTGTTCTGGACGACGTTTGTCCGGACAGCTAGTATATTAAAAAACTAAGTCCTCCGCCACGTCTGTCTGTTTGTTCGCGATAAACCCAAAATCTATTAAACGGATTTTCATGCGGTTTTCACCAATAGACAGAGTGATTCATGAGGTAGGTTTAGGTGTATAATTTGTTAAGGTTTTGTACTACCCATGCGAAGCCGGGGCGGTGAGCTAGTTATATATATATTAATAAGTGAAGCAAAAACTTTGTACCCCTTTTTACCAAAATTGCGCGGTTGGATGAGAATAAAATTTGGCACAATTAAAGCTTATATGGAGAAGGAGAGGCAAATCCTAATATTTTTATAAAATATGCATAAGAAATACATAAAATTAATGAAAAATCACTACACGCACACAACCATGCATTTGACACACGCAGTCGAATCGCGTTCGTAGTATTTCGACATTGTTCGTCTGACGTCGTACAATTCTTTGTAACTATGGTTACCTATACCTTATTTATATGTAATAGAGAAAAACAGAAAACAAAGTAGCAAGCTTAGGAATTTTGTTTGAATTTTGACCGCTAGGCGAGCGTTAGTTATATATAATACTCACGAGCCTCCACAATAGTCGCACGTGAATCTCCCGCTGGCGGCGTGCCTTAACTTGTGGTCCCGGAGGCGACTCTCCTGTGGGAACCTACAGTCGCACAGATCACACTGGTACTGATGCTCCGGGTAATGTATCAGTGTATGTTTCTTGAGAGAACCCTAGAGGCAAAGTTGTATGTTAGAAAGGAATTAGCTTGCTTCTCGTTCTGTTGCTCTCTTTCTGTCTCTATTTCTAAATCACTAACTCTCTCTTTACTACAAAAAATATATTATACTTAGAATGAATCTAGCTTGTTAATCATCCTATCTCTCCCTCTCTCTCTCTTTCTATCACCCATTCGCACTCTCTCTCTCACTCATTCACACTCTCTCTCTATCTCTAATTGACTCTCTTTCCAATACCTAAAGAGATAAGGAGAGTCAGTGAGATAGAGAGAGAGAATGAGTAGAAAGCTAATTTCTTTCTATAATTCCCTTCACTCTCTCTCCCTTCTCTCCCTCCTCACTCCCTCTCTCGCCCCCCCTCTCCCTATTCCTTCTTCTTTCCCATATTCTATCTGCGCATTCTCTCTTTACTAAAACAAATATATGTTAGAAAAGAACTAGCTTCCTGCTGATTTCTCTCCCTCATAATTACTCTTTCTATCTCTTACATTATCTCTCTCTACCACACTCTTCGGTTTCTCACAACACATACATAATCGCTTTCTGTTTCTGCTATCTAAAACTTCCTCCACATCAAACATTCCTATTTTTTTCTGTTTACCTGTCCGTCCTCTCTCTCCCTCTCTCTCTGTTTACATCTCCTCTCCTATGTCTCCTCTATGCACTCATTCTCTCTCTCCTTTCTCCCTACATATCCTTCGTCTCTATACATCTCCCCTCCTCTCACTCTCCTTCTCGCTTCCTCTAATTTCCTTTATGTCTAATATTCCATATTCCTCTCACTCTTCCTCATTTTCCTTCCTTTTTCCTTTTTCCTTCCCATTTAATATCTCCTTCTCCCTACAATATACCAACTCACCCGCTCCTTATACTTTTTGCCACAATGTTTAAAACTGCATTTATAAGATCTGATATCAACGTGCGTGTTCAAATGATTGCCGATACTACTCTTGCTGATGTTTTGTCCACAGATGTCGCATTCTGTCCTCAAAGACTTGTCATGAATGGCTTTCTGAAATAATATAATATAAATGTATAATATTAGCAGCCCTGTATATAAATAATAATAATAAGTAATTATTTTATACCATACATACTAACATACATACAATTTTTGTTGGTATCAATACACCATGAAATTTAATTCATTGTTTTCCCGAAAAGTATGTACTCAGTCCATGATATAGAAGATTTCCATGGCAATTATACTTAAGAAAAAAAAATTGTTTTCAAATCCGGTCTTTTCATCGAAATTTTCACTGGCGCTACGACGCGAGGTGTCTTCGTATACAACGTTATTCTTAGTATAGTGCAAACCTCTCAGGGGGTTATTATACTTGTTATTATGAACAACTTTTGATCTGGGACATTCCAGAAATCGCGAAAAAAACAGCTGTTTTATTCATTTTGTCGAGGTCAATGTTCAATTTTGTATGGAACAGCTGTTTTTTTTAAGTATAATTGCACTGGAAATCTTCTATATCATGGACTGAGTACATACTTTTCGGGAAAACAGTGAATTAGATTCATAACTTAGTCTCACGCTTTTATTCCCATAGGGGATGGCAGGGGTGTATGACAACCACGTTAAAAACTACATTATTTGTTTCCCACGAAGGATTTTGCTGTCTATTGGGCACAATTCTAGCCTGCGTGGCTACTGGTACGTGGTACTGCCACTGAGATAATTAATAATTAAAATTAATTAATAATTAATTGCTAATTAGTTTCCATGGTGTATAACTTATTAAGTATGTTAGTAATGCATCACTTGCACTCTGTTGTTGTGCGTTCATGTGGCAACTGACCCACTGCTGGGCAGAGGCCCAGCAGTGGGTCAAATATAACGCTTCAAAAATAACTAACATAACGATTCTGACACTGAGAAGAGTCTCAGTGTGAGAAGCGTTATGTTAGTTATTTTACTTTTTTATTTTAAGAAGACAGTCCCTCATTAGGAACGAGATGGGCGTTAAAACCCAAGATTCAACCTCTTCGTCTTAAATGTAAAAGTAATAAAAGAAATTACTCTTATATCTCGGAGGGCTTTTGACCCACAGGGCCCATATTCAAACTCGACCGAGGTATGACTCCAAGGTGTCTGCACACCAAGTAACAAGATCTTAAATTTAAAAGAATTTAAAATACATGTGACCTTATGACCCCTATATCTCGGCGGTCTCTTGACCCACAGGGCCCATATTCAAACTCGACCGAGGTATTTCCCCCAAGGCCTGTACACCAAGTTACAAGTCAATAATTTTCCATTTAAAATTATAACTCCTATATCTCGGGAACTCGACCGAGGTGTCCAATAAGGTTTCTGCACACCAAATTACAAGTCAATCGATCCAGTGGTTCCGGAGTTATGCCTGTCACTAACAAACTGTCACTAACAGACATATAGACCCACATAGTGTTTTCATTAACCTCTTCGACGAAGACTCATGAGGTTAACAATTCCTGTGTCACGGAGGACTTAATAAACATTCAAACAACGGACACAAAGAACATCCAGACTCGAAACAACAACAGGGTATTACACCAATTTTTGAAAAGTGCCTCAATTAGATTCTAATGCTAATGAAGCATAATATTGTCTTATGTTTACGCGAATGTTATACATTGAAATTAAACACTTTATACGGATTTTATCGCGTTGTTTATTTTACTTTAAACACTGGTATTACATGATTTTGAAAACTCTAACACTACTATTATTGAAATTTTACTACTATTTAATCTATATATTTTCTAATTAAAACAATTTATATTTGAGTTTACACTTTGCCCCGACGTTTCGGTTGCTTTACAGCAGCCATGTTCACGGGGAGACTAAGATGGTAGTTGCTAATGAAGCACTAAAAAAGTATTAGCTAATGAAGCACTAAAAAATTCACAAAGTTTTTATTCAATCGATGAGTGCCATAAAAATGCATTTAAGTTTTGCATTTTTAAATTTCGCGCGTAATTTGACGACAACGCCACACACAGTGGACGCCTTATTGCTCTGTGGTCATGACGTCAGTTGGCTGTGTAAACAAATGCAGTGATATTTTGTTTGTTATGTTAATTGTTTATATTTTAAAAATGAGTTATTATTCTACTTACCTTTGGTGTGCTGTTCATGAATGCAAAAATAAAATAATAAAAAGCCTATAGAGATTAAGGAACGCTGATCAGTTGACACTGTTGACAGTTGACACTTCTTAGGTTAAACAGCCGTATGACGTAATAACATGGCGACTACTATACTGGAGTTTGAAACAGATTAAAAAAGCTAAACACAATGAATTGAATTTTAAAATTTATTTTTCTATTTTATGAATTAACGTTTTCCGACTGCTTTTTGCCTAAGCTATCTCAATAATATATTTTTAGATTTATTCTCATATAAAGTAAAATACCCTATTTGTAGAACACACAAAGGTTTGTCCCGTGTGGGATTTGGACCAACAACACTTGGTGTAGCAGCAGTTGGAAGGCAACCATTTGTCGGCCTCGATGGCGTAGTGGTTAGTGCAACCGACTGCAACTCCTGAGGTCGCGGGTTCGATTCCCGCACAAGTCAAACATTTGTGTGCATGAACATAGATGTTTGTCTTGGTCTGGGTGTTTCTATGTATAATATGTATATTTACAAAATAATATGTATACCTATGTATGTTTATCCATTGTCTAGTACCCACAGTACAAGCTCTGCTTAGTTTGGGCTAGATGATGTTGTGTGTATATGATAGAATATATTATAATATTATTATTATTATCTATGGTTTAAATGCACCCGTGCAGTCCATCACGCTGTCCCAGTGCGGGTTGGCAGAATTCACATATCTTTGAGAACGTCATAATAATAATAAATGTTTATTTCGAACTATGTTAAGAACATATGTAAGTAGAAACATAATTATTACATTAAATCATTTATTAAATAAAAAATAATTATGGAGATCTCTTGGACATGCAGGTTTCCTCACAATGTTTTCCTTTACCGTTAACGCGAGCGATAATTAACCATTTAATACACATAACGCACATAAAAGCAAAGCAACAAAGAAGCGATAGCTCAGTGGGGAGACCAACAGACTGCAAAGCAGAGGGTCTCGAGTTCGAACCCACGTCGCGCACCTCTGACTTTCGGAAGTTATATGACTTTTCGAAATTATGTGCGTGTTGATTGACAATTATCGCCTGCTCCGTGCCTCGGAGAGCACGTTAAGCCGTCGGTCCCGGCTGCCATGAACATCTATGGCAGTCGTTATAGGGAAGTCAATTTCCTATAATATCCTGACACTGGTCCAGCCTTAGGGTATTGTTAGCCTTCGGGTTGCGGAGGTCAGGTGGCAGTCGCTCCGTGTAAAAACTGATATCCAATCAAATCCGGTTAGACCAGAAAACCCGACCCCAAGTGACTTCAGAATAATAAAGGCTAGGGAGAAGAAGACACATAACGCACATAGCTTCAGAAAAATAGTTAAACTGTCACGCAGAGGTCTAGAGTTCGATCCCAAAGCGCACGTCTCTGACTTTTCGAAGACCATTATAAAATTTCGCATATTTCATCAATTACATCTAAAAAGTACTGTTCCCGAAGGATATAAATTTAGTGACTAAATGTACAATAACGCGAGCCAAGCCACAGGCAATATCTAGTATCCTTACTAATATTATAAACGCGAAAGTTTGTATGGATGTTTGTTACTCTTTCACACAAAAACTACTGGACCGATTGCGATGAAACTTGGTACTTACGTACTACTTTTATCCCGATATTCCCACAGGAACGGGACTTAGGTACGCGGGTGAAACCGCGGAGTAAAATAGTGTAAATATAAATATACTCACAATATGTCTCCTGAGTATAGCTTTGGTTTTGAACGCCTTATCGCACTTATCGCAACCGAACTTTCTAGTATTTAAGCCATAGTGAACTTCGTCGATATGTAGTCTCAACGATGTACTGGTTTTAAATCTGTAAATAAAGAAAAGAGTTATTCACTAGGGATCTGATCGTTCCAAAACTAGGACAGGCCACGCCGTAGGGACGTGGTATCTTGAGATTAAGTTATGCAGAGATTAATTAAAGATAGAACAACGATTAACATTTTTAATTGACTAGTAACGAGAAATCAGTTATATGTATTTAATAATATTCACTGGATCGGTTCACAATCCTACGCGAACAGTAGACAGGGCGTGGTTCGTGGAAGGGACTTGCTCCGTGGTTCCTCAGAAGCAAGGACACTTAGCTGATAATGTTGTAGCCTGCCGGAAGAGGTCTCGATACAGGACGCGATCGGCTTATATATCCGCTACCGGGCATGAGGGGAAGAGGGGCGCACGCGCAACCCAACACTCCGACTCGCCATGCGTGGTGAAAATTGTATATATAATTATTAATTTTAAATTATTTATTGTAATTAATATCCCATTAATAATATACCATTGTTATGTAAAGCATCTATGGCTCAGTTGCACGGTAGAGATAATAGTGCAAAAAATATGCGTAAAAACAAATAGGTAAATAATGAAATCGACAAAATCTATATATAAGACCATTGTAATTGAATCAGAATAAATAAATAAGGTCTCTAATTATGTTAGGGGAGGTTTGCGCAATACCATGCGAAGGCGGGTGAAAATTAAAAAAAAAAAACTCCGACTCGCGCGCAGCCGTCATGGCGCGAGCGGTCCGCGTGACAGTATATAATATAATAATAAAATCAGCTCTGTATTAACATGTCTCATTGCTGGACACGGGCCTCTTCTCTCTATGAGAAGGGTTAGGCCTTAGTCCACCACGCTGACCTGTTGACAGACTTCACACAACTCCTAAAACATTATGAAGAACTCTCAGACATGCAGGTTTACCCCACGATGTTTTCCTTCACCGTGAAAGCGACCCCTTTTGCAAAAAAAACATTTAGATCCATATTTATGAATTACTACTGAAAACTAGTGAGGTTGGTGGGGTCGTGGCATATACTACGGGTGGTCACCGAAGAGAGGCAAGGCGGGTAAGAATTAAAAACATCGTATGGGTACGTTACCTTAGTGATTATCTATTTTAAAAACATACGCACTAGGCATAATATGGTAGTTGCCTCATTATTTATTGTTTATTGAAGTCTTTAGTAACATTACCCAAACTAAAAATAGATAATTTTTTAAATCATCCCATAAATAAATAAAATACAAGCGTTTTAAATCTGATAGTAGGGGTAGTTGTCAAATCACAGAAAAAGGATGCTCGATACAAAATGTGACGTTACCGCTATTTAACTAAAGCAGTGTGAGGGAGATAGTGAAGCATTCCTGCTACGACCCCACTTTTTCTTATATCCAAACTAAAATATTAAACGTGTGTCCCTGCTACTGCCCTTTCGGCTAAATATTTTTGGTAAAATTTTACTTCCTAAAAATCTTATCGCTCTAGTTTTATTTACCAAACGAATATTTAGCAAATTTTTCATTTCGCTTTTTATTTACTTGGTCCAATTATCATTTGGCGTCATTTTACTCTGTCAAGTTTTATTAAATCAAATGTTTATTAAGCAACGTTTAATTTTGGCAAATATTCTTATAATATTAAATCAGAATATGACCCTCACAAAAACGAACTGCTGCCAGAAAAGTAGATTACGTTAGAACTGCGATCCCAACAGCACGAACCGAGCGGCAGAGGCCGGCGAAGCGCCAAGAACGGACTGCTTCGAAACTTTGGGAAGAGTAGGTATGTTATGCTAAAATGAAATATGATCAAGTTAATATTTCTTAATCAATGACTTGCCTAAAAAGAATTTGCTGATTGAAAAAATGCGATAAGTTATTTTGACAAATGTTTTTGCTAAATGAAAATTTGCGGAAAATGGTTTGCGATGTGATATTATGGGAAAAGATTTTTGCCCATACATTAGAAATTCAGTGTGGTCATATTGAAGCGTCACATAATATAGCCCTTGTACAATGGAATACCAAACAAATAAATTCATATAGATTATTTTTACCACACTTTTTTGTATTACGCTGTAATCTTTACTAATATTATAAATTCGAAACGAACACTGCATTATATAACATATCTGTTACCTATTCACAGGTAAACCACTCAACTGATTTGGATGAATTTGATACGAAGGTAGTTTAAAACCTCGAAAAGAACATAAGTTACTTTTCATTGATATAGGTACAGTCGTCAAGAAAGTGGTCCTACAAGTTTTGACAAAAAATTCTGTGGGATCTTATTATCGCTAAGGTTGACTTTTCTAACTTGACATATGGCCTGACGTATGTAATGTAACCTTTAGAGTGGTTTCTACAGGAGATCTGTTGATCTAGAAGGAACAGGCCACGCCGTAGGGGCGTGGTGTCCCAAGGTGAATTTTATGAGAGAGAATAATAATAGATGGTATGACAATTACACTTTTAATTTATTTGGAATACAAATATAGGAAATAATAATCTTTACTACATAACAATAGTCAGGGCGTGGTTCGTTAAAGACTTGCTTCGTGGTCCTTGTACAATCAGGACACTTAGCTGAAGATGTGGAGCCGGGCCGGGGGAAGAAACGGTCCAGGACGCGATCGGCTTATATATCACTACCGTCGGGCAGGAGGGGAAGGGGGGCGCCAGCCACCACTCCGACTCGCGCGCAGCCGTCATGGCTCGCGCGGTCCGCGTGACAGTAAATATAATCTATACTAATATTATAAAGCTGAAAAGTTTGTTTGTTTGAATGCGCTAATCTCAGGAACTACTGGTCCGAATTGAAAAATTCTTTCAGTGTTGGATAGCCCATTTATTGAGGAAGGTTATAGGCTATATAACATCACGCTACGACCAATAGGCGCAGAGCATTTACGAAAAATGTTGTAAAAACGGGGCAATTTTCTTATGTCAAGCAGACGAAGTTGCGTGGGTCTAAAACATAATGAAGAGAGCAATGGTCACTGCCATAATATTATTGCAAGGGGAAATTAACCTTGTTGTTTCAAGACATTCAAATGAACCTCAACCAAACCTCAAATGTGGTAGACCACATTTTTGACCGACTGTACCATGCGGGCGAAGCCGGGCGCAAAAGCTAGTCGTATATACAGGTGATTTTGAAATCGTGTACCTAATTCCTTTTAACCACGCATTCTACTGGTGATATAGAATAACCCTGACCATATATCTTTTTAATTAGAATTATGTTTTTGGAAAAATTAATGTACTGATTTTTTTTCATGAAATGGTTTCAGATAGTCATATGTTAACCACCCGACACAATCTTAGTATTTGACTAATTTAAAAATAATAACATTACAATAACTGATGTCGTAAATAATAAGGGTCAATAAAAAGGACCGCCCGTTATTATTTACAACATTAATTATTGATATGTTATTTTATTTTAATTAGTAAAATATTAAAATTGCCTCGTGTGGTTAACATATGACTACATGTCACCATTTCATTAAAAAAATTATACACTATTTTTCCAAAAAATAATTCTAATAAAAAATATATGGTATTCTATACCACCCGTAGAATGCGTGGTTAAAAGGAATTACACGATTTCAAAATCACCCTGTATATTAGTACTTACATTTTCTTGCATTTCTCGCATGGATAAGTCTTGTAGATCCCCATGTGGCGTTCCTCGTGTTTCCTCAAAGTGGAACTATCTCTACAGGCATAGTCACAGAATGAACATTGGAACAGCTTCTCATCTGGAAAGAAGGAGAAAAAGGAAAATCTTGTAGTGTGTGCTTCGGTGGGGTAGAAGCGTTTTACTACTGCTGTATCCAAGAGTTCTCCATAATACTGCAGTAACATTATGGAGAACTCTTAGACATGCAGGTTTGCTCACGATGTTTTCCCTTGCCTTTAAAGCGAGTAATATTTATTAACTATTTACATACATACATAGATTCACGCCTATTTCCCAGAGGGGTAGGCAGAGACTAAGGATTTCCATTTGCTACGATCCAGACACACTTATCTGGCTTCATTCACTTTCATCACATTCCTCATACACGCTCGCCGGTTAAATGTGCTCTTAACTCGGCCTTTGTCCAGAACGTCTCCGATTTGATCGAGAAACGTTCACCTAGGTATTCCCCTTGTGTTTACTAGAATATTTAATACGCATATAACTTCGAAAATTCAGAGATGCGCTTTGGAATTGAAATCGATACTGCTACCTAGAGTTATTATGATTACCCTATCCATTTGCATACAATTTTAAGACATAATATAACATGGCATACTGTTGTTAAGCATAATCATAAAGTTGAATTGTATATTATCACATCTGGGGGTTTACTCTTCAAACTAATTCCAATTCCAATCTAAAGCCAATACAATTCCAATGTTAATTTTGCAGTCACGTGATTTGGTACTCTTGAAACCAATACTGTCAACATTGGATTAAAATTGGGATTGCACCGCGATTATTTTGTTACACGTGAAGTTAGCTATGTTTCACCCCGCAATAGTGTTGTTCAGCTCATTACGATAAACTAGTAATAGGGCTTTAAAAGGCTTTATGCTATAAATAACAAGGGTAATAAATAAATATGATATAAACAGTTGATTAATTGATTAATTGATAAACTTTAGATAAAACAACTGAAAAAGTATTGAGTAGAGGTTTAAATTATGCTATAACACCAGCTAGGATACCGTATGAGGCCATTATTTGCAACGTTGAGGACTGCCTAGTCAAGAATAACGTAAGAAAGGAAGATTTGGAGGCTATACGTCAGGACATTTCATCAGTCTTGCGTCGAAGTAAAGTGCCCAAACCGAACCTTCCCAAAGATGAATTCGTCGCACTGAAGAACTTGCGAGCTAGGCCAGAAATTACAGTACTCCGTGCAGATAAAGGAAACGCTACGGTCGTAATGGATACGTCAGATTACAAACATAAAATTGAACATTTACTTTCGGATGAAACTACATATAAACAGGTTAAAACAGATCCTACAACCAAGATAGTAAAGCAAACCAAAGATATCATCAATAAATACTCCGAGAAAATAAATCTAGACGTAAAACAATTAATACCAGCCTACATAAAACCTCCAAAGCTGTATGGGTTACCAAAAATACACAAGGAAAACGCTCCCCTATGTCCTATTGTGAGTCAGATCGACACACCAACTTACAGACTGGCTCAGTACGTAGCGAAGATACTCTCACCACTTAGAGGCAACTCGAGAGCACATGTGAAGGATTCATACCAATTTGTGAGTGAGATTAAACACCTACGTCTCACAGACAAAGAAACAATGGTTAGTTTTGATGTGCAGTCATTATTTACATGCATACCTGTTCGTGACTGTATTGATATAACTAAAAGAAAGCTAATAGAGAACAATATGCCTGAGAAATATGCACAAATACTAAACCATTGCTTAACAACTGGCTATCTGTTGTGGGACAATAAATTCTACATACGAGTGGATGGTGTGGCAATAGGCTCGCCAGTATCGCCTGTTGTTGCCGACATATATATAGAGGACTTCGAGGCTCGAGCTTTGCAGACTACCACCATCACACCCAGGATTTATAAGAGGTATGTAGACGATACTTTCACAATATTACCAACAGATAGTGTAAAAGCATTCCTAAAACATCTTAATTCCATTAATAATAACATCCAATTTACTATGGAATTAGAGGCAAATAATTCATTAGCTTTCTTAGATGTACTTGTCATCAGGAATCCTGATCATACTTTGAGCCACACTGTGTATAGGAAAAAGACCCATACAAACAGGTACTTAAACGGTGAATCTCACCACCATCCTAAACAGTTAGCTACCGTGGGAATGTCTTTGTTTCAGAGAGCCCACGGGATCTGTGACAAGAAACACCTGGACGCCGAGCTTGAACATGTCAAGCAAGTACTGCAAGACAAGCTCCAACAGCCGCGCCGCCGTCACAGATCCCGAGAAAAGCCAGCCACAGTCGAGCGCCAGCCTGCCATACTACCATATGTAAGGGGTGTCACTGACAAGATTGGCTACATCTTGAAGCGAGCTTCAATCAACACATACTTCAAGCCGCCAACGAAGATAAGTCAATTTTTACCATCCGTCAAGTGCCAATTACCTTTACAAGATGCAGGGGTCTATAAAATAGATTGTGACTGCGGACTCTCATACATTGGACAAACCAAGAGAAGCATAGGCACCCGCATAAAAGAACACATAGCTGATGTAAAACACAAACGCTCGTTGAAGTCTGCTGTGTGTGAACATGTGCAACAGGGGACCAACCACTACCTACGATTTGACAAACCACATATACTCGCAAAAGAACACCTTTCTTTTTCTTTCATTCCTACCAAGAATGCTTCGCGAGGCTATTGAAATTAAAAACATCCCAATTTCAATAGAGAGGATGGTTGGAATGTACCACCAGCTTGGGATCCAGTCATTCAAATAGTCAAACCCAAGAAGAAGCAAAACACAGCTAGACTTCATGATACTTTGAGCTCATTCTGCGTAAATAGGAATACCAAAGATTAAATTATGTTCGGGTACTTTAAAATAACTAGCTACACTTCAGAACGTCGGGACAACTACCATATTAGTTTCCCCGTGAACATGGCTGCTGTAAAGCAACCGAAACGTCGGGGCAAAGTGTAAACTTAAATATAAATTGTTTTAATTAGAAAATATATAGTTTAAATAGTAGTAAAATTCAATAATATAGTGTTAGAGTTTTCAAAATTATGTAATACCAGTGTTTAAAGTAAAATAAACAACGCGATAAAATCCGTATAAAGTGTTTAATTTCAATATTAAATTCATTTGGGCGTAAGAACATAATTAAAACCATAAAATTAAACACGACTTTGGCTGTATGAGGCAGGGTCGTTGCCTATAATACAAAAAAAAGACGATGTAAAATAATCGCGGTGCAATCCCATTTTCAATCCAATGTTGACAGTATTGGTTTCAAGAGTACCAAATCACGTGACTGCAAAATTAACATTGGAATCGTATTGGCTTTAGATTGGAATTGGAATTAGTTTGAAGAGTAAACCCCCTGGCGCGTGAAAAGTACTAGGCACCCAATACCGCTAAGAGGTCTACATTAACTTAGCATTCTAGCTTAGCTGGAGGTATTAACAAGAATACTAGTAATTTGAAATCCAAATAGCTAGGAATATTTAAAAAAATTGTCCTGCGTAAGGTTTGAACCCACAACACTCGCCACAGTACAGTCATTTACGTAACACTTTTAATGATGCGCATAATTCTTGATTAAATAGTCATAAGTTTGTAATGGTAATAAGAAATGTTTATGATGCATAACATTAACTTCTAGTAAAAATTATTAGAAGCTTATTATGGCAATGGTTTTAGTTTTATTTCTCGCTTTGAAAATCTCAATAACTGGTAAGAATTCTTATTTATATTAGTATTAGCTGTCCCGACAGACGTGGTTCTGTACAGGCAGAAAAAAAAAGAAAAGTCATCTAAACCGTCCTCGAATCTACACAAAAAAATTCATTCAAATCGGTCCAGCCGTTTGTCAACACACGTACAGAAGAATTATATATATAAAGATTATAAAGAGGAAATATTTAATTTTTGTTTGTTTATAAGGAAATTAGTAGTCAAAAAAAATCATTTATTCATTTAGGTCTAATAGTAACACTTATGACCGTCAAAATACCGCGTGACTTTTTTTACCGTCTTGATAATAATATGGTGTGTTGTGTAAGTGGAATAGAATCTAATAGTACCTATTTGTGTTCTGTCATTTTGAGATCACGCGACGTCAGTGTGCCTAATCGCATGCGACTAAAACGGCGGCGGGCGACCGGCAGTGGTGGAAGCGGGTGTTCGGCGCTAGCGACGGCCGGCGAGTGCGAGTGCCCCTGATGATAGCTTTTATGTTATTTGTAACGAAATCATTCATAATTTGTAGCGCGTTATTAGGGTGAATACGTTTAGGATTTTGAATGACTCTCATTTTCTTTTTGAATTACTTTTTTAAATGTTTTAATATGAAAAAATAGATTATAAATAAGGAGTGTACAATGGTAGATTAATTTCAGACTAAGTCAGGGAGAAAAAATCTTCTCTATTTACCTATAGCGCCCTATTTTTTTCAAGACGGTAAAAAATGTCACGCGGTATATAGGTTAACGAGTTTACTAAGTTACTGAAGCTACATTAAGGTTAGTTGCTAGGTTCAGGCAAAGGTCAAGGTTAGAGAGAAGAGAAGAAGGTTGGAGAAGAAACCTGCAAGAAACTCACAGCCACTCTTTTAAATCGACAATTAAATATAATTTCAGTATTTTACAACTCATATTAACAAGGTGTTACAGCCATTATACCATAAACTGCTGACTATAAAAAAGTTAAGATAGTAACAATAACAAACAAAAAATCAACACAAAATCAGCTCAACCGATTTTAAACTTTATTTCACCATTAGAAAGATTTATTATCGCGGAGTATTTATTTATTTATTTATTCATTAGGCACAACTACAGACAACAAATCATAATATTGAATAACATAATAGGTGTTAATAAAAAATGTGAATTTGCAGTCCGATAATGGCTGCGCACAGCATTGGCAGAAAAGATAGCATTTGTAAAGAGAGGCTAGGATAAAAAGAAAGTTATACAAATTGAATGTCAAAACAAGATTTTAAGTATAAGTATTCAAAGTCAAACAAGCATAAATTAGTTAAAATAAAATTAAAAACAACATAAGCAAAATATAAAATCAAAACATAAAAAGATAAATATGTATCAAATAATTACACCAAAATCGAAAAAATAAAAAGGGTTACAAATTATTATTATGGGTGACACTTTAGGTGGTGGAGCGGTTTTTGATAGCATGGATTATCAGCTTACATTTATTTATGTATTCACCATAAGTATAATAAAATATATCAAGATCTTTGGCATGATCATTATAGTTTTTGCACATTCTAGCAATAGGATCATAGTAAGTAACATTAATATTGCTAGATGCCTGAGAAAAAAGTCTTTGTGTACGTTTGCTACCACCAATTTTTAGTAACATAGACTACCTTTATACGGGTTGTTTCTTAGTATAGTGATTACACTTATTATTATGATCAACTTTTGTATAGGGTCATTGCCGAAATCGCAAGGAAAGAAACAGCTGAGCCATAAAAAATTGGACTTTGACCTCGACAAAATGTATGGAACAGCATAGATATTTTTTCGCGATTAATAGTTATTACTTTCTAATCTAATCTAGTGAATAAAATAATATAATAATAATAGTGAATAATTAAGTGCTAGGTCTGTTTATAGAGACCTAGCTAAGCGGCTCATCGACGCTTCGCGTGACCAGAGGGCTGGTATTTTCTTTGCACAAAGAATAAGTATTGCCATTCAACGTGGCAATGCTGCCAGTCTCCTGGGCACGTTGCCAATTGACGACGACGCGGAGGAATATTATGACGCTTTTTAAATTTGCAGTTATATTTTTCTCTTCAGTTTATATTTTCTTGTAATTAATTTGTATATATATCTATTATATTAATTATACTAGTATTATGCTTCTAAGTTCTGTAGGCTAATTCACGTAATTAAATAAGTTCAGTTGCAATGCAGTTGCCGTTAAGTTTCGATCAAAACAGCCCTTTTCGTATTCTCGTAATTTTGACAATCGCTGTCAGATATGCTCGCGTCAAGTTCGCTTCACGCGAACGCTTTAGACTTTAGAGTATTCTACTGCTACGCGTTCTATGTGCGTGATTCAGATCGCAACTTGATCGGTATTAACCTATTCATTTGACGTCTCAAATGACAGTTTAGTCCGATCAACGTGAAACGTTAAATGTAATCGATTCCATGCGATTACTTAGTGAGTAAATTAATTGCCCTCATATGGCCACACCGTGGGTAAATTAAACTGATGTAATGGCCCAAAAGCCTGAAAGCCATGTCAAAAGTATTACATACGACTAAGGTACAGTTGACGCGCAGCATACGCGCAGTTTACGCATAGCTTAGGTACAACTCACGCGCAACTAAACAATTACAAGAATACCATTTTGCATTAAGACGTAAACTTAATTGCAACTGCACCGCAACTTGATCGACGCGTCAAGAAATTACGTGAATTAGCCTACACATCATATTGTTACTGGATTTAATTTGTTGTTAAAATAATTTCGTTATTTACATTTACTACATTTACTATTGATTACACATCTAGTAATTAGAACAAATATAATAACCCCCTAAGAGGTTTTTACCATACTAAGAAACACCCCGTATATATAAATCTTCTGTGCGTGTGTTTGTAATTAAACTCCTCCTAAATGGCTGGACCGACTTTGATGAAATTTTTTGCATGTGTTCAAGTGGATTCAAGAATGGTTTAGACGTGGTTGTTTTTTTCTTTCGTGTGTACAAGACTACGTCTGTCGGGCCCGCTAGTATTATATATTTACTTAAAGTACTTAGCAGTACTTTTACGCGAGCAAAGCCGCGGGTTAAAGCTAGTTATATTATAAACTAAGTTTCGCTCGCTTATGTCATTTAATCATCTTTTATTTAAGAGTTCTTTAAGCAGGAAGTTTAAAGTTTGCTTTTCCATAAAAGACACCTTCCGCTCTAGGAATAAAGCCCACTTTTCACTGTGAGCGGAACGGACTCCGTACGGAGTCTGTTTAACTCGCAATGGCGAACTGCATAGAAATGCTTCCACTGAATAAGAGTGGGCTAAGCGGACTAAACGAGTTCAAAGAGTCACAAAAGTGTTCGAAGTGTCGAGCGTATTCCGCGCGGACTTCGCTCGACTCGCAACACTGATTTTCATACAAGCACATCCACCGCGAGCGAGTCAGCGGAGCGAATTGAGCGAGTTAAAATGAGTCCGCTGTTTCATGGCGTCGCAAGCTTGTTTGAACTGACTCCGCTCGTACCCTTCCTCTCTCCTAACGCTTTCTTGTCATGCACCGGTAAGTTATGCCGTAAACTTGTGCAAATATGGAGTTATTTATTGAAGCCATCTCAGCTCATCCAAAATCTGCATTTGTTACGCTTATTTTTTTATTTTCATATGTAATAGTAAAGAAGCAGTCATTTTGTTATTGTATTGTTAAAATCATCATCACTTGAATCGTCCGACATCATCGCACACTTTGAATATAGAACTGACTCGCTTATGCCACGGTTCGTGTGATACTGGCTGCCAGATTATTCCGCTTCGGAAGCTCGCAAACTCGCTTGCTCCGCAAACTCCGCTCGCAGTGGAAGGCAAACGCTGAAACTCTTTTTTAGTGGAAGCGCACAAGTAATTTACTCCAGTCCGCTCAATCTGTCACCTCGGTTTCCGCTTATTATCCTTTTTTAGTGGAAAGCGGCCATAATTCCTGTATCGCTTTACAAACATTCAAACAATGGACACAAGGAACACCCAGCCTCGGAACAACCAAACCAACACTTGTGACTGCTCGGATGGCGTAATGCTCGAGTTCGATCCCTTGACACGAGACAAAAAATTGCGAGATCCACAAATGGTTGTTCCGAATCTGGGTGTTCTGTGTCCATTGTTTGAATGTTTGTAGTCTCCCACGACACAGAAAATATTCCTTGTGCGGAAATTGTCATTTAAAAAAAACATGCGGGCTTGTCTTTGGGGACTGCCGATAGAAGTGAAAACTAAGTAACTAGCGTGCGGTGACGATGACGCGAGTTTCACGCTTTTTGTTCACCCAAAAAGTACACATATAATATACACAGTATACATAAAGCTCATGGATAGCGTTCGGTGACGATGACGCGAGTTCCATGATTTTTGTTCAAACAAAAATAAGTTTTCACTTCAAAAAAAGAAGAGAACAGATCATACAATTTTTTGTTCCCTTGAGATTCGAACCCACAACACTCGGCGCAGCAGCGAAGCGACAGTTCAAGCGACTACGTCATCAGTACAGTCAAATCGTAAATATCACATTCTTAATAAAACAAAGACCTATCCGAGTATTTTGGATCAAACTAATTTGAACTCTGTTGCAATATATTAACACGAATATATTATTAGAATTTATAGTCACAAGATTAGAGTTCGAATTGCCATACACCCAAACGAGTTAAGTCGCTGTTTTATTAAGCATGCGATATGTAAACGTTTCACAGAGAGCAGAGTGTTTTGTCAAGATCCGCAAGCGACGCAATGGCAGCCACTCGGATTCTCCTGTCCAATTACATGTAGGATTATACTAAGCGCTGTTGAAAGGTAACTTTATTAATCTATACCAGCGGCCGGCAGCACGCGGCCAGCGTGTCTCCTCTTCGCGGCCCGCAACTGTTTTGTAAATAAGGTCTTATCATGTGCAATTATTTTAAAATCGCGCCAAAACTGAAATCAGCTGCAGCCGAAAGCCGGCACTGGCCCACAAAATACTTCTCAACATTTGTGGTTGGTTTTTTACATTTTTAACATCTATACTAATATTATAAAGCTGAAGGAAGGCTATATAACATCACGCTACGACCAATAGGAGCGGCGCAGCAATGAAAAATGTTGCAAGAATGGGAAAATTCTCTTATGTGAAGCAGACGAAGTTGCGCGAGTCAGCTAGTAATCGATAAAGATATACAAAGTTTTGAACATGTCCAAAATTAAATAGAGGTGGGCCACCTCTATTTAATTTTGTCACTATGTGGCCCGTGCCTGCTAAAAGGTTGCCGACCGCTGATCTATACTTTTACTAATCCTAATGGTTCTCCCATCCCGTTGGACTCCCACGCAGAGATCTCGAGTTCAATCCCAAGGCATCTCTGACTTTTCGAAGTTATGTGTTAAAAAGTTTTGAATTGAATAGACAGGCACGGGCCTCTTCTCAGTGTGAGAAGGGTTAGGCCATAGTCCACCACGCTCAGGGCGGGTTGACTTCACATATCTTTGAGAACATTATTGAGAACTCTTAGACATGCAGGTTTCCTCACGATGTTTACCATCACCGTTAAAGAAAGCGATAATTAACTATGACGTCAATTTCTGAACGCCGCTTTATGCACTAAAACCCACTCATTCATTCCAGACTTCAGGAGATAGACTTTCAAAACTTAATCAACCTGCAATCCGACAGCTCTCTAAAACCAGCTATGTTGGAAAGCAAGGAATTCAAACGAACGCCTGAAGAAAACATCCTGAATTACAAACCAATACATAAAAATGTTGATGGCTTATATGCTCAGACATATGAAGCATTTATAAAAATTATTCAAACTGAACAGTTTTTTGCAGACTTCAAATTGGAGTTGTCATATCTGACGGATGTTTTAAATGTTACATGCTACATAGCAGCAAATGATACCAGGTATCAAATTTTTTTTTATTAACTAGCCATCCGCCCCGGCTTCGCATGAGTAGCACAAAACCTTAATTATACACCTAAACCTTCGTCATCACTCTGTATATTGGTGAAAACCGCATGAAAACCCGTTCAGTAGTTTTTGAGTTTATCGCGAGCAGACAGATTTTTTTTTATTAATAAATTGCACAATTTTCATCAACGGCTTCCGCAATTGCGGAGCTGCCGCATAGATTTGGACATCTGCATCCGTATCCGCATTCGCGGATGTGAGGCTTCAAATATTCGTACCCGCATCCGCTTCAGCGGATGCCAAAAAATCGGCATACGCAAAATCCTTGCTCTGTACCCCTGACAAAGTGTATGCGAATACGAATTTCATGATGATCAGTCGAGTAGTTAAGGCGTGAAAGCGTAACAAACAAACTCACAGTTAGGTTAGATTAGTAACAGTATCTACTTTTCCTAGATGAAAGGTCCCCTATGTCCTTTTCTTTACCCCTGACAACGTGTATGCGAAATTTCATGATGATCGGTCGAGTAGTTAGGCGTGAAATACGTAACAAACAAATTTAGGATCCCATTTATAATATAAGCTAGAATTAATATTATTATTATTATTTCTACAGATCGCTACGTCAAGTATTAAACGAATGCACCAAAGATAAACCTAAGGGTTATATTCTAAACAGATTCATGGCTTTCTTGAACAAGTACGCAGATGTTGAATATGGATTCAATACTGCTATGACATTGGTGAGTTTCTAATATGGCGTTTCTTATGCCCGAAGGGTTAGATAAAGGAAAGAATATAAGAATAGAGGTCGAGGAACACCGTGGTAGGTTTAGTCGGTATTCCGTGAGATACATTCTTTATTCTTTTTAAGAAGCCAACTTGGGAGTCTACTTTTTAAAGTTCTGCTTAGTGTGGGCACCAGGTATTTATTTGTGGGGATGCCGAGGTTCTCTACAAACACTCAAATAATGGACACAAAGAACATTCAGATTTAGAACAACTTTTTGTGGATCACACAGAGTGGAATTCCATACCCCGTACCATGTTGCGTCACAAGTACATTAACACTGAAAATGTAGTAAATGTAGAAGTAAAAGTTTTATTTTATTTTTAGATAATTCTCAAACATCTACTTCACACTTCCAACTTTCGTTATGGCATGATTGAAGCAATCTTACTGTATATGAATTCGGCGTTGAAGCCTGAAGACGGAACGCTGGCTAAGGAGGATACTATAAAACTGACATCCAAGAATTGTCTTTCAATGTTTGTAGCTGGATGTTTTTGTAATAAAGGGTATGTATAACTTTTGGCTGGCTATGGGAATCTGGTACTTTGGGAGGGAAAACTAAAGGAGGGAGGATCTATAGAGATAGAATAGAGGCTCTCTCTATTCATTCTATCTCTATAAATCCTTCCTCCTCCCCTCCAAAAGGGGCAAAGAGAGAGAGAGAGAGAGAGAAGGAAAAAAAGAGAGGAACACACACTCATGAAGCAAGGCTTTATGTACTAAAGGGTGAATTAACTCCTCACGTTTATGTGAGCCTAGTACTTTTTAGATGAAGACACTCTGAGCTTAGAGGAAATTGAGATTTGACTGAGAAGTAGGGAATGAATATTTAAGATAGAGGAAGCGAGGGGTGGCTATTCTAGTACATAATATAAAGACAGCGTTGAAGCCTGAAGTCGGAACGCTGGCTAAGGAGGATAGTATAAAACTCACATCCAAGCATTGTCTTTCAACATTTGTGCCTGCATGTTTTTGTAATCTTATCTTATCTTGTGTGGGGCCAGTCAGTACAGACCGGCGACACTTCGACCCAGTGGGATCTGTTGTGTCGACATCCCCAATAACGACTGCCATAGACGTTCATGGCAGTCGAGACCGACGGCTTAACGTGTTCTCCGAGGCACGGAGCAGGCGATAATTGTCAATCAATACGCACATAACTTTCGAAAAGTCATATAACTTCCGAAAGTCAGAGGTGGGCGACGTGGGTTCGAACCCGAGACCCTCTGCATTGCAATCTGTTGGTCTCCCCACTGAGCTATCGCTGCTATGTTTTTGTAATAAATGTAGAACTGTTTGCTACTTATGTTAGCCTAGTACTAGGGATCCAGAAAGAGAGAATGCTTAAAGATACAATAAAATACCTCGAAAGCTCGAGAAAGAGAGAGAGAGAGAGAGAGAGAGAGAGAGGAAGGGCTAGAGCGCTAGATAACGACAGAGGAACAAAATCACAAAAATTCTATGTTATAAAGGGTAAGTTAACTCCGCGCTTTTCATGTGAGCCTAATACATTTTATAAAGAAGCATTGGTTTTAAAAATATGCTGTGCCTAGAAGGGTTGAGATAAGGAGAGAAGCAGGAAAAAAAGGGGACAGGTTGCAGGACGATGCAAGAAAAAGAATAGAGACACAAGGTTCATAGAAAGTCAGCGTTGAAGTCTGAAGACGGAACGCTGGTTAAGGAAGATACTATAAAACTGACATTTAAGCATTGTTTTTCAATGTTTGTGCCTGGATGTGGGTTTAACTCTTCGCTAGTTATGGGAGCCTGGAGAAACCTGAGCGAGAGTGAGGGAAAGAGCGATAGAATAGCATGATAGAGAGAGAGGAGCGTAAGGAATGTAAGAGAGAGGGAAGAAAATAGGAGAGATATAAGGAAGAAACGAGAATGATATAAATGTTGTGAGAGAAAGATACTAAAGGACTCCTTGATGTTTATGTAAACCCTTTTTTTTTTTTGTTTCCCTCTAAAAATGCTTTATGCACTGTCCGCCGGCTAGGGGACGGCACCGGCGGGGTTTGTGAGACTACCAGCATAAAGTGCTGATATACACACTAAAAACCTGGGGTGTTCCCTCTCTGACCCAATGGGGGCAGGACCAGTTAGGAGCTTTTAAAAGATTGATCCATAACAGGCCCCTGCGTGTGAGTGCGGGCCGGGTCAAACGGACCCGACCACTTCTCGTCCCCAGGGGAGAGCCTCACCGCTCTCCCCTTTCGACGTTAGAAGGCGCACTGGAACACCGTGCGCGCCCATCGGGGCTCTTAATTTACGGGTGGCAGGGTCCCCTGAGGCCCTGCCACCCGGTACCCCTAGGTAGGGGGTAGGAGAGCGACATTAGCGAGTCTCCTGCGCTCCCTCCTCCGGCGGCGGACATCCGGGGCGTAAGGATCTTCCTCACGTCCCCGTTCCGCTGCGAGATGACAGTCTCGCAGAAGGATCTCATTGCGCCCCAGCACCTGTCGTCGCCAACCATCTTGGATACGACGGTCGGCAACGAAAGGTCGGCGCCAGTCACGGCGACCAGGGCACAGCGCTCCGCGGCCCACGCCGGGCACTCCTCCAGCGTGTGCTGCGCCGTGTCCTGGTCACACTCCTCACAATATGTTTATGCAACCCTAGTCTAACCCAGCATAAAAATAGAATGCTTTGGTCAATGTTTAGAGAAGAGAGATATAGAGGCAGGAGCGAGAAACAGAGAGTGACGGTGGAAAGCATGGTCACACAGTACATTAATAGACAATCTTGTCTATGTACTGTAGTTTAAGCGTGAAGACTATAAAACTAACATCTAAGCATTGCCTCTCTAGTTCATTCGTCTGTAATAAAGGGTATTATGTATAGCTCTTTGCTAGTTATGAGAGCTTAGTACTTTAGTAGAGGAATACTGAAAGAGAGAGTGGGATTCATAAACATGGAATAGAGAGAGCACGAGAGAACGGGGGATAGAGAGAGAGTGAGTGTGAGACAGAGAAAGCGTAAGCGCAATAGAGCAACACACACGTGAAGCGATACTATTTCTAAAAGGTAAGTTAACTTCTCGCTTTTTATGTGGTCCTAGTATTTTGCATTAAGAAGCATTGTCTTTTATATTATTGCTTTTATTGCTGTAGGCGGAGCGAGGGTAGTGATGATGGCTGGTATATTTATCAGCTTTAAAATCTGAAGACGGAACGCTGGCTATGGAGGATACTATAAAACTGACATACAAGCATTGTCTTTCAATGTTCGTGCCTAGATGCTTATGTAATTTTATTGGAAAAACCAGCTCAGCTCAGTGGGGAGACCAACAGACTGCAATACAGAGGGTCTCGGGTTCGAACCTACGTCACGCACCTGACTTTCGGAAGTTATATGACTTTTCGAAATTATGTGCATATTGATTGACAATTATCGCCTCCTCCGTGCTTCGGAGAGCACGTTAAGCCGTTGGTCCCAGCTGCCATGAACATCTATGGCAGTCGTTATTGGGAAGTCGATGCCCTATAATATCCTGACACTGGTCTCGTCTTAGGGTATCGTTAGCCTTCGGGTTGCGGAGGCCAGGTGGCAGCCGCTCCGTGTAAAAATTGATATCCAGTCAAATCCGGTTAGACCAGAAAAGCCGACCCCAAGTGACTTGGGAATAATAAAGGCTGGGGAGAAGATTGGAACAACCAGTAGTTGTTACACTAACCCACACATATTAAATACTTAATGAAAAAGTAATAAATGCACACGTTTCAAGTGTCACAACATGCATTAAAGAATAAAGGGTATGTGGATTTATATCTTTGCCAGTTATGGAAGCCTGGTACTTTAGGTAGAGAAACTTGAGCGAGAGTGAGGGTAAGCGAGAAAGAATGAGGGAGGCGAGCAAGCATGAGAGAGAGAGAGATAGAGGGGGTGGAGAGGGAGAGAGTGAAGAGTCTTACTCTCGGTCAGAAAATAGGAGAGAATAGGTAATGAATAAAAGAGCGATATAAATGTAGAGAGAGAAAGGTACTAAAAGGAGTCCATGATGTTTATGACAGTACGTTAATATAGGTTTAGGTTAAGCCTGAATACGGAATGTTGGCTAAATGGAAGACTAAAAGAAACTGACATCTAAGCATTGCCTTTATGTTCGTTCCTGGATGTTTTTGTAATAAAGGGTATGTTTAACTCTTTGCTAAAAAAAAAGGGCGAGAGAGAGGAGTGAAAGAGAGAGACAGAGGACCAATTAGATATTATAAAAAGCGTAGCGTAGCTTTATGTATAAAAGAGTGAGCTGACTCTTCGCTTTTTATGTAATGCTAGTACTTTAATTCGCTAGACGGAGAGAGAGTAAGACGGGGATGGGGATGAATAAGGAAAAGCAGCGATGATGTGAGAGAGCGATGCGGTATATTTCTGAACAGGGTGTTACATATCCGCCTCCTTCTATCATTCCCTGACAGAAAACGAGATATAAGGCCGAGAGGAAGCAATAAGATAGCGTTACAGCATGTAGACGTGTAGTTGTAAGTTAACCCTGCTAGTTCTGGGCGCCTAGTACTTTAGGAAGCAATAACCAAGCGGGAGAGAGAAACAATGTTAGTAGAGAAAGAGAGAGAGGACACACATATTGCGCCGAGCGTAAATGACAGAGCTCGATAATCAAATCGACGTGCGGCCGCCATAGTAAAATTGTATGGAGGATGATGGCAGTGCTTTTTTGATAAATGTGTCTTTATTGTCAACCAATAACTTAAATATTTGGGACGGACAAATTGTAATATAACTATTTATGTTTCGTTTAAGCTGTAAAATAGAATAGATTTCTACTGTTTTAATCCAAAAATCACGTAACACGAGCTTACCTTACGTTTTCGTGCAAATTTACGTAATTTTGTAGGCGAAAATATTAATTATTATAAGATTTTACACGGAGTAATTGTAAACACATTCATTTTATGGTAAATGTATATTTTATATTTGTATTAAACAAAAAGTGTTGATTTTATCAACTTAACTGTGACCACCTGTTTTGGCACATTTCGCTGGGCGGTCTTGAGGGTGAATTAACACCTTCGCCAACCCCTTCGGGGATGTAATCGTGATTGTATGAAAGTATAATCTTCTTAGCAGTAGGGGTAGGCGCAAGGTGGACTGACGACCTGGTAAAGGTCGCGGGAAAATCCTTGGGGGAGGCCTATGTCCAGCAGTGGACGTCTTTCGGCTGAGATGATGATAATGATTCTCTTTTCCAGATACGTAGAACGTCAGGGTCGCTGCGTCACGCCAAAAGAATGCTCCGAAGATCCAATGATTGAAACCTTTTTACATCGAATAAAGTTATTTTAAAATAGTTGCTACCCGCGACTTCGTCCACGTGGAATTATCAAAATAATTATAATAATTTTTTTTCTAAAATAAGCCTAAGTTACACCTTATAACTTCAGCTATCTGCAAGTGAAAGTCCCGGCAAAATCGGTCCTGTCGTTTCAGAGATTAGCCGACACAAACAGACACAACGACAATTTTTTTAAAACTTTGTTTCAGTTATTTTAATTTGCATTTAGTAAAAAGCTGTTATTTTGATATTACAACCAGACACTTTAATTTTATTTATTTTTATAGATATCTTAATATGGTTAGCGGATAGAGTCAGAGATTTTCGGACCGCCAGACTGCACGAGCCACACGATTTTATTTTCTAGTATAAATAAATATCTTAGCTTAGTATGATTAGCGGTTGGAGTCAAAGATTTTCTAACCGCCAGATCTATGACTGCATTAGCCTGACGATTTTTTTTCTAGTATTTAATCGAGAGTGATTGATTGCTCGGATGGCGTAGCTATTTATTTATAAGTGGTCGCCTCGCTACTGCCAATACGCAGAGTACTGTGTGTTTGAATCCTACATAAGACAAGAGGCCGTCAAGCATACGGCCCACCTGGTGGTAAGTGGTCACCGTAGCCTATAGTCGCCTGCAAAACCAGAGGCATCACTTGCCCGTTGCCAACATTTAGGAAAGGAAGTGGGAAGAAGAATGAGCGGGAAGAGGGAAAGAGGGTGATTGGGCCTCCGGCACTCTCACTCACCGAACGAAACACAACAGTAGGAATACTGGTATTTCACGTCGATATTCTGTGAGAGGGTAGTCCTTCCCCGGTCGAGCCCATACACGCTGAAATCAGTGAGGTTCAAGTACTCAAAAAAGTAGTGATTCACAAATACTTGTTCTGTGTCTGTGTGTTCTTTGTGTCCATTGTTTGAATCTTTGTAAAGTCTCCCTGTGACACGGGTACGTCGATACTATTAACCCAGTGCGGGACCAATGTTCTTCATAAGAAATTTAAAAGAATATGAATAATTGCCACGTCGAATAAGCACTGCCATTCAACGTGGCAATGCTGCCAGTTTTCTGGGCACACTACCATTCGACTGTGATGCGGAGGAATTCTATGACGCCTATTAGACGGTTTTAGTTAAGGAACATTAAATTATATATATTAATAAGATAAGTGTATCCTTCTTCTTTTCGTGTGGTTAGTGGCCAACCTGTTGTCAAGAGTTGTTCAAGCCGCGCATAGGCCTCTGACATGGCTTACCGACTGCTGTCAATTTGGCAACAACCGGGACCGACTTTTTACGTGCCCTCCGAAGCACGGAGACGCTCAGATGAAATACCACTAAGCGGTCACCCATCTATAGACTGACCGCACCCAACGTTGCTTAACCTCGCTAATCGTTTACCGATCAGTGAGTGCAACTCGCTATGTGCTATGGCTATGATAAAAAAAAGAAGATTGATCACCGTGTATGAATATTGCAACGATTGAAAGAAACAATATTAGATAATGAAAAAGAAATCTATAGTCCCTTATTCAACTTTACCCATCATTTATACATATTGTTACACCCAGTGCCATCTCTCGGCATTGTGGGGAAGACTCGGCCGTTCCGTCTACTAATTTATTACAGCGCCATCTATTTACGTCTTTCGGAACTACTTCCTCGGTACGAGAAGAGTAGAAAGAATGCTGGCACATTCTCGAATCTTTGTACTGTTACGTACCATGTGTGAGGTTTCTAGAAAACTCCGGAATCGCTTTAACCGCACATAAAAGGGGAAGGCCAGCACTCGCCGAGTCAGTTTACAATCGTAAGCGCTCAAGTATTCATCGAAGTGAACGGAAGCGAAAATACTACGCAGTTTGAAACAGTTACAGTGGAAAAGTGTAGTATAGTATTTCTTGTGTTTTAAATTTAATTGTGTGCTAGAATAAAACGTTTTAGTCGGTAATATCGTTTTTTATTCTTATCCTTCGAACCCAGCACGTAAATATATCATAAAATTGTAACAAGTTGATTTCTATACATAGGAAACATTTAAGAAAAGGTTAATATCCGTATTTTAGCAATTTCAGCAATAAAAACTATTGCACAGTATTGAATGCGGTTTTCACAATTGCTATTTTAAACTAGCTGTTACCCGCGACTTCGTCTACGTGAAATATAACAAACTTTTTTCTTTGCGTATTTCTGCTTTTTCCTTTTTGAAGTTTCTTTAATAACTTCTGTTATTAGTATTACGCACACTACACAAACACTACTGCACGAAAATAAATACGGTTTTCACAATTGTATTGCTGGAGGTCTGACCTGAAATCTGGTTTATGTTTCATCTTGATACGCCGCATAGAAGTCGAGTATTACTGATAAGAAATTTTGCTTACGACGCCTAAAAGCACGTTACGCCGTTGGTTCTGCATCTGATCTCTCTCCAGTCGGAATTACCTTCACATATTTATTATTATACACAATTAAAAGATTGTCTATAAACTAAGCAATATCAAGCTTTTTTGTAAATAAAATAACAATATCACAACGAAAGAAATACAGTCACGCAAACAGAGTAAGCAAGGAAGCCGATTTGTGTTATGACCACGGGTGGTAATCTCTGAAGGAAATTTTACAACGTTATGTCTATGGCATGGTCTATGGTCAAGAATTGATTTTGACAACTCTTCACCCCGCGCCTCTTTCAAGACCCGCCATATTGTTTGTTTTGGTGTACTTTCAAATTTGACAATTTGTCATTACCGTTATAGTTTTGATCGAGTGAGTTTTGCGTTGATTAATTTCCGTAACATCCTCTCAAGCTATCTTAGCAGTAATATTGCGCAAGCGTTTCTACCATGTTTAACAATTGCTGTGTCAAGGGTTGCAACAGTAGACGTGACGTCGTCAAACTGATTCAATTCCCAAAAACTGAGATAGGAGTCCACAAGTGGTCAAAGTGCGTATCTAGCAGTGAACAAAAAAGTTTCAGTGATCTTCGCAAACTATACGTCTCCGTAAAGCATTTTGAAAAGCGATTTCTTACTACCAAATCAAGAGTTCGTCTTGGAGGTTACCTAACGCTTTTTACGGCTAGTGAAATTGCTTCTGGAGTGCTAGAAACGCTAGATAAAGACACTGGTAAGTAGATATTTTGCCTACCTATTTAATTTCATATAAGTATTAGTTACCCTAATTCTGCTAGACAAAATATTACTTAACATACGAATCACTTACTATCACTGAGATATATATATAAAATATACATTTTTAATGAGAATCTTAAGCTTGAATTGCTAATAGAGCTTTTCATGGTCATTTGTTTCATTAATATCTGTAAAATTTTGTTGTAAATTATGGGTGCACTCTTTATAGCAAAACTTTTTATGTCATAATATTATTTTGCATAACAATGGAGAGCATAAACTTCATTTCACAGATAATTTGTTTGCTTTACCATTTAGCATACACTCATTTAAGTAATATTTACATTTTAGATAGGTATTGATGAATTGAAAGCTTCTCACTATTGATATCTATTGTTAAATGACAACTATATTAATATTAATTAAATAATTAACTCTACATTGTTTCAGAAAACTTGAACACTAATATTGATCATTCTTATTGCAAATATGTATGCAATGAGCTTAATTACAGTAAAAGAAGGTCTACTACTACTCCTATGGGAAGATTATATTCTAATATACTGACATCGCTTTCTTTTTTTTTTTTACTAGTACATAGAATATAATATATACAGTCAATTTTATTTTATAAGATGACATCATTACTTATATATTTATAGTTGCCATCTGGTTTACTGTAAACCTGTGTTCAGGTTATTTGAGGGTACTATGAACACAAACGACATGATATAATTATATTAATTAATTTAGTATATTATGAACATGATAGTATTTTTGTGTTATAGCTAACTACTCAGATGGAACAGCTGTCAGCCCTACATTAAAAAATACGTGGGAGATTACAACATTCTTCGACAACCTCTTTGACATTGTTAACGGAGCAAGTTTTGCTGCCATGCAAAAGGGCAAACCGTTGAGAAGTGTTGTCACCCAGAAGTCACAACACCACCAATTCTGGTCTGAGGCAATTAAGAAAATTACAAATTTGCGATTTGTTGATAGTACAGGTAAAGAAAAATCGGTACCTTCATAAGCCAATTGGATTGTAACTTTAAAAAGTTTGCAAAGATTATGGCAGTTTGTAGCAGACAAGTGATTTAAAATGATGCGTCCATGCTATTTCAATTCTGATCCCATTGAATATTTCTTTAGGCAAATGCGGGCGTATAATTACAGAAATAATAATCCAGACTGCCATACTTTTAAAAACACTTTTAAATCTTTACTGATAACAAGGTTTATAAAATTTCATTCAAATACATTTAATTGTGACAAGGATTCGGCTAAACAATTATTAAAATCATTGTTTACCGGAAGTACCACACAAAATAAAGTTGCCGAATCCTCTTATAATCGCAGTTTTAATCAGATAATGGCCACTCAAGAAAGATTGTGTGTGCACTTACAAGCCTATACTACAGGGTGGGTCATTACAAAAATATTAAAAAATATACAATGCTCCACTTGTGAATCGAATTTGACATCTAATGAAATAGAATCGGTTCACAAGTGGATCTCGGTAAGAGAGTATAAATCGATACAAAATAAACTGACCTACCCGTCTACACGCGCAGTAAGGCTGTTTAAATATATTACTAAGGAATCTATAAAATACTTAGAAATTTACCTGAACAACATAAAATATTGTGGCATATAAAAATGTTAATCAAATCTAAGTATCCTATAGATTTCCTTATTTGTGCGACACACAATAATGTGGCTGAAAATTTTCTGGATTACACCTTATAGTTATCAGTGCACAATTGGTGTAAAAGTATAAATAGAATATTAAAAGGTACTGATATTTTCCGATTGCCTTCAGAATTGCCTCCTACATTATTATATTTAAAACTAAATTGAAAATAAAAATAATAAATATCACTCGTTTTTTATTTGGTTATACCTTTCCTAACAATATAAATACATAAGTGCGTAATAAAAAAAACATCCCTATATTTATTTATACATGATTAAAAGACTCGTACCCAAACTCAAATCTTCACTAAAGATTTCTGTATAATCTGTTCTGTCAAAATTTTTATTTATTTATTTTTTTATTTATTTACAACATACTTACATCTACCATTACAGAAATTTCCAATGCGGTAAACGTAGACAATTTGGTTTGAAATAACATATAACTATCAACTATCACTAAGTATACGGTAGGTGACCTTAGTGAATTCGCTCAGTGAACAACAAATCAATTCTTGAGGTTCAGAAGGTCGAAATTTCTACTTCGCAGATTGTGACCTGTCTTTATAGACTCTCTGTAATCTGTGGTTATGACGATGGTTTCGGTGTTGCAAGTTAAAAACAAAAAATCATAGATCAATATCTAATCGATATTATTATTTTGCTTATTACTGGCATAATAACATAAAACAATATATTTGCTTTATTATTTGTGGATTATTAACATATAATAATAAAACTATGCTATTTCTTTATCACTTCCAATATTTTATTCAATAATCTATGTCTATTTTTACGTTGAAATTATAACGTGGCATCACTATTCATTATAACAAGACTTATTTCCGTTACGATACTTTTTTTATATCGATGTTGCTATCTTCTTTTTCTCTTTCGGTAAATGAATAGTACGAAAAGTTATTAGAAATTATAATAATTTTTATCAGACGTGTAATCTTGAGCGGCTAAAGATTACACATTACCCAAAAATGGGCATTCCCCTTTAGATAGAAGAGGTGGGGTTGTAGTAAGAATATCTTGCTGTCTATCTCGGACAGCAGCGTTTAAATAGTGGTTGCGTCATATGTTGTATCATACATCTTTTTTTTAACACGCTTTTAGTAGCTTGGTATGTATTTATGAATCTATGTAACGGAATCTTTGAACGTGATTTTCACCCCTTTCAAACCGACGGATTGATTTGAAATTTTGCACACTTTTCGAGGACTGATGACAATACAATAATTAAGAAAAACCAAAAAATAATAGATAAAAAGAATAAAAAGTAATTATAGTTTAAAAAACTAAAAACACGCTTTATTAAAAAAGTAGAAAATAATGTAAAAAAGCGAGATATTTTGATAACCACGCTTTTTTACTTTAAAATTATTATATTATGTTCTACTTTTTTAATAAAGCGTGTTTATTAGTTTTCTAAACTATTATTTATTGTCATTAGACACATATCCTTACCACCAGATTTGAAACACTCGTATTCTATTAATTTCTTAGTAGATTTTAAAACAATCTTTATACTGTAGAGTAGGTAATGTAACTATTACAGTTGTGACTCTCATAGCCAGTTGCACTCAATGATCGGTAAACGATTAGCGAGGTTAAGCAACGTTGGGTGCGGTCAGTCTATAGATGGGTGACCGCTTAGAAGTATGTCATCTAAGCGTCTCCATGCTTCGGAGGGCACGTAAAATGTCGGTCCCTGTTGTTGCCAAATTGACAGCAGTCGTTAAGCCATGTCAGAGGCCTACAGGCTTGAACAACTCTTGACAACAGGTTGGCCACTAACCACACGAAAAGAAGAAGAAAGAAGAATGTAACTATTTAACTTAAATAATAAAAAATAAAAGTATCAACCACTACTTGTCCTCTATTACTTTTTCTGAAACCCTGACAACGTGTATGCGAAATTTCACGAAAATCGGTCGAGTAGTGTAGCGTGATAATAACAAACAAACTTACATTCGCCTGTATGCACCCTCATATGTTTCTTCAAGAAGGAGGAAAAATGGAAGACCTTCCCGCATATAGGACAATCAGGTCCACTGGCCTGATTATGAGTCTTCTTCACATGGCGAACCAAGTATTTCTTTATTTTGCATTTGTAGGGGCATTTGCTGCAGGAGAACGGATACTGGTTTGTGTGTAACTTCTGATGGAGCAGATACGATGATCTGTTAATCAGAACCTGGAGATAGAAAAATATATATATAGACAGCCATCGAAACGAAAGGTTGTTCCGAGTCTGGATGTTATGTGTCCGTTGTTTGAATGTTTGTAAAGGCCCCCGTGACACAGGAATTATTCCTAGTGCGGGCGCTGTCATTTTAAAGGAATAAAATAAAAGAAAATTTAAAAACCTTGTAAAATATTATGATTAGCTATTGTATTATATTCAGTGTGAGCCAAAATAATTCTATGTGAATAAAAAATATCGCATAAATAAATAATTATTTGTTTTTTTTAAATACATCTGCACTAGGAATAATTCCTGTCTCGCGAGGGACTTTACAAATATTCAAACAACGGACACAAAGAACACCCAGACTCGGAACACCCATTAGTGGATCACACAAATTTTTGTCCCGTTTGGGATTCGAACCCACAACTTTTGGTGTATTGGCATTGGCGCGGCGACCATTTAAACAACTACGACATGCGTGCATTATTAAAATTAAATTGTACTTATTGCTTGAGTGTTTCACGAGTGCAAAGTTGTTTAAGTAGACTTACAATATTAAAAAAAAAACAATATTGTAAACTTGGCGATTAAAATGACTGGCTATGAGTTTTAAAAGATATTTGTATTGGTTCTACACCCTTGCTTTGCTGAACATGACAACAGGTAAATGTAAATTCACATTAATAAGCGTATCTTTGACGTTCATAAGTGTAACTTTGACGTTAATAAGTGTGACTTTGACGTTCATAAGTGTAACTTTGACGTTCATAAGTGTAACTTTGACGTTCATGCGTGTAACGTTGTCGTTCATAGGTGTAACTTTGAAGATCATAAGTGTACCTTTGACGTCCATAAGTATAACTTTGTGACCTATATAAATAAACATATTTTAAATTACGAATTTAATACATATTTTCTTACCTTAGAACAATGTGGACATTTGTGTTCATCTTTTTCTTTAACTTTTTTTGTAGTAGGCGCCATCTTGCATCCTTGTGATGTCGCATTAGATACACGAGTATAGCTTATGATGATAAGTAATCTGTAATTAAAAATATATACATACATCTCACATGTCACGCCTATATGTCTGGGTTTAGGTCCATAATAGAGGGCACGCCTATTGTTTGTTAACGGTGTACAGTACCAAACACAGTGCTGCTTCTGAGAATTTCTTGTTAGAAAAACCGAAAAACATTGCACCCAACCCAGGAAAAGAAGCTGTCCTCTATATACACTACCACTGCGCCACTGAGCTTCTTCTTCTCCCTAGCCTTTATTATTCCCAAGTCACTTGGGGTCGGCTTTTCTGGTCTAACCGAATTTGACTGGATATCAGTTTTTACACGGAGCGGCTGCACCTGACCTCCGCAACCCGAAGGCTAACGATACCCTAAGGCTAAAGGCTAGGAAAAAAACTGAAGCCTCTATACATTACCACTGCACCACCGAATAGTCTTTATTAATAAATGTTATGGTTAACAAGAGTACATGCTAGTCACTTGCAATCCAAATTGCTAAGAATCTTATACAAGGCACGAAACATAGGTGATAAAAAGGTCCATTTAATACAAGGCAATACTGCACGATCGGCATGGCACGTGTGGTGTTTTTTGTTCATGTGTCCATGGGCTATGATAATGAGAGCTACCTTTCGAGATGCAAGCTTGTTGGCCGCCTTATATGAGTAACAAGAGGTAAATTGGGACTTAAATAACAATACCGAGCGAAAGTTATCAATATATGTTATGGTTAAATCATCATCACTTTTGCTAAATCAGATGCAATGCAAAGTATATTTGTGTTTATGATTAAATCAAAAATTGTAAATCGTAACAGGCACCCACAGGACAGGCTTGCCTAGCGTAGAGTCACCGGATAATAACATATATTATAATGGTTTTACTCTAAATAATTTTATTTTATATTTCCTTGTAAGTAGTGGACTAAGGGGCAAACCCCCTTAAAGATATCTCACAAAAACACAAGCTCGTTGCGCCAGGTTTTGTAATGTAGGGGTAAGAGAGGGAGTGGAACCACTGGAGTACTTATTATGCAGCCTATTTTGTAAACACATTAACTCTCAACCAACATGTTACATCTCGCTAAGACCATGGCTGCTGCAAAGGAACCTAAATATTGAGGAAAGTGTAAAATTAAATGAAAATAGTTTTTATAATTTGAATAGTTTAAATAGAAGTACCTAGTAACAGTGTTATTAACAATTTTAGTTTATAGTTTCAAAATTATGTTATATTAATGTATGATAAAAAATAAAATAGATATATATATTAATTTAAGCTTCAATCACACTATGACCCGAAGAAGTAAAGTGGATAAGACCTGTTTAAACTATTTATTAATTAAAGTAACTGATAGTCAAATTCAAAAAGAACAAAAAGCAAACTAAAACTTTGCATAAAGTGTAAATTTAAAAAGTAACAAGATTATCATAAAATCTGTTAATAGTAATTTCTATTCTTCCAAGAGAGTTAAATAATAATTTTGTTAAGTTCTAGTTAAAACTAACTCTATTTTAATTAGTTTTACAGGTAGCTCACAGTTAAGTCATTATGCTATGATTAAAAGGGCTAATTTTATGCAATCGCACATTATGTTTTGTGTGAGGCCTTTGATCAGGATGGTTATACTATCTGCATAGTCAACCATGTAGTTGCATCTCTCATTTAAGAGTTTTAGCTGATCATCGACCACTATCTCCTACAGCAGGGATGAGATCACACCTCCTTGTTGACAACCCTCCGTCAGTGTGCCATGACATGTATATAATAATTTTCTTCCTCTCCTCTATTCCTTGCAATTTTAGATTCACATTACTAGTGTTCTTATTAAACCCTCCAATTAAGTTAGAATGCTTGTATTAGGAGTGCAATAGCTGGAATTTGAAACTGCAACTTCTCAATTACAATTTATTATTAAAATTGACTGTGTATTATATGAACGGCTGCTTTAGAAATTGATTAATCCAGCCACTGATTGTTCTATCAACTCCAAATGAGCTGAGTGACTAGCTAATGCTGCTACATTCTTGCCAAACGGTCCTTATATGTCAATGAAGGTGTCTTGTGTTATTAATTTCTCAGATAGTACTCTTTATATAGCGCTGATTCTTTTGATCTGCCTTTTCTGTAGGCATAGTTTTGACAATACAGTGGCTTGTCAATTGATGGAATGTCAGAGATAATTGTAGACCTGTTGACCCTGCCTGACCTGCCTGGCAGAATGCCGCTGCCACTCAATATATTATATATTAAAGTTCAGTTTCCCTTATATAATTTATTAGATAGTGCTGTTTCTATTGCGCCTACTACAGAGTGCAGTGCTAAATCTGTTGTTCTGCCTTTTCTGTAGGCATGTTATTGGCAGTGCAGTGACTTAACCTGTCAATTGTCAGAATCCAAGAGATAATTGAAAACCTATTAAGTCTGGCTGTAAGTATGCCACTGCCTCTCAATAGGTTAAGTATAAGAGAACCTTCCCTTGGGTAGTGGTCTTCAACATAAATGAGGTTTATCCATCTGTATGATTTAGCCAGTATGAAATCAAATTTGCCCTGATACTGTGGCCTCAATACACACATGTAACCGAAGCAAGTTGCTTGTACAGCGTCAGCAATTGTGACCTAATGATTGAGAACTTGCGATTGGGTACTCGGGTTCAAAAGCCACCCATAAAACTACCAATGTAAAAAACTTACACAAGCATTCTAGCTTAGGTGGAGGTGTTAACAAAAGTACTAGTCACTTGCAATCCAAATTGCTAAGAATCTTGTACAACGCACGAATCATAGGTGATAAAAAGGTCCATTTGATACAAGGCAATACTGCACTACTGTACTGGCTATGATAATGAGCTAGCTACCTTTGGAGATACAAGCTTGTTGGCCGCCTTATATGAGTAACAAGAGGTATATTGAGAATTGAGTAGCTATACCAAGCGAAATTATTAAATATATAAATCCGATCATGGATATGCACCGATATTTTTCAAAAAATATGAAAGATTAATGTATGTAAACGTAATTACCAAGAAAAACTAGTCATATAGTAATAAATTTTGTTACAAAGCCGGTTAATAGTATCTTAGCAACATTTCCTTCTAGAATTTTTTTTTCAAAACACTTACCAACTTTGTTTTAAATACCACAGCTTCCTAGTAACACTTAATATTATTATGTAGAACTGTTAATTTAAAACTAGTTATTTTAAATATTTTAAGAACATAGGTAATACACTACAGACAAGTGAACATATTATTATTGCACAGAGTTCAGACTTTAGTTTATGATTTGACAGTGATAGATACGTTCAGAATATTTTCAAATCGATACACATTCATGTGACATTCATAATTATTGTCGACGGTAAATATTGTTTTATTGCGGTTAAAGAGTTTACTTTAGCACTATGAATGCAAAAATTATATTAGTTTACCCTTATTCAAATATAGGAAAATGATTTCCCATCCGCCTGTGCTATACTAATCTACTTTTTATTTCCGAACGTTTGCTGTTACTTTGAATTTGTGTACAAACGAATCAGAAGTTTGAAATGCTTTACTTTTATAATATGGTAACACTTTTGCCCAAGTGTCATTCGTCTAACGCCAAAATTTGTTCAAAGTGACAATTGAATTTTGTCACATTTTAGCGCGAAAATAAAGCTCACTCAAAGTGTTTTTCATCTGTCGACCAGAAAAATTCTAGTAAGTATTTAATTATGTTTATATTCATTTATAGACTATATTTTTAGTATTATTTAGTAGTAAACAGTAATTAGAACTAAAAATTTAACTAGTTTTGAATGAAGGATAATTCCTACAAAAGATGCCGCATGCCGCTTTTGTAGCACTAAGGCCAAAGGAAAGAGAACAAATATTAAATGCTGCAGATGCGATACTGCGCTTTGCCCGCAAGACTGTTTCAGGCTATATCATTTGGGTTGGGTTTAGAAACGTGCCTATTCGTTGGGCAGAATCTAAGGATAGTACGTGATACTAGAGAGTTTTCTGAGCCACAATCAGTAATTTTTACTTGCCGGAGACCACTCATTTAAAAAAAAATAAGATATTCATATTGCGTTTTTTGAGGTTATGAATAAGTAATTGACACAGAATCACGTTCCTTTCTACTTAGGGAAGTAGGGAGGAATGCAATTCAGTGTCAAAATATTTATAAATTAAAGTTATTATTAAAGATATTTATTTCAAAGTCTATAAAAATGAGCCTGTACTTTTTTTTATGGGAAACGAAACGCATTGCTCCCATTTTGTTAAGTTGTTTTGTTGACATTCATTCCGTTCCGCAATAGAAAAACAAAATACTTCAGGCAAGATAGGTCCTGGCAAAGTAGTACAGATCGACGAATCGAAATTCGGAAAAAAGGAAGTAAAATAAAAGTAAATATTAAAATCTGTGACAGACCCGAATTAGTTTACCCCGACTTCACGTGGTACTTTTTGCCCTACCCCTAGAGTGTTTTTTAGAGCCCGGAGGCACGGAGGGGGTGCAGCCTCCGGCCGCAGTAACAAAGCATAGGCACAAGCGAGCCTAAGCGGCCGAGGCTGGTCGCCGCAGGCGACCAGCAAGCCGAGGCTGCTTAGGTGAGCGCAGGGGCCAGTGCTTTGTTACGCTAGGGCGAAGAGGCTGCACATCCTGCAGTGCCGGAGAAGATGCATTCTCAAGATATTGTATAATATAGACTTTATGTGGTAAATTATATTTTCTGTAAACTGTTAGATAAGGACAGTGATTTGCCCTCTTATTCTTTGTTATTTATCAATATATGACAATAAAATTTTAAAAATTAAAGTTAATTTTTCTCGGAAATTATAGGGCTCCGGCGGGAGGGGAGGGCGGGGATTAGTTACCCTTCCCCCTCCCCACCCTCCCCCCACCACCGTTACCCCCTATCGAATAGGCACGTTTCTAAACTTTTACCTATCATTTAGCCGAATCTCGCCAAGTAGATTTTTTTTATTAATGTGTCTTTAGATTTATGATTTCTTTTTATTTCGTGTCAATATAATTATTTTTTATGATTTATTAAGATTTTTTATTTACTTACACGTGTTTAAAATAAAATTATCGCACAAACCTACTCAAATATTGGGACAAATTTTCAATAGATTTTTAATATTCGATAAATTAAAAACAAAACTACTACCGACTAAACCTACCACGGTGTGCCAACTCGCTGCCTTGAATGGTGGTTGAGTCGCTGGAACTGAAATTACATTAGCAATCCACCCAGCAGTGTCCAACACAGGCAAGAAATGCTGAAAATGGCTGGTGGACGAGAGATCCCCGTTCTCCCGCCCGCGGCCAACGCTATGGCGGCATCAGGCGTGCATAGGTGCGCCTGCGTCGCCCGGTTCGCCGGCAATGGCTCGGATCCGCAAGGATAATGTCCTCACGGATCCGCTCCGCCGCCTCCTTCTGTCTGAAAAGATTCATCCATAGCAGGCCCCCCCGTGAGGGTGCCGGCCGGGTCAATCGGACCCGACCTCCTCTCGTCCCCGGAGGAGAGTAATTCACTGCTCTCCCCTTTCGACGTTAGAAGGCGCGCGGGAACACCACTCTTTATGGGTTCTTGACTCACGGGTGGCAGGGTCCCCTGAGGCCTTGCCACCCAGAACCCTTAGTATTAAATTTTAAGTTAGTGATATTGAAACAACCCTTGAAAGTAAGGATAAATCAGTTAGAACAATTTTAAAAAGTCTTCTGTAGTGTCGCGTTTGTTTAAGGGTTAACCATGGTGATCGCTCCCACTGTGTGGCCCCCGACTTAGTTTGCCAGTGAGTGCGGCCGTATGAAAGCGCGTAGCAAGTAGTTAATAAAAACTCGATTTGTTGCCCACTCAAGCCTAGTTATGTTAAACAAATAACTGTTCCGAGTAGCTGATAAAACGTGCTATTTGTTTTAGTAAAAACACTTGATGGTGTAGTGTAGAAATAATTTGTAAACTGCCATCAAAATTTACAAACAAGAATATTCCCAGTTTGTTCGATATCTTGCTGAATATATCAAAATCTAAATCAATGACATACATTTTTATGTCATAGGTCTATAAGTTTCTCTTTCCGTGGAAATCATAATAAACATATGTTTTCCTTGGAGTAAACTTTCCAAGGAAAACATATGTTTATTAGAAAAACATCGATAATTCAACGTAAAATTTCGTACGCGGCGCCAACTCAGTCCAAACTGCAGTGGAAGGGTAAATTTGATTTTACTGCAAAACTAGAAGGCTGAGGATAAAAATATAACCTGATATAGAAAGGTTATATTTGCAGCTATAATATTATGTATAAAAATCATCACAATGGAGTAAAAAATTGTTAGCCAAATTCTCTGTAATTAAATTTAATATTGTATTAATATGTATGATGTGGTTGTGTATTTAATAAATAAATAAATAACTGTTATAAAATATTTATACAATTTGCAAAAAAATTATTTATATTATATAACTCGAGACACATAAGAAGAGCTCCGGATGCCATACAAAATGTATACAAACCGGAGCTCTTTTTACGTGGCGATGAGTTAACCTTTATTAATTTGTCTATCTCTTTCTTTTCAGAAGCGAGTGCTGTGACTACCCACCAAATATGTATAAACACATTAAATACTATAATAGCCCTAAGATGTATAAGTTACACGTACAATTCACAAAATTACTACAGAAAACGCTGAACATGCATCAAAAAGACATATTTTCACCTATAAGAGCATACGATCGTGTTAATGCGGTTAGTTAAATTTATGGAAACTAAGCCATAGATACAAAGTTACCAGGGTGCATTCAAAAGTCAAAACTATAGATTACAATACTGTCAAAACAAAGTAATCAGCGCGGCGTAGACAGAAAGTTGCCATAGAAACGTCAACACCGAAGATTGTGTTGACGTCCTATTATACTTATACTACTCTATGGTTGACGGTATTTGTTATTGTATAGCTTTACGATGTTTTTGAGGTCCATGTATTGAAGAGCAGATAATTCATTAGTTTGAAAAGAAATAAATTAATTCCAATGGAACATATAGTAAGTAAAAACATGGGGACTTTTAAACAGATCAATGTTTGTAGAGGTTGCCTGGCGAGTGACCGTAGGATGATCAGTGCAACACGATATGAAGCCATGTACAGGGATTTGACTGGTTTAATTGTAAGTATTATATATTCAGAGCAGTAACAGTAACAAGCTACTGTATATGTTTAGCTATCATTTATTTACATAACAACCTTTGTTTTTACCTGTACGGAATGATACTTATATGTAATATTAACACACTGTGTTTATCAAACTAATGAGGCCGGTTTTCTAACTTATATTATACTATAGTTGATATATCACAAAAGGTTAAAGCACGTCTACAAAAAAAAAACTAATGAGACTTCTATTTTTAAAATACCAAGCATTACATATTTAAAATGTATGCCTTAATAATTTATAAGTAATAAATAATAATTATAATAAATCTATATTTGTATAAAACATGGTTTTAAAGTTGATTGATACATACAATAGGCATGCTTTTTTTACAGGAATTACATGAGTTATATACACTAATTCTATATTAAATACCATACCTTAACCACTATATTACTATTTACATATCCTCCTAACCTTTATAAGACATATATACTACTGTGTAAAAACATTTATCTGTGAGCCATTTTAAAAAAAAAATAGTAATAATTCAATAATTCATAAGTGGTAATAAACAGTAAGATTGTGATTAAACTAAAGTTGTAGTATTTGTTATTGTTCTTATAAAAAAGCAGCGATAGCTCAGTGGGAAGACCAACAGACTGCAATGCAGAGGGTCTCGGGTTCGAACCCACGTCGTGGTGCTCCCTCCGATTTTCGGAAGTTATATGAGTTTTCGAAATTATGTGTGTATTGATTGACAATTATGCCTGCTCCGTGCCTCGGAGAGCATGTTAAGCCGTCGGTTCCGGCTGCCATAAACATCTATGGCAGTTGTTATTGGGGAACTCGACACAAAAGATCCCACTGGGTCGAAGTGTCGCCAGTCTGTACTGACTGGCCCCCACACAAGATAAGATAAGATACTGTTCTTATTGATGCATTACTTATTTATTATAAACAGTTAATCGAAAAATATGTAACAATATGTTGTAGTGAATTGACAATTGGAAGTTAAACATGTTTTTCTTGTCTTTCTTCATGTAAGCTCTATTACTTGTACCAGCTTTTTTCAATATACTATTGGAATGTGTTGACTAGAATATAATTGCTAGCTGTTACATACCAAGGATGTAAATATTTCTTACTCCTACACTTATTGGTACTACTATTGTACTATATTTCAAGTCAAGTTGGGCTGTTTATAAAATTTTGTTTATATTCTCATAATATATGTATTTGCTACAAAATTACTTAGTGTAGGACGCCCATGTGATAAGAGCTTTCTGCCACACAAGAGACTTCAATTTGGTGTTGAATATAGTACAGATTAGGAAAGGAGGCATTCCTTTCTTTCATTCATTTATTTTGATGCTACGTTAAGCCATGGGGACTGAGCCTATGCTCAATCCCTTTAGGAAAGGTCTCACTTTTAAGATACTAAGTAGTAAGCACATTCAAAATAGTCAACGTTGTGTTACGTTCGCTAACGCCGAATACCCGCTCCCACCCACCCTCTCCCGGTCGCCCGTCGCCCTTTTAGTCGCATGCGCATGCATTTAGGCACACTGTGACGTCGCGTGATCTCAAAATGCTAGAACACAAATACTATTAGATTCTATTCCACTTACACAACACACCATATTGTTATCAAGATGTTAAAAAAATAAAGTGGTTTAATATCGCCTATGTTAGTCAGTGATAATATAGCTTTTTAATGGTGAAAGAATTTTCAAAATCAGTAAGTATTTCTTGAGTTAAATCCTTACAAACAAATAAAAATGAAGTCTTTCCTGTTTATATAATTAGATTAGATTTCCTTTTTAAAAGGAAGAAGTAGTGGAGAAGTATGACATTAAAATTTAGTAAGCTCTCAAATTTTTTTATACAAAATTAAACAATTATTAGTTTATTTTCCATACACAAAGTAGTCAAGATGAACACCTATTGGAGATGTGGGTACTTCTAATAGATGGACTTTGTTAAGTTATAAAGATTAATTTATTCTCCTAACAATATCATCAGTGGAAACTAAATTCAATAAAATGTAACAATAGTTATATTCTCCCATTACATTTAAAGACTGGATCTGATTATAATATAATTGTTTTTATTTCAGATCTCACCATCAGATGGGTTATCACAGTGGCTGTGCTATGAGTGTTCAGCTTTGTTAGAGAAATATGTTATTTTGAGAAATAAAATGATAAAATCACATCACCTCTTGTGTCAATATGTGACAGAGAGTGTACCGGTGAGTACTATCGTTGTGGGAACAATTATATCAGTGTCGGAGTTTTAAATGCGATTTTAATAGAGTGTGGTCAAGACAATTTTTATCACGAGTTGGGTGGTTATGTTTCGGCAGAAGACCATGCGACAATGAAAATGAAATTTGCATGAGTAATGTGTGTGATTGTTTTACAAGTATATGTTTGAATATATTGTTTGATATGAGGAACTGACTGTAATAATAGTGTATTTGTATAATGTAATGAACGGGTGAGTGAATCAAAGTCTAAGTCAAAAATCATTTATTCATTTAGGTCACAAAGTAACACTTATGAACGTCAAAATATATGGCTTAGTGAGTTTACTAAGTTACTGAAGCTACATTTAGGATAGTTCAGGTAAAGTGTTGAGCCTATCAGAAGACACCTGCAAGAAACTCACGGCCGCTCTTTTAAATCGCCAATTAAATATAATTTCAACATTTTACAACTCAGATTAACAAAGGTGTTGCAGCCATTATGCCATATACCACTGACTGTAAAAAAATAAAGATAAACAATAATAATGTAGTAATAGGTAAACTAAGTATAAAAAAGTAAGTAATAGAGAGATTCATTACATCTTTATTAGTATTAATCATGCTGTGGTTTGAGTAGTCTCTTGAGGCAAGACGATGCCTTGATTGTGATGACCCTCTTTTTCTCGCAGAAATAACCGGCCATTTCGTGTCCAGCAGAACATATAATTATTATTCCTGGCAAAGGTGCGATTTTCGTAGAACAACTGTCTTTGAGTGCCAGGAAGATGCTCGCCGATAAAAATTGGATTATTCCTATACACTCAGTATTGAGTTTTTCACAAAGCAGTTTATCTTTATTGAAGATGCGTACTGCATCTTAGACCTGGTGCGTCAGGTTCACAGATTATGGGCCTAGTCGAGCCTTTTTCCCTGACATTCGGTAGATGTCACGCAATTCGGATGGATTTACAGTTGCCTCGATAGCTTCGTATGTTTTAAGTACTGTAGTTGTGATCTCTCCGGTACATTTATTTTCACGTTGCGGTATATTGCGTATTTCTATGGTCGAGAAACGCGAGCTGTGCTGTAAATCTTCAATCTTTTTCTGTAAAGTTAAAATATAATCAAGTTAATCCATTCGCTCTCTCTCTCTAACTTTTCTATTAGTTGTCTCATACTTTCGTATCCATCCATCCGTATAATAGTGTTACGTGCTGGGTTCGACGGATAAGAATATAAAACAATATTACCGACTAAAACGTTTTATTCTCTCACACAATTAAATTTAAAACACAGCAAACACTATACTACACTTTTCCATTGTAACTGCTTCAAACGCCGTAGTATTTTTCGCTTCCGTTCGCTTCGATGAACACTTGACCGCTTACGATTGTAACTGACTCGGCGGTGCGCGTGCGCTTTATTTATACGCGGGTAAAGTGCTTCTGGAGTTTTCCAGAAAACGTCACACACGGCACGCAACAGCGCGATGATTCGAGAATGTGCCAGCGCTCTCTCCACTGAACTCGTACCGACAAATACGTAGTTCCGTAAGATGTCAATAGATGGTGCTCTAATAAATTATTATTAGAAACCGCCGACTCTTCCCCACAGTGCCGACAGAGGGCACTAGCCGTAACAATATAAAATATATGTTTTTCCTTGTAACAATATTTATGGCAAAACTAAGTAGTTCGTTGGAATATTGAAGCAGTCATTGTAAATTGGATAATTCATATCCAGTATTATGATATTAATTTATTGATGTTTGCTGTCAGTTCGCATGCGACGAGAACAAGAGCTCGCACTTGACTCAAACAAGTATCACACACTACAAAATCCCGGGCATTAAAACTGAACAGGTACGACTTTAACAAGTTGTTACATGTGAGCATACAAGCAGCGATAGCTCAGTGGGGAGACCAACAGACTGTAATGCAGAGGGTCTCGGGTTCGAACCCACGTCGCGCACCTCTGACTTTCGGAAGTTATATGACTTTTCGAAATTATGTGCGTATTGATTGACAATTATCGCCTGCTCCGTGCCTCGGAGAGCACGTTAAGCCGTCGGTCCCGACTGCCATGGACATCTATGGCAGTCGTTATTGGGGAAGTCGACACAAAAGATCCCACTGGGTCGAAGTGTCGCCGGTCTGTACTGACTGGCCCCCACACAAGATAAGATAAGATAAGATACATGTGAGCATTGTGATATGTTTATATACTTTTTAGACTTTAGATTGTGTTAACCTGTAATTGTTTTCAGGAAATGATTAAAGAAAATCATAATTCAACATCAATCAAACTTGAAATGGCAGACGTTAAATTTGAGAACTATTTCGACGATAACATCACAATAGAAGAATGGCAGTAAGCATATTTGCAGTCATGATGATTTTGACATTTATAACACTGCCGCGTTGATTCAGAGGCGTAACCTTAAGCGCGATTAACGATCGCGGGTCTCCACCGGGGCAGTCGCGATCTGTAGCTGCGCATATCGCATTCTTAATAAAACAGAGACCTATCTGAGTATTTTGGATCAAACTAATTTGAACTCTGTTGCAATAATTTAGCACGAATATATTATTAGAATTTATAGTCACAAGATTAGAGTTCGAATTGCCATACTCCCAAATTTCGAGTTAAGTCGCTGTTTTATTAAGCATGCGATATGTCCATCTGGTGCCAGGTCGGTCGGTCAGTGTTATCGGGTTTTACAGCCAAGCAATACTTTGTATCAACCTGTGATCCGGAGTAATCTGTAGACGATAATAGGTTCAATGCGTTATTTTAAATTTGTGTTTTTTTCTCTCTCCTTCACATGTTTTCCATTTATTTACAGTTTTGAAGATCACCTAAATGAATTGACGAGCAACTCACCGATACTTGAACGATACTTAAAACACGAGAAACAAAGAGATCAGGGTGAGGTCAGTGTGTTTATCAATTTCTGTCTACTATGCTTAACATTTAAGTTATTCTTATTTATCGCTGTAGTCTAAGCGTTACGCACAGTCATGGTCCTTGAAGTAATTATATTCTTTCTTTCTTAGTGACCAAGCGTCCTCATATACATAATAATAATAATAATAATTTGGCTCGATTTGGCTCGCGAGGTTGTCGACATGTGGGATGTTGATTCGACAATCATTGTGCCGATAGTCATATCTGTCAATGGTCTAATAGCCAAGAGCCTCGATCACCATCTAAAGAGGCTCGCGTTGCGTGCTTGGATCAAGGGTTTGATGCAGAAGGCAGTGCTTTTAGATACAGCACGCATTGTGAGGAGGTTCCTATCTCTGGAATCCTAACCACCGGCAGCTTGGACCCTGTTCCCGATGCCGGTGGGGTACCATATATTTTATATTTTTAAATGTATTTTTATAGATATATGTATATTTAAAAATGAAAAGTATATTGAAAATATTTGAATAAAGAGAATAATAATATATAATATAATAATACATAGACTAGCGGACCCGCGCAACTTCGTCTGCTTCATATAAGAGAATGTTCCCCGTTTCTGCAACATTTTTAATTGCTGCTCCGCTCTTATTGGTTGTAGCGTGATGTATATATAGCCTATAGCCTTCCTCGATAAATGGGCTATCCAACACTGAAAGAATTTTTCAATTCGAACCAGTAGTTCCTGAGATTAGCGCGTTCAAGCAAACAAACATACTCTTCAGCTTTATAATATTAGTATAGATTAATCTGGTCCCAGGATGGAGCCCAGTGGCATTCTAGTCGTAATCTTGTGCAGTATGAATTATGCTTATTCTTGTTTTATTTGCGGCTCGTTAAATAACCTGCATCCAAGACGCGGTGTATTGCAGATATTTACGTAAACCACCTGTAGCGACAGTGAATGCGATTGCTGTGCACGTGATTTTGGGATCGCATAAACAGTCATTGATTGGGATTTTCCGTCAAGAAATTCTCTGAATAGAAACAGCAACGTTACAAAGCATGTAAAGCCGTTGATCCTGATATTGATCTCTCTCGAGTCGTGTCGGATTGCCATCACATCAGATTGGCGCAAATGGCCAGTCTGGACGGCTTTTTATACTTAAAGTGCTCGTTAGCTAAATGAGACATTTGGGAACTTACATTCAAGCCAATATAATCTCAAATACCGTAGCAATCGTATTTCTAGATTTGGTAAGAAATACTTTGAGTGCTGGTGAAATTTAAGAATTTTGGTAGCCAGTGACGATCTGTGTCCGGTTGCCTACCGATCGAGACATTAAGTCCTAGCGCCTGTGATAGCGGGAGTTAACTCGTTCATTGTGCCATATTGCCACCAATCTGACATGTCGAAAATGTTATAAGAATAGTTTTTACTACAAATTATAATTGTGGGAATTACAATCGGCTGCCTTCATTACGCCACAGTATTGGTGGATCTAATTAAACTTTATGGATCCGAATTCAAATTTGCAACTCTTTTGTAGTCTGAATTGCAATTCTGAAGTTTTAGAGTGCTTGATACTCAGGTGTCGACTCACGAGTTGCACGTCGGGTCAGAAGCCGCGCGTCTGTCGCTGCGAGCGCCGCTACTCTTCGAGGAGCACATCAGTAAGTACACACACATAGGTATTAGCTGTAAACTCAGTGTTCGGTGCACTCGTGCATGGCTAGCGAACGGTAAGCGATGTTGTAGCTACTTACAGCTGACTCAATTTAGCAGTTTACCGTGTACTCACATTAATTATTTTATTTAATTAAGGTAGTAGATCCTCGCTGGTTTCAGCATGAATGGGCCGGATCGACCGGGGTAGTACTACCTCTCACAGAATACCGGCGTGAAGTAACGGTACCCGTACTGTTGCGTTTCGTATCGGTGAGTGAGAGAGCCGGAGGCTCAGTTACCCGGATCCTTTTCCTATCCTTTCTTTGTCCTTTCCCTCCTTCATTCCTATTTAAAGGGCTGGCAACGCACTTGTAACTCCTTTGGGGTTGCGGGTGTCCATGGGTGGCGGTAATCGCTTACCATCAGGCGATCCGTCTGCTCGTTTGCCAACCTATGCCATAAAAAAAACTTATGTTAATGTCTGAAATCCGAATCAATCCAACATTTTCACTGCTTGTGTTGTCCAAAAATCTCATTTCGCAAATTGGTTTAGCTTCCATCTTGATGGGATATTAAATGCTGTACAAGGGTTCGACTGCACAAGGAATCAACTCAGATAGCAAACTGGCCACATTCTTGGATATGTTTAATATCATTGTCTTCAAGCAAGCAGAAATAAAAGACTAAAGATTTAAGAAACTGCCTCTATCGATATTGACGATGTCGCCCCGTACGTCTAAAAACAATATAAAACTATGTTTTAACGAAGCACTAGGTCATGAAGCATCGACTAACTGATGTTGGCTAATATACCTTGAGCGATAATTTTTAATGTACACAGTTTCCCGGCCTTCTCCGAATACGGCGAGGCCAAGAAGCCACATATTGTCATATGACGCTGCGACTCGTTCGTTGATACATTCAACATTTCTTGCTGTTTTAGATTCGAATATCTTAACTAACTATTCTCTAGGGCTAAATATAGTAATATTTAGACCTTTCACAGAGGAAAAGGGTGCTCGTGGCCTCAAGATTTCATTCTTTAATTTGTCTTCCATTTTGCCTTGTCATGTATACATGGCTGTAGCGGTCAAAAGGTCAATTCCTTTCTGCATGACAGCCCCTGTAGATAAATATCTCCTTACGTCTATGAGTTCGACTGTCTTTTCTCTGCAGATCTTTCCACATCCACTATTTCTTGAAGCAGAATGAAGGATGTTTTCCATAATACAAGCTAAAATGTAAACTTTTGGCATAAAACAATACATCGGCGGACTCAATGCCAAGGGCATTCTCTACCACTCAACCGTAGAGTGATGCAGAGATAAAATGAAGTAGGGGCATACAGTAGCATGGAACGTACTTGTACATAATATATACATACCAATAAACATATTATACAGGGTGTCCGGTAATTAATGGATAACCTGGAAATGTCTTATAGTTCAGAAAAAAAAAAAGCGCTTTATTAACCTTACGAATACATAATTTGTTTTTACGTCAATTGCGTATGATAACATCTGATAAACTATTAAATAGATGCGGATTTGTTTTAACCAATAACGCTACTTTAAATACAAATAAAGATAAAAGTGTCAAAATTTTATATTTAGTAAAATACTGTCTACAGCTATCTGTAACTTCAAGGCCAAACATAGCTCTGACACATCTTTTTTGAAAATTATAAGCTATATCCTTGTGCGTTGAGTTGCCCCAGAAAATATTGTCGTATCTAAGAACGGATGCAACAATACCACGATAGGCAGTTATTAACGCTTCTTCTGTATTAACTACTCGAGATAGTTTTTGTAAAGCATAGGATGAACTACTTATTATTTTACAAAGTACCTCTATATGATAAAAATAGAAGCATTACACTTAATACTAATTTTCATTAATAAAAATCTAGTACATATTAGTTGAACTCATCAATTTTTTCGCTCCTATTGGCAATTGTCACGTGCGAACGGCACGCGCTATTCGCCGGCCCCGCCCAATTTCTTTCTTGTCGCAGTTTGTATTATATTCGCATCCGCATGAACATCCGCATTGATTATTGCGGATGCGGATGCAGATGTCCAAATCTATGCGGAAGCTCCGCATTTGTGGATGCGGATGCGAATATTCGCAACATCCCTGGTTAAAACCATAAAAATTTTCGTCACTCTCGCAACTAGCTGCTCGCACCTTCATTGTTACAACCATAATAACTTTGCGCTTTTTTTACAACCATAGATATTTCCGCGTTTGCAGCTCACTGCTCGCACCTTAATTGTTAGAACAATAACATTTTTCGTCGCTCTCGCAGCGAGCTGCTTGCGCCCTCATTCCTATTTCTATAAAAAGCTTACGATAAAATATTTGGGTACCAACAATATAAATCCTTCAATTCTACGCGGATGAAGTTGCGGGTAACTAGTGTCTTAAATATTTTGAAATTTTAAATAATATTTTATCCATCTAATTTAACACATCCAAATTAAACAATTTAATTTGTCTTTATAACGATTTCAGAGTACAGAGAATGAGTACTATGATGACCAGTTAATTAAAAACTAAATGCGTTGTATTAAACGGAAGTGTGAAAACATTCAGAAAGACAAGAGGAGAAAAACGGCAAGTCGTCGTAAAAAAATTCTAGCAACGTACAATGTAATGAAGATGAAGTAGTGGCACCGGAATTACAGAGAGAAGGTTATGAAGTTGTGTCAGTGAAAATACAGACAGTAAGTCCTTAAGGAGTGTCACCGGAAATACAGAAAGAGAGTTGTGAACAAAGACATGGTTACAAGAAAATGGGTAAGCGTAGATGTGATAGAAGAAATGCTTGTTTTTATTGTCAAGAACTTGTAACTAACTATTCAAGACACCTTTTAAGAAAACATCCTAACGAAATAGAAGTAATTAAATACAAATCTATTAACGACGTAGATCTAAAAGTAAGAAAGCAAGAAATAACAGACAAATTAAGAAACAAGGGAAACTTTTTACACAATTCAAAAGTTTGTTTTTATAGAGACGGAAGGGTTACTATACTACCAGCTAAAAGAAAAACCAAAGAATCAAATCCATCAGCTTTTGCGACATGCAAGATGTGTTAAGCACATTCAAAAGGTCAACCTTTTCCAGACATTTCAAGAAATGCGGTATCGGTGCTAACGATTGCCAAACTCCGGGTTGCAGAAAAAGAGTTTTGTACAATAACAGTGTCACTAAAACTGAGTCGGCGAGTGTTGAACTCAGAGATAAAATTTTGCCTCATCTTCGTTCAGATGAAATTTCTCTCGTTGTGAAAAATGATCCATTGATTCTTGCATACGGCTCAAGATTAATTAAAAAGAAAAAAGAAAGGCGGAGCCGAAAAGCGATATGTTCTAAATTGAGAGACTTGGCTACTTTATTAATTGTACTCTGTAAAAAAGATAACATTATTGAAACTCTAGCAGATGTTTAAGACCCTGAAAAATATGAAATCTTTATTGATGGCATCGAAACCATGTGTGGGTGTGTTCGATGAAGAAACAGGCTTCAACAAAGTTACAAATATTCCAGCTCGAATGCGGCCAGCTATTTTGGGATGTATTGATATACTGTATACGCAGTCTATTGTGTCAACGGAATAGACAGCTTACAAAGAAGCGTATAAAAAAAAGTAGGATGACTTCAAGCGTCTTGTTGAAATTAACTGGGAGTGTGCAAAGATATTAAAATATTAAAGCTAACAGAGATGATGATTTAGAAAAACCTAAAAGTTTTGAAATCGACCTGCAAAAGTTTCCACAATAACTGAAAGTGAGAAAAAGGCAAACTAAAGAAAAATAAGTATAATGCCGATGAAAGTGACGATGTAATAAAAGGCAAATTAAAGAAAAAGAAGTCTAATGCAGATGAAAGTAACGATGAAATAAAAACTAACTCTGAAAAGAAAAGAATAAAGAAACATCCTGTAAAAGTGTCCAGTTCAAGTGAAACTGAAAGTGAAGATGAAAAAACACATAGATGAAAAGTCACACATAGAAAATGGACAGATGAAGAAGTAAAAGCAGTCAAGAAACACCTACATCCCATATACAGAAGAAAATAAACCCACACAAAGCAATATGTATGGCAGTTTTAAAAAAAGAATCTGTTCTTCAAAACAGAACGTGGATGCAACTTAACACCTACGTCAATAATATTTATAAAAAGAAGTAAACGACAACTTATCATTCTTCCTATACAGGTTGGAAGGAATAAAACGAAGAACAAAGCGGAAACTAACAGCGAAACCATTCTACTCAGTAGATGTTTTCTCAGGAATGCGATCGAAATATGAAGTTTACTTTTTGACTACTCATACAAAGTCAGCTATCTAAGACCACTTTTTAAATGGGAAGTCGAAACATAAAACTTCATAAATCGACTGATATTCCCTGGGAATAGTTGTTCAGTTTGATAAGGAGAACCTGTTGTGGTTTTCCACTTTGTACGTCGTTTTGTTCCACACCTTAAAGATAACGGTTTAGTCTAAGTTAAAAATATAGGTATTTAAGATTCAATCTCAATCAAGTGCACTTGCAATTAGGATTGAGACCGCATTGAATCGCACAGAACAATTCCAAATATTTGCATGCAACTTATGCATACACACGCCGTGACAACAGATATGTCAAGATACATAAGTTGCAATCCAATACGAATTCTAATTCCTGTTGACATGTTTCAATCTCCTTTTGCAATTGTTCTGTGCGATTCGATGCGGCGCGCCCGGTCTAGATTACCTTACGGCTCATTTATTTACAGGCGGAGCTCACCGCTGACCGGGCGCTAGAGCGCATTTTTGAAAACCGTTTGTATGAAAATACTGTCAATTTATGCTTTCCAGCTCCCGTTCAGCGGTGAGCTCCCGCTGTACATAAATGAGCCCTTAGGGGTAGGGTTACCATAATACTGTATCATAGTTCATAAGTCGAATGCTGAAATGTTATTTAACCTGTGTGTGTTTTTTCGCCTGTGGCAACCCAACAGCAAACAGCTGATTCATTGTTGATCCTGAGAAAATTATTTAAAATTCATTATTTAATCATTAATTACCTAATTTATTGAGCCGATTTCTAGCTAAACATAACAATTATAGTGTGATATATATATATATGTTGAAAGTGTAAACAAACTTAGTGAAGACTTTTATTTTGAAATTGTGACAGTTAGTTAAGTGAAACTTTGTAAATATAATTAAGAAATATTGCGTTGAATTCGTTATCATCTCTTTAGGTACGATATATTTGTTTAATTTATTTTATAAGTTTTATAGTGTACACTTTGATATTATAATTTGAATATTGATATATTCTTAAAAACTACATAACCTGACTTTATGTGATTTGACATCTCCTTTATCTTCATTTACATATTATATTACCGTTAATTTAATTTTATCTAAGATGATTATAACGCGTAAGGCCTTAACTCGCCAAGAGAAGACTAAACTCCAAATGACTTTGAAGGAGTTAAAGGTAACCAAGGAGAAGTGTGACCAACTCAGTGCGGAAAGGGATGATAATGAAAGGGAGCTATTAGATATTTTAAATAAGAACTATAAACTTAAAAAGGAATTGGCACAGTTGCAGTCTCAGTTTATTGATGCCACAAATGCTTGGGAAGGGCTTCAACAACTTGTTGAAAACTTTGACATATGTAGGGATGTTTATGAACAAAACTTACACCAAATCACTTTGCTAGAAAAGCAGTTACATCAAGCGAATTACAAGATTTCAGATTTAGAAGCAAAGAATAACACCATTGTAGCTGCATCAAACCAAAATTTGTTCGATGAGTTGTTAGCCACCAGCATTAATTCTGCTACAGTTAATAATAAACATCCTCCTTTAATTATGAACCTCACTTGTGATGAAAAGCCTGTTAGTTCTGGCAGTAAATCTGTGAGGGTTATTAAATGTAGCAAGAATAAATTGAAAAAGTATATTAAAATTAAGAAATACATTACTCGCACAAAGAAACTTATATATTAAAACAATTTTTTTATTGATAGTATGTCCTTAAATAGGCATAGGCTGCAACTTATTGACCAAGTAAACATGTATTCATTGGAGTTGGACAAAGTCTCATTGCAGCGACCGGCAGAGGGTGGTATGTGCGCGTGTTCGGCGCTAGTCACGACCGGCGAGTGCGAGTGCCCTTAAAGATAGCTTTTATGTTATTTGTAACGAAATCATTCATAATTTGTAGCGTGTTATTAGGGTAAATACGTTTACGATTTTTAATTATTTAAATTTTCTTTTCGAATTACTTTTTAAATGTTTTAATATGAAAAAGCCTGAGGCTTCTACTCTATTTACCTATCACGCCCTATTTTTTTCAAGACGGTAAAAATGCCACGCGGTATATATATGTATATATATATATACAGGGTGATTTTGAAATCGTGTAATTCCTTTTAACCACGCATTCTACTGGTGATATAGAATAACCCTGACCATATTTTTATTTAATTAGAATTACTTTTTTGAAAAATTATTGATCCGTTTTTTTTCGTGAAATGGTGTCAAATAGTCATATGTTAACCAACCGAGGCAATTTTAATTTTTTACTAATTAAAATAAAAAAAACGTATTAATAATTAATGTCGTAAATAATAACGGGCGGTCCTTTTTATTGCCCCTTATTATTTACGACATCGGTTATTGTTATGTTATTATTTTTAAATTAGTAAAATATTAAGATTGTGTCAGGTGGTTAAAATATGACTATTTGAAATCATTTCATGAAAAAATCTGTACTCTAAATCTGCCGAAACCATTATTCTAATTAAGAAAAAATATGGTCAGGGTTATTCTATATCACCAGTAGAATGCGTGGTTAAAAGGAATTACACGATTTCAAAATCACCCTGTGTATATATATATACACACACATATATATATACAGGGTGTCCAAGAACCTGGCGTCCAACTGGATTCCCACGATGCCCCAAGTTCTAACAGTACTCAGAAAAATATTTTAAAAAATCCACCCCATGTACTTACAGAATTATACTGATTTCAAAAAAAAAGGGGAAATGAGCACCCTGTGACATACTTTTGAATGCTGTGACTGCTAATGCTGATAATTTCGATATTTCTTGGAGGTTTTGTAATCTAGGGTATTGCTGTGTCTAAATAGAATGTAAAAATAAAGTACTTATTGTACCATTTTAAAATAAAATATTATTTTAACTAAAGGTGATATGGAAAACTATTGAATTTCGCAACTTTGACCGACTGTAGTGTAAAAAAAATGTACCAAAATAGTATGGCAAGTGACGTCAAATTTTGACGCGTTTATTCCTCTTTTTAAAAAGGTATAATACTTACACATTAATTTGAAAAAAAAAATTTTGATAATATTTTTACTCAACAACCCAATTTTTACGAAGTGCCTACCTACTAACGGTAACTGTCGGACCCTTTCTTATCTTAGAAACTGTTATGTTACTACTATTATTTACTTCGGTTCCAAGAGTGAGCAAGAAGGAAATACACACAGGTAGATGGGTTCCCAGTAGAATAAAAGCAAAGAATGTTAGTTTAAAGATATTTTATTACAATAAATGTTCAAAATGTTGACCACCCGCGGCAATACAAGCTCTCACTCTCCTTAAAAAGGACCGCTTTATGTTTCGCGAGTAACTTTTTTGACGTATCACCTGCACTGCTTGTGTTATCTTCTCACGAAGGTCAGCGATGTCATTAATGGGCTTCGCATAAACGAGCTCCTTCATAGTTCCCCAGAAAAAAAAATCCAGCGGATTTAAGTCAGGTGAGCGGGCTGGCCACGGGATTGTTCCTGATCGCCCAATCCACCTGTTCGGGTATTGCTCGTCCAAAAACTCTCTAACGGATACGCGAAAATGTGCTGGACAGCCGTCGTGTTGGAACCACATATCTGGTGGGGTCTCTTCTAGTAAGTTTGGCAAATCATTTTGAAGAAAATTTAAATATGATTCGCCAGTCAAATTCTCGGGCATCTCAAATGGACCAATAATATTCCCACAGAGAATACCGGTCCACATGTTCACTTTGAACCGGTACTGGGATCTATCTTCTCGCATCAAGTGCGGATTTTCCACATGCCACTCGTGCAAGTTGTGTAGGTTCATGTAGCCATCCTTCTTAAATGTAGATTCATCTGACCACAAAATTTTGTCGATAAAGTTTTCGTCTTCTCGATGTTTTTGCAGGATTGTTTCACAAAACGCGACTCGGCTCGGATAGTCTCGAGGTAAAAGACTTTGCACTCGCTGTACGTGGTACGGATGATATTCTTCTTTTTGGAGAATACTGTGTGCTGTGCTCTTCGGTATCCCCGTATCAGCTTCTATTCCTCGCACAGAGATGCTTGGATTTGCCGACACCGCCTCTAAAACTTCATCGCGTATGAAGTCATTTACGGGTCGTCCTTCACCAGCTACTTGATTGGGGAACCGCCCGTCACATAGTGATCTGTGCACATTAATGAAAACTCGATGGTCGGGATATCGCGTAGCCCTCGGATACCTTTCTCTGTAAAGTCTCGCTGCAGCTCGTCCATTACCTCTACATTCTCCATAAATGTAGTGCATATTTGCGTATTCTTGCGGAGTGTAGGTCGCCATGGTAGCACACACAAAACACAAACTGTCCAAACACAGGCAAAGGTCGTCGTAAAGAGTTCGTTTCAAAGTCCAGAGCACAAAGAGTAATCGAGTCCAATAAACAAAGCTTTAAATCGTAGTACGTGATCAATGGTAACAATAAGAGAGAGGTGCGTAGTAACGGCAGGAGGCAGTGACGCGTACTGACCGTACTGTTATCCTAAATAGCACGATCCCAGATAGCGTCACTATCTATCTCACTCGCACCTCTAACCTTTTTCTCCCTCACTCTTACCTGAATAATGGGGTACCATAAAGAAGAACCAGCAAATCGCAAAGATAGTTTCTGTCTTGCTCCCTCCTGTTGTAATAACGAATCACTATGGTGAGATGCATGCACATACCGTCCCTTACGGTCTAACCTGTTTTTTGAGAGGCCTGTTGTTATTTTTATGAGCATACAACAGTAATTCTTTAGAGGTTAGATTCAATTCGTCGTAAATTTTTCTTTCTAAGAATTCTGTAAGACATCGTAAAAATTGGGTTGTTGAGTAAAAATATTATCAAAATTTTTTTTTTTCAAATTAATGTGTAAGTATTATACCTTTTTAAAAAGAGGAATAAACGCGTCAAAATTTGACGTCACTTGCCATACTATTTTGGTACATTTTTTTTACACTACAGTCGGTCAAAGTTGCGAAATTCAATAGTTTTCCATATCACCTTTAGTTAAAATAATATTTTATTTTAAAATGGTACAATAAGTACTTTATTTTTACATTCTATTTAGACACAGCAATACCCTAGATTACAAAACCTCCAAGAAATATCGAAATTATCAGCATTAGCAGTCACAGCATTCAAAAGTATGTCACAGGGTGCTCATTTCCCCTTTTTTTTTGAAATCAGTATAATTCTGTAAGTACATGGGGTGGATTTTTTAAAATATTTTTCTGAGTACTGTTAGAACTTGGGGCATCGTGGGAATCCAGTTGGACGCCAGGTTCTTGGACACCCTGTATATATAATATGAAGGTAAAGACAAATGATGATTGATGATGATGAATGATTTGTCTAAGGCTTTTGACTGTATACTTCATGAAACATTCATTAGAAAATTACATCACTATGGTGTCAAAATTCAGCACTGAATCTTCTTACATCCAATTTGAGTAACAGGATTCAGAAAGTTGATGTTAATGATAAGCGATCTCCGAGGTCTGTGGTTAAAATGGGGGTTCCTCAGGGTTCAATCCTCAGCCCGTTTTTATTTTAGTTTATATTAATGACTTACCCCACCTCGTGAAGGATAAACATGAGATAGTACTGTTTGCGGATGATACCTCTCACTGAATATATAGAAGATAAAAATGCTTGGGATTGAGTTCCACTCGCAGGTTATTTCTAATCATTATTATTAAGCTAACTGTAATATGAGTTGCTGTGACTATTATTTCATTTGTTATTAATATGTATCTTAGATTTAAAAACTTTTACTTTTAAATCTTATCGAAATAAATAACTGGAACAACTACACACAGCAGCTCATATAAGGAAAATTATATAACATTGAATTGTATTGATGTAAACATTTGGCGATTGAAAAGAGTGGCCATGAGTTTCTTGCCTGCATTTTCTCATGAAAGCTCCTCGAACAGGCTTTTTTCAATGCTAATTTTTTATTTCCTATTTAATAATTTTTTTTTAATTAATATAATAGTGAATTGACGTTTCCAAGAATTGTTTGCACATTTTTATGGAAATAAAGATTTTTGACTTTGACTTAAGTAGTGACATAATAGTATAGTATCTATATGTCAGGTTGCAATGTTATTATGTTTTTAATGAATATTTTTAAATTTTGTTTGTGGTTATTGTTTTGATATAGTTTGATTTTGAAGACTAGTGACTTATAAGTATGTTAGGTTGCAATGTTACTGATTATGTTACGTTAAAGGATATTTTTTAATTTTGTTTTTGATTATTGTTTTTAAATAGTAAAGCAGTGCTTTTGTTTTTTAATTGTTTAATTCTAGTGACTAACGACATATAAGTAAGTCAGGTTGCAATGTTATTGATTTTGTTTCTTTGATAGATATATTTAGTTTTGTTTGTGATTATTATTTTGATATTATAGTGAAGCAGTGTTTTTGATTTCCAAATGTTTTAACTTTTATTGAATATTTGACTCCAAAAGTCGTTTTACAGAACTTAAATAAATACAAAGTAGAAGAGTTGTGGGACCTTAATTTAATTTAGTATTCCGGGTGGTATTGTGTTTCCTATCCACCATTACTTTGTATTGGTACTCGGACATACTGCTTGCTTATGCTTAATACTTGCTTAAATAAAACGGCGACTAAATTAATTAACCTGTGTTTAATTCATATTAAGTAATATACTTATTTATAACAACTGGCATTGGATATAGGAAAAAGGTTATTCATTTTGACTCAATGGTGGGGTTAAATTGGCAAATTAGTATGACTATCAGAAATCCGCTACAAGTCGCGGCGTTGTCGAATTGTTGAAATCTGTAGCTTGCACGGCCAAATATACAAAACGGCAACGTCGCGGCTGCTATGATTGGCTCATTTAAATCGGATCAACATTTTCCGTAACTTTCGCAAGGTGGATTTGTATATCGTATCAACTTCGGCGACCGCTAGTAGTAGTAGTTACCAGAGATGCATATTGGATCAACAAAGTGCTCGCGTGATGTCGCTTCAGATCAAAATTTACCGTAAAGGGATATATATATATATATATATTAATTACCGGACATCCTGTATATATCTACCTATGTGAGATCCAACAATATATATATGTATATTTATCAAACAGATCTGACTGATGGCCTAACTTTATTATACATGTTTCAAGGTGCCCGTGTTCCTGAGAAATCTGCACTTGCCACTCACACAAGGAATGCTGAAGATATCACTTTAACACCATTCAGCGAGGACTGCAGAGATAGTGTTACAGGCATTATCGACAGTGATGTTAGAGACAGTAGTAGTTCATCTAGTAATATACAATCTTATATATGTGATAAGTGCAAAAAAGTATTCAACGATAAGATTCTATTAATCGCACACATTCGCCAACATTCAGTTACTGGTGACAAGCCATACAAGTGTGATGTCTGTATGAAATGTTTTACTCAAAAGGGCAATTTAGTTAAACATTACCGTTTACACACCGGTGACAAACTATACAAATGTGATGTTTGTATGAAATGTTTTACTACAAAAACCATATTAAATAGACATTACCGAATACACACTGGTGATAAGCCATACAAATGTGATGTATGTATGCAATATTTTACCAGAAAGACCCATTTAAATGATCATTACCGTGTACACACCGGTGACAAACCATACAAATGTAATATTTGTATGAAATGTTTTACCCGAAAGAGCGGTTTAGTTACACATTACCGTATACACTCCGGTGACAAACCATATAGGTGTGATGTTTGTATGAAATGTTTTAGACATAAGCACCAATTAGATGCACATTGCCATGTACACACCAATGACAAACCATACAAATGTGATGTATGTATGCAATGTTTTAGAGAAAAGAGCAGGTTGGATAATCATTACCGTTTACACACCAGTGATAAACTATACAAATGTGATGTTTGTATGAAATGTTTTGACAGAAAGAGCCATTTAGATACACATTACCGTGTACACACCCATGACAAACCATACAAGTGTCATGTTTGTCTAAAATGTTTTACTATAAAGGGCAATTTAGATAGACATTACCGTATAATACACACCGGTGATAAACCATACAAGTGTGATATTTGTATGAAATGTTTTACTATAAAGGGCTATTTAGATAAACATTACCGTATACACACCGATGATAAAGCACAGAACATAGAATACAGATAGAAAGGCTAGGCCTTGTGGGCGGGGCAGGCGCGCCGAACGAAGTATGAGCAACGCACATACTTTAACCGTTCACTTGTTTTCATCTGTTGATAATCGCGCTCATACATTATATTCTATAGAAATTATGTTAAGCAAAGACTCGTATAGTTCGTCTGGATTATCCAGAGGAAGGTCCATATTGACAACCTTGACACTTATGTTATTCCTTTAAGCGATTAGAGGTCATTGGTCTACATGTGGTCTTATCCTCTTTAAGCATTGTATTTACAGAAACGTCTACTTTTTGCCCTTACTTTTAGAAATTGGCAGTCGCAAAATACATTATCTAAGCAGGTAGCAGAATGTGAAGTGATCCTAGTGGGTTCAAAAAATAAATGCTTTAAATTGAAAGAACCAAATAAACTAATAAGTCTTAAAGAGAGAGCTGACTGCTCAAGTAAATTAACATTAAAATCACCACATACTTCTATATGCCTATTACTAAAGCTAAGTTTTAAAATACATATCCTCCATTCGGTTTCAAATACACTAAAGTCACTCTCCGGTGGTCGGTACACACAAACTATGACATGTTGCTCTAATTCCACACAGGATAATTCAACAGTGCGCTCGATAGAAAGATTTACTAAGTATATCTTTACGTTCTTTACATTTTACATTATTATACAATTAATATAATTAATATAATTATTTAATTATTATACATTATTAGACAGAGTGGCCAAAAAGTCGTGGATCAAACGCAACTAGGGGTCATTAGCTGCAAAATGTTGTTCTTTGTTGGTCTTTAAGGTCAACCCCTGCTGAGTTATAATTTATTTTGTTTTTATGAGAAAATTGACGTTTTTTAACTAATGTGTGTATATGTGTGTCTGTGTGTGTGTTGTGTGTGTGTGTGTGCGGGAGGGTGCGTGTGCGTTTGTGTTAACACAAAAATCCTTGTTTACAATTTAAATTAAAGGGTGTGTGTGTATAAAGTGTATTTTTACTCTATGAACTTGAGGAGCACTTCCGTATCATCGTAATCTAGCTGGAGTAGCCAGCTGGTTGTGATTAACTTAACCTCATGGATGTTGAGTCCCACAATGTTTTGGTTTTTGTTAAGTATGTTATATAGTTTGCAACCAAGGCTCTTATACTGTCGTCTGGCAAAGGCGGTTCTACAGCGAGTGCTCGAGCAGACCGACTGCTTGCTACGTTTTTTAGGATCCGGAAGGGGAACATCTTTATGCACTCTTAAGGTTGTTCTGAGCACAAAGAGCTGTCTAATAGTTAGTACTTTATTGTCAGCGTACAATTGTTTGGTAGGGTATCTTATCGGCTTTTTATTCATTACTTTTAACACAGCTCTTCGTGCCCGTTCCAATTCAAGTAACTGTGTCTTTCTGGAACCCCCCCATACCGGAATGCAGTATTGAACGATGGATTGACACACACCAAGTACCTAGACTTCGCATTTGTTACTTTTATCAAATCGGGGCAAGTACAGTTATTATTAGCAGCACAGGTGTGGGCTTTAATAGAGAAATCCTGGGATGGAGAATTAATTTTAGATAAGTAGAAAGGAAGATAAAGAGTTTTATTCAAATTTAGAGTAAGTAAATTATTAGAAAGCCAAACCATGACTTTTTTTAACGAGTATCCCGCTCTCCCTTTAACTAAGTTCCAATTTGGACCACTCACTACAATTGCGGTGTCATCAGCATAAGTGTAAATATCTGTATAAGGAAGAGACATTGTGCAGAGGTCATTGACATATAGCTGAAATAGAGTGGGACCTAGAATGCTCCCCTGGGGGACGCCATAGCAGACAGTAGCCTCATTACTTATCAAATCTCCTAGTTTTACTCTTTGTTTCCTATTTGATAGGTAATCTTCGAAGAGACTATGCGTGGATCCACGAATACCAAGCCTTTCCAGTTTATTAAGTAAGAGCAGGACAGAGACAGTGTCGAATGCTTTGGAAAGATCTTTTAGAAATATGCATAAACATCTATTATTATCGTCCAATTTCTTAACCACTGTATTAGTTAGGTCAATAACAGCGTCTTCAGTAGAAACTCCGGATCTAAATCCATACTGGTTGTTGGCTAAAATTTTAAATTTATCGACGTACTGTTTTAATGAGATGTTTAGAAACTTTTCTATATTAGAGAACAACCATGTATAGAATTCTTTCTGACAAACGCACTTTCAATTGAATAATTAAATTTAATATGAATTGATTACTGTTCAACAAATGTTCAATAATGCCACATATTCGAATATTGTTGTTGTATAAATCTAATTTTAACTCCTTGCCGGATAAACCTAAGTATTCTGATGAATTAGTCTAATACTTTGTGTATCCCCATTCTTTGGCTCATCTAACAGTTTAAAGATGATATGTACATATCAACAAGAAAATTTGTACTAATAATACTACTACATATGTTTTAAAACCTTTACTGCCCTACTGGTACCTGTATCTCTACATATATTATATGCTAATAATTTAGCAAGTTGCTTTTTATAAAAATAAGGTAGGTAGATAAATTATATAAACTTATTAGTGTCAACGAATGAACTAAAATTGTTATAGCATATACTGTTTTAAAAAAGTAAATTAGGTTTTCAATATTCCTATGTTGTTATTTTTTTAATACAAAAGACTATGGTGATGCGCAAAGGATAAAGTTACACCCTATCTTATCATATAATGATTTCATTACTTCTGTTAAATAGATTGCATCCTTTTTATTGTTTATTTATTTGGATCGCCAACATATGTTACATATTTCTTACATCTAAATAGTAATGGACAGACATGCCTTGTGCTCATTTAATTGTTTACAGGCAACCACATCTAACAAAAATAAAACAATCGCCACAAAAATGAAATAAAAAACTCTTACTAGATTAAAATAAAATTAAAAATAAATAAAAACGTTAATCTAAAAATATAAAATCATACCTAGCCTAGTACACACATGAAAAAAAGTCTGCGTTCACTTGGAAAATGCTTAAGTAGTTCTGCATATTCCTCAGGCATATTGTACCCTATTAGCTTCCTTTTAGTTATTTCAATACATTTTTACCATCCGTCAAGTGCCAATTACCTTTACAAGATGCAGGAGTCTATAAAATAGATTGTGACTGCGGACTCTCATACATTGGTCAAACCAAGAGAAGCATAGGCACCCGCATAAAAGAACACATAGCTGATGTAAAACACAAACGCACGTTGAAGTCTGCTATGTGTGAACATGTACAACAGGGGACCAACCACTACCTGAGATTTGACAAACCACAGATTCTCGCTAAGGAACACCGATTCTTACCAAGGATGCTTCGAGAGGCTATTGAAATCAAAAATCATCCCAATTTCGATAGAGAAGATGGTTGGAATGTACCACCAACTTGGGATCCAGTACTTCAAATAGTCAAACCCAAGAAGAAACAGACCACAGCTAGACTTCATGATACTTTGAGCTCATTCTGCGTAAATAGAAACACCAATAACTAAATTATGTTCGGGTACTTTGAAATAACTACACTGGAACATTGACACAACTACCATCTTAGTCTCCCCGTGACCATGGCTTCTGAAAAGCAACCGAAACGTCGGGGAAAGTGTAAACCTAAGTATAAATAGATTTAATAGTTTAAATAATTTTATTAGCTTATAAATTAGTAAAATTCAATAGTAATAGTAGTGTAATAGTTTCAAAATTATGTAATACAGTGATAAATAAACAACGCGGTAAAATCCGTATATAGTAGTTTAATTTCAATGACCTCTCAGATTTTTCGATGCCTTCCAATAATATTCTACTTGTACAAGCGCACACAAAGAGTAGACACACGTCCCCTAAAATCTACCATAGCTATATTTTAATTGACGAGGATTACTATTGCTTTACTATTGCTGTTCTTCTTTTAATGGACAAAGAACAACTGGCAGCTACGCCCACGTTAGGTAACCCTAACATTGGCTAGGCGCCAAAACGTCGTTAGGCTCTTTTTCTCGACGACAATGATGACGATTGATAAATAGCTAGCGCAGGCTTCGGTGGCGCAGCGGTAGTAAGTGTAACTGCCATGCATGAGGTCTTAGGTTTCAATACCGGGTCGGGCCAAAAAGTGTTATTAGGTTTTCTAATAACAGCCCAAAGTCAGTAAGTTGGCGGTGTTTCAGCCCCGTGCTTCGCAAGGCACGTTAAGCAGTGGGTCCTGCGCCTCACCTGACCCCGATCGTGTCGGATTGCCGTCCCAAAAGCAGTTAATTATGATATTTGCTCAGTTAAAAATCCGTACATAAATATGTATTCTAAATACTCCTCGGATATATTTTGATGTGCTCTGTGTTATAGACTAGTATTAGTCTAAGGAACATTATGAACTACGTGTCAGTGTTGGGCAGCACTTGGACCAACTGCCATATATAAATGGTCAGTCCCCTTTCACCGAGATTGAAAACCAATTTTTTAAAGAAAAACAAAGAATATAGAGATTTTCATATAGAAATTGTTGTAACACGCCGCCAAAAGATGTCGCAACTGCGATGCCAGCCAGCAAAACAGCCGTGATGTCACATCCTACCGCCACTACAAGCCAGCCACGGTAGTGGGATAGAGGTGAGGCAGTCGCCGCCAAGCCAGCCAGCCATTATAAAAAGCGAGCGCTCTCTTGTTACGCTGAACCCGTAACAAGAGAGCGAATGTTGTTGATAAATCAAGAATAAAAGTGATTATTTACCGAGTACAGACTAATTTATTTCACCTCGCTAATTTAGTCTTACATTGTGTTTTTTAATGTTAAAGCAATAAATAAAGCGTTCATTCATTATATTTTGACACGAGAGAAAATATCTCAACTTTTCCAAGTGAACGCTGAGTTTTTGATGTGTGTTAATTACCTAAGCCTGGAACTCGGGTATTCCTTGATTTTTTCTTAAATCTTAGCAAGTTATCATCAAAGATATCTAAATTAGCCAGTCGCTGAAAACTATTATATGATTTGGCTATTCTTGTTAAAGTTGAATTAAGACCTATTTTAGTATTGTATCTACGAATATTGAGCAGCTTGTAGACTCCCGAACGCGGTAGCCTCCTTGGAACAGAGATATTAATTTTGGACAATAATTCAGGACAATCTATTCTATTATTTTACAGACTATTTAAGAATAATAGATCAAGTTGTAGACGTCTATCGTGCAGCGAAACCATTTTGAATGTTCAAGACGACGACTGTACGATTTTAATGAATTATGTAATTTCATGTCAAAGGCAAGATGACTGACGAATCTCCTTTGTATTTGTACAAGTCGGTTTTTATGAACCTTATAAAATGGCGACCAAACCTGAGAACAGTATTCCAGTATGCTCCGAACCAATGAATAAAATAAAATAATCTTAGTTCTAGGCTGTATAAACCATTTAGAGTTTCTGGCTATAAAACCACATATCTTAGTCGCATTGAATATTATTTTATCTATGTGTGCATTGAATGTAAGTTTACTGTCCATTAAAACTCCTAAATCACGTATGGGTGATCATTTATTCTGTATGACATTCGTATCTTTGTTTTTTTCTGGTAAAGGAAATATAATTGCATTTTCAACATTTAAAGACATTTTATTCTGTAAATACCACTCAACCAGTCGGTCAATGTTGTCCTGAACTAGACTACAATCCTCTGAACTTTGGATGATATGATATGGTAAAACTTTGTATGACGGAAACATTGGGAGATGGAATTAATGAGAATTAAAAACAAAAGAGCTCCTAAAATGCGATCCTTGTGGAAGACCAGAGGTGATGATGAATTCGGATGAATGCGCACTATTCCCTACTACGTAGGATTTTCGGTTGGTAAGGTACGATTCAACCCATTTCAGAACGGATACTATACTCTAAGGTCCGCAAGTTTCGAATTCAGTGTTCTATGGTGTACTTTGTCAAAGGCCTTGCTAAAATATGTATATACGGTGTCTACTTGAGTACCCTGATCGAGATGATAAGAAATCGTATCTGTAAAAGCTACAAGATTAGTAGTTGTAGACCTTTTTTGTATAAAGCCGTGTTGTTGTTCAATAAATCGCATTTTGGCCGAACTGTTTAAATATGGGTAAATTAATGACTTAAATATCTTTGGTATTATGAATAAAATTGATATAGGTTTATAATTCTTAACAATGTTTTTAGGACCATCTTTATGAAGAGACACAATTTTGGCGTTCTCCAATAGTTAGAGAAATGCCCTGAACGGAGCGACTTGTTGAATATAAGCCTTAGAGGAAAAGATATTTGTGTGGCATATTTAGTCAAAAATATAGGTGAAAACCATCCAGTTCAGGCCTTTTAGTTAACTTTACAAAGTACTCGTATATATGATTCGGGTAAAATCAACGTGCTAAGGGAGAGAGAACTATTATCAGAGATAAGAATTGTTTTTGTTTTTTATGTTGCTCTTCAAAATGGCCACACAGCTGAGGCGATGTTGAGGTCTCTACTTTGACGGCCTAAGAAGGTGCTTTTTCGCACCCGTTTAAAGGACCCAGGATTGAAGAAAGAAGGAAACAGTGGCTTGGCCGGGAATTCCACGCCTTGATCGTTCGGCAGAGGTGAGCATGAGGACTCAAACTTGTTGGTGCGCGCTCTAATCGACTCTACCGTGTAAGGATGGCATCTGAGCCCAGCACACGTTATTCTAGATAGGAAAGGGGAGGGCGGGATAAGGTGGAATAACTCTTTAGAGCACTCCCCGTGATGTATTTTGTAGAACATGCCAATGAGGCAATGTCCGTACGGAGTTGCAGAGGTTCCAGTGAACTCGTGACCTCTGTGTCTTCGATACGGACAGCCCGCTGCTTTAACCTGTCGAGAGCGTCCTGTAACTGCGCGGAGCCGTCCCAAAAATGAGAACAGTACTCCACGCAAGGGCGCACTTGCGCCTTATAAATATCAATGTGACCATTAGTTCTTCTACCTCACAACATTTTATCGCCTCTACAAACTAAATAAGATTTTTATTATTTGATTCCTACAGAGTACCGTGTTGTATTAGTTACATGTAATTAACATAAAACATGAACTAGTCGCTCTTAGTTATGGATTATGAATAATAATTTCCACTACTCCATTTTAAATGTTCATTATATTATAGCGTTGATATTTTCTGCCAACGCAGTCTACACAATTGTAATAAAATGAGGATACCTATGTAGGGATTTGAATTCCAATTTCGTTTCATCTGATCGCCAAATGTTTTATAATTTACATAAAAATAAAAGTTATACTGACAGAGACTGATAATGACATTTAAAATGTCGGAAATATGTTGTTGCATTTATTGCCATATTCTTCTTCTCCCTAGCCTTTATTATTCCCTAATCACTTGAGGTCGGCTTTTATAGTCTAACTGGATTTGACTGGATATCAGTTTTTACACGGAGCCGCTGCCACCTGACCTAACGATACCCTTAGACTAGACCAGTGTCAGGATATTATAGGGCACTGACTTCCCAATAACGACTGCCATAGATGTTCATGGCAGCCGGGACCGACGGCTTCACGTGCTCTCCGAGGCACGGAGCAGGCGATAATTGACAATCAATACGCACATCATTTCGATAATTCATATAACTTCCGAAAGTCGGAGGTGCGTGACGTGGATTCGAACCCGAGACCCTCTGCATTGCAGTCTGTTGGTCTCCCCACTCAGCTATCGCTGCTCTAATACCATGGAATTAATAAGTACAAAATATAATACCAGCTTTAACCTATACGCCATTTGGTTAGGTACTTAACTAAAGGTAAACAATCTTGATGTGTCTTTTTTATCTAAAAACTCAGTATAAAAATAAAATGCTGCTTAACGGTAATACTGTACGCTTTCAGCGATCATTTCTCCCACGTACGTGTAAGCTCTGGAATGAACTGCCTGCTTCGGTGTTTCCCGAGCGCTATGATATGTCCTTCTTCAAACGAGGTTTAAAGATAGTTTATTTGCAAAACAATTATGTTTTGCAAATAATTAATTAGACGAGAGTTTATATTAAAAAGTATATTTAGGCATATTTTTTGCAATTATAATACGTTTCTAATATTTATGAGTGGGATATTTAAATAACGATATCTTTATTGCTGGTAACCCTGATAACCCTTCACAACTGTTTAAAAACAGTTCTGTGAAGTCAAAACAAAGCTATATGAATTGTTCCAAATCTTAATTTATTGAAAAACATATAGCTTTTGAAACTTAACACTACAGGACAAATATTGGTACTCTATACCTAGTTCTCTTTCAAGGGTGATATTACGATTGCCCATTCTGCTTTTACAACCATTCAAACAAAGAACACGCCGACTATAGACAACTATTTGTAGATCACACATCTATGCAGTCGTGTAAGCTTCGCTTGCGCGATCCAGGATTGTAAATAGTAACGTGTATTTACTACAGCGCCATCTCTTGTTGGGTATTGTAACTATTTAGTATGTGAGGAATACTAAAAATAAAACGCATTTCAGATGGCAAGATCATTTTATGAACAAAAACAGCTATACACATATTTATTTATAAGTTGTTGATTTGTATTCTCACTATATTTATAATTGTGACTATACTACTTGTGCCGTCCTTAGGTAGAGCCAGAGAAGCGATCAATCTAGGTACCAGAAGGCAAAGGGGCGCCAGAAAGCCAAATGCGGAAAACTATTTCCTGGACTAATATAGCAAAATTTAAAATTAAAATTCAGTAAATATTATTCTCGCCATAATCTAGATCCTTAGTTCCCAAAGTGGTCCAGGTGGACCCCCAGGGGTCCACGGGAGACTCGACAGGGATCTACGTTGGCGGGCATCCACGAAAATTTATTTGCTTTCGATAGTGAAGAACTAAAATGTTGCCTTGACTTCACCTAGGCAGATAATGACGGATTTTGAGGAATACCACACGCTGAAGAACCGAGAATAAAAAATAAAAAGTTTCTTCAAAGAATTGATCAAATTTTTTAACAGGGGTTCTCCGGAACCCGCTAAATTTTGATAATGGTCTATGAGAAAAAGTCTGAGAACCTCTTATCTAGATTTTGACAATACATTTTTATCCCTCGGAAACTGTATTTTTTGTGAAAGATACCCCATGTCCTATTCTACACCCCTGACATCATGTATGCAAAATTCGCACCTCACCGAACATAAACAGTTTCCATACTAAGAAAAGTGAACTCAAACATTTCATTTACATGATAGAGAACGATAATGTACAATGTTCGAAATGAGTAAGTGTGATTCTCATGAAAAAGTGTCCACACTAAAAAGAGTGAGCTCACACAGTTAATTTACATGATTGAGAACGATATTGTACAATATTCGAAACGAGAGAGTGTGAAACTCACGCAAAAGTGTCCACACTAAGAAGAGTGAGCTCACACATTTCATTTACATGATAGAGAACGAAATTGCACAATGTTCGAAATGAATGACTGTGAAACTCACGAAAAAGTGTCCACACTAAGAAGAGTGAGCTCACACATTTAATTTACATGATAGAGAACGATATCGTCTAATGTTCGAAATGAGTGAATGCAAAACTCACGAAAAAGTGTCCACTCTACGAAGAGTGAGCTCACACATTTCATTTACGTGATAGAGAACGATAGTGTACATACAATTCTCAATATGAGTGAGCGTGATAATACTATGTTTATAATTCAGATGTCATGTTGTCATTGTGTGTCAGATGACAACTTAACGTACAGAATAGTGACCGTATTTATTAAACGTGGTAGCGCATCTACCATTTAAATATAGCGAGAATACAGATCTACATGTAGTATAATTATATATACATATTTGGTTAGTATTCAAGAGTACCTTAAACACTTCAGGAACAATATAAAGCTATATTGAATAATAATGTCCTCCAGACAGAATTTCGGTCACTGTGGACATTCTTAACTGCGACATGGCAATGCAGGAGGTATTGTAGTGCATAAGTGTGTGTAAACACATGTGCACTATCTGTTCACTCACTCTTATAGTGCGATGTGACGTCACGACACGACCGGAGAGAGATCAGGCGCAGGAACAACAGCGCAACGTGTTTGCCGAGACACGGAGGTGTCTAACAACGCCAACTTTCGAACTCCGACTTCTTTAAAATTAAACCACTTTATACGGATTTTGTTGCGTTATTTAATTTAAACTTACTTAAAAACAATAGAGAACAGAAGAGGGAAAATGTTGGGCCCCTTGATACGACATGACACTTTTATAAAAACATCTTGGAAGGAAAAATAGAAGGCAGAAGAGGAAGAGGAAGGCCAAGGAGGACGTTCATAGATCAAGTGAAAGAAAAGGTTAAAGTTACGTCGTATTAAGAAATCAAAGCGCTGGCTGAAGATAGGACATTATAGAAGAGACCACCGACAAGAGCTTGACTCTTAAATTGAAGAAGAAGACTATTATTGAACTGACAACACTATTTAAATTAATCAAAGCTATTTATATATAATTTTACCTCTTTTCCCTGACGTTTCGGTTGCTTTTCAGCAGCCATGTTCACGGGGAGACTAAGATGATAGTAGTCTTATCGTCTTGAAGTTATTTTGAACTACCCAAACATTAATTATTGGTGTTCCTATTTATGCAGAATGAGCTCAAAGTATCATGAAGTTCTTGATGACACTGAGTAATTACATAATTTTTCAACTATTTATTTTATCACGATGACAATAAATAGTTGGAAAATTATGTAATTGTAGTGTTTTTAAAAAAACCGCAGTATAATCCGTATAAAGACGTTTAATTTCAAAGTATAACATTCGGGTAAACATAAGACAATATTATGAGAATTTCTTGATAGAAAGTCCGATGACCGTTAGTTCGATTCGTGAATAGAATCCCAGACTATATGCACATATTTACGCTGTACAAATAGTCTGTTTGCCGCATACCACTCCATTTAATAAAGATTTTTTTTTGTTGTAGAGCCTCGCTCATTTCAGCATGAATGGGGCCGGCTCGACCGGGGAAGGACTACCCCTCACAGAATATCGACGTGAAATACCAGTATTCCTACTATTGTTTCGTTCGATTAATGAGAGTGCCGGAGACCCAATCACCCTCTTCCCCCTTCCCGCTTCCTTTCCTTCACACTTCCTTTTTCACTTCTTCCTTTACTAAAGGGTCGGCAACGCGCAAGTGATGCCTCTGTAGTTGCAGGTGTCCATAGGCTACGGTGACCAGTTACCATCAGGTGGAATGCTTGTTTGCCACCTTAGTTGTATAAAAAATAAATTGAAAATACGATTTCTGATTGCTACATTGAGGACTATCACGCTTGAATTCACCGCTAGAGGTCGTGGATAGTAAGGTCTAGACCTCATACTCTATAGTCACTTCAACAGTAACCATAGAGACCAACTATTACGACTTTTGACAGCAGCTGTGACAGGATTGACAGGACCTTTACTCGCTAGTGGCGCCCACTGGTGAGCACAAAAACGATAGACCCCATTCTGTTAGCAGAATATTGTGATAAGTTTACGCGAATGTTACACATTGAAATTAAACTATTTTATACGAATTATATCGCGTTTACTTAAAAACGCTACAATTACATAATTTTTAAAGTATTAAACTATTTTAAATCACAGAATGAGCTCAAAGTATCACCAAGACTTCAAGATACTTTGAACTCATTCTGAGACCTGCTGCTGTTTGTATGTACGAATAGAAGCAAACTAATTCAACCACATTCTTCACTAGATGACTATTTTTTAACCAGGGTTTGTAGTACTGCGGGTATAAATAGTACCCTATGTCTTTCTCCGTACCTGGATAACGTGTATGCGGAATTTCATGATAATCGGTTGAGAATTAAAGGCGTGAGATGTGCAAAAGCTAGATACATTCTGCATAAATAGGAACACCAATAATAAAATTATGTTTGGGTAGTTCAAAATAACTACACTTCAAGACAATGAGACGACTACCATCTTAGTCTCCCCGTGACCATGGCTGCTGAAAAGCATTCGAAACTAAATTCTAAATAGTTTAATAATTAAAATAGTTTTATAGAGTAATATTTTCAGACCGCGCAGAAACGACGGCCGTTGGGGCAGAAAGGTTCTGGAGTGGTGGACACGCACCGGGACACGCAGCAGGGGTAGACCTCAAGGTGGACCTACGACCTGGTAAGGGTCGCGGGAAGCGGCTGGATGCGAGTGACCCAAGACAGGTCTGTGTGAAAAATCTCGGGGGTGGCCTATGTCCAGGAGTGGACGTGTATGATGATGATGAATATTTTTAATATAAAACCGTCTTAAGTAGTTTAATTTCAAATACCCACTTGCTTTGAAAATATTCTTCATATACGTTCGTCAGTTTAAGGTACTCTAATGCTTTCTTAATAATAATTATGAAATATATAATTATATAATACAATATAAAATATATTATCATTACCCCCAGTATAAGACTAGTGACAGCACACAACGTCACAATTGGTACTTAAAAGTACCCCCGCCATAGTCGACACTAAAAGTGCCAAATGAACTAAACCCAGAGATCATCACACAATTGTACACATTTACACTAACATTATATAAAAACAGGAGATAACTACATAAATTGCACTTCGCCATGACTGCCACTAAAAAGCACCACTTCGAATTACCACTATGTGGTACATTAACACCGTAGTTAAACAACTCATTATCTAAGTGACACTTTCGCTGACCAGCACAAACGACACTAAAAGTACCAATTTACAGAAACCACTCAGTGGCACATTATAATACTCTGGCACTTAATATTCTACAACTTGCCACGAATGGCACTAAAAAGTGCCACTTTTAGCTGAAAAAGCAGCTGCCAGTGGCATGTTGTTCGACATTTTCTTGTTTATTGGCGCGGTACTTTGAGTATCCGCCAGCTAAAATGCCAAGAAGTATGATGAGTCCACATGCTGAATTAGATTTGAACTTAGATGCGCAGTCAGCCGGATTTTCTGTATCCAAGGTATATATCTGAAAATAACGAAAACATATATTACTAACTGCGCCTCGTGGCTTCACCCGCGTAAGTCCCTATGCCGTGGGAATATCGGGATAAAAAGTAGTCTATGCGTTTATCCAGGTTTCCAGCTATCTTCATACAAGTTTAATCGCAATCGGTTCAGTAGTTTTTGCGTGATAGAATAACAAACATCTATCCATCCTCACAAACTTCCACATCTTCATATACGATATGTCTGTTAACCAGTGTCGCAGACTTAAGGGGGGTGAAATATGGTATATTTCATCGACAAATCACAATCTCAATTTTCTCTTGCCCCCTCTATGATAAAATGAATTTAATAATTTTGATGAATTTATTGATGGCTCCCTGGATGGTTTAGAGCAGAGGTTCCCAGACATTATTTCTTATAGACCACTTTCAAAATTTAGCTGGTTTTTCTCCTGCAGCTATAAATTTATTCTGCCAAGTAAAATCGGTATATTCGGACCAAAAAGATAAATAGGGCTAAAATTATTTTTTTATCAAGTATCTTCGGGCTGACTAACAGTCGCTTCTTAAAATATTATCTGCCTACATTGATAGGTGAAGTCAAGCCAATATTTTAGTTCTTCACTATCGAAAGCAAATAAATTTTCGTGGACCTCCGCTTACAAATTGTGAACCCCACTGTCCAGTCTCCCGTGAACTCCCGGGGGTCCACCTGGACCACTGTCAACTGTACTAATATTATAAAGAGAAAAGATTGGATTTGTTTATTTGTAATGATTTAACTCAAAAACTAAACGACTGATTTTAAAAATTATTTTATCATTAGAAAGCTATATTATCAACGAATAACAGGCAATACTTTTCTTTTTTTAAAGTACTGTGACTAACAATCTAAGGAAAAACTAGTTTATACGTTTTAATGGCTCACCTGTCGTATCGCATGGGCGGCATAAGCCAACACAGCTAGATTGTAGCCTATACCAAGTTCTGCGGCTCTGCCTGCTTCTGCGAGACACAATATGCTGGTAGCTAAAGTTGCATAGAGTGCTGGACGTGTGTGCTTGCCAAACGTGAGGGCAGTGGATTTGATACCAACGCGACGATCGTCTTCTTTGTCCTGAAAATAAAAATAGAAACGTTTTTTAATTTATATAGACTCATACCTAACACTCTTCTTCTTCTCCCTGGCCTTTATTATTCCCAAGTCACTTGGGGTCGGCTTTTCTAGTCTAACCGGATTTGACTGGATATCAGTTTTTATACGGAGCGGCTGCCACCTGACCTCCGCAACCCGAAGGCTAACGTTACCCTAAGTCTAGACCAGAGTCAGGATATTATAGAGCACTGACTTCCCAATAACGACTGCCATAGATGTTCATGGCAGCCGGGACCGACGGCTTAACGTGCTCGCCGGCACGGAGCAGGCGATAATTGTCAATCAATACGCACATCATTTCGAAAAATCATATAACTTCTGAAAATCAGAGGTGCGCGACGTGGGTTCGAACCCGAGACCCTGTGCATTGCAGTCTGTTGGTCTCCCCACTGAGCTATCGCTGCTGTTAGACTCATACCTAACACGAAAAGGTTACAAAGATTAGTCGCCTATGTTGAAGAGCGTTACATTTTTAATATTCTTTTTTTTAGGTTATTTTTTAAATCACCGGGTTACTGTTTATTATATATGTATACCGCGTATATACAGTTTTCCAAAATATAATAAATGCGAATGTAACTTTTTTTTTTTGTTTGTTACGCTTCCACGCGCTAACTACTCGACCGATCATCATGAAAGGGGAATGCCTATTCTCCATAGTGTCTCAGGCCAAAGATGTACATCAAAAATTACTATAAAAATTAAGTGTTTTAAGGGCGTAACAGTATTACATATCTAAAAAATATATTCAAATTGACGCCACTATTTTAGAAGTACCTATAATAAATAAATGTTTTGAGGCTGTTTTTCTATACGAAAATGTGCCTGGCTTCAAAAACATCTCTTTTCTTAATGCTCTATTATTTAATTATGATCGGAGGTGTATTTATAATATATTTTTATCTAGTTATATTTAATAAGGTTTGAAAAAAACACATTAGTTATTTTAAACATCTATAATCTCATCATTGTCATATACTAATAACAAATCATCTAGAAAAGCCGCAGGATATGTTGGACTCATATCTTGCCCAATAGACTTACTTTCTTTAACTATTTTTTGTAAATTGCAGTGGCCTCAATTTGAATGAAAGTAAATATATATTTTTACGACAAAATCAACTGTAAAGTATATTTTTTTATCTAGCCTCTTGTCCACTCGTGGCCTCAGATGGGCGTTCCCTGTTCGCAAACACGATGTCATGGGAACAGAAAATAACATAGGGCATTTAGTGTGAAAGTAAGTTATAAGAAAAATTACAAATAACAATCATAGAAACATTTTTGTGAAAACAATATCAAGATTAGATGTAAAAATGGAGTTCATATTTTAAATGTTGGTATGAAAAGAAATTTAATTGTGGCTGGGATATCTCGCTATCTCTCTCGAACAGCAGCATTGAAAGAGCAGTTACGTCACAACGTGTATCGTGCATCCTTTGCCTGTCATTTGACTATTGAATTACTATCAGATTTAAAACACATGAGTACTTTTTTTTGTAGGTCATCTACCTTATTTGCTAAGGTCACTTACCTGATGCGCGTATATTGTATCATAGACCACAGTCCAGGCCAGAGCGCCCGCGTAAAGTGGACCACAGACAGACAAGTCTATGTTCCCTTGTATTGCCGAATAGCCGAGGAGAGCTCCCCAATTGAACGTGGCTCCGAGGAATATTTGTGGGTAGTTCGTGAACCGCTTGGCTAATGGATATGTGATCACCAGAACTGTGGACAAGAAAATAAGTCAGTGAAAATCTATTTCATACGTTGCCAATTGACGACGATGCGGAGGAATATTTTGACGCTTTTTAATATTGAAGTTTTATTTTTCTCTTTAGTTTATATTTCTTGTAAATAATTTGTGTATAAATATTATGTTAATTATTTTTTCCTAACTAATATATTGTAACTTTACTTGTTAACACATGAATTATCCAAAAATAAAAATAATAATTCATACGATATAAGTATTATATGTATATTTATTGGGGAACGATAAAAAAGCTCCTACCAGAAAGTACTAGGCTCCCAGAAAATGTGAAGAGGTATTTCAAAATAACTGCAGGAGTCTTTTACCTCTATACTAATCAAAAGTACCAGGCTACCAAAAATTGCGAGATGGTAGAAATATTTAAAATCTATACTAATATTCTCTAATAATAATAATAATCTATAATAAAGCTGAAGAGTTTGTTTGTTTATTTGCTTGAACGCGCTAATCTCAGGAACTGCTGGTTCGAATTGAAAAATTATTTTAATGTTGGATAGCCTATTTATCGAGGAAGGCTATATAACATCACGCTACGACCCACGGGTACGGCGCAGTAACGATAAACGTGGGTGAAACCGCGCGAACATCTAGTACCAAAACAAATGTATAATTTACCTCTACTCAAAAGTACCAGGCTACCAGAAAATATAAATAGGTATAATCTTACCATCCGCTCAAAAGAACTAGGCTTCCAGAAAATACGAGGCGGTATTTGATGCTGTCCCTACCTTACGAAGTTCTTCAGCAAGCATTTCACTCAAAATACTAGGCTATCAGAAATTTCGAGGAAGTATAACTATTTAACATTCCAAAATAAATGCATAATCTACCCAAGGTCTATATTCAATTAAAATCCTGCATCTTTCTAATATACATAGTATATCACACAAAAGTACCAGTACTAGGCCAACAGACTACACCAGGAGGTCAACAATAAATGCATTACTCACGCATACTGCTAGCTCCCAACGCAACGCTATAACAATTGAGCTGCATCAATATCCCGAGCGCTAGAGACAGCTGGGCGGCTAGGAACACCATCGCTTGCGTGTGAGATATCGCTCCAGTCACTAGAGGACGATTCTTCGTTCTTTCTACCTGGAACAGAGAGTGGTTTCTTATTAATTTTTCTACCCTACAGCAGCGACATTCTAGTAGGAGACCGTTGGACTGCCACACAGAGATCTCGATTTCAATTCCAAGGCGCACAACTCTGACTTTTCGAAGTTATGTGCGTATTAAATAGTTAATTATCGTTCGCTTTAAGAATGCGCCGAGCGTAAGACGCGGTTGGACTGAATGACAGAGATCGATATTCAAATCGGGGCGCGTCCGCCATAGTAAAATTGTATGGAGGATATGAAGTGCTTTTTTGATAAATATGTAGGTGTCTTTATTGTCAACCAATAACTTAAATATTTGGGACGGACAAATTGTATTATAACTATTTATGTTTCGTTTAAGCTGTAAAATAGGATAGATTTCTACTGTTATAATCTAAAAATCACGTAACACAAGCTTACGTTTTTGCATTTGTCGTGCAAATTTTAATTATTTTATGATTTTTACACAAAGTATTGTAAACACATTAACTGATAAGGTAAATGTATATTTTATATTTGTATTAAACAAAAAGTGTTGACTTTATCAACTTAACTGTGACCGCCTCTTTTGGCACATTTCGCTCGGCGCAGTCTTAACGGTGAATGAAAACATCGTGAGGAAACCTGCATGTCTGAGAGTTCTCAATAATGTTCTCGAAGATAATATGTAAAGTCAGCCAACCCGCACTGGGCCAACGTGGTGGACTATGGCCTAACCCTTCTCACACTGAGAAGAGGCCCGTGCCCAGCAGTGGGACAGTTTATATAAAGGGGCTGATATTTTTAAAATCGCTCTTTTTAATTTTTAAGTTTCTTTTTACAAACAATACTTTTTGGCGACACCTCACAAATGAAGAAGTTTCGACGACAACGAACAGATGGCGCTGTATACAATCGACGCTTATAATCACGCTCGCCATACAATCCTGAATCACGCAAGTGAAGTTTACATAGCAACAAAGTATATACAGTTCCCGACATCAACAGTCGGGCCGCGGCCCACAGGGCACGATCACCCAGCCTGGTCGGAGGATCCTCCTTTGAGTTGGAGGTACATCACACCACATTCCTCCATAACTTTCCTCTTTAATATTATTTATTTATTTTAGGGAAAATCCACAGCATTATAATGTTAATTATTAACATTAATTTATATAATAGATTACCCTAACCTACCATTAACGTCTTTAAAGATTTACCTTTAATCAAGTTTAAAACAAAGTTGACACAGTGGCTAAAAGAAAAATGTTTTTATGATCTCAATGAATTTATGTCATTTTGCGGAGAAGTTTGATCGCTGACATAGGTATTTTAATGATATTAATTAAATCTTTGACATATTTATTTTTATGGACATATTTAAATTGACATTTTTTTTTTGAACAGTTATATGTTATTATAACTTTGATAATGATTAATTAATAATAATGATACAGACATTTTTTTTAAATACATAATTGTTACAATAGATTTTTAGTGTGAATTAAACAAATATTTGCATACCATTGTAATGGTTGAATGTAATTGGGCCATGTTAGATTTAAGACCATACTCTATACACCTACATTCTGGCAAATAAATGACTTTGACTTTAACTGATTGAGGTTGACATGAGTAAAACATGTTTAGAGTTTTACAATATTTAAAGTCAACTTAAATAATTAGGTTATGCTATACAATATGAGTATTAGTATAACTATATAAATATTAATGTATTCACCTCACCTTAGCATCAACATCCTTATCCCACAAATCGTTGATCGTACACCCAGCCCCTCTCATCAGACCAGCACCAACGAGGAACAACCCAGCGGTCTGTAACGTCGCATGTAACGGTACATTACCGGGAATGGAACCTAGCGCTATCGACCAAGCGCACGGCCAGTATAGGAGGTACACACCTGAAAACAAAATAAAAAATATAAACCAGCTAGCTACCTCTCAAAAACAGTTCTTTTTCCTGGATGAAAGGTAGCCCAAGTACTTTTCTGTGGCCCTGACCAACGTGTATGCGAAATCCTATGATGATCGGTCGAGTAGTTAAGGCCTGAAGGCATAACAAACAAACAAACTCACATTCAAAGTCAAAGTCTAAAACCTTTATTTCCATAACAATGCAAACAATTCTTAGTCAATTAACAATATAAAATATATTAATAAAAATAGAATAATAATTTGCATTTATAATGCTGTCTAGTATTATGATTAGATACTAAAAATAAACCTCTCGCCGTGTAAGAATGAGTAATATGTAAGCCCAGTGCAAGTTGGTAGACTCCATATTCGACGGCCTCGATGGCGTAGTGGTTAGTGTAACCGACTGCCACGCCTGAAGTCGCGGGTTCTATTTCCGCACAAGTCAAACATTTGTGTGCATGAACATGGATGTTTGTCTTGGTCTGGGTGTTTCTATGTATAATATGTATGTATTTACAAAAAAAAAGTATATGTGTATGTTTATCCATTGTCTAGTACCCATAGTACAAACTCTGCTTAGTTTGGGCTACATGGTGTTGTGTATGTGTTAGAATATTATTATTATTATATTATCATAATATTATATATTTTCAACGGTGAATTTATTCCTGCAAGAGATGTCTTTCTAAGATAGATATATAAAATATACTGTAGTTCAGCTGGCTGTTAGCCTGACAGAAGCTGTACTTGTGTTGCCAACCTTGAAAATCTTGTTTTACTTGATGTAAGTTGTCCCTTAAGTTGACCTACTAATTGTTAATATGTTGCAATGTATGGTGCAACAGTTGCATTACCCTACTGACAAGATTTGTTTAATAATTCTATACATACAACAACTCGGTTTAATTGTGTTTTTAAAAGACAATGCCCGCACTAGGATCTATTCCAATATCCAAGAGAAATTACAAATATTCAAACAACGGACACAAAGAACATCCAGACTCGGAACAACGATTTATAGATCACACAATTTTTTTGTTCTAGTGGGATTCGTACCCACAGCACTCGGCACAGTGCCACTGGCAATGGGACCACGTACACCAATATTTTTTTTTGGCCCTGGTAAATCCTTTACGGATACCTCCTCCCCCAGGTGGGAGAGGGAAGTTTTGTGAGACTCTCCGCCCCTGAAAGGGGTCGGTATACACACTAAAAACCTATGATGAGCAGTCCCTTCGCCGACGGGACCACTTACACTACTACGACACATGTGCTTAACTTATAACAAGTAAATACTTGCATATATAATAAAATACGTAAGAGTTGGAAGAAACTTTAAAAAATGCTCCATAGCTATTAAGTTAGTATGTAAAGCATACCATATGATAAATGAATTTTTTAATGAAAAAGAATATACATTTGTATGCCTAAATACATTTTCATTTCTATAACTTTTTTTTAACGGGTTTGTACCTTTTGCATGCCTACAGGCACAATATGTGTATATACAGTACCACTATTTGTATAGTAAAATCTCTTTATTTTACTTATTTTAATCATGGTGTAAAGAAAATCTTAAATGATGCTACTCGACTTTTGTCTATGACTATACTGCTAATTTATGAATACTAGATGCTAATAATATGTATAAAATTGTTATAAATCATGTTATTGTTCTGTATGCATTGATAATTTCAAATAGAAGAAAATAATGTGTATTCCATGCAAGCATTACTGTGTAAACAATTAACTTACCTATTGGTCGATCCCATCTCGCCAACTTAACATACGGATCAATCTTCTCCTTCCAAAAACTTCCGCTATCAATCACATCAGTATCACTCGGCAACACTTTATCTTTCAAGTTTTCGTACACAATCTTCGGTGTTGATGTTTCTATGACAACTTTCTGTCTATGCTGATCGCTTTGCGTTGAGTGCACTCTTGTAACTTCGTATCTATGGCTTAGTTTTTTTAAATATATTTGACCGCATAAACACGAGTATACCCTTGGAGGTGGAAATATATCTTTCTGATGCATGTTTAGCGTTTTCTGTAGTAATTTTGTGAATTGTACGTGTTTATACATCTTAAAGCTATTGTTAAGCATATTTGGTGGGTAGTCACAGCACTCAGTTCTGGAAAAAAAGAGATAGACAAATTGATAATGGTATAATTTAAATCATTTATTTGCAAACTAAGTGTACACACAGCGACGCATGAACCTAGACTGTTTGGACTTTGAACTATAAGAAGTTGAACGCTGCAAATCGTGCGAGAGAGTGCGTTATATTTTTGTTACGCTCTATCCTTAGCATTACATCGACACCACTATGAACTGTTCCTTTCCCACAATTCTCTATTTTGTATGTAGCGTAGTTATGTGTATATAGGGTGTCTAACTTGATGTGTAGTGGTGTGTACATACATTACATCTTAAATATTTTATAACAGTTATTTATTTATTTATTAAATAGCACAACCACTTCATGGATAATACAATATTAAATTTAGTTACATAGAATTTGGCCAATATGTATGACACTTATGGTGTACATAACATTGGCTGGTTATAAAAAAGATGTTATCATTTCTATATAACTTATAAAAATACTAATGTTATAGTTACTTAAAACTTAGCGGGCTTTTATAGCCATAGCAAATTAGATACCTCATAAAATGATAATGAGCTTAGTGAAATATAATGAAAATTAGTTTTTGTAAATTATCAATCTCTCAATCTTTTTAAAAGTAAAGAAGTAAACATTTTAGGAAAGATTGAAAGAGTGTGGAATTTAAAAATGTTGTCATTGTATGTACCTATTGCCATAAAGTCAGTTTTAATCATGGTAATTTAATCATTTTATAAATAAGTTCTGCACAAATGGCACAGCTGTTTAATAAGTTGCTCTCCACTGCCAGTGTGCTGTTTGGGTTAATTGGTCCATTGGCCCACATGGGTAAAAATTGTGTGGTACACAAATAATTGTTTTTCGAGTTGGCATCGTATTCAATGAGTATATACCATGATTTCATGATCACCATAAGACCGAGAGTTATATTTTCCCAATAAAACCAGCTTATGGACTAAGTTGTATAAGTTGGGCATTGAATCCAGTACCACAGGATAGGCCACAAATATACGCTATAGTAGGCAAAAGGCATGCTCTCTATTCAGTTAGGTCGGTTTAAAACATTGTAAACAAAATTTAAATAAAATACACTACTACTCACAGAGGCTATACAGGTTGGAGTGTAGCAAAAGGTGTGCATCATGCAAAAGTCCTGAGTCGTTCATATAGTACAAAAAGAGAAATATTTTGTTCAGAAACTCGAGAATTTGGTAAATTAAATTTTTGTGTTTTATCATGTAAAAGGGTGAAAAATAACCATCTTTCACCCTTGTAAATTTTTCGCTATCTCCTTGTAAATTTTTCGCTATCTCTAATAGTTTCACGGCAAAAGTGATACAAAGTTTTATCGTCGTATTAAAAACACCGATTATCACATAAACCACTCATCTTAGACAAAAAATTACAGACGACTTTCAGCTTATTTTAGTCGTTTTATAGTATAGCATTAAAAAAAACAACAATTCAAGAGAAATTTTATTGCTACACAAAATTTTTTGGCCCAATAAATGCACTTTTGCTACACTCTGACCAATATACATGAACAAGTAGCTATTAACTAAAATACACAGTCAATAATTGATGATTAAATAACTATATTTACCTATTGCACAACTATTATTTATAAATGTTAATGTAAGTATATACTTACTAGTTTTAAGTATACATGAAGGATATATAATAAATATTAATACTAACTTTAAATTATCAATTTTAATACATTTAAATGAAACATATGTACACATGAGTTCAAGTAAAATACTACTTTATAAGTTCGGCAATATATTACTAACATAACCTCCCTTATAAATAACAAACTTAATGTAAAAACACGTGACTCACCTTTATTATACTAAGTATTCAGGAAAACGATCCTCAACAATGATATATACACGACTAATTACAACAAAAACATGCAATTATTCGAGTTATTGCCAATAGAAGGTTAATGTCAAATCCAAGGACAGATATTTACAAAATTATTTATCTAAAACAATTTTATACACAGAAAGATATATTAAATATATTTTCCACGTCATGAATACATATTTTCACGCTATGATTGATAGGATAGATTTAATAAATTATTATTATAAATATTTAGAATAATATTCAATGTGCGCGCGCATGACATTGACGTTTGGGTAACTTTTTTTTATTACGTAACTTCGTCCAAAAGCCGGTCCTATTTTCTATCAATTGGTAAGGTTTAAAACAATGTAAATTATTGTAAACTAACGAATATAAATACCTACATCAATAAAATACTTACATAATATATCGACTTTCTGATTTGTTTCTTATCTTATCTTATCTTGTGTGGGGGCCAGTCAGTACAGACCGGCGACACTTCGACCCAGTGGGATCTTTTGTGTCGACTTCCCCAATAACGACTGCCATAGATGTTCATGGCAGTCGGGACCGACGGCTTAACGTGCTCTCCGAGGCACGGAGCAGGCGATAATTGTCAATCAATACGCACATAATTTCGAAAAGTCATATAACTTCCGAAAGTCAGAGGTGCGCGACGTGGGTTCGAACCCGAGACCCTCTGCATTGCAGTCTGTTGGTCTCCCCACTGAGCTATCGCTACTCTTCTGATTTGTTTACTCTCCTAACTATGTTTAAAAGCAAAAGGTCTCATTTTATATCAATTGGGAGAGCCAAAAACATTATGAAATGGTATTTGTGAACAAGATAATATAAATACACGATATACCTATTTATTGTGCCGTTTATAAAAGCTAAGCCACCGGCCCACCCAACGCGTATTGAGTTGCCCATAACAGTCCAAATCTATAATAAAATGGGACCCAAAATAGTTACTTGGGGTACACCACGACTACCATTTAGCATTTTAGATCTCTAGCTAGGTTATTTCATTTAATATGTTTCGCAAATATTTTACTTTTACGTACATATATTCCTCTATTTGTTATACTCGTACTTACAAGAATTTGGTGATATACCGTATCAAAAGCTAAACTCAAGTCCAACCACTATTTTTTTAGCATTAATATTACTAATCCCATAAAACATTTTACACAATAATCATGCCGCAGTATCATTCTTGACCTTAATTAAATATCTTTTCTATTACAACTAGCCTTAGCTACTAATTTTAACATGACTGGGTCAGGAAAATACTACCCTTCTCAAAGTATTATCTGTCTAATCACTCCTTCGGTCTCATTTCTTCTCCTGCTGCACCTATATGATGCCACTCCTTTCATTCTAGATAACAACGTGTGACTGTGCACATACTAGTAACCTAATGTAACTACTTGTCTTACAGTAAGGGCTATGTGCTCTGCTAGGTGTTTATAAATTGTTTTGTTATGTTTCTAACATATAGCAAAATAACAACTATCACGGTAAATGCAACGTAAACAATATGGAAAACATATTATTACGAGCAATGCGGTGACGTACCGTGTTATAAAAAAAGTGTTTGGCGATGTAAAAATGAATACCCTGCAAGTTATATTAGCAAGTTTTTGTGTTATCTACAGTTTTAGAGCATTTATTACCAAAAGACTTTGTTAGTTAACTAATCTAATTGCATTCATAGTGCTAAAGTAAACTCTTTGACCGCAATAAAACAATATTCACTTTCGTCAATATGTATGACATACTTATTGTGTATCGATTTGAAAATATTCTGAACGCAACTATTACTGTCAAATCATATACCCTGTGCAATAATTACAAAATGCGAGATGTTCTTTTCTTTTTTCTTGCGTTCATAAAAATCTTACAATAACATGACGTGTTAGATATCTAAAATAACTAGTTTTAAAATAACAGTTCTACATATTAATATTAATTGTTAAGAAGCTGTGGTATTTAAAAAAAACTGGTAAGTGATTTGAAAATAATTTCTAGACGGTTAATTGTTGTTAAAATACGACTAACCGGCTTCGTTACAATATTTATTACCACATGACTGGTATTTAATAATAATTACGCTCACATACATTAATCTTTCATACAGTAAACATTAAAAATAAAATCGGTGCATATGCATGATCGGATTTATATATTTAAATACTTTCGTTTGTTATATTTAGCTAGATTTAAGATTTTGTTTCGATACCCGACGACCAAACAAGATTTTGTTTCGTTTGGTAGGCCGTTATCATAGCCAATGAACGCTTGTATGTATCCCACACGTGCCATGACGATTGTGCAGTATTGCCTTGTATCAAATGGATCTTTTTATCACCTATGTTTCGTGCTTTGTACAAGATACTTAGCAATTTGGATTGCAAAAGACTAGAACTCGAATGCTAGCTAGAATGCTTGTGTTAAGAGTGGGTTTACGTCGATAGATTTATGTGTGGCATTCGAACCCAAGAACTCATGATTTAAAAGCCAACACCTTAACCATAGGACTACCGCTGCTAAGATGCAAGTAGCTGGCATTGTGCAAGCAATTATGCTGCTTCTAGCATTGGCTACATGCATGTATTGAGGCAACAGTATCAGGACAAATTTAACCTCACACAGGTGACATCCTACAAACCAATGCTGAAGACTCTATAAAGAGACTTACTGATCAGTTTCTAAGGGAAGCTGCTCTTACACTTAACCTATTAAGAGCAGTAACACACTGACTGACCGACTCAATAGGTTTTCCATTATGTTTGGGATTCCAACAATTGACAGGTTAATTAAGCCATTGTCAACAATATGGCTACAGAGCAGGCAGATAAACAGAATCAGTGCTGCACTCTGTAGTACAATTGAAAGAGCACTATCTGAAAAATTATCTAACGGAAGCCACTCTAAAACTTAACCTATTGACTTGCAGCAGCACATTGGAGGCTATACAATTAGGTTTTCAATTATCTCTGGCTTTCCAACAATTGTCAGCTTAACCTATTGCACTGCCTCAATGAATCAGTGCTATATTCTGTAGTAGCAACAAAAGAACAAGCACTATCTAACAAATTAATAACACAAGGCACTTTCATTGACTTATAAGAAGCTTTTGACAAGATAGCAACAGCATTAGCTAATCATTTAGCTCATTTGGAGTTGATAGACCCATTAGTGGCTAGATCAATCAATTTCTAAAGCTGCCGCCATACAATATACAGTCAATTACTTAAATAAATAAAATTGTATAAATTGTTGATAAGAAATCATGGCTTCAAATCCCACTCATTGCACTACCAATGTGAACCTACTCCACTAATAAAAGCATTCTAGCTAAGCTGGAGAGGTTAACAAGAATACTAGTAATTTGAATTGAAAATTACTAGTAATCTTGGCTATAATATAAAAGCCACGAGAGACATACTGTCGGATGGTTGTTTACAGGAAGGTGTGCTCTCATCCTGTAGGACATAGTGGTGGATGATCAGCTAAAACTCTTAAATGAGAGATGAAACGACATGGTTGACTATGCAGATAGCATAACCATCCTGATCAAAGACCTTGCACAAAACATAATCTGCAATTGCATGCAATTAGCCCTTTTAATAATAGCATAATGGTTTAACCACTGTGAGCTAACTGTAAACCTAAACAAAATAGAGTTATTTCTAACTAGAACTTAAAAAAATTATTAGAAACCTCATTTAACCTCTCTGAAGAATAGAAATTACTATTTGCAGATTTTATGACAATTTTGTTACTATTGAAATTTACACTTTATGCAAAGTTTTAGTTTGCCTTTTGTTTTTTTTGGATTTGACTATCAGTTACTTCAATTAATAAATAGTTTAAACAGGTCTTATCCACTTTACTTCTTCAGGTCATAGTGTGATTTAAGCTTAAACTAATTTTTATGGATTATATTGCATTGTTTATTTTATTTCTTATCATACAATAATATAAAATAATTTTGAAACTTTAAACAAATATTGTTAACATTGTTACTATATACTTCTATTTAAACTATTCAAATTATAAAAACTATTTTGATTTAATTTTATATTTTACCCAACATTTCGGTTCCTTTTCTTTTTTCTCAGAGAGACTAAGATGTTGGTTGAGAGTTAATGTGTTTAAAAAATAGGCTTCATAATAAATACTCCAGTGGTCAGTTTTACTTCCTCTCTCACCCCTAAATTACCAAACCTCGGACAACAAACTTGTTTTTGTTAGTATCTATCACCCAAACTGCCTTAGTCCTTACTTACAGGAAAATACAAAAATAAAACATATTTACAGAAAAATCATTACATTATGTTAGTATCCCGTGGCCCCACACTAAGCCTGTCCTGTGGGTGTGCCTGTTATGATTTACAATTTTTGATTTAATCATAAATACAAATATGCTTTGCGTCGCATATAACTTAGCAAAAGTGATAATGATTTATATGTGTGCTTAACTATAATAATAAAGCCCTTTTCATCCGAATCGCTCCGGCTATAGCAATACATGTTTTTAAATTCACTCATTAAAGTATGTCTCGCAACTCGGCGTGCCTTCTGGCATAGGCCTCCTCCAGCTCTCTCCACTGGACTCTGTCCTCTGCTACTCTGGTCCAGTATGGTCCCAAGGGTAGGCGGATATCGTCTTTCTATCTTATTTTCGGACGCCCTTGTCTTCTGGTATCCTCTCTGGGGTACCATAAGGTTACTTGCTTGCTCCATTTGTTTAATATACAACATAGCATATGTCCTGTCCACACAGCACACTGTTTCAGAATTTCTGATTTTATCACTAAGTCTTGCTTAACTATAACATTTATTAATAAAGACTGCTTGGTGGCACAATGGTAATTCTTTTCCCGGTTGCAATGGGTGCAATGTTTTTTGGTTTTTCTGACAAGAAAGTGCCATGTCTATTACTGTACACCAATAGGCAGATTATATGGACCTATCCTTAATAGAGAGCAACCCATAGATATGTGTGAGATATGAAATGTATGTATACATTTTTTAATTACAGTTTACTAATCGTCATAAGCTATACACGTGCATCTAATGTGACATCACAAGGATGCAAGATGGCACCTACTACAAAAAAAGTTAAAGAAAAAGATGAACACAAATGTCCACATTGTTCTAAGGTAAGAAAATATATATTAAATTCATAATCTAAAATATGTTTATTTATATAGTTCACTTATGAACGTCAGAGCTACACTTATGAACGTCAAAGCTACACTTATGAACGTCAAAATTACACTTACCAACATTAAAGTTACGATTATGAACGTCAAAGTTATATTAATGTTGATTTTCATTTACCTGTTGCAAAGCAAGGGTGTAGAATCAATATTAAATCATTTAGCAATGATGAAACACTCAAGCAATAAGTAAAATAAATTTTAGTACAATACGGATGGCGTATTGGTTTAAATCCTTAGTTCCCAAAGTGGTCCAGGTGGAGCCCCAGGGGTCCACGGGACGAGGCTCTACGTTGGCGTGAAAAAAAAATGGGATAAGACTGGTCGCCGTGATCGAATTTCGGTCTGGAGGACATTATTCATTGCTTTAAATATTTTTCTATCTCCAGGTCCTGATTGACAGATCATCATATCTGCTCCATCAGAAGTTACACACAGACCAGTATCCGTTTTCCTGCAGCATATGCCCATACAAATGCAAAATAAAGAAATACTTGGCTCGCCATGTGAAGAAGACTCATAATCAGGCCAATGGACCTGATTGTCCTATATGCGGGAAAGTCTTCCATTTTCTTTCCAACTTGAAGAACCATATGAGGGTTCATACAGGTAATACTAAAAATAATAGTATAAACGTAAATGTGAGTTTATTTGTTACGCTTGCATGCCTTAACTACTCGACCGATCATCATGAAATCCTATTAATATTATAAAATGTGAAAGTTTGTGAGGATGAATGGAAGCTTTTTTTTATACATCTTTTGTTGCAAACAATCATACGGCCCACCTGATGGTAAGTGGTCACCGTAGCCTGCAATACCAAGGGCATCACTTGCGCATTGCCGACCGATAGAAGGACGGGACGGACGGGGTAAAGAGGGTGGTTGGGCCTCCGGCACTCTCTCTTACCAAACGAAACACCACAGTAGGAACACTGGTATTTGACGTTGATATTCTCTGATCTCCATTCACGCTGAAATCAACGAGGCTCTACTACTCTTTTACACAAAAACTACTTAACCGATTGCAATGAAACTTGGTATGTAAATAGCTGGAGACATGGATCCACACATAGGCTTTTTATCCCGATATTTCCACGGCATTGGGACTTACGCGGGTGAAGCCGCGGGTCGCAGCTAGTATTATAAATGTGAAAACTTGTGAGGATGGATGGATGTATGTTACTCTTTAACGCAAAAACTACTGAACGGATTTTGATGGATACGGAAAGGGTATGTCGGGCTCACCCTAGGAAAGATGGAAAGTCCTGGGTTCTACCGATCAAACCTAATTCGGTGTGCCATCTAGCTACATTGAATGATGGGTTGATCGCTGGAACTGAAAATAAATAATAATACTATCCTAACCATAATTATCAATGTTAATGTGAGTTTGTAATTACGCATTCACGCCCTACCTACTCCACTGATCATCATGAAATTTCTCAAACATGTTGTGAGGGTTACAGAAAACGACATTGGTACCTTTTGCTATCGCATTGCAAAATCTGTTATTCTTCCAATTGAAGGAGCACAAAGAGCACTCCCAAAAGTAGCTACACATCGACCTTATCGCTATCCCACATGCCTTTTGTATCAAAATTCTAAAGTACTAACAGTCAGGCAGCTTTTTATAATGCACACCGTACTAAAACAACATACCACTCTTGATTATAACCCGGAACACTAAGCGACGGAAAGATATCTTTTGTACTACTCACTCTCAATCAAATTTTCACCGATAGGTTCTTCGCATTTTTAGGTCCATTTCTTTATAATAATATCGCTTGTAAAGCAAACTATAATTAACTAACTTCATACTGTTGAAATAATAATAATAATAAAGACAATTTATTTTCTTTCACAAAAGTTAGGTACTTATACTAGGTATATGTTATTATGACATTAATTAACAAAATGTACCTTTGTGAGAGACTAGTATCTGAACTAGGAAAATCCTGTCAGACAGATTACCAGGCTCCCTACATACATCGAATCACAGATAGTGGACTATGTGAACTATAAAGTGATTGAAACTAATACCAAGTAAAATAGAAGGTGAGGTTAAACAAATTTAAGTTACAAATATTAATGTGTGTGCGTGTTTGTGTGCGTGTTTGTGTGTGTGTGTGTGTGTGTGTGTGTGTGTGTGTGTGTGTGTGTGTGTGTGTTCAAGGGCTGAATTAATGTTGTTATACAAATGGCTACCCAGAAAACAGTACATTTTGTGGGACAGGCTATTTCTATATAGAACAGGTGGACATATTCTGTTTCTACGTCTCTGTGGGTGGTTAGATGATATGAAATTGAACTAAAGTAAATAATTTTCTGTTTCAGGAGAGAAGCCATTCAAATGTCAAGTTTGTGGAAAGGCTTTCAGTTCAACTTATTGTTTATCCATGCATAAACTTATACATACAGGTATGTGCACTCTAATATCGTTACTGTTTGTAGGTAATGATGGGTAAGCCTCAAGACTTCAGGCTTCTTCCTCTGAAGTGTACGCTGCGGCTGATGTAGTACATTCATAGGGAGATAGCTCAGGGATCGATCTTGGGGCCGAGACAAAATATCCCACTGGATCGAAGTGTCTCCGGTCTACACTGACTGGCCCCCGAATAAGATAAGATAATAATGATGGGTAAAGTTGGAAGAGAGACCATGGTTTTCCATTCCTCATCTATACTAATATTATAAAGCTGAAGAGTTTGTTTGGTTAAACGCGCTAATCTCATGAACTAGTGGTTCGAATTGAAAAATTCTTTTAGTGTTGGATAGCCCGTTTATCGACGCAGGCTATAGGCTATATAACATCACGCTACGAGTCACGGGGGCGGCACAGTAATCACAAACGCGGGTGAAACCGCGGGCAGTTCTGTATAAAACACTATTATTACATCATTTTGAACTTTAAACTACTATTTTTAACCCCCGACGCAAAAACGACGGGGTGTTATAAGTTTGACGTGTCTGTGTATGTGTGTGTGTGTGTGTGTGTATGTATATGTCTGTCTGTGGCATCGTAGCTCCCGAACGGATGAACCGATTTTAAATTTGTTTTTTGTATTTGAATGGTGAATTAGTCGGGAGTGTTCTTAGTTACGTTTGATGAAAATCGGTCCAAGATGGCCGCCGCCACAAAATGGCGGATTACTTATTTTTTCACAACTCCCTCAATATGGGTATCAAATAAAAGGGCTTGACTAGTAGAATACTAACACTATGGTAGATTTCAAATCCAAGATGGACGCCACCACAAAATGGCGAAATATTTTTTTTTTCACAACTCTCTCAATATAGGTATCAAATGAATTTTAGTCGGGGGTTTTATAAATTTTTAATTTATTAAAGTGATTGTAACTTTACCTAAAATGGCCATTTTAGGTAAAGTTACAAAAAGTTACAAAGTAAAGTTACAAAAAGTTTTTTATTAAACACTTACTAGTTACAGTACAGTAACTAGGTGTTTAACAAAAGTAGTTTAAAGTTTAAATTTTTTTAATATAAGTATTCTAATAAAAAATAAACAACGCGATAAAATCCATATAAAGTGGTTAAATTTTCATTTGCGTATTATATAATAAAACCGAAAATACGACATTTTCCGGATTGTTAAATATATAGTAGATAGTCTTAAAATATGCGCCGGTGTGCCGCTGCGACTCCTTTGGTTAATAATTTTACCCCGTGTAGTTTTTACAATATTCTGTGCAGCAGTCAATCATTATCGATTTAATACTGAATTAAGAAAACGTGTGATTCGCCGTCTGGCGGTTAGAAAATCTCTGACCGCAGCCTCTAACCATAATAAGATAAAATATTTAAAATAGTTTAATTCGATGTAAGAAGGCTCCAATCATTGGATCTTCGGAGCTTTCTTTTGGCGCCACACAGCGACCCTGACGTTCTACATATCTGGAAAAAGAAAACATATTTCATATTTGTTGAAATTAATTATTTAAATAAACTAAAGCAACAATCATAATTTATAACTAAACTAATATTAACGAACCTATTGCTACTTATAAGTAAAAAAGACTGTCACCTTAAACCGGCGAGCGTGTATGAGGAATGTGACGAAAGTCAACTAAGCCAGAAAAGTGAGTCAGGATTGTAGCAAATGGAAATCTGTAGCCTCTGCCTACCCCTCTGGGATACAGGCGTGAATCTATGTATGTATGTAAATAGTTAATAATTAATATCGCTCGCTTTAACGGTGAAGGAAAACATCGTGAGGAAACCTGCATGTCTGAGAGTTCTCCATAATGTTACAGCAGTGTTATGGAGAACTCTCGGATACAGCAATAGTAAACCGCCGCTGGGGCACCAAAGCATACACAACTTCATCTCCTTTTTCTCTTCTTTTCAGATGAGAAGCCGTTCCAATGCTCATTCTGTGACTATGCCTGTAGAGATAGTTCCACTTTGAGGAAACACCAGGAACGCCACATGGGTATCTACAAGACTTATCCATGCGAGAAATGCAAGAAAATGTAAGTGCTAATATTATATGCGACTAGCTTTTGCGCGGCTCCTCCCGCATGGTACATTCAGCCAAAAATGTGGTCTACCACCCTACGGTTGAGGTACATTTGAACGCCATGAAACAACAAGGTCGATTTTCCCTTGCAATAATATTATGGCAGTGACCATTGTTCTCGTTATCGTGTATTTATATTTACGTCAGGCCATGTCTCAAGTTAGAAAAGTCAACCTTAGCGATAATAAGATCTCACAGAAACGTTTGTCAAAATTGGTACATCACACAAATATACCTACATAAATAAAAATTAGCTTATGTCCTTTCCCAGGTTTTAAACAAAGTCAAAGTCAAAAATCATTTATTTATTTAGGTCACAAAGTAACACTTATGAACATCAAAATATATAGGTTAGTGAGTTTACTAAGTTAATGAAGCTACATTTAGGTTAGTTGCTGGGTTCAGGCAAAGGGTTGAGCTTATGTGAAGAAACCTGCAAGAAACTCACGGCCACTCTTTTAAATCGCCAATTAAATAAAATTTGAGTATTTTACAACTCAGATTAACAAGGTGTTGCAGCCATTATGCCATATACTACTGACTATAATAAAACTAAAGATTATAACAATAATAACTTATAGAGGTGAAATAATTTGGGCCAAGGTATATGTTTTAATATAAATCTAAAATAGACAGTAGGATGGCATGATGGGCGCATACACTTACACTTTATGACTATGCAAAGGCAGTCCATGACTAATTGCGGTTTTGGATTTATACTCTTCAATAATAATCAAATTAAGAAACAAGTTGTTAACATCACAAATAATCACTAACCTCTGTATTAAATTTTATCCAAATCGGTTGAGTAGTTTACCCGTGAATAGGTTACAGATAGACAGACAGAGTTAGTTTCGAATTTATAACATTAGTAAGGATAACAGCGTATTACAGACAGGTGTGGTCATATTTTAGGACTGTAACGTACATATGTATATCTGAAAATACATAATATATAATTTCATATTTATTACTATAACGACCGGCCCCGGCTTCGCATGGGTAGTACAAAATCTTAACAAATTATACACCTAAACCTTCCTAATGAATCACTGTCTGTTGGTGAATACCGCATGAAAAGGCGTTCAGTAGTTTTTGAGATTATCGCGGACAGACAGAAGAACTCGGCGGAGATCTTTCTTTTATAATATGTAGTGATGACGATTTTATATATTTTATTTATTTATTATTTAAATATTGGAACAAACTCATTATATCGCTATTAAAAGTGCGCCTGGTCATTTTTGGGTTCACGGAGGTCACTGAGTCAGCTGTTAGTGTTGTCCGAATATCGACTTGAATGTAAAATATTAATAAATCGGTAAATAGAAAATCTTACTAAAAATAATGTTACATGCATTATTTTTGGTTGTACGTTTTTTTTTACGAATCGTCGCAGTTTTTTTATTGTAGGTACGCACGGCTACACATCAAGTTAGACACCCTATATATATACGCATAACTACGCTACATAAAAAATAAAGAATTGTCGGAAAGGGACAGTGCATAGTGGTGTCGAAGTACTGGTAAAAATAAAGTGTCGCGTCCCTTGTCGTTCAGTTGAGTGAGACAAAATAACAAAAATATAACGCACTCCTCGCACGATTCGCAGCGTTCAACTTCTAATAGTTCAAAGTCCAAACAGTCTAGGTCGATGTGTCGCTGTGTGTACAGAGGCAATATTTAGTTAATTAGTTAGTTAGTTGGACGTGTGTTATCCGGACTTAGCCACACAATTGGGCCATTGTGCGTAAGTGACCGACGCGAAAAGTTGTTCGGTTACTCATACCACCTCAGCTCCGTCCAGAAAGACAATAGAGGACCGGTGTTGCACAGTACTTCCTTCATCGTTTCTGGACTATTTAGTAGTTTCGCCCGTTGGTTGCTCACGCTTTTGCAATGTAGCAGCACGTGAGCCGGTGTCTCCTCGGTCTCCATGCAGCCTCTACATAAGGGGCTGTCAGTGATGCCGATGTTAAATAGGTGTTTGTTGAGTGAGCAGTGACCTGTTATTATACCCACTAGATGTCGCAGGTTTTTCCTTGAAGAACGCAGCAGTTTGCGTGACAGATGTATGTCTAAGGATGGAAGGGCTTCCTTTGTCTGTCTACATTCCTTTGTTTCTGCCCATTGTTTTTCGTGTAGTTTCGTGGTTCTGTCACATAACCATGTTTTGAGTTGGCAGAAGGGTATCGGGACAATTGGTTCGGGTCCTACCATTTTAATGCTCGATCCTCTCTTTGCCAGTTGGCCAGTTGGTCTTTGCCAGAGGCTATATTACGCGATGCTTAAATATGACCACACTATTCTAATTCTAATATTCTATCACATACACACAACGCCATCTAGCCCAAACTAAGCAGAGCTTGTACTATGGGTACTAGACAATGGGTAAAGGTTTTTAGAGTAGTAGAGCGAGGGTAGGACCACCCTTTCACAGAATATCGGCGTGAAATAGCAGTATTCATACTGTTGTGTTTCGTTCGGTGAGTGAGAGTGCCAGAGTCCCAATCACCCTCTTGCCCCCCGCCCGCTCCTTGTCCTTCCCACTTCCTTTCCTAAAGGGTCGGCGACGCGCAAGTGATGCCTCTGGTGTTGCAGGCGTCCATAGGCTACGGTGACCGCTTACCACCAGGTGGGCCGTAAGCTAGTTTGCCACCTTTGTTTCATAAAAAAAAATACATATATACTTTATTTTTGTAAATACATACTTGTTATACATAGAAACACTCAGACCAAGACAAACATCCATGTTCATGCACACAAATGTTTGACTTGTGTGAGAATCGAACCCGCGACCTCAACCGTGGCAGTCGGTTACATTAACCACTACGCCATCATCGTAGCGGGGATGTCTAGCTATCTTTAGAATGCACGGATGGTATGATCTAAGTGGTCGCCACTGCGCCGTGTGTTGTATGTTCGAATCCTACTCAAGACAAAACTTTGTGTGATCCACAAATGGTTGGAGTCTGTGTGTTCTTTGTGTCCGTTGTTTGAATGTTTGTAAAGTCCCCCGCGACACAGGAATTACTCCCAGTGCGGGCGCTGTCTTTTTAAAAAGAAAGAAAGAATCTTCCTCGCACAAGTGCTGTTAAAGAGCGGTTACGTCATAGTTTGTATGGTGCATGCTTTTTCTGTGATTTGATATTTACCCCTACCAGATTTGAAACGTTTGCATCTTATTGGTTCCTGGAAAGATTTCAAAAATTCCTAGTTTTAATAATCTAATCAGAAGTAAACTATATCGGTGGGGGTATGTAAGAACGGAAACACGTCTTGATTGCACACTTCGTTTATTCCGACTGAGATGTCACACAGCAGATGGTTCACATTACTTTTGTATACCTACATACACTACACCTCCACCCTTAAATTTATGCTTATCTTTATATAATGTAATTATAATGAAATAGCCTTAATATTTATGACATGACATTAAAATGATTAACCACACAATAAATTTACGTCTAAATTAAACATACAACAATCAATCTTAATCAAACTCGAAACCATATCTAGCTACTGGTTTGCGCACTCTTTTTGGCGTTAACTCGGGCAACTTCGGAGATGGCGAACAGAGTGTAGACTTAGTCTCTGAGCTATCGCCCCGCACTAAGGGCTCGATCGCATTTTCTGTCTGTAGGCTTAAGCCATCTCTACTCTCATCCGCCACCTTCTCCCTGCGCGGCGAAACGACATTCTCACCTATGTCCGCCACTGAGTCACTAGACTCAGTATCAGGACAAGCAACATCAGAGAAACGCGACTTACGACGACGTATTTGATCTACATGACGCTTTATAAATTGACCGTTATCACCTTCCACGATGTACCTTCGAGAACCTTCCCTGTTGTGAACCTGACCTTTAATCCACTTGTCTTGCTGACCATAACCCCTTGACCATACCATATCGCCTTGCTGGAAGTCGCGCCTCACGCCACCCGCGTTCCGAGCCTGCCTATCCTGCGCAGTGTGTACTTTCTCCTGCAAAGCTTGGTCGTTCCTTAATAAATCCAAACGTGAACGTAATCTACGTTTTTGTAATATCATTGCAGGAGTTTCCCCTGTAGTGCTATGTATAGTATTCCTGTAGGTTAAAAGGAAAGTTTGCAATGCAACGTCCATGTCCACCATATCCCGACACGCTTTTTTAATAGCTCGCTTACATAATTTAACAGCGTTTTCCGCAGCGCCATTCGAAGAAGGATGGTAGACAGGTGAGAAACTTTGCTTAATTCCATTATGTCTTAAAAACTCAGTAAATTCCCTACTGGTGAATGGGGGACCTTGGTCCGAAACCAATTCGGCGGGCAGGCCGAATCGAGCGAAAGTAGCTCGAAGAATTTTTATAATAGCTGACGCATGGGTGTGTGGCGTCTCAAAAGCTTCAAGCCATTTCGATGTTGAGTCCACTAATATTAAAAAGGTTTTACCCTTAAAAGGCCCTAGGAAATCTATGTGTAAGCGTGTCCACGGCTGAGGCAAATACGGCCAATGTTGAGGTGCCGAACGAGCCGGCGCGTCCGCCTCCAGCGCACACGTTTCGCAGCTACGACACATGGCCTCCACATCATCATCGATACGCGGCCACCACACATAACTCCTAGCCCAGCTCTTTGTCTTAACTATACCAAGATGGCTACAGTGCAGTTGTTTTAGTATTATTTGCCTCAATGATTCAGGTATAATCATTCGATATCCCCACATAATACAACCACCCTCTATATATAATTCATTCTGCCTAGTAAAATATGGTTTTAGCTCATCATCATTACAATAATGTGGCCAGCCCGATTCTATGTAAACTTTAATTTTGCTTAGTATAACATCCCTAGACGTAGCCTTACTGACGTCACAGTTGGTTATTGGTAGAAAATTTTCAACAAAATTTACGTATGTTGTTTCTTGAACCGCACTCGCCTTAGAACCTGTAGACGGCAAACGCGACAACGCGTCAGCGCAATTCGTCTTGGACGATACGTATTCAATATCGTAATTGTACCCGGATAACAGAACGGCCCAACGTTGCAATCGAGAGGTTGACATAACTGGTATACCAACCTTATCACCAAATATGTGTGTAAGGGGTTTATGATCTGTTCTTAATTTAAACTTTCTCCCGTACAAGTATTGATGATATTTACGTATTCCGTAAATAATAGCTAACGCCTCCCTATCAATTTGCGAGTAGTTACGTTCAGCCGCGGCGAGTGAGCGCGAGGCATATGCCACGGGCCGCTCGCCGCGCGCCGTCACTTGCGACAGCACTGCTGCCACGCCCACGCTGCTGGCGTCCGCTGTCAATACGAGTGGCAATTCGGCCGAGTAATGCATCAGGACTTCGCTACTTGCCAGCACTTCCTTTACCTTTTGGAATGCGCTGTGACATTGACTACTCCAAACGTATTTTGTACCAATCTTTAATAAATTATATAAAGGTGCGAGTATAGTACTTAAGTTTTTTATGAACTTTGAGTAGTACATAATCATGCCGATAAACGATCGCAATTCGGCTACGTTCACTGGTACGGGTATATCTAAAATAGCTTTGACTTTATTGGGACAAGTATGGACTCCATCCTCACTAATCACGTATCCTAAATAAGTAATGGACTTTGCAAAAAAATCGCACTTTTCCTTTTTAACCTTTAACCCATATCTTTCCAAACGTTGAAAGACCTCGTGTAAATTCTGTATATGGTCAGAATCTGATGATCCTGTTATGATGATGTCATCCAAGAAAACCCCTACGCGTGGTAAATCTGTAAACAATTCTTCGAGACGACGCTGAAATATTCCCGGACTCGACGACAGTCCGTACACCAAGCGATTATACATGAATAAGCCCTTATGCGTATTAATAACCGTATACTTTTTAGAATCATCTAATAAAAATTGTGCATACGCCTGGGATAAATCAATTTTGCTAAATTTTTTGCCTCCGTGCAAGCGAACTAACAAGTCCTCCACTCGTGGAAGTGGATAACGGTCAACCTCCAAAACTTTATTTAAAGTCAATTTATAGTCTGCGCAAATTCTAATGTTACCGTCTTTTTTAAGCACTGGTACAATCGGCGTAGCCCAGTCGGAACGCTCGACGGGGGTGAGAATGCCCTCTCGCACATGCTGCTGCAGGGCCCGCTCCACCGGCTCGCGCAGCGCGTACGCCAGCGGGCGCGCGCGCATGTACACCGGCCGCGCCCCCTCCCGCACGTAAATGCTGACCGGCGGGCCGGTGAATCGGCCCAGTCCCTCCGCAAACACTTTACAATATCTGGAACTGAATGCATCTAAATTGAATGTATCGGCTGATAATTTATTTAAACAAGCTGATTTAACAATCGGTAACTGAATACCTAATTCTATTATCCATTGCCTACCAAGCAAAGCCGTTTTTCCGTTATTAATTACATATAAATCTAAGTTTCTAACTTTATTTTGATATAGGACTTGTGGCGTTATAACGCCGACGGGATGTACTGACTCGCCCGTATAGTATCGTAAAACAATATTACATCTCTTTATTGCTAAACTACTAAATAAGTTCTGATACATTTCATAACTAATGCACGATATCCCGCTGCCGGTATCACATTCCATATTTAATTCTTTATTCTGTACTAATAAAGTAATCATAAACGGTTTGCACTGGGTTAAGTTTAAAAGATTAAAATCAATGTTTATTACCTCCTCACTGACATCACTTTCACTTCCTACTGCGCTATCTGCCGATGTAGCCACCCAGTGTTGGCCTGATAAGTTCGGGCACACCCGTCGCAAGTGCCCTGCCGTGTTGCAGACGCGGCATACATAACGTGCAAATCTACACGTAGACGCTGCGTGCGAGCCGCCGCAGGCTCGGCATTGTTGCTGAGTAACCGACGCTGCCACCCTCCGTGCGCGCACCGGCATCGTTGCACCGCCATGCGTGCGCTGGCGCTGGCGGTTATCACGCACGCTCCGCGGTTCGGCCTCCCGCGCCGTCCCGTTGTCGTTGCCGCCTTGTTGCGATTCTTCCTTCCGGCCTGCCGCACTCGCCGCGCCCCGCGGTCGCCATTTTGTCCCCTCTATCGCCTGACAATCGACCGTTAACGTATCACCGCTTGACCTTCCGTGACCTTGTACCACGCTCGCCGCATCTTTTTCTGCCGATTCCAAGCTAATCGCCAAGCTATAGGCCCTTGCAAAGTCTAACTTGGGTTCAGCGAATAACCGTTGGCGAATCGTTTCACTGCAAATACCGCATACCAATTGGTCCCGTAAACTTTCTTGTAGCCAGCTGCCAAATTCGCATGACTTGGACATTTTTTTCAATACGGCGATGTATTCCGCAATAGTTTCGCCACTTTGCTGTACCCGTTTTCTGAACTTATACCTCTCCGCGAGCTCACTAGGCTTGGGCTGTAGATGTTTTCCCATTATCTCAACAACTTGCAAAAATGTCTTATCTTTTGGTTTGTCCGGTGTGCACAGATTTACTAAAAGTTCATAACTTCCTGCCCCCATAAGTGTAATCAGTGTTGGCACATATAAATCATTTTTCACTTCATTTACTAGAAAATATTGTTCTAACCGTTCGATGTATAATCTCCAATCGTCCTTGTTTACATCAAATTCAGATATTTTACCAATCTTCATATTGCACAACAATCACGCACGCTTTTAATATTAATTGCCGGTTTTCTCGTCGCCACTAAACTATATCGGTGGGGGTATGTAAGAACGGAAACACGTCTTGATTGCACACTTCGTTTATTCCGACTGAGATGTCACACAGCAGATGGTTCACATTACTTTTGTATACCTACATACACTACAAGAAGTAAATGGTTCTATGGAAGCAGCGATAGCTCAGTGGGGAGACCAACCGACTGCAATGCAGAGGGTCTCGGGTTCGAACCCACGTCGCGCACCTCTGACTTTCGGAAGTTATATGACTTTTCGAAATTATGTGCGTATTGATTGACAGTTATCGCCTGCTCCGTGATTCGGAGAGCACGTTAAGCCGTCGGTCCCGGCTGCCATGAACATCTATGGCAGTCGTTATTGAGAAGTCAGTGCCCTATAATATCCTGACACTGGTCTAGCCTTAGGGTATCGTTAGCCTTCGGGTTGCAGGGGTCAGGTGGCAGCCGCTCCGTGTAAAAACTGATATCCAGTCAAATCCGGTTAGACCAGAAAAGCCGACCCCAAGTGACTTGGGAATAATAAAGGCTACGGAGAAGAAGTAAATGGTTCTATGCTGCCGCCCTGCCTACCGCTCTAAAACCGGCTAGAGGGCCCCAACGGTTCTAAATCCGGCTAATAGCACCTCCAGTCGCGACTTCCATTTTAGAAATAAGCCCTGGCATGCTCGGTTTCGTGCAGCATTTACCACCTCCGGGAGGGGACGAACACCTGTCTCATCCCATACCGACGACATGAGTTTAAATGTTTTGGTGAGCACTTCCGTTTCCAAGCTCTACGGGGGAGTCCCGGCCAATGCGCAGGCTGCGTCAGCAGACACCGTGTGGTATCCGCGTATGATCCTACCGCGATTACTATCTGTGGTCTCCGCAAGAGAGTCCTACCCTGGAAGGTCAGGGAGTCCACCCACACAAATGCACCGTAAACTGCCATCGACCGGATAACCCCCGCGTAGAGCCGCCGACAGACGACACCGAGTCCGCCCAAATTCGGCAAGAGTCGCCCTAGAGCGGACGCAGCGCCGAGGAGCCTCGGAGTAAGACGGCTGAAGTGCTCGTCGAAGCGCCATCGCCCTTCCAGTACTAGGCCCAAGTATCTCATATGGGCCTGGACTGGGACACGAACCGAGCCCACCACTATCGAGGCGCCGCTTGGTGGCTTGCGACGAGGCCCATGAAAAACTAGGGCCTCCGTTTTAGAACCCGCAAACCTAACGGCTCGATACACCCAACCACCTGGGAGACCCCCATAGTGGCCGGGCGGGCTGTCTCGAAGTCACCCCCTCGGGCTGTGACGAGAGTATCGTCAGCATAGTTGATGACGTTCAGCCCGAGAGGTAGGGCACCACGCAGGGTCCAGACGAACCCGATGTCCCACAGGAGCGGACCAAGAAAAGAAACCCTGTGGGACACCGTACGCCTGGGTCGCTGCCAAACTTCGCCACTAACTTCGAGGAGGACACTCCTTTGCCAACCCGCCTTGAGCTAGCGTTCTGAACTATGGCTTAACCCTACTCACACTAAGAAGAGGCCCGTGCCCAGCAGTGGGACAATTTAATACAGGGCTGATATTATAAATACTCTTTTTTATTTACAGATTTAAAACCAGTACATCGTTGAGATTACATATCGACGAAGTTCACTATGGTTTAAATACTAGAAAGTTCGGCTGCGATAAATGCGATAAGGCGTTCAAAACCAAAGCTACACTCAGGATACATGTTGTGAGTATACTTATATTTATATACTAGATGTTGCCTGCGGCTTTGCTCGTGTTACTGTGCATTTTGTCAATAAATTTCTATACCTCGGGAAAAGCCCTTTTTTTATGTAAATTGATGAAATTGCGCTCGATACAGTATCAGATCTTATCGAAACCACAGCTAGACTTCATGGTACTTTGAGCTCATTCTGCGTAAATAGAAACACCAATGATTAAATTATGTTCGGGTACTTTGAAATAACTACACTGGAACATTGAGACAACTACCATCTTAGTCTCCCCGTGACCATGGCTGCTGAAAAGCAACCAAAACGTCGGGGAAAGTGTAAACCTAAATATAAATTAGATTTAATAGTTTTATTAGCTTAAAAATTAGTAAAGTTCAATAGTAGTAGGAGTGTAACAGTTTCAAAATTATGTAATACAGTGTTAAATAAACAACGCGGTAAAGTCCGTATAAATGAGTTTAATACTAGATGTTGGCCGCGACTTTGCTCGTGTTACTGTGCGTTTTGTCAAAAATTTCTATACCTCGGGAACAGCCCTTTTTTGTAATGTAAATTGATGAATGTATGGTGTAAATTGATGAAATTGCGCTCAATACAGTGTCAGCTCGTATCGATCTGTTTTCATGTTCATTAAGCGAATTCACAAGCGTAAACCTTGTGAATGGACATTAAGTTATCTATATCTATAGTCATGTAATAACTTCAAAACGACATTACCGGTTTCATTCATCAATTTTTTTAAATTTTCTAATACGTTGTAGATAGTTCTTACGAAAAGAAAAGTTAGGTAAATTGCACAGAAAATTGGATAATTTCAGAAAACTTAACGGCAATTTTTTAAACTGTCGAGTTTGAAAGTTTGTTTAAGACAGGACAACGTCTGTCGGATCAACTAGTTCTTCTTCTCCCTAGCCGTTATTATTGCCAAGTCACTTGGGGTCGGCTTGTCTAGTCTAACCGGATTTGACTGGATATCAGTTTTTACACGGAGCGGCTGCCACCTGATCTCCGCAACCCGAAGGTTAACGATACCCTAAGGCTAGACCAGTGTCAGGATATTATAAGGCACTGACTTCCCAATAACGATTGCCATAGATGTTCATGGCAGCCGGGACCGACGGCTTAACGTGCTCTCCGAGGCACGGAGCAGGCGATAATTGTCAATCAATACGCACATCATTTCGAAAAGTCATATAACTTCCGAAAGTCAGAGGTGCGCGACGTGGGTTTGAACTCCAGACCCTCTGCATTGCAGTCTGTTGGTAGATATTAAATTAACTTTTTGACAGCCACAGTCATGTATACATAACAAAGCAAAATGTTTCCAGCACGCCTCAGTCACGACTACATGACAAATTAAAGGATGAAATCGTAGCTTGGCGCCGAGAGCACGCTTTTATAACGGTTTTATAACTGTTTATAAGTATTAGAACTTACATATTATGTTACAATAATATCACATTAAGTTAAGAACCTGTAATGATACATCAGTAGCTAGAGAAAAAGTCATGATGATAGGTCGAGTTGTTAAGACTGCGCCGAGTGTAAGACGCGGTTGGACTGAATGACAGAGCTCGATATTCAAATCGGCGCGCGGCCGCTATATACGTTTGTATGGAGGATTTGAAGTGCTTTTTTGATAGATATGTATCTTTATTGTCAACCAATAACTTAAATATTTGGGACGGACAAATTGTAATATAACTACGTTTCGTTTAAGCTGTAAAATAGGATAGATTTCTACAGTTATAATCTAAAAATCATGTAACACGAGCTTCCGTTTTTGCATTTTTCGTGCAAATTTACATAATTTTGTAGGTGAAAATATTAATTATTTTAAGTTTATACACGGAATAATTGTAAACACATTCATTGTTATGGTAAATGTATATTTTATATTTGTATTAAACAAAAAGTATTGATTTTATCAATTTAACTGTGACCGCCTGTTTTGGCACATTTCGCTCGGCGCAGTCTTAAGGCGTGATACGTTTTAACTTTTACAAACAAACATTTGCATTTATAATATTAATTAGGATACAAGGTTAAGAGTGTGTACGTCTTGTGAATGACAAAGTCGTAAATAAATGTCATATATATATTTTGATGTACTTCATTAATTTACCTAACATTTATTTTTTAAAATCTCTATGCACTTGTTTGCGTCGATTCCATTCCATACAGGCCATAAGACGAAAACGCTCTTAACCCTTTGTATGAGCAGCGATAGCTCAGTGTGGAGACCAACAGACTGCAATGCAGAAGGTCTCGGGTTCGAACCCACGTCGCGTACTTCTGACTTTCGGAAGTTATATGACTTTTCGAAATGATGTGCGTATTGATTGACAATTATCGCCTGCTCCGTGCCTCGGAGATTACGTTAAGCCGTCGGTCCCGGCTGCCAGGAACATCTATGGCAGTTGTTATTGGGGAACTCGACACAAAAGATCCCACTGAGTCGAAGTGTCGCCGGTCTGCACTGACTGACCCCACACACAAGATAACCAGATAAGATAACCCTTTGTCGATTTAGGTTTCAGTTGCCGTTAAAGTGAGCGATGATTAACTATTTAATACACATATAATTTCGAAAAGTCGGAGGGGTGCCTTAGGATCGAACTCGTGACCTCTGCGGAGCAGTTCAAGTTATGTGCGCATTAAATAGTTAATTATCGCTCACTTTAACGGTGAAGGAAAGCATGTCTGAGAGTTCTACATAATATTCTAGAAGATTTATGAAGTCTGCCAACGCGCGCTGTACCGTCGTGGACTAATCTTTTTATTTATACGTGGGGAAAAGCTCCTGATACATACCTCCTCGCCACAGGGGAAGGTGAGATGGTTATGTCGGACTTGCCTGAGAAATGGGGCCTACCGACTAAAACCACGACGGTGTCCCAACTTACTACCTTGTAGGGTGGGTGGGTCGCTGGAACTGAACCTATATCAGCGACCCACCCAGCAGCGCCGAATGCAGAATGTCTGCAGGCGATGACTCCTGGGCGACACCCTGGCAAGAGTGATGGACTAGCCTAACCCTTCTCGCAATCAGAAGAGGCCTACCCAGCAGTGGAACAGTTTACATACAGGGCTGATATTATAATTATATTATATTATTTCAGAAAGCCATTCACGACAAGTCTTTGAGAACAGAATGCGACATCTGTGGACAAAACATCAGCAAGAGTAGTGTCGGCAATCACTTGAATACGCACGTCGATATCAGACCTTTTAAATGCAGTTTCAAACACTGCGGCAAGAAGTTTAAAGAGCGGGTGAGTTAGGATATTGGAGGGAGAAGGAGACATTAAGTGGGGAAAAAGAGGTAGAAGAAGAGAGTGAGAGGAGGGGAGATGCAGAGAGACGAAGGATATGTAGGGAGCAAGGAGAGAGAGAGAAAAAGAGTGAATAGAGGAGACATAGTAGAGAAGATGTAAAGAGGAAGAGAGACAGAGGACGTACATGTAAGCAGAGAAAAATTAGGAATGTTTGATGTGGAGGAAGATTTAGTTGACAGAGCAGAGATGTAAAGAGTGAGAGACAGAGAGAGACTATGTAGTGAGAAACAAAAGAGTTATGATGTACAAAAGGAGGATATACATTTTTATGGGAGAAAGAGTGGAGAGAGATTGTGTGTGGTAGAGAGAGATAAAGTTTGAGATAGAAAGAATAATTATGAGGGCGAGAAATCGGCAGAAAGCTAGTTCCTTTCTAACATATATTTGTTTTAGTAAAGAGAGCGTGCGGAGCTGGATAAAGAGAGTGAGTGAGTTAAAGAAAGACATCACACCGAGCTAATGCCAATTATAATTAGTATCGGCAATCATTTGAATACGCACGTCGATATCAGACCTTTTAAATGTAGTTTTAAACATTGTGGCAAGAAGTTTAGGGAGCGGGTGAGGTGGTATATAAGAGGGAGAAAAAGAGAGAATGAGATGGAGATACTAGGTGGTGAAAGGTGGCAAGACCTTGGGAGAAGGGAGATGCAGAAAGAGAGACAATATATATCTTCTATATTTCTCTGCATCAACCTACGGATGACTGGTAGATAATGCCCTTGGCAATAAATCCGCCGATGTACTATTTTGTGCATCAATTTTTGAAATAAAATAAATAGAAGATATATAGGAAGAAAGAAGTGAGAGAATGAGCGAATAGAGACATAGGAGATGTAAAGAGAGAGAGAACTGACATGTAGACAGAGAAACATTTAGGAATGTGTGATATGGAGCAAGATAGACATGGCAAATCAAAGATGTAAAGAATGAAAGACAGGAAGACTTTGTATGTGTAGTGAGAAACAGAAGAGTTATTATGTACAGGAAGGGGATATAAGGAATGAAATTAATTGATTCTAAATATAAAATAATGTGGGAGAAGGAATGAGTGTGGTAGTGAGAGATAGAAAGAGTGAGTGCAAGAGAGAGGATCAGCAGGAAGCTAATTCCTTTCTAACACATATTTGTTTCCGTGAAGAGAGAATGAGTGAGCTAGATATAGACTGAGTAAATTAGACAGAGGAAGACATACGTAATGAGTAACAAGGTATTTCCTATCTAACCTAAAATATTTTTCATAGGGGAGAGGGAGTGAGTAAGTGAGATATAGAAAGAGAAAGTAAGTGAGTGTGAAAAAGAGAGAGAAAGAGAGTAAGTTAGATAGAGGGGAAGAGTAAGAGAGACATAATGAATTGTTAGTTATTTTCTTTCCAACATCTATTATTTTACATTTGCAATGTTGAGTGTTAGGTGTCAAAATGAAATATGTTGGCAGTAAACTTTTGTATAATGCACCCACATACAAAGAATCCTTATGTTTTATAGTAGAGAAAGCGCATCTCACACTACACAGTGAAGGGAGAGTAAGTTAATCAGAAATAGAGCGTGTGAGTGCGTGAGAGAATGACACAAAGAGCGAGAATCAGAATGAGAACCAAATTAAGTGAGTCAGAGATAGAAAAAGGGGGCGTGTGAATGCGTAAGACAGAGAGAGAGAGTCAGAATGAAAACTTAATTACTATTCAACATATGACTTAGTCTCCAGGGTTTGCTCATAAAACATACACTGATACAATACCCGGAACACAGTACCAATTCGACTTGTGTGACTGTCTGTTTCCCAGGAAGAGTTGCCATTCTAACATATATTTTTCACAGTGGAGAGTTAGTGAGAGAGCTTGAAAGGAAGAAATAGAGAGACAGACAGAATGAGTATGAAGCTAATTCATATTTTACAATTATTTTGCAGTGTTGATAGAGATTACGATTAAGTAAGTTTAACTTACTTTATCTCTAGAAAGAGAGAGAGAGCACGTGAGATAGAGATAAAGAGTGAGAGAGAAAGTGAGTCAGAGAAAAAGAGAGCAACAATCTAATTTCTTTCTAACATAGAAGTTTGTCTCCAGGGTTCGCTTAAGAAGCATACATTGATCCACTACCCGGAGCACCAGTACCAGTGTGACTTGTGCGACTGCCGCTTCCCCAGGAAGAGTCGCCTCCGCGACCACAAGCTGAGGCACGCCGCCAGCGGGGGGTTCACGTGCGACTATTGTGGAGTCTCGTGAGTATTATGTATATAATACTAGCTTTCACCCGCGTCTTCGTTCTAATTTTATTCTAAAATAATTGTAGTTTAAGTTACTCCTTATAACATCAGCTATCTGCCTGTGAAAGTACTGTCAAAAACGGTCCAGACGGTCTAGAGATTAGTTGAACCAAACAGAGAGACAAAGGGAGGAAATATTTAAAAAAGAAATGTTGTCGGTACCGTATACCTATACTTTCACTAGCTGACCCGCGCAACTTAGTCTGCTTCACATAAGAGAATTATTTTCCCCGTTTCTTCAACATTTTCCATTGATACTCCGCTCCTATTGATCGTAGCGTGATGATATATGCCTGTAGCCTTCTTCGGTAAATGAGCTATCCAACACAAAAAAAAATTCTATTCGAACTAGTAGGTCTTGAGATTATCGCGTTCAACCAAACAAACAAACTCTTTAGCTTAGTATAGATATGCATTTAGTAAAAAGCTGTTATTTTGACATTACAAACAGACACTTCAAATTATTTATAGATAATAATATCCATCCTGTATATAAACCGAAACTACTACTACCAAACTACAAAATAAAAAAGGGGAACGGGCATTTTCTGAATGTGAGAAGGATTAAGCCATAGTCCACCACGCTGGCGCAGTGCGTGTTGGCAGACTTCACATAATTATTATCTTCATTTGCATAAATATATTGTTACGTGCTGGGTTCGGCGAGCGCTGGCCTTCCCCTTTTATAAGCGGTTAAAGCGTTTCCCGAGTTTACTAGAAACGTCATACCCGGCATGTAAACAATACAAAGATTCGAGAATGTGCCAGCGTTCTCGCTACTCTACTCGTACTGACGAATCTACGTAGTTCCGTAAGTATTCAATAGATGGCGCTGTAATAAATTATTAGACAAAACTGTCGAGTCTTTCACACAATACCGAGAGATAGCACTGGGTGTAACAATATTCTATATAGTCGATATTGTTAACCTTTTTCTATTGTCGGGTTCCTCTCTTTCCCCAATTTCCGCCAAGTAACGCCTAATTTAATTCAATAAATCTTTATAACTGTAGATACAACTTTTAAAATCTGTTAATCATTTTGTAAAACCTTTATCAAGACAGACCTAGCTTAGTATGGACGGTTTTTGTCTATGGTAATATTTTTTGTAAATAAAAGATTTTTATTTTTATGTTTCTCTTATCACATGTATTTTCTAACTTATATTGGGAAAATCCCTGGCCCTTTGGAAGGCTTACACGGAGACATGGCTCCAACGTGAAGAGGCCTTTCGAGAGTTTTAATCTTCTAAGATTCGGCCTCGATGGCGTGGTGGTTAGTATAACCGACTGCCACTCTTGAGGTTGCGGGTTCGATTCCCGCACAAGTCAAACATTTGTGTGCATGAACATGGATGTTTGTCTTGGTCTGGGTGTTTCTATGTATAATATGTGTGGATTAACAAAAAAAAGTGTATATGTGTGTTTATCCATTGTCTAGTACCCATAGTACAAGCTCTGCTTAGTTTGGGCTAGATGGTGTTGTGTGTATGTGATAGAATATTATTATTATAAGGTGGGATGGAACGTCTACGGTGGCACTAACCGCAGCAGGCGTAGGACTATTGCAACGATTAAATTTTATTTTTATTATCTTAATCTTCTCTTTTCCAGGTTTACATCTAAACGATATCTGTTGAGTCATATCAAGAAGATCCACTCCAAGAACTCTGAAAAGTTTATATGTGACGAGTGTGATTTAGTCAACTATAGCAAGAGAGCTATCATATTGCACCTCCGATATGGACATGGATCGGAACATGTGAGTGTCTTTGATTCTAAACGTTTTTAGACCTTCGCGATTCGTACACATCTATGCTTATAGTAAAATTGTAGAGAGGTCGATTCCCGCACAAGTCAAACATTTGTGTGCATGAACATGGATGTTTGTCTTGGTCTGGGTGTTTCTATGTATAATATGTATGTATTTACAAAAAAGAAGTATATATGTATGTATGTTTATCCGTTGTCTAGTACCCATAGTACAAGCTCTGCTTAGTTTGGGCTAGATGGTGTTGTGTGTATGTGGTAGAATATTATTATTATTTACAAAATAACTATGAAGGGGGGTGATTGGTAATCGATACTGATGCCAAAAATGCAATCATTAAATTTTCTGTCTGTCTGTCTCGCATGGATCAAAAACTACTGAAAGAATTTTAATCAAACTTAGTACAGTTATAGTTCTTAATCCTGGTCAGGTTATAGGATACTTTTTATACCAAAAAAATAATTGGGAATTGAGGTATTCGTTCAATCTATACTAGTATTATAAAGCTGAAGAGTTTGTTTGTTTGGTTGATCGCTCTTATCTTAGAAACTACTGGTTCGAATTAAAAATTTAGTGTTGGATAGCCCATTTATCGGAGAAGGCGATAGACTGCATAACATCACACTACGACCAATAGGAGCGGAGCATCAATGAAAAATGTTGCAATGTAGGAAATAACTCTTATGTAAAGCAGACGAAGCTGCGCGAGTCAACTAGTCTAAATATATAGAAATGAATCCCTGTTTCCCTTGGTCACGCCATAACTTGAGAACAACTTAACCGATTTCATTCATCTTAATTTTTAAGTTTTCTAATACTTTGTAAAAGGTTCTATGAAATGAAAAGTTAAGAAAATTGCGCAGTAAACTGGATAATTTCAGAAAACTTAACGACTATTTTAACCGACTTTGGCAGTTCGTCTAAGACAAGACATCGTCTGTCAGGACGGCGAGTACTTAATATAATGCTAGGTAACGGGTCTATAAAGTATATCGCGAGGAAGACCCGTTACCCGTGTTGTAAAGGTAATAAATACCTATTGATTGCTCGACGTTTCGACCGACTTGCAACGATCGTGGTCACGGGTTTATCCCTGATGTCAGTATGAATGGGCCGGCTCGACCTGGGAAGGACTACCTTCTCACAGAATACGATGTGAAATAACAGTATTCCTACTGTTGTGTTTCGTTCGGTGAGTGAGAGTGCCGAAGGCCCAATCACCCTCTTTCCCCTTCCCACCTCCTTTCCTAAAGGGTTGGTAACGCGCAAGTGATGCCTCCGGTGCTGCAGGCACCAAAATTCGGTCAGGTTGACGTTATAATGAAAACTATGGATATAACAACTGTGCGATGATTACTCCAATAGTATATAATAATATTATTGTTACGTGCTGGGTTTGAGGGATAAGAATGTAAACAATATTACCGACGTTTTATTCGGACACACAATTAAATTTAAAACACATCAAACACTATATCAATCAGTCAAAATAAATTTATTCAAATTAGGTTACAAGGTAACACTTATGAATGTCAAAGTTACACGTAATTTTTTTTCTGTGAATTTACATTTCCTGCCACGTTCAGCAAAGTAAGGGTGTGTAGGGCTCATGAGAAGAACGGGCAAGAAACTCATAGACACTCTTTTTAATCGCCAAGTGTACAATAATATTTCGTTTACAAATCATAATTGTAAGGTGCTGCAACCATTTCTCCATGAACTACTACTCAACATACTCAAGCATTTGATAACATTTGATGGTAGCCTCTAAAGCAGCAGTATGGTAAATAGGAGCATCCACTTACATGTACATAAATAATCAAGACAAGACGTGATTATAGTCCGTAGTTTAATCTAAATGTTTAAATAAAATGTAGTAAGTAAATTATCGAATTCCACTAAACCAGAATTCAGAATAAGACTCAAAAGAAAGCTTAACGGAACTGTCCATAATCACGAGTTGTCTTCATTGCACATTCTTCTTGATTAAAATACGACTGAATGTAACAACAATGCAAATTCCAGCCTAAACAAGGTGTAATATTACAAAAAAATATATATATATACATATATTAAAAAAAACATAAGTATTAGTTATATAGTTAGTATTTGTCATTTAATATCCTGTGATCTAATGCAAATATTAGTGCCATGGATGTTTGTCATTTAAATAATCATCTATATTATAATATGCTTTAGAAATTAAGCAAGTTTTAATTTTAACTTTAAATTTATTCTCTGGTAATTCTAGAATATTACTCGGGATTTTATTATAAAAACGTATACCAAGACCCATGAAGGAACCATGAACTTTATGTAGACGGTAGAATGGAACACATAATTTATATTTATTTCTAGTATTGATGTTATGTATGTCACTATTTTTTATGTATAAATATATATTTTGACGGACATGCATGATATTATGCTACACTTTCCTCTGTAACTGCTTCAAACTCCATCGTATTTTCGCTTCCGTTCGCTTCGATGAATACTTGACCGCTTACGATTGTAAACTGACTCGGCGAGCGCTGGTCTTCCCCTTTTATACGCGGTGAACGCGTTTCCGGAGTTTTCTAGAAACGTCATACCCGGTATGTAAACAATGCGAATATTGGAGAATGTGCCAGCGTTCTTTCTACTCTACTCGTACCGACGAATCAACGTGGTCCCGTAGATGGCGCTGTAATAAATTATTAGACGGAATTGCCGAGTCTTCCACACAATGCACTGGGTATAACATTATTAAGTATTTTTAAATGTGTTTCTTATTATAATTATTTATTTACAAATAAAACTATTATTGTAAAATGAAGTAATAAACAGAATAATAATAACGGTCCTGTATATATACCGCCCCACTTTTCGGCATGGGCCTCTTCTCAGTGTGGTTATACCATAGTCAAAGTCAAAGTCAAATATAATTTATTCACTTAGGTCACAAAGTAACACTTATGAACGTCAAAGGGGTTAGTGAGTGTATAACATTTACTGAATTTACATTAATGTTAGTTGCAAGGTTCAGGCAAAAGGTTGAGTCTATGAGAAGATACCTGCAAGAAACTCAAAGCCACTCTTTTAAATCGCCATCAACTTATAATTTCTGTATTTTACAACTCATTTATGTACCAGGTGTTGCAGTCATTATGCCGTATGTCACTGTCCATATAAAACTAAATTCTAAAAAAAATAAACGTTGATAATATTATGTAAGAAGCATTTGATATTTGAAATAATATTTATCAGTAGGTAGCCATTTGTAATAGACAATAGTAATAAGTCATAGTCCACCACGCTGACCCAGTGCGGGTTGTCAGACTTCACATATCTTCGAGAACATTATGTAGAACTGTCAGACATGCAGGTTTCCTCACGATGTTTTCCTTCACCGTTAAAGCAAGCGATAATTAATTCTTAATTATTATTATAATGACAGCCTCGATGGCATAGTGGTTAGTGTAACCGACTGCCACGCCTGAGGTCGCAGGTTCGAAGTCAAACATTTGTGTGCATGAACATGGATGTTTGTCTTGGTCTGGGTGTTTCTATGTATAATACGTAGGTATGTATTTACAAAAAAAAGTATACCTATATGTATGTTTATCCATTATCTAGTACCCATAGTACAAGCTCTGCTTAGTTTGGGCTAGATGATGTTGTATGTATGTGATAGAATATTATTATTATTTAATACGCACATAACTTCGAAAAGTCAGATATGCGCGCCTTGGGATTGAACTCGAGACCTCTCGTGGCAGTCCAACGGTTTCCCACTATCTCTGCTTTAAAATTGTTAAGTGAAGGATAAATAAGTTATGATTAAAGATCTGGAATAAAGAGGAGAATACTAGATTTTAACCGCAACTCTGCTCGCGTAAACGTAGGTTTAGTTCGATTTTGTAACAATACTTTTTTAGATGAAAGGTACTATATGTCCTTTTCTGTACCCCTGACAACGTGTATGCGAAATTTCATGATAATCGGTCGAGCAGTTAAGGCGTAAAAGCGTAACAAACAAACATACAAACTGACATTCGCATTTATTATATTAGTTAGGATTTTAATTACTTATGTATGCTTGTTTTCATTTCAGGATAGAAAGTGTCAAATATGTAGTGCCATTTTGAAAAACAGTAAGGTTTTGACAGACCATTATTGGAAGACCCACAACGTGAGATTTGTTGTGCAGAAAAAGTGAGTATAATTAATTTAATTAATGACATAAAAAATATTATAATAAATTGCAGATGACATAAAAATATGTACAATTAAATTTAAAACAATGTATTATTTTTTTAATATATCTCACGTTTCGCTAACGTTAAACATTGAAATTAAACAACTTTATACGAATTTTGTCGTTGTTTATTGCACAAACGAGATTTCGATAGGGTATGGGATGTAGTTCCACAAGCTCTGCTTAGTTTGGGCTAGATGGTGTTGTGTGTATGTAGTAGAATATTATTATTATTAACATTGACATTGTATTTTACTTTGTCATTATTGTATAGAATTTTAATTTACATTGACATTTTTATTATTATATATGTATTGAATATTTGCCGACTTATCTGGCAAAATGTAGATATACCTCATTTTGTATAAGAACATTTCTGTATCTACATATATTACAAATAAACTGATTGACTACACTCTTAGCGCTGTAGCATGGTGCGGGTGACAGTTGCCTGTATGACATTGACATCTGTCAGTACCACTAGGGATGTGACGTTATGCAATTCATTTTTATCACTATCGTTAGTGATAAAAATGAATTGCATAACGTCTCGCAGCATAAATCTAGTTCTCATTAATAGTGTTATGAAAATTAGTGTGTTATTCAGTTGTGCAGTGTAACTACATGTATAAACTTGTATAGAAAGTGGTATATTTCCACAATCCTTAAAAGTATCCATTGTAAAACCATTATATAAGAAGGATGACAGAACAAATATTAGTAACTACAGGCCCGTAGCATTGCTTCCAGTATTCTCAAAAATTTTTGAGAAGCTTATCTATAATAATCTAAACGATTATTTTGAGAAGCAAAAGATTTTCTGTGATGAACAAATGGGGTTTAGAAAAAACAAATCCATTAATTTGGCCATATACAGATTTTTAGAAACTATACACCATAACCTGGATACTAGAAAGCCTGTTGTATCTATGTTTATGGATATGACGAGGGCATTTGATCATGTGGATCATAAAGTCCTCTTAGATAAGCTCTACAGATATGGTGTCCGGGGTAACGTGCTTGCACTTATAAAATCATATCTCGAAAATAGAAAACAACTTACTCAGATAAGTCAAGTGAACGTTAAGAGGAAAATGGAATTTATCTATTCATCAAGCACAAGGACGCTAACCTATGGCGTCCCACAGGGTTCTGTATTAGGACCGCTTCTATTTATTTGCTACATTAATGATCTGCCCAAGGTTACCAGGCATCAAATGTCCCTATTTGCGGATGACAGTACAGTTATATATAGCACTGGAAATAGTAAACAAATTATTAATGACATTAAGTTAAGTCTTGTTTCAATAATTGACTGGCTAAATGCTAATAATTTAAAAATTAATATATCTAAAACCAAAATAATGAATTATAGGTTACGACACACTACTCCAAGTTATATACAAATTGACCACAATGGAGACTTAGTTCTTGAAACAGATACCACTAAATTTCTTGGACTACATATTGACAATGATATGTCTTGGAAAAATCACATTGAAACTGTTTGCACAAAACTAAATAAATTCTCCTACGCACTTAATATGCTCCGTAAAATTAGTAATAAGGATGCTCTATTAGCTGCATATCACGGGTACGTCGCATCCACTCTGCGTTATGGTCTTATATTCTGGGGCAATGCAACCAACGTTGAAGACGTATTAATTGCTCAGAAAAAATGTATACGAGCCATTTGTAACATAAAACACAGAGATTCCTGCAAACCTCATTTCATAAGCCTTAAACTATTAACTGTACCATCTTTATATGTCTTCGAGGTCAGTATTTTTGTAAAAGCTAATATGAATTTGTTTAGACCGATAGAGAGTCAACGTCGCTCAAACAAGCTGCACCTGTTACCAGCAAAAACTGCCTTTTTTCACAAGAGTGTTTACGCTATGGCACCCAAAATATATAATAAGTTACCCAATAGAATTATATTGAGCCAATGTTTAAATGAATTTAAAAATAAATTATTTATATTGTTAGTTAATAAAGCATACTATTCTGTAAATGAATTTCTAAATGATATATTATTGTAGCAAAAATAACTTATGACATTCAGCGTTGACATCTCTTTTATTAATTTTTTTTTTACATTTTTATTTTGACATTTTTAATTTATATAATCATTTGTAATTGCATGACGTAACAATAATGTATTTTATATGACATTTATGTATTTAATTTTGTTATGCTATATTTTTGTATGCCTATTGGCGGGACATGGAGTACACTATATAAACTATCCTGTAACAACTTGTAAACCTGTGTTCACAAAATAAATAAATTTGAATTTGAATTTGAATTTGAAATTTGAAAAAAACAACTTGTCAATATATATATTTTATGGCTACATAATAACTTTGTACTTATATAAAATAATCAAAATGGGGATTATGATTTTTTTTTCGTGAAAACCTTTTTTGCTCTATGACGCATCGACGCGGCGGCCATTTTGTTTACTCGTGCGATGCTGTGAGTACGAGTGCTAGCGCCTTGTATATGACACGTATTTCATTGTTGTTTTCATTTTTGTTAAATTGTTATTTGTTATAGTTTGTTGAGTTTGTTGTTATTACCATGCCTAAGCATACAAAAAAAACTGTTTTGGTAGTCAGGCCAGGGAGCTTGTTGTTCGCCTCCGAGACTACTTTGAAAGAGAACAACATAATAATGGACCGTTGTTACCATTGAATCGAATTGTAGAACGAGTAGCCGAAGCTCTTGATATTGGCCGCAATACTGTTCCGCGTATAACACGTGAGAAAATTGGCCAAGATGGGATGTCTGAAAATAAATTATCGACACCCAATAAAAAGCGGACCAAGGTGAAGCCAATCACAGATATAGATGATTTTGCTAAGGTTGCTATTAGAAATCATATTTATGATTATTATAGAAGAATGGAGCTACCGACATTACTCAAGCGTCTAAAATCATTAAAAGAAGCTGACTTGTTCAAAGGAGGTATTACTTCGTTGCAGCAAGTTATAACAAAAAAGTTAACAAAAGGAAGATTGTTATGGAGAGAACTAACATTGCCCTAGCAAGATGTTCATTTTTAAGAAAGTGCCGAAAGTGCGTCATAATATTCTTCCGTATCGTCGTCAATTGGCAACGTGCCCAGAAGACTGGCAGCATTGCCACGTTAAATGGCAATACTTATTCTTTGTGCAAAGAAAATACCAGCCCTCTGGTCACGCGAAGCGTCGATGAGCCGCTAAGCTAAGTCTCTATAAACAGACCTAGCACTTGGACCCCATGGCTCCAGCGCTTCGACACCAAATGGCTCAAATATGTACTCACCAATCAGGTTTTGATATTTACGCCGTTTGAGCGTCTCTGCTGATGCAGCAGCAGCACCAGCGCAACCCGCTGTGCTAGAAAGATGTGATGGCCGCAAGGGTGTCGACACAAGTTGCGTTCCACACCAAAGGCCCACCCATTTTCCATGGCAGTAATGACATACCATCTGGTCTCTTGCCATCGTCGCATATCAAGCCGTGAGATTCAAGCTGAGCCGGAACGCCAGCGGTGACAAGAGCCCGACGGAATATGTTATTCAGGTTGGCGTGTCGTGATATACGACCAGCACTCCTGCTGCATGATAGGCCGTGGTGACCAAGACTGTCGACGGCTTCTCCACAAAGACATAAATCAAAGATGCGCTACTACGTTGAAATAACCCCAGTTTCTGAGAATCACATGTTAGTAATGTCAAAAAAATATCTTCTGTTCTATACATTTTGTCGAGGTCAAAGTCTAATTTTGTATGGAACAGCTGTTTTTTTTCCGCGATTTCGGCAATGTCCCAAAACAAAAGTTGTTCTTAATAACAGGTATAATCATCCCCTGAGAGATTTTCACTGTACTAAGAAACACCCAGTATAGTATTATCACGCTCACTCATATTGAAAATCGTACACTATATCGTTCTCTATCACGTAAATGTAATGTGTGAGCTCACTGTTCTTAGTGTGGACACTTTCGTGCTATCTAAGTACAGGAAATTTTTTTTTTGTTAACTCCGCTGATGGTATATCTGTTTAAATGGTCATCTCGTCAGTTCTCCGTGTGTTGTGTGTTCGACCACCATGGCCAAAAATTTTTTGTTCCACAAATAGGTGTTCTTTGTGTCCATTGTTTGAATGTTTGTAAAGTCCCTCGGGTTACAGGAATTATTCCAAGCGCAGGAGTTGTCTTTTTAATAATAAAATATTCTGTTCTAACATAATTATATTTCTTTTAATTACAGGAAAGGAGATAAAATAGTAATTAAAGATGAACCGATAGAAGTGTTAGCTGAATTTGATTTTGATTATGACGTTCAAAAGATTGAAGTTGATGGTAAGTTTATCAAAATATATTTTTATTCTTCGATGTGAAATAGCAGTATTCCTACTGTTGTGTTTCGTTCGGTGAGTGAGAGTGCCGGAGGCCCAATCACCGTTGCACCCTGCCCGCTCCTTCTCCTTCCCACTTCCCCTTTCCTAAAGGGTTGGCAAAGTGATGCCTCTGGTGTTGCAGGCATCCATAGGCTACGGTGACCACTTACCATCAGGTGAGCCGTATGCTTGTTTGCCAACATAGTAGCATAAAAAAAGTATACAGGGTGTCCGGTAATTAATGGATAACCTTGAAATGTCTTATAGTAGAACTGAAGGCTGCTCAGAAAAAAAAAATAGAAAAAAAATTAAGAAAGATGAAATATATCAAAAAGTGCAAGCTATATAGCATAGCATACTTTTGACTGTCTATCTATTAGCATAATTAGTGTTTAATAATAAAACAACAAAAAACCGATGAGTTTCATTCATTTATGGTCGTAGTATACAAGAAAGTTATACATGGTAATTAAAAAAAAACACATCTCAGGTAGTAGTTAGGATAGATTCTTTTTATATTTTTTTCTGAACAGCCATCAGTTCCACTATAAGACATTTCCAGGTTATCCATTAATTACCGGACATCCTGTATATGTATGTCACTGAAATACGTGTATATGTCTTTGTCACACCATTTTTCATTTTCGGTTTGTTCATAACTTGAACGACTTCTTTTTGATTCAAACTATTCAGTCAGAATATTCCAAGTAGCTTGAAAACTCCAAGCACTTCTTTCAAAAGTACTAGGCGGCCAGTAATGCGAGGGGGTCTTTGTTACAGTAATCTTACTTTTCCGGTTTGTTCCATAACTTGATTGATGATTAGAGTCTAAAACTACCCTATAGTTGTTAAACATGTTTTTAACCGACTTTTCAAAAAGAAGGCGGTTCTCAATTTGACTGTATGTTTTATTTTGTTTGTTACGCGACTACTCCGGCAAATATGAACTGATTTTGATGAGTCCTGTTTTTGTTTGGTAGGCCATATTTTAGAGGTGATCCCATATAAATTTTATCGAAATTAATTTAGCGCTATTTGAAATATTATCAAAATCAAAATCCTTACTAAAATTATAAACGCGAAAATTTGAATGGATTTATAAATGTTTGTTACTCTTCCACGCAAAAACTACTGGACCGATTGCGATAAAACTTGGTATGAAGATGGCTGAAGACCTGGATTCACACATAGGCTACTTTTTATCCAGATATTCCCACGGGAACGGGACTTACGCGGGTGTAAACCCGGAGAAAAACTAGTAATATATACTTTAATGTCGTTTTTGTTTTTTAAGTTTACTTTTTCACTGAACGGATGTCGTAGTAGCTTAAGTGGTCGCTTCGCCACTGCCACTGCGCAGGGTGTTGTGGGTTCGAATACCATACGTGACAAAACTTTGTGTGATCCACAAATGGTTATTCCTAGTCTGAGTTCATGTTCAAAATATCCCTTTCCCAAAATGTCCCCTGGTACCAGAATGTCCCTTTCCCAGAATATCCCTTTCCCAAAATTTCTCTTTACCAAAATGTCTCTTTCCCAAAATGTCCCTTTCCCAAAATGTCCTTTTCCCAAAATATCCCTTTCCCAGAATGTCCCGAATCTTATGCTTAAACATTCTTGTACAAAACAACTCCAGATTTAAAATATTGACATATACAAATATTGATATTATATTATTATATTTAATTTGACATAGTAGTTCTAAAAAAGAATTGTTTTTAATTTTTAATTTCATTAAACAAGTTGTTTTATTTTATATTTTTATAACTAGATGACCCGACAGTCGTCTTGTCAATCTATACAAAAATACATTTCACGTTTTAAATTCAATATCAAAACGTCAATCAACTATTTTCATATAAAAATACCAATTAAATTTTCGACATTTGCCGCGGTTTCTTGTCCTAACAATTACTAACACAACAACAAAAAAGACAGCTAAATTGGTCGAGCCGTTCTTAAGTGATCTTATCTTATCTTGTGCGTCGACCCAATGGTCTCTTTTGTGTCGACTGCCCCAATAACGACTGCCATAGATGTTCATGGCAGCCGGGACCGACAGCTTAACGTGCTCTCCGAGGCACGGAGCAGGCGATAATTGTCAATCAATACGCACATCATTTCGAAAAGTCATAACTTCCGAAAGTCATAGATGCGCGACGTGGGTTCGAACCCGAGACCCTCTGCATTGCAGTCTGTTGGTCTCCCCACTGAGCTATCGCTGCTCATAAAGTTTTCAGTTCAGCTCTTTTAGTTCTTAAGTGATGCTCGTCACACATGTGGCAATTGATTTTTATTTATAAAGATTAGCCAAAGAAGACTGAAAACAATTATTGCTTAGAAAGCTCATGGGCGCGTCAAATAACTAAAAAACTATTTTTATTATTATTTCAGAATATATACCGGATCCACAATATGCGGATACGGAAACTACGTTAGCGTATTCCGAAAGAGTGCTAGCAGAAGATATATCAAGGAGTATAGGGAAAAAGGATAGCGTCCAGCACCCAGAAAGCAGATTTGACGAGATTTATATGGAACATGTTGTGGACAAGCCTGGAGTTGAAGGTAAGACTTCGGTAAATATGGTTCTGCCTCCGAATTTCCGCCAATTGGTAATATTTGATTGAAATAAGTACAAGTAGTAAAATAATAATTATGGCAAAGTGCAATTGTGAAACAAAAGTATTTTTTATTAAAGGTTTAATCCGAATGCGGTTTTTTATAAACAATAAAGCTTTTCGTACATCTCAGTCGAGACGCAAAAATATCATATATATACATATATATCATAAATATCTACTAATCAAAAAACATACATGATTTTTATTGAACACTTCCTATTTCATTTACAATTTTTTTTTTTTTTAATGAAACATAATATTTACAATCACTAAACTAGAAAGAAACTCAAGTAGATAGATGAAATTAAAATACTGTAGGTAGCCCTCTCGCGTGTTTACGTACCGCGCGGCTGTAGGTAATTATTTCAAGGACAGAGCCGAGTTACAATACTGTTACACAACATTACCGTGCCAACGGCGCAACTTACTTTCCGAGACGGGGGTGTAACACCGTCAACTTCCTAACCCTGTAACACTTTGCTTGACTTAAGAATCGAACTTTGCAACTTATGCACGACAATCGTATACACTACCGATGTGACACAAACCGGTCACCACACGTGTTTTCTTTAAAAATCTTCTTCTGAATGCTCTCTTTAGTTTGTAGTTGGCCATTGCAATATTTCGTGATAAAAGTCTGTAAATTCTGCCGATATGTTTTGTTTCACCGTTGCAATGTCTGCTATTTTAAGATGGTTAATAGGTATTGGAGTTGTGAGCTTTTCAAAATTATTTTTGGACCAGCCATGACGTGGACAGCAGAATAATACCAGAATTGTACCCTTTTCGAACATATTAGGTGCAGGGAAGCATTTAAATTACATTTACATTGAAAAACGTATGTGTCAAAATATGCGATATGTGCCCTTTTCGAAATTGCATATTCTATTTAAAATTATACCTTTGCATAAAATATGCTTGAAACCGAATCTTAATACATATACTGATTATGTATGTAGGGTCTCTGTAGGTTTTCTAATGATATTTTTCTTAACCCATAATAATATCAGCCCTGTATTAAACCGTCCCACTACTGGGCACGGGCTTCTTCTCCGTGTTAGAAGGGTTACGCTTTAGTTCACCATGCTGGCTCACTGCGGGTTAGCCGACTTGATATAATATCAGGCTGAGTAGTTTTTGAGTAAAATCTTTATAAACAAAAAAACAAAAAATCTAAAATTTTCTCTTTGAAATATCAGTATAGAAATATAATTATCTTTTTTAGTACACATCCCGGACCCGCAATGTGTAGAAACTGAAACAACATTATCTTATTCGAAGAGCGTGTTAGAAGAGGATATATCAAGGAGTATATTAGAGAGAGACAAAGGACATCAGCCGGAGAGCGAGTTCGATGAGTTCTTCCTTCAAGTTATGAACAAACCGAAGAAAAAAGGTTAGTGTAATATATACCTCCTTACATTACTGGGCGCCTAGTACTTATAACTGCGGTGGTTTTGAGATTTTCAAGCCGCTCGGAAAATTCTGACTGAATATTAATAGTTCAAAATCAAAATCAAAATAAATTTATCCAAATTAGGTTACAAGGTAACACTTATGAATGTAAAAGTAATTTCTTTCCTTTTTCTGTGATTTTACATTTCCTGCCACGTTCAGCAAAGCAAGGGTGTAGGGCTCATGAGAAGAACGGGCAAGAAACTCATAGCCACTCTTTTTAATCGCCAAGTGTACAATATGTATGTGCAGTTATGAGACAAAGAATTTTCATTCAAGTTATCAACAAACCGAAAAAGAAAGGTTCGTGTAATGGACCTCCACGCATTACTGGGCGCCTAGTACTTTTAAATCTAGAGTTTTAAGTTTTCAAACCGCTTGGAATATTCTGACTGATTATGATATGAGACAAAAAATTATTAATTCGTTTAATGTTATGAAAAAACAGAAAAGAAAGGTTGGTGCGATAAGAGTGTGACGAAGACACAGATGTACGAAGAAGCCAGTTGCACTCACTGATCGGTAAACGATTAGCGAGGTTAAGCAACGTTGGGTGCGGTCAGTCTATAGACAACTTTTAGAATGCTAAAATTAAGGTTTACAGCTTTTTATCTCTCATTCCGAGGTAGACCCCTTATTTCTGCTTAATGCTGGGGCTACATTAGCGGGCGAAGATTCATGTCTTGTTGACGCGATACATCGTGCCGGGTTGTGTTGTTCGACTTGTTGTGCGGCCGAGACGTAGGCGGTAATTCAAAATGAAGGAAATGGCGTTGCATTATGTCATATCAGGATTCCATATAAAACTCTCAGTTTCATAAAATTGAATGAACTCCATCTCCAACTCCAACCCAAGCGAATATTAGCGCGTCATATCCCTTTGATGCGCGCCAGTTTACCGACAGTGCCCCGATGATACACCGTCTTCGCCCGAATACAACGCGTTGCAACGATCTAACCGGCCACACTCATCGCGTTGACACGAATATTCGCCGTAGCTCGCTAATGTAGCCCCAGCATAAGTAACTGCACTACATTGCCTACCAATTCGGTGATTAATTCGCGGTCAACGCCATTCGACTCAGCATAGTCGATATACTCCGAAATGACTATGACCTTTGACCTCTGACCTCAAGGTCACATGAAACCATTTTTCGAACTCTTAAGATTTACGGCAATTCATTGCCGTTTCTCACTTGTTTAGAGATATATCTAAGCGGCTCATCGACGCTTTGCGTGACCAGAAGAATGGACTTTTCTTGGCTCAAAGAATCAGCATTGCCATTCAACGTGACAATGCTGCCAGTCTTCTGGGCACTTTCTGGGTCGACAGCGATGCTGAGGAATTTTACGACGCTGCCTAAACCAGCCATTTCCTTTCTTTATATTAAATTTATAGTCCCATATTTTGTTTCTTTCATGTTTTATTTATAAGTGGTTAGGTTTGTTCATATTAGTTAAGTTGTAAATTATAATTGTTGCTTTGTTTATGTAATTAAAGTCCTCAGAAAAAAAAAACAATCAAATAAATAAAGTAACCAAAGAATGAAAAAAAAAAATGTAAATGATAGACCTACTAGCGTTACTGGGCGCCTAGTACTATTTAAGTTTGTGTTTAAGGTTTTGACTGATATTTAAAATGTACGGATGACTTAATGGCATCCGTGGTCGTCTCGTCACTAACACTGCTCCGAATGTTGTAAGTTCGATCCCCAGACATGACAAAAATATGTGTGATCCATATGTAGTGGTTCGGAGTCTAGGTGTTCTTTTTAGCCATTGTTTGAATGTTCGTAAAGTTCTATTTAAAAATCGAAAAATGCCACATGACTTTTTGTAAACACGCAAATTTTTGTTCTATCTAGACATCAAACACACAACACTCGATGGGTAACAAATGGCAAAGCGACTTAAACCTTTATGACTATAGTATAACATATAGTTTTTATTTTCAGACTTACCAAAAGAGAAAGTGGACAAAAGAAAGTTGAAGGTGATGAAGAAAACTATAAAGAAAATGCTATGTGATTCTAAACTTCGTAAAGAAACTGACAACTTGGAGAAGATAAGAAGGCAATACAATTGGAGAATCAAGATGGCGAATAAGAGTAGCGAGAAGAAAGGTAATGTATATATCTTTGAACTAGATGTGCCCGCGGTTTCACCCGCGTTTGTCGTTACTACGCCGCCCCCGTGGCTTCTAGCGTAATGTTATACAACCTGATTTTTTAGTCACCGTCTAAACTTTAATATAATAATCTTTGAGTAAAATAATGAGACACGTATTTTTTATTTTTATGCTAAGTAGTACAAAATTAATGAATTCAGCCACTACAAAGTTGTCTTAAAAACTTCTATGATTATGGACACCACGCGCGGTACATGCACTACGCGTTAGGCGGCAAGACACCCCGCGCGCCCCGCGCCCCGCTGTCGCCGGCGCGGCCGGCGGTATATCAGTGATAACATAATCAATTTCAAACCTACTCTTTATTATTTCATTAGCTGGAGATTGCACAAGATACTATTCGACGTAAGGGCTAATAAGTATTTATTGAATTATTCATTAGGCCCAACATAAAAATCGTAAATACGTAAAACAAAAGTATAAAGTAGAATAGTTGGATTTATGCGTTTTAAAATAAATGTAATCAGCTTAGGTTTTTGGTTGAGGCGTACAACTAAAATCCACTTACCACATCTTCAGCTGTACTTCAATAAATTTTCAAAATGCAATCCGTTTCTCTCTAGGCACAGTCTTGCTCGCTTTTGCACATTGTTTTTTAGCTTATTTAGCACTGTAGTGTTATTTTTCACTTCGTCAAATGCACGGTTTATCTGTTCTTTTAAAGCCTCGAGACTTTCAGCCTCCTCCACATACACACGTCTTTTTATTTCACCCCATAAAAAAAAGTCACACGGCGTAAGGTCCGGGGAACGCGGCGGCCATGGAACAGGACCCCCACGACCGATCCAGCGACTGCCGTGTTCCGCGTTAAGGTATTCACGAACAGAGGTGGCATAATGTGGTGGTGCACCGTCGTGTTGGTAGTAAAACTCACGATAATTAACTATAGGCACATCGTCCATAAAATCTTCTATGACATGTCGCAACATGTCCAAGTATGTGCCTCCGGTGAGACGTCCCTCAATAAAATATGGACCCAATATTTTATTGCCTATAATGCCAGCCCATACGTTTGCACTGAATCGTACTTGGTGATAGGTCTCCCTTATCATGTGCGGATTACGAAACGACCACCAATGTTCGTTATGCTGATTGTATAGCCCGGCTCTAGTAAAGAGTGCCTCATCCGTCCATAAAATGTCAGCATTTGGATGTGCAATTAACCACTCACAAAATCTTCGACGAGGCATAGCATCCTCATCATTTAATGCTTGGACCTTCCGAAAGTGATAAGGGTGCATGCCGGTAGTGTTCAGTAGTTTCCAAACCGCATACTGACTCACGCCGAAGCGCCGGGCTGCGTCTCGTGTACTTGCACGAGGTTTGCGTTCAAAGAAATCGAAGATTTCGTCTTCGACTTCTGCAGGCAGTCTCTGCCTGCCGCGTCCTTGGGCATGCGAAGGTGTAGTAAATTGGCCGTAGTCTAACAGCCGTTGATTAGCAGCTAAAATCGTTTCACGATTTGGCACTGTTGGATTTACGTGTCCTTGATTACGGAGGCGAGGAACACTTTGTTCTTCGTAAAGTCTTTGAGCACCATTTAAACTTTCTCCACTCAAAATGTAACAACGCACCATTTCGTAGTACTCGCGGTTTGAATACATTGTCAAAAGATAGGGCGGCGGCGCGCGCGGGAAAAGTAAACACGGAAGTAAGCGATTGCGTCACAAGTGCGCACGCGACTAAACGAAATTTACGATTTGTGACATTTGTGTTGCAGCTGTGCCCTTCTCGCACCCCGCGCGCCACCCCGCTTTCATTCAATGCATTGTTAAAGAATCATGTGTTTACGTTGACTCGGTGACCACGCTAAATTAATGTTTGTTTTAAAAAATGTTTTAATTATATTTTATTAACATTATACTTTCTTTTTGAAAAATGGGTTCTATTACTGATACCTAACGTCTAGACGAAATTTGGCTGGTAGTATAAATTTCATATTGTATAGCCTATAGCCTTCCTTGATAAATAGGCTAGCTATCAATAAAAGAAATTTCAATTCGAACCAGTAGTTTCTGAGATTAGCGCGTTCAAACAAACAAACAAACTCTTCAGCTTTATAATATTAGTATAGATTAATAATCAAATGTAAATCTCGATTTATTCAAGCTTGCTCTGTACTTTGTAGTTCGATTAAGAGGACGCAAGGAACGTCAATATTGGTGCACTTTTATCAATAAAGTATGATATCGTATTTTTACATTTTATACCGTCATGAAATACGGTATTCGATGATACTATATTTTACAGAGTATGATCTTTATTTCTTTTTTGAAATTAGCTTTTGCCCGCGGTTTTGCTCGTGTAAAAGTAGTTCAGGCTACGTTAGTTGCAACAGTAATTTTTGTTATAAAATATAGTATGTGTTACTCGTTGATAATATAGCTTTCTAATTGTAAAATAACTTTTATAATTATTGGTTTCATTTGGAATTAAATTATTAGAGACAACTAAAAAATTTAATCTTCTTCTTTATAATATTTAGATATTGAAATGTCCATTTTCTTTTCAGAACCAAAACAAATCAAGTATTTTAATAAATCTGATAATAACACTCAAAATAATATCAATCATAATGATCAGGAATCAGCACAAGATGACGACAATGATGATCGCTCATCGCTGGAGGAACCTGAAGAAAATGATAGCAATCGGGCAAATGATACAATGAATCAGGATAATGGTGAATCAAATCAGGAAAATGATGTAACAAATCAGGGAAATGATGAAACAAATCAGGAAAACAATATAGCACAAGATACTAATAATATAGAAGATGAAAATATAAATGATAAGACAATAGCTAAACGCACAAGAAGACAACGGAGAATCAAAGGTGGTGATAGCGGAGAAAATGATAGTAAAGATGTTTATTATGGAGAAGCAGGTGATAATGGAGAAACTAATAAAAATGGAAAATTAACTTTTATTGGTCATGAATGTTATATTTGTTTTAAGGTAAGTTTTTAAGCTTTTGAAAAGACAAGTTTCACCCGAATAATTCCTGTGTCAAAAACATTCAGACTCGGAATATTTGTGTGTTCCACAAATATTCATTCCGAGTCTGGGTGTTCTTTGTAACCGTTGTTTGAATGTTTGTAAAGTCCCATGTGACACAGAGATTGTCCACTAAAGTAAAAGAAGCAAAGAAAATTAATATCACATACATACACACATTAAACGATATGGGTATAAAAAACCCATGATTCATCCAAGACCAAGACTGTATGTGACCTTTTTGTTTAGTTGTTTCATCAGCTTTTTGTAATGTCCCTCTGCTGGGCAAAAGCCTCTCCCTTGGACTTCCAAATCACTGTTGGTGGATATAACTTGTGACCCCTATATCTCGGGGGTCTTTTGCCTCATAGGGCCCATATTCAAACTCGACGAAGAATGACCCCAACGTGTCTGTATACCAAGTTACAAGTCAATCGGTCCAGTGGTTCCGGAACTATGCCTGTCACGAACAAACTGTCACTAACAGACAGAAGACTCACAGGTTAATAACACATATTCTTATATTTCCAGCTGTTCAAAACGAAAAACGACTTGAAGATTCACTGCAAAGAACACTTCGATATCTGCAACGAAAAAATGCTGACCAAATGTCCTTTCTGCGGCTTTGTCACGAACAGAAATATAAAAAGACATATTGAATTAGTTCACAAAATAAATATCAACTACGCTTATGGTCAAGTAACCGAAAAGACGAGCAATAAAGGTTCCAAATATGTTTTCGAAATAGATAAGGATTGTGAATTAGAAATAATACCCAGTATCAGCAATCTAAATAAAATCGCTTGCATGAAATTCGACGAGAAAAATCGACAAAATAAAAATGTTTTCATGGGCAAAACTAAGCTGGTCAAAAAGGGTAGTAATTGGATTATAGAAAAGGAAAGGGTTACCGTAACGAACGAATACCTCTTACCGGAATTCACTGAAGAGGAATACAAGTCTTTGAAAATTGACGGCGACTCATATTTGGATGGGATTAAAATGTTGAGTCGTTTGGCGAAAAGGAAAGGAATTAAAATGTTATACCCTTGTTCGGATTGTGAGAAAATCTGTCAGACTTTTTCAGCTTTGAAGCTTCATAGTCGTAAGCATGAGACGAATCCGAAACGGTTCAAACCTAAAGTATGGGTGAATAGACATATCGAATATAAGACTAAAAACCGTAAAAGAATTCGGTTAAGTAACAAAACAAAGAATAAAATTAAAGAGGCAGCGGCAGTGAATAAGGCTATCCGTCGGGGACCGGTTAAGGTTATTGAGAAGACCGATGTGATTCTTGATAACCGGAAAAATAAATTCAGTTTTGATACTGAAAACCGGTTTGCTGCACCTAAACCGGTTAAAAATAAACATAAGTGCGATAAACAACTTATTGAGTTCTATAATTCTAACATTAAAGGTAAGGATATAGAATTTTGGCAGTTTCTGAAGATATTTAACAAAATGAGCAGAGAGAATGTCAATGATTTTGAAGATTTAGAAAACAGAAATGATGCGCACTTTGGTGTACATATCAAAGAGAAAACTAACGAACCGGTTGATACCGATACCGTACCGGTTACCGAAACCGTACCGGTTACCGGAAAAGTATCGGTCACCAGAAAAGTACCGGTTACCGAAAACGTACCGGTTGTACCGAAGACTACCGGTAAGAAAAATGTTAAGAAAAAGTTTACAAGAGCCATAATGATTAGTAAAAAGGAGTATATGAGAAGGAATGAGATAAAAAACCAAATGAGAAAGAAAATAGAGGAGAATAAGTGACTAGGATCCCTTCTTTTCGCATAATGTTTTTTTCCCTAATATACCTATCTTGTCATAACTATTTTGGTATAATAATACTTTGCCATAATTGTCTTTGGCATACAGTTTATGTTGACATAATTATCTTAGTGATCACCCGAAAAATAGGTTCAGGTTGTGATAATAAACAATTCAACTTTATGATTATGCTTAAAAAAATGTGCGTGAGCTGTTATGCGTAAATATAATTAGGACAAACAAAAATATGCCATGTTATATTATGTCTTAGAATTTTATGCAAAAGTATAGGCATCTTAGTATAAAATGCGGTCCCAAATACGATTCCCGAGAGAGAAGTGTTTTGTGTCTCTTTAAAAAAATAAACGTGTTCACAGGGTTAAAAGTGATTCTAATTAGTCCATCTTTTAGATTCGCAAAAAATATTGGACACCATTTTTTTGTTTTAACAAAACAATAAATATTGACTAACATGTAACGCAATAAAGTTCGAGAGAGGGTAGTGACGTCACACTCTTATAAAATTTGTACCAACAAGTGACGTAACATGAAATTTGAAGATTTGGGCCGGAAATACCGCAGACGACAGTTCATTCCACAGTTTTGTTGTGCGAGGCAGATAATATCTGGATAAACGCACAGTTGTGGACTGCCAACCATCTAAATGATGGGGATGAAAACGCTGTCGCGTAAGACGATGGCGAAAAGAGGCGGCAGGGATCAGACCGAACAATTCTTCGGAACACTTGCCATAGTAAAAGGGATAGAAGATGCAGTTTGTGGCACAAAAGAAAAAAACGTGTCCAATATTTTTTGCTAATTTAAAAATGGATTAAAAACTATTTTAGTCATCATGCCTATTGTCTGTAGTCATATTTTGTTATTTATCATCAATAATGTTTTAAAGTGTTTTCCATTGACTCTTATTTACAATTAATGTTTGCGAAGTCTTCCAGGGCATAGGAATAATAACCAGAGCGGGAGTCATCTTTTAAAATAAAGACAACTAAAATAATGAAAAGTAAAATATTGTTTATTAACAAATCAGAGAAACTTATAAATCTAAAACACATTATAAAATTAAGTAATTTACCAAGCGCTGGCAGAATTAAGTAAAAATACTTCTGTGGTTTTCACAATAGGCAAGCCTGTATCGTGAAAATCCATAATATAAAATTGATAAACTCTCTGAACACCGAATAGTCGGAAATTAAATTATTTGAAATTGAATATAGTCACATTTATAAATATAACAAGATGTCAGATATAAATTGTATTTTCTCTCTTTCGACGTAATATTAATAAAATTGTAACTGATCGATGTCTGTACCTAGGAGATATTAAAGAAAAATTATGTAATGTCTTTATAAGTACCACAGAAGCCAAAACATTTTTTTCTTTTGTCTGCGCGTCACGACTTTGCCCAGCAGTGGGGCAGTTTATACATATACAGGGCTAATATGATTACTAGCAATTTGAGTTTTTAATTATTAATACTTATTCCTCAAAGCCCTCCAGCTAAACTAGAATGCTTGTGTTATGAGTGGGTTTACAATGGTAGTGCATTAGACGGGATTCGAATTGACCTTTCAATCGTAACTGAAATGCTTTATCTATTACCAAGTTGGCATCCAAGCATACGGCATCTGATGGTAAGTGGTCACCGTAGCCTATGGACTCCTGCAACACCAGAGGCATCACTTGCGCGTTGCCGACCCTTTAGGAAAGGATGAAGAGAAAAAGGAAGTGGGAGAAGCGGGAAGGAGGAAAAAGGGTGACTGGGCCTCCGGCACTCTCATTAACCGAACGAAACGCAACAGTAGGAATACTGGTATTTCACGTCGATATTCTGTGAGGGTAGTCCTACGTCCGGTCGAGCTGCTGACGTCATCGAGGCTTTTCTACCTGGCATGGTTGCAGGTTTGGCCTCCGGCACTCTCATTAACCGAACGAAACGCAACAGTAGGAATACTGGTATTTCACGTCGATATTCTGTGAGGGTAGTCCTACGTCCGGTCGAGCTGCTGACGTCATCGAGGCTTTTCTACCTGGCATGGTTGCAGGTTTGACTCCTATCACGTGGGGCCTCCGGCACTCTCATTAACCGAACGAAACGCAACAGTAGGAATACTGGTATTTCACGTCGATATTCTGTGAGGGTAGTCCTACGTCCGGTCGAGCTGCTGACGTCATCGAGGCTTTTCTACCTGGCATGGTTGCAGGTTTGACCCCTATCACGTGGGGCCTCCGGCACTCTCATTAACCGAGCGAAACGCAACAGTAGGAATACTGGTATTTCACGTCGATATTCTGTGAGGGTAGTCCTACGTCCGGTCGAGCTGCTGACGTCATCAAGGCTTTTCTACCTGGCATGGTTGCAGGTTTGACCCCTATCACGTGGGGCCTCCGGCACTCTCATTAACCGAACGAAACGCAACAGTAGGAATACTGGTATTTCACGTCGATAATCTGTGAGGGTAGTCCTACGTCCGGTCGAGCTGCTGACGTCATCGAGACTTTTCTACCTGGCATGGTTGCAGGTTGACCCCTATCACGTCGGACCTATATCCATATCTAAAAATAGGTCTAATAATACGCCTCATTGGAGATATAAGCGTAAGACTAAGTATTGAGAATTACTTGTTAATATCATAATAATTATTGCAATTAATAGTTTAAATAGAATGTGAATTTTAAGTTCTTGTTTAGTTTGTCTTCTGATTGAAATAGTGTTTGTTTTGTGTACTGATTTGAGTGAGATTAAACTTCTATATCCAAAATCATAACTTTGTAAATTTGAATGTTTTATAAGTTGTTATACTCATATTAATACAAAATGTTGTATACAGTAATACCCCGAAGTAACGCGATAGGTGGGACTGAGTCAGAAACGCGTAAGTCGAATTCTTACTTAGAAATTATTATTAATTGGGGCCAGATGCTAAATTAAATAATTTACACAAAAATATTGACGATAATCTTAGATTATATAAATATTAAAACGCCACTTGATGCTATTTTGATGTAAAATCTAACAAGGTAGTTTGACGACTCAGATTTTTCGCCCGCTATATTTCCTCAAGTGCTGAACAATAGTGTGGGGGGCAATAAGTCTATAATCGATAATCGAGAGTTGTGACGCTCAAACAAAAGACAAGATTTAAAAATCGCGTAACTCCGGGTCTGTGTAAGTCGGGGTAGCGTAAGTCGGGGTATTACTATACTAAACTATATTAACAAAATCTTCACCACTCACATGCAATATGCTAAAATATATTCATCTATACTAATTTTATAAAGAGTAACGATTTGATTTTTTGTTTAAAAGGATAACTAAAAAACTACTCAACCGATTATAAAAATTCTTTCACTATTAGAAAGTAATATTATCACCGAATAACATAGAATACATTTTATTCTTCAAAAAGTATTGTTACTAACATAACTTATTCTTACACGAGCGAAGTCGCGGGCAAAAGCTAGTTTATTACATAGATGAATATATTTTGGATATCTTCAATCGCACGAAAGTGTCTAAACTAGGAGAGGGAATTCACTCGTTACATCTACATGATAGAGAACGATAGTGTAAAATATTCAATATGAGTGATCGTGATAATACTATATTTATAATTCAGATGTCGTGTCAACATTGTGTGTTGGATGACAACTTAACGTACAGAAACGGTTAACTTTCTATTTAGGTAAACGTAGTAGCGCATCTATGATATAAATTTTAAGTATTAGGATTAAATTAGTAGTATTCACTCAGATCAGTATAATTAAAAACGCAATTTAGTTTTAAAGTGTTATTTCTTTAATAAATTACTTTTGTTAATAACATTAAGTCATTTCATTTTTCTCATTTTATCTGTAGTTCCCCTGTCAACCAATCAATGTGTCAATCGCCGTGTATCTGAAAAGTATAAATTTTAGATAAGTGTTACTATATTAAAATTAAATCTTTAGGATTTCGAGCAGCGCTTTTTTTATAACTACCCCATTTTTAACACCGGTGGTCATTACCATTCCCATTGCGCCCTAGATTAATACTTGTGACGCGTGGGACTTTAGAAACAATCATATTACAGAAAAGAACAGTTAGACTTAATCTAACTATGGAACACACAAATTTTAGTCCCATGAACGCATCGAACCCGCGACACTCGGAGCAGTAGCAACGTCCAAGCGACCATTCCAACCACTACACCATCAATACAAAAACACATTAAACAACTATTTGTGTATCACACAAGTTTCTGTCACGTCTGGGGATCGAACCGTCAACATTCAGCACAGTGGCCACATCCAAGCGACCATTTAAACCACAACACCATCCACACAAAGAACAATCACACACCAAATCACTATCTCTGGGCCACATAAATTTCTGTCCCATGAAGGCATCGAACCCGCGACACTCGGCGCAGTAGCAACGTCCAAGCGATCATTCCAACCACTGCACCATCAACACAAAGAACAATCACACTTGAAACAACTATTTCTGGGACACATAAATGTTTGTCCCATATGGGCATCGAATCCACAAAACTTGGCGCAGCTGTGGCATGATGAGGCGACTATTTGAACCACACTCTGAACAACTATTCTGGGCTACACAAATTTTGATCTTGCGTGGGAATCGAACTCACGACACTTGGTGTAATAGCAACGTCCAGGCGACCATTTAAACCACTACTCCATTGGTGCAGTCAGTATATACCAGCGCAACTGCGTCTGCTTTATATAAGATAAGAGAATTTATCCCATTTGTGCAACATTTTTCATTGCTGCTCCGCTCCAATTGATTATAGCGTGATGTTATATAACCTATAGCCTTCCTTGATAAATGGGCTATCCAAGACAAAGTATTTTCCAATTCGAACTAGTAGTTCCTGAGATTAATGCGTTCAAACAAACAAACTCTTCAGCTTTATAATATATGTAGTACAGATGACTTACAGCTTCACTGATATTTATCCAATCCATAGCTCTGACAATGTTGTCATTCTGTGATGGTTTCTTGTCCCAATTCCAGTTGATAAACTCTTTGAAGCCACCCGCTACCTGCAAATCAAATCATTTAATTTAATATTATAAATGCGAATGTGACTATTCGACTAATCTTCGTAAAATTTCGATATATTGCAGGCAATTCGTATGATTCCGCGTTTTACAAACGGCGTCGTCCGTTTAAAAACGCTCGCTGTTTTAAAATATGCCGAAGGCAAAATGTAAATTGCCTTGTCATTTAAGACTGCGCCGAGCGAAATGTGCTAAAACAGGCGGTCACAGTTAAGTTGATAAAATCAACACTTTTTGTTTAATACCAATATAAAATATACATTTACCATAACAATGAATGTGTACACAATTACTCCGTGTAAAAAACTTAAAATAATTAATATTTTCACCTACAAAATTACGTAAATTTACACGAAAATGCAAAAACGGAAGCTCGTGTTACGTGATTTTTAGATTATAACAGTAGAAATCTATCCTATTTTACAGCTTAAACGAAACATAAATAGTTATATTACAATTTGTCACGGACAAATTGTTGCTTATGTTGGTGGCTGATGTGGATTAGGTCACTGTAAAGGCGGCACTTCACATAGGTATTTGTATTTGGTATTGGATGTTTGCTGTACTTGGGCGAATATTTGACAAATAGGCAAACATACAGATATTGGCAACTATGACCGTCTACACATGGAGCCACATAAGGCGTCAAATAACAAATACGCAAACATTTTGAATGAGCAGAGGTAATTATTTACCAACAGTATGGACGTGTTCAAACTTGCAGCAGGACTTTAATATTTAAACGCATGCTATTATTATATGCTTTGTATTAAAAAATACAAGGTTGTAAAAAGACCATGGAGAGCAAGGCGCTGGTGAATGTCAAGTATGCACAAAAAATAATTTTCAAGACAACGGCCCGGGATGTCAAGTTGACAGCCCGCGCATTTGAAATTGACATGACTTGCCGCCAACGCCGGCCATTGTGTGGATGGTTTAGTTGCGTATTTGCCTATTTGCTGTCTTTGATAATCTCTTTGATGTGCGTCGAAAAACCGACAAGCACGCGGTAACGCGTTTGGTATTTGCTGTAGTTATCAAATAGGCAAGAAAGGCAAATACGCAAGACAGTATTGAGAAGTTATTGAGAAGACCGATGTGATTCTTGATAACCGGAAAAATAAATTCAGTTTTGATACTGAAAACCGGTTCGCTGCACCTAAACCGGTTAAAAATAAACATAAGTGCGATAAACAACTTATTGAGTTCTATAATTCTAACATTAAAGGTAAGGATATAGAATTTTGGCAGTTTCTCAAGATATTTAACAAAATGAGCAGAGAGAATGTCAATGATTTTGAAGATTTAGAAAACAGAAATGATGCGCACTTTGGTGTACATATCAAAGAGAAAACTAACGAACCGGTTGATACCGATAGCGTACCGGTTACAGAAACCGTACCGGTTACCGGAAAAGTATCGGTCACCAGAAAAGTACCGGTTACCGAAAACGTACCGGTTGCACCGAAGACTACCGGTAAGAAAAATGTTAAGAAAAAGTTTACAAGAGCCATAATGATTAGTAAAAAGGAGTATATGAGAAGGAATGAGATAAAAAACCTAATGAGAAAGAAAATAGAGGAGAATAAGTGAATAGGATCCCTTCTTTTAGCATGTGTTTTCCCTTAATATACCTACCTTGTCATAACTATTTTGGTATAATAATACTTTGCCATAATTGTCTTTGGCATACAGTTTATATTGACATAATTATTTTAGTGATCACCCGAAAAAAAGGTTCAGGTTGTGATAATAAACAATTCAACTTTATGATTATGCTTAAAAAAAAATATGCATAAGCTGTTATGCGTAAACATAATTAGGACAAACAAAAATATGCCATGTTATATTATGTCTTAGAATTTTATGCAAAAGTATAGGCATCTTAGTATAAAATGCGGTCCCAAATACGATTCCCGAGAGAGAAGTGTTTTGTGTCTCTTTAAAAAAATAAACGTGTTGACAGGGTTAAAAGTGATTCTAATTAGTCCATCTTTTAGATTCGCAAGAAATATTGGACACCATTTTTTTGTTTTAACAAAACAATAAATATTGACTAACATGTAACGCAATAAAGTTCGAGAGAGGGTAGTGACGTCACACTCTTATAAAATTTGTACCAACAAGTGACGTAACATGAAATTTGAAGATTTGGGCCGGAAATACCGCAGACGACAGTTCATTCCACAGTTTTGTTATGCGAGGCAGATAATTTCTGGATAAACGCACAGTTGTGGACTGCCAACCATCTAAATGATGGGGATGAAAACGCTGTCGCGTAAGACGATGGCGAAAAGAGGCGGCAGGGATCAGACCGAACAATTCTTCGGAACACTTGCCATAGTAAAAGGGATAGAAGATGCAGTTTGTGGCACAAAAGAAAAAAACGTGTCCAATATTTTTTGCTAATCTAAAAATGGATTAAAAACCATTTTAGTCATCATGCCTATTGTCTGAAGTCATATTTGTTATTTATCATCAATAATGTTTTAAAGTGTTTTCCATTGACTCTTATTTACAATTAATGTTTGCGAAGTCTTCCAGGGCATAGGAATAATTACCAGAGCGAGAGTCATCTTTTAAAATAAAAACAACTGAAATAATGAAAAGTAAAATATTGTTTATTAACAAATCAGAGAAACTTATAAATCTAAAACACATTATAAAATTCAGTAATTTACCAAGCGCTGGCAGAATTAAGTAAAAATACTTTTGTGGTTTTCACAATAGGCAAGCCTGTATCGTGAAAATCCATAATATAAAATTGATAAACTCTCTGAACACCGAATAGTCGGAAATTAAATTATTTGGAATTGAATATAGTCACAATTATAAATATAACGAGATGTCAGATATAAATTGTATTTTCTCTCTTTCGACGTAATATTAATAAAATTGTAACTGATCGATGTCTGTACCTAGGAGATATTAAAGAAAAATTATGTAATGTCTTTATAAATACCACAGCAGCCAAAACATTTTTTTCTTTTGTCTACGCGTCACGCCTTTGCCCAGCATTGGGACAGTTTATACATATACAGGGCTAATATGATTACTAGCAATTTGAGTTTTTAATTATTAATACTTATTCCTCAAAGCCCTCCAGCTAAACTAGAATGCTTGTGTTATGAGTGGGTTTACAATGGTAGTGCATTAGACGGGATTCGAATTGATCTTTCAATCGTAACTGAAATGCTTTATCTATTACTGAGTTGGCATCCAACCATACGGCATCTGCTGGTAAGTGGTCACCGTAGCCTATGGACGCCTGCAACACCAGAGGCATCACTTGCGCGTTGCCGACACTTTAGGAAAGGAAGAAGTGAAAAAGGAAGTGGGAGAAGCGAGAAGGAGGAATGAGGGTAACTGGGCCTCCGGCACTCTCATTAACCGAACGAAACGCAACAGTAGGAATACTGGTATTTCACGTCGATATTCTGTGAGGGTAGTCCTACGTCCGGTCGAGCTGCTGACGTCATCAAGGCTTTTCTGCTTGGCATGGTTGCAGGTTTGACTCCTATCACGTGGGGCCTCCGGCACTCTCATTAACGGAACGAAACGCAACAGTAGGAATACTGGTATTTCACGTCGATATTCTGTGAGGGTAGTCCTACGTCCAGTCGAGCTGCTGACGTCATCGAGGCTTTTCTGCCTGGCATGGTTGCAGGTTTGACTCCTATCACGTGGGGCCTCCGGCACTCTCATTAACCGAACGAAACGCAACAGTAGGAATACTGGTATTTCACGTCGATATTCTGTGAGGGTAGTCCTACGTCCGGTCGAGCTGCTGACGTCATCAAGGCTTTTCTGCCTGGCATGGTTGCAGGTTTGACTCCTATCACGTGGGGCCTCCGGCACTCTCATTAACGGAACGAAACGCAACAGTAGGAATACTGGTATTTCACGTCGATATTCTGTGAGGGTAGTCCTACGTCCAGTCGAGCTGCTGACGTCATCGAGGCTTTTCTGCCTGGCATGGTTGCAGGTTTGACTCCTATCACGTGGGGCCTCCGGCACTCTCATTAACCGAACGAAACGCAACAGTAGGAATACTGGTATTTCACGTCGATATTCTGTGAGGGTAGTCCTACGTCCGGTCGAGCTGCTGACGTCATCAAGGCTTTTCTGCCTGGCATGGTTGCAGGTTTGACTCCTATCACGTGGGGCCTCCGGCACTCTCATTAACGGAACGAAACGCAACAGTAGGAATACTGGTATTTCACGTCGATATTCTGTGAGGGTAGTCCTACGTCCAGTCGAGCTGCTGACGTCATCGAGGCTTTTCTGCCTGGCATGGTTGCAGGTTTGACTCCTATCACGTGGGGCCTCCGGCACTCTCATTAACCGAACGAAACGCAACAGTAGAAATACTGGTATTTCACGTCGATATTCTGTGAGGGTAGTCCTACGTCCGGTCGAGCTGCTGACGTCATCGTTTTCTGCCTGGCATGGTTGCAGGTTTGACCCCTATCACGTCGGACCTATATCCATATCTAAAAATAGGTCTGATACGCCTCATTGGAGATATATGCGTAAGACTAAGTATTGAGAATTACTTGTTAATATCATAATAATTATTACAATTAATAGTTTAATTAGAATGTGAATTTTAAGTTCTTGTTTAGTTTGTCTTCTGATTGGAATAGTGTTTGTTGTGTGTACTGATTTGAGTGAGATTAAACTTCTATATCCAAAATCATAACTTTGTAAATTTGAATGTTTTATAAGTTGATATGCTCATATTAATACAAAATGTAGTATACAGTAATACCCCGAAGTAACGCGATAGGTGGGACTGAGTCAGAAACGCGTAAGTCGAATTCTTACTTAGAAATTATTATTAATTGGGGCCAGATGCTAAATTAAATAATAATTTATACAAAAATGTTGACTATAATCTTAGATTATATAAATATTAAAACGCCACTTGATGCTATTTTGATGTAAAATCTAACAAGGTAGTTTGACGACTCAGATTTTTCGCCCGCTATATTTCCTCAAGTGCTGAACAATAGTGTGGGGACAATAAGTCTATAATCGATAATAGAGAGTTGTGACGCTCAAACAAAAGACAAGATTTTAAAAACGCGTAACTCCGGGTCTGCGTAAGTCGGGGTAGCGTAAGTCAGGGTAGCTTTAGTCGGGGTATTACTGTACTAAACTATATTAACAAAGTCTTCACCACTCACATGCAATTTGCTAAAATATATTCATCTATACTAATTTTATAAAGAGTAACGATTTGATTTTTTGTTTATAAGGATAACTAAAAAACTACTCAACCGATTATAAAAATTCTTTCACTATTAGAAAGTAATATTATCACCGAATAACATAGAATACATTTTATTGTTCAAAAAGTATTGTTACTAACATAATTTATTTTTACACGAGCGAAGTCGCGGGCAGAAGCTAGTTTATTACATAGATGAATGAATATATTTTGGATATCTTCAATCGCACGAAAGTGTCCAAACTAGGAGAGTAAGTTTACTCGTTACATCTACATGATAGAGAACGATAGTGTAAAATATTTAATATGAGTGATCGTGATAATACTATATTTATAATTCAGATGTCGTGTTAACATTGTGTGTCGGATGACAACTTAACGTATAGAAAGGTGACCGTATTTAAACGTAGTAGCGCATCTATGGTTTATATTTTAAGTATTAGGATTAAATTACTAGTATTCACTCGGATCAGTATAATTAAAAACGCAATTTAGTTTTAAAGTGTTATTTCTTTAATAAATTACTTTTGTTAATAACATTAAGTCATTTCATTTTTCTCATTTTATCTGTAGTCCCCCTTTCAATCAATCAATGTGTCAATCGCCGTGTATCTGAAAAGTATCAATTTTAGATAAGTATTACTATATTAAAATTAAATCTTTAGGATTTAGAGCAGCGCTTTTTTTATAACTACCCCATTTTTAACACCGGTGGTCATTATCATTCCCATTGCGCCCTAGATTAATACTTGTGACGCGTGGGACTTTAGAAACAATCATATTACAGAAAAGAACACCTAGACTTAATCTAACTATGGAACACACAAATTTTAGTCCCATGAACGCATCGAACCCGCGACACTCGGAGCAGTAGCAACGTCCAAGCGACCATTCCAACCACTACACCATCAATACAAAAACACACTAAACAACTATTTGTGTATCACACAAGTTTCTGTCACGTCTGGGGATCGAACCGTCAACATTCAGCACAGTGGCCACATCCAAGCGACCATTTAAACCACAACACCATCCACACAAAGAACAATCACACACCAAATCACTATCTCTGGGCCACAAATTTCTGTCCCATGAAGGCATCGAACCCGCGACACTCGGCGCAGTAGCAACGTCCAAGCGATCATTCCAACCACTACACCATCAACACAAAGAACAATCACACTTGGAACAACTATTTCTGGGACACATAAATGTTTGTCCCATATGGGCATCGAATCCACAAAACTTGGCGCAGCTGTGGCATGATGAGGCGACTATTTGAACCACACTGAATCATTATTCTGGGTCACACAAATTTTGGTCTTGCGTGGGAATCGAACTCACGACACTTGGTGTAATAGCAACCAGGCGACCATTTAAACCACTACTCCATTGGTGCAGTCAGTATATACCAGCGCAACTGCGTCTGCTTTATATAAGAGAAGAGAATTCATCCCATTTGTGCAACATTTTTCATTGCTGCTCCGCTCCAATTGATTATAGCGTGATGTTATATAGCCTATAGCCTTCCTTGATAAAAGGGCTATCCAAGACTAAAAGTATTTTCCAATTCGTACTAGTAGTTCCTGAGATCAGGGCATTCAAACAAACAAACAAACTCTTCAGCTCTATAATATTAGTGTAGATTATCTCTCGCGTTAATGGTGTGTTCTACACAATGTTCTTGAAGATATGTGAAGTCTGCCAACCTATACTATGGCCAACCCTTTTTGCACTGAAAAGAGGATTGTGCCCAGCAGTGGAAGAGTTTAATACAGAGCTTATATAAATATATATTTAATTTTTCGTCAGAATAAGACTAAGAAATATTTATTTGCAAAAAAATGTGGTACATTTATGGTTGTTACATATAATATTCGTTTGCACATTTCACCAATGTCGGCACGCAAATATAAATTTAAAAAGAAAATGTTTTATTGGCAATATAATTGTTGAGTTCTATACATAGACATCAAATTACACTATAATATTATTAACTTAAGAAACAAATACGCTTAAAGAAAGAAGGATGCTCGATATTATTACATTACATTAAAAAGGAAAAACACTATCATACACGGAAATTATAATAAAATAATTTATGTCACATGTTATAACATTTTAAATTAATTACTAGTCCGGATTAAAATTTCAGCTTTTTATATGTCTCACAGCTAGGCAAAGGCTTCTACCTTGGACTTCCAAACAACTCTGTTGATGTATATTCCAGCCTGTCCCTTTTAAAGGCGTCCAGATATTATATTAAAAGATTGGATTATTACAGTAATGCATGCTTCAGATTTATAATATTGGTATAGATAACTTACAGCTTCACTGATATTTATCCAATCCATAGCTCTGACAATGTTGTCATTCTGTGATGGTTTCTTGTCCCAATTCCAGTTGATAAACTCTTTGAAGCCACCCGCTACCTGCAAATCAAATCATTTAATTTAATATTATAAATGCGAATGTGACTATTCGACTAATCTTCGTAAAATTTCGATATATTGCAGGCAATTCGTATGATTCCGCGTTTTACAAACGGCGTCGTCCGTTTAAAAACGCTCGCTGTTTTAAAATATGCCGAAGGCAAAATGTAAATTGCCTTGTCATTTAAGACTGCGCCGAGCGAAATGTGCTAAAACAGGCGGTCACAGTTAAGTTGATAAAATCAACACTTTTTGTTTAATACCAATATAAAATATACATTTACCATAACAATGAATGTGTACACAATTACTCCGTGTAAAAACTTAAAATAATTAATATTTTCACCTACAAAATTACGTAAATTTGCACGAAAATCCAAAAACGGAAGCTCGTGTTACGTGATTTTTAGATTATAACAGTAGAAATCTATCCTATTTTACAGCTTAAACGAAACATAAATAGTTATATTACAATTTGTCCATCCCAAATATTTAAGTTATTGGTTGACAATAAAGACACATATTTATCAAAAAAGCACTTCAAATTCTCCATACAATATTGTCTTCTGTTAACCGATTCCTACCAAGGATGCTTCTCGACGCTATTGAAATCTAAAAACATCCTAATTTTAATAGAGAAGATGGTTGGAATGTACCACCAGCTTGGGATCCAGTAATTCAAATAGTCAAACCCAAGAAGAAACAAACCACAGCTAGACTTCATGATACTTTGAGCTCTTTCTGCGTAAATAGAAACACCAATGATTAAATTATGTTCGGGTACTTTGAAATAACTACACTGGAACATTGAGACAACTACCATCTTGGTCTCCCCGTGACCATGGCTGCTGAAAAGCAACCGAAACGTCGGGGAAAGTGTAAACCTAAATATAAATAGTTTTTATTAGATTATAAATTAGTAAAATTCAATATTAATAGTAGCGTAAGTCTCAAAATTATGTAATATAGTGATTAATAAACAACGCGATAAAATCCGTATATAGCAGTTTAATTTCAATAAATCCTCCATACTATTTTACTATGGCGGCCGCGCGCCAATTTGAATATCGAGCTTTGTCATTCAGTTCAACCGCGTCTTACGCTCGGCGCAGTCTTAACGCCCCGAGTCCCGACTCTTAGCACTCAGACTTGGATAGGTTAAGTTAGAAGGCGGAGGCGGGAGCTCTGCTGTAGCCATCGTGGTTATTTTTTTTGACCACCCAGAAATAGGAGCCCCGACAATTGAACGAGTCGCCAATTTGCCTTCGACATATTTTAAAACAGCGAGCGTTTTTAAACGGACGACGCCGTTTGTTAAACGCGTAGTCATACAAATTGCCTGCGACAGATACACGTTGTTAAAGATACGAAAACGATATATGGTACCTTTCATTCAGATACAAGTATGGGAGGGATGAGTAATATGATGATAAGGCTATCCCGTGGCATGACCTAAAAGGAAACGGTTATTAGCATTTTGTGATACTAATTGCTAGTATTCTTGTAAGTACCTCGAGCTTAGCTAGAATGCTTGTGTTAAGAGTGAGTTCACATAGTTGATGCAATGGATGGGTTTCGAACCTGCTACCTCTCGATCGCAAACCCATTGCCCTAAGTATTTGGCTTGCTTATGTTGGTGGCTGATGTGGATTAGGTCACTGTAAAGGCGGCACTTCACATGGTTATTCGTATTTGGTATTGGGTGTTTGCTGTACTTGGGCGAATATTTGACAAATGGGCAAACATACAGATATTGGCAACTATGACCGTCTACACATGGAGCCAAATAAGGCGTCAATGTAAAAAGACCATGGAGAGCAAGGCGCTGGTGAATGTCAAGTATGCACAAAAAATAATTTTCAAGACAACGGCCCGGGATGTCATGTTGACAGCCCGCGCATTTGAAATTGACATGACTTGCCGCCAACGCTGGCCATTGTGTGGATGGTTTAGTTGCGTATTTGCTGTCTTTGATAATCTCTTTGATGTGCGTCGAAAAACCGACAAGCACGCGGTAACGCGTGTTTGGTATTTGCTGTAGTTGTCAAATAGGCAAGAAAGGCAAATACTTTGCCACACAAACCATCTATTTACATACATACATACATAAATTCACGCCTGTTTCCCAGAGGGGTAGGCAGAGACTACGGATTTCCATTTGCTACGATCCCGACACACTTCTCTGGCTTCATTCACTTTCATAACATTCCTCATACACGCTCGCCGGTTTAAGGTGCTCTTAACCTGGCCTTTATCCAGAACGTCTCCGATCTGATCAAGAAACGTTCGCCTATGTCTTCCCCTTGCGACTGTTCCATTCACACTAGCCTTATAAACTTTCTTAGTCAGTCTGTTCTCGTCCATTCTTTACATGGTTATTATTTGCCAAATTTATCAAATACGCAAACACAAACAGCCATGTGAAGTGCCGCCATAAGGAAATGAGCAGTTGTAGCAATGAGCACTGGAATCATTGGAGGCATAAAGTTGACAGTATAGATAGCACAGTAGGCAAGTGGTTGATTCGCTACTGCTACACTCAGTAATGTGGCTTCAAATCCCACAAACCATCAGGCATCGACAAAGCAGCCTAGACATTTGTTGATGCCAAAGCATGTTTATGACCAATTACGTGTTTGTAATTACGGTCTGTGTGGAAAACCATGTGGGAGGCAGGAGGATAAGTTGCAGAGGATTGTTGGATACCTCCTGATTTCTAGGCTCTATCCTTGTTACCATACGTGTTCACGGTTAAGAGTTGTGGAAGTCTTCAAGTAAGAGATGGTTTGCAGAGTACAATGTTTATTCAGTTGTTACATGTTATAATGACAAACGTGAGAGATCGACTAAGTTTACATATGCGTTCGATACAAAATGCTTTAATGCTAGCGTCAACTAAATGTGACTCAATAAAGTGACCTAGTGAGTATGCTGCCTGGCGTCTGCACAACGGGATGGCTGCTGTCAAACTGACAAGAAGAATGTGGTAGCTTGATTGGGGCAGCAAGGCTGAGATGCATTTATAATATTCAGAAGCAGCAGAATTTCTTTACTTAAGAATATTTTGCCAAAACTGGTGAATTAACCTGGCCACAATGCCATAGGATTAATTACACTGTCAAATGACAAATCGGCAGATATAAAGTATTACCTGGAACTTCCTCTCTGCATCTTCAGCTAGAGGTCTTTTTGCTTCAGTCACTAATATAGCGCTGTAATCTTCCGGAACACTGAGCTTTGTACCATCCAAAGGATGTCCTCTGAATGATGCAGAAAATTCTAGAACATTAAAATCTTATACTAAAAATTCAGTTGTGGCAAATGTTTGTGTGTGTGTCTATAATAAGTTTGTAAGAATACCGGTTCAATCATAATGGACAATAACGAACCAGCCTAATATGTATTTACTGATAAATTATAAAATTATGTACATAATGGTTTAGCTCAATAAATAAATGAAAACTGAAGATTTTAATGTCACATAATATATTCAATATCTAAATCAAGCCAGTCATTCTAGTCATTTACTTATCTACGGTACAAAGTCCTAATGAAGAACTTCAAAGTTATTGCAAGCTATCATAGGATGTTTTTAGTGCCAAGCAAACAGTTTGTCAGGTACGTTGAATGATTTGCTACTTGATTGCAGTTCGGCTATGGATAACTATATGGATTGCTTAGTGTTATCAGAACTTCTTGACAACTTATTAGGCCATATCGCTTAGTAAAATGCGTACAGTCTACTCATAAAAGCCTGTCACTTCATTACAATACATACACAGACACTTGGATTTCATAGGATAGCGATGGAGTTATGGACCCACCAGTTATAATATGAACATAAACATTTCTGTTTCTCTTTTAGTCGCATACACTACGAATAAATCATGTGTCGCGGGTGGGCAAAAACCTAGAAGATCGTTTATATGAACCGTTTGTATGAACAATGTTTTAGTGCTATCATTAAACACAATATTACAATGCACCTATATCATAGGAATCGTAGACTTAAAAATAAATAAAGCAATAACCTCCATCCGTCTCCATAACATAAGGTTCGTAGTATTTTTGAACGTTCGCAGGACCGTCATCTTCTATTTTACAAGGTATGTAATGTGCTTTTTGCTCAAATACTTCTTTATTCTCAGTGCTTTTTAAGTTATTTTCTACTATTATTGACATTTTGTAAGGGATATAAAGTTTAAACAATGATAAACGATCAGTCAATCACTCACTACTGACAGCGATGAGCGATCACAGATGACAGAATCACAGATTGCTTTCCCGCCAAATTATTTTGAAGATAATGAATGAAAGCAACAGTTTAAAAAAATTAATGACAGTCGTATCGTCGTGTTGCTAGTATACCATTGCCTAACTGAGGTTCAAAGAACAAACAAATCTATTTTCTAGTCTAGTCCGCCTTGTGTTTATTGCATTTACTTTTAAATTGTTGATTCGGTTACGTGACGAGCTTTATGACTCTGTGCTAAAGTTCTTACGGGTTTGATCTTTGTAGGGCTTTATTTGTTTATACGCCGTACTGATAAAGCGCGTATAACCGACTCTATCTAGGTAGACGCTCTCTGACATTCGTAACATATTATAAAAAGGTAATATGTACCAGAATAATTATTCGTCCTAGTCCGGATCCATTTATATTTAATGTACCGCAAAAATGCGCAATGAATGAGATGGGATATAACGCACAGGCATATAATATGAAGATATAAAGTATCTCATTATATTATATGCGGCAAAATTCATAAGTTCCTCATAAATCTGGAAAGTATGGTATTTTGAGGAATTTCTCGGTAATAAGCTATGCTGACCATATGCAGTACTATGGGTACTAGACAATGGATAAACATACATATTTATATACTTTTTTTTGTAAATACATTCATATTGTACTTACATAGCAACACCCAGACCAAGACAAAAGAAATAAAGATAGGTAGGTACTTAAATAATTAAAGAGTTATAAAATTTATCTATGTTCACGTATATATGTTTTTACTTGGGGAATGCAATGACGCTTATCCCTCCGCGGGGGCGGGCGGAGGGATTATGTCGGACTCGCCGGGGTAAAAGAAAGATGGAATAATAGTAAGGTATCTCCCGGAATACCGACTAAACCTACCACGGTGTTCCTCGACAAAACCACTATCAACGGGGCCACGCGAATCGCTTTCGCATGCGGTCGCGACCCCGCCGAGGTTATGGCCCGCCGTGTGAAACGGCAGGCCACTACGCGAAGAGACCTACCCAAAGGACTCACTTCTATAATATACCCTACTGTCCCCCCCCCTTGAGGGGAGACGGACTCGAAACAGAGGCGCGCGTGGGAACACGCTCGCTGCCTCTCGGACCTGGTGCTGAACGGATGGCGGGCAGGCCCACAAAGCCCGCCACCCCCAGGTCAAACCTCAGGGTGGCTGGAGGTCATCTCGCGCCCTCCGGCGCCCGGCTCTGCGGTTGGGGAGAGGGTTCAAACGCTCCCTCTCCCGCTCCGCCGCCTCCTTGATGGAAATCACTTCCTCGCAGAAGGAGGCGACGGCGTTCCACGACCTCTCACTCCGGACCACAGACTGAACTACGGCCGGGAGCGAGAGGGCAGCCGATCCGACTGCCGCGATCAAATCACGGCGCTGCGATGCCCAGGCGGGGCAAACCGCCAAAGTGTGCAGCGCCGTGTCCTCGACAACGTCGCGGCAGTCGCCGCAGTGGTGACAACCGGGCGTCTCTTGCCGGCGTATACGACACAGGAACTGGCCAAAACAACCGTGGCCAGTCAGTACCTGTGTCAGCCGGAAGGTGAGGGCACCATGCCGCCTCTCCAGCCACTCCTCAAACACGGGACTTACCGCCACGATCGTGGCGTGCCCGGATACTTTTAGACCTAGTACATCATTAAATACCAAATTGTATTTATCCAATCTATTTTAATAAATATACGACTATACGAAATATAAATAATGAAACAGCTTAAATATTTCCTGTTAAAATATTTTTATCCAGGATGCAATATTTATTACTACATTTACAAACGAAATATTTGTATATGGCAAGCTTTAATCTAAGACGGAAAGTGACAGGTACGCTATGAAACGTTAAATCTACATGACAAATTTTATTAAACTGATTTTCTTGTATTCCAATCTTAAGTATTAGAATACAAAAATTATATTTTGTCTCTAGGTAACCAAATATTGCACAATAGCTCAATTTATTATTGTGGTTATATTAAGATTGCTATTCTGTTCGAATATAAATGTTGTAAAGATTGCTTGTGAAAATGGACAGTTTGTAATAATTGCATGTTCGGAACGGATCTACGAGTGTTTGTCGATTTATTGCATTTTATTGCCATCACTAAAAACAATGGTAAATGGTTGTGTTTAAGTAAATGTCAAAATATTCAGTGCAATCATGACGAAATTTTCGCAACCATAACGAAATTATCTTATCGGATTTTAAAACAAAGGCACTAATAATTACTATATAATAACACTCGTCTGTTATCGCGTGACGTGAATGTAGTCGGACGAACAAGTACAGTCTTACACTCAACTAGTCTTCTTGGGTTGTAGTATACATAATATTTGTTCAGTTGTAAATGTTTTATTTACGTCATTGTAAATAATTTGGCTTGGTTCCTGTGTTTGTGGGTGCGTTTCTGTTTATTGACTCACAATACGTTCAGAAGTTGTGTTGGCAACAAGTTATAACAGTGGCCTTGACTATAACAGCTGTTACTGTGAGTACCATAGCATTAATTATAGAATAAAAAATATATGTAGCCTTTCCTATTTTACTAGGATCTTCTTTATTTGTCCAACGCCCATCACATTTTTTTAAACGTCTTTTCGCGCGTTTTTGTCACACTTACTAAAGACCTTGAAATTAAACAAAAGGTGATTGTATTGTTATCAAATTGCATAAATGAAAGTCATTTGTTCCACTTTTATGTAATAATAATAATTAATTGCAAATAATGTCATAAACATTAGAAAATTAAACTGGTTTTAGTATATATTTATTGTGAAATTCATTTCTTAGAAAGGAAAATTTATTTCATCATCATACTTGGTCAATAATTATTGTATGTTGTAATGAATAAGCACTTAAAAAGTAAAGAACATAATAATAAATTGTTCCTTGTTTAGAATTTATATTATTGCCTAATATGTGCAATGCATAAAATAATTGTTAATGTTCCAGTAAAATAGTCTTATAATGTTGTAAAAGTGCTTATGAATTATATTTACTTATTATTTTATTTAAGTAAATACATATACTTAAATTAAATTATTGTTAATAATTAGAATGTAATTTAAATAGAAATAATAATATTTACTACCATTGTACATATAGTTAACAGAACCTTAAACATGATTTTAAATGAAAATAGTTATATATTAACACATTGACTGCTGTGTAGCTGACGCAATAGAAAATGTATTGTTTGTGGTCATTTGTGACCACTATGGCATTCAATGTCTTAAAACTTACAAACACATATATAGTGTCATGCCTATAGGGCAATGGTGTTATACCCATATTTCACCACCTATGATTTTAGGTCCCATTTAATAGAACACTTCTTCTATGTCGTTTCACTCTTGACAGAGTGGTCGTGGTCATCTTTAAGGTTGTGTAGTATGCTTGACAATCCGTCACCACTCTTCACGCATCTTTGCCTTTCTGGTGCACTCATACAAGGGACCATCGTCTAATGCTGCCTTAATTTGGTCAGTTCAGCGCATAAAACAGTTACCTACCAGATACAGTTCCAGACGCTGCTTGCGCTTGCAGACAGGAGAGCAAAGCATTAAATCTACGTAAAATTCTCCAAGGCACAGAAATTGGCCTTAGTGTTGGGAGAGTCTTTAAAAATATTCCTGCTAGTGCAAGTGCACTGTAGTAGTTAGCGTAAGACCGTGTAAACCGCTGGAGGACGACAATTGGTTTCACCCAGAGTATGCAATATTAAGGAGTATATATTACAAATAACATTTAAAATTGCATCTACCATGCGCCGTCAAGCATGCCATTGCCAGCAATGAAAACTAATTAATTAAACAAAAGGTGATTGATTGATTTGATTGTTTTTGTCGGCCTCGGTGGCGTAGTGGTTAGTGTAACTGACTGCCACGCCTAAGGTCGCGGGTTCGATTCCCGCACAAGTCAAACATTTGTGTGCATGAACATGGATGTCTGTCTTGGTCTGGGTGTTTATATGTATAATATGTATGTATTTACAAAAGAAAAAGTATATATGTATGTTTATCCATTGTCTAGTACCCATAGTACAAGCTCTGCTTAGTTTGGGCTAGATGGTGTTGTGTGTATGTGGTAGAATATTATTATTATTAATTTCTGCCATGCTAAAAATCCAACCTCTTGATATTTTTTAAAAACAAACAGATGTACATACGCTATGATAAGTAAAGTCAATAAACAATGCTACTATCTGTCTACCAATTGACATGCCATGACATTAATCAATTTGCAGTCAGCATCAGTTATCAGTAAATTTCAACATTATTGCATAGATAAACCGTTTCATTTATTCATGAGTCATAGACAACAGTAATATTTACTTAACCTCTTGGAATACCAGACATTGTTGACCATTGGCTTGACGAAGTTATATGTGTATTTAGTTAATTATCGCTCGCTTTAATGGTGAAGGAAAATATGAAGAAACCTGCATGTCTGAGAGTTTGCCATAATGTCCTCACTGGTACTCAATAGATATATGACCTATTGAGTAGTAGCAAAACTGGTTAAGTGTTAGGTTTGAATTCAACCAGAATATTAGAAGACGGCTCTCGCATTAGGTATTGCTTTTATATTAGGAGTTTTACAAATATGTCAACTACTATAATTATATTACTTTTTCATATGTATACAAATCTTTGTTTCGTGTTCAACAAACAAAGCCACAAGACTGGGTGACTGGGAGTGGGGAGGCGACCACTTAAAGCTATTAACAGGCTGATAAAAATACTCAGTCATTTTTATTCCTTGCAGGACTCTACAACAATGTTTAGCAATCCTTTACATTATCAAATATAATAAAATTGTTTAACACTAGTCGACGGACTTTGTCCTGCCCTAATGAACTGATTGAAGCACTACCTACTGGGTATAATAAAATTGTGAATCTAAATTCTAAACCATCCAGGCATCCACTCAATCAACAAATTGCCAGCCGTTTCGATATGTGATAAAATATATTACAAACTCAAAAACTACTGAACGGATTTTCATGGAAGTCAAGTCAAGTCAAAAATCATTTATTCATTTAGGTCACAAAGTAACACTTATGAACGTCAAAATATATAGGTTAGTGAGTTTACTAAGTTACTGAAGCTACATTTAGGTTAGTTGCTAGGTTCATTTAGGTTCATGCGGTTTTCACCGATAAACAGTGACTCATGAGGAAGATTTAGGTGTATAATTTGTTAAGGTTTTGTACTACGCCTGCGAAGCAGGGTCGGGTCGCTAGTTAAATATATATAAAGAGAAAATTAAACCATAGATAACAATATTGCATCACAATTTTAATCAGTCGTATACAGTCGTGAGTCACCGTTACAATTTTTCGCTCATAATATTCACGATATATTACACCATATTAAATTAATATATACATTAGTTGCAACTTGCGGTTTCACCCAAATAAATGTGGTTAAACCTGTCCTCTTTATAATAATAATATAGTCACATACTAACTTCCATTTAGCATACATTTGCGTTTATGTATAGGGATATTACGTAGTCCTAGATTAGATTCCTGGTTCGGGTTAAATGCATTAATGGCGCAATGCTTAATCAGGGTAATCAGGCAGGAAACAAGTTGAAATTCAATATAATTTTAATCTTATAGCGCATTTGCATCACCAGAATATTTTTCTAGTCCGATTGAAGTGGTCGCCTCGCTAGTGCCATTGCAAATGAGAGTTCGATATCACGTGACAAAAAAATATTCGAACCACAGAGTTGTTTCGAGTCTGGCTGTTCTTTGTATCCGTTGTTTGAATGTTTGTGTGTTTCCCGCAACACAGGAATTATTCCAAATGCGAGAATTGTTTTTGTTAAATTAAAAATAAATATTAGCTCATCTGTAGAACACATTGTTTTGTTTTTAAGTACCTATATAACTGAATCATATTGCATTGTACTTTGTTATGACGGGCCATAAATAAATCTAATGTTACCTCAACAATAGAAATAAATTGGTACCTAACCTACATAATGTGCTATATGTAAAATACTGACTCTGGGCTCGGTTCGGTATCGTATTCGTATGCTGAGCTGAACGTCAAGCATGATAAGATAAACATTATGCATTGCACGCGGCTTCGGTCGCAAAAATGTACGTTAGGTTAGGTTAATAATTAATAACAGTATTTTTTCTGGATGAAAGGTGCATTATGTCCTTTTCCGTTCCCCTGACAACATGTTTGCGAAATTTCATGATCATTGGTCAAGTAATTAATATTAGTTAAGATGCATTTGCAGATGCAGATGCATGCGTCGGCTTCGATGGCGTAGTGGTTAGTGTAACCGACTGCCACGCCTGAGGTCGCGGGTTCGATTCCCGCACAAGTCAAACATTTGTGTGCATGAACATGGATATTTGTCTTGGTCTGGGTGTTTCTATGTATAATATGTATGAATTTGCAAAAAAGAAAGTATGTATGTATGTTTATCCATTGTCTAGTACCTATAGTACAAGCTCTGCTTAGTTTAGGCTAGATAGTGTTGTGTGTATGTAGTAGAATATTATTATTATTATTTCCCATGCTAAAAACACACACACACACACATAAACACATACACACACACAAATACTCACATGAACATGGTTTACTATTTAATAACAATATTCAACCATTGCATGTTTTACTTACTATTATTGCCAGTTGCTTATACATATGTCTGTTGTTTAATTTAGTAATTTTTCAATTGTGTTGTTACCCGTATAAGATTATTTTCCTGTGATACTGGAAGGTTGCTGGTACTTATAGCACAGGTTATCCTAATTTAAGTACCAGCAGAACATTATAGTGTTAATCTTTATCGTGTACATTCATTTGGACTTTTTTCTATTGCTAATGTACTATTTTGTGGCAATAAAGAATTTTTATTATTATTATTATTAATTTAGAACATGTACGCTATAACACACGACTTGACTAACCGTATCGTCGCTTGACTAACAAACCTACTCATGGTACTGCATCAGGGATTAAACATTTTAATTATCGCTCGCTCGCAAACATCTTGAAGCAACTTGAATGTCTGATAGTTCTACATAATATTCTTGAAGATATGTGAAGTCTGCCAACCCGCACTGGGCCAGCATGGTAAACTGTAGCCTAAACTTTCTCACATTTGGAAGAGGCCTGTGCCCAGCAGAGGGACAGTCTATATACAGAGCTGATATTATATTTCTTTATTTAATTTAAATATTATTAGGTATGTTGTCTTGGCTTACTACGTAAAACTAACTACTCATCAATTTCATGATACACACTGAACGCCAATATCGACAATGGCTGATTCAAGTTATCCTTATATTTTTCTCCACAATCGCTACTTGTTTACAAATTTCAACTTTATTTATAAACACAACAAAATTAAACTTGTTACCAGATTTAAAAAAGTATTTGGCACTTATGATCACATTAATTTAATATAGAAAAAGTTACGTCCCTAGCCAGCACAGATAGCCAAATTCCCGCCAAAACTGACCGAAACGTTTGCCAAGTTTGTGAAAAATAACCCGCAGATAGTTTAATATTTTATTTTTAAACATCTCCCGATCTGGGAATGTACGAAAATAGTACATCAGCTGATTTTGTTGCGCAATTTCATTAATATTGTTGTTGTTCATTGAGATATTGGATTAGTATTGAAAATATTATACAGAACATTGAACAGGGTGAGGCGGTTCTTCGCGCCTGGGCAGCTGTGCCTATTGTATAAAGCACAAGTGCGCCCTTGCGTGGAGTACTGTTCTCATCTTTGGGATGGCTCCGCGCTGTACTTGCTAGACGCTCTTGACAGGTTACAGCGGCGGGCTGTCCGTATCATCGGAGATCCAGAGGTCACGAGTTCACTGGAACCTCTGCAACTCCGTAGGAATATTGCCTCTTTGGCATGTTTCTACAGAATATACCACGGGGAGTGCTCTGAAGAGTTATTCCACCTTATCCCGCCCTCCCCTTTCCTATCCAGAACAACGCATGCTGGGCTCTGATGCCATCCTTATACGGTGGAGTCGACTAGAGTGCGTACCAACAAGTTTGGGTCCTCATACCTCTGCCGAACGATCAAGGCATGGAATTCTCTGCCAAGGCACGTGTTTCCTTCTTCCTTCAATCCTGGGTCCTTTAAGCGGGGCGTGAAAAAGCACCTTCTCAGGCCGTCAAAGTAGACCTCAACATCGCCTAAGCTGCTATGAGGACGATGTGGAGGCTACTGCTCTAAGACCACACGACTGCTTACCATTAGGCGGAGTGTGGTCATTTTGACGAGCAAAATAAAAAAAATGGTATATGAAAACATTGACCGCATGGATGCAGTGGAGTACCATAGTGGGGGCGGCAGGGATGGTCCACCCCGAGCGGCACTTTTAGGGGGCAGCGACAATTATAATAATGTCTTGTAAATATTTGAACCGTACAATACACAATAATGAAGATTGTTCTTATCGGAAAGTTTTAAAGAATTACTGAAACTAATCTTCTAAATTGAAATACCTAAATAAGAGGGTGTCAAATAAAATTCCTGCATGGATGGTTTAAGTGTTCACCTCGCCACTATGCCATGTGTTGTGGGTTTGAATCCCACAGGCGACATAATTTGTGTTATTAACAAATACCTAGTTGTAAAACTTACTACCTAAATGTCAAAATCTCATGGAACTAGTTGCTTGTTGCATACAGGATTCAAAGATCTCTATTACTTATAAGTCAATTCAGTAATGTAGAGGTTCCTCGTGATTATTGTTGATGTTAACAAGTATCTTGTTTAAGGTAGTAGATCCTCGCTGGTTTCAGCATGAATGGTAGTATTACCCTCACAGAATACCGGCGTGAAATAACGGTAGCTACCCGTACTGTTGCGTTTCGTATCGGTGAGTGAGAGAGCCGGAGGCCCAGTTAACCCGATCCTTTTCCTATCCTTTCCTTTGTCTTTTCCCTCCTTCATTCCTTTTTAAAGGGCTGGCAACGCACTTGTAACTCCTTTGGGGTAGCGAGTGTCCATGGGCGGCGGTTATCGCTTACCATCAGGCGATCTGTCTGCTCGTCTGCCCCAATACGCCATAAAAAAATATTTGATTATTATTGAAGAATATAAATCCACAACCGCATTTAGTCACGGTCTGCCTTTGCATAATCACAAAGTGTAAATGCGCCATCATGCCATCCTACTGTCTATTTTAGATTTATATTAAAACATAAACCTTAGCCCAAATTACTTCATCTCTATAATATTATTAAGTTATTATTGTTATTATCTTTAGATTTTTATATTCAGTAGAATATGGAATAATGGCTGCAACACCTTGTTAATCTGAGTTGTAAAATACTGAAATTATATTTAATTGGCGATTTAAAAGAGTGGCCGTGAGTTTCTTGCAGGTTTCTTCTCATAGACTCAACCCTTTGCCTGAACCTAGCAACTATCCCAAATGTACGTTCAGTAACTTGGTAAACTCACTAACCTACTTATATATTTTGACGTTCATAAGTGTTACTTTGTGAGCTAAATGAATAAATGATTTATGATTTTGACTTTTCTAGTAACGCATAGGAGGATAAGCATCCTATGTGTTATTCCAGCACATGGTATATATTTATGTGTGCCAAGTTTCATCGTAATCGAGCGATAATTAAATATTTAATACGCACATATCTGTGGCAAGTCAGAGAGACGTGCCTTGGGATTAGTCTATGATAGACTTTAACCATAATCGATGGAGTATATTAAAACATTCGATAATAAAACCCAAATAAATTAATAACATTTATAACCTCAAAATATGACACTCATTTGCGACGTTGCCATTCAGAACATTCTACAAGCCATAGACATACTTAACCTTTTTTTAGAATTGTGTTACAGACAACTAGTAATTCTAGTATAAAGAATAATTATGTTTATTTACAAAGAGATCGAGGTCGTGTGACGATATAATAGGCAGTGTGAACGACCTAAGAAAATAACGTAATGCTTATGACACACTAGTTGAAAGAAATCCAGACACACGGTAGTGTTACCACCATGTTCTGTAAAGGCTGGTTCTTATTTTAAGAATTTTCGTTTTAGAAAGAAAGAAAATATGGATGATTTACTCACACGAAATATGATTACAAAGATGATGTAATAAATTAATTGTCCACAGCATATTTCACCTTTTCTAGGCATGTGAATACTTATAATATTATGCTTAAACTAATAACATTCTAATTCTTAGTTAATGTTAGTTTGTTACACTTTCATGCCTTAACCACTCCACCGATCATCATGAAATTTCGCATACACGACTCGGTAAAACATATTTTCACGTATTTTATTGTCCTCATAAAGTATAAAGTACACACGACTACACATCAAGTTAGACACCCTATATACGCATAACTGCGCTACATACAAAATAGAGAATTGTCGGAAAGGGACAGTGCATAGTGGTGTAGACCCATCACGGTGCACTAGCCGCACTGCGGCCCGTTCAGCGTGAATGAGAATAACAAAAATATAACGTACTCTCTCTCACGATTCGCAGTGTTCAACTTCTAATAGTTCAAAGTCCAAACAGTCTAGATTGATGAGTCGCTGTGTGTACGTTTATCTGAAATAACGTAAAATAATTTATTATAAAGTACAGGTATTGCTACTTGCCTAAAAGCCATGCCCCCGTTCTATGAATAGGCCAACATACTCGTAATTATGATTAAAATTTGCCACGTATATAATGAATATTAATCGTTTTTTATAGCTTATTATCAATGCAGAGGTTCTCAAGTTCGAACCCACGTCGCGCACCTCTGACTTTCGGAAGTTATATGACTTTTCGAAATTATGTGCGTATTGATTGACAATTATCGCCTGCTCCGTGCCTCGGAGTGCGCGTTAAGCCGTCGGTCCCGGCTGCCATAAACATCTATAGCAGTCGTTATTGGAAATCAGTGCCCTATAATATCCTGACACTGGTCTAGTTTTAGGGTATCGTTAGCCTTCGGGTTGCGGAGGTCAGGTGGCAGCCGCTCCGTGTAAAAACTGATATCCAGTCAAATCCGGGTACACTAGAAAAGCCGACCCCCAAGTGGCTTGGGAATAATAAAGGCTAGGGAGAAGAAGTTGCACTTTCGATTTTGCACTTTAAAATGGTTACACATTCGTCAACGCCGTAGTTTGCGTGCCCTTACATTATTATTTTCTATTCTAACCTAACCAATTGCACCCATTTATTTAACCTGCCGTTTCCAATATCTATGTATGTGCATATCATGATAGAAATCTTCGTTCTTTCCAATAACCTCATTTTACTTTGGTTTAAATCTAATCTGGTTTTCTATGTTCTTCCTTCTTCGCCCAGTCCGTTTTACAATGGATTGCGCTCCCTCGTGAAGTCAAGATGTCTTCAAACCGTTACACTTTCAAGATGAATGTACGTGCGAGGAGAGCACGTACTTTTGGCAGACTTCACATATCTTCGAGAACATTGTGTAGAACACACCATTACCGCGAGAAAAAATCTATGCTAATATTATAAAGCTGAAGAGTTTGTTTGTTTAGTTGGTTGAACGGTTGAACTACTGGTCCGAATTGAAAAATTCTTTTAGTGTTGGATAGCTCATTTATCGGGGAAGGCTATAGGCTATATAACATCACGCTACGACCCACGGGGGCGGCGCAGTAATCATAAACGCGGGTGAAGCCGCGGGCACATCTAGTTATTAATATATTTACCACGCATGTAAAATAACCTTTATAACAAAACTTGAGGACACCAAAATGGTGGCCGGGATATTATTACTGCGTTTTTGGCGCCAACGCAAGATTGTTTGTTTATCTGTGCTATAAAAAGATGGCGGGGTTTGAATAATATTTACAGCCGTATTTATAAACAAGCAAAAGTGATTACTTGAGTAAAAGAAATTACTTAAGTAATGATTTTTATTCTACAGTGTAGTAATTGCTCGAAGTTACAACTGTCAAAAGTTAGAATTCTTAGCCAAGTAATAGTCACCATTTTCTTTACTTGAGCATTAGAATTCGACTATCACTTTTCATTTTATGGTTATAATTACTTAGCAATGGAAAGCATCGATGTGGCTTTCGGTGTTATAGATGACATTGATATCGATATACTACCGGAGATAGAAGTTGCTGAGCCTAGAAATCGTAAAGTTTACTTTCGTGATGTGGATCCATTTAATGATTATTCGGAAAATAGTTTTAAAAAGAGATTTCGTTTTTCCAAAAGCATTGTGAAGAATGTGATTTTACCGAAAATTGCGGACTCTTTACAATCAGAGACACAAAGAGGACTGCCTGTGAGTCCACTGTGTCAGTTACTAATAGCCTTACGTTTTTATGCCACTGGTAGCTTCCAGATAGTATGTGGAGACATCATGCATATTTCACAATCGACAGTGTGTCAAATTGTGAAAAAAGTTTCTTGTGCACTGGCGTTGCTAATGCATGACTTCATTAAGTTTCCAGCTAATTTAAGAAAGACCAAGAATGACTTTGAAAGCCTTGGATGTATAGGAAGAGCACCTGGATTGAAAAATATTGTGGGAGCAATTGATTGCACACATATTAAAATCACCAAACCTAGAGGTATTGTGCATACAGAACAGTATCGAAACAGAAAAGGCTATTTTTCATTAAATATTCAAGTAGTTGGTGGCCCTAATTTAATGATATACGATATAGTAGTGCGCTGGGCAGGCAGTACTCATGATAGCCGAATCTTTAGAAATTCTAGATTAAATATAAGGTTATGCAATAATGAAATTGATGGGATATTACTTGCAGATGGAGGATATCCTTGCACCAGGTAGTTTATTGTATAGAATATAAATTAAATATATTTAAACTATTGTTATTTTAATATGGATTGTTTTTGAATCTCTACTACATATAGCTTATTTACAATGAAACATTCTTTATTTCAGACATTTATTGACACCAATTTCAAATCCTGTGACCCCATATGAGGAGAGATATAATAAGGAAAAGACGGTTCCATGCTTACAAAAAGGTTTAGCTACTAAATTATCAACAACAGCCAATGTCATAGTAGCTTGCGCAGTGCTACATAATATAGCTGTGGAAGCCAATTGCATTTTTGAATGTGATGATGATGTTAATATAATTTATAATAATAATTCTCAACACCTCTCTAGTATGAGCACAATGGGTACCAGTGATGGTTTGGTACTTCGAGCAAACATAATTTCTCGATATTACACATTTTAAGGAAATAAATATATTAAATTACAAGAGTGTTTTACTAATCATTTTTATTTAATTCCTTTGACTTAATTTCTAATTCTAATTTAAACATATTATGTTTGTGTTCTCTCTCTAAAACTTTAATTTTAAGTTCTTCTTCATGTAGCTTTTTTTTAAATTCTAATTCTTCCTCTAGAATTTTACATTTTAATAAATCAATTTTATTTGTCTTAACGTTATAATCACAACTCCTTTTGATGGGAGTTTTATACTCAATGCTGTGTTTTTCTTCTTCCTTTGTCTCCTGTGTAGCTGGCATAGTTACATCTCGTTGCCATGCTTCATTATTACTGTCTCCTAATATGACTACACTTCCTGAAATTAAAAAACAGTTTATCATTAAAAAATTGCTTTTCAAGTTGTTCAAACAGTGTCTATTAAGAATAGAAATTACAAAGACAGTAAAGTGCAACTTTTTAAACTACTTGTTTATAATTGTGGGGTAACAGAAAGACAAAGCCGCACATTACATGTTTGGTTTGGTAAGAAGTACTTACAAGTCCAATAATATAATAAAACCCCACATCTCTACTAAATGGATGGGTCTAGGTTATCAACTAGTATGTATATAGATAATACTAATTCTAATTTCATACCAAGTAACATCTGAAGGAAATATTACGAGTTTATTTAATCTCTTACCATCAACATCACTATCAATATCTACCACAATATTAGTGAGGATATTTTTATCTATATCCATCACCTTGGCATCAATAGGATTCATGTCCATAACAGATGGCCCACCACCAGTTAGGTGGCGAATATTTTCTTTTGTTTTGGACTCCCTCGCTTTTGCTTTCATGTTGTACCATAATTTTATTAATTGTTTTGTAGACGCCTGAAAACAAACAGAATAATTATTTATATCCAGTCAAATCCGGTTAGACCAGAAAAGCCGACCCCAAGTGACTTTGGAATAATAAAGGCTAGAAAGAAGAAGAAGTAGGTACCTACCTATAAAAATGACACGACATGATAAAAAGTTGTAAAAACTTGTAAAAAGACTGAAACATTAAAAAGCGTAACATGGACTCTTTTTGATTTTAATAAAGCATAGCGTAGGTATACAAAATATATTATTAATTACCTTTTGACAAACGATAGAGGCCTCATTAAATTCCTGTTTTATATTCTCCCATGAATGTTTCTTCTTCAAAGCCGTCGTTGCATTTGTTTGTTTCGAGGTTAAAATAGCGTCATATTTCTGAATAATATTCAGAAACAATTCCTTTTCCAGACTCGAAAACGGTTTTTTTCTGTCTACTTCAGACATAATTATAGTAATTATTATAATTATAATAGTTTGAATTTCAATTTAAACTCAAACGACCGAAATCAACCAAGGTAAGGATATGCGATTAAAAATCATAATGTCAGTAGTAAATTCAACTGCACTATGATACATTCTAATTTTGTTGGGTTTTGTCATGTCAAACGTTTTGTTTCTCCCACCAGAAACTTTTTACTTCTCATATAATTAATTAAATAATTAATTAAAACTGGTGATTTAAATGTAGATTTATCAGAATGAAGAAGTAAAATAAATTTAAGTAATATTATACATATTAAAGTAAAATAATCTAGATCTTACATATGCCGTCCAGTAAAACAAAACGCAGTAACCGAGTGTTACCAGAAGGAAAGAACAATCCAAGATTATTAGTTACTCAAGCATTTACTCAAGTAAGTAAGGTACATTACTCGACTATAGAACAAGATTTGATAATGAAGCATTCTATCCTCAAGTAATTACTTCATTAAGAAATTACTTAACAGCAAGTAATTGCTTGTTTATAAATACGGGTGTTAGAATATTGTATGTTAAATAAGATACATGTCGGTACGGATGGGGTAGCGGGGAAATGTTTGACGCGTAGCGCCGAGAGTTGTGGGTTCAAATCCCAGTCAGACAATCAGTGCATAAAATTGGATGTTTCAATATGCCTGTTTTCATAATTGTATGTTTGTACAAAACCTTAAAGAAGTAGAAAAAATTATAATTATTATTAGAATGATTAATTCACCTTAGGCGGCCTCGATGGCGTAGTGATTTGTGTAACCGACTGCCACGTCTGAGGACGCGGGTTCGATTCCCGCACAAGTCAAACATTTGTGTGCATGAACATGAATGTTTGTCTTGGTCTGGGTGTTTCTATGTATAATATGTATGTAATTACAAAAAAATATGTATATATGTATGTTTATCCATTTTCTAGTACCCATAGTAGAAGCTCTGCTTAGTTTGGGCTAGATGGTGTTGTGTGTATATGAAAGAATATTATTATTATTAATTATACACCTAAATCTTCCTCATGAATCACTCTGTCTATTGGTGAAAACCGCATGACAATCCGTTTAGTAGTTATTGAGTTTATTACGAACAGACAGTCGCGGCGGGGACTTTGTTCCATAATATTTAATCATAGTGATACTGTGTGTTAAATATGACGGCACGGAGGGCGTATTGGATAAATGTTTAACGCGTAGCGCCGAGTGTTGTGGGTTCGAATCCCACACGGGTATGGCGTATCCACAGCCATTTTTTTAGGAGGGTTTGGTTCAAAAACTGCGATAATGGTACTACATGCCAACTTAGAATTTTGAGTCTCCCCGTGACCATGGCTGCTGAAAAGCAACCGAAACGTCGGGGAAAGTGTAAACCTAAATATAAATAGTTTTAATAATTTAAATAATTTTATTAGCTTTTATATTAGTAAAATTCAATAGTAATAGTAGTGTAACAGTTTAAAAATTATGTAATACAGTGATTAATAAATAACGCGATAAAATCCGTATATAGTAGTTTAATATCTAGAATTTGAGTTAAGACCTAACATTTTTCTGCAATAGCCAGGAGTTGGCAAGTATTTAGTATGCCATTATTTAAATAAAAACTTCTTAACTATTTAGCTTATAAAGCATTATACAATATAATTGAATTCTTAACAGAAAAATTAATTTTTAAACTGTTAATAATCACTTAAATTTTGGTGACATAGGATTATAAATAGCTCAGTTGACAGAGCGACGACACGGTTTGTCGAGGTCGCAGGTTCAAGCCCTGGTTCATGGACTGTCTTTCCTTTGTTATAATTTAAATTTATAAATTAAATATAGCTGATCCGACAGACGTCGTCTTGTCCAAACAAACCGGTCACAGCGCCACCTACCGTATCCAATTGTAAATCTAAACCTCGCACCAAAAAATATCAAAATCGGTCTAGCCGTTTAAGAGGAGTTCAGTGACATACACACGCACAGATGAAATATATGTGTAATAATGTTAATATTGTTTGTTTCAGTAATATGGATTCATTCTTCAGTCTATTCGACCCCTCAGAAGGTAACCAGAACAAACAGAAGACTAAGAAGAGACACAAACCAGAACAAGACACGGTTAAGAAGAAACCAGAAGTTACGAAAGGTTAGTTTGTATTTTTCTTCTTGTATTTTAAAAAGACAATTGCCACACTAGGAGTTATTCCTGTGTCGCGGGAGAAAAAAATCTTCAAATAACGGACTAAGGGACAACCAGACTCGGAACAACCATTTGTGGATCACACGAAGTTTTTTCCCGGGATTCGAAGCCACAACACACGACGCAGTGGAAGTGGGAATCGCTTAAACCACTTCGCCAAGCGTGCAATCAAAGTTGTTTTAGGAATATACCATTTTTAGGTTTCTGTACCCGAAGGGCAATCTTATCTTATCTTGTTTGGGGGCCAGTCAGTACAAACCGGCGACACTTCGACCCAGTGGGATCTTCTGTGTCGACTTCCCCAATAACGACTGCCATAGATGTTTATGGCAGTCGGGACTGACGGCTTAACGTGCTCTCCGAGGCACGGAGCAGGCGATAATTGTCAATCAATACGCACATAAATCCGAAAGTCATATAACTTCCGAAAGTCAGAGGTGCGCGACGTGGATTCGAACCCGAGACCCTCTGCATTGCAGTCTCTTGGTCTCCCCACTGAGCTATCGCTGCTCTACCCGAAGGGCAATAGACTCGACGTCGACTTCACAAGGCCTGGGGCAGCTCTTTAATGTCATTATCGGTAGGTCTTAGCCCTGTGGCGTAGCGTGAGCGTCCGCGCCGCCCGGGGCGGAATAAAATTTTGCCACCCTCTTATGTAGGTATTTCAATTTAAAAGACTATACGATTATAGTAATTTTAAAGAACTTTTAGACAAGAATAGTCATCATTAGTGTGTATTGGACAGTTCAAATATCTACAAGATATTATTATTACATAATTTTGAAAACTAACATTACTATTATTGAACTTTACTACTATTTAAGCTATTTTATTTAATTAAAACTATTTATATTTAAGTTTACACTTTATCCTAGCAACTACCATCTTAGTCTCCCCGTGAACGTGGCTGCTGTAAAGCAACCGAAACGTCGGAGCAAAGTGTAAACTTAAATATAAATAGTTTTAATTAAAAACTATATAGCTTAAATAGAAGTAAAGTTCAATAATAGTAGTGTTAGAGTTTTCAAAATTATGTAAATAAAAGGTTAGTAAAGATTCAAAATATACAAATTTATGTAAAAAAAGTGTAGTGTTAAAATAAACAACGCGACAAAATCTGTATAAAGTGTTTAATTTCAATGTATAACATTCGCGTAAACATAAGACAATATTATATTATTATTGTTTATTGTGAAATTTGCCGCCCCCTAAAAGTGCCGCCCGGTGCGAGCCGCCCCTGCCGCCCCCACTTCGCTACGCCAATGTCTTAGCCCACCCCAATATTTTTTCTAAGGCCCTTAATGATAAATACTAAGTGATGCGTAGACGACGTAGTCGCTTAATCGCATCGCCACTGCCATATTGCGCCGTGTGTTGTGGGTTCAAATCCCACACGTGACAAAAATAGTGTGATCCTGAAACGGTTGTTCCGAGTCTGGGTGTTCTTTGTATAATAATATTTATAATAATGTAATAATAATAATATTTATTTTAATCATTAATTATATAAACATGTTATAAATAGTAATACATTGTTAATTATAATTATTCTATTTTCTGGTGAAATATCATCTGTGGTGGAACTAGATAAAATTAATTGTCTGTATTTCGGACGACAGCGCTCATCCCAAACAATGACTTTATGAATCTTTAGGATTACAAATTTGTGTCCGTTGTTTGAATATCTGTAAAGTCCACTGCAATACAGGAATTAATCCTAGGGGTTAAGTTGTCTTTTTAAAATGACTATTGCGTATCAGAAAATATGTTTTAAGATTAAATTACTCACACATAGGTTTACAAACATCGTGAGAAAACTTGCGTATTTGAGAGTTCTCTATAATGTTCTCGAAGATATGTGAAGTTTGCCAGTCCGCACTGGGCCAGCGTGGTGGTCTATGGCTTAACCTTTCTCACACTGAGAAGAGGCCCGTGCCCAGCAGTGGGACAGTTTATATACAGGACTGATATTATTATACTCACAGACATTGTATCACGCTTATATGCCATAGCAGTAGACAGTAGCGATGGGCGTTAAATCAACGAACTAGTTAAATCAAGCGTAGATCTGCTGTCAACATATCAACGTTAACTGTTTATAAATCAACTAGTTGAATTCGTCAACGACATTAATGAATTTAACTCGATACTTACGTTGAAAATAACATCATACATCGAATTTGAACTCGTAAAGTTACGTAGGCAAGAGTTATATTTGAAATACATAATTTTTTAAAGAAAACGATGACGAATTTAGTCAGTCCTAAGCCTGAAGAAAAAGTATGAAGGGAAGTTCATCTAAGTACAAGCATCAATCAAATGTTTTTCATTAATACATTTAATCAATTTGTTTATAAATAAACAATAAAATATCAGGTCAAATAAAAAACGTTGAATTAATTAACGGTTTACGTTACAAGTTGACATTAGTAGCACGTTGACTCGTTGACAAATTTAACTAGTTGATCGACTAGTTGACGAACGTAATTCAAAGTTAACGTTACGTTAACGAAATAACCGTCAACGACCCATCGCTAGTAGACAGAAGTGTTTTTCTTTTAATTTCGTTTAATACAGACTGCTATACTGCCCCCGTTGTTATAATTACAGTAAGTCGTGTTACTGGTGTTATAACTTTTTTTTACAGTAATGTGGGCCTTAAATCAAGTCCTATAAGAAACATTTTCTTTTTTTTATATCTATATGGGACAGTATAAATAACGCAATAAAATCCATACATAGTAGTTTAATTTCAATGTATATATAACATTCGTGTCAACGTAAGACAGTGTTATGTCCGTGACGTATCTGCGAAGACCAACTGGTCAATGCACGACTCCAAAGCTTCGAGCAGTGTCGTAGAACAAAAAACAAACAAACTCTTCAGCTTTATAATCTATACTAATATTATAATGCTGAAGAGTTTCTTTGTTTGTTTGAACGCGCTAATCTCAGGAACTACTGGTCCGAATCGAAAAATTCTTTGTGTTGGATACCTCATTTATCGAGGAAGGCTATAGGCTATATAACATCACGCTACGATCCACAGGGGCGGCGCAGTAATCATAAAAGCGGGTGAAACCGCGGGCAAATCTAGTATAGATTTGAAATCCAAATTGTTAGTAATATATAAAAATAACATGTATGATTTAAAATTTAAATTTTGTTTGATTTTACTTTTATATTCTTGCAGGACGCAGAAGAGGCCGAAAGGCGAACGGGAAGAACGAGACTTTACCAGAAGAGTCCTCATTCCTCTGTGAACCAGATCTGAGCACTGATCTCCTAGTCAAAGACGTGAGCTATATAGAAAACTTCATTGAAATCAATAAGAAGGACGATGGTAAGTCTTCTTTATAACAATCCTAATCGAAGTGAAAGTTTGTGAGGATGGATGCATGTTTGTTACTCTTACACGCAAGAACTACTAAACCGATTGCTATGAAACTTTTTTCGTGGGAAAACGCACCTGATTCATACCGCCTAGAAGAAGAGGCGAAAGGGTTATCTTCGGCTCTTCAGTTCTTTGGGCCTACGTACTGGAACCCTACGATGTGCCAACTTGCTGCTTTGTATAGTTGGTGGGTCGCTGGAAACGAGACTAATCAGTGACCATGTAGCAGGAGACCTGGATTACCACATAGTTGTCAAACCAAAATCTGCTATGTGAAGTTATTTGAGATTTTTACTTTATGACCTTTGCGTATAGTTCACTGCCCCTATCTCCTTTTCCCTAGACTTATCATTCCCAAGTCACTTGGGGTCGGCTTTTCTGGTCTAACCGGATTTGACTGGATATCAGTGTTTACACGGAGCGGCTGCCACCTGACCTCCGCAACCCGCAGCCTAACGATAACCTAAGGCTAGACCAGTGTCAGGATATTATAGGGCACAGACTTCTTAATAACGACTGCCATAGATGTTCATGGCAGCCGGGATCGAGGCACGGAGCAGGCGATAATTGTCAATCAATACGCACATCATTTCGAAAAGTCATATAACTTCCTAAAATCAGAGGTGCGCGACGTGGGTTCAAACTCGAGACCCTCTGCTTTGCAGTCTGTTGGTCTCTCACTAAGCTATATCGTATCGTTAGCCTTCGGATTGCGGAGGTCAGGTGGCAGCCGGTCCGTGTAAAAAACTGATATCCAGTCAAATCCGGTTAGACCAGAGAAGCCGACCCCAAGTGACTTGGGAATAATAAAGGCTAGGGAAAAGAAGATAAAAGACAACTAGAAATAATAACTGTGTCCCGGCGGACTTTACAAACATTCAAACAACGGACACAAAGAACACCCAGAATCGGAACATCTCGGATCATACAAAGTTTTGTCCCGTTTGAGGATCGAACTCACGACACTCGCCGAAGTAAGTTGTCAAGTGGCAAGGCAGCCACTTGACAACTACGTTCAGTGCATTATAACAGGAGTTATTAACCTCTGAGTCTTCTTCGAAGAGGGTAATGAAAACACTATGGTGGTCTGTGTCTGTCTGTTAGTGACAGTTTGTTAGTGACAGGCATAGCTCCGGAACCACCAGACCGACTGACTTGTAACTTGGTGTACAGACACCTTGGGTCATCCTTCGGTCGAGTTTGAATATGGGCCTTGTGGGTCAAAAGACCCTCGAGATATAGGGGTCACAAGGTCAGGGGATATCCACAAACAGAGTGATTTGGAAGTAAAAAAAATGTCACATGAATACGAAGAGGTTGAATCCTGGGTTTATACACTCATCTCGTTAAATCTAATCTAAGCCAGAGAAGTATGTCAGGATCGTAGCAAATTGAAATCTCTAGTTTCTGCCTACCCCTTTAGGAAACAGGCGTGAATGTATGTATGTATATTCAATCTATTTTATAAGTCTATGCATTATTCATATTTCATATATTTGTTATTATTACAGACAAAAACGACCTAAACCAGAAATCAAAACGTCGTAACTCCAGTCGGAAAACTCGACGGAAAAAGAACAAAATATCGCCAGCTAAAGATGTCCTCACACCCGGTTGGTCACCGGATATTGATACGGAAACCAGTTGGAACAACCAATCGTCCATCCCTAAAATATGTGACGACAACATCGGCAAGAACGTCAATGATTTGAAAAAGATAAAGAATGTTCGAAATGATGTGCCTATGGGCAATAGGGATGTCTATAATGTTATCGATAAACTAGAAAAAGTTATTTTAAAAGATGACATGTATTTAGCTGGTGATTTCGATACGAATGAGTTGGAGAATGATATTTTCTATAGCTCTGATGATATGGAGGAATATGTTGATGATTCGTAAGTATTATTTAGTGTGTAGTCGAATAATATTAGACTGATAGTAATCGAATACAAATATCGTATAAAGAGATTATTATTGAATTACTGTCGAATAATTGCCGTCATTATTAGATTCAACAATTAATGTCTTTGTTATTCGATTAAAATCGAGTAAGTGTAACAATCGAATAATTCAGTTGTTTTTGTGTGTTTGGATGCCGCGCCATTAGTTATTAATCTATTGAGTCGTAGCAGCATACCGGCGGCCAGACGCATTAGTTTTTCAATTATGTCTGGAATTCTAACGATTGATAGGTTAATAATTGAATAAAGCAGTGTTCTGTTACTGTTTGATAAACTAGTGAGAAATGGCAATGAATTGCCGTAAATGTTAGAGTTAGAAAAAATAGCTCAAGTCATATGCCAAGGTGGCACGTGACCTTGAGGTCAGAGGTCAAAGGTCATAGTCATTTCGGGGGTATATCGACTATGCTGAGTCGAATGGCGTTGACCGCGAGTCTCTAGCTCTTACGGTTCTTGAGTTAAAAGTTGTATAACAGACAGACGGACGGACAAAGCTGTTGTATAAGAGTTTTTCGAACTCTAAAATCAAATAAACAAAACAGGCCCTGAATAATGGTATACAATAATTGTGAAAACGTAACAATCGAATATATTATTCGATTACAATCGTATACAAATTAAATTCAATATCCATCACAGATATCCTAGAAAACCAATTATGCTCCTACATCCTCCTTTTCGTAAGTCTTTTACGCTCCAACTCGCCTGTTTCACGGCTAAGTAAGATATGTAAGCACTACAGTAAACAGACAGATATATTCGGCACAACATTTCAACGATTTAAGAACCGAGTCCATGATCTTACTATCGATTAACCATCCACCATTACTGACCTATTCAGAGATATGTACTATATACATATAAGTTTTTACCCGACTACGGCGAAGCCAAAAGGAAGGGTAATGATTTCGGCAGTTGGGTTACATACCCAACTGCCGAAATCATTTTCGATTGCCGAAATCGTTTGTATGTTCCACCGCAGCGCCTAAACTCATGAACCGATTTTAATGAATGAGGTGTCAATAGATTTTTATAAAAGCCAGGGTGACATAGGCTACGTAAATTTTAATTTCGTCATTATTACACCCCTTTTTTACGTAGTCGGGTTATAGTATTTAACCTTTTTTTTTTGTAATATATGTTTTTTTGCCCCGGTAATTAAATAACTTTTGTCAAAGTCAAAGTCATATCATTTATTCACTTAGGTCACAAAGTAACACTTATGAACGTCAAAGGGGTTAGTGAGTTTAGTTATGTTAATAGGTATTTTCTAAAATATATGCATGTGGTGTTTACTTACATAAGTTGTGCATTTATATTAAGCTTAATACTATGATCTGTTTTGCAATGAATGTTTTAGTGTAATAACTGATGGCAAACCAATAAATAAATAAATACATAATCTCTTAATATTGTCTTCTGTTTACGCGAATGTTGTTCATTGAAATTAAATTACTATATACTATAATTCTTGGGTTAGAAGAAAGAAGCAAACCATAGCTAGACTTCATGATACTTTGAGCTCATTCTGCGTAAATAGAAACACCAATAATTAAATTATGTTCGGGTACTTTGAAATAACTACACTGGAACATTGAGACATTTACCATCGTGACCATGGCTGCTGAAAAGCAACCGAAACGTCGGGTCAAGTGTAAACTTAAATAGCTTTAATAATTTAATTAGCTTCACAATTAGTAAAGTTTGATAGTAGTAGTATGTAGTGTAACAGTTTCTAAATTGACAAATTCTAAAATGTCAAATAAACAACGCGATAAATTCCGTATATAGTATCTCAGTGGGGAAACCAACGGACTGCTTTGCAGAGGGTCTCGGGTTCGAACCCACGTCGCGCACCTCTGACTTTCGGAAGTTGTATGACTTTTCGAAATTATGTGCGTATTGATTGACAATTATCGCCTGCTCCGTGCCTCGGAGAGCACGTTAAGCCGTCGGTCCCGGCTGATATGAACATCTATGGCAGTCGTTATTGGGAAGTCAGTGCCCTATAATATCCTGACTCTGGTCTAGCCTTAGGGTATCGTTAGCCTTCGGGTTGCGGAGGTCAGGTGGCAGCTGCTCCGTGTAAAAACTGATATCCAGTTAAATCCGGTTAGACCAGAAAAGCCGACCCCCAAGTGATTTGGGAATAGTAAAGGCTGGGGAGAAGAATTTCAATACATAATCTGACCCGAAGGAGTAGCCAGAGCTGTATTAAACCCACATTCTACCAGCTATAAGCTTTAGGTGCTACGGAATAGTGGGCCCTGGTATGTAATAGTTCCAGACCCTGTGCTGGTACTAAGCATTTCATGATAGATTAACCCAATAGCATAATGCCCAAACCGAGAACCGAACTCGGTACCTCATGCAAATCAGTTGCATACCCTACCGCTACGTTACAGAGGTATTTTCCTTTTTTAAGTCTGTTTTAAATTACGATTTCTTTTTACAGAACATCAGAACCTGACGACTCAGGAGATGAAGTGTACGGCAGTCTACCGCCCGAGCCCAGGTTCGGCAATGTGGAGTACAAACTACAACTAGTCTCACTATGCGAGAGGCGGTTTCAGCATCTAGTCACTCAGGTAAGCTTACGAGTATATCAGCCCTGTATTAAACTGTCCCACTGCTGGGCAATTTATGTTGTCCTATAATATCAGCCCAGTTTTATTCTGTGTTACTGCACGGGCCTCTTCTCAGTGAGAAATGGGTTAGACCACAGTCCACTACGCTGACCCAGTGTGGGTTGGCAGACTACACTTATCTTCGAGAACATTATGTAGAACCCTGGGACATGCAGGTTTCCTCACGATGTTTTCCTTCACCGTTAAAGCGAGCGATAATTATCTATTTAATACGCACATATCTTGGAACAGTCAGAGATGTGTGCCTTGGGCTCAAAGTCAAAGTCAATTCAAAAATAATTTATTCATTTAAGTCACAATGTAACACTTATGAACGTCAAAATATATACCCATATATTTTGACGTTCATAAGTGTTACTTTCTCACTAACCTTAGTGTTATATTATAGTTCTTATATTTGTAGGTATTGCTCACATGTGTTTTTCGTTTACTTTAAATAATTGTTTTTTTTTTCTTAATTGTTAGTTTAAGTTTAGTTTAAATTTAGTTTATATTAGTGTAATAAAAAATGTATTTTTTAAGCGTTCTAAATGAAACTGTCCCTTATCATGTCGTGGCGACTTGTAAGTAAAACAACACTCGGCAAGTATTTGTAAAACATGTTTGTAAACCCTGTATAAGTGTATGTTTTGTAAGTTGTCCTAAATAAATAAATAAATAAAGTTACTGAAGCTACATTTAGGTTAGTTGCTAGATTCAGGCAAAGGGTTGAGCCTATGAGAAGCCTGCTAGAAACTCACGGCCACTTTTTTAGATCGAACTCGAGACCTCAGCGTGGCAATCCAGCGGTCTCCCACTAGGCTAGGCTAGGCTGCTTACCTTAGTACGGTCATATAAAATTCACTTATACCGGGTGACCAACTGAAGTCCAGCGCTGGTGCACTCAACTTGGGTGCCCAGCTAATGCTGAGGGTGACACCGTGTAGAATTTTACCCAAAAAGCGGTCATGTATATTTTATATTTTTAGTCGATTGCTAAGTAGTAAAACTTCGGGTAAACAACCATGTCTCTTTTTTGATTAGTTTTGAAGAAAGGACACCGGCAGAAATAGGCTTAACATAACTTCATGTTACTCCAATGCCTTATTATTCAAATTTCTTTAGATATTTTTTGATACCATGCCCTCTAATATTTTGTAGATTTACAATGCGATAGTATTTTATTAAATTAATAAAACTTCAACGTACTTTTATTTACTGGTTTCGGTTGACTTTGGATAATATACAGTGTTGCTATGTATGAAATAACAATTAGGCAAATCGATATTTCTTTCACTTTATTTTTTTTTGTGTATCTGTGTTTCAGTATATTGTTAGTATTACATCCGCAGATCAATTAATGCATAAAAATATAGATTTAGTTGTAACTTAGACTTTATTTCAATCCATTTTAATTATTTTATCCTTAGGTTGGAATCGATACTGAGACTTATTTTATTTAATGGCAACTCAAAAATGATTTTGACTCTGGCGCATATTGCTTTCACGAACGATCCACGCATTCTCACAACGGATATTGGTTTCTTGTTTATTCGACTGACAACGGCTTGTTTTAACGGATTTCGATCACAATGCATACGCAACAAAATCATATGATGACATATCAGTGCAAAAACATATTTTTCCTATATTTTAGTTGACAGCTCTATTGTTGGTAGGGAAGCGATCGAGCAATATTATTGTAATTGTGTGGTAGGTAAAAGAACTGTAGGTTGTTGTTCTCATGTAATGGTTATAATATGCTATAACTGGGCAATGTTTCAACAAAACTTAATACCGCCTGCACAGTTTTTAGATGATATTTTCATTATCTATGATGATGATAATGATATGAGCCGATAATGATGATCATGATAAACTATATAAGTGTTAAGTTTTGATAATATAATATATGTTTATGTTCCAGTAACACACCTCAAATAACTTTTAATTACTTGGTGAATGGTGATCTTAAGATCTTTGAGACTTTTAAATACATGTATGTGTATGTATGTGTATTTAATTTTTCTTTGACAGTAAATATCTCGTTACTCCCATTGAGCAGCTAGATGAATATTTTCGTTTTGAAATGTTAATAATATATCTATAAAGTAAAGCAAAAATCATCTTAGTAGCATCAGGCCCAGAGATATATGAAAACTTACCGGTCTCCTTTGAACATTGGCTGACGTCAGCAAAAAACTGCTTTTTTTATTTGTACATCTGTAAATAATGATGTTTTGTTGCCAATAATTTATTTTATTATTGTATTACAGCGATATCTAACTATATACAAAATTAAAGTGCTTTATTGCTTTTACGGCTGGACCGATTTTGATGTTTTAAGTCGTGTTTGAGTTCGTCTCTGGAAAATTTAGTTTTACAATTGGACCCTGTAGGTGGCGCTGCAACCCGGTTCTAGGACTTTTATTCAATAATAATAATAATAATAATATTTATTTAAATAATAGGTACAATAATTTATAATAAATGACTAATTAATTTATAAAACAAACAAACAACATTTGGACAGGATATCTGTTAGGTCCACTAATGATATAATTTCTTTGTTCACAGCTAAAATGGCGTCTTCGGTCCGGTGGCGGCAGCGCCGTTTATGTAGTAGGAGTGCGGGACTGCGGGTCGCTGGTAGGGCTCCGTGCCAGAGCCCTGAGGACTTCGCTAGTGTCCTTGAGACGAATGGCGCACGCCATCGGGGCTACCCTTACGCATGTCACTGCCAGGAGAGTAGCACCGCATAGAGCTGTTGCCGAAGTGTATATTAGAAAGGTATGGAGACATCTTAATAGATATGCTATTCTGGTACTTTGGTGGCAGCCCTGAGGTCCTGTGTATGGCGTTATTTGTCTTCGTCGTACATCTTGCGTTTATCGGATATCTCACTCGCACTTGTGAACAGCAAATACTTCGTGGATCCACCTTGAGGTTTTTGACAACTCCTTTCAAACCATAACTTCCTGGTACTTTAGCATCTAATATGAATAGTATGAGAAACTGAAATATTAGAAGGGTTGAAAACATCCTATAAAGAGATGTTTTCAACCCTTCTAATAAACTAATACCAGGATACATATCTGGTATCCTGGTATTTTGGCAATAGCGATGAGATCTTATAATTATAATATTTTCCTTAAGGATTATTAAAGGTTATTGCGGCGCATGGCGCACGATATCGAGGCTGTTTGAGGGTAGACGCTAGTAGGGCTTCGGTGCCAGAGCCCTAAGGTCTTCACTGGTGTCCCTGCAACGAATGGCGCAAGCCATCGGGGCTACTCTCACGCATGTCACTGCTAGGAGAGTAGCACCGCATAGAGCTATCGTCGAAGTGATAATAAATAGAAAGGTATGAAGATTTCTTCTTGTACATATGTTAGCCTGGTACTTTGGTGACAACGCTGAGGTATGTTTGACTGTGGCTAACATCTTGTGTTTTTCGGTATCTCACTCTCACTTGTGAACATAGCACATACTTCGTTGATCCGCCTTGAGGTTCTTGACAACTCCTTTAAGACATTTCGCCCTGGTACTATAGCATCTAATAATATTCATAGTTCGAGGAGCTTAGTATTAAAATGCTATGAAGACATCTTATAGATATGGTATCCTATTATTATTCCTATTATATTCATATATTGTGGCAATAGCGATGACGACTTATATAATATTTCCCTTAGGAGGGTAAGCAGAGGTGTATTATTAAAGGTCTTTGCTAATGTCACTACGGCGCGTGGCGCACGCCATTGGGCCATATTGAGGGTAGGCGCTAGTAGGGCTTTAGGCCAGAGCCCTGAGGTCTTCGCTAGTGTCCCTGCGACAAATGGCGCACGCCATCGGGGCTACACTCACGCATGTCACTGCCAGGAGGAAGTGTACATACCTATATTAGAAAGGTATGAAAACATGTCCTTATAGATATGCTATCCTAGTACTTTAGTGACAACAGCATATATGGCGTTATTTATTTTGTCTCCGTCTAACATATTGTGTTTATCGGTCTCACTCTCACTTGTAAACATAGAAGATACTTCGTTGATCCACCTTGAGGTCTTTAACAACTCTTTTCAGACCATTACTTCCTAGTACTTTAGCATCTAATATGAGCAGCACGAGAAACTGCAATATTAGAAGAGTTGAAAACATCTCCTTATAGATATGGTATCCTGGTAATTTGGCAATAGCGATGAGGTCGTATATATAATATTTCCCTTAAGGGGTCAGCGGAGGTGACATTATTAAAGGTCTTTGCTAGTGTCTCTGCGAGGCATGGCGCACGCCATCGGGGCTACGTGAGGGTAGCCGCTAGTAGGGCTCCGTGCCAGAGCCCTAACTAAGGTCTTCGCTAGTGTCCCTGTGACATTGTCATTGCTAGGAGATTAGCACCGCATAGAGCTGTCGCCGAAGTGTATGATGACATCTCTTTGTAGATATGCCCTGGTAGATACTTTGGTAACAGTTATTATTGGTGGTGTTATTTGTCTCTGTCTAATTAACATCTTGTACCTATTTCTCGGATATCGCACTCGCACATGTAAACACGAATTTCGTTGATTAACCTTGAGGATCATATAGGACATATCTTTTTTTTGGTAATTTAGCGTCTAGTATCAAAAGTTCGAGAATCTAGTATTAGAAAGGTATGAAGTCCTTATAGATATGCTGAGCTGGTACTTTTGTAATAGTGATTAACATGTGATTGTTGTTTAGCATAAAAAATATTTATAAGTTAATTTTAATTTTATTAGAATAAGTATTGCCATTCAACGTGGCAATGCTGCCAGTCTTCTGGGCACGTTGCCGATTGACTGCGACGCGGAGGAATATTATGACGCTTTTTAATTTTGCAGTTTTATTTTCTATTTAGTTTATATTTCTTGTAAATAATTTGTGCATATATAATTAAAACCGGTTTGAGGGTGTAGATAAGGTAGGATGTTAGAAGTACCTCGAGGAGCTCGCGCCCCGACTCAGGGGGCTCCTCAGTGAGTGTCTGGAACAGGGCCGGTTTCCGCGCCAGTGGAAGGTGGGGAAACTGGTCCTGATCAGGAAGGAGGGGCGCCCGGCGGACTCGCCTTCCGCCTACCGGCCCATTGTGTTGCTGGACGAGGTAGCTAAACTCTTCGAGTTTATTATCGCGGAGCGCCTCGTCCAGCGTCTGTCTTCAGTGGGTCCGGATCTGGCGGAGAACCAATATGGTTTCCGCCGCGGGCGCTCCACTATTGACGCTGTCCAGCGTGTGAGGAGCCTGGCGGAGGATGCGGTGTCCCGGGGCGAGGTCGTCTTCGCGGTGTCTTTGGACATCGCGAATGCCTTCAATACCTTGCCCTGGAGTTGCATTAGGGAGGCACTCATTTTCCATCGAGTGCCGACCTACCTCCGCCACATAGTCGGGGCATATTTATCGGAGAGGGTAGTCGTCTACCCGGGTCACGACGGTTGGAGTCGGTGAGAGATGTCGTGCGGTGTTCCACAGGGATCGGTTCTGGGTCCGCTCCTGTGGAACATCGGCTACGACTGGGTGCTGCGAGGTGCGCTCCTCCGTGGCGTCGGCGTCATTTGTTACGCCGACGACACGCTTGTCACGGCGAGGGGTAAGTCGCACCGGGCGGCGGCCATACTGGCGACCGCTGGGGTCGCACAAGTCGTTGGTCGTATCCGGCGGTTGGGCCTCGAGGTGGCCCTGTCCAAGTCCGAGGCCGTTTGTTTTCACGGCCCTCGGAACCGGCCACCTCCAGGGGCCCATATTATGGTAGGAGGGGTCCGCATCGGCGTCGAGCCAACCCTAAAGTATTTGGGTCTCTTGCTCGACAGCCGATGGGACTTTACAGCACATTTTCGTCGTTTGGCTCCCATTCTTCGGGGCGCTGCAGGTGCGCTCGCGCGCCTGCTGCCCAACCTTGGGGGGCCAAACACCTCCTGCCGGAGGCTCTACAAGGGGGTCGTGCGGTCCATGGTCCATCCAACCATTTCTAAAATTCTTGAGAAAATAACTAATACCCGTTTAGTGCACTATTTAGAATCCCATAACATCTTGGCTCCCAACCAATATGGTTTTAGAGCTGGGAAATCTACTGAAGATGCCGTTGCCTCATTTGTTGATGATACAGTAGCACTTTTGGATAAAGGCAGGAAGTGTCTGGGTATTTTCTTGGATATTTCTAAAGCTTTTGACACTGTGTCTGTTCCGAACCTTCTCAGGAAACTGGAGTGTATCGGTATCCGTGGTATCACTCATAAAATATTTGAAGACTACCTTAGTGATCGAACTCAGCGTGTTACAATAAATGGCTTGCTAAGTGACGCTCGAACCTTAACATGCGGGGTGCCCCAGGGCTCAATTCTGGGTCCGTCCCTTTTCTTAATATACATTAACAATCTATGTAAGCTTCCACTACCAAATTGCTCCATTTATACATACGCGGATGATACGGCTCTACTTTTACATGGGAATAACTGGACTGATATAAATGTGCATGCACAAAATGCTCTTAGAAAGGTGATGAGCTGGCTTTCTGAAAATTCTCTAACAATGAACCTAAGCAAAACCATGTACATGCCATTTTGTTTGAAACCAAGTGCATCTAATTTCCCTGAATCCATGGTTCTCAAAGCCCACAACAACATCTGTCACCTGAATTCGCCAAAGTCGAGATGTGATTGTCCACAGTTAACTAAAACCAATGTAGTTAAATACCTAGGAATACAAATAGACAACTCACTAAGCTGGAAGTTATTTCTTGACAATGTCACTGCCCGGGTGCGAAAATTAATTTTCATTTTTAAAAAGCTTAGAAATTCTGCAGAGCCAACTATGATTAAAACAATTTATTATGCTCTCTGCCAATCAGTGCTTACGTACTGTATAACTGTATGGGGTGGGGCACCAAAGACGCATCTTTTAAAACTGGAACGCGCACAAAGAGCCGTCCTCAAAGTAATGACATTCAGAAATTTCCAGTTCCCGACCACGCTCTTATATAAAGAATGTGAGGTTTTGACAGTTAGGCAGCTATTTGTGCTTCATGTCATACTACGGAAACATGGCAAACTAGAATGTGATGTGAATGCTGTTACAGGACGTCGCCCCTATAAAATCTATCCCACACACAAAGCTAATACAGCTACTGCTCAACGTCACTATCATATTCTTGGCAATTATCTATATAACAAATTGAACAAACGATGTGACATATTCAATTTAACCAAGTATCTCTGCAAAATTAAAGTACAGGAGTGGCTTTATACTCTGGACTACGATGAGACTGAAAATCTGATAAAAGTTGCAATTCTATAACTAAACAAGTATATTACTGTACATAATTATGCACACACACACACACACACACATACACCACACACACCACACACACACACACACCACACACACCACACACACACACACACACACACACACACACACACACACACATACACACACACACAGATACACTCACGCACACAAACACATGCATCAACACTAAGAGGCTAATAATATTACATGCTTAAGTTTTTTTGTTTTTTTTTTATTACACACATATTCTTATTAGTTTATTTAGTTATAATATTGATTATATAAATTCATACCTCCTGATACCACGCCTCACCTAGAAATAATGTAATTATTCCGCATTACGTGGGAGACCTGGTGCCTATAACACAAGTTAAATCTTACCTTGGGCACCAGAGTCGCAATAACGCTACTTGCAATTTGTATTGTATGCTTTTAGTTTTACTGTAGCTAACTTGTAAGTGGTTATTGTACAATTATTTGAAATAAAGATTATTATTATTATTATGGTCCTATACGGGGCCCCAGTTTGGGCGGACAACCTGACGGCCCGCAACATTTCGGCGCTTCGTGCACCACAGCGCGCCATGGCCGTCAGGTTCATTAGAGGATACCGCACGATCTCGTTCGAGGCTGCGAGCCTCCTCGCCGGATCGATGCCATGGGACCTGGAAGCGGCGCTCCTGGCGTCGCTCTATCGTTGGCGCCAGGAGGCGCTAGCTCGGGGCGAAGGACCTGTTTTTCCCGCTGTCGAGGCGGCAAGGTCCGAGCTCCGCCAGGTCCTAGTGGCGAATTGGAAGGAGCGACTTGTGCACCCCAGTGCCGGGCACGCCACGATCGTGGCGGTAAGTCCCGTGTTTGAGGAGTGGCTGGAGAGGCGGCATGGCGCCCTCACCTTCCGGCTGACACAGGTACTGACTGGCCACGGTTGTTTTGGCCAGTTCCTGTGTCGTATACGCCGGCAAGAGACGCGCGGTTGTCACCACTGCGGCGACTGCCGCGACGTTATAGAGGACACGGCGCTGCACACTTTGGCGATTTGCCCCGCCTGGGCATCGCAGCGCCGTGAGTTGATCGCGGCAGTCGGATCGGTTGTCCTCTCGCTCCCGGCCGTAGTTCAGTCTATGGTCCGGAGTGAGAGGTCGTGGAACGCCGTCGCCTCCTTCTGTGAGGAAGTAATTTCCATCAAGGAGGCGGCGGAGCGGGAGAGGGAGCGTTTAAACCCTCTCCACAGCGTTTAAACACACTCCCCACCCTGAGGTTTGACCTGGGGGTAGCGGGCTTTGTGGGCCTGCCCGCTATCCGTTCAGCACCAGGTCCGAGAGGCGGCGTGCGTGTTCCCACGCGCGCCTCTGTGTCGAGTCCGTCTCCCCTCTAGGGGGGAGACAGTAGGGTTTTTATAATGTCGGAAGTGCCTAGTTTGGGTAGGTATTTTGTGTAGTGGCCTGCCGTTTCATACGGCGGGCCGAAACCTCGGCGGGGTCGCGACCGCATGCGAAAGCGATTCGCGCGGCCCCGCCGATAGTGGTTTTGTTGAGGAACACCGTGGTAGGTTTAGTCGGTATCCCGGGAGGTACATTATTTCTTTTCCATCTTCTTTTACCCCGGCGAGTCCGACATAATCCCTCCGCCCGCCCCCGCGAAGGGATATGCGTCATTGCATTCCCCCACGTAAAAAAAAAAAAAAAAGGATGATAGAAGTAAACATTTTATATTGCTATCTCTTTCACTCGTGTGCATAATACCTGGTTATTACCAAAAACAACAATGCACACCACTGAGCCTACTCTTAGCCTGTATATATTATGTTAATTATTTAATTATGTCACTAAAATAAATGAACTAGTAATATAAAATAGTAAAAAAAATGTAATAGGTATATTCCGCAATACAGAAATATGCTTCAAAACAAGTATTATCGACGTTGCATTCCCAAAAGTAGGCATATATAACGCCCTAGTCGACGGGGTAGGCTGAAGCAATGGGGTGATGTCAACATATTTTACGACTGGCAGACCGAAGCTCTAAGCTGTTTAAGAAATATTGGAGAGACCATTACTCAACAATGGGACAAAATCCTATAGTTATAATATCTTGTTTCAGTTACCAGACCCTAAGCAGAGCGTGGAACTGCGAGTAGCTGTGATGGGCGCCAACGAAGCCGGCAAATCCACTCTCATTGGTGTACTGACGCAAGGTACTTATCCTTCTTCAATTAAAAGTGACTTAACTTGAAATTTAGTAGAAAGCAATTTGAACTCTAACTGTGTGACTTCAAATTCTTATATTAAATAATATTGTCTTCTGTTTACGCGAATGTTATTCATTGAAATTAAACAACTATATACGGATTTTATCGCGTTGTTTATAAAAATTACACAATATATAATATTATCACTGTATTACATAATTTTGAAAACTGTTACACTACTACTATTGAATTTTACTAATATAAAAGCTAATAAAATAATTTAAACTATTTATATTTAGGTTTACACTTTCCCCGACGTTTCGGTTGCTTTCCAGCAGCCATGGTCACGGGCAGACTAAGATGGTAGTTGTCTCAATGTTCCAGTGTAGTTATTTCAAAGTACCCGAACATAATTTAGTCATTGGTGTTTCTATTTACGCAGAATGAACTCAAAATATCATGAAGTCTGTGGTTCAATAGTAGTAGTAGGGTAACAGTTTTCAAAATTATGTAATACAGTGATAAATAAACAACGCGATAAAATCCGTATATAGTAGTTTAATATCTTAAATTATATTTATGTTAAGTAATTGCAACAGAGTATAAATTTGTTTAATCGAAAATACTTAGATAAGTCTCTCTTTTATTAAAAGTTCGTTATCTTCATTCCATCCTTGTATCACAGAGAGTTTATAGGGACTAATAATTTTACTTACTACGATTCTGGCATATCTATCTTGCTTCTTAGTGCATAACTAGATTCTGGCCCGCGGCTTGGCTCGTGCAAATGTTGTGTAGGTTATGTAAATTTTGTAACACTCGGCTATTTTCTATCACTGTAGGTTCTATCAATTTTCAACATACACTTTCTTTAGCGCTTTAACTATTCGACCGATCTTCATGTAATTTCGCATATCTGAGGACAGGGGTACAGAAACGGATACAAGGTACCTGTCATCCAGAATTAAGTACTTTTCTTGAGGGATAATGTTTTTTGTAAAATATATATGAACGTAGCTTTGTAATGGTGAACGAATTATTAAAATCGGTCCAGTAATTTAATTATTGATTACAAACAGAAATATTAGTATAGATTATAATAACTACTAAATATAAATGTGTTTTCCAGGTGAATTAGACAATGGACGAGGGAGCGCTCGTCTGAATATGTTCCGGCATTTGCACGAAGTCAAGAGTGGCAGAACATCATCTCTCAGCCACGAGATACTAGGATTCGATGCCCAGGTAATGTACAGTCATCTGTAATATTCCATGAATACCTTAAGGTCTAAAATCCTGTGAACACTCGAATTAGAATAAATATGAATGAACTAGATGGCGTTGTTTTATAAATTACGGCTATATTACTTTTACTCTAAGGTTGTCATTCATGTAAGAGACGTGTTCCTTTTTTGAATAAACTTTTGTGAATAGAGGTAAAAAAATATTTAAAGCAAATTTAACAGAATTTTATTTTATAGTAGTGCACCGACATCTATTACGATATAACTAAACTACTTAATAGTTCTTGTATTGATTTCCGTTAGATGGCGTCAATTACCGGCCAGCTCACTGTACATATAAAATCAGCCCTTTATATAAACTGTACCACTTCTGGACATGGGGCTCTTCTCAGTGTGAGAGCGGTTAGGCCATAGTTCACCACGCTGGCCCAGTGCGGGTTGTCAGACTTCACATATCTTCGCGAACATTATGTAGAACTCTCAGACATGCCGGTTTCCGTACGATGCTTTCATTAACATTGACTTTCATAAGTGTTACTTTGTAACCTTAGTTAATAAATTATTTTTAACTTTATCGCTCGCGTAAAAGGTGTCGTTGGGTGAATGGATGGATGAGTTTATGGTTGGTAGGGTAGAAAAGAGAGGAACAGATATGGGGAATGTATATAGAGGGAGAAAGACGAACAGAGATATTGAGGAAAAGTGAGGGATGGTTATAGTTATAAAAATTGCACTTCTTGGATGTAACATACGCCTTGACGCGTATTTTTTATTGAATTATATAAATATTAAAGATGTAACCATAGATAGTCCTACCACTCTATTTTCTTTTTAATAGTGGCAACACTACACGTTGTATATTCTTTGATGTAGTTTTGTAACATCTTATTTTCGTGTGCAATGAACATGAAACAGAATTCTTACTCAGTTTTTTATTTAAAAGCACTAAACCCAATATTTTTATATCTTTTTTATTTTCCAGGGTAATGTCGTCAACTATGGTTGCTCAGAACTTATGACCGCGGAAAGAATCGGTGAGAGAAGCGCTAAGCTGGTCTCTTTCCTGGATCTAGCCGGTCACAGCAAGTATCAGAGGACGACGTTACACGGATTGACCGGGTATTCTCCGCATTACGCTATGCTTGTGGTAAGTACGATATTGCTCCTTGCTGTTTATGTTAGCCTGGTACTTGGAGCGTTGAAGATGATCCTACATGGCATGTGTATGCCTGAAAGGGTAAGCAGAGGCGTAGCTATGGTTTTGTTACTCCTTGCTGGTTATGTTAGCCTAGTACTTGGAGCGTTGAAGATGGTCCTACATTGCACGTGTATGCCTGAAAGGGTAGGCAGAGGCGATGGTTTTTGTTACTCCTTGCTGGTTATGTTAGCCTGGTACTTGGAGCGTTGAAGATGGTCCTACATTGCATGTGTATGCCTGAAAGGGTAGGCAGAGGCGTAGCTATGGTTTTGTTACTCCTTGCTGGTTATGTTAGCCTAGTACTTGGAGCGTTGAAGATGGTCCTACATGGCATGCGTATGCCTGAAAGGGTAGGCAGAGGTGTAGCTATGTTTTTTGTAACTCCTTGCTGGTTATGTTAGCCTAGTACTTGGAGCGTTGACGATGGTCCTACATTGCATGCGTATGCCTGAAAGGGTAGGCAGAGGCGTAGCTATGGTTTTGTTACTCCTTGCTGGTTATGTTAGATTAGTACTTCGAGCGTTGACGATACTCGTAAATAGCTTGTGTATCCCCGAAGGGGTAGGCAGAGTGGTGTTTTACACAAATTCTTCTTCTTCTTTTCGTGTGGTTAGTGGCCAACCTGTTGTCAAGAGTTGTTCAAGCCTGTAGGCCTCTGACATGGCTTAACGACTGCTGGCAATTTGGCAACAACCGGGACCGACTTTTTACGTGCCCTCCGAAGCACTGAGATGCTCAGGTGAAATACCACTAAGCGGTCACCCATCTATAGACTGACCGCACCCAACGTTGCTTAACCTCGCTAATCGTTTACCGATCAGTGATTGCAACTGGTTCTGCTATGGTTTGAGTAACTCTTTGCTGGTTATGCTAGCCTAGTACTTGGGCAGTTAAAGATTTTAAACATTAGTTATTAGTTATCCCTTTGGGAACATTCTAGATAAAAGGTGGACCGTTAGGATTAAGTGCGTGTCCCCGAAGGGCTAAGGAAAAGTAAATGTTGCCAGCTATGCTATGAATTTACGTCCGACCTAATAGAAGGCGAGCATTCTTCATTCTTCTTTTGTGTCCAGCAATGTTCAGTAGCAACAGAAAGTCTGGAAAACAAGTGAGAAACGGCAATAAATTGTCGTAAATCTTAGAGTTCGAAAAAATGGTTCAAATTATATGCAAAGGTCACGTGATACCATGTGACCTTGAGGTCAGAGGTCAAAGAACATAGTGATTCCGGGGGTATATCGACTATGCTGAGCCGAATGGCGTTGACCGAGAATCACTAGCTCTTACGGTTCTTGAGTTGAAAGTTGTTTAACAGACAGACGGACGGACAAAGCAGTTGTGTAAGAGTTTTTTCAAACTCTAAAAAGATAAATTATGCACTAGGGTAAGCCCTGTTTGCGTACTCTAAAAACATAAAAATAACAGAGACAAAGTGAACCTAGACTCTAAATCAATCATTTCAGAATGAAAATAACAATTGTCGTGTGTGGGATTCGAACCCATAACATTCAGCACAGCGGCAGTGGCAAGACAATCGTTTGTTTATTTATTAAACTGCAGCGTCATCGTATACATGTATTTGTTCTGATTCATGAGACATATAGCATGTTATAATATATTGGGCAATTAATTACAAGAGCATAAGAAACGAGATTAACGAGATGGGTGTAAAAGCCCAGGATTCAACCTCTTCGTCTTCATGTGACCTTCATTCTTATTTTCACCAGCTTTTTGTAATGTCTCACTGCTGGGCAATAGCCTCTCCCTTGGACTTCCAAATCACTCTGTTGGTGGATATCCCCTGACCTTATGACCCTATATCTCGGAGGTATTTTGACCCACAGTGCCCATATTGAAACTCGACCGAGGGATGATCCCAAGGTGTCTGTACACCAAGTTACCAGTGAATCGGTCCAGAGGTTATTCTTTTTATTACGCTGTCTGTCTTTTTTACAGTTTATATTTTTGTTAAATAGTTATTAATTAAAGTATATTTTTCCTTCTTTCAGATCTCAGCCACTGCTGGTATAACATCCATCACAGAGGAACACATTGGTCTACTATCAGCACTGGACCTGCCGTTCTTCGCGGTGATCAGCAAGTGTGATATTTCCACTACAGCAGTCAAGAGTCTACTGGATCGACTGGCACAACTTCTAGCGCCGACGAATAAGGTGCTAACTGTTTGCATGTTATGTTGGCCTAGTACTTTAATTTAAGATAACAGGAAGTTGATTGGTTAAATATTCGACAGGGATATTCCCTCACCCGACTTAGAACACATGAAGAAGAGTGAGCTCACACATTATTATTTCGTGATAGAGGATAATAGTGTACAATGTTCAATACGAGTAAGCGTGATTATACTATATTTATAATGCAGACTTCATGTTGGCAATGTGTGTCGGATGACATCTTATTGTACAGAAATGTGACCATATTTTAACTCCAACTATGATTTGTATCTTGCGTTAACTTCTATAAAATAATTTTAGAAGAAAATTCGAAAGAATGAAAGGGATACGTCTTCCCCGTCCTTTCCTTCTTCCTAGACGTATCATTATCCAACAAGTGAAGAAATAAGTGGAATTGAAGTCGCTTCAAGAGATTACTGGAAAGCAGAATACAGAGATATGTGGTGATTGCTCCACCCACAAGAGCTACACTCTTACGCTCCCTATATCTCCATTCCTCCTCCTGTAATGCACTTCTTCTGTACTTCCCTCCCCTCTTCACTCCTTTCCTATATCTACTCTTCTTAATCACTCTCCTTCTAAATCTACTGCAATTGTATATTTGTACACTTACTCTCCTCTCTCTCTCTCTTTCTCTTTCTCAACTTCTTTAGTCTCTGACATCGATTGCAATCCAATCTTAATTCTTTAATCATCAACAGATACAAACAAAGCTTACCTAGCATTTTTGACGTAATAGTTTATTTGTTTTACTCTCCCTAAATCTAACTTCGCTTTTTTCTATCTCCCTTCCCCCATCTATCTCTCATTTCTTTCCTATCTACCCTTCCTCTCTTTTGTCGCTCGCTCCCTATCTCCTTCCAATCCTTTCTTTCTTACGCTCTGGCATCCATTTTTAATCAATCTAATCAGCACTTTATAATCATCCAATATCTTTTTAAATCTAAACAGAGGAGACGAAAGCTACACCATATTGTTTTATATAAAAGTTGTTTGTTTCAGAAACCTCTACTCATCACAGACGAAAATCTGGCGAGGAATTGCGTTGCTCCTCAGAAGCTTATTATAGACTCCCTGGACAATAGAATTGACGTCAAGGATGAGTAAGTTTCTATGTAATATCAGCCTTGTATTAAACTGTCCCACTGCTGGGCACGGGCCTCTTCTTTGTGTGAGAAGGGTTAGGCCGTAGTCAAGAACGCTGGCCCTGTACGGGTTGACTTCACATATCATTGAGAACATTATTAAGAACTCTTAGACATGCAGGTTTCCTCACGATGTTTTCCTTCACCGTTAAAGCAAGCGATAATACCGCGTGACCTTTTTTACCGTCTTGAATAAATAGGACGTGATAGGTGAATAGAATAGAAACCTCAGGCAGTAATTTTATTTTTTTTACTGACTGTGTCTGACATTAATCTACCCTTTATTTTTCATATTAAAACATGAAAATAGGAATTCGAAAAAAAAATTAACCTCTTCGAAGAAGAGTCGGAGGTTAATAAATAGGAATGGCGTTGAAATGAAATTAGATGGCGTTGTTTTATAAATTACGGCTATAATAGTTTAACTAGGTTTTAGGTTTTTATTCATGTAAGAAATGTGTTCTTTTTTTAAATAAACTTTTGTGAATAGAGATTCAAAAATTGTTTGAAGTTTTCAATTATTCAAAATCGTTAACGTATTTATACCCCAATAACGCGCTACAAATTATGAATGATTTCGTTACAAATAACATAAAAACTATCTTGAAGGGCACTCGCACTCGCCGGCCGTCGCTAGCGCCGAACACCCGCTCCCTCCTCTCAGTCGCCCGCCGCCCTTTAGTCGCATGCGATTAGGCACACTGTGACGTCGCGTGATCTCAAAATGCTAGAACACAAATACGATTAGATTCTATTCCACTTACAAAACACACCATATTATTATCAAGACGGTAAAAAGAGTCACGCGGTATAATACGAACATATTTTAAAAGTAAAAACCTACCATATTCCTCGATGTTACCAAAACCGGCAGGGTCACGAATCGTTCTGACATGCGAATTGTGACCCCGCCAAGGTATCTATGCATGTTTGTAATTCAATCTATGTTTTAATTGTCATCATTAGTTAAAGTTGGCTCATGTAGGTATAGAAATGAAGTCAGTTTTTATTAACCTCGTGAGTCTTCTTCGAAGAGGTTAATGAAAACACTTTGTGGGTCCGTGTGTCTGTCTGTTAGTGACAGGCATAGCTCCGGAACCACTGGACCGATTGACTTGTAACTTGGTGTGCAGATACCTTGGGGTCATCCCTCGGTCGAGTTTGAATATGGGCCTTGTGGGTCAAAAGACCCTCGAGATATAGGGGTTAGGGGATATCCACCAACAGAGTGATTCGGAAGTCCAACGGAGAGGCTTTTGCCCAGCAGAGGGACATTACAAAAGCTGACGAAAAAAAAAGTCACATGAAGACAAAGAGGTTGAATCCTGGGATTTTACACCCATGTCGTTTCTTTCTAAAATATTTTTTATTTTCCCAGCTGTTCGGAGTCAGAAATTATCCCGGTGTTTCCCGTGAGCTGTGTGAAAGGGAACGGAATAAGTGCACTGCATGCGTACCTGCTCGCTCTAAGGCCACCCCAGCCCGTCGCTACACTTAGAACGGACGAGGTAAGATAAAACTTAGTGTAATAAGTTTATTCATATAGTTCACAAAGTTACACATATGAACGTCAGAATTACACTTATGAATGTCAAAGTTCCATTTCTAAACGTGAAAGTTACACTTGTAAATGTTAAAGTGACACTTGTGAATCAAAGTTATACTTTTGGACGACAAAGTTACATTTGTATACGGCAACGTTACACCTGTGTACATTACTGTAACACTTATAGCGGATAAAGTTACACTTGTGTAAGTTAAGAACATGAAAGTTACACTTGTAGACCTCAAACCTTAGTTACTGACTTAAAAGTTATACTTATAAACCTCAAAGTTCCTTTGGACCTCATAGTTACCTTTATAAACCTTAAATTTGCACTTATGAACATGAAAGATACACTTGTGTATATCAAAGTTACATTTGGGCATAGCAAAGTTACACTTTTGATCGTCAAAGTTACACCCTTAATACTCCTCTGCAAAGAAGTTAATAAACTAATTCCTGAAAACAAAATGTCTACACTTTTTTAATTTATAACTCAATGTTATCTTAAATTATTCTGTTGATTTATAGGAAGAAGGCTGCGAATTCCAAATAGATGAGATCTTCCACGTGGGTGACAGCACTTCCCCTGTGGTGGGTGGTCTGCTTGCTAAAGGACACCTATATGAAGGGGACACCGTCATATTAGGTAAATATAATAATAATGTCCTCCTGACCGAGTTTTGGTCACGACGGCCAATTTTAACGTGTGTTCGCAAACACAAGTGCACTCTCTGTTCCCTAACTCTCATGATCCGATGGGACGGATAATCCGATACGACCGGAGAGAGATTAGGCGCAGGACCAACGGCTTTACATGCTTTCCGAGGCACGGGGGTGTCTAACACCGCCAACTTCCTAACTCCGGGCTCGTATTGAGATTTCTTTACAAAAATTTCAATAACTTATTGTTGGCCTGACCCGGGATTCGAACCCGAGGCCTCTTGCACAGCAGTCGCATTCACTACCGCTGTTTAAGTTGTCAACGTTTTACCTGAAGCTTTGTCTATATATTAATACGTGAAGCAAAAACTGTAGGTTTTTGCTTCATGTATTAACTTTCACGGTCATTCGACAATGTTTATAATAATATTCTATAGCATACACAACACCATCTAGCCCAAACTAAGCAGAGCTTGTACTGTAGGTACTAGACAATGGATAAACATACATATATACTCTTTTTTTTGTAATTACTATAATTCTTATTGGAAATAAATTATTATTATTATAAACATAAAAACACACAGACCAAGACAAACATCCATGTTCATGCACACAAATGTTTGACTAGTGCGGGGATCGAACCTTCGCACCTTACCTTACCTTTGTACCTCTTTTTACGAAAATTACGCGGACGGAGGAGTATGAAAGGCACAGTTAAAGTTTATATGGAGAAGGAGGGGCGAATCCTAATATTTTTATAAAATATGCATTAGAAATACATTAAATCAATGAAAAAACGCTACACGCACACAACAACCATGCATTTGACACAAGCAGTCAAATCGTATTTCGGCATTGTTCGGCTGATGTCGTAGAATTCTTCCTAACTATGATAACATAATTATGTATGTGGTGACTAACTAAAATGTGATTATAAGGGTAAAGTTATAGACAATAAAACCTTAACGATCAAACTTAAAATTTAAATCAATTATATTATGGTCGAATTTTGACCACTAGGCGACCGCTAGTTTTTATTCCTATACTAGATTATGCCCGCGGCTTTACTCGTGTACAGGTTTGTAACAATACTTTTTTCTGGACGAAAGGTATCCCATGTCCTATTATGTACCCCCGAGAACGTGTATGCAAAATTTCATGTTGATCGGTCGAGTAGTTAAGGCGTGACAGCGTGATAAACAAACTGCTGACATTCGCATTTATAATATTACTTAGCATTTTTCATTATAACACTAATTAATCTAATATACAGGTTATCCGGTAATTAATGGATAACCTTGAAATGTCTTATAGTAGAACAGATGGCCGTTCAGAAAAAGAAACTACTCATCTAATCAACATTTATGTGAGCGCAGCCGCAGGAAAACATTGTTGATTTTTAAATAGGAAGAGAATACGTTCTTTTTCATTCACAATACTAATCTATCTTCCAGGACCATTAGAAGACGGATCATTCGGCACAGTCCGGGTAAGAAGCATATACAGAAACCGCGCGCCGGTCGGTTGTGTTCGCGCCGGCGCCTGCGCAAGTGTAGGCCTTGAGGGCGGAGCTCCCAGGCCCGGCATGGTCCTTCTAAGGCCGAGGGCGAAGCACCGTGACTCTAGAGAAACTTTCGGAGCGTGCCCACCCGGCGCTTGCAAGCAGAGACAGGTATATCACTAGTATATTTAGAAATAGCTTTTTAGAACTAGCCTTGTTAAAGACTCCACGGATGGCCACGGATGGCCTCGGCACGGAAACACACTTCGTGAGTTAGCACACAATATTATCGTAATTACTGCATATCATGGACTGGTGGTATCTATCCTGAGGTTTGGTTTTCTGGAGAAATTCGTCTGATAAAGATCTCATATTTAACCTTTTGAACTCCAACGCATCGCCGAACACCCGACGCCAACCCACTTTTTCTGTAAAATGACCTTAAAAAGTATAGGGATTCCAAAACTTTATCGATTAACAACTATTTTTATTTTCGTCTTAAATTTTCTAATAAAACCTACTCATGACACTGAAATTTTTTTTAACCTTTCACTACTTCCCACTGTAGTAATCATTACACGGCATTTAACACAGACTTTATTAATGTAAACATAGATATCAGGAGATAAAAAAAAACAAAATACAATATGGTACAACACTATCTTAGATCTGTTGTTTTGATATTGTGACAATGGCGTGGCCTACCAGTCAATTTTACGACATTCTCGCATCATCACTTCACTAAAAGTGATCGCCTTAGTGTATGACGTCACCGTTTTGTCGTTTATTTGTGACCATGGCGTACAAGGGACTGATAATCGGTGTTGCGCTAGGGATGCGCAAGAGAAGCGATTAGCAAATATCGAAATTAGAACGGCAGACATTTTATTTTTGATTGTGTAGCTAGTGGCATGGTTGCATAAGACTGAGTTGTTATAAAAATCTGTCTGGTTTATCCTGATTCCAACTGATACACAAATAATGTATTCTGAATTAATGTTTTACACTCCATCATGCGTCGCAACACTAGCCGTCACATATAGGGTGCGTTCCACTTGGCGTTCACGACGCTCAAGACGCTCCTTTAGCCGTTCCACATGACGACTACGATCGTTATGTGCGCGGCGAAAACGTCATGAGTGACGTTATTACTCACGCCCACGCAACGCTCACGACGACCCATCTCCTATCATGGGTCGTCGTGAGCGTTGCGAAATTAGGCGCCATTTTCAATATAAAATTGGTAACAAAGATGGCGACAATGAAAATTATTTTATCTGGTTAGACTTAGGTACAAATTATAACCTTTTAAAACTCTTTAAACAATCGACTTTTTTTTCTAATTCACTCAATTTACATCAACGCTCAGAACACTCCATTATCCGTTCCACTTGAGTTTACAATTGTAACGCTCGGAAGCAAGTGGAACGGAAAAAACCGTGGTCGTGAGCGTGAGCGTCGTGAGCGCCAAGTGGAACGCACCCATAGAAGACTATGCCGTGTAAGATACTCCCTTTTACGCATTTATCATCTCGTTTTTTATCATCAAATTTCTCGATATTGATGATATAATTTAATTCGTTTTATGCAATCAAATATAGATGGAAGTTTACATTTTTAAAGTATATCAATAAAACACACAATATTATAATATAATTTTGTTTATTTTTATATTTGTTGCGATGTATTTTTTTCATACATAAGTGACTTAACCTATTTAATATAGCGTCAGCATGAAACACCAGGCCACAGCGTGATATTTATAGAATTTGCATACGTAGAGCCAATACTGCCTTATTACATAAAAATATATCCTGTTTGGGTCCAGTAATTTACAACTATAAACTCCCGAAACAATTGAAAAAGCTTACAACAATTTAAAATGAAATTGAAAGACCTGCTTGTAGTTAAATGTTATTATAGTATTTATATATATGAATATTTAAATGACACCTTATATTAAAAGATAAAATTCAATAATCTAATGTATAATGATATAGATTTTATTTTTAATTCAATTGACCTGACATTTTGTAATTTTATTATTTTTATTTTAGTTATTTATTTTTTGGCCTGATCTATTTTAATTTTGTTTTATTCCAATTTATTATTTGTATTTTATTTATTTGTTCATTGTTTGTGTATAATTTAGATAACTAACATAGTTATAAGTCAAATTGTTACTAACACTATGAGTTAATGTTACTTGAATAAATAATTTTATTATTATTATTATTATTATTATAAACAGATAACATTTCCATTTGATTCAACATAATATAATGTTAATTATAAATAATAATAATATATTGTTCGAATGTTTGTAAATCTCTCCGCGAAATAGGAATTATTAATAGCGTTGTTTAAAAAAAAATATGGGTTTAGTCAAAAAACTTTCAGACAGAAAAATAGTGTGGACGCGTATGAAACAGCAATAGTTTATGTTACGTACTTCAGAACCTTATTTTTTAATTTCTTTTTTAATTTCTTTTTTAATGTTTGTTTATTGACAGAAAAATGTAGTACTTTGTGTGAAACTTATTCTAGTACTATTTATATTTACAAACGTATTAAAAAAAGATAATATGATTACAAAAACACAAATAATAATTATTATTATTATTCGGAACATTATTTTTCTGTCATTTAATAATAAATAAGATGTAACTACGAAATCACATAACAACCCTGCCAACCCTTGCAAATATTATTATGATGAGTATGTCCAACGATCAAAGTACTAGGCTAACATAACCAGCAAGGAGTATCTTAAACTATAGCTACTTCACCTCTACCTATCTTCGCAATATATGAGTATTTTTAAAGTTCAAAGTACTAGGCTAACATAACCAGCAAGGAGTAACATAATCCATAGCTACATCTCTGCGTACCTTTGCAATACATGAGTATTTTCAACGCCCAATGTACTAGGCACGCATAACCGGCATGGAGTAACTAAATCTACATACAGCTCTGCCTACCCTTGTAATACATGCGTATTTTCAACGCCAAAAGTACTAGGCTAGCATAAGCAGCAAGAAGTAACTAAAACTAAATCTACACCTCTATCTACCTTTGCAATATATGAGTATTTTTCAAGTTCAAAGTACTAGGCCAGCATAAGTAGCAAGGAGTAACCCAAATCATCGCTACACCTCTTGTAATATATAGTTATTTTCAACACTCAAAGTACTAGGCTATCATAAACAGTAAGGAGTAACTAAAATATAAATATGTATATCTTTATAGAATTTATTCCTATAATTATTATGTACCATGTATTACCTACAAACCATAACTGTATAACTTTCGATTCTTTTGTTATTTTGTGACGACGGACTTTGTTATAATAATAAAATTAATATACCTCTTTATAGAATAATACGTTTATTTTAGTGACATAATTAAATAATTAACATAATATATACACAAATTATTTACAAGAAATATAAACTAAAGAGAAAAATAAATTTTCAAAATTAAAAAGCGTCATAATATTCCTCCGCGTCGTCGTCAATTGGCAACGTGCCCAGACGACTGGCAGCATTGCCACGTTGAATGGCAATACTTATTCTTTGTGCAAAGAAAATACCAGCCCTCTGGTCACGGCGAAGCGTCGATGAGCCGCATAGCTAGGTCCCTATAAACAGACCTAGCACTTGGACCCCATGGCCCCAGCGTTTCGTTTCTTTATATAATATAAATCTTCTATGCGTGTGTTTGTAATAAACTTCTCCAAAACGGCTGGACTGATCTATGTAGATGAAATTTTTGGTGTGTGTTCAAGTGGATTCGAGAATGGTTTAGATTTAGTATTTTGTTTTTTTTCGAGTTTTTGTTTTTTGTCTGTCGGGTCCGCTAGTACATACATATATGTAAATAGTACATACCTCTCTGCCTACCCCTTCACAAGCTATGTATGAGTATCATACAAGCTCGAAACTACTAGGCTCGCATATCTAGCAAGGAGTTATTTATACCATAGCTACCTACGCTCTGTAGCTATGAATTTAATTACAATATATGAGTATTTTCAATTCTTAAAGTACTAGGCTCGCATAATCGGCAAGCAGTCCGACACTGTTCCAAAACAGGCGGTCACAGTTAAGTTGATAAAATCAATACTTTTTGTTTAATACAAATATAAAATACTTATTAATATAATTTACTATAACAATGAATGTGTTTACAATAACTCCGTGTAAAAGACTTAAAATAATTAATATTTTCGCCTACAAAATTACGTAAATTTGCACGAAAAATGCAAAAACGTGAGCTGGGTGTTACGTGATTTTTAGATTATAACAGTAGAAATCTATCCTATTTTACAACTTAAACGAAACATAAATAATTATATTACAATTTGTCCGTCCCAAATATTTAAGTTATTGTTTGACAATAAAGATACATATTTATCAAAAAAGCACTTCAAATCCTCCATATAATTTTACTATGGCGGCCGTGCGCCGATTTGAATATCGAGCTATGTCATTCAGTCCAACAGCGTCTTACGCTCGGCGCAGTCTTAAAGACTATGCAAGTATATTTTTTTTTTGTTTTCAGATAAAACAGCTAATAGAACAAAATATATCAGAGAAAGCTAAGTCGAGGAAGGCGATCAAAAGGAACAAGAATCTCTTGCAAGACATCGCCAAAGTGGAGGAATGTCTTAGTAAAGATATCGTCGATATTGAAGCGAACACATACGACGAGGTATGTATAAAATTTATACTAGCTTTTATCCCCAGTGTTGCTCGCGAACAGTACCTTTTGCCTGGATAAAGGGTAACCTAAGTCCTTTTCAGTACCCCTGACAACGTGTATGCGAAATTTCATGATAATCGGCTGAGTAGTTAAGACGTGAAAGAGTGACAAACGAACTCACATTCGCATTTATAATATTAGTTAGAATTCATGTAGAACTTTGTGAATATAGTTGAATGTTTATTATGAAATCACGCGTATATCTTTAATGGAATTGGCATGAAAGTGGTCACACAGATTTATCTCAAAATAATTATGTTAATAATTGAAATTAAACTCATTTATACGGATTTTACCGCGTTATTTATTTAACACTGTATTACATAATTTAGAAACTGTTACACTACTACTACTATTAAACTTTACTAATTATTAAGCTAATTAAATTATTAAAACTATTTATATTTAAGTTTACACTTTCCCCGACGTTTCGGTTGCTTTTCAGCAGCCATGGTCACGGGGAGACTAAGATGGTAGTTGTCTCAATGTTCCAGTGTAGTTATTTCAAAGTACCCGAACATAATTAATTAAATACAGTGTTAAATAAACAACGTGATAAAAGCCGTATAAATGAGTATAATTTCAATGAATAACATTCGCGTAAACAGAAGACAATATTATGGTAATAATATTATACACAAAAAAGAAGCAGATAATGTTGAAATGATAATGACACGAAATGTGTAGACGCAATAACGTAAAATTTGTATTCTAATCTTATAATTATTATGTAAAAATTCCTGATTCCAAACCGGGCTCCATAATGAACATCATAAAGTACTTCACATTCATAATTTCATTCGACTCGATGGCGAAGTGGTTAGTGTAATCGACGCAACACCTGAGGTCGCGGGTTCGATACCCGCACAAATCAAACATTTGTGTGCATGGACATGGATGTTTGTCTTGGTCTGGGTGTTTCTATGTATAATATGTATGTATTTACAAAAAAAAGTATATGTGTATGTTTATCCATTCTCTAGTACCCATAGTACAAGCTCTGCTTAGTTTGGGCTAGATGGTGTTGTGTGTATGTGGTAGAATATTATATTATTATTATTATTTATATAATATTATTATTTTTCAGGATTGTATGGAATGCCTGTGTAATGATAAAGTCATACTGGAAGATCCAAATGATCCTAGGGGATGCATCTATTTCCAGGTAAGAATACTTTATATAATAATATCAGCCCTTTACTAAACTGCTTCACTTCTGGACATGGGCCTCTTCTCAGTGTGAGAGCGGTTAGGCCATAGTCCATCACGCTGGCCCAGTGCGGGTTGGCAGACTTTTTGAGAATATTATTGAGAACTCTCGACACGTAGGTTTCCTCACGACGTTTTTCTTCACCGTTAAAGCAAGCGATTGAATTAACTATTTAATACGCACATAACTTCGAAAAGTCAGAGATGGCGCGCCTTGGGATCGAACCCGAGACCTCTGCGTGGCAGTCCAACGGTTTCCCACTAGACTGTCGCTGCTTTAGATACAGTATTCTAAAGTCTTAAGTATCTATGGCGAAGCTGTAGTGAATGAGACTGCGGTGCCAGAGCTCTCGGATTTGGATCCCGGGTTTTCCTGCCAAGAAATTTCAACAGCAGCTTGAATTAGGCAGTTAGTGGTGTTACACATCCCATGCCTGAAAAAGCATGTAAAGTCGTTGGTCCTGCGCCTGATCTCTCTCTGGTCGTGTCGTGACGTCACTTCCTCTATGAGAGTGAGGGAACAGAGTCTTCTTCTCCTCAGCCTTTATTATTCCCTAGTCACTTGGGGTCGGCTTTTCTAGTCTAACCGGATTTGACTGGATATCAGTTTTTACACGGAGCGGCTGCCACCTGATCTCCGCAACCCGAAGGCTAACGATACCCTAAGGCTAGATCAGTGTCAGGATATTATAGGGCACTGATTTCCCAATAACGACTGCCATAGATGTTCATGGCAGCCGGGACCGACGGCTTAACGTGCTCGCCGAGGCACGGAGCAGGCGATAATTGTCAATCAATACGCACATCATTTCGAAAAGTCATATAACTTCCGAAAGTCAGAGGTGCGCGACGTGGGGTCGAACCCGAGACCCTCTGCATTGCAGTCTGTTGGTCTCCCCACTGAGCTATCGCTGCTACTAAGTGAGGGAACAGAGTGCACTTGTGTTTACACACACTTGTGCAATATAATTTCTTATAATTTAAATCTTTGTCGACGGGAAAGATGCATGAAAACAACTATTTTTCGTCTTCGCCTTAAAATATCATATTTGAGCCCTAGATTGCCAGCATTATTAATATATTTTTTTTTGTCCCAGGCTTCCGTGCAGGTATTAAGGCACTCCACAGCGATCTATCCCGGGTTCCAGTGCACTGTACACGTTGGAAACGTCAGGCAAACAGCTATAATTGAGGTAAATAACACATTTATATAAACTTGTGAACTTGGTGATTAAAAAGAGTGACCGTGAGTTTCTTGCCAGTTCTTCTTATTGGTTCTACGTCCTTGCTTTGCTGAACATGGCAACAGGTAAATGAGTAAATAAAATTCAAATTAGTAGGTGTAACTTTGACGTTCATAAGTGTTACTTTGTGACCTACATGAATAAATATGTTCCTGATATTGATTTTATATCTTGTCTTCTACGTTATATCTATATTAATACGTGAAGCAAAAACTTTGTTCCCCTTTTTAGGAAAATTGCGCGGACGGAGGAGTATGGGAATTGGCACAGTTAAAGATTATATGGAGAAGGAGTGACGAATCCTAATATTTTTATAAAATATGCATTAGAAATACATAAAATTAATAAGGAAACACTACACGCACACAACCATGCATTTGACACACGCAATTGAATCGGGTTCGTGATATTTCGACATTGTTCGTCTGACGTCGTACAATTCTTTGTAACTATGGTTACCTATACCTTATTTATATGTAATAAAGAATAAAGAAAACAAAGTAGTAAGCTTAGAAATATCGTCAATGAAAGAGTATAGTTAAGTAAATAATAATTTGTTTGAAAAAGATAAATTAACCTGTATAGTTTTGGCGAAATCTAAATGAAATGTACATACATACTCATACCCAACTAAAATTTGGCACAGTTAAAGTTTATATGGAGAAGGAATTGTGAATCCTAATATGTTTATAAAATACGCATTAGAAATACATTAAATCAATGAAAAAACACTACACGCACACAACAACCATGCATTTGACACAAGCAGTCGAATTGCGTTCGTAGTATTTCGGCATTGTTCGGCTGATGTCGTAGAATTCTTCGTAACTATGGTTACATATGTATGTGGAGTAGGTAACTAAATGAAATGTGATTATAAGGGTATAGTTATAGACAATAAAACTTTAATAACGATCAAACCTAAAATTTAAATCAATTATGGTCGAATTACGACCACTTGGCGACCACTAGTATTATAAAATATATAATTCATAGGAATGTAGCAGTGGTCGATATAGATTATAAGCTGGTGCTGCTGTTCCTCTAGCAGTTACGAATAGGCATGATGACTAAATAAAATTTTAGTCCGTTTTTTAGATTAGCACAAAATATTGGACACGTACATATTTGTCTTTTGTCCCACAAACTAAATAACAACGAAGATACAACGCGTTTAAATTTCGTGATACGTCACTTGTAGGTAAAAATTGTGACGTCACAGCCTCTACTTAGAACTTTAATGTGGTTATATCGTAGTCAATTTTAATTATTTTGTATATTCTGCTAATCTTAAAGATTGACTAATTAGAATCACTTATTTTTAATTCTGAAATCATGCCTATTATGAGCTTCTAGACGCAACCACCTTCGCAGCCAATAGTGGCTGGATACAGGTTATGGTCAATAGTCGTAGATATTTATTATTGGCTGGTTGCGGCAGCCAGTCGTAGCCTTTAGTGACTGATTGCGACCACCGCTCGCAGCCACTATTGACTGGTTGGAGTCAACAGTTGCGTAGCGTATGGCGGTCTGTTTAACCGACCTCAGAAAAGGAGGTTTTCAATTCAACTGCATGTTTTTTTTTGTATGTATGTTACGCGATCGTTGCGCCAATTATGAAACGATTATGATGATTCTTTTTTTGTTTAGTAGATTATACGTCAGAGATGGTCCCATATAAATTTTATCGAAATTGAATTAGCGGTTTTTGAGAAAATCAACAAAAACGAAATATATACCCAGATCTACTTTCTTCCAAACGGCGCTGTTTGAACAGCGTGTTTAGTAGGGCCTACCCCATATTATAAATATATAATGAACATTAAAAATACATTTATTTCCAAATAAAACTTGAAAAAAAAAAAAGAAAAGAAACCACTTTATGTTGGTACTTATAGGTATAGTATTGTAGTCGGTATTTGTATTTTTTTAAATATACAGGGTGTCCGGTAATTAATGGATAACCTTGAAATGTCTTATAATAGAACTAAAGGCCGTTCAGAAATACTACTGAATAGAATAGAAATAATACTGGGTGTGAGCTGAGCAGTCCGCCCGCTCGAACATCCGCCCGGCCAACACGCTCACGAAACCCTCGATCGGCTGCCACTTGAGTCTGAGCTACTTAAGAGCTAGTGAGTTATACAGGGTGTCCTGTAATTAATGGATAACCTTGAAATGTCTTAAAGTAGAACAGAAGGCAGAACAGAAAAAAAAAATTATAAAAAAAGAATTAAAAAGTGCAAGCTATATTAACATAGCATACTTTTGACTGTCTTATCTATTAGCATAATTAGTGTTTAATGATAAAACAAAAAAAACTGATGGATTTCATTCATTTATGGTCGTACTATACAAGAAAGTTATACATGGTAATTAAAAAGAAACATCTCTTAGGATAGATTTTTTTCATATATTTTTCTGAACGGCCGTCAGTTCCACTATAAGACATTTGCAGGTTATCCATTATTTACCGGACACCCTGTAGGTATATATACCACCTAAGTATATACATTGTGGAATGCAATAAATGATTGAATTGAATTGAATTGAATATATGTATATATAATATTATATATATTATTATTATAACCATATTTTTGATATCAGGGATTGAAATTTTCATTGTTTTTATGTTTGTGTTACCAGGGTATCATGACATTGAACGCGGTTCTCCGCGCGGACGAGTCTGCCTCAGTAGTGTTCCGGTTCGTTCGCTGCCCTGAGTACCTCGTGAGGGGGAGGAGATTACTCTTCACTGCTGGACTGGGCACCAGGTAATTTTATAATAACTTTCTTTCATTTTAATACAAGGAAAACTCCCGCACTAGGAATAATTTCTGCGTCGCGGGGGACTTTCCAAACATTCAAACAACAGACAAAGAACAGACATACTCGGAACAACCATTTGTAGATCACACATATTTTTGTCGTGTGTGGGATTCGAACCCACAACATTCGCAGTGGCAATAGTAAGGCGACCACATAGACCACTACGTCAAGCGTGCACTAGCTTTGTCCCGCGGCTTCGGTTATGAACATCCTTTTTCTTGATGACAGGTACCCTGTTCTTTACTGTGCCCCTGACAACGTGTATGCGAAAGGGGCATGCCAAGACGCCATAGTGATTCGGCCCATAGTGCATTAGCATAAGAAGTGATTTGCAAAAACTTGGCATTTTAAAGTTATCAATTCTTCTTATATCTCATCAATACAATTTATATTAAACTAGCTGTCCGGACAGACGTTGTCCCATCCTCGAATCCACTTGAACACACACAAAAAATTCATTCAAGTCGGTCCAGCCGTTTAGGAAGAGTTCACTGTCAACACACATACAGAATATTTTTAATTTATTTATGAGTACAATCAATTACATACATACATACATAGATTCACGCCTGTTTCCCAGAGGGGTAGGCAGAGACTACGGATTTCCATTTGCTACGATCCTGACACACTTCTCTAGCTTCATTAACTTTCATAACATTCCTCATACACGCTCGCCGGTTTAAGGTGCTCTTAACCTGGCCTTTGTCCAGAACGTGTCCGATCTGATCAAGAAACGTTCGCTTAGGTCTTCCCCTTGCGACTGTTCCATTCACACAAGCCTTATAAACTTTCTTAGTTAGTTTTTTCTCGTCCATTCTTTCTACATGCCCAAAAACCAATCAAGCAGGAATAAAATATAATAGAATACATTGCAGTTTTATAGCTTATAGTTAAATGTTGTCGATATTAACCGCAATAAATATACACTAAATATATACGGAAAACAAGCAATGATATTGACATTGACGTTATCCGGCATCTGACAAGTTAGAGATGGTGTTGCCATAATAAACATAAAAACTCGATACATCGATAATAGACATACATACACTTTATACATATACTTTAAATTAATCAATGTAATCTTGCAAAGATAAAAATATTTATAATTATTACTATTGTATAAAAAATGAAATGAACGAATAAAATAATAATTATATAATATAGCAATAGTAAATTACTATTTCAATTAATTACCTGTCAACATATTTTGTGTGAAGGCAACATTTTTACGTTAATATTGTTACGTGCTGGATTCGACGGATAAGAATACAAAACAATATTACCGACTAAAACACGTTTTATTCTAGTACACAATTAACTTTAACACACAACAAACACTATACTACACTTTTCCACTTTGACTGCTTCAAACTCCGTAGTATTGTCGCTTCCGTTCGCTTCGATGAACACTTGACCGCTTACGATAGTAACATAACATAACTGACTCGGCGGTGCGCGTGCGCTCTATTTATACGCGGGTAAAGCGTTTCTGGAGTTTTCCAGAAAACGTCACACACGGCACGCAATAGCGCGATGGTTCGAGAATGTGCCAGCGCTTTCTCCACTGAACCCGTACTGACAAATACGTAGTTCCGTAAGATGTCAATAGATGGTGCTGTAATAAATTATTATTAGAAACTGCCGACTCTTCCCCACAGTGCCGACAGAGGGCATTAGCCGTAACAATATATTTGCTTGCAAGTTCCATTACCTACATAGTTTAGTCGTTTTCTTGTGTAATATTTTAGAAAATATTATCTACATGTAAAGAATAATAAATACAAGGAAGATGTGGGATAAATCTTATCTTATACAGGGTGTCCGGTAATTAATGGATAACCTGGAAATGTCTTATAGGGGTGGACAGCCCTAACATTTTTTAAAAATCTTTTGTTCAAATCATTTTTTTATTGCAAAACAACGTTTGCCGGGTCAGCTAGTATTAATATATTTTTTAGTATAGCCAATTTCTTGTGCACCTCTGGGCATCTGGCATGCCCCTTTCATGATGATGCGTCAAGTAGGTAAAACGTGAAAACTTAACGAAAAAACTCATATTCGCATTAATAACTTACTTATTAATTAGAATAATAGTGTAATAATGAACACCGTAATGACACGCAGAGGTCTCGGGTTCGATCCTAAGGCCATTGAGTTTTATGGCCATTTACGAAGTTATGTGCGTATTGATTATACTCTATTTGGTTAGGTATATGACTGCGGATCATGAGGTCTCGGGTTCGATTCCCGGGTCGAAAATGTTACTAAGATTTTCCGTCAAGAATGTCTTAGTAGCAATTTATTAAGAATTTCTGTCAAGAAGTTCTTAATAATTAGCCCGGAGTTAGGCAGTTGACGGTGTTTCACCCCCGTGCGTCGAAAAGCACGTTAAACAGTGGGTCCCGACTGTCATGAACATCTATGGCAGTCGTTATTGGGACATCAGCGCCCTCAAATATCCTGACGACTGGTCTAACCATTGTTATCCTCCTGGGTTACGGAGGTCAGATGGCAGTCGCTCTGTGTAAAAACTGATATTCAGCTAAATCTCGTTAAACCAGAAATAAGCGGACCCTGGCATAAGCTGGGATTAATAATCGCTAGGAAGAAGAAGGTTAGGTACTTAACTAAAGGTAAACAATCTTGATGTGACTTTTTACACAAACACATATTAAACAAATAAACTACTGCTTAAACTAACGGTTCAATTGATTTAGTAATCGTTATCGTTGTATTTACATTGATCTTTAGGGATTATTCCACTTTGGTGATCAAATTCCACCTTTTTGTGTTGTAAAATCACCTACCAACAAATCACCTGGGTGATCAAATTCCATATGAATAATTTATTATGTTTCCTTAAATCACCTGATTTATTAAGTATATTACTTCAATTGGACATTTTTTAGATGAAATGCGTAAATTTTTTATTTTCGACATTTATTTAAGATATATATTATACTATAAATCAGGTGATTTAAAGAAACATAATAAACAAATTTTAATTATGTGGAATTTGGTCACCCAGGTTATTTGAAGAAACATAATAAATAAATTGAAATCATGTGAAATTTGATCACCCAGGTGATTATTTGGTAGGTGATTTTAGGATACAAAAATGTGGAATTTGATCACCCAGGTGATATCACCTGGGTGATCAAAGTGGAATAATCCATCTTTAGCAGCATTTTATTTTTGAACTGAGTTTTTAGATAAAAGTCACATCAAGATTGTTTACCTTTAGTTAAGTACCTAACCAAATGGAGTATAGTTAATTATCGCTCGCTTTAACGGTGAAGGGAAACATCGTGAGGAAACCTGCATGTCTGAGAGTTCTACATAATGTTCTCGAAGATATGTGAAGTCTGCCAACACGCACTGGGCCAGCGTGGTGGACTATGGCCTAACCCTTCACACACTGAGAAGAGGCCCGTGCCCAGCAGTGGGACAGTTTGTCTACAGGGTTGATATTATTATTATTTATTTATAATAATAAAAAGTAGTTTATGCCTATAAACATGTTATTTTAGATATTGTCATTGTGATATTGCTGTCGTTAAATTCGGTCTGGAAGACATTTTAATTAATTACAATAAATTTTGTTTTCTCTTCTTTTTACAGAGGCATCGGCCGCATCACACAAGTTTTCCCCTATATACCTTGAAGAGAACACCATCATTTTCGGTCCAGCACTTTTATTATAATCACCATGTGATTCTATTGTCTATATACAAGCTAATATTTTGAATTCACTCGCGTTTATACATACTCATTAAATATACTCGGCGATTCTCTGTCACTTATATATATTTCTAGCTGTCTCGCTTTCTTCCACGTTTATGATGACTGCTCCGCTCCCGTAGCGTGATGTTATATAGACTATGTTACTGACGGATAAAGTAGCTTTGTAATAGTCAAAGAACTATTAAAATCGGTTAAGAGCAGCGATAGCTCAGTGGGGAGACCAACAGACTGCAATGCAGAGGATTCGAACCCACGTCGCGCACCACTGACTTTCAGAAGTTATATGACTTTTCGGAATGATGTGCGTATTGATTGACAATTATCGCCTGCTCCGTGTCTCGGAGAGCACGTTAAGCCGTCGGCCCCGGCTGCCATGAACATCTATGGCAGTCGTTATTGGGGAAGTCGACACAAAAGATCCCACTGGGTCGAAGTGTCGCCGGTCTGAACTGACCGGCCCCCACACAAGATAAGATAAGATAAGATTAAAATCGGTTCATTAGTTTCTGAGTTTATCCCTTACAAACAAATCTATCCTTTCTATGATGAAGATATGTGAAGTCTGCCAACCCGCACTGGGCCAGCGTGATGGACTACGGCCTAACCCTTCTCACGCTGAGAAGAGGCCCGTGCCCAGCCGTGGGACAGTTTAATACAGGTCTGATATCTATATATTAATACGTGAAGCAAAAACTTTGTAGCCCTTTTTACGAAAATTGTGCGGGTGGAGGAGTATGAAACTTGGTTAAAGTTTATATGGAGAAGGAGGGGCGAATTCTAATATTTTTATAAAATATGCATTAGAAATACGTTATATTAATGGAAAAACAGTACACGCACACAACCATGCATTTGACACACGCAGTCGAATCGCGTTCGTAGTATTTCGACATTGTTCGTCTGACGTCGTAAAATTCTTTGTAACTATGGTTACCTATACCTTATTTATATGTGATAGAGAAAAACAGAAAACAAAGTAACAAGCTTAGGAATTTTGGTCGAATTTTGACCACTAGGCGACCGCTAGTTTTTATAAAAGTGGATGTTGTTTTATCCGTATTTCAGTAATTGTTTGCATAGCAATGTCTTATGGGCCGGAGAATTTGATTTTCCAGTAGAATAGTATTTTTTCGTCGAACAAAATAATTATTTATAAAGAAAAAATTCGCACTAGTAATAATTTAGACTTTATAAACATTCAAACAACGGACACAAAGAACATCCAGACTCGGCGCAAGCATTTGTGTATCACACAAAGTTCTGTCCCGTGTGGGATTCGAACCCACAACACTCGGCGCAGAGGCAGTGGTGAGACGCTCACTTAAGCGACTACGCCATCCGAGCAGTCAAATCATCATCTTAACATAAGCGAAACCGCGGGTAAAAGTTAGCTTAAAATAATTTAAAAACAAACTATTAGAAGAAAATCGCCGAGATTATAATAATTATTCAAATGTTTGTGATCTAGACAATGTATTTTATTAAATAGAATTATAATTAGATTTCTTTAAATAAATCTTTGTGATGTAGCGAAAAAATAATTCTTGTATTATATTAGATAAACAATTATGTTCGAACCAAATATTTAAATCATAGATCGCACGCATCACTAAGAAGATTGAGCTCACACATTACATCTACATAAAGAACGATAGAACTTGCGATCGAGAGGTCGCGGGTTTGAATCCCACCCATTGCACTACTGATACACCACTCCTAATAAAAACATTCTAGCTTAGCTGGCGGGGTTAACAAGATTACTAGTAATTTGAAATATACAGGGTGATTTTGAAGTCGTGTTATTCTATACCACCAGTAGAATGCGTGGTTAAAAGGAATTGCACGGTTTCAAAATCACTCTGTATACAGGGTGTCCGGTAATTAATGGATAACCTGGAAATGTCTTATAGTCGAACTGATGGTCGTTCAGAAAAAATATGAAAAAAATATATCCTATCTACTACCTGAGATATGTGTTTTTTTTAATTACCACATATAACTTTCTTGTATATTACGACCATAAATGAATGAAATCCATCGGTTTTTGTTGTTTTATTATTAAACACTAATTATGCTAATAGATAGACAGTCAAAAGTATGCTATGCTATTATAGCTTGCACTATTTAATTATTTTTTTCACTTATTTAACGGCCTTCAGTTCCACTAAAGACATTTCAAGGTTATCCATTAATTACCGGACATCCTGTATATATAATTCAGATGTCATGTTGACATTGTCTGTCGGATGACAACTTAACGTACAGAAAGGTGACCGAATTTAAACGTAGTAACGCATCTATGATTTAATATATTTTGTTTCTTCTAATACTGTGTTAACATGGCATATGAGAAATGGCCTTTGATTGTCGGGTCGGGTAGAATGTTTTTGTTAATGTTTTCTTTTTAGCACAGAATGTAGAATTGTATTTGGAAGAAGACAATTCTAGATTCTGCTGGGCAAAAGCCTCTCCCTTGGACATCCAAATCACTCTGTTGGTGGATATCCCCTGCCAGTCCCTATCAAATGTGTCTAGGTCGCCCCGCCATCTTTAGGTCTGCGGAGGAATACAATAGGTTTGCTAATTGTGATCTTAATGTTTGTTAATAAAAACTTGGTGTTATACACTCCTTTAAATATACAATGTGGACCTAAATTTTGGTCAAGAGAAAAGGTATTCAGCACCCAGTTTTTAGGTTTTATGTAGCTGGTAAAAACTTGGTGTTATACACTCCTTAACACGGTCAGCGCCATGTGTATCGTTTGCGATACACACTGTTTAAATACTTACGTATCTTTTTCGATACACGAGCACCATTCTAGTCTTAGCAAGTTCTCCTTTTATTCTTCTTTATTCTTATCAATGCTGATCTGAAACAATAGAGAAACGTATTAATTATGTGTATATTTTTTGCACACATGGCCAAGGAAAATGTATTGGGTTTAAACTATTTTCCTAGGCCAGTGTATCGAAAAAGATACACACTGGGGTTTGGGATTGGGAAAGGGGGGATGGGAAAAATCGTTCCCCTATCACATCTAGATGATTTTAGAGACTAAACAAATAAGAAAAATCAAAGACCTTCGGTGGTATTGCCATAAAGGGCTTGACGCGCGTTAATAACTATACAATGGTGCCAATTCTGTTGTCACAAAATTCTCTAATCTTAGCTAAAAATCTCTAAAATTTAATTTAATCCTGTCACTTTTAGCGATTTCAGAATACAAAATGTCGTTTGACAGGACTAATCTAAATTTTAGAGATTTTTAGCTAAGATAAGAGAATTTTGTGACAACAGAATTGGCACCAATGTGGACCTAAATGTTAGTTGTCACGTAGAGGTGTATGGCACCTTATTTTCCGGATTTTATATGGTGATAAAAAGTTGACAACGCTCCCTAATATGTGGAACATAGTGTTGACCATAACATCTATACAACATGTCACAGATATAACGCACAACCTCAAACATCCCAATTAAATTATTAAATCGTAATCTATGCTAATATAAAGCTGAAGGGTTTGTTTGTATGTCTGGTTGAACGCGCTAATCTCAGGAACTACTGGTTCGATTTGAAAAAATATTTTATTGTTGGATAGCCTATTTATCGAGGAAGGTTATAGGCTACATAACATCACGCTACGACCCACAGGGCGGCGCAGTAATCATGAACGCGGGTGAAACCGCGGGCACATCTAGTAATAATATAATAATTAAAATGTTACTTTTATGTACTTAAATATTTTAATTTAACGAATTAGTTCTCCTTATTGTGCGCGGATAGTATGGGTATATTACAATAAATCTAACATTATTGCATCAAAAACCTTATTGCCTTAAATTATGATACATTTTCGTTTATTTCAGCTGTTTAATAAATGGGTGACTATAATTTAATTCGTTTTAATTATTTTAGGGATAAAAAACATGCGGTGCAATGTTTGGGGACTGCCAATATAAGTGAAAACTAAGTAACTAGCGTGCGGTAACGGTGACGCGAGTTTCACACTTTTTGTTCACCCAAAAAGTACACATATATTCTCAGTATACATATAGCTCATGGAAAGCGTTAGGTGACGAAGACGCGAGTTTCACGCTTTTTGTTCCCCCAAAAAGTGCTCAACGCGCCTAAAGAAGATTTCACTTCAAAAATTACCTATTTTAAAAATTGCTGGAATTGATTCAGTAGTCGATTTTGAACAAACTATTTTCAGGATGTGCGTTTATTATGTTACATGTTGTATATTGGCAGTAATTATTTTCTGATTAACTGAAATAATTCAGTATGGTGTAAAACGAATATAAATAATATATATTAAATTGTTTTTACATTATTTTACACAAAATAGCAAATAGCGTATGAACGGTTAGTTTGATTAGACTGTTAACTTATGATAGATCTCTTAGCGTTACTGGGCGCCTAGTACTGATTTTAGTATTTCAAGTTTTGAAGTAGCTTAGAAATTCTAACTGATGCTATTTATATTTGAATTTGTATATTATTTTACACACAACAGCATATTGCAATCAAAAGAAATATTTTTGGGAACTGTATCAAATTTGTAAAATAAAGGAGTAATTAATATTTAATTTATAGCAGTATTCCTACTGTTGTGTTTCGTTCGGTGAGTGAGAGTGCCGGACGTCCAATCACCTTCTTTCCCCCTTCCACTTCCTTTTTCGCCCAAAGGGTTGGCAACGCGCAAGTGACGCCTCTAGTGTTGCAGGCGTCCATAGCCACGGTGACCACTTACCATCAGGGTGGTCCATGCGCTTGTTTGCAAACGTAGATGTACAGATTTTTTTTTAAATTTAATGTAAGAAGAGTGAAGAGAGTGTATTTGCTATCTCCCTCGCACAGTAGTTACGTCATAGTTTGTATCGTGCATCCTTTTTCTGGCTTTGACGACTACCCACTACCAAGTTAATTGAAACGCATGTAATAAATCTTCATCATTACTGAGTAAATTAAAAAAGGAAATCTTTGTATATTAGAGTTTGTGAACTATTTAACTGAAATAATGAAAAACTGTTGTTTCTAGTGTAGGAGTTATGTTCAATGTGTTAAAATCACACACATAGTCAATTTTACAAACATTCAAGACACAAAGAACACCTCAGACTTGCGTAAAATGAATATGTGTAAGCCTTTGTCTCGTAATGCAAATATGTGTAAGGGATCTTTCAAATATTACGTAAGCAGCAATAAGGGATGATACCCAGGTAACATAAAAACAAATCAAAATAAAAAAATAGATTTTTCATGTTGGTCACAAAGTAACACTTATGAACGTCAAAGTCTCTTTCAATGTGAATTTACTTTAACCTGTTGCCGTGTTTAGCAAAGCAAGGGGTTAGAACCAATGAGAAGAACTGACAATAGAGTCCCGGCCACTATTTTTAATTTTCATGTTTACAATATTGTTTGACGTGCAAATCTTTTTTTTAAGGAGATGCAACGTACTGCTCGGGAACTACTGTTTCTTTCATTTTGAAATATATATTTTATCCAGAAATATACTTTTTTCTTGGATGATAGTTACCCTATGTGCTTCTCTGTATCACTGAAAATGTGTATGCGAAATTTCATGATGATCGCTCGAGTAGTTAAGGCGTGAAAGCGTAACAAACAAACTCACATTGGCATTATAGTATTATATACTAGTTTTGCCCCGCGGTTTCACCCGCGTAAGTCCCGTTCCCGTGGAAATATCGGTGTAAAAAGTAGCCTGTGTGTGAATCCAGGTCTCCAGCTATCTACATACCAAGTTTCATTGCAATCGGTCCAGTAGTTTTTGCGTGAAAGAGTAACAAACATTCATACAAACTTTTCGCGTTTATATTAGTAAGAATGTAGGATGACATGGGAGACGGTTTGAAAGGCGATTACGTCAGCAATATACTATACTACTTACTTTTACTATTCGTTTTGTAAAATTCAGTAGATTCTGTATTGAATATATGGGAGAACATGTGATATCTCTACAACACTGTGGGAGGCTCCTTCAATCAAGATGGGTGAGCATGCCTGGTGGGCCACGACCCTTCTTGCGTTTTTTTTTATTTTGCTCGTCAAAATGATACCTCGTTGTGTAAACTTTGCTTGCGCGGTTGTGGATTATGCAGTGTGTAATTATGTTCAGCGCCATCTCTCGTCGTATGTCGTAACTTTTTTGTCTGTCTGTGTGGAGTACGTACAGGGTGCCTAGTGCGTGCTATTTTTACGTTAACGCGATCTAACGTTTATTTCTATGATTTGTTAAGAGCTTGGAGCGGGTCAATCGGTGCGCCGGATGTCTTAAACGTGTCGATCGCGTTAAAGTACTGAACACAAATGTGGCAATTTTACTCGTCTGTACTTCAACGCTAAAAGGATCTTAGGGGATGTCGCAACATTTTGTGAAATTATACCAATGTTTACGTAAGCACAGGGAAGGGAAGGTTAGAAAGAGCTTTGCTTACTGTTGCAAAAAAGGGGGAGTGCAGTATTAAGAAGAAAAATTCTGCTTACGTTATATTTGAATTGCCCCTAATTTAATTGATTGTGATTTTATGTGAATTAACAAAATAATATTAAGTAATTATTATTTAAAAAAATGTACAATTGATTTTAAGTAAAAGGCACTTTAAATGCTTAACAAAAATAAAGCAAATTCTAAACACGATATTTTGTATTTCTTTTACTACATACCCACCCTTTACCTTTCATTTTAAAGTTTATTTTCCCTTTTTTTACTTGGGTAATGCTCCTGATGCATATTGCCTTCCCACAAGAGTAGGCGAGAGGGTTTACTCGGGCTCTCCCGAGACTTCGGGCCTACCGATTAAATCACCAGTGTGCCAACTCACTGCTTTGGGGCCATCCATAAATTACGTCACATGTTAAAGAGGAGGGAGAGGGTCGAAGAAGTGTGACTAGATGTGAGAGGATCCTGAATTTCGTGACGTCACATTTCGAACTCTAATATATCTAAAAACAGTACTTAATACCCCGCTATAGACGAGGAAAAGTGGGCACTCCTAAATGTAAATAAAACTAATTTTGGAACCGCTGTTTTATTTTAATAATTTCTAGATGTAAAATTCCAAATGTGACATCAAACTACGGAGGGGGTCTCACAAATGTGACTAGCTGTGACAAGGACGGGGTGGGGTCAAACAATCATGAAACTGGTGTGACGTTATTTATGGATGGTCTCTTTGTATAGTGGGTGGGTCACTGGAATTGAAACTACATCAGCATCTTATATTTGAGTACCTATTGTAAGTAACAATAGACTAGTGGGAAAGGCAACCTCTGAATTTTCTATATTATATGCGTATTAAAGTTAATTATCGCTTGCTTTAACGGTGAAGGAACATATCGTGAGGAAATCTTTTTCGAAGTTATGTGCGTATTGGAGCGCGGTCATCTTAACGGAGACTGGCTAACGCAGGAGATATGATAGTGCACAAGTGTGTGTAAACAGAAGTGTACTCTTCCTCACTATTATAGTGCGATGTGATGTCATGACACGATTGGAGAGAGATCAGGCGCGGGACCAACGGCGCAACGTACTTTCCGAGACACGGGGTGTGTAACACTGCTTCTTAAGACTGCGCCGAGCGAAATGTGCCAAAACACGCGGTCACCGTTAAGTTAATAAAATCAACACTTTTTGTTTAATACAAATATACATTTACCATAACAATGAAGGTGTTTACAATTACATTGTGTAAAAAAGAAAACGGTTACAAAATTACGTAAATTTGTACGAAAAACGCAAAAACGTAAGCTCGTGTTACGTGATTTTTAGATTATAACAGTAGAAATCTATCCTATTTTACAGCTTAAACGAAACATAAATAGTTATATTACAATTTGTCCATCCCAAATATTTAAGTTATTGGTTGACAATAAAGATACATAGGTATTTATTAAAAAAGCATTTCAAATCCTCCATACAATTTAACTATGGCGGCCGCGCGCCGATTTGAATATCGAGCTCTGTCATTCAGTCCAACCGCGTCTTACGCTCGACGCAATCTTAACTCCGGGCTGCTATTAAGAATTATGCCAGATAAACTTTTTGATGGCCCGACCCGGGAATCAAACTACCACTGCGCCGCCGAAGTAATTAAATAGGTACGTATGATACATAGAACATATGAGTATGTAGTGGTAAAATAAAAATACAAATCATATCCTTATACTATTTATTTTGGTCCACAAAATGATACTTAAATATTGATACGCGATTGTTACTTAAATTATTCGATTTACAATCGACGTTCGTTAGTCAACAACGATTATTCGGCGACAAGTCAGTCGATAACTAAATTATACAATTGTCAAATTATTCGATTGTACTCGTTAGTTAACAATCGATTTATCGGCGACAAGTCAATCGATAACTAAATTATACAATTGTCGAATAATTCGATTTATTTTTACTTATATTCTTTCTTATATTGGTTAAGAATATTTCTATATTTTTTAACAACAAATTATAGATTTGAGCGGTACCTAGTAGTCTTTTTAAAAGTACAAAGTTGTATCAAAAAAGTTTCATTATTTCATGTTTTTGTTTGTATGTCCCACTGCTGGGCAAAAGCATTTGCCTTGGATTCCAAACCACTCAGTACTTAGATATTCCCTGCCAGTCCCTTTTAAAGGCGTCCAAAACTTATACTCCGTAGGTTGTAGTCATCTCTCAAAAACATAAATGAGGTCTATAACTATGAAATTACTGTTTATCTAATTTTATGGTTTCCGTACAAAATGCAATAGTTATTTTAAAAATTCATTTTTATTTCATATTTCGAGAATATACTATATACATTATTAATAATAAATATCAATAAACTTTTATAGAACTTGTATTTAAAGTTATAACACTTAGTTAATGTTTTTAGTTTGCGTTGTTTCAATTCGCCATAACTACATGATGGTTCATGTTACTGTTAATTTAAGATGAACTATACATTAAAAAAAGACCTATTCGAATTGGCCACTAAATAAATATTGATGTAATAGTATGAAACCACAATGTTATCGATTTTCTTCATTAAAAGTAGCGAGAAAACCCATTTCCTTCATATTTAAACTCATATTATTAACAAAAACTTAACAATATAACTTAATAATTTTTATTAATATTAAAAAAACAACTCTCGCTCTAGGAATAATTCCTCTATCGCAGAGGACTTTTCAAACACTGTAAAATGTCAGGTGGGATTGAACCCACATCGGCGCAATGGCAATGTCGGGACGCCATTGCCACTCATCTGCCATCATAGCTAAAGAATTGTCTGTATTTAAACATTGTAGGCAACTATGTTATTGAAATTGTTGAAATAAAAAACATAAATTGCTAAAAAAACTGAGTACTTTATTTTCGTAACGTATTACACAAGTGAGGAACAAGAAGAGTTAAAAACTTGACAGGTTAAACTATGTCTAGCATAGATAAGATATAATAAGTTTGCGTCTATAAAATAATAGATGGCGCTATGAGTATCAAAATGGCTAACATAAGATTATTAATATTTACTAATATTACAACACGCCTCCTTAAATTTATAATCTTATATCTTTTACATGAAAAATACAAAAGAAACAATAATTTCAAATACACTACATTAAATTTAACTCTAATCTATTTTTTAAAAATTTGGATTTATCTAAACTTTTAGTTAAAAGGTCTGCTAAGTTAAATTTTGTATCAATTTTTACAATATCAATTATCTTATTTTCATAGTTCTCATTTATATAATGGTATTGTACTTCAATATGTTTTGAATTTTTTGTGAAGTTACCATACTTAGCAATAGCAATGGCACCCGAATTATCCTCGTACATTTTAATTGGTTTACATAACTTAATATCAAATGATTCACATAATAAGTTTCTAACAAAAAGTACTTCTGAGACTGCCTCTGACATAGCTATATATTCTGCAAAAGTTGAACATTTAGTTACAGTATTTTGTTTATGTGTTTTCCAAAAAAATTAAGTTTCCAAAAAATCTAATAATAAAACCTGAAGTAGACTTTCGATCAACATTATCTCCTGCATAATCAGAATCTACCATACAATCCAATATTTCGGCATTTGCATTATCATAGTATGTTAATTTCAAATCCTTAGTTTTATACAGATATTTCAACACTCTCATTGCATATTTAAAATGTGTTTGATTGTAACAACTTTGATATCTGCTTAAATAGTTTACACTGTAAGCTACATCTGGCCGTGTGCCTGTACTAATATACAATAATTCACCAATAATATTTCTATATTTTATGCTTTCATCAACTACTTGAGATTGCTCTAATTTTAAATTTGTTTCCATCGGAGTATCATATAACTTAGAATATTCTAAATTATATTTTGCAGCCAAAGATTCAATATATTTTGTTTGATTTAGGGTCATTACATGTTTATCATCACTATAATCAATATCTATCCCAATATAACTTTTAATTTTTCCCAAATCCTTCATCGCAAATCTTTTCATCAAACTAGTTTTAATCTCTTCTATTATATTTTTATTTTTACTACAAATCAAAAGGTCATCTACAAATATTAATATATATATTGGATCTTTATTTGCTCTATTTACATATAGACAGTAATCATAGTTACTTCTAACAAAACTTAATGTTTGAATAAACTTATCAAAACAATCATACCATACTCTAGGACTTTCTTTGAGACCATAGAGAGCCTTTTGCAATTTGAAAACTTTATTGTCTCCAGATTCATAACCTTCTGGTTGATTTATATAAACTTCTGACTTAACATGACCATTTAAAAAAGCTGTCTCTACATCCATTTGTTCAATAAATAAATTATTTTTGCAACTATATGACAATAAAATTTTTAATGTTTGCATTTTACCTACTGGCGAGTAAACATTCTCAATGTATTCCTTTTGTTGGAATCCTCTTACAACTAACCTAGCCTTAAACACATTATTATTTTTCTTTTTATAAATCCACTTAACATCTATAACATTTTTATCTTTCGGTCTATCAACAAGTTGCCAAGTATTATTTTTATATAAACTGTTTATTTCAGAGTTCATAGCTACTTGCCATTGTTTACTATCATGGGAGTTCATCGCCTCCTCAAATGTATTTGGTACATTTGCATCAACATAATTGACATAAATAAAATGAGAAATTGGAATACCATATCTATTAACAGGGACTCTTTTTCTTTTTGATGTTTCTACAGAATTTTCTCCGCTATCATCTAAACAATTATTTTTAATCAAATCTTTATCATTAGTATTTATCTCACTGGCATCTTCAAGATTTTCATCACATTCATATTCATTCTTAAGCATTTCATTTGACACATTTGAAGTTACATCATTATCTAAATCTTTATTTTCTTCTCTTTGATCATCTAGTTTTTCTAAGCAAATTAATTGAATGTTATCTTCTACTACTTTCACATGTCTAGCGTTAATTATTCTGTTTTTCAATAGAACTCTATAACCATTTTCATTATAACCCACAAGAACTCCTAGTTGGGCTTTATCATCCCATTTACTTTTTCTCAAAACTTCAGGAACTCTGACAAAGACTCTACTCCCATATATTTTTAAATGCTCTACATTAGGTTTAATTCCAAAAAATATCTCAAATGGAGTTTTATTTTCAACAGTATTTGCAATGGTTCTATTCTTTAAATAAGCTGCTGTTTTTATAACCTCTGGCCAATATCTTCTATGAATTTTAGCTTCTCTCATTAAACACCTACCTATGTCCATAGCGGATCTATTGTATCTTTCTGCTACGCCATTTAGTTCATGAACATAGGGTGGACATGGTAACAACTCTATACCCTTTTGTCTAATAAAATCATAAATATCCTTATTTAAGTATTCCTTACCGTTATCACACTGTAATTTCTTAACCTTCTTATTGAATTTATTTTCTACTAAGTTCACAAATTCTATAAAGCAACTAGCCGTTTCAGACTTATTTTTAATACAAAATATTCTAGTACATTTACTGTAATCATCAATAAAAGTCAGAAAATATTTCTCCCCGCTATAACCAGTTGTGTTATGCGGCCCGTTTAAATCAGTATGAATCAATTCCAAAATCTCGGTAGTCTTTCTTCTATTATTTTCAAAAGGTACATTACACATTTTACTTTGAATACAATTTGAACATTTCATTTCAGTGTTTTCAATTTTGTCTGGCAAACCATCCACTAATTTATCACTAATTAATTTATTTAAATATTGAAAGTTCACATGGCCAAGTGCCCTATGCCACTTCTCTTTATGAGTCAATTGAATTGAACTTACATACATATCATTTTTATAACCTTTGGATACATAACTTTTTATACAATACAAATTGTTTATTTTATCAGCAACAACTATTAACTCTCTATATTGATTATATATTTTTGCATTTTCATTTTTGGCAATAATAGTGCAACTCTTAGTTATTTTGGAAAAACTAAGCAAGTTTTGTTTTATACCTTTCACAAAGTATACATTTTTTAAATCAATGTATTTTTTATTATAATAATTTTGAAAATAAACTTTTACTGTACCTACTTTTGTCGCTTGTAATGTTTTGCCATCTGGAAGTTTTACATCCACTGAGTTTTTCAAATCAATGTAATTACAAAAATAACTTTCATTATTGACTATGTGATCCGTACAACCACTGTCTAAAAGCCAATTTATTTCACAATTATTATCATATTCTTCCCTTATCACAAACCCGGTTAAGTTATTTATTTCTGAACTGCATACTTGTAATGTCCAGGACTCAGATGAAAAATGATTGGACGACTCACCTCTGGAAGAACTTTGGCCTCTACCTCTGCTGCGACCTCTATAGAGTCCACCTCGGTTAAAAACTCGTTGGCCACGGTGTCCTCTCTGTCCTCGCTGGCCTCGGTAGCTGTTTAGTCCTTGGTTATTTCTCTGCGCATACCAGCAGTCGTTCTTCATATGGCCCAGCTTCCCACATACAAAGCATTGGGCATTTGTTTTAGTTACAAATGTACTGACATTGTTTTTCTGATTTGGTTCTGAAGAAGTCATATTTTTCCCTTTTATTTTTGACTGTACATAATCAACGGTTCGTTGTTCTTCTGGAATAACATCAAGAAAATCTCCAATATAACTATAGCTCGGTGGCAGGGCTCTAAGTAAATATCTCAACTTCTCGGATTCATCTATCTTTCCTCCAGCCACTTTGAAATCATTTATTGTTTTCTCAAAATCAACAAAGAAGTCTTCTACTGTACTATAATTATTCATTTTTATCTCTTCAATTTTTCCTCTGCATATTATTTGCATGGCTGTAGACTGAGTTAGGTACATCTTGTCAAATTTGTTCAACATTTCAAATGCGGTTTTACATAAACTAATATATTCCAATTGTTTGTCCGATATTGTACTCATAATAATCGTTCTTGCCTTTAAATCCTTCTTTTTCCATTCCGCATCAACATTTTCATTTTTACTCGGCGCTGGCATCATGGCGGTGGCCGGCTCGTGGCATTCTTTGTACTCTAGTAGGGTGAGCAATCTCAATTTCCAGCTCGAATAGTTGGCTCCATCAAAAATAGGCAACATGATGTCCTCAATTCTTGCCTGCGTGGCCATTTTGATGATAATTGCGTTTGATTTTACTGAATTATTAGAATCTTTCTCAATTTTGCATAGACACGCGGTATAACCTCACTCACATTTTCACTTTCTTGATATTTCACTGATTTTACTTTTATACTGACTGATTTCAAAAAACTACGGACATTACTATGAAAACTGACGAACCACGCTCTGCTACCATGTTGAAATAAAAAACATAAATTGCTAAAAAAACTGAGTACTTTATTTTCGTAACGTATTACACAAGTGAGGAACAAGAAGAGTTAAAAACTTGACAGGTTAAACTATGTCTAGCATAGATAAGATATAATAAGTTTGCGTCTATAAAATAATAGATGGCGCTATGAGTATCAAAATGGCTAACATAAGATTATTAATATTTACTAATATTACAACAGAAATAAAAGTTTAAATTCATGTAACAATATCGGCAAGAGGCCCAGCAGTGGTGTAGTTCATAAACATAGCTCAGAAAAACCTAGTTTCTTTATCAAGAAATGTATGATTTTATATACAGATAGTTAAAGAACATTACCCAATGCAGTCCCTTGTCTATATTTTTTATAAAGTGTATGGTAACGCATTTTTCTACTTTCTATGAGTAATATTGATCAAAATCACATGTAGGATACTTATTCATTTAACATTTGTTCTACTAAAACTAGTGCAGATAATTCTTAAACTGGATGAATGTATTGTTTGTCAAACCTAACCTAAAAACTGAAAAGTAAATTACAAAAGAAAAATGAACCCCACGAAATAAAAGATTTGTTTTTATTTATTTTAAAAGTACATAATAGTTCTTCTTATATATCTTATATTTGCTGCCATTCTTAAATATATGTTGCACAACGACAGCTCTAAGAAAGATGGGCAATCTCCTTTGGCATATTTTTTATATGTGTCTAAGTTAACTACACATATATAAAAAAAATTGGTTCTTGATTAAAGAAAACAGGCCTAAGTTCATATTGACATAAACTTAATAATACCTAAATAATATTATCACAATACTTAGAATACAAAATGGAATTCAAGTTAACAACATTTCTTAAATTCATTATTAAAGATAATACCATGGAATTATCTTATCTTGTGTGGGGGGCCAGTCAGCACAGACCGGCGACACTTCGACCAAGTGGGATCTTTATGTCCGTTTCGACTGCTCGGCCACTATGTCGTAGAAAAAAAAAACTTATGTCAGCATTTCGAAGGAATTTGTAAAAGATGAACAGTGAAAACCGCAAATTCGAAGAGTCAATAATCAGAAAGTTATGTGGGTTTAACCGTGGCCGCGCAGTCCGCATGAATTCAACTGCGCGGCCACCAGTTCTCTTAAACGGAGCGTTGTAAAAGTCTAATTCCTTTTGCTAATCACTGACAGGATTTCGAAGAAAATGTAGATCATAAAAATAATGCCCTACTGTCTGTAGTTCACGACCTACATCACTCCAAAGTTTGGCCGCGCAGTCCGCACAAAGCGAACCGCGCGGCCACGAGTTTTTTTTAATAGACCTTACACGGAGCTTAGTAGAAGTCCCATTCTTTTTGCTAATTACTGACACCATTTCGAAGAATATGTAGACAGTATAAATAAATCCTATAATTAAGAACTACAAGACCTACAGAACTTAAAACCTATAATCGAAGGAAAAAATAGGGTGACCAAGATTTATAGTGTGTGAATCCAGGCTTTTTTCCATTTCAATATCACTACACAATATACAAAGTCGCTTTTTCTGTCCCTCCCTATATCCCTATGTATAGATTTTAATGCGGTTTTTTTAATAGATAGTGATAGAAGAGGAAGGTTTATATGTATAATAATAAAATCCATTAAATAGGGGCTGTTATTTTTGATGTTTCTAACGTGATGTACAACGTTCGAAGTACTTCGCCCGCGCGTATTTAAACGTTTTTATAAACCTGTTCAGTAGTAGTTGCGCAAACACACACACACATTATTACAAACTTTCACGTTTATAATATTAGTAGGAAGTAGGATGCCTCAAAAAAAAGTATAGGGTAAAATAAAAGCTAGCTCGCAAAAGACAGATTTTTCATACTTTACATTTTAATTTTTTTATTTATCGTGATATTTTGAAAAATGTACACTATATCTATATAAATTATAGCACATGTGTTATTCTGACATGTAAGCTATTTTACTGCAAAGTTTCAGAAAAATCCGTTCAGTAGTTGTTGCGTGAGAGCAACAAACACACACACACACACACACACATTATTACAACCTTTCACGTTTATAATATTAGTTAAATTATTAAATTATATGAAACATCTGTCCTGTCTGCGAATGAAAGGAATGCCAAAAATATAATATCTTCCTAAAGTGTTTATTTATAAAACTTAATTATTTTATAATGATGACGTTTACCTATTGCAGTAGTCCATGCGTTTCATATCCAAGATGTAAGCTGTTTTAAATAACTTCCTAAAAAAGTCACTGTGCGCTTGCGTTGGTATGTTTTCATTCGAGAGTATAGGTAAGCACCTACCCAGTTGCGTCTGTAGCGACTCCCAAAATGGCTACAATATCAGCGGGGAGGGGTCCCGCCCTGCCCCGTGGAGCTTGACTCTGTATAGTGTTTTTATTCAGTCTCGGTTGTTACAGAGTGCGCCCGTGTTTATCAGTGCAGTGTTAGATAGTTCATAGTTATTTCATAGGATTGTATTGTGACTATACTAATTGTCTTTAATACTGTTGCTTTTATCACACAAGGAAGTTTTATCAATCAAGCGGTAAGTACTTATTCAAAACATTAATAAAATGTAATGTATTGGAACATGCGTGTAATTCCCAATTCTTTATTGCATGCCTACAGTTTAAGGTGGGTATTGTTAAATTGAAAGTTGAATACAGTGGATAATATGTTAAATTTAATGCAACATTATAACCATTATCATAAAAAAATGTTTTACCTATTCGGTAGGTCAATTCTAAGCCCTCGAAATACATTGCCAAAAGGATTGAAACTCATATGAATTCGATATTATATTAAAGGAATAAACAAATAGATACCAAATATAAAACTTCCTAGGAAATGTTCGTCCGCGGCAGACTTCCACTAAAGCGGCAAACTCGCGTCAAAGCTCGCGTTGTTACCGTAGCTGGCCGGAGGACCACTTCTTACCACTAATACATCGCATTTTTTTTCAGAACGATGGGTAGAAAAGGACGTAAACTGAGAGTCAACGAAGACAAGCTAAAAAAAATATTTATAAAATATTCCACAGACTGCATAAACACAAAAATTAAATATAATGATCCTATATTTCATACTATCTCAGAAGAAATAAATCACGATATGTCACCGCTTGCGTTGTACTCGTGGCTAAAGAGAAATTACAATAAAGTTTTTGATATAAGTACGACGACAGAAAGTTCTTTATCTTCTCCATTGTGTCGGAGCACGACATCTTCAACGACAAAAAGTGAAATTAATGATAAGCATACAAATCAATTTTCTTTCTTACTAGATGAGCATGAGTGGAAAAAAGTAGAACCAATTTCTGTTCGTTATATAAGACGAGATCTAAAAACTACATCGACACACAAGAAATACAAAACATTGCCTAAGTTCAAGTGGAGCAATCTACTCAAAGAAAAAATATGGCAGTACTCGAGACGACCTTGCACGTGGACTTTCAAGAATAAATTAATTGACTCAGAAGATAATGTGAAAATAAAAGGGAAATGCACACAATGCAGCTGCACTGTAGAAATATGTAGCGAAAAGTTAACAGACAAAACAGCAACTATAAAATGTACAATTTTTAATACAGATAACTTAGTTCCGCATAATCCAAAACTGAAATCTAAGATGTCACCATACAAAAGAAATCAACTTGCAAAGAAATTACAGTACAAATCTGCCACAGTAATTCATAAAGAAATAGCTTCAAAAGTTATTAAGTATAAAGATAATGCAATCCCTCCCATACTTCCTACAATGAACGCTCTTCGGAAAATAAAGCACGAGAAGAGACAAAGTAATCGTTTGCATGCCAATCCCATTTTAAGCCTACTTATGATGTCAATGTTGCCAAGTTTTAAAAATTTGATTCGCGAAATAAAACTTGTCCCGAATTTTTACATGTATTATTGGTCTGAAGAACAAAATCAATACTACAAAGATTTTTTAGAAAAAAATCCACAGGAAGTAACTATCACTATAGACGCCACGGGATCTTTCTTTCACCCAATAAAACTTCCTGATGGATCAACATTAACTAAGCGACTCTTTCTATACGTTTGTATGCTAACTTCAAAAACGATAAAATCTCAAGCGATATTTCAAATGATAGCGGACACTCATACTGCAGATTCCATATCATCCTGGTTAAAAAGATGGTATAAGGAAATACATACCGCTCCTAACGAAGTTGTAACTGACGACTCGTCTGCTTTGATTGCTGCAAATGTAGATGCTTTTACAACATCTATAACAGTGAAAAACTATCTGAGACAATCATTCTTAGTGTTGAGAAAACTTAGTGTAAACTTACCAGAAGTTTTTCTTAGGTTAGACACCAGCCATTTTATTAAAAATGTTTACAATTTACCTTGTTTTCAAAACGTGGATACTCCAATTAAAATGTTTTTTATTCGATGTATTTTATTGATAAAAAGATCTGAAAGTTTTGATGAAGTCAAAATGATAGTTACAAATATGGTCAAAATATGCACTTACAAATACTATAACACTACTAATAAAGCTTGGGACTTAGCAATGCAAAATATGAAGGAGAGATTATTCGCTACGGAAGATCCGGTCCCCGAATATGGCGGTGAAAGAGAAACTTTCTATCACGATACCTTAATAATTGAGGAAGATAATATAATGTATTGGTTTGATGAGATCGTTGAGCAACAAAAAAGCTTATTTCAGACGCCGACTGAAACACGCAACAAATATTATCTGCCCCACCTAACATCAACTTTGAGAAGATTGCTAATCAAGCTTCCATTGTGGAGTAACGTAATGTGTCCTTTGTATGATACACAAAATAAGTCGCCTACATCCTCCTCAGTAGAGAGTTACTTCAAAACACTAAAGCATTTGTTATTTGAGACTCGTACTCACAAATATAATATTGATGAGTTTTTGAATATTCATTACAATTTTCTGCAAGGAGAAACCAAAGTTAGTTTGAAGAGTCTGAATGATATTCCACACAATATTAGTTCTAAATCCCGAAAACGAAAGTTAAAGCGAGTTAAAAGCATTAGCATAAAGAAAAGAATAAAAAATGCTGCCGTGACATTCACTTCCGACTCGATATTTGCTGAGGAGCCCTCGTATACCGAAAATTGGAAGGGTGAGGGATATGAAACTCATAAAATAACATCTACTTCAATCTTATTTTTAAAAAATGGAAATGTAATCGAATCTAAACAAAATGTTTTAAACACCTGCGCGTTTGATTCTGTGTTTTTTATGCTGGCACATGGATACCAAACAAACAATTATATTCGCGAAGTCTTCAACTCTTGTGAAAATAGTTTAATTCGTGATTTTATTAATATATTAGCCCAAAATCAAAATGAAAAGGAAGCATATAAGCTAAGAGAAAACATTGTTTCACTCTATTACCAAAAAAAAAACAATTATTACGAATGTAATTGTAATATGGCTTTTGTGTTTGAGCATATACTTTTTGATTTCTTGTTTAGTGCAGAAAGAAGTAAAAAATGTATTACGCCTTTTTGTAATGAGAAAAATGTAACAAGATTAATTGTGTTTCTTTCTCTCAATTTCGATATTATTAACATGTTTGGTATCAGAAGCTTAGAAGACGCCATCGTTATCGATAATTTAGAATTAAAACATTGTTTAGAATGCAATAACAAAAGCATTAAATACGAATACAAATTAAATAATATTATTTTATTTGATTTAAATGGTACTCAAAACATTATACTTAATGAAATACCACGTTATATAAAAATAACGGAACGTAAAACATTCAAGTTGATAGGTGCGTTAGAGTATGTTCTTCCATGTGTTGGCAATATCGGTCATTACAAGTGTCATTGCTTAATCGACGACCAATGGTTATGTTATGACGACAACCGAAACAAAACTCATGAAAGTTCAGTGCAGCCCATAACACTGCACAATTTAACTTATGGTCTTATTGGTAGTTAAGTTACATGATAATAGGTGAGAATTTTGCTCTAAAGTGGAGCTAAAATTAGATTTTTATTATATAGAGACTTGTTAAATGTTAGATAATAGTAGGCTTATATCGAAATTCACTGTGATTTACATGGTATAGGAATATTTTGTGATTTTATCGTAGTAAGTTTTGCTATAACGATTATAGTATGACTGATTTGTTTGTAATAAAAATATTATGATGTTAATCGATACAAAAACGTAGGTCGTTATTTCTTGATTAAATTGTAATTGTAAGTACAATAACAAATTAAACTGTGATTGGTAGGTAGGTGTAAGTTGTATAATTTTAAGTTTTAGAAATGTTGTTGTTATCGTAAGTCAGATTTTGTTTTTAAATTCTGATTGCAATATGAAAACGAACTGTGATTGTTGAATTAGGTGATTTAAAGTATACTTTAATAAAACTTTATCTACTTACAAAGTTATAATTTTATGTTATATAGGTACATGATGTTGCTCTCGTATATCTAGTGTAGTTTTTAAATAAGCTACTTTTTTTAGCTTATATAGTTATGATCTTAATCGTTACAACAACGAAAATAAGCAATTATTTTTTAAATTGTAATTATAAATATGAAAACGAATTGTGATTTTTAAATTATGTGATTTATAGTTTATAGTAATATTATGTTTTATCTATTACTTAAGAAATAGAAATATAAATCAATCGATGACATTTTTTTCTTTATATCCTTTTAATTAGCTTCTCTACTCAATTTCAAACCAAAAGACTAAAACTATTTGCATGTTACGATAAAAAGTATAGAAATATACGTGACAATGAAAACGTCTTATATGGGAATATCTCGTCAGCGCATCGTAAATCATGGTCACCCTTCTTTTAACTCTAGTTACAGGGTATAAGTTCTGTAACTCGCGATTTTCAAACATTAGAACTTCATTCATGATGTTTACAAATTCTTCGAAATCGTATCAGTGATTAGCAAAAAGAAAGACACCTGTACCAAGCTCCGTTTAAGCTCCACTTTAAGAAACACGTGGCCGCGCGGTTCGCCATTACGTGAGTGTTGTGGAACGAGAAGTCCAAACTTTAGAGCTATATTTTTACAATGTATTTTTTCTTCGAAATCCTATCAGTGATTAGCAAAAAAACTTAGACTTTTACAACGCTCCGTTTAAGAGAACTGGTGGCCGCGCGGTTCGCTTTGTGCGGACTGCGCGGCCAAACTTTGGAGTGATGTAGGTCGTGAACTACAGACAGTAGGGCATTATTTTTATGATCTACATTTTCTTCGAAATCCTGTCAGTGATTAGCAAAAGGAATTAGACTTTTACAACGCTCCGTTTAAGAGAACTGGTGGCCGCGCAGTTGAATTCATGCGGACTGCGCGGCCACGGTTAAACCCACATAACTTTCTGATTATTGACTCTTCGAATTTGCGGTTTTCACTGTTCATCTTTTACAAATTCCTTCGAAATGCTGACATAAGTTTTTTTTTTCTACGACATAGTGGCCGAGCAGTCGAAACGGACACGGATCTTTTGTGTCGACTTCCTCAATAACGACTGCCAAAAAGCCGTCGGTCCCGGCTGCCATGAACATCTAGTTCATGGCAGCCGGGACCGACGGCTTAACGTGCTCTCCGAGGCACGGAGCAGGCGATAATTGTCAATCAATACGCACATCATTTCGAAAACTCATATAACTTCCGAAAGTCAGAGGTGCGCGACGTGGGTTCGAACCCGAGACCCTCTGCATTGCAGTCTGTTGGTATCCCCACTGAGCTATCGCTGCTCTAAGGCCATGGAATTAATAAGTACAAAATATAATACCAGCTTTAACCTATACGCCATTTGGTTAGGTACTTAACTAAAGGTAAACAATCTTGATGTGTCTTTTTTATCTAAAAACTCAGTTTAAAATAAAATGCTGCTTAACGGTAATACAGTACGCTTCCAGCGATCATTTCTCCCACGTACGTGTAAGCTCTGGAATGAACTGCCTGCTTCGGTGTTTCCCGAGCGCTATGATATGTCCTTCTACAAACGAGGTTTAAAGATAGTTCTTCTTTCACGGTAGGCAGCGGCTTTGCTGTGTCCTGACTTTGCTGAAGTCCATGAGCAGCGGTTACCAGTTTCCATCAGGTGGGCCACTTGCTCGACTGCCACCAAAGGCAATAAAAAAAAAGTCAATGTAAATACAGGCTGGAGTACCTCAAGGCTCCGTACTGGGTCCAACCCTCTACCTTATATACACAGCAGACTTACCAGCTTCAGAAAAAGTTCTGTCTGCCACCTTCGCTGATGATACGGCTGCTTCGTGCAATAACAAAAACCCTAATATAGCCTCACAAATGCTGCAAAAACACTTAGACGAAGTTTATAAATGGATGAAGGAATGGTAGATAAAAGCCAGCGCCAACAAATCTATGCATGTGACATTTACTATCAGGAAAGTTGTCTGCCCATCTGTTAAACTCGGAGATGACACTCTTCCACACGGGAAAGAAAACAAAAAAAAAATGTAAATACAACAATAACGATTACTAAATCAATTGAACCGTTAGTTTAAGCAGTAGTTTATGTGTTTGTGTAAAAAGTCACATCAATATTGTTTACCTTTAGTTAAATACCTAACCTTCTTCTTTCTATCGATTATTAATCCCAGCTTATGCCAGGATCCGCTTATTTCTGGTGTAACGAGATTTAGCTGAATATCAGTTTTTACCCGGAGCGACTGCCATCTCACCTCCGTAACCAGGTTACGGAATTAATATGTGTTTGTGTAAAAAGTCACATCGAGATTATTTTCTTTTAGTTAAGTACCTAACCAAATGGAGTATAGTTAAATGGTCGGCCGACCTGCGGCTCTGACTCCTCGGCTGCGGCTCTTACACGAAATGTCTAGTGCACACACGGAATATAACTTATTCTCCCGCCTTATAAGTATGATACCAAATTTTATTTTATTTACTGATAGTTAAACTAAGACTTCCATGACGTGTATACCTGGTGGAAGTTTTAATTTGTTTCTGAGTATAATGTGTTTTTCCAAATAATCGTAATGGTGACTACGACGGGGCTATTTTTATGGCTGGCCATGTAATTAGAGAAGAGAGATGGAACAAAGTAGTAACATTGAGGTACCCGAGAGAAGCAAAGAAAAAAGGGAAGACTATTCAGAAGATGGGAAGATGATGTGGTTAAAACAGCTGGGAAAACCTGAACTAGACTGCCACGGGAGAAAGAAGATTGGAAAGTGTTGGAGGAGGCCTTCGTCAAAGTACACACTACCTGTGACATGTACGGGGTGGGGTCAAACAATCATGAAACTGGTGTGACGTAATTTTTGGATGGTCCCTTTGTATAGTGGTTGGGCCACTGGAATTGAAACTACATCAGCATCTTATATTTGAGTACCTATTGTAAGTAACAATAGACTAGTGCGAAAGGCAACCTCTGATTTTTCTATGTTATGTGCGTATTAAAGTTAATTATCGCTTGCTTTAACGGTAAAGGAACACATCGTGAGGAAATCTTTTTCGAAGTTATGTGCGTATTGGAGCGCGGTCATCTTAACGGAGACTGGCTAACGCAGGAGATATGATAGTGCACAAGTGTGTGTAAACAGAAGTGTACTCTTCCTCACTCTTATAGTGCGATGTGATGTCACGACACGACTGCAAAGAGATCAGGCGCAGGACCAACGTCGCAACGTACTTTCCGAGACACAGGGGGGTGTAACACTGCTTCTTAAGACTGCGCCGAGCGAAATGTGCCAAAACAGGCGGTCACCGTTAAGTTAATAAAATCAACACTTTTTGTTTAATACAAATATACATTTACCATAACAATGAAGGTGTTTACAATTATTCTGTGTAAAAAAAAAACGGTTTCAAAATTACCTACGTAAATTTGCACGAAAAACGCAAAAACGTAAGCTCGTGTTACGTGATTTTTAGATTATAACAGTAGAAATCTATCCTATTTTACAGCGAAAACAACGAAACATAAATAGTTATATTACAATTTGTCCGTCCCAAATATTTAAGTTATTGGTTGGCAATAAAGATAAATATTAATAAAAAAGGACTTCAAATCCTCCATACAATTTTACAATGGCGGCCGTGCGCCGATTTGAATATCGAGCTCTGTCATTCAGTCCAACCGCGTCTTACGCTCGGCGCAATCTTAACTCCGGGCTGCTATTAAAAATTATACCAGATAAACTTTTTGATGGCCCGACCCGGGAATCAAACTACCACTGCGCCGCCGAAGTAATTAAATAGGTACGTATGATACATAGAACATATGAGTGTGTAGTGGAAAAATAAAAATACAAATCATATCCTTAAACTATTTATTTTGGTCCACAAAATGATACTTAAATATTGATACGCGATTGTTACTTAAATTATTCGATTAACAATCGACGTTCGTTAGTCAACAACGATTATTCAGCGACAAGTCAGTCGATAACTAAATTATACAATTATCGAAATATTCGATTGTACTCGTTAGTTAACAATCGATTTTTCGGCGACAAGTCAATCAATTGTCGAATAATTCGATTTATTTTTACTTATGTTCTGTCTTATATTGGTTAAGAATACTTTTTAACAACAAATTATAGATTTGAGCGGTACCTAGTAGTCTTTTTAAAAGTACAAAGTTGTATCAAAAAAGTTTCATTATTTCATGTTTTTGTTTGTATGTCCCACTGCTGGGCAAAAGCATTTGCCTTGGATTCCAAACCACTCAGTACTTAGATATTCCCTGCCAGTCCCTTTTAAAGGCGTCCAAAACTTATACTCCGTAGGTTGTAGTCATCTCTCAAAAACATAAATGAGGTCTATAACTATGAAATTACTGTTTATCTAATTTTATGGTTGCCGTACAAAATGCAATAGTTATTTTAAAAATTCATTTTTATTTCATATTTCGAGAATATACTATATACATTATTAATAATAAATATCAATAAACTTTTATAGAACTTGTATTTAAAGTTATAACACTTAGTTAATGTTTTTAGTTTGCGTTGTTTCAATTCGCCATAACTACATGATGGTTCATGTTACTGTTAATTTAAGATGAACTATACATTAAAAAAAGACCTATTCGAATTGGCCACTAAATAAATATTGATGTAATAGTATGAAACCACAATGTTATCGATTTTCTTCATTAAAAGTAGCGAGAAAACCCATTTCCTTCATATTTAAACTCATATTATTAACAAAAACTTAACAATATAACTTAATAATTTTTATTAATATTAAAAAAACAACTCTCGCTCTAGGAATAATTCCTCTATCGCAGAGGACTTTTCAAACACTGTAAAATGTCAGGTGGGATTGAACCCACATCGGCGCAATGGCAATGTCGGGACGCCATTGCCACTCATCTGCCATCATAGCTAAAGAATTGTCTGTATTTAAACGTTGTAGGCAACTATGTTATTTAAATAAAAGTTTAAATTCATGTAATAATATTGGCAACAGGCCCAGCAGTGGTGTAGTTCATAAACATAGCTCAGAAAAACCTAGTTTCTTTATCAAGAAATTTATGATTTTATATACAGACAGTTAAAGAACATTACCCAATGCAGTCCCTTGTCTATATTTTTTATAAAGTGTATGGTAACGCATTTTTCTACTTTCTATGAGTAATATTGATCAAAATCACATGTAGAATATATTTGTTCTACTAAAACTAGTGCAGATAATTCTTAAACTGGATGAATGTATTGTTTGTCAAACCTAACCTCAAAACTGAAAAGTAAATTACAAAACAAAAATGAACCCCACGAAATAAAAGATTTGTTTTATTTATTTTAAAAGTACATAATAGTTCTTCTTATATATCTTATATTTGCTGCCATACTTAAATATATGTTGCACAACGACAGCTCTAAGAAAGATGGGCAATCTCCTTTGGCATATTTTTTATATGTGTCTAAGTTAACTACACATATATAAAAAAATTTGGTTCTTGATTAAAGGAAACAGGCCTAAGTTCATATTGTCATAAACTTAATAATACCTAAATAATATTATCACAATCCTTAGAATACAAAATAGAATTCAAGTTAACAACATTTCTTAAATTCATTATTAAAGATAATACCACGGAATTATCTTATCTTGTGTGGGGGGCCAGTCAGCACAGACCGGCGACACTTCGACCCAGTGGGATCTTTTGTGTCGACTTCCCCAATAACGACTGCCATAGATAGCTCAGTGGGGAGACCAACAGACTGCAATGCAGAGGGTCTCGGATTCGAACCCACGTCGCGCACTTCTGACTTTCGGAAGTTATGTGACTTTTCGAAATGATGTGCGTATTGATTGACAATTATCGCCTGCTCCGTGCCTCGGAGAGCACGTTAAGCTGTCGGTCCCGGCTGCCATGAACATCTATGGCAGTCGTTATTGAGGAAGTCGACACAAAAGATCCCACTGGGTCGAAGTGTCGCCGGTCTGTACTGACTGGCCCCCACACAAGATAAGATAAGATACATACCGATACACATACACCAATATATAGAGGGACTCAACATCTATATTTGACACTTTTGGACGTCAAGGTTGCCGACTACTGGCCTAGTGGGAGACGGTTGAACTGCCACGCAGAGGTCTCAAGTTCGAACCCAAGGCGACCTTTGACTTTTCGAAGCTATATGCGTATTAAATAGTTAAAAGTGCAGGCCCTCATAGCCAGGTGGTTCACTGATCGGTAAACGATTAGCGAGGTTAAGCAACGTTGGGTGCGGTCAGTCTATAGATGGGTGACCGCTTAGTGTTATTTCATCTTAGCGTTTCCGTGCTTCGGAGGGCACGTAAAAAGTCGGTTCCGGTTGTTGTCAAATTGACAGCAGTCGTTAAGCCATGTCAGAGGCCTACAGGCTTGAACAACTCTTGACAACAGGTTGGCCACTAACCACACGAAAATGTATGTCTGAGGGTTTCACATAATGTTCTCGAAGGTAGGTACGATGTTTGAATGTTTGTAAATTATTAATAGTAATCACACAAATTTTAGTCCCGTATGAGATTCGAACCCGCAATACTCGGCGCTTTGGCAGTGGCGAGGCGACCGCTTAAAGAACTACCGACATCCGTGGAGTATATTTTATTTCCTTTTAGTATTACTTATTAATTCCATGGATTATAATAATAAACATATTCTCACACCTGTTTTCCGGAGATGGTAACCATAGACTATAGATAACCATTAGCCATAGACAAACCATTCAATTAACTTTAATCTTCTTATTAACAGGTTCTTCCTCTTCTTCTCTCAATCTCTTACTGTCTCTTCTGTTCTCTTTTCCTTTTGTCTTCTTTCCAACACCTTTACCTGAAACAACAAAAATAATAATGTGTGATCTACAAAAAGTTGTTCCAAGTCTGATCTTTCTATGTTTTAATGTTTGTAAAGTCACAACACATCTTAACTAATATTATAAATGTGAGTTAGTTTAATTGTTTATTTGTTATAAACTTAATTACTCGACCGATCATCATGATATTTCACATACACATTGTCGGGGGGTGTAGAGCACACAGAGTACCTTTCATCCTGTAAAAATGAATTTGCAAAAGCTTCCTGCAGAACAAATGCTATTCGCACACCCTTACGGCGATTATGTAAACATTTTAATATATATTTTTAAAATTGGATATATTTATGATGCCCGTAACTACATTCCGGAATGATATCATAGAAATTATTCAAGAAAATTTTTGATAACAATGTATCCTTACTTTTAATGAATAACTGTTGATGATACTTTTATTTTGATGGTTACCTTTCGTCTTAAACTTTATTCTCACAGTATTTTAGCTTAGTTAACTTTATCATGTATAGTCCTAACATTTATATTTAAATATTACGTGGATAACAGTGTGAGTGCACATTAATTTCTATGTAATTATTTAAACTGCTTAGATTAAGTATAATGTGTAACTGTTTGTTTGTCCCTAATAATTAAAAAAAAAAAGAATGTAGAGCATTCTCAAGTAAGCGTAGCCGCGGGCAAAAGCTAGTGTGTTATCAAGATATATGTACTTTTTTCTGGATAGAAAGTGCCCTATGTCCTTTTCTGTACGTTTGACAACATGTATGATCGGCCGAGTATTTAAGGCGTAACAAACGCACATTCCCATTTATAATATTAGTTTGGATTTCTCCACAGAATATTTACCTTTATTTCCTTTAGTATAATATTCTTCTATCTTATGACTATCCTCTCCGTTCAACGGTTCTAGTTCAATACTTTCATCTAGCACCGAGTTCTTTGGTTTGTCTGTGAGGACATCTTCTTCATCAGATTCTATGATATTCTTCTTGGTAGGTTTTGGTTTTGAACTGCCTGCAATGATATAAATAAATATTAATTACAAACTGTTTTAAGGATGCAAACATTTTAGTCATGAAGACTTCAATGTCCGTCAGATTGAATTTCTTAACAGAGACTGGCCAACGCAGGTGTTGTAATGCATAAGTGTGTGTAAACACATGTGCACTCTCTGTTGCCTCACTCCCATAGCGCGATTTGACTAAAGGAGTAACATGCTTTGGGGACATCCATTAATGACGTGAGCTCAAAATAAAGGAGGGAGGGGAGCAGTAAAATCTCATCAAATCTCATTTAAACTGGGAGGTAATAATTGAAAATCTAATGTCAACTTTTGAAAAACAAATTATTATAAGTAATTAAAAAAAAAACACTTGCTTTTACTTGTCTTAGAATATCCCATTTGTATGTAAAAAGATCTCATGGTGGTCATGGTCATCTCTCGTGGTTAAAAAGATTTACTTCGAGAATAAGAAAAGAAGTAAAGAAAAAAGGAAATACTTCTCATAGCTGTCTTTCTATGTACCCTATTGTTAACATAGAAAAATTAAATTAATGCCCATGGAGTGAGTGAGACATTAGTAAAAGTAATGCTGTTGTCTGTTTCTACTTAAAAATGTTTGAAATTTAAATAAATTTGTTTTAAGACACCTTAATGTTTTGTAATTTTCTGCTTACTGATAATAAATTTAGTCTTTTAACAATTAGAGCGTAAATCTCACGTAAGGGGGACGGGAGGTTCCACCAAATCTCACTAAATCTCACCAAGCGGGAGGGAGAAGTCCAAATTAAAAGAAAACAGCTCACGTAATTAATGGATGTCCTCTTTCGAGGCATAGGGTTGTGTAATGCTACCATCCCAACATCGGCTACTGAGAAATTCTAGTTTTAAAAACCAAATAAAGGCATGTTGCTTTTATTAAGTACTTAATTATTGTTTGCTTTAATGATAAAGAAACCTGCAGTTCAGAGTTATAATGTTCTGAAAGTTCTATTAAGGCTCCAAAAGCACACTGCCAGCATAGTGGATTAAAGCTTAGCACTTAGATTAACTGCTAGCTCATTGACAATCAGAGCATTATTACATGTTCTCTTACCAGCTTCTTGATCATTCTCCACATCAACATCTTCTTTAGTCTCCCCTTCTTTACCAATGAAGAAGTTTGTGATCGGCCTCTGCCACTTTGGAGTCTCCCGTTGACACACTGGGTTACCTCCGCCAGAAGCGGCACGGGCAGCGCGATCAGAGCCTTGAAAGAAAAATATCATGTAATTTATTTATGATGCATTTCCACAAAGAGTAGATCCTTTGAGAAGAATGAGCAACAATCTAACAGCCATTCTCTTAAATCTACCAATGTTACAATACTGCTTACTTTACACATTATATATGTAACAAGCTGCAACAATTACACTATTTACTTACTACTGACCATGCTCAAAACTTCAGCAGCAGTGCCGGATTGAGGTAGATTATAAGATAGAGCGAGATCCAAGAATGGCAACCCTTCCTTACTCAATTTTCTTTACCACAAAGGCTCTAAATGCTCTGCTTCGTTCTAGGAGCCTGGAGTGGCTGCTTAGGGTAGACCATGTCTTTGATTTATGCATTGTAGGATTGGCACATGCACAGTCGCAAGCAGAGGCTAGTAAATAATAAAAGTTGTATTATTATACCTGAAGTTCCAGAACTGCTTGGCGCTGGTGCTACGGAGCATCTTGCTTTGCTACTCTTACCAGCAGACACTGAAACATACATTCATAGACTAATAAAAATACTCATGACTACCCTCTATAGCCTATTTAGATCCTAGGAGCTGTTTCTCTGGGTTATTGGGTCTCTAACCTATCTACTACTCTAGAGGGCACTACCTTTCTTAGAGCTAGTACCTTCTAGAGGGCAAATGATGCGCTACTAAGAATTTACTAAGTAAAAACCGAGACCTACATATTGAAGTTTAAACCGGGCTTAAATGGTAAAGTTTTGTAGTAAATAAGTAGTTATCACCTTTATTATAACAATTGTGAGAATATTGCTGATTTGTAAGTGAATATCGAATGCCAAACCAGTTCAAATAAAGGAAAGTTTATTAACTGCCTTGTTTACTCACCTTTTGAGCCAACAGACGCTTTTGTTCGTGCCATATCGGGGTAAAACTGTAATATATTACCCACTTATGTTAATTCACAGTACTATCTTGTAATTTAAATACTTATATTTATTTCAACTACAATGATTCCAGCATTTCTCTAAATTGCGCGCGAAAATATTATGTTGTTGGACTAATGTCATTGTCAAACAGTCAAATCACAATTATCTATACTCCAGTTTTAGAATAGTTACAATTGAGTATTCCACATTTCTAACTATTCTAAAAAATTGTAAGGTTTCGAACTAGGCTTTATGCTAAACTGTTAGTTTTTTAGGGTTTATATTCAATGGATTTATAAGGTTCATCCACACATTGCTACAGACATGCCGTATCAATGTAGTATCTGGGCCGGTTTGTTAAATTATAATGTTTACTTAATCACAATGACATAAAAATTAAATGCAAGAACAAGAAGAACTACAAAAAATTTATTAACGTTAGGATACTTTCTTATAATAATAAAAAGCCCTTTTCCCAGACCTTTACAATCATCACAGACAAAGTTGCTAGTTAAAAAAGAAATGGGTGGGGATCGTCCAAGTCGCACAGATTAAAAAGGTACAAACAACACTTTCTCTCTGATTGAAAATCTGACTGAGCAGTCTCATATTCTATGGCATATAGGTTATAAACATTTTAAATCAATTAATCGTAATTTCTTATCGTGTTTTTGTGTTAATTTAAAGTAATTGTGCTAAAGTTTAGTTATTTAATATGTCTTAATACATATATAATACGATACATCGCATCAGGTAATTATAACAATAGAGAACCAGTTTTATCAAAAATGTAACGGTTTTGGACATAATTATTTGTTTATATGCATTTTTATGTTTTGTTGTACTATATATAGTTATTGTAACGATAAAATTGGGATGACATAGAATATATTGCCACAATTATTCAACTTTGTAATATTTTGGTAAACAATAATAAAACTATTCACAAACGCGATTATCTCATTAGAAATATCAATTCCGGTCTCCAAAAACTAAAATTGTACTATATAATAGCCTCGTAAGAAGCATACTTGAGTATTGCGTCGTAACTTGGCGTCCTCACTATGCTACATATACCCTCAGAATTGAGCGACTCCAAAAGCGTTTCTTAAATCATCTAGCCTATTCTACGGGTGTCGCAAAAAGAAACAAACAAGCTATTTGAAACGCTTCAAATATTTAAAAAATGACTCATTAGAAAAACGCAGGAGCTTATCTGAATTATTGTTTTTATTTAAACTTTTAAACAACAATATTGATTGCCCAGAACTGCTAAAACCATTTATGCTCCTTCATCCCCCTTTTCGTAAGTCTGTTTTACGCCCCAACTCGCCTGTTTCACGGCTCAGTAAGATATGTAATCACAACAGTAAACAGATAGATATATTCGGCACAACATTTCAACTATTTAAGAACCGAGTCTATAATCTTACTATTGATTAACTATCCACTAATTACTGACCTATTCAGAGATATGTACTATATATTATATAAGTTTTCTAATATAAGTTTTGTTGCCCCAATACTTAGATAACTTTTGTCAATAGTTATTTTCTAAATTATATGTATGTGGTGTTTACCTACATAAGTTGTGCACTTAGATTAACCCGTTGAGCATCGGATTAAAAACGTGAAAGGATGGCCTTAGCAGTTATGAACACCTGGTGTTCACACAACACACGAGAGACTAAGCATAATACTGTGTTCTGTTTTGTAATTAATGTTTTAGTGTAATAACTGCTGGTAAACCAATAAATAAATGCTATAATCATCTTGCAAGATTTGCTTCCGTTTGAATTTTATCTTTACATAAGTTATATAATAAACAGCAATCAATGCAAATTATAATTGTGTAATATAAGAAACTGTATATATTTTAAACATAGGCAATTCTTTGAAGTCTTTAATTGCAGAGACAACATAATTATATTCAAATGACTGACCTAGCAAATTGGTCTCTAAATGAGCATTTTGATTGCCTCGATGCGTGCGGGCACCAAACCTTTAGTAGTTGTTGGCTTAGCAGAGCTTAATACCTGTGGCTATCTACTACAAATGACACTCGCTTGTAGCAGTACTTCTAGCAGTATTGTAGTGTCGGTGTCATACAGTTGTACCACTTGCTTTAGTTTAGAAGTGTCGCATGCAGCTAGTTTACTATGTTCTAGAACTATCTATCTATTTAGTATGCAGTCAATTGTGAAGAACCCCATTTGATTCCAAAGCCAATTTCTTATTTGGTGTTTAGTAGGTTATGTTTAGAGATCTAATATCAGTTACAAAAATTTTTATTCAAAATGCCCAAATACTTTGCTTATTTTAGGTCTTCTCCTTAGCCTTTATTATTCCCAAGTCACTTGGGATAAGCTTTTTCTAGTCTAATTGAATTTGACTGGATATCAGGTTTTACACGGAGCGGCTGCCACCTGACCTCCGCAAACTCCTTCTCAACTCCTTTAACCAGACCTGCTAGACCAGTGTCAGGATATTAGGGGGTACCGATTGCCATAGATGTTCATGGCAGCCGGGACCGACGGCTTAACGTGCTTTCCGAGGCACGGTGCAGGCGATAATTGTCAATCAATACGCACATCATTTCGAAAAGTCATATAACTTCCGAAAGTCAGAGGTGCGCGACGTGGGTTCGAACCCGAGACCCTCTGCATTGCAGTCTGTTGGTCTCCCCACTGAGCTATCGCTGCTCTACTTTGCTTATTTTAAGTATACCTTGTAAATTAGGCTGTGGATGAGGTTGCAATTCCGATTCCCTGATCATGCTAAGTGTAATTAGCAGTTTCTGCCAAGAAATTTTCAGTAGCTGGAACAGTATTTGGTAAAAGACAATAATTATGCTCTCATTATAAGTGACCTAATAGCATAGCTGGCTAAATATGGCTTACCATTTTAAATTTCAATTGAGTTTTGTGCCCAAGCTCTCTAAAAAGCTCACTGAGAGTAGGCAAATGCAAGATTAGATACAATAAACTTGTCAATACTTAAAATGCCAGATATAACTAAAAACCTATTATGTTTGGCCACCCGTGTGCTCCTGCTACAGAATAGGTTAATCATTATATTAAAGAAAGCAAAGCAAAAGTTAGCCAGGCTCTTTTTGGGCTTATATGAAAGTACGGTCCCAGTGAGCCATTGTTTATTACCACCAGCTGTCTGAAACAGATGAGAGTGTTGATCAATCATGATCACTAATGCAGTTTCTAAGCTCTTCAATTGGCTTTTACCAATTTGGTGAGCCAATCACAATTATAGCTGACATGTGATTAACCACCTCTAAAAAATTTTTATATAGATTTTTGGAAACTTTATAATAAGCAAGCTATTTATATATTTGAATTTAATGACAATCTTCAAAAGAGGATTACAGAGTAGACAGAATATTACAGCATTTAATAAAGACAGAACTTTATGAAGATATGTGAAGTCTACCAACCCACATTGAGCCAGTGTGGTGGACTATGGCCAACCCTTCTCACACTGAGAAGAGGCCTGTGCAGGTTGATATTATTATTATTGTAATAGGGGGAGATCATATATATATATATTTTTACATAACTAACGTGGCAAACAAGCATATGGCTCACTTGATGGTAAGTGGTCACTGTAGCCTATGGACGCCTGCGACACCAGCGGCATCACTTGCGCGTTGCCGACCCTTTAGGGAAGGAGAAGGAGCGGGGAGGGGGAAAGAGGGTGATTGGGCCACCAGCACTCTCACTCACCGAACGATACACAACAGTATGAATGCTGCTATCTTACGTCAATATTCTGTGAGAGGGTAGTCGTTCCCTGGTCGGGCTGGCCTATTCATGCTGAAATCAGCGAGGCTCTACTACTCTTAGTATATATCATTTACTGCCACAACTTATAAACCTCAAGAACACTGCCTGAACTGTAATTAAAACCTCATACCTCATGCACAGCAATTATGTTCCCCACCACCATTGAATTTTTTTTTTTTCTGTGGTCTGATGTAATTTTTTTGTGTGTTTCAGAACATAAATATATAGAAGTGTTTTACTGAAAGTGATGATTCATTAAAATAATGTGAGTATTTATGTTAATAAGATGCCCAGGGGTCAATATTATAAATGCGAATGTGAGTTATTAGTTTGGTACATACCTTTCATTAAGAAAAAGAATACGGTTTTTTTTTTTTTTTTTTTTTTTTACTTGTGGGAATGCAATGACGCATATCCCTCCGCGGGGGCGGGCGGAGGGATTATGTCGGACTCGCCGGGGTAAAAGAAAGATGGAATAATAGTAGTAAAGTACCTCCCGGAATACCCAGTAAACCTACCACGGTGTTTCTCGACAAAACCACTATCGACGGGGCCGCGCGAATCGCTTTCGCATGCGGTCGCGACCCCGCCGAGGTTACGGCCCGCCGTATGAAACGGCAGGCCCCTACACATACTGTTATTAACCTAACCACTTTTGTCCCAACCCAGTATTTATTATAGAACTTGAAACATCATGCACAGCATACACTACCACTGTAGTTAATCATGCTTATAAACATATAACTAAAAAGTAGTTATGTGTTTTTAAGAACATATACAACCTGATTTTTTCGTCCCCGTCTAAACTTTAATATAACAATCCACCGTTTAAACTTTCTCCACTCAAAATGTAACATCGCACCATTTCGTAGTACTCTCGGTTTGAATACATTGTCAAAAGACGGCGGCGGCGCGCGCGGGAAAAGTTAACACGGAAGTAAGCGATTGCGTCACAGGTGCGCACGCGAATAAACGAAATGTATGATTTATGTTGCCGCTGTGTCCTTCTCGCACCCCGCGCGCCACCCCGCTTTCATTCAATGCATTGCGAAAGAATCATAGTGTTGACCACGCTAAATTAATGTTTGTTTTAAAAATGTTTTAATTATATTTTATTAATATTAAACTTTCTTTTTGAATAATGGGTTCTATTACTGATACCTAACGCCTAGATGAAATTTGGCTGGTAGTATAAATTTCATATTGTATAATAGAGTATTTTCCTAAATCTATGTGTGTTAATTATTGTGTGCATCATGCTAAAACTACTGCACCAATTTTGATGCAGTTCTCAGAGCAACAATAGATATTCTTCAATCTGCTGAGTAAACTCGCCTATTGTCTGAATTTTCAATTTGACTGCACGGATGCCGTAGTGTTTTAAATGGTTGTCTAGTCGCTGTCAACGCGCTATACGGTTCGAATCCTACATGGGAGAAAAATTATATGGTTCATAAATGTTTGTTGTGTGGTTCACAAATGTTTGTTATGTGGTTCTCAAATGTTTGTGCCGAGTCTGGGTGTTCTTTGTGTCCGTTGTTTGAATGTTTGTAAAGTGGAGAAATTACAAACATTGACACGTAGTAGGGCGTATCCATGATTTAAGTCAGTAGTTCCCAAAGTGATCCAGGTGGACCCCCGGGGTCCTCCCGTGGACCCCTCGACGGGGGTCTACATTGGCGTGCCAGAAAAGGGGGGATTCCAAAGAAAAAAAAGAGCGGCTCGCCTACCTTGGTAGGTTTAGCCCAGAGAATTTCTAAAAAAAACGGCTAGCTCGCCTACCGTGGTACGTTCAGTCCCGAGAAATACAAAAAAAGTAATAAAACGGAACCAGGGAAATTTCGATTCTTCTGACTCCTGAGAAATCTTTGATTTTATTTCGGTTCCATTGATATTATTATTAATTCTTTTTAGATCAAATATGGAGGATGATATTGATATAGAAGAACACGACGTATTGGACAATCCCAAGATCAGAGACATATTCCCTGATCTCTCCATTGTGAAGACTGAAGTACCTGATCCAGACTTAGAAGGTAAGACATTGATTCGTGCTTTCGTTCCTCAAATCTTCTGTGTTTTGACGATGATATGACGGCCTCGATGGCGTAGTGGTTGGTGTAACCGACTGCTACGCCTGAGATCGCGGGTTCGATTCCCGTACAAGTCAAACATTTGTGTGCATGAACATGGATGTTTGTGTTGGTCTGGGTGTTTCTATATATAATATGTATGTACATATTTACAAAAAATAGTAGGCATATATGTATGTTTATCCATTGTCTAGTACCCATAGTACAAGCTCTGCTTAGTTTGGGCTAGATCTGTTGTGTGTATGTGATAGAATATTATTATATATTCTTCCATATAATCATTAAAGGACATGGAAGCTCTCCAATTAGATCTGATAAGCTTGGAGGATTACTGGGCCCTTAATGGGTTAGAGCTCAACCCTCTGAAATGTTCCGTAATATATTGCAGTCGCAAACAATCACCCACAACATCCTACAAATATAATGGATGATCAATCAATCTCAAAATGTGATTCTGTTCGTGACTTAGGAGTCTATGATGATTCAAAACTCATTAGTACTGGTTAAACACACTTTCAAGCAATTTAGCAAAAGTGTCAATGCAATCTTCTTTATATATATAATTTTTCTGTACGTGTGTTGACAGTGAACTCCTCCTAAACGGCTGGACCGATTTGAATGAATTTTTTTGTATGTATTCAAGTGGATTCGAGGATGGTTTAGATTTCTTTTATTTTTTTTCCGCCTGTACAGTACAACGTCTGTCAGGACATCTAGTATATGTATAATTACCTACATAAATTACATTTGTACGGCGCCAGGCAATAAAGCTCTGTAACATCTCTTACATTGAAATTAAACTCATACGGATTTTATCGCGTTGTTTATTTAACACTGTATTACATAATTTAGAAACTGTTACACTACTATTACTATTGAACGGTTGCTTTTCAGCAGCCATGGTCAAGAGGAGAAAAAAAAAACTTGTTGAAAAGCAACCGAAACGTTGGGGAAAGTGTAAACCAAAATATAAATAGTTTTAATTATTTTATTAGCTTAAAATTAGTAAAGTTCAATAGTAGTAGTTGTGTAACACAGAGGTTCCCAAACTTTTAAGATAACGGAACCTTCACCAAATATCTTCTATTTTATGGAATCCCCTATTTATTTATTTATTTACATTCAATTACTCACTACACTCACACTATCAAATGATTACAAATCAAAGACACTGTAATTTAAATAAGAACAAAAACTTGACTTCGCCTCACATATTTTGCGGTATTTCAAAATAATATTTTGTATTATTTACCTGCCAAAAATAAATGATTTTGTGGTACCCTGGTGACTTTCCAAAGAAACCTCTAGGTTCCGCGGAACCCACTTTAGGAATCGCTGGTGTAACAGTTTCTAAATTATGTAATACAATGTTAAATAAACAACGCGGTAAAATCTGTATAAATGAGTTTTAATTTCAATGAATAACATACTAAAAAAAAAAGAAAAGACTGACTAAGAAAGTTTATAAGGCTAGTGTGAATAGAACAGTCGCAAGGGGAAGACCTAGGCAAACGTTTATTGATCAGATTGGAGACGTTCTGGATAAAGGCCAGGTTAAGAGCACCTTAAACCGGCGAGCGTGTATGAGGAATGTTATGAAAGTGAATGAAGCCAGAGAAGTGTGTCAGGATCGTAGCAAATGGAAATCCGTAGTCTCTGCCTACCCCTCTGCGAAACAGGCGTGAACCTATGTATGTAGGAATAACATTCGCGTAAACAGAAGACAATATTATCTCTCACACTGTAATATTTACCTATGTTTACAAATAAAGTATATTCTATTCTAAAGTGATCGTCTCTTTACTGCCGCTGCGTCGGATGTTCTGGGTTCGATGCCCACACGGGGCAAAAATGTGTTTGATCCGATTTTGAAACAATACTTGCTGCAACGTTGGTAAGGCGAGCACTTAAACGCCTCGCCACTGCCGCCATGGCAAGAGGTGTGGGTTCGATCCCCGCATGGTAAATAAAATTGTATGATCCACAAATGGTTGTTCTGAGGGTGACTGCTCTGTGTGCGTTTGCATGTTTGTGAAGTCCTCCGCGTCATAAGAATTATTCCTGTCTTTTTTAAGAAAATATGAATATATTTGTTTAAGTATTTCATGGCTGGAATGCCAATATAATATAATAAACGAGCTGTCCCGACAGACGTTGACCTGCACACAAGAAAAAAAAACAAATCTGAACCATTCTCGAATCCACTTGAACACACACAAAAAATTTCATCATAATCAGTCCAGCCGCTTAGGAGGAGTTTAATTACTAACACACGCACAGAAGATTTATATATATAAAGGTAATAAATTCAAACAGTAGCCCAATGTATAATTTTTGAACCAAACGAAACGGTTTGATTCCCTCCCATTGCACTACCGATGTGAACCGACTCCTGACACAAGCATTCTAGTTTAACTGAAGAGTTTAACAGAATGTTTTTGTTTCTCTTTTCTTTGTTAAAAAGCTCCCGTACTAGGAATAATTCCTGTATTGCGGGCAACTTTACAAACATTCAAACAACGGACATAGAGAACATCCAGACTCGGAACAACCATTTGAGGGTCACACAATTTTTTGTCGTGTAGAATTCGAACCCACAACACTCGGCGCAGTGACAATGGCGAGGTGACCACTGTGTTGTTGACGGGTCGGCCAATGTGTTATTTGGTTGTTATGTGAAGAATATCTCAGTATCTGCCCTGAGTTATTAGTTGGCGATGTTTTTTTTCTTTTTTAATTGGCCACGCTCCGCCTTATGGTAAGCAGTCGTGTGGTCTAAGAGCAGTGGCCTCCACATCGTCCTCATAGCAGCCGAGGCGATGTTGAGGTCTCTACTTTGACGGCCTGATAAGGTGCTTTTTCACGCCCCGCTTAAAGGACCCAGTTACACATATCCTTGAAAAGCACGTATGTATTAGTCGTTGGTCCTGCGCCTGATCTCCCTCCGGTCGTGTCGTAACGTCCCATCGCACTATGTGAGTGAGTTAACAGAGAGTACACTTGTGTTTACACACACTTGTGCACTATAATATCTACTGCGTCGGCCAGTCGCCGTTAAAATTGGCTGCTGTGTCCGAAATTCGGTCTAGATTACATTAAATTAAGTCAAATAGGTCTCTTCTAACTTATAAATATCTATTACAGATCAGTACGAAGTAAATCAAGAGTACGAGCTTGAATACACCTATAATATAAAAAATGAAGTCATTAGCGATGAAGAGAATAACTGTGACTATGAGCAAAATGAACAAAGTACATCATGTGTTTTCGAGCAAAGTGAGCAAATAACACCGTGTGTGTATACGCAAAGTGCGCAAAGTGATGTTAGTTCACTTTACAATTATCAGCAAAACATTCACAGCACATGTGACTTCAACAGTGAGCTAAATAACTCAAATAGTGAATATCATAACAACAAAATTATACTTGGGTCTAAACCAGACTATGATGTTTTATATCAAGAAGCATTGCATTCAACCGCATCAGTATTTTTGGAGAATTGGGAGTTTAAACTCAAA